>OU779868.1:25015000-30015000 GCA_916999025.1 Orgyia antiqua
AATTGTAATGTAAATGTAGACTGAACGAGCAGTGCCATTCACAATCTGGTACCGATTGTTGTAGAAGTTCACATAAACATTCCGCTACTTAATCCTCATGAGAGCACGGAAAACGGATCGGAACTGTGATTGGCACCTCCCAGTTATGGGAGACACCGTTACACATTTGATAAATAAAAATAATATTAATGCATATATGGAAACGATGTAAAAGATACCATACGAAACGCAATTTCAGTTTATCGAACAAATATTGTATACAGCTAATGGGCTCAAGGTAACAATATAATATCATACAATATTAATGGATATTTTACGCATAACGTAAAACATTCGCAAGTCTTCTATTTTTTTTTTAATAAAGGAAAATATAACATGACTACGAATAGCAATATTACACTTGTTCCAATTCCGTTCTTATTATGTGATTTTTTGAGTTATTAGGTTCAACTCCCACTTAGTACAATTAATACTAAACAAAAGGTTAGAAAAGACCAACATATTACGAACATTTGACGCTCTTAAATCATAAAACGTTCATTACATATTATGGAGTAGGAATAAGGAATAATATAATAGGAATAATATACCTACTTGTAATGAGATTCATGCATCAACAACAGCTATATCGCTACACCTAATGAGATATAATATAACCTATCTAAGCCTACTATAATAGTTGAGAATCTACGCGCCAAAGAATCGCAGGTTTATAAATAAACCAACTATAGGCCGTCCATTAATTATTGCTTGAACGCGCAGACACTTTCATAACATACTTTAAAATTTAAATAACTAAAGTAGTGAAAAACCTTAAAATACCTCATTAATGGTAGGTAATTATTAACATTCCTTTTTTAATAAATCATCACGTTTGATATTTTTAGACACGGGCAGTGGGATTATTTACGCCATAATAAACTAGGTCCGCATTAAAAATCAATTCATTTATTTGACAAATTTAATGAATGAAAATCGATATAAACAAGCCGATTTAGTTTTAAAGAGTTACCACGATCGTAGATAATGTACGTAAGTAATTATATTTGGCCATATTATGTCTAAAATAGCAGTATGTTACGAGTAATATGTAGCGAAGCGTAGTTTTTCCTCATTTTGGTGTAAATAGACAAAGATATGATAGTGATAAAGATATGACTAACATTAATCAAATAAAGGAAAAAATGCTAATAATACAATATTAAAGTATTACATAAATAAATAAATATAAATATTCAGGGACATTTCACACAACGTCCTCTGGTCCCAAGCTAAGTTGATGCTTGTGTTATGGGTACCAGAATACGGATATACTGCATATACTACTTTTTTTTTGTAAATATATACTTATAATACATAGAAAACACCCAGGCGTAGTACAAACATTTGTATGACAATTATAAACATCACACAAATGATTGTCCGACGGGGGAATCGTACCCGCGACCTCGTGAACGGCAGTCCGTGATATAAACCACTAGACCACGAATAAACATTGTAAGGATACGATAAATCTATTTCTTCTCATAAATGAAACGCTTGTAACTTTATAATTATTTTAATTCCAGAATAAATATGATTTGTTCTCATAAATTAATATTATACCTGATACCGTCCATGGTGACATTTCCATAATATCTTTATTAACTTTACATAATTCCTTTTACGTTTATTCTTTATTCATTTTGCAATTATTCGTTTTCTAATATCCTTTGTACATATCCTGGATTGATAATTGTTATTTAATGAAATATATTTAATATGTTTAAGTAAACATGTCAAAATTTTGATGTTTGTCAATTGTCATAAATTTAATGTTATTTCTTTACTCTATGTAAAACTACGGAGTTTCTAAGTACTATGAATCATTTTACCTAAGATACTGGCTGATTGCTAGAATATTCTAGTATCGATGTTTATTTTTAAATTATTTAAATTTATAGATGGAAGTTTGGAACGTAAAAAAAAATAGAGAAGGCGACAGTTCGAGTTTGGTCTGGGTCGAGGATCGAGTGGTAGTTGCTGGCAAGATTATCTGAAAATCTTTTACGCCTAAGTGTGATCCAAGATCTCATCTAATAATTGGAGTCGCCGAGTTCGCCGACCAGGCCTAAAATAATTTATAAACTCAAGTATATTATTATACAGATTCCACCTACCGGACTTGGAGGGACAGTCCTGACCTGGTGACCGGTCTCCTGTTGCGGCCGTCAAAGCACGGCCAACTCTTCCACGGAGAACTAAGTGTTTTCTTTTTCCCTTTTCTTTCGTAACTCGCGAGTGGAGTGACTTTTAAAGTACTTTATTTGTTTGTGCAGTTTTCTTCATAGTGACAGCAGTGATTTAGGGACAATAGTGATTCAGGGACCAATAAATTAAACTTTCTTTCACCACTTTTTTTGTTTCATTACAGTGGCGCCTCAACTGGGTGAACTCACCCCAATCCTCTCAAAATTCCAAATTTCGGCTTGCTCAAGCCTGGTGTTATTTTTTTGGCATCATATTTGACATTTTTAATTTTTTTTAACTCTCATCTATCATTCTATTAATAATATTGTGTCACAGACTGTGTATTGTGTTGATAAATATTATTTAGAAATTAATATTTTATTTTGTAATTTCAGACTCTAATCTTAACTGTCCGGTGGTAATCTGGCAGGGGAGAAGTCTGTTGTGTGACTGTGCAGCTTGTGCGGTTTTGCAGCGAAAAGTAAAAAAAATACTACGCTACAACTTATAAATCGCAGTTTGAACTAAATACCTTAAGCTGTGAGACATGGCAGTTAAGTGTGCTGTTTGCGGTAAGTTTCTTGCTTTTGATGACAGCATAACTTGCCCAAAGTGCATGTTATGTTTCCATCCTGATTGTGCAAACGTAGATAAAGCTACCCTTCCATTAAGAGATTGGATTTGTTCCAAGTGTTCTGTTTTGAATGTATTAGAAGATTCTGCGACAAATGTTTTACCCTCGTGTAGTCATGAGCCTAGATTTGAAATACAAACAGATATGTCAGGACAGACCTTAAATAATTCACCAATTTTTACGCCTAACAAATACGTTAAAGAACTTAAAAGGTTCTGTTTCGATGGCACAACATGTCCTCGATCATTTCTTGAAAATTTAAATGAATTCGCGATTTCAAGACACATAAGCGAAAATGATCTCGTCCATCATGCTTTTGAATTTTTTAAAGGTAACGCGCTCCATTGGTTCCGGTTTATAAAAAGCGGAAATCATAATTTAAATTGGCATTTACTTAGTACTAAACTGATAAAAGATTTTGGAGATTCAAACCATGACTCCAAACTATTAGATGCAATTCGTATACGTACACAGGGAAGAGATGAATCTATAATTGTTTACATATCGATAATGAGTGGTATGTTCAATAAATTAGATGCTAAATTATCTGAAAACGAGAAAATGCGTATTCTTTTACGTAATATTCGCCCATGTTATTCTACGCACGTTGCCATCAACAAAGTTAAGACTATAGATTCTTTAATAGAAACTTGTCAGGATTATGAAAACTTCACAGATAAAGATCGAGATTTTAAAGAACCTCAACATTTAACATACACGGGTGCTTCGGAATTTAATTATAAAAATATTCAGATGCCTACTAACTCAAGACTGGCTCATAATTACGATAGACGTTATCTAAAACAAAATTACTTTCAGAACGCAATAACTTTAAGAAATAGGAAATTTAATGCACATGAATTTTGTGTGAGATGTAGAATAAATGGTCATACGCTTAATAATTGCACCGAACCTAGGACTTTAATATGTTTTAAATGCGGCGAAAAAGGGGTCAAAACATTAAATTGTCAAAAATGTAATTCAAAAAACTAATAAAAGACTTGAATAATTCTCGAAATTTTAATATTATGGAATGGAAGGAATGGCTTAGAACTGTTAATAATTTCTTTAATGTTAAAAAAATATCATCAGTGTCATTCGAGAATGAAAAAGATAAGAACCGGCCCTTTATACATGTTAATATTAATACTAAATTATATTCCGCTTTATTAGACAGTGGCAGTTCTATTTCTATTTTTGGTGATAAATTTTATTCAGATTTTGAGAAAATGGGGTACGAATTATTCAAGTCGAATCCAATTATAATACAAACGGCTAGTAAGCAAAGAATTAGATCTATTGGTTATTTCAATCTTCCTATATCTTTTAATAATCAAACTCATGTTATTACTACATACGTATTTCCGGGTATATCACCATCATTTATTTTAGGTATTGATTTTTGGAAGAAATTTAATTTACTTCCAGAAATAATTTCACCATTTTGTAACGTAATAAATAATGATTTTGAAGAAGTTAGAATTTTAGCTTACGATCAACTTAATGTTAATCAAAAGAATATGGCTGATAACTTAATTAATCTTTTCCAAAATATATCTTTTGAACAAAGAGGTAAACTCGGTCGTACTAACTTAATTCAACATAGAATCGATACTGGCGATGCTGCACCGATAAAACAGAGATGTTATAGACTCTCTCCTGAAAAACAGAAAGCACTAATTAATGAAGTAGATAAAATGTTAGAAATGAAGGTTATTGAACCGTGCGAGAGTCCTTGGCTTTCTCCAGTTTTAATAACTCCTAAAAAGAATGGGGAATGGAGATTTTGTTTGGATAGTCGAAAATTAAATTCGGTTACCCGCCGGGATGCATATAGTTTACCATTTATTAATGAGATACTTGATCAACTTAAAAACGCTAAATTCTTATCTAGTATTGATATCGCTAAAGCTTTTTGGGAAATAAGTCTCAGCCCTGATGATAAAAATAAAACTGCCTTTTATGTTCCCGGCAGAGGAATGTTCAGATTTGTTGTGATGCCTTTTGGTTTAACTAATGCCCCTGCCACACAACAAAGATTGATGGATATGTTATTTACACCAGCTCCAGAGTTCGAAAATAAGGTTTTCTGTTATTTAGACGACATAATCGTCATTAGCGAATCATTTGAGTCCCATATCTCACTTTTGAAGAAGGTTTATGATAAATTAAGTGACGCGAACTTAACAATTAATTTTGAAAAAAGTAATTTCTTTAGAAAGGAACTCAAATACCTCGGATACATTGTAGATAGGAATGGGTTACGTGCTGACCCTGACAAAGTAAAGGCAATTATAGAATACCCAGTTCCTAATAGTGGTAAAGACGTCAGAAGGTTCTTAGGTTCTTGTAGTTGGTTTAGAAGATTCATACCCAATTTTAGCACTATAGCTGCTCCTTTAAATAAACTAACTGCTAGTGGTAAAAAGTCGCCAAAATTTGCGTGGAATGATTCCGCTGACGTTGCTTTTAATAAACTAAAAGAAGCGTTGTCTACGACACCAATTCTTGCTTGTCCAGATTTTAATTATCCTTTTACTGTACATTGTGACGCATCAAACTATGGTATAGGAGCAATGCTCACACAAACTCTTAACGATAAAGACGTAGTTATTGCTTATATGAGTAGATCGCTAAACAAACACGAACAAAACTATTCTACAACGGAAAGAGAAACGTTAGCAGTGATATCTGCATTAGAACATTGGCGTTGTTATTTAGACAATGGAAAGGAATTTATGGTTTACACTGATCACGCTGCTTTAAAATGGTTTTTAAATCTATCTAATCCTACTGGTAGGTTAGCTCGGTGGACTATTCGCTTATCTTGTTTTAATTTCATTCTAAAACATAAAAAAGGTAGAGATAATGTAGTACCGGATTTGCTTTCGAGATCAAATACTAGCCCTCAAAATTCATTACAAATTAACATAATTTCTGAGGATATTGATCGTTATAACGTACTGTTCTCAAACTGCAGAGATAATCCGAATGATTATCCTAAGTACAAAATTATTAATAATAAGCTATATAAATATATTAGCTCAAAAGATTCTATTAACGAAGATTTTGTCTGGAAGGAGATTCCTCCTCCGGATGTGAGATTAAACCTGATTAAGCAATCTCATGGCTCTATAGGCTCTCCTCATATAGGAATATTTAAAACTTATAAGAATTTGTCTGTGAATTACTTTTGGTCAGGTATGTTCAGAGATGTAGCTAAATATGTAAATAAATGTGAAACTTGCTTAACATATAAACATTCCAATCATGCACCTTATGGTCCAATGGGGAAGCCAAAAATATGTTCTAGACCCTTTCAATGTATTTCTCTTGATCTGATGGGTCCACTTCCTATGACTCGACAACGTAATCAATTTATTTTAGTAGTTAACTGTTGTTTTACGAAGTATTCTTTAATTTATGCTCTTAAACGTGCAACTGCTAATAATATTATTAAGATTTTAGAAAGAGAAGTATTTTTAGTTCATGGAATTCCACAAACAATTATTATGGATAATGGCCCTCAATTTCAGAGTCGTGAGTTTAATTCCTTATTAAATAAATACAAGATCCCTTATAAGTCATTTACACCATTTTATTGTCCTCAAGTTAATCCTACTGAGAGGTATAATAAAACTATTATTACAGCGTTAGCTTCATTAGTAGGGGAAGATCATAGATCTTGGGATCTACATCTTCAAAGTACCCAATTTGCTTTAAATAATTCTGTTAATGTGGTAACTGGCTTTACTCCATCATTTTTAGTATATGGTAGGGAAATCGTTACGTGTGGATCTTTATATACTGAAACAGATAGCTTGGATGAAATTATTTTCTTACCAAGGGACATTTACGCAAACAACACTGGACTGTTGTCATCAGTGTTTGATAAGGTTCAAACAGCGACATATGTGGCTCATACTAAAAACGCAGCACGCTATAATACTAGGCATTCCTTTAAAGAATTTAACGTTGGCGATGTTGTTTGGAGAAAAAACTATGCATTAAGTAATGCAGGATTCTATTTCAGTGCAAAATTAGCACCAAAATTTATCAAATGCACAGTTGTGGAAAAACTTTCTCCACTCGTCTATACAGGGTGTCCCAGAACTCAACGTCAAGCCGAAACGGGGTGACAGGATAGATCATAACCATCACGAGAAAAATCAGAAAAAAAATCTATCCCATGCAGTTTGGAAATTATGGGCATTTTAAGAAAAACCTAGAAATTTGGTCTAACTGTACCATTTTTCGGTTATTGTGGTTAATTTTTATTATTTTTGGTCATTTAAACTTTGGAACCGTAACCCTAAATAACATCTCGAGAATCACAGTCTAAAATAATGACACAATTACCCCAAGTTTCCTAGAATTTAGACTATTTGTTAAACTATGAATTTAAAATTTTCAAACTTTGTCGACTTTGAAACACCCTCCTTTAAAAAAAATGTACTAGAGTGCCTTGGCAAGTGCCATTAAGAGTTGGCGCATTTAATCAGGATTGTAAAATGGTACAATACTTGTAAGTTTCGTACTAAAAAAAACGAGTAAAAAATAAAAACCTCAAGTAACCCGATTTTTGCTAACCCATTTTACTCAGTTAAAATGTTTTTTATTCGCACAAGCCCTTGGTAGGTTCTTTATTTTACGGTAAAATGATGAGAGATATGGATAGTGGACATGTTTGCCATGAGCGAGCGAGACAGATAGTGACGCCACTTTTACCAAAGCAACAAAATACTAATAAAATAATGAAAAATGTTGACCTTGTTTTGTTTAGGTTTATTGGAATAAAAGTCAGATTTGAAAATAACATTTTTTATTAAAACAAATGTTCAAATTGTTTACCATCAGCTTCAACACACGCCCTACATCTTCTTAAAAAAGATCTACTTATTAGCCGGGCATATCCTCGAGAGTTGATGTCCTCAGCAGCTTGAGAAATTCGTTCACGCAGCTCGGCTACGCTCTCAATGGGCTTAGAATAAACTTTTTCTTTGAGAACGCCCCAATAAAAAAAATCCAGGGGATTTAAATCTGGGGAACGGGCTGGCCACGAGATAGTGCCTGAACGTCCAATCCACCTTCCCGGATATTCTTGGTCAAGGAAATCTCTTACTTGCACTGCGTAATGCGCTGGGCAGCCATCTTGTTGATACCACATGTGGCAACGATCTGTTAGTGGTACGTCCTCTAACAAACTTGGTAAATTTTCTCGTAAAAAATTTAGGTAATTCGTGCCATTCAAATTCTCAGGCAGCTCAAAAGGCCCAACTATTTTGCCGTTTAAAATTCCTGTCCACAGGTTAACTTTAAAGCGATATTGGGATCGGTCTTCTCGCATTAAATGTGGATTCTCCACATGCCACTCATGAAAATTGTGTAAGTTTATGTAGCCATCTTTTTTAAATGTAGATTCATCTGACCAGAGAATTTTTTGGATGAATTGGGGATTTTCATTATGCCTCTGTAGCATTGTTCTACAAAATGAAATCCTTTCAGGATAATCTCGAGGGAGAAGACTTTGAACTCGTTGTACGTGAAATGGATGCATTTCAGCTCTTTGTAAAATACGATGTGCTGTGCTTTTGGGTATTCCCGTTCTTTCTTCAATTCCACGAACGGAAATACTTGGGTCATCTGCGACCTCTTCCAACACTTCTTCTTCGTAAGGAAAGCGAGGTCTACCTCCAGCCCGTATTTGATTCGGGAAATGGCCGTCCTCTGTGAGTGAATGGTGCACATTAACAAACACGCGGTGATCCGGATAGCGCTCTAAATTTGGATATCTTTCACGATAAAGTCTAGCGGCGGCACTTGCGTTGCATCTGCATTCCCCATAAATGAGATGCATGTTCGCATATTCTTGTGAAGTGTAGCGCGTAGGCATAGTGATGAGAAGGATGTCAACACAAAAGTCCAATTCCAAAAGAGAGAAGCCAAAGTTGCCGGTATGTAATCAACAAGTCCAATTCACAAAAATCCAAGTCCAAAAAGAAAAGCCAAAGTTGTCAGTACTAAATTAACACAAGCGAATACGGAAAGGTGCGCAGTAGACGAATGAGCGAAATGTACTAACTGGTGTCAGACTGGCAGCGTAGCTATTTGCTTGGTATGGCGTCTGTATCTGTTTCATTCGCACTCGTTTAAACGATGCATCTCCGTCTCACTGCGTGGCGTCACTATCTGTCTCGCTCGCTCATGGCAAACATGTCCACTATCCATCTCTCTCATCATTTTGCCGTAAAATAAAGAACCTACCAAGGGCTTGTGCGAATAAAAAACATTTTTCCTGAGTAAAATGGGTTAGCAAAAATCGGGTTACTTGAGGTTTTTATTTTTTACTCGTTTTTTTTAGTACGAAACTTACAAGTATTGTACCATTTTACAATCCTGATTAAATGCGCCAACTCTTAATGGCACTTGCCAAGGCACTCTAGTACATTTTTTTTAAAGGAGGGTGTTTCAAAGTCGACAAAGTTTGAAAATTTTAAATTCATAGTTTAACAAATAGTCTAAATTCTAGGAAACTTGGGGTAATTGTGTCATTATTTTAGACTGTGATTCTCGAGATGTTATTTAGGGTTACGGTTCCAAAGTTTAAATGACCAAAAATAATAAAAATTAACCACAATAACCGAAAAATGGTACAGTTAGACCAAATTTCTAGGTTTTTCTTAAAATGCCCATAATTTTCAAACTGCATGGGATAGATTTTTTTTCTGATTTTTCTCGTGATGGTTATGATCTATCCTGTCACCCCGTTTCGGCTTGACGTTGAGTTCTGGGACACCCTGTATATTGCAGGACAGTAAAGGTGCAAAGTCAAAATGGCATATTAAGGACTTAAAATTGTAACTCTGTAACTACTTTTACGTTTATAATACTCATGTGTAATTTTTTTTTTATCAAATTTTTCTGTTAATTTTATGTTAGTAAAAATGTACTTTAACTTATTGTGTTTTACAGATAAGTAATGGAGAGAGGGAGCTTGTAACTATGAGATCTGTCCACATCTAAGTATATAATAAAGCTAAAAAGGTATGTTTTCAAATTTCATTAAAATTAACTCTAGTGGACAGATGTCACTAACTTTCAAGCTCTAAATAGGTATCGATGCTGTTGTTCCTAAATTTAATACTTAGTTAATTTTAGTTGCGAAGGGATATGTACAATTATTGCCTTAATATACTGAACCAATTTTATCTTATCCTTACATATTATATTTTTTGTATTTCTTTTATGGACGTTATAGGGCCATTATATTTAGACTTACTTTAGGTATAGGTTTACAATATAGTGCAGGCGGTTCAGGTATGGTTAGAGTGTAGTTGCCATTGGATGTGAGTAACTACCTCGCTTTTTTTTAATGGTGATGTATGCAGTATATAAATATATATCTATCTTTAAATATTATTATAGGTATGAAAGATGAATAATGAATGTGATAGCCATTAACCTTTAACGTGTCACTATTTGTTATACCAAGCTTTAAGGGGAGTACTTACTACATAAAGACCCTAGGTGTCTGTAATTTTTCTATTTGTCTCTTAGGATCTTGTAGCCATCGGAGCTATGAGGTAAACTAGGCCTACTGCTAGGTATGCTAAGCCTGCTGATAGGTATTTCTTCTAAAAAAAAAAATCAAAATGTTGTGAGGACATTTTAATTTTTTTTTGCCGGGTATTTGGGGAAATGTAAGGATACGATAAATCTATTTCTTCTCATAAATGAAACGCTTGTAACTTTATAATTATTTTAATTCCAGAATAAATATGATTTGTTCTCATAAATTAATATTATACCTGATAACGTCCATGGTGACATTTCCATAATATCTTTATTAACTTTACATAATTCCTTTTACGTTTATTCTTTATTCATTTTGCAATTATTCGTTTTCTAATATCCTTTGTACATATCCTGGATTGATAATTGTTATTTAATGAAATATATTTAATATGTTTAAGTAAACATGTCAAAATTTTGATGTTTGTCAATTGTCATAAATTTAATGTTATTTCTTTACTCTATGTAAAACTACGGAGTTTCTAAGTACTATGAATCATTTTACCTAAGATACTGGCTGATTGCTAGAATATTCTAGTATCGATGTTTATTTTTAAATTATTTAAATTTATAGATGGAAGTTTGGAACGTAAAAAAAAATAGAGAAGGCGACAGTTCGAGTTTGGTCTGGGTCGAGGATCGAGTGGTAGTTGCTGGCAAGATTATCTGAAAATCTTTTACGCCTAAGTGTGATCCAAGATCTCATCTAATAATTGGAGTCGCCGAGTTCGCCGACCAGGCCTAAAATAATTTATAAACTCAAGTATATTATTATACAGATTCCACCTACCGGACTTGGAGGGACAGTCCTGACCTGGTGACCGGTCTCCTGTTGCGGCCGTCAAAGCACGGCCAACTCTTCCACGGAGAACTAAGTGTTTTCTTTTTCCCTTTTCTTTCGTAACTCGCGAGTGGAGTGACTTTTAAAGTACTTTATTTGTTTGTGCAGTTTTCTTCATAGTGACAGCAGTGATTTAGGGACAATAGTGATTCAGGGACCAATAAATTAAACTTTCTTTCACCACTTTTTTTGTTTCATTACAACATACTAAGGTAGACATGTGACACATTACAAAAGAGAAAAACGCATGAAAGCGAAACAGCAAACAAGTTGTATTGTTAGTAATTATCACGCGAGCTATTATTAATTATAACACGATAGACTGTTACTACGGCCAATTTTCTTTAACATTTACCATAAACAGATTTACTTACACTCATTTATGATAAGATAACTTTTGACGTTCATTACATGTGAACAAGTAGATACTCTCTTATCTACGTGATATATTCTGAACTTTACAAGATATTTGCATACCCTAAAAATATCTTGTGTGTACTAGATAATGACAAGGAAATACCTAAGCGTATACAGTGGAATGCCAGACAAGGAATGGAATCTCAATAATGATACAAACAATGCGATACCGATATAATTAATATATTAATTATTTATTTATCTTTAAACCTAAATGCTCTCTGTGCTCTGTAATAAAATTTTGTGACTTGATCAGATAATTAGATAGAATGCAAGTACAAGTACAAGTAGTATCTTTTTACATCATTACGCACATTGCAACTGAATTCGGTAAGGCATGGTCTGAATCAGAAGCAAAACCGTGCAACAACCATTCACGAATCTTTCTGTTCACTTTGAATAAATTATATTAGATTATAATGATTAGCGTATACATATCCTGATTTTATGTCATTTCAATCTTTATTATTAGTAAATTACATAACATCATCACAAATCCCTTATTCAGCAGGAAGGACATTTACATTTGCTTTTCAATCTGCCAAACTTTGATTAAAAAAAAACGTTTTAATAATAATAGCAAACTTTACATAAAGTTGTACCTACACTAGCAAAATTGGCGAACATAAAATTTGTGCTATATTAGAAATTTTTTTGAAGCGCGTATAAAGGAAATGAAACAAAAGGCAACTTGACATTCAAGTGTAGTCCCTACTTTACATAAACCACGTAAAACCGCGGTTATAGCAGTCTAAAATAGTTGTGAGCGAAACACAAAAGAAATTATTATTTGTATTTCTTTTACGACATTTGGTTTTTTCTTCATAACACATTTGCAATTTAAATAAATCCCTTTTGCCTGTAACGTTACCGCAGAGGAGAAACTAATATTTGTAGTTTTCTATGCATTGATATTATTTGTACTTTCGGGTGTGATAAGAGTTGATGAAATTAGCATATTTTGTAACACCACAAGGATATCTTCATAACATATTCATAATGCTACCCTTTGACCCACTTACAGGAGTTGACCTAATATGGTAATAAGCATGTTAGAATATACAGATACACAGCAACATTTTAAATAATCTCTGACTAGCTGGACTGCTTTATTCCTGTGAATTTGCAATGTTTATCTTTCTTCTTTACTTCTTATAAAACAAAGTCGTAATTTTTGTATGTATGTCCCTATGTGAGCTTATATCTTCAAAAATAGGCAACGGATCTTGATGCGGTTTTTTTTAATACATAGAATGGTTCAAGAGGATGGCTTTTTTTGCATAACTTGTTGGGGTTTGCTATATATTGGAGGAGATATGATTAAATTTGCCGAGAAACTCGTACGCGTGCGAGCTGTAAATTGAAACGCTGCCTTATCTATCTGAGGTACAACAAAATAATGTATGGAGGAATGGTTTGTTACCTATAGTTCTTCAAAAAAGTCCGCGATATGTCTATCTTTTAAGGGAAACCCGCTGTACCCATAATAATGTCGCAAAAATTATGAAATTCAAAAGGGTGTTTTAAAAGCTATTTATGTGTATATAGTAATCTTTTTTATCAAATTAAATACCTTAGTTAGCTTACACGTTTAATATAGATTATAACTGGTTTTTTAGGGTTCCGTACCCAAAGGGTAAAAACGGGACCCTATTACTGAGACTTCGCTGTCCGTCCGTCCGTCTGTCACCAGGCTGTATCTCAAGAACGGTGATAGCTAGAGAGTTGAAATTTTCACAGATGATGTATTTCTATTGCCGCTATAACAACAAATACTAAAAAATAAAATAAAATAAATATTTAAGGGGGGCTCCCATACAACAAACATGATTTTTTTACCGTTTCTTGCTCGATACTAATAACGTTGCCTTATGTTGCATAGATAATGGTACGGAACCCTTCGTGCGCGAGTCCGATTCGCACTTGACCAATTTTTTATTGTAATAAGCTTTTAAAATAAGTTGTAGCCACTTAAAATAATAAATATACTAAATAATATATATTATAAAGCGGAACAGTTTGTTTGTTTAAACGCGTTAAACTCAGGAACTACTAAAATTGTATACTAAAATAAATATTTAAGGGGGGCTCCCATACAACAAACATGATTTTTTTACCGTTTCTTGCTCGATACTAATAACGTTGCCTTATGTTGCATAGATAATGGTACGGAACCCTTCGTACGCGAGTCCGACTCGCACTTGACCAATTTTTCAGCATGCAATTTCAATGAATATCTTAGGAGATATGACGAAAAAAGAGTTACGCGCGACAAAATAAAATACTTAAAACTGTTGGCCGAGCAACGCGAACGTTTCCTCGGTCTTCTATCCATACTCTAATATTTGGATGTTTGGTTAATGTTGGATTGTATGAATGTAAGGATGTTTGTTGTTCTTTCACGTAAAGACTACTGGATAGATTTTCATGAAACTTTCCTAAATTCCATGCGTACGGAGTCGCGGGCAACAGCTAGTGTGGGAATAAATCTTACATCCTCTCTCTCCAGCCCACTAGCGACTCACTGTTGGACACGGAGAGACTTTGATAGACATTATGGTCTAGTATATCGCACTGACCAGACATGTTGGCATGGGGCTTATTATCGAGTTTTCCATCTCCGTGTACAATATTCCCTAGCTGGCTTTTAGAGCACCCGGGGGGAAATGCGGTGGTGACACTTGCACTCTTAATCTGTCATCACACGGACAGACAGGACGAATCTTACATAATAATATAACATTTTTATCATTCTTAGGATAAAATGTAACTACGCTTCAAATCAAACCACTAAACATGGCGTGTGACGTCAATATATTATTATAGAAAAAGAAAATATACTCGTTACAAACATAGCAACTCACATTAGATGCTGTCATTCTCCCAAATTCGGGGCATAAAGATTTCCGTAACGTACATAATATACAGTAGTAAAACTGAGTACATGAGACGTAGCTAAGTGGAAGTTGTTTTAGTGTCCGTGTTGAAAATCAACTATAATTGCTTCTAACAACTTCCGACAGTAAACAACCTTG
The DNA here is from genome assembly GCA_916999025.1 of Orgyia antiqua. Taxonomy (NCBI): domain Eukaryota; kingdom Metazoa; phylum Arthropoda; class Insecta; order Lepidoptera; family Erebidae; genus Orgyia; species Orgyia antiqua. The sequence goes on from OU779868.1 coordinate 25,029,729, forward strand.
TATTACTACAAACCTACACGCCAAGGCAGGTATTATCTGTTACGTGCCCTACGACCTCGTGACGTACTATAGAACTTATCTATTATATCAAACCTGAATTTAATTAATAATAACAGTAAAAATATGATACATATGGTGTGGTTAAAGAAAAAGAAATCGAAGCTTACAATAGACGTATAGCCATGTTTATTAGAATGCAACAACGAGATTTCTTATTAACGGTCTGTACAGTAACAAAAAACTAGACGTGTCGGGAACTGGCTGAGGCCGAGGTTAGTGGCCATTACGAACGGTATGCGAGAATCTTTATGAAATTAAGAACTTAAATCATTAGCGACTGCAAAGAATTAATATACTTCAGACCTTCACGCTCGTCCGTAACATTGGTTTCTAAAAGCAGTTTGTTATACACCAAATTAGACTTGGTATTGTAACGGTAACTAGAGTAATTTACTTTGCGGAAATTTAATTATGGCTTAAAATCAGTGCAACGCAACGTTACGCATAGATATCAACAAAACGATACTAAATAAATTATTTTATCATTTTGTGACATTAATGTTTAACAATAACATAAAACCAAAATGATCTCATCAATACTTACATAAAACATTAGAACTAAATGAGTTCCAGGTCGAAAAGAATATCCAATATCAAAATATTTGAAAAAGAATTTGTTGTCTGGTTTATCAGCTACAAAGTTTTTGATAGATAAACTTAGCTTCAGCTGAACAAATTGTTTCGATAACCTAAACTTACTACTTTGCTTATTTAGTTATAACCAATCAAATTGTCGGCATAGGCCGTCAGTCGTTAAGTATTGCAAGAGATCAAAAAAGCCTTAGATTGAATTACAGCCTTATAGGCTAACCTAAGAGTACCCGTTGCTACATCCTTCCGGTCGTCGACCTGGGTGCCTCACACCTGCGTCTGTACCACTCTGGCGGATAAGACGGATGCCTCCAAGGCCGGAAGCTTTTAGCCTCTGAATCATTCTGCACAAAATTTCGTTGCCTTGTAAATCTAGTTTTACTCTCTTCCGTTGTGTGCATTTTTAACTTTTTCGAGTGTTCGCACTTCGCAGTAATTTCCAATATTTAGTAAGTGGAAGTAGTATGATTACTTCTTTGCAAAAAGAAAGTTAACTTTCTCGAACATTAGCAAAGCAATACCATTGAACGGTAACATAATAAAATTATGAATTCAGTTTCTATTCTACAAATTGTTAAAAGAGAAAAAAAGTGAACAAATATATTAAATGCTGGATTTAGGTACACCAGAGGCACTCGGAACCTATACAAAGGGTTGGCAAATCTTCAGAAGCGTCTAAATTCTGTGAAAAAAAATTAGGGGAAAATCGGGTAGCATTTTACATTGCCTGGGGAGCGCATTTGTTTTGTATAGCAGATACCCAGAGGCGCTAATGTAAGATCCTTTACTGAGTGTAACATACTATACAAGTTCATATAACCATCAAATTCAATCCACGACCGAGCGTAAAATTTAATCAAAAAACTTTCATCAGTTGTAGGCAGATCCATACGTTGCATTATACGACTGTTATAGTTGTCGTATTCCATATGTATTAAACTATACCTGGCCAAAATACTATTTTTCCCTCGTTACATATAAGAACACTTCTTTGCAAGATATTACTTAGATTCGTAGAGCTAACTTTACATGAAACTGAACTAAACAAATCTGTGCTTGTGAACACATAATTATGCAAGAATCACCGCCTTTTGTTGCCTTTATGACAGTTTTATTGTGTTTACACGATTATTACCTTGGCCTGTATAGATATCCAATTTATGCCATCGTTAAGGTTGTAAATTCTGGCAACTTAAACGCTACCTATTTTACGACAGCTAAAAGATAAAAGAAAACCCAAAAAATATAGCAATTTCTACCACATAATACAACTGCAAAGGTTCCCAACCTTTATAGCACCAATTGTAACACCCCCGATAGTGTAGAGATGCCGTTCGACTTGTCCAAAACATGTCCCCAATGGTGATGACTATGATACTAATGATTTCTTTCTTTTAATGCAATGAATGAATTATAAAAAAACCTTGTTATGGCTGTGGCCTCCCATTTTAATTTAGATCATCTCTCACCATCAAGGATCTTAAAAGGAGCAATTTTAAAGAATCTTTACGAAAGCAGAAAGTTCGGAATAGTCACAGATTTAAAATAAAATTCCAATGTTATAATAATATGTAATAACGGTTTTGTAAAATCATTTACAAAGTCCATTTACAACTTTTTACATGATAATGCGTAAAATAAATAAACTATATCACGTGCATGATTTATTTCTTTTCATGATGTTTACTTTACTTACGGTGATAGAACGCTGTTTGACATTATAATACTAGTATATTTAATTTCTATTTACATTTAAATCCAATTTTTGTTGACTTCAAATCATATTGTGTATGTGGAGTTTATTTATAATCAGTTTTACATTAACAAAGATAAGTTATCATAGTTGTATCTCTTGTATAAGTAACAACAAAACGAAATTCAAGAATAATCAAATAAATATTAGAGTACTAGCTTACACCACCAGTTTTACCCACGCTAAATTACTACTTTGCTTATTAGCTCTTAGAATGATGACTTGAATGTTATTGTGTTATATGAATATGCTGTATAGTGTCATAGTTAATTTGTAAATATTTACACCAGCAAATCTGTCTAAATAATCCGTTACGTTTTAAATCGTCGGTTAATATTGATACCATTCATATCCAGAATTACTCAATCTGTAGAATGATTCGCAGATACAATTTAGAGCTTACGTGTTATGTAAATGATGCTATAATTTAGATGTTTCTAAACTACCAAGGATGGCAAGGATACAGGGGCAATAAAAATTTAAACTATCATTTCAAGAAAGTTTACTGTAAAATAAGATTACCTACTAGTGTTCGTAACCGCCACCGCACAGGAGCTATGTTGAAATGAGGTTATCAGCAATCATAAGCCTATATTTTTCCTACTTTATGTGTAACAAGATAATGACAGTGATTTCATTTATTGCAAACCGTAATCATCACTGGTGGGTAGACACTTACATTAGAACTGCTTATAGTAGTCAGTACATCACAAGTAATAAAAAAATAACATGCAGAGTAAGGCATAATATAACGTTTGAGTCACCTCAATTACCAGTTTGTTCAAACCAGTACGAGCTCGTATCCAGAAAATATAAATGTAAGTAAAAGCAAAACAACGTTTTCAATGTCGTTTGCAAACAAAAGATTGTGTAGATTTTATACTATTGATTTTAACGATCACAATAGATGCTCCAGTGCACAAATAATGCAATCACAGAACTTTTTGCTTCAAAGCAATCTATTTTAAAAACATACTTTTCTATACAGTAATCAGTGACAAAACATTTACGCCATACACTCAATTACCTTCAGAAATGGTGGGAAGCACGTTGACAAAGTTCACAATCCCAACGCCTGTTAGCTGACTCATTCAATACTGAAAGTAATTCTTAAGCAGTAACGGCAATGCATGTGAAAACAAATAAATCTTCGATGGTAACACACTTTTAACACGTTATCACGTAGCCCACATAGATAAGTGGTAACATGAAATTTTGGCACTTTTGATTTTTGCAAACAACCAGTGTCTCTACATAAAATGTAACAAAAATATTATTTAAGTGAATGTACAACTGAGCACACTTTTTCCAAAACAAGCGAGAGAAATGGTAAACTATCACATGAGAGCGGCCTAGATAATTACAAAGTATAGCGCACAAACTACAGTTGCGCATGCGTCGAACTGGTGCTATCCGTACGAAGCGCCGGTGCTTACTGGCACTGGCCGACCAACCAGACAGACAAGTCAAGCCAACGCCCGTTCACCAGTTCACCTACTCTTATCTTCCGAGTACCAACTAGGCATGTATTTATGTTTATGAGCTAACTTGACTGGTTCTTTAAGCTCTTGTGTATGTATGTACGTAATATACTAACGGACGCTACATAAGAAGTGATTAGCGATTTGGCTCTACTAAAATACGTTGATAATCAAAATTCTCCTCGATTTCTTATGCTCTTTATAATTGCTTTTTAATCACGTTGGTGATAAAAACTAGCTGTACATAAAGATAAATCGTTAGATTATGGTGTTGCAAATTGATTACATTTTTATACGAATGCTTATGTAAGAGAATACGTGACCCAGAAATGTGCACGATTTTTATAATCCTATTATCAATAGCGACGACGACGGCTCACTTTCTACCGTCTTTTCTTTGTTAGGACAGAAAGCCTTAATTATGTCATTAAAGCTTCGGCCTTACGGACATCTTGCAATTCAGATCTTCCCTTATTCATAGAAACTACAAAGCTTCGAGATAAAGAGATATTTAAATTAAAATAAGTACATGCTATTAGCATTAACGTCCTAAAAAATCGTGCCTTTGTTTGCATTTTCTTGATTTATTTTTTGTATACATTTTATAAGATATCTATAAGAATAACTGATAACATAGCAACAGTATTTTCATAATTAATAGAATTCAATACTATTGTAGATTGATGAATTTACATTTTCCTTCTACTTATTTTTCTCATTTAGGATAATAATCAAAGACAAAATTATATAATTCCAAGGCTGGAGAGAGAAACAATCGAAATTTTGATTGGCGTAACAATCGTATTTTTAAATCGATCATCAATTACGCAACTGCAACTAATAGCGAAATCACCAGTATTTGTTGCATAAATGATGGTAATATTAGCAATTTAGAAACTTGTTAATTGGCGTCAAATGGGGTCATCCAAATATGTTCAGAAACACTGTAATACACCAAGTGTACGTAGAAATGTATTATTATTTGATGACACTATAATAAACCTATGAATTTATTGGGATAATAATTTAATATCTTTTATCTAATTACCGTCAATTAGACTTGGAGACTAGCTTAATGAAATGTTTTACAAGTAACCCTGCTATTAACACACTGTTTAAGTCACGAGTGATCTTTCTCGGTTACGATCGCAAATTATACAATTTAAAAAGCTACCTGTTCACAGATAATACATACAGAGAGAGAGAGGAAAAAGAAACCTCGTAACAACGCCTGGTCATTGCAGCTCAGATTGCCATAATCCCTTCCAAAATTAAGGAGGTCCCTGCCCAACAATGGGTCGTTAATGGGCTGGAGAGAAAGAGTATTATCATGCACATAAATGTGAACAAAGTTCTTTCTCTACGCTCTTGAACAAAAATAAATTAAGTAGTACATAACTTCAGACAGTAAACGCGGCTAATTGCTAAGAATTTTTAATCTAATATCTCAATTAAATCTAATATTATAAATGAGAAAGTATGTCTGTCTAGGTATATGTATAGACGTCTTGTTCGACGAATCTTGTTTTTTTGCAACAGTGTAAACTATCTTTTTAGGGTTCCGCACCCAAAGGGTAAAAACGGAACCCTATTACTGAGACTTCGCTGTCCGTCCGTCCGTCCGTCACCAGGCTGTATCTCAAGAACGGTGATAGCTAGACAGTTGAAATTTTCACAGATGATGTATTTCTATTGCCGCTATAACAACAAATACTAAAAATAAAATAAAATAAATATTTAAGGGGGGCTCCTATACAAAAAACTGATTTTTTTTACCGTTTCTTGCTCGATACTAATAACGTTGCCTTATGTTGCATAGATAATGGTACGGAACCGTTCGTGCGCGAGTCCCACTCGCACTTGACCAATTTTATTTTATATTTCGTACATATTAGCTTTTGTACAGTTAAACTGAAACCTAACACAAGACAAGGTTATCGGTTACAGTTGGAATATTCTTGAGTCAAATATTACATTCCACAAGTGCGTAAAAGAATTTCCTTTGACATATTGAAATACAAAGGAGTTTTTCTGATATTCTTACCCTGAAGCGGTAACATTTTGTACAAAGACATTGTACGCGACTGAAGTTCCGCTTGCGTTCGAGGGAAATAATAAAATAGATATTCAAGTTACAAATTCACCCGCAACTTGGTCGTTCCTTAGTAATTGTTCGTTTTATTTACATTTTCGGTCTGAAATATTTACAATTTGACACTGTTTCTTACAATACAATGCACTAAACTTTTTCCTGCGTTTGTCCCATATTATTTACAGTCAACACGTTTTTTTCGTATTATGTTTTACACAACCCATCTATGTTTGTTTTGGATTTTCTCTCCTATTCCGGCTATCAACATTTTCAATACCACCTTTTTAGGGTTCCGTACCCAAAGGGTAAAAACGGGACCCTATTACTGAGACTTCGCTGTCCGTCCGTCCGTCTGTCACCAGACTGTATCTCAAGAACGGTGATAGCTAGACAGTTGAAATTTTCACAGATGATGTATTTCTATTGCCGCTATAACAACAAATACTAAAAATAAAATAAAATAAATATTTAAGGGGGGCTCCCATACAACAAACATAATTTTTTTAACGTTTCTTGCTCGATACTAATAACGTTGCCTTATGTTGCATAGATAATGGTACGGAACCCTTCGTGCGCGAGTCCGACTCGCACTTGACCAATTATTTACTAAATACATATTAATACACGGGCAGGCTCTACCACGGTCTCGAAGATGGCTTAAGTGATAAAAATAATGGCAATATATTTTGTTATTCTTCATGTTTCTTTATTGAAATTTACATATGATTTATTCAGGTATATTCTAAGTTAAGCCAGCTGACCCTGACCCTCTCTAGAGACTTGGTAAATAAGATTATTGCATAAACTATAGTTAATTACTATTTTACTTAGAACTACCAAATATAATATTCAATGTTCGTCATGAACCTAGCGCTGAACTATAGCAGGCTGACTAATGTTTTAAATGAAGAATTTTAGAGTGATCAACTTTGCATGAAACTGGCTAATTTCAACTTTATCATAGTAAATTCTTGATAGAAAATTAGAATCACTTAGCCCAACTAAAGATTTCAATTGTAGTCTACCCTAAGTCAAAGTTATTCTATCGCAACAACAAAGCAGTGTAAGATACTGTTATACACAACATATATTTCATAACATATTCATGTTCAGATGCATTCAATAATAATACGGTTCGCTATTAATTTTGACGCCTCTAACGCTTACTCGTTCTGCTCAATAAAACCAAACGGTATTTGTTAGGTTTGGCCAAAACAACTCATTTCTGTCATGGCTGATGATCACAACGGCGAATCTCTGGCATCTGATTTCGCAGTTGAGTTTTCTGGTTATTCAGATGTTACTGAAATTCTAGCATTGCATCGGCGAGTACGGGGTACGTAGGACTCGCAAGTGCTAGGATTTTAATGCAGCCAACGATAGCGAAAACGATGCGTAAATACAATTTGACCAGTGCGTCGACAAAAAAATGCCATATATTCAATAAATAATAATTAAAAATAGTTTAAAAAAACTAAAAAACACGCTTTATTTATTCGAATTATTGTATTGTCATCGGTCTTTGACAGGTGTGCAAAATTTGAATAGAATCTGACCGTTTAAAGTGGGTCAAAATATAAGTATAAGTGTAAGTTATAATTTTAAGCAATACGCCATAACAACATGCAACTATAAGAACAATGTAGCTTATGAATTAAGATGTTAAATATCCTTAGAGCAAGTAATTATACATTTATTTCTATGCCATAAGCCATAACTTATTTGACAAAGGATGCTAAAATGAAAAAGCCTATAAGCAATTTAATATTACGTCAAATAAAACCGTAATGGGACCAAAATTATGTTTTTAACAAATAAATATCTGTGAATCCGAACTTTCAATTAAACCTACAGGGAAAATTGTGTTCTATTCAACTATAGGTACTATTTATACATATTGTGTGTTTTAAATAAGTCCCAAAAGCATCGTGCTGCTCGTAAATTTTTTTTAACAGTACTTAAATCACACAGATTAAGTTTGATCCTAAAAATAGAGCACTTGTCTAGTTCAAAGGAAAATAGTAGCACAGTCTCATACGTCCGTATTGCACCAATACATCAAAAGCACTCTACCTGATTGACCAACAGTTTAACATAAAATACTTTTAAGATAAATTAAGTACTCACTTCTCTTAGAAGTGCCAAAGACATCTTCGTGGCCGTTGTAAGCCCTTTCCTCTTCATATTCGTAAACATTGAAATTCTCGAAGGAATACAGCTTGACGGCTTTATTCGCTTTTTCACAAAAAAAGTCCTTGATGCCAAACAACAACAGAAGCAACCGAATAAACAATCACTTTGTATCTAACACAGGTCTAAAGTTATACACTTAATTAAACCTTTTATGTGAAAGGTTCATCTCACAAAGGTGTCAATATTACCAATAATGTCAACGCAGATTTAGATCACTTCGTCAATGCACTTAGAGCTAAAAATATTTATAATGAATTTGCTAACACGAGAAGGATCTTGCGCGCGATATACATTAAAACAACGGAATCGACGGTAATTTTTTAAATTACAAGGGGAGCGTTCGCGATTTAAGAAGTTTAAGTTCACGATATAGGTGTTGGAAGAGCTCAGTTGGGCGGGAGCGCTTATGAAGGCGACCGCGTGTCGTCTGGCTGGGCTGCAGTGTTCCTGACCGCCGCGCCGGCGCCCGGAACTATGTCAGCAGACGCGGCGCCCAGAGCACCCCGGCCTTTCATGAATACACCTCTCTCTATGTTTGACGCATCAATACACTCGTTACCGTTCGCCGATATGCCAAAACATAATTACACATAACAACAGGCCTGTACAATCCAATGTATCCGTCTTAATATGGAATCAATTTGGATTAGACTATCAAGAACTTATAAATTTAAGATAATTTACATTTAGCTCATTTACATGAGCTCTACATTGGATTAAAATTACATGTACTCATCAAAAATAATAAGTAAACTACATAAATATACATATATTTAGTAAGTCATGTACGTCGAATACGTCACAATTTTGTATAAACCAATACATTTAAATAGCCAAGTTGTTTGTTAAAAATAAAAATACATAATAGTAAATGGAATTAACTAGGTATGTACTTATTGATACTAAGATAAAAGTCAACCATACATCTTTATTCTCTAGAATTAGTTTTGTAAAAGCAGTATTCCTTTCCATACATTAAATTCCTAATCATGGTAACCTCTGACATTTTGTAGCAGGCATATAGGCCACCAACCTGGATCTAGGACAATCGTAATGTTTACGACTGCATAATGTACAATGATTGGAATCATGCCTAATGCTCTACAGTGTGCACTAGGTACTAGTTATTTGCTCTTCATCATCATGACATCACGCCTTTTCCCATGGAGGTAGGGAGAGACTATAGAGCGCCATCTACTACGATCCACCATACTTCTATTATTTACTTTAAATCTAAATTGAAGATTTAGTGCTTAGTTGGTACAGACAAGGTCCATTGTATCGTTCTCTAGTTCAGGCTACTCATTTGAAACAACCTTTCATAATCGATTTGTTTTTAACACGCTTATATTAGTTCGGTAGGTATCTGTCAATGTATTAATCTATATGTAACGGAATCTTTGAAGGTGATTTTCACCCACTTGCAGTAGTCGGATTGATATAAAATTTTGCAGTTATTAAGGACCGATAACAATGCAATATTTTATAAAAATATTCAGGATTTTTAAGCGTGTTTTTTTGTTTTTGAACTAAGCACGTTTTTTATACTCTCCAGATCTTTTAATGGTAGAGTTAGACTTTATAATGTATTAGACAAAACGGGACCACATCGCGTTAAACTGTTATAAAGGCAAAATACAATGCTTGAATTTATTTTTGCAGTAATAGTTAACATAATATTATATTATGTATGCACCAAAAGTTAAGTAGAAGCGAAAACAATTGCAAATAGAATATTTACCAAAAGCGGCTAACATTAGTAGGTAATTACATTAATAAATAATGATAATTAGCATGTTGGCGAATAAATTTATAATAAAGAAAAGGCCAACTAAATTATATTACTGGCGTTCACGTTCATATTATGTAATGAAAGTTTGCAAATTATTATTATAGACGTTGACCTTTGATCTGGAGAACAGCTCTTCCGCCTTCCGGTTTCTTTGTATAAAAAATAAACTGCCGAATTTCTGTCTCTCTAAAGAATTCTTATAATAGACCATTTGGAAACATATGAAATACAAATAAATGCAATAAAATTAAAAAGATTATTATGTTATAACGAATCGGTTCGAAGTTTAGTGTGGTGAGGGATTAAGAATATCAGTGTCAGCATCCCATGTCCTTTCTAGGACGTTGTACGATTCAGCTAAAGGACAATATAGTTATGAGGGCACGATACCAAATTATGCTCCATACAAAAATATGGGCATCGTAGTCCCCTTTTTTCTTTGCGAAAGTTAACCGATTTTGATTGTTTTTACGCTATATTATAGATGAAGAGTATATCTATGATTCTATCACATTCATTTTTTCAAAACAAAATAACTAAAAGAAATATGACCATCCAAAAATCCCGTTTTTGTGGTTTTCTTTAGATAAAGTTGCAGCGACTATCACACATATTTGGTAAGGTTTTACCAAAATAAAGTGATAGAAGCATAGATATACTCTTACGGTCTAATTCATAATGACTTATAGGAAGCTTAAAATTTCGTTTAAAGCGGATTGTCAAAAATTGTAATTCATAATAGTTATTTACGCTAAAACGTTCTATATCTATCCGATAAAGTGACATTATTCCGACTACGGTCTTATTCGTAATGACTTTTCAGAGGCTTAAAAGTTAGCTATAAGCGGATTGTCAAAAATGTAATTCATAATAGCTTTTTTACACTAAAGCGTTCTATAACTATCCCATAAAGTGACATTATTTTAAACAAGCTCCGACCCTACTTTAAGCCTATATTAGTGAAAAAAATGGCGTATATATTCATCAGCTGATTATTTATATTGACTTTTGCCCCGTCATTTGCAAAGGTGTTGTTCATAGAGTCACATTAATTAACCAAAAAGTTATTAAACTAACGAGGTTTTATATTATAGTGATACGTGCATAAATCACGATAAATATCCGACACGGAATTTGCTTAATTATACATGTCTTATGAACCCTGCAAAGCATTGCGGCATTAACAATCTTGTTAACAATCGGCGAAGAAAAGTGTACCGCTAAAGAGGTAAGATATTTTCTTTGGAAGATGAGGAATTCTGAAAGTGGTAGTTTACAATGCGATGGAGGACAATGAGCCCATTATAGAAAGGCTAATGGAACAGCCAATTAAAGTAAATGCAAACCATATGTGAGGTAGAAATGCCGCAATCTTGAAAACTTTTATTGCAAGGCCTTGTAATGAACAAAGTTCATCCTACTTGCAAGTAAATAAAACAAAATAAAATGATTGATTTAATAAATTTATTGTTTTTCATTTACCGAGTTACGGGCTATTTCTATTAAAGAAGAAATTCTTTAATAGAAATAGCCCGTAACTTGAACATCGAAGAACACCGGTGTGAGTGGCTTGGGGTGTAGATATTCTATTTTATATTTGAGTGATTCTTGCTCCAACTTAAAATTTTCAGATTTTTTATTCTCATCATAGCTATTATGTTTGTAGGTTTTGGACCCAGCGCTTGCGAATCTCAAGACATTAGTGGATCCAGCAAATCTGCAGGTGTTGGATGAGCTGGTGCCTCTACTGTATCATACATTAAAGATTACCTGATTTTCACTTTCCTGCTGTAGTTTATTTACTACAATAACGCTTCTCGAATATTGTGTAAATTACAATGTTTGTTTATAAACGCTATGTCAAGTTTGACAACTAGTAAGATTTTTTTTTCTACCATCCATATTTCACCATGTTTCTACGAAATGGTAACATTCTGTAAATTAGAGACATTTTAGCTATCGGAAGTTTTTTAAACGAATATGAATTAGGATTTTTATCTGACATCTGATAAGCTTAAAAGACTTTTTAACTAATATAGGATTATGCTTTAATTTTTGATTATGCTGATCTTCATCATCTAGTTATTGATGTTTGCAAAGAAGTTGAAAAGAAAAGCCCTTAAAATTGTTACATTCAATTATAATTCTTAAATATCAAGCCTTACAAATCCTACACAGTATTGGGATTGTCCATAATTTTTGACCTGCTGTTTTTATATTTTTTTTAGAAAATATAGACTATTTTAAGTAACTAATTTCAATATTATTGAAATATTTGCTATATAGTCTTTTTTTTAAATGCTTAAATATATTATTTTAAATGTTGTGACGTCATCGTTATACGCAGTCTTTGTGTTGCCTTTTCCTGATACACTTAAGACAGATTGCAATACATCTTTTCAAAGTTGCCATGTTGAAATAATAGACCAATTTCAACTCCACCCCAGAGTAGTATATCCCTAAGAACGCCTTAACAATTTAAGTCCTTTATTTCAAGGGCAAATAGAGATCATTTCCTTTTTTGGAAAAATAATATCTAAAATAGCAAATTTTCCGAAAAAAAAATTGTGGATCATGATCAGAAACTCGATTCCCCGAAATGGTTTTCGGATAAAGAGTTTAAAAAAAATAAGAACAATGCCAATTGCGGTGATTGAAAGTCTTGCTTTTAATCCGTGCAGAAAAGTGAACGTTACGTTTACGAAACTACAAATTTTCTTCTTATTTTATGGCTTTCCCTCTGTCCAGCCCATTTACGTCCCACTGTTGGGCACGGGCCTCCTCCACTTTGGGAGGAATTATGGTCTACTGTGCCACGCTGACCAGGCGTGTTGGCACAGGATTTATTTTCGAGTTTTCCGTCTCTCACAGAAGATGTTATCTGCGTGCAATATCCCTTAGCTGACTCTTACAGCACCCTTGGGAGGAGATGGGGTGGTGACACTTGTATCTTAATCCGTCACTACACGGAGAAATTTTTATGGCTTTGTAATTTGGAAGAAACATACCACCAAAATGATTCATAAAACTAAAATAACTAAGTGAGAAAATAAAAAATTATACTAAAAAGAAATAAATCAAGAAAAAAAAAATAAGAAGCAGAAAAACTAATGTAATGAATGAAAATCAAAACTAATAATAGTTTATAATAATAAGATTATTAACAAATAAGTTTGTTTACATTTACAAACAGCGTCAAAGATGCATTTTGTTAACTTGTATCAAAACCAGGGATAAAACTCATAACGAATTTGAATGGTAGAAAAATGCTACCATTCATATTTCACCATTTTTCTACAAAATGGCAACAAAGACATTTTATAGTTATCGGAAGTATAATAGACGAATATGAATAAGGATTTTTATCTGACATCTGATAAGCCTAAAAGACGTTTTAACTAATATAGGAATATGCCTTCAATAAGCGTTTCAATATGAATAAGACTGTTAATCTATAATTTACGCTAGGGCCATAATTTAAGGTCCGGGGCCAAAGCTCTTGAGGAGCCACTTTCAATGTTTTTCGCTTTCCTCATTAATTTATGGGGTGGGATATCAAACGGCTCTAAGATGCCGCATTTTCAAAGATTTTCAAAAATCACCCCTATATTTATCATAATTAAAAACAGAAACTCTCCATTAAGGAACAGAAACCAACCGAATGAAAATATAAACTGATTTAATAAATCTGACCGGATTGACTGAAATTCGGTCGAATCCCGTCAGATTGAAAATGACACCGGATTGCAATCCTCTCAAGTGACAATGATAGTCTCAAAATATAATGTTACACCGCGAATAATAAATTTATTGGAAGTTTTTGTGACAATTCAAAGTAACTTCAGTAAGTAAGTGTGCGGGTATACTCACAACATTTTATAAAATACTAGTACCTAACTTGCTCTATCTTCGCACGGGCATTATGCATTTTGTTGAACGCTCCCAAGTTTGGACGTTTTTTGATACATATTTAAATAATTGCTCGTCATGTAACAAACAACGCACTAGAGTGTTTTCGTAATTTAATTAGAAAATTTAATTATCCGTAGTTTGTTTTAAATTGCAACACATCTTGGATCTTGATAACAGGTCTGAATAGATTTATATGTCAAGAATAATACCAAGATTAGTAAGACCTGAAGCAAACGGCGACAATTACCTTGACCCTCTTGTTAGTAACTTTGAATGTATCAATTGTTAATACGTTCAGTGCGGCTAACGCTTATGCGCGTTTTTCTGATCTTCACCAAGTGCGGGCCGACGCGTATACGCGTCCATACAAAAAAAAATCTGTAGGCAAGCGAGGTGCGCCGCACCTGTGCGTTTATAGCGTGTATTCTGGGTGTCTATTGTTTCGAAACGGTCGTAAAATGTGGAATTGTAAAGGAGACTACACACTAGTCAGGTTTCTGCTACGAATCTTGCAGGGGGGGGGGCCTCGGCGACGACAACAATAAATATATATTCATGGACATTTCACACATCGTCCTCCGGTCCCAAGCTAAGCTTATTATGCTTGTGTTATGGGTACCAGAATACGGATATAATACATATACTACTTTTCTTTTGTAAATACATACTTAAAATACATAGAAAACACCCAGACGTAGTACAAACATTTGTATGACATTTATGAATATCACACAAATAATTGTCCCAAGCGGGAATCGAACCCGCGACCTTGTGAACGGCAGTCCAGTACATGAACCACTACGCCACGAAGCCCGTCTACAATAACCTAATTTAGTACAATAGATTATTGAAATAATTTTATTATGACTCGCTCTTTTAACTAAAGTAATAGGTAGTTTTAGTCTATTTATAAATGGTGTCTATTACGAGGCGGGCGAAGTGTCGTAAATAAAAAAAATTAAGAATAAAAGGGCTTTCGGGAGAAGGTACCTTTACTATTACTGTTTTATTAAGGTATAACTTACTATTTTAACAAAACCGAACGAAGGTATATTATGGTGTAAACTTCACAAAATCTCTTACAAATAAACACTAGTGTGGAAGCACCTTTATCCATCCAACACCTTTATATGACCCGTAATTGTTATATGACAGTCATAAAACTCGAAAGTTACCGAACGCACATAAGCGTCGGCCGCACTGCGGGAAGGTAAAAGACAACGCGCTATAGCGTCCAGCCGCACTACGCGAGTTTTCTATGAACGCTTATAAGCGTTCTTAGCACTACGCGAAAAATTTTTTGAACGCACATACGCGTCTTCAGCACTGGGCGAATGACTTTTTTCTTAGCATTGGCTATAAATTCGCAAATTATTCAGCATTGAACGCGTTAAACAAGATATATTCAGGTAAAGGCTTTTAAGTTGGCTAGAACAGCACAATTCTAATACAAGGAGAAAACAATACGATTGTATGTTTATTTGCATTGATTAAGATCTGACAATATGGGACCTATTTAAAAAAATTCTATCACCGCCCCCTCCCCGGTAAGCTAACTATATTCGATCAATGTAAATAAGGACAACTCCTGTCATGTAACTATGTATTCGAATATGTATAATAAATATAATAATATGAGAATAATATTTATAATTATTCTTGTCGTAGACTTTTCAAACCTACCCGTGACCACTTTAACACGCTTTTGTTAATCTGAAGAGTTTCTTTTGTTTGAACTCGCTAATATCAGGAACCACGAGTCCGATTTGAAAAATTATTGTGTTGCATAGTACACCTATAAAGGAAAGCTATACAACACCACAATACGAGATATAAGCGCGATGTATCAGTGAAATAAGGTTAAAAAAACAGAGAAAATTTCCTAAATTCTACACGTACGAAGTCGCGGGCGACAACTAGTGCATACATCAATAGCTAGTGCAAATAACTAAGCTGTTTAGGGATCAAACCTACGACCTCGTGGTTATGTGGTACGACTGGCAGTTTATTTATCGCTACGCCATAAAGCCCGTCGATAGGACGCGAATGTAACAGGAAATAGAGACTTCGTCCAATAAAGAACTTCAGGAAAATTCATGACGTAATAAGAAAAGTTTAATTAAATTGAGTCTATGAATTGTGAAAAGTGTATTCAAAAATTATCATTGTAATAATATTTTTTTATGTTTTACTATATCATTATGAGTAAATATTACAAATTACAGTTAGCAATAGGGACCCATTATAGTATGCACAAAAAATATAATTATGTTGTTATGGAACCATAAAAATTAGGATATAAATCAATTTAGTTAGTTATATAACTTTTTTTTTTTACAGTATACAGCAGCAAGTACGAGTACCCACTAACAATATCTGCAAAAAACTTATAATGCAAGGTCATCATTGAAAACTATATTACTATAGGTTTCACTTAATTTTATGCCTAGTTACTACAACTACACAACCACATAAAATATTGTTACACTAACTATACTGCGCACGCCGAATGATGATCCCTACGACAGTTCGTTAGCGCTTAACATTGTACTGACGTCCTATCACATCAAATCCTTTAGAGGTCCATTAAAAAGTCGAAAAAATCATAATTGTGTACAATTGTAAATTATAAAAATGAATATTAAGAAATTATTACGTGATGCTCGGAAATAATAGAAAAAAACTCAATGCAAATGTACATGGTACGTGCTGCAAAAGTTACGTCGTCAAGCTGTTATCGACTAAGAAGGGACACATCGATAAACAAAATATCGATAATTTGTTGGAAAAATAAAAGCTAATTATGAATTCTTTAAAATTCAATTCAAAAAGAATTTTAAATTCTTTAAATTATGCAATTTGAATAAAAATTAAAGTACGAGTATAGTAAAATAAAATATAATAAGGCTGTTACTTTTTTATCTAGTGTTTTATGTCCATCAATGCGCGTAGTCTTTTTTTCAAAATAAATAAATATTGCTTATTATGTTGAATGACCTGGCTGAATGACATGACATTTGCCTAAAAAAACAGTATTTTATCGAAATTGTTTCGCATAACTAATACAACTGTCAGTTGAAACGTCATAGGGATCATCATTCGGCGTGGTAACTATAAGGTATAGGTATCGGCACGAATCTTGAGCGCTGGTCTTTACCTGCGCAGAAGTGAATTATTGGGTCTATTTGAAGGCAGGGGGTCAAGCGCGGGAGCGGTTGTATCAAATTATCGTATGTGATTGGCCTGCTGCGCGTCGCGTCATATCTGCCACTCGTGATTCGTTCTCTGTGCTAGATGCACTTTCCTTACGACTACGACTACACTTCAGGACAATTAAATTGAGACATATAAATTTTTGAACGGAAGCTTTTAAAATTTAAATTTTTATGTTTGTTTTTTTATTGACGGGCCTCGTGGCGTAGCGGCTATGTAGCCGATTTACGATTGCGAGGTCACGGGTTCGATTCCCGCACAGGACAAATATTTGTGTGATGAACACATATTTGTACTATGTCTGGGTGTTAACTATCTATTATAAGTATACAACGTGAAACAAAACTCCTATGTTATGCTTGAAACCAGGCATTCTTTAGGTCATTACTAATGACTACGTGAAGTTAGAAATTAACTTGCTTTATAATTTAATACGATTTTTGATGTTGTAAGTTTTTGCAAAATGTTTACGTTGCACTATCCTAATCAGCTGTTTTTGTGAACTCTATTTGACCTAATAGTGATCATGTCCCGTAATAGAGATTAACATAAAATGCCTAACTGCTCATTGCCTCTGTGAGGAAAATTGTTTAAAATTTTTCCATGATGGGGAAGAAAATTTTGTTGGAAGTTGATGGAAGGAAAGCGAGAAGAATACAAAAAAAGAGCGAGTTTTGTGAGGGATAATATTACCGAAAGAGGAATGAATAATTGCATGACGAACGTGAATTGAAGAAAAGTTAAGTTTCAATTACAAGTAAAATGTGACGAGGGGAGGGAAGATGGGTCATCTCTATTATGTATCGATATTTTATTGTATCAAATCAATACAACGGGGTAAAATACTAGATCACACGATAAAGTGATCGTATCGCTGGTGTTAATTTAAAAATATCGTATTGTAAAACATGTTCTATCCACAACAAATATTATTCATATCAAATTCTTTCTTATAATTAGTCGTTGTAACATAAAAATTTTATAAACTTATTTCATTCCATTGAAATCCGATAAACTTTTTACATACTAATAATAGTCACTCTAAATGCAAACACAATATGGATGAGAATATTTCGTAATAAAATAACATGGTATTGTTTTCACTGATAAAAAATATTCAGCGTATTCTATTGTATCGAATTACCATAATATCATCAAAAAAAATAATTCTGAATATATTTATATTAAAGTAAATCATTCCTATTTTTTGCAATGAAGTATACAATGCGCAAAGCGATCCCCACTCTACCACCGTGAGCTCAATATTACCTATACCCAATATAAAATACAGGAATATTAAGAGGATACCAAAATAGCTTTGTGCATTTTTCTATGTACGAAGTTTTCATTGTTTCTTTAGATTGAATGGCTAGAGCTCTAATTTTTAAGTATATTTTTTTTAAATATATGATCTAGGATCGCATAAACTCAGAAACGCGATTGAAAAAAGTTTTCTTGATAGAAAATCTTGGCGAAACAACCTCTCAAATTTTTTATTTTTTTCATTTGTCGGTCTAATATCGCGTATTAACTAATGAAATAACTTTAAAAACATAGGTAACTATTATGTATAGAAACACGTAAATCAGAATTAAAATATATTTAGTAGATTTTGAGTAAATAGGAAAAGTATCCCTAATTCTTCATTTTCTGTGCCTACTGGTTGTGTTAATATGTACGTGTCGGCGATGATATACGATAATATTGATGTAGGCCCTTAATTACATTTTCAAATGCAGTTTTTGCCTGACTAACATTACTGTACGACAGCCTTTCCCAAAATTGGTGAAACAACCCTTGTGGGTGTAGCAAGCCTAAAAGGAGGTAAGAGATCCAGAAAAAAAAATTGGGTTAACGTGAAAAAATGTGTACAAGTGGACACTGGACATAATAAGTTAGTGTAGTAAGGGGTTCCTAAACCCCTGCTGTATGGTAAGTGCTGACTCTAACTACTATATTATACTATATTATAGGGCGATATAGTCGCAAAGCGAATCAGCCCTTGAAATAAAAAAACTACTACATTAACTTCTAGCTGATGCCCACAATTTCATCTGTGTTTTATAATCAGATAATTATTACACTAGCAAATCAATCTATTTTTATCAGATTTGAAGCCCATATTTGTTAAAATTTTAGGCTAAACTTTGAAAAGAATAAATGTGCCTAATCTCTAAAATGAAGGTGGCCCTTGCCCAATAGTGGACATCCCACAGTGAGAGAAGATTGATTTGAATTAATAAATTGCAACAAGTGTTAAGAGTTTAACTTTTTTAATGTTAAGGTTTACTTTATACCTTTTCATGAATAATTACATTAAAATTATAAAATATAAAAACGCCAGGCTGGCTACAAATGAATAAATAATTTCATAATGATAATAGGCACCCAGTGCCTCAATATATGCACACCATATACTCACAAATAAATTACTTGGAAATACTTTCTATGAATAAGTTGATCATTAAGTCTATATTCTTTATGATGGCTTTCTTTTTAAGCAAATGTAAACATATTAAAATATCACACATATTAAATGCATGATGGCATAAAATAGTAAGGCTGTTTCATGTTGCATGACCTAAATAATCAAAATGTGCAACGAACATAAATCGCGTGTAGTTGTATTAATTTGAAAGTATAACCTGTAAATAATAAATTACAAACAATTTATATTCATGATGTACATAAAGGTGATAAGTGATTTATTTCTTACCACGCACTTTGTAGCATGATAAAAATAATTTTAATTTCTTTAGTTAGAAATAAATTATCAAAATTTTTCACCAATCAACAAACAAACGAGGTAAATTATCGGAAGGAAGGAAAAATTCATTTAATACAACGTTAAAACAAATTGTATTAACATATTTATCATTGTGCAGCTTATTTGTCTAAGAACAATAATCATAAAATAAAGTAAAACAAAAATATAGTGTGACAAACAAACTAACCATCTTTGACATTCTTTGAAGATTGCGACGATGACACACCGGGAATAGTTTTATCAGTAGCACAATACATTGCAATTTATTAAACAAATAATTGTAAGTTTCTCACTCTCACCTAATAATAATGTCCATATTACTTTACAAACAATTTGATAACACAATTTATTTGCACTAATGCGAAACAGGGCGGCCGTTAGAGAGTAGTATATTCTTTGAGGGCGGCCATTCCACATTTCAGTTGTAAATATTCAAATCATAGACAATTTTAACACTCTTGATTCTGACGTTAGTTGCAGCAAAGGAAGAGATAGACAGCCAAGTATTACACCATAGACTTTAACGTAGACTTGTTTAGGTTTTTAGCCACTTTACAGTTCCTTTTAGTTTATTCATTAGTGACAGATGGCAGCAGCCTCACTTCATAATTATTATTGCCAACCTAACTTCATCGCTTATTTCAGCGACATTTTGTTTATAAATAGCGACAATAATTTATGAATCTTGTTATGATGCTGGCAATAAACTGACCTCTACAAAAAAATAATTGTTAGCTTATACCAATACGTATGTGTGTGTGCGTGTGTGTGTGCATATGTAACTCAGTGCTTTGTACTCGGGTAACGGTAATATTGGCATTCGGTATTTTATGAGGAGAAAGCAGGTAGAGACTCTCCCTGCAGCAACTCACCCCTGTGATCGACCAAGGATTCACTTGCGCCAACAGGAGTCGAGATCGGCCCCCTTTGCGCAGTGCCAAGTTAGACTTAAGATTTTGTCAATATGTTCATTTTTTGGTGTAAATGAAGTCCTACCATTAAACATAAGGTTTTCCAAACTTGTTATCCACGTTTATTATAATAAATGTGCACATTTTTTGATGAGTACTAAGAAAATAAATCAAGAAATAAATTGTAATCAAGACAATTTGGCAAACAATTGCCAAATATTAAATTTTTTGACATGAATAAACAAATGAATTAGCATATAATTAGGTGCAATAAAGATTTTTGTAAGAGCAGTTCAAAGTCAAAGTCAAAGTCAAAATATTTTATTTCAAGTTGGCATGTTTTACAAGCTCTTTTGAAACGTCAGAAACTAGGTGTCTGTTCAAAACGCGGATCCTATGGAGAAGAACAGACAAGAAACTCCATGATATATAATTAGTTAATTCGTAGTTCTCCATGATAGTTAATTCGTAGGAGCTAAAATTTTGCAATCTACTTCTTTATGACTAAACTTTTTTTAAGTATTATGGACGATATGTAATCAAACTATTACTAACCTAACTCAGAATAAAATATAATAATATTTTGACTTTCATTATATGTTATTATGGTCTATCTATACGATATGGCAGTCATGTACAATGTGACTGTAGACACAGTGGATTATTTTCGACTAACGTTATGGGCCAATATATTAAATAATTGATTCATACAAGATATCCTATATTTGACCAGAAAGGAAAAATTACATCCTGAATTTAGTAACTGTTTTAAACGTGGGTAGCCTAGCCTATACACTTTTATATTCAATCTAGCGAAATTCAATAAAGCTAAACAGGCTACATTAGGCATCGTCCACAAAGCTGTCAACTGTCACTGTCAGTCTCGCTTGTCAGTTGTTAGTTGTCAGTGTCACCTAGTCACCTGTCACAGAAGAGTGAAAATTGGAAAAAAAAAGAAACAATTTTATCAATTTTCGTGCCGTAGATGCAAGTAATTGGTTTTTGGTTTATTGTAAACTTATTTGTTGAGCGACTAACATTAATTCTTGTCACACAAATTATGATGCAGCACCAGTATTGGGTAACTAAGAAAACTGTGTTGAAAAAATTAGGCACCAAAGAGGATGAGTGCATTGTAGCTTCCGACGCCGAGCTTGATGCGAAATTGGAATTATTTCGATCAATATCAGACAGCTGCTTACAATTACAACGTGTGTTAGATCAATATCAAGAGAGATTGTGTATTTTAGCACAAGAAGAAAACTCTTTAGGAAAGTTTCTACGTGATGCCGGCAAGAACAGCGATGCCTCTGGTAAACACATGGTATCAGCGGGTAAAGCTATTTCATATTCAGGACAGCAACGGCTATCGATAAGGGGGCCTTTGTTGAGACTTTATCATGAAGTAGAAACTTTTCGAGGTCGTGCAGTTAGCGATATGCGGGCGACTGTGTCTGCTATGGAAAAGGCCCGTATCGAGTATCGTGCCGCACTTAGCTGGATGAAATCAACAAGTGCACAACTCGATCCTGATACCGGACGCGGCCTTGATAATTTCCGAAAAGCTCAACGTCAAGTACGAGAGAGCAAAAAGTTATTTGATAAATTAACTCTCGATGTTTTGCAAAAGGTAATTCTTATATCATATTCTGCATTGAAATAACTGTAGTGTGTAGCATGACAAGGCCATTTTAACTTTGTACATTTTCTTTTACAATTGTATTAATAAGTGCAATCTTTAGGTAATGCTGAATAAATTTTCCAGCCATACTTATTTATTATTATCTATTTACAGATTGATTTACTAGCAGCTGCTAGATGTAACATGTTCTCTCATGTCCTTGCAAACTATCAAGGATCCTTTGTAACATTTGCTACAAAAGTTGCTCAAACATTAGTGGCTACTGCTGATACTATGAATGCTACACCGCAGTATGAATTCTGTATATTGAAGGAATTATCACAAAGCTTGGGTGAAAGTGAGACCAAGCAAGATATTGTACCACAGGATAAAGATCAGATGTTATTTTTCCAGGTAATCATTAGAATCACTGCTCTTTCTTCTTTTTCTCTGCTATAAATATGTTTTTCCTGATGACCCTGAATTTAGCAGACAGCAGACAAAATGAAATTTCAGATAGGGATATCTATAACAAAATAAGGTTTTCCAAGTTTACGAAATTGGAAAATTGTTTGTCGTTGACATACCTACAGGTGATAGTAAACAATTTTTTTTTTTGAGATATAAAAAATTTTTTACAATAAAATTAATATTTTGGGAAGCTCTCACCGTGGCGCTAGTTGTTTTAAAATTCTGAAACTTTGAAATTTAGTTTATTTTTGGATTTAGAAAAGGTGATTATAGTTAGTTTTTTTAATTTTGGCTCAGAGCATTCTGGAACATATATCAGTGAAAAAAAGAAAAAAAAAATATGGTCATCTATTGGTCTTTAAAAGATCTAAAGGTGATATTTTTTTGATTTTGAATTTGTTAGTCGGATCGTAAGAATAAATAAATCGTAACAATTTTTTTTTTGAGTTATATAACATTTTTTACATAAAAATTAAAATTTTGGGTAGTTTTAAAATTCTGAAACTTTGAAATTTAGTTTATTTTTGGATTTAGAAAAGGTGATATTAGTTAGTTTTTTTAATTTTGGCTCAGAGCATTCTGCAACATATATCAGCGAAAATAAGAAAAAAAAGAAAAAAAAAATATGGTCATCTCTTGGTCTTTAAAAAATCTAAAGGTGATATTTTTTTGATTTTGAATTTATTAGTCGGATCGTAAGATATCCTTAGTTTTTGATTTCTTTTGAAACTTTGAAGTGGGATATCAAAGCTAAAAATAATCTAAATCAAAATCAAAAATATATCATGTCTTAATTTTTTTAAAGACTAAAGATTATTTATCTCGGATTTTAAATTTTTTCACTTTTTTTATTTTTAAATTTTTTTTTTTGAAAAATTATTTGAATAAAAAAAAGTCATCTCTTCGTTTTCAAAAAATCTAAAGGTGACAGTTTTTTGATTTTGATTTAGATTATTTTTAGCTTCGATATCCCACTTCAAAGTTTCAAAAGAAATCTAAAACTAAGGATATCTTACGATCCGACTAATAAATTCAAAATCAAAAAAATATCACCTTTAGATTTTTTAAAGACCAAGAGATGACCATATTTTTTTTTTCTTTTTTTTCTTATTTTCGCTGATATATGTTGCAGAATGCTCTGAGCCAAAATTAAAAAAACTAACTAATATCACCTTTTCTAAATCCAAAAATAAACTAAATTTCAAAGTTTCAGAATTTTAAAACTACCCAAAATTTTAATTTTTATGTAAAAAATGTTATATAACTCAAAAAAAAAATTGTTAATTATCACCTGTAGGTATGTCAACGACAAACAATTTTCCAATTTCGTAAACTTGGAAAACCTTATTTTGCTATAGATATCCCTATCTGAAATTTCATTTTGTCTGCTGTCTGTTAAATTCAGGGTCATTTTTCCTGAGTATTTAGTTTTCTGTTTATAATAGAATTTTTTTTCGTTTTTTTGTTGTCTGTAACATAGCAATCTATTTTAAAAAACAATGAACTCTTTCTTTGTTTGATCCTTGTATTTTTCCCTTTTCAAAAAGAAGTGGAAAAGAAAATCTTTTTTTTTTGAGCTATTTAATTGAGTGTGGCACCATGTGGTATATTTAGATTGACTGGCTAATTTTTTGTATGCCTCTACATTAGTGAAGATTCTTAGTCTATATTACGGTTATTATACAGTTATTATAGGCGAGTTCAGTTAACATTGCCATAATGTGTTATTAGTATGTACAATGAATGGTAAAAATGTTTGCTTAGATTGTAGCAAATGGCACTTTAAAGAATCTGTCTACCCTCATGGAAAAAAAATTCGACTATAGGCATTATGTCTATAATAAAGCCATTTATTCCGAGACTTATTACAATTTTTTTTTAACATAAGTACTAGAAGTTACAATTTATCCCTCTGCTCGGTGTGCCTTACGGCAAAGGCCTCCTCCAACGATTTCCACTGTGCCCTGTCTGTTGCCACTCTTAACCATAGTGGACCCACTGTCATCTTTATTTCGTCTTCCCATCTTCTTACTTTGCGGCCACGGTTCCTGTTTCCATCTCTTGGATACCAGACTGTTACCTGCTTGCTCCACTTTTCCTGCTTGCTGTAAGCAGGAAAAGTGGAGCAAGCAGGTAACAGAGCATATGCCCAAATATAAATTATAATAAATAACTATTTACAAATATTTATTTTTTATTATGATATATAATTATTATAATTGATATATTTATTATATAGTATTTTAAACTTACAGGATGAATATAAAGACGAAGAAGACAATAAGGAAACCACACGTAAAATTGAAAACGAAAATGTGACACAGCCATCTGAAAAAGATACCAAACCTAGTTCTTCTCTGAATCTTATTGACACAATCTTAGAGACGGAGCAAGCTGTCAGTGATATAGGAATACCATCTGATTTGGCAGGGTTAAGCTTAGATTGTGGTGATATGCCTGCAAACTTCGGATCATTTATGCCATCACAATTATTGCAGGTAATATCCTTACTAATTTATAAATGCGAAATTCGGATGACGACTTTGGCGCGCTTAAGTGTCAACATGTGTAACAAAACCATAGCGCGATTTAAAACCGTACGTGCAACGCCATCTATCTAGTGGTATAGTAAATTTCTGTTTGTTAAGGTTTGATTTCTAAATTTCACGCGTACGAAGTCGCGGGCAACAGCTAGTTAATAATATAATTTGAACCTCAAATCTCTGATCAGACTTCTGTTTAGAAAGTAGTCATCTGTTCAATAACTAAATTATACAACTCACAAACTCTTCAGCTTTATAATATTTGTATGAAATAAGTTTTTGAATAAGGTAAAAACAGGTTTAAGTTAATAAGTAGCCATTTTAAATACTTTTTCATTTTGTCACAGTTTTGTTAATAATATCCAGTCTATATTAACTAAATAGATGTAATTTGTATTCTACTGTGGACAATGAAATTGATAAGATAGCACAACGTAATTGTAAATTATAATGAACATTCAGTTGGCTTATATCATAATATTGAATTAACCATTTGATGCATAGATATTGACTTGACTAGCCTCGTGGTTGAGTGGTTCATATAATGGACTGCCGATCAAGAGGTCGCGGGTTCGATTCCCGCTCGGGACAATCATTTGTGTGATTTTTCTAATTGTCATACAAATGTTTGTACTGCATCTGGGTGTTTCTATGTATTATAAGTATATATTTACAGAAAAAAAAAGTAGTATATGTATTCTATCCGTATTGTGGTACCCATAACACAAGATTATAAAAGCTTAGCTGGAGGCCAGAGGACGTTGTGTGAAATGTCCATGAATATTTATTTATTTTATTATATAATCAGGTTTAAATTTCGCAGTTTAAATTTTTCATCTTCACCTTCTGACCTAATGGCTCACTGTGGTGCCTTACCATAACCCGGCAAGAGAGGCCCCTGTAATAGAGGCCAGATTCCATGGAGGAACATAAGGCCGTCGTCGTGTGTGCGTTACCAATTTTCACAACATTATGTGCAGCGGGTCCCAGAATTCTGGCCCGTCGCGCGTGACTATCTCTTCAGAAGTAAACTTGTTGTAGAGATTGCTAACCTAACCCCCTTAGAATATCTTTATAAATAACTTTACTGTAATTATTTTTACAGAGCTCATCTGGTATTTTATCAAGCGCTATAGCACCTACAAGCAACAATAATCAACTGCCTATTTCACAGTCAAATACTTCCAAACCCACTTCAACACCAGGAATCCCAAAGAAAGGTGATAAAGCGGCTTGGTTTAAACTATTTGCGGAACTTGACCCGTTAGCTAATCCAGATAATCTTCTCGGTTCTAATACTAATCAGAGCCATGCAGCCTAATTTTTTTTGATTTTTTTGGCGGGTCGAATCAAATATATTTGGAGTAATAATTTTTGCGTGCTTACCGTCAAATAATATAAACACTATGGTTCTTAGAGTATGTAAGTAAATATAGAGTTTAATTTGAAGTATGAACTGGTTGTATAAGTGTGAACAATATGTAGGATGTGGAGGTGTAATAAAATGATACACAGGTCGTGTTAATAAATCTATTGCACACTGTTATTCACAACACATACCTACTTAAATTTACAATGCTATTTACAATGCTTTTACTAGAGATTCCAGGCGGTTCTGGACGTGGAAGGAAACCACTAAAACCAGCTCCTGAAGCTGAGCATCACGACTCTAAAATCCATAATATTTTTCCTGACAATTCTGTATTCGAAAAATATATATGTCAATTTTAAATTTAAATATCTGTACCTATTCTAGGATATAGTGTCAAACGACACAATGTCCTAAAATAGGTTTTATTAAAATTTTAGTAGCCTACAAATACATTGCCCTATTCCAGCAATACATACAGACAAGATAACTTATTAAGGGGCATGTTCTAAGGGGTACAATCTCTCCTCTAAAATATCGAAAATTTAACTAGGGAACTGAATACTTTCTTGTATTCATTTCATTGTTCATCTACTTTGACACTTTGTGTTGTGTAACAGTTGCAAATAGGTGCACTCTATTATTACTTATCTACTCTAAGATGAAGTTACTTACAAACATACGAGACACGTGAACTGGTACTCGGAAATTGCTTATGTACGTAAGATAATGCAAAGGATAAACAAAAGAAGTAAAACTTTACGTGCATTCACAAATATACATTTTTTATATGTTAAAAAATTTGTTAAATAAACAAATTTAGAAAACTTCATATTTGGCATTTACATATGATTTATGGATTTTATGATATGCCTACTTATAATGTTTGTTAATATAAAACAAACGAGTGCTAAATATATTTTAAAACAGTATTTATCTAATATATAAAATTCACGTGTCACAGTGTTAGTTACCATACTCCTCCAAAACGGCTTGACCGATTTTATTGAAATTTTACATTCATATTCAGTAGGTCTGAGAATCGGCCAACATCTATTTTTCAAACACATTTTTTTTTAGTATCCCAAAACAACGTTTGCCGGGGTCAGCTAGTAATAATATATTTTTAGTTGTATAATGATACCAATTCTGTTTGTACAATTAAACAGTGTTTAATAGTATTGCACTATTTGGTTATCTAGACTTTATGGTAGAGGTAAACGAAAATGTGTATAACACAATAATGGTTTCAACTTTTACGGATACCATTAAACCAGACAAACAGTAACAGAATTGTCACCAATATCATCAATGGTCCCAGAAACCTGAGAAGGTAATGGAAAATGGCTATTATTTTTTCGGTTGGCCATTTTACTTTATAATGATTACTAGCTGTTGCCCGAAACTTCTACGCGTGGTGTTTAGAAAAACATCAACAAATTATACAAAAAAAACATCCTCTTGAACCACTCTGTCTATTATATATTGTATGTAGTTTTGAAGATATGGTCACATAGGTACATATATAAAAAAAAACGACTGTTTTATAATAACTAAAGATAATTGTCTTGTGTTGACAGAGATAGATTAAATAAATAATATTATGTGTGTATAATTTAAAATGGTAATAATCATACAATATTTTTTATCAAAAAAAACTATGTGTTAGATATTGGTAATAGCACTCGAAATCCTTTAGGAGGTAAATAGAAAGACCAGGAACATAGTATTAGAAAGAGAACAGCTACTTCTCTGCCTACCTGGGAATAGGGCGTGATGTTGATGATACGAATAGATAATTTAATATACATGGTTAAAACTAGTATGTATGTACTTTATATCTTTTATTGTATAAATTTAGTATTTTATTATAGGACCAAGAAAGCTATTATAAAATGTGCTGCTTAGCTTACAATCATTGTAAGTAATCTTGTATTCTTTATTATAAAATATGTGATGTAATCGAAAAGTCCATGTTCCTTTGCCATATTTATACGTAATTTTATAATGAAACTTTTCATTTATAATATTCGATTTTAAAAATGTAATGGTTATCTATTTTTCTTATGAGCCTGTTTGTAAATGAATATTATACAGAATACTAAGTATCTACTTTAAAATATATGTCATAATTATTATATTCAAGGCAGTGATATTATATTGTAATTGTTCTTCTATTTTATAATATTGCCACTAAATTTGGATTGACCTAAACTTAATTATGAAGATATCATTATATTAAACAGGAGAAACGAGTCACAAATGTACATTATGTATATAAATACAAGTTTATGAAACAACATAAAAAAGGGGCGTGGCCTGTGACTTTTTGTTTGGAACAGAAGGACCATGCCCCTTTTTCATGTTGACCATAGACATTTTAAGTGTTGTCTTTGCTAACAACCTAGACGCTTTTTCTAGGTACCAAAAAGAGTTATTGATCTGATTAGTTATCGATATGTTTAAAGTCAATGATTTAAGTTATCTAGTCAATATATTTTTATTTCACCTAAACCAAAAATTTCTATGCTGTGTAATTTTATGATAGTTCTATTTTATTTAAGACTAGTTTATAAAGTGGATATAATATGCATTCCATTTTTGAAGTAATAAAATCTAATGATACCTATATTTAGTTTCTTTTTACTCATACTAACAACTCGTACTTTAAACGCAAATTATGGCATAGTCGGTGCTTCTTCAGACTTCTTTTTTTATGATACTTACAAAAAAGGCTCTCATATGGCCTTAAAAAGTACCCTCACGTAAAATATTCCTCTGTTGAATTAAATAACCAAGATAATTATTATGATACTCCTCGGTATAGTTAAATAATTGTAGTAGGTATAGTTCAAAGGATATAGTCTATGGGTTAAACACGATGAAAGTCAAATCGCTACTGACAGTTCGTCTAGGGTGCCATATTTTTGTCGAAATATCGCTATTTAAGCTACTTTGGTTATGGTTGGGTGTTCAAAACGCGAAAGTAGACCCAGCTCAGTCCAGTCCAGCTGGCGGTATTTTGCAGACTGCTTCAGGATTACGTCACATTAAGTTAGTTTCCTGCATATTCACAGTTACCAAATACTTTACATGTGTGCTTGCTTTTTAGTGCTTTCTATATTTTTTGTAATTTGTCCAATGTTTAGCCAAATTAAGACATAACAATGCAATCTCAGAGAAAAGAGATTAACTAGCTTATAGCGCTGAGCATCACGGCATGGGCTGTTGGCCTAAATGCCGAGGTTTTTATTCATCCCGATAGCATTTAAAATTAAACTAACTTGCAGTTTAATTTTAGAAACTTAATTATAGTCAATTAATTAAAAAACATACTTGTTATGGGATTTGGGCTACTCGGAGGGCTTAATGTCGCCTAATTCTAGGCGGCATTAATTAGCTGATACTAGTAACCCTACAGCCGTCAATTTTCAAGTCTTGCTGCTGTGCTGTGCTGTCATAACTGTCATTTGTGTCATGCTGTCATGCTGTGGCAGTGTTGCCAGAAGGTTACATTTTTTACATTTTACGTAACTTTTGATCAGTTCATGTAACATGTATGTAAGAAACAATTTTAGTTAAATATATGTAACTTCTCAAGAATTACAAAAGAGGTAAAAATGAAAAAAAAATCTTGAAAAATTAAAATATTCTTATCTAAATTTATTTAATGAAAACAAAAACTACCGCAAAAAATTAAAAAAGTTATAATTATATTGATAAATATATTTTTTTTTAAATTATTGTGTACAAGAAAATATAAAATAATAATAATTTTTGATCTGCGAGCTGAAAATTACATGAGCGTGAATGTAGCAGACATCAGAAAAATTTCAAACTACAAATAAATAGAGTAAATAATTTAAAAAATAATATTTATAAAAAATGCATTTATTAATTTGAAAATTTTTTAAATGCGCATTTAAAAAAAATATATTTTATTAATTATTTACTCTATTTGTAAATAATTATAAATTTGGCTGATGGCTGCTACATTCACACTCATAAAATTACCACTACGTAAGTTTTAGTTTAAAAATGTAACTTTTCATGGATGCCAACGTAACTTTCGACCAAATCACTCTGGCAACACTGTGCCGTGGCCTGTGGTCATTCGTAGAAATAAAAAGGGGAAATGCAAATTAATTAAATAAATACCTACGAATTTTAATGTGTTCAATACGGAAACTAATTATCTTTAAATAGATATCAGCTGATTACGTATTGTAGGCCTTGTTCTGATCGGCCTAACATTGTAATATTATAGTGAAATAATTGATTGGATACTTGCCTGCTAAGGATTTTGATGTTTTAGAAATAAAATCGATTTATTTGGTTGGTGGCATCAAGATAAATTAATAATGTTGAATTCAAGTAAGTTTTAAAGTCTAAAATATTAATTTCGTTAATATGTTTAGAGAAAAAATAAACTATAAATATAATTATTTTTTGCCAGTATTTCGTGGTCTTCTCGGCACCGAAGAATCTCCGACTAAGGTTCTAGAAGTACGGTCTGATAATTATATTTCAAGGCCGATACATTATAGAGCAGATTCTATGCTACTATATGGACCAAAAGCAGATGGGAAAAGCCCTAAAGATAAATATTTCGAAATAATTCTACACAAACCATTTACTGAGAGCTTACATCAAATGTACAGGTGACTAATAATTATTGACTCTGTCTCTTTATAGCCAATTGTTATTGATCATATTTATTTTAGTATGAATGAACATTGAATATCAAATTAAAACTGTTGCATAATTTTATTTGTCGCAGAACATGATGTGGTTTTTAAAACAAAACCAAGCATGCTATTCATGTTGTAATTTAAAAGTACATCATCATGATTATAATGTAATATTTGGAAGTTAAATAAAGAGATAATTTATTGTTTAAGTACATAAATACACACAATTATTATTACACAATAGTAATTTGGCCATGTGGTAATAGATTAAGATTACAAGTGTCACCACCCCATTTCTCACAGTTTAAACCAGGGGATTACATAAGCAGATAACTGCCTCTGTTAGAGACGAAATAATCAGAACTAAACTTGAGTCAACATGCCAGGGTGGGCACAAGAAACCGAATATCCTTCTTAGGAGACCCACATCTAATAGTATAAAATTGTCTGCATATAGAAGAATATTTACTCAAGAAACACAAGTTTATAATAACACTGGCTGTAAAACATACTATTATTAGACCTATTTCTTATAAATAAATAATATGTCATTTCAACACGTAATGATAAAACAATTTATGTTATTGAGTTAGATAAAGAAATAAATTACAAACAATAAATAAGTAGTTAGATGAAACTAGTTAGTTAAGTAGGTATTATGACATCAACTTATCCATAGTATGTTCTTGTATGTTATGATAAAACCACATTGACGAAATTAACTAAGTAATGGAACATATACAGTCGTGGTCAACTAATTAGGGACATTCAAGATTGTGAAGAGATATAACCGGTTGAACATATCAATATAAAACCCTGTTGATTTCTCAGCACCTATTATTTGCATAATTTTTGACGGGACTCGTGGTGTAGTGGTTCTGGTAACGGACTGCCGATCAAGAGGTCGCGGGTTCGATTCCCGCTCGGGACAATCATTTGTGTGATTTTTCTAATTGTCATACAAATGTTTGTACTGCGTCTGGGTGTTCCTATGTATTATAAGTATGTATTTACAAAAAAAAAAGTAGTATATGTATTCTATCCGTATTCTGGTACCCATAACACAAGCATATATAAGCTTAGCTTGGGACCAGAGGACGTTGTAAAAAAAAAAAAAAAATTTGGTCTGATTTTTATGCTATAAATGGCGGTAAATAAAAGATGAAATAAATAGATATTATAAGTATTTAATATCAAAGGTTAAACACATAAAATTTAATTTTTTTATTTAACGCCAAACGAGCATTTATGTTCTTTCTTCAACAACGGTACTTTGCGAGCCACTCTTTCGAGCAACCCTGCTTCTACCAGACCTTGACGAACGGTCCTCGCTGATACACCGGCTCTTTCGTCTGCCCCAAACACTTCGTGTTTTATTAAAATAGAGCCTAGAAATGGATCTTTCTTAGCTAAAATGGATCTTTCTTAGCTAACCAGGTTATCATCCTATCTTCTTGCGGAGTTGTTTTTCTCGATCTTATTGCTGTTTTTTTGAACATTTAAAGCTGTGTTTTAGTGCCTGAAATGTTGCACTGCATTGCATACCATAGTTTTTGAACAATTTAAATGCTGTGCTGTCCTTCGGTATGACCAACCACGCTTGACAAACTTCATGATATCATGTTTCGTAGTCTTGGATCGCAGCTTTTATTTGTGCCCATTTTTAGGGTTCCGTACCCAAAGGGTAAAAACGGGACCCTATTACTTAGACTTCGCTGCCCGTCCGTCCGTCCGTCCGTCTGTCACCAGGCTGTATCAATGACTAATTAAAGTTGTTAAAGGTTTGGAATGTTGTTAAGATTCGTGGGCAAATAAAAAATAATTCACAATTTGACTCAACTAGAGATTGTCCTTAATAAGTTGATCATGACTGTATACATATATAAAAATTACCTTTAATAAAATCAATGATTATGAAATAATAAAAATGAATAATTGTCTGAAAACATTGTGATAGAGAAAGAAAGATATTCTTTATATTGTTTCTTTCTAATGATATTTTGATAATTTTCAGCCTATTTCGTTCACCAAATTTAGAAGATGCGGAAGAAAAATTTATTGTTTATAAAGAAAGGATACCAGTGTTTATAAAAATAACTAAAGAGGTTATTATTCTTTACTCTACTTAAATTTGTAATTAATCAATATTTAAATTTCAAATTCAAATAGTATATACTTACTACTTGAATTTGAAATGGTGACTGCAAAGTCTCCGAAACGTCGGGCCAAAATTTAAAACAAATATACGCGTCTAAATCCGTAATACGTAGTTTTATTTAAAGAAAGGAGTGCCTTTAATGGAAGGCCATACCTTTGCTCGACAAATACACCCAAAACATCTGCTTACGGCCTCAATGCACGATGATACGACCACGGACATAAAAAAAAAAATTTGGCGGGCTGTCTGGGAGCTTTTTAGCTATAAGCAATTGTTCTATTTGTGTTCTAATGTGAAATACGCAGTTTTCTCAAAATTTTTCTCATAATGTATTTTTAATATTGTAGTGTACAGTGACAATATTACAAAAACTCTGTGATACGTTATTGGAGCATCAGTCATGGAGTATTGCACATATGGTGGCTCATTTTGGATTGACAGATCTCTTTAACAATGAAGAAGTTCAGAAACATATTAATGAAATAGATCCTTTGACGGGTGCCACACCACTTATGGTGAGTTTGGTGTTTAATATCTATACAAATATTATAAAGCTGAAGAGTTTGTTTTATTGAACGCGCTAATATCAGGAACTGCTGGTCTCAAGAAGCATCAGTGAAGGATGTTGCAAAAAGGGGAAAATTTTCTAAAATCTAAGTGTACGATGTCGCGGGCAACAGCTAGTTTTAAGATAATTAAAGCCAGTCATGAACGAGGTTAATTCGCACACTCTTTTCTCGTTCCAATATTGAGTGCTCACTATTTCAAGAAATTATCTGGTGTATGTATGGAGGCCTCAATCGAAATACATACTCTGCGAAATTTTTTATCCGTTCGCTAACATTTTTTAAGTTAATTAAATTACGGTGAAAAAAGTGATTACCGCAAGCGGGACTCGAACCCACGACCTCGGAACAGCCAACTGAGCTTATTGCGGTCGTGCTCGAAGTAATCAATTAGGCCACTGTAATCGTTACGCGATTGAATTTATATCGTATTTCTACGTGCAACACCATCTATCAAGAATGCTTTGCGACCGCAATAAGCTCAGTTGTCAGAGCTACGGAACGGTATTCCGAGGTCATGGGTTCGAGTCCCGCTTGCGGTAATCACTTTTTCCACCGTAATTTAATTAACTTAAAAAATGTTAGCACCACCGTAATTTAGTTAATTTTAGTTCCACCGTAATTTAATTTATTAAGTAATAGCATAGCATGTCAATTTCAAAATTAATAAATTACTTTATTTTTTAAGTGACTCAGACTGGTGACAACGGATAGATGGACAGTGCATACTTAGTAATAGGGATTTTACCCCTTGAGTATAAAACCTTTTAATAACAAACGGAACTTTGAAGCTCTAGATTCATGTATTAGAATTTAGATAAAGTAACTAGCTGACCTGGGAAACGTTGTTTTGCCATAAAAATGTTAAGGGTGGACAACTCTTATCACTTAGGGGTATGAAAAATAGATAGTAGCCGATTCTCAGACTTACTGAATATGCATAAAATTAAATTTCATAAGAATCGGTCAAGCCATTTCGGAGGAGTATGGGAACGAACATTGTGACACGAGAATTTTATTTTATATAAAGTAATATACTTTTCATAGCATATTTTTAGGTTGCAGTGAAAGCATGTAATGTTCGTATGGTCCAAAGCTTAGTTTCATTAAACGGTTCATTGGATGCGATTGATTTAGAGGGCAATACTGTGTTCCATTATGCAGCTGCAAGTAATAAGGAGATTATTAATGTAAGTTTACTTTTATTTTGCTTGATATACATGTCTGCAGAATAAAAAAAAAAAAACTATGGATGGATTGTGTAAAAGAGGATATGAAAGAAAGAGAAGTAAATACTAAAATGACATTTGACAGAAGCGCATGGAATAAAATGGCATGTTGCGTCTACCCCAAATAAAGAGTAAAGGTAGGGCAACAATGACAAATTGAATGTAATTTTCCCCCGTTTCGATGGGATTCCCCCTAATTTATATTAAGCCTTTACGATAATTATTTGGTATATGTATTTTTATTTATGTAGTACTAGCTGTCCCGGCAAACGTTGTTTTGCCATACCAAAAAAAAAGTCAAAAAAAATAAAAAAAAAAAAAGAACTATTAACCTCACGGAGCCCGAGACCTTTCCAACGAATGCAAAACCGTGGAAATCGGTCCGTGCGTTCTGGAGTTATAGCGTCAGGAAGGAAAACCCGACTTATTTTTATATAGTAGACTAGCTGGCCCGGCTAACGTTGTTTTGCCATACCAAAAAAAAGTTTAAAAAAAAATAAAAAAAAAATTTACTATAAGCCTCACGGAGCCCGAGACCTTTCCAACGAATGCAAAACCGTGGAAATCGGTTCGTGCGTTCTGGAGTTATAGCGTCAGGAAGGAAAACCTGACTTATTTTTATATAGTAGACTAGCTGGCCCAGCAAACGTTGTTTTGCCATACCAAAAGATTTAAAAAAAAAATAAAAAAAAAGAACTATAAACCTCACGGAGCCCGAGACCTTACCAAAGAATGCAAAACCGTGGAAATCGGTTCGTGCGTTCTGGAGTTATAGCGTCAGGAAGGAAAACCCGACTTATTTTTATATAGTAGATTAGTTCTTTTATAATTGTATGACACGTCATGCGCTGGCATAGCAGCTTGGTTAAGGGGTTCCCCGAAATAAAATTAGTTCAATATGGATCAAATATATTTATATTCTCTGGTTATATTTTTCGCTAAGGTACGGGGTAAGGGGTCTTCCTACCTGCCATGGTGAAAAAAAGGCGTGACGTTATAACTAAGTATGTATGAAAAGATGTAACTGCTGAATTAATATTTATGCTCTACTTTAAATAAATATGGATGTTTTCTCTTAGGCATTAGTAACCAAGAACCGATCAACATTAAATGTTTACAATAAGCAAGGTTATACGCCGTTACATACGGCGTGTCTTGCTAACGCTCCGGATTGCGCGCGCGCATTTATGTTGGCTGGCGCTGATGTCAACCTTTCCGCTGCTAAGAGATCTACCAGCACATTACCAGGTATTTATATTATTCTTTTGCCCCTCTTTTCTTTAATATTTTTTGTGTAGACTTTAATTGCTTACCCTCAGGCGAGTCGTACCTTAGTAGTATGAATAAGTAGGTATTTAAAAAAAAAATGAACCATTTCATGTGCCTTTGAAATTTGAGGGTTTTCCTCAATTTCTTAGGAGATAACCATCAGATCCTAACCTGGTGTTAATGGGACCACACGGAAACCACCAGCTTTCAAATAAATAAAATTGGTCAAGTGCGAGTCGGACTCGCGCACGAAGGGTTCCGTACCATTATCTATGCAACATACGTTATTAATAAATGAGCAAACAACACACACAATACTTAATTAATCACGTTTGTTGTATGAGAGCAAGAAACGGTAAAAAAATCATGTTTGTTGTATGGGAGCCCCCCTTAAATATTTATTTTATTTTATTTTTAGTATTTGTTGTTATAGCGGCAATAGATATACATCATCTGTGAAAATTTCAACTCTCTAGCTATCACCGTTCTTGAGATACAGCCTGGTGACAGACGGACGGACGGACAGCGAAGTCTCAGTAATAGGGTCCCGTTTTTACCCTTTGGGTACGGAACCCTAAAAAAAATCATTAAGATCGCTTGTTGTTTCGGTAACGAACAGAAAAAAAAACATACAGACGAATTGAGAACCTCCTCGTTTTTAGAAGTATGTGGGGACGTCTTTGACCAGCGGTGGATGGTAAATTGAATTCATTGAAATCGCTTCGCTTCGGTAACGAACGTAAAAAAAATACAGATGATTTGAGAACCTACTTCTTTTTATGAATTCTGTGGGGGCCTTTGTCCAGTAGTGGACGGTGAAACGCTGATGGATGAAGAGTTCAAATATTGAGTATTATTGCCGTTAAAAACACCATATGTTACGCGCGATTTTCATTCGCAAGTTATAGTCTTTATATTTCCTAACTAATTAAAAATGCATTTACCAAGAGTTTTCTATTATTATTTTCAAGGTGCTATGTTTTTCTGCTTAGTCAATGTACAATATAAACATAAATGTCATAATTACTCGGATATTCGCTGAACGTCACCCAGTTCTAAATTACTATACGCTTGATATGGTTGTATAAGTGCGAAATTGCGTTTATATATCTTTTTTCTTGTTACTACATACATACTACAACTACAACAAACTTTAAGTTTAACTTTATTAACTAATTGTTGCTTTGAATTTAAATCACTGGTTGGTACCAATTCTACTTGCACAATAAGGCTTAATTAAAAATGAAAGCAATACCCAGACCCAGTACAAATTCGTTTACTACAAGAGTTCCTTATCAATCTTACTCTTACAGTTACAATCTCTAATATATAAAATTCTCGTGACAATTTTCGTTCCCATACTCTTCCGAAACGCCTTGACCGATTTTTATGAAATTTTATATGCATATTCAGTAGGTCTAAGAATCGGCTACTTTGTATTTTTCATACCCCTAAGTGATAAGGCTTGTCCACCCCTAACATTTATATGGCAAAGCAACGTTTGCCGGGTCAGCTAGTAAGTTATAAATACCTTCCGACCAATCTCATTATCACATTGAATGTAATTATAGTTTGTTCTATGACCTTTGAATGCGATATTGTCCTCTTATTATGCTGTTTCTCGTCATGTTTTCATTACTATGAAGTCTCTAGGTAAAATAAGTAAATAATAAACCCCTATTAAGGAAAATTTACTAGAGTTATAATTTAGTTGAATTTGACGCGTAACATTATTCCGCTTATGATTGTGTTGAAGTTTATTTGTTTATATTTGTAATGAATTAATATTCATTCTTACGGTCTCGTGGTGAATTAATGTCCCTTTATTTAAATAGTAATTAATTATTTTTATTTTATTTTTAACTTTATAAGTTTTTATGCATAATGTTGTCCGATATGGTGGAAGGGATTAGTGGTAAGTATTTAATTTTTTCTCTATCATATTTTTTTTAAAAAGTATAAAAAAAATTTATAATAATATACTGGTTAAAAATTTGAGATATCACTTAAAATTATTAGGGTTCACACTCACATAGAAACTAGGTAGGTATAACAAATTTTAATAATGTTACCAATTAACTATTTACGTAAACTAAAATTTAAACCACATTTGTGTCAATTCTGCTTGCACAACTAGACTCAACCTAACTAAAGAAATATATTTGTGTTCGTCTGTGATAAAATGTTACTCACCTCACAAATCTATAGTACCATGTCGCTCTCACACCTATAATCACGCCAGATCTCTTACGAGATAGGCAGGTATAAACCACTATCAATTTTCAAATACAGGTATCGTCGGAGACCTATTGCAAGACAATCATCCCAAATTATACCAACAAGATATGAAGCATGGTGGCACTCCAATACATTGGGCTACTTCACGAGAGATAATAGAGGCTTTAGTCGACAAAAACTGTGATATTAATGCATTGAACTTTGACGGTAGAACTGCACTACATATTATGGTATTACGCGGCCGATTAGAATGTGCGATAGCATTACTATCAAGAGGTGCAGAACATTCTATAGGAGATAACGAAGGCAATACACCTCTTCATTTAGCCGTAAAACAGTCAAATATAGCGATTGTGCAAGCGTTGGTTGTGTTTGGGGCGGATTTGGAAGCGAAGAACAATGCAGGGAATACAGCTAGACATATTCTTCCAACTGAAATGACGAATAGTAACTATGATAAAATGCTGTATATACTACACGCAGTTGGTGCGAAAAGGTGAGTAAACAATTATTTATTTTATTGTTTAAGAAATATACATAATAATTAAAGAACATCGGTGTACGCAATCGAGCCTAGTTGTCTAGTGGCTCATGTATCGGACCGCATTTCGCGTGCGCGAGTTCGAAATTTACGACAACACTTATAAGTAGTTTATGAGTGTAGGTTTGTTATGTAGATTGTTTATGATTTTAAATTCTTCAGCTGTTGCAACCTATCTATAACTAAAAGGCTGGATTTTATTTTAGTCTTGGCGGCACCCCTTGTTAAGACGCAGTTCTGTTTCTAGAGACGAAATCGAGTAAATCTAATATATAAAATTCACGTGTCACAGTGTTAGTTACCGTACTCCTCCGAAACGGCTTTGGAATTTTTTATGAAATTTTACATGCACATTCAGTAGGTCTGAGAATCGGCCAACATCTATTTTGCTTTTTTAGGGTTCCGTACCCAAAGGGTAAAAACGGGACCCTATTACTGAGACTTCGCTGTCCGTCCGTCCGTCCGTCCGTCCGTCCGTCCGTCCGTCCGTCCGTCCGTCTGTCACCAGGCTGTATCTCAAGAACGGTGATAGCTAGAGAGTTGAAATTTTCACAGATGATGTATTTCTATTGCCGCTATAACAACAAATACTAAAAATAAAATAAAATAAATATTTAAGGGGGGCTCCCATACAACAAACATGATTTTTAGGGTTCCGTACCCAGTATCTCAAGAACGGTGATAGCTAGACAGTTGAAATTTTCACAGATGATGTATTTCCATTGCCGCTATAACAACAAATACTAAAAATAAAATAAAATAAATATTTAAGGGGGGCTCCCATACAACAAACATGATTTTTAGGGTTCCGTACCCAGTATCTCAAGAACGGTGATAGCTAGACAGTTGAAATTTTCACAGATGATGTATTTCTATTGCCGCTATAACAACAAATACTAAAAATAAAATAAAATAAATATTTAAGGGGGGCTCCCATACAACAAACATGATTTTTTTACCGTTTCTTGCTCGATACTAATAACGTTGCCTTATGTTGCATAGATAATGGTACGGAACCCTTCGTGCGCGAGTCCGACTCGCACTTGACCAATTTTTTTTAGTATGGCAAAACAACGTTCGCCGGGTCAGCTAGTATATATTGTATATGTATTTATATTTTTATATATATGGCTTCTTTTGGCAATGTAAAAATTTCGTTTTCGTTATTTCGAACGTTGTATAAACAGTGCTACAATATAAATATGTTGTAGCACTGATTATACAACGTTCAGCCTGTTGACCATTTTTGCGTTTGGCCACGCCCACTTTGCGTTTAGCCACGCCCGCTTTTGCATTTAGACATTTTTTATACAAAATCAGAGCGGGTTGCGGAACTCTGTTGCTAGAAATCAAATGGCACCTTTAATTTATTATATGTATGTATATTATTGTATATTGAGTACGGTTTCACAGAACGCAATAACTTTCCCAGATGTACTCCAGAAATATCGGGTTGTAGTCCAAGTTGTTCTCACCGCGGTGACTATAACGGTATGCCTCCACCGCTGGTCGCTCGAGCCGCTACCAGGGACCTAGTCAATGAGATGTTAGCTGTCGCTGCTATGGAGAGAGCGGCCTGTTTCGATAATAACCAGAAACAAGGCAGGTTAGTATTATTGATAGTTTTATTAAGTACGCTGTTGCACATGACTCCTCGTGGAATTTAGATTATTACACATAGACCTAATATATAGCCTACAGCAATCATGGAAACTACAGCATCTTATTAATAAAAATAATCGGGGTAAAAAATCTCCGAAAGTAATGCTCATCAGGATCGGGGACTCTTATTTTCGGAGATTACCTTTTTGTTAAGAGTTGTACATAATTTATAACGTAGATTTTGAAGGCAAATAAAACTGTTAAAATTTTATAATATCAGTCTGCAAAATTATTATAAATAAAGCACGAAAAATAAAATGAGAACAATGTCTTCAACCCCTTTTTCAAGAGTAGCCTTATTAACGCAAAACTCATTTATTCGTAATTATTTTTACACCTTATTAATTGTGAGAAATTATAAACAGGTACTCTAATTTAAACAGCTGCATAAAAAGGATTTTATGCAGCTGTTTCAATTAGTCTTTTGTGGAAGCATTTTATTGTATGACACATAAGAGTATCGTAGCCGATGGCGCTCTATAGTCTCTGACTACACCCATGGGAAAAGGCGTGATGTTATGATGATGATGACATAAGAGGTCAAGAAAATGTATGGAGAACTCGCTCTAGCAACATGTAATATTTATTTTCTCTGTGTACGAATCTTCGTTTTTACGCACTTGACGCCTCTTAAGTAGTTAAGTATAATCAAACGTGGGACACGGAAGTAATTAAAAACTGAATTAAGCATAACAAACAAACCGTTCTGTTGAGGTCACTTATTATTATTGTAATAACTATATTAGCATATCATAATTGTAAATACTTGAAAGTAATGTAGGCGTAAAACTTGAAGCACGAGTGCCTTGGTGGGGCCCCGTATAAAAATTTATTTGGGGACCTTTATAAAGGGTAAAGATTTCTCACAAAAGAAAAAAAAGAGTGCATAGCATTGATGGAAATATTTATTCATCATAATTATATGTCTGTCACTTTTTCCAAAATTTTTACAAACAATTCAAATTAAATATACACTCGCTTTGCCTTTTTTTCGCCAACCGATTTACTTTCACTCATTGTATTGTACAAATCGCTTGTGATACACGTACTATTAAACCAGAAGAACAATATTGTTTGTATTGTATTGTAATGCACAATTAAATAAAACGCGTCAATAAACACTGCACTGCTCTCCGTGGTTTATCATCTTATGAGCATCGATTATTGTGGGATTCCCCGTCGAAGTAAATGACTTATACGGGGGAAATATTGCAGCCCGCGATAACCGATTCCGAAGTTTTTCCAAATGACTACACTATTGGGAAGTTAAAGGAGTTTAATTATTTCTGTAGGCTAAGCAACATCCAAGCGATAGCTCTTTTGAAGTCGTCTATTAGCTACGGTATCCGCTTTCTAACAGGGGGTCTGTTAGATTATTTACTACTTTAATAGTATTAAAAAAAATTTCAGGTTACTCTGCTTAGACGGTGGCGGTATTCGTGGCCTAGTTTTAGTCCAAGTGCTTTTAAGTCTAGAAGAAGCAGTAGGTCGACCTATAATTCACTGCTTCGATTGGGTAGCTGGCACTAGTACGGGAGGAATTCTTGCTTTAGCGTTGGCTAGCGGGAAAACATTAAGAGATTGCCAAAGATTATATTTTAGAATGAAAGAATATGCATTTGTTGGTATGAGACCTTACCCATCTGAAGCTTTGGAAACTATTTTGAAGGATTGTTTGGGTACGTATAACATTGTTACTGGGGACGGATATCCTCCACTTCAGGAGGCTTTTGGTCTACTTCGACCACACTTAGAAAGTGCTTGGCAGAAGTTCATTTTCGAATTTGCCTCTTCTCACAGAAGATCTTTATGTTTATTGTCTCTTAGCTAGCTCTTAGAACTGCTCAGACGACTCGCAAAACTTTATGGTGGTCCTCTTCGCTCTAACCGGGTCACGGCATAAGCCTTGATTATGACTGTGGCCCGGCAAAGTGTGGCCCCTTAAAAGAAACTCAACTTGGAACAATCCGGATAATAACAACTACTATTATACACTTAAGTTATTTCTCGCAATATTTCTTTGTAATTTCGAGTATTTTCCATATATATTGGTACGATATTTATTGCGTCCATAACTAAAATAATTCCAACTATTTTGTAATATGTGGTAAATAAATGACCAGATAGGTGGAATAACCTTCCAAACGTAAATAAAAGTACAATAAT
The DNA here is from genome assembly GCA_916999025.1 of Orgyia antiqua. Taxonomy (NCBI): domain Eukaryota; kingdom Metazoa; phylum Arthropoda; class Insecta; order Lepidoptera; family Erebidae; genus Orgyia; species Orgyia antiqua. The sequence goes on from OU779868.1 coordinate 25,073,018, forward strand.
CATCGGGCATGTATGACAAGATGTATGAGTGTAGAAGAAGCCAAGGAAGTATATTTGGATCGTAGCAGATGGCACTCGTATAGTCTCTGCCTACCCCATATACCCCATGGGAAAAAGACGTGATGTTATGATGATGATGACGTAAATAAAATTTACCTTTTATTTATGTACTTAGGCACAGAAACAGTGATGGCTGACATTAAGCATCCGAAATTAATGATACTCGCCGTGTTAGCTGATCGTAAACCTGTGGATCTGCATATATTTAGAAATTATAAATCAGCACAACAAATACTTCACGAACATAATGGAACTACTAGTATGTGATGTTTTAATTATTTTATTCTTTTTAGGGTTCCGTACCCAAAGGGTAAAAACGGGACCCTATTACTGAGACTTCGCTGTCCGTCCGTCCGTCCGTCTGTCACCAGGCTGTATCTCAAGAACGGTGATAGCTAGAGAGTTGAAATTTTCACAGATGATGTATTTCTATTGCCGCTATAACAACAAATACTAAAAATAAAATAAAATAATTATTTAAGGGGGGCTCCCATACAACAAACATGATTTTTTTACCGTTTCTTGCTCGATACTAATAACGTTGCCTTATGTTGCATAGATAATGGTACGGAACCCTTCGTGCGCGAGTCCGACTCGCACTTGACCAATTTTATCTTATATACGTCCGTCTGTCCTAGATGGTGTTGTATTTGTCCTCAAACTGGCCTAATACTACCCCATACGTTTGGGCGACCAATCATTGCCAAGTCCGAGGTTTTTTGTTTGGTTTGAGGTTCAGGTGTGCTTTTAGAAATTAGGGATTAATATATACAGGGTGTCCCAAAAGTCAACGTCCAACCGAAAACCTAAGCTAGGCCTAGTTGTGGGGGCTCTCAAAAAAAAAGAAAAAAAAATCTATCTCATGTAGTTTCGAAATGACAGCCATTTTTCTTAAATTGACACCCTGTGACGAGTTTACGACTACTGGGGCTGCAAATGAGCTCTTTTGTAATTTTATTTTTGTGTGGAGTAGTCTTAAGTGATGCTCCTACAAATTCCAATTCATCATTTGCACACAACTTCATTGGAATTTCAGAAAATATCCGTTTTATACCGAACCATGACGTGAAAATGACTACATCACTAAACTTTGACAGTCTGTACTGATAAAAAAATCTACTATGCAATTTCGGCAAGTGCCCTTAAAAGTTGGCGCATTTAATGGGCTTTCCAAAATGGTATAATACTTACTAAATTATTTCTTAGACGACGAGAAAAAAAAAAAATTAAGAAAGTCGATATTTAGCTTATTATTAGTTAGTCATAAAACTTTCTCAAAATTATTCTAATATCATCTAGGCGTTCTGTAAGGTGTAATTAAAGAAAGAGACGAAGAAAAGTTAGAGCGGGATAGTGACGCTACTAAAAGAAAGAGACGAAGAAATGTTAGAGCGGGACGGAGAGTGACGCTACTTGGTGTCAGTGAATCTTTCTACAATGTGTGAGCGAGACGAAATTGACATTTTGGCTAGTGTGGGTGAATCAGATAGCACGCTAATACAACAGCGTGGTATACGTACAATAATTCAGTACGTTTCGTGCCTTCGTTTACTGCGCATCTTTTTGTATTCGTTTGTATTTATTTCGTGCTTACAACCTTGGCTCTGTTTACTGGACTTGATTGCGTGTGACTTGGATTTGTTTTCGAACCGTTTCTGACGAACTTGGCTTTCTCCTGGACTGTTTTTGTAAGAAAATGCCTTTCTTGTACTCTGCAGAGGAATATGCAAACACGCACCTTATTTATGGGGAATGTAGGTGCAATGCTAGAGCTGCAGCTCGACTCTACCGTGAGAGATATCCGAATGCCGAGCGTCACCCAGATCATCGAGTTTTTGTAAATGTGCACCGTTTATTATCAGAAAATCAACTTCCTACTCGAGCTACTAGAGTGGGAAGAACCGTCGTGCCTTATGAAGAAGATGTCCTAAATGCAATTGAGAACCGGAGTATCTCAGTACGTGGAATCGAGCAAAGTCTGGGGGTACCTAAAAGTACAGCACATCGGATACTGAAGAGAAATGAATTGCATCCGTACCACATGCAACGGGTACAAACTTTGCTACCCCGTGATTATCCTAGCAGGATTTTATTTTGTCAATCAATGCTCGAAAGGCACAGAGCAGATCCAGAATTCTTGCGTAAAATTCTTTGGACTGATGAATCGACCTTCAAAAAAGACGGTTAGATGAATTTGCATAATTTGCACGAGTGGCACGTCGAAAATCCACATTTGATGCGCGAAGATAGGTCACAGTACCGCTTTAAAATAAACATGTGGACTGGGATCTTAAATGGATCCATTATTGGGCCTTTTGAACTGCCAGAAAACCTCGATGGGGCAGCTTATTTGGACTTTTTACAACATCAGTTACCCAATTTGTTAGAGGCGTGCCACTTAGCATTTATCGAGACATGTGGTTCCAGCAAGATGGCTGTCCGGCACACTATGCGCGCCCAGTGAGAGAATTCCTTAATCAAGAATATCCAAATAGGTGGATTGGTCGATCCGGTCAGATCACGTGGCCCCCCCGTTCCCCGGATTTAAATCCTATTGATTTTTTTTATTGGGGAACGGTCAAAGAAATTGTTTACCAAAAACCAATTGAAAATTTAGAGGAACTGCGTCAGAGAATTCAAGATGCCGCTGATCACATCAATTCCAGACGTTTCGCCCGCCAGATTACACGATCGTTTTTAAGAAGGTGTAGGGCGTGCATACGCGCTGATGGCAAGCAATTTGAACATTTGATATGATTTAAATAAACATTCGATTTTTAATAATTGACTTTTATTTAAACAATCCCAAAAATTCACTGACACTCCGTCCTGCTCTAACATTTCTTCGTCTCTTTCTTTTAGTAGCGTCACTATCCCGCTCTAACTTTTCTTCGTCTCTTTCTTTAATTACACCTTACAGAACGCCTAGATGATATTAGAATAATTTTGAGAAAGTTTTATGACTAACTAATAATAAGCTAAATATCGACTTTCTTATTTTTTTTTTTTTCTCGTCGTCTAAGAAATAATTTAGTAAGTATTATACCATTTTGGAAAGCCCATTAAATGCGCCAACTTTTAAGGGCACTTGCCGAAATTGCATAGTAGATTTTTTTTTCAGTACAGACTGTCAAAGTTTAGTGATGTAGTCATTTTCACGTCATGGTTCGGTATAAAACGGATATTTTCTGAAATTCCAATGAAGTTGTGTGCAAATGATGAATTGGAATTTGTAGGAGCATCACTTAAGACTACTCCACACAAAAATAAAATTATAAAAGAGCTCATTTGTAGCCCCAGTAGTCGTAAACTCGTCACAGGGTGTCAATTTAAGAAAAATGGCTGTCATTTCGAAACTACATGAGATAGATTTTTTTTTCTTTTTTTTTGAGAGCCCCCACAACTAGGCCTAGCTTGGGTTTTCGGTTGGACGTTGACTTTTGGGACACCCTGTATATAGATATCCGTGTGGTGACGTATTAAGAATACAAGTGTCACCACCCCATCTCCTTCCAAGGGTGCTGTAAAAGTCAGCTAAGAGATATTGCACACAGATAACATCCTCTATGAGAGACGGAAAACTCAAAAATAAACCCTGTGCCAACACGCCTGGTCAGCACGGCACATTAGACCATAATCCCTCCCAAAGTGGAGGAGGCCCGTGCCCAACAGTGGGACGTAAATACGTAAAAGGTATCTCGCATTCGTCTATAATTCATTGTTTTGAAAGTATTTAATTTTTATTATAATATGTATATTTAAATTGAACTGTTGGATCATCATCCTCCTGCCCTTATCCCATTATTTGGTGTCGGCGCAATAGTCTTCTATTAGCCGTCATGTCTGTGTCAACCTCTCATCCTTTCATGTTCTCTTTCACACAGTCCATCCATCTTTTCTTAGGTCTTCCTCTAGACTTTTTTCCTTCCACATTTATACTCAGAACTAACGACATTACTTTCCTCTCGTCTCATGACATGACCATACCAGGACATCCGCTCATTCTTAAATTTTTCAGTCATTGGCATCACTTTCAGACTTCCTCTAATATATTCATTCCTTATTTTATCCATTCGCGTGACGCCACACATCCATCTCAACATTCGCATCTCCACAACGTGCATTCTTCTTTCATCCATCGCTTTTGTTATCTTTAACTTTCATCCATCGCTTTTGTTAACGTTAAATTGAACTGTTGGATGTTTACCGTAATTGTCAAATTTTAATTGACTATTTGGTGCCAGCTGTCTTATGTATAACCAATGTTCTAAAATAATGGTTTATGTTAGGTCCTCAAGCGGAAGCAGGTGATCAAGCTTCAGTAGTACCTTTAGCAGCTCCACCTCCTCCATCAGAACAACTAGTGTGGCAAGCTGCGAGAGCCAGCGGGGCTGCTCCTTCATACTTTAGAGCTTCGGGAAGGTACGTATGCATATATCAGTTATCAATACCCTGCTTTTAGTAGTAATCTTGGGATCAGTATGTTGGGATAAAAGCTTAGTTCCTAGCCAGAGTTTCCTTAATCATCAGTTTTTCCTTAATTCTTAGTATAGTTTCTTTAAAATAAACTCTAAATATGTAGGACATACTATCAGATTTTTTTGTTGTTAAACCTCCAGAACACTGGCTACGCTTGTAGATCTTGATAGGTGGCGTGATAAAATATTGTATCATTCGTCAGTACGAGAACAATTCGCGTTACAGTATTCTAAAACGTGATTTTGAATCCTACTCGTGGTTACATTTGCCAACATTTTTAACTTTAATTTGTTTTGTTAAGAAAATTATGAGTACCTATGTCAATAGATTTCTCTATCTCCGGCCTATTAATTTACCACTGTTGGGCACCTCCTCTTTGGGAGGGCATGACGGGCTTCGTGGTGGAGTGGTTTATGTAATGGACTGCCGATCACGAGGTCTCGGGTTCGATTCCTGGTCAGGACAATCATTTGTGTGATAACCATAAATGTCATACAAATGTTTGTTCTGCGTCTGGGTGTTCACTATGTATTATAAGCATGTATTTACAAAAGAAAAGTAGTTTATGTATTATATCCGTATTCTGGTACCCATAACACAAGCATATAAGCTTAGCTTGGGACCAGAGGACGTTGTGTGAAATGTCCATGAATATTTAAATTTAAAAATATGGTCTACTGTACCGCGCTAACCAAGCTTGTTAGCACAGGGTTTGTTTCAGTATTCCGTCTCTTAGAGGATGTTTTCTGTGAAAAAAATTCCTTAGCTGGCTTTTAAAGCACCCTGGGAAGGCAATGGGGTGGTGACACTTGTATTCTTAATCCGTCACCACACGGACATATATATGTTAATATATACTTTACTAAAATAATGTTATAACATTAAAATTGAATACCTTTTATAAAAATTTTGTTATTATAGGTTTTTAGACGGAGGTCTGATGGGTAACAATCCGACTTTAGACGTTCTAACAGAGTTATCAGAGTTGAATCTCGCATTACGAGCTACTGGACAACATGAAGATGCAAAGAAAACTAATTTAAAAGTTGCTGTCTCTTGTGGAACTGGTTAGTTGCATTATATTATTTTATATTTTCATCATCTGAGAATAGTATATGTACTATATGGCGTTGTCCGTGTGGTGACGGATTAAAAATACAAGTGTCACCACCCCATTTTTTTCCCAGGGTGCTGTAAGACCCAACTAAGGGACAACATTAGCAGTTAACGTTTAACGTCTACTGTGAGAGATGCAAAAGTCAAAGTCCGGTCAGCGCGGCACAGTAGACCTTAATCCCTTCCAAAGTGGCGGAGGCCGGCACTGGGCTGTAAATGGGCTGGAGAGTAAGACAGAGGATATCGTGTTTGCTTTTGAATTACTTTGAGTATATTATTACGAACTGATATTAAAATTTATAAGAAGTGATAGAGAAAAGTAATTTTATAATTTTGCAATTGACTCGCCATGCTTTTACTTAATAAATTAAATTATAGTGGAAAAAGTGATCACTGGAAGCGGCCGTGCTAACAGTAACCAATTTCTTTCTACAATGTTACTACATCGCATTTTGATGTACGGTATTCCGAGGTCGTGGGTTCAAGTCCCGCTTGCGGTGATCACTTTTTCCATTATAATTAAATTTATTAATTTATAGAAAGTTATTTCTCGATTTTTTTTAAATTTTCTCTACGTCTTTTATTCCAGGGTTAGTACCTGTAACAAAATTAAAGGACATAGATGTTTTCAAACCTGAAAGTATATGGGATACTGCGAGATTAGCATGGGGCCTTGGTGCTATTGGTGGCTTACTTGTTGACCAGGTAATGTGTTTTAAACGATAATATTTTCTAAGAGTAACACTTGCGCGACTCATTCATTCAAATACAACAACGTTTTTCACTCTTTGCGAATACCGTTCCGTAGCTCTGCCAACTGAGCTTATTGCTTGCAGTGATCACTTTTTCCACTACAATCTAATTTATCATTAACGTTATTTACAGGCAACTCAATCTGACGGCCGGGTGGTAGAACGTGCTCGTGCTTGGTGTTCAAGTATTGGTGTACCTTACTATCGGTTCGCGCCTCAGATGTCTAAAGATGTGGCCATGGACGAGAGATCTGATGAGGTCCTGGTCACCATGTTGTGGGAGGCTCAGAGCTATATGTATAACAATAGGGATAGAGTTGCTGAGTTAACGACATTACTTAATAATACTACGGATAGTAATGGTAAGATGTTATTTTATTAAACCACTAGCTTTTGTCCGCTAGTACGTACGCGTGGAAATTAAAAAAAGTTCCTCATTCTTATTACATTTTTCACATATGCTCCGTTCCTATTTATCTTAACGTGATGTTATCCCCCCCCCCCAGAAGAGGTGATCGCGCGCGGCGGGCCGGTACCCAGAGACCCACCGCGCCAAACATGATAGGGGAACCTAATGCTCCCGGCCACCCCTCGCCGGGTCATGGTAAAGCTCAAGGCACCATCATGGCCCAGGCAGAGGCTAAACAAACTTCCTTGGCCTCCTTTTCTCTCATACAAAGTTAAAGTCCTCCGTGTGGTGACGGATTAAGAATACAAGTGTCACCACCCCATCTCCTCCCAAGGGTGCTGTAAAAGTCAGCTAAGGGATATTGCACACAGATAACATCCTCTGTGAGAGACGGAAAACTCGAAAATAAACCTTGTCCCAACACGCCTGGTCAGCGCGGCACAGTAGACCATAATTCCTCCAAAGTGGAGGAGGGCCTTGCTCAACAGTGGGACGTAAATTGGCTGGAGAGAGAGAGAGAGAGAAGTAATTAAGAAATTAATACTGTTATTAATGTTATTATTATTTTGTTTCAGGTAGTCCAAATAAACAGCTAACTTAACTGTATACTTAGTAAGTACGCGCTTTTGCTTAAACACACTATAAAGGCAGCATAGTATAATATTTACGTTAATACAATATTTATTGTAATCCTTACTACGTTTACATGTTACATATTTAAAATATAGCTTATCATTACTTTTAACTTACTGTTGTGTAATTGGTAAAAAAAAAATTCACTGTTGTAGTATTATTATGGATAAACAAATATTTGAATATTAGTAATACCCACAGACTTACCAGATCGTTCATACGCGTTCAATTTAGACATACAGGGTGTCCCAAAAGTCAACGTCCAACCGAAAACCCAAGCTAGGCCTAGTTGTGGGGGCTCTCAAAAAAAAAGAAAAAAAAATCTATCTCATGTAGTTTCGAAATGACAGCCATTTTTCTTAAATTGACACCCTGTGACGAGTTTACGACTACTGGGGCTGCAAATGAGCTCTTTTGTAATTTTATTTTTGTGTGGAGTAGTCTTAAGTGATGCTCCTACAAATTCCAATTCATCATTTGCACACAACTTCATTGGAATTTCAGAAAATATCCGTTTTATACCGAACCATGACGTGAAAATGACTACATCACTAAACTTTGACAGTCTGTACTGAAAAAAAAATCTACTATGCAATTTCGGCAAGTGCCCTTAAAAGTTGGCGCATTTAATGGGCTTTCCAAAATGGTATAATACTTACTAAATTATTTCTTAGACGACGAGAAAAAAAAAAATTAAGAAAGTCGATATTTAGCTTATTATTAGTTAGTCATAAAACTTTCTCAAAATTATTCTAATATCATCTAGGCGTTCTGTAAGGTGTAATTAAAGAAAGAGACGAAGAAAAGTTAGAGCGGGATAGTGACGCTACTAAAAGAAAGAGACGAAGAAATGTTAGAGCGGGACGGAGAGTGACGCTACTTGGTGTCAGTGAATTTTTGGGATTGTTTAAATAAAAGTCAATTATTAAAAATCGAATGTTTATTTAAATCATATCAAATGTTCAAATTGCTTGCCATCAGCGCGTATGCACGCCCTACACCTTCTTAAAAACGATCGTGTAATCTGGCGGGCGAAACGTCTGGAATTGATGTGATCAGCGGCATCTTGAATTCTCTGACGCAGTTCCTCTAAATTTTCAATTGGTTTTTGGTAAACAATTTCTTTGACCGTTCCCCAATAAAAAAAATCAATAGGATTTAAATCCGGGGAACGGGGGGGCCACGTGATCTGACCGGATCGACCAATCCACCTATTTGGATATTCTTGATTAAGGAATTCTCTCACTGGGCGCGCATAGTGTGCCGGACAGCCATCTTGCTGGAACCACATGTCTCGATAAATGCTAAGTGGCACGTCTTCTAACAAATTGGGTAACTGATGTTGTAAAAAGTCCAAATAAGCTGCCCCATCGAGGTTTTCTGGCAGTTCAAAAGGCCCAATAATGGATCCATTTAAGATCCCAGTCCACATGTTTATTTTAAAGCGGTACTGTGACCTATCTTCGCGCATCAAATGTGGATTTTCGACGTGGCACTCGTGCAAATTATGCAAATTCATGTATCCGTCTTTTTTGAAGGTCGATTCATCAGTCCAAAGAATTTTACGCAAGAATTCTGGATCTGCTCTGTGCCTTTCGAGCATTGATTGACAAAATAAAATCCTGCTAGGATAATCACGGGGTAGCAAAGTTTGTACCCGTTGCATGTGGTACGGATGCAATTCGTTTCTCTTCAGTATCCGATGTGCTGTACTTTTAGGTACCCCCAGACTTTGCTCGATTCCACGTACTGAGATACTCCGGTTCTCTGCAATTGCATTTAGGACATCTTCTTCATAAGGCACGACGGTTCTTCCCACTCTAGTAGCTCGAGTAGGAAGTTGATTTTCTGATAATAAACGGTGCACATTTACAAAAACTCGATGATCTGGGTGATGCTCGGCATTCGGATATCTCTCACGGTAGAGTCGAGCTGCAGCTCTAGCATTGCACCTACATTCCCCATAAATAAGGTGCATGTTTGCATATTCCTCTGCAGAGTACAAGAAAGGCATTTTCTTACAAAAACAGTCCAGGAGAAAGCCAAGTTCGTCAGAAACGGTTCGAAAACAAATCCAAGTCACACGCAATCAAGTCCAGTAAACAGAGCCAAGGTTGTAAGCACGAAATAAATACAAACGAATACAAAAAGATGCGCAGTAAACAGAATTATTGTACGTATACCACGCTGTTGTATTAGCGTGCTATCTGTTTCACCCACACTAGCCAAAATGTCAATTTCGTCTCGCTCACACATTGTAGAAAGATTCACTGACACCAAGTAGCGTCACTCTCCGTCCCGCTCTAACATTTCTTCGTCTCTTTCTTTTAGTAGCGTCACTATCCCGCTCTAACTTTTCTTCGTCTCTTTCTTTAATTACACCTTACAGAACGCCTAGATGATATTAGAATAATTTTGAGAAAGTTTTATGACTAACTAATAATAAGCTAAATATCGACTTTCTTAATTTTTTTTTTTTCTCGTCGTCTAAGAAATAATTTAGTAAGTATTATACCATTTTGGAAAGCCCATTAAATGCGCCAACTTTTAAGGGCACTTGCCGAAATTGCATAGTAGATTTTTTTTTCAGTACAGACTGTCAAAGTTTAGTGATGTAGTCATTTTCACGTCATGGTTCGGTATAAAACGGATATTTTCTGAAATTCCAATGAAGTTGTGTGCAAATGATGAATTGGAATTTGTAGGAGCATCACTTAAGACTACTCCACACAAAAATAAAATTACAAAAGAGCTCATTTGCAGCCCCAGTAGTCGTAAACTCGTCACAGGGTGTCAATTTAAGAAAAATGGCTGTCATTTCGTAACTACATGAGATAGAATTTTTTTTCTTTTTTTTTGAGAGCCCCCACAACTAGGCCTAGCTTAGGTTTTCGGTTGGACGTTGACTTTTGGGACACCCTGTATAACCATAGCCTGGCTAAATTATACTTCGGGGTCTAATATGGTATTCATGTGACATGTAGTTTTCGTAAACTATAAACATCACTTTTTCCAGCAATAAAACAAGTATTCCATTGGGAGAAGATAACCTGTCTATGGTTTAAATTAACCAATGGTGTGTATCACGAACACATATAACTTTTTTACGCACTCATAGATATACAAGTAACTTCAAGCCGGCTGAGTGAGATAATACCTATATGATTTGTATAGAATATTGCACTTACTATGCACCTTGAGAATGATTTTATTTATTTATGCTAGTATAATTAACATTGAAATTATATTAAACCAATACATCTAGAATAATGTTATATCGTTTGTGACGCCCTTTATTATAAGAAAATAAATTGAAGTTATTGTTCTACGCACAATATAAAATATAGGCTGGAAAAAATATTCTTCTATATTATTTATTCAAATATATCTTGTTCTTGTTCTTGGTTTGTGGCAGTTGATACCACTTGACGCAACTCTGCCAATATCCCGTACATCTATTTAAAACGTTTACGACACGTAAACGTTTTAAATAGATGAAGTCGCGAAGAATATGATCGGTTGATTTACTAAGACTAAACTTCAAACAGGGTGATATAACCTACAACAAAGGAAAAGACAACACATAGGGTACAGATTGTGGAGATGACACCGGTTCAGGACGCAATCTGCTGAAAAGAACCGGCGTAAGAAACTCAGCAGAAGTTGGAGATGGAAGTTGAGTAAGAACTTTGTGGCATTGAAGAAGATATGGGATTTTATGTGGCAAATGAGTAAGTTCAGAAAGAATCCGAAGTTTAGGTAAAAGAGGATGATTAGAATTTTCAATAACTTTGAACAGAAACCTGTCTGAAAGAAAATGCCTACGAAGATTTAGGAGGGGCTCACCGCATTCAGCCTGCATGGCGTTAATGGGGGAGGATTTCATGGCCCCCAAGATAATGCGCAGACACCTGGATTGTATCTTTTGGAGCATATCTAAGTTAGTCTTGTTGAAGGAGTTGAAAAGGAAAGAGCCGTAGTCGAGGTGGCTTCGGACAATAGCATTGTATAGGAGCTTCAGTGTGTATGGATGGGAACCCCACCAAACACCAGCCAATGTGCGCAAGATATTAATGTTTTTCTCACACTTCTTAACTATGGCCGTAGAGTGAGCGGAGCCAATCATTCTTGTGTCTAAAGTAACGCCCAGGAATTTAGTGGAGTCGGATTGAGGAATAATTTCATTACGAACAGAAACTGAGATGGATAGGATCGACCTTTTTTTGCTAAAGACTTCAACAGAGCTTTTGGAGGGAGAGAGGGACAGACCATGGTTATCTAGCCAACTGGCCAAGTAGTGTAGGTCTATGTTAAGCTGTCTGATTGCCTCTTCTATCGATTTAGATGATATATATGTAAGTCTCGGAGTCAGAGACGTATTTTAAGTTTTATCATAAGGTTATAAAAAATCAGACAAATGTTGATGCATTTCCTTCTTCGTCCATATAAATAGATTTTAATTCGTCGTTAAGACTAATCAAAACTTTACGATATTTATTTCTCGTTTTTAAACTTTTTACAACATTCTTGACAATATTAGTATCTAAGAGGTGCCTGTGATGAACACTGGTTTGTTTATCTTTAGGAAATTGAAAAATTTCTGGTTGATTGTAGATTTGTATAGATACTACCTTTACTACAGTGGTTTTAATATCTACACCGGCCTCGGATATAAAGTGGAACTTCCACCATAATAATAATTATTCCACCATAATTCAATTTATTAAATGAGACAAATGTTGATGCAGTTAAATATACCTGTAATATGCAAAAAGGTTTTACAAATTAACATGTTATTACAATGCCTGATTTATAATAGAGCATTATAGACACCTGATTCAACACAATTGTCTATATTTTATTTAATATTAACTGTCCCTAAGTAATCACTAATTAACTCGTAAATCTTCCATATTGCCTATTTCTCCATAGACAATAGAGTATGCTCAAGTTTGGCGGGACGTACAAACTTACATATATAATACCAGATCATCTGGGTATTGGAGGATTTTGCAGAAGCTGTTGCCTACTTGTTCAAGGTCATAAGTGTAAAGGCTATATAGGAGTGGACTGAGGACTGAACCCTGAGGAAGACCTTTCCACACAGTTCTAGGGGGAAGTAAACCGGTGTCAGTTTTGACGACTACAGAATATCTTTCTATCAGCATGTTATGGATAAAACTAGCCAGCTTCTCGGGAATTCTCAGCTGAGAGAGTTTTCTCCTGAGAATAAGGAGGTTATCATAGGCCGCTGATATGTCGAGGAAAACTGCTACTAAGTATTCCTTGTTAGCGTACGCGTTCTGAATGTCTGTGATAAGTAAGCTCAAGCTGTCCATCGTACCCATTCCCTTACGAAACCCAAATTGGGATGATTTAAGAAGTGAATCTGTTATGTACCAAACTTAACTTATCGTATCAAGTCTGCGCACGGGCATCTCTAACTATTGATAACGTCACTATCGATGACGTTGAGAACTGACCGGTGCATCTGTCCTGGTGGCTCGTTGCCCGCGCGCGCGACGCGGTTACCGAGCGCGCGTTGTCAGTTGTAAAACACGTCTTGTTTGAAAATTACGTCGCGATTTGAATGCGATTTGAAGCGTTTTCCTTGCAACTGTTTTGCGTGTTAAAATTGTCACTAGAATTAATTGTTGATAAAACTAATTATCCTTGTTGTGTGAATCGATAATTACAATTGAAACAAAACCTTGAAATATCACCGCGAAATGTAATGTTCGCCATTTTGTATGATATAAATGTGTTATAAAAACTAGTGAATGTTGTGTCTCCATACTTAATACTATTTAATGTGAGTTGAACTGTTTGATAACTATAATTGTGATAGTATAATTGCATTAAGACGATTGGTGAAAGTTCACGGCTTAAGTCGCGCCAAATGTGGTCATTTTGAGGACTTAAAGAGTTCGTGTCTGCCTGCCTAAAGTTAAGTATAGTTTGATTAGCATTCTGCGTTATTTTGGCCAATTTATCGTAGTTAGTTAATGAAGCTATAGCTAGGGCTTGACACAGTGAAGACATTGTTGAAGAACAAACAGGGTAAGTTTGTACTATTGTAAATTTGTAACGCTGTGATATACAGTATATGTTCGTTCCTCTCGCGCCTGAGAGATATCACGCTTCCACTTAACCTATTATTAATTAAAACACCAGGTTGAACGCAACATATTTTTGGTAGCAGAGCGTGGTTTAAACTCCGTTTCTCGAATGTTCCATGTTGAACAAACTATACCCTCATTATTTGTGAAAATTGATTTAATTAATTTAATTAATTTAATTTGATTAATTTAGTTGTTTGTTTGTTTAATCTAAATTGTTGGTATAGTTTTGAATAATTAATTTGAGCACTTGAATTGGCAATTAGATTTTAAAGGATTTGATAATTATTTGTGCTATTGCTAATCGTATTTGTCGTTGCTCAGGTTATTATTTAATATAAATTATTATTTAATTATTGTCTAATATTGAACAACGTTATAGTTAAATTGTGGCGTTGTGCGTTTGTATAATACAACATTTATTTTATACGTTTGTTTGTTTTGTTGGTTACCTTAAAATAAATAATTTAAGTCTTAAATTAATTGCACATTGGCAAGGAATTGTTTTGTTTGTTTGATTTAAAATATTTAAGATTTGATATTTGTTTAGAGTAATAGCGGCTTGTCTCATTGAAAGATATTTTGTTTTTCGCTATTGTAATATTGTTTGTTTGTGAAAGATATTTGTTTTTTTTGTGTTATTATAAGATTGTTTGTTTCGTGCCGTTTGTGCTTTGAAGATGTCTACCGCCGCGTATAATGTTGTCCGCGAGACATATTCCGGGATTGCGACTCATTTGAGATGGTTCACGTCAGCTGCCGCCTTGGTGAAAAGGGAGAACCGAATCGAGGCATTGTTGGACAGGCATGAGAAATGCCCTACACGACTTCAGGAGGTGGAGGCGCTTTACCGGCGCTTCATCTTGCATCTGGATGATGTGCCCCTGGAGTCATTCCCCCAGGAGCGACGGGACCAAGTCCACGAGGACTACGTCCAAATTATGGACCTTGCCGACGACATCGCCCAGAGCGCGCGGGAGATTTTAGCCTCGCGCGCCGGAGTACCGGCTCACCGGGCCCCCTTGAAGACTCCCGTGGGCCTTTTGACCAGGTTACCCAACTTGGATCTTCCACGTTTTGATGGTCGACTAGACATGTGGATGGGATTCATTGGTTTGTTTGAGAGCCTTGTGGACTCGAGGGACGATTTGGGTCCGTCTCAGAAACTGGCCTATTTACTCTCCGTGCTTGATGGAGAGGCGAGGGGCTTAGTACAGCACCTCCCAATATGTGACGGGAGCTATGGGATCGCGCGGGCGTTGCTCACCAAGCGCTATCACAATCAGCGCTGTCTGGCAGATACCCACGTTGACCAGATCTTGAACCTTCCCGTCGTGAGCAATGCTGCCCAGTTGAGGACCGAGCTGCTGAACCCCCTCCTAATAGCCACCAATTCGCTCAACCGCTTAGGACTGCCGGTTGCCAAGTGGTCTTACCTACTGGTGCGTATCGTACTCAAGCGATTGCCGGTGTCTTTGAGGGCACGTTTTGAACAGGGGCACACTAGGGATGAGGCATCTGCTCTCCCTACCTTTGACCAGCTCCTGACGTTCCTGGAGGACGAGTGTCGCATGGGTGACGTCATGGTCGCCGACACGCCGGTGGAAGCATCACGTCCCAGACCCACCAACCAACGGCGCAATGCTCAACCTGCACCAAGAGGAGGTACGGCCGCCCGCTTCGCTGTCGCTCAAGCTGCGCCACCGGACTGCCGGTTTTGCAAGTCGCAGGGACACCAAACGGTGCGGTGCCCAGACTTCGCGGTCCTGCACGTGGCCGCTCGTAGGCGGATTGCCCAGGCCCGCGGCTGGTGTTTCTCTTGCCTAGGGGACCATTACCAGCGCGCCTGCCCCGACACTCACCCGTGTCCTATTTGCGGAGGGCACCATTTGAAAATCCTGTGCGCCAACGCGAATGGCCGTCGCGACCACGCGGGGTCGCCTTCGGGCGGGTATGCCAGTGGACACCGGGACCAGTCCCGCAACTTGGAGTCCGGCTCATCACCCCCACGCCGCGCAAACTGCGCTGCCGTTGATCGCCGAGTTGGTTCGGCGCGCAGCCCCACGGGCGGGTATGAAAGCGGGCCCCGGGTTCAATCCCGCACCTTTGTGTCCCGCTCGCCCTCCCCGCTTCCACGTGATCAAGCGAGATCACCTCCAGTAGTGTACCACGATTACCGTGACGCGCGTCCGGTACCACTACCGTCCCCCCCTCTGGCGGAACGTCCCCGTTTGGAGACGCGCAACCCTCGGTACGGACGCTCCAGGCGCTACGAACCGCCGTCTATGGCTCGTGGCAGTCGTCACCGAGAGGAGGCCGAGTTTAGGCACTACCCGCACTTTGATTTGCCGTCTCGGGACAACGGCGCTCAGTCGCCGCCACGCCAACATTAGGATGTTGGCGTCTGCCCCCGCTATGCACCGCCCCCTTTTGAGACCGTCCTCTTGCCTACGGCCCATGTCAGGGTCTGGGGACGGACGGGCGCCTCAGTTGTAGTCCGAGCGATATTGGACACAGGCTCACAGGGGTGCATAGCCTCGTCTTGGTTGGTAGGGCAGACTGGCCAGACTATTGAAAAATATTCAGATGTAATAAGGGGTGTCGGGAACGCCCCCGTGGCCACGGTAGAGGGCCGCGTTTGGTTTGAGTTCTCCCCTTCAAATTCTCCACGTCCGACGTTGGAATCGTCGGCTATTGTGATGGAGAATATCTTGGGCAATCACCCGCAAGTTCGTTTGTCTGCGGATGCGGTAAAATTGACCGCGGATTTGAATTTGGCTGACCCTAAATTTGACCTGCCTGGCACGGTCGATTTGTTGCTTGGTGCCGATGTTTTGGGTAAAATATTACTCGGCAAGGATCGTGTTTTGCAGCCAGGTGGCTTGGTAGCCCTCCGGACCATATTTGGGTTCGCACTGATGGGGCCTGTATTGAGGACTCCCCCCCCTGCCGAACTTGGAACGGCCTTGATGGTGGGGTCCGCCCTTTCTGACGCCGTGCAGAGATTCTGGGAAGTGGAGGAGCCACCACAAGCTCCCCGCTCTGATCCGGAGCATGAAGAGTGTGAGCAGTTCTACAAGACCAACACCAGTTATCTCCGTTCTGGCCGGATCATGACAAGATTGCCATTTCTCGCCGTACGTCCGCCACTTGGCGTCTCGCGGCCTATTGCAGAGAAGCGTTTGTTGGCGATGGAGCGCCGTATGAGCAGGGACCCACTACTCAAGGAGAAGTATATTGACTTCATGCGGGAGTATGAGGATTTGGGACACATGTCTGTGTCAAAATTGGATTGGCGTTCGACGGAGCACTTCTTTCTCCCGCATCATGCTGTAATAAAACCATCCAGTGGTAAGTTACGCACAGTATTTGATGGTTCTGCGCAGACTACTTCAGGAGTGTCATTGAACCAGTGTCTGCATCCTGGTCCCAAATTGCTGAAGGACCTTTGTGACGTCATCACGCGGTTTCGACGTCATCAATTTGTTTTTGTGGCTGACATCAAGATGATGTTCAGGCAAACGGTAATTCACCCGGATGATCGCCGATACCAGCTGATATTGTGGCGAGAAAACCAGCAAGATCCCATGCTTGTCTACGAGCTCAACACGAACACATACGGGCTGAGGTCTAGCCCCTTTTTGGCTATACGTTCGCTTTGGGAGCTCGCGGATCGAGAGCGTATGTCGTTTCCTCGCGCAGCCGCCATTTTGAAGGAGGACCTATATGTTGACGATGTGTGCACTGGCGCGGCCACGGAGAGAGAGGCCCTGCTCTTGCGTGACGAGTTGATTGGCATTCTAGCCTCCGCAGGATATGAGTTGCGTAAATGGATCTCCAACTTACCTGCGCTCTTGGACGGGCTACCGGATGACCACCAGCAGGATCCTCACCTATTTGAGAACCGTGACAACCCTACCATGATGTCAGTGCTTGGAATCCAGTACAGACCAGTCCAGGACATCTTTACATTTAATGTCAATTTGGATTCGCATCACACTTGGACGAAACGACTGGTTCTGTCGACTGTCGCGAGAACCTTTGATCCCAATGGCTGGATATGCCCGGTCATATTCTGGGCCAAATGCTTCCTGCAGAAACTTTGGACTGCAGGTCTTGGATGGGACGAGCCACTTCGCGAAGCTGTTTTGAAGGACTGGCTCCTATTTGCTTCCTCATTGCCTGCCATCAATAGGATATCGTTGCCCCGTGCTCTGCTTCCGCCAGGGAAGCACACCGCGTCTCTTCATGGTTTCTCGGACGCTTCGGAACGTGGGTACGCAGCAGCCGTATACTTGCGCACCGTGACCACAGATGGTCAGGTGAAAGTGTTGTTGGTCATGGCGAAGAGCAAGGTCGCGCCTCTTCGAACTGCCTTGACAATCCCTAAGTTAGAGTTGTCAGGGGCGGCCCTTCTTGTTCGCCTTTTGAATCACGTCATGTCTACCTTGTGCACGTCAATTGACATTTCCACGATATATGCATGGACTGACAGTCAAATTGTGCTATGTTGGCTGAAGACGTCAGTTCACACCTTAGAGGTGTTTGTAGCAAATCGTGTCTCTCAGATACAGAAATCGGAGACCCCGTTGGTTTGGAGGCATGTGCCTGGCGAGGTCAACCCTGCTGATTGTGCGTCACGGGGATGTATGGCCCCCCTTTTAGTTGAGCACTCTCTGTGGTGGGGACCTGAGTGGTTGACCAGATCAGAATCTAATTGGCCGCGAACTCCGGCCTTAGACATTGTCGCACTGCCTGGGTTGCGAACGCTTGCGCTCGAGCGGCAGGACCGTCCGTTCGACCCCGATTTCTTACTTAATCGTTACAGTTCATTGGACAAATTGTTGAGTGTCACCGCTTGGATCAAGCGCTTCATGAGAAATTGTAGACATCCACAGAACAAATGTTTGGAGGCCTTCTTATCGCCACAAGAGCTCCAAGATGCTCTTCTTCACTGGGTTCGTTCTGTGCAAGAGGCACATTTTGAAGACGAGATTGACATCTTGAGGAAAGGCAAATCCAAGCTGTCTGGAGCCATTTGTAAGCTGAACCCTTTTTTGGATGGTGAGGGTCTTTTGCGTGTCGGAGGGCGTCTTAGGAACGCAAACCTCCCTTATGGATCTCGTCACCCCCTCTTATTGCCAAAGAGTGGCCACTTGGTGAACCTGTTGGTGACTGATCGTCACATCAAGAACTCCCACGCCGGCTGTAATGCCTTATTGGCCATTTTGCAACGGGAATTTTGGATTTTATCGGCCCGTCGGACGATCCGTAGTGTGGTCTTTCGTTGTATGCCTTGCTATAGGCTCAAGGCCCCTACCATGCAGCCTATCATGGGTGACCTTCCTTCGGATCGGGTCACTGAGATAAGGCCCTTTGCTGGAGTTGGTACGGACTTTGCAGGCCCCTTTTTTGTTAAGACCTCGACCCTCAGGAACAGTAAAACTGTCAAGGCTTATTTGTGCGTCTTTGTCTGTCTGTCCACCAAGGCGGTACATTTGGAACTCGTCTCAGCCCTCTCGACAGAGGCATTTGTTGCGACGTTAGATAGATTCGTGTCACGACGAGGACTACCGTCCTTGATTCGGTCGGATTGCGGTACCAACTTCAAAGGCACAAACAACTATTTAAAAGCGATGTATGATTTTTTGTCGGCTAACGAGACTGAAATTGCGTCTAGACTAGCTACACGTAGAATAACTTGGAGGTTCAGTCCCCCGTCATGTCCCCACTGGGGAGGAATATTTGAAAGCGTAGTAAAGGTTGCTAAGACACATTTGCGACGGGTAATTGGCGAGTCTGTATTGACCTTTGAAGAGCTCGCAACTGTGTTTTGCAAAATCGAGGCCGTTTTGAATTCACGCCCGTTGTGCCCGATCTCTTCAGATCCTAACGACTTGGAAGCCCTCACGCCGGGCCATTTTTTGATTGGGCAGCCACTGAACGCCCTGCCGGAATATCCCCTTGTTGATGTGAGACCTAATCGTCTCTCGCGGTTTGAATTGGTCCAACAACTCACTCAGAGCTTTTGGAAACGTTGGAATTTAGAATATTTGCACATTCTCCAGCAGCGCGTTAAGTGGACTGACAAGACTGATCCACCTCATGTTGGTGACCTCGTTCTGGTTAAGGACGCTAACTCACCGCCACTGTGTTGGCGCAGGGGGCGCATTCTCAACCTCGTCTTTGGAGCAGATGGAGTGCCCCGTTTTGCTGAGGTCCGGGTGGACGGTTCAATTTTGAAGAGAGCTGTATCAACCTTGTCGCGACTGCCAGTGAATTAGCGGCCAGGTAGTCCTGGCCGAGGCGGGTAGATGTTATGTACCAAACTTAACTTATTATTAATTAAAACACCAGGTTGAACGCAAGTATAGTTTGATTAGCATTCTGCGTTATTTTGGCCAATTTATCGTAGTTAGTTAATGAAGCTATAGCTAGGGCTTGACACAGTGAAGACATTGTTGAAGAACAAACAGGGTAAGTTTGTACTATTGTAAATTTGTAACGCTGTGATATACAGTATATGTTCGTTCCTCTCGCGCCTGAGAGATATCACGCTTCCACTTAACCTATTATTAATTAAAACACCAGGTTGAACGCAACAGAATCACTTTCTACTATCCAGTCAAGTCGTTGTTTTATGAGGTGTTCCATCTGATGCTTTACTTAAGACAGAGTACGGGATGCCGTCAATACCAGGAGAAGAGTCTGTCAGTCCGTCACTTGACGGACTGACATACTCTTGTCCTCTCTCTCTATGATACTTATCATAGAAAGTTCGTTGGGGGAGAAAGGTTGGTCAAAGAGATGGGGGGATTGACGGGGCGTAGAGGAGGGAGAAACAGAGTCTAAACAAGGGACAGAGGGAGGAGCGAGTTTGTCAGTAAAGGCCTCTAACCATAACGTAGGATCATGGGCTGCGATGTTTCTGTTGCTTTGGGAGCCCCTGAATCTCCTAATCTGTTCCCAGATGAGTGAGGATGGGGACCTGGGTGATAAAGACTCACAGAAATCGATCCAAGATAGGCGTTTCATTTTTAGGGTTCCGTACCCAAAGGGTAAAAACGGGACCCTATTACTGAGACTTCGCTGTCCGTCCGTCCGTCCGTCCGTCCGTCCGTCCGTCCGTCCGTCCGTCCGTCCGTCCGTCCGTCTGTCACCAGGCTGTATCTCAAGAACGGTGATAGCTAGAGAGTTGAAATTTTCACAGATGATGTATTTCTATTGCCGCTATAACAACAAATACTAAAAATAAAATAAAATAAATATTTAAGGGGGGCTCCCATACAACAAACATGATTTTTAGGGTTCCATACCCAGTATCTCAAGAACGGTGATAGCTAGACAGTTGAAATTTTCACAGATGATGTATTTCTATTGCCGCTATAACAACAAATACTAAAAATAAAATAAAATAAATATTTAAGGGGGGCTCCCATACAACAAACATGATTTTTTTACCGTTTCTTGCTCGATACTAATAACGTTGCCTTATGTTGCATAGATAATGGTACGGAACCCTTCGTGCGTGAGTCCGACTCGCACTTGACCAATTTTTTTTTGGTTAGTCTGGTGCATTTTGCTGCCGCTTTTTTATAATTTATAAAATTTTCTGGGGTCATAGACCTACTATAAACTTTTTCCGCTTCCTTCCTTTCCGCAACTGCTGCAGTGCACTCAGAATCCCACTAAGGGGTGGAGACTAAAGCCTCTCGCGGGTTTTTTGGTTGGAACATGGGAGTCTGCACAGGAAATTATAGACTCTGTAAGTGCTTTATAGGACGAAAGAAGGGAATTGGAGTGAGAGTGTAATTTGTTTTCAAGAGCTGACGAATAGGAAACCCAATCTGCTCCTGAAAGTCTGTATTTAAGGCATGGAGAGGGATTGCAATGAGGGGAGACGCTATTGGTAACAAAAATTGAGATGTAGATAGGGAAGTGGTCACTGCCATATGAGGAAAAAAGGAGGTTCCAATCAGTTAGAGGTAATAGGGAAGGAGAGCATAGGGAAAGATCAACAGCGCTTTGGGGGTTTTGGGATGGAAGAGTTCTGCGAGTAGGTGCCCCATTATTCAGGAGACAAAGATTTACTTCGTCAAAGGTATCTAGGAAGGAAAGTCCAAATAGATCGGAATGGCTACGGCCCCACACTGTATTATGGCCATTAAAGTCACCCATGAGGACTAGGGGGGGAGGGATTGAAGATAAAACGAGAAGTAAGTCGGGGATTAAAGAGGATTTAGGGTGGGGGATGTAGATTGATAAAAAGAGATGTTAAGGCTTCTAATACTAACTATGTTGATACTAGGAGAGTGGGGGGGGGGGGGATAGGGATTAGGGAGAAGGGAAGGGAGCGTCTTACAAGTAAGGCACTCCCAGCGTAACCATCAGTACCATCCTCCCGGAATCGGGAACCAGGTCTCAGCCAAGTCACAGAGAGGGCGATGACTGAGGGTTTAAATTTGGTGACTAAGTGAGAGAGTTCATGAGATTTATTACGAATGCTTCTACAGTTCTATTGGAGGATGGAGACTGGATCCATGTTGGGTTAATAGAGAGGAGACTTGAGCAAACTTTGTGGCAACTTTGTGCGGTAAGTGGTTAGAAAGAATAAGGTCTAGTAGGAGTGAAAGGAGAGTTTGTATTGTGCTTTCATTTTGTTCCTTGTTTTCTAGTATAGCGCAGCCGTTAGCCGTAGTTGATTTAGGGGAAGATGTGATGTTTTGGTGAGATACTCTGTCACAATATCTAATATTTCCGTTTTAGGTCCTACAACAACCTGGACATTGATCGAGAAGTCAGATTTCCTATTTCCATAAACCTCATGATGCCGGCACCCTGGTGTAGATACAATTTTCACATGAGTGCAATCAATAGCTCCGTTAATACCTGGTAGTCCAGGCCAACGACCACATTTTCCCAATTCTTTAAAGAGCTGCCCGTTCAGTGTAGCCTCTTGTCCTTTGGGGATCTTGATGAAATGTTTATGTAGCTGGGCTAATAACTTTGACACTTTTCTTATCATGTTTTAGGCTGTTGGTTGAGAGATATTGTGCAGATCTCCACACACTAGCTGCAAAAAAGTACAATAAAAATTATTATATTATCTTGTAATTATAATAATTATATTACCTACCTAATTAACGATTTATTGCATTTAATATATAAGTAAATTTGAGTAAAAAATAACAGTTTATAAAACTCACCTGAAATTATGCTGTAGCCAAAAAAACTCAAGGTCAGTAGGACCGCTAATCCGGGGGCAATTGGGCAAAACCCCTTTTTTCAATTTTTTCCGGGTTAGTAAAATCTATAATTATCTTTTTTGGAACTTCGTTGGTTCCAATTCGAAAGGATTTTTCACGTCCCTTATGTATGTTTTTGGTATGCGATAATTATTTGGTCAAAATAAATCATCATAGTGATCTAACTCCTCGTGGTTACACGATATTTTCAAAATTCATTGTTTACACAGAAAACGTTTACTCAACCCAGATCTTAAGTCAAGGTTTAACGCCACTCGGGAAATGAACTCTTAAGATGCATCTTGAGAGCTCTCTGTTTATTATATGTATACGCGACACTCTGTTGAAACCAAGGAATCAATACAGTACTTAAGTTGAATTCATTAACTAGAGCAGCACCACAATATCGCTCTCAAGATCGATCTCAGATTAACTAACGCTTAATAGCTCTGTAAACACAAACCAACAGGAAATTAATGTCTTCAAATAAATACCTTCCAGGGAGCGCTCTCGTTGTAGCATTATTTCTGCTAGATCAGCTTTCGCTTTAGACTCCCTAATTTTGTGTTCTAATAACTCCTTCTCCATGGCATGGATTTCACTAGCCTGATTCAATCTGTCCCTATATTCCTTTTCTAAAATGGTGTTTTTGTGGCGTTGTAAAGAGGTCGTGAAAGTGGAAGAGGTTGATGTTGGTGCCAAAGGAATTGTATTGGGAAGTGGTGGGGTAGATACAGTGGGAGGAGGTGGAGTTGTGTTAAGAGGAGGTGGAGGAGTTGTGATGAGAGGAAATGGAGTTGTTGTAGTTAGGGAGGGCGAGGGTGGAGGCATGTCAGGCTGTGGTGTATAGATTATGGAACTAGTGGAAGGTTGCTGTTGTATAATATCTAGACTTAAATCGGGCTGGTTACTGTCCACGCACACATCTACATTGTCTGAAAAAAAATGTTAGAAGATACCTGCCACATGACATATTAAATAATAGTATAATACAAAAAAAATCGAAAAATAAATGTAATTCAATTACAATTTTTTTTATGTTTGATATTAATGGAATACCTATATTATGGTATCTTACACCTAGGATGACGGTGGTGTCCGAATCAATTGAACCAGGAATCTCAACCTTAAGCCCTGGTGCAATTTGTGCCACCTCCGGGTCAATTAAAACACTACTGGTTGAGGGCCCTCCACCAGTTGCCATGCGATGTTGCCCCTCTTTTGTTATTACTTCGCGTTGTCGTTGTTTTAGATTCATCCACAGCCGCTTTAGTTGTTTAATTGATACCTGACAATAAAATATAACAATAGGAAAATAAAACAATAGGTTAGTGTTTTTCATCTGAATACATAATAAGAACTAGCTGGCCCGGCAAACGTTGTTTTGCCATACCAAAAAAAAGTAAAAAAAAAAAAAAATTTAATCAAAATGAACTATAAACCTCACGGAGCCCGAGACCTTTCCAACGAATGCAAAACCGTGGAAATCGGTCCGTGCGTTCTGGAGTTATAGCGTCAGGAAGGAAAACCCGACTTATTTTTATATAGTAGAAGATATCCTAATACTGCCACAACAAAAGCCATTAACAAGAAGATAATAAGAATATGACCAGACTATTAACTATTTACCTCAGCTGTTACAGGGCTTACGTTGTACTCCCTCGTTATATTCTCCCAAGCTACGTTTTTTTCTTGTAATGTCGATCCGTCTGTGTTTTAATTTTCTATGATGTGTGAATACACTTTTAGGATATTCAAGAACACTTTTTCTCAATTTGAGTAAAGACATGCTTTTGGATGCCATTTCACAGAAGGTAATTGAATTTATCTTCAGTTTTACAAAAAATAAAATTAGTGAAGTGACAGTTCAACTTCACGCGCTTAAGGGCCTACATCAATATTATCGTCGACATGTACATATTAACACAGCTAGTAGGTATAGAAAATGAAGAATTAGGGATATTTTTTTTGTTTACTCAAAATCTACTAAATATATTTTAATTCTGATTTACGTGTTTCTATGTATAATAGTTACTTATGTTTTGAAAGTTATTTCATTAGTTAATACGCGATAATAGACCGACAAATGAAAAAAATAAAAAATGAGAGAGGTTGTTTCGCTAAGATTTTCTATCGAGAAAACTTTTTTCAATCGCGTTTCTGAGTTTATGCGATCCTAGATCATATATTGAAAAAACATATACTTAAAAATTAGAGCTCTAGCCATTCAATCTAAAGAAACAATGAAAACTTCGTACGTAGAAAAATACACGAAGCCAATTTGGTATCCTCTTAACGCACGACGCACATGATAATCAAACACATGCGTTTTGTTTCATAAAAAAGTATTTCTGCTTATTATTTTTATTTACTTATTTAATATAATAATTAATTATTAAATAAAAATATTTTATCAGAGTGTGGATACTTAAAATTTTTTTTTCTTAAAATTGAAATACTTGTAAAATATAATCTACTTATTCAAAGAAAACTGCTTAGTTTAAAACTAGAAGGCATTTGAAACATTAAAATGAAATATTAGGATTATTCTATAAAGTTTTTACCATGTAGCTACCCAACCCCGCCAACCCGGACAAAAGCAATACCTAATTTTCGTCTTGAAATTTTCGTGAGTTTGAGTCATATTAGAAATACTATATTACCGGCTAACACTCACAGTTTTGGGATCGAAGATGTCGACCCAGGTTTCGAGCATATCCGATGCTCATCTTCAGGACGAGTGCGCAGCGGCGTCTGCGACCTTCCGGCGTGCACTTCGAGCATCGGATATGCTCGAAACCTGGGTCGACATCTTCGATCCCAAAACTGTGAGTGTTAGCCGGTAATATAGTATTTCTAGCAATACCTAACAAAAATGCCTCGATTATTAAGCGCTTATGGAAATGTAAGTAATCATTTTACTTCCATTTACTTTAAATTGTACATCATACAATTATACATGTACAAAAGTAAGCTCGCCTTTGTACATGTATATTTATTTTATCTTATTTTCTATTTGTTGTTACAATATAATATAATTAGCGTGCAATAAAAAATAAACGTTATTAATTTCATTTATTCTGTTAATTTTAGTGAATTCTAACCATGACACAATATGAAGCTTTAAGTTAAAGGAACAAATATGACATAATTATAGGTATTTAGTGTATATCTCATTACAGATGTACCAGGGTTGACGTTTAAAATTGTGGACAAGTAATAATGACGTTTCATATGACGAATAGTCTGTATCATAGATACATTTTCATGCACACATTGGTACCGAACATTTCACACAACGTCCTCTGGTCCCAAACTAAGCTTATTATACTTGTGTTATGGGTACCAGAATACGGATATAATACATATATGTTAGTACATATATGTATTATATCCGTATTCTGGTACCCATAACACAAGTATAAGCTTAGTTTAAAAGATATATTTTCATGCACACATTGGTACCGAACATTTCACACAACGTCCTCTGGTCCCAAACTAAGCTTATTATACTTGTGTTATGGGTACCAGAATACGGATATAATACATATATGTTAGTACATATATGTAATTAGAAAAATCACACAAATGATTGTCCCAAGCGGGAATCGAACCCGCGACCTCTTGATTGGCAGTCCGTTACATAAAGCACTCAACCACGAGGCTCGTCATATTGTTTTCATTCTTTAGTTAAGTTTATTTGTGCACGTAGAATTGGCACCATTGATATGTAAGTGGCTTCAAGCCGACTGAGAGATGTAGCCATAGACACTACATCTGGTATATCTCAGGTGTATCTCATGGTATTTTAGTTTAATTAAAATTATATGTTCTTTTATATGTCAGTATGTTTAAAATAACTATTAGTATCTTAGAGTATGTAAGTAACTATAGAGCACGCGTATTCAAGTAAGAACTGCCCGTACAAGTGAGAATAATACATTGTCCTATTCTAGCAAAAAACAATACAGACGAATTAACGAGGGCATGTTTTAAGGCGGTAAACCCTATTGGTCTTATTCATAATGACTTATCGGATATTTAAAAGTTCGTTAAAATCGGTTCGCGAAAATTGTCAAAACTTGTTATTCATAATAGTCTTTTTACGCTAAAATGTTTATTATATCTCCGATAAAATCTCCGTTTAAACCTCCGACAAGTGATTATGAATAAGACCATAAATCTAACCTCTCCGAAATATCGAAAATGTTCTACATGTTTTATGTATTTTTTTTTCTTAAACTACGAATAAAGTATTGAAACAAAAACTCAATTGCCGAATTTATCTACTCGCATTTTGTATTGGGCAATCGATGCGATATGCGTGCTCTATAGTTATAACCTAATAAGCATTTTTGTATGTAACACGTTGCGGGTTGGGATGTTGTGGTAGATAAAAATGCTTCACATGTATTTATGCTTATCTATACAGAATGTAGATACCTATGCTTGAAGTTTTATGTATTTTAGTGAGTTGAATATTTCTTTTTAACCGACTTCAAAAAAGAAGGAGGTCTTCAATTCGTTTGCATGTTTTTTTTTCATGTTTGTTACTTCGTAACTTTTAACTGGGCGAAGCGATTTTAATTAATCTTTTTATTTGAAAGCTGTTGCTACCAGTGTGGTTCCATATTGGCACCAGGTCTAGCTAGCTCCTGAGAAATCGAGGAAAACTTCAAAGGCAAATAAGTTGGTTGAACTTTTTTTTTAAATAGTTGCTGTTATTAATTTAAAGAACTTCTCATACAAGACAACTGCAATGCAATTCAATGCAACAAGACAACTACAATGTGTCAATTTTGCAATCATTTTTACGTAAACGTAAAAATGATTGCAAAATTGACACCGCTCAAGGCGTAACAGGGCGATTTGATATTGCGAAAGTGGTGTGTCCGAAATAAATGTATTCTTGACTTCTTTTGGCAACGTGAAAATTGAAACTATTTGGTCGAGTCGCAGTCGCGGAACTTCCGAATGTCACCTTAACTGTTATAAATAATTTATGTCCAAAGAAATAATATATACACTGTGATAAGTTAATTATATGTTCAGTTTAAATAAAACAAATTATATATATGCAAGCTCTTTTATTACTGACAAATCACCTTACATTATTTAACTTAGGCTTAGGTATACACAGACTCAATAATATCACATTTCTCATGTGGATATTATTAATCCACGACTAAACTAAACTAATTCTAAATTGTCTACTTACTTAGCTAAGTACCACCAATATAGACCGAAATAAGTAAAGATGCCTTATTCCAATTTTGTATGCAGATTTTTGTACAAAGTTAGCAAGTTTTGAAACATATTTTAGGCAAATAAGTAACAATTAAAGTACAGTAATAAGTATTTTTATGTATGTAGGTAAAAACAATAGGAGGTTACAAGTAGAACCAGTAGTAAGTAGTCCCATTTAAGGAACCATAGAAGGCGGTCCTTACTCAGTATATTTCTGAACGAATCTCTGTCATAAGACTAAAAACATAAAAAGATACGTATTTATTTTGAGAATATTTACTCTGAGTAAACTTTGACGATTTCAATTTAAGATTTTATGATAGTTATACTTTATAGTTGTTACTAATATGTGTCCTGCATTTTTTAAATTTGTGGTTACCCAAATATTCTGGGGTAATTGTTAGTTTTTCCAACTATTACCCCAGAATATGTGGGTAACATGGACAAACATAGGTGAGTGTAGTCTTTATCCTAGTCTAATGATAATTGAAAATGATATTAGTAAGAATGCCATGATATAAGTGTTTTAATTTCTAGCAATATTGCTTAAAACCATATAAAAAAAATTCACAAATTTTTACGAAATTGCTTTCAAATTAAGTAAATATTTATTTTTATTTATATGTTTTATGTAATAATAATTTAACGGCTCAATATTTTGTTAATTTAAACCAACCTTGTGAAGATGAAGACTGAGTACCACAACTCAATATTTCATTTAACAACTTTTTAATGAATTAATGATTTTTATCTTATCTTAAAGTCCTATGCAAAATTACTAACTTGTTACTAACTTGCCAAAATACGTATTGCTTTGGAACTGTATGGAATTAAGTACACAATAGATATCTATTGAGATTCTAAGTACAGTTAATTTAAACGTGAAAATAAATACAACCAAAATCATCTAATGTTTCATAATTTAGTAAACAATATATTGAGGTACTTCGATAAATATTTTTAAAACTATCTATAGGAACGCACAACTTATAAATAAATGATCTTAATGAACTACATTATAACAAATGGTTATATTATAACGATTTGTTGCTTAGATCCGGACTTATCCATATTTTTTTTAAGTATCTGGAATAGTCATTAAATAATATTAAAAAAAATCTGTGAAATTCTACAGTCCGGTCTAATTTATCGCATTAGGCACCATGCATTATAATTATGACAATAATTAATAAAAAAGTCCATCATTTTCACTTTACTCGTTGTTTATACAACGAGTAAAGTGAAAAATATCACTAATTTTAAAAGAAAAAGCCAAAATTTTTAAAAATAAAAATATGTTTTTTTCAGTTTCTATTTATGTAGGTTTTTTTCAGCCCTTATAAGTTGTATAAACTGGGCCGTAACTTCAAAACTGGAGGTACCTATTTTGTGTACTATACCTCGCTAACCAGGCGAGTTAGAATCGGGTTTAGTTTCAAGTTTTCCTTGTCTCATTGAAGATAATAACTGCTTAAAAACAAAGTAATATTTTTAAATTTTATCATGTAAATCTGATTTGTAAAAATAAATAAAGTGTCTCTTAAATATATGTATAGTTAATTTAGTTATATAGTGTTTTGTTGGCTTACTTTCTATTAGCTTTTAAATTACGGATGTCGGTACACATTTAATGTCAATAACATAAAATAACTACACAAAATAAAAACATATGGACATTTTTATCATTTAAAACTATATTAACAACATGTCGAAATTGTATAAAATAAAACATTAAATAACAACATGCATAGTATAAAAAGGTAACATTCATTACTGAACCCTATATTTACCATTTAAAAAGGTAACAATAATTTATGTACCCAATATTTGTAGTTCATAAAGGTAACATAAATTTATGTAACCTATATTTATAGTTTTTATAGGTAACATTAATTCATGTGCCCTATATTTATAGTTTTTTAGCCTATAATTTTAGCTTACAAAGGTAATATTAATTAAATACCTTTATTTATAAACTTGTTCCAACAATTGGGGTAAAAATAAAATAATAACTTTCGAGTCTATTTTTCGTTATTAATGTTTAGACAGACAATAAAAAATAAAACGGCATTAGGTAGTGTGAATATATTGAAATAACGAAAAATAGAATCCCTATGCTTTGTGAATTATGACAAATCAATGTAAATGTCCATTTTCATGTCAACCATAAAAAAAAAACAACAAAAAATTTTACTATGTGTACGTGATAATGTTAACCACTATTTAAAAAGGCACCTTGTGTTTCATAATGAAACTAAATAAATGGATATTTATAATGATTCTTAAGGTTTACGTATCCTTTTATCTATGCCTGATCCCGTTTAATCCAAATTAAATAATAACACCTAAAATCTAGTTTCTCTCGCACTGAGATTTTAGCAATTATACACAGCCCTTTGGTATCGTATAAAGATTATAACAATCATTTATGCGAGCCTTATTTCACTCCTTAATCAAATATCACAATATGTAAACCTTTGGCACAATATTATAAAGAATTTTTGCATAATATCATAAATATAATATGTAAGTAACTGAAATAGTGCAACTATCACTTTTAAGATTAAAAAAAACAACCGTAAATACATTGATTATGGTACATAGTATTATTTTTTTTATTTATTTTACCATTAACATGATTTATATAAGGCATGTATTAGTGATGTTCTTGTAGGAAATACGAGGATAGTGCAAGAATTGAAAATAGAACGAAATAGAATAAGATGATAAGTATATGTAAAACCCGTATAATGTAAAATTTATATGTGCGTTTGCGTGCGACGTCTTTGCTATGAAAATTCATTGAAGGATAAATGATTGCTTGCTCTATTTCAGTCAGTCACATTGATATCATGCGTACAAGTGACAATACTTGTACACAATACATAAATTCATCCCATTATTTCTTTCATACAGAATCATACTATACAATAATAATTAAGAACATTATAGTTTTTGAAACAAAATGCTGATTGGCAGTTTTCTTTGTTTGCTATGAGAAAAAAATCTTAAAGCATTACTAAATTATTTACTTCGGCAGTAAATATTCAAAAAAAGGCATATTATTAGCGTCTTATAAAATAGCTTTACTTTAACGAATAATTCCTTATCGATATTGTGCCTTAGTTTCATCCAAAGTATTGTACGTCACACAGAAGTTTCTTACAGGAATTTAATATGGGTCGTCGGGGTATTCCATGTTAGCGATAAGGTTCTTCTTTTCCTCCTTTCCATCTTTAGAATCTAGCAGCTTTGGGCGAATAGTAGATCTTGGCTCGAAGCATGGCTGAAACAAAAATATTTTTTATCAATAAAAATTTTATAGGTAGGATTTCGATGTCATTATCGATATCCTGTA
Organism: Orgyia antiqua; assembly: GCA_916999025.1. Taxonomy (NCBI): domain Eukaryota; kingdom Metazoa; phylum Arthropoda; class Insecta; order Lepidoptera; family Erebidae; genus Orgyia; species Orgyia antiqua. The sequence continues at coordinate 25,104,436 of OU779868.1, forward strand.
AGAGGGTCAAATGAGTAGCACTTACAACCATCGGGCATGTATGATCAGATGTATGAAAGTAAGTAAAGTCAAGGAAGTCTGTTTGGCAGTCGTAGGAGACCCCTATAGAAAAAAGGCGTGATTGTATGATGATAATGATGAGTTTCTTACATCTATATAGTAAAATATAACAACTAAAACATATTATACTAATTAATTTAACATGCATATTAAGCACATTAGTTGAAATTATTTTCACGTACCTATTAAAAAAGTTATCAAAAAAGCTGTTGTTACAAATTATGGAGTTAGTAAATGTTGTATTTCTTAAAAGCTGTAAACAATTAGATAACACAACAACCTCTAAATAAATGGCTACTTGGCTAGTTTTTTTTACTTTCCATACAGCCACGTTTAATCTTCTGTCGGCTGTTAAAAAAAGTAAAGAATAAATTAACAATTGCCTGTAACAGCTGTTTTTGAAGGACAAATCTTTCGAAATTACATACCTAAAAGTAATTTTTTTTGCTACTTAACTTACAACCTAGTATTCTTAACATACGCAGTTAAATATTAAAAAGGTTACCCTCCTTGAATTGTAATAGGGTAATATATAATTATAGTTAGTGAGCAAGTGTACCCGAATCATGCCGGGTATAAGCTTTAGGTAATTTTAAAATGTCAACCTTATTATAGAGCTCAAAGACCATGCTCATGACTGTTGTGATGCCCAAGCATTATCAACCTGTGTAAAATTGTAAGGGATTGTTAAAATCTCTTATTGCTAGTATACTGATAAAGGTCTCGTCCACGATAGATTAAAATAACGGAGAGCGACTCATAGAGCAATCTACGACGTGAACACATTAGTGAGACTAGCCTAGCTAGAGTTTCATTACAATCTACGTAGACAAGCTCCGCTGCTCTCGCTCTAATAATTTCCAAGTGTGTAGAAATAACATTACAGATTAGATTAGTCTCCAAGCTGTCTAGGTTTACTTCCTCTACGTGGACGAGGGCCTCTACAATCTATTTATAGATTTCTTTAGTGACGTTTGCTTTTCTTCGAAAGCTAACGCTCGATTAAATAAATTAAAACTGGGAATATATTGACTAAAATATGAAGAGATGCTACCCAAAGTTTAAACGAGCGGTAAGTATACCTCATTATGAAACTAAATGAATGATTTAGTAAAATGACAAACACCGGAATGACTCATGCTATCACAAGCAAAAGGGGTTTGTACAAAATTAATGATATTCAATGGTAAGTACTATAAATAATAACTTAGTTATAATAACGTGCAAACAACAAAATGAAACCTTAAACTTAAAATTAAAGGTATACTTTAGAATATGTTTTGGACTCTGCCATAGAGGTTTAAGGGCCTACATCAATATTATCGTCGACATGTACATATTAACACAGCTAGTAGGTATAGAAAATGAAGAATTAGGGATATTTTTTTTGTTTACTCAAAATCTACTAAATATATTTTAATTCTGATTTACGTGTTTCTATATATAATAGTTACTTATGTTTTCAAAGTTATTTCATTAGTTAATACGCGATAATAGACCGACAAATGAAAAAGTTAAAAATTTAGAGAGCTTGTTTCGCTAAGATTTTCTATCGAGAAAACTTTTCACAATCGCGTTTCTGAGTTTATGCGATCCTAGATTATATATTGAAAAAACATATACTTAAAAATTAGAGCTCTAGCCATTCAATCTAAAGAAAAAATGAAAACTTCGTACGTAGAAAAATGCACGAAGCTATTTTGGTATCCTCTTAAGGTATTCAGATTTAGTAGACATAAGAACTTTTACGTTAATTGTAAAGAAGGGTACAATATTGTTTCAAATTTATTTGGCAGTAAGTAACAACCGCATCTATATTTCTATACTAATACAAAGCTGAAGAGTTTGTTTGTTTGAACGCACTAATCTCAGAAACCGTTGGTCCGATTAGAAAAATTCTTTCAGTGTAACATTACGCTGCGGCTAATAGAAGCAGAGCATCAGTGAAAAATGTTGTGAATAAAGGGAAATTTTCTGAATTTCACGCGTAAGTTGCGGTTAACCGGCCGGTACCATAAAGGAAATGAATTACATAAATCTCGTATCTGCTATCTTATGTGGCGATATTAAAGTTGTTAATATGAGTATATTAATTAACATTAAAACAAACAACAGTTAATACACAAACTCATTAGAAGGCAAAACATGTGATAAACAGAAATTATTCTGCTTTAATAAACATGGTGTCTTATAAGTGCGTTAGTAACTTAGCTATAATATATAGTGCGTATATTTTCAAGTTATTTACTTATTGCACAATAAATGAAAAAATAGTTTTGAAAGGTTATGATTAAATAACATATTACGCTATTAAAACCTGTTTTACAGGTCTCAAAAAGCTCAGTAAATGACAATGTTGTCAATGTTAACAGTATGGTCTGATAGCTATAATACAATTAATATGTACATAATAATTAATAATGTATGTTAGTATGTATATCAATAATAATGCATATCAAGGCAAAGATAAGACAATTCATGTTGTTTTTCTTGTAAAATACCTAAGTTGTTTATTAAATTTCACGTCAAACGATTACTCCGAACATATTTTTCTAGAATGTCTTTATGTTACTAGGGCATAATAGTGTCTTATTGAAGATACCATTGTTGCTCGGTAAGAGAATATCATGAATATATGTAATAATATGTATGTAGTCATGTTTTTCACCAGTGCAGTGTATTGCTACGATAAAGTATAAAACGACGTCATACTTTAACCTAGCATAGTCTATTACTTAAAAAGATGGGGAACCAAAGTCCCTGGTTAAACTTTAATACATATTGGTATTGTTGTCTATCCAACAAGACAAAAAGGACATGGAGTTGTCCCAGAGAAATCCAGTTACGACAAGAGTGCGCGTTCTGTTATATGTTTAGTACCTATTTTGTGTCTGTTCAAACCTAAAAAATGTCAGTCTGCAGTTTTCCGTGTACAGTATTATTTATGCTAACATTTTAAAAGTAATATGTATGAAAGGGGGGCAAACTCCGAAAGTAAAAATGTAGTCCGATCGTAAAACCATTCTTCCCAAGTTTCGAGCCTTATTTCGAGCTTTATATTACGTATTACGAAAATCTGAGTTGAAGTAAAAGAAGTCTTGGGCTACTTAGGCTAGTTTTTAATAATAATGTAATGTGTATGTACTTACAGTTTCACAAATATTCATATTACAGCAGTTCTCAATGGTGATCTCGCACTGATCGGGACGGGCTGTTAACGGGGTCACATTCTTATTTACTATGATACGCTTCTTGATTCTGGAATATAACAATTATTCTAAACATGCGAATCGCAAACTATAAATAATTTTAACTAATTTAAAATATCCCATAAAATTATATAATAGGAATAGTTATGTGAGTAGCACTTGCAACCGATAAATTATTAAATTAACCGATAAAATATGTTTCACCAAATGTGATGACTAAATAAAACCAATTATGTATGTTTACGAGTATGTTAAAATCGTTCCAAATGGCGGATACTTTATAGTCTTTGTCAACCCTATGGGAAAAATGAGCGACTTTAGTTATGTTACATATTATGAAACATTAATTATTTTTTTATTAAGTATTATTAGTTTTTAATAATTAATATATTAGTATTTTATATCACTAAATCGCAATATGCTAATAATCGGTTACTGCAAAACAGACGCATTTATATTAGCTAGAAGCTAAAACACTTGTACAAACCTTGGTCGTTTCTTGAGTTGAAGTATCTTGGTGATAAGCACAACACAAAGTAGACAAAGTAATCCACACAGAATTCCTAAAGCCATTATAGCTGGATCTCTGATTGAATCCCAATCTGGTGAACAAGTTACTAGTTCTTCCACGATGGGTGATGGAGTTTCTGAAGATGGAGAAGCAGAGACAGAACTTGTTTGTGCCTCAGTTGATACATAATATAATTGCTTTGCTTCATTTTCTATTGGTGTACAACTGAAATGATTATAAATTATTCCAATATTTATACAGCACGGGTAATAACCAAAACAATAATCGCCGCTTATGGCATTCAGGCTCTTTCAGGGCATTGTTCCATACTAAAAGCAATTTTCTGTCACATATAATAATTACGTTTTTGGACGTGTGTTTTGGAACGAGCACAGAATGCCGAGAACTTGGTGAAACCATAGTTATAATATTGACAGCATTGGGTGCAGTGCAGCATGAAAAGTTTCATATAGACATATTAATATAACGTTTTTTCGTAACTGTTCTGTAACATGTTACTGGTACAGACATAGACATACTTATATGTACTTTTGTGGGTACAGATTTACGTAAATTTAGCTTGGCTTTCGTCCTTCAAAGACTAATAATGTTTCATATGACGTATAGCCTGTATCAGAGACACGCATAGATACATATTTCACGCATACATGGATATTTTTGATTATGATTTAAGTGGGTTCGAGACAACTGAGTGATGTAGGCATAGACACGCTATCTTTTGAATCTGTGCTTACTGGGAATGATCCGTTAACGAGCCTTGTATCGCAAGTTGGGATTAAATGTGTACTTTAATCTATAACTAGGCGTGATGATTACGTATAACTGTATCATTTATTGTATACTTACTTGCATTTAGGTGGTGAGGTCTCATTTATAAGTGGTGGGATATCAGTCACATTGGCAACAATCTTAAGTACTTCACATCTCTCACCCTCGTAGTCTCCTATACAAAGACATGTAGGTTCATTATGTTCATTAAGGGAACACGTGCCATTATTTAAACAATGATTCTGGCAAATATTATTTTCACATCTCAGTCCTGTGTAGCCGTCGTTACAGCTGGAAAATACAAAATAATATATGAGGTAGAGTAGCGATTAAATTATAGCATAATATCTACAACGACAAAAAATGCAATATAGTGACTTAAATTTTATAAGCTGATTATAAAATTTTATTTGGTTTAAAGATCTTTATTTCTCAAGAAGAGAAACAAGTCACTTATTTGAGAACAATAAATTATTAAATAAAATAACAATGACCCGATGTGGGTAGTTAAGTATAAAAATGTTAGTAGTGACAGCAAGAATTTATTTGAGTTTAAAACATGTTTTAGTTTTATCGGTTTAGTATGTTACAAACTAAATTTCATAAGGAAAATCAATTACGTGCCATGTGTACTATACTAGTATTAAAAAGCTGATAAGTTGGTTTGTTTTGGAACTTAAGAGGATACCAAAATAGCTTCGTGCATTTTTCTATGTACGAAGTTTTCATTGTTTCTTTAGATTGAATGGCTAGAGCTCTAATTTTTAAGTATATGTTTTTTCAATATATGATCTAGGATCGCATAAACTCAGAAACGCGATTGAAAAAAGTTTTCTCGATAGAAAATCTTAGCGAAACAACCTCTCTAATATTTTATTTTTTTCATTTGTCGGTCTATTATCGCGTATTAACTAATAAAATAACTTTAAAAACATAAGTAACTATTATATATAGAAACACGTAAATCAGAATTAAAATATATTTAGTAGATTTTGAGTAAATAGGAAAAGTATCCCTAATTCTTCATTTTCTGTGCCTACTGGCTGTGTTAATATGTACGTGTCGGCGATGATATACGATAATATTGATATAGGCCCTTAAACAACGTAAGTAATTTATTAATTTTGCAATTGACATGCTATGCTTTACTTAATAAATTAAATTACGGTGGAGAAGGTGATTACCGCAAGCAGGACTCGAACTCATGACCTCGGAATACCGTTCCGTCGCTCTGCCAACTGAGCTTATTGCGGTCGTGCTTTTCAGTAATCAAATTTGGCCACCGTAAACTACGAAAGCATTATTTTATAGATCTTGGACCTGAGACATTGCACCCTATTCATTTATGAAAAATGGCTATATTATGCTTAGCATTATATTACCTGCATATCGGTTGACCATCAGACGTTAAACTACAGTTTCCTCCTAAACAATAGTTTTGACAAAGAGAAATCTCGCATCTCTCACCAGTATAGCCAGGTGTACAATTACATAGAGGTTTATCATCTACTTTCTTTCCATGGAGACAGAACAGGCCAACATCATTTGGAATACTAAGTGACTGGATAGCGGATGTGTTGCCTGATAATTTCTCTAAAGCTTCACATTTTTGACCATTAATTTGATCCTCAATTGGATAATTCGCTACGATAGCAAAAGGGTGTTCGTTGCTATATACGGCATACTCCACAGGATCAACATTTCCTTTTGCATTTTTTGGTAATTTCCATATCGTATTAAATGCTAAATCCAACCAGTAAACTGAATCTTTAGAAACAGTTAATGCATTCGGTCTATGGTCTGTTCCTTTCAATAAAGTAGTTCTGCGTTTACCATCCAAATCTGCACTTTCTATGGTAAATGGTATTCCTTCTTTGTCATCGATCCAATATATTCTTTTTGTATTCTGATCTATTGATATACTGATTGGCATGTGAATGTCTGAACTTATGACAACTTCTCTCTCCGTTCCATCCAAGCGAGCTCTTTCAATCGTTGGCTTCATAATATTTGTATTGGTCCAGTAAATGTAACTGTAATTAAACGAACATAGAATTATTTAAATAGGGAGTATTTTAGAAATTATATTAGCAAGTTTCATAATTTGTTCATAATGTACTTACCCTCTACAGCTATCAACAGCAATACCTCTGGGGATCTCGTCATCCATTTGAAACATAATAGTGCCATATGCTTCTTTCCTATCATCAGGATTCAATGAATTCCAGAATATACTGCTCCTGTTTGTATCAGTCCAAAACAGCAAACTGGTGACCGGGTCAAAGGCAAGACCGTGTATGTTTTCATTCGGTGATTTTCTCACTAAAGCTTGATATTTCTTAGTTTCTATATAAAAGCTAAATATTGATGCATTGTCGTTATTTTTGTCAGCGAATAACAACATGTTGTGTACTGCATCATATGATAAGGCTGAGAGATGTTTGAACCTTGCATCTTGACTAATTGTTTTTGTGCCATTGCCATAAAATTCTAGTTTGTCAGTTGTTGTCACTGCAATATCTGCAACAAAAGAAAGGTTATTTAAAAAAAACATTCAATGCATGATTTATTGTGTTGTGTTAAAAGATAAATATCCTACTAATATTATAAAGGCGAAAGTTTGTAAGTATGGATGTATGTATGGATGTTTGTTACTCTTTCACGTAAAAACTACTGAATGGATTTGAATGAAACTTTACCACAATATAGCTTATACATCAGAATAACACATAGGCTACAAATTGGCTGGACCGATTTTGATGAAATTTTATTTTATACATAATTGTATGGCAAAACAATTTTTGCCGGGGCAGCTAGTATAAAATAATTTCGAAATATTGCGTGAATTTAATGAACCTTAATAAAACGGTTAAAGTAGTGACAATTTCTATTTAGACGAAATAGTTGTAACCTGTGGTTGTAACAAATGTAACGTTTATAACCGCAAGACCGAATTCACATTTTGTCTGATGTGACGTGACGAGTAAAATCAGATGGCATAACTGTTGATTGCACATTTCGCTGATCCGCTGTGTTGTGATGGCTTTATCCTATGAAAATGATATCTTTCTGATGCCACACGCGACTTAACATCAGACAAAATGTGAATGCGGCTTTATTATGACATAAAGTTTAAGACTCTGATTCGATTCTCGGTCTATCTATATCTAAAACAAAATATTTTGCGTAATAAGTTAAGATCTAAATAGTTCAACGGTGTACTGTCTACAAACGGAAAGCGCAACCTTGAATAGATTTGATAAAGACTTAAAATAAATTTCACAATTTCAGCAACATAGTATCATGTGTTTACAGATAACAATCGAGTAATTTGTTTTACGTTTCATTAGTAAATAATACAAGTAGGCTGCGTCATCAATTACATCAACTGATGCTTATAGATGTGCTGGTGCGATTATATGTAAGATCTAGCTTGAACACTTTTCAGGCCAAACAAGAGATTTTAAGATTGAATTAAACAATTGAGAATTTTCAACATAGAGCAATTATTTTGAGATTTTTAAAAACATGCACACTTGATGCAAGTCCAAGTGCTTTTTGTTGTTTAGTAGGTCTTAGAATAGAAAACATTCAAATTATTTTACAATTATTTAAAAATGTTATTCTATTTACCAGCAACCGCAAGTGAAACTGCGGTTCGTAGCTATAAGATTTATATACCGCAATTAGATGGCCATAAATCTTCATGAAATAAAGTTAATAACTATAAATAACGAATACATATTAAGAATATACAAAAAAGTTAATAAGTAGATACAAATACAAAGACATTCAGTTTAGTGGCAATCGCGATTCAATAAATCTTTTTACTAATTGAGTTATGCCATAAGCCCGATAACATATATGGCATAACTACAGTCATTATTACTTATTCATTTCAGTTTGGTTACATTTCATAATACATAAATCTCTTAGTCTTAACAGCGTTAAATATTTGTTAAAATCGGAGACTTTTCAGTCACGCCACGGGGTCGGTTGCTTGTTTACCCATATTTGATGTTTAATTTTACATTAAAGTCGTTATATTTGAATAAATGAGTTGCGTAAGTGTTTGAAAATACTCCTTTAGGTTAATTAATCCCGTAATCCCTACTAATATTATAAATGCGAAAGTAACTCTGTCTGTCTGTCTGTTACGCTTTCCCGCTTAAACCTCTCAACGGATTTTGATGAAATTTGGCACAGACAATCTTTAGACCCCGAGAAAGGCTACCATTTATTAAAGGCTAGCATTTATTGCGAAAAAAAAATTTTCCAAATTCCACGCGGACGGAGTCGCGGGCAACAGTTAGTAATCCATATATTCATTTAGTACCTAAACTCGACCACATAATCATGAAAACCGACACGAGTAAACACCTAGGTATAATGAAATACTTTTATCTAAAATTAAATTAATTTAAGTAGGTATAAAGCTGCAATGATTCCTAGAATGTATTGCTTAAATTAAGTACAATATAAGCGTGTTAATAATTACAATACAAAACCTAATCACATAATTTGTAATATTCCTAGAATTATTAATTACTTACAATCTACAAGGTGAAATAAAAACTTTATTTTATTTTACGTAGCCTAATGCATTCTTATTTATGTGTGTGGCGACGGGTTACAAGTGTAAATACCCTATATCCTCTCCAAAGTGCTGTAAAAGCCGGCTAAGGGATATTGTAAACAGATAACATCATCTGTGAGAGATGGAATACTCGAAAACAAACCCTGTGCCAACGCCTGGTCAGCGCGGCACAGTAGACAATAATCCCTGCCAAAGTGGAGGAGGGACTTGTCCAACAGTGGGACGTTAAATGGACTGAGGAGATGAGGAAAGAAAACATTAATACATAACCTGTGTTTATGATTCCGTAGCCAAAGAAAACGGGAGTCTGTTCTCAGACTTCACGTCCTTTCATCTGCCGCCCGGTTATAGCTAGGCCATTAACCGCGATAGCTTGAGAATTGAAAATTTCAGAAATGTTTTATTTTTGTTGCCGTTAAAACAACAAATACTCGTAAAAAAAAAAACAGAGAAAAGACATAGGCTAACATATAATATACTAGCTGACCCGGCAAACGTTGTTTTGCCATACAATAAAAAAAAGTTTGAAAAATTGGCGACGTTGGCCGATTCTCAGACCTACTGAATATGCATGTAAAATTTCATAAAGATCGGTCAAGCCGTTTCGGAGGAGTACCTACGGTAACTAACACTGTGACACGTGAATTTTATATATTAGAAGATATAGCTATGTATGTATTATATGCCTTTATATAACGGCCTCTCATACAACAAACATTCCTAGAGTAACTCGATGTTATGACAGTATGCAAATTATTACCAAAAAAAAATTGAAGCCCCATAACACAGGTATTTCTTTAGAATCAACAAGTTATATAGAAACTCCTACGCTTATAACTTTACCTGGAAATCCGTTTAAACCTGATAACCGGAATACTTTAATACGGAAAAACCTAATAGCTTAATATTTAACTTATTTTACAGGTCATTTAACTTAAAAAGTGGATGTATGTAGTCATGTGGTGTACATACGTAAGAAAGCTGCGAAGGTACTATTCTGAAATCCTATAGCATGAAAACTTAAAATGCTGATTGAAGTGTATTGTAAAAATGGTGGGCATTGGTATTCTACGTGCCTATATTCTACGTGCAGAACTAAACTTAACTAAAAAATGAAAACAACTATGGAGTATTTTGATTAAGGGCCTACATCAATATTATCGTCGACATGTACCTATTAACACAGCTAGTAGGTATAGAAAATGAAGAATTAGGGATATTTTTTTTGTTTACTCAAAATCTACTAAATATATTTTAATTCCGTTTTACGTGTCTCTGTATATTATGTATAATAGTTACTTATGTTTTGAAAGTTATTTCATTAGTTAATACGCGATAATAGACCGACAAATGAAAAAATAAAATATTAGAGAGGTTGTTTCGCTAAGATTTTCTCCCGAGAAAACTTTTTTCAATCGCGTTTCTGAGTTTATGCGATCCTAGATTATATATTGAAAAAACATATACTTAAAAATTAGAGTTCTAGCCATTCAATCTAAAGAAAAAATGAAAACTTCGGACGTAGAAAAATGCACGAAGCTATTTTGGTATCCTCTTAATTGGCTACCTATTTTGTTGTGTAAATTTTTCTTAATTAAAATAGTTTGTCTATAATTATACAGATTTTCTATCAAAAAAGTTATGTTAATATTGCCGAATTGTGTTATTTACACTATTAATTTTACTTTTTTAGTCTAGTTTAGTTGTGCATGTAGAATCGGTACCATAGTAATAATTTACTTTCATCGTTTTTCCCTAATACGTGTGAAAAGAAGTGTAATTTTGAAAAAATAAAAATTTGTGCCATTGGAAAGGGCAACTAATAATGAGATGAATTTTGAGACGATTTTAGTGATTACTGTTACAGATATATGAAAAATATCAAAACCTACAGCTGTAAAAGAAATAAAAATGCAGGTAGAATTGAAATGGTTGTTAATAAGTTGTTATGCCATGTGAGAAGATTCGCTGAAAATTCTCAGGTCACAAGTAACAATAGCACAGTTTATGGGAACTTAAAATGTCAGCGCAAACAATGTTTTGACTTTGTTACGTCATAGATACACTGAGAGCGTGAAGCGAGTAAGCATAGCATTATGTTCTGAAAAATATAAAAATCAACTTTGAAGTTTCTTATAAATACAAAAAGCACTGAATATTATTTATTAGCTAATGCCCGCGGTTTCACACGCGTTAACGGTTATTGAACCCATTCTCCCTTAATATACAACAAACCTTAACAAATTAGCCATCCTCTTGAACAGCTTCATCTATTAAAAGAAACCGCATCAAAATCCGTTGCGTAGTTTTGAAGATATTAGCTCACATAGGGACATACATTTAGGATTAACCCAGAAACACCTTTCCATTAAAATAACATTGACAATTGATAGAGAAATCTGGTAACAAACATAAAAATATCATACATCAATTGAAAGGAGATTATAAAGTTCTCATTATGATTTTGTTCTCTTCATTGCTATAAATAAGCGATCAAAACCATCTTTTGTTCTAAAGAACAAAAGATGGTTTTGATCACTTACTAAAAACCCTAAGATTTACATAACCTTAATAGGTTATGTAAATCTTAGGGTTTTTAGTAAGTCATGTTAAGACAAGGTACGAACTTTCCTGTGACAGTTAATAATTAATTTTGTTCATTAAATTGTAATAAATAACTCAAGAACTATTCAAAAAGTAGGTTAACGGCTGCTTAATCAATATATAACCTATACTATTAATTAAATGTCACTACAAATCAAATAACAAGAAAGTAAAAACAATTTTCAATGATAAGAGAGTATTATAACTAATAATAATGCATGCAAAAGTATCCCCTGTCAGTGTTATCTTTGTGTTTAATAACTTTTACAAAAAAACAAGTTAATTATTTTAAGGTTTATGCCCATTTTCCTTATAAAATACCAGACTACCCGAGAAGGGTTGATGACAGGCAGGGCAGCTGGTCGGTCGTAAAAATTGGCCAAAACGCATTGCAACATGCAGATGCAGACATTTTGCGACGACCCCAAATAACGGGTAAAGGGCTAGGAGAATTATGGTGATTGCACCTATGGAAAGAGCCTTCTTATATCAACAACAATAATGAATAGGTACTTATTTATAGAAAATATTTACTTTAAACTAGCTTTTGTCTAGGTAAAGATTTTATACGCGAGTATAAAATGATTTGGCGTGAACAAAATAAATGCAAAGATAGACTAAAATTATAAAATCTTCAGATAAGACTTAAACAAGAACACCCAACTTTATACATATTATGTATATGTTTCCTCAATATGAACGAAAGATATTGAAGAAAGTTACGACAAAGACAACGACTTTTTAAAACGTATTTTGAGTAGGTATAGAAAACCCAAAAGAAAAACGTTTAGCCATTTTATTATTTTGTAAATGCGTTCATCAATTAACATATTCCGCACCTGGAGGTGAAAAACGCCGACGTATGTCCGCCATTTTACGATTGGAACGTCAATTTGTAGTGTTTTACACACAGGTTATAGGTAAATTTCTATCCTTGAATAATGTGGAATAATATTTTTACAATATTAATTCTTCTGTTAAAGTAATTATAACTTCGCTTCTTGGCTTTAGTGTGTAAATATCGTAAATATTTTGAAGCTATCTTTAAATCTTGTATGTAAGTACATTACATTCTCGTACCTGCTAACTCCGCGGATTTTAAGGTAATTACAGTCGACAATTCATGAGACTCTTAAAATATGTGCTACAAATTAACAAGTGTTCGAAATATGAAAAGGATCGAAATTTTCGATTTCAAATAGTAAATAAAACGTCGAATTAATATATGTCGTTACATTCATACTTTAGACTTATGAAATTATAGAGAGGTTCGAATTATCACAGGTTTAAATTAACGAGAATCGATTGCATATAAAAACTGTTGAATCGTTACTCAAACAGAACATTCTAGAATATATCTTGCATCTAGATTTAAAATATCTAGGTATAGATAGTTATTTCCTTGCTAAAAATATGCACGTGATGGCTATTTCCGAATCCACCTGACTAGTTGAATGGTAGGTAACATGCAGATGGTTGCCAATGAATTTCAGTTCGTCAGCTGGCGTTAGTTCAATAGAACAATGCCCTCCACACCATATTTAATTAAAAAGCTTATATAATACGACTATCTATTATGATACTTGATTTTCAATTACCTAGTTGTGACGAGAGGCACTTGTTTCCATATCTATGGAGATACACGACGTAACAAGTATACTTCTACTATAGGCAATATATTTATTCTGCTACCAAGGTTCTGTTAAAAAAAGGACCTCTGCAGTCTGCAGTCTGCAGTCTCACCGTGAAATTAAATTATTGTCACAGTGCCTGTCTTCAAGTAAAAAAATCTCAGGAGAGCTGATAGATAATATTATATAGCATAGAGCAGAGAGATAATATTGATGTAGGCCCTTAAACGTAAATATTAAAATTATATGAAACTTATCCTAAACTAGCTGTTGCCCGCGACATCGTACGCGTGGAATATTGAGAATTTTTGCAACATTTTTCACTGATGCTTTGCTCCTCTTAGTTGCAGCGTGATGTTATATAGCCTATAACCTTCGTTGATAAATCTAACACCGAAAGAATTTTTCAAATCGGACCAGCAGTTCCTGAGAAACCTATAAAAGTTTTAAGTACTTATTACATTTACGTAACTAAGTATATCCCAAAGGAAAATAGAAGGCGTATTACTTAGTATTCAAAACAAAATAATTATGCAACCATGTTTCCATTAACATATAAATTTTTAATTCCTACGTATAATTGGACCAATTGTTTACTTCTCGTATGTCAAAACTATTTAAAGTACCGTTCTACGAGGCATTTCGGCATCTTTACTTTTAGAAGATTATAATTTTAAAAAGATGTAAATGAATACTTTATTCATTAACTAACCTGATTTGCATTGTAGCGTGATAATGGTGTAAAAAAATACAATTAACCATGTTTTTTTCTATACATCACGTTGTTTGTCTTATGATTTTTGATCTTCCGGATGACAAAAATACGTCTCAAATACTCGTATGCAATCCAAATGTTATTTTAAGAGGATACCAAAATAGCTTCGTGCATTTTTCTATGTACGAAGTTTTCATTGTTTCTTTAGATTGAATGGCTAGAGCTCTAATATTTAAGTATATGTTAATATGTACGTATCGGCGATGATATACGATAATATTGATGTAGGCCCTTAAAGCTATTATTTTAAATGTTGTGACGTCATTGTTGTACGCAATCTGTGTATTACCTTTTCAATTGCAATACATCTTCTCAAAGTTGCCAAGTTGATTTATAATAGACCAATTTCAACCAATTTTTTATTTTTTAGTTAAGTTTAGTTGTACATATGAATTGATACCATTATCTAATATAATATTACACATATAATAATTAAATTAATTAATTAATTAAATACATATATAAATTTAATAAAAAAATAACAAAATATTCAATCACCCAAGGTTACTTTAAAAATTATAAAAATGTAATATCTATCTATAGATTAAAAATATCTTGCCGACTTTAAAATACGAACAGAAAATGAGCGTAAAATATTATCTTTGCTGCATTTCGTAAGGCAGATTCACTGATTACTAATCAATGATTAATTTTGATTAGTGGTATTTAGATAAGTAGCGAAATAATAATATTCGAACTATATTATCAGTGTGGTATATAAACATATTTACTTATTATAAAACAAAGTCGTTATTTTTGTATGTATGTCCCTATGTGAGCTAAATTTTCAAGACAAGCAACGCAACGGTTTTGGATGCGTTTTTTTTTTATAGATACAGGTTTCAAGTTGCTTTTGTAGGTATCTAAACTCCACGCGTACGAAGTTGTGGACAACAGCTTGTAATAATAAACAGCTAGAGTTTGTTCGATTGCGATTGTTTGAACGTGCTAATCTCAGGAACATTTTACTCGTAAACGGGTGCCTTCTGCTGGTCGATTTGCTCCAACAAGGCTATTTTATTATTAAGAGCCCACGATACTCGCCACAAAATCGCAATTTAGGTATTTGCGCTAGGTATTGCTATCCTTATGCTCGTGCTGAGAGTCATCAATGTGTGTTACTGTAGTATTATGCTAAGTTAATTTTAGTTAGTCGTGATAGTACTAATCGGCACCATTCTCACACCCCTGATACAACTAAGTATAATATTATTGAAAAAAAAATGAAGAGAATAAAAAAAGTCATGGAGTTTCTTCTATTCTTCTCCATAGGATTCGCGTTTGAAACAGACACCTAGTTTTTGACGTTTCAAAAGAGCTTGTAAAACATGCCAACTTGAAATAAATAACGTTGGCTTTGACATTTTACCGATTTGAAAAATTATTTTAGAGTAGAATAGTACATTTATCAAGGAAGGCTTATAGGTTATGTAACACCATGCTGCGACCAAGGTAAAAAATGTTGCTAAAATGGATTTTTTTTTCTAAATTCCACCCTTAGTTATTAAGTTGCAGGTTACAGCTAGTATATCTATAAACGCATATCATGTCTATACAGTTCACCTATAAACCTACTCATAATAAAATTACAATAGGTGCTTTGCGTCACGTTTCTACAATGCAATCTTTATAAGATTACGTTTATTAAAATCAGGAAATTCTTGTACCTAGTAATCGGATATAATAATTTAAAAAAACCAATAATGCAACCATTTTTTGCAACATAATCATGAGTTTGATTCAATTTAAATTATTTACGTATTACATACCAGTTAACAGCAGGCTATCAGTCACAGCTCTTTAGCATCGGATATGTCGGGGCTGTATTGTAGTTGTCTATATAGGATAGGATGTCTATATGTCTCCATAGGATACTTTTTTGGAACAAACTAGCTTCTGATATTTTAGTATTTTAATCATGCATATCTTCTATAATATAAAAAATGAATCGCAAAATGTGTTGGTAAGCGCATAACTCAACAACGCCTGGACCAATTTTGCCAATTCTTTTTTTAAATGTTTGTTGAAGTTCAAGGATGGTTTTTACGGCGAGAAAAAGACCCTAAAAACAGCCCTTTTCTTTTTCCCATACAAACGTTTTATAACTAAAACGTAGAGTCAATTTGAACTTTATTGCTATTAAGCCATTGCTTTATTGTTTGGATGGTAACAGATAGCGCTATATAGTCTCTGCCTACCCCCATGGGTAAAAGGCGTGATGTTATGATGATGATAAAAAATGTTTAAATAATCAGAAAGTATAGAGAACTTTAATTGGCGGTACAAAGTTCGCCGGGACAGCTAGTTGGCAAAAAAACTTTTGAGATTACTCGATGCTCATCTTCTGGACGAGTACGCAATAGTCTAGTCTTAAAAATGTTTGTCTCTTGAGGATAGGATGATTGGTAAAGCCATAGACAAAGTTGCTTATAGTGAAAGTAGAAAACAAAAAGTACTGATACAGGCATTGGTTTAATGTTACAATACCTGGTGACCTCCTAAGCTTGAAATCTGTATAAAGATGACTTTTAATTCAGGGTCGAAGTCAAGTTTAAACCTATTATGTATGAGATTCACGATTTAAACCGCTAACACGTTTTAGAAGACAGATAGAGAGTGTTAGAACGTATTGTTTGAGGCGTTTTAAGTAACAATATTATAAACCACAATTCAATTACAATACATGAATATTGCAAACCGCATTACAATGCCGATCAGTGTCGGTGACCACAATACAATATTTACAATTACTTTTCTTTTCTATATTAACACGCTTTTAAAAGTTTGGTATGTATCTATCAATGTATTAATCTGTGTAACGGAATCTTTGATCTGAAATTTTGCACACCTAACAAGGACCGATGACAATGCAATAATTTAAAAGAATAATCCCAATTCCTTGATCAGAATTACTAGAAAAGCATGTTGAAGTATCACTATGTCCACACTTGTATTTTTAATTATACACGTAATAGTTTAATTGTATATGAGTAGACTCACCAAGATTATTGTGTTTCTACGTATGCCTTTCATAAACAATCAGATAATTTCACATAAAAACGCTTTGTTTATAGAATCAGGTAAAAATATCATAATTGTTTACTTCTTCTTCTTCTTTTAGTTAATGGCTTTTGTATATACAATTTCGCCAACGTCGCGTAACAGGATAGGACACCAAATATAATTTACTTGTGTTTACTACGATTGTGACAACACGTGACAACAGAAACTTATGTCTCTAACAACATAAACTGTTAACGCTTTGTAAGTAGGTAGCATAGAATTGAGTATTGATGACAATGCAATCATTTAAAAAATATTCAGGATATTGAAACGTGTTTTTTAGTTTTTAAACTAAGTAGATTATTATAATTATAAAATAGTGGAAAATGTATATCTAGCTTATGTCCTTAGATTATTGCATGATAATATACAGCCTATGTGTTATTTTGATCTATAAGCTGTCCGTGGGGTGACGGACAAAAAGAAAACAAGTGTCACCTCCACGTCTTAACCGCGGGGGTCGTAAGAACCCATAAGTAGGGTTGACGTCTGGCAGGTGGCCGGCCGTAAGAATCAGTCAAATTCCAGTGCAACGTGAACAAGTAGTCATGTTATGCCGAATCCGATTAACGGGATAAGGGCAGGAGAATGATAAATCTATAGCTATAAAGTCCAACAAACATCTATCTATACACGATGATTTATCAATCCATGCTCCTAACAATCTACAGAAGCAATTTTATAAATACAATTTCGTTACAAAAATTCCATTGATCGTCTTTTTAAATACACAATGTTAACAAATCTGTACAATGTTTTTACGTCATATAATTTATATGAAGATAACACAAAGTTGCGCTTATGTTTGATATTACTTATATGTGTATTTACGATGCATAGACAAATAGTATTACGTACCTATTATTATTTTTCCACTAATAAAATGAGATGCAATTTCATTCAGATAAAATATAATTGGTAGTTAGGCAGGCCCGTCTAGTTCACTGGGCACACCGGACAAATGCCTACGGTCTCGCAATGGTTAGGGACCTCCTATGCTTACCTACTATGTCGACTTCATCATATTATTGTACTTAATCTCATAGGCCATAGCTTGGCACATATTCTAAAGCCCTGGTAGTGGATACATTAGGTATCAGGCGTGTATAAAATGAAATAGATCTCATATTTGCCATAAGATCATTTATTGTATAACTGTTTGTTTTTCCCAAATAAAATAAAATAAAATAAAAATAAAATAGGGATGTTGGAATAGTTAACATTAAATTAAAGTTAAGATTTTCTGCCTTTATGAGTAACATTAAGCAAATCTGCCTACTACAAACCTATATGATGTCAGAAAATATTTATTACTTGGAACTATCTTGACACACCTACAATATAATAATACCTAGTTTAAAAAAACTAAAAAACACGCTTTATTTAATCGAATTATTGCATTGTCATCGGTCTTTGACAGGTGTGCAAAATTTGAATAGAATCTGACCGTTTAAGGTGGGTCAAAATAGCGTCCAAAGGAGTCGGTTACAAACATACAAACAAACAAACATACAAGTGAAGCTAATATAAAGCGTGTAAAAAGGCAAAGATAGCAGTATGTATAGGTGACGCATGACGCATATTTGCCAAAACATAAAGCGCATGCAATTACAAATATACAAAGCGAAAACCATAATTTCTAAATTGTTATCAGTTTTGTAAATAACGTTATCTGGTTTTTTATATAAATTTATTTTAAAATACATTATCATAATCCATTCTGCGTTCAATGCGGAACATAGGCCTTCTCCAACGCCTAAAGTTGCGACTAAATTACACATTATTACCTTACATTATGTAATCAATTGCTATTGCTATTGATGATATATCTGTAAAAATTACCAAGAAACTATAGTTTTTGTTTGTATTTTTTCTAAATATCAAAATAAAATAATACTTATATACTCATATAGGTAAGTATATCTGTAATCCGGTAGGTACTGATAGTTTTAAGCTTAGAACTAAAGAACAAGACGCAGTGTAAAAAGTCCTTGAAACTTGATTAAGTAAATAATTATAATTACTTAGAAATAGTTCATTGCTCTCTAATTATCTTCCTTATTACGTTACCTATGCTCTATATCCGGGTTTCCGGTACAAAAAAAAGTATGCGAATAAAAAATCTTGTACTCTGATTTATTAAGTACGGATGTATTCCACAAGTTACTAAACTGTCAAACAGGTTAATGAAGGTCGTGTTATTACGTTTTATTAAAAGTGGTTTTAAAATAATGACACAACCAGGTGCTCTTTGCGGTATTATCCACTTGATTATGGATAATATATTAGGTGTAGAATAGTGATAATTTGGGATACTAATTCATTCGTTTTAGCGTAAATGAACAACAGCCATAACGCAGATCAGTCATAATAGGTTTTATTTTCATAATGGTAATCGATATTTTTATACTTCGAATTAGTCGTTATTTCAAAAACTTATTAAAAGTCACTTTAAAGACTAAGTAATTGCGAATATTTTCATCATTACGTATCTAGTTCTCATACGCAGAATTTTTATCGGGAAAGATTCCAGTCAGTTGGCATTCATCTATTAGTAAATTCCTACCAGAGATATGAGATTATTAGGGAAGAGTTTGTCGTGGTATCTGTCCGTCAGGTTTTATTGGCTTAGGTACTATGATTATTAATCAATTTATACAACGCTTAATGATAAAAATTGCTTTAATCTAAGATTCCGTAAGAAATTTGACTCATGCTGCTTACATGCTACTGTTTAGATTAGAAAATAGTCTGGAAACGACGGAATTAAATATCTTTGCTTATGAAGTGATTTATTAATTTTGCAATTGACTGCTTTCACTTAATAAATGAAATTATAGTGGAAAAAGTGATCACCGCAAGCGGAACTTGAACCCACAATCTCTGAATACCGACCTTTTTCCACTATAATTTCTTTACTTATTATAAAACAAACTTGTTATGTTTGTATATACCAATGTCCCTACGCCAGCTTATATCTTCAAAACTACGCAACGGATTTTGATGCGGGTTTATTTAATAGATAGGGTGGTTCAATCAATAGGATGGCTTTTTCATATAATTTGTTAAGGGTTTTTTCTTTTTAAAATTCAACGCCAACGACGGGCATCATGGTTCATATACCGTTCACGAGGTGTGGTCCGGACAATCATTTGTATGATGTTTTTAATTGGCACACAAGTGTTTGTACTGCGTCTGGGTGTTTACTATGTATTATAACTTTATTATGTATTTACAAAAGAAAAGTAGTTTATGTATTCTATCCGTATTCTGGCACCCATGACACAAGCATGTAAGCTTAGCTTGGGACCAGAGGACGTTGTGTGAAATGTCCATGAATATTTATTTATTTACGGGCAACAGCCAGTATTAAATAAATAAACTTTAATAACTGGTGTTTAATAACTTTTATGTGTTATTAAAAGAGATAGTTGCATTATAAACAGATATTATGTTATTACATATTTATATCGATATTAAAATACATTCATTAATAATATTGGATAGTTATTTAATGATATTTACACTCTTAAAGAAAGATAAGCACGATATCTATATATTAATTCTCCATTAAACAAAATAAACATAAATAGGGAAAATGATTGACATCAACAAATTGCTGGTGCAAAATAATGCTTTTTTTCTTGTTTTTATTTTCGTCGGAGATTGACGATAGTGATACGCCCATCGCTGTTTTGTGCGTTTCGTTTTTTATTTTAGTTAAAAGTTGCGTTTGATAAGTGCTCATCGTATTGCATTTTTAAACTTTTTTTTATTATCATACCATGGAATTTTAAATTCGTAGAAACTGATTAGCATATTATTACCTATATGAGCAACATGCTGAGCATTGTATTTTATTATAACAATATAAATACATACAAGCTGTTTGTAAAAAAAATAACAAACTCTTACGCTGTTGTCATGTGGAATATTTCGAAGAAACAGCGCATGTTTTTTCTATATTTTTCAAATAAGTAACGTTTTTGACTGGCTCCTTGAACTGACCTCACTTTTCCATTAACTCAAACAACATGTCTATTACCTATAGCTCAACATAAATGTAAAATAATACCTAGTTTAAAAAAACTAAAAAACACGCTTTATTTAATCGAATTATTGCATTGTCATCGGTCTTTGACAGGTGTGCAAAATTTGAATAGAATCTGACCGTTTAAAGTGGGTCAAAATAGCGTCCAAAGGAGTCGGTTACAAACATACAAACATACAAACAAACAAACATACAAGTGAAGCTAATATAAAGCGTGTAAAAATATCACATATTATCTAAATACCTATTCAATTAATTTGCAATATAAGGTAAATATGTATGTATTTCCTTGTCGTGATAACCTATTGTCCAAGTGATAGTGTCCCATCGATCATGGCGTACGTGACTTACGGCACGTTACAATGGGAGCAATTATTTGGCTTCATCTTTCAAGCTTTTGTTGCTAAGTGTTCAATTACAGCGGGTCAACGACGCGAGACGCCACAATGCCGATTGACGAAGTATACCTATTAGACAACCAATGCTTCCGATTCTACGTACGCAACTAAACTTAACTAAAATATGAAAATTGAGGATTCAATTCAATAACACCATTAGGCAATGTTAGCTCAACTTTTATATTAGTATAATATCTGTAGATATAGACTAACGATTTAAAATTACTAAAAATGTGCACAACAGAATAGCTAATTAATCCGAATACAACGTAGTTGTTTTCATTTTTTGGTTTAGTTGTTAACATAGAATTGGTACCGTTGAAAATTTATCTATTAATATACTGCAAATATCCTTTGAAAAATAGTTCCATGGCATATTTGAAATTCGATCGATAGCACTGAATAATCTTGCAAATTTTTTTTCATCTATATAAGTACTTGCAAACGCATTTTCTTTAAATTTAGTAATCTACTTCATTAAAATTAATTAAAAACATACATGTAATAAAACTCACAAGTGGAGTTGATAATGCATCTCTGACTATACTGATTAAAATCGCAAAAATCGGAGGTGCGCAAATGGAATCACAGTGGTGTACATATACAGCGACTGACATTTACGTAGATAAAACTCGTACAGCCTATAGGTAACCGTTAGTTAGGTATTCCATTTGATTCAGAGCCTAATTAAATACACTCCCGTTATGGAGAAGGCCCGTGCCCAATAATAACACCTTATGTGTTAAATAGAACAAGGAAATAAATGCTGAACATAATAAAATTATAAGTAATATCTGGTATTGACATATTTATTTCAAAACAATAGATTAATTTCCATTGGCATTAACAATAATAACAATGTATCAATATTGGTATTAATAACATCAGATTGAGTATGAATGTGTGTATAGTATGAATCAAATAACCAAATCAAAAAAGTAGAACTCAAAGTTAAGGGCCTACATCAATATTATCGTATATCATAGCCGACACGTACATATTAACACAGCCAGTAGGCACAGAAAATGAAGAATTAGGGATACTTTTCCTATTTACTCAAAATCTACTAAGTAAATATATTTTAATTCTGATTTACGTGTTTCTATATATTATAGTTACTTATGTTTTTAAAGTTATTTCATTAGTTAATACGCGATAAAAGACCGACAAATGAAAAAAATAAAAAATTAGAGAGGTTGTTTCGCTAAGATTTTCTATCGAGAAAACTTTTTTCAATCATGTTTCTGAGTTTATGCGATCCTAGATCATATATTGAAAAAACATATACTTAAAAATTAGAGCTCTAGCCCTTCAATCTAAAGAAACAATGAAAACTTCGTACGTAGAAAAATGCACGAAGCTATTTTGGTATCGTCTTAATATATTATGTATCAACAACGAAAGGGGGAATGTTCTAGATAGAGATAGATACATACGTACAGTTATTTTTACTGAAAATTATAGGTATATTTATACTAATTTTTAAAAATTATTTTGATTTAACAATAATTTTATCATTAATACCATGTTTGTTAAACAACCTAACAGATAATATTTAATTGCGTAATATTTATTGAATATAAAAGACGGATAATTAATTTATCTCCATAATTTATAGAGTTTATCACAGAAATAATATTTTATGACGTCTATGGTGAGGTTGTTGGGTACAGCAAGTTATAATTATGTAAGCTTTTTATCTCTGCAAGTATAGGTGAACAAAAGTTCGCAATAAAAATATCAATATTTTAGTTTAAAATAATTTTATCGTTATTATCATTTGTTTGTTAAACAAGTGGTTAATAATATTTAATTTCATAATAGTTGTGTTTATTTTATTATATGTAAGATATAGTCAGATGATTTAAATAAAACTACTTTTTACGGATTTATACGTGTATTTGTTTATGGCCCGACGTTTCGGAGACTTTACAGTCAGCATGGTCACGGGTGAGACTGAGCTGTAAAGTGTCCTCTACGATCAGTTATTACAGGGTTTACCCACATTCGATTTTAATTTTACATTGACCATAAAGATAGACTTTTACCATAAACTATTATATTACATTATGCTCAGACTAGAGGACTTATCGTAGAGGACAGCTCAGTCTCACCCGTGACTATGGTGACTGCAAAGTTTCCGAAACGTCGGGCCAAAATTTATTTTATTTAAACAAATGAGTCGCGCAAGTTTTAGAGAATTATAGTCAGATAAATTAAATAGATATCAAAATTAATTTCTCGACGAGTCTACGACCTTTCTTGAAAATAATCTCATGTCGTTCTATGTAGAAGTGGGAGGTCTATTGTTTATGATTTTATTTTAAATGGACTTATTATTTGATTAATTAATTTGTTTCACTATTAATGACAACTGTTATTTATTTATTTATTGTATTTGACTTGTTT
The DNA here is from genome assembly GCA_916999025.1 of Orgyia antiqua. Taxonomy (NCBI): domain Eukaryota; kingdom Metazoa; phylum Arthropoda; class Insecta; order Lepidoptera; family Erebidae; genus Orgyia; species Orgyia antiqua. The sequence goes on from OU779868.1 coordinate 25,128,533, forward strand.
ATTTTTGACATAACGTTATTTTAAATCATAATCTTTTAAATGAAATTTGTAATTGAATGATGTATCTTCCCATTCACATATTTGTACACCATTTCATGGTTAAACATGTTGTATCTCTTTTACATACTTTAACATCTATGATAAATGCCTATGTATTATTATTGTAACCCACACATGTTTTTACAAAAAAAAATGAATAAGTGTGCCCGGCAGTGGACGAAGAAAGACTAATTGATAGATGAATGGATGAATTTGAGGTTTTACTCACAATATAACTGAATAGCTGTTGTCCACGGCTTCGTGCGCGTGGAATATAGAAAATTTTCATCGATTTTGCACTGATGCTTCGCTCCTATTAGTCGCAGCGTGATGTCATATAGCCTACAGCCTTCCTCAATAAATGTACTATCCAACATTGTAAGAATTTTTTAAATATGACTAATGGTTTCTGAGATTAGCGCTTTCAAACAATAAAAACACATTCTTAAGCTTTTTAATATTAGTATAGAAATATAGATTACATAGGTACTTACATTTTGCTTGCTTTAATGCATATGTATAGTGTTTAAATATGAAAAGTACCTACTATATTTACGTCTAACTTAAGTTGACAGGAAAATTGGCACATTAGTGATGTTGATCGTATATTTCGTGTGAAGGAGGTTCTTGTCCAGCAGTGGGAATATAGACTGAGAAGCAAGATTATTGATATAGATAAGGCACACAATAAATCATAAGGAAAAACCAATATGCTAGATAATTTTGATTTTGTAATTATAATCGGTTAAGTGCGATACGGGCGATGACCTAAGGGTTGCCTGTTATTAATAAAAATTGGTCAAGTGCGAGTCGGACTCGCGCACGAAGGGTTCCGTACCATTATCTATGCAACATAAGGCAACGTTATTAGTATCGAGCAAGAAACGGTAAAAAAATCATGTTTGTTGTATGGGAGCCCCCCTTAAATATTTATTTTATTTTATTTTTAGTATTTGTTGTTATAGCGGCAATAGAAATACATCATCTGTGAAAATTTCAACTCTCTAGCTATCACCGTTCTTGAGATACAGCCTGGTGACAGACGGACGGACGGACGGACAGCGAAGTCTCAGTAATAGGGTCCCGTTTTTACCCTTTGGGTACGGAACCCTAAAAACCAGTAATACACATAGCATTTCATAAATTTCAATCGTCACTGAAAGAAATTCAATTTTATATTCGAAATGAACGTCGCGTCGCCCGCGCATATACGAGTACCTATTTATATCAACCGCACGTGTACGGTAAACTATTATTCATTTATTTTGAATATAAAACTAAATTAAAAGTTTTCCCTGTAATTGTATTAAATGACCTTGTTCCTTGCAAAATTTTGTGGATAAGAATTCTATATTGAGGAAATATATGGTTAGCGTTTGAATGGTACTATACTAACTATGTATATGCTTTGACTTGAATTTATGCGATATCACAGTTTACTATTGTTTTTGTCATCAACATGATCTTAATTTTTTACGACATTTACTTATTACTACTAAATTATTCATACAGTCAACGAATATTGTATAACGAATACTAAAGCTATTAACACATGGAAAATTTGCTTGCCATTCGTTTAAGAAAGGACTTAGCAGACTTAAATAACATTGCAAGAAAATATCTTTTAATGGTCACTATCATTAAGTTATATTGACATGTGGGTATATTGACATGTCTAGAAACACCAAAGACTTAAGAAATCAGTGTATTGTTGTTTAATTAATTATGTCCAGACCTCTGGCTTTTATTGTCAACAACACAATGATACCTGACCGAATAAAGTGGGACACGGCCGATACACTACTCTGTGTTTATCTTTTAACATTTGTAACATTTTTACAGACAATTCAATGTTGTACTTGTGCCAATTTTTTATGTAACAAATTGTATGACCGCTGTTAAAATTATGTAAGTTACTTATATAATTTGTTACAAGGTCCTTGGATAACTTCGGAAAATTCTAGAATGAAATGCATTCGTTCATGTAAAAGAATCAAGCTGATTACTTACAAAACTTCAGGGGCTAGAAACCAGTGCCTCAAGTCCCGTATTTCAATGGTCTCACAATGACACATTATAACCTCAAAAAATTAACAATAGACTACCAAACTTGATAAAATTCGCAGCTAAACAATTAGTTATTTAGTTTTATTGCAAAAAAATGCAATAACTGATTGCTTAGTAGCGAATTTTATCAAGTTTGGTAGTCTATTGTTAATTTTTTGAGGTTATAATGTGTCGTTGTGACACCATTGAAATACGGGACTTGAGGCACTGGAAGAATGCTGGTTACTTTTGGACTGTAGCCGAAAATAAGGATCTTTGGGAATTTAACCCTTAATGTTGGATGTGGTGAAAAGAAGGAGGATGTCTATTGCCGACCATCTCTAACCATCTCTGTTGTCTTTGAAATGTTCAAGAAGTTGCAAGAAAAGTAAGTAATTCCTTAAAAAACCAACAGTCAAACAAAATGCATCATTGTACAATGGTGTTGTTAAGATAGTGACAGATAATTACCGACGTCAGTTAAACTAGGCAATAAAATTTCCGACGTTAGCTCTCGTGTCGGTCAAGGTGTAGGCATGTTATAAGTATAAAAAATGGCGAGGTTACTCTTTTGGTGGCATGTGTGTAGATAAGAATAAACAAAAAACTCAGATAAACCTATACTTGGAACAATACATACCTAATTTAGATTTTAATAGTTATGGGCTCGATTTCCACTTGGGGGAACTAATATTTTATATGCGACGTAGATATATATTTGTAGAGAGATATACTATATTTTTATATTTTTTTTATTATTTCAATTACTTATACAAACGCAAACATGTCAGGTAATTCTTAATGTAAACATTACCAAAATAGTTGATAATCTTAAGTAAGTAGATAAAATAGTCGATAAGATTTGATTCAATTGTTATTCCGTATATATAATCATAATAACAACACCTAAATTCCTACATATTATCTTAGCAATGTCATGTCATGCATTTGGCATTGTTAAATTCGTTATGTAAAAATTATTTTGTTCTTTACCGATTTACTGCTTTAGTATTTTTACTCTGTATGGTAATTAAGCTATAATTAATTAATAGTAACAACTAACCAACTGTCTATTTGTATGTATGTATGTATGTACTAGGTACTTCGTAAAAGCCAGCTATGGAATTACGCAGTTGTACGCAGATAACATCCTATATGAGAGACGAAAATATCGAAAATACACAGTAGATCATAATCCCAACTGAAGTGGTGGAGGCCTGTGAGCAACACTGGGACGTTAATGGGCTGAAGAGCGAGATAGAGGTACCTACTATTTCGGCATTGTATCTGTGGAAAATATTTCAAATAATTTAACAATTTTTCTTTCAAATTACAAACACGCAAACAATTTTTGATAATGTTTATAAACTAACCATCGAATAAACCTGTAGACTAGAATAAACTTCACTGCTTAGAAAATTTATGAGCATAATATTATATTGTTAACAGACTAAGTATAGTACTTTTGGTCGTCTTATTACTCCTATTAGTTGCAATCAAGAGTTACATATATGTATTTACCAAAATTTCTCAAAATTTCCAATTAACCTCAATCAGTTTCGACAGATTGCGTATACGAATTGGTAGCTCTGAAAAACAAAGTGCTGTACGTGTAAAATTTTAATCCAACATTTCGGATATCGTCTATTTAAATAAATAAGTCGCGCAAATGTTAGGAAATATTACAAAAATCCTAGACTGTATTATCGTTTTGGACTACAAGAAGTTTAGTTCTAACCCGAAGTCCGGTGAAGTTGCCTTGAGAAACAACGCAAGGTCCGCTGCACAACTGCTTATTACTGTCACGATTCTCTTGACGTTATTATAAATCGCATAACTGCTCCATAATTCAATAAACTTGACATCGAATTTTCAGTGAATGTTATTCATTGTTACAATTATTGTTCTCTCAATGTTATAAACTAAAAACTGGTCAATTATATAACATTTTATTAACAAAATATTTCTCACGAAAGGCACGGGCAAGAATTTATTGCGCGGTTCTCTTGGCAAAATCGTATTGTCATCGTTATTCAAATAAAGTAGTAAAGTTTGATATCTTTTTTATTTTTATCTGGGCCCGACTCGATAGGAGGAACATTTGATCTCCCCGTCACTACCGCATTGGGCGCGGCAGGTCTTAGAATTCTGTCCTGGCCTGCCCTGCCCGGTATCTTAACAATAGTTATAAGTAACATAAAATACTGTTTAAATTCTACGCATTTAAAATAAAATTCTGCCAATGAAACTATTAATTAAAGTGCAATTGTTATTTCTGTAATCATACGTCAAAAAGTTATATTTCTATAATTAGCCTCCAACAAACCGGAAAAAATTGACAATTTATATCTGAAATGTTAATATAAGGAAGTCCGAAAGCAATGCTAATAATAGAGAATATGACGGGAAATCTTGCATTACATTACATATATGTATGTAGCGATATTATTGTCTCCAATAAATAATAGTAATAAATAAATTGATTGATATACTAAAATATATAAAGAGTTTACTTCAGCCGCACTTTCTGTGTTGCGCTGATTAATGAGTTTATAATTACGTAAAGCTGCGCTGAAGTTTGTGGTTCTTAATCCAATTAACTAGCTTTATTTTTAAATTATTTCTTTTTTTAGTTAGATGGATGTTTTTCGTTAGATGACATGCTGGTTGGGCGTGAAAATATATCAAATGTCTCCTAAACGTTATTTTCGTCATAAATTTTTATTGTTTGTTTTGCTTTTAGCTTATAATAAAGCAATTGTAGTTAACCTGACAACGCAAGAAGCAACCATTTGACATAGCCTTGTTTTTTTAATTGTTTATATTCGTATTACTAATTATTCTGTAAATTGTCTAAATTCTACCTGTACGAAGTTGCAGGCAACAGCTATATGTAATAGATCTGTTTCTAATCTATCAATCTATCGTTATCGGCACGGTTTACGATAATATGTATTTTGTGCATTATTTTTATCCAGCAGTACTTCTAATAGTTACCGGTTTTAACCGGATATAAAATAGGTCGCACTATGAGGTTGGGTAAATCGGTGACATTTAATGTCGAAATGTATATTTGAACGCCTACGTGTTTGTCAATAACGTTTTTATTTCTTCTAATTCCAATGGGTGCTAAGAACTAAATCGCATGGTATGAGACGTTTGCACGTCTCAGTCAAATAAAACTACACATTTAAGTGTGTATGTTTTATAAAATACATTGGTCGTGAATATATCGTGTCTTTATCTTAGTCGTAACTTTCGTATGTATGTCCCGACGTGCGATCATAATATTTTGAAAACTACGCAATGACGGTATTAGAGACTACAGAAATCCATGTAGAGAGCTCAAATATAAACATTATAATTTCGATCAAATTCTACAAATAAAGTACAAGCAACTGTCCTTCAACTGAACGCTTTGTATGTAAATTGGGATTTGTTTTGTACTAGAAAATAGGATACTACATTTCGTTGACATAATTTTGTAGTCAGCCAAGCGGTCAAATCCGTCATATAATAATTAGTTGGTAATTAATATATCCTTTAGTGTTTTAGCCCAAAGAGTTACAAAATAAAGAGTGTAACCTCGAATTTATATGTGCGCCAATTTTATGTAAATATACTTTGCCCAACGTTGTTGCGAAATCTACTGAAAATACAAGGTATCTGCTGCTGGCTGCATTTATACTTTTTAGAAATTGGTTCTATCCATCTTTCATTATCATATCTGAAATTTTTATCTTTTTTCCACTTTTAAGCACGGGCCTCCTTTACTTTGGGAGGGTTTATGGACTTTATGGTCTAATAATATGCGGTGCTGACCAGACGTGTTGGCATAGGTTTTAGTTTTGAGGTTTACGCCTGTCACAGTAGGTGTTAATTACTAATAACCCTTAGCTAACTTTTACAGCACCCTGAAGAGGAAATAGGATTGTGACACTTGTATTCTTAATCCGTCACCAAATGGACAACATAAATAATTTTATTTATAAATATGGTACCTACCTATTCTTATAAATATATATTATATATATATAAATTGTATTGTATTTATGTCAAGTAAGTATTACTTTTGATCATAAAATTTTCGAATTTAAATAGTTACAATAATTACGTGTAGTTGGACGCAGAGGTTAATATTTAATATCGTGCATAATAATATGCTAGGCACTGCTTCTTTTTTGTGGCATTTTATTTTGTTTTAATCTGCCTTTTAATTTTTTTATTATTTTTTTAAATTGGACCTTATCTTTAATTTTTGGAAAAAATAATCATAAAATGGAATTAGAGAAAATAATTATAAAATGGAATTGGAGAAAACAATCATAAAAGTCTCTCCAAGACTAGTTCAAGTAGAGATTAGAATTTGGCCGGACAACAAATAACTTGTCGGTTGTCGGGCTTAATATGCTAATATAGAGCTTCGTATAGCTATTTTACGTCCAGTGTCTTTTTATTTATTCATTATGTTTGGACGTCATTCAGTGTTTACCTACAGTTTATAGAATAATTTTGCGATGAAATAATTTATAATGCAGACATTGATCTGTTTATATCTAGGTTAAGTAAGATCGCCGGTACAAGTTTTTTCCATAATTTTGTGATAGATTTTTTAATTATTAAACTCACACAATTTTTAAGACAGATGTTTCTGTATTCCAATTCTAAGACCGATAAGAATATTCTGTATCCTAAGAGCAATTTAGGGTCGTTAAAATAAAATATGTAAGATAAGTGAAGGGTGATGCTAACATCACCCTTCACTTATCTTACATATTTTATTTTTGCATGGGTTGCCAGTGGTATAGCTTGAGTAGGTAGATACTATTCTCATAAGTCATTTTTATACGAATCAAGAAAATACATTCTGCTGTAGCGCTCTTATACAAATGAAAACAGTTGAGTATACAAGGAGAATTAAAATAAAAGTATCCAAGGGCGTTACTAGTCGGTCAACGACTGATGGCTAATGTAGAGGTTACTTGATATATAGGTCATGAGAAAATTAAGAATATTAGAATTGACTTAATATATTGAATATTTGCCATCACGCCTGGTCAGCGCGACACAGTAGACCATCATCACTCCCAAAGTGGAGGAGGCCCGTGCCCAACAGTGGTACGTAAATGGGCTTGAGAGAGAGAGAGAGAGAGATTGAATATTTTTAATCTTTAGAGGGGTTCTACTGCTGTCTTCTTTATCTGCCTCTCTTGGCAATGAAAACTAAAAAAATAATCATCATCACATCATAAAATCACGCCTTTTTCCCATGGGGGCAGGCCCGTATAAAGCGCCATCTATTACGATCTAAACATACTTTCTTGGCTTCACTTACATTCATACATCTAAACTAAATAATGTTACCAACTCTAGAAAAGAAAGAAGATTTCAATTAACATTGTCTAATTGTGTTATTAACTCTATCAATTTTCATTTTTTATTTTTTACGGATTTAGACGCGTATATTTGTTTTAATTTTAGCCCGACTTTTCGGAGACTTTGCAGTCACCATCTCATCTCAGTCACGGGTGAGACTTAACCAAAAAATGTCTCCTACGATCAGTTATTACAGGGTTTACCCACATTCGATTCTAATTTTACATTGACCATAAAGATAGACTTATACCGTAAACTATATCATATTACATTGTGCTCAGACTATTAACGAACATTATTTTAGTTTCTAAAAATACAGTAACAAATTGTAACAATATAAAGAAAATTTTAATTTATGTAAGGTAAAACATACATAATTTTATCATAGACTAAAGTTTTAATTATTAAAGAGGTAGTATACAATATAGCAAGCAAAACTAAGTTTATACATATAATTAAATACAATATTATTTACATATAAACAAGAAATTTAAAAAAAATAAAAAATTTTTGGCTGTCCTGGTCATTAGAAACCAAGATAACACCCTGAGTCATACTGTGTATTGTAAGAAAACTCATACAAATAGGTACCTCAATGGTGAATCACACCACCCACCTTCACAGTTAGCTACCGTGTCAAAATCTTTGTTTCAGAGAGCACACGGCTTATGTGATGACGGACATCTCGCTGAGGAGCTGCAACATGTTAAGAAAGTCTAAGCTAACAAACTGCAAGTTCCTCGCAATCATCGCAGTAGCCGAGAAAAACCACAGACCGTCGAGCGCCTCCCTGCTATCTTACCTTATGTTAAAGGAGTAACTGACAAGATTGGCTATATACTCAAAAAGGCTTCAATCAAGACCTATTTCAAGCCCTTAAATAAAATTAGCCAATTCCTACCACCTGTCAAGTGCCATATTCCCTTACAAGATGCAGGACTATACAAGCTTGATTGTGATTGTGGTCTCTCTTACATCGGGCAAACAAAGAGATCTGTTAGAACTCGGGTCAAAGAGCACATAGCTGATGTGAAGCATCGACGCAATACAAAGTCTGCAATCTGTGAACATAGTCAGGATCGCCTTAACCACTACATCCATCATCATCGCTTATACTGGCAGCACTAATTGAGCACTAAATTATTAGCCCATGTGCCTCTCGCTGCGACTGTACTATAGCGCGGTCACGAACTGTACACTGCTAGCTTAATCAAAAGTTAGCAGTGTTCTCATTTTTGGTCTACCTATCACAGCACCAAATATCTGTTATCAGCACTAAATGAGCACTAAATGTTTGATATATAAAACTAGTGATTCTGCCGACTTGACCTTTCTAGCTTTACAGACGTCCTTAACTTCACTTTAGACCGACAACATAAAGTTAATAATAAATAATTTTCTTTGACTCCCCTTGAGTTTTCTTGCCAGATCTTTCTCAAGTGGGACGCGTTCCGATCTGGTGGTAGTATATTAGATAAAATAATAAAAACTAAATAATTAAAATAAATACTAATTTCTATAATTTCAAATAAAAATTAACAATTTTTCTTTTTATATAAACTAATTTAAATCTTAAACCAAAAATTCTTTTTTAAAAATTTCTTGTTATCATGTAAATAATATTGTATTTAATTATATAAACTTAGTTTTGCTTGCTATATTGCTATATTGTATACTACCTCTATAATAATTAAAACTTTAGTCTATGATAAAATTATGTATGTTTTACCTTATATAAATTAAAATGTTCTTTATATTGTTACAATTTGTTAATGTATTTTTAGAAACTAAAATAATGTTATTGATATTATGTAGTCTGAGCACAATGTAATATGATATAGTTTATGGTAAAAGTCTTATCTTTATGGTCAATGTAAAATTAAAATCGAATGTGGGTAAACCCTGTAATAACTGATCGTAGAAGACACATTACAGCTCAGTCTCACCCGTGACCATGGTGACTGCAAAGTCTCCGAAACGTCGGGCTAAAATTAAAACAAATATACGCGTCTAAATCCGTAAAAAGTAGTTTTATTTATGCAAATGAGTCGCGCAAGTGTTAGAAAATATTAAGTTTAGTTTAGTTGTGCACGTAGAATTAGAATCAATCTCTTCATTAATGCCTTCAACAGTGTTGACAAACATATTAATTTAACTTCAGCCACTTAAACTTAATACAATTTCAACTGAGCTTATTGCGGTCGTGCTTGTGGCATTCAAATTAACCACCACAATCGTCACTCGATTGAGTTTATATCGTATTTCTCGTACGTCCCGCATAGCATGTCAATTGCAAAATCAATAAATTACTTTAGTTAATACAATTTCACTCTATAGCTATACAATTGCAAAGGCAGTAAAGTTAATATTGATGATGAAGTAAGTTAGATAAGAAAAGGTATCAAACGCTATCAATGTACCGCAAATGACCATAGCGTTAGGTAATAAAATAGTTTCAACACTAGCATGGCGTAGTCTCTCATGAATAAGTAGAACTTAAAACTGTACATAAAACTATGAAGATTGGAATGACAATCAAGATTTTGCTTGGAGAGCTTACGAAGAGGAGTAATACCTACCTAAAACCATGGGGTAAGAATAAAATTAGTACAAAATGTAATTGATATACATACACGACCAATAGATGGCATTACGATTAACGTTCATAAGTTGTTATTAGTATATAAACAATCCTTTCCTGTGATGTAATAACAAATTACAAGATTTTCGATTTTTCCCTTTATTAACACTATATGAACTTGGTCCATGCCAAATTTCAAGTCACTAGGGCAATAGGAAGTAACCTGTAGATTTTGATTCCCTAGCGTAAGTCGAAAATGCTTAAAAATAGCCGTAATTTGGTTATATCTTCCGAATGCGTAGATCTAAAATATTGATTGTATGTTTTCCAGCACAGGACCGCATAGATCTACATTTGGTATGAGTTTCAAATTGATACCTTCAGCCGTTGCTGAGTAACGAAAGTTTGTCGGACGGACAGACAGAAACACGAACACCGAAGTCCCCGTGGGCAAGAGGCGTGATGTTATGATAATAATGATGATGAAAAAAATAGATATTTGTTAAATCTCCAAAAAATCATTAACAACCCTAACATATTATGTATTTTTATCAAACAATAATAGATATTTATAAATTTTGGCATTGACCTCTAAATCTAATAATTGATAAAGTTAAACAGTGATACCAATTCTACGTGTACAATTAAACTTTAACTAAAAAATAAAAACAACAGTCGCGTATTTTCATTAATTGGCTATTTCGTTGTAATCGTTAGTCTATCTATAATATACAGATTTTTCATTAAGTTAGTAACACATAAATAAATCAATTATTTTAGATAGTGGTACCAATTCCACGTTCACAACTAAACTTAACTAAAAAATTAAAACAATTATGGCGTATATTTATTAATTGGCTATTTCACATTTTTTAGTGTATATATAATATATTTATTAAAATCTTTAGTTTATAATTATACTTTAAACAGTTTTTATAATAAGAAAGTTCAGTTAACATGGTACCATTAATATGTGTAAATTATTTTTCTATTTAATTTTAATATGGCTGCATGGAGCTTCATAAAGTTAATAAGAACGCATAATATATTTATTTTAAAGCGACATTAAATTTTGCATTTTCTTCTAAAGTAAATCCTGAAAGAAAACCGCCCACAGTTTTAACCATGAATGACTTTAACTTCACTTTACGTCTGCCGCCCTCAAACGTCCTATGATCGTCCTCACTCGACTGTCTCGACTAGATGTTCTATCCTCGTCACAATTATGCCGTTATCTTTTATTTTTACAGTTACATAATACTTTTACACCAATTCTACTAGTTTTTTAACTAATTTGATTCAACATTATGATAAAAACTTGTTAATGTTGAGGGTTGAAACATATATATATCATTTCGATATTTATAAGCAAAAGAATGTATCTAGTTGGTCACGAGCCTCAGTTTATAAACACTGAATCATCTATTTACGAATGTTAGCTAGCAGTTAATTGATAACATTCAGTTCGTTTCCAAATTTCAGCCAAATAACGCTACAAAATTTGCTAGATCAAAAAACTAAGAGTTTACGAAGCGTTTCAATGCCTTTTTAAAATAGTTGGGTATACGCAAACGATTCTGGTGGCCTACGTGACACCCGGCCCCTTCGTAATGGCGTCGTGGTGCCAAGCAAATAACAGCCTTATCGACACCCTTGTGCTCTTACAATTTTTACGGTTCATCGCGAAATTTTAATATTTAGCAGCTTTTCTGTTAATTAATAACTGCAATAAGTCTGTATGAAGGGTTATATAATATTATTAAGCACGTGTCATAAAATAGGGTAATCAGCTGACTACCCCGCAGTACTCACCCCAAGAGCGCGCCAACCCCACATACAGGGCTGCAAAAGCCAACAGACACTGTAATCTGAACATTTTATTTGATAAATTGTATACAGTTAAATGCACATTTAGTTTGTAATACGTTGTGCGAGTTTCTTAAGACGTGGGAGGCGCGCACGTACCTCACTACCTTACGGCGCGCGTAGTAAATCGAAACTGAACTACTGACTGAAGCTGGCTTAGCTAGCTGGCACTCCGGCACTCACTCGCTGTCGTGTGACTAGAGAATACAGTTGATGCCGGCTTGTCGCAAACAATATCTAAATTCATTGAAGATATTTCGCGCATGCGATATAATGTCGCATTCTTTATCACTCACGTATAGGTTTTGGGAGTGTTTATTAATGAAAACATATGTAGCTATAGATTTAAAACGCTCTTGTGTGATATAAGAATATTTCTAACCTATAAATTTGTATCCAATATGTTGTCAATCACGTGAGTCGTAAAAAGGGTCTACACAACAACGTAACTAGAGAGAACACTGTACGTCTGTACCTATTTAATATTTAAGATCATAAAACGCTTTTCGGCAGATAGTTATATCCTGCTCTGTGATCCTACTATAGGTATTTCATGAGTGGGTCTATAGCGAAAGCATAAATTTTTTTGTACTAATTATTATAAATAAATAAATATTCATGGACATTTCACACAACGTCCTCTGGTCCCAAGCTAAGCTTATATGCTTGTGTTACATGTCGCATTCTTTATCACTCACGTATAGGTTTTGGGAGTGTTTATTAATGAAAACATATGTAGCTATAGATTTAAAACGCTCTTGTGTGATATAAGAATATTTCTAACCTATAAATTTGTATCCAATATGTTGTGAATCACGTGAGTCGTAAAAAGGGTCTACACAACAACGTAACTAGAGAGAACACTGTACGTCTGTACCTATTTAATATTTAAGATCATAAAACGCTTTTCGGCAGATAGTTATATCCTGCTCTGTGATCCTACTATAGGTATTTCATGAGTGGGTCTATAGCGAAAGCATAAATTTTTTTGTACTAATTATTATAAATAAATAAATATTCATGGACATTTCACACAACGTCCTCTGGTCCCAAGCTAAGCTTATATGCTTGTGTTACGGATACCAGATAACGGATATACTACATATACTACTTTTCTTTTGTAAATACATACTTATAATACATAGAAACACCCACACGCACCACAAACATTTGTATGGCAATTAGAAAAATCACACAAATGATTGTCCCGAGCGGGAATCGAACCCGCGACCTCTTGATCGGCAGTCCGTTACATAAACTACTCAACCACGAGGCTCGTCAATAAAATAAAATATTGAAGTAGGAAGTAGCAAAACTTTGTTAACTCGTCGACTACTAGGTACCAAAAGCATAACTATTACTCGTGTTTTAGCATAATTTTTACTAGCATAACTGTATATGGCATAACGCTCACTAGTCACAATGTTTAAAAAAGGCAACAATTACACGTGCAAAACTAAACTAAAGTGCCAATATCACTATTATGCAATGTTAATGTTTCTTATTACAAAAACTGTGTATTATTGAATAACGATTTTATATTGTACAATGAAATAGCAAATAATAGATACATGGACGCTGTCAATTTAAATTTTTTTAGTTTAATTGTGCAGGTAGAATTGGTACTACTGATTCATGAACTTTATACTTTAAATTAATTTTAAACTCCTATCTTTCCGAACTATCCTATCTATCCAAACTATCCTATTCTACCTATCCAAATAAGTGAAGAAAAACCTAATTAACATTAATTACCATTAACCAAAAATAATAACATTAATACCTAATTAACCAAAAATATTCGAGAAAATATTTGTCAAATTATTTAATTAGTTTTAGTACGTAGGTGACCTTTAAATATAAAATTACAACGTTTGCAGCTTATGCCCCTTTAGCCATCCTGCCGCACCTAAACCTACAGTCACAACTTAAAATACATAGGTATTTAAACCATTCAACGTATGCATAAAGACTATTTATATCTTATCAATAGTCGAATAGAATTTAGTACAATAGATCGTTATGTTTAAACACATTATAGCAAAAACTATTATGAAAAAAGTATATTATTTATTGTTATGCCATAGTAAATAGGATAAAAAAAGTTATGCGTTCTAAGTTCATCCCGTCATGCGTCATTGAGTTGCTTTAAGTATGTCATTGTAATAAGTACAAGTACAATGCTTAGTTGCATATTAAACCTTGGAGTCATGACAAGAAAAAATCTGCTAAATTCATTGGTATGTGTTAACGTTACTTGTTTTGTGGCTTAAATTCAGGTAATAATGAAATGACGAGTTAGCATTTTTTATCGTGCTAGGTATTATGTTTAGTTTAAATAAGTACTAACATAATAATGAATACAAACGATAGTTTGCAGTTACCAACATCAATCTATAAAGGAATAAGCACCTGAATAGTACCGTTAGGACAACAAATAAAAGTACTTAATATACCTAAGGTAATGTTATATTTAGGAGTATTGGAGGATATTTGTAGACGTGACATGATTTTTTTTTATTATGTAAGTCAATGGTACCAGTTTTAAATGCATATCTAAAATTATGAGGGCACAATACCATATTATGCTCCATACAAAAATTTGGGCATCGTAGTCCCCTGTTTTCTTCGTGGATATTGCCTCCAGAGGAATGATATTTTTCACAGTATCTAGGTCTTATATATCTATGCTTCTATCATTTTCTTTTTTTCAAAACATATTATATTACTAGCTGACTCGGCAAACGTTGTTTTGCCATACAAATGACAGGGGTAAACAAATAATTTGCAATAAATTAAAATTGCGACTATAATTTGAGATTTAAACTATCCTATCTCTCAAATTGGATCGAACTGCACATGGTGTGCGAATTTTATTATAATCGGTTAAGTGGTTTAGGAGTCCATTGAGGACAAACATTGTGACACGAGATTTATATATATTAAGATTATAACAATTATATATAAATACTAGCTGACCCGGCAAACGTAGTTTTACCATACCAAAAAAAAAGGTTTGAAAAATAGATGTTGGCCGATTCTCAGACCTAGAGGATATGTACACAAAATTTGAGGAAAATCGGTCAAATCGTTTCGGAGGAGTACGGTAACTAACACTGTGACACGTGAATTTTATATATTAGATATTATATATAAATATATTATTATAACAGCTTGCATTTGTTGTATGAGAGCAAGAAACGGTAAAAAAATCATGTTTGTTGTATGGGAGCCCCCCTTAAATATTTATTTTATTTTATTTTTAGTATTTGTTGTTATAGCGGCAATAGAAATACATCATCTGTGAAAATTTCAACTCTCTAGCTATCACCGTTCTTGAGATACAGCCTGGTGACAGACGGACGGACGGACGGACGGACGGAGAGCGAAGTCTCAGTAATAGGGTCCCGTTTTTACCCTTTGGGTACGGAACCCTAAAAAGACTAATAGTCAAAGTCAATTTTTTTCATTTCAAGTTGGCATGTTTTACAAGCTCTTTTAAAACGTCAGAAACTAGGTGTCTGTTCCAAACGCGAATCCTATGGAGAAGAACAGACAAGAAACTCCGTAGTTTTTAGGGTTCCGTACCCAAAGGGTAAAAACAGGACCCTATTACTGAGACTTCGCTCTCCGTCCGTCCGTCCGTCCGTCCGTCTGTCACCAGGCTGTATCTCAAGAACGGTGATAGCTAGACAGTTGAAATTTTCACAGATGATGTATTTCTATTGCCGCTATAACAACAAATACTAAAAATAAAATAAAATAAATATTTAAGGGGGCTCCCATACAACAAACATGATTTTTAGGGTTCCGTACCCAAAGGATAAAAACGGGACCCTATTACTGAGACTTCGCTGTCCGTCCGTCCGTCCGTCCGTCCGTCCGTCGTCCGTCTGTCACCAGGCTGTATCTCAAGAACGGTGATAGCTAGAGAGTTGAAATTTTCACAGATGATGTATTTCTATTGCCGCTATAACAACAAATACTGAAAATAAAATAAAATAAATATTTAAGGGGGGCTCCCATACAACAAACATGATATTTTTACCGTTTCTTGCTCTCATACAACAAACGTGATTAATTAAGTATTGTGTGTGTTGTTTGCTCATTTATTAATAACGTATGTTGCATAGATAATGGTACGGAACCCTTCGTGCGCGAGTCCGACTCGCACTTGACCAATTTTTTAGGATTCCGTACCCAAAGGGTAAAAACGGGACCCTATTACTGAGACTTCGCTGTCCGTCCGACCGTCTGTCACCAGGCTGTATCTCAAGAACGGTGATAGCTAGACAGTTGAAATTTTCACAGATGATGTATTTCTATTGCCGCTATAACAACAAATACTAAAAATAAAATAAAATAAATATTTAAGGGGGGCTCCCATACAACAAACATGATTTTTTTACCGTTTCTTGCTCGATACTAATAACGTTGCCTTATGTTGCATATATAATGGTACGGAACCCTTCGTGCGCGAGTCCGACTCGCACTTGACCAATTTCTTTTTCTATTCTCTTCATTTCTTTTCATTTTTTTTTAAAAAATATTTTACATTGTTGTATCAGGAGTGTGAGAATGATGCCGATTAGTACCTACAATCGAGACTAACTAAAACTAACTTAATAATAAAATAGCCTTGTTGGAGCAAGTTGACCAGTCCCAGCAGAAGGCACCCGTTCACAAGTATAACACACAAATCAGCCCCGCACAGCTCGACCATTTTGTAGGGAACCGTGCGACCCGACGTGCAACGCTACCAACTTCGAGACATTTGAGTGAGCATGACGAATCAATAAACTTACAAATATTTGGAAAAAAATGAATAACGTTTATAAAGTATGAAGTAAAACTGTGTAGTAACGACTTGAATGATATAAGAAAAGCTTTAATGTGGCTGAAGAAACTGAACTAATTTCAACAAGACTAGTTTTTAGCAAAATCTCATTACCGTTTTGTTAGGTACAAAATCTTTTCCTTTGTTATAATATTTCAATTAAGATAGCATTGGCTTCATAGTTAAAATTATATTTGTATTACAAAACGTAAGAATTACCTTACAGGAGAAAACAATAAGTAATTAGCACGTTAAATATAACCAGACCAGTAACAGTATTTGTAATAGATTGATGACCATGATTAAAATAATTGGCTTAGTACAAAAACTAAAAAACACGCTTAAAAATTCTGAATATCTTTTTAAATAATTGCATTGTCATCGGTCTTTGATGTGTATGCAAATTTTCAAATCAATCCGACTATCGCAAGTGGGTGAAAATCGCGTTGAAAGATTCCGTTACATAGATTAATACCAATGTATTAATCTATGTAACGGAATCTTTCTTTCTTTCGGTATGTATCTATCAATATAGATACATACCGAAATTATAAAAGCGTGTTAATATAAGCAAATACACATGTAGATATTAGATAATGTATAATTTATAAAACGGATAAGTATAATTATACAATAAGAAGCGGATATACGCGTTTGCTTAGAATAATCGCAGTGGCAAGGGAGAACAAAAATAATATAACCAAGGCTGTTACAGTATAAGACTGTATGTGAATAGTTACAGATAAATAGAGACTCATGTTCTAAAACTATTTAATAATAATAAAAAATAATAATAAATATTCATGTGTGAAATGTGTTGAATAAATAATAAAAAAAAAAACTTCATTTACTACATACAATACATGTGTAGGTCATGTAGTCTGCACGTCGAGTATAAAATTGTAATGACCAAAAAACGTCACTCACAGTACGTAATTAAATATGTATGTATGTTTAAAAATATACTTAAACACAGCGCAAACCAAAATGTTACCGGATGTAGATAACAATAAATGAATAAATTACATATTTATTAATATACTCGTAAATTTATAATAGGTGCGCGTTACGTATAACGCAGCATATTTGTATTGCTTTTAAAAAAAGTATTATTGTAAAAAAATCAAAAGAATCGCCTCTTTATACCGTACATTAGCGTTTTGTGACAGCGTAAAGTCAATCACGCTTCAAGGATTAAAATATTTTTTATTTTTAATTAACATTACTAAAATATTAAAATTAGTAAATATTCGAAAATTGATTTTGAAAAAAAAGTCGTAATCGATTCGAGTATTTTTTTTTATAAATTACTATTTCTTTATCTATAAATAATCATGAGACATAATTTTTTAATTAACCAATCAGTGTTAACCAAAATAAAGACCATTTTTGAGACACAATTCGACCTCACGCTTGTTGATATATTTTTTTTTTGAGACGTACACATACTTCACAAAGCATTAAAATATTGGCACATCACAATATGAATGAATTTCATTACTACTGATTTTACAACTAGGTAAGGTTTTACGTAAATATCTTAGTAATAATGAGAACTAGGTAAGTACTTCGTTACTAATGGTAAATCTGTATGACGGGCGTAGGGTATGTAGTAAACAAAATGTATACTTCCGTAAACACGAAAAAGAAGAGAAGAGCCATTTCACGTTTTCGCACGAATTTCTAATATTTTGAGCTCCTAAATCACCATAGCCTGTAACACCTAGAATAGTAAAGGAGCCCAAGAGGGGATTTCGGAATTTACTAAAGCGCGATAGATTAATATACAGGGGGATACCTTGTACCCGGTTAAGTACCTCCACCAAACACGAGCTCCATATAAGGCCGCCCGTGAAGGATACAGGAGTAAAAAAAATTTACCATCAGAAATTCTCGAGCGGGTCAGATTAAGGTAAGGTGAGTTAATTATATCCTAAAAAGCGTATCTTCCACTAATCTGACAATTTGAGAGTGACTTAAAGAAAGGGGAGGGCAGCAAAGTTGTAAAAAAAAACCTCATCTCGATATTCTCGAGCGTAGCAAAATTTTTTTTTATTTTGAAGGAAATAGTTCAAGGACAACGAAAAATATATAATCTGACGATTTCCGCAAGCCGAAATAATAAAAATTCGTACATATATTTAAATTACATATTTAAAAATAAATAGCCCCTTCCCCCACCGATGAAAAGGTATATATCACATAAAAAAAAAATTCTACTTATCATCTAAGCTTTGCAACGCAACAGGTCTGACGCTCGAGTAAATACCAGAAGTTATTGAATATGCACAAAAAATGGGCTAAGGTTTCGTGTTGACGTTTAATGAAACACATTTACTAAAAATGAATGACTTGTTTGATCTATAGTAATCAATTTCCCACAACCAAACCACTGCAGAGATGCTTTCAGAGACGTATTTCAATCAAAAATACTTATAAATTAAGTTTCAAAAAATACATATAAAGTTTTTTAGTTAGTAAAAAAAATAGATTTTTTAAATGTTTTACAATCGGTAGATCCCGTGACCGCTATTTTATACATACGTAGGTGTGCATTATATAGATTTTCTTTAAGTATATAAACGAAGATTCATCTGAACGTGTTGGTCTTTTATATCGTCTACTATTAATTCACGTGTTCATACAAGCTTTTGATGAGTAAATATTTAGAAACGAAGTCTCAATGCCGTTTTACTCTTTGGTATGGAACCCTAAAAACTAAAACAATTGTATACCCATAGAAATCATGATAAAACTGAAATAATCTTGGTCACTCTTGTTCTGAGAGTCACATGAAGTGAACAAAACACGGCTTGTATTTTTTGCTTCATGGGTAAATTGCCAAATCTTCGCAAACATTACCGATAACCCATAGGTTATCAAAATAATACGTCCACTCATATAGTTAAATCGAGTTGTATCTTTAAACAATCTGCAAGCTTGCATACGTTTACAAATAAAAATTTAGCGAAACATACCATGTAACCATTTTTTTTTTAATTTTCGCGTGCCAAGGCATGACTTTAAGACATGAGTACCTATTCTAAAGTCAAGACTTTAGAATACCCTTGACCAAAGATGAATTCAGGATGAATTAGAAATTTATGTTAGAGATTGTGCTTATAAATCCCACTGGAGAAAATTTTATCATACTGTTGTGTTACATAAGACTACAAGCTGTTGGCCGCAACTTAGTAAGGGAAGAATTTAGAATTGAAACCTTAACTAATTATACAAAAAAGACACCCTCTTGAACCATTCTATCATTAAAAAATATGGCATCAAAATGTGTTGCGTAGTTTGGAAATTATAAGCTCACACAGGGAAATACATACAAAAATAACGACTTTGTTTTGTAATAAGTACCTAAAGTTATGTTACAAATCATGGTAATTTTAAAATTACCTACTATTTATACTGTTAGACAATAAACAAACTACAAAATGGACAATGGTGCCAATTCTATATGCATAAGTAAACTTAAACTAACAAAAAAATGAAAACATAAAGTGCTGTATTTTATTTGTTGGCTATTTTGTTGTGCACATTAATATTACATAATTACAATCTATAGTCTAACGTTTTCATAACAAGAAAGTTCAGTTAACATTGCCAAATTGTGTTATTAAAATTGATTTTTTTGTTAAGTTTAGTTTAGTTGTGCGCGGAGAATTGGTACTAATGACTTTAACAGTAACATGTTATGACAATAGCACAGACTTAAGAGAATAGATTTCAGACCAATATTTTAGAGTTCACCACAGGCCCTATTTTAACTAAACAATTAAGATATTTTGACAGCTCATTAAACTTCGTTAGCCACATTGTTATCCAGGCATACACACACGCAATTATATTCTACTAGCTGCTGCCTGCGAATTCTTACGCGTGGAGTTTAGTAAATTTTCCCCGTTATTTCAACATTTATCACTGATGCTTCGCTCCTAAGGTCGCAGCGTGATGTTATATAGCCTAAACACTTCCTCGATAGATGTACTATCCAACATTGAAAGAATTTTTAAAATTTTAGCAGTCTTTCCTGAAATTAAACTAACTCTTCAGCTTTATAATCTTATCTTATATATAAAATTCACGTATCACAGTGTTAGTTACCGTACTCCTCCGAAACGGCTTGACCGATTTTTATGAAATTTTACATGCATATTCAGTAGGTCTGAGAATCGGCCAACATCTATTTTTCAAACTTTTTTTTTCAAACGTTTGCTGGGTCAGCTAGTCTAATATATATAAAACTAGCTGTCCCGGCAAACGTAGTTTTGCCATACCAAAGAAAAAAGGTTTGAAAAATAGATGTTGGCCGATTGTCAGACCTAGAGGATATGTACACAAAATTTCATGAAAATCGGTCGAGCCGTTTCGGAGGAGTACGGTAACTAACACTGTGACACGTGAATTTTATATATTAGATTTCCATGTCACAGTGTTAGTTACCGTACTCCTCCGAAACGGCTTCACCGATTTTTACCAAATTTTAAATACGTATTCAGTACAGTAGGTCTGAGAGTCGGCTACTATCTATTTTTCAAACCCCTCCCCCCCCTGGCATTTGTATGACAATACAACGTTTGCCGGGTCAGCTATTATTAGTATACATTTATGTCCTACAAATCAATAGTGTGTGACGTAAAACAAATCTAGATCATAGTTAATGTGTCAAGTGAGAAGGTCAACAAACTACTTCCACTAGGAAGCATAAGCATTGATATAAAATACTTCCGAGAACAGAAAACGGATTATAACAAAGGTACGAATTACAGAAAACATTGTTTATGACATGTTATAATATGCCGGATATACCTACCGTGATCTCAGCTGATTACGGATATACGAGAGCTGTAGATAAAATATTGTATCCGTGTGGCGACGGATTAAGAATACAAGTGCCACCAACCCATTTCTACTCTAGGCGCTGTAAGAGCTAGTTAGAGAATATAACTATACTAGCTGTTGTCCTCGACTCCGTACGCGTAGAATTAGGAAAATTTTCCCCGTTCTTGCAACATTTTTCACTACTGCTTCGCAGCGTAATGTTATATGGCCTATAGCCTTCCTCAATTAATGTACTCTCCAACACTGAAAGAATTTTCCAAATCGGACTTGTAGTTCCTGAGATTAGCGCGTTTAAACAAACAAACAAACTCTTCAGCTTTACAATATCAGCATAATATTATTATATTACAAGCAGTTAGCATCTGCTATAAGAGACAGAAAAGTCGAAATTAAACGCAATGCCAAAACGCCTGGCAAGCGCGACGCGACATAGTAGGTAAACCAGAAACCCTTTCGAAGTGGAGCCCGTGCCCAACAGTGCGACGTTAATGGTTTGGAGAAAGAAAGAGATAAAAGATTACAGGATTTTTTGTAATAAACTTATCTAGAATTGCAATTGTAGTTTGTCACATAGATACAACAGCACCAATTCCGTTGCGCTAATCCTCCTGTATTTTAAACCTCCAAAATTTTACCTATCTTTACTCTTACAGCAGCCAACGATTTGATTGGACAGCTGACACTAATCTATTCTTGCCTTGCTTGCTACCTAAATGCAATTTTATGCAATACTTTGAAAACTATTTCAATAAAATGTTACACAGTAAATGTAACACAGTATTACCATACGCTTTAAATTATTTATAATAAAATTATCTAAAACATGTACATTCGTAAAATATGCGCATAATTAATTATTTTTTATTTTTGTACCTATATTTATTACTAAAAGCATCAAAGCTATTTCTTAAAATTTAAAGTTCTAAAATTGAAACTATTTTAAAATTAGAACTTGAAAAATGAAATGTACCTACATGAAAATCTAAAACAAGCTGGCATCTTGCTGGCATGCACGTTCTTAGAGGTTTCAACAATATTTTGGGACTTATCTGTTGATAGCAAGTCATACTTACATTTATCACACTACCAACAATATAATATTAATACTCATAATTTACTGTAACAAAAATATTAAGTTTAACTGTGAAGTTTAGTAGTTAGTCACATTTCTATGTACCTATTTTGGCAATTATGCTATACATATATTAGAACATGCGTTGATTACAACGCTTATACTAATATAAAAATTATGTCTGGTACCTAAGTAAAAGCTTAAATGTTCATAAATTACAATTTAAATCCCCATTTAATATCGTGAGCTCCCCTACTATGGCCTATCAAGGATATTTTTATTTTGCACCACTAATTTCAAAAAGCGACATCTCTTCAGTAACTTTGAAGAGAAACTTTGTTTACATACTAGTGACATCTGTTAGCTAGCTTCGGTAACACTAATTGTTATACTAGAGTACCTACGTTATTATTACAAGTTGCTGATAGATGGCGTTGCTAACCCTTAAAAACAAACGGCCAAATAAATTTTGCTCACAACTTTACTAGCCCGCGGCTCTTGCAATCAACAGACTGTAGAAATATATTTTTTTTGCAGTAAATTGAAATGTTGAATAATACATTTTGTAGTAAGTAATTCTAATAACAATAATTTTAATACCTTGTATGATAGACCAATTAATTATACATATTATTATAAATATATTATTTATCTATGATTTTATGTCCATTATCACAAAATAGAAACATATGGCTTAAATATTATATGTAATCACTGACACCATGTTTGATAATGCCGCAAGATGTCGCTTTTGAATCCTTTTGAAATCCAACTTTTTATTATTATTCAATTTATTCGCAATATAAAAATCGTCGACCAAATGTTATTTTCACATTGCCCCCTAACATATAGCTGTATTGCGGGCCCTAAATCATGACGGATTACTATCACGTCGCCTACTTAATAAGCTGCACTTGTTCAAGACCTCTGGGGTTCCATAAATAAGGGGCGAAATAGGATTAAGTGTACATTTAAATGGTAACTATATTCTAGTAATGATGATATAACACCTTATGTATAAATTTTATTTCTATAGTATTTACCATTATTTAGATTTTCCGTAATCATATATGTACTTGGCATTTCTAGAAAGAAAGACAGAAAGAAAGGAATAAATAAAGATAGAAAGAATGAAAGGAAGACAGCAAAAGAGAAAGAAAGAAAGACAGGAAGAAAGAAACAATGTAATGCTGGTATGACCCGTAACAACTGATCACAGGTGACACTTTGACTCATTCCTAACCGTGACTACAGTGATTGAAAAGTCTCCGAAACATCGGGCTAAAATTTTTCAAAAATTATATAGGTATATTAGCATTTAAATTTCGTAAAAAGTGCTTCCATTTGAATAAAAAAATAAGTATTTCCAGACGTTACATTTTGTGTATACCTAACTAAAAGAAGTGCAATATTATGACTAATTTCCCTAGAGTATAGCGGAGAGCGGTCTATATTTTACAGGTAAGTGACTAAATAATTCTCAAGAAACAAAGAAATGTTCAACACTAATATTTAGTAATAAATCTTGGAGCATCAAAAATGAATGGATTGTGTAGAGAATATACCTAAAGATAAAGGAGTTTTTACTGACATGATGCCAGGGCTTGGCAGTCAGCCCAAATAAATCGACGGATTCTATGATCGCTATTATCATCATCATCATACGGTCACACCCTTTTCCCATGGGGGTTGGCAGAGACTACACAGAGCGCCATCTGCTATGATCCAAACACACTTACTCAGCTTCATCCCCATTCATTCATACAGTATACATCTGGTGATACATGCCCGACGGTAGTAAGTGCTACGCACTTGAACCCGTTTGAAGGATCGGCGATGACATCAGACTATATTTTTCTGATTCTGATCTGATGATTATGATATTAATCAGTAAAATAAATAAATAAATAAAATACTCTTTATTGCACACCATATTAATTTACAGAACTTACTTCCTAGACTTAATAATAGGTACAAAGGGCGGTCTTATCGCGAGCTGCGATCTCTTCCAGACAACCTTAGAATGGACTTGACCGAGACTGAATAGGTAACTTGTAGTGTACTAATATTATGGTAATTATATGCCAAAAATAAGCGAAAGTACTAATAGCTAATACAATATAAATACATACAGTACAAACACAATTCTACTTTTATACATATATAAACATATACATACATATACATATATATACATACATATACAATACATACATATTTATAGCAAATACATAAATACTAATACTTAGTAAGATTCATATTAAAGTAGATCAGTTAATCGGTAGTGATAAGTAGTAAAATAGTGATGATCAAAATAAAAGGCAATTAAAAAGCGAGAGATACTGGCACGCAAAGGCTTCCGTTTTGCTATATTATCGCTATACAACCTGGCGATTTAAGATTCTAAGCTAAACTTTATGATGGTAGTGCTTTTTAAATAGTTTAACAGCGACTGATTTTCTTTTCATTACAGATATGAGTCCGTGTGGTGACGGATTTTATTATTTTTATCGAATTTAGAATACACGTATCACTATCTTTTCCCCAGAGTGCTGTAAGAGCCAGCTAAGGGATTTTATAAGCAGTTAACATCTTCTGTAAGAATCGGGAAACCCGAGACTGAATCCCATGCCAACACGTCTGGTTAGCGCGGCATAGTAGGCCACAAACCCTCCTGAAGTGGCTGAAGTGGAGGCCCCTGACGAACAGTGGGACGTTATTAGGCTGGAGAGAGAGAGAGACAGATATAAATATTAGGTATACATTTCGGCTAGACAAACGAATAAGCCATCACATAAAGAAGTCATAAAAATAGTAGGTAATAATTGCAAAAATGTGCCTCTCCTTTTCTTTAGCGATACCCTAAAATATAATGAGTAAAAACAGAAACAACTATAATATATAGCTATCGTAAAAAATGAACAAAACAGTGACGATAAAATAAGTAAATCCCTTCGGCTCTAGACTCATACTTTTATGACTAAAGTTTACGTAGAACGAGGCAACTTTTTGGTCCTGAATGCGATTCTGAAACCCCAACTTCGACCACGTAGAAACCGTTTAAAAAAAGGCTACTATTTGCATTCTAATGGAACGTTTTCGTCGCTTCTATCATCATATATGTCTAATACATTAAGTAAAACAACCCTGTAAGTGGTAAAGTTAGATATAACTATGTTTTATTTATAAATTTCTACAAAGTATCTATAGGCATTGTATAAAAGTAGGTAACTACATGAAGAAAAGTAGCCTTTATACCATTATCTAAGTGTGTTTTATATTCATCGTTTTTACTTTTTTAACAAAGTCCGTCCATGTCATGACGAATTAAGAATACAAGGTTCATCACCCCTTTTCTTTCCCGGGATGCTGATAAATGATAATATACATAGATAACATCCTCTGCGAGAGACTGAAAACTCGAAAATAAACCGTATGCCGACACGCCTGCGGGGTTACTCTTGAAAACAATTCCGATCCAATAACCACGAAGTATAGATACAAGGAGTCCGAACGGTATAGGCTTTTCCATAATATTTCGTGTACACAATAATCAACCCAGATCATAGTTCTATTTTCTGCCACTGGCTGCGCAAGTATTCAGGACGTACCGATGCTAGTATAGAATATCAGAATATCTCTTGACCTTCTCTGTATTGTTGGGTTTAAAGCACTCGAAAAATTTCCTAAAACTTATATTTATATCCACGTTTCTCAGAATATTTTTTTCCACAAGTGTCAATAGTTCAAACGAGTACTTCTTGAAAAATGGCGCACTCTACCGGCAAAAATCTGTCCCTTAAATTGAGACCATTCGTTCAACATTACGTTCGGACTCCTTGTATCTATACTTCGTGCAATAACATTGAGATTATGACGTTTTATCACGTTTCGTACTCTTGAACACAACACTAGCGCCATATTGTGTTAATATTGAGCGGATATTGAGTGAACTAAACATGATTGGCCAATGTCGCCAAAACCGTACTCTTGACGCCTTTTGACAGCTCCGTATTGAAATAGAAATTGCGTTACAGATTGGAATTAACACAATAACCAAAGAGTAACTTTTTTGAAATTGTGAAGATGATTTCGATCGATTTTACTGTTTAAAAGTGTAAAGTAATATACAAAAATGGCTTGACTGTCTCTTCCATATCTCATTCTCCACGCAGCTTATAGAAATGAGTTGAAACAACGAAGATATGAGTGTCATATTGCACATTATATGACCAATGATTTTTCTATTGGTGACGATGAATTTACAGCTAATTATAGAGAAAGCAGAGTTATTTTACGAAATCTAATTAAATTGGCTTGGACTTCTAATTGTGAAATATTAGGCGTGTTGTTTATGATGACAATGTTCTATTTGGTGTACAATAAATAATGTAATAAAATAAATAATATTATGTATGTGTAATGTGTAATGATGATGTAAATAAAAATAAATTTTATCAACCGTCTATTTATCTAATACTCTTACAGGCAAATAGGTGCCAAGGTATTTATTTATTCATTTATTTATTGCATTCATGTTGTTCACAAGTTGGTACATAATATAATTTTTTAATAGACTGAAACTTGAGCTCTCAAGGCACAGCAATATGGCTTTAAACTAAACAATTAGACTCAAAATAAACATAACAATTACCTAATCATAAATCTTCTAAATAATAAACTATTATCGTACTATGGTACTCTCTTTTTTTACTACTTCATTTAATAAACTAACTAATATTTAAATAAGTGAACTTAACATCTATCATTTAAAAAGTCATTAATACTATAATAACATTTATTAACTAGGTATTTCTGGAGGGTTTTCTTAAAATCTATTATATATACCCTATTATCATTGCTTACATTTTTCATACATTCAAGTATTTTTTTATATATTTATGCACATTATAAATAAACTAGTATGTACAAACGATAGCTTGGATAAAGATAGAGCCATGGTATTAACTAAATAAAAACTTCCTTGTAGTATAGTTGATAAAATTAATATTATAAACATACCTTTATGCTTTATGTTGCTTTTTAAACTTAAAATCTCTGGATTTAATTTGTAAGTATGAACATCCATGCACATGATTCACTGGTATAACAATCACTCAACAAATAAAACACTTCACATAACTAAGACCCTTGTTCTTGACTAGAAAAGATTTCTTTCAACAGGGACTCAAGAGTATAGCAAACAAAGTTTTGAAATTCGAATCTCACGCCTAATCAACACAATCACGGTACTTTTTAAATTGTAGATAAGTGTAAGCAACAGACGACTCCTATACAGCCAAGCCAACATATTTTTTTTTACATAATTGAGGTCTTTTTAAGGAAAATATAATGAAATATTGTTAATTGGTTTCTATTTACGCAATTTTAATGTGAAACTACCTTTAAATAACGGTATTTTATTAAATTTTTACTAGAAATAGTTAAACAATAGTTTATCGATCCCTATATCACAGCACTACGACAGATGTTAACGCTGCTCACTTCACGTCGAATGTAGCTAATTATTGAGTGATTCAGATTTTAATCCAATAACAACGTTATTGTGTTCAAGAGTAAGACTTTAAGGTTTTCTTTGGACTTGAATTGGAATTTTATTAGTATTGCGATTGTTTTCTAGAGTAAGCCTGCTGGTCAGCGCGGCACAGTAGACCATAGTCCCTACCAAAGTGAAGGGGGCCCGTTCCCAACAGTGGGATGTAAATAGGCTGGAAAGAGAGAGTGAGTAGGTACCTACGAGTATAATAAATAGTTTGCAGCCAGATTTTTTTTAGATTGTTCGGCAGTAGCCATACCAGACAGACATTCAAAGATACAATTTATTTATTTTGAAATGGTATCTCGAATTCGAAGAATACCTTTTTATAATGGATGCCATTGAGTTCCTAACAAAAAATATAATAAGTATAGCTGTACACCTCAAGGTAGATAGCTACTAGTAAAAAACTCCATTAAATAGGTTACTGACACAGCAGATTTTTTGCGCAAATAGTTTTTAGAGTTATTATTAATGCTATATTTTAATTTTAATATTGTGTGATTGATTTATTGATTCTAACTTCTACGTAATAGTAGTTAAGTGAGTTCGTGTGCTGTCAAGGTCAAGGTTCGATTCTAAAAAGCTTATTGTTGAGCTTTATGTAAGGATATCTACAACGGAACACGGAAAATATTTGTTTATTTATGTAATAATAAAAACAATAAAATAAAAATAATAATAATCGGTTGCAGATAGAGCAAAATCTTTAAAAAAAATTCTGATTGCATTCATATGCATGTTGGTAAATTCACGTAGAGGGTCATTTCTTTTTATGCACATACGTCATAAAAATTTACTCTTGTTATTTTTCCACGTGATAATAATAAGAAATAAAAGTTTTATTTAAAAATACAGGGTACATATAGGGCAGGTAACTTAGTAGGTTCTAAGTTAGACCACAGATAATATAGGTTAGTTAGACGAACATTCGTTTGAGGCGTCGTCATAACAAAACTACGTTACTGGAATTTAATGAACATTATATATGAAAATAACAAATTCAATTTCTTTAGCGATTCTACCTATGTAGTGATTGTATGCTAGCAAAATAATGCTGTTATTAGTTTAGCGTAAAAACTAAGAATAAACTATTGCCAGTTAAGTATAGATATGCATGTCCTATTTACGGGATTGCTATTGCTGTCTGAAGTTGAATCAATCCTCAGTCAATCAATTAATGCAATCTTTTATTTAAAGAGAAAAGATTTTAATGCCATTTTTGAAATAGATAAAGTGGTTCACAGGATTAGTTTTTAGGGTTCCGTACCCAAAGGGTAAAAACGGGACCCTATTACTGAGACTTCGCTGTCCGTCCGTCCGTCCGTCCGTCCGTCCGTCCGTCCGTCCATCCGTCCGTCCGTCCGTCCGTCCGTCCGTCCGTCTGTCACCAGGCTGTATCTCAAGAACGGTGATAGCTAGAGAGTTGAAATTTTCACAGATGATGTATTTCTATTGCCGCTATAACAACAAATACTAAAAATAAAATAAAATAAATATTTAAGGGGGGCTCCCATACAACAAACATAATTTTTTTACCGTTTCTTGCTCGATACTAATAACGTTGCCTTATGTTGCATAGATAATGGTACGGAACCCTTCGTGCGCGAGTCCGACTCGCACTTGACCAATTATTTAGTATTATTTGTTAAGGTTTTGTGTATATTGGGGGAGGGGTGAAGCTTATTAATTATAAACGAGGATGATACCGCGGGTATTGGCTAGTTGTACAACACTTGAAAACAAGATCTATCTTAAATTTATCTATTTATTATATTCTCATCTTGATATAAAACGTATTAGCTTTAATACTACTTAAGAAATAAGTCTAAAGGGTAATATATTACACACGCATTTGTCTCCAAGTAAAAACAAATTGACTCAGTTCAGTCTTCGTATTAGAACCTTGAAGTAAAAACAATTTTCTTCATATTACACAAAATATATTTACCGTACAGGTGTTTATATTTAAATAACATCGTGTTACTGTTTGTCGATACGGGAATTTGGCCATGGCCTGTTGTGGGTATGTATGTTAAAATATTTACGTTCCAACATTTTTAGTTTTACGAAACGTGACTATTTCGCAGTCCTCAGTACCCTGGCCTTTCTAATAGGCACTATTGGGAATTTGTTGTAACATTTTATGTCATTATTCTCTTTGCATACATTTATAAAAAACTGTTTTCGTGTGAGACACCGACACTAATAGGTTTTTCGATAAGAAAAATTCTTAACGTTGGATCTGAAATTATGGAATTTTACGTTTCCTACAGGATTCTCGCGGTGCTGGGTATCTGGCACTCTGGCAGTTGCTTTATCTGTCAGCTTTTTGTCCAAAGTTTAATAATTCCCTCAAAGAACACAATAATGTTCAGTGTTGTGCCGCCCGTATCTAGTGACTTCTATCGACCTTCATAATAACATGAGCCCATTTTGTACACCGCTCCATTCTACCTCTCCCTACTTGCTCTTTTAGTACTCGATTGCATATGTATGGTAATCAAAACCTTCGATACATTCCATTAATAATAAAATAGAAATACTCATTCAAGTCTTGAAGACTGTGCGTCTTACCTTATTTACCAGAAATGCGACTGCAGTGAAATGCGGTTTTGTGGACGCAGCAAGTGTTTATATATCTATCTTTGTCGTACACTAGTATTTTAATTGTGACAGAAAGCGCTAGAGATATAAGGTAAACGCGTTAGTTAGCGGCCGGTTCGTAAGCAACACTCGTGACTTCGTCAGAATCGTCAGTAAGTGTAGATTCGAGCTGTGAGACGGAGGTGGTCTGTTTGGAAGTTTTGCGTTTACAATTTACGTGTATATTTACAAACTTTATCGTGTTTTGTTTTTCATAGTACCAGCACTTTCATGAATGATGCTTTAAGAAATGAACACATACTTTTTGGTTCACTTTTAGTTTTGACTGTTTTAAATTTTTTAACGACGTTAAACTATTGTTTTTAATTTCAGTGTTAGTTGGTGTTTTAACCTTGTGTTTGTTGATTGACGTGTTTTTTTTCGACGGGAGTTTATTTTGGCGCGTATGATGTAAGCGCCCCGCTGTACCGGGTTTGATTCCCGTGTGGATATGGGACTTGCAACGTGTTGAATCGGAAATATGCATACTTCAATGATGATGGTAAGTCATAATAAATTATAAATTAGTATTTCTATTGGATTAAATATTTTAGTGATAATACTGATAATAGATTGGGTACTTGTATAGGCACAGTATACATATAGGGATAATTTATAAAGATAGGTAATAGGAATTAGATAGCTATCTAGTACCTAATGTAAGTAAGTAAAAATTATAATTAATTTAAGGAAATAACCTGGATAGATATGCAGAGAAAATAATTGGAAGTAGATACTATCCTGAAAGAAAAGTAGAAACCGTTAAAGGGTTGTTCATTAATTACGCGAAGTTTTGTGCCTGCCTTTTGTGTCTAATATTTGAGGAAGTTTAAAACAAATTTTTTTTTTTAGTTAGCCTGAATTAACGCATGTTTTAAGCAAATAATATTGATAGGGAGTGGATGAAGCCAAGGAAGTATGCTTCGATCGTAGCAGATGGCACTCTATACTACTCTATAGTCTCTGCCTACCACCATGGGAAAAAGGCGTGATGTTATGATGATGATGATGATGATGAATATTTATAGATTCTATTTGATAGATCCGCATGTATTTTTATATGCAGCATACTATTGGACGCTATTTATTAGACTATCCTCTTTAATATCTATCAGAGTATTTTTTTTAATTGCATTAGATTTTGCGGTAAGTAGGTTAATGATGAGGGCTTTTACCCTAAGTTGGCCACATTACCAAAAACTGAGCAAAATTTTATACACAATAACTTCGTGCCTTTTTGTGACTGAACTGAACCTACTTTAGTGTAGGAAATCCTCGTAAACCTATATTTGTCATTATGATTACTATCCAACAATTTGAGCAGTTTTGTGGTAAACTTTGAAGAAAAACTATCAAGCCCATTGTATTAACAGGGTAATTTTACTTCATAACTAGATCTGTTATCTCTATTTGTTAAAAATTAAGTTTTAATAGCCTTACTCGGGAAATATACTATCCAACAGTAAAATAGTTTTTGAAATCAAACGTTAGTGAGATTAGCGCGTTCAAACAAACAAACAAACTCTTTAGCTTTATAACATTAGTATGGATACTCATTAAAAAAATTTGCGTTATGAATATGCTAGCTACTTAAAGTCAAAGTCAATGACAAATTCAAAGATTTTTATTTAAGTAGGTAAGATATACATGCTCTTTTAAGAAGTCAGAAGCTAGGCGTCTGTTCCAAAAGGGAATTCCATGGAGAAGAACAGACAAGAAACTCCAAAAATCCCCCTGTTAGACACGTATTTTAGGAGGGCATATGATCTACTATAGATAAATAAAAAATCATATACAGAGCTAAATACAGTTGCCTACAAAATAATTTAGCTGCTATTTGCGTACTAAATAATAATATTTTGTCCGCTGCAGCACAAAGTCCACAAAACACGAAATGTAGGTTATCAATATATCTATTTGCATATAAAAATGAATTTAAATATACGTATGTACCTATGTATAAAGTAATTAGTACAATAACTTGTAATCGGGTGACTGATTAATATATTGTAAAGGTCGTGATCATTGAATATAACCTATTCAATAATACAGGCCACATATGGTTTATTTTTATTAAAAAGTAATAAAAATTTTTGAAAAAGGAATAAAAAAAGAAAAAGGATTGGGGATTTGAGAGGACATAAAAGATGATGAAAAATAGATTGTGAGACAAATATGAATTTAAAAAGAATACAATTATTTATAAAGCCTTAAAAAAAAAAAATGTGTGAAGCCTCTGCTTCACATAACCCTTTTTCTTGCAGAACAATTCATTTATCTCCCTTCTAGGACTTGTTACATTTACCAAATAAAACATTTAAGGCTTTATAAATAATTGTATTCTTTTTAAATTCATATTTGTCTCACAATCTATTTTTCATCATCTTTTATGTCCTCTCAAATCCCCAATCCTTTTTCTTTTTTTTATTCCTTTTTCAAAAAATTATCATTGAATAGGTTATATTCAATGATCACGACCTTTACAATATACACAAAAAAATACCGGCCAAGTACGAGTTGGACTCGCGCAAAATGCGTTCCCTACCTACCATATATTCATCTCCCTCGCCGGCTCAAGGCACTATTATTGCTAGGCAGGGCAAGAGGCGGAAAAAAAGCAAAAAAAATCACACAATCTTAATGTCGTATCTCTATAGATACGACATTATAAAGATGGTTAAACGTGTGTTGTATACAAATACAAGAAACGTTTTTCAGTTAATGATACCTCTATATGTATCAACTAGCTGCTGCCCTCGACTCCGTCCGCGTAGAAATTAGGAAATTTTCTCCGTTTTTGCATTTTTAACTACTGCTTGAGTGAGTATTATAAACGTAAGAGTAAACAAATATAATCAGAATGAACGATCTGCTAAGCTATCAGGAGTTACACGTGTTATTGTGAGTCAACCATAAAATATAGATATGTGCTGTTTCGGGATATTTTTTAGACAATTTTATGTAGAATATTTCCGTCATACATGATTTCTATGTAACTTTAACCATTAAGGCTGCACACGCGACGGAAGCTTAAAAAATGGAGCACCTTTTCCCGTTTTCCCAACATTTCCCTTCACTACTCTGCTCCTATTGATTGTAGCGTGATGAAAAGTATACTATAACCTGCCCAGGAGTATGAAGAATAATTGTACCAAGTTTCGTTAAAAGCCGTCGAGTAGTTTTTGTTTCTATAAGGAACATACAGACGGACAGACAGACAGACAGACAGACAGACAGACAGACAGACAAAAATTTTACTGATTGCATTTTTGGCATCAGTATCGATCACTAATCACCCCCTGATAGTTATTTTGAAAATATATTTCATGTACAGAATTGACCTCTCTACAGATTTATTATAAGTATAGATAACTGAAAAACGTTTGTTGTATTTGTTGTTTAGGTGTCAACAGACATACATCATCTGTGAAAATTTTAATTCTGTGGCTATCATTGTTCCTGAGATACAGCCTGATGTCAGGCGGGAAAGCGACGCCGCGACGTCTCAGTACCAGGATCCTGTTTTATCTTCTGACACGGAATCCTAACAAAGAATTAAAAGGTTACCTATTGTGTCCGATTAATAATGGATATCTGATAAATAATTACTTGTGTACATAGTTTAGTGTTGCCATTGAAATCAATTTCGGTTAATTGATTTGACTTTAAACTTTTTTAATTGTTATTCTATTGATTGCGTATTCATTATATAAGCATAAGAATAATTGAGTCGAGTAAATTCTTAAAATAGTAAAAAATAATATTTGCTATTTTTCTTTTCTTGAATTTATATAAGTATCTAAAACTCGTGATGCCATTATTGCAATCGTTACCAACTTACCAGTTTTTGCTCAATGAATCAGTGCAGGGAAGACTTAACATTTTAGAGCATGAAGCTTTAGTTATGTCATCACCCCATATCTCAACATTTGTACTGCAACATATTATGGAGGAGGCCCATTAGCCCAGGTTTAATTATGGCTGGTATTTACATATGGTAGTTGCTATAAATGTTATTATTATAGAAATTCTTATTTTTCTCCATTTTATTACAATAGATATAAAACAATATAACCAACTCCACTGTCTACGAATACTTAACAACAATAACAAAAACTAATAATTAAAAAAAAAGAAATAATTTAAGAAAAAAGAAACTGTTGTTGTAAAAGTGTTATGTAATAAAATTAAAGTTAGTTAAAAACAACTTCCGTTAAAGGTTAACAATTGTATTTTATAGTTAGCAATGAATAAAGTAAAAGATTACGTCATATATAACCGGCTGTTAAAACAGCTGATAGTTACTTCTAGTACTAACACGACTATAACTATCCGAGTACAGCAGAAGGATAATGTTATGGGATATTTGGAGCTCTTTGATACCAATTCTACGTGCAGAACTAAAAAAAGGAAAATTGATACAGTTAATATCACAATTTGGCAATGTTAATCGAACTTTCTTGTTATAAAAACTGTTTATTATAGACTAAAAATTTTAATAAATATACATGTGCACAAAGAAATAGCCGCTTAATCAAAATACACAATAGTTGTTTTAATATTTTGGTGAAGTTTAGATAGATAGATAGATTACTCTTTATTGTACACCATTTTACCTTACAGTAGCTTATTCTATGTTAACAATAATGTAGTACAATAGGTGGTCTTATAAGCCACACAAATTGGTAATGCGCCTGGCGGCCATGTTGGTGACTTCATAGTGACGTATAGATGAGAATATTACATTTTGTTAGCTGTACTTTTTCTTTGCTGATGACGTCACAAGGGCGTTAATTTGACAAGGCTCCAGCGCATTACCAATTTGCGTGGCTTATATTACATGCTGCGATCTCTTCCAGACAACCTTTGGATGGACTACGTTAATTTGGTCAAAGAGAGGGCTTTATGTGGTGTACTCTACCCTACAAAGATTAGCTTTACATACTTACATAAATTTAATACATATATAAATACACATACATAAATACATACCTATACATACACATGCTTACAAAAATACATAAACAAATATGCCTACACTCAGGAGATAAAAGAGTATAAAATAATACTTTTTTAAATTTAATCACGTTATTTATATTATGTCAGTGATAGATAGTACTCTTTTACCCTTTTCTTGAAAGTAGCTACTGATTGAGCACTTCTTATATTTATAGGTAGCTCATTCCGTAGGCGAGCTGCTTCGACAGTAAATGATTTAGCATAAAACTTGGTGGAATGGGCAGGTATAGATAGAATGGGGTTTTCCGATGATCTCAAGCTTTTCGTGTGTGTATCGTGAAGAAAGTTAAAAGTTTAGTTGTGCACGTAGAATTGGTACCTTAGTCACTTTTTGTGGCGTAACTGGCTGGCTAGAATCAGACACAAAAGGAAATAATAAATTAAATTATAGAGTTAGAATTGTTAAGTAGGGCGTACAATACCAAGTCTCTTGCAAATTAATAAATCAAGGAATTTTTGTTTTTATTATGTCAAATAGTTGATCTCTTAAAGAAAAAGAAAAAAAATAATACGAGCATAGTTAAAATTAAAGAAACTTAATCTATTTTAAAACTCTCATTTTTTAAAACCAGTTACAAAATTACTTAGGTATATCAAAATCACAACATGTCTTATTATTCTACTATTTACTTACTTCTAGATTTTCACATTGTCCATGTGGTGACGGATTAAGTACACTAGTTTCACCACTCCATCTCCTTCCCAGGGTGCTGTAAAACTCAACTAGGGGATATTGACACAAATGACATTCTCTATGAGAGACGGCAAACTCGATAACACTTATGCCAACACGCCTGGTCAGCGCGGCGTAGTTTACCATAAACTCTCCCAAAGTAGATGGGCCTCGTGCCCAACTGTGGGACGTTAACGGGCTGTAGAGATTTTCACAATAGTTGTGTAGTTACAGGTTTTACATCATCATCTTTTTCAGTAAACCTTAACTTAATTCTCGCTATAGTTAGTCTTCGGCAAGATTAATCTAATGCCTATTTAGAATTAACTTTTAGAACAGAATCGAATAGATTTTTTTTTTTTTTTTAAATAATAAATAAGAATGGACATTTCACACAACGTCCTCTGGTCCCAAGCTAAGCTTATATGCTTGTGTTATGGGTACCAGAATACGGATAGAATACATATACTACTTTTTTCTTTTTTTGGAAATACATACATACTTATAATATATAGAAACACCCAGACGCAGTACAAACATTTGTATGACAATTAGAAAAATCACACAAATGATTGTCCCGAGCGGGAATCGAACCCGCGAACTCTTGATCGGCAGTCCGTTACCAGAACCACTACACCACGAGGCCCGTCATTTGCATAAACATGTGTAGGTACATGTCATGTGGTAGTCAATTTTACAATTTTTGGTATCAACATGTTTTGCCTATTTAGGCATACAAATTTAATATATTATTATGTATAACATCATGCAATTAATTACTTTTGCAATAAGAAAAGGATAGAAGTAAATTAAAATTAACGATACCGAAATTATTCACGTAACTTTATTGCGATAGATGGCTCTGTATAAATACTGAAGTAGCCCGGTATCCTAAAATATTCAAGTGTTTAATTGCATTCCGATTGTAACGGATGTGTTTCTTGAGCTTTCAGCATAGATAAATATATTGTATAACTACTGAAAATAGACATTTTGCATGATGTCTGCGTAAGTATTTTAATTACATGTAGGTACGGGTTTGATATAGAGTAGGTAAATACTTTTCAAATTTACGTGTTAAAAAAACAAATTGTTGATTCCAAAATTAAAAATCGATTGGTTATTCTTAGGAGTCTGTGACAAAGAGTAAAAACCGTTGTTGTTTAAATATAATTTAAAATGCTAATCACATCTAAAATATTCCGAGCTTTTTATGTGTTTTTCTCGTCTGTAACATGTACTAAGTGTATTTGTGTGTATATCCCTATACTGTATGTGTGTCTCATGTACGTACCTAATGTACAGTGTATGTATTGTATATGTCTTATACCCCTAGCTTGTTTTGCCTAAAAGAATTGTGTAAGGCGGCCCTTGCCGATAACAAGTAGTTAGTTACAAATTAATGACAATAATAGTCCAATATAAAAGACATTTTCGTTCTAAGTTCTATAAAACTTTGACAAAATAGAACTTAGAAACACTCTCTATGTTGCAATATAATTCGTTCGTAATTTTCCCTCGTAAATGTGTGTAATAGTTTTTCAGACCGCTACTAACTCGACCTTAACTACGGTCGCGTGATAACGTTGTGTATTGTACTATTATGGCCTTGATAAATTGTTTAATTAACACTTTATTGAGCCTTAGGGCTATTTAGAGTTGTGTACAGGTAGATGGCTACTATACTCGTAAATTCCATTTGTTTTATTGCGTTTCGGATGTTAAAGCAAATCATAATATTATTATGATGACTTGCCACGCCTGTTGAATATTTTGCGTAAAAGATGTTTGCTTTATTTTTCAAGATATGTTTTGTGATCTGCTATTAAATGTAATTTATTTTGTAACAGAACTGTAAAAATCCTATGAAATCATTACAAACTTCAGTGTTTGACATAATAAATTTAACATTTTAGTAATTTTACAGTTAAGTAAGCTTAAGCTTAATGAGCTTATTAATATTCAAAATACTTGTTTTGTTTCTGATATATTCCTTATCCTTACTAATTTATAATTACGAAATCCGGATGATGACATAGTAATAATTTTGACGAGCTTAAGTGTTAATGTGTGGAACGAAACGATAGCGCGATTTAAATAACGTACAACGCCATCTATTGAGCAGAAGAGTAAAATTCTGTTTGTTAAGGATTGATTTCGTTTCACGCGTACGATGTCGCGGGCAACAGCTAGTACATATTTGTTAAATCTATTAAGGCTGCTTCATTGTTGCCGACTTTTCACCAATATAAATACTACACGATCATTTAGGTCGTGAAGACCAGAAACGTGTTCTAAATAATCGCGGTACTTGAGATTGTAAACCTATATAAAGCATTTGAATTCAAGTAATTTCTAGCGATTTGTAACAGGTATAAAACCGCTTTCCCATTATTGGACACGAAGTTCCTATGTAACGAAAAGGTAAATAATTGATCTATAAGGCGTTTGAAAAGAGTTTTCTGTCGTAGGATTTAAATGTTTGTTACCTATTTATTTATGCCTATGCTTTAGTTAAAATTTATTTATTTATTAGTCAGGAAAACAACCTTCATTTTGAACCAATATCAAAAGAAAAAGTAAGAATAATAAATTAATAATAATGGACTAATGTGAGCGTTCCCCATAAAAATACCTATTCTAAGCGGTAATTGGACCAATAATCTCTTGCGAAAAGCAAAAAATTCTGACTGAGCCACTAAATAAGGTTTCTTCTATTTTATGAAATCACTAGCAGTTGCCCGCGACTCCGTACGCGTGGAATTTAGAAAACTTTTCCCGTTCTTGCAACACTTTTCACTACTGCTTCGCTCCTATTAGTCGCAGCGTGATGTTATATAGCCTATAGCCTTCCTCGACGAATGTGCTATCCAACACTGAAAGAATTTTTTAAATCGGATCAGTGGTTCCTGATTTGTTGATCGATATCTAAAATTAGGCGTCGATTAACATTATTTTCATTCGTTCTCCGTAAGACAACTGGGTTTTGTGTATTTAAAGTTTATTCTTGCCAAGTTTTAATTGGATATTGGCACATTGTATATTCTTCAAGTTTCAAATGAGACTAAATCGAAAACTTTAATACAATTCATTATGTTCGTATTTATATAGTCTATAAATCTCATTTGTTATCGAGATGAATAGACTTATTTAATTTAGTTTGATAGAAAAAGTTACTTTCTTTAAAAGAGAATGTTGGTGGCACTAGATAAATATTTTAATACTTAATTTTAATTCCATCCTGTCTAGGTATAATGCATTTTATTTCTAAATCTTATTCCTTATCTTACAAAGAAGTATGGTCATATATGGTCTGAAAGTCCACTTCTAAGGAGACCCGTATCCATCGATAGCCTACAAAATTCAGGATCACTTTCATAATCATTTAAGTCACTTGGAGCCGCGATCTTTTAAACACATACAAAATGTAATTTCGAAGTCACAACTAATGAATTCCAAATAGAGACAGCAGGTTGGTAGACAATACCGGTACTGATTTTACGTGCACTATAAAACTTAACTAAACAATGCGCCAATGAAACCATTTCAATTTTTTATTGATGGCTCCAGTATTTGGAGACCACATTCATCAAAATATTACAATCTAGCTAAAATTACTTATTAGCCTTGGTTGGCTAGAATAGCCAACTAAGGCTAATAAGTAATTTTAAGCTAACTTAAATTAGATACTAAAATCTTTATCTTTACTAAATTATAAGTGCGAAATCCAGAAGATGACACAATGATAATTTTGACGAGCATAAGTGTTGGTGTGTGGAACGAAACTATAGCGCGATCTAAAAAACGTACAACGCCATCTATTGAGCAGAAGAGTAAACTTATGTTTGTTAAGGATTGATTTCTAAATTTCACGCGTACGAAGTCGCGGGCAACAGCTAGTAGAATAATAACTAAGAATGTGTCCATCAATACTTTTCTTAATGTCTCTATTTAAGGCGAAGGCACTTTGTTTTTGTGTTCCTTAAAGTTAGCACTTACTGCACTAATTAACACTATCACTATTGAAAAACTAGTTCGAACGGTTTTATTCTTTTAAGCAATTGCACATGAATTAAAAAATATTTTCTTTTATTAGGGTTCCGTACCCAAAGGGTTAAAACGGGACCCTATTACTGAGACTTCGCTGTCCGTCCGTCCGTCCGTCCGTCCGTCCGTCACCAGGCTGTATCTCAAGAACAGTGATAGCTAGAGAGTTGAAATTTTCACAGATGATGTATTTCTATTGCCGCTATAACAACAAATACTAAAAATAAAATAAAATAAATATTTAAGGGGGGCTCCCATACAACAAACATGATTTTTTTACCGTTTCTTGCTCTCATACAACAAACGTGATTAATTAAGTATTGTGTGTGTTGTTTGCTTATTTATTAATAACGTGCCTTATGTTGCATAGATAATGGAACGGAACACTTCGTGCGCGAGTCCGACTCGCACTTGACCAATTTTCTTTTATAAAAGATCTTACGAAATTCTACAGATAATATTGTTATGTCAAATAAAGTAATTTAACACTGTGTTATGGAGTTGATCGACATCGTTTATCGTGTGAAACAATGAGTGAGCGTGAGTCGATTTACATATTACTTAATCAGTATGATTAGCACTTGTAATGTACCTATCGCTGAACTTTGGTACTGCTGCGTCAGATTTTATAAAATGTAGTTGCAACAGAGCGTCTGGAATTCGCTTCGTCTTACTACAACTCTGTTTAGGCAGTATTATTATTATCGTATTAGCTAATTCTCGCGTTTTCATTCGTGTTTAGAATTATTGAACTCCCCTTTTCCAATATACACCAAACCTTAAAAAGTTACACGAAAGATCATCCTTTTGAACAATTCTATCTAATAAAATAAATAAAGATATAAGCTCACATAGGGATACACATACAAAAAAATTGGTCAAGTGCGAGTCGGACTCGCGCACGATGGGTTCCGTACCATTATCTATGCAACATAAGGCAACGTTATTAGTATCGAGCAAGAAACGGTAAAAAAATCATGTTTGTTGTATGGGAGCCCCCCTTAAATATTTATTTTATTTTATTTTTAGTATTTGTTGTTATAGCGGCAATAGAAATACATCATCTGTGAAAATTTCAACTGTCTAGCTATCACCGTTCTTGAGATACTGGGTACGGAACCCTAAAAATCATGTTTGTTGTATGGGAGCCCCCCTTAAATATTTTTTTTTTTTTTTTTAGTATTTGTTGTTATAGCGGCAATAGAAATACATCATCTGTGAAAATTTCAACTGTCCAGCTATCACCGTTCTTGAGATACTGGGTATGGAACCCTAAAAATCATGTTTGTTGTATGGGAGCCCCCCTTAAATATTTATTTTATTTTATTTTTAGTATTTGTTGTTATAGCGGCAATAGAAATACATCATCTGTGAAAATTTCAACTGTCCAGCTATCACCGTTCTTGAGATACTGGGTATGGAACCCTAAAAATCATGTTTGTTGTATGGGAGCCCCCCTTAAATATTTATTTTATTTTATTTTTAGTATTTGTTGTTATAGCGGCAATAGAAATACATCATCTGTGAAAATTTCAACTCTCTAGCTATCACCGTTCTTGAGATACACCCTTTGGGTACGGAACCCTAAAAACGACTCTAATTTTTTTACTTTTTAGGGTTCCGTACCCAAAGGGTAAAAACGGGACCCTATTACTGAGACTTCGCTGTCCGTCCGTCCGTCCGTCCGTCCGTCCGTTCGTCCGTCCGTCTGTCACCAGGCTGTATCTCAAGAACGGTGATAGCTAGAGAGTTGAAATTTTCACAGATGATGTATTTCTATTGCCGCTATAACAACAAATACTAAAAATAAAATAAATATTTAAGGGGGGCTCCCATACAACAAACATGATTTTTAGGGTTCCGTACCCAGTATCTCAAGAACGGTGATAGCTAGACAGTTGAAATTTTCACAGATGATGTATTTCTATTGCCGCTATAACAACAAATACTAAAAATAAAATAAAATAAATATTTAAGGGGGGCTCCCATACAACACACATGATTTTTAGGGTTCCGTACCCAGTATCTCAAGAACGGTGATAGCTAGACAGTTGAAATTTTCACAGATGATGTATTTCTATTGCTGCTATAACAACAAATACTAAAAATAAAATAAAATAAATATTTAAGGGGGGCTCCCATACAACAAACATGATTTTTTTACCGTTTCTTGCTCGATACTAATAACGTTGCCTTATGTTGCATAGATAATGGTACGGAACCCTTCGTGCGCGAGTCCGACTCGCACTTGACCAATTATTTTTATTAAGTACATATTCACGGAAATTCCATACAACGTCCTCTGGTCCCAAGCTAAGCTTATTGCTTGTGTTACGGATACCAGAATACGGATATACTACATATACTACTTTTCTTTTGTAAATACATACTTATAATAAATAGAAACACCCAGACGCAGAAGAAACATTTGTATGACATTTAAAACATCACACAAATGATAGTCCCGAGCGGGAATCGAACCTGCGACCTCGTCAACGACAGTCCGTTAAACCACTAGACCACGAAGCCCGTCAATTTAATTAAAATCGTTAGTCTATATTATAAAGATTTTCTAAGTTCTGTTAACATTGCTGAAGTGTGATATTGATACTATCAATTTTCATTTTTTAGTTAAGTTTAGTTGAGGTCGTAGAATCGGTACCAATATCAATATTCAAACACACTTATGACTTTCCGCTTCAATACACGAGAAATAACATTAGTTAAATGAAAAGGAAGTGTGTCTGTGTGTGGCCTTGCATGTTTATTGGCAACCCTGACTAGAACAACAGACGAACGGACTGGGTATTATGTCATAAACACATGTGAGTTTAGTTGCATTCGGTGTATTTTTGTACACATGATTTTTTCTTACTGAATTCTTAGAAATTGATATTCGTAGAAA
The DNA here is from genome assembly GCA_916999025.1 of Orgyia antiqua. Lineage (NCBI taxonomy): Eukaryota > Metazoa > Arthropoda > Insecta > Lepidoptera > Erebidae > Orgyia > Orgyia antiqua. Next base: position 25,172,048 of record OU779868.1, read on the forward strand.
TGTGATGCGTTTTATAATTTGTTTTTGCCTGTTTTTACAGATGTATGTCACAAAAAGGCTGTCTTATTGCTAATAAAAAAAGTTCAAGAAAAACACGGGGCATTATTCAAGCTTCCGTGTACTGTTTAGGCCCTTGCCTTTCAGCCTAGGCTTTAAAATAATTAACATCTACCTATAAATGTAGGTAAATCCTTAGGTGTTTTCTAGTACTGAATTTTGTGAGTTGATGAATGAGGTTTAGCAGTGAGTTTAAAGAAGAAAATGTATCAGTGTAACACAATTCTCTCTCCCTCTCTCTCCAGCCCACTAACGCCCCACTGTTGGGCACGGACCTCCTCCACTTTGGGAGGGATTGTGGTCTATTGTGCCGCGCTGACCAGGCGTGTTAGCACAAGGTTTATTTTCGAGTTTTCCGTCTCTCATAGAAGATAGTATCTGTGTACAATATCCTTTAGCTGACTTTTACAGCACCCTTGGGAGGAGATGGGGTTGTGACACTTGTATTCTTAATCCGTCACCACACGGAGAACGTAAACAACGAACGTAACACAATTAGTAACTCAATATTATCTTCTCATAACAGTTTAGCTAAAATTTTATAAATTGAATGAAAAAAAAATTATTTAAAAAAGTTTTTTTACGTTAAATGTTTTAGTAGGTCAAGTCAAGCCGCTGTTATGCCGTAAGCCGATAACATAATTCACGATTAGAGGGCTAGCAACGGCCAATACAATAGAACACACCCCTGGGACCGATTACGACGAGAAAAACGAATATTTCTTTACAATAAAGTCGCTAAGGGATCACTGTTTGTAGTTCTATTGAATTATTATAAGAATGGGGTTATAAAATAGATTAATTCATGAGAACTGCCAGCTGTCAGACTCTTGTAGGCTTGGGACAAGTAAGCTGCATAGATTTTGTTTAAAATAAAGGTTCTGATAATAGATTACGTCATATACAGGGTGTGGCGTAAATAGTGGTCCACCGTTCAGGGTTAGGTACATCAGGTAGGTACCTACACCATACCAAAATTTTAAACCGGTCCGCCGACTGGTTACGGAAAAAAAAATATTTTTAATTTTTTTCAAGAAATTCCCATTTTCATTACGAATTTGACCACAGTTTCAACAAAAAACATTATTTTTGATTTTCTATTCGTGTTTATTCATGTTGAATGTATGAGCTATCATAAAAAAATAAAGATTTGTATTGAAATTGTAGCCTTTACGAGAAAAAGTGATTTCTTCTCAATTCTTAACCTAAATTTTATCGCATCACTCATATTCAGGAGCGTTTTTTGAAAAAGAAATGTACTACACTGTTAGTGCCCATGCATTTAAAAATATGCTCATGATGTACTGATTATAAAATGGTATAATAGTACCGCTTTTCAAAAATAGAAAAAAAAAATACTGCATTTGTAACTGAAAATAAGTAAGTCTTCCTGTTACCATTTTCGCAACATAATATTGAAACAAAAATTTCGTCTACCTTATTTATGTGCCCATTCTTACTGTAAACTTGGTCATAGTGACAACGACAATATTATTATTGTAATTGTATTGGCAAATGAGAACACAAAAGTTACTACAGACAGGGTATTAAAAAAAAACAACTTTGACATCATAATTATTTATTTATTGATTAATACAATCGGTGCTCAAAATGGCCCCCATTCGCAGCTATACACGCTCTGCACCGTCGAATAAAGGAGCGTTTAAGACGTCGAGCAAACCCGCTTTCATTGATTTTTCCAGCTGCTGTCAGAATCCTGGTCCTTAATTCTTCAATATTATTTATTGGTCCCTTGTATACGTCTTCCTTTAAGCATCCCCAATAAAAGAAATCCAAAGGATTAAGGTCTGGGGAGCGTGGTGGCCATAGTATTGGGCCTAACCGCCCTATCCATCTGTTTGGATAGGCCACATTAAGGTGCTCTCGTACCCTTACTGCATAGTGAGCGGGACAGCCATCATTTTGTAGCCACATGCTGTCTCGGATCTCTGTAGGGACACTTTCTAGAAGTACGGGTAAATCTGTCTGTAAGAACCCAAGATACCTTTCTGCGGTTAAGGTTTCTGGCAGTTCTAATGGACCAATTATTTGTCCGTTAATAATGCCGACCCAAAGGTTTATTTTAAATTGGTATTGCGATCGATCTTGTCTCATGACGTGCGGATTTTCTAACTGCCAGCTGTGCAAGTTGTGTAAATTTAAATATCCATCTTTTCTGCAAGATGATTCGTCACTCCAAAGTATTTTATTAAAAAATTGCTCGTCCTCTCGTATTCTACGCAGCATTTCTCTGCAAAATCTCACTCGCGGAGGATAGTCCCTTGGTAACAGAGTCTGTACCCTTGTATAATGGTAGGGATGTAGCTCGTGTCTTTTTAAAATGCGATGTACGGTTCTGGTAGATATCCCCGTTGTGCGAGATAAGACTCGGACTGAGGTTGTAGGATCTTGTTCTGCCAAATTCAGTACCTGATCATCGGCATGTCTCCGTGGGCGTCCTTCTCTTGCACCGCCTACGCCTGAGCCGGGTATCCTCCCTTCGGTGTATGCATTGTGGACTCGCCCAAACACCCTGTGGTCTGGATGTCTGCGATCGGGATATCTCTCCCTGTAAAGCCGAGCCGCCTCTCTGCCGACTCCTCCACATTCTCCGTAAATAAAATGCATGTCAGCATATTCGCGCGGTGTATACTGAGACATTTTTGTTATCACTGCACTGCACGTTTGTCCAAATCGTTATGCAAATCAGAGTCCGGTAAACGTAAGCAAGATTATTAGATGTCACCAAAACGACAAGTCCAAATCACTTAGGCAATCAACCGGAGTCCAGGGGAATAGCAAGAAACAGCGGAGTTAAACACAAATGAAACGAAACGTATACTATACGATGCACGGGAGCGTAGATCGTACTAATTGTTTATGTACCATTTCTTTCCGATCTCAATTGCTAGAAAGGAAAGGGACAACAACAACAAACTACATCCTTTCCTTATCACTATCCTATTGTTTAGTTACTCCAGCTACGTTACGCATTACAAGAGTGTGCGCACTTCAATAGGTCTTTTGTTATGGTTCAGGTACAGAGCGACCTTTTTTTATAGGACACGACATGATGAAGAATTATTTGGAGACGTGGAGTCAAATATCAGTTGTAAGATTGAGACTTTGTTTTATTTAATTCCATATTTAAATGGGTAAAAACAAAAAGACAACATTTTTGTTTAAATATTATGTTGCGAAAATAGTAACAGGAAGACTTATCCGTTTTTAATTACAATTGCAATAAAAAAAAATCTATTTTTGAAAAGCGGTACTATTATACCATTTTATAATCAGTACATCATGAGCATATTTTTAAATGCATGGGCACTAACAGTGTAGTACATTTTTTTTTCAAAAACCGCTCCTGAACATGACTGATGCGATAAAATTTAGGTTAAGAATTGAGAAGAAATCACTTTTTCCCGTACAGGCTACAATTTCAATACAAATCTTTTTTATTTTATGATAGCTCATACATTCAGCATGAATAAACACGAATAAAAAATCAAAAATAATGTTTTTTGTTGAAACTGTGATCAAATTCTTAATGAAAATGGGAATTTCTTAAAAAAAATTAAAAATAATTTTTTTTCTGGAACCAGTCGGCGGACCGGTTCCAAATTTTGGTATGGTGTAGGTACCTACCTGATGTATCCAACCTTGAACGGTGGACCACTATTTACGCCACACCCTGTATATATGTCATTTTAAAGTATTAGGTTAGGTATTTAAGTATTTTTTGCCTCGTGTTATTAGGCAAACTCCAATATGGGCTTTTTAGAACACAATTGGTGGTGCAAAAGGAGTTAGAAAGCCATACACACAACACACATCAATATGGTTATATTCAGTACCTAGAAAACGGAACTGGTTTATTTTATTTTATTTTATTTTACAATTAATGGAAAACTTACAGCTAAATACTTATATAGAAAAACAAAATAGTAAAAATATGGCCAATTAAAAGTTTTCACAAATATATAGGTAGAATTCTGCATATTATTAAATTCATTCTAATTATTGTATTATAAAAATTATGTCAAAGGATATATTATGTATATAAAAACTATGAAAAAATTACAGTGATAAAATATAAATTAAATAGAAACAAAACAACAACAATAACAAATAATACAAACAAATCAATCGCGACCATCCTCAAAGAAAATACAGCTCAAAACTTTCTTAAGCCTTGCAACACTGGTGTTGAAAATATCGATGTCTACATCCCGGCACACCTCGTTAAACATACGACCAACTCTAATTAAATATGTGTTCTGGCGATAATTAGTACTTGCCGCAGGTACGTGTAAAATGTTATGCCTACGCCGGAAAGTAGTCGGTGCGCACAATCCTATTTTGTTCACCATCTCTGTTACATCAATAGATCCGTTTATTAAATTGATCAAAAATGATATATCAGCAATTCTGCGTCTTTCATGCAGGGGAAGTAAGTGAAACTTCCTACATCGCGTTTCATAGTTTGATAAGTAGCAATTTGTGCGAAATTGTAGATACCTTACAAATTTTCTCTGTATACCCTCAATACGATTTAGGTAGATATCATATCGAGGGTTCCATACTTGAGAAGCGTATTCTAGGTGACTCCGTACCAAAGAGCAATATAAAATTTTTATTGTCTTAATGCTTCTGAAATCAGCCGCTATTCGACAAATGAATCCGAGAGACTGTGTAGCTTTTTTTACTATTGATTCAATATGAGCTTCAAAAATTAATTTAGCGTCAAATATAACGCCTAGATCTCTTATCTGATTAACTCTGTCAATGGTAGAATTCTTAAAAGAATAGGCTTGCAGAATTGGGTCAGGTTTACGTGAGTAGGAACACACGTAGCACTTCGATACATTCAGATCTAGCCTATTGAGCGTACAGTATGCTTGAAATCGTTCGAGATCTTCTTGTAATAGACACGTATCATTAACGTGCTTTATCGGCTTCATGATTTTTAAGTCGTCAGCGTACAGCAGAATTTTAGAATGAAGGAAGCAAGAGCCAACATCATTAATAAAGATGTTGAATAGTAGAGGTCCCAACAACGATCCCTGAGGAACACCTGAAGGAACCCTATATGATCTGGACCTGTAACCATTCAACACTACAATCTGACACCTATTGTCGACGTATGACGAGAACCATCTGTAAAGGTTACCTTTTATTCCCATATGCATCAATTTGCTCAGGAGCGTTTTATGATGAATACGGTCGAAACATTTACTGTAGTCGGTATAAACCACGTCCACTTGGGAGCCATTGGCCATGTGCTGCGACAAAAAGTCACTACAAAGGACCAAGTTCGTTGTAGTGGACCGTCCTGATAGAAAACCGTGTTGATATTCACCAAAATCTGCTTTAAGTGTGGTATAAACTTGTTTGTGCACAATTTTCTCTAAAATTTTGGCGAATATACACAAGTTTGAGATGGGTCTATAGTTTTCAACCAGGCCCTTCGGTCCTTTTTTATATATGGGTGTTATGTAGGCAGACTTCCAGATGGCTGGCATCAGCCCACCACGTACAGAGCAATCGAATAATATGGTGAGAGGAACGGCTAAACTACTGGCGCAGTTCCTTATTAAAATCGGTGGTATATCGTCCGGGCCAGATGACTTATACAGGTCGACTTGTTCAAGTAGTCGCAAGACTTCGCATTCACATATCTCAATTGAACCAATATGAGTGTTTGAGTTATACGGGTGACTTGGTTCCGCAGTCGTGGCAAATGAAAGATCACGTCCCGTGTCTTCCATAGAGAAATTTGAGTAAAAGTAGTCACCGAACATATTGCAGATGTCGTCACCGTTACCAGACACACGCTGCCCGAACTGCAGAGTTGAAGGATACGAGCCAGCTCGTCTTCTGGACTTGACATAACTCCAGAAAGTTCGTGGATTTTCACGAATACTGGTTTCGATTTTAGACATGTAATCGTTAAAAAATGTTATCTCTAAGTCTTTAATTCGTTGCCTTAACATTACAAACGAGTGATAATCTGAGACATTATTATATTTCTTAAATTTACGGTGGTATTTATGTTTTTCTTTAATAACCTTGATCAAGGGAGTTTTATACCATGGAGGATATTTAGACTGAGGAGTTGTTATTTTAAATGGTATATATGTATCGCGTAATCTATTAAGTTGTTCATAAAAGAACTTTAAAGCATCCTCAAGCTGTCTAATCTCAAGTTCATGCCGCCAGTCAATCCGATCCAACTCAGCCCTCATTGCGTCAAAGTCTCCCTGATGGTATAAGAATTTCGTGTATGGGCGAATGGATAGGGTATGTATTTGAACAAAGTTAGCAGAGATACACAGAGCTCTGTGATGAAGGTCTTCAGTCACCAAGGGATCGTCACATGTGGAGACAGATACATCGTCATTGGATAAAACAAGATCTAATATCCTATTATTAATGTTCGTGCAGCTGTTGTATTGCTGCAGGCTGCAAATGTTAAGGTTATCAATAAAATTTGACTGAACCGGACCCTGTAGATTAGTGGGGTTTAAGGTAATAGCATCTTCGGAGGGAAACCAAATTATGTTGGGTTGATTAAAGTCACCCAAAATAACATATTTGTCGGTTGGGTAAGATAAAACTTTATTACATATAATAAAACTTTATTACAATTTATTTATTTACTTTATTTTATTGCAAATTGAAAAAGTTACCTAAGAAAACTAGAATTTTTTTCAATACAGTATCACTGTTTTTCAATACATAATACAATTGTATAAATTAAACAAAAATAACTATGATAGACAAGCATTGTACTCAAACTTTTTGTAATTTTCGTTTTGCTTGAATAACTTTTGACAAACACCAATGTAATACAGTTAAGAATATTACACAAATTCTATTAATAATTAAATAGAAGCTAACTTACTTTAATTCGCATTGCTTTAAAAATTTTTACCCACAACTAAAAAAACTGAATATAATAATAAACTGAAAGTCTACCACTCAGATCGACTACAACGGGCGATGGCGGCCAAAAACCTCGCTAGAGTTTTCTATTGTAAGGTATGCAGTATCGGTGCGTGTTATATTTCTATTTATTTAAACAAAAGTAAGTTTATACTGGTTACAAATTTCCAAATAAACTGTTAAGGGCCTACATCAATATTATCGTATATCATCGCCGACACGTACATATTAACACAGCCAGTAGGCACAGAAAATGAAGAATTAGGGATATTTTTATTGTTTACTCAAAATCTACTAAATATATTTTAATTCTGATTTACGTGTTTCTATATATAATAGTTACTTATGTTTTTAAAGTTATTTCATTAGTTAATACGCGATAATAGTTGGTTAATACCGACAAATGAAAAAAATACAAAATGAGAGAGGTTGTTTCGCTAAGATTTTCTATCGAGAAAACTTTTTTCAATCGCGTTTCTGAGTTTATGCGATCCTAGATCATATATTGAAAAAACATATACATACTTAAAAATTAGAGCTCTAGCCATTCAATCTAAAGAAACAATGAAAACTTCGTACGTAGAAAAATGCACGAAGCTATTTTGGTATCGTCTTAAAGACAGTTGTTAAACAGATAATGTATCAATTAGTTCCTAATTTGTTTGTTTATTTATTAAGATTAACATTGTTAGGTTAGATTAATCCATGTTTATATCTCATATATAAAATTCACGTGTCACAGTGTTAGTTACCGTACTCCTCCGAAACGGCTTTACCGATTTTTATGAAATTTTACATGCGTATTCAGTAGGTCTGAGAATCGGCCAACATCTATTTTTCAAAGATTTTTTTTAGTATGGCAAAACAACGTTTGCCGGGTCAGCTAGTATGTATATAAACATAGATTAAGAATATAAATTAATGTCAGTACGCAATTTCTTTCCAATGGTGCTGTGTAAAGCCAGCTAAGGTATAATAGTATACCTTAGCTGGCTTTACCTGTGTAAAGCCAGCTAAGGTCTTCCATGGTGCTGTCACCATGGAAGATGAAATGAAAGATGGAAATGAAGAGCCTTATGGTCGAGTGGTTCATGTAACGGACTGCCGTTGGTTGCGGTTTCGATGCCCACACGATACAATTATTTGTGTGATATTTATAAATGTCATAGAAATGTTTGTACTGCGTCTAGCTGTTTTCTATGTATTATAAGTATGTATTTACAAAAGAAAAGTATAATATGTAGTCTATCCGTCATCTGGTACCCATAACACAAGTGTATAAGCTCAGCATGGGACCAGAGGACGTTGTGTGAAATATCTGTCCTAAGTTAATTAGTTATTGTATATCCGTTCTAAATTCCTTCTCATCAAATTGTTCATGTAATTGTTTCAAATTGACATAAATCAATTTAACTGCAATATAATTAACCTTTATTGGTGTAATTTTCGTTCATATTACCAACACCTACGCGTAATTTGACATCGGCTTTCACTTCGACGCTGTTACAGTATTTTATGTATTACCTTTGATACTTTAAATTGGTCGTAAATCTAATTAAATTTTATAAATTCAATATTAAACACATATACCGCTTTAAACAGCCCAAAGATTTGTAAGTACATGACATTGTTGTCCTGTTGAACATTTCTTTTCCATTCTCCAGCCTTTTAACGTCCAACTTTTGGAGCACAGGCCTCCTCCACTTTGAGAGGGATTTTGATTTCCTGTACCGCGCTGACAAGGCGAGTCGGCACAGGGTTTATTTTGGAGTTTTCCCTCTCTTACAGATGATGTTATATTATGTAACACTATCCCTTAGCTGGCTTCTATAGCATCCTCGGGAAGAAATGGGGTGGAGACGATTGTATTTTTAATCCGTCGCCACGGGGAAGGAAGTTAGTACCACAGGTTAGTACCCATTATATTTTCTAGTCTTCCTTCCTCTCCACCCCATTTTTCTAGTCTTAGATGAACTTAAATATAACCAAAGTTTAATTTAAAAAAATCATTTAATCCTAAACTAAGCACCATTTACAAATAAATAGATACTTAATACACCCACCCATACCACAATGACTCAATAGTAACTTGACCTTCTTCCAGTTATTATTCCAATAGAATGATAAAGTACTTAATATTTGCACTCAATATTTACTTTAACAGACAATTATATTTCATGGCCACTGGGGCAAACAAGAGTCGTTTCCGATCGCGTATACAAGTTCATGGATGAATTAACACCCAAAGTACACAACGGATTACTTAAAAGAAAGCGGCTCTCGGAAATGGGACCATTATTTAAGTTCCTTGTATTGTTTTAACGTTTACTTTGAGTCACTACTTTTAATGGTTATATTTATTTTGGTATTAAACTGGTTTATGTTTTTTTTATTAGAAATAGACGACAAATAAACATCACGTTGGATTTTTAGAATAAAATTTATTTCGATATGTCCTTTATTATGATATTAAAAGTTCGTATATCCAACTGCTTAACGTATTTTAGTATGAAATTATATATACGGATGCTGAAGAATAAGAATACATGTATTGTGTCACCATCAAATAGATAACATCAAATGTGAGAGACACAAAACTCGAAACTAAACACCATGCCTATATGCTTAGGTAGCGTGGTATAATAGAACAAACACCCACCCGGGGGAAGATATGTGTCTAACATTGGGACTTCAGTCGTCAATAGACTGGGAAAAAATGTAGAAATTTGCATAATTTTGTTAAAAAGGTACTATATAACGCCTAATTATAATAATATGCTAAGTATTTATGCTTTTTTTAATTCAAAATTTTTAAGGGTATTTTGTCACACGAAATGCCAATAGTAACTATGTTTGGTTTCTAAAATTTTATTTGCAAAATCAATTAATGACTCTACTATTACTGTTATCGAATCAGAATCTTTCGGTTAGTGATACTAGATTAATAAAAATAACACGCGATATACAACATATTTGATTAATTCAGTTCTATTCGACAACAATCTGTAATAGGTGTCTCAGAATTAACTATTGTTGTCTATAAATGAAAAAAATGGTCAAGTGTATGGGTTGTAAGTTGTATGGGGGCCCCCCTTAAATATTTATTTTATTTTATTTTTAGTATTTGTTGTTATAGCGGCAATAGAAATACATCATCTGTGAAAATTTCAACTCTCTAGCTATCACCGTTCTTGAGATACAGCCTGGTGACAGACGGACGGACGGACGGACGGACGGACGGACGGACGGACAGCGAAGTCTCAGTAATAGGGTCCCGTTTTTACCCTTTGGGTACGGAACCCTAAAAATAAAACTGAACGATTACAAACTTTTAAAGTCTTTCTACGAGCATTAGCCAGCGATATTACCACCTCCGAGAAAAAGGCTTATCAAAATAGATGCTTAAAAATCCATTAAAAACCGTTTCTAAATAGTAAACCCTCAATTTCTTTGGACTTAGTAAATATTGGTATCTTATATTTGGGTGTAGTATCGATAATTCTGTTGATACAAGTACTGCAGTTTGTAAATATTTTATATGTAATTTTATCATTTTTTGATAACTGCCTAGTGTAGGACAGGTCCAGATAAAGCAAATCTTCAAGGACATATCGATAATAGGACTATGATAAGATATTACTGACTCGATGAAATGTTGAAGAAAATATGTTGTAATAAGTTTATGATATAGGATTGTAACTATACAAATAATTTTTAAAGAATTTTTAAAGCTTTAGCTTTTCTTTAGTGCGCTAAGGAAAAATGTTGAAGGATGTTTTTTCTGATGATGACTGTGTGTTAATAATAGTAATTATTTTATTAATATGCGTAATTGTAAATGTGTATTTATTAAACTTATAGTCGTGGGAGACGGCTTCTTACTATTACAATATATTATGTACTAATTACTTTCTTAATATAAATTACATCACATTTTATATTATCTCATAAGGTTATTGAACTCTATCTAGATTATACTGATGTTACACTTTCATAAACTAATTTAATTTCGTAACGGCACTAACCAAGAGATTTGCGTCTAGGGTGTCGTTTTCATTAAATATTTAGTGTACATTGCTGCATCTGTACTGAGGTAGACGTTAATCGTTGACTCTTGACTAGGGTTGCTATAAGGCGTAAATCCTGCATATTTTGGGTGAAATATAGTTTTCTAACAGACATCTCTGATGAAAATAAGTTATAAGTAAATAAGTTTCGTCAGACATTTTTAACAATAAAAATATCGTTCCCTCGCTGTACCGACTTAGCTATTATGGTTTTTGCACATGTTTACCAAATCTTCCATTACAATTTTTCTCAATGTGAGTTAAACATCGCATCGATGTTTTTGTACAACGCCATCTACCGAGCAATTCGCACCAACACGATCAATCGATAGTTTTTGTTTTTTCCACTATAATTTAGTTGATTAAGTAAAAAGCATAGCAAGCGAATTACAAAAATTATTAAATTAATAAAAATATCTTTTAAATAGGACCACTTTAAGAAAGATGCCCCGCTTTTCGGTATGAAGACACAAATTAAGGCAATTGCTAAAACAACTTTCGAATATACTCGCAAAAACGAGTATTCAAATGGAATTATCCCTGAATGTGCAGTATATATAACAGTGATAGGTACACTAGCATCCTGTCTTTTTTGTAGGTTACGACATAGTTTCACCAATTTTTTAAGTTTAATAGGGCAGTACACCAAAATATGCTACATAAAAAATTTGGACATCGTAGTCCGCTGTTTTCTTCGTGGATATTGCCTCCAGAGTAACGAATTTTGCTCACAGTATCTAGATCTTATATATCTATGTTTTTATTACTTTCTTTTTTTAAAACATAATAACTAAAACAAATATGTCCATCTAAAAATGTTTTTTTTTTGGTTTTCTTTAGATGAACTTGCAGCGTCTATCACACAAATTTTGTAAGGTTTTACCAAAAAAAGAAAAGTAATAAAATGTATAGATATACTCTGCTTCTAAAAGATGGCGCACAAAAATTAAAATCGGTTTCATCTTCGCAAAAAAAACAGCGGACTACGATGCCTATATTTTCGTCTTTTTTTCAAAGATTTTATACGTAAAATCTGGTTGTTCCTTTCGGCGCGGGGCGTTCGGGTAGGAATAGCAATACCTAACACAATGGGCTCTTAGTTATTCGTCGTGAGCCCTGGGCAATACATGACAAGCGCAATGTTTTCCGTACTGTGGTAAAATAGTTTAAAATACTGTCTATTTCACAGTCATTCAACGGCAGGCCAAGAAAACAAGAGGTGAAAATATGAGTTCATTGAGCGTACAAAATATGTATAAAACAGTAGCTATTAGTTGACGTAACTATGTGTAATACGAGCATAGAGTGTCTTTGTTTCTATAACTTATGTCAACTTATTGTTTAAACAATGCATGCCACAAGTGTCCAATAATGCTGTTATCCGCTAGCTACATGCTATCATTGAGTAATGGATGGTCGTCTACTTGTCAACTTATTGACTGATTGGCTAATTATAGCTTCATAGTGTAGTGTATAAATAGACTGATAATTACAACTTGATATATGTATATAGACAGTAAAATATAGTTGCTAACTCATTTTTTTTGTAATTAAAAAGAAGAAAGAAGGAAAGAAATTCAATTCTTGGAATATTTCCATTTCTGTAATCACTAAATATAGAGGTACAGTAACATGTTGTGGGTATTAAATATCAACGTCTATCTAGTAAGTCAAGATTTATTAAGCATCTAGATTTTAATCCAGTGCAATCATAAAACAATCCAAATTCGACGCTAGCTAAGCTGTAGGTTAAAGAATTTAATAAATAAAGCTGTTGAAATAATAATGTAGGTGTATATCCGCAAGAGTCGACGCCGCTGCGCGCTGAGGCCACCAGCTGCATCGATGCACGTGAATCTGTTAAACTTACCATTCACAGTGGGACGGCAAGACGTACGATCGCTTATATACTAAACAGGATTTTTCATTTTAGTAATAAAAGTGCACTAAAGACGAAGAATTCTTCTAAAGTCCACTTAGTCACAATGTTAGTGTGTTCAACAGTAGGGGCAAAGGGGCTGGCAAGAACAAGAAAGATGGAATCGCAGCTAAAATGGAATGGAAGCCAGTATTGACGACTTCTATGCCATTATGAGAAAAAGATCTGCCTCTACAACCACACTTGCTGACAAGGTTGACAGTCCATTTTTAGGGTTCCGTACCCAAAGGGTAAAAACGGGACCCTATTACTGAGACTTCGCTGTCCGTCCGTCCGTCCGTCCGTCCGTCCGTCCGTCCGTCCGTCCGTCCGTCTGTCACCAGGCTGTATCTCAAGAACGGTGATAGCTAGAGAGTTGAAATTTTCACAGATGATGTATTTCTATTGCCGCTATAACAACAAATACTAAAAATAAAATAAAATAAATATTTAAGGGGGGCTCACATACAATAAACATGATTTTTTTACTGTTTCTTGCTCGATAATAACAACGTTGCCTTATATTGCATAGATAATGGTACGGAACCCTTCGTGCGCGAGCCCGACTCGCACTTGACCAATTTTTTTTATTAAATAAGTGGACTGAAGCCCTTGTTACATGGTTGGGTGTTCATGCACCTAATTAGTATTTAATGAATGACATTTTAATTATTGTATTTATTGTTAATGTTGCTATTTATTGTTATTATCCTATTTTAATTATTGTAATTTTATGGTTTTTTAACCGTAATTTTTTACTAACAGAGTTGTATGGATCCCTGATCTAAAATAAAAGTATATTTGATTTGATTAAAATCTAATTATTGTAATAGGGCAAGTCAAGCACTAATAGACTACGTGGCTTTTCTCTCTCGATTCGATCGACTTGTCGGGTGTGCTTCTAGCCAGATTTTGCCTAAGTAAGTGCAACAAGTGCAGGCAGGACAGCGATTTGTGGGTTTTAGTTGTGAATCAGTTAGAAACGAAACACAGATCTACTTTAATAACTAGAGAATAACGAGATTTTTATTAACGACTAAACGCATCAACGGCAACGCTACGTTGGAAGCACGGTTTGCGGGGTATGGAGTAATGTATTTCCATTGGTTGCGGCAAAATCACACATGGAGTTCACATACATCCTATACGTTATATACTAATACTTCTTAGCGTATATTATTATGTTCGGTGTACGTCGAATGCCTTGTGTGCGGTATCTTTTGGATATAATCTGTGGAACGGAAACAGCGGCGAGCATAACGCGCGGCTAAAATTAACACGTCGTGTGAAAAACCTCGCCAACCAATGTAAACTGTTTACTTTTAGAGCTGTACTTAGCGACAGGAAATAGATTGATGCTTCGCAGTTTGTTCTCTTTATAATCACTACTCAAACGTGATTATTATACCCAGTTTCTAAAGTCTTCAATCACGCAGTAGACAAGAAGTGGCGCCGATACCAAATTAGATAGGACATTTAAGAATAGGATGACATCAACCCAGCATTATTGTTGTTAAACTAGATTTTAATGTAAAAGTAGAAGAGTTTATATCTAAAGTAATTTATTAATTTTGCAATTGACATGCTATGCTTTTACTTAATTAATTAAATTATGGTGGAAAAATACGATATAAACTCAATCGAGTGACGATTATGGTGGCCTTATTTGATTACTGAAAGCACGACCGCAATAAGCTCAGTTGGCAGACCTACGGAATGGTATCGGTTCGTAATCACTTTTTCCATGTTATCTATTATGTACCTATCATATTCGCATTTTACGGATGAAGCTACATTATTGATAAAAATTCTTAATAAATTTGAAGGTTAGGAAGATGGTTATTAAAATTTGTAATTCTCTCTTTTCAGTCCATTAACGTCCGCTTGTTAGGGCCTCCTTTACTGTGGGAGTAATTATGCTCTACTATGCCGCGCTGACCAGGCGTGTTGGCATGGGGTTACTTTCAAGTTTTTTATCTCTCACAGAGGATATTATCTGTCTCTAATATCCCGTAGCTGGCTTTTACAACACCCTGGGTAGAAAATGGGGTGGTGACACTTGTATTCTTAATTTCGTGCTCAAAATGCAACAGCTTAGTTTAGTAATAGCTTGCGTTAAGTTTATAGTCTGTCAATGTTTACACATAACTACTGAACAGTACTATCGTTTGCTATTACCTAATGCAACTAGATTCGTTTACCGACCACCATCTGGTCACGACTGCGTTTAGGACAACTGCCAAAACATACCCATTTTAGAGCATACAAACATTATTTGTAGTTGAAAATGTACGGTCTTTATGATCAAAAATCTTCAGAGAAAGAAATATAATTTTTTACGTTTGTACATTAGAACAGACACATTTTTTGTTATTTGTGTTATGATTCGAATTTAAAACTTATGCCGATCAACATGCAGTTGAAATCTTGTCCACCTAATTCGCCTATCTAATAAGCATTGCCCAATGCTCACTCTAATATCGATATACTCGTATAATATCATTACTGTATTATTATATTTATGTATGTGTGTGTAGTAGGTATATTATAAGAAAGTATTACTAGCTGTGCCCCGCGGTGTTACCCGCGGTAAAAAGGATAAAAAATCTGTTTGTTTTTTATTATCTCACGGGAACATTGCATTCTTTCGGGATAAAAAAGTAGCCTATATGGTATTCTGATATATATATATATATTTTTTTCTTCTATACCTGCGATCAGTCGGCCTAGACTATAATCAGGTGAGTTGCAAAGGGAAGTGGGGTTACGCGAGATAGAGCCACTACTCTACCCGCTCTAATGGCTTAGCACATCGGCTCTCTTAAGTCGTCTGATCGGGTTCGGCTCCAAGAGCACACTCGATAACGGGTTGGGATGAGTTGCTAAGCGAGTCCTGTAGTTGGCTGAGTACTTTTTTGCTTCTTCCGTGATAGTTGGGATTTCTAGGTACTCGTGGATTTCCGAATTACAAGTGTACCAGGGAGCCGATGAGAGGGTCCTTAAGATGTTGTTCTGTGCTCTCTGTAGGCACATAATGTTGGACTTGCTGGCTGATGACCACAGTTGGATTCCGTATGTCCAGATTGGTTTTATGATGGAGCAGTAGACCTTTAGTTTGTTGGACAGAGATAATGCACTCTGCCTGCCAAGGAGCCAGAGTAAGTTTTTGAACCTTAGATTCACTTCATTGCGCTTTGCTCTTAAGTGGCGTCTCCACGTCATCCTTCGGTCGAGGTGGAAACCAAGATATTTAACGCAAGAAGTTTGGGGCAGTGTGTCAGGGCCTAGGTTAACAGAGGGACATGTTGCGCGTCTTAGCGTGAATGTGATATGGTGTGACTTCAAAGCGCTAGCCTTTATACGCCATTTTTTGAGCCAAGCATTGGTGTCGTCAAGTTGAGCTTGTAACAATCCACTCGCTACGTTTGGATCCCTGTCCCGACAGAGAAATGCCGCATCATCGGCGAAGGTCGCAACAGTAGCACCTGGGTGATTGGGGTAGATCGCTTGTAAAATATTTCTAATTAGTAATTCTGATATATAAGCTACATTATTGTAAAGTTTCATTAAAATCCATTCAGTAATTTTTGCGTGAAAGAGTATATTAAACGCCCATCTTTCTCAATTTTCTACATCATTGAGAAAATTTACTATTGAATTACATAACCTCGTCTAGGTACATGATATTTCTTTTATAGGTATGTGTAATTTTGTTTTATTTTGTGTGTACAATAAAAAGATAAGAATAAGAATTAATAATAGAAAAGATAGGTGATTTATTACATGTATAAAATATTATTTAAGTTTTAAGAGAAGGTAAAGACCTTTTCAATATGTTTAAGTACATAAATATTATATGCGTAAATAAAATAATTTACATTTAACACAAGATCATGTGTGTTGTATTATTTAAACATTTTTAAGGTTCTCTTTATTTGTTGAACATTTAACCAATATTTATCCTGTTATTTTCTTGGAATTAACAAGATTTTACAATATTTTTAGGTTAAATAAACGTGACAATAATAATGTGGCTCTTACAGGATCCTTGAGAGAAAATGTGGTGATGAAACTCGAGTTCTAAATTCGTCATCACTCACATCTCTCTCTCTCTCTCTCCAGCCCATTAATCTATGTTGAGTAGTGTTGAGTACAAGCCTTCTCTACCTAGGGAGGGAGTACTGTGCTGCGCTGACCAGGCGTATTGGCACAGGATTTATTTTTGAATTTTCAGTCTCTCACAGAGGATGTTATCTGTGTACAATATTCCTTACCTGACTTTTATAGCACTTTGGGAAGGCAAAGGAGTGATGACACTTGTATCCATCCATCAGCCTCTCTCCGTCCACTATTGGACATAGGCCTCCCCCATAGAATGCCACTACGCGCAGTCTTGTGCAGCTTGCATCCAATGTCTCGCGACCTTGACGATGTCGTCGCTCCACCTTGATCTTTATAATTGTCATACAAATGTTTGTACTGCGTCTGGGTGTTTCTATGTATTATAAAATATTATGTAATTACAAAAGAAAAGTAGTATATTATTATGTAGTATATCTGTAATCTGGTACCCATAATACAAGTTTAAAAGCTTAGCTTGAGAGCAGAAGACGTTGTGGTCCATGAATATTTTTTATATATATTTATTTAATATGGCAATTTATGCAAGTATTTAGTGAGTGTTTATTTGGTTTTTAGCACTAAAGTATAGTGATTTCGGACATATACCTGGTAAAGAAAGTTTTTCTAGTTAAAGTTTTAAATTTTAACTAGAAAAACTTTGCCTTTGTACTTTGCTAACAAAAGTGCTATTTGGGGATTACCTAATAAGATTTTTTAGAAAAACCTAAATTGTCCAACGTTTTAGTGAAGTATTTTACACAACTTATAAGTAACTTTTAAATCTTTCGAGGTCTATAACTTTAACACTCATGGCCGACAGGTTCTCCTGAACATTATTTTTGTTATTAACCAATTTGAATATGTACTATTTCCGTAATTACGCATAGCTTAAGCGGTCCATTAATGATTATTGAGCTTTGTATAGCGTGTTCTCGTTTGAATTACTGTAATCAAATAATTCCACACATGACCTATCTACATGAACGTAAAATAATATAAATCGCGTTATATATATCATATTAATTCGTATATTAAATTCTGATTTTATTTATATATCAGTCTTGACGTCATATTCACTTCCGTATATCCAATTTTAGTTGTAACAAAGGGATTGAAAAGCATTTAAACATCCCACCGTCTTGGTTGCATTTCTATTTCAAGAAAACGAAATTATACTGGTAATAAACAGATTTCTAAAAAGTTATATACATAGGTTATATACCAACTGAATCTTGATATCAACACCCTATACATGAGGATAATATTATACGGTGGCCCACGAGTTTTTACGAGGGGAATTTAGAAAATGTTCGCCGTTTTTGCAACATTTTTTACTGATGCTTCGGTCATTTTGGTTGCAGCGTGATGTTATATAGCTAACCTAACCTTTCTAGATACATGTACTATTCAACACTAAATTTTTCAAATCCGACTAGCAGTTCTTGAGAATGACGCGTTCAAACAAACAAACAAACAAACTGTTCAGCTTTATAATATTAGTATAGATAATTGGTTTTAAGAAGTAGTGTTTGGACGCTGTAGAAATCTCTTAAATTTGTTAATTGTACAGTTTTTGGGAAAATTCCCAACTACGGGTATCCAATGACAATACATAAACATAAACATAAATTTATTTCTCTCAGATTTACATAATAGAACATGTACAAAATAACAACCTTATTGAAAGCTGGAGTCTGTACTAGGCTCTAAGGCCTGTATAACAAATCTCCAGGCTCCCTCCAAAACACAGAAACACTATTTTTATTAAAAGTAACATTAATATTTGGGTGTAAAATTATACAGTTACAAAGTGAGAGTAAATAGGTACAATATACTTCTTATTTCTAACATGCTATATAAGTAAGAAATTGTAGTTTTTCATCTTATTAGAAGGTATTAATATCTATCTCACAAATAGATTATAGTGAAAACTATACGTTTAAAACATTTTCTTAGCGAAAATCACGAGGAAAACTATCGATCGTTAAATTCGGACTTGTTTAGGAATGAGCAATGAAATTATCTATAAATAGTGAGCTCAAACTAGTTAATCTCGTATGAACCCGAACTCTGTCGGTGGGTAATGCTACGGGCAATGTATCGTAGACCAAAACATGACTTGTGACGTCATCGATCAACATCCATCACACCTCCGCTCTAATTATATTAATGTTATTCGCGTTAAGCCAATAGTATATTCTGGGTATAACACATTAATTTAGAATTATTATAATAAATTGTGTACAATGCAACTTAATTTAAGGGTCGGCAACATGACAGCGACACTCCGTGTTTCAAACGTTTATAGGTTATGATAACAGACTGCTTACCATCAGGCGGGCTGCATGTTTGTTTGTCAGTCAATAATATAAAAAAAAATTACGTTACATAGACACACAGAGATATAAAGTACTACAGTAATTACTAATGCTTAAAAATATACAAGGTGATTACAAATGCTGCGGACATGACTCTTTTGTAGGACAGAAGTTAATAATATCGGAGTATACAGGTTCTTCTTATTTGGACATCCCTGGTCATCATTTTCGTTTCTCTCATCGTTTATCCTCTTTTCATGATCATGTCATTAAGATAAAATAGCACCAACGTCCTATTATGGACAAAGGTAACCTTTTAATTTACATGTATACCTCTAACTTTGTGTATTGAGGCACGATACCTTCGGACAAGAAAACTAAAGTTCTAAATGCAAGTTGGTAGAAAATCGCAATATATTTATTTTCTAACTTTTTTGAAATGCCAAATGCTTACGAAAGTAAAAATGATGAAAGAAAGTTGTGGTCATTAACAAATTACAAAGACATCCAACAGCTACAATTAAACGTATATTTTTTGTAATCGAAAGTCCAACAGGTAGATCTAAGTACTGTGACGAAACGGTACTGAGAACAATTTTATGGTTGTTGAATATTTCGGTCCAAATAGAGGATTTGTGGTTGCCCACAAAAACTATTGCAATTTGATAGGTCACGTGGCAACTTTGCAACAGTACTATATTGTCTCCTGGGTCACAGGTATAGTCTAAGCTAAGAGGTAAAGATTGTACCCGATGATGGCCATACAATTATTGTGTCGCACGTACATCAGGCAAGTTTCTGTACACTATTTTTCTTAAGACGTTTATTGATATTTACACCATATCACCAACATTGCTTCTCCATTAAAGGCTGTAAGACTCTTTATAAAAAAAACCTTAGGATATAAAACCTTTTGTAAGACTACACTCTGTACAAACACGTCTCTCGTTCCAATTCTTTGTTCCATTTTTGTGTCGAAATTAAGTGTCTAATCAGCGTTTGGCAAAATATTGACGTTACTTTTGAACCCCCATGTAGCAGTAGCTTTTAATTTAAAGCCAAGAAATAAATCAAAACATTGCAATTTTAAAATCCAGCTTGTTTTAAATGTATATACCTACGCTTCAATTTTGCTATTTTAGTAAGCTGTGTATTAAAGTAATTACAAGTGCATTTGGCACGCTGTTGGCTATGCGTGCTGTGGTGCAATCAGAGTATTTATAGAGCTTTGAGTACGGTGGAAATTTGACTATGCATGTAGCGTCGCATTATTTTATTTTGAAAGGTAGTTAATGAGGCTTCAAATTACGCGTACGCCTGGAATTTAGAAACCATACTTTAACAAATTGTACAAAAAATCCATCCATTTGAAGCCATTTAAGTGTTTTCACTATTGTTTTTATGTAGTAGGTACACCACTTTACCCCGGTTCCAGATCAACTGCGGCCATCCAAAGGATTTTCGAATAAATTTAGAATTGTCCGATGAAACATCAATTAAAAAGTGAATTCTTTTATTCATAATATGTATGCATGTAGAAGAAAGAAAATAATGAATCTGTATTAAAATATTGACAGAATTTCTTTGTAAAACACGACTATCATTAGCAGCTAGTTAGTCATGGTAGAGTAACTGCATTATACTATCAGTATCACGTTCGATTTCACTACACACTCTCGCGGAGATCGCCTGAGAGAAAAGCATCTTATGAAAAATCTGTTTTTTTCTAACACTTGCGCGACTCATTTGTTTGAATAAAACGACTTTATACGGATTTAGACGCGTACCTATATTTGTTTAAAATTTTGGGCCGACGTTTCACCCGTGATCATGGTGACTGCAAAGTCTCCGAAACGTCAGGCCAAAATTTAAAACATATATAAACATGATAAAATAATGTTGTTAATTTTAATTAAGTAATAAATGAAATGAATTCGACACATTATTGTTTTCTATTTTTAAAAGTTATTGTAAATTTGATTTCTATTTTGTTATGGATAAAAAAGAAATATTATTTAGCTATACGATGCGTGCGCTGAAGTGGCAATGGGCAGGCCACATCGCTCGACGATCTGATGACCGTTGGGGACGGAAGGTCCTCGAGTGGCGACCACGAACCGGACGACGCAGCGTGGGGCGGCCCGCAACAAGGTGGACCGACGATATCGTCAAATACGCCGGGGGCCGCTGGATGCAGTTAGCGCAAGACCGCACGTTGTGGCGTTCTATGGGGGAGGCCTATGTCCAGCAGTGGACTGAGAAAGGTTGATGGATGGATACGATGCGTATTTTGTCTACTAAAA
Source organism: Orgyia antiqua (assembly GCA_916999025.1). Taxonomy (NCBI): domain Eukaryota; kingdom Metazoa; phylum Arthropoda; class Insecta; order Lepidoptera; family Erebidae; genus Orgyia; species Orgyia antiqua. The sequence goes on from OU779868.1 coordinate 25,193,781, forward strand.
GTGATATAAAATATTCTAGCAGTAAACCACTACCCTACCTACATAACAAACATTTTGCCATCATGGAGAACGTTCTGTGTAATGTCCATCAATATTTATATTTATTTTTACGACACAGCTCTCCTCCACAGCGGAAGGATATTAGGTCTACCATAATATGCAGAGCAATCTTGTTGGCATAGGGTTTTAATAAGAGTTTCTGATCTTTCGCTGACCATGTTTTGAAGTTACCCTATCTCTTACACAGATCACCTTTAATAAATAGAGCATTACAAATTTTTGTTAACGACTAAATGCACCAACGTTAGAGGAAGGCGCGCGTTGCGAGGTATAGAATAGATTTCATTGGTCGTAGCAAAGTCACACGCCGAGTTCTCATACTTTACATAAAGAGAATAGAGGATACGTTTGGTGAGCGTTAGTCGCCTTGCGTGTGGAATCTATCTCGTGATCTGTATACTCTCATCTTTCTCTTACAGCACCATTCATGGACAAGTGTATTTATTCCATTAACACACGGAAATACCCGAACTATGGATCGCTTAAAAACAAGTGAAAGGAATATTTCTGTACGTTGTATAATAACCAAACATAATTACGATTTTGCACAGCAAATTATACACACTTATAACGTAAAAGCAATGGTCAGGGAAACAATGAAACACCATTCACTAAAATTGTATACAACTACAAGACGTATTTAGACGTCAAGTACGTTATTTATGTGTTAACTTTGTGGTTACTTAAGTAGGTACATGAACTTGACTTTAGTTGACAAGTTTGGGGGTCAAAGTCACGCTAAGTTGATGCTAATGTGGAATAGACATATTTTACTTTATTCTGTTTTCAAGTTTCATTATGAAAATATAGATGCATGGAAGCCATTAGAAGCATATTTTATGTAATAACATAATAATATCACGACGAGTACTTATGATGTAGGTAGAGATATTTTATATGACTGCTAAAAAGTCATTATTTTAGAATTATGATAGTCTTAAGTAATTAATTTTGCAATTGACTTGCTATGCTTTTGCTTAATAAATCAAATTGTGGTGGAAAAAGTGATCACTGCAAGCGGGACTTGAACTCAATGTAAACTCAATCGAGTGACGATTGTGGTGATCTAATTGTTTACTGTTAGCACGACCGCAATAAGCTCAGTTGGCAGAGCTACGGAACGGTATTCCGAGTTCGTGGGTTCAAGTCCCGCTTGCGGTGATCACTTTTCCACCACGATTTGATTTATTATGATAGTCTTTCCAACCTACTATAAGATTAATTGTAATTTGTTGGTCTTTATATGAACCTTAGTCATTTGACTTCAATAATAGAATATGGTTAACGTCTTCGTCCGACCTTGCATTGTTTATTCATAGCTTCGCTTCTTACTATCAATTAACATATTACAGTATAATTCCTGTGGTTACTTGTAAACCTAATTCTTGTGCAGTTACATCTAAAGACTACTAATTTTATTTTGTTGAAATACAATTAATTATTCTGTGTGGTTCAAAAATATAAAATTGTTTTGTCCCTCATATTGACATTATAAGAAACATTTAAATGAAATACAACACAATACAAAATTCTTTATTGTACACCAAAGAAAAGACAAATTACATATTTTTGATTTTTGATTTTTGATTATATAGCATAATGTATGTACAAGCGGCGGTCTTATCGCTGGTAGCGATCTCTTCCAAACAACCTAAATGGAAACTATCAAGAAATTACATTGTCTTGAAATTACATAAATTATACGAAATATTTAGATTTAAGTACCTAAGTCAGTAATGGGGCTACACAGGGCTACACAACTGTGATATTAAGATATGTTGAGATATTTCTGCCTTTCTCGTCATGGATTTAAATTATATTACATACCACATAGCACCTTGAGCTTATGTTATGTTGACATTAGTTAGCGAATATTTAAAATTCGCTTTATATTACGAGGGCTAACAAAACCTAGCGCTAAAGTTTTTCTATACTTTAATTATATAAAACTGAAGAGTTTGTTTGCTTGTTTGAACGCGTTAATCTCAGAAACCTCTAGGCCAATTTGAAAAATTCTTACAGAGCTAGATATTACCTTTATCGAGGAAGGCTAGGCTATATAACATCACGCTGCAACTAATAGGAGCCAAGCATCAGTGAGTAATGTTGCAAAAACAGGGAAAAGTTTCGTAAATTCCACGCGTGCGATGTCGCGGGCAACAGTTAGCACTTAACTTTAAGATCAGATACTAAAAAAACCAAACTTGGTTTTCCTTTTCTATAAAACCGATTAATATTGGAAACTAGTCGTAATACTTTATTTTTGAAACCGGTTGTCCATTACTGACCTGTGGCGGAAATTATAGCGGACATAACCGCGAGACAAGATGTTTAATTAACATGACCTACTTCGAGACATACCACGCGTTTGTAAAATATTGTAAATATTTGAATACTTTTACTAGTGTCATCTTGGCATTTGATGTAGTGATTAATTGGAATAATGAGGCGCACGCGTTTAGTGATATTTAGACTTGAAACTTGCAGTGTGGATAATAAATCTTAGGTACATGTTTGTGTTACATTAAAAAATTATCTACGTGCTATATAGTGTACCAACTCCTTTAAATATCACTAGCTGTAGCCCGTAACCGCGTCCAATTGGAATTTAGAAAATTTTCCCCGTTTTTGCAACATTTTTCACTACTGCTTCGCTTTTACTGGTCGTAGCGTGATGTTATATAGCCTAAAGCCTTCCTTGATAAATGCCCTATCTAACACTGAAAGAATTTTTCAAATTGGCCCAGTGGTTCCTGAGATTAGCGCGTTCAAACAAACGTACACAAACAAATTCTCCAGCTTTATAATATTAGTATAGATTCATTCTCTAACACAGATCACCCCCATTGAATCCGTATGGTTTTAGTCATTCGCGGGCGAGGAGAAAAAAAAACATCAACTAATTTGGCAAATAAGACTAATAAATGAAATTATGGTGGAAAAAGTGAAATGCCGCAAGCGGGACTTGAACCCACTACCTCGGAATACCGTTCCGAAGCTCTTCCAACTGAGCTTATTGCGGTCTACTTGCAACATCTCAAATCAACCACCATACTTGTCACTCGAATGAGTTTATATATTTTTACGTACCATAATTTGATTTATTAAGTAAAAGCATAGCATGGCAAAATTAATAAATTACTTAAATAAGACTAAGTTTGAAATGGCTGAAACCTTGATCAAATCGTGTATAGAGTCGCAAAAAATTACTATACGTATAAGAATTGACAATTAAAATGATAGAAGCAGAATAAATACCAAAGATTAACAATTAAAATTCATAGAATCGTGTGATTAATTTGACGGGCCTCATGGTCTAGTGGTTTATATAACGGACTGCCGATCACGAGGTCTCGGGTTCGATTCCCGGTCAGGACAATCATTTGTGTGATGTTTATACTAGTCACTAGTCATACAAATGTTTGTACTGCGTCTGGGTGTTTTCTATGTATTATAAGTATGTATTTACAAAAGAAAAGTAGTTTATGTAGTATATCCGTATCTGGTACCCATAACACAAGCATAGAAATATAGCTTACTTTGGGACCAGAGGACGTTGTGTGAAATGTCCAAAATATTTATTTATTATTTATTTATTAATTTGTTACGATAACCTCAAAATATTTAAACGGTATTTAACTATTAATAGATTTCTAGTGATCGGAGATTAACAGTAAATATTTAATAAGGCCTCAATTTAGCCTTGACCTCGCACTTAATGGTTTGATTTGTCAACTTAGTTCTGTGAACTTTAATATTTAAAGAAATGCTTTTAACTTATGATTACTGTAATTTCATATTGGGTTGGCCCGGTTGGATATTCTGTTTATTATGATAATAGATTTTGCGTAGTGGCGTGGTTGAAGATCGGGTTTTGATTTTCATTTTATTGTATGTTTTTTGTATGATTTAAAGCCGTGTGGTGACGGAGTAAGAATACAAGTGTCCCCATTTCCTCCCAAGGGTGCTGTAAAAGTCAGCTAAGGGATATTGCACACAGATAATATCCTCTGTGGGAGACGGAAAACTTGAAAATAAACCCTGTGCCTGGTCAGCGCGGCGCAGTAGACCATAATCCCTCCAAAGTGGAGGAGGCCCGTGCCCAACAGTGGGACGTAAATGGGCTGGAGAGGAGAGGAGAGGTATGTATTTGGTCTGAAGAAAGCGAGATTATAGCGAACGAATAAAAAAATGGATAAAGAAAACAAAAGGTGGCTAAATAACAAAACGGTTAAGTACGAGCTGGACCCGCACGTGAACACTAGTGACAGGCGTTCTTTAAAGGGTTTTAACTTTTGGTACGAACCGTAAAAATGGGCACACATTGAATACTTTCTTATAATTTATTAATATTTTGCGATTGACTCGCTATGCTTTTTTACTAAATAAACTAAATTATAATGGAAAAAATGATAACGATAAGCGGGACTTGAACCCGCGACCTTGAAATATTAATAAATTAATGTAGAAATACATGTACAGCCATTACTTCGGTCCAATTGTGTTCTGTAAAGAACGCTAACTGATCGATTGATGGAGTTGGTGCAAACCACTCAATAGATGGCGTTGTACGAAAAAACATCGGACGATGTTAAAACTCGCATTGAGATGATTGTAGTGGAGAATTTGGTAAACATTTGCGTGGACCATAATAGCTCAGTTGGAAGAGCGACGGAACGGCATTCCGAGATCGCGGGTTCAAGTCCCGCTTATGGTTATCATTTTTTCCATTATAATTTAGTTTATTTACTTTCTTATAAAATTAAAATAAAAAATTCTAGCGTGTTGTTATGTAAAAAAAATATACCGATGAAATGAGAACCTTCTCCAATAATCAAGCCAAATTTACTTTTTCTTTTTAATTTTATAGATTCCACATCTTTTCAATTCGCAATTCACTTTTAAAACATAAAATTTAATTGTATATAGCCTTAACCCGCATATAGTTTCGTGTTCTCGGTTCTAATAAGATTAGACACAGAGTTATAGGATTAGCTAGAGGTTTCTAATGTTTGCATAACTCGGTAATAGAACACGGCTATAAAAGTTTTATAATGTGTTATGTTATATTTCGTCTGGCCTTTTATAATAGTCATTATTTTCAACGCTAATAGTACCTTGATATCATAAGAAACAGTAATTTGTCATTTAGTGTTGTCGTTTCCCGCGCATATTTAAATGTACTAGTACATAATTTAATTAGCATTCTGCATGCTTATAAATTATGAAAACAAAAATTAACCGATTTCAAATAAAAAAGACACTTACTATAAAGTAAAAACCAATTAAACTACATACTCGTATTTTGTATTTTATCCTACTAATATGTATGATGTTTTGTTACTCTTTCACGCAAAAACTGCTGAAAGGATTTTAATGAAACTTTGCTATAATGTAGCTTATACATCAGATTAATACATAGGCTACAATTTATAAAGATATTGTGTGAATTGTCCAAAATGTGACGATAAGTGTCAAGTAAGTAGGAAAAAATTTAGTAGATTCCATTTTTATTATGTACACCACTAGTCTGAGATTGTAAATAATCAAGTCATGATCGTAATCAAGGCAAAGCCTTAAATAAAACGTGTCAATGTGGACAACATACATCGTTGAAGCCTACGTCTTTAGTACCTACCTGGCGACATTTGCCCTTATTTGTACAATTGTACTTCTAGCTGAGCTCCAAACAGTAAATCAAGATGAAAATAGTATATTATGTACGTATTAAAAGAAATCATAAGAATACAATTTTTAACACAGCAGTAAAAGTAGTTACCGAGAGTGGGATTCTGGTTTATTTTACCTTTTACAATTAAAAGCATAGCACAGCAAGTCAATTGAAAAATAGAACAAATGTGTTGAATCATCAACACAATCTACATCAATCGCTTAACTTGTTGTAAACAGTAGTTTGTTAATAAATTATATTTTTATTAACAAGCTACTCTTTACAGCATAGAAATAGGTTTGGTGACATTTGCAATTTTTATTCGTCATCACGGCAATATGTCCCCGTTCAATAAAACGTAATTCCTCAATACTTGAAATATAATATTAAATATCATACGCATAATCAACAAGGGGTGCCAAGATTTAGTAAAATTAGTATTTCTTTGTGATTGTCTGGGGTGAAGTGGGGTGTTAGTTATATGTCAACTGTCTGGGGCCAGACTTAATGCTGGTCGTTATTGTAGTTAAACTTTTCATGAGTGGATTTGTTATCCAATTAGGTATATTTGTAAGGGAATCATTGCTGAACTTTCACTTACACACTGAATGAAAAAAGTGCCTGGATTAGTATTTGTGATCAAATATGTTTTCTTTAAGGTCTCCATGCCCCGCGAATAACTAATTTCATGTAACTATGTACAAAATATACTTATAATATAGTTATAATGAATATAAGTTAATGTTACCCTGAAAAGTACTGCACTTGTTTAAGATAAACGAGCTATGGCAAACAAGTGCATTTAAAATTTACCCGATAAGGAAGGTGCATGCTGTAAACAGAAACGGTTAAGATAATGTATACGAGAACAATTTTCAACTTAATGCGATGTTTCTAGAGACTTTAGTATACGGGCTACTTTTTGTAGCTAGATAAATCGCCAAGGATTTTTTAAATGTTTATGTTCTTTGTTTAAATTAAATTAATGTAATCAAAATCTAACCGATTTCGATGGTTTTCAAGAACATTGTGCTAAAAAGTATAGTTCAATTGCGAGAGGAGAGACAGACAATAATAAGGTTACCTAATCTGTATATCGCCGTGTGGTGACGGACTAAGAATACAAGTATCACCCCCCCATCTCCTCCCAAGGGTGCTGTAAAAGCCAGCTAAGGGATACTGCACACTGATAACATCTTCTGTGAGAGACGGAAAACTCGAAAATAAACCCTGTGCCAACACGTCTGGTCAGCGCGGCACAGTAGACAATAATCCCTCCCAAAGTGGAGGAGGCCCGTCGTTTTTAATTTAATTGCTACATTTACGTCCCACTGCTTGGAGTGGGACGTAAATATAGCAATTAAATTAAAAACGAATTATCGGAAATGATTATCTCGTCGTCGTGTAATTTTATGCTTTTGTCATATACCTTTTATTCAAAGTGGCTACAGTTTTACTTTTAACAATTTTATAATACTATTAGTAACTTTTAGACGCACACGTCGATTGCGCGACTAATAGTTGCCCGTCTATTCGTCCCATTGCCGTAGTAGTTGGTGTCAACGGATGTTCTTATATGGTAACAACATAACATCCATTACACTATTTCTCAACCGTTCTTGACTTACCACATTCGCCATGTTGGTACTTTATCAAGGAAAATTATTATGTTATCATGGCAACATAAAATTTAATGACATTTTCTATGGGGAGGAAAACAAAACACGAAAATTTTCAGTAAAGAAATGTTGGAAAAAGGTGTTATAAAATTCCATGAAAATGTGATATTTTAGCTTTATTACATAAGCAAGTTATCAACAGACGACACATTATTTTCGAAAAATATGCTAAGCAAGACGTGTGTTGTGTGTTTAACCGACTTCAAAAAAGGAGAAGGTTCCCAATTCTGTTAACTGGGCGAAGCGATTTTAATTATTCTTTTTTTATTTGTAAGCTGGTGGTTCCCGTATGGCCCCATTGGCACCAGGTCAGGATCTGATGGTTATCTCCTGAGAAATCGAGGAAAAACCTCAAATTTCATAAGCATAAGGTTGAACTTTTTTTAAAAAATACTCACTATTTATTTTTTAAACTAGGCAATATATTTCTTTATTTTTAATTTATATGACTAAAGAAGATAATGATGTATGGAGTCCAACTTTCTTTCTAATCGTGTTTACCTTCATAGCTATAGATAATATTTAATGATAAGTGGTTGTTAAATAAATGAAGATAATTTTAAAACCTGCCGATAATAATTGTTTATTTGCTTACTTCATGAATAAATCACGTGACGTCGCTTTTGTTTCTTTTTTTATTGCAGTCAAATATAAGTTTCAGTAAGAAGAAAATTTTATATTTTTAGTAACAACTTTAATACCTTATAACTTTAATCGAGTATTGTTTTAAACTTAAAATAGAGGTATTTTTTAATGTAAGGATATTCGACCATAACAGTCATTTCGACATATTCATTCTGCAAGTCGCGAATTAAAAACAGAGGTCGAGTACACTGCTATTGTGTTGACTTTTGCTTAAGGCAGTGCCTAATGATTAGTTTCCATCAAGTAAGAGCTTACAACACGAGCTTATAAGGTCCTCAACACTGTTATGTTGTGCATTTGACAAAAGGCACGCCCCCGCCCGTATTCACTTCAAAATCTCGCTGATTCGCATGTTTAAATAGTTGTTTCTTTATTGCCTTTACGAGTATCTAAACTATGTAATAACGTCATCATAAGTGTTATCGATAATACTTTACGATCTTCTAATCACACGTTATTATGCTAACACCATATTAACAGCTATTAGAACTATTTAGAGATCGAAATCCATGTACCAAATTGAAAAGGAGTTCATGTTATCATTTAACAACAAATTCCAATATAAATTGAGCTCTAATTCCTATCTAATTACAGAGAAAGGAAATCTTAATAAGGGCCTAACTACATTGGGCGTTTTAAATCGGTCAATAGGGGGCAGAAAGGTCCCACGTTAAATTGTGATTGATTGTTGTGTAAAGCCGAAACGGGCAGCGCGAGGCCATATCGATTGGACTTTGATAAAAGCGCATTGTTTTATTAGAAAAAAATTAGTAGCGCTTTTCGATTCATCAGTTACACAATAGTTTGTTTCGTGGATGGGATGTGTTGTTGAGATTTTGTATTGAAATTATATACACATTGCATCTTATTGTATTTCATATTTATGCTAATACATATGGCGTAAACGTGTAATGTTAACATAGCCTTGTAACTCTACAGTCCTGGGTTCAAATCCTTTTTAGTCATTTATTTAATTATTTGATTCTCCTAGCTTTCTTTCTTTCTGATTTTGATTACGACTATTATGATTTGATTATGATTTGAGTTATTATTTCTTTCATAATCAATTATGTTCCCATTTAATATATGCAAATAGAGAACTGAAAAATACACATCTATTTTGTTACGCAAGTCTTTTAAATTTCAGACAAATATCCGCACATATATTACACAGAACCACTTGACCTTCATTAGTATCTTTTTTACAAAAGTCTTTGTCGATTCGTTATCCTAACCTACAAAGGATTAGTTATCTTCATTTCACAGAAACAAACGAAACAGTTATAGCGTTTTCAAAGATACGACACTCCCTGTGGCCCTCCTGTGAGCTATCTATATTATTATCTTGCGTTAAGGAATGAAAATGTCCTTAATGTTACTGTAAATGGCAAACAACACCGTTTGGGTTTGGCCTAATGAGGTTAGCTTGGGAAGGTTAAATCAACTGAAAAATTACGTTGGTTTTGTTTTAAAAGTAGCATTTTATTAGATTTTGACTGCTTTTTTCGAATTTTGCTTGTTTTAGGAATTAAAATCCAAATGGATCGTTCAATTGACCCCATTGAATAGATGAAATGCGGCTAGTACTCTGACAATGTACTATCAATCCTCACGTCTGGATTGCACCATCACTTAACATCAGGTGCAGTGTAGTCATTTGCCAACCCAAGCTATATAAAAAAAGTTCTTAATTTCCAAAAAAGAAAAGACCAATGCTTACTAAATTTCTTGGAAATTATTGAAGCTTTTCCGAAATTCGAATTTTATATAAGACTAGCTATTGCCCGCGACTCCGTCCGCATGGAATTTGGAAATTTTTTTTTTCGCCATAAAAGGTAGCCTATGTCCTTTCTCAGGATCTAAAGATTGTCTGTGCCAAATTTCATCAAAATCAGTTGAGAGGTTTAAGCGGGAAAGCGTAAAGACAGACAGACAGAGTTATATATATATATATAATATTAGAAGGGATAATAAAGAAATAGATAAGTCAGGTTGGCACTAAGACTAACCATTTTATCTTGTCTAAAATCGGTAGTTGCTAAATTTTGCTATCCTCCTTCGCGGCTCTACTTTTGCAAACCGTAATTAATAGTGTATAATAATGAATAATAAACTAAATTACCTAATCTACATATAAAAGATATGTGTTTATTCCGTTTATTCGTAGCATTTCGTAAATGACAATTAAGAACAATGCTTTGTTTAATATAATGGTATTACGCATATGAAACCTTCTTAAAACATTTACTTTAAGAGGATACCAAAATAGCTTCGTGCATTTTTCTATGTACGAAGTTTTCATTATTTCTTTAGATTGAATGGCTAGAGCTCTAATTTTTAAGTATATGTTTTTTCAATATATGATCTAGGATCGCATAAACTCAGAAACGCGATTGAAAAAAGTTTTCTCGATAGAAAATCTTAGCGAAACAACCTCTCTAATTTTTTATTTTTTTCATTTGTCGGTCTATTATCGCATATTAACTAATGAAATAACTTTAAAAACATAAGTAACTATTATATATAGAAACACGTAAATCAAAATTAAAATATATTCAGTAGATTTTGAGTAAATAGGAAAAGTATCCCTAATTCTTCATTTTCTGTGCCCTACTGGCTGTGTTAATATGTACGTGTCGGCGATGATATACGATAATATTGATGTAGGCCCTTAAAGACTGCAAATCTTTTTATCAAATTTTTATAATAAGTAAGTAAACTGTAGAGGTACAATGTACAACTTCCCATGTGGGCAAAGGACAGCTCTCTGCTACTACTGACGAAACAAGAGAACAGTCTAAAAATGAATTAAATTTTAATGGAAAGAACCAATTAAGGCGTCAAGGCGTGAAAAAACCTTTCCTTGGAGCATTTTGTACCCTCATTATTCGTCTGTCCTTCCAGCGTAATGCGGCGCGCTATCTTCAATATTGCTTTTGTGAATATTGCATTTTACTCAGCTATCTGTTTTGTATATTTGATTTCGTGATATCGCTTCAGGGTTCCTGGCAAAACAAATATTATTTTTGGGTAGTATCGGTCAGGAAATCAAACGAGCCTTAAATATATTTAGGTTTGTATTGTTTTCGATATGAAATCAGAGTCAGCCAAGGATATGACGGTCTTGATTTGTTGTTATCTCAATCGGACACAATTCTATTCACACCGTTTTCAAAATAACAGGGATGTTATTATGTATAGAATTTGTAATAAACTAAAAGATAACTAAAAGATAGCAAGATTATGTCTTATAAGAGCGAGGAAAAAAAAATACAAAATACTGTCTCCTCTCCAGCCCATTTATGTCGCACTGTTGGGCACGGGCCTTCTCCACTTTGGAGGGATTATGGTCTACTGTGCCGCGCTGACCAAGCGTATTGGCATAGGGTTTATTTTCGAGTTTTCTGTCTCATATAGGATGTTATCTGTGTGCAATATCCCTTAGCTGACTTTTACAGCACCCTTGGGAGGAGATGGGGTGGTGATACTTGTATTCTTAATCCGTCACCACACGGAGCCAAATACTGTCTTTTTAAGTATTAAATGTTGCAAAATAAAGATTTCACCGTAAAACTTCCCATGGGGAACTTTTTTCTAAAAGGTGAGTGCCCGGAGTGCTTTTAAAGAATATTTATCTGTTCCAAGGGTTGGAAAAAGAGCATTAGCCTGCGTTGGTTGTAAAAATTATTAAAACAAAATTATTTATTCGTTACAAGACATTTCCATAGTCCAAGAGGACTAGCTAATAGAGACCTAATAGAGGTATTAAAAGAAAGGTAGTAAAACAATCCTTCTATCAAGAACACAAACATTATTGTTCCGGTAATTGACAAACTTAATAACTACACAAGTCGTAAAAAGAATAAAGTGCGTCAAAATCCATAGAAATCTTCATTTTTAGGCTTTACGCGCGTTTGCCAGAGGATGCATTGTTACTTTTTAAATGAGAAGGGATACTTTAGTAAATTTTAATTCATAAATCCATGTTTTGTAAATGGTTCGATTGCCACCTTCTTGGCAATAGAGTTACTAGTACCCTATGGGCCAAATGTATTTTTTTCGATGGAATTAATCCATGGAAAAAATACAATGTCAACCACAAATGTCCTTCTCCTTAATCCTTCACAAGAAATTGATTTCACAGCTCAGTGGTTAAATAATCAGATAGATTCTTCGTAGTTTGTTTAGTGTATGATAAAATATATGGTAACCATCTTTTACAAGGTAATGTTTTAGAGATTAGTTGAACTCGAGGTCTAACCCAGACCGCAGTTGTACGGCAAATGGAAAAACTTTTTGGTACCGCTTTAATATATACTGTTAGCCCTAAAGTTTTACATAAAACCTTTACTAAACTTGTGTTTTACCTTATATATAAAATTTACGTGTCACAGTGTTAGTTACCGTACTCCTCCGAAACGGTTTGACTAATTTTTATGAAACTTTACATGCATATTCAGTAGGTCTGAGAATCGGACAACATCTATTTTTCAAACAACTGACATTTGTATGGCAAAACATCGTTCGACGGGTCAGCTAGTTAAATGTATAAAGAAACATATTTTAAAACTGAAGTTCGAAATTATGAATCTAAGGCTTAACGATAATAACGATCTATGTGATGTAAATTACCTCAATCTTTACATGATAATATTTCTTGCTTATTCAGTGTTTTATCTTGTTAAATGTATTAAGAATACCATAGGCTATAGGAATCACTTTTCATCAGATGAGCAGTAGGTATGCTTGTTTGTCATCCTAGTATCATCAAACTCATTTCCCCTTATCCCATTATTTGAGGCTGGCGCAACTAGTCTTCTGTCAGACAGACGTGATACCTATGTTGACTCCTCTTTCTTTCATATCCACATTTACACAGTCCATCCATCTTTTCTAAGAGGAAAGCAATCTCGTTAGAGGAGTTTTACGAATAAATGTGGAAAAAAAAAGTCTAGAGGAAGAGGCTTTTTTTTTCCACATTTATTCGTAAAACTCCTCTAACGAGATTGCTTTCCTCTCGTCTCATTACATGACCATACAGGACAGCCTTCTTCATTTATTTTGTCACTGGCATCACTTTCAAACTTCTTCTAATATATTCATTTCTTATTTTAATTGTTTGTCACCCTAGTACTCGTAGTATAAAACAATCATAGAAACTAATGGAATAAAAGAAAACTCCTGCCAAAACTGTGTGACGAAATTCAGGCAACGTTCAAACCTTCCATCTAATCTTTGTTACATACATTACGTAATTTAACTTTAATTTAATTGTTACAAAGTATGAAGTTAATATAAACAGACATACTTTCGCAGCCATTAATGTGAATACTTTCGCTAGTCACAACATTGCAAGTAAACTGTGGAAATTGAAACCGTTAACATTTTTTGTAGCGCCACGGAAAGAAAGAAATATAATGGAATACTGTCTAGCTTCGTGACTGAAAGTAAAAGTCAGGCATTCTGTTTGGGATTCTGTACACGAAAGGTAAAACGGGCCCTATTAGTAATTATTAACAATTAGGATTGTTCATAATTTTTGACCTGCTGTTTTTATATATTTTTTTAGAAAATATTGACTATTTTAAGCAACTAATTTCAATAAATAATATTGAAATTAGTTGCTTAAAATAGTCTATATTCACTATATAAAATTTAAAAAAAATATTTAAAGATATTATTTTAAATGTTGTGACGTCATCGTTGTACCCATCCTGTGTATTGCCTCTTCCTGATAGACTTAAAACAGATGCAATACATCTTGTCAAAATTGCCAAGTTGATATTTAATAGACCTATTTCAAATGCACCCCAGAGTAGTATATCCCTAAGAACGCTTTAATATTTTAAGTCGTTTATTTTAAGGGCAAATAGAGATCATTTGCTTTTTTGGAAAAAGAATCGTTAACATAACAATTTTTTCAAAAAAGACTAATGGATCGGGATCAGAAACTCTATTCCCCGAAATGGTTTTCGAAAGAAAAGTTAAAAAAAAATGAGCAAAGTCAATTAGCTGTTCGTTAGTCGAGAATTATAGATACCTTAATCTTTATCCAAGGCAGGCTATCATCCTAGCATTCTCAAGTCTTGGTAGTGGGGGGAACTCCTAAATAAGTTCCCCACCACAAGGTAAGCGCTAATCCTAATTAATAATTATATTGGGGCTATCTATCTCTCTATCTCCAGCCCATTAACGTTCCACTGTTGGGCACAGGCCTCCTCCACTTTGGGAGGGATTATGGTTTACTGTACTGCGCTGACCAGGCGTGTTGACACAGGGTTCACATTCAAGTTTTCTATCTCTCACAGACTATGTCATCTGTGTAAAATATCCCTTAGCTGGCTTTTACACCCTTGGGAGGAGATGGGGTGATGACACTTGTATTCTTAGTCCGTCACCACACGGACAGATTGGGGCTGCCTAGGAGCAACTCGTAAAGTAAAAGTAAAATACTCTTTATTGTACACCAGATAGTTTTACAAAACTTACTAACTAAACTTAAACTTAAAATAGGTACAATGGGCGGTCTTATCGCGGGCTGCGATCTCTACCAGATAACCTTAAGATGGACATGAATGAGACAGAATAGGTGACTTGTGGTGTACTTTAATAGTTACTTAGAAGGAAGAGTGAAAATACTAGCAAATACAATATAAATAAATATATTACATACTTATAAATAGACCTACTTAGATACATTATCTACATACATACATACACATAAATACATAATAATATAAATACGAGTACATACACATAAATACATATACCTACAAATACATAACGATGTTCACATGAACACTCGTCCTGGTGCTTAAAGTACAAAGTCCTTTTTTAAGCACGTAATAATAATGCTGAGGTAATAATTATAACACATTGTAATGTTATGTAAACAAGAAATTCACTTGCATATTTTTATCCATTAACATAAAATTAGCATAATTAATTTAATTAATTTATGGACAGGTGTCCGTCAATGAAAGCCATAAATTATCATATATTTTTGTGCAGAATAATGTCAACATGTTTTATTCGGTAGTATCGAACGTAATCGATTTTAGTATGAATAGATTGGAAATAGTGACAAAATCAGGATTTTTCTAGATTTTACAATAAAGGAAAAGAGGGTCGGAAATCAGGCCCTTGTGAGGCAACTGTACTAGAATAGAAAAATGATTGGTAAACCAAATGGCTCAATCAGTAATAAGAGTTAGGTTTAATTCCCAAAGAAAATATTTGTGTATAATGAGTATTTGTTTTTTATTTTAACCTTCTTTAAAATGGTGGACCTTGTACGATAGATTAAAACAAAATCTATCATTAAATCATTATCATAATATCACACCTTTTACCCTTAGGGTAGGCAGAGACTTTGGGTATCATCTAAGTACAATTTAAAATTCTTTTCGTCTTTGCTTTCCAGTAACAAAGAGATATAATGGTAATTGTAATAAAGATTACCTTTGCTTTTTCTTTGTCACTGCCAATTGTTTAAAATATCATCTAGTTGCCCACAACTTCATTCATGTGGAATTTTGAAAACATACCCAAACAAATTATACAAAAAAGCCATCCTCTTGAACCATTCCATCTATCACACATCAAAATCTGTTGCGTAGTTTTAAAGATCTTTTTGACGGGCTTCGTGGTGGAGTGGTTTATGTAATCGACTGCCGATCACGAGGTCGCGGGTTCGATTCCTGCTTGGGACAGTCATTTGTGTGATATCCATAAATGTCATACAAATGTTTGTACAGCGTCTGGGTGCTTTCTATGTATTATAAGTATGTATTTACAAAAAACAAGTAGTATATGTAGTCTATCCGTATCTGGTACCCATAATACAATCATAGAAAATATAGCTTACTTTGGGACCAGAGGACGTTGTGTGAAATGTCCTGAATATTAATAATATAATTAAATATTAATAATATAATAGTTCAAAAACTAAAAAAATCGTTTGAAAATCCTGAATATTTTTTTTAAATTATTCCATTGTCATCGGTCCTTGATATAATAATATGTGCAAAATTTCAGATCAATCCAACTACTGCAAGTGGGTTAAAATCGCTTTCAAAGATTCCGTTACATAGATTAATACATACGAGTACATTGATAGATACATACTGCACTTATATTATGAATGTTAAAAATAAATGGCCTTATTCATAAAGACTTATCGGATGTTTAAAAGTTCGCTAAAATCGGTTCTCGAAAATTGTTAAAACTTGTTATTCATAATAGTCTTTAGACGCTAAAACGTTTATTATCTTTCCGATAAAATCTCCGTTTAAACCTCCGATAAGTCATTATGAATAAGACCAAAAGACTTTGATTATAATAAGGACTTAAATAAGGATACAGGAATACTACAATTATCCTTTTCAAACATCACACAATCGTCCTACTTTTGTGTATTTTTAATGTATGTACATATTTATAAAACTGCTTGTCTGTATACGCGATACGCCACTGAACTATGTCATAAGTTGTAGAAAGTAACAATGTAACCTGCCTGGCTGATAAGATAACACTGTATAGTTGTAGCATAAATAGAACTCATTGTTTTATTTCTAGTTTATGAACGTTTTTTATTGCTCCACTTGTTTTAAATATACAAAAGTACAGTTCGCAGTCGGTTTCGATGTTTTGTGATGAATTTGGTAGCAGTAATAGGTTCGATTCTATGAACATAAGTATCGGATATACATAATATATAAGTACTAATTTCCTTCCTAACCCCTCAGAATAGCGGTAATACCATGACTAATAGTTTTGATAGGCCATAAGAAATTGAAATCGTAAACTTAACTTCTTTAATGATTTTCTACAAGTAATTTTACGGTAGTAAAAAGAATGTTTGTTAATAGGGTAAATATTCACATTCCGATATTCCCTTTTCTCGGCAGTTAGACTAAGGTACACTTGAACGCCAACGGAGTCGTTGAATAAAACAGTGGAATAAGCAACAAGCCTGAACAAAGTGTTACCACGTAAAATTAGAAAAAAAAGTGAATTTTTTTAAGTTATTTTTTTTGTTCTAAAAACATGTTTTATAAGTTGTGATTTTTTTGTTTACAGGTAAGTTCCTTATACTTAGGTATATTAGACGTCTATGCATTTAGTTTGTCTAAACAATAGTAAAAATTGTGAGTACCATTATGTATTGGTATTAAACATATATTTTGTTTATTCGTCTAACAGTTGCGTTGAAAATATTATACTTAGTAATAAAATAGTGGGGTGTCTAAATCATAAAGATATAATCAGTAAATCAATGTGTATAACATAATTATGTAAAATGCTAGTATGACATTATTAGATTTTTGGCCAAAACAGTGCAAGAGGAACAGGTCTGGCAACACTGAAAAAATAGCGATATATTTGAGCTTACTTTGCCTTCCTTATACGTTTTGTTTGTGCTCCCCAAGGTTGTCAGAATCCAAAATATATGTTACCCCCAGTGGATACCAATGAGCGAACTGAGAAAATGAAAGTGTTTTGTTGTTTTCTAAATGGGTTACTATTTTGAATACTTTACTACTACTACTTCTCTCTCTTTCTCTCTTTTCAGTCCATTAACGTCCCACTGTTGGATTAGGGTCTTCTTACTTTGGATTAGGGTCTACTATGCCGCGCTGACCAGGCGTGTTGGCATACATAGGGCTTATTTTCGAATTTTTCGTCTCTCACAGAGGATCTGTCTGTCTGTCTGTCTGTCTGTGATATGTGTACAATATTGCTTAGCTCGCTTTTACAGTACCCTGGGGAAGAGATGGGGTGGTAACATTTCTATTCTTAATCCGTCACCACACGGACATTTACCTACTATGATATTCTAATAAATCATCTCATGTACACATTGTACACTGTTGTGATACTGATAATTTATTCAGGTGTCGTTACAAAATGCTAACCGATAATCCACTCATATGCGCCCCATTATCTCGAAATGCCATCCCTAAATTTAGTTAGTTAATTTAAATACTTATCTTTATAAAAGCAAAAAATATACATATTTCTTGAAAAAATATAGGAGATTTCTTTCTCATATAACACAATAGTTTACTTTATAGTTTCATTATGAATCCGACTCATATTCTTGTATAGAGAGAAGAAATGCTTTTTGGGTATTGTTGAGCGCACGATAAGCCTCGTATGGATGTACGCCTTACTGGTGGATTCGTTTAGAAACATCATAGAGGGTGCGGCCTGAAATTCATAACTTCATAAATAAATGTTTTTTTTAAGCTGTGCTAAGCTATCTACAGTCTATCATTAGCATAGATATTTATTTCATATTTATAGAACAATACAATGAATTTGTTTGTCATTCTTTAGTCCCATTGGGATCAGGTCAGGATCTGATGGTTATCTTATGAAAAATCGAGGAAAACCCTCAAATTACAAAGGCACATAAAGTCGGTCGAACTTTTTTTAACAATACTCAATTATAGACGTTTTAGTGGGTATATCGATGTGTATTTATCAAATCTAAGCCATTCAGTTTAGGATTCAGTTATAAACACCAAAAAAAAATTATCACATACTCATTTCTAAGAAATAGAATATGATTAGTTTTCTATAGTGCTTAATTTTTTTAACTTTATAATTTGTTAATATTACCGGGACTATAATCACGTTAATAACTTAAAAACGCACAATACCTTTGCTCTCGACGTTTCGACCGAGTTGCATCGATCGTGGTCACGGGTCGACTGGTTTTGCTAGCGACGTCTCCGGGAGGCGCGGGTTTCGCAAACTACCCTCGCCTGGTCTTGCGCATGTGAATGTTCACTATAGTCGGTACTTCGACACACAACACTAATTACGTCACTCTTCTTTTGGCTAGTACCGCCCTGATAAATAAATAAATATAAATAAATAAATAAATATTCATGGACATTTCACACAACGTCCTCTGGTTCCAAACTAAGCTTATATGCTTGTGTTATGGGTACCAGAATACGGATATAATACATAAACTACTTTTCTTTTGTAAATACATACTTATAATACATAGTAAACACCCAGACGCAGTACAAACATTTGTATGACAATTAAAAACATCACACAAATGGTTGTCCTGACCGGGAATCGAACCCGAGACCTCGTGAACGGCAGTCCGTTATATGAACCACTAGACCAAGAGGCCCGTCAACGGATAACGGCCCGTGATAACGGATGCATTTATTGATGACAGGCCCCCATGTTTTTAAAGTTTAATTAAAATAATTGTAATGGTGAAATAATTTAAATAGCCACTGCTAACTGTAAGACGTTTGGCATGCCATTTAATTTTACTG
Organism: Orgyia antiqua; assembly: GCA_916999025.1. Taxonomy (NCBI): domain Eukaryota; kingdom Metazoa; phylum Arthropoda; class Insecta; order Lepidoptera; family Erebidae; genus Orgyia; species Orgyia antiqua. Next base: position 25,213,142 of record OU779868.1, read on the forward strand.
CATCAATAAAATCGCGATTAGGACTTTTACCAGCCCAATAATTAGGTACTACATTTCCTAAAGCCAATATAATCGTGATTTTAAAGGGCCGCAACTCGATTTATGACATCCAAATTGATTTGACAATAAAGCGTTCTTTTAAATCGTTAAACCAATATTGAGTGTTGCCACCCTAGGCGGAATTTTGCAGTAAATTCTCTGTAATTTCTTTGACCCAACATTAACCATTCAAATTTCCTAATTTACACTTCGTAATAGCAACCCTTGAGTTTGGCCACTTTGCGTTCCGTTTTCTTAAGGTTATTATTGCTTACTTAGTTCTATACAGTATATATTTTGTTTATTTCTGTATTACTAATATTATAATTGTAAAGTGTGCTTTGTCCTCCTTAATGTTTAAGGAATAGACTGATATTAACAGAAACATATCTATGTTTATAATATTATAAAGCTGAAGAGTTTGTTTGTTTGTTTGAACGCGCTAATCTCAGGAACCACTAGTCTGATTAGAAGAATTATTTCAGTGTTAGATAGGGCATTTATCAAGGAAGGCTTTAGGCTATATAACATCACGCTACGACCAGTAGAAGCGAAGCAGTAGTGAAAAATGTTGCAAAAACAGGGAAAATTTTCTAAATTCCACGCGGACGGAGCCGCGGGCAACAGCTAATAATTCTATAAAAAGCTAAAGAATTAAAAAAATAACTACTAAGTAAGAAATTGTTTTATCAGACATAAGATATCCTATCTAAATTCAATAACTCCATTATTAAAAAATGAATTATTTAATATACCTATACAAATGTATATACATGAATAAATATTATATGTTGCAGTCAATACTTTGTTATTATTCCATCAGCATATTCAAACTTTTCACAGCTTTCATCCCGGCCAAATTACTATCTCACACTTCGGAGTTTAGCTTGAAATGCTCAGACACTAAACACTTCACAACGGTTTAACTTTACAGATATTCCGTCCAATGCCCTTTTGATTTACCTATGTAGGTGAAACAAAGCATTGTAGAGTTAGAAGTAAAGAATATACGTGAAAAATCTACGAAATTTTTTTGTTTTAAGTATGTAGCTTTTATTAAATTTTATTTAAGTGTGTTTGTCCTGTAAACATGTTATATATTTTATGTTTAAAAGTTAACATAGTATTCAAAAGTCGTCAAGAAGTTGTAAAACAGTGTTAAAAATCAAATAAATCATCATCATCACAACATCACGCATTTTTCCCGTGTCGGTAGGCAGACTATTAGAGCGCCATTTGCTACGATCCAAACAAATAAAGGTCTTAGTTTGAAAAGCAACAAAAACAATATACCGTTTTTACTTAAATATTAAAGGGTGAAATCAAGAGGGAACTGCGCGAGTGATAAGGGCACAATATTAACATCTCAATTTATGGTAGGGGTTGTTCACTTTACTTATTCAGAATACGAGTATATGCGCTGCCTTATGCAGATTAGTCTACCGAGATCTGTTGCGATACCCGCGAAGCTTCTTTACGTTGTTTAAGAGCCCACTACAGACTCAACCAATTCACAACTTTTTTATTAGGACAGCTATAATAGTTCAACCAGATTTTACCTACAAAATCTTTAAAAAGGAAAGATGTTTCGTAGGCCGCTGTCTTCATGGTGAAAATTAAACCAATTTTATTTATTTTATGCCTTACTTGCTGTTGCCCGCGACTTCGCACGCGTGAACTTTAAAAATCAAACAAAAAACGGAATTTTACTATACCGCTCGATAGATGGTGGTGTACAGTTTTCTAAATCGCGCTATAGTTTCGTTACACACATTGACACTTAAGTTCGTAAATTTTTTTTTGAGATATCTCGTTTTCTCGTATACTGGACCAGACTAGGTGCGGTATAGATACGAATTTTTACTGAATTAACATAGGTTAGAAACGCAACTCAAATACAATTGGGAATAACAAAAGTTAGAAAGAGAATTTGGCAAGGTTTTAACAATTTAATTTGTGTAATAGACGATGCAAGTTTATCTAAAGAAAACTGAAAAAAAAACGGTTATTTTGTTGTGGTGCCCTCTTAACAATTGGGCAGTTGTTCTCTTTCTAGCTTTTGTTGTTCCCAATTGTATTTGAGTTGCGTTTCTAACCTATGTTAATTCAGTAAAAATCCGTATCTATACCGCAGCTATTCTGCTCTTGGTAATGCAAGGGGTCTTTTTCAAGGTTATTTAAAAATATAGGGTATTTCTACGTTGAACCAAGCCTAGCATAGGATTTACTAATGGTTTTCAATTTATAATTGTTATTTTAATTTATCTACACGCATAATGTCAGACCCCTCCTAAATATGAAAACAAGACTGTATCTTGCTTTCTTCAGTTCTTGTTACAACTTGTCATATAGTCATCATAGCCCTAAAACAAATAGTCTAGATGTGATAAATATATTTAAGCCTAAAAAGACCTATGTAAACATAACCGTACACCGTACAGTAATCCTTTCTTCTCTTATGGTTATTGTACGCGTCCAGAAAAACTAGGATCAATTAAAGTTAAAGCGACCATATTAAAACGGTAAAGTCCAATGGAATCTGGTTTACAGAAGAAAGTATCTCATTGGAATAGTGTTGTGAATGATGTAAGATCACATTCTCTTATATAATTGTTATAATTAGACATGGCATTAGCAGTGAAGCGTTCAAAGTGTTGCACAATGCAACGTTCGGAAACGATCGAATAGTATTTGTTTTACAAGGTTACCTTCGGAATCACGCCTGTTCTCATTGCAAACATGGTTCATTATTCATAGAACGACGATAATTTAAGGTTGATATCCACGCTTAGTTTATTATATCAATTTCGACTGCAAAATATCTAAAATAGGATACTTATAAAATGCATGTAAAGGAATGATGCAAGTCATAAAACCAGATAACAATGATACCGGAATAATCGTTTGCTAAACTAATGTAATTACTTCTCCTAATACTAAACTAAAACTATGTTATACTAATAGATACCTCTTGTTTCTTAGTATGCGATGAAAATAAGCAAAATAAAAAATGATATTCTATTGCAAACGATAAATGCAAGAATACTTGCAGTTTTATCTAATCTGTAAGTGCATCCGGCATGATGATAAATATGTAACTACTTCGACAAATAACTACGTTTATGGCACCAGAAAAATATTTCACAAACATTAAAATCAACATCTTATGTACTTAATATTTATTTTAAACGAAACAGGTGAAATTAAATGTAATGTGGCTATAAATATCTTGCTATAATTGGTTGTACTTGAGCAAGTTTTTTACTCAATAAATCTATAGTTTTAAAGCGCAGACCGCAGCGAAAGTGTCGTCCACCGCTTACTCCGGTCTGACCGGTAAAGTGAAGAAATTCGAACTTTGTCATAATAAAAAGTTCATTTTATAGGCACTATATATTAACAGTTGACATCACTAACCTAGAAACACAGTAAAATATTTTTGTATGACATATATTTTGTAAATTCTAGGAGGTATTTTTACTACATTAAATTTTATGTCACCTAACGAATCACTTTTGTTACATCTGGTCTTTAGAGATCTAGATCGACAAAATTATTGAATCACGTCTCTTGATGTTTCACAAAAAAGGCAATAGTGAGTGTTGATAGAGTTATAAGACTCACGAGAAGATTAAGCCAGATTTAAATCAAAATTTAATTATAACTTAGGAAACTGCGTAATATTACACATGTTACGTAGTTTCCTAAGTTATAATTAAATTTTGATTTAAATGTAAAAGTAAAAAGAAACGTTTGCTCTATGTAAGTTATTTTGTGTGAATAATCACTACATATTTTCCGTGGTCATTAAAAATAACGAAAGCGGAAAGAAAAGGTCTTTTAGAAAAATGTGGAACGAACGTGTATTACTGTGAAACACACCTCAAAAAGCTTTCCAAAGTAATGTTGAAATGAAAATGAAAATCTGTACCTACATTTTACCATTGAAACATTTTGAAGGACTTATACGAGTCGGTTAAGGACCTACATCAATATTATCGTCGACATGTACATATTAACACAGCTAGTAGGTATAGAAAATGAAGAATTAGGGATATTTTTTTTGTTTACTCAAAATCTACTAAATATATTTTAATTCTGATTTACGTGTTTCTATATATAATAGTTACTTATGTTTTTAAAGTTATTTCATTAGTTAATACGCGATAATAGACCGACAAATGAAAAAAATAAAAAATGAGAGAGGTTGTTTTGCTAAGATTTTCTATCGAGAAAACTTTTTTCAATCGCGTTTCTGAGTTTATGCGATCCTAGATCATATATTGAAAAAACATATACTTAAAAATTAGAGCTCTAGCCATTCAATCTAAAGAAACAATGAAAACTTCGTACGTAGAAAAATGCACGAAGCTATTTTGGTATCCTCTTAATGCTTATACGTTTACAAAAAGAGCTATGATTATGATTTGCAAAATATGTTTTAGTAAAAATTTTGCTATTTATAAAGTCAAACGAATGATTTCAAAGGCTTTGTCAAAAAAACCATCTATTTGTTTTAGAGAAATACTAAAGCAATCATATGTATCAAGACTTTTATACCTTATCCCAGAGTTAAGCAACTCCTTAACTTCGGGAAGGTATTTCTAGTGTGCCATGCTGATCAGACAAGTTGGCATGGGTAAGGTTTACAGTTTTTAACATAGGATGTTTTTGCTTACATTATTCCTGAATTGACGTTTATGTTCTGGGGTCGCGAAACATGAAATTCTTAATGCACCTCTACAAAAAAAAACCAAAACATTTATTAAATGACCTCACGTATCACCTTCTTATAACACATTTATCAATGTTGTTATTTTTTGTCAAAATATTTAATTTACAAGACTATATTTGGTAGCGTAACAGAACGATTCCAAGAACGTAAACCCGCTATGTTGGTGGCAATAATTAGTCACGCGCAACGCATTTTACGACATTAATTGACTCTCATTTATTTTAAATTTGTTTGCTTTCTACAAAGTAAATACACTATAATAGCGTAATCACAATTTCTTATTTCATTTTTGTAATTACACGCTTTGTGTAAATTTTCTCTGAAATTTTTGTTTTAATGACCAAGTGGCTCGCAAATTTATTTAGAGCTACAACAAAAGGTGCCTTCTTGAGTTTCTTTTTTAGGGTACCGTACAAAAAGTAACATATGAGTCTCTGTCACCAGGCTGTATAACGGTTATAGCTAGACAAAATGTCTTTCTGTAATCCAAAATTATAACTTACTAGCCCGTCAAGAAGTATTGCAATATCGTAAAAGACGAAAATATTATATTGGATATAGAGACTCCTGACACTAATTGATGCCGATTCAACTCGCCCTGATCACTGACATTTGTCATCGTATGAACACCAACACTTTCACGATCGCATTTACGAGTTGAATTGAACCTAAATACTTACTTGTTTATTGCATAAGAACCAGTAAGATACCAGTAATAATGTTTCGAAATACTGGCTTTTCACTGCGTTGAAAAGCAGTATACAGAACTTATACAGTCTGTACACGGCTTCCTTACTAATACTATAGAAATTTACTCTCTATCTTTCATTTTATTTGTTTCTCTGTCTTTCACGCGAAAATTACTTAAGCGATTCATATGAAATTTGGTACACTGGTAGTAAAAAGCCCGAGAAAAGAGACTTTTTAATGCAAAATAAGTTTATTCCACGTGTACGAAGTCACGGGTACCGAATAGTATTGAATAAAACATATTCTATAAAGTACATTAGTTTTAAGCTACTTTCATACCGAAAAGTATTTCGGAAATCATTTTTCGTATGTGAATTTTGCAAATCGCGAAATTAAATTTGGCTATCACCGGATATATTGCAGACGACTGTTTATTTATATCCGCCATGTTTATGTTATTATTTTAATTTCTACACCTTTTTTTATTCCTTGCGGTGGCAGACGACCTAACGGTCCACCTGATGGTAAGCAGCATCCGTTGCCCTTGGACTATGCAACACCAAGGTACAGCCAAGCCGCCGCGGCGGCTTGGCTGTACCTTGGCTGTACCTCACGGTAGGCGGCTACCGTGAGGTATTACCCTCCTTAAACCTCGATTGAAGAGGGTCATGTCGTAGTATTGGGGAAACACCGCAGCAGGAAGATCGTTCCAAATCCTGCACGTACGTGGTAGAAATGACCCTAAATCGCTCTGTAATGAATTGAATTGAAGATTGAATTCAGGTAATCGTGATGAATCCTATTATTCCTATCTTTACGATTGCATTCATGTCTTTTTAAAGCTAAACCTCTCCGCGAACTGGGTATCTAAATCGAGCCTAAGTAAATTGTCATTAAAATATCAGATCGACAAATAAATGGGTTCTTATATTTGTTCATTAGCTCATAATTACTTTCTATTCAGACTTACTTGCAAGTTTCTTTCTCGTGGAAATTTTGTGTAAGTAAAACAACATTTTCAATTAACTTATAATTAAGTTTAAGTTAAACATGTATTGTATTATCTTAAAACAACCAGACGCTCTCACTTGAGCTTATATTTCTTCGCAATTCCAAGTCAGATTTACGCCCACCCTAGCAAAGTATGGTGGTGTATAGGGGTGTGTAGTACGCGCTTCGGCCTACTAACTCATTCATGGCTCCCTGCGTTTATGAATGGCAAATGGCTAAAGTTACTGTTTGCCCGCGTTTGAATTTTATGGCAAATGTCGTGTGTCGAGAGTGATGTGGCTCGTGACTTCAATTCTAGCTTTAGACATATTATTGTGTTCAATAATTTATGCTAATAGTAAGACCAGATACACTCTATCAAAGTTTGATTAGAAATAGATTCATAAAATATTGCTAGATAGTTTTATATTTTTGTAGCATTTATGTGCCTTATGATAAATCAAAATAAATATGATAATGAGAGCGCAGAACTTTCCTGACTAAGTTACACGAGCGTTTTAGAAACTAAAAGTAAAGATTTTCGTAAAGAATTAAGAAATTAGAAAATAAAGTTATTGTATTTATATTGATTGTTGATTTATTAATATTACGCCACATAATGATGTCCTCGTAAAATTTGACTCCTTTCCTTTTTTTGTTATGATTTTATTTACTTATTTTTAAGATTGATTTAATTTTGACATTAACTTTTGACATTTGTAATAGTAATAATATGATATACCTGTAATTTTAATTATTTTTATTTAAATTTTGTACACCACCTACAGTGGTAAAATGTAGCGGACAATTCTATATTGACAATGGTATTTTAACATCTACTGAAACCTATGTTTACAAAATAAATATTTGATTGATTGATGAATATTAAGAGTAAAGAAATATTTAGGAAGATTTAGAATATTAGTGTAATTATTAGTCTTTGAGAAGGACAGTCGAGCCCACAGTACAAGTTGATCACCAAATTCCTGGGTGGTAGGAGCATAATAATATTTTATATGTTTTCTTAGAGAAAAAGTCTGTTTATCCAAGTCTAGTTATGGAAGTATAAATTATGAATACTATATAATATATAAACTATGCCCAACATTTTTAAATATCGCATATCTCCAAAATATTACTCTGAAACCTTATTTCTAACTTTTAAATTCTTGAAACAAAGTTAACTGCTGGAACAAATGACTTTGAACAATTTTAATAAAGTAGATATTACTTTTAACGCCTTTGCGGAAATGGAAAGGGAATGTGGCAAAGTTATTATGTGATGGCATCTATTATAATTTCATGAAGCAGAATTCCTTTCTAGCCCAACAACATCCCACTTTTGGCCACGGATTTCTGCAACTTCGGGAGGGTATTTAGTCTACACGTATGCCTCGCAGGCCAAGCAATGTTGGCATAGGTTTTGGTTTTCTGCTTTCACATATGATACTATTTGTTATACTTTACCTAGTTCTTACCGAGCCTAAGAGAGAAAATAGGGTGGTGCCAATTTTTTTCTAAATCCAATTACCATAATAAAATAAGTTTAAAATGTTATTATATTAGATTCATATAATAACAGCAATCTGTTCTTATCTTAAATAAAACTACTTTTTAGGGATTTAGACGCGTATATTTGTTTTATCTGGCACCTAGCTGGGATCCTGTAATTAGTTTAATAAAATCCAAAACACCTTCGGTTTCAAAACAGCAAGACACCGTTAGCACATTTTGCAGACAACAAGACTTAAAACCCCCTTAACTTCACTTTAGACCGACAACATAAACTTAATATTATATAATTTTGCTTGACTCCCCTTGAGTTTTCTTGCCAGATCTTTCACAAGTGGGACGCGTTCTGATCTGGTGGTAGTATATTAGATAAAATAATAAAAACTAAATAATTAAAATAAATACTTTTAAAAAATACGTTAAATTTTTTTGTTATATATTTAGAAACTAAGATATTGTTATTAATTTTATGTAGTCTGAGCACAATGTAATATAATATAGTTTATGGTAAAAGTCTATCTTTATGGTCAATGTAAAATTAAATTGGATGTGGGTAAACCCTGTACTAACTGATTGTAGAAGACACATTACAGCTCAGTCTCACCCGTGACCATGGTGACTGCAAAGTCTCCGAAACGTCGGTCTAAAATTTAAGACAAATATACGCGTCTAAATCCGTAAAAAGTAGTTTTATTTAAGCAAATGAGTCGCGCAAGTGTTAGAAAATATCTGTTCTGATCTGTTTGAAATTGGCATTGTTACTGAATCTGGAGGTTTGATGTAAGCCATTAAAGGATTAAAAAATTAATTAAAAAATTAATTTAAATTTAAAGATCAAAATATCTGCTTTTGTTTGTATTTCATACATTCAGTTTCTAAGCTTTGCTTTAAATTATAATGACCTTGCAGGTAATTTAATTCTTTTATGACAGTTTTAGGTTAAGTTTAACCTGCAATACTATAGGGAATAGAAATGTTAATTTAATTAAACCCTGGAAAGGGTGTAATATATCTATACGAAACAGATGACAGGCAGACAGTATCCGTATTCTGGTACCCATAACGCAAGCAATAAGCTTGAGACTAAAGGATGTCGTGTAAAATGTCCTGTCTTTTTTTCTTCAAAAAACCTAACTGTTATAGCACTTGATATAATTTATTTTTAAGGAAATATGCAATTCGAGAAATATACAATTTAAGTCAATGACACCTAATAAAATAAACCCAAGACTTTGTAAGTCGCTTCTTGCAATGAACTACTCATTTAATCCTAAAAGACTTTTACTAGAATAACTTATATCGAGCTGGTCCCAAGAGTAATAACCGTAAGAATTGGGAAGCTCTCGATTGACACCAAGCCCGACACTACGAACATACTTCTTGATTGGATTGGATTTTTTTAACATCGATTCGATGTCCCAACTGCCGTAATCTTCTACATGTTTGGAAGGATCCGTGACATGAATATATTTATTTCAGTGTTAAGACTTACTGCTTTTATTTTAACAAAATATTCGAATGTAAATTATGGACTCCTTGAACTGTATTGATTAAAGATGACAACAATAACAAAAGGTGAAAAAATGCATACAATATGCACGAATCTCTGTCGTTTTTGTAACATTTTTCACTAATGCTCCTATAGTAATAATCGCTCTTATTGGTCGCAGCGTGATGTTATATAGCCTATAGCCTTCCTCGATAAAGGTAGTATCCAACACTGAAATAATTTATCAAATCAGACCAGTGGTTTCTGAGATTAGCGCGTTCAAACAAACAAACTCTCAGCTTCATAATATTAAGTTAAGATACGATAACATAACAACAATCTTGATCGAAATGAACTTCTTCAACTCTCAGGTTAATTTAAACAACTAACAAGTATATTAATGAGTTCTTAAAGAACAAAAAGTGTCTGTTTCCTCAACTCTAACTATGAAACAAACATTGTCTACATCACGTATGTTTTCATTGAGAAATGGCCTATATTTTATGCACCTTACGCAACGACCAATGCACGTAAGCTATAAAACTAGCGCTGGAACATACTTCATTGCTGTTTTAATTACATCTATTTTCGGATATCTATACTAATACTACTAAAAAAAAAATTGTTTGAAAAATAGATGTTGGCCGATTCTCAGACCTACTGAATACGCATGTAAAATTTCATAAAAATCGGTCAAGCCGTTTCGGAGGAGTACGGTAACTAACACTGTGACACGTGAATTTTATATATAAGATTTTTTTAAAGATGAAGAGTTTTTTTGTTTGTTTGTTTTAACGCGCAAATCTCAGGAGCCACAAGTCCGATTGAAAAAAAATCTTTCAGTGTTAGATAATACACGTATCGAGAAAAGCTATAGGCTATATAACATCACGCTGCGATTAATAGGAGCGAAGTATCAGTGAAAAATATTACAAAAACAGCAACCTCTATTAAACTTGTAAAATTTTAGAGTCAATGTAAAATAGGACAAGTGTGTTGAGTTACATGAGAGCGTCGAGCGAAACCAAGAAACAATGCCTGAGATATAAAGGAAGGTGGAAGCGAAATTAAACTAAGATATGTTGAGTTATTTATATAACGCAAGTCCCTATTAGATTTTTTTTTTCTATATTTTTTATGAGGCTTGGAGTCAGTGGCGTGCACATAATTTTGAAGCAGGGTAGGCTCTTATACTGTAGGTAGTACTCTTATAGATTTTTAGCATAGCCACGCGACGGATCTCTAAGTCGGAAACCATGCCAACAGAACAAATTTAAATCTGAATATCCCGAATCAGTCCACACTGTACTAGAATTACTAAACAATAACTACGTACGTACATACATACGTACATGTACGTATGTACATACGTTTCATAACTTTTAACATGAAATTTTCGAGTTACATTGGTGCCTATTCTATGTGCAGACCTAAACTTAACTTAACTAAAAAATGAAAATTGATAGCGTCTATAACACAATTCGGCAATGTTAACAGAACTTTTTTTATATAAAAACTGTTTATTATAGACTAACGATTTTAATTAATATAAATGTGTGCAAAAAAATAGCGAAACATTTAAGATACAGCAATAGCTGTTTTCATTTTTTAGTTAATACCTATTATACCGTTGTCCGTCCAGCTACGCGTGGCGCTGATTCGATCGGTACCGCGCTCGCATGTTGTAACAAAAAACCTTTATAGCTTCTTATCTATAATACCTAGAGTGAAGACAAATACTACGAAAAATTACTAGAAGACTACAGATGAAATCTATCTATTTTTTAAGATCTGAAAACTTATTTTAAAGTATTAAAAATGAGAACAGAAGAGGACAGAGGAGAAAACATAACAATTCAAAATATAACTCGATTTTACTCTTAAAACTGTGATATGTATGCTATATGTATACTTAATTATAAAGCACAAATCATCTAGTTTATCTTGATGTATAATAATATTAATAATCTATGAACTCATAAATAAAACTAAACTACTTACGACAATCCGCTGGAACTTCAAAACCACTTGTTTACTAAACACAAAGCGTAAAGTGGACTGAAGATAAAAACTGCCATCTAGTGATTATGGATTGTGAAGTAATTCATCAGCTATCTATTACACAACTTATAGACGCAAAAAATAACGCAATTTGTCCATAGATGTCGGTATATCTAATCGTAACTGACTGTTGATACTCGTTTCGATACGAGATTTACCAAAAGTATTTAATTTTAAGCTTTCTTTCTATTTTTTTATATTTTATTCTTTGTCGCGGAATGGAAATTATTTAAATCTGAATATCCCGAATCAGTCCACACTGTACTAGAATTACTAAACAATATGCAAGGGAAACAAAATAATTTATTCGTGTGTACACAACCACATAGCCAGTTATACGTTTCATAACTTTTAACATGAAATTTTCTAGTTACGTTACCCTTTTGTTGATTAAGTTGTAACTCGGGTATACATCTACCTATAGACACAATTTGAATTTTTTCACCGAACGACAATTGTGAGAACTTGTTATTTTTAATTTTTAACAAACACACACTATCAACACACATTTCACAATCAAATAACATTTTAAAATCAACAAACGAAAATCCATACAATTATTAAATTAAAGAAACTCAATATTAAACAGTTCAATGAATCACCTCCGAATGGCCTCCGTCGAACCAAAATCAGTGTTGCCAGAGTGATTTGGTCGAAAGTTACGTTGGCATCCATGAAAAGTTACATTTTTAAACTAAAACTTACGTAGTGGTAATTTTATGAGTGTGAATGTAACAGCCATCAGCCAAATTTATAATTATTTACAAATAGAGTAAATAATTAATAAAAGATTTTTTTTAAATGCGCATTTAAAAAATTTTCAAATTAATAAATGCATTTTTTATAAATATTATTTTTTAAATTATTTACTCTATTTATTTGTAGTTTTAAATTTTTCTGATGTCTGCTACATTCACGCTCATGTAATTTTCAGCTCGCAGATCAAAAATTATTATTATTTTATTTTTTCTTGTACACAATAATTTAAAAAAAATTATATTTATCAATATAATTATAACCTTTTTTATTTTTTGCGGTAGTTTTTGTTTTCATTAAATAAATTTAGATAAGAATATTTTAATTTTTCAAGATTTTTTTTTCATTTTTACCTCTTTTGTAATTCTTGAGAAGTTACTTAAATCTAACTAAAATTGTTTCTTACATACATGTTACATGAACTGATCAAAAGTTACGTAAAATGTAAAAAATGTAACCTTCTGGCAACACTGCTTCCGACTATATTTAATCGTAATAAAGTAACGAACGAACATTGCCGAATACTCGCGATAACATCCGATCGCGAAAGCAGACGGCAGGATTTTCAGTATAAATCGTCTTGGATATGTAAGCCTGTGTGCGTTTGGGAACTGTGCACGGACACCAAAATTTCTACACACATATGAACTCATGGCAGGCGAGCGGCGTGGAGCTTGTCCGATGCGTTCGTCCGACCAATATTATTCCTTCGCCAAACGCCTGGCAAAAAACAATTTGCAAGCACATATTGGTGCTATTTATGAATTATTAGGTAGGCGTTTTTAAGTTATAATATTTTGTTTAATTAATAGTAAATACATGAATAAAGTCATCTAAATCATACGAACGTTTTATTAAAATATCTGTGAATGGCAAGTAAAGCAGAGCCTGTCAGCTTGTATGGAGTGCACGCCAGTGCTTGGAGTCACCCTATGTGTCCACGCCAGCCCCATGTGTCATGGGACTTTCGTAATAATTCTGTGCTGAAATTTTAATATTTTCTTAAGTAATATTTTGATAAATCTTTACTTATTATAAAACAAAGTCGTATTTTTGTGTTGGATAGTGCATTTAATAAGGAATGCTATAAGCTATATAACATCACCCTGTGACTAATAGGAGGGAAGCATCAGTGAAAAATGTTGCAAAACGGAGAAAATTTTCTAAATTTTAGCTAGAAAATTTTCTAAATTTAATTAAAAGCTAGTCTCAAATAAAGATGCGTCTTGTTCTATCAAGGCCAGTACAAACAACAATTGCAATATAACTAAACATTGTTCGTATTGCATTGTCTCTGACATATTACATTATCACGATATCCCTGTGGAATGTAGTTTCTACACGCCTTCAGATCTTTGGGGAATTATTTTAATAATGTATGCATCTATGTGACATTTATTATCCTATTAAAAGACGTTCAGTGTTTTAATTATATCAGCGTATGTTTTACATTCTTAACCGACTTAAAAAAAGGCAGCAGCTGTGTGTTGTTTATTCATGTTTTATTAACTTATTTACATTCGAATATTTTCTATAACAAAAGTTTACACTTAATAAATCAAATTAAGGTGGAAAAAGTGAAATGCCGCAAGTGGGACTTGAACCCACGACTTCGGAATACCGTTCCGAAGCTCTTCCAACTGAGCTTATTGCGAGAAAAGTTTACACTTTTGTTTTTAATACATCTAATGCATCTCCTGCATGGCATAACGGCTATTTACAATATCCAATATATGATTATAGATCGTTCATCAGTAAGATATTTCTACTAATTATATTTCTACTATTAACTAAGATATTCTATCGTAATATTATAATTTTATCAGTGTTATGTCGTCTGTGGGTATCATCAAGTTTACAGAAAACCTCTGTTGCCTATAATTATATATAATACAAGAATGAAATTTAATTACATATAATAATCAGCTTTTTCATTTATTTTGTAACACAGTGATTTAGCTCACTCAGTAAGTTAATGACATTGTAGTGGAAGGTATAATTTTGAAACTAAATTTTCTTATCGAATTGAAATGCTACATCTACTATATAAAAATAAGTCGGGTTTTCCTTCCTGACGCTATAACTCCAGAACGCACGGACTGATTTTGACGGTTGAACGGACGGTTTTGCATTGGTTGGAAAGGTCTCGGGCTCCGTGAGGTTTATAGTTAATTTTTTTTTAATTTTTTTTTTTTTACTTTTTTTTGTTATGGCAAAACAACGTTTGCCGGGCCAGCTAGTCTTATATATAAAATTCACGTGTCACAGTGTTAGTTACCGTACTCCTCCGAAACGGCTTGACCGATTTTTATGAAATTTTACATGCGTAGGTATTCAGTAGGTCTGAGAATCGGCCAACATCTATTTTTCAAACTTTTTTTTCTTAGTATGGCAAAACAACGTTTGCCGGGTTAGCTAGTATTAAATAATTTAACCTTGATACTATTAACATAACTAATAATAATATTAGTAGCAGCCACTGTTATTTTACTATCGTTACATCGACTCCCGTAATCGCATAACTAAAACCGGTTTCCTAGTACTCAGTACAAAAGGACAAGGGTCTCTTTCTCATGAATCAACGGCTTTTTGCTCAATGGTTATGACGGTATGGGACTCACTATGTGTTCTGATACGTAATGGTTTTTTTTTCTTACATTTCTAGACGATCGATGTGGGAAAGTAAGATAAGGAATAAATATGAAGTTAGGTTATGCTGTGGCAAAATACAAAGAAAGTTTTGTTTCAAATTGTGATATAATGGCTGATCTTAGAGTAAATACTCGCAGTTTTATCCGCGTTTATCGTTAGTGCCTCGTTTCTGGGCTTTTTGTCTAGTTATATTATAGCCTATGTGCTAATTAATTCTGGTCTTCTTATCTATGCTATAAATCTGAAAAGTGTATTTGTTTGTTTGTTTATTTGTTTAGGAACGCTAATAAATAATCTGGAATTACTGGCTCGAATTGAAAAATTCTTTTAGTGTTGGATAGTACATTTATCGAGGAAGGCTGTAGGAACATCACGCTGCGACTAATAGGAGCGAAGCATTAGTGAAAAATGTAACAAACATGGGGAACATTTACTAAATTTCACGTGTACGAAATCGCAGGCAACAGCTATAAGCTATACAGCTGTAATTTATTTCATAAAGGAGTAATAAATAATCAAACAACCACACATTACTTACTTGACCAATTTTCATTTACCTACCGCCCAGCCCAATACACACTCAAACGTAGTAAATAAAATAAAATCGTCTGTTTTTTTTGGACACATCATTCTTACAATAAAATATTAGTACTGATAGACTTGATATGTATGTTGTTTAAAATATTTCAATCTTCAATTCTTCATTCGGCAGTTGAACACCGAGCTGAAAATCACAACGTTTTCTAGTATTTCAGGAAAAATATCCCAAAAATTTAATTATCCTAGCTAAATATGTATTATCAAAGAGGTACAAAGCCGGCGTGTATAATTATAATATACAATCGCCACTTATAATCGGGTATCTCATTGTGGGGGCGATCTTTATCTAAATTATAAGCACAGTTGTAAAGTCCGTGTTATCATTGGGAGCTTACAAATATTTAAATTACATAATTCCAACAGCAAAGCTTATCATACAATTGTCTTTACTATCTAAGACTATTTAAATACAACAGTTTGTCTTTACTTATTTTAAAACAAAGTCGTTATTTTCGCATGTATGTCCCTAAGTGAGTTTATATCTTTAAAACTACGCAATGGAATTAGATATTGCTTTTTTAGTAAGTGGTTCAAGGGAATGGTTATTTTTTGTATAATTTGTTAGTATAATTCCACGCGTACGAAATTGCAAGCAAATAGATTATAATTAATAATTACCTTTGAGCCAAATATTTTAGACCAAAATGAACACTAAAACACAATATGATATTCTTTAGAAATAAATACATAATGTCGAAAGAGATCCATGAATTCACTTGTATATAATCTTTATAGGACTTCTAGAATAGACTCTTAGCTCCTGAAGTATTAAAAGGCTTTTATTGTGATTTTTGATGTGTCCTCTTAGTCCATAATCTAGCGTCGTTGATATCCATTGCGGCTCATTAGGACTTATAATGTATGCAAATATAAAATAATAGAGAAATTAATACTTAAAGTAATGTTAAGATTAGCTTAAAAATTCTTAGTCAGAGAATCAACTAATATACAATGTGTTTCAGAAAGGTGTAGTCATATTTGACCATCGTTACACATGGCCGGTGACTAGGCACTAGGCATGGATGAAATTACAAATACTAGTTATATTATGACTTTTATGTGTTCATAAAAGTTTAATTAATTTATTAAATTAATCGATCTTCTTTAAATACAACACTAGTATCAGGTAATAGTAATAGGAATAAACCGTAAACATCTCATAATTGATGCGTTTCTGGTAGTTATTTAATAGTAGGCAATAAACAAAAAAAAAACTTACCAACTGTATTTTTCTATATGTAAATGTACTATTTATAATATTTAAGGCCTATCTAATGCAACTTTAAATTATAAATACACCTTTCTGCAACACGTTGTATATTATTTGGATTATTATATCTAATGTCCTTAATTACGTATATTCAACTGTGCATATACCTCCACATTCCACTATGATCCAGCCATTATCATTTGTCGCAGCACTATATATTATGTAGAAAGACAATATAGTAAGTATATCTTGTATGTACCTTTAGGCGACAGTGTACATGTTAATGAGTGCACTATCGAACTCACCTAGGGTTGCCACACTTTTAGTTAGTAAATTCAGTAAAATTATATGAGTATTCTAAAAATTGGTCAAGTGCGAGTCGGACTCGCGCACGAAGGGTTCCGTACCATTATCTATGCAACATAAGGCAACGTTATTAGTATCGAGCAAGAAACGGTAAATAATCATGTTTGTTGTATGGGAGCCCCCCTTAAATATTTATTTTATTTTATTTTTAGTATTTGTTGTTATAGCGGCAATAGAAATACATCATCTGTGAAAATTTCAACTCTCTAGCTATCACCGTTCTTGAGATACAGCCTGGTGACAGACGGACGGACGGATGGACGGACGGACGGACGGACGGACGGACAGCGAAGTCTCAGTAATAGGGTCCCGTTTTTACCCTTTGGGTACGGAACCCTAAAAACTAAGTGTGGTGTATTTAGGATGCTGTTTAGGGTTAGGTTTAGATAAAAAAAATACGGAGTAAAGATAAAAGATAGATAATTTTGAAGTTAAGTTTGAACTCGAAGAAGACCCCATGCTTAAGTTATATCATTCTTTGGTTATTACTTTCTCATGAAAGACATCGATGAAAAGAGTTACTACTACTACCGGTTAACTTTGCTCTCTTAATTAACTATTAAATTAATTATTAAATACTGTGGGTTCGATTCCCGCTTGGGACAATCATTTGTGTGATAGGTATTCATTAATGTCATACAAATGTTTGTTCTGTGTCTGGGTGTTTTCTATGTATTATAAGTATGTATTTACAAAAAGAAAAGTAGTATAAGTATTCTATCTGTATTCTGGTACCCATAACACAAGCATATAAGCTTAGCTTGGAACCAGATGACGTTGTGTGAAATATCCATGAATATTTAATTTAATTTAAATACTAGTATTTATTAAAAACTTAACATAACTGCAATATAGTTTGTTTGATATCAGCGTGATACAAACTTATAATTCTATGATTATTTGATCTCGTCTTTGTTAAAGCTAAATTATCTTAAATTTATCAATGTAAGAGTAAAAGGATTCGGTAGATTTATAACTTTGATTATGTATTTTCTCTGTGTAGTTCAGTAACATTAATGGATGAATCGCGTCTTGCGAAGTCTCGCATCGATGCGTTTTGAGTAAATATTTATTAAAACGACTCCAGTTACAAATTATTTTGCAAGAATGCCACTCGTGCAGAAGTTTCTTGATAACTTTGTTTTGGTCTATGCCACCTGATGTTTTTGAAAATTAAGACGGTTTTGTGTGTAGTCGTTTTAAATTTAGCGATGTAATTTCAAAGCTATAAGTGAAATCTTCTTTTGATTATTGAGGAATTTAGCGCACAGATCTTTGATTAGACATGGGTCACTAATTTAATTGTGTATATTATAAATTACAATAAGCTTAAATTTTCTAGGGTGAGCAAATCTGGCTAAAAAAGGCTGGCATTAATATTTTTTCAAAAACCAATTTCAGCTCTGGTACTGAAAACGAACTAAGGTAAATGTCTGATTATAAGTAAGTACCTACTTAAGTCATATTTATTATGATTCTAGTGTATTTTTATAGTTGTAGTTTTGGGCTAATCTTAATTGCAGACGTATTGCCATGCTATTTTTTTTTTAATGGCCATACCTTTTCTTAGGAAAGGGATAACGAACATTTAGACCTGAGAATTATGTATTATGTGTTTGACATCCCTACGACACACCTCACTACGATAATGACTTAAAGGTTCATTGCCCCGCCAATTATATTTCTATCTATGTTTTTACAATAATATGATTGTACCTTTTCAGATTTTATCGCCTTATAATATTAATTGTAGAGTGGATATATGACGTCATTTATAAATATATTTGAATCATACTAATATAAATTATTATTTTGGTTATACATATTCATTACTAGCTGTTGCCAGCAATTTTCGTACTCGTGGAGTTTAGTAAATAAAAAAACCTTAACACATTATATAAAAAAGCCAACATCTTGAACCACTCCATCTATTAAAAAACCGCATCAAAATCCATTGCGTAGTTTGGAAGATAAAATACTAAGACATACCTACTATTAGACTAGGAGCTAGCATTTACCCTATCTACGTTATTCACGTTGGATGAAAATTCGACCTTCAAAAAATATTTTAGGATATCTTTTATTCGTATTCGCTATGTCATTAGATGATTATTTATTGCTAAAAAGTTTCAAAGATTAATTCTGAATCGATTTTAGCAAAAGGAGTTTAGCATTTCATGCTACCGTCTCGCTTGTTGTCTTTTCTTGTCTTGTTCTAAATCTCTGCATCATTTACAAGTCAAATAAACTTTATAAGTGAAATGTTTCAATTAGGAACTTGTAAAGGCAATCACGATATTGTTAATTAAAGTTAGCGTAATCAGTAAACAATGTGGTTTGTATCATTAGTGAATATAGAATCAGATTATTTGATTAGTCGTTGTCTATTGTATTTACGCGCATAACCTCTGAACGAAAAGTACTAAATAGGATAGTTCCTTTTTTGTTGTGTTCGTAAAAGAAACACAGTGGTATGAACTTTGTGAGATCGGCTAGTTTATTAAAGAAGACAAAAATCAATAATTATTACATACCTTATCCGTAAGAGTTCATAACACAAAAAGAAATAAATATATATATATCCAATTTAAAAAATTTTGATTCAGTCATATTCAGTAACTATTGTTTACTTGTAGACGTACTGTCTATTTTACAGATCTTATGTTAACTAGGTATAATAATTTAACTAAAATACTACCAAAAATATATTAACTTTATTTTTGTTTTGTTGCAGGTAAGTGCACTTTCATAAACGAGATATTTTGATGCCGCGACTAAATTAAATAAAGGTAAACGTTTCAAAACACTTCACGTTTTACATCATTTTATATTATGTTAACAACTGTAAGGAGTTTGTTCTTTAGTAGTAAAAGTTACAACCTAGGAAATCGTGTTAGTACCTTTTTTACCGGCTAAGAATTTACATGATGAATTTGCTTCGTACCTACCCATTGTTAATGTGGGTGTGTTTGTTTATTATTCTTTCACACTTCAACGGCTTAACAAATTTGAATTACACTTGGTACTAAGATATCCTAATTTCTAGGTTACGGCATGAGCAACTTTTAAACCTAAAAAGAGGTGCTGCGTTCATCTGTGGGTTCTATAAATAATCAATATTCAAATATCAATATTTTTGTTAGCACAGAGGTGTATAGAATTCGAGAGAATACGGGTTTCATCTAGTTATTAACATTACGAAAGTCTATATTTAATGGGCTCTTGAACTATAAAGTAACCCTAAAAATACATGCAATATTTGCAAAATATATAAATGTCTATTTTATTATGTTAAATTTTCTTTTAATTATGTTAAGAGTATTCCTGACATAATTAAAACGAAATTTAACACTTTATGTGAATACTGTTTTCTGGTATATTTTTTTCCCAAAGGCGTAGTAGAGGAACAAAAAAATGATTTATATGAATTTTACTCTTATTTTTGCCAGGTACTAACGCGTCGCAGTATAATACACGTAATGCCCTAAGTATCAGAGTGCATCTCATTATCTTTGCGTAAAAAGACATAAAGAAAAAGGGGAATTGTCGTAAATGTTTTGGAGTATTATTTTCGTAATGGAGTTTTAGTTAAAATATAGTAAAGTTTTTTGATGTCAATCTTTATTAAAAAAAGATTTTTGGCTAAATGAAATATTGCTCTTGAAATATTGGCTGAGTCTGGAAACAAACGACGATGGACGATTTTTTAAAAACTATCTTTTTCAATCCTGTTAAAAGTTAATGGTTTGTATAAAACCTGTTAAAAACATACGGACATACTCTATCGTCAGCTACAGATTTCCGCTTTAAATTGAAAATCAAGTCTTGCGTGGAATTCTTCCTTCATTGGATTTTCTGCGATTACATTGCTTTGGTAGCAACAATTTTTAAGATTTTTATCCATTTTTATTCAATAATAGTTTATCAATAATAAATTTGAACGGACGGAATTCAAAGTCTTAGTAATAGGAGACTGTATTTTCTTATCATTAGTTAGAAACAAAGTACTTGGATATAAAAAAATTTCTTTGTTAATAAATTGCAAATATAGGCTTCAGTCTTAATCTCTAACGGGTATCATTGTCTTGTTGTCGATTCTTGAGAGAATGGTTGTGATTAAGAACACTGCTTTCTGCTGGCTAATGCAGCTCAGATAGGCCTCGGCGATGTCTTCTGGATGAAGATGGAGACCTTGGATGCAGATAGTGGACAAAGAATGGCTGATCGATGGATGGATGGATAGTTTAAATTAAATCGCTAAGTCTTTATTTTCAAACTTGTTTGTAGTCAAGAAACGAATCGTGATCTCCATTGTATAAGCGGCGAATTACATTATCGCGTTCGTCACGGTACTTCAATGTCATGGAACAGATGACATACCTTGATAAAAGCGTGAAGGTATTATAATGTTCAATAGATCTATACATAGAGATTAAAATAGACATACCTACCTTTGTTCTTAACTTTTAGCGCGAGACTAGTGACGTTATTTTTAAAACATTTAAATATTACAATTTTCTTTAGTATCTATATCGAAAATAGAATTTACCGAGTAAAATTACTGAACATACAAGTACTTCTAACTACTGATAAATACTTAAAGATAATATTATGTTCCATTGTGTAAAAATGCTTTGAAGAGCTAATATTAGAAGCTTTAGTAAGTGCAGGTAAGTAACTCAGCTTAGGTTTATTTTTTTGGTAACCTTACTCAATCGGAATAACGTAAATAAATAGATATAGGTTTGTTGATAGTATTGATTAGAATCAAGTCAATTGCGGTATTAAGAACAGCTGCTATTTTGAATATATATTTTGGCAAACTTCCGAGCTACATTCAACACATAGAGTTTATAATAACATTAACCTGTGAACTATCACAAGTTTATTTCACAAATACTTCTTATTTTTAGCCGCATGTAACGTCATGATGTTCAAAAAACTCATTTCTCATTATATGCACATTAATTTTGGCAGTCTTTTGTACTTTCTCAGAAACATCATAAAGGATAGTACAGATAATTATAATGTGTGAAAAATCTTTATACGGAATTGAGTTTATCAAAACAAAAAACAACATCCTACACCTTATGTTATTCAGCGTGTTCCAAAAGACTTCCAAATATTTTATGTAGAAAATAGAATTAAATACATGACAATAATATAAAAATTTGCTACACAGATTTACTAAATCTCTATAATTATTTATCCTGTATTAGAAATTTATTAAATATGTCCTAAACATTTATCTAAACATTTGTGTGATGTTTTTATTTGTCACAAAAATGTTTGTACTGCGTCTGGGTGTTTCTATGCATTATATCCGTATTCTGGTACCCATAACACAAGCATAATAAGCTTAGCTTGGGACAAGAGGACGTTGTGTAAAATGTCCATGAATATTTATTTATTTATTTACGAAACAACATGGAGTAAATTGGCTATGTATTTGGCTATAATGTAGAGAATTCTATATGTATGTATTATGTACGATGTGTTTTGTACATAAAAGAGAAAAGTGATCCAAGATGAACTTAGGAACCCCGATCGATAAAGTTAGAAGTCGCTTTCAATGGTAATTTTATTTAATAGTGTTTCATTATTGAAAATGTTGTCTACACTCTTCAAGTCTCGTGGCAGTAGTACTATCTAGTCGTGCACAAGTAATCACTGATATATTGTTATTGTTACAGATAGGTACGTCCGGACAATGACCCCGATCTCTTTATAATTTATATTGCTCCGGCGGCGGCGGTGCGCCAAGTAAAACAATTAGATCAGATACAATAATTTTAATCAGTCATATGAGCTATTTATGCAGAACTGTATATTCGTGGAATCGTTAAGCAAAATTTATTTGCAGTGTTGTGATTATGACTGAGTGGATCTCCTACAGAAATAATAATAATAAAAAAATCATGGACATTTCACACAACGTCCTCTGGTCCCAAGCTAAGTTTATTATGCTTGTGTTATGGGTACCAGATAACGGATAGACTATATATACTAATTTTCTTTTGTAAATACATACTTATAATAGTTATAATACACTGAAAACAACCAGACGCAGTACAATCATTTGTATGACATTTAGAAATATCACACAAATAATTGTATTTATTTATTTCACTCTTTATTATACACACAAGGATTGCATAAGGTAGACAAACAGAAACACTAGTTAAGATGTACAAGTGGCGTTCTTATCGCACTCGGCGATTTCTTCCAGACAACCATATGAATTTGGTGGTGAGAAATCATTGTGGTAGTGTGATTAAGAGTGTGAATTGATTGTACCGTGCGGGAATCGAATCCGCGATCTCGTGAATTGTATTCCGTTACATGAACCATTCCACCACGAGACCCGTCGAAATGTAGAGTTATAGTGAAATTTAAGTTCAAATCTTTAAAGGACACTAAAGAAATAGAAATATTCTAGTTTTTGTAAGATAGAGCTAAGTAAAAACTAAAAGGATAAAATGATGATGATGTTGGAAAGTTATATTACGTTTTCAGCTATAAATATGAATAATACATAAACAAAATCTAAAAGTATTTTGATCTTATTGAAGATATTTGTACATTAACATAAAAGGAAAGATCTTATTATATTCTTTTGAATAAATATAGGATTGATAAAATTAGAGTTCAATCAGATATTTATAACTTCATTGTAGGTAAAAAATGGTTTTTTATTTTGCTTCTAGAAACATTGTTTGTTGCTGTGTATCGGGGAATAGTCAAACATCAACCAACCGACTTCATGTGCCTTTAAAATTTGAGGGTTTTCCTCGATTTCTCGGGAGATAACCATCAGATCCTGACCTGTTGCCAATGGGACAAGACGGGAACCACTGACTTTCAAATAAAAAAGAATCATTAAACTCGCTTCGCCCAGTTAAAAGTTATGAGACAACAAACATAAAAAAAACATACCATCAAAGTCAAAGTCAAATTTTTTTATTTCAAGTTGGCATGTTTTACAAGCTCTTTTGAAACGTCAGAAACTAGGTGTCTGTTCCAAACGCGAATCCTATGGAGAAGAACAGACAAGAAACTCCATGGATTTTTTTTTCATTTCAGTTCTTTTTTTTTTCAATAATATTAAACATAGTTGTATCAGGGGTGTGAGAATGATCCCCATCAGTACAATCACGACTAACTAAAACTAACTTAATAATAAAAAGCCTTGTTGGAGCAAATCGACCAGTCCCAGCAGAAGGCATCCGTTCACGAGTATAACGCACACATCAGCCCCGCACAGCTCGACCATTTTGTAGGGAACCGTGCGACCCGACGTGCAACGCTACCAACTTCGAGACATTTGAGTGAGCATGACGAAGTCGCTCCGTGGCACAGTACACAAAGCAAATAAAAAAACAATAAGAAATATACAAAAGAAATACACTAGGTTCGGCATAATGCTCACACTTTTACAATCTCATTAATAACTAAGTAATTACAATATAGATATATGTATATAAATATAAAATTTCTGACAACATACACAATCATTTAGTCAAACAATACTTGAAATCATCAGAGGGCCGCTGCGAAGTGAAGACCAAGCGTGTTTATCTTCCATATAATGTTTGGTAGTATGCTTTAGAAATCAATGTGTTCTTAACAACCTGTTTGAATTTATTGTCTGGTAATTCAGTGACATTAGGTGGAATTTTGTTATAGAACCTAATACTGTTAATCATAAAACTTTTGCTAGTTTTGCTAAGCCTAAATCTAGGAACCATAAGTTTTTCTTTATTGCGAGTATTTAAGGCCGTGGACGTCACTATTCTTAATGAAGAATCATCGAATTGAGAATCTCCTCCTTTTTTGAAGTCGGTTAAATACTACATTTTAACTATGTCCCATCTTGCAGAGGAGTATAGGAAGGTATTTTGGAAAGCTAACACTTAACATTATAACAGTTTTCATCTACAATTTTTAAACATCATGTATATACTCGTAAATCACGTGTCACGGTATATATTTTATTTTTTATACTACAAGAGTGTGATCAACAAGCATACGGCTCGCCTGATGGTAAGCAATTACTGTAGCCTATGTAAGTTTGCAACACTAGAGTATCATTCGCGCGTTGCAGACCCTTGGTTACCTAGACCCTTAATTACCCAAATTCTTCGGAAACGGCCCTAACCATTATTCTGAAATTTTTGTCGTAAGGTGTTTAGTGGTCTAAGAATCGCTCAATGTCTATTTTTATACCCCTACGTCATATACAGCTAGAAGCGTATTTTGAAAATTAGCGCCCCGGGTCATTGGATTTGACGCCCCGGGCCAATTTAATTAGCCGCCTTATTAATTGTTAGAGATAGAGCAAAATTTTAAACTTGAAAGCTTTTGCCGCCCTTCTCAGTCTTGCCGCCCCGGGCCATGGTCCCTATGGCCTTAGGGTAGCTTCTGTATACATAACAGAGAGATGTCCGTGTGGTGACGGATTAAGAATACAAGCGTCACCACCCCATCTCCTCCCAAGGGTGCTGTAAAAGTCAGCTAAGGGATATTGCACACAGATAACATCTTCTGTGAGAGACGGAAAACCCGAAAATAAACCCTGTGCAAACACGCCTGGTCAGCGCGGCACAGTAGACCATAATCCCTCGCAAAATGGAGGAGGCCTGTGCCCAACAGTGGGACGTAAATGGGCTTGAGAAGATACATCATAGAGATAAGATGAAGGGTTCCAATAAGTATGCAAGTGATTTTTATTTTTAGTTACTCAGTTCTCATACAAAATCGTTTTTGTATATGTTACTGATTACATCATAATCATTCTATGAGTGTCGCTTACTACAATAGCATTTCTTCCTACACTTTTATTGTAATAGCGTGATTTTATTACCGTATCACCATTTGTGTTTACGATAATGTGTTATTTTATATCGTCGCCTGTACCTACACGATAATAAGGAGCCTATATGTTTGGCTATGCAAGTACTGACGTTTATTGCTGGTTTTATTTGAAAAGTTTAGTAAATGTTACTTGTGATAGGTTTTATTTGCCGCAAATCTTAAACCGATTGTGAATAGCAGCTTAATGCGATACATAGATAAACAGATTAAAATTCGTAAGCCTTTCTGTCAAAGAGTTTTTATCATTATGTACCTATAACTTTGATGCTCTGTTGGATGTTAACAAGTAACAGACAGTTGAATACCATACATATTAACTACCTAACATATTAGGCCTACTGATAATCTATCATACGTATACTTATACTGAAACTAGCTGACCCAGAAAACGTTGTTTTGCCATACAAATGTCAGGGTTTGAAAAAAAGATGTCCGATTCTCAGACCTAACGGATATGTACACAAAATTTCACGAAAATTGGTACAGCCGTTTCGGAGGAGTACGGTAACTATCATTGTGACATGGAAATTTTATATATTAAAGAAATTAAGAAATCAAAACGTATTTATTTTTAAATTCTACTACAAATATTTTTTTTTATCAAACTTTTATCAGCACGGTACGTATTTATGAATGTTTTAATCTATGTAACGGAATCTATCTGAAATATTGCACACTTAACAAGGACCGATAACAATACAATAATTTTAAATGGCATATTCAGGATATATAAGCGTGTTTTTTAGTTTTTGAACAAAGCAATTTATTATTTTATAGTAATCAGAAATATCAATTTTAGATATAAAATTCTTTATAGTATATTATATATATATGTATATATAATGCAAGATCTGGAACGATCTTCCTGCTGCGGTGTTTCCCCAAGACTACGACTTGGCCCTCTTCAAACGAGGTTTAAGAAGAGTAATATTGTCACGGTAGGTGGCGGCTTAGCTCTACCTTGGTGTTGCTGAGTCCATGAGCAGCGAATGCTACTTACCATAGATAGGTGGACGGTTAGCTCGTCTGCCACCGTAAGCAGTAAAAAAAAACCATAATTAAGACATTACCAACGCAGTTCTAAAACTAGCAAGCATAGAAAATAATTTTATACAATTTGAGCGCCACTTTCACTCGGAATCACGCGCGGGCGCACTTCTCAATATCACTGCTTGATTGCTTCGTGATATCAGTACGCGACATCTCAATTGAGTTTCTATTCCTAATGACGTGTTGGAAATGAGACCTATTTCATAGAGACATTGGTACCAACTCTACATGCACAACTAAACTAGACTAAAAAATGAAAATTGAGTATCAATAACACAGTTCGGCGATGTTAACTTTCATGAACTTGTTAATAAAAATCGTAGTCTAATACACAGTACTTATTATAAGAAAGTTCAGTTAACATGGCCGAATTGTGTTATTGACATTATGAGTTTTAATTTTTTAGTTAAGTTTAGTTGTGTACATAGAATTGGTATCACTAGAAAAGACATCGTGACTTTTAGTAACGCTAGAATTGTTTGATGTTTAAAATGACTTTAATTATTGTGATTTTAAGTGCAGCAACACTTCAGTTGCTAGGGAATCGTTTTTCGCAAATTAAAAGCGAAAGGTTAATGTTTTAAAAAATAATTTAAATCAATGTACCTACTTACATGGAAATCTAATTTCGTCTAGCCATTATAGCTACTTATGGAGCGAATTATATTTATAAGGAATATTTTTTGTTTAATCTATACTTGTAATATTATAAAGCTGAAGAGTTTGTTTGTTTGAACGCGCTAATCTCAGGAAGTACTGGATGGAATTGAAAAATACGTTTTGTGTTGGATAGTCCATGTATCATATAATATAGTATCATATAATATCACGCTGCGACCAATAGGAGCGAAGCATTTATGAAAAAATTTGCAAAGACTGGTAAAATTTTCTATATTCCACGGGTACGGAGTCGCGGGCAACAGCTAGTTAAATGTACGCGTGATTGTCGGCATTAAGTAGAAATCCTAACACAAAAATGCTTTACAAAAAAAGAATACTTCATTTGAATTTAAACATCATTCAGAATCCAATACTATCAAAATCTAACGAAAAGAATGTTATTCTTCGCCAAAAGTTAGTACCCTGAATAAGGCAGAATGAGAATCATGAAATATCGTTTTCCATTTTGGGGATGGGATCGTCAAAATCTCCAAATTTATTACGTATGAATAAAAATATTCATAAGTGGTAAATCACTTTTGTTGTCGAATGTAGAAGGCGCATGCCGCATATACCCTTAGAATACAGAATTGATGCTGTTACGATATTTTTATGTACAGTCACTTAAAGTTGAAAGCTGTGCGATATTGGAAATGCACAACCAAATGTAACTTGAAATTGAAACCTCCATCATCGCTCGCTCTCAGAATTTTGATAACAAAACGTATACTCCATTTTTTACTAAGTTTTATAATTTAGTTTTATATCTCAATAGTTTTATTTTTGCAAAGCTCCTTATTCTTATTCTTAGACATAAAAAATAATCTTAACAGAAAATCTTAAATCGTAGTGTCTATTATTAAAATGGTAAATATTTTGGTAGTTCTAAAAGCCTGAAAATAGTTTAAACGGTGGGACATTCAGTTGTTTCATATTCATATGTGTCACACAAATGTTTGGGTCTGGGCCTGGCTTGCGCCTGCGTGTTATCTATGTATTATAAGAATATTTTAAAAAACATGTATCTACTCGTATCTCTCAAGCCCATCTACATCCCACTGTTGGGCACGGGCCTCCTCCGCATTGGGAAGGATTATGGTCTACTGTGCCGCGCAGACCAGGCGTGTTGGTACAGGGTTAATTTTCGAGTTTTACGTCTCTCAGAGAGGTTGTTATCTGTGTGCAATATCCATTAGCTGACTTTAACAGCACCCGGGGAGGAGATGGGGTGGTGACACTTGTATTCTTAGTCCGTTACCACACGGATAAAAAGCATGTCTATGTATGTAGTATAATAATATCCGTATTCCGTATACCTACCTATATGCATACCTACACAACGTCCTCTTGTTCTAAGCTAAGCTATATTCCTGTGCTTGTGTATGTATAGAAATATAGCTTAGCTTGGAACAAGAGGACGTTGTGTAAAATGTCTATAAATATAAAAAAAGGTTAAGACATATTACAAAATACCTGCGTCGTAATTACGTAACTTTGATATAGATCAAAGTGCTTAGACGTAACGCATTATATTTATATACATACAGCTAATGATATAGCAGTCGCGACAACATGGCTTCGCTTTCAACCGGAAGTGGTCACTACTCGTTTGTCATCTAATATATGTTTATGTGAGAAAAAATACATGTGCCCGTAAGCTCAAATTGTTGTATTTTAATACAACCTTCTCAGACACTTGAGTGTCCTCATATATTTAAATAAAAACGTCTTTGGGGGACGGCCTTAACGTCGGGTGAAAAATAACTAAAAATGGGAAAGAATCTGTTCAATGCGGTTGTACTTTCGTTATATATTAGTACAGATAGTTAATATATATTAGCTGTGGTATTAGGATAAATTTCAATTACAATGATAGTCAATTTCTTAAGAATTATGAGTGACTTAAAATATATTATATCTATCTGAGCATAAAATAGACTTAATATAAATGAGCTCTAATATACTGAAAGGGCGGGTAAAAGTTTGTATGAAAGTCCTGTATTCCTTATATCTATACAAGTATTATAAAGCTTAAGAGTTGGTTTGTTTGTTTGAACGCGCTAATCTGTGAGACCATTGGTAGTATTTAGTGTTGGATAGTATACTTATCGAGGAAGGCTATATAACATCACAATGTGACTAATAGAAGCAAGGCATCAGTGAAAAATGTGGTAAAAATAAAAAAGAACTAAATTCCAATAGTAAAGTTATAAAATAGCTGACTACGCAGAAAGTTGCGGATAAACTTTGGTTTGCTTATAAATTAGAGAGCTACAGATACAGATAGCACAAATGAATAGTTATTTTATAGAACGGTTTATTGAAAGCGCTTTATAACATATCAAATTTAAATACCACACGCATTCACAAGCCATATTGTGGTTAGTATAACAGTAGGCTGTTGAATAATTCAGTAGAACTCAAAAGGAGTTTAAATCCACGTGTCAGTAGTAAATAGTGCCGTTTCTATATTCAGAACATTCGTCTTTAAGTACATTATGTGGGGTACTGGGCCACCTTTCGAGGTGTCACGATTAAAATTTTTTTATTAAGTAGGTATCCCTTCTAGTGTTAGACTGTTTCTATAGTTTATGTTCCTTTCTTTTTGAAATTTGACATTTTTGACATAATATATGTAGTATATTATGTTCCAAGAAGAGTTAGGAAAACGAAAACCAGAGTTTATTTCTCAGTTACGCCAATGTAGGCTTGTGCAAGATACGCATTCAAGTTACTAGAAACCGAAGTAAAAACTATATATTAAAACCGGTCAAGTACGAATTAGACTCGAACACATAGGATTTCGTACCTTTATTACGAGTATCTATACAAATAATATAAAGCTGAAGAGTTTTTTGTTTGGACGCGCTAATATAAGGAACCACTGGACCGAATTGAAAAATTCTTTCAGTATTGGATAGTACATTTATCGAGGAAGGTTAAGGCTATATAACATCAAGCTGCGACCATTAGGGGTAAAGCATCAGTGAAAAATGTTGCAAAAACGGTTCTAAATTCCTCGTGTACGAAGTCGCGGGTAACAGCTAGTCATAATATAATCGTCAAACCGACCCCTAACAACATTAAATAACGGGACCCCAAACAATAAGATACGGGCAGGATGATGACGATGATGAGTATTTGTTGTTGTAGCATCAACTAACATACACAAACTGAAGTTTTGAGCTCTCTATCTATCACCCTAAGATACAGCCAGAGGGTCAAGTCTGCTAATACAATGTTGTCATAATGACAGTTCAATGACACCATTATAGCACCATAGTGGCATCATTTGTGACAGAAAATCAAGTATGGTGTCATAATGACGCCATAATGGAGTCATAATGGCAAAATTTTATCAAATTTGGTAGTCTACTATTAATTTTTTGTCATAATGGCGCCATAATGGCGTCAGTGACTGACCATTATAACAACATTGTAATATGATTGTAATAGCAGAATTAGCAGACTTGGCCCGTTGGTTACAGACGGATGGACAGACAGCAAAGTTTTTGTATGGAACCGTTAAAAAACATAGATAAAGTTCTCTACTAGAGGTTACTGTCTTTATACGTTTCAGGTCTTACCCCGTATCCCGGTCCTCTAAATGGAATGCTAGTATTATTTTATTTATTTATTTAAAACTTTAGCACATAGGCGGACTTAGTGCTAAAAGCATTATCTACCAGCCAACCTTGGGTGATTCAGAGATATTTACTAACTTAAAAGTAGGTGCTTTACTAACTTAAAAGTAACATGCAATATCATTATTACACTTAGTAAAATACATAAATTAGCATAAAATACAGCCACAATATGCTACTTTTAAATACACTTATTATCATTAAATACAATAAACTACACATAATTTAAATACACACATAAATTAATACAAATACAATAATATCCTTAAGATTTACGATGAATCAGCAAATTTTTGGAGAAAGTACGCTCGTGTTTTGCGCCCCAACATGATCTCAAGAGGGATTGAATTCCAGTATTACGTATTTATAAAACAGTATTCCTCCTCTCCCGCCCATTTACGTCCCACTGTTGGGCTCGGACCTCCTCCACTTTGGGAGGGATTATGGTCTACTGTGCCGCGCTGACCAGGCGTGTTGGCACAGGGTTTATTTTCGAGTTTTCCGTCTCTCACAGAGGATGTTATCCGTGTGCAATATCCCTTAGCTGACTTTTACAGCACCCTTGGGAGGAGATGGGGTGGTGACACTTGTATTCTTAATCCGTCACCACACAGTATTCACATGATAGTGCTAATACAATTGAATATTAAACAAGTTCACGAGTCGACCTAAACTTTTGAATTGGTAATATGCAATCGGCATCAATGAATGAATATTTGACAAATACTAAAAGAGCCTTTTGCTGTCTTATTGATTTTTGGTGAGTCTATTTAAGATTTAAAAAAGATTATCGTAATCATTGGATATTGTTTCTGCTGCTAGTGTTTATATGGCAATGATCCTCTCATTACATTTCCTCACAATGTCCTCTGGAACCACAGTAAGTTATATTTCTATGTTTTTGTTATGAGTACCACCAGATACGGGTATTCCACAAATATCTTTTTTTTTGTAAATATGTACTTATAATGCATAGAAAATACCTAGATGAAGTACGAAATTTGTATGACATTTAAAAATATCACATATATATAATTTAGAAATATCACTAACCGAAATTCTTCCATAACTGAAATAAGTAAATCTATTATGTAAACGAATTAAAGTGTCTTTTGCTGCTCATGGATACCTCGTTGAAGCCATTGAGTATGATTAAATTATTTTATGTTAAACATTAAACCTTTTTTCCGTTTAAGTATTTCGAACTCAGAATAGTGATCATTGAATGAATATTTAAAACCACTTAAAGGAAGGTCAGTCGCACCAATCTCATTTTATTTTAGCTTTGTTTACTTTAGTTGATTTTCTAGAAAATTGATTGTGGAATACTAATTATGTAATATAATAGATGAAATTTTAGGCACAAAAGGTACTGAAAAGGTCAAGCTTTTGATGATCAGTATATAATGTACGCTAAATAAATGAGTTAGTATACAGAAGTCGCAATAAGTAGGCCGTAATAATATCGTACAAAAGATTTGTGTCCGTTAAAAAAATGGTCCTCGATAATTTTTGCAACATGATAGTCCGACAAAGATTTAGATTAGAGTTTGAAAGCCATAGTAAAATATATTTTTTCTCTCTCTGGCCATTAACGTCCCACTGTTGGACACTGGCCTCCACTCCACTTCGAGTAATCTGTGCACAATATTTCTAAGTTGGTTTTTAAAGCTCCCTGGGAAAAAAAGGTTGGTGACACTTGTATTCTTAAGCCTTCACCACAGAAAGTAAACAGAAAAATTAAGTACCTATTTTAAAAAAGTTCAACCGCCTGCGTCATGTATATATCTTCCGACACGTGCCTTTGAAATTTGAGGGTTTTCCTCCATTTCTCAGGAGATAACCATCAGATCTTGACCTTATGCCAATGGTACCAAACGAGAACCACCAGCTTTCAAATAAAAAAAGAATCATTAAAATCGCTTTACTCACTTAAAAGTTATGTGGTAACAAACATAAAAAAAATTCCTAAAGACGAATTGAGAACGTTTTTTTGAAGTCGGTTAAAAATAAAAGAATATTATTTAGCAGTGCACTATTTTTGTCCTAAAGTTTTGTTTTCTTTTATTTAACTAAGCAATACGGGTTAAAAGCCAGGCCAGCCAACACGTGATAAATAGCAGCTTACCGCTTACCCTATTAACCTCATTACATAATCCAATTCAGTCATTACCATACTTACCTGAACGAATGTAAGCCAGATTGCATTCCCAAATAAAAATAACCATAGAAAATATACGGGTTAAGTCGTTTATGAATCTTATCACGTATGGCACCAACATTCGACTATGTCAGATGCACACAAAGGGTGAAAAAACCGTACAATAGGAACCCATGTATAGCTCTAACATTTGCAAATTTTGTATGTTTAGATTCTCATGATTGATATTAATGTATTTTAGGTATCGGTCCTCTTTGTGGTGACGGATTAAGAATACAAGTGTCACTACCCCATGTCCTCCCAAGGGTGCTGTAAAAGTCAGCAAAGGGATATTGCACACAGATAACATCTTCTGTGAGAGACGGAACTCTCGAAAAGAAACTGACCTGTGCCAACACGCCTGGGCAACGCGGCACAGTAGACCATAATCCCTCCCAAACTGAAGGAGGCCCGTGCCCAACAGTGGGACGTAAATGGGCTGGAGAAGAAGAAGAAGGTACGTTCAAAGGGTCAATTTCACACATACATGCGTGGTTTATTTCTATTTTTTTTTTTACATAAAATATGTTGGTTGAAATATTTTTAAAATATATCGGAACGTTAAATTTTTTCAGAGCTTCTTCTGCATTCTTAATTTTATTATTCTTTGATATTACAATCTACCACAAAAAATTATAGAACTATAATTTAATTCCTGTTTCTTCAAACGTTTGATTAGTGGACTATTTGGTTATAACTAAGCCGCTAGGTCATGTGATGCAAATAGCTAAGTCATATATCCTTATCACCATTTATCTCTCAATTCAGATAATTGAGTAAACGCAGGTCAACGATGACCTAGATACCTTTGACTAGCATCTATAACACTTAAGAGCCCACTACAGAGCCAGCCAATTCACAATTTAGGTATTTGCATTAGGTATTACTATCCCTATTATCGAGCGCTGCGCCGGAAGGGACAGCTATAGTTCAGCCAGATTTTACCGTTCGGTTTAATTTGGTGACAAATAAACCGATTTTAATTTTCTTTGACGCCATTTTATATGTTATGAGTATGTTTTCTTTTTTTGTTAAAAACCTTTCTTTTGTGTGATAGCAAGCTCATCGAAAGACAACCTTAAAAACGGGTTTTTTGGATGGTCATATTCCTTTTAGTTATTATGTTTAGAAAAAAAGAAAGTAATAAAAGCATAGATATATAAGACCTAGATACTGTAAGATAAATTCGTTGGTTTAGAAGCAATATCCACGAAGAAAACCGCGAACTACGATGTTCATATCTTTGTATAGAGCATGGGTTGCTGTCGAGCCCTCTTAAGTGTCATTTCAATGACGTCGAGCAATAATATGCTTCCTTGATGTTCCGTGGCTTTATTTTGTAAGTAAAGGTTTGCCTTATGATCGTGTTGGCTTTGTACATTGGACGAGCGTACGTGCTCCACTTAACTTTGGTGTTTATCACGGTCTCTTATATAACTCGGACATGGCATCTTTATATTCGGAACTGGAAATTACACGTGTTATGGAAAGCTCATGACTATTAGACTGAAGTTATTATTTAGTAGCTGAAATATTGTTACCCATTGCCTCCCCAGGATGCTGTAAATGCCAGCTAAGTAGTGTTGCACAAATAACAATCTCTGTGGGAGATGGAAAGCTCGAAAATAAACCCTCTGACAACCGCCAGATCAGCACAGGGCAGCATAGTAGACTAATCCCTGCCAGTCAAGTGAAGTGAGTTCCTTATAGTGGATGAGACTCTTGCCCAACAGTGGGACAGATACATATATCTTATGATAATGACTACGCAGCGTGATATTATATAGACCAAAGGCTTCTTCTCGAAAATGTACTGTCTAACATTGAAAGAACTGTTCAAATCAGAGCAGCGGTTTCTGTGATTAGCTTGTTCAAATAGACAAACAAGTAAACTCTTCAGCTTTACAATATTTGTATAGAAGTAAGGCTTTGTCCTGCATGTTATACAGGTAGGTATTATTGATTTTGCGGTATTTGTAATTGACAACTAATTGGACACTATTGCACACGCTCTAAAATTACAGTTTGTGGTTCTTATGAATCAGGTCAGATAATATAAAACATAATACCTTTTCTTTCCTCGTCTTTCAAAATTTACTTGATATGAAATTGGAACGTTGTCAACGTGGGTTCAATTCCAATTACAAGTATCTTTTTACTTTTAGTTAAAACGAAATGAAACTCACCCTAATTTAACAATACAGCTGTTTCAAAAACAGCGAGTAACCTAATCCGAAAGAAATCAAGTTGTGTCAAGTTAGCAAGGGATCTACTAGAACAAAGAGTTGATCAAAAAGTTACCAGTCAGCAGTTTATATGTCACATTGTCATACGAAGCACGTTTAGTTTTGGCAAGGACGCCTCGAGCCTCAAGGTTAGAACTATAGTTACATTCGAGCTTTGATTGTATATAATCAAAGCCACAATAGTAATTTTGATGTTCATGTAATGACCCATTTACAAAAATCATAGGTAACTAGCGTTTTTTGCTTAAGAGAATACCAAAATAGCTTCGTGTATTTTTCTATGTACGAAGTTTTCATTGTTTCTTTAGATTGAATGGCTAGAGCTCTAATTTTTAAGTATATGTTTTTTCAATATATGATCTAGGATCGCATGAACTTAGAAACGCGATTGAAAAAAGTTTTCTCGATAGAAAATCTTGGCGAAACAACCTCTCAATTTTTTATTTTTTTTCATTTGTCGGTCTATTATCGCGTATTAACTAATGAAATAACTTTAAAAACATAGGTAACTATTATGTATAGAAACACGTGGATCAGAATTAAAATATATTTAGTAGATTTTGAGTAAATAGGAAAAGTATCCCTAATTCAAAGTCAAAAATTTCAAACAAAAATTTCAAAAAAATCACATACTGCTTTCTTCCAGTAATAGTACGATATTTTATCCTTGTTACCACTGTTAGCTACCACAATCGAGATTTAGATAGGGTATTTATCGAGGAAGGCTTTAGGCTACATAACACCACGCCACTACTGCTTCGTTTCTACTGGTCGTACCAGTAGAAGCGAAGCAGTAGTGAAAAATGTTGCAAAATGGGTTTTTTTTAAAATTCCACTCGGTAGGAGTCGCGGGCAACAGCTAGTGGAAAATAAAAATATATCATTATTTCTTACATAAAGTTTGACGAGCCTCGTGGTTGAGTGGTTTATGTAACGGGCTGCCGATCAAGAAGTCGCGGGTTTGATTCCCGCTCGGGACAATCATTTGTGTGCTTTCTCTAATTGTCATGCAAATGTTTGTACTGCGTCTGGGCGTTTCTATGTATTATAAGTATGTATTTATAAAAGAAAAGTAGTATATGTATTCTATCCGTATTCTGGTACCCATGACACAAGCATAATAAGCTTAGCTTGGGACCAGAGGACGTTGTGTGAAATGTCCATATTTATAAAAAAAATATTATAAAAAGTATCCAGTATAAACAATATATGTATCTAGTATAAACAATGTATCTAGTATAATAATATAATTTACACCTGTTTTCTTTCTTCATTCTGTTCCATCTGAAACTCTTTAATTAGGTTACCTTGGGCGTATAATCTTATATATAAAATTCACGTGTCCCAGTGTAGTTACCGTACTCCTCCGAAGCGGCTTGACCGATTTTTATGAAATTTTACATGCATATTCAGTAGGTCTGAGAATCGGCCAACATCTATTTTTCAAACCTTTTGTTTTGAGTATGGCAAAACAACGTTTGCCGGGTTAGCTAGTTGTATATGGACTAACATCTATTTTTCAAACTTTTTTTTTAGTATTGCAAAACAACGTTTGCTGGGTCAGCTAGTTGTATATATAAGTCTGTTCGTCATAAAACATATTATAACATTTTACAAATTAGAAATCTGTACTATTAATATAACGCTGAAAAGTTTGTTTGTTTGAACGCGCTAATCTCAGTAGACCTGGTCCGATTTGAAAAATTCTTTTTATTTTGGATAGTACATTTATCGAGGTAGGCTATAGGTCAGGGGTCGGCAAGTAGTTTTAGTTACGGTCCGGATACTGGGGAAAATTTTAACAGGGTCCATACAAAAACAACTGATAATAATTAAGTGATCCTTATCGGTTCTTCTTAAGGTGCAGGACCGCGCGTTCTATAGGGGAGGCCTATTTCGAACAGTGGACTGAGAGAGGCTGATGGATGGATGGAATTAATAAAGATATAGAATACCTTATTTACGTATTAATTTATACAATACAGTACTTTGGCGGTCCGAGGTTCGACCGGTTGCCGATCCCTGCTATAGGTTATATAACATCACGCTGGAACCAATAGGAGCAAAGCAATATTGACAAGTGAACACTTTAATTTTTCGTTGTAAACGTAATTCCAAATATCTACATAAAGAGTTATTACTGAACTCGGTAATTAACAAAATTTAATAGACATTACTTAGCTGCACACACCCCTTGGGAGCAGATTTCAATCGGGACACAATTACATTAGCTATCATTGAAACATTTAATAAATTGAATTGACATCCTTAGAGACCTTTCAATAATACATCGTTTCAAATATCTTAATATAAAATGTACAGCAAAAATGAACATATATAATAATTGTAATACCTTATGTATACTTTATAATTTTTTTTTTGCAATTGACTTGATATGCTTTTAAAAATTAATAAATTAATGTAGAAATACATGTACAGTCATTATTTCGGTCCAATTGTGTTCTGTAAAGAACATTATGTGATCGATTGATCGAGTTGGTGCAAACCGCTCAATAGATGGCGTTGTACGCAAAACATCGCACCATGTTTAACACACAATGAGAAGATAGTAGTGGAAGATTTGGTAAACATGATAGCTCAGATGGGAGAGCAACGGAACGGTATTCCGAGGTCGTGGGTTCAAGTCCCGCTCATGGTTATCATTTTTTCCACTATAATTTTGTATACCTTATACTTTTTAAATATTAACTTGTAATTTGAAATGATTTGGGCTCCCAAAGGTAATTCAACGTACACAACTAAACTAAATAAAAAGCTTAGTTCAAAAACTAAAAACCACGCTTGAAAGTCCTAAATTTTTTTTTACATTATTGCATTTTCATCGGTCCCTAACATGTGTACAAAATTTCAGATCAATGCGACTACTGTAAGTGTGTTAAAATCACTTTCAAAGATTCCGTTACATACTATAGATTAATACATTGATAGATACATACCGAACTTATAAAAGCGTGTTAAAAATGAAGACAACTGTGTTGTATTTTGATTAATTAAATGCTATTTCGATGTGCAGGTTTTTATTAATTATAATTTTTAGCTTAAATATACCTACAGCAGTCTGCTTTCTTTGACGGGCTTCGTGGTCTAGTGGTTCATGTAACTACCGTTCACGAGGTCTCGGGTTCGATTCCCGCACAATCATTTGTGTAATTTTTAGGGTTCCGTACCCAAAGGGTAAAAACGGGACCCTATTACTGAGACTTCGCTGTCCGTCCGTCCGTCCGTCCGTCCGTCCGTCCGTCCGTCTGTCACCAGGCTGTATCTCAAGAACGGTGATAGCTAGAGAGTTGAAATTTTCACAGATGATGTATTTCTATTGCCGCTATAACAACAAATACTAAAAATAAAATAAAATAAATATTTAAGGGGGCTCCCATACAACAAACATGATTTTTTTACGATACGAAACACGATCATGTCTCCATTTTTCGGTCTCGTTTAAAGTGGCTCCCAATAAGACATCGGCGAAATGTACATGCTCTGACTACCTTGTACTCTATTTTAAATAACCCAAACTCCCCATCTTATTTAAAATCCAATTTTCAGTATCTCTATTCAACTCATGATCGTAATTTGCGTTCTTCCCACAATCTTCTTCTTTCTTGTCCCGCTCATACTTCAAGTCTCGTGCACTCATCCTTCAATGTGCAATCAATCCTCCTATGGAATGGACTACCTGTTGAAGTTAGGATGGCTAAAACTAAATCTTCATTTAGAACTGGTTTACGCCGTCATTATTCTAGACTGTTGGCACAGTAACCATTAGAATTATTTCTTCACTGCAAACATGTTTATAGATTCCTGACTACTAGTTATGTATGTATATATATGTAAGTATATGTATTATTGTATATGTAGGTATATGTATATTATGTATAGGTATATTATGGTATGTATAAGTATAATTTGTGCATCATTTTTATAAATAATTATAACCTTTTATTTATTTTGTATTCACCTATAGTAATTGTTTAGATTAAGTTGATGTTTAGTTTAAGTTTATTTGGTTCTTGTTTTGTCTTTTGATATTTTTTGTATTTGGCACCCACACTGTTGCTCTGTACTATCACTGGTTGGCTGGTAGATAATGCCCAAGGCATTAAGCCCGCCATTGTACTCTTGTATGTGCATGAAGTATTAATAAATAAATAAATAAAATTTTTTTACCGTTTCTTGCTCGATACTAATAATGGTTGCTTTCCATTTAGTTAACACAGAGGGACTCTGCGTTACATTGTGATACACTGCCAAACACTGTGTAAAAGTTTAAATGAAACAGCTAGTTGTCTCAAAATAACACTAGAGTGCATCAAATTTGGCAAAATAATGGGCGTTTTTTTACCCAAATGCAAGTTCCTTGACAAAGTCTTGGCTCAATAATTTATAAACATACAATTCACAATACTGCTTTTAGACTTAAAAAACTTATTATTACCGTCGTAGAAGAAATTGTTACCATCATCTATGAATATCTCACTTTTATTTATAAAGCAACCATGTTTCGCCACATTATCAGGGCTCACTTCAATAGTGCAATATTTACATTTGAACATTTTTATTAAATTTTAATTAGCAGTAACAGACAAGCTCAATTTAATAATCTCAAATAATACTACTAGAATCTACCGTAAATCGAATCGAATCTACTAATCTAAATAATTAAAACTCATAAGTGGAGAAAAGAATTCTTCTCTTATTTGTTGGTAATTCTTGCTAAGCATCTGTCAAACACCACTTTTTCGAGTGTCGAACAGTGTACGGCTGTGTTCCACAGTGTCGTTGATGGAAAGCACTTTATCGAGCACTGCGTTACACTGCGTCACTTTTTGTATTAATTGGAAAGCAACCAACGTTGTCTTATGTTGCATAGATAATGGTACGGAACCATTCGTGCGCGAGTCCGACTCGCACTTGACCAATTTTTTTATTATAATTGTCATACAAATGATTGTGCTACGTCTGGGTGTTTCTATGTAAATGTAAATTAATGAATGTAAATTAATGTATTATTAATGACGGGCCTCGTGGTCTAGTGGTTCATATAACGGACTGCCGTTCACGAGGTCTCGGGTTCGATTCCCGGTCAGGACAAATATTTGTGTGATGTTTTTAATTGTCATACAAATGTTTGTACTGCGTCTGGGTGTTTAATATGTATTATAAGTATGTATTTACAAAAGAAAAAGTAGTATATGTATTTTATCCGTATTCTGGTACCCATAACACAAGCATATAAAGCTTAGCTTGGGACCAGAGGACGTTGTGTCAAATGTCCATGAATATTTATTATTATTATTATTATTATGTATTATAAGTATGTATTTACAAAAGAAAAGTAGTATATGTAGTATATCCGTATTCTGGTACCCACACAAGCATATAACCTTAGCTTGGGACCAGAGGACGTTGTGTGAAATTTTCATGAGTATTTATTTATTTACAGATTTTCTTATAATAAAAAAGTTCTGATATCATTTTCAATTTGTGTTATTGTCACTATCAATTTTCATTGTTAGTTAAGGAGTTATGTTAACGTAGTTTTTTTGACATTTTTTTTCATGCGTTTGCGATATGCGTCTTCCATTAAGGGAGGGTATTTATTTCTACTATACAATACTAAAAAGCAAAAGGTAAGGCTTTACTTTCAAGTGTTCTAACGCAGGTAAGATCTTCTTACATAATTTCTTAACTAAAGCTATAGCTATAGCTAAAGCACCAAGGCAGGTTACGGGATGGCGTTTGGGTTAACAGTCACCTTTGGACACATATTTTGTGAGCATGTATAACGTCTAGATTTCAATAGCACGTCTAAATGTACCTACATGAACAAATACACAGCTCGGTATATAGGTCGGTTAGTGATTGCCTACAATCAAAGTGCAACGAGCGAATGTAATTGTACACCTAATTGTTATTCTGTTAACATTCGCAGATGCAGTTTAGTAGCTTCTGTACTACAATTGAATTTCCCGTTAGAATTAGAACTATGACATTAATAATAATGTAATTAGCCTGCGGGAGCGCGAACGCGCTGGCGAAACTTTGCCACCCCGCAGGGCCCCGGGCAGCGCGCAATAGCTGGCACCCCCCCCCCCCCCCCCCGAAGAGGAGATCGCGCGCGGCGGGCCGTTATCCAGAGACCTGCCGCGCCAAACATGATGGGGGGACCTAATGCTCCCCCCGTTTAGCAGCGACACCCCTCGCTGGGTTATGGTAAAGCTCACGGCACCATCATGGCCCGGCAGGGCAAGGCGGAGAAAAAAAAACCACAAGGATTTACAAACATTAACCTTAAAATTAGACATCAAGCATTGCAGGCACAATGGGCAGTCTTATCACTATAAGCGATGTCTTCCAGACAACCTTTGTATGAACCGGCAGTAAAAATTTGGCGGTTGATGGCGTACTCAATATTTATAAAATTTATGATAAACAGATACAAAAATACAAATAAATAAATCTACATACACATACAATACATATACATACATTAACTGCTACTACTACTTACCAGGTTTTAGGTACCAGGAGTTAGGAAGCATAGGGTTCAGTTTTGGGTTTTCTGACTTTCACAGATGATGTTTTGTACAAATAAGATGAGATAATATTATTCATTTAAAAGCGTCTATAAAAGTATTGCAATTTTTTTTTAGTGAATTACCTTACAGCTTTAAGCTTAATGTAAAAATAACTGGCTCGTTCAGCAACCTACGGACTAATTAGGGTGGTGATATTTGTATTCTTGACCCTGCACA
Organism: Orgyia antiqua; assembly: GCA_916999025.1. Taxonomy (NCBI): domain Eukaryota; kingdom Metazoa; phylum Arthropoda; class Insecta; order Lepidoptera; family Erebidae; genus Orgyia; species Orgyia antiqua. Next base: position 25,255,692 of record OU779868.1, read on the forward strand.
TGTGAGGTTTTGAGATTAAGAGTATTTGATATGATTAATAAAGGCGACAAATAATGACATATAAAATATAGATGATAATGCTGCCTTGTATAAACAACCTTTTCATCGCCTAACTTATGATTTTTAATCTAATTAATGTCTTTAATCGATTAGTTAGATCGAATTCACCATTACCGAATTAGAAGTTTATCTATCGATGAGTGATTTCAGTATTCTATTTGTTATAATAATATAGGAAAACAAATAAGAAATCCACGCCATACAGCTGTACGTAGAAATATTAATATGGTCAGAGAGGCATCGGAAAAACTGGATCGTTACGTGATTGTGGACTTTATTGGTTTTCCTATGATGTCGTAGTGTAACAATGAAATTGTGTTTTTGATACCCTACTCTGACAAAATTTACCATATTTAGTGAGTAAAAGAGCTGGTGCCTGAAGTAGGTTTAGTGCATTAAACCTGTGTTACAGGTCACCAGGGCCCACGCAGCTGTACAACAATATTCACTTCACAATATTGTTTTTTATTGCAATTGGAGTTTTCTTTGTGATTTTTTTATTTAATAATTGATTGCATTACATGTAAATAATGTGGCTTGTTCCAACTTTGGTCGGAATTTATGACTGGCGATAGTTTTACTTATTCTATTAATAACTTAATTATTGTCTGTTGATTTTTACAGTTAAATTACAATAAGGCTAAGCGTATGCCGAGACACAGGCGACGCAGACACGTGTCTGCTCTGCTCTGCGCCCCGCTCTGTCTCTCTCAGTATACGCTCGAGGTCTATGTCTGTCTCGCCTGCCCTGCGTAATAAATCTGTGCTGTGCTGCGCTACATCGCCTGCGTCCCAGCATACGCCTAGCCTAATTATTGGATCTGATCTGCGCCCACTTAAGGATTTATGACGTTTTCTATTGTCAATATTTTGTCAACTAAAAATATAGTACTTTTCCGCTATATTCGAGACTAGCCAGTCGCCAATAGCAGACACATGGATTTTAGAAATTTTTCCAAGCTTTTGCAACATTTTTTACCAATACTTCGCTGCTATTGGTCGCGGCGTGGTCTTATATAGCCTAAAGCCTTTCTCTATAAATGGATTATCCAACACAAAGAGAATTTTTCAAATTGAACCAGCAAACTCTTCAGCTTTATAATGTTAGTAAAGATTTTTTGTGTGAAATGTCCCTGAATATTTATTTTCCTGACATTTGTGAAATATCTGATTTGTTAAAGATAGCTGCGACATATTCTTATTGCACGTTTCTCATCCGATGTCTGATAATTTGATTATTTTGGTATTGATATAACTATATTTGATAGTTTATTAAGAAAATTGATGAAATAGACATTCACTATGCTGTGTCCTTGCTGCTAGATTAGATGAACTATTCTAATATTTGCCATAGACTTTGATTGCAATCCCAGATTTGTTTATTAGATCATCATCATAACATGACTCTTTTTTTCTATAGGGGTAGTATTTTTTACTTCCATTTTTAGGGTTCCGGACCCAAAGGGTAAAAACGGAAACCCTATTACTGAGACTTCGCTGTCCGTCCGTCCGTCCGCCCGTCTGTCACCAGGCTGTATCTCAAGAACGGTGATAGCTAGACAGTTGAAATTTTCACAGATGATGTATTTCTATTGCCGCTATAACAACAAATACTAAAAATAAAATAAAATAAATATTTAAGGGGGGCTCCCATACAAAAAACTGATTTTTTTTACCGTTTCTTGCTCGATACTAATAACGTTGCCTTATGTTGCATAGATAATGGTACGGAACCCTTCGTACGCGAGTCCCACTCGCGCTTGGCCAATTTTTTACTTTTCTCAGCTGCACCGACTTCGCTTATTTTTGTCGGGTTTCGTACAAATGAGAAATCCTTTTAGGATCACTTTAATGTCCGTCTGTCTGTTTGTTCATTTGCCAAACTTTTTTATAATATTCCTTAAAGTAAAATGAAAAAGAATTGCCTTGAAACGTCATTCATCAATTCATCAGCCTTTCTCCGGCCCCTGCTGAACGCCATAGAACGCCACAACGCACGATCCTGCGGCGCTTGCAACCAATGCCTATACAAGTATGTAACTAAAACTGAAAGGCAGAGTTTAATATTAATAAATCAATTGTTGAATTTCAAGTTACAAATATTAGTATACTAGTATACAATAGAGCTGGATACATGTGTATAATGCTTATAAACATTACGACGAAGATAGAGTAAGAATGTGTGATCATTAGCATATAATAGACAATTGCTTCCAGTGGCATTGTTACTCTATGGACTTACGGCTTCTTTATAAATGATGTGCATTTTTGTACGTTTACATTTAAAACGTTTTGTTTGTTTAATAAGTTGCTTTTGTTGATAGAAATTTATGTAAGCCGTTAACATGTAAGTGGATTTCAAGCCACAGGAGGAATCCTTTCACACAAAAATTATGGCAAAATATGGCATCACGTCATCTGTTCAGCATTATATAAAATATCGATTGATATGTCTTGATTCATACTACGAATTCTATCTTCCGTAAGCGCCACTCACTAGGTCATTGATTGTTGCAATAATCCCCAATCCTCTTATTTGTCATGTTAATGGCGTAAGTAAGCAAATGTAAAGAACTCTTATGTCTTGCCCTGCTCTTGTCCTATTCAAATTCTTCGTCAAATTCTTCTATCTGACGTCATATCTTTGTTGATTCCCCGTTCTTTTATATCACCTTTCGCAGAATACATCTGACTTCGATGTACAGAACGCTGTCCACAAAAAAAAACATTACAAATAAGCTAATGCAAAATCAATTTGCATCTCTATTATTAGCATAGAATACATTAACTTTTAACAAGGTCAATAAATAATATGCAAAAGTAATAGTATAGTATTCAATATTCATTAGATACAAAAATTATACAGTAACGACAATAACACCTACGATATTACTAACAAATTGTAGGTCCGGCCTTAACCTAGTTGTTAAATTTCGAGCGCAATGACATTTCATTTATATTTTTTTCGATCTAAATATACCTTGATAGTAACAGTTTAAGTAGAATAAATAATAATAATAAATAATAATAAATATTCATGGACATTTCACACAACGTCCTCTGGTCCCAAGCTAAGCTTATATGCTTGTGTTATGGGTACCAGAATACGGATAGAATACATATACTACTTTTTTTTTGTAAATACATACTTATAATACATAGAAACACCCAGAATAGAAATCAATTGACAATAGTTTGATTCTGTTGTTAGGGTTCCGTAGTAAAAATCCTCCAGTCCTTATCACCTTATTTGTGTTCGGGAATATGATAATAACGGTACGGAAATCTTTGTATGCGAGTCCAAGTCGTAGTTGACCGTTTTTTAGGCTTCCGTACCCAAAGGATAAAACGGGACCCTATTACTGAGACTTCGCTGTCCGTCTGTCCGTCCGTCCGTCCGTCTGTCTGTCACCAGGCTGTATCTCAAGAACGGTGATAGCTAGACAGTTGAAATTTTCACAGATGATGTATTTCTATTGCCGCTATAACAATAAATACTAAAAATAAAATAAAATAAAATAAATATTTAAAGGGGGCTCCCATACAACAAACATGATTTTTTTACCGTTTCTTGCTCGATACTAATAACGTTGACAGGTAGACGCTTTAACTATTCACAGAATATTTGGTTCTATAACGTGCCTTATGTTGCATAGATAATGGTACGGAACCCTTCGTGCGCGAGTCCGACTCGCACTTGACCAATTTTTTGTATATTTTTATGAAGAAATGTTGACTTCTAATGTTTTTCTTTGCCGGTTTTTGATAACACTAGCCCTTGGTGTTATAAAACCACAATTTACTTATAATAAAACAAAGTCGTTGTTTTGTGTATGTATATCCCTATGTGAGCTTATATCTTCAAAACTAGCAACGGATTTAGTTGCAGTTTTCTTTAAATGATAATGTGGTTGTAGAGGATGACTTTTATGTATAACTAGCTGTTGCCCGCGACTTCGTACGCGTGGAATTAAGAAATCAAACCTTAACAAACAGAAGTTTACTACTCTACTCGATTGATGGCGTTGTACAGGTTTTTTATATCGCGCTATGGTTTCGTTACACACATTAACACTTAAGCTCGTCAATATTTTTAATGCGTCATAATCTCGCTTTCACATTGCTAAATCAATAAGAATTTGTTAAGGTTTGGTCTCTAAATTCTACGCGTACGAAGTTGCGGGCAACATTTAGCATATTATAAAATTCTATTTGACATTCAAATCTGCTTATTTTTGGTTCGTCTGCAGTCTGTATAAGTCTACCATCTGTCGTAATAGATATCATGTTAAATATTCCGTTAGATTTTTGTGCACCCACTTCCTTGAATGTGACATATTTTTTAAATATTCTTATGGGAAATGACACAGGGAAGTGATCGGTTCACTGCTTATAATGCGTGACTTTGTTCGAGACATCTTTCTTTCTCTCTCTTTTTCTAGCTCATTAAGGTCCCACTATTGGGACGGCTTAACATTATGGATGTAGAATCTGCAGCAAAAAAATAATATAAGATAAAAACTTGACGACAAACATACAATGCAATATTTTTAGGTGGGTAGGTATATTAAATATTTTAGTATTTACCGCTCTGAGTGCCCTTTGAAGTTTAATTCTATCATTTATGTCAAGATGTCACTCGATTTGATTTGGATTAGCGTTCTTTAGACGTATACCTGCCCAACATTCGTGGCAATAATCGTCTTGAGGATTTCTTCTTGATGTCTTTGTGGCAGCGACTCAATGGGGAATCTCAATACGTTGTTAATCTGAGATCGGAGCTCAAATTTACAACTGTTATCACCAGTTGCTTATAAATATCTGCAAGATTATAGATGGATACTTTACTTAAACGTCGATCTATCCCTACTAATATTATAAATGCGAAAGTAACTGTCTGTCTGTTACGCTTTCCCGCTTAAATCTCTCTACCGATTTTGATGAAATTTGGCACAGACCCTGAGAAAGGACATAGTCTACCTTATATGGCGAAAAAAAAAAAATTCCAAATTCCACGCGGACGGTGTCGCGGGCAACAGCTAGTATTTAATATGTTAGCTTACTTTTCATTCTCTGTGAATCTTTACTTATTATATAACAAAATCGGTATTTTTGTATGTATGTCCCTATGTGAGCTTATATCTTCTAAACTACACAACGGATTTAAATGCGGTTTCTTTTAATTGATAGAGTGGTTCACGAGGATGTAATTTTTTGTATAAGTTGTAATAAATGTTACAACTTATACAACTTAATATCTTCGTATGCGTGGAAATTAGAAATAAAAAATTATTTTCTAATTTCCACGCATACGAAGTGACGAGAAAAAGCTAGCTAGATATATATACATATATACAATAAATAAATACTTGGCTAACTTGACAAAAATTCTCTATACAATTTCATTTACGATCCAATACTATACTTCTTAATTTTTATATAGTTATTAAAAAGCAATTAAAGAGCCAAAAAGATATTAATCGTTGTATAGTATTCATATAACCATGACACGTACGCGCAAAAAATGTAACTTACGAACAATGTTATTTATAGTTTTTGTGCCAGTTTTTGTCTATGTGTTCTTGTTAGATCGCCCTTGAGGTCCATCTGGGTGTTCCATATTTGGGCACATTGAATCATGCTCTCAATACACAACATAATAATATTATGATGTGATGATATAAAGGCAGTTCTACATAGACGTATGTATTCTTTGAATCTAATATTAAGTAATGAGTTTGTTTGTTTGAACGCGCTAATCTCAGGAATTAATTGTTAAAACTGAAAAAATCGGCACGGTAGACCATAATCTCCGCCAAAATGGAAGAATCTCCTGCGTGACAGTGGGACGTTAAAGGGCTTGAGAGAGAGACATAAAAACAAAACCCTTCTACTACCTGAAGCTGGCAGTAAATAGATCATTATTTTTCAATTACTATGTGATCATCCAATATATTGATTTCAAATTGATTTCAACGCGTATAAAGCTTCCGTTACATTTTGAGAGAATAAAATCAAACTACGCGTGACTCTTTTTTTTTTCTTCAATATAATACAAAACTAATATCTATCTTTGTCAATTGGTTGCTTTGATAACCATTGAACCATTATATTGTTCTGTAACGTATTTTTCTTCAAATAATGAAAAGGAATTGAGACAAATCTTTTCTTTTTTTTTTCAAAGAGACTTTTGGTTGCCTACTTTGCTTGCAAACCAACTTAAGTCATAAAAAAACTGTCAAAGTACGAGGGTACCGTATCGTTATTATCATAATATGTTCGTCATACCAACCCCAAATAACACCAAATAACGGTACCTAATCTAAACGATGGGATAAGGGCAGAATGATGAAGATGCATTTGTTGTATTTAACAGCAACAAATACCATATCTTTAAGCTGTTGCATAGCTTCTATCGCGGGCATTGAGCGTGGAGACCGAATCCAGAAATTCCGTAACGAAAATAGCGTAATGGAAAAACCTTATATTATCGGCGCTACTGCGCATGGGTCCCTTCTTCGCCCCGCAATTTATTTCATACTGTTGATACCAAGGGTAAGCGCCTTCCTCGGATTTTAAATCGACAACATTTATCTTAAATATTCGTACAGCGTATTTTAGATTTTAATAATGTAAATAATGTAGATAATGTTTATTTGCTGTAACATCAACTGATAAACACAAACTGTGAAATTTTCAACTCTCTAGTTCTCACTGTTCCAGAGATACAGCTTGGTGACAGACGGACGGACAGCGAAGTCTCATAGGATCCCGTTTTATTTTTCGGTACGGAATCCTAAAAGTATTAAATTTAACTAAATAAATGAATGAAGGACATAGCTATTAAACAAAATTACACCATAGTACATTTCAGATAAAACGGGTCTTGGTTAGAATCAAAAATGCATCGACCTACTTGCAAATTACAATCGGTTAAAACAACACACAACTGAATCATGTCAAATAGTAGCATCAATTTAGTTATAAATATTAATCACTGCATATTTGGTATGGCAATGATTTCATATACCTAAATATGACTAAACATTCCTTAGGAACTGAATTGTCATATATTTATGACACAGGCTTACTTGTTAGATAGCAACTAACACTACACGAGTAAGGTAACAAGTGCGAGTCGGACTCGCGCACGAAGGGTTCCGTACCATTATCTATGCAACATAAGGCAACGTTATTAGTATCGAGCAAGAAACGGTAAAAAAATCATGTTTGTTGTATGGGAGCCCCCCTTAAATATTTATTTTATTTTATTTTTAGTATTTGTTGTTATAGCGGCAATAGAAATACATCATCTGTGAAAATTTCAACTGTCTAGCTATCACCGTTCTTGAGATACTGGGTACGGAACCCTAAAAATCATGTTTGTTGTTTGGGAGCCCCCCTTAAATATTTATTTTATTTTATTTTTAGTATTTGTTGTTATAGCGGCAATAGAAATACATCATCTGTGAAAATTTCAACTCTCTAGCTATCACCGTTCTTGAGATACAGCCTGGTGACAGACGGACGGACGGACGGACGGACGGACGGACGGACGGACGGACGGACGGACGGACGGACGGACGGACGGACGGACGGACAGCGAAGTCTCAGTAATAGGGTCCCGTTTTTACCCTTTGGGTACGGAACCCTAAAAAACGATATAACAAAAACTATTTAAATATCTATATTTAATAATATTATACAGGAACTACTAGTCCGATAAAAAAAATCTTTCAGTATTGATACACACCCATCCATAATGCATCCATATCTTATATATAAAATTCACGTGTCACAGTGTTAGTTACCGTACTCCTCCAAAACGTCTTGACCGATTCTTCTCAAATTTTACACACATATTCAGTAGGTCTGAGAATCGGCCAACATCTATTTTCCAAACTTTTTTTTGTGTGGCAAAACAACGTTTGCCGGGTCAGCTAGTAAATATATATGTATGTATACTAGCTGACCCGGAAAACGTTGTTTTGTTAGGGATGGACCAACCTTAACATTTAGGGGGATGAAAAATAGATGTTGTCTGATTCTCTGACCTAACGGATATGTACACAAAATTTCACGAAAATCGTTCGAGCCATTTCGGAGGAGTATTATTACAAACACCGTGACAGGAGATTTTTATATATTAGAAGATTATAAAGTTTTAGAGTTTGTTTGTTTGAACGCGCTAATCTCAGAAATAATTAGTTCGATTAAAAAAATTCTTTCAGTGTTGATACACACACATCCATTTATAATTATGTATATTTTTACAGATTTTCCGATTCATAATATTAAGTGCGATTTTACTATAGTGTAACTTATGCTTTACAATAGTAAGTATGTACTCTTCTAGCTTACGTTTTATTTTAACATGTGGTTAGACATACTCCCACATATCGCGACTACTTAGACATGTCATCATTACAATTTATATGTAATTCCCAGTTTTCAGATTGTCTATAACTATACTGATGTTTCAATTTCGTACGTGGTGAAGTATTAAGAATACAAGTGTCACTACCTCTTTTCCTTCCTAAAGTGTTGTAAAAGCCAGCTGAGGGAATATCTCTTAACTTGCTTTTACAGCACAGATAACATTCTCTATTAGAGACGGAAAACTCGAATAAATCATGTGCTAACACGCCTGCCTAGCAGAGTAGGCCATAATCTCTACCAAAGAGAAGGAGGCCCGGGCCCAACCGTGGAACGTTAATGGGCTGGGGAGAGAGAGAGACACAGAGAGAGAATAGCGCATACGTTCGGTGTGTGTTCATTGCCTTGCGTGCGAAATTTTATTAGGGGTTGTCTACGGACTTTATTAAAGTGATATCCTAATATCTTAGTATCCACTTTATTTGATATTTATATTCGTAATATTTATTCAGCGTTAGCGGTGGTCTAGTCGTCTTGTAATATAGTAGGCACCTAATACTAAAAGTAAACTTAATCATGACTTATATTTGCGTCTTCAATTTGCTGTCTCGAAAATAGTAATATCTATAATGGTGGCAATCCTGCTTGATAAAAAGTAAACTTACCTAAAACTAACTAATATATTAGTTGTTAAACTTTGTAAATGGGCTTAACCCAGTCATTTCGTTAATTTATTTTTATATTTTTGCATTATTTGTTACTTGAAGTATTAAAAATTATTAATGGATAATTCTGATAAAAGCCAGCCAAGTGTGAGCTGGACCGGCTGACGAAAGGTTCAATAAAAATTTTACTGTCTAGCTATCACCATCAGATGTAACTTAAGATTACGGAATCATAGCTAAGATAGAAAGAACCCTTTTATCATTTCTGCATGGAACCCTTACAATCATTGCAGAATTGACAAGTTTTAATTAATTACCTTTTACATTTATTTAAAAGTGAGCACGTATCGTAACGGAGTCGTTGTGAACACAAATTGGATTGGCTGTCTGTCTACTTTATTGATCTTGAAGTAAAAAAAGCGTGTTAAAAAGATCCCAGACGTGTAGGTATGTCAGTCATTAATTATAAAAATAACGGATATCTGTTACGTTCCATACAAAAATGACATATTAATTATATTTTCGATTTAAAAAATATACAGCGATAATAATTATACTTCAGTAAATAGTTATTTTTTATAACTAAAAATTTAAAAAAATCTTTGTGTTTTACTTTTCAGACTTTAAATCCGTAACATATTTAATAAAAAATAATTTAAAATGTTGTAAAATTAAAATTTAGTTTATTGTTAAAACACTAATGTCGGAATTCTTATTTAAAATGAAATAAAAGTCATTGAATCATGTAGACAACAAAAATGAGAAATCCTGACCCGACATAAAGAATATCGGTCAGGTAGTAGTAACAGCTACTGTTACATAAATACCAATAACAATAGGCATATAAACCATCAAATTTGTTACCGTTCAAGTGCTATGAAAACATTTGGATGCTACCCAAATAACAAAAATAAATAAATTTTGAATTAATGCAATCCAATGTCTGTATCATAATATAATTTTAATATTTTCATGTCTGAAATGCAAGCCGACGATTATCTCTCAACTAGATTAACCCACGAGACAAAAAACAGATCTTCAATCAATCTCAATCTTACTTACCTCTCTTACCTCTCTATCTTACTCCCTTCATACTTACTAAATATGTATGAACAAACTTCTATGTCTCTGAATAGGTTGTGTGCAAAAAAAGGAAAAAACTGCGCTTTGTGTGGACCCACGCATATTATTTTTTCACCTAGATGACATAATATATATCTATAAATTAAATTACCAAGTCAACATCTTATAAAAGTTTTTAGAAAAATTTACTAAAAAGATAGCTTGTGGCGTAGTGCTAAAGCAAAACTTGGGGAGCGCTATGTAACCCCACACAGCTAACTAGAAGATGATCTCGTCTAATATTGTTAACCTCGGGCTTACTGACACTTTACACAATGTTGCAGAAAATTAACACAAAATTATGACAAATCCAATTACTCATGTCAAAGAAAATGAAGAAAGCTATATATCAAACAATTCCAAAGCGGAACTGTGTATTTGAAGCGATTCTTCGAACCAATTCCTTCATTATAAAGGAATGCTAAATTGTGCATAAGGTGCAATATTTTGACCTATCTGAACGTATTTGACAATATGAAATATGATTTAAGATCTCTCTACATACTTAAAATATATAGTTAAACTAGCTGACCCGGCAAACGTTGTTTTGCCATACTAAAAAAAAAAGGTTTGAAAAATAGATGTTGGCCGATTCTCAGACCTACTGAATATGTATGCAAAATTTCATAAAAATCGGTCAAGCCGTTTCGGAGGAGTACGGTAACTAACACTGTGACACGTGAATTTTATATATAAGACTAGCTGACCCGGCAAACGTTGTTTTGCCATACTAAAAAAAAAAGTTTGAAAAATAGATGTTGGCCGATTCTCAGACCTACTGAATATGTATGCAAAATTTGAGAAGAATCGGTCAAGCCGTTTCGGAGGAGTACGGTAACTAACACTGTGACACGTGAATTTTATATATAAGATAAGATAAGATATAAGTGAATGTAAAATAAAAAAAAAGTAATTTGAAGTAACGAATTCTATTTTTGCGTAAGATAATGGTACTACATATTTTCGAATTAATATCCTTTTAGAAATATGAAAAACAGGCACTGGTACTGACATAGTTTGAAAATCAAATATGTTTAATTATTTATGTGTGCAACAGCAAATATGTTTTAACAGATACGTCAGCTCCAAAATTACCCGTGTTTGTGGAAATCTCTAAATTGAGTTATCTTTGAAGTATGCGGTTTCAAGTTAATGCTAATTATCTATTCACGTTGTATTCTATTTATAGTTAAGCGGTTCCAAATTACTAATTTCTTTACTGTAAGATATTACTTATAAACTTTGTAATTTTTTAATATATACCTAATAATCGAACATATAGTCCTCTCTTATTTAATTTTAATACTGTTTCAATGCATTTATCATAAAATTGTTACCCGACCTCAAAAATAGGTTCCCAATTCGTAGTTTGTTTTTAAATTTTTTTTTTAATTTGTATTCTTTGTTTTCTTTATTGCACACAGAAATTTTCTACCAGGAAACCTTGGCGAGATAGAAATTTCATGTTAAGGGGTCATGACAGTGTACAACAAAAGCTTAAGTTACATTTACTTAAAACTATGTTATAATTATATGAGCAAAATACATTCAAATATTTAAATTCTATAATATCCTAATCATAAATACTTATAACAATATACTACATAAACATACATACTCGTATACATACTAAGCTAGTGATAGGAAATATTCTTTAGTTCTTCTTTTGAAAATTTGCAAGGATGGGCTAGCACGAATAGTGTGAGGAAGAGAATAGAATTCCACAGGCGAATAGCAGATACGGTAAAAGAGCTACCATATTGGCTCGAAGTATGAGAGGGAGTCTTAAGTAGGAGAGAAGTAGCGGTCCGACAAGGCTTATCTCTTGGTATTAGGTATTCAAAGCGTTCGAGAAGGTAGGTAGGAGCATCAGAATTGTGAAGGATAGAGTAGAGTAAGAAAAGAATATAATAGACCCGTCGTCGTCGAATGGGTAGCCACTTTAACTGGGCCCGAAATTTAGACACATGGTCATATTTCCGAAGACCAAAGATGAACCTGATGCATAAATTCTGCAGTCGTTCAAGTTTATCCAAGAGCTCCTCGTTAGCATCAATGAAACAGACATCAGCATAATCCAAGAGGGGAAGAAGAAGTGATTGAGCCAGAGTGATTTTGGTTTGTACAGGTAAGAAATATTGAAGGCGCCTGAGAGAATGAAATGAGCCGTATACCCTTCTGCTTACCTCCGCGACGTGGTTTCTCCAAGACAGGTTGCAATCAATGTATACGCCTAAGTTTTTAGCGTAGTCGGAGAGGTTAATAGGAACATTGTCATAAATGATAGGTGAAATTAAGTTCATATCAATCGAGTTGTACATGTACCTGCCACCAATAATGAGAGCTTGTGATTTTGAAGGGTTAACTAGGAGCCCAAATGATTTGGGATTTTGGATATTCTAATGTTATCAAGATCATTATTGATGGCAGAAATTGCTTCCCTGGAATTGTCAGCGTTAAAGTGGCGATAGAGCTGCAGGTCGTCTGCATAGACATGGTATTTGCATTTTATAGAGATGGTATTAATTCTTGTTACCTCTTAACTTTTAACTGTGCAAAGCGATTTTAATAATTCTTTTTTATTCCCGTTGGTACCAGGTCAGGATCTGATGGTTATCTCCTGAAAAATCGAGGAAAACCCCATAATTTCAAACGCACTTGAAGTCGGTTTTACTTTTTTTTTAAATAACTCAATTATTTACAAAAGGCTTACAGAAATAGTATTTAATAAATCAAGAAGTTTGAAGTGTTGCAAGTAGACCGCAATAAGCTCAGTTGGAAGAGCTTTGGAACGGTATTCCGAGGTCGTGGGTTCAAGTCCCACTTGCGGCATTTCACTTTTTCCACCATAATTTGATTTATTAAGTAAAAGCATTGCATGTCAAATGCAAAAATTAATAAATTACTTTAGAAATAGTATTTGTTTAATATATAACATTAAATTGCTAGAGCTATGCAAAAGTTATTTGCTCGATAACATTTACTCATGAAATTAGTGCGGTGTGTAGGCGCAGTAATTTAAGAGAACATCTACATCAAGGTCCATAAAATACCTACACTATATAAAGGAATTAGTGAGAAAGCAGAGGTTAAATTGTGGCCTGGAGAAAATCACGGCTGTGTCCATTTACGCCAATTTATTGTGCTCCATAAATAAAGGTCGAGCGGTAGCACTGTTTATCAATTAATGTTAATTTTCAGATAGTTCTCTGACTTGTGGCAAGGGCACTGGCTTTATAAAGATCCTTGGACGTTTGAATTGTAATTCTGTTTACTGAATTAATTATCTAGATCATCCCTTTAGAATCTTTCCGTCTCTAGTCTCTAGGCCGTTTGAATATCCCACAGAGTTCAATCCTGATTTCAATTTAGTCAACAATTGTTTGATAGCCTTCACATTAAACTTTTTGTTTAGTCCAAAAATAATAGACACGCTTAAAAATCTTATAGATTTTTACACGCTTTATATTAGCTTCACTTGTATGTTTGTTTGTATGTTTGTTTGTATGTTTGTAACCGACTCCTTTGGACGCTATTTTGACCCACATTAAACGGTCAGATTCTATTCAAATTTTGCACACCTGTCAAAGACCGATGACAATGCAATAATTCGATTAAATAAAGCGTGTTTTTTAGTTTTTTTAAACTATTTTTTTATTTAAATTATTGCATTGTCATACGTCCTTAATATGTGTTCAAAATTCCAGATCAAGAAAGAAAGAAAGAAAGAAAGAAAGCTTTTATTCCTCCCCCATGGGGACACAACAAAATACATCAATAATAAAAAAAATACATACAATCATAAAAAACATATAGGTACGGATAAAAAATAAAAAGATGAAAAATCATAGAAGAAAACAAAAAGATACAAATAAAAATAAAAAAGATAATTGTACATACTTAATATACCGACAGAATAGTGTTAATGTGTCCCACCCATGGGAGAAAAAAGGGACGTTACTCAGCTATATGTTGCGAATTTTATACCGCAACGCTGATTTTCAGTAAAGCCCCTTCAATGACGCCCGACGATCCGTCCGATTCCACAGATCACACAAACACACACATATACTCGCACAGTCATTTACATTATAATTTGCTAGATGCATCAACAATACATAAAACAACAAACAACAACAATTATAATTACCTATTTTATAGATACAATATTATGTTGCGATACTTAAAACAAGTCAACATACAACTATTGTAATCTGTGGTGAAATGTATCACCTCTCTGACATTTCTTAATTTTCTTATTAATCTGTGCGTCGCAAACGGAAATTATGCGTGCTTTGCAGTTCCTGATCATAACAAATCATTGTACAAAAGATAAATTAAAAATAGAACATGTTTAAGTAAGTGATGGCTGATAGTGTGCCCACTATTGTCAACAATTCTGTACTCAGAAACAATCGAAATCGGTGTAACTTCACCGTTATGAAGTCACAACAAACAAACAGGTAAGTGCATAAACAAAATTAATGCTTACAGTTATAAAATAGCGTCTTAATAATAATTAGGATTCAGTGTATTCATCCTTAAAATGTAAGTGTGTATATTATGTCAGTGAGATTTGAATTAATAATAAACAAATAAGAAATTTAAAGAAAAAATTACATAACATAGCTCCCGATTAGTGGCTTATACTGTGTGATAATTAAGATAATAGCAATTATAAGATGGTCAAAGTGTAAGCTGTTGTCCTACTGTTGGGTTGTCAAAAAGTGCTTTTTTATAATATTAATAAAACTATGCTTGCTTTTCAGGTGACCAAAAGGAGGCCACAAGATGTTCCAGCAATGTGTGGCCGCATACTTGAAGCAACCCCTGAAAGCTGAAGTTCTATAAACTGGAATAGAGAGTGGATCAACTGCGCTACGAACAGGGTATTTATATCTATCTTGCTTCCAACACAACTTGTTAAGTAAATACTTGGGAGATTGCTTATTTACGACATTATAGATTAGACTTGCCAAGTGTACCTTTCTCCTAGCCTCCATTTTTAGAACCTTGTGCTGATTAAGGTAAGGAGTGACATGAGCCCGTCTTGGAATTTGAAAACAGAAGCGGGCACATGCATTCTGCAGTCTCTGAATCTGACACACTGTTCTCTTCAGCAGACATGGGCCATACACTGTGTCACAATAATTCAATCTTGACAAAACTATACTATCCACTAGTTGCACTCTTAATTGTTTGTTTATGTAGTCACGTATGTTGTAAAGAATTTTCAGCTTATAGTAACAGTTTCTCAGCACATTGTTAATATGTCGTTCAAATCTTAGCTCTGGATCCATTGTCAACCCTAAATTAGTAGCGTACTCAACTCTGCCAATACTTTCTCCCATCACAGTAATAACTGGGTTCTGGGATAAGACCTCACTGATCTGTTTATTGCTGCCCAGAACCATAAACTTAGACTTTAGTGGGTTTAGTATCAGTGTGTTTCCCTCTGCCCAAGCAACAATGGCTTTTAGGTCCTCATTGATGAGGTTTATTGCAGTTTGCATGTCCCCAGGCCTGAATGAGAGGTATAGCTGAGTATCGTCGGCGTATAGGTGATACTGGCAATGATGTATGCTATTGACAACGTCAGCGCCATAAACTGCATACAAAAGTGGCCCGAGGATAGAACCCTGCGGGACTCCTCTAGATACCCTGCTTGGTGAGGAAACTAATGTCTCTCCATTTGACTTCCGAATCTCCACATGCTGTGTCCTACTACTAAAGTAGCTCTTGAACCACCTTACAGATTCTGGGTCAAAACCATAAAAAGCCAGCTTAGACAGGAGTAACTCCACATTAATACCGTCAAAAGCGCGTGAGTAATCAAGTAGTACCAATATAGTGGCCTCCCCCCGATCCCGTGCCTCCAGAATATTTCCCACTACGTCACTAAGGGCTGTGGCTGTGCTCCTACCCTTTCTGAACCCTGACTGTAAATCTGGTAGTATGTTGTTTAACTCCAAATACTCAACCACTTGTGACTGCACAACCTTTTCTAAGATTTTTGATAGCAGCGGGAGTATGCTGATGGGTCGTAGGTCTTTAGGCGTCTCTGGGTTACTGGACTTGGGAATAGGGCGAATGACTGCGTTCTGCCACAAATCTGGGAAAGTACTGGTAGTGATGGACGTATTTATTATGTTGGTAATGGGATCCAGCGAGTTTGGGAGTGTAGGCAAGAGCATGTCCAAGCCAATACCATCCACACCCTGGGCATTTGATTTCAAAGTGTTAATTATTTTAAGAATTATCTCCCGATTCACTGTGTGGAGGCTAAAGGATGCTGTGGTGAACCTGTTGCCACTAAAATAGATTAGCTGGGAGTCCCCCGCTCTGCAAGAACCAGGAACGTCCAAAAATGACCGGTTAATTGCATCAGGGTTGTCAAAATGATCCGGCAGACAAGTCTCTCTATGCTGAGGTAAAACATCATGTTTTAAGTTTTGCCATAGGATCTTAGGGTTTTTGATATGCTGGTTTATATTAGTACTGAAATAGCCTTTTTTATCATTATTGAGGGCTATGGCTGCTTGTTGCTTTAGGTCCAAGTAATACCTTTTGTGTATGTTGTTATTGGTTTTGTGCGCTTTCCTCCTGGCTTCATCTCTTATTTTAAACAAAAACCGAACATTGTCTGTTATCCAAGGTGTTGGCATGTTACGAATGGTACTTTTTTTAAGTGGGGCATGTAAGTTATATAATTGTATAATAAAGTAGTTGAATGTCTGTACCATGATGTTCACGTCTGCAGTGTTGCTTACTGTGGACCATGGTATCAGGTCCCTGTCAGCCACAAAATAGTCCTGCAGTATATCCTTTAAAGGTCTATACACAATCGTTCGTGGCGTAGGTTTGTCCATTTTAAGTACGGTGTCGCAGGTTATAAATGAGTGATGACCCAGCTCACTTATATGGTCCACAGTCACATTTCTACACCTGGCATCTGTGCAGATGACATCTATGAGAGTACTGCTATTTCCCTTAAAATGAGTGGCTGATGAAACTACCTGTTCCAGATTCAGGTGATTAAGAAAATCTTGGACTTGTACATAGCTAGGAGTATCCTCCACAAGCATATTTACATTGATATCTGCCAGCAACATCACATTGTCAAACGGAGCCATAGCACAAATACTGTCTGTCATGGCATCAAGAAATACGGTTATGTCTGCCCATGGTGGACGATAAGCTGTGCCAACCAGTAATGTCTTGCCATTACATTTGGTCTTCAGCCAAAACTGCTCCACCTCATGTTGTTCAGGGTGTGCCTGTATACGAGCAGGCACCCCAGATCGGATATAAAAAGCCACTCCCCCACCCCGTCCTGAACGTATACTCTTAGGTCTAGGTATATGTTTCAATTGATACCCTGGTATTGAGGGTGCTCGATCGTCCTGCCCTGGCTTTAGCCAGGTCTCGTTGATTGCCATAATGTCCACATTGTGGCGACACATGGCTACACGGAATTCATCCTGGTTGGTACTCAGGGACCCCGCATTAAACAAGCCAAACTTTAAATATTTCTTAGGCATCACACAAAAACACATGTAAACCCAGTAGCTGACCCCAACCCATGCTGCCTGTACACAAAATTGACCACATACATAGTATGATTTGTGGGATATATCAAAACTAAATCTGTGAACCGAGCATCAATATCCATAGGCAGGGTAAAATGTGCAGAGTAATAATAATAATAATGATCATTAGTTATGAATGATAAATTAATAGTTTTTGTTTGTAAATGACAAATGTAATAATCGTTACCAGGATTGAGAATGCTATGTACTACATAATAAGTATAACAAATAGTTGTCAGCAATAAATTGTTAGTATTAAAAACTGGAAATGTGTAGTAAATGAATGTATATAGATTAAATTGGTTCATGTTGGTACATATAGTTAGGTTTGGAGATATAATTCTGTATATATTGAATGTCTTACAGAAATAAAATAGATTTGTTACATAAAACATTTGTATAGCTAAATTGAAATATTCAGACCTGTCATCAACATGACCATGGATGAGACACATTAACATACCATTTTCTGCGATTCCCATATAATCATAAATATACTTTGCACAACAAACATACGCACAGTAAGGCATTACAGAACGAAATATAAACAGTTGAAAGAGAGACAATGAAAAACAAACACAAGCCAGCAATAGATTATTAAACAGTATTTTTTGTAAACAGAGACAATACTCAAAGAACCGCGACGCTTTCAAAGAGCAAAAACCCTATTAAGACCCTAAAAAGACTATTGCAAGTGGATAAAATTCACTTAGAAAGATACCGTTCGAACTAACAAAAGCGTTTTAAAATGTAATAGCTAAAATAATACAGTTTAGTATTAAAGTAATACATCTGTTGAAATAAAAGCACATTGCGCATATTTTTTGTCAAAATAAACGGGTTTAAATCCATAAAAAGTGATTTTATTTGAACATATTTTATTCATTAAATACTATATTTATTATATTTATTTTTTACATTAAATACTATGACGGGCTTCGTGGCGTAGTGGTTCATGTACTGGACTGCCGTTCACAAGGTCGCGGGTTCGATTCCCGCTTGTAACAATCATTTGTGTGATATTCATAAATGTCATACAAATGCTTGTACTACGTCTGGGTGTTTTCTATGTAGTATAAGTATGTATTTACAAAAGAAAAGTAGTTTATGTATTATATACGTATTCTGGTACCCATAACACAAGCGTAATAAGCTTAGCTTGGGACCAGAGGACGTTGTGTGAAATGTCCATGAATATTTATTTATTTATTTATTTATTTATATATATATTATTACCAAAATAACCAAATTATTAATGAGATACATGTTATTATTCTCCTGCTACTACTACTACTAGTTCGAAATCGAAAGTTATTTTGGTGTTGAATGGACTATTTATAGAGGAAGCCTATATAATATCGTTCGAACCATCCATCAGTAAAAAATGTTGCAAAAATAGATAAAATTATTCAAACTTGAGGGCTTCTAAATTTCACGCATACGAAATCACGGGCAATTGCTAGTTGCAAAATAAAATCTATAATAATAATAATCTATAATTCTATTTTGAAGTTAATTAATTAACTTTTAAGTCAACAATAAATGTATACAAATTTTGTAATACGAAAACACTACAGGAATCAAAACACCGAATCTAATTAAAATCGTCCTTTCTAATAGCCAATTGTTTTATTCGTTCAGGTTGAAATAAATCGTGAGTTGGGATACCTTTAAATGTCGGGATAAGCTGGTTACGTTCGCCAAATTGATTCACCGTCTCAAAGAACACTACCCTAGTAATGTTTTCAATTGTAAATGTTTTAATGGATTGGAAGTGTTAGCTGACTTGGAATACATTTCGCATAATATTTGTAAAAAATAAAAATTGGTAGTGTCAATAACACTATTCGGCAATGTTAACATAGCCTTTTTACTATAAAATCTGAATATTATTGACTAATTGATTTAATTAATAAAAATGTGCACAACGCAATTGCCAATTACTCAAAATACGCCATAGTTGTTTCATTTTTGTTGTTGTTTTTAGATTGTGACATTTGTAGTAATTCTTCACAACGCACATAGAATTACTGCAAATGTCACAATTGGCATTGTTCATATTTTTTTAACATCGTTTCTGGAAATAGAGTTTCTGATCATGATCCATTAGTTTTTTTCTGTAAATTTGCTATATTAACGATTATTTTTCCAAAAAAGCAAATGATCTCTATTTGCCCTTGAAATAAAGAACTTAAAATATTAAGGCGTTCTGAAGGATATACTACTCTGTGGTGGAGTTGAAATTGGTCTATTATATCAACTTGGCAACTTTGAAAAGATGTTTTGCAATCTGTCTTAAGTCTATCAGGATAAGTCAATACCATGAAGGTATAGATAAAAATGGAGTGCAGACTCTGAATACCTACTTGAAGCAAAAATGATGTATGGCTATCTCGCTCACTGTGGTCAAACCCTTTCTTTCTAAGTAGGGTAACCTTTATTGTATTTCTTCCAGGACAAAACTTCAAGTAGGTGTGTTCCATATAGTGTCAACAAAATGTTCACTTCTAAGACCTAGTCCGTATAGATTTTATATTTCGAGATACTTTATGTACTGTGCGTAAAAAAATACTCAAAAAACAAACTGTTTGTTATCGCGTGAAAGTTTGGATAATTCTAGTTTTTTAACAGTAACTGGAGGTTCGGTTGTTAAATTTATTATTCTTTTTACATTTTTAAACACGTAAAATTTCCTAGTTTGTATGTACGATGTACCTATAGAATATTGGTGGGAAATAGATAATTACTAGAACAAAGGTGTAGTTCCTACGGCAATACGAAATTAATGAATGATTGTGAGATCTGCTTGAGATAAAATAATAATAATTTACCTTTATTTCAGACCTAAATACAGGTTACAAAGATACAGAAAAATGATTCCAACGAATTGAGAACCTCCTTTTTTGAAGCCGGTTAAAAATAACAAGGTGTTAGTAATTTCTTAGTAAACAAAACAAGTTACACAATAAAATCTATTTGGCATACCTAAGTGGAAACATAACTTTTTGTGTAGGTAGCGTAAAAACGAAAAAGGGTTATTGTACTCATATTTTTAAACATGTACTGTTATTAAGGGACCAACCATGAAATCGCAAAAGATATATGTTTCATTAATTTTGCAGATTAATTAAACATTATGAATACATACTGGACAATAGTTTTTCCTAGATTTCTGGGTTAGCCAATGTATTTCTATTTATTAATGTCAGTTAAAGGGCAAATTCGGTCAATAATACTTCTGAAAAAAAAAATACGTTACGTTGATTAAAATTAGTTTGTCGGAAAATCTGTAGTTAATAGTCATTTTAACTGACAATATGAATGTGGTTAAAAGTGGCTGACGGAAGAACGGAGAATCAGTCAAAATCAATTTTTACGTATATTTCTGTCTACAGCGTTTAAAGGAACCTATCATGAATGGCATGACGGGAGCTAAAAACCTAACCCACCCTTGTCGGGTTTCCCTTGGCTCCCTGTGCCTTGTGTTCCACTACTTGGCGCTAGGCAAGTCAGTTAAAATTACATTTAAACAGCTATATTGGGTAAAATTAGTTTTGAATAATTTCAGTCAAAAGTACTACTGTCGAGAGCTTACAGTCTATTGAGTGGTTATAAGTTTTGACTGTGACATACGAGTATATCATAGGGGGCTATAATAGGAACGATAATAAAGTTACAAAAAAAGGGCAAAAAAGAAACAACAGCACTTTCCAAATTAAAATCATTTAATAACTTTTCTTTTATACATGACTAAATATTATTGTTTTGTGTAATTTCTGTCTCTTACCACGTAAATCACTAAGTATATTTTCTGTATGACTCTTTAAGTGTTAAAAAATGAATTTGCAATTTTCTTAATTAATACGCTTTCATGCAAATCATTGCAATAAATTGAGTCCGTGATGGGATGCTTAAACATTTCTTGCAACAGAGGAGTAAAATGTTGTGATACAACATTAATTAATTTGTTTTCTATATTGTTTTCTCTGAGTTGGCCCATCAGGAAGGATTACTTTCATAAATGCCAGAGCTAGGATTTGGTACACCCAGAGTAGCTACTTGCCCCATAGACTCTTCCTGTAATGAACTGTCTATCTGAAAATTATAATATATTTTACAAAATATAGCCTTTTGCCATATATTCGAACTACTACATTTCTGAAACATAATAATAATGTAAGGCTCTCATTAGGCAGTCGGATCGGGGGGGGGGCTGGTTCAGAAAGCAGCAATTATCTCTGGAGCCTTGAGCGCCGGTAGTTTGGAAAATGTTCCTGATACTGGTGGGGTATTTTTTTTCATACTAGTTTTTATATTCCTTATAAATTCAAATATTTAACATTGTATAACATGTGAGACAATTAAAGGAGTTTGTAAATAGATACTTGAAATTTTACCTTGCAAGGTGATACTGCTTCTTGATTTGTAATTATAGTAGGAACTGCTGTTTGTTTTAAAAAATCCTTGCACTTTCATAAAATTTCATTTTCAATGGTACAATGGATAACCATAATTTCCTCTGGGTACTATTTTTAGGAAATCTAAAAAAATAATATTGTAGGTAAGTATATTAATGTTGTAAATAATGTGAAATAAAAATTAAATGACTAAGCAAACATGTATAATTTAGTTCAGGTCCCACAGAAAGTCCTAGATATGTCCTCAGTATGGTCACACTATTTCAAAATTACTTCTTGTAAACAAGAAAAATAAAATTGCACTAAGTCCATGAAATTCAATGTAAGACTATTAGATCTTTACATCGTTATCAGTATAGTTAGTTAGAAGTATGCTGAAAACATTGTTTAATCATTTTATGAAGTATTTAATTGAAAATACAAAGAAATATGTTTGCAGTTATTCAATGCCAGAAATCACGATCTAAACACTTACGCGTGAAATTGTATATCACCTCCTGGACACCACGTACTACCGCAACCACGCACTACACAAGTTTGCACCATTTCTTTAATTATAAAAATAATTAGAGTCGAAAATTTGAAACGAAGCTGTGAACCGTAAAGTAAACAACCGACATATTGGCACAATTTTGTCGACAACTTGACATATGGTGACCAATGTTGCCAAATTACGAAATCCTTAGGAAATGGGGAAAATAATTCACTGATTCGTCAACCATGAAAAGCATCCGTGATCTACTATTTTATTATTTTTAATTTCATTCATCGTATTTCAACTAGTTATTTATAGTTACGATTAAACACTATCAAATGACAGTGTTTAACTTGTGATTTGATATGTGTGGTGACTCTTTTTAAGAATTTACTAGGAGATTTTAATAAGGAGATAGCAGTACTAAGGCCACACTAAAAAGAGAGGTCAGACCACAGAGAGTGAGATAGAGATACGTAGGTATTTGCCTCAAACCGATGTTCCAAGTATGGCCTCCTTTTTTTTATCTATACCTTCATGGTCAATACACAGATTGCGTACAACGATGACGTCACAACATTTAAAATAATATCTTTAAGTATTTAAAAAAAAATCTATATAGTGAATATTTCAATAATATTGAAATTAGTTACTTAAAATAGCCTATATTTTCCAAAAAAAAATTTTTAAAATAGCAGGTCAAAAATTATGAACAATCCCAATTAGTAGGTACAAATGTTTACATCTCTGTCTCCAGCCCATTAACGTGCCACTGTTGGGTACTGGCCTCCTCCACTTTGGGAGGGATTACAGTCTACTGTACCGCGCTGACCAGGCGTATTGGCACAGGGTTTATTTTCGTATTTTCTGTCTCTCACACAGGATGTTATCTGTGTACAATATCCCTTAGCTGGCTTTTACAAGGAGGAGATGGGGTGGTGACACTTGTATTCTTAATCCGTCACCATACGGACAAATGTTTACAAAATTATTTTCAAAATGTTGGATCACTACACAGCCTTTTTTCTCATTCAAAACTATTCTTTATCGGACTTTAGACTACGTAAGTTATGTAAGTGAATGCCTTTTACGGGTTTTTGTGTTCTTTAGAATCATAGGACATTTATTGTCCATAAAATATTATAAAAAACAGAACATTAATTTATTTTTTTGCAATTGACTTTATATATATCTTTTAGACTTTATATACTTTTATTAATCTCTTAGTTTATTTAGTAAAAACAGAACATTACTTATGTGCTTATCAATAAAAAAATTCTAGGCAGATTTATTTTTATTAAACGAATGCAACACCTAATGCAAAACTATACATATATCTATAACTACTAATATTGTAAAGCTGAAGAGTTTGTTTGTTTGAACGCGCTAATTTTAGGAAACACTCGGCTGTCCAAAACCAAAACCTAGCAAGTAAAATGTACTTGCTAGGTTTTGGTACATACATGAGTACATTTTTCAGGAGAAGCTTTTTAATTTTGAAATCAACAAACAAGAAGTGCTAGTTGCTAGGTTTATTTACGTTCATATCTCTGTTTCTATTTATGATAGAAATACAGTTTTTTTTTGCATTAGACCATTCAAAAAAATGGAAAATATTGGTTTAAGAAAACTAATTTCAAAAAATGTCCCCTGCTAGGTTTTGTTTTTGGACAGTGCACTGGCCTGATTTGAAAAATTGTTTCAGTGTTGGACAGTGCATTTATCGAGTAAGGCTATAGGCTACATAACATCACGCAGCGACTAATAGAAGCGAGGTATCAGTGAAAAATGTTGCAAAAACGGGGAAAATTTTCTAAGTTCCACGCGTACGAAGTGTCAGGCATCAGCATATAGATAACACAAACATTGCAATTTGTATATTATCTTAATATTAACCATTCTTTTATCTTTCCAGGTATGTCGGGACACTCATTTTAAGGTTTGTTAATGGCGCCACTGTAGATTAACAATATACCAGTGACGCATCATCTACAGTGTCAGTCAACATTGTTCCAGACATTCCTGCCTGCTTCTTATCAAGTGACAAAATGTAGCAAAAATGTTACTGTTACTATTTAACAAGATAGTTAATAACAGAGGAGAGGCATTTTTAATTTTAGTTAAGTTTATTGCGTTCTGCAATTACGTCTTTACTTATATAACTAAATCGTTATTTCTATATATTCATAAGTGAGCACAATTCTTTAAAACTACGCAACATATTTTAATGCAGTTTTATAACAGATTTAGTCGTTCTAGAGATTAGCTTATATGTATGTGTAATTTGTTATTGCCATTTTTTAAGTTCCACGAATACGCACGTCTACTATCGCTAATAGATTACATGTACACTGCATCCCGCACATTGCTTTAAAACAAATTATTAACTAATAATTTAAAATTGGGCGTGGTCAAATGTGCAAACAGAGATTCAATTAGCGCAGGACTGCGCATTGAGGCTTGCGGCGTTCTATGGGTGAGGCCTTGCCTCCAGCAGTGAATGAAGCAAGGCTGATTGATAGATGGAATTCAAAATTCAAAACCCTTATAATCCAATGCAATCAATATTGCAAATTAGTCAATAATTAAGTA
Organism: Orgyia antiqua; assembly: GCA_916999025.1. NCBI lineage: Eukaryota > Metazoa > Arthropoda > Insecta > Lepidoptera > Erebidae > Orgyia > Orgyia antiqua. Next base: position 25,280,989 of record OU779868.1, read on the forward strand.
CGTAGGTACGTAAATAAATTGTAATCGTCGCAAAAGCTACGACTCCAATTACGAAATTAACACACTTGTTAAATATTTTGAATATTTCAACTTCGTAACCCGTTTAAGAAGTTATGTGTAAGTTCTATTCATGGCTGTTGAAGAATGTTGTTAGACAAAAGTAGATACCTATTACATCCGTGATAGCCATCGTGAGAATATCTAAGCCATTGTGGCTGCTTTACATAATTCTTAGTCCTCTTTATATGAAGGTTATATTTCTAAATTATTATTGCTGTTTTTTATAATCTACTGCATTAAATAAAGTTTCATGTTTAATTGTAATACATATACACCATGTTATTTATCTTAGATTTCGACCATTTTAAAGTATTTTTATCCACAATTTTGATAAAACTACTTTTACTGTTTTCTTTTGATATCTAATTTGAAATGACTGTTTGTTTTCCTGACTCATAAATAAATGAAATTGATTAGAGATATATTATAATACATTTACGCAATATTTTTTACGGATCTCTCCTAATTTTTTGTAAATAGTCCGTTGTTTCGCAATTTTTTTTATTTATTCGTGACCATGATGGCTAAAAAGGCGCTGAAACATTTAGTTAATTGAAAAACAAAATAATCTAAAAATCACTTATTAAAAAAAAAAGTATTTTTTCTCGCTCCAGCCCATTAACGTCCCAATGCTGGGGACGGACCTCCATCACTTTGGGAGGTATTTTGGTCTATTATGCTGCGTTTCTCACAGACGATGTGTTCTTAGTAATATCTATCCATTAGCAGGATTTATCTTTGATGTTGTGTAAATTCAGAATAAATCAAATAAACAGTTTTGAAGTTCCAATAAAGACAGAGTACCTCAGTAAACATGTGACTTACATTAGCTACGTAATGCGTAAAAAATGTTTTCAATATTAGCGCTAATTTCAGAAAATCCCTGAGGTACTGAAACTAAATAAACTGGACGCAAACAAAAAAAAAACAAAAAAGAAAGAAACTAAGATAAAAGCATAACGTTGTCCTCCTTATTTAGTGGATTTCGTGACGAAATTACATCAAAGGGCCTTAGGAGGTTCGATAATTTAATTTAAGGTAGAAACACTGTAGCATTTTCTAAACTTACTCTGTACAGAATTCATAATAATAAAGGAGTAAATATAACACCTGAAGAAACTTGCGTTGAATGGTTGGATCAAGGGCCTGGTGCAGAAGGCAGCACTCCTCGGCACGGCACGCATTGTGAGGAGGTTCCTTTCTCTGGGGCTCTAACCACCGGTGGCTTGGTCCCTGTACCCGACACCGATGGGACTCCGCGTGATTTTATATTATAAATGTACTTTTTTATAATTTTATATTTAAAAATGTAATTTTATAATGAGTATAAATAAAGAATAAATAAAATAAGGAGTAAAAGTCTTATTATTGAGTAACTTTCACAATTTTTTGTCACTTGTTTATAAACTGTTTTTAGGGTACCACACCAAAAGGTTAAATGGGATCCTGTAGCCACACGGAAATGTGACAGAAGGCCTCTCCTCAAATGTTCCGGGGAGAGGCCATGCACACACGATGGGGGACCTAATGTTCCTCCCACTGCGCTGAGCCCCGCGTAATGGGGCCTCCCCTTGCCAGGTTATTGTCAGCCTTGTGGCACACACCATGGCCCGGTAAGGGTGAAGAAAAAGTTATAAAAATAAACGGGACCCTATTATTGAGACTTCTCTATCCATCCGTCTGTCACTAGGTTGTATCTCTAGAAGAATGATAGCTAGAGAGCTGGAAATTTCAGTTTATAAATTGATGCTACAGCAACAAATACTCCTTTCATTCTCCTGCCTTTATCCCATTATTTGGTGTTATTTGGGGTCGGTATGATAATAATATTATCATAAGAACGGCCCGGAACCCTACGAGTGCAAGTCTAACTCGCACTTGACCAGTTTTTATTTCGCATTGCATTCCTTCTCATCGGGTGGCGAGGTGAAATAAGAGACTTAAAGCAAAAACACGTCTTACATTGCAGACAACCATTCATACCATCTCATGTAACAAGATTCCAAGAGATGGGTACAATATTGTTTAATTGTTGTAAAATGATATAAAAAATATCTATGTGGTGACAAATGACGGACTTCGTGGTCTAGTGGTTCACGTAACGGACTGTCGTTCACGAGGTCGCGGATTCGATTCTCGCACGGGAAAATCATTTGTTAGTTAGTTTATTATTCAAATAAGTTCATTCTAAATTGTCTTTTAAATAAGGAACAGAATAAACCGCATAAAGCGCTTAGCTTAAAGTGTAATGCGTAAAATCTTTTTCCAACGTAAAAGTAGGTACAAATTGTTATAAACATTAAATGTGATGTTACTGTAAACTGTTGTCATTATACTTTGGTAACGTTGCAGATACTGAAACGTTTTCATGTAAACGCATGGCACTCTTATCTTCCGCTATATAACATAAGTTGATAGCAGTATTATCATATTATTATTCTTTTAAAGCATCTTCTTTCAGTTTTTTTAACAGTGATAATGGTACCAAGTCTATTTGCACAACTAAACATAACGAAAAAATGAAAATTGAGAGTGTAATAATACAATTCGGCAATGTTAGCTGACTAACGATTTAAATTAATAAAAATGTGTGCGAAATAGCCAATTAATTAAATTACGCCGTAGTTGTTTTAATTTTTTAGTTCAGTTTAGCTGTGCACGAAGGATTGGTACCATTGTCGTTAATATAAAACTGAAAGAGGATGTTATAAAAGAATAATAATATGATAATACTGCTATCAACTTATTTATGTTATAAATAAATAAATCTTTATTTAGCTAAAAAAGTTACATCATCATCCCTACTAATATGATAAATGCGAAAGTAACTCTGTCTGTCTGTCTGTTACGCTTTCCCGCTTAAACCTCTCAACAGATTTTGATGAAATTTGGCACAGACAATCTTTAGACCCTGAGATAGGACATAGGCTACCTTTTATTGCGAAAAAAAGGGATGAAAAGTTTTCTAAATTTCACGCGGACGGAATCGCATATAAAGTTTAACTATACCAATATTACAAAAGAAGTTACAATTGAATACATATGTGATAATTACAATACATAATATTGGCATCTGCTGCTAAACTAGGCTAGAAGCCTGTATTTCAGCACTCAGCGCCTCCCATCCACTGGTTTCGTATTGTATGGTTAGTACCTTTAACACTTAAGGACTCGCATCTGAATTTGTAACACGCATACTCGCTACCGGGTGCACTGGACCCAGTAATATATCCTATGTTCTTTTTTTTTAATGTATAATAAAAGTGAATGTTAATGAGTTATTTGGGAAATGTGTTAATATATAAAGACAATAGTGAATAAAATATTAATATTTATTGTTTTTTTCTTATTCAACGAGCTATTACAAAAAAAATAACGTTTTTTACTATAACTATAGGACAATATTAGATATAATTGCAAAACTTTATGTGTTGTATTATTTAAAACAAAATTTTCTATATTTTCTTATACTAGTATAATGTACCAACTTAGACTAAATCACAATAAGAGATCAATAATTATAGAAAACAAAACAATCAACTCTGAAAATCAACGAAATTAAAACATCTTCTTTGGGATAAAATCTTTGTTCCATATTGTTCAGTCTCTTCCTACATCTAATTTATTCATAACAATTCGAACAAACGTGTTTTGTGTGTTCTCCACAAATTGCTATGTTGCATTTTACACAAAATATTTTGGTTTTTCGATCTTTTTTCCAGTTACACAGACCGCAGCGCACTTTTCGTCCAGATGGTGGAGGTGGGTTTGATGCCACAGTTGGTTCGGCTTCTGGTATTATATTTCGAATACGGTTTTTGATATGCTGTGGAATGTTTGTGATCGAAATTCGTTCATGAAGGTGTGGTTGAATCAGAGAAATAGCCAAAGTTTTGATAAAATCTCTTCGTGTGAAGTTATCAGAAGGTGCTTTAGCCTTTTCAATAATGTAACTGTTCAGTCCGCCAATATTCAACAACCCAAAAAATATACAAAGTGGCCATCTTTGAGTTCGTCTTGACACAGAATATGTCCCAGCCATCTGATCAACTACATCGACTCCACATTTGAAGGTATTATAATCGGTTATCATTTCAGGCTTCTTTTTTTCACCGGTTGTTATGTCTATTTTGGCATCATGGTGCATAGTAGATGCTAAAAGAACTACTTTGCCACGTTTGGGTACGTAAGATACCAGTGTGGTATTATTTTGAAATCCAAAGTAGGTTTCGTGGGCCTGTCTTCCTCTGGTTTGTGTAAACTGTTCAGGAATTTCTTTTTTGTTTTTTCTGAGTGTTCCTAAACATGTCAAGCTAAAGTCATCCAGTAATTCTGTTGTCAATGGAATACTCATGAACCAATTATCCATGACAACATTTCGATTAGATCCTTTTATCGGCTCCACTAGTCTATTTACCACGTCATTCGGAGAGTTGCTGATTTGATATGGCCCTTCGTGTTGTTTACCAGCGTAAATTTCTAGATTCGACGTATAATAAGTTGTTGCATCACAGACGGCTAGTATTTTGAGTCCATACTTGGCCGGTTTGCTGGGAAGATATTGTCGGAATGGGCATCGACCACGGAAGGCTAATAACATTTCATCTATAGTAACATGCTCTCCGTGTTTGTAGTATTTTTGGATATTAGACACAAATTCCTCAAAAACATCTCGGATTGGCGCCAATTTATCGGTTTCTTTTCTTGTCTGCCTTGTTGTGATGTCGTCAAAACGCAGACATCTAAGCAAAAAGTGAAATCTAAATCTCGACATTGCTGATATGCAGATGTCACATCCTGAACCATCGGTTGCCCACAAGTCCTTTGTATTCAAGTGTGCTCCTCTTAACTTCCCGATATAAAAAAGAAGTCCCAACAAAGCGTTGAGTTCCTTCATGTTTGTAGGTTTACAGTCTCTCTCTCTTCCAAAATTATCTCGGACTTTTTCGGTCATATAAATATTAGTAAAACTCACTAATTTCGCCAAAATATCATCTGTGAATAAATGAAAAAATGTTTCTAGCGGCGTTGTCAAGTTCAATGCTGAACAAGGCCCTGGCACTTCACGTATGATATTATGGCTTCTTGTTCTTATGTTTCTTCCGGGTTCTTCAACATTCCATACGGTAGCTTTATCTTTACCCAAATAATAGTCCTTTTGTATAAATGCCAATGGAACACAATCTAAATCCGGACGACGAAGATCGGGTGCTGGTCGGCGAATGCCTTGCCGTGGCTGTGAGGTTATTACAGGGTCAGATTGTATATTTACTTCACCGTCATCGCCTTCTTGCTCGGATTCTGATTCATGCGCACTATTTTCTACGTAGTCTTCAGTCTCGGAACAGTCTTCATTTTCTATCTCTTCATTTAGGTATTCTTCCAATTCACTTTGTGTCAGGGGTCTATTAGTAGCCATTTTCTGTGAAACAAAGTATAAAAAGATTAATAAATAATAATAACATGATGGTATAAAATATTAACGTATTTAGTCGCTACCGGGTCCAGCGGACCCACACTTACCACACACGTCCGTAGCACTCACGCGCCGCGCGCTAACTGACGACTACGATTGCCATTCGCCGTGCTACACTATAGTTGAAAGGTACTAAGAACGGCAACGTCCCAAACGTTGTAATTTAAAAGTTATTAAATAAAAAACGAAGGACTGGGTCCGTTGGACCCATAAGCGAGTCCTTAAGTGTTAAGTATAAATGTTATAGCGGAAGAGAAGAGTGTCATGTGTCTATACATACTTATAATACATAGAAAACATTAAGTATCACGAACAGCCAGAGTTATTCTACGATTGACTTTGTTTTTAGGGTTCCATACCCAAAGGGTAAAAACGGTACCCTATTACTGAGACTTCGCTGTCCGTCCGTCCGTCCGTCCGTCCGTCCGTCACCAGGCTGTATCTCAAGAACGGTGATAGCTAGACAGTTGAAATTTTCACAGATGATGTATTTCTATTGCCGCTATAACAACAAATACTAAAAATAAAATAAAATAAATATAATATTTAAGGGGGGCTCCCATACAAAAAACTGATTTTTTTACCGTTTCTTGCTCGATACTAATAACGTTGCCTTATGTTGCATAGATAATGGTACGGAACCCTTCGTGCACGAGTCCCACTCGCACTTGACCAATTTTATTTAATAATGTAAGTAAGAATAACAAAAGAACTTGACAGTCCAATCTAAATACATCATAACAATACTGTCACTAGAACGAAGAGCGACGTGTCTATTGTGTAAACTGTAAAGCATTGACAAGTGATATAGGTAACCTATTATGAATTGTGATATATATAATAGTTTATTAATATATTTACATGCATACGTATTTTATAGGATAAACTAAAATGAATTTATTCTCTGTGGTGTTGAGTCAAGATTTGTGACGTCATGTCAGCTAAGTTTATTAATTTTGAAAAAATAAGATGATTTTGTTCTTTTTCGTGGTAACCATCAGATCCTGATCTGGTGCCAATGTGACCTTACGGGAACCACCAGTTTACAAATAACAAGAATCATAAAAATCGCTTCGCCCCGTCAAAAAACATTAAAAAATACAGACGAATTGAAAACCTCCTCCTTTTTTTAAGTCGGTTAAAAATAGTCTTAACGACCGTAAATAATATTCTTGTAACAAACCATATTCAAGTTATTACAAACACATCTTAGCTATTAATATAATATATATTTTCAAAACACGTGAACAAACAACGAACCCATTCTGTCGTAAGGATATTTATATATCTTATAATGTAAACAAATATAACCGATACTGTTGTTTTATTCTGGCGGACAGATCTTCCGGTACCTGGCTATATGGAACATCCTATATAATCTTAAAGCATTAATCCAATAGGAGTAGGCATTGCCAAGCGACTCCGCTGAAATAGGCACGAAAACAATGCTCAATACACCGATAGTCTCTTAGTGTGCGTGTTTTGTTTGGTGCGTGTGTAGCCGTGGTGGATATCCGTATAATGACGAATAAAGAATATAACAACCACCACAGCATTTCTTACTCAGGATGCTGTAAAAGCCAGTTAAGAGATAACATTAGAAGTTACATCAAATATGGAGGCGAAAAATGAAATCCAAACTTTATGCGACATGCCTGGTCAGTGAGGTATAGTAGATCAAAAACCCTCGTAAACAGGGGAAGCCCATGCACGAATGTGGGAAATTATGTTTATAGGCTGCGAAGAAGAAATGCGTAGAGACCGATGGGATAACCTGAGTGTTTGTATGCCTTACTTCGGCATCACACCTACCTAAGAGTAAATTTGTAAATCAACTCTCGTTGGTTTAATACTCTAAGTATATAACACAAAGTAATCGCTGCACTGAATAGAATTATATAGTATCCTAGGAATATAGCAGCTTGTACATACAGGGATTCAAAGTTCCGATAGGCGAATTTCCGATATGGCCTGTGCCTATCGTAAAAAGGAACGGGTTGTTTAAGAACGACGGAAAAACTTTACTTGACATTTTTTTTACCAAACATTTAGTTTTTGGCCCGATATAAATGTAGAGTCGACTCAACTAAAATAAATAGTTACATTTTCATTTTGTAGTCTTTATTGTTCAACAAGAAACGAAAAGGTACAAGGTCTATAATATCTATTAGGGAAACGACACATTTTTTATTTAAATGCTTTCTTTCGAAATCTATAATACACGCAAGTTTCTTCTATGTTCACAAATATTTGTGTACTCAATACAATGCTAATGTTTCTCTATCTTAAACAATAACTTGATGTTGCCCGCGACTCCGTACGCGTGGAATTTCGAAAATTTTCCCTTTTCTGCAACATTTTTCACTGATGCTTCGCTCCTATTAGTCGAAGCGTGGTGTTATATAGCCTTTCTCGATGAATGTACTATCCAACTGTAAAAGAAGTTTTCAAATCGGACCCGTTTTTCCTGAGATAAGCGCGTTCAGACAAACATACAACTAGAAAATTATTTATATATTTAGCCTTATAATATTAATTTAGATTATCTTACTCGTATTAAAATTATACACAGCTCTTTCACAACAGTGATCAGCTCAAGAGAAACGACACGATCGCAATAATACTCGCAAATCTTTCACAATTTCCTTACACTACAGTTCACTACACCATAATTCCATTACATCACTGCTCTACATCGGAGACAATAAGACCTCATAAATTCGTTCATATTATGCAAGGATTGTTTCAAATAAACTAATGGTTCATAGGTGTTTCTCCGCTATTATTTTCAATATACATATTACCATCGTTAAAAAAGAGGTACAAAATTTCGCTTTACCTAAAAAGGTACTCTAAGTAAGGCTCTTTTTTAACGAATGGAAAATGTAGAAAAAGGAATTAACCAGTACACTATTACTGAGGCTTTGCTGCTAGTCTGTGCCTCCGCACTCAGCACGTATATCGGTCGGTCTCTATTCAGTATCTCAAGAGCGGTAATAGCTAGCTATTACCGCTCTAAACACAAATTTTAATACATCTCTGATTAAATATCTAGATATTTAATCAGAGATGTATTAAAATTTGTGTTGCCGTTATAACTACTTACTTATATTTACACTAGCCGTTGCCCGCAACTTCGTACGTGTGGAATTTAGAAAATGTTTTCCGTTTTTACAACATTTTTCATTGCTGCTTCCCTCCTATTGGTCGTAGCGTGATGTTATATAAAGTATAGTCTTCCTCGATAAATTTACTATCCAAAACTAAAAGAATTTTTCAAATCGCACCAGTGGTTCCTGAGATTAGCGCGTTCAAACAAACAAACAAACAAACTCTTCAGCTTTTTAATATTAGTATAGATTTTTATAAATAAAACAAAGTCGATATTTTTGTAACGTATGTCCTCAGGTGAGTTTACATCTTCAAAATTATGCCACGGATTTTGATGCAGTTTTTTCTAATAGATAGAATGATTCAAGGGGATAGTTTTTTTTGTATATTTTTTTACGGTTTGGGTTGTAAGTTCCACACGTGGCCAACAGATGGTACCCAAAACCAGAATATTATAAATGTTTAATAGATAATAATATGCTTAGGATGCTGTGATTATTACGGCATGATAATGATGATGAATGCTATTAAAAAGAAAGAAAGAAAAATTATTTATTTTTCGAAACACCGGGAACACGTGCTACAATAAATTACATTAAAAAAAAAACAAAAAGGAGACAACTTATTACATATAAAGGCTATTTGCTGAAAATGACAGCGATCTGTATGTCGAAAAAATAGAAACGCTGCTCGACTATGGTTATTCTTTTACGTAAATAACTGTCATTAATCGGACGACGGATGCGACTATAGTCAACTATTCTCGCAATTTTTTTTTTAAAACTAATGTTCAAAAAAATGTACTTATTATGACGTAAGTATGACATTATCCAGAAAAACAAAAAAAAATCATGGTTCCAATTAGACAAGATTAAAAATGGTACGAAATCTTTCACGTGTTTTACTGAAAATTGTCTTCAATGATATATTTAATTCGTATAATAATTGACTAAATTATTATATCTACGTGACTGCTATCTCTCTCTCTCTCTCTCTCTCTCTCCAGCCCTTTCACGTCTCACTGTTGGGCGCGGACCTCCTCCACTTTGGGAGGGATTATATTCTACTGTGCCGCGCTGACCAGACGTGTTGGCTCAGGTTTTATTTTCGAGTTTTCCATCTCTCACAGAAGATGGTATCTGTATGCAATATCCCTTAGCTGACTGTTCTGACTGTTACTGATGTAGCAATCACACTAATATTATAAATGCGAAAGTTTGTGAGTGTGTTTGTGTTTATTTTTCTTATTTCCTTACAATCAAACCATGCGTATTGGCTCAGTGTATATTTTAAAGTTTCCCGTCTCTCACAGAGGTGTACAATATCTCTTAGCTGACTTTTACAGCACCGTGGGGAAGAGATGGGGTGGTGACACTTATATTATTAATCCGTCACTACACGGACAATGAGTGCTTTACCCAAATGTTTATTAGCACAATTTGATGTGACTCATCACTCAATGCGACATTTGTTTGTATTTCACCGATCGTATTGTATGCAAATCTTTAATATGCATTAGAATTCATGATAGACGTCACAATAATGGTTTCATAATGGCAGATCAATTTCTGAACTAAATACTGTTATTTTCTTCAATGTTTGAATGGAGAAACTAAATAAGTATCTATGTCATAAAAACCTACACGTAAATGACGGGCTTCGTGACCTAGTGGTTCATGTAACGGACTGTCGTTTCTGCACGGGACAATCATTTGTGTTATATTTATAATTGTCAAATGATTGTACTGCGTCTGGGTGTTTCTATGTGTTATAAATATGTTTTATATAACACAAGCATATAAGTTTAGCTTAAGACCAGAGGACGTTGGGTGAAACGTAAGAAAAACAAATAAGTCTTTTTGGAAGGGAATTACCGCAAATACCATGACACAAGAATTTTATGAGATTTAGCTAATGTAGGCGGTGCACTTTCACACACACATCTTTGGCTTTCAGCGTGATTGAGAGTGATGCATATGACGTGTTATTTTGATTTATAAACTATACTGCTATAGAGCTAAATTTCCATCCACACTTTCTTTCAAACTTTCGCGTTTATTATTAAACTAGCTCTTGCCCGCGACTTCGTACCCGTGAAATTCCTACTTACTTGAAACTTATCGTCACATTTTGGACAATTCACACAATATCTTTAAAAATTGTAGCCTATGTGTTATTCCGATGTATAAGCTACATTATTGTAAAGTTTAATAAAAATTCATTCAGTAGTTTTTGTGTGAAAGAGGAACAAACATACTCACAAACTTTCACATTTATAATATTAGTAGGATAGGATGGATGCTTAAAAGGATGTTATGATGTTCAATTATCTCGAAAAACATTTTACGTTGTATCGCTTTTTTCCACGTACAATTCCAGTCAATAACCGTTACTAGATAACGTTAAACATAGTCGTGGAACACAACGAGTTTGTTCATTAGTACGTACAAATGATCATTGTGCTTCGATAACGCAATACTGAGTCGAGACGCGACTCTGTCGTCTGTTACAGAAAGCTAATAATGAGTTTTTACTTGGGAGCCTTAGGAGACGAATACTGAGAGCGTTATTAAAATACGTTTCCTTATTCCAAGGATTTTACTTGTGTCAGAGTTCTGTTGTAAAATTGTTTTGTTTTTTATTAGTGTTCACTATTTGAAATCGTACGTTTTAGAAATAAATAAAAAAAAACAAACATTTATGGGCATATCACACAACGGCTTTTGGTCTCAAGCTAAGCTTGTATGCTTGTGTTATGAGTACCAGAATACGGATAGACTACATGAGCTGCATTTCTTTTGTAAACATAAAATATCACAGAAATGATTCTACTGTGCGGGAATCAAAACTGCGACCTCGTGAATGGCAGTCCGTTGCATGAACCACTACACCACGAAGCCCGTCATTAATAAAATTACTATTTTTTTCTAATTATCATTATTTTACGAACTTTCTAACCAACTGAAGGTTTTTGAAACAAATTTAACTACTTTAGTCCCGCTTGCGGTAATCACTTTTTCCACCATAATTCGATTTATTAAATTTAACTACTTACTTAGTCACTAGTTACAAATATATCTATGTTACATAGAATCTATCATACACAGTTTTCTGCTAAATAAAACCTCTAAACACGTTGCGTTGAAATTCCTACAGTTAAATCAGATTCTTTTGTTCACCTTAGAATGTCACAAAATAAAGTGCAAAGAAATGAAAAAACAAGTAAACCTTAAAAGATTTAACATATTGTCATATATCTATAAAATTGGGCAACATTTACTCCGTAATAACAAAAGACTTTGGCGATTTATCATTATATTTCTGAAGACATCGGCGTACAAGCCGCAGCTCGGGGTTACTAGGGATGTAAAAATGATTTAGTACCTAACAGTGTTAGCAGCCTTATGAAAAGAAAAGTATTATTTTGCAATTTTATTGTTCCGGTTCCGATGTCGATCGAGAAAATATATTTGATCAAATCAATCCGACATTATTTTAACTATTATTGTGTGTCAAACAAATATTATATGTTTGATTTCCAGGTAGGCATCGTATTGTACTTTAAAGTTACTATTAATTACATAAAGTACTGATAAAACAATCAGTGCTTTATCCTACAAATATTATAAATGTCAAAGTTTGTAAGTATGTATGTCTGGATGTTTGTTACTCTTTCACGCAAAAACTACTTAATGAATTTTAAAATAATGTAGCATATACATAAGAATAACATATAGGCTAGTTTTTATCACAAAAGAATGTAATGTTCCCATGGGAAGATAAAAAACGAACAGATTTTTTATCCTTTTTACCGCGGGCAACACCGCGGGGCACAGCTAGTGTAAAATATTTAACACAAGTAGTCTTCAATGACTTGTTGAGTTCTTCGAGAGTCGGGAGTATGACAGCGATACTGTGAAGATATTGAAAAAAAAATTGGACAGGCGATCTTTACTGGCCAAAACAATGGTTTATAAAATTTTTGTCTGTCTGTCTGTATGCCTGTCTGTCTGTATGCCTGTCTGTCTGTATGCCTGTCTGTAGGTTGGTACGCGCAACACGCCAAAACTACTGCCTGGGATTGAGTACCGTTTTAGGTGATACGAGTATAATAGTAGAGATTTAACTTAAAATAAGTGATAAATAAATATGTACGGACATTTCATACAACGTTCTCTGGTCCCAAGTTAAGCCATATTTTCTATGCTTAATTAAAACCAGGGGCATGGCGTACGTTAGTGGGGCCCCGTATAAAAATTTATTCGGGGGCCGTTATGAAGGGTAAAGATGTCTCACAAAAGAAAAAAGGCGACCCCAGTAAAATTGATACGGCAGATACGGCGGTAGCTACGCCTCTGCTTAAAACCTAAGTTGTATAAAAAATGGAACATTATGGGTACAACTTCATTATAATTTTAATAAATTCGTCATTACATAATTTCTCACTAACCGCAGTTATTATAATAAGTATGAACATACTAGAGATTTATGAAGGCGAATTAAAATAATAAAATAATGTTCATCAGAGCCCAGCTGTGTCAGTAAAGCACTTAAATAATGGATACTGCTATATTCTGAAATTTTATTTACGACTTCCATGAAAAATGGAGTTTAAAGTATTGTTAAATATCTGCTTTTTTTCTTGCGTGGAAATTATGGAATAGTATAATTCCCGTAAATTGCGTTTGCGAGCGGAAAAACGGCAAATAAACTAAACTCTGTGTCATTACGCCTGGTTAGCGCGACACAATAGACCATAATTCCTCCTAAAATGGAGAAGGCCCGTGCCCAACAGTGGGACATAAATGGACTGGAGAGAAGAAGAATCAATTACGTTTAACAAGGGGAAAAAAATCATAAAGCCCAATGTGCTTAACTACTACTACTACGGCCTATGGCCGTATGATCAGGCGTGTTGGCACTGGGTTTAGTTTCGAGTCTCTCACAGTAGACGTTACTGGCTTATATTGTCCCATAGCTGGCTCTTACAGCACCCTGGGACAGAAATGGGATGGTGACACTTGTATTCTTAATCCGTCACATATAATCACACATAGACAATAATTATTATAGTAAAAAAGTTTTATATCAGTTAAAATCTAACCGTTTTCTACATTTTCTCTAACAACAAAGTTTACGAAATACGTGTTACTGCTTCGAATATTTTCATGTTTTAGTTTAGCAATAAGCGCTTTTACATGCAGTGTTATTCGATAAGAAAAAGTGAAGTGAATTTTCGGTGAATCTTGATCACGTGACAGTGCTCCTCCAATAAAAATAGCGGAGCGCTGTCACGTGATCAAGGTTCACCGAAAACTCCCTTCACTTTTTCTTACTGAATACCACTGCTGTTTAGTTTAGCCCATAAGTAAGTTATACACGCCCATGGCAGAAAATGGGATGTTGAATGTTGATAATAATATGTCTATAATGTTCGCTCGCAATGTTTATGACAAATAACGAGTATATTATGACGCGATCACGCGACTAATTGATTAATCTTTATTTGATGCGATACGTATATTATTCAATTGTTTTCAGTCATTGAACTCTTATTTCCACGTAATATTATTGGCATATAATCATTACAATAAAATAAATACTTGGACATAGCGTCCCCCACCCATATTGTAATTGACCTAAATGTTTAAGCAAATCAATCAACGAATTGAGTAATTAGATAGTTTAATTGATTGCATTAGATGAAAGTCCATTGTAGGTTGCAAAGCGTAATGTTTGCAAAACATTTGCAGCAACAACATTAGTTTATGGCTGAAAATAGCGCTAAGCTGGCTGAAACTGTATCTATGCACACGCATGATTTTCGACTGACCGTCAGCGCTGAACGTCGGTTTAGAACAGTTTCCACCCTAAATATTATAATAAATATATATTATATTGTATAGCTTTTACCCGCGAATCCGTACGTGTGAAATTTAGAAAAAACATCTCAGTTTTTGCAACATTTTTTCTGATGCCTCGTCCCTATTAGTCGCAGCTTCCGACTAATCGGAAATTTTAAAGCTTATTGACCGATCTGATGCCAATACAATAAATATAAAACTTTGAGGGATTAGTGTGGATGAAGCCAAGGGAGTGTGTTTGGATCGTAGCAGATAGCGTTTTTAGGCTCTGTCTACCACAACGGGAAAAGGCGTGATGGTATAATTTGCTTAAAGTCACTGGTGACATTAGGTCAGGTATTGAAAATAATATGGTCACTGTATTAGTCCTAATAGATTTTTCTAACGCTTTCAATGTAGTGAACCATGATATCCTTCTGTCCGTTCTCTCTCACTTCATGATCTCTTCTGATGCCTTGCAATGGTTTTCCTCTTATCTTCGGGGACGCCAGCAGTCTGTTAGAGTAGACAATATCTTATCGGATTGGTGTGACCTAGTTTCTGGCGTCCCTCAGGGCGGAATTCTCTCTCCTCTTCTTTTCTCACTCTTCATTAATCTTTTAACTGCTGAACTTCGCTGCACGTATCATTTGTATGCTGATGACTTGCAGTTGTATACTCAAGCTGATGTGAATAACTTGCCATCAGCTATAAATATTATAAACCGGGATCTTGCAGCTATTTTTGATTGGACCTTAAAATTTGGCATAAAAGTAAACCCCGTCAAATGTCAAGCACTTTTAGTTGGTAGTCCATACATGCTTCGTAAGATTGAGACAAATACACTTCCGACTATTATATACAATGGATCGGTCATACCGTTTAGCTCGGATGTTCAAATCCTTGGCTTGCACTTAGACAACTTGCTTGATTGGCGATCGCAAGTCGCGAATGTTTCCCGGAAAGTTACAGGAACCCTGCGTGCTTTATATCGCCTTAGAAATTTTTTACCAGTAGCTACAAAAACAACGCTAATGCACACCTTAACTTTTCCTATCATCGATTACGCTGATGTGTGCTACTTCGACCTGAATGCAGATCTGCTCAATAAACTTGACCGTCTTCTCAATAATTGCATTCGATTCGTTTTTAACTTGCGCAAATATGACCACGTATCGTCCCTTCGTGCTCGCCTGAAATGGTTACCTATTAGACAACGACGTAGTTTGCGGGCGTTAACTATGCTGTTCACCATATTAAACTGTCCTGATTCTCCGCCTTACTTAAAGACTTGCTTTCAATATCTCTGCTCCACTCACGAAAGAAACCTTCGTTCTTCACATAATCTTCTTCTTACCTGTCCTCCTCACACCTCTCACTTAGTACACTCGTCTTTTAATATACAGTCAATTCTTCTTTGGAATTCGCTCCCTTCTGAGATCAGGGCTGCTAAATCTCGTCGGACGTTCAAAGCTAAAGTACGTGAACTCTACAGAAGTTAATTGGTAGAAGTATACTGTTAGTGTTTTCTCCACTGTTGGAAGTATATTATGGTATATAAGTAAGTATGGTTTATGTAGTGTTTATATAGCAAGTGTTATAATATTATTTATGTATTTTGTATGTATGAGCTTTATATATTTCATTAAAATTGTTATATACCTATATGTTAAAATAAATAGCACCCACTTTAACTTTTTTCTGCACTTCTCGCTGGTTGACTGGAAGAAAATGCCGTTGGCATTAAGTCCACCATTGTACATAAATCATTTATTGTGTGCAAAAAATAAAATAAATAAATAATGGTGATATGGAGTCACCTACTCAGAGTGTATTTATTTTTAAGCGGTTATAAGTTCTGCAAATGCTTACTTGGTAGAAAAGGTAGGTTTTTAATATAAAAGTACAAGCTACTACAGTACAAGCTAAACTACTCAATTCAGTCATCAATATAATAGCCGATGCCTGTACCAAGCAGACACCAAAACATATTTTTATTATATGCCCCCATAACCCACTTAAATGCGTACGGCGAAGACGACAGTATAAATATTTTAATATCTTTTACATTGTAACTGCCATGTGCTTGGCCTCAAAGATCACCTTCAATGGATAGAGCATTACGAGATTGTTATCAAAGACTAAATGCACGTAAACTTGTAACGCTTGCTTTATCGGATATAGATGGAGTAAAGCATTTCAAACCGTATCAAAATTATCATCTAGTTTCCCTACATATTACTATGCTCGTTTGCGCATACTGTGTATTCGTGTGCGTTGATCATCATGCATGCGGAATGTTTTAGGAGTGATCTGTGGTCAGGCCTATATGATCTATGGCACAATACTTTATTGTTTTATGACGCAATGAGGCTTGCCCTGATTTTTTTAGAAGTATTCTCGAGAAATTAAATGAATATGATTAAGAATAGGACAATGTTAAAACTCTTTTAGTCCCCGTCTTCGGATTTTATGTGTAGCCTTAAGTGAGTTAATAGAAAATGAAAGCATGAAAACAAAATATGTCTGTGGGATAGTGGATTACTATTTTAGCAGATTATCATAATAATAGCACCATAGGGAGCAAATAGGTGGTGACCAAAGGCTTGGGTCGGCTTTTGGCATTAGGCCTTTGGAAAGATGAATGGATTGTGTGAAAGAGGATATAAATATGGAAGTAAATTCACAGATAACTTTTGACAGATGAGTATGGTGGGGTAAAACATGTTGCATCCCAAATAATTGGGTAAAAGAGCAGAGTGACGATGATGATTTTCAATATTTTCATCTCATATTCAGTAAGCCAATTAGACAATATAAGCTGCATATCGAATCTCGTTCATAAGCAGGAGCTTAGCCTATCGTTAGATTAGAGCTATAAATACATTGGATAATAGAAAACCGCTTTGACGTGGCTAGTTTAGTTTATCATGTAATATAGTGAATAAAGAGATTAGTCATAGTTGTATGATGGTTATAAATATTTCACTAATGGATATTTATATTAGGTACTTTGAAACCCCACTTTGTGCTATGTGCTATCTCTCTCTAGCCCATTTACGTCCCACTGTTGGGCACGGGCCTCCACCACTTTGTGAGGGATTATGGTATACGGTGCCTCACGCAGGCGTGTTGTCATAGCGTTTAATTTCGAGCTTTTCGTCTCTCACAGAGGTTGTTATCTGTGTGCAATATCCCTTAGCTGACTTTTCCAGCACCTTTGGGACGAGAAAGGGTGGTGACGCTTGTATTCTAGATCCGTCCACGGAGAATACTATGCCAATATGCAACAGTGGATGATAAAATGTTGAAAGTATCGAAATCATAACATTTTACTGCTTTTTTTTGTTTTATCTGCGGTCAGTGTTCCAAGAGACTATAAGCGGATCTGTTGGGTGAGGTTATGATTTGTGCAAGTACGTTCCCCACTGGGAGTCTCACTCGTTAGTAAATTTGCAGTCCAGCATCTACACATCTCAGCTTTTAAGCAGTTTGGCATAGCTGGGCCGCGTTAGGTGGTTAACTTTTTACTGCATAAAAATTTGTTATGTCAATGTAAAATTTTAGTAGTCAATGTTGTAGAGTCTCTGCTCACCTCCACGCGAGACGGAATGATGTTACGTGTAGGATTACTATCTATACTTTATATTATATAGCCGAAGAGTTTGTTTATCTGTTTATTTATTTAAACGCTCTAATCTCAGGAACCGCTCTGCAGTGGTATTCAGTAAGAAAAAGTGAAGTGCATTTTCGGTGAATCTTAATCACGTGACAGCGCTCCTCTATTTTTATTGTAGGGGCGCTGTCATGTGATCAAGGTTCACCGAAAATTCACTTCACTTTTTCTTACTGAATACCACTGCTGGTCCGATTTAAAAAATGTAATGTAAATGTCAACCACAAGTCCATAGTAGTAACAATATCTTTACGACGCAACGAAGAATGCACAATGTATCTATTATGTAGTTCAGTCACCTAAACAACGTCATAGTGCAGGTGTACAGGTGCATTGTGGCTTTCTTACCGATATAGAGTCAGTAAACAATGTGTGTAGAAGCGAGGTATGTCGGCATTAACGCTAATGGGCTTATGATGTCAGCCCTTCCTTCCTGTCTGGCCGTTCACACGTCACCTCGTTGTAGAAGCTAGAAAACTGGTTATCAATCTTTTATTCAGTGACCCTTAAAAACTAATAACATTCATTTTAAATTATTTTAAATACAATGTATTGTAAACACCATTTAGGTCTTTCAGTGTCCAACTTTTATATCGCAGATGACACTGTACGGCACGGCTAGGCAAATAAGTTTTGAATCAAGATTTGACAAAAGTAATAACAAATTCTACTAATAAATAAAACTACTTTTTACGGATTTAGACGCGTATATTTGTTTTAAATCTTGGCCCGACGTTTCGGAGACTTTGCAGTCACCTTACGGGTCACCCGTGACCATGGTGACTGCAATAAAATATATGCGTCTAAATCCGTAAAAAGTAGTTTTATTTACATTAATATATTAATATAATTTAGTTTATTTAGTTTTATTTAAACAAATCAGTCACGCAAATGTTAGAAAATATTAAATCCTACAAATATTGTATATATATGTATATAATATAATATGTAACTTTACAATAATGTAGCTTATAAGTACATCAGAATAACACTTAGGCTACTTTTTATTCCAAAAGAATGCAATGTTCCCGTGGGATAATAAAAACGTAAAGATTTTTCATCCTGTTAACTGCGGGTAATACCACGGGGCACGGCTAGTTTAAAATAAGGAAATGACTTTCTTTGCTTCAAATTTTGTCTTACAATATAATCTAAACTTTTTAAAAAGTTGCCATTAAGGGAAATAAGAACGACTCCCTAATGCATACAGATTGTGTCAAAACGTTGAGAATAGGTGGTAATACACAAATTACTTACCGCTAGACAAAGGTCATTACTTTAATGTGTGTGTGTGTGTGGATTAAACAATTTTTTATTCAATTTGTGTTATGTTAAACAAAACTTCGTACCAAATAAAAATAAAGATCCAGATAAAGATTTTGGTACTTATGTGCAGGGGCGTATTTTCAAAATGCCTCGTGGCAATTAATATGGCGCCCTGGGCCCGTTTGAATTGCCACCCCATAAAGTAATGGAGAATGAGCTAAATATTATTATTACAAATGTTTGTACTGCGTCTGGGTGTTTTCTATATATTATAAGTATGTATTTACAAAAGAAAAGTAGTTTATGTAGTATATCCGTATTCTGGTGCCCATAACACAAGCATATAAGCTTAGCTTGAGACCAGAGGACGTTGTGTGAAATGTCCATGAATATTAAAAAAAATAAAAAATTAAAAAATGCCTCGTGGCACATAATATGGCGACCTGGGCCCGTTTGAATTGCCACCCCAATAAAGTAATGGAGAAGGAGCTAAATATTACAAGTGAAACCTTGCGCCACCATGGCCATGGCCCCTATGGCCCTAGGATATATAGGCCTTACTTAGGTGCAGTCCAGACAGAGCTAACGAAAACACAATATATGAAGATACATAAGTACATACTTTTCTTGAACATTATGGCAAAAATATCTCAAGTAAACCGGAAACGAAAAGTTTTTCAGCGTTAACTGCTAATTACATTATTCGACCCTTCTTACCCGAAATATAATTAGGCCCTTCTACAAAAAAAAAATACTGGCATCTTCATCAATTAAAAAGTTTATGGTAGTTAGTTTACTTCTGTATTATCTATGGCGAATACGTTTTTCTCTTTTCAAGGCCTTAAGAAAAGATTTTAATGATTTTTTTGTTTTCTTTTTCAGGTAATTATTATATCTTCTAAACGTTCATAAGAAAATAACACAGCTAAGGAAATGGTAAATATTTTTATTATATTAAGACACAAGGACTTACAATAACTAGATTACTAATCAACAGAAATGTATTCTATGACAGTTTAGTAATTAAGACGAATCTAACCCTCATAATATGTCCAAATTCATCAAACTATTCATGTTTGTGATAAAGGTATTGAAATAAATAGGAACACATACACACAAACGATCTTTATATTATGATTATTTACTTATGGTCTTATTCATAATGAATTATCTGGGGTTTAAAAGTTCGCTAAAATAGGTTCGCGAAAATTGTCAAAATTTGTTATTCATAATAGTCTTTTTACACTAAAACGTTTATTATCTCTCCGATAAAATCTCCGTTTAAACTTCCGATAAGTCATTTTGAATAATCTAATAATAATTAACTCTGAAAATACTAGTGAAATATGAGATGCCTCGCCTCGCACACGAAGGATTCGGTACCGTTATCTATGTATCTATACATATAATAATACTGTAGAAAAAAATGATTGTCTGTTTGTCTGTACACGCATCACGTAAAATATACGGCACTTTGGAATATAAATGTCATATGTAAAAATTGTACACAACTCAATCCGAGTGGATTGATTGCGATGAAACAAAGACTAAGTAATAGCTTGAGTTTTGTAGATAGGATCAGGAGATATTTAGAAAATACGAAATTAGTATTAAGAAATCAAGAAACACTCAATTCAGTTACTTGCAACGCCATCTAGCGATTCAAAATAGAATTGAAAGATAGATATCGGTGTACGAAAACCATGAAATTTAATGTCTTACTTATAATCATAATGTAGCTTATGCATGTGAATAAATTATAGGCTACTTTTTATCCCGAAAGAATTAAATGTTCCCGTGGGATAGTAAAAATACGAACTTATTTTTTATCCTTTTTACCGCGGGTAACACCGCGGGGGACAGCTAGTTATCACAATAAATTGTCACTTTCTCCACCCCAAATCACGTTATGGAGAATGATGCCGACGATTGATTGTTGTTATAGCATCAACTGACTAACATAAATTGTGAAATTTTCAGCTGTCTTACTGGCACCGTTCTTGAGATACAGCCTGCGGCCGTATTATGAGCTTTTATTTACAGGCAGTTTACGCCGTGAATTGAACTGTCTGGCAAATTCGTATTATGAACAAATTATTAGTCAGTCAGTTCACTAAACCAGTCATACATTAATATGTTTAAGGAGAAGGTACAACTAAAAGTTTAAGTACTAACAAAAAATGTTCAACTAAAAGTTTTATTTTTGCCATAATACCTAATTTAGCCATGCAGTTTACGGCCTGCCTGGAACTTGAATGATTTTAAAAAGCTCATAATACGCCGGCTGGTCTCAACGACATACGGACGGATAGTAAGGTCTCAGTAATATCCGTTGTACCTTTTAGTACGAAACCTTAAAAAATATGCTATTTTTTAGATTGATTAAAAATTACTGGATAATTGTATATTTGTTATTTGTGTTAATTTTTAACTTACTCTGTTTACCAGACTAGCTATTGCCCGTGAATTTGTCTGTCTAACTAAACACAATTTTTTTTTCTAATAATATAGCCCATAATACCTATTCAGGAAGGGTGTAGTCGTTAATTAAGGGGAAATTATGGAATATTACGTTTGGAGATCCCATTACCTCTTTATGATATCAGTAGAGATGAAAATTAATTCGGAATTAATGTAGATCGTAGTATCCGTTAGCGGCGTTAGCTTTTTCATATAAAGCCTTTTTTTAACATTGCCTATAACAGCTTTGAGGCGAGAATAACCCGACGAGATTACTGAAAAAAGTTTTGATAACATATAAATTGTAATGTGTTTTCGTAATAGCAATAACCATTAAGGAATGATAGTATTAGGCTTTCGATATCGATTGATACTTCAATTTTCTATTATAGTTATCATCATAATCTATAGATACAGATAAGATGTTCAATGTATATCGATTCCCTTTACATATAGTATGACAAAGTGTTTGAACCATACTTCACAATAATGGCTTCGATAAGGCTTATAATAACATAGTACATAATATGACGACTGATTAAGAATAGATGTGTCATATACTTTTTTCCCAGGTTGCTGTAAAAGCCAAGTATTGTACACAGATAACATCCTCTAAGAAAGACGTAAACCTCGAAAATAAACACGCTTGGTCAGCGTGGCGCTCTCTCCCTCCAGCCCATTTACGTCCCACTGTTGGGCACGGGCCTCCTCCACTTTGGGAGGGACTATGGTCTACTGTGCAGCGCTGACAAGGCGTGTTGGCACAGGGTTTAGTTTCGAGTTTTGCGTCTCTCACAGTAGTCGTTAACTGCTTAAATTGTCCCTTTGCTGGCTCTTACAGCATCCTGGGAAAGAGATGGGGTGGTGACACTTGTATTCTTAATCCGTCACCACACGGACACATTGTTGGCGGGATCAGGCTCAGCGTGGCACAGTAGATCGTAATCCCTCCCAGAGTGAAACACTTTGAGAGGGATTATGGAGGCACGTATTTGATAATGGTCTGGCAAAAGAGAAAGACAGAGAGAGAGAGAGAGAGAGCAAGTATCTAATATATGTTTTATGAGAGATGCGATGAGACAAGAAAGATGTATAAGGTACGAATATTTACCACGATAGGTTGGTAAGCAGAACAACAGAATAGGTACCGACCAAAAGACGTGTCTTCAATAAAAACTATTATGGAGAGGTAATATTTGTAGCTTTGTATTTCTAAAACTAATCTTTCGATCGTAGAACTTTTCGTAGAGTTTTTGCTTTCTAGTTCTGTCTCTCTACATTCTTGTCTGCTGTATCTACAATAACACATATATCTTTGTGGTAATCAAGCTCTAGATCACTACTTAGTTTAGAACCACTGTTCCAAACTCCAAATATAGAAAATCACGGGTATAAAATTATAAACTATAATTCACAACTATTTATGTTTACAGAAACATGCAAAATAAAAATAAAAATTAATTAAGTTGTGCTAACTCAGTGTACATATTATGTAACTAAATGATCAGAGCGAAGTGCGTGTCGGCAGGTGACTGACCACACCTCATCGTGGGGTTTCTTTATCAACACGATTACTCACCCCGTCACTATTCAATATTAGGTCATGGACGCTTACAAAAAAAAAATGTTTTATATAATAAAATTAGAATTCGGTTGTTCGTATATGATACACGTAGAGCCCAAGGGGAACCAAGGGCACAGAGTGAGGAACTATTAACATGCTTCATATGCAGAATTTATTGAATGCCAAATTGACTGTCTCTTATGTCTTTTTTAGTAGTGTTTTTAGAGTGCATAGCAATAACGGACGGATAAGAAAACAAGTGTTACCACCCCATTTCTTCGCCAGGATGCTGTAAGAGCCACCCTACGACTTCTAAGCGGATGATATCAACTTAAGATGAAAAACTTTAAAGTAGGTAACTTTAAAGTAGTAGTTAGGTGATTTGAAGCGGTCTGGATTTTTTTTGTATATTTTACTGTACATAACTTTTATAATTATTTGTTATCAAAACACTTGAAATCCTTTTTTTTCCTCGAATTGCAAGTAACATTGTGAGGCACAGCCAATAGGTACATATTTGTCAGTCTAGGTAATAAACTCCCCGTCATACGTATAATATTCTTTGAAACTAGCTATAAAATGAGATTAGATATCGCCTCGCCAATATTAGATATGTCAAAGACCAGTGGTTTATCTGCCGATGGATAATAAAACGATATATTTTAATATATTAATCTTGAGTGGTACGTGCGGTGGCTTCGCAAAAAAAACATTAAGTATTATTCGTTGAAAACAATTATATTTTAAGATTTTAACAAATGAATAATTGTCATACGAAATTTACTGCGCGGCAAAATAGATCTAAAACTATCAAAGAGTTTCTAACTTTTTTAACGTTTATTCTTCTAAAACGCTTAAATCCTCAGTGTTAAAGGAAAAATAAGAGCTGTCACGGACAAATTCTTTAAATATACGACTATTACTTGACATCCTAAGGTTATTTTTGTCGTCCATCCACTACTGAATATAGGTCCATACCTCATAGATAGGATGTGGTGACGAGACGAAACCGGCGCCCTACGAAGTCAAAAACACAATAATGTGATAAAGGCAGTGACATGATCAGTTGTGTTTTTTACTGTGTAAAAATCGTTTTAAAGGTTTTGTTTTAATTACTGCGCAGAAAAACAACATTAGCAAAATAATTGACCTACTGTAAGTAATGACACTTTATTAATATTTATGGAGGGACCCTTAAGTGCGCATTTAATATTATAGGAGACCGCAATCTGCTAAGTGCAACCCGACCGAACAAAGTTAACGGGAAAGCCTAGTTCCTAAATAAATTTACTTAATAAACTCTATTGAGGATTATAGCGTCACCACCACAGCTCTCGGAGGAAAGGTCCAAGACAGCGTACGTGCGTGTTTTTCATCGGGTATATGGTAAAGAACTGATGGTAACGTCTTTAAATGTTGGCAGTACATTCTCTTACTATTTATAATGCATAAGAATGTTGTTTATGGAATGCCTGTGGGTAATTTAGGTAGGGAACATAAATAACATGGAATAATTAAATAAAGATACGTTGACAAATTCGTAATAAAAAAGACGACGTGACGGCCACGTACCAGATGGTACAGTGTAAAGATATGTCAATAGATGGAAATTTATTTGGCAGACATAGTAATAAAAAAATGCTGACGAATGATATAGATTAACGACTATTATTTGTGGCTGTGTGTTGTTTGTTTACGGAATTAGAATACAAGTGTCACCACGCTTTTTCCTTCCCAGGGTGCTGTAAAAGCCAGCTAAGATAGATATACACAGCTAACATCCACTGTGAGAGACAGAAAAGTCGAAAATAAACCCTGTACCTGTACACCTAGTCAGCGCGGCACATCCTCCCTTCCAAATTGGAGGAATTACGTGCTCACCAGTGGGACGTTAATGGACTGGAGAGATTCTTTAGAAAAGAAGAAAAGAAGTCATTCTTTAGAATGGGATAAAAACTATGTAGTTAAAACTTATTTCTAGTCAGATGACACTTTATAAACACTTTACATTTTACAACACACACACACAGTATAAGACATTATTTATTACAGAGAGACACATTACGAAAGACAGCTTTCAAACAACATTTCCCCAGCATCAAAAAAATTATATTTCATCAGCACTTCGACTGCTTAAACGTGAAAATGAAAGACATAAATAGGACGAAACCGCGTTTTATTTGACATTTTTTATGTGGTTGTGTTGGCTTAATACCAGAGCCAAGCGTTCCGCATCTCGTGACTGTAGTACATTATATTTTATTAAGACTAGCAGCCATAATGCCAATGCTAAGGAACACGCTATAGAAAATTGAGTGAAAACCCTTGAGTTCATTGTTAACCACTTAATACCCTGATAAGCTTTTACTGCACTTACTTTCAGTTATTATATAAATAGTGGAAAGTGAATGAAACACGAATAAGGTAAAAGCATATAGAAGTAAAGAAGCGTTTATTTAGTATATTTTTAGCTTGACAAGAAGTCAATAAGTATGTAATAAGTACAAGCAGAAACAAATAATCATTACTGCAATAATATTGCTTGGTATTTAAGTATACCGCAATTTACACAGGCAGAAAATATTTTAAAAGTCACAATATGAGTAAAGAAAGATAAAAAAACTATTCAATTACGAATCATCGCGATAAATAAATTTGAATGAGCAGAAAAGTACCAAGTTATTCATATCTATAATCATTTCCAAGGGTATCGGTATAGGTACAAATTGAATGGTTACTCAAAATATATATGTCTGCTTTGTTCCAAATCCATCATATCTGACTTATTAATTTTAGGTTGCAGATAGAATCATTATAAAAAAAGCTATTAACAACTAAAGTATTCAAGTGAACTCAACATCTAATATGTCATTCAGCATATTCCCAGCTGTTTTCAAATAGACTCAATTGGCCGAGAGGCCGAGTGCCTAAAACCTTTCGAGCCGTCCCCTAGAGATCCATTTCCACTCCAGCCTAAGGGGTTTTTGTTACACAGTACGTGTTCTATTCATTGTATCTATCTACGACTATATAGACTTTTTTATTCCACAAAGTATTTTAGGAGAAAATGTAAGATTCTGATGTATTTTCCTTTAGTAGAATAATATATAGAACATTCGTATTTTTACTACCACAATCCTTCGTAATATAATATGAAGTGTAAAAGGGGAAAATCACCAGATATAATAGGTTCTCGTACTTAATGAAAGACTTTTTTTGCTTGAAAGGAGTGACTATCAATATAACTCTTTGTATTGTTCAAGCACATAATATTTTAACATCAATAATCTCTCGCTTATTCCCCGAATAATAGATTCTGTTAAACACTTAAACACATTACAGCCGCTGCCAGGAGACAAAAAAAAACTTTGATGGCAACAGCTAGTATTAGTAAAAATTCATTTGAAAAACAAACCATTTACTTTCTTTTTCTCGCCAGTATGATACATATAAATTACATCCTGTATATCATATTAAATTCAAATTCATACACTTCAAACACCAATAACTCTGAACGCGTAGACAGTAAAATTTTAACAGAGAACATCGCATGGGGATTTCGGAACGACAGTAAACGTGTCGAGCTCAACACAGGCTTACATCTGCTATTGACCTCGTAACATCTGGCCTCATACGTGTCTGTGATGAAGAACTATAACAATTTTTATGGTGCACCGACTAGAAATACCATAAAATATATTCTGTTTGTTATGCCATTGTGCAAGATTAGAAAAATTTGGTTTGAGTGAGCATATTTTTACAAACACATGTCAAGGGCGAGTTAACCTAGCACACTTGGGGTTCCGTACCTTCAAGACCGAAAAACAAATAACTGCATGAGTTTCTTAGATACTTCTTGTAACTATTCATCTTTATGATTCATATGAATCAGAGCTAAAATGAATTAGTTCTAAAACTAAAAAACACGCTTGAAATTCCTGAATTGCATTGTCATCAGTCCTTGATATGTGTGCAAAATTTCAGAACAATCCGACTACTGCAAGTGGGTAAAAATCACTTTCAAAGATTCCGTTACATACTCGTAGATTAATACATTGATAGACACATACCTAACTAATATAAGCGTGTTAATTAAAATAGTCATATTTGTTTGGTCTAAATACATTAACTTAAATGGCTGCGGATGGCTCTCTATAGTCTCTGTCTACCCTATGGCACAAAGGCGTAACGGTATGACAATAAAAATATTCGGTTAATTGTATTTTTCATTCTCGATCATATTTTTTAGAGCGAATACATAATTTGTAAAATCAGTAACATTATATTACATAAGACTTCTAGCCACGTTCTCTTTCATGTCATAATCGATAAATATATAATACTGTGTCCCATCCCTATTGCATAGCAGGCGTCATTGCGACCAAAATATAATTTTACCTTTATTTCTGTCGCGACAAGAATGCGTAAACAAAAATTCGTGCTATTTCGACAATTCATGGAATTGGACCGAGATCGTTTGGGGGTAGCCCGCAATGGCCTTGCCATGTACCCAATAGTCCATTATATAGGACATTCCTGCTGACCAAACCTATTTTATACTGGCATTCATAAAAATATGTATACCAACGTGTGAAAGGTATACAAGCTCATAGTGTTGGAGAAAATTATAGAAATAAAAAGCTCTGGAATGAGAAATACATTAATAATGGTAGCAATTCTACAAGCATACCTAAACTTAACTAAAAAATGAAAATTCATAGTGTAAATATCACAATTCGGCAATGTTAACTGAATTTTTGTATTATAAAATACATATATGTAATAAAGACTAACGATTTTAATTAATATAAATGTGTGAAATGAAATAGCAAATAATAGACATAATGGTACCAAATCTACGTGCATAAACTAAACTAAAAAATGAAAATTTCTAGTGTCAATAACACAATGTTAACAGAACTTTTTTATTAGAAAATCTGTATATTTATTAAAATCGTTAGTCTAAAAATTAGACTAACGATTTTAATTAATAAAAATGTGCACAACAAAATATCCAATTAATCAAAACACGCCGTACTTAGTTGTTTTCATTTATTAGTTAAGCTTAGTTGTGTGTCACCAATGACACTATCTATTTTCATTTTTTTCATTAAGTTTATTTGTTCACGTAGAATAGTTATTAATGTTTTTAAAAGATCTTGCGAGAAAATTACTCCAATATGTAAAGTGCAACGTCGCCTTAAGTAATTTATTGACTCAACTAAGCAAACCCGTCTGTATAAATACGAATATCATGTT
The DNA here is from genome assembly GCA_916999025.1 of Orgyia antiqua. Classification (NCBI taxonomy): domain Eukaryota; kingdom Metazoa; phylum Arthropoda; class Insecta; order Lepidoptera; family Erebidae; genus Orgyia; species Orgyia antiqua. The sequence goes on from OU779868.1 coordinate 25,309,704, forward strand.
TTGTTATTTCACTTGGCATTCAGAATTGTATAAACTTTTCTATTATTTTTATTTTATACTAGCTGTTGCCCGCGACTCCGTACCCGTAGAATTTAGAAAATTTCCCCGTTTTTGCAAAATTATTCACTACTGCTTCGCTCCTATTCATCGCAGCGTGATGTTATATAGCCTAAAGCCTTCCCTATAAATGGACTAACCAACAAAAAAAGAATTTTTCAAATCGGACCCGTAGTTCTTGAGATTAGCGCGTTTAAACAAACAAACAAACTCTTCCGCTTTATAATATGAGTATAGAAGTATAGATATAGATTCTTGTTCGGGCTATTTAAAATTAAATTGGGTAAGAAAATGATTCCTCATTGCTTTAACCTTATACCATTAACTTGTGGTCAACGAAACATGCTCTTTTCTTTCAATAAGCCTCTATCTTACGTCATAACTATTTGTCCTGGCTCTTATCATTCTCACACATCTTATCTTTTACATACTCGTAGTATGTAGGTACATCCATCTTCTATTGGATAGGAAATAGGTAACTTAAAAAACTGGTCAAGTGCGAGTCGGACTCGCGCACGTAGGGTTCCGTACCATTATCTATGCAACATAAGGCAACGTTATTAGTATCGAGCAAGAAACGGTAAAAAAATCATGTTGGTTGTATGGGAGCCCCCCTTAAATCTTTATTTTATTTTATTTTTAGTATTTGTTGTTATAGCGGCAATAGAAATACATCATCTGTGAAAATTTCAACTGTCTAGCTATCACCGTTCTTGAGATACAGCCTGGTGACAGACGGACGGACGGACGGACGGACGGACGGACAGCGAAGTCTCAGTAATAGGGTCCCGTTTTTACCCTTTGGGTACGGAACCCTAAAAATGGAGTCCTTTGTGATCTCAATTTTTGTGACCGTCAGCTGTTCTTATCATAACTATAAATTATTTAAATGAAGTAGCTGTTGCCCGCGACTTCGTACGCATCAAATTTAGAAATCAAACTATAACAAACAGAATTTTACTATAACAATCAATAGATGGCGTTGTACCGTATTTTAAATCGCGCTATAGTTTCGTTTCACACATTTACGCTTAAGCTCGTCAAAATTTTTATTGTGTCATTATCCGGATTTCTCATTTATAAATTAAAAGGGTTAAAAGGATAAGGAAACTAGCTGTTGCCCGCGATCATACGTATGGAATTTGGAAAATTTTCACCGTGTTTATAATATTTTTTTACCGATGCTTCGCTCCTATTGGTCACAGCGTAATGTTATATAATTATATAGTCTATTCTATAGCCTTCCTTGATAAATGTGTTATCCAACACTGAAATAATGTTTCATATCAGACCATTAGTTCCTGAGATTAACGCATTCAAAGTCAAACAAACAAACTCTTCAGCTTTGTAATATTAGTATGTATACATATAGTACGGGATCCGTAGTACATTTTTTTCACTTTTTTTTATAAATAAATAAATAAATATTCAGGACATTTCACACAACGTCCTCTGGTCCCAAAGTAAGCTATATTTCTATGCTTGTATTATGGGTAGACGGATACGGATAGACTACATATACTACTTTTCTTTTGTAAATACATATTTATAATACATAGAAAGCACCCAGACGCTGTACAAACATTTGTATGACATTTATGGATATCACACAAATGACTGTCCCAAGCGGGAATCGTACCCGCGACCTCGTGATCGGCAGTCCATTACATAAACCACTCCACCACGAAGCCCGTCTGATTACTTGATTACTATCAAGCTGATTTTCCGTGAGTAGCTTTATTATGACGAGACGCCCAATAATTTTCTATTCCAAAATCTCGATTGTGGTAGCTAACAGAGATAGCAAGGATAAAATATCGTACTACCCGTAAAAAAAAGACGTAAGTGAACTTGCGTCAAAAATTTCAAACAAAAATTTCAAAAAAAATCACTTACTGCTTTCTTCCAGTAATAGTACGACATTTTATCCTTGTTACCTCTGTTAGCTACCACGGTCGAGATTTTGGAATAGAAAATTATTTGGCGTCTCGTCATAATAAAGCTACTCACGGAAAATCAGCTTGATAGTAATCAAGTGAAAAAAATGTACTACGGATCCCGTACTAATAGGTTTACAATACAATTTTAAATAGCTATCAAATATGTACGCCATAACATGTGAATTATTTTAATTAATGTTAATTATCTTCCCATAGCTAAGTGTCTTATTACTTTATGCATGTCAGCTACACGTACCATTACTATTCCATGGGAAAATGTCACATCCTCTGACGTCATCGCGACAAAATTATTTTGAACACATGTATAACTATAAATACTTTTTGAAATGTACATTATACTATAATTTAAGTTATAAAGTTTATAAATAAAACTACAAAACTTACAAACCCTGATATTATCCGCGATGTCCTTCAAAGGACTCAAGTGTATTGCACTTAGGTACAATCCCTACTAATATTATAAATGCGAAAGTAACTCTGTCTGTCTGTTACGCTTTCCCGCTTAAATCTCTCAACCGATTTTGATGAAATTTGGCACAGACAATCTTTAGACCCCGAGAAAGAACATAAGCTACCTTTTATAGCGAAAAAAAAAATTTTCTAAAATCCACGCGGACCGAGTCGCGGACATCAGCTAGTACTTTATACTTTATCCATGTATGACCTAGGGTCCAAGTCTGCTATCACAATGTTATCATAATGATCAGTCACTGATTGCATAATGGCGAATTTTATCAAGTTTGGTAGTCTATTATCAATTTTTTGTCATAAATGACGGCAATAAGGTGCCATAATGGCGTCAGTGACTGATCATCATCACAACATTGTTATAGCAGACTTGGGCCCCAGGTGTATGAGTGTAAATGAAGCCAAGGAAGTGTATTTAGATCGTAGCAGATGGAACTCTAGCCTACAGAAAAAGACGTGATGGTATGAAGAAGACAAATAAAAACGAATATCCCTTTTTCCTAAAACTGCATTAAACTCCTCTTCTATATACTTATAATAAATCTGTAGAGAGGTCAATTCTGTACATGAAATATATTTTCAAAATAACTATCAGGGGGTGATTAGTGATCGATATTGATGCCAAAAATGCAATCAGTAAAATTTTTGGCTGTCTGTCTGTCTGTCCGTCTGTATGTTCCTTATAGAAACAAAAACTACTCGACGGATTTTAACGAAACTTGGTACTTGGTAATAAACTTGGTAATTATTCTTCATACTCCTGGGCAGGTTATAGTATACTTTTCATCACGCTACAATCAATAGGAGCAGAGTAGTGAAGGGAAATGTTGGGAAAACGGGAAAAGGTGCTCCATTTTTTAAGCTTCCGTCGCGTGTGGCCTTAATGGTTAAAGTTACATAGAAATCATGTCTGACGGAAATATTCTACATAAAATTGTCTAAAAAATATCCCGAAACAGCACATATCTATATTTTAAGGTTGACTCACAATAACACGTGTAACTCCTGATAGCTTAGCATTTCGTTCATTCTGATTATATTTGTTTACTCTTACGTTTATAATACTCTCACTCAAGCAGTAGTTAAAAATGTTGCAAAAACGGGGAAAATTTCCTAAATTCTACGCGGACGGAGTCGAGGGCAACAGCTAGTTCTTATAATATAGCTCTGTATTTCAACATCATCACCATCATCATAAAATCACGCCTTTTTCCCAATAGGGTAGGCAGAGAATATAGACCGCCATCTGCTACGATCCAAACATACGTACTTCCCCTTATACATGCCCCACGGTTGTAAGTGCTACGAAATTCAATCCAAGGTACCTGGCATGCTCTAAAACTTTAATCTGATTGTGAAAATGGCAGTATAAACTTCCGAACTAAGTTCTATTCTGTCCAATACACTTGAGTTTTAAAAAGCAAATAACATCGTAACGCACGAATACTTATTGTTGTTCTAACTCTTATGAGATTCACCACTCAACTATATTAAAATACAAACAAAAATACAAAAACAAATCTTTAAAACTATGCTCTTGTCTGAGAACTGAAAAAAGTAATAAATAAAAGTGATTCTGTACCGGAAATACGTAGTTATACGTGTCACTGGTCGTAACGCGTTTCTGTTTCGGGGACGTCAGTTAAGAAAGACAGATTCGTCTTAAATACAGATCGGAAAACTCACTCAAGATGACATTGCATTGCCGGAATGATATATAGCCAGGCTGTGTGAACATGAATGATTAATGCTTTAACACTAAATAAGGTAGAATTTATTGTTTATTGAGCCCAACATACAATTACTTAAATAAAAAGTATATTTTTTGTAGAATGTTTCAATCTATGGAACTTAATAAATAGCGTATTCAAGAAATTTTATTATTACTTAAAACGATACAAATACATCCCTATTTGTGAAAATTACTTGAACAGATAGAGAAGGATATTTAGCACTTCGAATATCATTATCGGTGGAATACAAGTTGCATGGAACAATGTTTGAAATTTCTGAATTCTGTCCCGTCTATACGGTGATTGGTCGTTCATGTTGCGCCGTGGCTATACCACGGCGCAACATGAACGACCAATCACCGTTACCAATTTTATTATTACTTAAAACGATACAAATACATCCCTATTTGTGAAAATTACTTGAACAGATAGAGAAGGATATTTAGTACTTCGAATATCATTATCGGTGGAATACAAGTTGCGTGGAACAATGTTTGAAATTTCTGAATTCTGTCCCGTCTATACGGTGATTGGTCGTTCAAAGAATGCACTACTATTTGAATTAACTTAAGCCTTATATGAAATTATTTAATAGTACACTGCAACAATATATTAAACCTATTTTTTTTAATCTTTGGATGTAGTAGCGTTCAAACAAAACATTACGTCATAGATTACAACTAGCTTATCTATTTTGGACGTCTCTAGTCTCTGCTATTACCTGCGGCCGTATTATGAGCTCTTATTCCCAGGCCGGTTACGCCGTGAATGGAACTGCCCGGCAAATTCGTAATATGAACATAACTCCCAGGCATCCAGTTCGCTAAAACAGTCATAGATTAATATGTTTATAGAGAAGGTACAACTAAAAGTTTAAGTACTAACTAAAATTTTTCAACTAAATGTTTTATTTTTACCATAATACATAATTTAGTCAAGCAGTGTACGGCGTGCCTGGAACTTGCATGATTTTTAAAAATCTCATAATACGTCCGCTGAGCTACGTAATGTTGTGACGTCAACTCATTTGTTCGCCTAATTTCTTAAATACTCAACACACGTGTCCGTATAGCGATGATGTCACCACCCCATTTTTTCCTATATTTGCTGCAAAACACAACTAAGGGAAAACCTAAGCAGATAATCTTGCAATTCTGCTAGAGTTAGCAAAATCATACAGATTTTTCCAGAACTAAACAATATTGTCCATTTATGATCATCATCATACCGTCACGTCTTTTTAAATGGGTATAGGCAGGGACTACAGCCACCTGCTATGATCCAAACACACTTCATTTACACCCATACATCCGCCCATACATGTCTAACGGTTGTAAGTCGAGGAGGACGTCAGAATATGTTTTTGTATGGCGTCCCTTACCAACGTTTCCGTTTACCTCCGCCATGATTTGCCTTTCGTTTACTGTGATAGCAAATCTCAAAAGACATTTTTATTCGCTTGTTAATATTTACAGTACCATAGTACAAATAAAAATGTCATAAATGGTAAATTAGTATGCTGGCTTGTATTTATAGCGAGGTGGTGCGACCAACAATTTAAACGCGTTAAATAAACGCATATTCCTGGAAAAGAAATTTTAATTAATTCTTCACAATCCAAATAGGTCGGATACGAGAATTCTAGAAATGTAGAAAGTAATTGGTTTGCTGTATATATACTGCTCCATGGTTTAAAATTATTATAGAATCACATATAGAATTTAGTTTCAAGATTGCGTTTTGAAAATTTAGCTACATTTTTATTGCATTTTTTTATCTATTTCGTATTACGTAAATGCTAGTCTTTCTCTCCAGCCCATTAACGTCCCACTGTTGGGCACAGACATCCTCCATTTTGGAAGGGATTGTGGTCTACTGTGCCGCGCTGACCAAGCGTATTGGCACACGGTTTATTTTCGAGTTTTCCGTCTCTCACAGAGGATATTATCTGTGTGCAATATCCCTTAGCGCACTTTTACAGCATCCTTGGGAGGAAATGGGGTGGTGACGCTTGTATTCTTAATCCATCACTACACGGAGACAGAAATGTTAGTACTTAGCATATATTATACATAATTATTTGCAGGTATGGTGATTAGAACTTTGAAAAAATGTTACAGTAAGAGGCAGACTGACAGCTGTTGTAAGATACCTACAATATACTTTTACATCTATAACTTGTTCTGCGCCTCGTTTCTCCTGGTCTATTACTTAAGAGTATACTGCCAAATACGTACAATGTGTGCATGCCCTTTGGAAAAACACAGGTACAAAAACCGAGGCTGAAATATAAAAAGACTAGCTGTTGCCCAGAACTTCGCAAATTATACAAAAAGGAATCCCCTTGAACCACTCTATCTATTAAAAAATTCGCATCGAAATCCATTGCATAGTTTTAAAGATATTAGCTCACATACGGACATACATACAAAAATAACGACTTTGTTCTATAATAAGTAAATATTAAGAAGCAGTTTCATATATAAATCGTATACAGTTAAGATACGCCGTTACTTTTTTAGTTTCAATTTTATTTCCCAAAAAGGATTGAATCAACGTTGCCGTCCTATATTTAATGGACTATATCTGTAACCGTTCCAAACATTTCCAACGATTCAGCCCTGCCATTTTTCAGGCTTAATTAAATAGTGTCTATTTTAACAGAGATGTTGTCTTCATTTATATTATTGGAATTAAGTTGACATATACTAAAAGTAGTAGTGATTTGAAATACTTTTTATTTAGTATATATGTCGTAGGAGACTTGATTAAAATAGTTTACTTAAGGATTTTTAGTTTTAACTTAGGTTCCAAGATTGTGAAGTGGGTCCTCAAATGGTGTCAATGGTGAGTAATTCCTTTATCTGATGAGTTTGAATGGTGACCCGTTGAATATTCATAAAAGGATCCTTCCAAACCAGTTACACGTGTCGTAAGCCACGGATCAATCTCATCGTAGTTAATAGAATGTTGTAGTTAACGTAGTTAGTTTGTCCAGTAATACAAGGTCTTTAGATAGATGGCTGCTCTGGCTGTAAATACAGGTAATGTCTATCATGTTTTTCCGATATATATAAAATTGAAATTGAGTTGCTCTTTTTATTCAGTAGTTCTACTGCATTAAAAATTCAAGTAAGAAAGCTTAGATGACAATTTTGTTATGTATAATATAAAAGTAAGACGGGAATTTCGCAAAACAATGTTTTTTTTTAAGTGAAATTGTCTTCAGCCAGCAGGTGGATTGTAAGTTACTGCTCACTTGCGTGAAAGAAAAGGAAGAACGCATATTCAAAGTCATTGTCTCCGTAATGCGTTTTATAGCAAATAAAAACCGAAGTCGACATACTTTAACTTTATTTTTGGTATAAGGATCGTATTTGAAGTCGTATGCTTTTTAATGGTAAGTATTTATGGGATCGTTTAGCAAAGAGCCAAAGAAAACAAGTTAAATTGGCGCATTCCGGCATTTACAACAAAATCGTAACAGATCAAACAAGTCCTAAGCCACCAAGTCCAAGTCCACGTAAAAAGCATAAAGCTAGACAGCTTGGAGACTAATCTATACTCTAATTTCTACGTACACGTAGAGTACTAGAACGAGAGAAGCGGAGTTTGCTTACGTAGACTGTAGTGATACTCTAGCTAGGGTAGTCTCGCTAATGTGTACACGTCTTAGTTACATTGCCTATGAAAGTCTCTCTCCGGTATTGTAATTTATGGTGGACGAGACCTATTAGAATATTGAGTGTATTGCTTTGAAAAAACCTACTTTTTACTCCTGTCGCATTACACACCGAATAAGAAAATCGAAGTCATAACAATGCTATAGAACAAACTGATTCCTAACTAGGAAAATACATTTGTGTTGACGGAAGATATTTTATATTTAACTTGCATAAACTTGCTAACAATTTTACCCCATAAAGGGTTATTGCCTTGTTGCATAGTTTTAGCGTTACACTATTTTCTATATAAACGTACCAAAAATGAAAATAATTTGTCACTCATGAATCAGCTGCTTTCGAAGCCTTGTGACATATATTTACATAGATTAAATTCGTTGAGTTAGAGGCTCTAATTAGGATTTTAGGTAAATCTTAAAAATATTGTTTTATTTAGCAAATATGATTGATGCATATATAGTCTTTCAGCTCAATCGGATACCATCGATTATATCGTACGTGGGTGCTTATAAGTTCGAATATTATAAACAAACTGGCATAAAAGAAATATGGCTTTCGACAAAACATATTCATATTTTGCTACTCATTTTTTTCCTACACTGTTGCTTTATAAAACTTTTTGCCGCTAAAAATGTAAAAGCGTCGTTAACCTATTTGGAAAATATGCGTTTCTTTTTTTAAATTTAGTGACATCGCGTAGCTCGTAGTTATCTGTATGTCTCGTAATAACAGTCTGAGAGTATACAATAATATTTCAAAATAGTCGGCACAGTTGTGCACTTGACTCAGCCCTGCTATATTTAGAGCTCCCTTCGAAGCTTTCATCGCGTCATTCTTTAGTACTTCGCTAATATTTACGCGGCTAAAATAAAAAATCTAGCTAGTGTAACTACCAGAAATATATTTTTTTAAATTACCAGAGAGAATTGCCACTACACAATTAATTCTTTTACGTGGATTCTTTAGTAAGAAATAGCAGTTATAGTTTCACTGAAAATTATACGTTAAAAAATTCGAGCACCGGAAAATGCTTGTTAAAAATAAATAAAACTGAACAACTTAAGAAAGTTATATTATTTGTTTCCTAACTAACATCTATCATCTCTCACATTCGTATCATATTTTAAATAATATTACAAGCCATTCATTTTTTAAATCTCTTCCTGATTTCATTATAATGAGCTCAAAAAAAATCGCAGTGTAAATTCCAGCCCGCCAATTGCATTAAAATAAAAGAAAATAGTGGTGAGTTTATAAATAACTAGATTTGTAGAACATTGGGCGTGTGTTATTATAGCTAAGAAATACAGGATAAGGTGCGGATTTATCTGTAGTTGGCCGAAATTAACGCGAGACGGCGCGCGCGCATTCGGAGTCGCGCCCGCATTTCGTGTCGCGCTTCACGCTCAATAATCACAATAGTTAGTTAATTTTGTGTAAATACAGTTAGTTACTTGTTTTTCGTTATGACGCAATCATCTTTACTTTAATAAGGATATAAAAAAATACTTATAAGAGAATATTCTTTTATAAAATGTCATTAAAATAGCATCTGTCTGTGGAATTCGTATTTTTAGACAAAAAAGCTCAATTTAGTTAATTTTACATTATACAACGTGGACTGTGGACTAAATTGTAAAGTTAAAGCTTGTGTTTTGTATATATTTGTGTGTATTCTTGTGTATTATTATTGTGTTAAACATACCTACGTTAGGGCCACCGTGCCAAGTGTATAAGTGGGTGTGAATATATTCTATTTAAAAATGTTATTATGATAATGTAAGAACTATGGTCGTGATGCTGGAAGTATCTGGGAGGACAAACAATGATTATTTTAGATCATTTTTACCTGTGAGTTTGTTTCACATGTTATTGTGGTTTCTCATTAATTATTAAGCGGGCACGATACCAAATTATGCTCTAGGTATACAAAAATATGCGCATCGTAGTCCCCTGTTTTCTTCGTGGATATTTCCTCCAGAGAAACGAATTTTTCTCACAGTATCTAGGTCTTACATATCTATGCTTCTATTCCATTTTTTTGCGTAGAAACAAATAAAATTGGTTTAACTTTCGCGAAGAAAAAAGGGAAGTACGATACCCATATTTTTGTATGGAGCATATTTTGGTATCGTGTCCTCTTAAATACATTTTAAATATGGAACAAAATAATAGAGTACCCACGTATTATAGCAATGACGTTTTTAATTCGTGCTTGTTATTATTAATTACTCTAAAGTGTTAAATTCAGATGCCCTGAATTTTAAGTTTATCAGATCCACAATAACTTCCTATATTTTAACACAGATAATATAAGCGTACTAGATATTTTGCTGTTATTATTTATTGAATATCTTTCTGGATCATGTCAAGTCGATTATATAATGTGGCCTCGATCTATCGACCGTATATGATATATAGATATATATAGATGGTAATGTAATACTTAATTATACCTAACTAGTTGTAGCACGCGAAATTTATCACTGATGATTCGCTTATAGCCTTCCTCGATAAATGTACTATTAAACACTGAATTTTTCAAATCGGAACAGTGATTCCTAGTTTTATTTATTAGATTAGATGATAATAACCGGCGCCCGAATTCCGTTTTCAGTAATATGTTGGTAGAGATCTAACTTAAATTATTAGGCTACAATCTTATTTATCCCGAGATAATATCTATTTCCTTCCACTAAAAATTTCACACGAACGAAGCCGCGGGCAACAGCTAGTTACCAACTAATAACAATGACAATACAATAGTAAGAATTGGTCAAAAGTTATACGCAGGCTATATACAGAAAGCTGTTTTACAATAACGCTGTATGAACAAATAATTAGAACATTATGTCAAGTCCCGTATGGTCTAGTGGCTGGGATACCTGACTTTCACCCAGGAGGCTCGGGTACGATTCCCGGTACGGGAAATGTTTTTGCAAAAATAAAACGTAAAAATTTAGGAGATAGATATAACATAAAACGGAGACGTTCTAGATTCTAAACATTTTTTGGTTTAAACTACAGTTAAATGCTGTAAAATATATGTTACTAGCTGTTGCCCGCGACTTCGTACGCGTGAAATTTAGAAATCCATCCTTAACAAACAGAACTTTACTCTTCTGCTCAATAGATGGCGTTGTACGTTTTTTAAATCGCGCTATTGTTTCGTTCCACACATTAACACTTAAGCGAATCTAAAATTATTATTGTATCGTCATCCAAATTTCGCACTTATAAATTAGTACGGATATATATGTTAGTTACCTTACTACCTATACGTATAGGTACTTAGGTAGTATAATATAGTGAAGTAATAATAATTTTATGTGCTTATAGTTTCTAGTCTCACTAGTATTAATAATATTATAGAAAGGTAATATTATGTTTGTAAGAGCTAATCTCCGAAAGTAATGGTACATACTTATGATCTGATATATGATAAAAAAAAATACTGATATGAAAATGAGAATTAGCTCAACGAAGTTGAGGGCAAAAAGCTAGTCCATAAATAAATATAATGCTATATTTTTGTTATTTTATATTGCATAAAATAATTCGTATGTCTTTTTTCATTTCAGGCTGTTAACTCTCCACCGGTTCCTCACCGCGATGTCTCCGCATCAACAACAACGTATCGTCCATACACAGAAGAGTATGCCACTGTTCAGCGCCGCGTCGATCGACACATACAAACAGAAGACACAGATAAAAAGAAAGACAAGAAATGGTCTATTGGTAAACTATTCAGAAGAAAGAAAAAAGAAGATGAAAGTGCTACGTCTTCTGAGAGTGATGAAGGTGTCAGCACACGCTCACCATCGAAAAGAAAGTCTAAAAAGAAAAAGAAAACTCCAGCTGTTAGTAATTTTGACCACATAGTTATAAGAGATTCCAGAAGAGCGCAAAGTTTAGCAAAAAGCAATTTAAGGGACGTCACAGACGATGGCGTATTATCGGATCCGTCAGCAGGATTTATTAACTATCGTGCTAACAAAGCACAAGAAATATACAGGGCGTCAAAAGAATCCCTCAGCTTGAAAGAAGATAACTTGAATAGATCTGCTGCGCCAAACTTAGATACACCTACGAGAAAAACGAGAAAAGGTAGACTGAAAGCTCGCGTTGAAGCAAAACGAAATAGTATGAGAGGAGAATCGAGTAGTGAAGAAGAATCTCTGAAATCTTCAAATTCGTCACTCATGATTCGATTTAGAAGTGAAGATTCTTTAATGCGATCACGTGATAGTTCTTTAAATAAAAGATCTAGAAGTGCTCGAAATGAAAGGTATATAAAGAGACTGTCACGTGATGAAGAAAACCAATTAAATAAAGAAGCAGAACTCTTGCAACAAGGATACACAAAAGCTGAGGTTGAAATGTTGACTAGGACACCTACTAGCCAAAGTAGTGGTTATGGTACTTGCAAGCGAGAACAAACTCAACCAACTAAGATTGAACAACCGTTTACTAACGATGTTAATCGCCGTCCCTTAAAATCAGAATCAATATCATCTTTTCCATCAACGCAAAGTTACCCATCCTCCATTAACTTTAACGCCAAAGTTAACAATGAGCATATTAACTATTCTATAACGACAAATAACCTTAATAAGAGAGACTCGCTTTATGCTAATAATAATAGGGAAAGAAGTGTAAGTAGTCAATATGAGAATCCAGAAAACATAATGTGTTATAAATTTCCGCTAGGCAACGTAACAAACGTAAAAAGAGAAGAGAAATCACCTCCAGTACCACCTCCGCGCGATATGCAGAGGAAAATTGTAACCCCTATTTCAATGCATTATGAGAACAACTTTATAGCTACTGATAGAATGGGCAATACACAACAAGCTACAATGCATGGTGTTCCTAATAACGACTTTGAAAGAATAATGCGAAGAAGTCAAGAGAGGACGTTCAACCATGGATTTAACGGATTAAGACGTCCTATATCTAACTCGGAAGACCACATTGCAATGCAAGATAATGAACAATTTCAAAACTCCCTGCATAAAAACGAACAACCTCGACGGCCAGCTTCTGTTTCAGCAGAACCAAATCATTATGGGCTGTATACTAATTCACCCTCTTGGCGAAAGTCAATAGGTCCCACAGATCTTGTCAAACCTGAACCAGTTCAACTGAGACATGATTATTTATACTACGCTGATCAAAGTCCAAGGTCTCGTAGACCAATTAGCATAAAATCTAGTCAAAATGGGCATGTCAATCAATATTTAAATAATTTAAAATCGTCACAAAATATTGCTGAAAATGCGTATCGAAGACCTCGAAACGCATCTGAATTTTGGAAAAAGATTGACGATGCAGAAAAGCAGCGAAGACAGCAAACAATATACGCAAATTCAAGAAGCAGCAGTGATTTTAGCAATAGTATAAACTCGAACAGATCTCCTTATTTAGAACAAAATAAATTGGACCAAGATAATACAAATAATTGCACCAACAAATTTATATTCAAATCTTCGTCTGTTGATACAACTGATGATGCCAAAGTGTGGAAGGCAACCACAGAATATAAAAGATCACTCACAGAAGAACCACCTAAATCACTAACATCGCCTACATCAAAAACACATGTAAGACATAAATCTGATACATATGTTCAAAGTATTTATCAAATGGCATCTGATGACGAAAAAAGTTCAGAAAGACGAAAATCAACAAATCTTGACGATGCTCTCAATGAATTGGAAGCTATTTACAATAGCTTAGGATTAGGTGATGAAGACTTGTTGGACAGAGCAGAACGTCGGGAGCTAATGACACCGAAGTTTAACGATCATAATGACTGGAATGGCAATGATGACGAAATTCAATTACGGAGTCAACCAACCACACCTTTGAGGCGTGTGCCAAGGCGGTCAACGTTACCGGACAAATTACAAGATGACATGGCTTTTAGAAGGATGAACTCCTTAACTAAAGATAAACCTAACTACAAAGAAGCTCAATCACAAATTAGTTATATGCTTGCTTCACCTGTTTACGTACCTTACGTATCAGATGATGACAGACAGTCTGAAAAAAACGAACCTGACATTGTTCATGACGACGTTGTATACAGAAACATAAAACAGGTGAATAACCGTTTAAAAACTTTAGATCCTCAACCTCCATTTGGGATACCCATAGGCCCAGTATCACCAGCACCACAAAGTGATTACTTACATGCTACACCTGAAAGTAAAGGAAGGTCAAGATTTATTCCTAGAAGATCACCAGATATAGTTTCGGATGATTTAGCTTTTAGAACTCTTAGAAAAGACAGCCGAAATTCTGGGTTGTTTAATGGTGAAGACTACACCGGAAAAATTAACAATAACCAGAATTGTGGCGAATCAGTTAAAGATTTATCCGCCTCTGAAAGTTTCAAAAAGAAAAGAGCGGTTAGGTCATTATCTGCAAATATATTTAGCATGATACAGAAGGAAATTGACGATGCTTTAAATATGAGCAAAATAGCTACTATACAAAAGACGCACAGTAACAGTGACGTTATGAAACGACTTCGTAATCCATTTGAAAACAACGACAACGAGCAGGACCGCTATCCTCGCAACAAGGTAAAGCAAAGACATAATACTGTCAGTTTGTTTGTCAATGCCCCTCATCCACCCACTTATCATTTCGCAAAAGACGATTCATTCATTCATAGTGACGATATGCATTTTGCTAAGCCACCATCATATGATAAGTCCAAAACCTCATCGCCATTAAATAGATCTCCCCAAGCATCTAAACGTTCTTCAAAAGACGAGTTTCAACAGGTTCTTAGTATGCTGGCACAGGAAGCAATGGATACTAGTAACAAATTAGGTGTAGCGTTAGCAGAATTGGATAAAACTAGACATAATAACGAAAAGAAGTCAGATATTCAAAGCCGAATATCAAATAGTAGACAAACTTTTTTAAATGGTTTGACAAGTAAATCTCACGAGAAAAATGAACCTGAATTAAAGGTTGTGAATGTTCGGTCCGAAATCTTTAACGAACCAACAGACAACAATTTTGCTAAAGATGTACAAGAAATCTCAAAGGGAAAGAAGACTGAAGATAGTCTTTTAGCTATTTCCGATCAGTTGCATAAGGTTGAAGACCAACTTAAACATAGTTATGAAAAAGAACTTAAATTTCAAGCCGAAAGCTTAAAGCTTTCCAGTTACATTACAAAAGCTGAAGAGAGATTAAAAGCTCAAGAAACAATGGCTATACCAGAAAGAAAAATAATACCTGACGTCATACCATTAACTATAAAAGATGATGCCATAAAAATTGAGAACGCAAATGAAAATGTTACTGTACTGAAACCACCCATAATTAATTCTCTAAATCCATTTTTTGAAACTGACGATAAGGTTAATGAGATTAATGAAATAAACGCCTTCAAAGAATTAAAAGATGGCATATCTGATCTAATAGCAGGAATTTCACAAGTAAATGAAAAACTATTCACTCCTAAAAAATCTAACGCCAACAATTGTAACAACGGTTCAAATAAAATATCTGGTATCACAGAAGCAAGTGAAAAATTAAATCAAGTTTCACAAACGAATTCAAAAAAGGAAAATCCCCATAGAGCTTCCATCAATTTATCAATTTACGAAGATGATTTAGAATTAAAGAAAGATACCGCTGATTCAACAGAATATAATTCTTCAGAGGAACTGGCATCTATATTCCAACTAGACAATAAATCACGGTCTACCATTGAGAGCCAAAAGGAACCTGAAAAGTCAGTCCGTGATGAGTTAAGTTCTCCAAAATTAGTTCAGTCAATGAATCAGCAACTGAGACGGCTATCAGTGGACCAGACGGATGATTGTAATCCTAGTCAAAGCAATACACTGCCAACGAACGTAGTACCCTGGAGAGCTAACAGGCAAACGCACAATACACAAAAAGAGAAAACAGGTACGTGGTCCACAATCATGCATGGTGTATGGTTTTCACTTTAATCGATGATCATCCAGCTTTTTGTATTCATGTTACATTTTATGTTCATTTAATCTTGTTTGTATCTGTTCAGTTGCCTGCACTAACTAGATATTTGCGTTGTTTTTATTGTTTCGACAGGCGATAACACGCAGTCGAAGCACGATTGGCACGACTCTGGCACGTTGATGTTAGCTTGTACCTACACTCTGATGTTCTCCCAACACCTCGCCGATTTGGATTGGCTGACGCTGCTCGGTTTGCTGCTAGCAATTGTCACTATTATCGCTATGCTAATTATATAAGTTACTAATCATGTAATATTATAAAGACTTAATAATGTAATGTTTGTAATTATTAGCCTAGAATTAACCAAGCCCCTCTTCGAATAACACCATACATGGAAAGCATATCCATAAAAGATAACGTTTTACCTAAAATTTTCTACATTCTAGTTACTTATTTACTGTAAGATATTATATTTGTAATTGTTTTAAAATTAATTCTTGACTAAGTAGCTGTGATTTTGATTTTATTTTTATAATAATTTGGTGTAATTTAACATTAATATTAACTCGTGCCAAAATCTACTGTAGACAAAGATTATGTTACCGCTTTCGATGTTTTAAAATCGCACGTTTTGTGCAAGTATGTTTCATATTGCATGTTTACATTATAAGCTAGCTTTGAATAAATGAACTAGGTAAATGTTTTATTATAATATGATACCTATATCTTAATTTATTTTCGCGCTTTATTGTAGTTTTTGTTAATGTAGGTTCATTAAACTGTGAAATAGTTAATTGATTTGCTACCACGGCAATATAACCTTGCCGTTAATCTATACGAGTTAATTTTACAGCAAACCGGTCGATAAGTGTACATTTTGTATAAATAATAATAACTAATGCTATGACTAGATGTCAGCAAAATTCACGAATATTCTACACAATATACGCACTTGACCAGTGGTCGCTTCGTAGGAGCAGCACTTAGCTGTTTCTATTTTTAAGATATTAAATCCTTATTTGCAATATTTTACATAGCATTAATGTGACGTATTAGAACTTTTGTTTGTTTTTCTTTTTCCTAAACGCAGACTCTTGTGTTAATTTTAAAAGCAGGTGAAACCTTTACGATTTCATTTGTTAATTTTATTTTAGATAGAAATTTTATTTATAAGGAATATTGAATATTTCCAGTGCTTTTTACTCTATGATTTTATTATTATATTTACATACTCTATGAATTATATAGGTATTCTCTTTAAGTAATGGCAACATTGGCAATTAATTTTACCATATTATTATACTCTACAATTTATTTCTAGGTGATTGATCGCCTGAAGTTATCCACGGCTGACTACGTTCAATTTTAACTACATACACGTCATATACCTAAGCTATTGTTAAATAATATTAAGCTACTGTATTTTAGTTATACATAGTTTTATGTAATATTTTAAAACTTTACTATGTTTATGTAGAGGCTTCCAGATACATTTATTGAGAGCGTTATTTATATGAAGAAAAGAATTATAATTTAAATAAAATGTTTCAGTTTTATAAGCTGTTTTATTACATATCCCTGTTAATTTGGAAAAATGAAGGAAATGTCTCTTAGTAGGTATTCAAAAAATTATTAAGACTAAACTTAATAACTTGGTCTTTTTAGTGTTTACAAGAATGTCGTGTACAGTAGAGCTGAATAGTGTTTTTGAGGTTCCGTACAAAAAGATAAAACGGGACCCTAGTATGTACCATAGATAAATAATTGGTCTATGACAGTGTTTCCCAATGAGGCTTTTTCTGACAGCTGAATTAAAAAATAAGAAATGGTGTAAAAAATACTCAACAGATGGCGTTGTATGTTGCCCCTGTACAAGCGAGTTCTTCATAATACGTGAAACGGAACGTTACATAAACTTTACAATGCAATTTTATTTATATTCAGTATGATTGTTGTATATATTTTGTTTTGTGTATGTATAAAACCATAAACTTTACTTGCTCTTTGGTGTACATTAACAGTATACAGCGACATCTATTGAACCTATTTTAAACTTTTTTTTTTTAATTGGCTCCCGGAAAAAGTCTCATTAGTTTTTGCGTACCATATAATGTAGCAATCTTCTTCTTCTCCGGCCCATTTACGTCCCACTGTTGGGCACGGGCCTCCTCCAATTTGGGAGGGATTATGGTCTACTGTGCCGCGCTGACCAGGCGTATTGGTACAGGGTTTATTTTCGAGTTTTCCATCTCTCACAGAAGATGGTATCTGTATGCAATATCCCTTAGCTGACTGTTCTGACTGTTGCTGATGTAGCAATCACACTAATATCATAAATGCGAAAGTTTGTGAGTGTGTTTGTGTGTATTTTTCTTACTTCTTCACACTCAAACGCCAAAAAGCTATAACAAACTAATACTTATCGTCAGTATTCTGCCTTCATCCCGTTATTTTGATGTCGTATACCTATTATGAAACTAACAGTACCTACGGAAGTCCATCTCGTACTTTGGTTTTATAATTAAATATATCAAAAATTTCTTCCTTGTTATCTACAGAAAAACCAGGACTAAAGTAACGGCAGCAGATTACCTGAATAGCAAAAATATGTTTCGTAAATAGCAATCAGCATCGAATAATAGTAGATAAATTACCATCTGTTGGGTAATAGTTGAAACATTTACTGTTCTGTATGACTTGGTTGCTACGAGTCGCTACGACTCGTCTATAATGACAAGGGATTACAACAGATGTCAGTAACAACGCAATGTAAAAGGTTTCCGAGTAGCTTTTCGGCTATTTATTTAAAAATTTCATTCTGTACTTAATCTGAGCCTATATAGAAGACCGAAATGCAAAGTATATTTTATGTATAAAAAATAGTAGACGTTTCGAAATTTCCTTGATTACAACAATTGCTATATACAAAAACGCTTTTTTAAGTATTATGTGATAAGGGCAGCCCTGAAATCATTTCGCTTCGTTCGTCTTCGTATGTCATTATTGTCATTAGTGTCATAGTTTTCGCATGAAACGTATCCTGTATGTGTTGTGAATAGAATTTTGCAAAATAGATTTAATATTTAGGACTTAAAATTGTTATAACTAGTTTGTGAAATAAAGCTATTGCGACAGTTTACTTATTAGTGTTTACTGATAATATAGTGCTGGATTTCGTGTAATTTTCGAAGGCTGAATGACAACCTACTTTGTTCCTGTTGACTTGACCCGTACTGCGATTGTTTGAAAGGTAACGGTTTTAAATTTATGAATTGTTATTAATAACTAAATGAAACATAAGGTATTTTTCATGTAACCAAATAGAATATGATGTGTACTTGAATTTTGATGTAATTTTCATAACAACGGGGACGTTAACCGCCGTAATTTTTAGCTGTGACTTTATCTGATGATATCACGTTTGTTCTTATTGTTGTGATTTTGTGGGCAGCGAAAAACTTATTTTATTTTTGATTTACATGATAATTTTGTATTGAATAACTTTCGGTAACTGTTTAAATTTCAAAAGTTAGTAATATTGCGTTTGAAAACTTTAGTAAACAAACGTAAATTTTTACATATGTTTTGTTTTCAATTATGTTTTTACTCTTATTTTACTCTTATCTCATTGTAAATATTATATAATTGATCAAGTACATAAGATATATATAACTACATCTGTATATCTTCAATATACTTTGGGTAAATTCTGGCAAAGTAAGGAAAATAAATTAAATGACACTTCTATTCTTTTGCTTATTTTTTTGTTATAAATGTAACAAATTTCAAAATTGAACTAATTCATGCCTAATAGTTACAATAGTTTTTATGTTTAATAAAAAATGATAATATTGTGATAGTATCTTACGTTGTATCTCATGATGACATTAATATTGCAATAAGTTTATGCTTGAATTTCAAAAATATGTTTGATCTGCATTTGTAATGACTGCTCCACTTCTTTTTTAATGGGTATACTCCTTTAAATTATTTTATTCTGATGTGGTGATAAGCTAATCCTACTAATATTATAAAGGCGAAAGTTTGTAAGTATGGATGTTTGTTACTCTTTCACGTAAAAACTACTGAATGGATTTGAATGAAACTTTACCACAATATAGCTTATACATCAGAATAACACATAGGCTACAAATTGGCAGGACCGATTTTGATGAAATTTTATTTTATACAGAATTGTATGGCAAAACAACGTTTGCCGGGGCAGCTAGTAAATAATAATAATGTCCCACTGTTGGGCTCGGGCCTCTACTTTCGGAAGAATTATGGTTTCCTGTGGCACAGGGCTTATTTTCGAGTTTTCCGTCTCTCACAGAGGATGTTATCGTGTAAAATATTCCTTAGTCAGTTTTTACAGCACCTTAGTAAGAAAAAGGGTGGTGAACTGGTGACCCTTGTGCTCATAATCTGCCATCACACATAAGCTATGTACAGCTGTATAGTTCATAATTTGATAATATTACCGGGACTATAATCATGTTAATAACTTAAAAAGGCACAATACCTCTGCTCCCGGTAATATTAACAAATTATGAGTTCAAATCGTGTAAGTTTAAAATCAACAGCTGTATAGTTAGTTTGACTGGAATCTGTCCAGTGCATAAAACAAACACATATACATCCACCATTTGAAAAATTCTTATAGTGTTGGATAGTACATTTATCGAGGAAGGCTTTAGGCTATATAACATCATGCTATGATTAATTTAATAGGACCGAAGCATCAGTGAAAAAGGTTGCAAAAATGAGGAAAATTTTCTAAATGTATGTTATAAACAGGGGCGTAGCTACCGCTGTATCCAAGTAATCCGGGCCAAGAGGGACCCCGACGTGCGTAAGGAAAAATTAATAAACACCTTCCAAATTTTTAATTATTTATGAAATTTTATTCACAGTTTTTTTTTTCCATATGTGAGAAACCTTTACCCTTCATAAGGGCCCCCCAAATAATTTTTTATACGGGGCCCCACCGAGGCATGCTACGCGCCTGGTTATAAAGTATATGTAGTTAATTGCTGCAGGTGTGCAAACTTACAGATTAGTCTAACATTTAAATGGAGTTATAAATAACTTTTAAAGAAACTGCAATGTGTGTGTAAGATTAAGGGAATAGAGAAGAACGAAGCTATTAAAAGCACATTTTTATAAGTGATGGAATTTGTTGTTATACAATTCATGTGATCTTAACAGCCATACAGTCAATCATTTATTATTAGTTTTCAAATGAAGGTCATATTATAATTGAGGATGTGATAAATCTTTTCAGTATGTCAACAATAGGGGACAGTCTTATTGGAGGATGGACTATTTTTAGAGCCCTATTATGGTCCCTGTTTGCGGTAACTTATTATCTTACCATAGAATTGTTAAAATCTTACAACTACATACATACGAATTTATGTGTTCTTCACCATCATAGAAAAATTTTAAACAATTTTCCTCACAGAGGCAATGAGCAGTTAGGCATTTTACGTTAATCTCAATTACGGGACATGATCACTATTAAGTCAAATAGAGTTCATATAAACAGCTGCTTAGGGTTGTGCAACGTAAAAATTTTTGCAGAAACTTACAACACCAAAAATCGTATTAAATTATAATAAATAATAATAATAATAATAATAAATATTCATGGACATTTCACACAACGTCCTCTGGTCCCAAGCTAAGCTTATATGCTTGTGTTATGGGTACCAGAATACGGATATAATACATATACTACTTTTCTTTTGTAAATACATACTTATAATACATAGTAAACACCCAGACGCAGTACAAACATTTGTATGACAATTAAAAACATCACACAAATATTTGTCCTGACCGGGAATCGAACCCGAGACCTCGTGAACGGCAGTCCGTTATATGAACCACTAGACCACGAGGCCCGTCAAGCAAGTTAATGCAAGTTAATTTCTAACTTCACGTAGTCATTAGTGATGACCTAAAGAATGCCGGGTTTCAAGGATAATATAGGAGATTTGTTTCACGTTGTATATATTATATGAGTTCTATGTCAATGATTGATTAATATAGTGGTAGTGGTTAATAGTTATTGTTAAGAAAGTCAATGAAGGAATTTTGTTTAACTATTATTACAACTAGCTGACCCGGCAAACGTTGTTTTGCCATACAAATGTCAGGGGTAGACAAATCATTTGCAATAAAATAAAATTGCGACTATAATTAAAGATCTAAGCCATCCTATCTCTCAAGTTGGACCAGACTGCTCACGGTGTGCCAATTTAATTTAAAATTGTAGTAGTTTAGGAATCCATCGCGTACAAACATCGTGACAGGAGATTTATATATATAAAGATTATTTATTTATAAACTTTTAGCACTATAATGTACATTAGGGAAACTAAGTAAAGTAAAGTATTATCTACCAGTCAATCTAAATTATCATAGTTAATGGCATTTATCTTATACAGCTCCAAAAAGTTATTTATTGTCCACTTCATGCACTACATTTGTGATGTCAAAAACTCAAACATGTTAATATTTAACTATTCATCCAGTATTTCCATCTTTTCTGTCAACCTTAGACATTATCTTCCCATTAATGATATCTGTCACTCTGCTCTGTCATGTCAAAAATTTCCCGAATATGCCTACATCCAGGAATTTATTTTTAACTTACTAACTACTTACGTTTACCGTAATAGGTTAATTTAAACCTACATATCATCCCTTTGTTTGCAGGTTTTGCATGATAATAACTACCAAATAGGAGATAGCGATAGTGCACGGCCCTCTCTTATCTAATCATGATTTGTTTCTACTTATTTAATGCAGAATAATGCTATAGTTAGTTACATAGACGAGTATTTTACAAGTGTCAGGATGTTAGTAACACATCGCCTTGACGATGAAGCCTTTCTAGTGTATTTGTATAACAAGTTTTACCAGAAGAACCGTTACTGTTATGTTCGTATTATTGGCAATGTATTATATGAATTTAGTTATAAATAAAAGTGTTATCTTTCTTTAATATAAAACTCTAACCGGTTTAGACGTTTATCATAAGAAACCTAAAAGCGAAACTCAGTTAAAAAAACCTGTCAACATCGAGGTAAACTCGTTCCGTACTTACTTGACCGAAAAATATAAATAACTAACAATAGAAATAAACAGTTTATTAAGCATAAAGCAACTCACCAAGTTAACTTTGTAGTTGCAATAAAGGGAATCGCCTACATTCAGCTATTTCATAAGTTAGTATTAGTATAAACACATTTTCGCGTGATGTGATATTAAATTACAATTTTTTAGATTTTTCCCTGTATCAGCACTATATAGGCTTGGTCTATGCCAAATTTCAAGTCTCTAGGACAAAGGGAAGTAACCTGTAGGTTTTGATTCCCTAGCATAAGTCGAAAATTCTTAAAAATGATCGTAATTTGGTTATATCTTTTAAATGCGTAAATGTAAAAAGTTGATTGTATTTTTTGCAGCAAGGGACCGCATAGATTTACATATCGTATGAGTTTCAAGTTGATATCTTCTGCCGTTGCTGAGTAATAAATTTGACGTATGGACAGACAGGTGGATACCGAAGTGAGACTATTTAAGGGTTTGTATGAAACCCTAAAAAGGACTTTGTTTATTAGTTTATTACCCAATCAGTTTTTTTGTGAAATATGATAATTACGCAAAATTTTGTCTCATTTTACTGTCATAGAAACAGTTCACAAAAGCCGGTCACACTTGATACTGCACTTTGAAGGCAAACGTGTTCAAAGTCGTATAATTAGAGATGTTAACGATAGCTAGTTTGTTACAAAGTTTCACGAACTCATGAATCACTGGTTACTTTTATTAGAGAATGCGTGAATAAATCACTTACTACATATCACCCTTTCTATGAATATCCTTGGTCAGATATTTGGAAGCACCTTCGTAGTTAGTTACTCAGTCATCGGCTCCTTCGATTTTTGGCGATTCTATTAATTTTAGTCCTCTAGTTTTTGGAGATCTCTCGCTAGGTCTTTTTCAGTTTCTGGCCGTCACTTCTTTTTCAACTGGTGTCAAGTTTAGCTAACTATTGCATGCATAAAAATTTATTTCAGTAACTAATATGCGAGCAATATTCACGGTCCGTTCTTACTTAAGAACACAAAGGCGGAAAAAAGAATTGTAAAAGAATGATTTGACTTACCGACATATCCGAATGACAAGTCTTAGTGACAACACTACACAACTCGATATAAATTTTGCAATCAACAAGACCTTCGTAACTGAATGAAATATGATTTGACAATTTGTCATGATTTTTCTGCTCATGTTGCTCATGATTTTTAACTTGATGACGAATTCGCAAAAGGCGACATCTTCCAATAATCGACAGTACACAGACATTGACCAATAACTAATTAAATGAAACATAAATATTGTAGTTATTATTTGTCCTGTTCTCAGTCCATTAACGTATCACTGTTGGGCACGGGCCTCTTCAAATTCGTTAGGGTCTTGGTCTAACTACTATGTCATATGTCATACTGCACAGTCATAGGGTTTACTTATGAGTTTCCCGTCTCTTATATTATCAGATATTATCTGCTTATAATATCCGTTATCTGGTTCTTACAACTATTTAATTGTATTCCTAATCAGTCATCACACTCATCACACAGATTTATCTAACTATTAGTGGCGAATTTGTCGATTATAGTTAACATCATCAATTTTAGCGCAGCGACACATAATCGATGGTGGTCAGTGCAATGATCGCAATGTTCAACAGAGCGTAGATTCACAACATGTAATCTATAGATGTTTCCGTTACAATATTGCGTTTTCTTAAGGTTTATAACACAATGTATTGCGTAATTAGTCCTTGGTTTTTGGAAAGTTGATAAATATGGCAGACCCTTGCAATAAAGCTTAAAGTAAATGTTATGTTTATTTACACAAAGTGTAATAAAAAACCGACGTTATAAATAATCTCCATAATTACGTCTTTTAGGCTGACAACCGAACTCATTTGCGCACGCCCTTTATGTTAAAAAATTTATAGAATGATTCACAATTTTATGGATATTTAAAAAATATGGGTTACACTTCAGGAAAGATATACGAGCACGTCATATATTGTTAAGTTTAGAATGAACCTCATTCCAAGAAAGACAATAGCGATGCGCCGGGCGTTATTTTCTCACATTCCACTTGATCGAAGTAAATGTTTTTGTATGCAACTGTGCTAAATATAGCGTCATATATCCTCAGAGATGTGTGAGGACTTGGCGGGGGTTTAACTCTGGTATAATTATAACTTATCAGTCCATCGACTACCGTTATGGCTGAGTTCTTATGCATGGCCTGCATTTGTATTAACCAATCATGGAGTGGATTTCGTTTGCGAAAAAAAGATCATGCCGTGTAATTTTGTATGAGTAAATCGCTTCGATGTATTGAATATTTTTACAATAGTTCAATCCTCTGCCCATAGAATATCTGGCCCGATAGAAATCAAAGATAGGTAACTATCGTTTTCTCTTAAAAAGAATCTAGTTTTGAAAACAGCTCCCTCAAAACTAAATTGTTGTACCCTGGACTTTTTTGCCAGAACTCCTCATTTGGTTAACTATAGGCCATAAAGATCCAGCCCATCGATTCTTGAGTAATATAATACTCTGCGTAACTACCAACTGTGACGTACGCCCTATCGAATTAAACAGTTGTGTTCAGTTATTTATTGTGTGATTGTTGAACTCAATTAATTATTAACATTGTGTTGTTATTATCAATCTTGTGTCAAGACTGCATGAATCATTCAGGGAGTTTTCCTCGTCAGGGGCAATTTTTGACCGTTGATATCGGAAGTAAATAACTAAAGCGCGTGTTAGATTTAACTAAAAAATGCAAGAGGAGCTAAATGGGCTGGAGAGAGAGAGAAAAAGTGCAATGGGTAGCTCTATTTCCTTCGTAGCATACCTATTGTTCCAACTTTTGTTTCATTATTACTCAGCCGAAGTAATTGCATTGGTTTTTCTCTTTCGACTGCAGCGTCCATTTCTCGTTCTCAGTTAGTCGGGTCAGGGTAAGTGTAAGAAGCACTTAACGTTTAAAATTTTAGCGACTTTGTTATAATTTATTGCTTTATTCTTTAAACTAATTTTTCTCAGCTGTTAGGAAATAATAGTGACGCTATTTAATTGATGACGAGGTTATAGGGTTCATTGATCGTAAATTGTATCTATGTTTACTTTTTAGCTACATCTACCTACGTAATTATAGTTCACCGCAAACAGGAGAAATTCTATGTAACGGTAGAAACTATCAGTGTTTGGTTTATCACTATTTATAGGAAAGTTTACATTTATCTAAACGACTTATGATGATTTAATAATCACGAATATTTATTAAAATCGTGATGTCTGAGAGTTTCTTGTGTTTGTTTAAATGGTGGATTTATCACTTATTATATTTGGTTAAAGTAAATGAGGTCGCCATCGTCGCCATTAGTCATGTTATTTTTTATGTAGCTAATATTGAAACCTCCTTCTTACTTAGGATATTTAGCCAAGCTTAATCCTAGCTTAAAACCAGAAAATAACAATTTTACTTTATTTTACTTATAATGTTAACTTGATATTACTATATTTATAAATATGTGTATATGGGTATATTATAAGTTGTTTATTATGTGTTAGAAGAGATGGTCATCTTTGACGGTTTCTTAAATTAATAATAAATAAATATTCATGGACATTTCACACAACGTCCTCTGGTCCCAAGCTAAGCTTATTATGCTTGTGTTATGGGTACCAGAATACGGATATAATACGTAAACTACTTTTCTTTTGTAAATACATACTTATAATACATAGAAAACACCCAGACGTAGTACAAACATTGTATGACATTTATGAATATCACACAAATGATTGTCCCAAGCAGGAATCAAACCTGCGACCTTGTGAACGGCAGCCCAGTACATGAACCACTACGCCACGAAGCCCGTCAATAATATATCTAATATATAAAATTCACGTGTCACAGTGTTAGTTACCGTACTCCTCCGAAACGGCTTGACCGATCTTTATGAAATTTTACATGCATATTCAGTAGGTCTGAGAATCGGCCAA
Source organism: Orgyia antiqua (assembly GCA_916999025.1). NCBI lineage: Eukaryota > Metazoa > Arthropoda > Insecta > Lepidoptera > Erebidae > Orgyia > Orgyia antiqua. The sequence continues at coordinate 25,336,682 of OU779868.1, forward strand.
CATCTATGTTTCAAATTTTTTTTTTTTAGTAAGTATGGCTTAACAACGTTTGCCGGGTCAGCTAGTAATATATAATAATAATAATAAAGCCATTTATTCATATCCTTTACATTTCAGTTCCATATACATATAATAAAAATAATAATAAATATAACAATAACTATGATCAGATAATTAAACATTTGTTAGTAGGTTAGTTTTAATTAATGATTTGTCACTTACTTGCTGATGTTAGTATGGTTAGTCGTCCGAGATATGAATCCCTACTCGGGTGAAGGCCTCCTCTACTCCAAACTCTTCCACAAAACCCTGTCGTTGCCCTTCCACTGCCATTCATTGCCTGCAATCCTGGTGATGTCATCAGTCCACTTTCGCCTTGGTCTGCCAAATGTTGGCAGACCAATGTTGGTTTCTTAAATTAACATCTTGAAAATCCTTAACCTAATGTACCGCTATCTTAACCCCTTATCGTAGTCTTCTAGCTTTACGCTCAGACTCGAGCAGAGTAAGGATGTCACCATCACGAATTGGTCCCTTCACGTTCCTGATGATTTGACGGCTGGTCTCTCCAATGAACTCAACCTTGACCTGGGTACATTGTCCCTGGGATCCTGTACGGCCTAGGACCTTGACGACGCGAGCAAGTACGTTTATTATATCCAGGATCACGACATTATAAAACTGGTATCAAAAGTTCCACGGTAAAAATGTTAAATCTAAACAAATTGCGGGTTCAAGAATGAATAATGTCCTCTTATCTGTGTCTGTTTTCACTATTTGCCGTGATTAGAATTTATTGATGGTTCGCGTCCTCAATTCATATTAATGACTAGTTGTTATAGGTATATTTCTAGTAACTAGGATTTAGAATACGAGTGTCATTTTAGGAGTTTCCTCCCCAGTGCGCACAGTGTATGGACGGGTGCTAAAAACGGATTTTTTTTTCTGCTCAATTATGGACTGGCATAAAGATATAAAAGGCGAGAGTAGAATACCCAGATGCCAATTCCGTCTAGTTTTGGTGCTATGTGATACCAAAGTTTGCTGTTTTTTTTGCGGTTCGAAAACGAAAAAATGATATTTCTTTTAAATTATTTTTCTAATAACTAAATATTTGATAGTATCTGATAGCATATTTAATAATGTATATTTGATAATTTTTTCCTATGCAATAATGTCAATATTAGGGCTAAAAAAAGTTAATTTTAGTTTATCAGATTTTATTTTTTTTCTTTAATGTTACACACTTTTGGCATCTAGTTTTTACTTTAAAATGAAGGTAAACAATCATTCTATGCACACAAAAAAAATTAGATGCCAAATCCGTGGAACTTTTGACATATACAATTTTGAAAATTTGTACTAGGGTTGACACTACGCGCGATGTGGTACTCAACTAAGTAGTAAAAATAAAAAAATCGTATTTAATTGTTCCGTAAAAATTTCCGTTTTTAGCACCCGTCCGTACACTGTGGAGGTTGTAAACTAAGGCTTAGCTGACTTTTATGTAAATAATCATCTGTGAGAGACGAAAAACTCGTAACCAAACCATATGACAAAGCGCTCACACAGGGCGTTCTATAGTAAACCATTGGCTTTTAGCGGATAAGACCCCTGCCCAATAGTCGTACTTGACTTAAGAAAATAATAGGCAATGTGTAATATTATCGTTGAAACTGTAATTATAATCACCTGTTTTGCACTGATAGTTTAATACTGCCTGGCATTATGGTCCGTGTCTAGGAAACACGCAACATGCGTTTACTCCATATATGTGAATAATAAACTGTTATTTCGCCTTTAAAGCGTTTAATCAAACAACTTGCGGTTTTCATTAAATTCAAAAGTGATGATTGCGCATTTTCTGGTCACCTTGCTGGTTTTATTACGGACTCCAGCTCAAATCGCAGTATATAACATGCAATATATCAGTAAAATCATATTGTTGATTAGATTTTTAGGCCTTGTGAATTTTTAACGTTTAATAAGGTGAATGCGTAAGTAATTAGTTATATCTTAGGAAGAACAGATAGAAATAGAATAAACTAACTAGCTACGGGCTGTGTAACTATTGAACGAACTGATGTTTAGGGAAGCAACTTTTTCTTATGTTTGACATAAAATTGAACGACTTTTTGTAAAGCTGGTACCTATTACCTACCTTACCTTAATATCAAATATCTCATCCTTATTATATTGTTTTATAGATATTATTATTGTTCGAATGTGTAATATGGTTAAGTAAAACCAGCTAAAATCATTATTAGTAGAACCCAGTATATCTTTAAAAAAAAAATCAGAAAACTAAACTAAACCCTATGCCAACACGCCTCGTCTGCATGACTTTAGTAGACCAGATATCTCTTGAAAAAGAGAAGGTCTGTGACCAACAGTAAGACGTTAATGTACCAAGGTATTGTAATAATGTATAGGTACTGATAGGTATACCTATGACTACATATTATGAATATAATATTATTACAGAAAATTGAATGGAATCAATTATTAAGCCTGTATTAGTGTGGGCAGTAGAGTCAACAATGAGAGCATATTACAATAAAAAACCTCTTATACATAATGAGGGATTAATCACTTGTTTACATACAATACTTACTCCATATCTACTCTATATCCGTACTGATATTAAAGAATCTGAATCTGTTCGCGTCAAAACTACTGTAGAGATTGAAATGAAATTTAGTAGTTAGAAAGGCATAGGTCGCTTTTGAATATGAAGAAAGCCTTACAATGCTCAGAGTGAAATTGGGTTCTAAAAATTGTTATTTGATGATGTTTTTGAGACAAATGCATAACAGTCACTGTTCCGTACTGTATCCATTTAGTTAGTGAAAATTCAAGGCAAAAAAATCTGCGTCAAACGTAAAATTTTGTCTGCAACTTCATTCGCGTGGAATTAAGAGACGTTTTCCCGTTTTTGCAACATTTTTCACTGATGCTACGCTCCTATTGGTCGCAGCTTGACTATCCAAAAAAAAGAAATTTAATCCAAGCGAATAATTCCTGTGATTAACGTGTTCAAACAAACAAACAATCTTCAGCTACCAATATTCTTGGTTACTGTGTCGTACTAAACTAGACTAAAATACCTGTTTTGTTACCACTAGCAGAGAGTTTATGAGTTTAGTAGTAATATTTTGACGAAGCCCTCAGCAACTAAGCGTAAAGAAATGTAACTGTGTTTTTAAATGAAAAATTATAACAAGACATTGAACACCTCTAAGATTGGTACACGTTTTTTATTACAAAAGTACAACATAAGGTTTTATGAATCACTTACCAATGGTGTCATCTTGTAAATTAAAATACATGTGTAATTATTATTAATGAAATAAAAACCTGACTATGAACAAATATTAAGTAATTTCGTACTTACATAGCTTGCTTGCCTTCATGGCGTAATAAAGTAACTTCTTTTATGCCCGATTTAATTTTTTTATTTATCCTCAATCGACGCTACTAAAGACAGACAAATCTAGAAATTAGTCCTTACTTGCATTTCAATAAGCTACTAACAATAGCATTTTTGCCAAATTTTGGCAAAATGTCCTTTATTATAATGGTTTGCTTTCTCGAATCTTAGTTTGGAAAAAGCGCAATCTTGCCATTTCAGAATTAGGTAGGTGTTTATATTATACTTACCTAATTATAAACGTATAAACACTCGAAAAACATTATCTTACCCCAGTCGGGCAATAAATTTAGCGGCAACATTAATTCATCAAATAAGATGGCAGAATTGTATTTATGTTTAAAATACACTTAAGATAAGAGTAACTATAAATACAATTCTCAAAGCTTTGAATATCGGCAACATTTTTATTTCGAGTATCCTCGAAACACGTAAACACTTACCTACTTTCTTTTATTTAATCCCATAAGAGGTAACTTTTGCCTTTCTGGTATCGATGTGCTCAATATAAGATTTATATTGTCAATGAGAATATTGTATTTGCTTTTTTGAACGAGAATATATTTTTTTAAACTGGTCAAGTACGAGTTGGACTCCCACACTAAGGATTCGGTGCCGTTATTATCTTATAATATATTCATTATATTCATGACCTCAAATTACGGGATAAGAGTATTTGTTGTTATAGCATCAACGGATATAAATATAGCTGTGAAGATTTCTGCTCTCTAGCTATTTATTAGCTTTGTAGAGATATAGCCTGGTGACAGACGGATGGACAACGGTCTCAGTCTCTCACGGAACCCCAAAAAATTTGGAGTTTTTATAATAAAGTGTTTGAGTCAAAACAAAGGTCCGTATTTCTACAAAAACTTGAACCAATATTAACTACTCAGTTGCTTTAGATTAGTCTACCATCTCTTAAATTAAGAATCACGATTTACCAAGGATTTTATTTGCATCAGTGAAGTGTGTCATTATTATTTGCGAACAGAATGCGCCTTTTATCGTGTATGCCAGCTCTCTTTGAAGGCACTGGTGTCCACAGAACCGGCTTCCGTATGACGTGTGTGGAGTGCGACTAATCGGCCGCTCAGTGGCCAGTGTCAGTAACGCTCTTCGCGTCGCGCTAACAGGTGCTCTTATAACTTAGTGTTTTCTATCGCTCTGGTACATCGCCGATGCTAACCTAACCTAAATAAGATCTAAGTGCTGTGTTTTGGTGTGGTGATTTTTTTTATGTCTGCTGCTCAGTAGGTAGGTATTTAAACATTTTTTATTAGTTTTAATTTCTTATTGGCAAATAAAGCTCATCAAAACTTTTATCCTTATATAAGTAATCAATCAAGATCATTTTCCATTCAGCTTATTCCGGAGAAAGCTGCAGGCGAAGTTTCGCTCTCCCTTAAATTTTCCAACATACAACTTGGACGAACTAAGCCATTAAAGTAGTTATTCATAGTCGTTTAATAGTTGCATTAAGAACAGCTTATTTTTTCCAAAATTTACGCTCTTTTTGCCTTTATTTCGATGCCCATTACAAATTTACTATGAAACGGCCTTTAAGGTTATTTAAAAGTAAGCAAACTCAACTGGTTAGTGTGTGTGTGTGTGGTTACCTAAATAGCAGTGCATTGAACTTAATTGTTGTTTGAGGAATGCATTTAAATAACTAAACATTTTCAATAGAATTTAAAAGTACAAATTTTAAACCTTTCAATTAGGAAAAAAGAGCTATATCCAACAATTCGACGTTGCAGAAATTTTAGAAGCTATGTATTTGGTAATTTTATTGACAAAGGTTAACATCATTATTCATCGTTATTATTCCAAAGGTTGGCTCCGACGCGACGTCATGTTCTAGTGCTTACAGCTGATTTACTTTACATATAGTTAATTCCATTTTGCTTAATCCGTTCGTGTGTCCTTTGATCTTTCTCAATACTCAACGTTATACAGTTTTATTCTAAAAGTTAGCAATAAATTTCATCATCTTTCATAATACATTGCATTGGGCTTCACTTTGGAAAAATTCGCTGTAAATCTGAAAAGGTGTAAATTATTTTTGCAATAATCCACACATACTTACCTAACATTGCAAACTTGAAAATTCAATGTAGTTAGATACATATAAATAAATATATGTTGAATCATTTTCTGAGGTTCCTTATCTTCAAGATCATCCATTACTCTGATGACGGGTGGGTTAGATAGGAGGTCGATGTTACCTACATATAAACTCATGTCTATTTTTTAAAAGATAAGCTGGACCTGGTTTTAAATTTTGATAAACTCTCGATTTTTCGATTTCACCCTTACCTTAGGAGGGAGAGGTCTTATGCTTGAGACATAAGCAACAATCTGTTGCCTATGGGTTAGTTCATAATGAAAGAATAATTTTGTCAAAATTCCTTAATTTAAGCGAAGTTACATGGCTCTTGGATTTCTTGATACCCCGACGCTTCTGTATCTATAAAACATGTTTGACAAATAAATCTTATCTTATCTTAAATGCCGGTAACATCTACTTTGTTATTCTTCTCGCGTTGAAATTCGATATCCATTGCGCAGTTTGGTCAATGTTTCCGAAATGCCATCTTGTTTTGCAGTTGCAGTTTTATAGCTTCTACATAACTAAAATGATAAAATAAATACTGTTGTCCGGTAGTCGCATAGATAGGAAATTTAACGTTTAGTATTGCAAACACGTTTTGCGGTCCTCCATTTCATCATGAGTTATCATCACAACAAATTGAGATATGTATTCTGTTATCGTTATTATCTATGAAAAATAAATAACATGTATACGTCTTTTCGTTCTAGAAAATAAAATTGTGATATCATTGTTTCTTGTTAATATTTTGGGTGTTGGCACATTCAGCAAATTATTTCTCCAATTCTCCTTCAGATGCCGCAAATATTTCCTAGTTGAAAAACTAACCATGGGTACTCGAATTCAATATGCCTAGAGAGCGTGTTATAGAGTAAAATAGAGTGGCCTCTGTAAGGGTATTTGTGGCTGAAAAGATTATTTCTTGAAGAGTGCCAATGCATGAAATGCCCAAAAGCTTTGCCGATTCTCGCGATTAAATAACGCGCTTATTCCAAGCAGTTAAACTAGTATGCATTATTGTTTATTGGTGCGTTTAGAAAGTATAATATTTAGCATATTTGCATATTTTAAATTCATAATAATGTGGAAAGAGAAAAGAATGTTCCGGGTACGTTGAAATTGTAGTTATAATTTGAATGGTGCTAAACTGTTGACTGTGATAGTACTTAAACGTGTAAAGCTTAAAGATCCATGAAGGCTATTTTTAATTTTTGTTCGTTTGCGAGTACCCTATTTTAAGTCACGGTCTGTAGCCTAAATTGTTTAACGGTTTTAAGAATACGATATTTTATTATTGGACTATGGAGTTTTAGCACCTTTATATTTACGTGTTTAGCATTTTTAGTTTAGCAAATTCTCTTAATTGTGTCGTAAATTTTGATTATAATAAAATCTCTTTTAAAACTGTTTGCTAGCGCACTATCATTGTTTGCTGCATGGTCCTTTCAGAATTTAAATTATCTATAGCACCTACTCTCTACTGGGTTCTAAAAATACGAGCAGTTTCGGACGACTGAATCATGAATGAATTCATTTTACATCATTATTTGTTTCGCGTGAACTTGTTAAAATTAGGATGGGATTAATTAAATGTAATTTGAGTGAATGACTTAGAACGAACAGGGACATGTAACTTATAAAAAAATAATAGAACTCATAATTTGTTTATTTTACCGGGACTATAATCACGTTAATTATTATTTTATTAGTTCGTTTTAATAAGTAATTATAATATAATTAAGTTAGGTAATTTTTTGCACAAGGTAAATGAAATCCAATGAAATGCGAAACAAACTCGCAACCTGAGGGTATCGTTCCTAATGGGGCTAATAACGAAAGAAGTAAAAATAATGAACAAAATTCTGTGTACCATTAAAATTAACGAATATTCTCTAATTATGAAACAGAGAAATTTATAAAACGATACGATATTTGTTTTTTTTTTTGGAAGTATACATCATACATCTTGAAATGTAATAAACACGTGATTTGTTAAGGATAAATAAAACCACTTTTTACGGATTTAGACGCGTGTATTTGTTATAAATTTTATCCCGACTTTTCGAAGACTGCAGTCACCATGATCACGGATGAGACTGTTAGAAAATATTATTTGTTAAGGATAATTAGAATTTTCCGTGTTTTATTAACTACATTAGGTAACTACATACTTATTTGATTATTTTATGTTCATACCATTTACAAGATTGAATATTGTAACTAGTTAGTATTGTTTAAAATGAAATTCATATTGCTTGAAAATAAGAAATAGGAATCAAGGCATAAAATGACTAGGTAGAGTATTAGCGATTCTCATAGCGAACACGATCGAGGACAAGTAACTCATTAAAAATAAGTAGTCCTCTCGAGGCTTCTGAGTAGAGTGGGTACAGTCGCCGAGAATATTTCCGTACTAATGAAACGACTATTTTCTACAGCATTTCGTGGGCGTTATATCTTTTTCTCCAGCCCATTGACGTCCCACTGTTGGGCATGGGCATCCTACACTTAGGGAGGGGTGGAGTTATACAGTGCCGCGCTAATCAGGCGTGTTGGCATGGTTTATTTTCGAGTTTCCGTCTCTCACATAAAACTTTATCTTTGTACAAATCCCTTAGCTGGCTTTTACAGCATCCTGGGAAGGAAAAAGGTGGCGATATCGGATGAGGTTTAAGAATATAGGTAAAATCTATACCTACTATTAATAGTGAGATAAAGCTTGTAATATGTATGTAGGTGGTTGCTCCGAAAATAGTAGTTCCACACTTTTCACTATTATCACTAATAGAAAGCAACAGTCTCCGGGAGTGCGTGCGAAATTGTGGGCAACAGCTAGTCTGTAATATTACAGTTACATTGTTATGCAAAATATTGTGTTATGTGCCTATTCAGATTGAAATCGTCATCACGCACAAGATGTGAAATAGATCACATCGCCATGGGGAAAGAAAATCAGTAATAACTACTTCATACTAATCAACTTTCTTGTTATGTGGGACGTTAGTCGACTTAGATGTAGCAGTAATTGAAATATTATTTAGACGTGTGTAATATGAGCTGAGAGTTTTAGAGAAACTGACTGGCAAGGGGTATTATGTTGTAATATATTTACAATTTATCTTGGTATTCTAAGTATTCATAGTTATGGTCGATATAGTTTTATAGTATTTTGGAACTTTATTAAAATAAATCAATCATGATATATTGTCAAATCATTAAATCGTAGTGTTGTGTTAGTTTAGTTTGCACTTTATTACATGTAGCAACTCATATCGGTTTTGCGTGTTTAATATTTTCCAACGATGAATGTTCCCAAACAACTCGACAGTATTATCGAATTTTTGAAAAATTTTTGGATAATAACCTTTATATCATAAAAACTTTTTTAAAAACCTTATAAAATATAATCGCCTTTATCGAAAAAAGAACTTAACAAGCTTGTTTATTTTCGTCTGTAAGTGAAAAGTACTACATAGTTGATAATTTGCATCTGACTAGTTTTATGAGGCGTGCAAATATTGACAGCAAGTATTATCATGTGTCGTCTCGGTGTTAGTCATGTTTCACTTTCATATAGGACACAGATAACGCGTGACATACTAATCTATTCTTTTGTATGTTATAATATAAATATACTCAGATTAGAGTATGTGTGATGTGGATTATAAAATTGAACAAACGTATACTTGATTGTTAGGTATAATGTAATGGTAGCGGTGTTAAGATGTGAAAACTAATGCTCTTAGATCTAATGGTTCGTTCATGGGGAAAGAATTACACACACAAATGAAAGACTAAGTACAGTTATAACAAGAACTCGATTAAGGAAATGTGAAAATATATGCTAACAATGTTACCGGTTTTAATCGATCCCTTTATAAAAAGCGGAGCAGTTTTGTGATTATTAAATCAAATAAAACTGTTAAACAAATTACAGTATTATTGTGCAATAATAAACAAGTGTGTTATACCAGTGTAGTTGTGCTACCTACAGTAGCAGATATACGACATCTAGATTATGTTAGTCGTAATTTAGAACAGTACACAGTACTGTTACTGGTTACACTATGCAGGTGACTAGAGATTGTGGCGAATATCTTTTTCTTAACATAAACGGTTATGACCGCGAAATACTTCTCTGCTTACTTATTATCACTTCAGATTCCTTACGGGGTAGTAAGGCAGGCTTTATATAGTACTTCCTTCACAAGCCCATTTATGTCCCACTGTTGGGCACGGGTCTCCTCCACTTTAAGAGGGATTTTGGTCTACTGTGCCGTGCTGACCAGGCGTGTTGGCACAAGGTTTATTTTCGAGTTTTCCGTCTCACATGTGTTATTTGTGTGCAATATCCCTTAGCTGACTTTTACTCCTTGGGAGGAGATGGGGTGGTGACACTTGTATTCTAGATCCGTCACCACACGGAGGATATTTATTTATAGAGTACTAGTACTTTCTAATTGCTTTCTTGTATCTTTCGGTTTTATTCCCATTTCCCAATGATCAAAGATAACGATCTCTGATGAGTTTCTTACGCGCCGGTTCTTCTCAGCGGATTGAATGTCCAGAATCGTTGGAAGGGAAAAAAAATTAGACGTATTATAAGAGAAGAAATTGGCAATTGTGTTGGCAAATAATTCGTGCCTACATAATAAATGATTTTCATTTACTTTCATTTCATTTCATTCTTAAACAATGGTCTGGAGCGTCTAAAACCGATCGTCTTTTCGAAAGCGATTTACATCGACTTGTCGTGACTATTTCATCCAGATCAGAAATGTAATATCCAAAGTCCACACTATTCAGCTTAAAATCCTTGTTGGATATTTCGTTGATTTGATTTTGATGAAGATCAATGTTATCTGTATACTGTAACCAACATGTAGGTAAATGAAATAAAAATGTATGCAGTTTCTTGTGACACCGATTGCAATTTAAAGCTATCACTCAGGATATTTATAGGTTCTACAACTGTATAACCTATAAATATCATGGACCGATAATAAAGTTTTATGGTGTCGAGCTAAAGGGTTATAGTTAACTATACAAATAAGAAAATAACAAAGAGATCAAATCAACGTTGTTGGCAATTTCTTGGCTTTTTGTAATGGTCGTGACCCTAGCTTATACCGTCCAAGGCCACTTTTTATACAAATACAATGGGACATTATTAAAAATAATTGAGACCTATCGGAATTCTCTTTTTTAAATATATTACGAAAGAATTAAAAAGCATTCTTAATGTTTATTATTTAAAAAAGTTTAAAATATGTATTGCAAGCATTTTAATGCTTGCAATACATATTTTAAACTTTTATTACTACAAATTTTATTACTACAAATTTTCTGTTATTCAAAGTGCATAAGCATTGTGCAATTTCTGTTTTACATATTGATGATTGTTACTGAAGTTATTGTTCTGTCAGATGAACCTTTAATGGATTGGAATCCAGTCTGTCCGATGAAGTTATTCCGCAGATTGTTGTGTAATAATTGTTGTGTAATATCAGTTTCAATTTGTGACCGATTCCGTATATATCGGTATATCTATAATCTATACTCACATATAACTCAATATCGTCATCAGACAAGTACCATAAGAAACTTTTATATACTATGCGAACCAAAAAACAATGTGCTTGATCCATCTCCATGTTGTGACGTCATAGATATGAAATCAAAAGAGATAGATGCAATCAGTAAATCTGTATTTTTATTTGTTAAGGATTCGATTTCTAAAGCTTAATTTTCTATTTCGCTTTTCTGATATCCACACTTTTATGTTTAACTTACGGCATTCAACAACTAATTTACGGTTACGGATGAATTGTTATCCTCGTTTATCAGCAAGATATTTCTATTCCTTGTCAAATTTTCAATAGAGAATGCTGGCATCAGCAGCTTATTGATATGCAAGGAAGGACAAAAGTTCAGATTAATCTGACTTTAATAGCAAGAATTAAGGATAGACCAAATATTGAAAACGGCCGTTAGCAAGACTGGCGGAGGTCATTGTTATTTAATTTAATTATTCTCCAGTATCCCTAATGACAATTAAACATTATTTTCAGTTAGTTATGGATACCGTTACTTTAAATTTATTGGTGTAACACTTATGAGATCGTAAAAATGTTGTTTTAGTTCCGTGTTGTTGTTAATGTGTTAAATATTTTATCACATTTTGTATTTTCGGTTATATGAAAGTGAAGACTTAATACTAAATAACACATGAAAATGTATAGTAAATAGACATGTCATATATCACAAGACCAAAGTGTAATTTGCTTTGGTATAAACTGCAAACGCATTACTTAATATAAATTATGTTATTTATGCTAATTATTATTTATTATTTTAATGAAAATGAAGTAGGAAAATAAGTTAAAGCATTATTTTCTAATTTGTCGTGCAGAACCGGATTATAAACAGTTTGCCTCGGTCTTAACCATCACATAATAGCATCGTGTGAATTAGACTGTGAGATAGTCACGAGAGCATTTAATACAATAGAGTCCCTACATGCTTGTCATTATCTTTGTATACCAATTTACATTAATATAGATACTAATTATATTTTAGGCCAACAAACCGCGCCTATTACACATCGTGCTATAAAAAGGTAAACAGCCTTCGAAATATGTATAATTGGGTAATTAAGACATCAGATATAGATAGCTACTTTATTTAGCTAACTAAAATACGGCTAAGTATTAAATGACGACCATGTACCGAGTAAGGTTCTATACCGTTATTATAATATATTCGTAATACCAAACCCAAATAACATCAAATGAAGGGACTCCAAACAATGCAATAAGGACAGGCGGATGATGATGATATTGTTATTGTAGCATCAACTTTTATATCTACACAAACTGAAATTTTCAGCTTCCTATCACCGTTTAAGTGATACAGCCTTGTGACGGACGGACGGAGAGCGAGGTTTAGTAATAGGATCACGATTTACATTTTGGTACGGAACCTTAAAAAGAACTAAGTACTAGTAGAACTCCTGCACGTGGGGTAACTTTAGGTACAGAATTCTAAAAAAGTTGACTAACCCAAATTACCATGCCATATAATGCCCTAGGATCGGGGTGTTTTTATGCTATTTTTTTTATGATAATATTCATTGTCCGACTTGTAATGGAACCTAAAAGATCTGTGATCATTTGATGTCATGACGTAATGCTATGGAGGCAGTAACTCAAATCATCGACTTATCACTAGGAAATGTAACCATTGATATTTTACAGACGTTATCTTTGTTGCTGTTTAGATATCGACCTTAGAAATGTCCATTATTGGTTATCGGGATACTATTTGGCATGTCATGCTGTTTCCAATTTCTTTTATGCCTATCTTTTTGTTACCAAAATGTCAAAGTATGTAGGCACCTGTTCTATTAACACGAAAATCGAATCGTTACTTATTGACTAGACCATAGACTGAAAAGGTTATTATGCTGGCCGATTAAGAAAACCGGAGTTAGGGTTCGATTTTATACCGTGGGTTAATTTCGGCTTAGGAAGAATTATCATCCGTGAGAGTAGATAAAAATTCTAATCACTTCTATCCCTTCAACTGTAATTTCCAACCCAACCGATTAATATGTATCTCTCTCTCTCTCTCCAGCCCATTGCCGCGCTGACCAGGATTTGTTTTCGAGATTTCCATCTCCATAGAGGATTTTATCTGTGTACAATAACATTGAGCTGGCTATTAGAACACCCTGGGAAGGAAATAAGGTCGGATTAATTATTTACCCGTTATACAATTTCATACTTATTGAAATAGAAATACATTTTTCATGTACGTTATCGGTAAGGTCCAATTTATTTTGTGTCACTTTCCCCATAAACACGTTCCAATATGTTAAGAGGATACCAAAATAGCTTCGTGCATTTTTCTACGTACGAAGTTTTCATTTTTTCTTTAGATTGAATGGCTAGAGCTCTAATTTTTAAGTATATGTTTTTTCAATATATAATCTAGGATCTCATAAACTCAGAAACGCGATCGAAAAAAGTTTTCTCGATAGAAAATCTTAGCGAAACAACCTCTCTTATTTTTAATTTTTTCATTTGTCGGTCTATTATCGCGTATTAACTAATGAAATAACTTTCAAATCATAACTAACTATTATATATAGAAACACGTAAACCGGAATTAAAATATATTTAGTAGATTTTGAGTAAACAAAAAAATATCCCTAATTCTTCATTTTCTATACCTACTAGCTGTGTTAATAGGTACATGTCGACGATAATATTGATGTAGGCCCTTAAGTAAATTTATTCTGTGTATACGGAAACGCACTGCTTCATTTGTATTCAGCGATGTTCATGCAGGACCTGTCGTTGTCTCCGTTACCCTCTTTTCAAGAGACACTCAGTTTCCGTTGCATGTTCGTATTTTGACATCTAAATGTTTCATTGTTAATTTTAATAACTTATTAGGTACTTTTGATATCGTTCGTTATAAGGATTCTGATTTGCATGCAGGGTGGAATTAAGTTAATGTAAAAATTAAAGCTGTAGCTAAAGCTTACAATGCTTTTGAAAGCATTGTAAGTTTGATGCGATAATACACTTAGGTACTAATTTCTGTCCTAAATCGTGAGTTCGCCGCATTATACTATGAATAATCCTACAGGCGTTTAAAAAAAATGGTGCGTTTTCAGAACTTAATGGGCATGTCGAAATGAAATTAAAATTGCCAACAACTGCTAAAAACAAGTAAATTTGCAAATTTAAGATTCTGTTCGTAAAACCTTAAAATGGTTCTCAGGAGAGCTCAGTGGATTTAAATTAAACACTTGTCACTTGTGTGTGCAGTTTGTATGAAAAACATTCTAGCGTAAGTACTCTCGTGGGAAATTGTAACGCCTTCATTTGCACAAAAAAATATGTTTTTAACCGTTTAAGCCGGATTGTTCACTTTGTATAAAGTAGGTACTAAGTGTTAGGTGTAGGAGGAATTTGGAAAAGTTCCCGTACTTTTTTCTCAATATTTTTTATTAATGCTTTGCTCTTATTGGTCGCAGCGTGATGGTATATATAGCCTATACTCCTCATCGAAACATTTACTATCCCACTGAAAGAATTTTTGAAATTGGACCAGTGTGCAGTGGTTCCTGAGTTTAGCGCGTTCGGATAAACAAACAAACTCTTCAGCTTTATAATATATAGAAATATAGATAGGTCCTTTGCATGCTATATATTATATACCTAGCTAGTCATATCCTCGTAGAAATTGCATTATTGAAAATCCATCAGATGCAAATGCACCGACCTGACGTATTTCGGATCGAAACTGTCTAGACTAAACTCTGGAATTGCTTTGAGCTTTTGTTTACCCGAAATATACATAGTTTTAACTTTATTCTGCTCGCGTCCAGTTAGCATTAGTCTCTTGATTAGTGTGCAATATGATTCCATTTGTAATAGAATATGCTTGAACTGAAAATTACAGGTTTCTACCTACTTTAAATGCTTGGATTGCTTGGATTATTAATATTTATTTTAATACATCTGAATGAAGTCGGAGTGTCTTTTTATTTTGATATAGTTAATAATAGTACGATATATAGACGTAATTAAAATTTAGAGAGACATACATAAGGACATACAGCTAACCAATAAAAACTTTAGGTATAAAGAATTCTGTCTACAGTCTGAGTTAGTTAGATTATTATCTTTAGTCTGAACAGAACCCGACATTTAATTAAGTCAACGTAATATACAAAGAAAATTTAAAAAGAAAGAGCTTTTATATTAAATAATAGCTTTTGTGAAATCTTATAGTTAGATATTGCGGCCAGAGACGAGAAAATCTCTCAGTGTTGGTTCTTTTGTCGTACGTTTGTAAATACAACTGCGTAAAATCCACTGATTAAGGTTTCCATTTATTGTGTTAGAAGGACAGAAAATCCTTTGCCACTATGCCACTGCCGTAGACAGCGAAAAATTTCCCATTTACTATAGTAAAATGTCTTGTCGACTGGATATAACAAATCTTATCAATTGTGATGGTCAAACAATTGTTTAGATTCAATAATTACTCATGTGACAGTTAATACTAGGGATTCTGCGATATTTTATTACAATAGAACAAAGCCTTTATTCAGTTCATGTGAAATGTATCACCGTGTTGATAATTCGAACATCATTGTTTGCATTCTACGATTTGCCCCCGACCTTATATCTACACATTACTCACCATTATCATTAAATAAAACAAATTAATTAATAATAATATAGTAATTGCATGTTTAGTCTAAAATCATAAAGGTCATCAAATTCCAAAATTAGAATCAATGTATTTTAGATTTTTTGTTCCGAGGAAACTGGGAATTTTCATGACTAAAATGAGCTTATTTTCTGTTTCAGGTCAACTTTCGTATGTCCTGCCTAAGCCTGTAGTCACCACTGCCAGACTCGCCTTGCGGCGCGCTTAATGCTGCCATGCTAGACCAGATTTATAATTATTATAATAACAAAGCTCAAGGGTACAAGAACTTTGAAAGGTTTTGGCGTTCGTGACGTCAGCTGGAACGCGAAAGCGATATGAGTCAGTCGCAGGATGAGGCCCGAGCGGCCAGGATTCAGAAGTATAAGGAGGAGAGAAGAAAACAGCTGACGGCGAGAACGGCGACGCTCTTCTCTGCTAACGTTACTGAGAGGTACGTTTACCATCAGATTTTTTTATCGGCTATTAGTTCTATCCCACATAAACTAAATATTCTTTAGTTTGAAAATATTCTATAAAATTCTTTAGAAGTGCATTGATATACTTTATCATGTCTGTAAGACAGACTAGGTTTAAGTGAGAACCCTGACAGAAATATTACTTTTCCTAATTCGCACTATACAATTTAGATTTTCTTTGTCCTAAAAACTATTTGTTACGCTCTTTGGAGTTGTTCAGTGTTCACGTTATAGTACTCTATATCCGAGGCAACACTACTGAATCGCGTTGCGTTTTAAATTAATGCCATGCTGACAATTCTTGATCAAGATTTTACAAACGATTATTTTATGTGGTATGTTATAATGGTATTGACATAATTTTTTGTAATTATTTCAGAAGGCCGAAGAAAACGACTGATCCGACATCTCCCGATAGTGCTTCAGCTCATCTTAAGTCTTCGTCTGACCTTAATCTGAACACAGCGTCAACTTCAGTGCCTATTAGAACAACTCGTGCGTCACGCTTAAGAGCCGCCGCAGCAACATACTCGGATACGTCATTATCTCAAAAAAAGTCAAATAGAAGTTCTTCTGTACAATCCCTTCTTGAAGACGTCAAAAATAAATCACCTAAAAATGCCAAGTTACTAGATAGGGATAAAACAAGATTGAATAAAAGACAGAAGAATGAAAAAGAAAACTATAAAGATGCATCTGGTATGCATGTTGATAAAGATATTGGTGCTATTAAAACGAAATCTAAACATTCCATTAATAAAACTATTTTAGAAAAAGACAAAAGTAATTTTATAATGACTAGTCCTAATGTTGACGCGAAGAGCTGTTCTATTTTAGATGGAAGTAGAAATAAAAATTCCACAATCGACGAAAAAGAAACGAAAAATAATAAAATTGAAAAGAAAAACGATTTATCAATTCGAACTAGCAGCGAAGATTTTTTTGACGATATTGTAAACGAAAAAGACATGTATAGTAATTTAGATAAAGAAGGAATTGATGATTTATTTAATAATATAGTTGTAGATGATGTTACGAACCAGAATACTGTCAAAATTTTGGTTAACGAAGACGTTGTGGTTGACAATGGGCTCAAACTTAGTCACAATAGTTGTAATCCTGCCGATGTTAAAGCAACTGATGCTAGTGTAGATATTTGTAAACTAGAACATAGTGTAGTGCCAAATGTAAAAAATGATGTGGGGGGTTTACTGGGAGCAGTGTGTGTGCGCAAAGTGGAAAGATTCAGTGAACTGCTAAGTAACTTATGTTCGCCGTGCGAGGCAGATATATTGTTTGAAGACATCTTAGTTGAAAATGGAATTGATGACAAATTAGTAAGTATATTTTATACAATACTCATATTATTATAGTTAATCATTAGAGTGGCCTTCGAGGTATTTATATTAAACTGACATTTTTGTAAAATATGTCAGTAGTTTAGTAGCGTCATTTTCTATTTATAGCTAAGTTAAAATTTTATTTTGTGACCTCTGGCGTTGCCTTTTTATGTTTTTATTAGATTCGTCCGTATTTCTATGCAATTAATTACGTATTTGACTTTGGTTTTCACCCCCTTCTAATTAAGTGAAATATTTCATGCGTGCCAAGACTATGTCCTATGGGTATCACCGAAATTTTAGATGCCGGATTAACGCTTTTTCCAATGGGATTTGATTTCTAATAAAACACTAAATGGTTAGTAAATAAGTTGGATGGATGCGGGAAGTTACGGTATTACGTTAGTCTTTAGGTTGCTGTTATAGATAATCGTAGCTTTATTAAATCATATTGTCCTATGCCCTCTGGGAGCAGTGAGCGTCCGCAGTGATTCTCTACCCCGATCGGTCTAAGGCTACACTTTTAATCTCGCTTCAGGTCTTCCCGATATTGTTCGCCTCGTCTTCAATTGTGCGTCGCCATGTTTGTTTGGGACGATCACGTTTATGCTTTCCTTGATTGTAGGTGTACCTATTACTTCCTGATTTATTTCCCACGTTCTGCAAATATGTACCTCTACCTACCTCTTTAGATTTTTATATGCGTGTTGATATAACGGAAATCATTGAATTAACTATGAATTATAATTAGATACTAAAAAGGTGCTGTAACGTTTTTTACGCAATAAACGGTTATTTTTAATTTAGTTATCGTGGTTTGTGTCCGACAAAGCGTGACAATAAGTACGTACAAAGCGCTAAGCGTAATTAATTGCCCTAATATGTGCTAGTTCTTGCACATTTTGGAGTTTGAAAGAGAAGCGATTTAGGAGCGCTGAAAGATTTGCCGCAGAGCCGCTTAGTATCCACGATTGTTATATGAAAGCTATAATTATTGTAGCTAAGTGTCAAATAACTAATGGATGAACCCACAAATCTAACAAATGAAATTATTTAAAATAATTAAAAATCCGGCTGGGTTAAAGTGCGAATGGCTGGTGGATTCTCTCTCCAGCCCATTAACGTGTCACTATTGGCCCGGGCCTCCTCTACTTGGGAAAGGATTATGATCTACTACGCCGCGTTAACTAGGCGAATAGGGATTAATTTTGAGTTTTCCGTCTCGCATAGAGAATGTTATTTATGTACAATATCCCATAGCTGGCTTTTACGGCACCCAGGGGAGGAAAAGAGTTTATAACACTTGTATTCTTAATCCGTCACTACACAATCACAGCTTGCTAGCTTGTGCATTAACTACCTACTAGCTGTCCTCACATTTGGATGGCATTCCACTTAAAATCTGGTGTAGTTATTTGCCCTCTCTAGCTACTTATGAAAAAAGTGCCATTAACTCGGTAACTAACTAGAATTAGTTAAGTAAGTGTATTATGATTTGCCAATCTAATCTAACTTCAACAGTGTTTATTAAGCATATTTTGGCTGTAACACGACATGAAGGAAAATATTTTTAAGGATTTTGGTCTCGCATTATATGCCATAAAATGCACTATTATATAAGTTTGAACTTTACGTTTTATTTTCAGATACCTTTGCAAATGTTCCATTGTTTTATGTATAGTAATATATAGAGATTCAATTGTTATCTGTTTGTCATATTTTTTGTAATAATACGGCTTGTTTTTCAATGTCACTGTATTTTTCATTGTCACGTGCAATATTGTCCCAATGACGCACATTGAACGAATTATTGATGTACCAATTTGTCATATATAAGAATCAATTAGGCTTCTTTTTAAACTCCTTCATAAAAAGGATGATTGGATGGAATAAGATCCGCTATTGAGCTGTATAACAATAACATTCACTGCCCGTGAAGTGGATAAGGGACGATTCTTTATTAATTTCTATGCCAAGTGATGAAAATCTGTTTTTATAAAAAGACGGGAAACGTACAAATATGGAATAACGTGGTATTTAGAAAATTTTCCCCGTTTTTGTAACGTTCTTCACTGATGCTTCGCTGTTATTAGTCGCAGAGTGGATGTTGTAGCCAATATCGAACGCTCAAATAAACAAGCAAACTCTTCAGATTTATAATGCATATTAGTAAAGATAGATGTCTATAAATTAAATAACCAAATGTAACTTACATCCGTGTACATATGACCAGATGCATATGTAATAAATAAAAGCATAATATCAGTAATAAAATAAAGTTTGGGTTTTTTTGGTAATATGATACCATATTTATTCATGGCCAGGCCAAAATCTGTTTCTAATTTAAATTGCCGTCCCTTTTTAGCCTTTTTCTTCATGTAGTTACAAGGGAATTGAAACCTAAAATTTTTTTTGTTACAAATGGCCGCATCCTTTTCTTATTCGTTGCAGCTCCAGGCAACTCTTCCTTTCCAGCCCATTATCGACCCACAGTTGGGCACGGGCTTCCTCTATTTCTGGCGAGTATTTGGTCTACTATGACACGCTAATCAGGCGTGTTGGGATAGTGTTTTGTTCAAAGCTTTTCCTATGTCAGAAAGGGTGTGAAAATGATCTGCTTATATTCTCTTAGCTAATATTATAGCCATTATGTCACACTGGGGAGGATGTGGGGTGCTAAAACTTGTATTTTAAATCCGTCACCGCATGGATTGCATCTCTAGGTAACCCTAAACCAGCTTTAACAAAATTGGCATTCATAAACCTTCACCTTTGTTTCATTATCGCCATGATAATTGGAACGTGACTGTCATACAAATCCATTCTTGGTTCATTCTCGTTATATACAAGGTCATTTTGTTGGTATTTAATTATTTAACCGTATAGTTAGTTATTTGAATTAGATATTGCTAATAGTTTGCGCTATTTATGTATTTTAAATGTGCGCGCTTTTGTGTTCTCATCGGATTAAGAAATGTTTATAAATATCTCTCGTAAATGATAGATAACTGTTATTTACAGATATGGTTTGAATATTAACTATTGTTATAAAATAGATAATTGCTATATAACTACTTTTTCACTTGTCACAACCCATCTCCTCCCAAGGGTGCTGTAAAAGTGAGCTAAGCTAAGGGATATTGCGCACAGATAACATTCTCTGTGAGAGACAGAAAACTCGAAAATAAACCCTGTGCGTAATACGCCTGGTCAGCGCGGCACAGTAGACCATAATCCCTCCCAATGTGGAGGAGGCCTGTGCCCAACAGTGGGACGTAAATGGGCTGGAGAGAGAGAACTACTTTTTACACTTAAGTTTCACCTGTGACCATGGTGACTGCAAAGTCTCCTCTGAAACGTCGGGCTAAAATTTAAAACAAATACACGCGTCTAAATCCGTAATAAGTAGTTATACGAGTATTTAAACAAATGAGTCGGGCAAGTGTTAGAGATTATTATACACTTAAGGAGTTACTTTATTATGGTGATTTTCTTCTGTGAAATCGGTCATATTTCAGACTGTGAACTCATGACTCGAATCAAAAACTACTAAATGGTAAACGGTAGAGGCGTGCTTTTTTTACAAATTATACCACTTAATAATAATTTCGTTCCTAACATATTTTTTTCTTAATTGACATCATGTTTTTTTTTTTAACTAACCCTACTTAATATTAACCGAATAAGCAGTATAACTGCTTATTCGGTTAATAATAAGTAGGGTAAACAACGCTATTGGGTCAAGTGACCATGATTTTTCACATATGGCGACGCTGCGTTGTGGAATTGTATGTAAATTATATATATATACATGGATATGAAATCATGCAAGTTACAAGAAATTTGTTGCTACCTGTCTAGTTAGCTGAATAGTGGCTCTCCGTGTGGTAAGGCATTGAGAATACAAGTGTCACCACTCCATGTCCTTAGGGTGCTGTCAAAGCCAGCTAAGGGATTTTGAACACAGATATCATCGTTTGTGAGAGATTATAAATTCGCGATGGAAAATATTTACTGGACGTTAGTTTGCTGATATAAATAGCTATGAACCTATTATAGAATAATAGAATAAAACTTCAATAAAAGTAATTAAAATCAAAGTTGAATTCTGTAAAATATTAACACTTAAAATTATTACAATATGAATGGCCTCCCACGCCACCGTGTACACAGCGACCTTATGCAATAACTTTCATCCAGCCATAAAAGGTGGCCTCAAATTTTAATGTGTCTTATTTTATATGATAATAAGGAAGCTTTTGGCGAGATGAAGGGGTTTTTGTGTTGTATGAAACAATACCAATTTTGGTAACACCAACAAAATTAATCGATTGTGAGTATCATGATGTCAGTGTTATTGGTGGCGACGTGCCGACCTCGTAACCCCATTACTAGTTTATTCTTATTTGGATACAACAATATGATGTTTGTCTTTGCTTCAAGTCATGTTGCAAGCATGTTGTAGATATCGATAGTGGTAGCTGGAAAGCTCCAAAATCGAGGAAATTGTTGTCACATTAGTAAAAAAACTGTATCTCTAAAAGTTCTCGGTTAAAGACTTTTCTAAGACCAGAAAAGTCCTAAACCTTGTCCATAGTGCGTAAGGATTAGTTTTGTCATAATCTACTAGTACAAGGGTGGACCGTCGAGTTTTTGTTTCTCGCAGCCAAAACTAACCAGACAACCATAACCCGGGTTATGAAATGGTAAAACGGAACTCTATTATTGATACTTCGCTATCCGCCCGTCCGCCTGTCACTAGCTAGAACATTTCAGTTTATGTACATAGCAGTCGATGCTACAGAAATAAATACAAATCATTATAATTTTCTGCCGGTTTGCGTTATTAAGAGGGCACGATAACAAATTATGCTCCATACAAAAATATGGGTATCATACTTTCTTTTTTTCTTCGCGAAAGTTAAACCAATTTTAATTGTTTTTACGCTATATCATAGATGAAGAGTATATCTATGCTTCTGTCACTTTCTTTTTTTCAATACATAATAACTAAAAGAAATATGACCATCCGAAAATCCCGTTTTTTTCGGTCTTCTTTAGGTAAAGTTCTATTCTATTCTGCTCTAGTCTATCACACATATTTGGTAACGTTTTACCAAAAAATAAAGTGATACAAGCATAGATATACTCTTCATCTATAATATAGCGTAAAAACAATCAAAATTGGTTTAACTTTCGCGAAGAAAAAAGGGGAGTACGAAAATTCTTTTTTTTTAAGAATTTGTAGGTAAAATCTGCTTCAGCTATATTTGTCCCTTTCAGCGCGGTGCTCGGGGATAGGGATAGCAATACCTGAGGCAAATACCTACATGAGGAGTACAGTACCCTCTTAAGGTTTGGTATGACGAATATATTATGATAATAGCGGTACGTAACCCTTCGTGAGCGAGTCCAACTCGTACTTGACGGGATTATTAAAATACACATGACAAGAAATAAGGTGGGACACAATGTATTCTTAATTCGTCACTGCATACACTAACTACAAATAGCTATTTCAACTCTCATCACCCTTGTCCCTTACATATCCCATTATTTGGGGTCGGCGCAACATGTCTTTTTCTTCCATAGTAATGTCGTTAGGAGAGCATCATATGCATATCTAATATATAAAATTCACGTGTCACAGTGTTAGTTACCGTACTCCTCCAAAACGGCTTGACCGATTCTTCTCAAATTTTACATAAATATTCAGTAGGTCTGAGAATCGGCCAACATCTATTTTTCAAACTTTTTTTTTGTATGGCAAAACAACGTTTGCCGGGTCAGCTAGTATATATATATGCATGTCCGCTTTCACACAGTCCATCCATCTTTTCTTAGGTCTTCCTCTAGACTTTTCCTTCCACATTTATACCAATACTAAGAGCTAGTTATTTTAATTAAAATCAGTATGATCGAGTTGCGTGATGTAATTCGTTGGCTACCATGCATGTCAGCGTTTGAAATATTTTGATTAGTTGTTATGCTACATTTTCACTCGTGTTGTTATAATTTTTATTCTTTGGCTGCTATGATTGTAATCCAACACACACAATTTGATTTATAAAGCGTTACTATATCCCCAATTTAGGAATTTGCCTTAAGTATTGCTATCCCTATTTCCGAGCGCCTATTTGTCATTGATCCTTCGCTTTTTAGGGTTTCGTAAAACCCTTATAGGATCACTCCGGTGTCTGAGTCTGTCTGTCCGTCTGTCAAACTTTTTTTACTCATCAACGGCTGAAGGTATCAACTTGAAACTCATATCAAATGTAGATCTACGCGGTCCCTTACTTCAAAAAATATAATCAACCTGATTTCTCTAAGCAATAAGAAAATATTTAAAAAAAATGAGGAGCACAGCAGCGCCATTTGACTAGTTTTCGCCGCAATTCAGGAATCAAAATTCAGGGCCTACTACCGTTACTCTAGAGACTTGAAATTTGGCTCAGAGTTAGAAGTTTTCGGATTTTTCCTAAAAATCCGAAAACTTTAGATTTGTTATCACATTACGCATTTTTTCTAGGATCATAACATGACGTTTGTAAAAGCGCCATCTAACACGTAACAATCACAACACAGCGCTTGCATTTCCGATACTTATTCTAACGATATTTCATTAAATTAGCTGTTTTATAAAAATAAAAGATAGAGGAGCGTACTAAAAATTTATAAAACCAATTTAAATTTGTTTTAGGTTTTAATTATAACATATAAACATGAATGTTATTAATAAGATGGTCTAGACGTCGTATGCCCATTTTCCACTTTTGTTTACTAAAATTTTATTATTCATAGGATTTTGGAACTAAAGTGCTATTTAATTGTTAATGAATTAATACTCGTAGTTCTTATTGAGATAGAAAATACATTTTTTACATAGTATGGAATTTCTAGTTCAAAGAATTAAATTTTTTCGTCTGTAATGTGACGTCACTTCAAGTAAAGTCAAAATATGTATATCGTATGTAGATGGCGTTAATTGATTTAAATTCTCGCTAATAAAATGTTCATTGTGTAATTAGTAGGTAATTGTACTGCGTTTTAAGTTTTATGCAAGTTTTATGGCACTTATTAATAGAACTACACAAATAAAGGATTTTATTTTGTACTAATTAACTGTAGCTTATAATTTATCTATCTATCTATATTTATCTATGCTTTTCAATCTACATATTCATAATGACTTATCGTAGGTTTAAACGGAGACTTTATCGCAGAGATAATATACGTTTTATCAGCGTAAAAAAACTATTATGAATAACAAGAATTGACAATTTTCGCGAACCGATTTTAGCGAACTTTTAAACCTCCGATAAGTCAATATAAATAAGACCAACAGTAGATACGAAACCCTCAGTGTGCGAGTCCAACTCGTACTTGACCGGTTTATAAGTCGCAGCGCGTTGTTGTATAGCCTGCAATAAATGCACTATCTCACACGAAAAAATTTTTTATTTTCAAACCAGTTGTTCCTGAGATTAGCGCGTGCAAAACAGTTTGTTTCTGCAACAGAAGCTTTATTATAAAAACAAACCACTTTATTATATTAGTATACATATATCCTACTAATATTATAAATGTGAAAGATTGTGAGTGTGGATGTTTGGATGTTTGTTACTCTTTCACGCCAAAACTACTGAACGGATTTTAAGGAAACTTTACAATAATGTAGCTTATCAACCAGAATAACATATAGCTTACTTTTTATCCCGAAAATATGCAATGTTCCCGTGGTATGATAAAAAAAAACCACAGATATTTTATCCTTTTACCGCAGGGCACAGCTAGTTGCCCATACATTTATCATATCAATTAACTGTTGTATACAATATATAACAATGTATAACAAATTAACAACAATTTTATTCATGTTGTTAATTGGTTACCTGTGTTTGTTACAATAAAGTTATGGAAACAGTTGCGTAATAACTGTATTATGATTACTTTTACTTATGAACACCGTAATTTTCATAGTGTTATTTGCTAATGGTTTTTGTTAATCATGGTTGTGTAACACAGTTTAATTTTGGACACGTTGGGTATACATTTTTATACATATATGTATTGTTATTACGGTCCCAGCGAGGCTGTAGTTAGTTAATAACTTGAAAAATATATGTAGTTATTAACTACTAGCTGTTGCCCGCGACTCCGTCCGCGTGGAATTTGGAAAATTTTTTTTTCGCAATAAAAGGTAGCCTATGTCCTTTCTCAGGGTCCAAAGATTGTCTGTGCCAAATTTCATCAAAATTGGTTGAGAGGTTTAAGCGGGAAAGCGTAACAGACAGACAGACAGAGTTACTTTCGCATTTATAATATAAGTAGGGATTATTGTTGGTATAATTAATTAACAATATTAACGGCCATTTTATACTTGTACGTGGTCTTAGTAACTATAAAGCTTATTATTGGTACCTACTGGTAATATAGCAATTGATGGATAGGTTAGATACATTAATAAATTTGGTAAATATATACAACCGTGTCCTCTGTAACTACAAAAAATATGGATATAACTAACTAACAAATATTATTTTTGGTCTCTCTCCAGCCCATTAACTTTCCACTGTTGGGCACGGGCTTCCTCCACTTTGTAAGGGATTATGGTCTGCTATGCCGCTTACCAGGCGTTTTGGCATATGGTTTATTTTCGAGATTTCCGTCAGAAGATGTTATCTGTGTACAATATCCCTTAGCTGGCTTTTACCAGCACTTCGGAAAGTAAATGAGGTGGTGGCACTTGTATTTTTAAGCCGTCACAACTCTAGGTAATTAATTTAAATTTTTTTTTTTTTCATATTACTTAATATTAATTTTCGTCACGCGAATGGATAAAATAAGGAATGAATATAACTCATAACTCATTAGTGGAAGTCTGAAAGTGATGCCAGTGACTGAAAATTTGAAGAATGAACGGATGTCCTGGTATGAGCATGTCATGAGACGAGAGGAAAGTAATGTCGTTAGCAGAGTTCTGAGTATAAATGTGGAAGGAAAAAAGTCTAGAGGAAGACCTAAGAAAAGATTGATGGACTGTGTGAAAGAGGCCTGAACGAAAGAGGAGTTGACACAGACATGACGGCTAATAGAAGACTATGGAAGAAAAAGACATATTGCGCCGACCCCAAATAATGGGATAAGGGCAGGAGGATGATGATTACTTAATATTAATTTTGGACCCTGGACCTGTGCCAACACGCCTGGTCTGCGCGGTACAGTAGACCATAATCCCTCCCAAAGTGTAGTAAATGGGCTGGAGAAGAAGAAGTAAAAATAACTAGTTAGTTAGCGATAGTTATTGTCAATGAATCTTGTAATTAGATATAGTGCACCTTAATCTTTACCGACCTAGACTCAGGTATTTGTTTTTTACCTAAAAGTTACATTATAGTTACAATAACTACCTTTAAAGCTTAATAGGAAATTATCAAATCAAAAAGCTTGATTAGAAATTGAATTTCTAAGGTTCGAAACGGTGATTCATACACTAAATAATTCGTGGGTATTGTGGAAATTAGTTATTTAATTATTTCACCTTATTAAATTTTACTGCGTAAACATGTATTTCCGTATTTCTAATAGCGTTACTACTATGAGGTATGAATGGTAAGTGAAAGAAATGCGTGGGGCGTCCTTACGTCTAACTATGTAGTTGCGAACAGCCTTCCCGCGTGCTTACGCGCATTCGTCGCTTGCGTGTGTATTAAAATTTGATTGTTTGATTCTTTCGGTATATGTGAAAACTTAATTTTATTACTCAATAATTATTAGTGTATTTTGATAATATTTTTAGTCGTTAGGAGATTGGCTTTATTTTGATATTTGTGTTCTGTTTTTTCGTTTTGCTCTAAGGTTTTGCGATATTCATCGTTTATGTTTTGTTATATATATATTTAGTTGTAATATTTTTGTTAGTGATAGTGTTTGACGGGCCTTGTGGTCTAGTGGTTCATATAACCGACTGCCATTCACGAGGTCTCGGGTTCGATTCCCGGTCAGGACAGTAATTTGTGTGATGTTTTTAACTGTCATACAAATGTTTGTACTGCGTCTGGGTGTTTACTATGTATTATAAGTATGTATTTACAAAAGAAAAGTAGTATATGTATTCTATCCGTATTCTGGTACCCATAACACAAGCATAATAAGCTTAGCTTGGGACCAGAGGACGTTCTGTGAAATGTCCATGAATATTTATTTATTTATTTATTTTAGTGATGTTTTTGGTACTTGTTGCTGTTTCTAAAAAACTATTAATTTATTATTTCATACGCAAAGCTTACTTGGAATGAAGTAGTCTTTTAACTTGGAAAATTGTGGGATTAGCTGGTCATATGAAATCATGTAATCAAATCAAACTTTATCTAGCTTTTTTTCGCTAGAGACTTCACAGATTCGTATGGTCACGTGTAGGTTAAAGTTGTAATAAGATAAATAAATATAAACGTTATTTAATTACTGGACTTTCATAATACGCAACTAGTTAACTAACTATGTACGTTACAAAATACGTACATAGTTAGCATGTTCATGTAGCTAACAAAACTTATATGTAGTAATTGAAATGCTTAATTGGTTTCTATTCTATATTACAACAGTTATGTAAACATTTGTTAATTTTCCTTTTCATTGTATTATAGTTTTCCGAATAAAGGATTCGGAAAACATTTATTGAATCTAATAACTAAATGTCCAAGCAATAGTTTCTGTTGTTTGTAACCTTACATTTCTACGTTATGCTACACACGTAAAGATATTTCATAGCGATTGAAATTTTCCAGATTATTGTTTAGCGATAAAAATAGGAAAACTGTACAGAAATCTAACGAGAAGTTGCTACGATAGTTATATCGTTACGAGTGCACTTAAGACGGTACGATACCAAATTATGCTCCATACAAAAGTATGGGTATCGTACTTCCGTTTATTCTTCGCGAAAGTTAAACCGATTTTAATACCTAAGGCAAATACCTAAGTGAGGAGTACAGTACCCTCTTAATGGATAATTTAAAAAAATTGATTAAATTTTAAACGTGTAATTTTGTAGTTAGTTGTATCAAAAACGCTTTTAACAGTTTGCAAAACCGTTATTCTGTTAACTAATAACTAAATAACTAGTTAGTTATTAATTGAACTGCACTAAATTAGGCAAATCATTGTTTTTTTAAATCACGTGAGTAAATGTAACAAAATCCGTAAATTTATTAAATTAATTTAGTCTCAAATACAAATCTGCTGTCGTTCCAACATATTGGATTATTCAAGCTTTCCCAAATCAATTTCGTGATAAGAATAATATTTTGCTTCCAATACTCTGCGGTTTTGTACGAGGACCTAATTCCGATAATCTGAATCGTGTTTATATTTTGAGTCATCCATAACACTTTTTTTTTTCAAGCCTCATTTAATTACTTACTTTGTCACTTGTTTGTTTACTCGTCACTTATTTAAAGCGCTTATACTTATAACAATCTTCTATACTTCACTTATAACAATCTAAAAAGTGCGCTCTTAGAAAAACGCAGTTAAAACCCATATTATTATGTAAAAAATAAGTAAGGAGAGATAAGATTTTGTTTTTAAAGGGTGTGTGAAATTCAGTGGCTGTCACTAGTAACTATCCGTCCTAGCGTCTCATTAGCAATTAGCCAAGTGTTGACTAAATCTTGTCTTAGTTTAAAAACACTTGTTCATGTATAGATGTGGCAAATAAACACGTACAGTTGTACATGTATTAAATTAAACACACACGTTTCTAAAGTGGCGACTTTAAATTGAAAATATTTTCTTTCAATCGTAAAATGTTGAACTCCGTTGTTTCGTAACCTGTTGCGAATTTACATAGCGTGGGTAGGCTAAAGTTACTAGACAATCTATCCACCAGTCGAAGGTTGTTTAACCACAATACCGAGGTTTGAGATATTTTGTAACATAATTCGTGTGATATCATTCTCTTTGGATTTAATTATTGTTTAGGAAGTCTCTTGGTTGACTTCTCTTTGCCTCGTTATGAAGGAAAGATTTTTGTGTTTATTACAATTCCTTACTAAAATGTACGGATAGTTAGTTATTGCTGTTTATTGATAATGCTATTAGTTAATTAAATAGTTGTACAACTAATGTATTTGTTGCTTTTTCAACTCCTAGACAGAAGTTGTCAGTCTAGTTAGTGTTACTAATGTTTTCTAATAATTGGACAGACAACGATGTGTTTGGTGTGTACGCATATAGTATTAGAAATCAGTCCCTAAAAAGTAATTTTTAGGAATCCGAAGCTAAATATTGTTATGAAATGAAAAAGCTGTAACTCCTAACTATATGTGATCTCATATAATTAACGAGTTTGTTGGAATATTCAACATGAGGATATATTTTAAGGATTATAATGTCAAAACGGTAAGTAAATAACACTCACAACATATTTATGCGAATTGTTTCAAAGTCCTTGCAATATTTAACTTTGCTTGTTCAAGTTTTGAACATTGTTGAATTTTAGAAGTCCTTTAATTGTTCAGTAGAAATCTTTAAAACGTGAAAAATAAAGTTAACGAAACCTCTCGTGGACTTTGACGATTCGCGTTGTTGGAAGTCTGAGCTTCAATTAAATTTTGGAGTCTAAAATCCGCAAAAAGTATTTTATTTGAATAACAAGGAGAATGTTATAGTTATCTAATTGTAGTTCCGAAAATATAAGAAATTACCCGTTATTTACTAAAGTACTTTACAAGAACACGTGCGCGTACTGATTTTAATGTTGATAGATCAGTTTGATCATAAGTTTATCTATATTCGTATAGTGTTGAGATATCACCAATTATTGTCGTTTTAATCTAATAAAATAACGATCAGGTTTGACTCGAACAATTATCTAGTTAATTCCTTGAATATGTTGTATTAAATATTTTGATTGAGTTTCTTACGCCTGTTCTTCGAATTGTATGCCCTTTACCGGTGGTAGGGCAAAAGTATTAAGATAAGACGTAAGAGCAAAATTTTTAATAAAACTTATGCCCACATGAATAAATGATTTTTAATTTCTATTTGTTTACTGAGTTAATTCTATGTCATATATAAATACTTGGTCTTTATTTTAAGACTTTCTTTTTATAGCTTTTTATAATTTCGATTGGGATTCACACAATTATTGTCTCGAACCTGCGTATTCTTTTTCACTGTCGTTTGTCCCCATGAAAAGAAAATAATCATCTTTCATTTCGAAGTGTTTTTATTGTATTTTTGTCAAATTGTGGGAGAATCGCCGCAAAATTCAGAGCTGCCTATTGTTTGTCCTATTGTTCTTTGTTTCTATGTCTTTTTAAAATTTCGTAATTAATAAAAGTTTTATTCAAATATTTGGCTGTTACTGTGCATACGTGAAACACTAAAATATTTCAGAATTGTGTAACATGCGTTACAAAGAACTATGTACTCAGCAATTTAGGATAATATGTAACTGTCAGAATCTACTTTAATTCAAGCACTTTAGAATCCATTTTAAAGGTAAGCCATTTAGGAAACTCTAAAATGGGCGCTTAGGCGGATCCGCAAGATCCATACGGTAAATCGGAACCATATAAAAACCGTCCGTTTGTCTGCCAGTCTCATAGACGATGATAACTATAGAAATTTTCGTTATATTTTCAATCAGTTTAACCATAACATTTTATAGACCTTTTAAAATTTTGCTTGTTCTTGTGTTAAATTTAATTGTTCTTAATGTATCTTTATTGTTTGTTTTAGCGTAAGAATGGACCGGAGTGCTCATCACCATGCCGAAGAGCGCAACCGTCTCCTCGTATCGCAAGCACGCAAAAGAAAACTCCTGCGCAGCCAGCCGTCAATAGCAACGATACTGGTGGTAAGTTTGTACACTAAATCAGGTGTGGCGAACTTTTGTGCACATAAGATCTACTTTTTATTTTAAAAGTGAGTCGCGATCGCCCTGTTTCTTAGGTAGGAAGGGGGACGTTATTTCAATGTGCTTTTATATCGCCGTGCACTCTTGCGAGTTCCAGCAACATACATGAATATTTATTTATTGGGTTAAAAAGCTTTGTCTAGGGGAATAGAACTTGCGAGTGATCGACCAAAATTGGTAGCTTCAATCGACCGGTCGATCGCGATCGACTTGTTGATCACTCCTGCACTACACTATACATTTTACTAAACTTTGCTGGCGACTTTGCTCACCTAAATTCTGTTTAAAATTGACAAACTTTCTTGTTAACTTTGTATTCTTCTTTTTCACCTTAGCGATTGAAAAAAAAAACAGTTGTTATACAGATCTTTTTTAGGGTTCCGTACCCAAAGGGTAAAAACGGGACCCTATTACTGAGACTTCGCTGTCCGTCCGTCCGTCCGTCCGTCCGTCCGTCTGTCACCAGGCTATATCTCAAGAACGGTGATAGCTAGAGAGTTGAAATTTTCACAGATGATGTATTTCTATTGCCGCTATAACAACAAATACTAAAAATAAAATAAAATAAATATTTAAGGGGGGCTCCCATACAACAAACATGATTTTTAGGGTTCCGTACCCAGTATCTCAAGAACGGTGATAGCTAGACAGTTGAAATTTTCACAGATGATGTATTTCTATTGCCGCTATAACAACAAATACTAAAAATAAAATAAAATAAAATAAATATTTAAGGGGGGCTCCCATACAACAAACATGATTTTTTTACCGTTTCTTGCTCGATACTAATAACGTTGCCTTATGTTGCATAGATAATGGTACGGAACCCTTCGTGCGCGAGTCCGACTCGCACTTGACCAATTATTTATTACCTGTGAAGCTATGTACCTACCGATGTACTATAATATATAGAACATCGGTAGGCTGCAGTTTTCGAAAATCGAGCCCTCTTTTGGCCCCTTAAAGATCGAATAACCAAAACAATAAGATCTCTTTCAGTTTAAATAAAACCACTTTTTACGGATTCAGACGCGTGTATTTGTTTTAAATTTTGGTGACTACAGTCTCCGAAACCTCGGGCTAAAATTTGAAACAAATACACGCGTCTGAATCCGTAAAAAGTGGTTTTATTTAAACAAATGAGTCGCGCAAGTGTTAGAAAATATGTCTTTCAGTTTTAACATTCAATTTCAAAACATAAAGTATATATAAATAGTATCTAAATATTACTTAATTTGAAAACCTTTAATAACAGGTCTTCGCGATACAAAGATATTGTAAGATGCGATATATACCTGTATGATAAAATTCTAAGGATTGCGATACCTACATATATTCTGTAATTTATAGAACACAGAATCTGGTACCTTTTTCCTGAATACAGTATTAAATTTCATTTGGGAGAGTGGTTTCGCACATCTTTTTGTTATATAAACATATATCATCAAAACGAACTAAAAGGTTTTTCTTAACCTTCATAACATACGTACATACAGCAAATTGTTAGAAGAAAATTGCCAGCTCGCATTAAAACTCTGGTGAAAATAATATTATTATTTCTCCCAGCATTCGAAATGTTATTTGACAGATGCTAATGTTAAACTTGAAAATAATGCTGCCACATTTTTGGCAATAGTGTTTGCCAACCGTAATTTTTTTATCCCGGTTATTACCGATTATTCGAATCGACTAGAAATGTCGTACTAGCTATTGCTGCGAAGTCGTACGCGTGGAATTGGGAATCACTGCTTTGTATAATATAACATAAAGTAAAATAAACATGTCTTCAAAAACAAACAAGGTTAAAATTTCGCCATTTTACGATTAGCCATGATTTGATTCTCGTTGTACTGTTCTATGATTCTGGCGAGCATAGAACTATGCTGAACTCTAGTGAGATTATTAGTTATTTGTTCGCGTGAGTGAGATTGTACGCGCATATCTCAGAAATAACGTAATAAACAGGGTTGTACTGGTCGTATGAATCCGTAAAAATAGTCAACTTTAATTAACTTACAAAATTATATAAATCTACTAAAGATTTACGTACAGTTTTTTGTTTAATAACGGTTGGAGGACATCACTATTTTTAAAGCGTAATAACCTAGCAACACAGTAAACGTCAAATAACATTATATTATTATCGAACTCTGGGATAAGCTATAGTAGCTATTGACCGCAACTTAGTACGCGTGGAATTTGAAGACAAACCTTAACAAATTATACAGAACATCCATCCTCTTAAACCATTTTATACTATCTATAGTAATATTATAAAGCTGAAGAGTTTGTTTGTTTGTTTGAACGCGCTAATCTCAGGAAACGCCAGGTCCGATTTAAATAAAGCTTTCAGTGTTGTATAGTATATGTATCGAGGAAGGCTATAGGCTATATAACATCACGCTGCGACTAATAGGAGCTAAGTATCAGTGAAAATGTTGCAAAGACGGGGATTTATTTCCTAGTGTTATTTTTTGCTAGTGTGTTTATGTAAAAATAAAGTTTAATAAGAAATACATAATATCCGTTCAATTTATTATTGAAACGATTTATAGGTCACATATTATTGTGTAGTCGAGATGCTTTTAACGTACCCTTCTCCCAGCAGCCGAGTAAACTTCATATGTAATGTGTGTTTCACCTCCTCTTGAATTATTTAAAAGTTTTAGAGCACGTATATTACGAAAATACCTTCAGTTCTCTACTTATCTGGGACAAGGTTGCTTGTAGTTTATCCATTTGAAAATTACTTTCAAGTACTAACTATCTTTATCTATATAAATCTCCTGTCACGATGTTTGTCCGCGATGGATTCCTAAACTACTTAACCGATTTTAAATTAAATTGGCACACCGTGAGCAGTCTGGTCCAACTTGAGAGATAGGATAGCTTTGATCTTTAATTATAGTCGCAATTTTATTTTATTGAAAATATTTGTTTGTATGGCAAAACAACGTTTGCCGGGTCAGCTAGTCTTCTTCTTATATATAAAATTCACGTGTCACAGTGTTAGTTACCGTACTCCTCCGAAACGGCTTAGCCGATTTTATGAAATTTTACATGCACATTCAGTAGGTCTGTGAATCGACCAACATCTATTTTTCAAACTTTTTTTTTTTAGTATGGCAAAACAACGTTTGCCGGGACAGCTAGTAATATTATATTTGTCTGTGTGATGACGTATTGAGAATACAAGTATTACCATTTCCTTCCCAGGGTGCTCAAAAAGCCCACTAACGGATACTTTAGCGGGCTTTTACAGCATACAGATTACATCCTTGAAAATAAACTCTCTGCCAACACGCCTGGTCAGCGCGGCATAGTCTTTACTTACATAGAACAAATGAATCTTTACTTATTATAAAACAAAGTCGTTATTTTTGTATGTATGTCCATATGTGAGCTTATAATCTTTCAAAATACGCAACGGCTTTTGATGCGGTTTTTTTTTAATGATAGAGTCGTTGAAGAGGATGGCTTTTTGTATAATTTGTTAAGATTTGGTTTGTTAATTCTACGCGTAAGAAGTTGCGAGCAACAGCTACCTAGTATCCCTTCCAAAGTAGAGGAAGCCTGTGCCAAACAATGAAAAATAATTATTTATAGAAACTTAACTTATGCTAATTAGAAATTTTAAAGACGCAAGCTATTGCATTTTTACAACGCCAGCAGATAACGGGGACGAGGGAGTAACTTTATATTTACGACGTTGTTGAAGAAGGAACTTCCCACTGGAAGTAATATAAAATGAATTTAATGATATTTTCGCTGTAGAGTATGTCCTTTACGAGCACAATTTAAAACCACTCTAATATGTATATGTATACTATAGTTTCATTTTGTTTAACCTTAGAGTATAATACCAAAAGGAGTAGCCACACACCCAATTTTTAACTTACTTTATTAAAAGAAGGAGGTTCTCAATTCGTCTGTATGGTTCTTTTTTGTGTTTGTTACTTTATAACTTGTAACTGGGCAAAGCAATTTTAGTGATTCTTTTTTTATTTAAATACTGGTGGTACCTGTGTGGCCCTATTGGCACCAGGTTACGATCTAATGGTTATCTTATGAGAAATCGAGGAGAACCCCCAATGTTCAAAGGCATATGAAGTCGGTTGAAAATCCGATATTTAATCCTTGTTACCTCTGTTAGCTACCACAATCGAGATTTTGGAATAGAAAATTATTGGGCGTCTCGTCATAATAAAGCTACTCACGGAAAATCAGCTTGATAGTAATCAAGTGAAAAAAATGTACTACTATTATTATATTTACAGGAAATTATATTTTTGTATTAAAACTCTCTTGAGTTCGATTCTTGTCAATATGTATTGTATTCTTTATTATTTTCGAAATTGATTACTGATATTTATTATTGATCTTGTATTATACATATATACAATACAAATTAAATTGGATGTGTTCTTTGGCATATTAAATTACCTGTTTAGATCAGTATCATCTTTCCACTCCTTTTCATCTTTTATAACATTATTTGATCTTTCGATTATCTTTCAACACAATTATTTGCGTTCGTTACTTTGTTTTCCGTGTCATTTAAAAAAAATGCGTAGTCATGATCATCATCCTAACATAGCGCCTTTTTCCCATTGGGGTAGGCAGAGACTATAGAGCTTCAACTGCTACGATCCAAGCATACTGCTTATTGCTATCAATAATTTCGGATCTTTTTATAATTAAATAACTTGGAAATTGCAACAAATGTAGGACATATGAAGGCAATTTTTCTAGTCAGTAATTATAATAAGTATTTTAGGTATAGATTTAACTAACGGTTATAGTGCCAAGTAAAATCATTACTTATTTTAAAACAAAGTCGTTATTTTTGTGTGTATGTCACTATGTGAGCTTATATTTTCAAAACTTACGCAACGGATTTTAATACGTTTTTTTTTAAATGATAGTGTGGTTCAATAGGATAGCTTTTTTGTAATAATTTGTCAAGGTTTGATTTGTAAATATCACGCGTACAAAGTTGCTGGCAACAGCTAGTATTGTTATATTGTAGACGGGCTTCGTGGTGGAGTGGTTCATGTAACGGACTGCCGAACACGAGGTCGCGGATTCGATTCCCGCTTGGGACAATCATTTGTGTGATATTTATAAATGTCATACAAATGTTTGAACTGCGTCTGGGTGTTTACTATGTATTATAATTATGTATGTATTTACAAAAGAAAAGTAGTATATGTAGTATATCCGTATTCTGGTACCCATAATACAAACATATAAGCTTAGCTTGGGACTAGAGGACGTTGTGTGAAATGTCCTTGAATATTTATTTATTTATTTTATATACGAGAAAATACTACTTCTATGGATATTGACCTGTTTTTTGAAGTAATATGAATATTCTCAGCTCCTAATCTAGACTAGTTTATATTTTAAGGTCACATTTGATGAAGTTCTGAAGTAGGCCAAGGTCTGGAATCGAGCGAGACCTTTGCTTAGTTATAATTGAATCTGAAATTGTTCTGTAACAATTCTTCTGTATGTTTTTGTTATGTTTTTTACCTCATATCTTTTATGATTTTAATGATCCTTTTTCATTTGAAAGGTGGTGGTTCCCGTTTGGTCATATTGGCACCAGGTCAGGATCTGATGGTTATCTCCTGAGAAATCGAGGAAAACCCTCAAATTTCGAAGGCACATGAAGTCAATTGACTTTTTTTTTAAATAACTTAGTATTAAATTTTTGTCATGAAAGTGTCAGGTCATAAAGACACTTCGCCTCCGTAAAGGAATTGGAAAATGGGATGAAAATGGAATTATTGTCTGACAGATTCGTCAATAAAACATTTTCTCAACACATGCCATTTTATTGGTGTAACGAAATACCTGATGCCTTAAATTTGATACTATAGAGTTAATTTGCAATGGGGCTTATACTCTCGTTGTCACTTACGTACGTAATATGTACAATCGAAGTAAATGTAAATCGATGTCTCAGAGCCATTAAGTTTCACACGAATTTACGGCAAATAAGCTTTGTTTAGGGTTGTCTTAGTTTTATATTTATTTATTTACTAGCTGTCCCGGCAAACGTTGTTTTGCCATACTAAAAAAAAAAAGGTTTGATAAATAGATGTTGGCCGATTCTCAGACCTACTGAATATGAATGTAAAATTTCATAAGAATCGGTCTACCCGTTTCGGAGGAGTACGGTAACTAACACTGTGACACGTGAATTTTATATATTAGACTAGCTGACCCGGCAAACGTTGTTTTGCCATACTAAAAAAAAAAAAGTTTGAAAAATAGATGTTGGCCGATTCTCAGACCTACTGAATATGTATGCAAAATTTGAGAAGAATCGGTCAAGCGGTTTCGGAGAAGTACGGTAACTAACACTGTGACACGTGAATTTTATATATAAGATTATACTCTTTATTGTACACCATAGTAATAAAATTTACAATAAATTATAATTATAAATATAGTACAATGGGCAATCGCTAAAAGCAATTTCTGCCAGGCAACCTTTCTTTGGATGGAGATGTTTAGAAGAGAGAAGAGCAGTAGCTGTAGGTGCACTAATTATCTTAACACAAATAAATTTATAGACATACACTTATATACTACATACAAATAAACATATCTACAAAATTTCTACTCGAAGTCTAAAAGAATTTTTATCAGCTTCCAGAAATAAATAAATAAATATTCATGGACATTTCACACGACGTCCTCTGGTCCCAAGCTAAGCTTATATGCTTGTGTTATGGGTACCAGAATATGGATAGAATACATATACTACTTGTTTTTTTGTAAATACTTACTTATAATACATAGAAACACCCAGACGCAGTACAAACATTCGTATGACAATTAGAAAAATCACACAAATGATTGTCCCGAGCGGGAATCGAACCCGCGACCTCTTGATCGGCAGTCCGTTACATGAACCACTGCACCACGAGGCCCGTCAAAGTTTTTTTAAAAAGAAAGTTTTTTTGGTTCAATTAAATATCTGAAAGTCTAACAGCCGTATTCACAAACGTTACTGTGAGGTCTCATAGAAGGCATGGACGCACAGGGTAGCAAAATCATTTCACAAACAATACTTAAGTGGTGAAGCGCACTATTCGTTTGTTACACTGAATGCATAGCTAAGTTTTGTCTATGAATACAAAATCTCGATGAACGGAATGCACTGAGAAGTGTTACCCTATGCACAGTGCATCAACACTTAAGTACTTACTTAAGTAAATATTGTTTGTGAATACGGGTGTTATACATCTCTTTCCACCCCATTAACGTCCCACTGTTGGGCACGGGTCTTCTCAACTTTGGGAGGGGTTATGGTCTACTATGCCGCGCTGACCGGGCGTTTTGGCACATGGTTTGTTTTCGAGATTTGTATGTCTCATAGAGATTGTATCTGTGTAAAATAGCTTTTGGCTGGCTTTTCCAGCATCCTTGGATAAAGAAGTGTGGTGACACTTGTTTTCTCAATCCGTGCCTACAAGGACATGGGTATAATGCATTTCTAATTATTATTAGTATAGACTAAATTATAATGGAAAAAATGATAACCATAAGCGGGACTTGAACCCGCGACCTCGGAATGCCGTTCCGTCGCTCTCCCAACTGAAAATGGTTATCATTTTTTCCATTATAATTTAGTTTATTTAGTAAAAGCATAGCGTGTCAATCGCAAAATATTAATAAATTAATATTATTAGTATGTCATGGACAGTAATTGAGTAAGAGGTTATGACATCTCAAGCCTTTCTATGCCTAATATAAGATTGTCATTACCAAACCATAGGCAGAACAGCTTTTTGAAACATGCCTTGACTTGGATCTAAGCGTAAAAAAAAGGTAGAGAATACCGAACAGTTAGACATAAGATAATTAAAATATACAGACTAAAGTTCTTAGTAGATAAAACTTAAAGATAGTTCTTTAAGTTTATTTTTATGTTACTATTATGTGACCGAATGACATCACACAATATGTATAATCACCACTAGATCACGGTGAATTCAAGGGCAACAACTAAGATTTGTTTACTTGACCCGTCAAGTGCTTTTTTGTGGATTTTTCTTGTTATTGATATAAAACAGGATAAATGATTTATATTATAC
Organism: Orgyia antiqua; assembly: GCA_916999025.1. Classification (NCBI taxonomy): domain Eukaryota; kingdom Metazoa; phylum Arthropoda; class Insecta; order Lepidoptera; family Erebidae; genus Orgyia; species Orgyia antiqua. Next base: position 25,376,309 of record OU779868.1, read on the forward strand.
ATACTATGTAGATATTGCCCGCGACTTTATACGCGTGGAATTCAAAAACTGACAAATATACAAAATTGCCTTGGTCTTGAACCACTCTATCTATTAAAAAAACTGTATTAAAATAGGTTTTATAGTTTTAAAGATTTTAGTTCATAAAGGGACATCCATTCAAATACATACAAAAATAACGACTTTGTTTTATAATAAGCAAAGACTTTTCCGCATAAGTGTTCCAATTTTAAAATTTTTACCGAACTTGCAGCAGTGTTATTTCAACCTATTGTTACTGCTATCTTATTACATAGTCATTATCTTTATCTTTACTTCTTATAAAACAAAGTCCTTATTTTTGTATGTATGTCCCTATGTGAGCTTATATCTTCAAAAATACGCAACGGATTTTGATGCGGTTTTTTTCAGTAGATAGAATTGTTCAAGAGAATGGCTTTTTTGCATAATTTGTTGGGGTTTGCTGTATATTGGATGAGATATGATTAAATTTGACGAGAAACCCGGACGCACGGGAGCTATAAATGAAAACGCTGCCTTATCTATGTGAGGTACAACAAACTAATGTATGGAGAAATTGTTTGTTGCCTAAAGTTCTTAAAAAAAAGTCCGCGAAGGCATATGTCTATCTTTCAAGGGAAACCCGCTATACCCATAACAATGTCAAAAAAAAATCTCAAATTCAATAGGGTGTTTTCAAAAGCTATTTATGTGTATATAGTAACATTTTTAATCAAATTAAATAGCTTAGTTAGCTTATGCAATTAATATAGATTATAATTACTCTTTACAGCATGCAATTTAAATGAATATCTTAGGAGATATGACGAAAAAAGAATTACGTGCGACAAAATAAAATACCTAAACTGTTGGCTGAGCAACGCGAACGTTTCCTCGGTCTTCTATCCATACTCCAATGTTTGGAGTAAGGATGTTTATTGTGCTTTCAAGTAAAGACTACTGGATGGATTTTCATGAAAATTTCCAATGGAAAATGGAATAGAAAATGAACTTATTTTTTATCCCTTTCACCGCGGGTAACACCACGGGGCATAGCTAGTATTATATATAAATCTTCTGTACGTGTGTTTGTAATTGAACTCCTCCTAAACGGCTGAACCGATTTTGATGAAATTTGTTGTGTTTATTCAAGGGGGTTTGAGGATGGTTTTGATTCACAATTGGCTGGACCGATTTTGATGAAATTTTTTGTTGTTGATTTTTACACAGAATTGTATGGCAAAACTTTTTTCTAATCATTGTTTGATGTTTAAGGCTAGATTGATGATAGATAACTCTTGATTTCTAAACATTTTGACATGGACATTGGACATTGCACCAGGATTAAGTCAATAAGTAGGTACTAGCACAAAGGGCTAAAAAATCCTTATTACAAAAATATGAATATGTGTACAGACAGTATTTCTTTTATGATAACATAATCTATTTTTGGCAACCCTACGTGTATATAGTCACAAGGCCGACAAGGTGGTGATGCCCTTTTATGTTTATAGATCAGAAAGTTAACTTTACTGTTCGTGAATCATGCCCGAAATTTTGTTAGATGAGCGTTTTTATGACCTTGAGCGCATCATTATGCGAGTATAGCAAGCACATGTCAGTACTTATAAAGACTGACTTTAGTACACTTATTGTATATGTGTGATATTTAACTATACAATTGTTAACCTAAATCACTCTCCCCCAATCTCTCTACAGCCTATTAACGTCCTACTGTTCGGCGCCGGCCTCCACCACTTTGGATGGGTTTATGGTTAAGTAACTTAATTATTACTAATATTTGAAATGCAAAAGCAACTCTGCACGATTGAATGAATGAATGAATGAAAACTCTTTAATGCACGCCAGAAAATAACTTACAAATATTAATAACAATAAATCTTATATTAGGTACAAAAGACGGTCTTATCGCAAATATTGCAATCTCTTACAAACAACCGTGAAATGGAGTCGATTGAATTTAAGAGAGACTAAACTAAAACCTAAAACTTAAAAACAAACTTACATTACATTACTAAATAAAATATGTATATTTATTTAAATATAGAGGTAAAACAATTTACATAAACATACATACTACACATACATACATTTATAATACATAACATACTTATTACAGCGACAGGTAGTGTTCTTTAAGATTTTTCTTAAACGATGCTTTAGTTTGAGCACCCCTTATGGATTCTGGCAGCGCATTCCACAAGCGAGCTGCCTCAACTGTAAATGATTTACCTTAAAAGGTTGTAGAATGAGCAAGTATAGTTAATACTCGGTTTTCCGATGATCTGAAATCCTTTGCATGTGTGTCGTGGAGAAACTCGAAACGATTGTTGTTATTTTACCACAAAATAGTGTACTTATTTAAACTAATTTTTTAACTGTAGAGAGGAAATAGGCAAATTATAATGCGAAAAAGGGATAAGTAATTCAAGGCGTACCTACGTAAGGCGCGTTGTGGTCGCGATGTCTAAGCTAAATAACAACTGCGAGAGACAGTACCTTGAGACTTGCCTCAAGTGAAAAAAATGTACTACGGATCCCGTACTATCATGTTTTCTTCAACAATTTTATATGTTACATCAAAGGAGCGTATTATCGAAGTAAACATGTCATAACGAATAGCTAAAATCCTCGTGGGAAATATACAAAGCCAACGTAGTAACATGGAATCCGAAAGTGAAATAATCATGAAATAACGTGGTAATATATATATATATATACTAGCTGTCCCGGCAAACGTTGTTTTGCCATTCTAAAAAAAAACAAAAAAGGTTTGAAAAATAGATGTTGGCCGATTCTCAGACCTACTGAATATGTATGCAAAATTTGAGAAGAATCGTTCAAGCCGTTTCGGAGGAGTACGGTAACTAACACTGTGACACGTGAATTTTATATATTAGATATATTTTTTTTTGTTTTGAGATTCACAACAACCGTAAACCATTTTGAACTTACATCTTAATAATATTTCTTCTATCTTATTGTACAGTCATTTGGTTAAAATATGCGAGGCTACCTGGAAAGGTTTTCGCGAGTTTTGATAATTGGCAATTTGTATAGGTTTTGATGTATCTTCTTCTTATATATAAAAATCAATTGCTGTTCGTTAGTCTCGTTAAAACTCGAGAACGGCTGGTCCGATGTTTGTTATTTTGGTCTTTAAATATTCGTGAAAGTCCAGGGAAGGTTTCAACGGTGGCAAATTATATAAATCTCTATAATTACACGCGTACGGAGTAGCGGGCATTAGCTAGTATATAATGAATTTCAACTTTGCCACCTCGAATCGTGCTATTAGCAAATTTAAGATTAATTTCATAAGCTGATGTTATAAGCGCCTAGTTATTTTGTTGTAGCAATCTGTTTGTATATGATTTCTTTTATACAGATATTAAATGATCAAACTGTAGAATTTTTATCGTAAGAAAAATACCATTTATGCAGGGGCGTAGCGTGCCTTGGTGGGGCCCCGTATAAAAATTTATTTGAGGGCCCTTAAGAAAGATAAATAAAATTGGGAAGTATTTATTAATTTTTGACTACGCACTTCGGGGACCCCTGTAGCCTGGGGGCCCCGTATAATTGATACGGCTGATACGGCGGTAGCTACGTCCCTGTATTTATGAATAATTATATTTCTCAGATGTATGCTTTATTTTGGAGAAATAAAAGTAAATAATTTTTTTCTGATTTTTGTAGAACAAATAGTGTATATATACTTTGGTGGTTGGATCGTTACGGGTAATTTGTACCTGAATGATTTTCCATGCTATTACAGCTCAGCATATTCTATAAACAAATAATCGTGCTAGAAAATTTGCTAAATTGGAATTACGCGTATGGCCAGACTCTGAAAGGCCATTAAAAATACTCAAAAAATACTTATTTTACTCAGAGTAATATCGAACGCGTTTCTGTTACTATAGGGTGCTAATGAATCTAAAGATTGTGTGTGTTTGTAATTGTAGCATGGAAGAAAACAAATATTTTATTTTAACTATAACAAAATTATTTCGTATTCGGAACAACGCGTTCTGAATTATTCACAAATCGTTCTCCTTCTATATGTGACTTGCTTACATTGATTTACATACATAGGTCAGTAACCTCGCGAACTTGTTGATAGTATACCAGTATGGTTCTCTTTTTTTCCATTTCTCTGCTTGGGAGATGGTTTTATTTTAGTTATCATTTACGAGTGTATTGTGTTGTGGCGTCGACACATGGTCGGGTATACGGCGCGTGCGCAGGTCAGTCGACGCGGTTCGTTTGTTGCGCGCGCTTATCTTATAAAATCGATCAATAACTTTTGAAGCGTGGTGACTACTTAAACTTTTTATATTAGATTTAAAAAATAAACAGACTTTTTACATACAAGTGAAATGGCAAGAATATTTTAATTTTTTCAATTTGATATAAAAGTGCAAAAAGTTACCTAAACAAAGACTTTAATTAGTGTTTTAATATTGTTTGGATGTTGACTCGTGTGTCAGTGCCAAGCTTTTAGCGCGCGTTTTAATGTCGTCCGATGACACCGAACAGTGCGTCTACCCCGTTAATTTTTTTAACCACTTTTTATTTATACCCTCGTTCGTGTAATAACTAGTACTAAGTGATACATTTTGTTAGATAGTGTGTTTGTCAACAAAATGGAAATGCTCACGGTGCAAGACGGTCCTATAGTATTTTCTTGGATTGTTTTCCTTTTGCTAATATGTCGATGTTATTATCAAATAAGTTACATCAATATTGCTGGTAAGTTAATTTTATTTACTTACTACATACTTATGTTTTAATTAATCTTATCACATAGATATACGAATACAGCAACAGTAAAGATCCATTATTATGATTTATTAAACAACTTTTTTTTCATTTTCAATCTTTGTAAATAAATAAATGAACAGAATGAGACACATGATAATATCTGTTGTGTAACTGATTTGTAATTAAAAATAAAATATTTACATAATATGGTAGAAAACTGACGGGCCTCGTGGTCTAGTTCAGGTAACGGACTGCTGTTCTCGAGGTCGCGGGTTCGATTCCCACTCGGGGCAATCATATGTGTGATATACCTACATATAAAATTCTCATACAAATATTTGTCCTGCGTCTTGGTGTAACTATGTATTATAAGTATGTATTTACAAAAGAAAACTAGTTTATATATTAAATCCGTATTCTGGTATCCAAAACACAATCATAATTAGCTTAGCTTGGGATCAGAGGACGTTATGTGAAATGTCTATAAATAAATATATTATTATTTATTTAGATAGGTACTTTGTTTTTAAACTCTTTAAGTGGCTCTTTGCATTAACGACGTTCGGCGACACTAGCGCTCTGGGTGGCGCGCCACGTAAGTAGCGGCAGGATGAGTTTGAAATTGTCTATTAATGAAGTACGAGTTAGAATGATGATTGTCTCAAAGGATTAACACGCCTTGTTTTTCTAACATAAGATTTCAAAAATAATAAAAGCTATGGCTAACGTAATAATCCTCAAAACAGGATTTCAACCCATAAGGCTGGTTTTAGTGTCACCCGGACCGTCGGTACGGATCGCTCCGTATAGACCAATCTACCGCTCAAATTTTCGTTTCGTCATCCCTAAAATTGCCGTATAATGTGAGAAATTCTCCCGCGATGGCTCTCTGCTCCATTAAAGGGTGAACATGTAGTCTTTTTCTTTGCTTTGTAAGGGCGCAAGAAGGCTGATAACGCGGAAAACTGATAACGCCGCAGCCAGTGGCGGATGTCTGCGTGTTTCAGATAGCTCACCGCCTATGTATCAGTGATAGAAAAACAGGTCTTCCATTTTTAATAGACACAGGAGCCAACGTCTCCGTGCTACAAAGATCTACAACATCCTTTTCATTCACAAAGATCTTGGCACATGTTTGCATGTTTTTATACGCACAGATGCAGTACGATCTCGCCCGGAGATGTACGCGTTTATTACCAATAAATAGCTACTCATAGTACTCATCCAACAAAACTTTTATCTTCTACCAATCCCATCAACCCTAAAGCTACTCACAGCTTCAATTTTATGTTTGTTGAGTAATATAGGGCAATAATGACACTCACAACATTGGATGCATTTGCGCTCGTCTGTACACCGTGGTGCTTCTAAAATAGTTAAAATGGTACAAAATATGCGCGAAACTGGCGAAACACCTACTCCATAAATCTCGGATATCTCACTGGAGGAGATCCCAGTTTTCACAATTAAATTTTTTATTATAATAAAAGTCTTTGTGATTTTATTCACTAGCTTTTAACATACAGAACGAATGATACAGAATGTAACGGACAACAGTCCTGCCGGTACTATTAAAACTCACCACTAGTGGCGCTGCATTCTATACGCAAAGAGCCTATAGTAATTTTATCTTAACTTGATTATCATAATCTGTAATTCTTGTCTAATAAAAAATAATATTTGCTAGTCTGCCACTATAAACAATTTATTAATAACGTTTATTTTAAAAACTAGAAATTCAGTTTAATAGAAAAACTAATTAAATTCCCCCATATACATATAAATATTGGGTAAATCTGAGAGTCGAACAATATATTATACTCTTTAGATCCTCGGGCCATAAGGGGTTTCAATAAGTACACATCTAAAACTGCATGGCACAATTACTAAGAGAACAAAACAATAAGTTTTAAAACTATTACTCGGTACGCGTGGAATTTTAGATCCTTATATATTTTATTACCGTTTAAACCTTCCCTGGACTTTCACGAATATTTCAAGACCAATATCACCAAAATCGGCCCAGCCTTTCTCGAGTTTTAGCGAGACTAACGAACAGCAATTGATTTTTATATATAAGACTAGCTGATGCCCGCTACTCCGTACGCGTGGAATTTTAGATCCCCATATATTTTGTCACCGTTTAAACCTTCCCTGAACTTTCACGAATATTTCAACACCAAAATCGTGAAAATCGGCTCAGCCGTTCTCGAGTTTTAGCGAGACTAACCAACAGCAATTGATTTTTATATATAAGACTAGCTGATCCCCGCTACTCCGTACGCGTAGAATTTTAGGAACTGTTTAAACCTTCCCTGGACTTTCATGAATATTTTAAGACCCAAATTACCAAAATCGGCCCAGCCGTTCGCGAGTTTTAGCAAGACTAACGAACAGCAATTGATTTTTATATATAAGATATAAATTCACTAAATTCAATATGTTTACTCAATATTCACATAGACGGAGAGAAAACTTCAATCTTCCTACGCATAGATAGAGGATTCATCGAGCAATAAACGAAATAATCGAATCATTGAATTGAATCGAGTGTTAATTGATGTTGTCACACACTCGCGTGTCTAGTGTTCATGAATGTCAGATAGGAAGACAGTTGAAGACATGATGTAATTAGATTTTTTGATATCGTCATATTACGAGTGAAATATGAAAGTGTATTCTTATATCGCGGTATAAGAACCAGATGAGCGTATCTACAAAAAAATAAAAAAATCGTTTATTTTCACATAACAGTTCACAATGTAGTCCTTTATGAAATGTCAAAACAACGTACGGCTATATTCATTACTTCACTAATTCCAAAAAAGCGAAATAACGTAAGAAAGAACCAATTTTGAATTAACCAGCAAAACGTATTAAGAATACCGTTAAATTAGTTTTAATTTTCATGCAATTTGTCGGGGCTTTAAGAACGTATTTGCAAAACAATTATTGTTAATCACCGAATGTTAATTATTTTACGATATCGAACTTTTTGTGTTTTCAGAAGTAAATAAAGATTACGTTATGATTGATTAAATGCCCATTTATTTTTATTTATTCTTTCCATAATTTACACAAAATAAATCTTAGCTTCACAAACGACGTAATTAAGTTAGATAACAGTATAACCTAAAAATAAAATTGGTCAAGTGCGAGTTGGACTCGCGCACGAAGGGTTCCGTACCATTATCTATGCAACATAAGGCAACGTTATTAGTATCGAGCAAGAAACGGTAAAAAAATCATGTTTGTTGTATGGGAGCCCCCCTTAAATATTTATTTTGTTTTATTTTTAGTATTTGTTGTTATAGCGGCAATAGAAATACATCATCTGTGAAAATTTCAACTGTCTAGCTATCACCGTTCTTGAGATACAGCCTGGTGACAGACGGACTGACGGACGGACAGCGAAGTCTCAGTAATAGGGTCCCGTTTTTACCCTTTGGGTACGGAACCCTAAAAATTAAGAGCCACATTAACTTATGTCAACCGAATTTAAAATATATATTTACTAGCTGACCCGGCAAACGTTGTTTTGCCATACTAAAAAAAAAAAAGTTTGAAAAATAGATGTTGGCCGATTCTCAGACCTACTGAATACGCATGTAAAATTTCACAAAAATCGGTCAAGCCGTTTCGGAGGAGTACGGTAACTAACACTGTGACACGTGAATTTTATATATAAGATATTGTGTCCTTATAAGCATTTTTAAACGAATATTTTTATGTATTTCAAAGCTCTAATAGTAGCACAATATATTAATATGTATTTTTATTTCTCCAGCGGTATATTACCAGTATTAATGAGGTGGTAAAGTTTGAAGTGGTTCCATCTGACTCTTACACCGCGATATTTAATAACAGTCATGATTATCGTGATTCAGAACAATGCCGATGTCCTTAAATTGCGGAAGTAGAGTAGTAGACGGGCCTCGTGGTGGAGTGATTTATATAACGGACTGCCGATCATGAGGTCTCGGGTTCGATTCCCGGTCAGGACAATCATTTATGTGATGTTTTTAATTGTCATACAAATGTTTGTACTGCGTCTGGGTGTTTATTATGTATTATAAGTATGTATTTACGAAAGAAAAGTAGTTTATGTATTCTATCCGTATTCTGGTACCCATAACACAAGCATAATAAGCTTAGCTTGGGACCAGAGGACGTTGTGTGAAATGTCCATGAATACAAATACAATACAAGTAATCTGTCTGTTTGACGTTCTTTCACGCCAAAGTTACTGGATGGAACTAAATTAAGTTTAGTACTAGAGGTATTAAAGGTTTCTTATTCAACCAAGTTTCGAAGTATTTGTTTACTAAAAACCGTTCAAGTAGAGTTGAACACGCACTCGATAACTGATATAGATGAACCGCGAAATTTTTAAATCTCTAGCTATTATTTTTTCAGTGATACACCCTGGAGACGAACTGACAGCGAAGTTTCGGTAATAGGGTTCAGTTTTACCTTTTATTAGAAACTCTGAATTACTCTGAAAAGCACTATTATTGAAACGGTACTTTTTCTATCTTGTTCCACCTTGTGTATCATTCGGGAGATGATAAAATTACTTAGGCTATAGTTTGTTGTGTTTGAGTACCTCATAGCGAGATAAATAACACGTTGGTCTGCGGTTAAGGGTACACATGATATATGTCGATATCGATTACATTTTTACTTGTATGTAGGTACCAGGTAGGTACCAGGTAACCATAGTGGTTACATCACCTACTATTTACCTACTACCTACCTAGTAGTTTGAAACAAATCGCTTATATGGTACCGATTAATTATTTATCAAGATTCTTTTGATATTGTTTAGTGCTTAATGAATATATGTATAAAAATATTACCTGTATGACTTTTCCACTCTCTCGGGGATACAAATGTCACCACCCGCATGTTCTACCCAAGGTGCTGTAAAAGCTAGCTAAGGGGCATTGTACACACATAAGATCCTCTGTGAGAGACGGTAAACTCGAAGATAAACCCTATGCCAACATGGCTGGTCAGAGTGGCATAGACAGTGGCGGATTTACCCTAAGGCCCGGGCCTAGGGCGGCCAGATTTACGGGCGGTGATTTACAAAAAAGATTCTTAATTACGAGGGGCGGCTGATAAGTTCGCGGCCTAGGGTACTTAATGAAAGAAATGTCTAGTTTTTTAAATTTTATTTTTCAATATATTCACCCTCAAGTGAAATACACTTCTCACATCGTGAATACAATGCCTTTAAACCATTGAAATAATACTCTGAAGATTTTTCTTAAAAATGACACTCCACGGCTGACATCATCTCATTCTCATCTGAAAATCTTCGTCCCCTTAACTCCTTTTTCAGTTTCGAAAAAAGGAAAAAGTCACTAGGAGCCAGGTCCGGACTGTAGGGAGGATGATCAATTTCTACGAACCCGGTGGCTTTTAAAGCATCCCTCGAAACTCGAGCGATGTGACCGGGCGGGTTGTCTTTGCAGAAACAATACACCGCGCGTCAGCTTGCCACGTCTCTTCTGTACGATTGCTTCACGTACCTGACCCAATAAATTGGCGTAGTATTGACCATTCATAGTAGTTCCTTTTACTAGTTAGCAAGCAAGTAATCAATTAATAAAATTCCCTTGCTATCCCAGAAAATAGTCGCCATAATCTTAGAGGCCGACTTTTCTACTTTAAACTTCGTTGGTGGTCTTTCTCCTTTTTATTCCACTGCATAGACTCTTGTTTGGACTCCGGATCATACTGACGAATCCAGGTTTCATCTACCGTCACAATGCGGTTACAAATTTTATCCAAATCGTGCTGACACAACTCTAAAAAATCCTTACAACTCGCCAGTCGTCGTTGTTTGTCGAGTGGTGTGAACATTCGCGGCGCCCAACGCGGAAAAATTTTTTTCATGTGTAAATTTTGGTGTAAAATTTCTCCAATTCGCTCTTTACTAATCTGTAACTCTTCAGCTATCTGCCACAATTTTATTCTTCGATCGGCTAATAAAAATTTTTCAATTTTTGAATATTTTCTTCGGTCACAACGGTCACAGGGTGACCCGGGCGGTGGTCATCTTGACAGCTCTCTCTTCCTTGTTTAAAAAGTCGAGCCCATTTTTACCATTGTATATGATGGCCTGGAAGCCTGAAGAACCGATGACATTTCTTCAAAAATGTCTTTCGGAGACTTTCCTTTCTTTACAAGAAATTTAATCACTGCGCGGTGCTCAAAATTGCGAGTTTTCCGTTTCGGTCGACATGGTATTGTTGCTTGTCCAGGATTGATTTATTTATGAACCAAATTGAACAAATGGATGTTATTTATACTATAAATTAGTGTCGCAAGATGTTCTATGAGTAACAAGATGATACCTTTTCGTTAAGTACCTTAGGTCGCGAACTTATCAGCCGGCCCTCGTACAACAAAACAAAATTTTCTTGCGAAATAACACTGAATTTTTCTCCTAAATTTATAAATATATTTAGATAAAAGTTGGCAATGAAGTAATTTCATTATGTAGTCGGCTAATGGCCTGGGGCCTAGGGCGGCTAATGGCTTGGGGCCTATGGCGGACGAGACTGCAAATCCGCCACTGGGCATAGGAGACCACAATCTCTCCCAAAGTGTAGGAGGACCCTGCCCAACAGTGAGACGTTAATGGGCTGTAGAGAAAGAGATACCACTAGTTTTCGTAAACAATCAATCTACTAAATCCGTGTCTTCTCCCTCAATTTAAACAGATTTAATTTCACAATATTACAGTAAAAGGCTGGTTGACAGTGATAAGATGGGACTTATCTCAATAATAGCGACCTCCCTGGGGCGAATTTTTAAGATATAGGTTTTGTTTCATAAAACTTTTAATTGAGCTTTTCATAAAATAGTAAAAATAACACCCATCATAAAACCAAACAGTGGTGTTTACAGTTTTGTTTAAATAGGTGTTTATGAACTACGTACTAACATCTGTGTTTGTCATAGCTCATGCGCCATTCGTTCTATAATTATTTGCTAAACAATGTAGTTCTAGGCAAATACCTATGACCTAGGAAATTTTAGTTTCCATGTCACTGCTGTGTAACGAAAAATATTGAAACATCTATCAACTAAACAATCGCTTTGTAATAACAAAATAACAAAATTACTTACATTTATATATATGGTATTTATTTCTCTTATTGATAGCACACAATGGGATTGTTGGCTTAAATAGATCACAATAATTGTATTTTTTCATTTAACTTCTTATTTTTGAGGTTTACGGATATTTTCTACTTAGTTCATGGTACAAGCGTAATGTTTGTCCAACCGTCAATAGCAGACATGGAAGGTATGTAACTTTTTCGATACATTTTGTCCCCAAATTGGCTTATAGATCAATTTTCAAATGAAAACCTAAATGTTTCGTTTGTACTTATTAATCAATTTGCCCAATCGAATTCATTGTCATGTGCTTTTAAACGATACGCCTATTAATAAAAAACTGGGAAACTGACGTTAATAAACCTATTTTACGTTCCACCCAACGACCCACTGCGCTCATATCTCCATTGTTTATAGCTGTCATTTTAGATGCTGTATGAAACGGGCTCATCTGTGTAAACATGACATAATTAAAATAGATGGGCCATGTAATAATCTAATTATTAAAATGTGTCGTTAGTAAAATCAGATGAGTTTCAGTTTCCAAGAACAATTAAAAAATGTATGTCTATCCATTATTATATTAGCCTTATTTATAAAAATAGCTAAGTATTTCGGAATCGACTCCGAATGTTGTGTAATGTTGTTTAACTGAGCTACATATTATTTTACCGCATATAGGTCAGGCAACTAATCTTAGTTCCGCGTTATCGGTACTATATATAATCACAATTATTTCTGCTGCTATTTTGACTAGGGGATGCTTGTTCCCCTTCTTATTCACACCCCGTTAATATTCCATTGTTAGGCACGGGCCTTTTCCACTTCGGAAGAGGTTTTGTTTACTATGCCGCGTTGACCAGGCGTATTGGCTTGGCATATGGTTAAGTTTCTAGTTACCGGTCTTTCAAAGCGTTTGTTATCTGGTTATGGTATCCTCCTGATTAATACTGTAAAGGACTAAATTAAAACCAGTTCGCTTCCCTCTGGAATCAGCTGCTACGAAGTTACTTAAACATTGGGGTAGTTATTAGCCGAGTGTCTCTCTAGAATTTTTTTTAAAATAAGCTGCCTATGTTATTATTAATGTTGTGCTTATTTTAAACAGTGTCTTAGTGATCTTAACGCGTTCAATGCTGAATAATTTGCGAATTTATAGCCAATGCTAATAAAAGAGTCATTCGCCCAGTGCTGAAAACGCGTATGTGCGTTCAAAAAATTTTTCGCGTAGTGCTAAGAACGCTTATAAGCGTTCATAGAAAACTCGCGTAGTGCGGCTGGACGCTATAGCGCGTTGTCTTTTACCTTCCCGCAGTGCGGCCGACGCTTATGTGCGTTCGGTAACTTTCGAGTTTTATGACTGTCATATAACAATTACGGGTCATATAAAGGTGTTGGATGGATAAAGGTGCTTCCACACTAGTGTTTATTTGTAAGAGATTTTGTGAAGTTTACGCCATAATATACCTTCGTTCGGTTTTGTTAAAATAGTAAGTTATACCTTAATAAAACAGTAATAGTAAAGGTACCTTCTCCCGAAAGCCCTTTTATTCTTAATTTTTTTTATTTACGACACTTCGCCCGCCTCGTAATAGACACCATTTATAAATATACTAAAACTACCTATTACTTTAGTTAAAAGAGCGAGTCATAATAAAATTATTTCAATAATCTATTGTACTAAATTAGGTTATTGTAGACGGGCTTCGTGGCGTAGTGGTTCATGTACTGGACTGCCGTTCACAAGGTCGCGGGTTCGATTCCCGCTTGGGACAATTATTTGTGTGATATTCATAAATGTCATACAAATGTTTGTACTACGTCTGGGTGTTTTCTATGTATTTTAAGTATGTATTTACAAAAGAAAAGTAGTATATGTATTATATCCGTATTCTGGTACCCATAACACAAGCATAATAAGCTTCGCTTGGGACCAGAGGACGATGTGTGAAATGTCCATGAATATATATTTATTGTTGTCGTCGCCGCCGCCCCACCCCCCTGCAAGATTCGTAGCAGAAACCTGACTAGTGTGTAGTCTCCTTTACAATTCCACATTTTACGACCGCTTCGAAACAATAGACACCCAGAATACACGTTATAAACGCACAGGTGCGGCGCACCCCGCTTGCCTACAGATTTTTTTTGTATGGACGCGTATACGCGTCGGCCCGCACTTGGTGAAGATCAGAAAAACGCGCATAAGCGTTAGCCGCACTGAACGTATTAAACTCTAAGCTTGTTAAGAAAACAAACACAAGTGAAATAATTTAAATACATATTACTTTTAATCGTAAACATACAAATTTTACTTACACATATCGCTCTAGTCTGGTATGTTTCTGATGCAATGAAAATTTTATTAATTCGGAAATGATGTCATATTTCTTTATTTCTTATGTGCATATTTTTCATTAGTTACATTTTATGTGGTGAATGCTTAATTATAATTCAAAACATGCATTTATTTGCGTGTCATATATACTTACAAAATGCAGTACTTAGGACGTCAATTTTCGTTCCTGGATAACTAGTCGACCTGCTTCACGATGCACTCGATGTGGATTACGAAATTGCATACTTTGATGCTGTACTTGACGTAACTGGGAACTCGGCATATTTCCCAGAACAAGTTTCTGTAAAGGAGACGCTATTTCCTTTATAGAACTGCACTTCTATTACATTGTACACCATTCCTTTTTTTTCTACAGTGCTTTGATGACGAGTTGCATTATGTGAATGTGTGAATTTTTTTTTAAGTCAATAAGTTTCATGTACAGATAAAAAATGGCAATCAGGACTAAAACAAAGCAGACGAAATCGCTTACTAACAATTGGCATTGTTCATATTTTTTTTAAACTCTTAATTCGAAAACCATTTTCGGGGAATAGAGTTTCTGATCATGATCCATTAGATTTTTTAGGAAAATTTGCTATATTAATGATTATTTTTCCAAAAAAGCAAATGATCTCTATTTGCCCTTGAAATGAAGGACTTAATATTAGTTCTTGGGGATATACTACTCTGTGGTGGAGTAGAAATTGGTCTATTATATCAACTTGGCAAATTTTAAAAGATGCATTGCAGTCTGTCTTAAGTCAATCAGGAAAAGTCAATACACAGATTGTGTACAACGATGACGTCACAGCATTTAAAATAATATCTTTAAGTATTGTTTTTAAATTCTTTATAGTGAATATTTCAATAATATTGAAATTAGTTGCTTAAAATAGTAGTAGTAGTATTTTCTTAAAAAAATATAAAAATAGCAGGTCAAAAATTATGAACAATCCCAATTACATTGTGAATTAAAATTGTAATAGTATTTCAAATTATTTGTTTCAAGTCTAGAATAAGCTCTCTATAGTCATGTGTCACAGCCAGTATGTCAATAATTAATTCAGCAACGAGAAGACTGAACTGGCATTCCCATCTATTATTTAGTAAGCCTCAACAATTGCTACAGCTCGTTTATGACATCTTAGCTCATAAGGGAATGGGTAACTTTCTTATAAAATGTAGTCTAATTTATGATGTGGCTAAAGTTAGAATGATGTCATATTATTAAGGATTTTTGTTTACATACAGAAGATACAACTATCTATAAGCATGTACATCCCGAAATAATGTCCTGTCCTATGTTTAAATATGTACTCATTTCATAGTTCCTCGCGTAACTGCTCGTTCTTCATTTACTTGCTAATTTACGTTTTGTATTGGTGCCACACTTAAGATGCAGTTGGGACCTAAACCGCAGTAGCATCTTATGTTACGTTGTAGGTAACGATTTGGCTATGATGTACTGGAATAACTTTCCGCAATTTTTTGAAAGATCACGGGTGCTATCTGTTCATTTTCTTTATTTTTGTTTCTAAAATTATGATAGACTTGAAAATTCTTTGCAGATGTTGATCAAGATGAACTAACTGTTTTAAATCATGGTTTAGTTTTTGAAAGTTGTTCAGATTATGATTCAGATTAACCTGTTAATAATTGATACTTCAGCGTGGGGAGGCCCCCACCAAGATGGACTGACGACATCATCAAATGTGCAGGCAGTCGCTGGATGTAGATATCGCAGATCTATATGATACGCAATATAAACTTGCGTGTCATTTTTAGGGTTCCGTACCCAAAGGGTAAAAACGGGACCCTATTACTGAGACTTCGCTGTCCGTCCGTCCGTCCGTCCGTCCGTCCGTCTGTCACCAGGCTGTATCTCAAGAACGGTGATAGCTAGAGAGTTGAAATTTTCACAGATGATGTATTTCTATTGCCGCTATAACAACAAATACTAAAAATAAAATAAAATAAATATTTAAGGGGGGCTCCCATACAACAAACATGATTTTTAGGGTTCCGTACCCAGTATCTCAAGAACGGTGATAGCTAGACAGTTGAAATTTGCACAGATGATGTATTTCTATTGCCGCTATAACAGCAAATACTAAAAATAAAATAAAATAAATATTTAAGGGGGGCTCCCATACAACAAACATGATTTTTTTACCGTTTCTTGCTCGATACTAATAACGTTGCCTTATGTTGCATAGATAATGGTACGGAACCCTTCGTGCGCGAGTCCGACTCGCACTTGACCAATTTTTGTTTTTTATTGACAAGTCATTAGTTTTTATGGTAACATGTTACTATATTCCGAGTCTGTTTGCTAGAAATGCATCATCACTATTATTTATTTTTAGATTTGGTGATGGTGATGATACGTCAAGTATTCGTGCGACCTTCACTGTCGGTCGATGCTCTCCGGCCTAAAGTACTGTTTGCAAATGCATTCTATTTACAATATTTTTTTTCTCGATTAGTCAGTAATTATTTTATCTGTAGGTATGCTATTTAATCCGTAACTTCTATTAATTATTTATAAAAAAATTGTTTTTCTTTTTAACATTTAAATAAATGTTAGTGAGTTAAGTTAAAACAAGCGCATCATAAGAAATTTATCAAACTCTTCAACAGTTTTATTTACACTCAGATTAATTTCATCGAAGATATCATAATCAAATGACTTGAGATGATCGTGTTTAACCGATATTAATATTTGAGTGAATTTTAATTTTATCTCAAGACTTTTTTTGTTACCAGTACAGACTTACAGAATGTATTCAAAATTTTGCTATTATTGTTAACATTTCAATACATGGCGTCGAAGTTCATTGTGTATCCGGCTAAGTATCTACTTTTGAATATTTTTGTGACATTACCTTCTCCAGCCCATTTACGTCCCACTGTTGGGCACTGGCCTCCCCCACTTTATGAGGGATTATGGTGTACTGTGCCGCGCTAACCAGGCGTGTTGGCACAGGGTTTATTTTCGAGTTTTCCGTCTCTCACAGAAGATGCTATCTGTGTGCAATATCCTTTAGCTGACTTTTACAGCACCCTTGGGAGGAGATGGGGTGGTGACACTTGTATTCTTAATCCGTCACCACACGGACAAATAACAATTTTACGATGATAAAGAATCTATCATAATATAGCGACATACTGCATCAGCAAGTCTGAAGAGCGGATTATGGAGTCGGCAAAATCACAATTTAGCATACCTTTTTTGGAAATCACGTTTTGGAAAAAATTAAGCAAGGTAATCATAAATATATAACCAACTAGACCTAGATACTGTGAGAAAAATTCGTTGCTCTAGATGCAATATCCACGTAGGAAATAGCAGAGTACGATGCCCATTTTTTTGTCGGAGCTGTCGTACTAAGGCTAATAACTGCCCTCAAACTGATGTAAAGTGTATGTTCAATCTGAATATGAAGACTGCTACAACGGTACTTATTATCTAATTGAAATGCAATGTTAATCGAATTTGCCGTAAATTAAAGTTATTTCAAGCATTTATATTGTGACTACGGACTAACGTTGTTAGGGTATTTTTGTTCTATTTACATAATGGTTTTGCAACAAAGCTAAACTTGTTTCAGACAGACGCGTTAAAGTATCGATATGGTGTGTGTCTTTGAAATGGGTTTCAATATGCATAAATGAAAAGTATAGAATAGAAAAGCAGCAATGACAATATTAGTTGTTAGCATATAAAGTAGCGCTTTTCCAGACATTACCAAAAATTTTCAGATATTCGTTACACATCTTTACAAAATTTCACATTTTCTCTATCACAAAAATATTACTGGTAGCTTAGTAGATACTAGATAGCTACTAAGTTAATGTAGTTCACGTATTTCATGAATCAAGCTTACCCTTAACTTCTTAATTCCGTACTTTAAATTACAAACAACTTCAAGAATTTGAAAAAAGTTGAATAAATCTTATTACAAAAAAAGAAATACTTAAAATAGTACTCGGTGATTCCATATTTTTTGCTTTCACAGAGATAGGCGCATCGGGCTGCGTGAGATACAGGCTCACTAGCATATTTTCAATATTCCGCTCACGTTCGTAAAGGTTTACCTTAAAATAACTGAATTTATTGATGAAGCTTCTTGGATCTTCAAAATATATATTTACTATTTTATTGCCAGGTCTTGTGACCTAGAATCGAATGGCAGAACGCCCTGTTTCAACTATCAAATGTAATGACATGCCTTGCATCTAGGAAACTAAAGCTTGCTGTTCCACATTTGATATTTCAAAAATATAGAAAACAAAAGCAAATAAGTCTTATTGAAGAACCCGGCATAAATACATGCGAGTAGATTTATTTTGGGCGTATTCTTCCACGATATTTTGGTCATCTGTCAGGTTGCACTTCAGATGTGCTTCTGAGAGCTTTATTTTTCAACCGCGTTTCGTATTTAACTCATTTTCACTAATATTTTTAATGCGAAAGTAATTCCCTGGCTGTCTATCTGTGACTCTTTTATGTGATTTGCAAAACTACTGACCTATTCAAATATTTCGTACACAGATAGTTTAGAGCCTGATAAAGCACATAGTCTACTTTATGATGCGAAAAAGGCGATTCCAATTACACGCTTACCCACCAAGTCACAACAGCTACTTCTAAATAAAAATTTGCTAAAATAATTTTAAATTACTCAACGATTTTGTGAACGTTTCCTGTTGTATTGTTAATCCAGACTAAACGGACAATCTTTGGATAAAATGCTTTCACCATTTATCACGATTATTTTAAAGCATTAAGCAAACCCAAAATTTAATCGGTATATAAACCATTGTGTTCTTACTGCTTAGTAATAAATAACAAAATCTGTTCCACGAGATTGTAATTAAAATCAAATATTTACATTTCTCCAGCATGTTTGTTTACGTTTAATTTGATTTGAATATAGTGACGTAGACTTGCTGTAATTCTCTTTATTGTAAACATTCTTTTAATGTAATCTCTTAAAGCAAAATAATTTTAAACAATTTCTAAATGCTTTAAATGATTGCACCGGATATTTGAAAATACTCTTATAATTAAAGATATGTGCAATTTGTTTAAATCAAATGTTTTCGCTACTTGAGTAAGTATAGGCTAATCAATGCACACGGTTTCACCAGCGTTTATAGTCACTGTCTATGCGTTATTCAGATATAGCTTATTGTTTTTGCGTAAAAGAGAGACGGATACATTTCTATCCATACAAATTTTCGTGTTTAGAATATTACTAGGGCATATACTTCTTTTACGGCAATTCTTTATTAATATAAGTTATTATGTAGATTTTCAAACGCGCCTCTAAGCAGGTTAAATGTTCATGAATATTAAAATAACAATGTAAGGTACTTAAAACTCCTTATTAATACAGCCCATAACTTCTCGCTGTTTAGTATAGGCCTTTTTATAACCCTTTTTAAGCATAAACCCATCTTAATCCTCACTATAACATCTTTTTCACTAAATATTATTTCTAGTAAGTTTACTTTATAAGTTCCACCGTGGTATTACTTGACAGGCACTTTATTCCCGTATGTGGACGTTATAATTGTCATTTGTTCATTGCAATCTTCGCTAAACTCCTTTGCCATTTTTTATAAGGCCTTTATATAATGTTTGTCGATTATCATCATAAGATCACGCCTTTTTCCCATGGGGTATGCAGAGATTATAGAGCGCCATCTGTTGCGATTCAAACATACTTCCTTGGCTTCACTTGCTTTCATACATCTGGTTATGTTTGTCTAATTGTAGCTTATATTGTGAATAGAAGTTTTAACAGCAATTTGTAGTAGTAATTATAAGAAGTTTATACTTATCTTTAAATCATGGCTTCCTTACAACGCTTAAACCTTCATAATCCTCCTTGTTATATTATTTTCTGAAAATTGTATTTTTTGCTATTTTCCTTATTAGTTTTAGTTAAGACGGTACTGTACTCCTAATTTAGGTATTTGCCTTAGGTATTGCTGTCCCTATTCTCGAGCGCCGCGCTGAAAGGGAAAAATATAGCTAAAGCAGATTTTACCTACAAATTTTTTGAAAAAAAGACCTTTCGTACTCCCCATTTTTCTTTGCGAAAGTTAAACCGATTTTGCTTGTTTTTACGTTATATTATAGATAAAAAGTATATTTATGCTTCTATCACTTTCTTTTTTTTAAAACGTTACCAAACGTGTGATGGTCGCTGCAACTTTACGTAAAGAAAACCAAAAAAAATTGGTCAAGTGCGAGTCGGACTCGCGCACGAAGGGTTCCGTACCATTATCTATGCAACATAAGGCAACGTTATTAGTATCGAGCAAGAAACGGTAAAAAAATCATGTTTGTTGTATGGGAGCCCCCCTTAAATATTTATTTTATTTTATTTTTAGTATTTGTTGTTATAGCGGCAATAGAAATACATCATCTGTGAAAATTTCAACTGTCTAGCTATCACCGTTCTTGAGATACTGCGTACGGAACCCTAAAAATCATGTTTGTTGTATGGGAGCCCCCCTTAAATATTTATTTTATTTTATTTTTAGTATTTGTTATTATAGCGGCAATTGAAATACATCATCTGTGAAAATTTCAACTGTCTAGCTATCACCGTTCTTGAGATACTGGGTACGGAACCCTAAAAATCATGTTTGTTGTATGGGAGCCCCCCTTAAATATTTATTTTATTTTATTTTTAGTATTTGTTGTTATAGCGGCAATAGAAATACATCATCTGTGAAAATTTCAACTCTCTAGCTATCACCGTTCTTGAGATACAGCCTGGTGACAGACGGACGGACGGACGGACGGACGGACGGACAGCGAAGCCTCAGTAATAGGGTCCCGTTTTTACCCTTTGGGTACGGAACCCTAAAAAACGGGATTGTCGGATGGTCATATTTCTTTTAGTTATTATGTATTGAAAAAAAAGAATGGGCTACAAGCATAGATATACTCTTTATCTATAATAAAGTGTAAAAACAATTAAAGTCGGTTTAACTTTCGCAAAGAAAAATGGGGAGCACGATACCCATATTTTTGTATGGAGCATAACTTGATATCGAGCCCTCTTAATATCACAAACTGACTTACCTCTGTGTGTGGTGGGATGAATGCTTCTTTGCTACTGGATGGACAGATGTCTACGTGGTATAAGATTCTTTTTAGGGTTCCGTACCCAAAGGGTAAAAACGGGACCCTATTACTGAGACTTCGCTGTCCGTCCGTCCGTCCGTCCGTCCGTCTGTCACCAGGCTGTATCTCAAGAACGGTGATAGCTAGAGAGTTGAAATTTTCACAGATGATGTATTTCTATTGCCGCTATAACAACAAATACTAAAAATAAAATAAAATAAATATTTAAGGGGGGCTCCCATACAACAAACATGATTTTTAGGGTTCCGTACCCAGTATCTCAAGAACGGTGATAGCTAGACAGTTGAAATTTTCACAGATGATGTATTTCTATTGCCGCTATAACAACAAATACTAAAAATAAAATAAAATAAATATTTAAGGGGGGCTCCCATACAACAAACATGATTTTTAGGGTTCCGTACGCAGTATCTCAAGAACGGTGATAGCTAGACAGTTGAAATTTTCACAGATGATGTATTTCTATTGCCGCTATAACAACAAACACTAAAAATAAAATAAAATAAATATTTAAGGGGGGCTCCCATACAACAAACATGATTTTTTTACCGTTTCTTGCTCGATACTAATAACGTTGCCTTATGTTGCATAGATAATGGTACGGAACCCTTCGTGCGCGAGTCCGACTCGCACTTGACCAATTATTTGAATTTTTGTAGTATCTGTCATGGCCTCCTCTTACGGCAACTCGTACTTGGTAATTGCTAAGTTCATTAACTAAAGTATAGAATATCTCTTGTATAACAGTAATAATGATTCTATACACTGTAACACAATATTGATTACGTACTCATGACTTCGTGGAATTGAAGAAAAAAGGGAACAAAAAGTTGGCATTTATTTAGTAACTAGAATTCATTAATATGTATAATGAAATTATGTTTTAAATTTCTTTGTATACATTTCTCTTTAGTAATTAGTATACATTTATTAACGAAATATCTGTGAGACCTTGCTTGATATTACATCATATTCCAGGGAATAAATAATAAATAATAATTCTATAGTTTTCAAACTAATACGAAAGATTTTTTTCAACAAGATATATATTAAAGTAATTCTCAACTTCAAATTCAATTACTGATTTACTGAAAAAAGCTTTTGAAATTTTAAATTAATTTTATCGTGCCATTGTAATTTATACGTAAAAGTCATTTTGAAACCCTGGGTGACCTTTGAGCTGAATATTGTACCACAAAATGTAGAAAAAGGAGGAACCATTTAATTGTAACTTATGTCTAGAACATAATGTCTCAAACAAAAGTTCCTAATTTTGGGTTTTTTGAGATACCCAGGGATCCAAGGCGGAAGGCGTTTCGAACCCCAACCGACTTTTAGGCAGATCTGAGGTAATCAAGACTTAAATAAACCAACATACCAACATTCACGTAAATAACAATCATTCCTTAGCTTAAATAAAAAAAATGTATGAAAGGGTGAGATTCGACACGAGAAATCAAGAATCCAATCATAATGATAAAACGTCAATTATACTGATATTGTTACGTAAGCGAAATAATAATTGGTCAAGTGCGAGTCGGACTCGCGCACGAAGGGTTCTGTACCATTATCTATGCAACATAAGGCAACGTTATTAGTATCGAGCAAGAAACGGTAAAAAAATCATGTTTGTTGTATGGGAGCCCCCCTTAAATATTTATTTTATTTTATTTTTAGTATTTGTTGTTATAGCGGCAATAGAAATACATCATCTGTGAAAATTTCAACTGTCTAGCTATCACCGTTCTTGAGATACTGGGTACGGAACCCTAAAAATCATGTTTGTTGTATGGGAGCCCCCCTTAAATATTTATTTTATTTTATTTTTAGTATTTGTTGTTATAGCGGCAATAGAAATACATCATCTGTGAAAATTTCAACTGTCTAGCTATCACCGTTCTTGAGATACAGGGTACGGAAGCCTAAAAATCATGTTTGTTGTATGGGAGCCCCCCTTAAATATTTATTTTATTTTATTTTTAGTATTTGTTGTTATAGCGGCAATAGAAATACATCATCTGTGAAAATTTCAACTCTCTAGCTATCACCGTTCTTGAGATACAGCCTGGTGACAGACGGACGGACGGACGGACGGACGGACGGACGGACGGACGGACGGACGGACGGACGGACGGACGGACGGACGGACAGCGAAGTCTCAGTAATAGGGTCCCGTTTTTACCCTTTGGGTACGGAACCCTAATAAAAATGCATAAAATCTTAATATCTCAGGGGTTGTTATTCTAATTATTATCCTAGACTAGCTGTTGCCCGCAACTTTATATCATACTCACTGCATAAATGTAGACATAACATGTATGTATCTGATATAGCACTTTCGGAGATTTTAGCTTCTTAATAGAGAAAATTTTAAGGATCGATCGGACAATTACTTTAGGAGACTATCCCCTACATACAAATTACAAACTTTCTTTATTCTTTATAGTAATAGAAAAATTGGTCAAGTGCGAGTCGGACTCGCGCACGAAGGGTTCCGTACCATTATCTATGCAACATAAGGCAACGTTATTAGTATCGAGCAAGAAACGGTAAAAAAATCATGTTTGTTGTATGGGAACCCCCCTTAAATATTTATTTTATTTTATTTTTAGTATTTGTCGTTATAGCCGCAATAGAAATACATCATCTGTGAAAATTTCAACTGTCTAGCTATCACCGTTCTTGAGATACTGGGTACGGAACCCTAAAAATCACGTTTGTTGTATGGGAGCCCCCCTTAAATATTTATTTTATTTTATTTTTAGTATTTGTTGTTATAGCGGCAATAGAAATACATCATCTGTGAAAATTTCAACTGTCTAGCTATTACCGTTTTTGAGATACTGGGTACGGAACCCTAAAAATCACGTTTGTTGTATGGGAGCCCCCCTTAAATATTTATTTTATTTTATTTTTAGTATTTGTTGTTATAGCGGCAATAGAAATACATCATCTGTGAAAATTTCAACTGTCTAGCTATCACCGTTCTTGAGATACAGCCTGGTGACAGACGGACGGACGGACGGACGGACGGACGGACGGACAGCGAAGTCTCAGTAATAGGGTCCCGTTTTTACCCTTTGGGTACGGAACCCTAAAAAGGGATTATATTGTTAGCCTACGTTTTATTATGTTCATTTTAATTAACTTTTATTTAGTTTTGTCTTTGCTTAGTCTAACAAAACGCCCTCGGGTTAACTTGTGTTTCATGGTCGAATGAATCCAGTTCTATTACAAAGCAACGGACGATGTTGCATTGTGCATTGCGAACCGTCCTTGGGTTGTGAACTTTCAGGAATCATAATATATTCAACCTTGTTTTACTTTAACTTAATCTAATACATTTATTTTATTTAAAACTTTTTTAATTGGTATAATGTTGCTGAATGTAAAGATATACTTAGGAGTCAGGAGCCGTCCAGTTTTATTTTACTTTGTGACTTAATTAACATAATAGATAGTTTAAGTGTATAATCTTTGTAGATTTTTAAATATCTCCTTAAATAATAAAAGTAAGCAAATAAGCACGAATAATATTCAAAACGTTTTACTTAATAACTTTTCAAGAGGTCCTTAATTCATTCCTTCTTGAAAAGTTAGGGAAGACTTATTTTATTAATTCAAGTAGTCAAGTAAAATTTATTTCAGTTGGCTTGAAAACAGCTGTTGATATATTTACGATATCTGGCAGAACATGCCTCGTTTCACCTTGTTACGGCTTTGTCGTATTTCGACTTTATTGTCGTGTGTAAATTGAATTTGCTGGTCTATGCTATACTTATAATACCATAACATTGTTACAAATTATTATATAAGGTAATTTGCTCTTATTTGTAATTTCTTATAAATTCTGACGTCATATCAGTTGCTGATTTCTTTTGTTAACTGTACATTGAGTCTAAAGAACTGTCCATTAAAAAATGGTGCTCTACTTTGCTTTGAAATTTGCAACATCATCGATTTAAAGTGTTTTCCTAGGGAACTTAATTATAAAGATAAGAGGCAAAAGCAATTTTTCCATTATTTGATATGACATCAATTAAACTGTCACTTAATCATACTTTTGTCGCACCTGATGGTTATGCAGTGTAACGACATGAACACGCCAGCCTGCACAGCACAGCAGTAGTCAACCGACAGCGTTCGGAGTCGCACGCCCTTCGTCCTCCGTCAAAACAACTTAACCGCGACCCTTTAATCTTCAAAAATATTTTTAGTTCACGGATATTGCGTGTCGCCCACAATTTTCAGTGATGTACAAAAACGAATGAGCACGAAGGATATTTATAGTAATTTAGAAACGGATGTTTTATGTGTCTATATGATGTGGTGTTTACAGTAAAGATATGTGGTAAGTTTGTTTATACGTATGTCCGTCGATCAGCTGTAAACTGTATGGTTCTTCACTCTTCAAATTGTTTATAAAGCTGTCATATTTGAAGTAGTATTCGATTTTGTAATGCTGAGATTTATGTGGGAAATATTTTGTCGCAAATACACAGTCGCGTGAAATAGGGTGCCTATATAAATTTTTGTTTGATAAGTTAAAATAAAAAAGTCAGTACAAGTATTATCTATCCAGAGTTCCTAATGGATAAATTATGTCACCATTAAGTTAAAGTCTTAGTAAACTAGTGTTATTCGAAATTCACCTCCGGTATACGGTAACGGATTAAGAATACAAATGTCACCACCCCATCTCCTCCCAAGGGTGCTGTAAAAGCCAGCTAAGGGATATTGCACACAGATAACACGTTCTGTGAGAGACGGAAAACTCGAACATAAATCCTGTGCCACCACGCCTGGTCAGCGTGGCACAGTAGACCATAATCCCTCCCAAAGTGGAGGAGGCCCATGCCCAAGAGTGGGATGTGAATGGGCTGGAGAAGAATAAGATTCGAAATTGTCATTTTAATCTCTGCGATCTGAATAATTTCTAAAAAACGACTTACAAAATAGTTAAAGTAAAAGCTTGCAGTGAAATTTTAAATAATAAATTTTATAATACAACTGTTCTATAGCTAAAATATAGTGTTGATATATTTTAATAGTATTAAATTCATTCATCGCGGTAATGTAATAATGGTATAATAGTTCAAAACATTCTCGACATCATGACGTTGATATCTATTGTAATAACATTTATTACAAACAATATAATTTACCAAATATTCATAATGGAATATGGATCGATATTGTTTTCTCATTGTTATCTCATACTAGCTGTTGCACGCGTCTTCGTACGCATTGAGATTAGAAAAAAAATCCCCGTTTTTGCAAATATTTTTGCTAATGCTTCGCTCCTATTGGTCGCAGCGTGATGTTGTATAGCCTATAGCCTTCCTCGATAGATGTACTATCCAACACTGACAGAATTTTCAAATCGGACCAGTTATTACTGAGATTAGTGTGTTCAAACAAACAAACCCTTCAGCTTTATAATATTAGTACAGATTATCTCTTATTTACCGGTCGATATAATGATTCAACCTATCGTTATTATCACTCGCACATTTTTATTGCCCCTTGAATCAGTATCTAGAATTATCTGTTCCGTCTCATAAAAATGTGTTAAAGGGCTTATTGAACAAAATATTTGTATTAAATTAGGATTAAATAATTCGATACTGCAATCCATCTACTGTTTGTCTATTAATTAGCTCATAAACAGTAGAACAAATACCATTCATATACCAGGCCACGTTCTCTAATTTGACTAAAATAAAATTTAAGTTGGAAATAGGGTGGTGATATGTCCATTCTCTAGTTCTATATTATTGTAGACTAGCTGCTGCCCGCTACTTCGTACGCGTGAAATTTAAAAATCAAACCGTAACAAACAGAAGTTTACTATACCGCTCAATAGATGGCGTTGTACAGTTTTTTAAATCGCGCTATAGTTTCGTTACACACATTAACACTTAAACCCGTCAAAATTTTTGTTTTGACATCACCTCGTTTTCACATTTATAAATTAGTTAGGATGCTTGACCATCATTTTGTCTGTATTAAAAGCTTAGAACTAAATACGAGCCAAGATGGAAAGGAACATTAATGAACCTATTCTCGTGATGTTATTTTAAGATATAACCTTATTAACCTTTTTGTTAGGTTAAATTGCCACGTGTTTATAAATGAGACGGTTATCTTTTATCCTTAGTTCTCGGTGGGTTGCAGGTTCGTTAAACTATTTTTATGACATCGCTCGGTTGCATTGGAATAAAAGTCTTTTGTGGAAATATAAAAAAACGGTTAAGTATTAGTTGGACTCGCACGGTCCGACCCCAATGGCGAAAATGAGGTTTGGAGAATCATGATATGAATATTAGTTGTTATAGCATTAACATAAAAAGACATTTTCAGCTGGAAAGAATTTATGTTTCAGCTCCAGAGGTACTACTTGGTGACAGACCGACGAACGGACAGCAGTCTTAGTATTACGGTCCCATTTTACCTTTTGCTAGACATAGCCTTCCACATTAGCCTTAAATATTTCAGACCTTGATATTATATCAAAATAATAAACCCTAGTCCATATCGGTTTCTAATAACCAAAGGCAAACACGTTCGTCTTATGAAATATTTCAATCATATTATTGCAAAAGGTATGTTTGGGTATGCGAAAAATAAGATACGCCTCAAAGCGGATACGATATCTTAATTTTGTAGTCTTGACAGTATAAGATATGATACAGGCGAGATTGGAATGTTGAGTGTTAGACCAAATTTATCTGATCTTCAATATGGATTAGATGTTTTGCTTGATAACTTGAACTGGAATGAAATATTAATTGTATTTAGTGCTCAGAATATTATAACCGAATTTTATATAAGACCCTCGCTAAAAAGGAATGGAAGCAAAGGCCATACTTCTTGTGTACGGACACTGTCTGTGTTTTATTGTGCGTGGGGCGATTTTGGGCTATATTTGCGATTGTAATAAAATGACGTTAAAGTGTTCGTTTGCGTTACCTCGGCACCCTGCCGACGCGGCAGTGTTTTGGTCAAAGCAAATAGCGTGTGCGACAGCTCCTCTTCTTTTAATAACCTAAGATTCAGTGGTTTTAACTTATTTTCCATATGGTTTATTGATTCTCTCTCTTCTACAATTGGGTGATGGCCTGCGCTACTTAGGGAGAGGGTCTGGTCTACGTATGCCATGCTGATCTGGAGAGTGCATAGGGTATAGCATTATTTTACACTTGTCTTTTAATATACAGTCAATTCTTCTTTGGAATTCGCTCCCTTCTGAGATCAGGGCTGCTAAATCTCGTCGGACGTTCAAAGCTAAAGTCCGTGAACTCTACAGAAGTTAATTGGTAGAAGTATACTGTTAGTGTTTTTATGTATGGTTTATGTAGTGTATGTATAGCGTAGTATGTTATATTATTATGGTATATAAGTAAGTATGGTTTATGTAGTGTATGTATAGCAAGTGTTATATTATTATTTATGTATTTTGTATGTATGAGCTTTATGTATTTCATTAAAATTATTATATACCTATATGTTAAAATAAATAGCACCCACTTTAACTTATTTCTGCACTCCTCGCTGGTTGACTGGGAGAAAATGCCGTTGGCATTAAGTCCACCATTGTACATCAATCATTTATTGTGTGCAAAAATTGTAAAATAAAATAAAAATATCATTACTAAAATTAAAATATAAAACTGTTGATTCTGCAAGATTGTTGAAACAATTATGTGCTTATCATAATATTCTATTATTAGACAAATAGTATTTCTTTGTTTTGGTGAGACTGATATTAATGTTCCTTGGTGCACATCCTTGCCAAATAATTAAACTCGTGCTTGCCAACTCTTTATCTTTTTGTTTCATTGATATCGAAGCATGCATCGACAAAATTTGCTCAATTGCAAAATTGCAAAATATGCTCTTGATAATGAACTTGTATCATTAAGAGTCATCAAACAATACATTATATATTTTGCAAATATAATATGACTACCAGCTGCTGTTGCCTGTTTTTGCAACATTTTTAAATGTTGCTTCGCTTCTATTGGTCGCAGTGTGATATTATGTCGCCTATAGCTTTCTTCGTTACTACTCGTTACTATCCAACACTAAAATAATAAGCTTTTCAGCTTTATATAATATAGCTGTTGCCCGCGACTTCGTACACGTGAAATTTAGAAATTAAACCTTAACAAACCGAAGTTTACCATATCACTCGATAGATGGCGTTGTACAGTTCTTTTAAATCGTACTATGGTGTGGTTACACACATTAACATTAAAGCTCGTCAAGATTTTTAGTATTTAATTCCGATTTTCGCTTTTATAAATTAGTAAGGAAGCATAGATGAATATTATACCAAATAGAAAATCAGAAATAAAAAATAAATACCTAATAGAAAATAAAAAAAATAGAAATTTCTAGAAAAGTTCCGTTATATTTTAATTTAAAATGTATTTCTTTCAATGCATGAAAATATTTATGGCTCTGTACGTGATTTCAGCTCTAATAAGAATTTAAAACAATACATAGTCTAATGATGACAATACCGTTCATATAGACAAGGCACGTTTCATCTCTTTATATATAAAATATTGATGAAATATATATGGATGTTTCATATTGTCCATGTGTTGACGGATTAAGTATACTATCCTCACCATCCCGTTTCTCCCCAAGGTGCTTTAGAAGTCAGCTAAGGGATATTGTACACAGATAACTTACTCTATGAGAAACGAAACACTCGAATATAAACCCTGTGCCAACAGGCCTGTCGGCGCGGCACAGTGGATCATAATTCCTTCCTAAGTTGAGGTAGCCCGTGCCCAACAGTGGGACGTAAATGGGCTGGAGAGAGAGAGGAGAGATGGATGTTTATAGGACGCTGTTAGGTTTTTCAAGATTTTTATATGTAATTATTATTAAATCTGAATGAGAAAACACTAAACTAAAAACAATGTTTATTGAAATCTCGAGCATAATTTTAAAAAAAGTTTCTAACAAAAAATAGGTATTTTCTAGAAAAATAGCAAAAATAATTATCACACAACTTCGGGCAAAATGTTATTTAATTAGGCGCAACAAGTAGCTAACAGCATCACCATTTTCATATGGCTACTCACCCTATAAACACCTGTATAGCCTTAAGTCTTATATGTATTATTCAACACTGAAATAATTTTTCAAATTGGACCAGCGATTCCTGAGATTAGCGCGACACAAACAAAACTCTTCAGCTTTATAATGTCAGTATAGATTTTAACACTCTTATTAGCTTATTTCTTTTTTGACGGGCTTCGTGGTGGAGTGGTTTATGTAATGGACTGCCGATCACGAGGTCGCGGGTTCGATTCCCGCTTGGGACAATCATTTGAGTGATATCCATAAATGTCTTACAAATGTTTGTACTGCGTCTGGGTGTTTTCTATGTATTATAAGTATGTATTTAAAAATAGTAGTATATGTATTCTATCCGTATCTGGTACCCATAATACAAGCATAGAAATATAGCTTACTTTGGGACCAGAAGACGTTGTGTGAAATGTCCTGAATATATTTATTATTATTTATCTCTTTATTTATCTCTTTTATATCACAATATCTTACATTTTTAAATATATAATTAAATATAAACTAAATAATAAAAAATATACATTTAAAAATATAAAATAAATGTGAGCTCCAACAGGTGGCGGGCACAGGGGCCAAGCCACCGGTGGCTAAGGATCCAGGGAGAGGAACCTCCTCACAATCCGAGCCGTATCCAAGATTACTGCTTTCTGTATTAGACCCTTAACCCAACGATCCAACGCGAGCCTCTCTAGATGACGGTCGTTTATATTATTATTATTATTTATTATTATTAGCTTCGTTCATATCAATGATAATAATCTATCTATTAAACTATGTATGAATGTAGCAGAATCTTTGAAATGAATTTTCTCACACAAAACTTTACAGACCGAATCTTTTTCGCCTTAGCATTGGTAATAAGATATCGATCAAAAAGTATTTGAACAACTCAAAATATTTTATGTAACAAACTGATAAACTCCGACTGTATACAACAAACAAATCAGTCACAACTTCGGAGTAACAATGTTAAAAACTTGAGAAGTTTCTTTTACATTAAACATTTTATATAACACAATGTTTTAAACAATCTCCCTCCAGCTTATTAACGCCCCGCTGTTGAGCAAAAGCCTCTATAAAAAAAACCGCATCAAAATCAAGATATAAGCTCACATAGGGACATAGATACAAGAATAACGACTTTGTTTTATATTAAGTAAAGATGACATTTTCATTATTCTGCGTCTGGGTCTTCTATGTATTTTAAGTATGTATTTACAAAAGAAAAGTAGTATATGTAGTATATCCGTATTCTGGTACCCATAACACAAACATATAAGCTTAGCTTGGGACCAGAGGACGTTGTGTGAAATGTCCATGAATATTTATTTGTTTATTATTTATTTATTATTGTCTACGTATAGGTAAATACCAGTACATATATGATTTGTCACAAAAATTGACCTGAACTTAATACCTCGTGAATAGAATTTAGTATGTACGTAACACTACTGCACTACGAGACTTTTCAATAGCCATTACGCTCCAGCTTCTGAACATTAACCTAATTCAGTTTCAACGTTGAGTAGGTATTTAAGTTCAAGTTCTACCGGCAACCTATTATTCTGAACAACAGCGAGGTACTTGCAACGAGTGTCTTCTCATTTACAAACAATGACAGTGAATTATATCTAAATTGCGGAATTAAATGGCAAAGAAAATAATGTAAAATGTTGTAACAGAATATTTTTTAATGACATAAATATTTTAATTGTGATCTTGAAGCTCACTCTTACGTCTTGAATTTATATATGTATATATTACTAGCTGACCCGGCAAACGTTGTTTTGCCACACTAAAAAAAAAAAGGTTTGAAAAATAGATGTTGGCCGATTCTCAGACCTACTGAACATGCATGTAAAATTTCATAAAAATCGGTCATGCCGTTTCGGAGGAGTACGGTAACTAACACTGTGACACGTGAATTTTATATATAAGATATAAATTCAAGACGTAAGAGTCTTCTTCGATAAATGGGCTATCCAACTGTAAGATTTTGAAATAGGACCAATGTGTTCCTGAGATTAGCGCGTTCAAAGAAACAAACAACTCGCAACAGCTTTATAAAATTCGTATATATGATTTATGTCTATAATAACATTCTTAGTTTATTTTAAAACCTAATATAATAACTAAACAAGTAATAAATATTCGTGTACACTGTATTGCCACTTACATACACACTTAGGTATACATTACTAACGTGCACGCATGGGCTAGCTATTATTACTCTCATGACCAGTATAAAACTGACATTAATTTGACCGAACGAGTAACGACTCCTTGGGTAATACTCGCCTTTTCTATTTTATGTACATAATATAAAACATGGTCTTTCTATCAAGAACCTTCTAGTATCTTATCTTCAAATAACTATTTATTTAACTGGCTTCTTGGCCTAGTGGTTTACGTAACGGACTGCCATTCACGAGGTCGCGGGTTCGATTCCCGCATGAGACAATTATTTGTATGACAGTTATAAATGTCATACAAATGTTTGTATTGCGTCTGGGTGTTTTCTATGTATTATAAGTATGTATTTATAAAAAAAAAAGTAGTTTATGTAGTACCTATACCCGTATACTGGTACCCATAACACAAGAATATAAGCATAGCTTGGGACCAGAGGACGTCGTGTGGCGTTTGAGATAAGGGTTGCATTGCAACCATGCAATCGTGGTATAAGTACAGTGTAATTAGTATTATTACTTGCGGTCGTAATACTCTTACGGCTATTTTCAAAACTAATCTACCATTACGGATAGATTGTTATCCTCGCTTATCATTAAGAGATCTATCTACTGTAAATTTTTTTACAGAGTAAATTCAAAACTGAATTTGATACCACAGGCTTTGTACAACTTGATCCTATGATAAATGTTTTGTTGGTACATAGATATATTTTATTATCTAATAAAGATTAATTAACTTTTATACGTTTTCTGTCTTCAACATTTAAACTCTCGCCCTAGACTACGTAATCTTTACTTATTATAAAACATATTCATTGTTTTTGTATGTATGTCCCTATGTGAGCTTATAGTTTCAAAACTACGCAACGGATTTTAATGCTTTTTTTATTGATAGAATGCTTGAACAGGATTGCTAAACATAAGTCCATATTTAATTGAATATACAAGGTAACTGTTACTAACTAAATTAATTTCTGAAACGTCAACAAGCTTGAAGTAACATGTAAGTATCTAAAGGGTTACAAAGGTCCAATTTTGTTTACCTAGGTCGTAGGGTCGTTAGATGATCAAAGAGCCTGTATAATTGTATATGTTAATTGCTTGTTAATGCAAATGTAGCCAATATTTCCTTTTTCTCTCGATTTAGAAACAAATGAACCAACTCGGACAATGAAGTCAACCCTTGACAACTCGATCGGAACGTCGGAAAGGTATTGTCCTTGTAGCAAACTTGCTAATGACCACAGTTTTAATCGTGTTTATAGCTACTAACCTGCTACTTGCCTTTTAGCGTGAGGATAATTATTTTGCCTTTGTGTTATTCTGATCTACTAGCTGTAATATATTATTGAAATCCATTCAGTACTTTATAACCGACCAAAAAAAAATGAGGAGGTTCTCAATTGATATGGTTTTTTTTGCGTGTAAGAGCAACAAACGTTCCTACATCCATATATCCTGGAAATATTCTTACAAAATTGCACAATAATATTTATTAGTGGGTTCAAAGTGATTATAGTCTCGGTAAAATTAATAAATTTGTAACACAATATGAATTTTTATTACTCTTTGTATTCATTTCGTTAACTATTATTTTAAATAAAACAATTCAAAATGATAACAATTAAATCTCTTCATTGCCAATTTTAAAGAAACTTAATAATCATCATTATAACATCACGCCTTTTTCCCATGTGGGTAGGCAGAGACTATAGAGCGCCATCTGCTACGATACAAACATACTTTCTTAGCTTCATCCACACTCATACATCTGGTCATACATGCTCGACGGTTGTAAGTGCTAAGCACAAGCACTTGCCCCTTTTGGAGTATCCCGGCGATGACATCGGAGTATATTTTTCTCGGGCGTCCTCTCCCAGCATTTCCACTTACCTCCACCGTGTATACGCCTTTTGTTAATCGTCTCTCATCCATCCTCTCCACATAACCAAACCTAATGTGTAAATATTGCCTCACGTAAAATAACGTTGGACTACTTTTTAAAATAAAATATAAATTATGCAAATATGCACTCATCCTGCGTTCTTTTACATGTATATTGTATAGGTAATAAATTATCCTTACTTCCTTACTAATTTATAAATGCAAAAATCGGAATGGAAACCTAAAATTTTGACGAGCTTATGTGTTAATGCGTGTAACCAAACCATAGTGCGATTTAAAAAAAAAAAACTGTACAACGCCATTTATTGAGCGGTAGTAGTAAACTTATGTTTGTTAAGGTCTGATTTCTAAATTTCATGCGTACGAAGTCGCGGGCAACAGCTAGTATTATATATATTAGATTATGCATTGTGTGTGACTAATTATGTTTTTGTAGACATTCATACTTACTAATTATTATAATAGTTCCTATTTGCATTATAATGCTTATATTTCATGTATTATTATTTGGTCGATTTTTTTGTATAAACTCCTAATTCTGGTAATAATGGTGCCGATTCTGCGCACAGAACTAAACTTAACAAAAAAATTAAAATTTTTGCGTTATTATCACAATACGACAATGTTAACTGAAGTTTGTTATTATAAAAACTGTGTATTGTAGACTAATGATTTTAATTAATATAGAATTTAAGATGTGTACAACGAAATAGCAAATAATAGATAATTATACTGACTTTAGGTGTATTTGTCGTGCGTCGTCGGTTAGAGGATAAAAATGAAATACGTCCGGACTTGAATGGCGTTTATTTGCGACTCAATATATTTGATTATAACAATAACTTATATAGGTGACGAGAACAATCGCCTCTATTCATTCCTAAATTGCTGACACACGTCATCTTGCATACAATGAATCCATACATAATGTATTGTACGAGTATATAATAACTTAGGCGGCGAGAACAACCGTCTTTATATATTCGTGGACCTGTTGACATACGACTAATTGCAAACAATGAAATCAGTATATTGTGTCCCTACACTGACACTACCAATTTTCATTTTTTAGTTAAGTTTAGTTTTGCAAGTAGAATTGGTACTATAAAGTTTATAAGCATTGATGTAAGGAGGTATGTCGCATCTCCCGCAAAAAATAGTGATTGTATTTTAATGGAATCTTACAATCGTATAATTAGCTTTTGGATCAGTATTAACACCTGGGCTATAATTTACAATCACGCTGAAAGCTAAGGAGCGGGTAGTAACTAAACGCGTGTGAAACAACTATTTGTGTAACAAAAAAACTTCTATAGTAATTTATTAATTTTGCAATTGTCTTGCTATGATTTTACATAATAAATAGAAATATGGTGGAAACTATGATAGCATTGAGCCAGACTTGATCTCACGTTCTTCCGGTGCTCTCTTCTTCCTGCCCTTATGCCAAATTATTTAGGGTCGGTGCAGCACTCTTTTTTTTATCCTACCTC
This sequence comes from Orgyia antiqua, assembly GCA_916999025.1. Taxonomy (NCBI): domain Eukaryota; kingdom Metazoa; phylum Arthropoda; class Insecta; order Lepidoptera; family Erebidae; genus Orgyia; species Orgyia antiqua. The sequence continues at coordinate 25,412,441 of OU779868.1, forward strand.
TCCTATCAGCCGTCATATTTTCACCAACTCCTTTTTCTTTTACATCGTTTTCACACAGTTCATCCATTTTTTCTTTGGTCTTCCTCTCTTTTTTCAGCCATCAAATATCATATCCTTTACCTTTTTCTTAAATGCCCTTCTTCCGCCAACTAATAGAAACTTCTTTTTGCTGTTGGTAAAAACTTGTAAATAACTAGATTGCTATGAAACATTCATCTTAATCCACTTTTTAAGTGAAGAGTGATTGAGTAGAATATTATTTAACAATTGCGTAATCTGTAGAATACATTCATATTTGCGACTGTTATGGATTAGTATTTCGTTGGAACTAAGAGACGTACGCCGTAATTTGAGTTAATCGTTTTATAGAATTTGTGACGAGTGTCATTTGTGTTGATAAATCGTTTGAGCTTGTAAGTATTACAGGTTTAAGTTTATGTTACAGTTAAATTAATAATTAAGTATTTCAATTAGTGTACCTTTAATTTAATGTTGAGCTTAACGTGTTACTATTGTATTTTAAAATTAATTATGTATGTGTGTGTGTAGATCTGTTTATCGTTTTATTCGCTTGTAGTGGATAAAGCGAAACATGGTATATTTCTAGGTCATTAAATTTTTAACCAAATGTTTTGGAAATATTTTGAAAATGTTGTTAGTCAACTTTATGATGTTATTTATTTCTTGATATTGGTATAAACATGTCTTTAAATTGATGTAAGATAATTTTAATTACTACACGTTTCAACTGAGAATAGGATTGGCAATGACCTTTAGTTGTCAAAAGTGATTAGAATAGTACTGTCAGCAACGTAACTTTATTTACGTATCAATAATGTTTTTTTTTCCTTTACCTAAACTATAATATTATTAAAAAACAAATACTATTTTCTTTCAATAATTTCATTGTTGGATACTATGATATTAAGTTAAATTGCCAACCGCCATTTTGTTGTTGTTGGTGTGCCTTGTTGAGTATATGAATTATAAGGCATTTTATTTTAAATTCTGTAAGTTAGGTGGTTGTTTCCCGTTAAAAAAATAAATTTGTTGTTATTTCTCAGTGTTTTTGTTTGTTAGTGTTGTTATTTCGAACTTTTCGTTATTTGTTACAGTTTTTTATTGTATTTGTCTCGCTAATCGCTCGAAAATTAGTAAACGATAACGACAAAGTGATAGATAAATTATATTATAAAAATGTCTTGTTTTGCTGTTCTTACCAAAATTTTTCAAATTGACAACTATGACGTCCCAACATGACGTGGGGTCAATCCTATTGTCATTTGAACGGCAAAGTATATTTATATGCAATTATTGTTTTATATATTATTATGTACATTGCAGACAGTGTTACTATACTCCGCACGCCGAATGATGATCCCTATGACAGTTCGTTAGCGCTTAACATTGTACTGACGTCCTATCACATCAAATCCTTTAGAGGTCCATTAAAAAGTCGAAAAAATCATAATTGTGTACAATTGTAAATTATAAAAATGAATATTAAGAAATTATTACGTAATGTTCGGAAATAATAGAAAAAAACTCAATACAAATGTACATGGTACGTGCTGCAAAAGTTACGTCGTCAAGCTGTTATCGACTAAGAAGGGACACATCGATAAACAAAATATCGATAATTTGTTGGAAAAACAAAACAAATGCTTTGAGTTTGTATTTTATTTATATCAATTTAATTAATTATTTTTAATTTTTATTTTGTTTTATGTCCATCAATGCGCGTAGTCTTTTTTTCAAAATAAATAAATATTGCTTATTATGTTGAATGACCTGGCTGAATGACATGATATTTGCCTAAAAAAACAGTATTTTATCGAAATTGTTTCGCATAACTAATACAACTGTCAGTTGAAACGTCATAGGGATCATCATTCGGCGTGGTAACTATAACCACTTATAAAATGTAAACAGGGCTCTTTATAACAATACCGTAACACTGATGCTGGTGTCTAGACCAGTAAAATATTACCATTCCTTAACAAAAAAATCAATTAACTATACTTCAATACTAATATTGTAACGCTGAAGAGTTTGTTTGTGTGCTAATCTTAGGAACTACTAGTTCGAATTGAAAAATTATTTTTGTGTTGGATAGTCTATCTATCTAGGAAGGCTATACAACATCACGCTGCGACCAGTAGGAACGAAGTATGAGTGAAAAACGTTTCGAAAACAAGGGAAATTTTCTAAATTCCACGCGTATGACGTCGCGGGTAACTCAGCAAGGGAGTAATAAAATAGCTCAAATGGAAACGACTACAATAAAATTATTGATGAACTAGCTGCCCCGGCAAACGTTGTTTTGCCATACAATTCTGTATAAAATAAAATTTCATCAAAATCGGTCCAGCCAATTTGTAGCCTATGTGTTATTCTGATGTATAAGCTATATTGTGGTAAAGTTTCATTCAAATCCATTCAGTAGTTTTTACGTGAAAGAGTAACAAACATCCATACATACATCCATACTTACAAACTTTCGCCTTTATAATATTAGTAGGATTTAGATAAAAAATTATAGCAATATGATGTTTTTGCTGGTTCTTGTATAGTACGATTCGAATAGTTTTTTTTTTTTCTAACACATTAATTAACCAGATACGCACGAGTATGTTATCTAACATTATTTACATATTAATGAAGTTTATTTGTGATGATATGACTTTCGCAAACGTTTTACTACTGAACACTAATGGTCTTATTCATAATGACTTTTCGGAGGTTTAAAAGTTCGCTAAAATATTACTGACATATTACTGACTTATTGGAGGTTTAAACAATAACTTTATCGGAGAGATAATACACATTTTATCGTAAAAAGACTATTATGAAGAACAAGTGTTGACAATTTTCGCGAACCTATTTTAGCGAACTTTTAAACTTCCGATAAGTCATTATGAATAAGACCACAAATATATACAAAAAATATGTATTTAGATTTTGATATTATACCTTGACGCGTTCTGACGTTATTTTTAGGCTTAGGCGCCTAATCTATTAGCTGCCTACATCAGTTACGTCTTTACTTTAAGTTACTCGTACTTTGGGGAAAACATTTCCTATAAAGGTATATAAAACCACAAATATCTTAATAAGGCAAGAGCGGCGTCGTTCCGTGAAATTATTTGTCGTAAATATCACCCGATATGTTGGTGGGCGGGATAAACCTTCACATTCGAAATTTTCTATAACATATTTTTTTGACTAATATTGTGAAGAGGAATGATTTGATTGTTTATTTGTGTGAAATGAATAGGCTCCGACATATTACTAGAACGATTTAAAAAATCTCTTATCGTCTCGGCTAACTACGTTATAAGCTGTCAACATAGACTATATCTAATATATAAAATTCACGTGTCACAGTGTTAGTTACCGTACTCCTCCGAAACGGCTAGACCGATTTTTATGAAATTTTACATGCACATTCAGTAGGTCTGAGAATCGGCTAACATCTATTTTTCAAACCTGTTTTTTTTGTATGGCAAAACAACGTTTGCCGGGTCAGTTAGTTTTATTGTAAAATAGATCATTTCTTAAATAAGAACAACGTAACTCAAGTTAGTATTATGGTATTACCCTTGCGGAGAAGACAGATTTCTAGTCTTTTACAAAAGCATTAGTATTAAAACAAAAATAATAATAATAAATATATAATTTGTATTTTTAAAAGATTATTGTGTGGATGTTATTTATTTTATTTATTTGTAATTATTTTGTTGTGTTAAATATTTGTTTTTAGTTTAGTTTTTCTTATGGGTGAATGTGTTTTTATAGTAATCTTTTAAAAATGTAAATAATAAGATGATGAATAAATAAAGAGAAAATAATATACATTTCAAAGTTACTAAATTATATTCAATAATTTGTTTCACATTATTTATTTAAAGAATTTGTATTTTAAGGTTGTATTTAACTTTACTATTTTAACAAAAATATCACCTGCAATGTGAACTTCTAGAAAATACAACTTTTGTTTTTACTCTTGTATTAATAGTGGAATAAATTTGCAACAAAGTAGACAACGCAAGTTACATCTCTCGGGTTATGCGAGGTCGAAAACCTCTGGATTTCTTAACTTTATCCTTATATTTTTTGAGGATCCCGCATACCACATTTCTGCTCTAAGGCCTTTATGTCATACAAGCTGTTGCCCGCAACTCCGTCCGTGTGGAATTTAGAAAATTTTCCTCGATTTTGCAACATTTTTAACTACTGCTTCGCTTCTACTGATCGTATCGTGATGTTATATAGCCTAAAGCCTTCCTCGATAAATGCTCTATCTAACACTGAAAGAATTTTTCAAATCGGCCCAATGGTTCCTGAGATTAGCGCGTTCAAACAAACAAACAAACAAACAAACTCTTCAGCTTTATAATATGAGTATAGGCTAGTAGGCCCGCGGCTTCCTACGTTTGGAATTTTGTAAATTTTTCGTTTTCGTTTTGGAAGAGTATGGGAACGAACATTGTGACACGTGAATTTTATATATTGGATTTGAAACCCGCAATAGCTTAATTTGGTACCAAAGATGCTGTGTTAAGAATAGTTAGAAATATTTTTTCTATAATTGCATGACAAGCGTTTGCTACATTTCTGAAATATTTCATAGAGGTTGATGCCCGTTGGAACGGTCTACAATCCCGCGTCATTATACCCGTAAACAGGATAGCTTGCCTCCATATCACTTTTACTTTTACAAAGTTTTCGTATTAAAAACTTTTAATCTACTATCTACAAATAATGAATCGGTATCGATTAAATTGAAACGTGAATTAAAATTCAAGGGGATTTGTAGTTTATCAAAAGTATGTTTACGTATTATGAAATTGTCTGTGCCTACCCCCATGGGAAAAAGGCGTGATGTTATGATGAGGATGATGATGATGATGAGTATAAAACAAAGTCGTCATTTTTGTATTTACGTCCCTTTGTGAGCTAATATCTTCAAAACTACGCAAAGGATTTTGATGCGTAGTTTTTTAATAGATAGAGTGGTTCAAGAGGATGGCTTTTTTGTATAATTTGTTAAGATTTGGTGTATATTTAAAACTCTACGCATACGAAGTTGCGGGCGGCAGCTAGTAATCCATATTTGCGACTTGTCTTTTATTCTGTTGTTTTTAGGGTTCCGTACCCAAAGGGTAAAAACGGGACCCTATTACTGAGACTTCGCTGTCCGTCCGTCCATCCGTCCGTCCGTCCGTCCGTCCGTCTGTCACCAGGCTGTATCTCAAGAACGGTGATAGCTAGAGAGTTGAAATTTTCACAGATGATGTATTTCTATTGCCGCTATAACAACAAATACTAAAAATAAAATAAATATCTAAGGGGGGCCCCCCTTAAATATTTGTTATATTCCCATACAACAAACATGATTTTTTTACCGTTTCTTGCTCGATACTAATAACGTTGCCTTATGTTGCATAGATAATGGTACGGAACCCTTCGTGCGCGAGTCCGACTCGCACTTGACCAATTTTTTTTTTATCTCGACATAATTTGCTCTTTGATGTGAACACAATCGAAGTGATTGAAATAGATTTGTAACGGTTCCTATTTTGCAATAAATCTTACTTGAAAGCTAAGGCCGAAGTCGCCATATTTCCTTTATGATATTGACAGAACCGAAATGTATAATTTATTTCGGAGATTTTGTATTTTTCATTTCTACTTTTTCTTGTTTTGTTATTTCTCGCTTTGACTGAATTTAAATATTTGCTTACAAAATGATACCTTATCTCCTGTGGCTATTTAGTGAGCTATGTATTGTCTTGTGTAAGATTTTAGGTTTTTTAACGAAATGACGGCTGATAGAAGATTATGGAAGAAAATGACATGTTGCGCCGAACAGAAATAGTGGGATAAAGGCAGGAGGATAATGATTTTAAGTTTTTAACGGTGAGGTCTTAGTTTCGTGTGCTAGTCGGGGAATAATTATGTTATTTTTGTGCTCGTTGTAAAACGAATAGATAGTTTCGTCTACAAACGACATCTAATATTACATTACAAATATTGTTATATTCTTGCAAAACTAAGACAACGTTGCGTGTTTTATATTACGTGATTTCTTTAAGGGCGCCAAAAGATGTTGTGACAAAGGCTTGTGATATCGTATTCTGGTGTAACCTTCTCACGTTTTAGTACAATACCTACAGTATTAAAGATACCGGTAACCCCGGCGAAATTGTTGTGGAATTCTTTGGTCTTTGTTTGAAATATCTTTAGTAGAACCATTCGCCACGTAAACTGTGAGTGTAAGTGTGATGACATACATAAGATTGCAACTATCACCACCCCATTGCCTTCATAACTATCGTTGCAAAAGAATCTGTATTGTGGGAAAATATATAAATCTTCAGCGAGAGCTAGACTTAACTAGACTAGACAATGGGATGTTTTCGAGTCATTGCATGCGTTCAATATCCTTATTAAGTACTTCCTTACTTCCTTACTAATTTATAAGTGCGAAAAGCGGAATAAAAACAAAAAATGTTGACGAGCTTAAGTGTTAATATGTGTAACCAAACAATATGCGATAAAAAAAAAACTGTACAACGCCACCTAGTGAGCGGCATAGTAAAGTTTTGTTTATTATGGTTTGATTTTTAAATTTCACGCAGACAAAGTCGCGGGCAACAGCTAGTAATATTATAAATGCACTAGTAACGTCTGTCGCTCCTTAATAGCAACATTACTAAGAGAGAACGTTTTATTCCGATAAATGGAGATTCCAAATTCCACGTGTACGAAGTCGCATCAGCTAATATTATAGAAAATTCTATAAAAACATACCCAACGAGTATTGGTGAGCAGACAATATTTTTCTTCATTAGATTATTTTAAAATCTTATGAACATTTTTATCTGTCTAGCCGGTGATCTTAAATTTATTAAACTTTTCTGTAGTTTATTTTATTGAGCCATTTGTAAGATATTTGTATTAGAACATTCCAGATTAATTAAATTCGTGTTTTACTTCTATCGTTAAGTCGTGTTCAAGTAGAATATAATATCTATAGCATGGTTTATGTGTAAACGATATAGACCATTTTACGATGTTTTTAGTGTCAACAGTTTTATATTGACTGTATTATTGATTATTCTGTGTATCTTATATGTATCATGTTTATGATATTCTATTCAATAGCGTAACTATTACTTTCATTGGGATTTCATAGTATCGATTATCGCCAGTCACTTTCACATAACAAACTTTTCAGAGTCGCGTTTTTCTAAATAGTAATTGTTATAAATTATGTTTATTGTGATTGTAACGTTTAACGCCGATTATAAAATACAAACTGTTGCCCGCGACCTCGTACGCATGAAATTGAGAAAGTTTTTCCCGTTCTTGTATAATTTTTCACTGTTGCTGCTCATCCTATCCGCGTGATATTATATAGCCTACAGCCTTCCTAGATAAATGAACTATACACCATTGAAAGAATTTTTCAAAACGGACTAGTGATTCCTAAGATTAGCGCGTCCAAACATACAAAAGAACAAACAAACTCCTTAGTTTTATAATATTAGTATAGATAGATTATTGTAGAGTATTCAGAATAGCGATTTGGAATTATTTGGATTGGATGGATTAAGAATTGGCACTGAGTATCCTAAAGCTGACGACGAAAAACGACGACGGTGTTATTAAACATTCAAGATAAACTTTAGTTACCTACTTTAAGAGTTACAGCAAGCTAAGTTTCATAGGTAAACTTAAATTTGCATGCACAATATTCGCGGTGTTACAGTGATGGTACTTGTTCACGTTGAAAAGCGCGGGCGCGGTGGCGGGTGCGGGCGCGGAGACGTGGCGATTTCGTGTTCATGTTGACCGCTAGTTAAGGCGTTTGCGCGATTTTGACGTGTTGTCAGAGATTGTAAACATGAACGACGATCTTATATTTTTAACCGAAAATTCATATCTAAAGTGGGAGATGACAAAAATTAGAATTGGTGTGCATGAAATTAATAAAGAAGAGAACGGTATGGTGAATTTCATACTTTATATAGTAATTTAAGAGAACATCCTTCAAGATTTTTTTGGATATATACGAGAATGACTGTCAACTGCTTTGATTACATATTGGATTCAATAATAATATCATTATTTTTATTTATCTTATTTCGCATTCGACTAGTGTTTTGTTCATCATCGTCGCTCTCTAACAATTCAAACACCTCCAATTCATCACCCATCGTTAATATGTAGCTAATAGTTACTTTTAGTTCTAAATAAACCGAAACAATTTATTATAAGTAACGATGTAGCAGCTTCTATTGAATGGATTCTGTTGAACTTGTCACTTTTAGATAGCTAAAACGGCCAACCAACTGTTAGGCCGCTGGTTAAACTTACGTGACGTCGCGAGTCACGTGAACGTTCAACGTGAACACACACAAACATCTCACGCGTTTGATATTGCCGCGAGCGATTCGCGCGCGGCATTCGCTAGCTAGCCCGCTACTTAGACCGCACGTGCGTTTCGTATGTGAAAACTTGGATATGACGCTATATGTTTGATATTTCGCGACCGCGCCCGCCACCGTGCCCGCGAGTTAACGTGTTTGAGCACTTACAGTGTTCGCGGACTAGTCGCAGTTAATGCATCCCGGCGAGCATTTGTCTGATAGGAGTTAAACTAACCGTTCTATAAAATACCGATTAATATCACACAACTATTTAGAACATTGAAAAAGTATCAAGTTTTAATCTGCCTAATGTAGTTTTTGTTTGTTTAATATCCTAATTTTTTCTAGTTTTGTAGAACAGATAGCAGAGAATTAACGTTTAGCAGCATCTAGATTGGTCGGGTGTTTAGACAGCAACGCTTGAATTTATTATAGTTTGTTTATCCTGGTCTGATTGGATTAAATTAATTGTATTCTCATTTATTTCAGCAAAGATAACTAACACACTTACATATTGGTTTAATTAATATCTTATCTACACAAATTTTATATTAACGAGACGAATCTAAGTAGCGCATAGGGCCTGGTATGTGTGGTGTCTCGTCTCAACAGGGAGTCTGTTAAATTAAAACAAAGAAATGAGTGGCAAGGAGACAAAAAGACGGTAATATTGTTAAAAGTGTAAGCTAATGAGTGTATGGAATTAACCGTACCTAAAGGGAGAATGTAGAAAACAAGGATGGACAGTGTGTTAGTGGAAATAAGACAAAAAGTACTAACCATAAATATCAAATAAAATTAGATTTTTTCCTCTACGCCCTTACCGGGACGTGGTGCCTTGAGCCTGACCATGATCCGGCAAGGGGATACAAAATTAGTTTCAGATTATGAGAGAAAAAGACAGTTTTCGGCGATTCTAAATAGGTAATAGGTTAAGAATATGGCAAGTATGACGTGTTATTATTATTTGTGTCTACCTTGCATTATCGAAATAGACATAGAATCACTAGATCTGTACGTCGTAGATAAACCACAACTCCAAATATTCAATATCCCCAGTGTATGCAAAAGCAAACGAGCTTTATATGCCGGTCATAATAGCGACGAGGTGAAGGACACAGTGGTGTACGCGTATAATATTGTCCGCCAATCAATGGTTGGTGACCTCTACAGGCAAGCCACAACCACCCACCCCTATTGACTCATAATATTACGCCTCAGTTATAATTAACACTTATTGTAAAGTAACATTATTGCTTTATGATGCTTATTTATTGTTTATTAACTGTTAATTTGGTGTTGAAATAGTTATTGCCTGATTTGTTATCTTAGAATATTAGACCAACAAAAGCATTTCAACACGCTGTTTTCTTTGACAAATATACTGCCTTGTCGGCGGGGTACCGAAGTAGCACCCAAACACGATCATTAGTCCAAAATCACCTAGCGCTACCCTAAAAGACGCCAGTGTCCTTACTCAATGGGTAGGAGCACTACTCTCGTAACCTTTTTTTACTTGTCTGATCTTAGATTAGTTAGGATTTCAAGATATACATAGTTGACTGAATTACCTGAATTTTAAGTCAGTTGCAGTTAATGACTTTTAAAAACACCTCTATTTGTGTTTTCTACAACTATCTATTCTTTCTATTTAGACCTTATAACTTGTAACGCGACGTGGTATATCCAACATAAACTTGTGTATCCCTCTCCAGCCCATCGACGTCCCACTGTTGGACACGAGCTTCCTCTATTTTGGAAGGGATTATGGTCTACTTTGCTGCGCTGACCAGGCGTGGTGACACGGCGTTTATTTTTGAGTTTTCTATCTGTCACAGAGGACGTTATTTGTGTGCGATATCCCTGAGCTGGCTTCTACAGCACCCTAGGATGGAAAAGGACTGATGACACTTGTATTCGTAAGCCGTCGCCACACGGACAAATTATGTATAACCAGTACGTATTGTTATTGCTCCATTCATGCGATTATAAATAAAAATGCCAATTTTTATAGTATTTTATTCTCTTCTATAAGTATGACGTAAGATATACTTGTAACAAAAGTATATGATCTCATAGGTCTCTTCCATAGGTCAAGAAGACAAAGGTGCCGATTCTGAGCGCACAACTAAACTTAACTTAACTAAAAAATTAAAAATGATAGCGTCATTATCACAATTCGGCAATGTTTACTGAAGTTTCTTATTATTAAAACTGTGTATTATAGACTAACGATTTTAATTAATATAAATGTGTACAACGAAATAGCAAGTAATAGCTATATTGACACTACCAATTTTCATTTTTAGGGTTCCGTACCCAAAGGGTAAAAACGGGACCCTATTACTGAGACTTCGCTGTCCGTCCGTCCGTCCGTCCGTCTGTCACCAGGCTGTATCTCAAGAACGGTGATAGCTAGACAGTTGAAATTTTCACAGATGATGTATTTCTATTGCCGCTATAACAACAAATACTAAAAATAAAATAAAATAAATATTTAAGGGGGGCTCCCATACAACAAACATGATTTTTTTACCGTTTCTTGCTCGATACTAATAACGTTGCCTTATATTGCATAGATAATGGTACGGAACCCTTCGTGCGCGAGTCCGACTCGCACTTGACCAATTATTTAGTTAAGTTAAGTTTAGTTGTGTACCTAGAATTGGCACCAAAGGCTCACAAATGATAATAGAACAACGTCTATATAATAAACATGATACTTGAGCTTTTGTGTATACATATGTTTTGAAGAAAGTATCAATTCTTTAGAGCGTAAATCCAATAGGAGTTGGTATTGCTTTGTCAGGCGACCTATGCTGAAAAAGGTTCAAGTCTATCAATCCATCCAACCATCAGCATTTCTCCGTTCACTGCTGGTCATAGGCTTCCTTATTAGAACGTCACAAAGCGCGGTCCTGCGCCATGTGAATCCAAGTTCAAGAAGTGTAATGCACCTAGCACTCAGTGTAAAGTGTTGTCTATTTTTAACACGCTTTCATATGTTCGGTATGTATCTATCAATGTATTAATCTATGTAACGGAATCTTTGAATGCGATTTTCACCCACTTGCAGTAGTCGGATTGATCTGAAATTTTGCACATATCAAGGACCGATGACAATACAATTATTAAAAAATATATTCAAGATTTTCAAGCGAGTTTTTTAGTTTTTGAACTAAGGCAATTATTTGTATGTCTGCCGATATTGCGCGGTGTTCGTAGCATTTGTACGCATTACATCAGCGTTAGTGTTTGTGCGCATTACATCGGCACTCAGGATATTATTATTATCTTGTAACTACTCCGGTTGGTTTAAGACCGATCTATCCTATCCTACTAATATCATAAATTTGAAAGTTTGTGAGTATGGATGTTTGTTACTCTTTCACGCAAAAACTTCTGAATGGATTTTAATTTAACTTTACAATTATGTAGCTTATATATCAGAATAACATATAGGTTCCTTTTTATCCCGAACGAATCCAATGTTCCCGTGGGATACCTAATAAAAACGAACAGATTTTTTCCTTTTTACCGCGGGTAACACCGCGGGGCACAGCTAGTATTTGATAAATAAATGAAATGAGATATTGGATGTGCCTTTCAAGCAAAGTCAAACCCAAAAGAATTTTTTTGCGAACTTTGATTACAATATGTGTAGTTTTTGTTAGGTTAACAAAAAATATTTTTATACGTTCATTCAATAACTTTATATTTTCTTCATAAATATTAATAGATGTTAAATCACTAGAACGTTTCCCAAAGTCAAATAATGACAAATATATATATTATATATTTGTCATTAATATTATATTATTTACTAGCTGCTGCCCGCGACTTCGTACGCGTGAAATTTAGAAATCAATCCTTAACAAACAGAAGTTTACTCTTCTGCTCAATAGATGGTGTTGTACGTTATTTTTAAATCGCGCTATTGTTTCGTTCCACACATTAACACTTAAGCTCGTCAAAATTATTATTGTGTTATCATCCGGATTTCGCACTTATAAATTAGTAAGGATTTACTGTTGCCCGTGACTTGAAACGCGTGAAATTTAAAAAAAAATCCCTGTTTTGCATTTGCATCATTTTTCATCAATGCTACTCTCCTATTGGTTGCAGTGTGATGTTATCGCAGTGTGCCTATCCTATAGCCATCCTCGATAAATAGAGTACCTACCTATCTAACACTGAAAGAATTTTTCAAAAAACAAATTCTCAAGAACCCCTACAGGTGATACTCTACAATTTCAACCCTACTGGTTGGAATTGTTTTTTAGGGTTCCGTACCCAAAGGGTACCAAACGGGACCCTATTACTGAGACTTCGCTGTCCGTCCGTCCGTCCGTCCGTCCGTCTGTCACCAGGCTGTATCTCAAGAACGGTGATAGCTAGAGAGTTGAAATTTTCACAGATGATGTATTTCTATTGCCGCTATAACAATAAATACTAAAAATAAAATAAAATAAATATTTAAGGATTCATACAACAAACATGATTTTTTTACCGTTTCTTGCTCTCATACAACAAACGTGATTAATTAAGTATTGTGTGTGTTGTTTGCTCATTTATTAATAACGTGCCTTATGTTGCATAGATAATGGTACGGAACCCTTCGTGCGCGAGTCCGACTCGCACTTGACCAATTTTTTTATTGTTCCTGAGATAAGCGCATTCAAACAAACAAACTCTTCTGCTTTATAATCTTAATATATATATTTCTTGTGTGCGTGTGTATGTGACTGAACTCCTCCTAAACGACTGGACCGATTTTGATGAAATTTGTTGTGTGTATTCAGGGGGGTCTGAGGATGGTTTAGATTCACAATTGGCTGGACCGATTTTGATGAAATTTTTTTTACACAGAATTGTATGGCAAAACAACGTTTGCCGGCGCAGCTAGTATTGGTATAGATTACTTACTAGCTGTTGACCACCGTCCGTTTGGTGACAGATTAAGAGGGTACTGTACTCCTAATTTAGGTATTTGCCTTAGGTATTGCTATCCCTATTCCCGAGAACCGTGCTGAAAGGTACAAATATAGCTGAAACAGATTTTGCCTACAAATTCTTTGAAAAAAAGACGTTTCGTACTCCCCTTTTTTCTTCGCGAAAGTTAACCGATTTTAATTGTTTTTACGCTATATTATAGATGAATAGATATACTCTTCATCTATAATATAGCGTAGAAACAAATAAAATCGGTTTAACTTTCGCGAAGAAAAAACGGAAGTACGATACCCATATTTTTGTATGGAGCATAATTTGGTATCGTGCCCTCATAAATAATACAATTGTCACCCACTCCCTTCTTTCTAGAGTACTTTAAAAACCAGCTGAAGAATATTGCGTAGACAGATAACATCCTCTGTAAGAGACGAAAAGCTGGAAAATAAAGTCTGTGTCAACACGCCTCGTCACCGTGGCACAGTAGACCATAATCCCTCCCACAATGAAATAGACCCGTGCCCAACAGTGGTATGTTAATGGGCTGGAGAGAGCTGTTGATCTCAATTTCGTACTTTAGCAATTTGCAACCACTCTGCACATTAAAAAGTAGCTCATTTCCTATCTCATGCTCTTTTCATTAAAATTATTTTAGCTACTTTGACATGAAGGAGCGATAGACAGAACTATTTTTGCATTTAATATATTACTAGAAATAGATTTATGGTCTTATTCATAATGACTTATCGGAGGTTTAAACGAAGAGTTTATCGGAGAGATAAAAATGTTTTATCGTAAAAGGACTATTATGAATTACAAGTTTTGACAATTTTCGCGAATTTTAGCGAACTTTTAAACCTCCGATAAGTCATTATGAATAAGACCATAAGCGTTTATTGTTAAACAACTACGGTTTAGAAAATTAAATGTACTTTTCTTGTACCAGGTGCCCAAGCCTGCTATTACAATGTTTTGATAATGATCAGTCACTGACGCCATTATGGCGCCAAAATGGCGTCAATTATGCCAAAAAATTGATAATAGACTACCAAACTTGATAAAATTCGCCATTATGCAATCAGAGACTGATCACGGAATGACATATTTTGCTTTTTTATTAACATATAAAGTGGAATATTGGTTCTGAATACATTTAATATTTAGGTCATTGTGAGAAACAGACTGTTAGATATACAATAGGTAAGCAAGCTTATACACTGTTTTAAAGCAATGCCATACTAGCTGTTGCCCGCAACTATGGATGCGTGGAATCCGGAAATCAAACCTTACCAAACCACACCACTTACCAACATATACGAGTACCTACAAAAAGAGACTGAGACAAGTCTCAGTCTCTTTTTGTAGGTAGGTCCCATTTCAGCATAATGTCAAGACATTATGCTGAAATGGGACCTATTGCTGCTGAATGGATCTGGGATGTATAAACCTGTTTTATGTATATTGTGTCTGATTTCACAGCAATAAATGTTTTTTCTTTCTTTCTTTCTTTAAAAAAGATGTCCTTTTGAACCACTTTATCTGTTAAAAAAGCGCATGAAATTCTGTTGCATAGTTTTGAAGATATAAGCTTACATAGGGACATATATACGAAAATAACGACTTTTTTGTTATAAGTAACGAAGTCTGGCAATTATTGGAATTTTAATTCCACGATAGCAATTAACTTTAAATTTACTTATACATTACAAAGATTTTTAGAATATTTTTGTATATTTATGAAGTTTTATTTCCTTTGGAGTGTTTGCGTAAAATAGTACCAGTAAATTTCTGGAATACACAAAAACTGGCACCAATTGCAATTAACTTAGCCGTGGGGTCGAGAGTTCAAATTACACTTTTTTCGCCTTTATTTCATGAATACTATGAATTGGATGAATGAATGATGAGTGTGGATGAAGCCAAGGAAGTATGTTTGGATCGTAGCAGATGGTGCTCTATAGTCTCTGCCTACACCCGTGGGAAAAAGGCATGATGTTATGATGATGATGTTATATATGTCTTAAATTTGACTAATTTCGAGTTTATTTGACTCTAGCATGCACTCTAGCATTCCAGCATTCTTGACCGTTATATAGTCAGTACGGAAAAATTACTCGCCAACTAATATTACGCTAATCTACCAACTACAAAAATAGTACAACTGTGACGTCATTACTAACAAATTAACCCAGAATGTAGGACAATAATTTCCTGACCCAGTTTCCACGTTGTATTGAAAAAACATAGGTGACATCGTACATAACGTGTTTTATGAGAGTTATAATTTTACGATCAGTGGTAGTCTTGTGTGTGATGAGTTATTTATTCATAACTGTGTTCTTAAGGTACCTACAACGGAAAAAAGTGAATACAAATTAAAATTAAATTCACGTAGACACAATTTTTAACAAAATTATCCTAATAAGTCCAAACTTTTTTCTCTACCATCGGTTCAGGAGATCGAGTCTGGCCCCAGATAAAGGGGCCATCCTTGCCTGGTAGTAAGGCTCAAGGCGGAGGAGAAAAAAAACCGATGGCGTAAAAAAACTTAGCAGAGCTCTTTCGATAGCCTTTAAATGTTTAAATATAGTAAAATTATACTGTTAAAATGAAGTATGTGAAAATCTGACTATAGTTAGTAAAAAAATTTGCGAAATATCTAACTAATGCTTATCTTTCGACTGTAAGTTTGGGATTTTTTAACGAATCAAACAAGTTAAGCAGAAGATTTGGTGATTTCGGAACTTAATTTGGAAAATCGCTCATTTATTCCTAACTTAAAACTTTAAATTTCTTGGTATTCAAATCGTGAATAGGTAGGTACAATAATAAGGTATTTCAATATTGGTATTGACCAAGATATTACCAGAAATTTGTAGTTAGTAAGGTCAAATACTAAGTGATGTATGAAAATAAAATATACATAGGTGATACTAACATATAGATGAATCCAGGTATTAATGATAAACGTGATTAATAAGTGAATGTTACAAAATCTGTAAAGTCCATACTGATAGCACTTTAATATACTGATATTGAATGTTGACAAATGAGAATAAATCAATATTAACCATACACTTTTACTTTAACACTCTAGTTAGCACAATATGCAGTAAGGGTATCAAAATCTTTTTCATGAACATTGAAAACCACAGGAAAGCTGTCAAAGGCTTTTTTTTAATATTCATGGACATTTCACACAACGTCCTCTGGTCCCAAGCTAAGCTTATTATGCTTGTGTTATGGGTACCAGAATACGGATATAATACATAATCTACTCTTATTTTGTAAATACATACTTATAATACATAGAAAACACCCAGACGTAGTACAAACATTTGTATGACATTTATGAATATCACACAAATGATTGTCCCAAGCGGGAATCGAACCCGCGACCTTGTGAACGGCAGTCCAGTACATGAACCACTACGCCACGAAGCCCGTCATCTTTAAATCTTAAGTTTACTCTACTGCTATTATAGACTGCTTCAAGTAGTTGTCAAGAGGGTTGGTAAATTTATTAAACTTGTATAATAATCTGTATTAGACCAAAACCTATAAATACCTATTGCAAAAATATAATCACATTGTATCTCTTATACATAAACTTGAGAACATCTGCCGCTTCCGTACTTTTTAATATCCGTGTGAAAAACCACAAGAGGCTTTCTGATTCATTGCTGGTATTCATAAACCGGATATTGCCTGCCTCTTTTGATATACCATAATATTACTGAATTAATAATATTAACTGTTCGAGATTTAAAACTTCGCGCGCTATCGTCGCCGATGCGTCAATTATTGGAATTAAGTAAATGTACCTACCGACAACATTTTGTCAACGCGTTATTAAAACTTATTTTTATGTACCTGCTTTTCACTCACTTTATACTGATACTCATGGAATACACGAATTAACATCGATCAAGGTTTTTTATTACACGTAATATACCTGGGTCCCGTACATTAACATATTAATAATTAATATGCAATTGAAAAAAAAAAATGTTGAATTGATTTCTTTCACATAATTTCATTTTCAAATCTATACTAAATATGTATTATAAAGCTGCAGAGTTTGTTTGTTTGAACGCGCAAATATCAGGAATCAGGGGTCCGATTTGAAAAATTCTTTCAGTGTTGGACAGTACATTTATCGAGGAACACGCTGCTACTAATAATGGCGAAGCATCAGTGAAAAATATTGCAAAGTAAGGAAAAAAAAACCTAATTCCACGCGTCACGCGTCGGGTCGCGGGCAACAGTTAGAGTAATAAAATATTAAATTTTACCTGTATGTAAACATTTATGAGAAACTTTTGCTAGTTTCTAATATCTGTAATGTATTTTGTTTCAGGAAGCATCACGAAATCGAAAACTAGAAGATCTCTTGAAGCGCCACACCCCAAGACTGAAAGCTCACTATCGTCTTCCAAAATATCTCCTAGAACAAATTTAAATTTATCTTTTGGAAACAAACCAACTGCTCTTAAAACTTCTAACTCCACCCCCCAAAAGTTCTATGGCCGGCGTCAAAGTCCTGATTCAAGTTATAAACCTAGTTGTATACCTCTTTCTAAGAAATCTGGCGATAAAAATATTCGCACATCTACGTCACCGAATAAACAGGACTTAGGTAAACAATCTGTTTCTAAATCAGAAAAAGTGAAAATAGATAATTCTAAAAACATTACACGCCGAAGTCCTGAAAAAGCCAAGAGTGACACAGAAAGTAATCGTATCGATCGAAAACATCGAACTCAAAGGGATAGTGAAAGTCTAAACGAAAAATATCATTATTCAAAGAAAAGACTGACTAGTTTAGAAAATAATTCTCCAAGAAAAGCTAATGACACTAAAAAGATTTTAAATATTGATTCCCAATCTAATCATCTTCCAAATGTAGCTAATGGTGGTCTAGAAAATTCTAAAATTACTAAGAAAATGTCTACGTTACACGAAACTCTTCGACCGCACAGCTCTAGACTTTCACAAGATATGGATAGCTTAGCTGCGTTGACTAAACAAACATTAGATAGGGTTAATAAATTGTCGAATAACTTAACTAGTAGTAAGATAACTATAGACACAACTGAGCCTTCTATTAACTCTCTAATCACACCCAAAGCAAACTTACAAACTAATAACCATACTTACAATTACGGTCTCATTAATGGCATGCCAATGACGAATAGAGGTGTGTCTGAAAGATTAAAAGATATAGACACAGCAGCTCAAAGATTGATTGATTTTGAAAAACAAAGTGCAATGTTTTCTGATCTCGATAACGATATATCTAGTCAAAATCGCCGACAAGATACTTCGTCGACGTCATTTTCTCATACACCTGTGTCTATTCTAAAACGAAAATCTATTCATGAAGATATTTGTACATCCACTACTGCTAATCATGCCATTGCATCACCTCCAGTTACATTTTCGCCTAGTGTAATTGAACACCGAAACGGACGATCTGATAAGCGTCAAGGTATACTAAAGAAACGCCGCAGTCTGGACGAGTCTCAAGTAGCACGTAGAAGATCATGTAGCCCAGAAGTTTCTTTCGCCGAAGATGGTTCTTCTGAAATCAGTAAGTCTATACTCAAAAATAGAAGATCATCTTTAGAAGATATTATCAGAAATAGATCACCCGATGGCCAAATACAGGGCATACTTAAAAGGAAAATGAGTAGGGAAGAAGAACATCAACATGATGACATATCACATGGTTCTCCCGAGCCACATGGAATACTAAAACGGAAATCTAACTCCAGTTCCAGTAGTAGTGCCGCCTCATCTCATGTTTCTATAGCTCAAGCAGTATTATTAGCAGCTGCAGGTGGGGCTGAAATTGTGGAAGACGATAAAGAAATAGTCAGACCAATATTAAAGAAAAAAAGTTTTTCTGAAGAGCGACCAAGTCCAGATATTGTTACGTCTGAAACTCCTAGACCGATATTAAAAAAGAAATCAATAGAACTTGATGAATATGATTTTGAGCTTCCTAAAAAACCAATCCTAAAGTCATCAAAAAAGTTGTCCGGTGACGAAGGGCATGCTTCTAGTTTCGATTTGAGCGAAGACGACCGAAGCTCTCGAAGACCCTCGTTACTTAGGTCCAGGACATCTGACCATTCGGGATCTGAATGTGAGGCAACAGTTAGACCTATTTTAAAACAAAGAGGATCATCACTGACTAGGGAACGCAGCCAATCGCCGCGCCCACGACTTTCTTTCTGTGCGGACAACGAAGCGAATATTATTAGTGTGACGAATTTCAGTAGCGACGCAAACGACTTGTCGGCGGCTGGATCGCGACGAGTCTTAAATCTTGCGACCGTTCCGAATCCGGAAGAGAGTTACCCTAGTGCAGTGTTGCGACGGAGAAATCTTCGTCCGAAGTCCAATCCTCGATCGAAAAGCCTCGCGAGTGATGTGAACGAAGAGCTGTTGTCCATATTAAGTAACCGCAGACTAAAAGTGGATGAAAATTGTGAAAACGGATTTCGTGACCCGTGTCAGAGTGCTGATAATAATAGTACTGAATTAGGCAGTAAGGAAAAGACATTTCCATCGATTGCATTAAGGATAAAGTCAATGGAGCAAGCCTTTACTAAAGAATTGTCACCACGAGATCAGCCCTCTACTTCCAGATCAAAATCTCGTAATAAAGATCGATACAAGACGCAACCCATCACCGTAGAGGAGATGCGATTAATTACTTCCAGGTAACTAATAAATGTTCTTTAAAAATTAAGCTTAGATTCGTACAATATTTTCACTTTGTGGTATTGGCTACTGTTTTACGTAAAGAATGTAAAGTACATTATCATTACTTGAAGCATGTTTATATACTAATTTTTATTATTTAAAATCACATTAATTTTATAAAAGTTTTGATGTTCATGCATTCTTTAATGACTTTCTTCCCAAAGGTGATTGCGCTGTATCGAACATTGTGATGTTTGAATGTAAAATTTGGCTTCATGCCATTATTTTGTTGGGTGCGCAGCCCGCGCTACACGTGGGTGCCCACTGTTTTGATCTGATCGCTAGAATTTAACTGTCCAGATGGTTAGTTAGTCATCATAATGTTATGGTTTATTTGAAATTTTCTTTGTTGTGATAGGAAGATAATAAATTTTGTAATATTAGAGTGACAGTAACAGTGATTGTGTCATATTTGCTGGTAAATTGTGGGATGAAAAGGTAATAATCTGTCGACTCTTATGGTATCGCTAATTGGCAAGGGCCAAGGATATACCAATATTTCCATTTATTTATTGTTTTAGGAACGTGGTCTATTGAAGAGATAACCATAATCCATTCATGAATACATAGACCTGGATCTATTTCTGATTTACATCGTAAGCTTTTAATAGAAAACCATTACGATGTTTTGTTAATTAGCTGTTCCATGAAATCCTTGCGGAGAGTTGTGTTAATTTTCGTGTTTTCGTAGCTCTGACATCAGCTCCGTTGATTCATTTCAGTTTACTTCCCGCGCTGGTCAACATAAGAATACATTCTGTACTGTTTGATTTCCGATTGCACTGTTTATAAAATTTTGGTACACTGTGTTTTATTCACGACATGTATCGTTATATTCGAGAATTGCCGTTTCAAGAATTGTAAGTATATATTGTGTTTTGGGACGTTGTGAAAAGATGCTGCCAGTGAGCGCTAGTCTTGAATATCCCTAATATAGTTTTTCTTATAAATTCCCAAACGTAGTCGCGGTCGATTGTTGTCTTAATTTTCCTGCACTTAAGCTTCCCTGTCATGTCTCGCCTGTTAGTATACAGTAAAATTTTAGGTAATCCGTTCTCAGATTACCTACTGTATTTAAAGTAGACCGAAGTTATTAATCCTATTTGTTACTAAATAAAAAAGTTATAAAGAAAAATAATCTTATAGGCAGGGTGAACGTTGGGTATCTTCTGTTATCTATTGTGAACTATTTAAGGAATGTTGGTGTTTGAATAATTTGATCACTGTTGACAATATGTCTTTTTATAGCGTTGGCATTATCTTCCTCACAAACGCTACAGTAGTTTCTATTCATATTTGATTTGGCGTTGTTGTTGAGAACTATAATAAGAATAAATGGGAATACATTAATTATTCTGAATATTTATTCTATTATTGTATGTTTGGCTTCTTAAACAGCTGTTACAATGAGTAACATTGCTGCTGTTCGTATGGAATTGTTGAGGTTTATTGAATAAACATGTTCTCAGTCTATTTCTGATTTAGTTCAGTTTATAATCTTTAGTTCATACTTGGTTTGTCTAGAAATTGTTCAGTGGATTCTTCAACTTTAATTTGGTAAATTAAAACTGAAGAGAGAGTATAGATTCATAAAAATCTTTTTTTAATAAATACATTAGTGTATATATGCTATTATTTTGTGGTATAAGTATGTTGTACATTTATTTAAGAAACGCGACTAGGAGTAAAAAGCGGTTTAAGTTTGCTGTATCCAAACATAGTGCGAACTTTTATCACACACCTATTTGTTTTAGTTGGGACAATATAAATAATACACAATAATGGGACAATAAATGGGAAAAATAATGTAATTCAGTCTATAACTCGTGTTGGAGAATATTAATAATTATCAGTTGACAAAGTCACACTCAGTCCAGTAGTTTTACTGAAATATATTATAAAAAATAATTATGTCTTATCTGTTAACTTCAATACTTTTGTTTTTTCTTTTTGACCTTATAGAATTTCTATCGCAGACAAAAGCATCTTATTACTAACAACTAACTTTAATTATGGCGTCAGTGATTGATTACGTACAGTGTTAGTACAGTGATATTTAATTACAAATGCCAATACCATTGATGTCTTGATGACGGAAATAAGCACTCCAGGCGGCCGGCAGTGGGTCAAGAATTATTTCTGGAGCAGTTGTGCTTTAAAGCAAGCATTAAAAGTTTTATAGCGGGCCGCCTGCTCTGCAACTGTGCATGCCATTAATGCAAACCACACAGATGCAACTATTGACACTGTTCATGACATCATTATTATATCGATTTTACACAATAGCACTTTTCTTGAAATTATATTTATTGTGTTTAGCAATAACTGTAGTTTATAAAATATTGACTTAATAATTTACTAATCGCGTAAAATAAATAACATTGAAAGCTAGATCAGATAGCTATATTTAGATTGTATTGATGATGGTGTCAAACTTCTCTAAAACTATAAATCAGCAAGTTTCTATCCAATCACTCGCGCCATAATTCATCGAAATTTATAAAGGCGAGTCAGAACAACAACCGTCTCTTTCTTGTGTACGGGTGTGTTCTACTTTATAGCGTTTCTTTTCTCATTTCGCAGTTTGGAGCCGGGCCAAACGCGTTTCCAAGCGTTCGGCCCAGCGGGCTGTAGTTTTCCGAGCCCATCCGTCGAGTCCAGTGTTATTCCTCCCGCAAGGGCTGCGATTCCCCCTGCGGGAAATTCAGAAAGTGATTCCTTTGCAGAATTTGCAAAGGATTTAGATTCGCCACCATTTGGATTAAACTTATATAGCGGCAAGTCACCGCCCATAGCCAACGGTTTCACAGACGGTGCAGTTACCAAGGGCGATAGCTACGGCGAAGCTATCTTTCTCGATTTTGAGAATATCGCCTTCAACACTGACAGGAATCAATCAACGTTAGATGAAATAGAGCAAGAGGTCAACAAGGTACGCGTCGCCCTCGATGAGGACAGCCGCGCATTAGAGGAGGACGAGAGACAGAACGCTGAGCCTGACAACTGGAGTTTGAACGTGTCTTGTGATAGCGGTGTATACAATCGTGCTTCTTCTAGAGACTCCGGTCCGCATTCTGGTAAGTGTTTCATACATTTTTTCCACCATTTAATTGTAGTTTAGTCATCATATATTTATAGTAATTATAATACGGGTATGGCAGAAGTCGCAATTGTCAGTGTCATGAAATAACATATGGAAGTCGTTACAGAGTCTGGTACGACCGGCTTTAACGTGTGGTTTGTTTACGTTCTGTTTGTTAAAATTAGATTTACCGAATGCGCTGCTATTCGTATTAGGTCGTTTTGAAAATAAACACAGTATAACCTTGCAGATGTCTCTCAGTCCACTTATTTGGGTCAATGTAATGCACGTGGTTCTTTGTCAAAATGTCATTGATTTAGTTAAATGTAGATTAATCGGTTATGCGATTCGTGCCGGTTTTTACAGGGCATTGACCATGAAATGAAGAAACTGACAATCTGACTTTCTATTTGTCTTTTGAAGTTATTAGAATTTCATGTACTAAGTAATGGTCTGTCTTACGTTACAGGCGAGGAACTTGGTTTGATTGAAACCCAAGAGATCGTCGAAAACCACGCTACTAATAGTAGTAACAACGATTGGTCCTCTTCATCTATCGAGCGTGGTCTTATTACAATGGACCGACAAAGAAAATCAACAGAAACAGAAGTTCCAAAAAGTGCGGAGGAAGACAAAAGTGATGATGAGGCAAGAGAACAGAGCGGCTTTGCGCTGGGCCTCGTTAAAAGTAACAGCGTCGTTGCAAGAGCTAGTATGTGGCAACAATTACAACAACAAGCAAAAGGTGGGTACATTTTGGTACATTTTGTTACCAGAAATTTCTCAAGTTCCATGGTGGTGATATTTTGCTACTTAGTAACGCTGTACATCCCGCCTTCCATATCTAGGAACTCGAATATTAAAAATACCTATTAAAGTAAATACATCATGCAAAACATTATTTTGTGCTATTTCACCATGTCATCCTGCATACATGAACGTTGTACCAATAAGATTATACGGTACAGTACATTTGCTAAAAACAAAACTACTTCAGATTTATCTAAAACGTATGAATCATTATGTACCTATCTATAAATATCATGGTTAATCTGTGACGCAAAAAATTACTGTCTTGTTGGGAATTATAATTAGAGTTTTAATATGTTTTATAATAATGTTTTCAGGGACACCGAAACCTTTACTCCGTCACAGTCGCTCCAAGCTCAAAGATGGTCCCTCATTTGTGAACAGGTTCAAGAGTCAGCCGATATCTTTTCCGCCACTAGAACAACCCACTGCAAACGAGCCTGCAATCCAAGCGGTTTCTCTCGACCAGTCTAAGAGCGCAGCCAACGTTCTTGACAGAGATGATGATGGTTAGTAGACTATGCTAGCGCTAATGTAAATACATTATTTTAATTTAGTTTAAATTTCAACTCAATGCTATTTTCAAGAGGTACTTTAGATTGTTTTAATGGTTAGAGAAAGGCATGTAAAATTTGCATTACACATTGAAGAAGCTTCTTGTCTTATGTATCGTCGGCTTATGTTTCTTTTTTGCATGTCCTCGACTACTCTACTATGTGTATGTCCCGGGGTCTATAAACACAACTGCACAATGTTATGTAAATACGCACACACTCACTGGTGGCAGCTAAGTTAGACGAGGATGATCCAGCAAAGATGTCATTATCAGATAAAATGAAAATGTTCAACGCTAAATTGACTCATAAGCCACCCATGGCTGGATTACCTAGGCCTAAAGAGGATAGAATGCCAAGGAACTCTCGCAGGACAATGCCGGTGTTAGCCAGCCATGTTCAAGAAGCAATGGAACAAAATGAGAGGTTAACAAAGTCGTTGACCCACGAAGATGTTCCACGTAATAATGACTTTCAATTAAAAATGGAACTGTTTCGTTCAGCAAGCGCAAAGAACACGTCTTTAGAATATATTATGAAGCATAATTCAAAGTTTAGAAGCTTAGGTCTGTGTTTAAACCTTATTTATTTAGATATTGTGCTGTGCTTCTAAGGGTTTGATCGGTACTAATTACACTTTTAATATTATTGGTAAGTCTTATGTATGCGCATGCTGTAATATTGCAAGATGTGGTTTGCACGTGTTTTTTTTTAAGAATATTGCAATCATATTTTGGTTGTAATCAGTTTGATGAAGTTTACTGAAGGATTTTTTTGTGTTGTGACTATTGTTGTATTGCTATTTACAGGCATGATTTTTAGACGTAATATTACAATTATTGAGTAATTGCTAGAAGAACTGCATGCATCACAGAACGCCATATTAAATGATAATTCGTTCTAAAATTTATTAAAAAATTAACAACATTTTAGTAGTAAGCTAATTACACTTAATAATGCTATTTACTTAAATAACCTTCGTGAATAAACGATATTTCCATCGAAAACTATATTTTTAGAGTGCCTTGTTTCTATTTACAAAATGTTTGCCTTGATTTTAGTTATATGACATAAAATACTTTTTAAAAAATAGACAAATAAGAATTAACGACAGCGGTGTTTAAAAACTCTAGACATGAATTTTTAAACCAAACTATAGGTAATTTTCAAATTATACATCGAAGGACAAATACAACTCATTTTAGTCCTTCCTTATGAAATAATATTTTTGTTGTCCGTCTATTTTTCTAAACCTATTAGCATAGTTAATATTTATTATATTTAATTAGTAAAACATTCCTATATATCTTCCAAAATCTAATTCGTCTATGTGTGATATAGATATTATGTTTAAATATTCTGAGGTTTCAAGAAAGCGAAAGATTTCTTAAACCACTGATTGGATAGATACATAATTATTTACTTAAAAATTATTTACAATTAATGACGTTATCGCACAAAGCGATGATTACTATGTTCTTTAGCGTAAATTGTACAAATGAATCGATCCAGCCCCATGACAATAGAAAATCATTACTTGAAATTTACTCATGGGCTTGACTAATACAAAAGTATGAGTTTAGAGCATTGCTATAAAACGGGTGCTTTGTAAATATGGGTTAGTATCACTATTTAGTATGTTATTGATAATATTTTTTATGTTACAGATCTTGAAGACGATTCACCATCAGAACGAGCTCAAAGAATGATAACGCCTGAAGTGCGAGGGATATTAAAGTCCGGTTCGACAGTGGTGCCACGGCCCAAGGTTCTGGCGAAGGGTGAAAGTTCAGAGGTGCGTATAAAGGTTAATATTGCACTTAATATTATTCTTAACACGCTTTAATTTTATACAGATTATTATATAGATACAAATGAAGCTATCATTTGTATCGGTATAATAATCCATGCAACGGGATCTTTGATAGTCTTCTTGTTTTCAATAGTCAGATTAATCTGAAATGTTGCTTACATAGTAAAGAACATTGTCATCGGGACAATGCAATTCTCTCCAGCCCATTTACGTCCCACTGTTGGTCACGGGCCTCCTCCGTTTGGGTGGGATGGTCTACTGTGCCGCGCTGTCCAGAAGTATTGGCACAGGGTTTATTTGCGAGTTTTCTGTCTCTCACAGAGAATGTTATCTGTGTGCAACATCCCTTAGCTGACTTTTACAGCACCCTTGGGAGGAGATGGGATGGTGACACTTGTATTTTTAAGAGGATACCAAAATAGTTTCGCGCATTTTTCTACGTACGAAGTTTTCAATTTTTTTTAGATTGAATGGCTAGAGCTCTAATTTTTAAGTATATGTTTTTTCAATATACTCGTATAATCTAGGATCGTATAAACTCAGAAACGCGATTGAAAAAAGTTTTCTCGATAGAAAATCTTAACGAAACAACCTCTCTAATTTTTTATTTTTTTCATTTGTCGGTTTATTATCGCGTATCAACTAATGAAATAACTTTCAAAATATAAGTAACTATTATATATAGAAACACGTAAACCGGAATTAAAATATATTTAGTAGATTTTGAGTAAACAAAAAAAATATCCCTATTTCTTCATTTTCTATACCTACTAGCTGTGTTAATAGGTACATGTCGACGATAATATTGATGTAGGCCCTTAATCCGTCACCACACGGATGAGAATGTAATTAATTAAAACAAATCAAGGATTTCATGAAATAATATTTTCTAACATTTGCGCGACTCATTTGTTTAAATAAAACTACTTTTTACTGATTTAGACGCGTATATTTGTTTTAAATTTTAGCCCGACGTTTCGGAGACTTTGCAGTCACCATGGTCACGGGTGAGACTGAGCTGTAATGTGTCTTCTACGATCAGTTATTACAGGGTTTACCCACATTCGATTTTAATTTTACATTGACCATAAAGATAGACTTTTACTATAAACTATATCATATTACATTGTGCTCAGACTACATAAAATCAATAACATTATGACCATTACATTATACCATGGTGACTGCAAAGTCTCCGAAACGTCGGGCCAAAATTTAAAACATTTCATGAAACTTTATTTAGTAGTTTTTGCGTAAAAGAATAACAAACATCCTAGAATCTTTACAAACTGTCGCTTTTACAATACTTCTACTACGCTAACACTTTCCACTGACACATTTTTAGAGTAATAAAATAAAGTCGTATATTAAATTATTAATCCCTGATCCATTACATCTCTCAATAAAAATTACATTAGTGAAATATAGGGTATGCAAGTACACGCAAATAGAGCACATCTGTCTTGCTATGAAAATGATTAAAAATAACTCTTAAGAGGGCACGATACCAATTTATGCTCCATACAAAAATATGGGTATAGTACTTCCCTTTTTTCTTCGCGAAAGTTAAACCGATTTTAATTTTTTCGACGCTATATCATAGATGAAGAGTATATCTATGCTTATGTCACTTTCTTTTTTTCAATATATAATAACTAAAAGAAATATGACCATCCGACAATCCCGTTTTTTTCGGCATTCTTTAGGTAGAGTTGCAGCGTCTATCACACATATTTGGTAATGTTTTACCAAAAAAGGAAGTGATACAAGCATAGATATACTCTTCATCTATAATATAGCGTAAAAACAATCCAAATCGGTTTAACTGTCGCGAAGAAAAAAGAGGAGTACGAAACGTCTTTTTTCAAAGAATTTGTAGGTAAAATCTGCTTCAGCTATATTTGTCCCTTTCAGCGCGGTACTCGGGGACAGGGATAGCAATACCTAAGGCAAATACCTACATGAGGAGTACAGTACCCTCTTAAGATATTCGTTTTGAATATTCGGATTGTGTTTTTATTCTTAGAATTCTATGATTTATATCAGGAGGTAGTGGGTTCCGCTTCCATATAGGACACTTATGTTTGATATTTGTTTTTGTCACACAGATATCTGTACTGTATAGGTATTTTTAAAGTGCTTCGTAGTCTAGTGATTCATGTAAAGGACTGCCGTTCACGAGGTCATGGGTTCGTTTCCCGCGCGGTACAATCATTTGTGTGATATTTGAAATTGTCATACAAATGTTTGTACTGCGTCTGGGTGTTTCTATCTTTAATTATTATAAAACAAAGTTGTTACTTTTGTATGTATGTCCCTATGTGAGCTTATATCTTCAAAAGTACACAACGGATTTTGATGCGATTTTTTTTAATAGATAGAGTGATCTATGATGATGGCTTTTTTATAATTTCATAAGGTTTTGTTGTTGTTTTTAGCGAAATAATATATAACCAATTTTACTACCAGGACTATAAATTATCTCTATACCAATTTTCGTGCAATTCCATTCGGTAGATTTTGCGTGAAACAAACAAACTCACTTTCACATTTATATATAAGTAATGATAAATATCCCGTATTTTAATACGGGATAATTATCCTGAAATCGCATCAAAACCTGTTGCGTTGTTTTGAAGATATAAACTCACACAGGGATGTCCCTGTGACTTTATTTTATAATAAGTAAAGATTTTAAACAATCATATTCTCAGATTTTTAAAGGTTTTGGTAAGCTAAATAATAAAATTGACATTTTCTTTTCCAGGGCCTAAAAGATGAAGGTATAGATAGTTCATCTGACGAAGACTCAGTATCAGTTTCGAGCGTTTCTTCTTCAGAAAAAAGCTGCTCATCATCTGATAGTTCAGATGAACTGCCTGATCCTAAACCTAGAAGATTCCAAAGAAAGCCCAACAAGTTGAAATCCTCAAGAACAGAATCTGATCTACCCAGGCACCAAAATGCTTTCCCTCGACAGCCAGAACAATTTCCTCTTAAGATACAAATGCCGTGTGCTAATGAGTTAAAAGAAAGGTTGACTCAAGTGAAAAACCCTGATGTTAAAATCCCAATGCTTGGTAAATTGGGCAAGAAACCTTCTGAAGAAGTTAAGAAAGAAGAAGATCAAACAAGGTGTGTACTATTCTTAATATCTTTGCTGTATATGCATACTGAAAACTGTCTCTTTAGGGAACTCTCTATCCAGACCATTAACGCATTTCTGTTAGGCACTCGCCTCCTCAACTTTTAGAGGAGGGATTATGTTGTTCGGAAAGTCATTTAATTTTTTGTTGTAGAAATGAAAGACAGTTTTCGTATAATAAACAAATAATTCAATATTTTTTGTTGAATTTGATAAATTTAACCTCAATCCGATCTCACGTGTTGTTATTCGCCGGTTCACATCAACTAATGCCTTTATCGCGTCTTTATCAGCTTCAACCGGCCTTCCCGAACGTGGTGCATCTTCGACATCAAAATTGCCAAATCGAAATTTAGCGAACCAGTTCTGGCACTGACGTACTGTCAACACACCTTCTCCGTACACATCAGTCAATTTCTTTCTGGATTGAACAGCATTTTTACCCTTTCTGTAGTGAAACAGTGAGATATGTCGAAAATGCTGCTTATCGCTCTCCATATTTAAAAGGGCACCAACCAAAAACTACTGCGTAGAATTAATTGGAATTTTTCACACACAAGCCTTGCTATATGAGCTCTCAAAGCATATAAAAATTATACGGCTTAAATGTGAAGTTGGGTGCAAAAGAATACAATTAAATCCTCTGTCGGGAA
This sequence comes from Orgyia antiqua, assembly GCA_916999025.1. Lineage (NCBI taxonomy): Eukaryota > Metazoa > Arthropoda > Insecta > Lepidoptera > Erebidae > Orgyia > Orgyia antiqua. The sequence goes on from OU779868.1 coordinate 25,442,660, forward strand.
AAAACGACTTTCCGAACAACCTAATACTGTGCCGCGCTGTAGGTATAAGCCACGCAAATTGGTAATGCGCTGGAACCTTGTCAAATTAACGCCCTTGTGACGTCATCAGCAAAGAAAAAGTAGAGCTAACAAAATGTAATACTCTCATCTATACGTCACTAAGACGTCACCAACATGGCCGCCAGGCGCATTACCAATTTGTGTGGCTTATATGATCTAATATGCACCCTGGGGAGGAAATGGGGTGGTGACACTTGTATTCTTAATCCACACGGACAGGGAACTATGCAGAAGTAAGAAGCATTCTATAATCTCCGCCCATGAGAAAAATATTTGAATGTCTCTCCAGTTAATCTTCTTAACACGATTTTATTGACTTTATGTGTTTATTCGTATCTATCTTGTCTCGGCCTATTAGTGTCCCACTGTTGGACACGGCCTGCTCCACATTTGATCTACTATGCCACACTGACCAGACATGTTGGTTTAGTATCGAGATTACCGTCTATCGCATGAGATGTTATTAAATAATAAATATTCATGGACATTTCACACAACGTCCTCTGGTCCCAAGTTAAGCTTATATGCTTGTTGTAAATATATACTTTTAATACATAAGAAAACCCAGACGCAGTACAAACATTTGCATGACATTTATAAATATCACACAAATAATTTTACCGTGGGGGAATCGATCCCCAGACCTTGTAAACGGCAATCTGTTACATGAACCACTAGACCACGAAGCCCGTCACTAGTTACTTATCAATTTGCCTTAGGTGGCTTTTACAGCACCGTTGGGAATAAATGACGTGGTGATACTCCGTCACCTCACGGATAGATCATCGTAATCAAATTTTATTGTGATTCTGTGTAACGGAATCTTTGAATGTGATTCACACCCACTTGCAATAGCTGGATTGATCTGAAATTTTGCACATCTAGTAAGAACTATTAAAAATGCAATAAAAACGATGTCATGTGGCTGTTTTTAACACGCTTATGTCAGTTCGGTATGTATCTATCAATGTATTAATCTATGTAACGGAATCTTTGAAAGTGATTTTCACCCACTTGCAGTAGTCGGATTGATCTGAAATTTTGCATGCGTATACGGACCGATGACAATGCAATAATTTATAAAAAATATTCAACGTTTTTATGCGTGTCATTTTCGTTTTTAAACTAAGTAAATTATTCGTTTTATTTAGTTCAAAAACCAATTAAATTATTTTGTATCTGATCTGTTACACTATTTTTAAGGTGCAGAAGATTTGTGAAGAAGTTAGATGAACCTATTCAGCTTGGCAAGCTGCGTAGACCTGTTGATAAGCCACCAACGGCGGTGCAAGAACTACCGCCTCCAATGCTCAAGATATCTGCGTTGAACCAGGCCGCTAAGAACAGATTCTTTGGTATCGATGCTGCTAAGAAAGATAAAAGTATTGAAGAAATTACTGCAGCTGTTAGAAAATACATTCCACCGGTGAGTTATGATTAGAGTTATAATACAATTTTATTAGTTGCGTTCGTCTATGTATAATTTATAATCGATCGAGTTGTGCAAACTGCTCGATAGATGGCGTTGTACATTTTTATCGTATCGACGCTAAACTCTACTGAGAAACATTGCAGGTAGTGGACATGTTGGCTAATATGTGGAGGAATCATGATAGCTCATTTGGAAGAGCAACGGAACGGTGTTCCGAGGTTGTCGGGTCAAGTCTTATAGTGATATTTTTTCCATTGTACATACTTTGATTTATTATTTAACATAGATCTATCCTAAACTATTAATGTCGCTCTGTTGGGCACGGTTTTTCTCCATTTCAGAAGGGTGTTTGGTCCACTATGTGGACCGCTGACCAGGTGTGTTGGCATAGGTTTTGTTGATGTCTATGTCAACTACTTCTCATATCCCTTAGCCGACTTCTACTGTACCCAGGGGTAGAAATAAACTAACTTTGAATTGAGCGGTTTGCACTAACGCTAGATCGAGTTGGTGCAAACCGCACAATAGATGGCGCTGTACAAAAACATCGAAGCTATGTTTAACTCACATTGACAAAAATTGTAGTGGAAGATTTGGTAAACATGATAGCTCAGATGGAAAAGCTACGGAATGGTATTCCGATGTCGTGGGTTCAAGTCCCGCTTATGGTGATCATTATTTCCACTATAATTTCGTTTATTAAGTAAAAGTATAGCATAGCAAGTCAATTGCAAAAATGAATAAATTTATGTTTTGTTGTCAACAGGTGAGCAAATCGATGTCTATTCATACAATGGAGATACCGGGCTCGGGCAGTGACGGTGAAAGCAGCGGAGGACGTGAAGTACGCCATATTAATAGCAGAGTACGACACAGGTTAGTTTATTATTACTATTATATTAATAAGATCCATTACATGAGCCTAGCAATAATCCGCTAAGCCAGTGTGGTGCCACAAAAGAAAAAAGATGTGTGGAACTCGGGGACTGCCGCCGTAAAGCTATTGCATAGCATATTTTATCAACTTATGCATTTATAATTATTTATTTATTTTATTTATGCAAGAATCTAAATACCATAAACTAAAATAAGATTAATAATCCTTATTTACTGATACTTACATCTGTCCATTGTTTATTGTTATTATGATAAAATAGCGATTGTCAATCAAATGTCAATAAAGTAAAATAAACATTATTTTACAGTATTAAAATCTAAAATATGCTGTTATCTGAACATTTAAGATATATGTTGTCGATTCAAAATCCTTATTTTAACACGCTGTTTAATTTGAGGAAGGCGCTTACCCTTGGTATCAACAGTATGAAATAAATTGCGGGGCGAAGAGGGGATTACGCATGCGAAATAGCGCCGATAATGTCAGGTTATTTTCATTACGCTATTTTCGTTAGGGAATTTCTGGATTCGGTCTCCACGCTCAAGGCACGATAGAAGCTATGCAATAGCTTAAAAAAAAATCGATAACTGTCGCTGTGGTGACGAATTAAGAATACAAGTGTTACTGCTGTAAAAAACAGCTTAGAGATATTGTAGAATTGTACACAGATAACAACCTCTGTGAGAGACTGAATACTAAAAAATAAACCATGTGCTAACACGCCTTATCAGTGTGGCACAATAGACCATTATCCCTCCCAAAGTGGAGGAGGCCCGTGCCCAACTGTGGTACGTTAATGGGCTGGACAGAGAGAGAGAGAGAGAGAGAGTTGTTTTAATCCGCCTTTATAAGTTTTTCACATTATATTTTGCGTTTATGTAAGTCTGTTTTATGCGTAGGTACTTGATTTTTAAGACAACTTGAATGAATGAATGAATATATGAATGAATAAAATGAATGAATGAATGAAATACTTACAATCATTAATAACAATAAATCTTATATTAGGTACAAAAGGCGGCCTTATCACAAATGTTGCAATCTCTTACAGACAACGTAAAAGAGGGTATATTGTAGCGTACCTATAAACCTAAAACTTAAGAACAAACTTACATTACATAACTAAACATAAAAGTAGAATAAATGCTGTAGAGATGCGCTCTTTGAGAAGTATGTGTGGTGTGACTTTGAAAGATAGATTAAGAAATTAAGTTATAAGAGAACGTTGCGGTCTGAAAGAGGATGTATGAGAGACGCTTAACGAAAGGCATATACACGGCGCGGAGGTTAGTGGATATGCTGGGAGAGGACGCCCGAGAAAAATATACTCCGATGTCATCGCCGGGATACTCCAAAAGGGGCAAGTGCGTAGCACTTACAATAGTCGGGCATGTATGACCAGATGTATGAGTGTGGATGAAATCAAGGTTTGTTTGGATCGTAGCAGATGGCGCTCTATAGTCTCTGCCTACACCCATGGGAAAAAGGCGTGAGTTATGTTACTAAACATAATATTTACCTATAGGTAATACAGGTTACATAAACATACATACCATACATACATATATAATACATACTATACTTATTATAGCGGCAGGTAGTGTTCTTTAATACACAAAACAATTTTTATCGTAGTAATAATACCTACATATACAGCTATAATATAAAAATGTTTGTATGTGAATCACGCAAATTCAAATGCATGGATTTTTGAATGCGGTATTTATATTATTCGTGTAATAATGGCTTAAGAATACAAGTGGCAACTCCACCTCCTTTCTTACCCGGGTTTCTGTAAGAGCCAGCTAGGTGATACTATAAGCTATTAATATCTGCTGTGAGAGACAGAAAATTCGAAACTAAACTCTATACCAACTCGCCTGGTCTGCGCGCCATTGAAACCTTAATCCCTCCTAAAGTGGAGCAGGCCAGTGCTCAAAATGGGAGTCATGGGATGGGCTGGAGATAGAGAGAGGAAGAGAGAATTAAGATAAAACCTATTCATTTTAAAATTTACATGCTTAAGGCGCTCGATCTGTTAGTAAAGCATAAATAAATAAATTAAGAGTAACATCTCAAACGACTTTTCTACATTAAAATTTGATCGATTTCTAATAAGGATTTTATTTACGTTCTTGTTTATTTACATAAGTATCTAGATTTGTGATACTTTTCCTAGTTGGTAGTATTGCTTTTTAATTTCTAGCCTAGTTTGTAGCGATCTTGAGACAAAAATATTTGTGTTTATTCAAATTATAAAATGCAATTAAATCTTTCACTACTCCTTTTAATTATCACACCAATATTATAAAGGCGTTTTTTGCCTATGTTATTTCTTAACGTTGAAACTTCTGGATATTATACCCCTAATTGCCTACTTGCCAAGCCTTAAAATATAATCTCCTTATTAAAGGAAGCATGTAACTGAAGTTATAAGCGGCTTAACAAATTTATTATTCTTTCTTAATTTTAGTTCAATGTATCAGTTAAAGCAGCCAAACTGATCATTGCGTATGAGACTTATAACTTAGTACTCAGAATACTGTTATGATTCTTTTCCATCTGAGCCACTGTAATATTTGAAAGTTTTAATCTGTGTATTTTATCTACTATATGTATCTACTATAATGTTTCTCAATGGTCTCCTATATTAAGTCCATTAATGTCTTATTATTTGGTCTACTTATGCCATGCAGACAACCTTGAAAAGGTAATCATGGTTGATAAGGTGGACGGTAAAAGATCACGTGGAAGACCACCTTACCGTTGGTTGGACCAAATAACGAGGATCACGGACCTCCCATTCACAATCGCTCTTCGAAGAGCGGATGATTGAGAGAAGTGGCGGGAGCTGATAAAGATTAATAATAATTTAGACACGACCTTCAGTAAGTGAAGAGTGCGACCAGAAAGAAGAAGAATGCAATGGAGATCTGCGGCCGTATTATGAGCTCTTATTCCCAGACCGTTTACGCCGCGAATGGAACTGCCTGGCAAATTCGTATTATACGTATATTGTTTCCGAACGACTCTATCAAAAAGCTTTACACGGCCATAGACACTTAATCCATTAAAAAGTCGGCTAGTTTTATGTATGTCAAAATACGAAATAAAAGTCAGGCCGTTTGCCGCCGTCAACAGAATCGCCTGGAACTTGCATGATATTTTGAAAGCTCATAATACGCCTGCTGATGCTTTTAGTTATTACTTATTAAGTTTAGTTAAGAGTTAGATACTATCCACTAATCATATTTGTTACCTGTCTCTTACAAGACTATGCTGAGGAAATCGGGAGTTGCCGATTCTTTATCCTTCCCGTCACAGACATTACATTATTTACATAGCAAATAAATAAATAAATGTACATTCGCGTTTACTATCGTATTTACTAGTTTGATTTGTTAGAGCAACTGTAATCTAAAACGAATTAAAAAACTATAAATATAGTGATATAATTGTCAAACTTATTAATTCAGTTAATTAGCGTACTACAGCGGAACATTTTGTTTGGAGTTACAAAAAACTCGTTATATAAATTCACGCAATAAATGCAAATGTGTATTTTTTAGCACATGTTTTTTGTTATAGTTGTATGTATTTATGTTTCTACTATCAATAAATGTTAGCACGCATCGCTGTTATACATTTTTTGTTATTTTTAACTACTCGATTTATGATAAATAAATAAATAAATACTCATGGACATTTCACACAACGTCCTCTGGTCCCAAGCTAAGCTTATATGATGATCTGAAAATATATTATTTTGTTGTATATTGAGTTTTACAAGTTTATATGCTTGAATTGTTTCGTTGTTTGCAGAATAGTCTGTATATGTGTGTAGTCTTTTACGGCCATTTTCAGTAATCTATCGAAGATTACAGATAGATTGTTATTCTCGTCTTTCAGTTAGATATTTCTATCTCCTGTCAAATTTTCAATAGAGAATGTTGTCATCATAGACTTAGGATATAGATCTAGACGTAACACTCGGTACAACGAATCCGGCCTACTGCTTTTTTTAGTTGAACAGAAAAATAAATGATTTAGTAGCCTTTCTAACTCTTTCTTTTTGAGCTGGAGTAAAAGAGAAAGCAAGGCTACTATTTTACTTTTAAACCATAAACGGGGCGGCCCTGCCTTGGAACAAATCTATGTTCCCGAGTTGTTACTCCCTATTTATAACCTTCTTTGTTGTCATCAGAGGCTTATTGATTTGCAAGCATTATGCAAGTAAGAACAAAAGATTAAATTGGTCTGATTTTGACAGCAAGAATCTAATAGGTAGATTTATTTCAAAATATAACTGTTCGCATAAAGTTTATTTAAAGAAGTGAATCGCACGAGTAATGGAGAATATATATTTATTTTTTTATTAAAACTTTATGTACTTAACATGTACAATGGCGGACTTTAGAGGGCACGATACCAAATTATGCTCCATACAAAAATATGGGTATCGTACTTCCCTTTTTTCTTCGCGAATGTTAAACCGATTTTAATTGTTTCTACGCTATATTATAGATAAAGAGTATATCTATGCTTGTGTCACTTTCTTTTTTTCAATACATAATAACTAAAAAGAAATATGACCATCCGAAAATCCCGATATTTTCGGTTTTCTTTAGGTAAAGTTGCAGCGTCTATCACACATATTTAGTAAAGTTTTACCAAAAAAAAGTGATACAAGCATAGATAGGTATACTCTTCATCTATAATATAGCGTAAAAAAAATTAAAATCGGTTTAACTTTCACGAAGAAAAAAGGGGAGTACGAAACGTCTTTTTTTCAAAGAAGGTAAAATCTGTTTCAGCTATATTTGTCCCTTTCAGCACGGTGCTCGGGAATAGGGATAGCAATACCTAAGGCAAATACCTGAATTAGGATTACAGTACCCTCTTAATAACTTAGGCATTATATACCAGCCAACCAAAGTTAGTGCAGAGATAAACAGTGTGGGTGCTAAATGAAGAATATTGAATATTAGATTCTTTATAATCCATATCACGAGAAAAATAAAATTGATCAAGTGCGAGTGGGACTCGCGCACGAAGGGTTCCGTACCATTATCTATGCAACATAAGGCAACGTTATTAGTATCGAGCAAGAAACGATAAAAAAAATCAGTTTTTTGTATGGGATTGAGTATGATATGAGTATTTGTTGTTATAGCGGCAATAGAAATACATCATCTGTGAAAATTTCAACTGTCTAGCTATCACCGTTCTTGAGATACAGCCTGGTGACAGACGGACGGACGGACGGACAGCGAAGTCTCAGTAATAGGGTTTCCGTTTTTACCCTTTGGGTACGGAACCCTAAAAATTATGTAGGCAAAAAAATGTGCTAAGTATTTAAAAACATGCGATAATTGATTGCTTTATCTGTCTTAGAGTGATCAAGGCCGCGGAGCATAATTAACTGCATTGTACAAGTTAATTATATAGAAAAAATCCACAATGTTATTTATGCTATATTAGCAATTTTAAATCTACCTGTTACTAATAGAGAACATTATTTAATTGCTTTATAATGGTTTAAACATTTTGTAGACAATATTACAGCAATGTATGCATTCTTTGTTTTATAATACCTACAGATATTCATAATAAAATCTAATGCAATAAGTAATAATCTAATTATGATAGTAATAATATATTAATCATAATAAAATCTAATGCAAAAAGTCTAACAGCCGTATTCACAAACGTTACTGTGAGGTCTCATAGTAGGCATGGACGCACAGGGGTAGCAAAATCATTTCAAAAAAAATACTTAAGTGGTGAAGCGCCACTATACGTTTGTTAAACTGAACGCATAGCTAAGTTTTGTCTATGAATACAAAGGCTCGATGAACGGAACGCACTGAGAAGTGTTACCCTTTGCACAGTGCATGAACACTTAAGTACTTACATATGTCAATATTGTTTGTGAATACGGGTGTATTGCAATAAATATAGAGTAAGAATTCACATTCCAGCCAACGCACAAGTTTATAAGCCGTGCGTAGCTTGTGCGTTGGCTGGAATGTGTATTCTTACTCTGTACTTGTTATAAAACAAAGTCGTTATTTTTGTATGTATGTCCGTATGTGAGCTTATATCTTCAAAATTTTATTTAATAGATAGGTTTTATTTAATAGATAGATAGGTTTTATTTAATAGATAGAATGGTTTAAGAAGATTGCTTTTTTGTATAATATGTATTATGATTTGGTTTCTTAATTCTACGCGTACGGGGTAGCGGACAACAGCTTGTAATTTTCATAATGTGTTAGATTCTTGATCGCTTATTGGTTTTTCTTGTTCCACTCATATTGTTTTAAATTCGGTGCAGCATGTCTGTTTTTACTAGGTTGGCGTTCTATTCAGCCGTTAAACTGTTATTCACCATTGCTATCTGTTATCCCTAACATAGTCCATCTATTCTTAAGTGTTTCTTCCCTTTTATAGCATTTTCTGTAGTTATTTGCAGATAATTTTTTTTTATCTTATATTATCCTACAACCCTGAACAGACTATCTATTGACTTTTGTAAGGTTCTGCAGATGAATCAAATTTGTTCCTTCCTTCTTGTTATGTATATTATATAGTATTGTTTCTATACTTTGAGACATCAAAGTCGTAATCCATGTAGTTATTATAGCGCAATGGTTGGCTAATGCTTGTAATAGTTAGTTAAGCTTCAATATAAAGAAAGTCATCAATCGACGGAAATCATGTGTAACAGTGCGTCAAATTAGTTTCACCGATTGTCGCTTTTCTTTGCAAATTTGTTTTCAATTTTATTGTTTTGAAACTCCTATTATCTTGACTTTGTTGCTCGAATTAGGGCTATTTAAATTTCAGTTATGTAACCTAGCAATCCTAGCAAAAAAGCTCCTTGTGGTGACGGATTAAGAATACAAGTGTCACCACCCCATCTCCTTCCAAGGGTGCTGTAAAAGTCAGCTAAGGGATATTGCACACAGATAACATCTTCTGTGAGAGACGGAAAACTCGAAAAGAAACCCTGTAATCCCTCCCAAAGTGGAGGAGGCCCGTGCCCAACAGTGGGACGTAAATGTACTGGAGAAGAAGAACCTAGCAATTATTTACACTAATCAATAATCATACGAAAAAACATTGAATGTCTCAAATGAATTTTCAATATCGCTGTGAGTAGACAATTGAGAATCTTAAAAAGTTATTTCATTCTGTACTTATTGTTGGACCGTTAACGCGTTGCGAATGCGTTGTAATGCCCCGTAGTAACTATCGAAAACCATCAGGTAAAAATAACTTTGCACACGAATTTGACAGCAATTCTAAAAAAGAAACGAATTTTTAAGCTATTGCATTGCTTCTATCGCGGGCCTTGAGCGTGGAGACCGAATCGAGAAATTCTGTAACGAAAATAACCTAACACCCCCCACTCCGACCGGCACAGCGGTGATACTTTTTAGTTTTGCCATCTATCGATGAATAGCAGAACTTTTAATGACTTTTTTGAAATATCACGTTTGTCTGTTTAGTTCAGCAACTTGCCTCTAGGTGGCATTGGTTATATCGGTGTATATTCAAAATAAACATAGGAAATAATAATAATAATAATAATTTTCCACAAGATTACCGATATTACGTATTAAACGAGCCACGTATGGCTAACATAAATGCCATAATCACGTTAAAGCATACACGATATAACGATCATAAAAATGTTCATACATTTACATCGTATCAAAGCGTATACGCTACTACCGTGTTAATTATATCTAAACACGAGAACATAATAATTATTGGTACCAATTCCACGTGCACAACTAAACTTACCTGAAATATGAAAATGGATAATGTACGTATGTGACTGAACTTTCTTATTACAAAAATTACAATTTCGGGACTAACGATTTTAATTAATATAAATGTGTACAAAGAACTAGCTTATTAGACAAAATACACCTTAATTGTTTTTATTTTAGTTAAGTTAGGTTTAATTTTCGTCGCATCAGAATTTGCCTCTTTGTGTGCGTTTTATTACCTAAAATGGGCATTGTCTTAGAGCAAACGATAATCCAAACGACTTTAGAATCTAAGATTATTTTGTAAGGTACAATGTTCTTTGCTAAATGATTTGGCCGAGTGGCATACATAGTTCCTTTTTTGCGAAACAAGTAGGAAACGCGAGCCTAGAAGACCTTGTACTTTTATGGTGAAACACATTTCTTGTATGGACTACGTGTAGTTTATAATATAGTATTTATGTTACAACATTACCATTAATCAGTTTTATTATTTCGTTGTTATATTTTGTTGAGTTTTTTGCGTGTGGAATTCCCACATTTTTAACTTTTTTAATTTTTTTTCATTTTTTCTTTGATTGTTCTGTGCTTTTCATACTCTCTTATGTTTTGGCCCTACTATCAAGGAGAAATGTATTTTTATCATAATAGTAATTTGTTAGTATTATCTCGCAGATTTCACATACATATTTGAAATTTTGGGTGTAATAAATAAATAAATAAATATTCATTGACATTTCACACAACGTCCTCTGGTCCCAAGCTAAGCTTATTATGCTTGTGTTATGGGTACCAGAATACGGATATAATACATAAACTACTATTCTTTTGTAAATACATACTTATAATACATAGAAACACCCAGTTCTTCCCAGGCTTCGTGGTCTAGTGCAGCTATACTCTAAGTGTGTTCCGCGAAACCCTAGGGTTCCGCGACACGCCCGTAGGGGTTCCGTAAGAATTAAAAAAAATCAAAACACCTCTCTAGTCGAACGTTTTGACTCCTTGTGAGCGCCCAGTAGGGACTGGGCGCTCACAAGGAGTCAAAACGTCACAGCGTCTAATTCAGAAGCGGGTTTTAACCAAGGGTGGTTAAAACCCGCTTCTGAATTAGACGCTGTCCAAATTCTGACTTCGATGCGCGCATCTTTTGAAAAGTATTTTCCCGAAGAACAGAATACAAAGATGAAAATTAATTCATGGATTCATAATCCTTTTTTAACCATCTTGCAAAAGCCCGAAAGTATGTCAAACGAGATATATGAATCTCTTTTAGAAATGTCATCAGACAAAAGTGTGGAGTCACTGTTTAAAACGACGCCTCTCAACGATTTTTGGTGCAGAATGCGTGATGAATATCCAATGCTTGGCAAAATAGCTCTGAATATATTTCTCCCGTTTCCAACAACATATTTGTGCGAAACAGGATTCTCAACCTATGAAGCCACGAAAACAAAATACCGCAATAGACTGGACGCCGAACCGGATATGAGACTTCAATTGTCCTCTATCAAACCAGGGGGCCAAGTCTGTGAAAACATTGAACATTGAATAGCAGACTAGAGCCCCTGATATCAAACAATTGATGAAAAATAAAAAACAGTTTCATATCTCCCATTAGTTAGTTTTTTTCCTTTTTTAATATTTTTATTGTACTTTTATTATTCTTATTAATAAAGAATAGGCTTTTAAAAACTATTGTTTTATTGTAGGGTTCCGTCAAGTATTCTGCTTTCCAAAAGGGTTCCGTCACCCAAAAGGTTTGAGAACCGCTGGTCTAGTGGTTCATATAATGGACTGCCGTTCACGAGGTCGCGGGTTCGATTCCCGCCTCGGACAATAATTTATGTGATGTTTATAAATGCCATACAAATGTTTGTTCTGCGTCTGGGTGCTTACTATGTATTATAAGTATGTATTTACAAAAGAAAAGTAGTTTATGTATTCTATTCTGGTATCCACAACACAAGGAGGATGTTGTGTGAAATGTCCATGAATATCATTAATCTCTGTTGCATGTCTATTTCTAAATAAAAAGAATAAACGAAACTAGGTCTATTTGCTAAACATTCGATATTATTGGCAATAAACTTAAAGAAGAAGAACAATGACTTCGTGCAAACTATTTTGATTATACATTTGATATTCCTTCTATTGTTCGGCTTTAAATGCAAGGATTGAACTATTGAACACTCCTATATTCTTAAGTCGTGTGAGTTTTGTTGTGTACTAAACTACTAACTCATTGTTAAAATAGTTGTTTATACAATACATAAACTTTTAACAATAACACTGCAGTCTTGCAGTCCTAACGGTTTCTAGGGTTTCGTGTTTTTTATGAAACGGTTATTCAGAACTAACTAATGCCCGCGGTTCTATCCGCGTTTGTATTTATTGAGCCCACCCTCCCTTAAAAATACACGAAATCTGAACAAATTATTCAAAAAACCAAAAGAAGGCTTTATTTTAAAGAAAACCGCATTAAAATTCGTTGTGTAGGTTTTGAAGATAGATGATTAACTATCATCTAAATAACGATAAGATGTTAGGGCAAATTATTATAAGACAGGATAATAATTAGACAGGTAAAATATGTATAAAATTTAGAACAAAGACAATGATATACAAGAGGTTATTCAAGCACAAGAGGTTATTTAATGTCTCTATGGGAGCTTATATCTTCAAAACCTACACAACGAATTTTAATGCGGTTTTCTTTAAAATAAAGCCTTCTTTTGGTTTTTTTGAATAATTTGTTCAGATTTCGTGTATTTTTAAGGGAGGGTGGGCTCAATAAATACAAACGCGGATAGAACCGCGGGCATTAGTTAGTTCTGAATAACCGTTTCATAAAAAACACGAAACCCTAGAAACCGTTAGGACTGCAAGACTGCAGTGTTATTGTTAAGAGATGATTAACTATCATCTAAATAACGATAAGATGTTAGGGCAAATTATTATAAGACAGGATAATAATTAGACAGGTAAAATATGTATAAAATTTAGAACAAAGACAATGATATACAAGATGTGATGTTACTGAAATATAAGAAAGGTTGATTTTGCCCAACATTCAAAACAATTTGGTCTGTGTTACGAAAAATATTAATAACTAGATATCGCCCTCAACTTCGTACGCATAATATAGAAAATGTACACAAAACTTTAACAAATTAAACAAAAAGTCATCTTCTTAAATCACCTTCGCCATTAAAAAATACCACATCAAAAATTTGTTGCGTGTTTTGGGAAATATAAAGTTCACGTATAGACTTACATACAAAAATAACTACTTTATTTTATAATAAGTAGGTATCAAGATCTTGAAAAAGTATAAGCCAAGTATAAAGACCGACTCGAATTACATCCAAATCCATTATCTCACTCACTGATGCTACCAAACGCCATTACGAGACTTAAAAGAGCTAACGTGCTGCCTTCATAGGGGAGATGGCGTGAGGAAATTGCTCCATCCTCCTGAACTTCATATTCACTCAACCAACCTGCTCATAGTCTTAGTGGACTGATTGCAGATCCTACAAAGAAAAAAAAAGATCTTGAAATATGCTTAGCGTCTATTGCGCCTGCCCTAATTCATAACCTGGCCATAGGAAGGCGTCATCATAAGAGTTACAATTATTCAACAAACTTTTATGTTGATGTTCGGACTATTCTTTTCTTCTCTCCACCCCGTTAACGTCCCACTGTTGGGAACGGCACTCCTCCACTTTGGGAGGGATTACGGTCTACTGTGCCGCGCTGACCAGGCGTGTTGGCAGTTCGGACTATTAATCTCCTACAATCACTATTGCAACCTTCACATTGTAGTCTTATATTGGCTCATTTCATGTCATTAGTGCTTTGGTAATACAGATAGACATATTGCCACATAAAGTCTGATGTGAGAAATATTCATAACAATAGCACTAATATAATTAGTTTTATTGAAGCTAAATTGCTATTTCTACAAGAATTAAAAAGACAAGGTCTTTAAATTATTCGGAAATCCTGCGAGTTGTTACCTGTTTAGTAAATATTTGATACTTTTGATTTTTTGTTTCTTTCGATTGTTATGTAAATTTTCTTAAATTTTATTTTTACTTTTTGCGTCGGATACTTCATCGCCTTAGATCACCATGTAGTGGTGTAATATTATAAATGCGAAAGTAACTCTGTCTGTCTGTCTGTTACGCTTTCTCGCTTAAACCTCTCCACCGAGTTTGATGAAATTTGGCACAGACAATCTTTAGATCCTGAGAAAGCTTTTTATTGCGAAAAAAAAAATTCCAAATTCCATGCGGATGGAATCGTGGGCAACAGCTAGTTATATTATAAATTATCAAGTACATTATATAATGGTAGGGTATCTGATTTTGATTATGAAAAATTTATACGGTTTTAAAAATGTATAATGAAGTTTTAAAATTTAAGACTGTACGATACCAAATTATGCTCCATACAAAAGTATGGGTATCGTACTTCCGTTTTTTCTTCGCGAAAGTTAAACAAATTTTAATAGTTTTTTCAAAACATCCTTCTTTTTTTCAAAACATAATAACTAAAAGAAATAAACCGATCCGAAAAACTCACTTTTTTCGGTTTTCTTTAGATAAAGTTGCAGCGTCTATCACACAAATTTGGTAAAGTTTTACCACAAAAGAAAGTGATAGAAGCATAGATATACTCTTTATCTATAATATAACGCAAAAACTATTAAAATCGGTTTAACTTTCGCGAAAAGTCTTTTTTCAAAGAATTTGTAGGTAAAATCCGCTTCATCTATATTTGTCCCTTTCAGCGCGGCGCTCAGAAAAAGGGATAGCAATACCTAAGGCAAATACCTAAATGAGGAGTACAGCTGTCGTATTATGAGCTCTTATTTCCAGGCAGCTTACGCCGTGAATTGAACTGCCTGCCAAATTCGCAATATGTACATAACTCCCAGCCAGTCAGTTCGCTAAACCAGTCATAGATTAATATCTTATTAGAGAAGGTACAACTAAAAGTTTAAGTACTAACTAAAAATTTTCAACCAAATGTTTTATATCTGCCATAATACGTAATTTAGCCAGGCAGTGTACGGCCGGCCTGGAACTTGCATGATTTTTAAAAAGCTCATAATACGCCCGCAGTACCCTCTTAAGACTGATGCATTATGTGCTATCAGTACTGTACATCGAAACACACAGATTTCGTTTTTTATCAATACCAATTTCTCTACCCTATCATACTTTATTCATTTATGTAATGAGTATAAAAATAAAAAGTACCTTTAGCAAGCATATTGCAGAATAATTAAGAAACGAAGAATACGCAACTACTTTTGACTTTATCTTTTAAGTAGCCTTGATGATCCTAACATACTTTTTAGGGTTCCGTACCCAAAGGGTAAAAACGGGACCCTATTACTGAGACTTCGCTGTCCGTCCGTCCGTCCGTCCGTCCGTCCGTCCGTCCGTCTGTCACCAGGCTGTATCTCAAGAACGGTGATAGCTAGAGAGTTGAAATTTTCACAGATGATGTATTTCTATTGCCGCTATAACAACAAATACTAAAAATAAAATAAAATAAATATTTAAGGGGGGCTCCCATACAACAAACATGATTTTTAGGGTTCCGTACCCAGTATCTCAAGAACGGTGATAGCTAGACAGTTGAAATTTTCACAGATGATGTATTTCTATTGCCGCTATAACAACAAATACTAAAAATAAAATAAAATAAATATTTAAGGGGGGCTCCCATACAACAAACATGATTTTTTACCGTTTCTTGCTCGATACTAATAACGTTGCCTTATGTTGCATAGATAATGGTACGGAACCCTTCGTGCGCGAGTCCGACTCGCACTTGACCAATTATTTGTTGTAACGTTGTAGGAGTCAAAAGAGCGATAGTACAAACATTTGCCAGGGACGGGTTACTACATGTTGTTACTTATTCTCTTGGCACAACTAAATAAAGTTTAAATAAAAATGAAAATTGTATCAATAACACAATTCAGCAATGTTAACTGTCCGTGTGGTGACGGATTAAGAATATTGTATACCTACTGTACAGGTAACATCGTCTGTGAGAGACGTAAAACTCGAAATTAAACACTACGCTAAGAGGCAGAGGGTAAGGGGAGGGTAGAGAGGAAGAGAGAGTGAGAGAGAGAAACGAACTGATCTTATGTATTATCTTATGTATTGTATGATCTATCTTATGTATTATGGAACAATAACTTTAATTCTTATGAATGTGTTTAACGATATACCTATTTAGTCAAATTACATCATAAATCTATACTCATATTATATAGCTGAGGAGTTTGTTTGTTTGTTAAACCGCGCTACCTCAAGATCCGCTGGTCCGATTTGAAAAAGGAAGGCTATAGGCTATATAACATCACGCTGCGAACAATAAGAGCGAAGCATTAAATAAATAAATAAATAAATATTCATGGACATTAACACAACGTCCTCTGGTCCCAAGCTAAGCTTATTAGGCTTGTGTTATGGGTACCAGAATACGTATAGAATACATAACTACTTTTCTTTTGTAAATACATACTTATAATACATAGAAACACCCAGACGCAGTACAAACATTTGTATGACAATTAGAAAAATCACACAAATGATTGTCCCGAGCATTACTTAAAAATGTTGCAAAAACTGGGAAATTTTACTAAATTCTACGCGTACGAAGTCTCGGGCAATAAATCGGTTTAATATAGGTCAAGTTAGGTAAAATTTTTGTCTCATCAGAATTGGTGCCATTGTTACTTTTGTTATCTTCTTACGGACGCAACGCAATTACTTTTGTATGTTCTTACTCATTTTTAGTAGGCATGTTGTTTGT
Organism: Orgyia antiqua; assembly: GCA_916999025.1. Taxonomy (NCBI): domain Eukaryota; kingdom Metazoa; phylum Arthropoda; class Insecta; order Lepidoptera; family Erebidae; genus Orgyia; species Orgyia antiqua. Next base: position 25,459,677 of record OU779868.1, read on the forward strand.
CAAAAATTTTAAGTTATTTCTTACTATCTATCTTAATCTTTTGTTAAGTATTGTTACAATCGTCTATTGTTATAACTAGTGCAGTGTTACAACAGTATTTTGGCGAACATATGTCGAAACTAACGTTTTAAGTTTACGTGTTTAATTAGAGTAATTGCTTTAAAATTTGAGATTTCGCCAAACGGTCAGTTTGCAACATGTGTATGTGTTTAATTGATGTAATTTCGTATTTATGATGAGTTGTATAGATTTAATAACCGTGTGGTGATTAAGAATACAAGTGTCATTATCCCTTTTTTAGGGTTCCGTACCCAAAGGGTAAAAACGGGACCCTATTACTGCGACTTCGCTGTCCGTCCGTCCGTCCATCCGTCTGTCACCAGGCTGTATCTCAAGAACGGTGATAGCTAGACAGTTGAAATTTTCACAGATGATGTATTTCTATTGCCGCTATAACAACAAATACTAAAAATAAAATTAAATAAATATTTAAGGGGGGCTCCCATACAACAAACATAATTTTTTTACCGTTTCTTGCTCGATACTAATAACGTTGCCTTATGTTGCATAGATAATGGTACGGAACCCTTCGTGCGCGAGTCCGACTCGCACTTGGCCAATTTTCTTCTAAAGATGCTTTAAAAGCAAGCTATGGGATATTGTACACAGATAACATCCTCTGGGAGAGATGGAAAATTCTAAAATTAACCCTGTGTGAATACGACTGATTAGCCGTAATCCCTCTCAAAGGCCCGGGCACAGCCGTAGGACATTAATGGGCTGGAGAAAGAGATATTCTGTTATATTTCGGACGGGCTTCATGGTCGTAACGGACTGACGTTCACGAAGTCGCGGGGTCGATTCCCGCACGGGATAATCATTTGTGTGATGTCTATAAATGTCGTACAAATGTTTGTTCTGCGTCTGGGTGTTTCTATGTACTATAAGTACCTATGTATCTACAAAAAAAAAACCAAATATATGTGGTATATCCGTATTCTGGCACCCATAACACAAGCATATAAGCTTAGCTTGGGACCAGAGGACGTTTTGTGAAATGTCCGTGAATATATTTGTCATAAAGACAGGTATAATAAGTACTATCTGTTGCCGGCAACTTCGTACCTGTGGAATTCCTACTTACGTGACACTTATCGTCGCATTTTGGACAATTCATACAATATCTTTATAAATTGTAGCCTTTATGTTATTCTGATGTATCAATCCATTCAGTAGTCTTTGTGTTAAAAAGTAATAAACATCCAAACATCCATTAATCGCCGAGCTAATAATACTGTAATAGTTACAACCTCTACTAAGAATGATTGCACCCTTATCGTTATCGTCGAGTGTTTGTTAATTACACGCTTTATATTAGCTTCACTTGTATGTTTGTTTGTATGTTTGTATGTTTGTTTGTATGTTTGTAACCGACTCCTTTGGACGCTATTTTGACCCACTTTAAACGGTCAGATTCTATTCAAATTTTGCACACCTGTCAAAGACCGATGACAATGCAATAATGCGATTAAATAAAGCGTGTTTTTTAGTTTTTTTAAACTATTATTTACCTACAGAATTTTGTTATGTATATAGCTATCGTAATAGAACGTAGTGGTAAGTGTGTACCAATAATTGATATGCCCTATTTACCTAGCTTGTTTACTGGCTTATAATTATTTAATTTCACCTATTGAACTTCATATCTTCGTATTTTATTTTAGTAAATAGATCGCTATTTATTCTGTACAAACCTTGTCCTTATTTAGTACAATAACTCTCCACCTTTCGCGGCTAGGTTCATTTGTTTAATTATTATTTCCCGTTAACACTCCATAACTACAAATATTTTCTAATTTTAATGTACACTTACACTTAGCAATTATACGTATTCTCTTATAATTTCTTTAATTTTAATGCTCATTATCATGAAGTTTAAGGTCGACGTTACGTTACGTAACGAAACAGTCATAATATTAACCAATTTCTTGATACACTATTTTATTATGTAAACAAATGAGTTACTTGAGATTGTTTTAATTAGTTATATTACGGGAAATAACAGTGTCTTACGTAAATTCTACACATTTTACGCTTAACGAATGTGGAGATTGGATCAGGAACTATAGTGTAATGTAAGAACTATAGGTATACGATAATTTTATAATCTTTTTCCCAGCCTTCTCCACTAGTAAAGAACTTTGGTCTTATCATGCTGCGCTGACAAAGCGTGATGGCAAAATATTTAGTTTCGCGTCTTTTATCTCTTACTAATGATTTTTATCCCTCTGGGGAGGAAATGGTGTTGTGACACTTGCATTCTTAATCCATCGTCAATCGATTTTTATATGTAGTTAATTTTGTACTAGTTTTGATATTTGGTAATTGTCTAATCTTAAATTAACATATGATTAGACATATTATGTATATCATTATTGAAATATTAATTGCAAACCTGTTTTGTATTAATGTAGTATGGAACAGGTATCACGCAAATAAATACAATTATCAAGATTTCATAATCATAATATTATCTTTTTTATTTTATCAATTATGAGAAATACAGATATTTGATATTATCTAGCAATTATCTAGCGTAATGATATGTTTTGTATCAGTATAATGTAGATTAAGAAATTGTATGATATGAAATGATACGGATTTTATTCTCATTTGGTGTATAAAAACTACTCACATTGAACTAACAAGCCATCTAGAAATTTAGATAATATAATTGGTATGATTTAAGTTTAGCTAGCATTGTTTGTGTGGGCAAGACTACAAGTGTCACCACTCATTTTCCTCCCGAGGGTGCAGTATGAGCCAGCTAAGGGGTAATGTTCACAGATAACATCCTCTGTGAGAGACGGAAAACTGGAAAATAAATCCTGTGCCAACGCGCCCGATCAGTGCGGCACAGTAGACCATACTCACTCCCAAAGTGGAGGAAACTCGTGCCTAACAGTGGGACGTTATGAACTTGAGCGTCATCTTTCCAAGAGAAAGAAAACAAAACGTCGAAGTGCCATTATTATTTTAATACAGCATAACAAAACTTATTCGCAAATTTGTAGGCAGCGTAGCTATCGTTCCAAGGTTTTGTTAAATAAACATGTTGCGGAATTGCTGCATGTTTCTATCTAGATATCACTAGCGTAGATTTAAATAAATAATTTACCTATTTTCCGAACATGGTTTGTGCAAGGCCTTGGGAATAATGTTCATCAATTTATCATAGTTTGCGTAGAGATGTAGAGTTGCTTGCATACTTTAGTCACCAGAAGCCGCAATACCTTGAACAATTTCCGCTGTTTGTTGTTTTTTTGTGATCCAACCAGCGGTAAAAATGATATATTCAAATTATATATTTGGTCAACCCAGTCCAAATATCTCTTTAATAATACAAATCTTTGATTAAACAATTAAGTCTTTCATTAGTCTTGGTTATACCGTTGAGTTACTTGCAATTAGCACCAATATAATTACTTTTGCAATGCAGTATTTTACTGAAATAAAATATTTGATATTTCAATTTCCTTGCAGCTACTTTCGTATAGCAAGGAAATATTACCAACATCGAGAACAAAGTAATATACGAGTATAGTTGTTGCTATTAATGCTATATGTGCTAACAGTGAAGCACTGTTAAGTTTTGCAATTATAAAGTCACAGATGCATCATGCATTTTACACAAGATTTATAACATGACGGTAATACAAACTCCTGTGAAGTTCAACTATCTTTTAAACTACTTGTTAAACTCGTTGTTTATTTATTAATCGAGTTCACAAGAAAGAGATTATTTTTAGGTTTTATTAATCAGAAAATGAGCTAAGAAAATGAAAAATGAATGAAATACTAATTACGTATTCTGTGACTGAACAATTAGACATTGAAACTTCTTATACGTACGCAACACACAGATTTTGCGTCAGGAATAAAAAAATGTAGACAAAGTTATGTGTGCTATTGTTTGCATTAAATTTTCCTGTACTTTGATTAGTTATTTGCCTAGTATTACTTAAATTTAAAAGGGATTACAATTTTAAAGTCCAGCAATTTCGGCAGACAAACGGATCGATGCAGCCACGTTCATGAACTTACAATCAAACTCTCAACCCCTCTTCAGTCTAGACCCTGTCTAGACTAACTTTATTCGAAATACGGCACCCAAGGACCTTAACGATAGACATGATAAGTTAGACACAAAAACTGTCCAACGTTTATCATTCAATTTAATTTTAAATGTTAGCAATATCCCTGGGCATAACATGTGCACTTTGAGATTTATTTGTCTAGACTCTTTTATTAGCACAATTGCTGCCTTTTGCTAGTAAACTTAAATTACAATAATTACGGAACGGTACCTACAAAAGCAAAGTCTTGTCGCGTAATGTTTTTCTAAGTACTTCCGCGTTTGTGTGACAACCAAAACTAACGAACCCATGGCGCTACTCAACCATATCTATAGTTACGTCACTTGCGATTTTTATTTGCTGCCTCATAAGTGACATAGAGTTTCGTAATTAGAAATACAACTTTCAATTTCAACAGAACTGTGTGAAACGGTAATGGCGATTCATGCGCACTGGTTTCTTACGTATGCAATATGAATTATATTTCGGATGTGGGTTAATGTACTAGATAGATAGCAGTCACGGTTGATGCTTCTGTGGTAGCGTTCCGATAAATTAGTGCATTATTCATTGATTCATGAGTTATTTGTACTGATATCAAATGGAATTTTGTTTCAGGTATGTGCTTTCAATCATCTTTGACTCAAGTAAGTTTAAAAGTAATGTTGGAGTGTTCAATGTCGGTAAGTTATCCTGTATCAATATACAAGAATTTGATAAATTGTTGTTAGTTTTTCGACAGCACTTGTTTACAAAGAAATTTAATATAAACTATCGTGAAACAAGCGTCACGACACGGCTTTTTTGTATTGTCATTCAAATCTCCGGTTTTCCCACGTTTCTGTTAATAGCAATTTCATTCCAGACCTACAAATTAATTTGTTTTTATTATTCATTCAATTTGATACTTTAAATATATATCGCACAAATTAGTTCTCGCTAAGTGTTTTGAATAACTCTCAAATAAATGTCATTTTCTTCTCAAAGGTCTAGGATAGCGTACCTAGTAATTTTTTTTGAGGTCTGTCTAGATAGATCACATTGTATTTCTTGAATTATATCTAGGAACCCACTATATCCCAGTTTAAGCATAGTGTCTCTTTTTGCAATGTTGCACTTCGTCATAATGTGACGCACCCACTAATCGTTGTTCTGCGCTTGCCGTTGCGTATAAAATACATCATACGTGGTTAACACGACAGGAAAGGTCACTATTCAATGAATAAATACGCTCTAACAGGATCAGCAGATGCTGCACATACAATAGATGATGTCATTAACAATAACACAGGTACATCTGGACGCAAAAATTAAGTTGCTTAATTCATCGAACTCATACTGGCCAAGATTACTACGAATCTTGAAAAATTCACAGCAAATTGAAGTACTTTTATTGTAAATGTGTTTGAAATAAAAAAATGTTTCGAACACTTAGGTTTTGAGAACCCTTTTTAATCAAATATTCTTAATATTTTAAGTTTTTAAAATGTTATAAAGTTGATGAAATTTCAAATTAAAATAGTCTGCTCTATTTTACCAAGCGCATCCGTTTTATAAACCCGTTCGTTGGCTTTGTTTATTATGGTGTTGCAACTATTTCTGATTTCATTTCAATCGTATTTGTTATGGGTTTTATAATTACGTAACAAAAGTGTCACAACGTCATTGTCCCTTTTAAATTTTTGGCATTCTTTATTTCTGACTTGCTCTGTATTTGTTATAATTATCTTATCTTCTATTGATATTGACTGTAATTTTAATAGCATATTGTAAAGACTGATGATGACTCACTGTCGCAGATTTGAGGTCCGTGTTATTAAAATATGTCTCCGGTTTTCTATGTCATTTAATGTCCAATATAACCAACATCATATTGCTTTGTAATCGCTAGATCATCTAGCAAATATTCATCCATATCCATATCTTTATTATTCGTGTTGTAGGACTGTTCTTATAGTATCTATGAATTAAAATCCATGCGGTTTAATATTTAAATAGTACAAAACTGTATAAGTATAGACCACTAATAGATACTTCATAAAAACTTGAATGATATTACGTACCTGTTTAAAATTCAAGTTGTGATTCGACGAATGGGAGCTATTTTAAAGCGTGTTGTTTGTTTACATATCTTTGTAGTACGTTCATGTGTAGGTAACGGGTCGTTAAGATGCCGCGGGTCGCTTACCGTGTACCGGCATAGACAGCCGACGGGGCTGACCGAGCATTTACTATGGAAAAGAAAACAAACCAACCACAGTCAGTCGCGCGCGGCACGCCCGTACGCTCGTATTTCGCGCGCCGCTTTTATCAGCTGATCGAGACCTCCCGCATCACACAAATAAACATTATAAGACAAACTATGTTACAAACAGACATGAAAATACACTATCATGTTGTATGACAAACAAAGAGCCAGCGGCAGGTAATTCAGCTGCAGCGCTGTAGAAACCAGATCGATATCCCGAAAACGATCCTGCGACATCCACTTTCCGTGCAATAATAAACTGCAATATTGATGTTCAAATTCTTAGATACTTTTAATTTAGTGTTCGTTATTAAGAGTAAATAAGAGAAGTGTATACAGCAAGAGTTCCTCTTACACGTGCAGTGTTGTGAGAATGGAGGTCCTTGACTGACTTTGATATCAGGTGATTTTTTGACATCATTGTTTGAGCTGTGAGTATGCACTATATTTGCACAAATTCTGTATTTAGTAATATGTATTGCTTAACGTAAACAAGTACTTGAATTTTTATGACGCTTTATATTTCCTACAATTGCCTATTCTTTTGTCCTTTAGCTTTATGTAGGTACAATTTTTATATTAAACTTAGATTTCATCCAAAAACAAAAATAAAATTTGCTTAAAAATGCGTGTACTTTCCAACGCGATATGATTAGTTTATAAATTATGTTTTCCGATTATGCGGTTGAGCATGTCCCGATAAGACAACGATTATTTGTAATTTTTGCTAAGTATTTGGCAGATTGAATTTTGTATAAATTGTTATGCGCTTTTGTATATTGTGTAGTCTGTAGCACCCTAATCTAGTTGTTAGCGGCAGTCGTATTTATTCCTGGATTTGACTGTGAACTTGAGGGGTGCGTTACCCTCCTATCCGCGTCGCAATGGAGACGACCCCGTGGTTTTACCAATACAATCCCTGTGCGCAACTGAAATGCTATTCGTATCGACTAATCGATTAAAAAACAAGTCAAATGTTCACGTGTTCACTGCATATCGTTTTATCATGTTTCATTCTTGCTACAATTACTTGATGTGAATAATTGTTATGCGACTAGCGTAACCGTTCGTTTGCATTGTTATGAGTCAATGTTTTTTGATTGACGAAATCTACTACGATATTGTTTACAACATATTATTGTACTTATTCTATACAAGTTTGGTGACCTTTGAAACTTTCACCTGTGCTTATTTATTCTAATTTGTAATTTGAAATCCTTCAACTGCATTTAATTCTATTGTATTCTCTGGCATGGTCCTTGTCATTGTTTTATAGTGCGCATATGACACATCGGCCTCGTACCCAACTAAACTTTCACTATCGTTTTAAATTTTATTATGCATCGCTCACTACTGGTTATCATAGATTTTGTGAACTAAAGTGTCTCCTTTATAGAAAGCTCGTTATTAATTCTTATTTATTTTTATTGACATTTCTAAAACGGGTCCTAATGAGTATACTTGATGATTTAGTATGAAAATGGCTTTTTAAGGTGTGGATCTTTTTGTAGGAACCTGGCCCAACGTGAATTTGATTTACTATCTGCATCTATTTAATTGGGTCCATCTCAATCGATCTTCACTTGTCTGTTGTTGGACTTGTTTTGGTTCTATTCCAACTACTTATGGTTTGGCTGTCTATTTTAATCCTTTATATATTTTTATTACCATTGAATTTTGCTACTGCTAAATGGTAGACAAAAACATAGCCAAATATAAAAATACTTTCCAATAATATGAAAAATATTTAATTCAGACTATAAATAATCTTAAATATTGTTTCTTATTAAAATGTATTCCGCGATCACAATTTTTCAATGCAATCAATGCACTACATTTAAAATGTTTTATTGATGTAATGTGTTTCATGTTCCTTTTCGTTTTACGTTTTCCATATAAAATGCTCATTCATATAACTTTAAGGAACTATTTGTTGTCGATTGTGTAGTGAAAAGCGGTCACAGATCGCAGTGATCTTAAGTTTCACCATCTTTGATATTCAAGGAAGCAGCCTTGCAGAAAGTACCGGTTCACTTAGATCGTGAGCTTCGGATAGTTTCGATTCGTTTTTGTAATGGTATTCATTAGCTTCAATAGCCAGTTTAGTAATATCGGAACTGTTTTGGGGTTCAGTGCTTCGACAAAAATATTTTATTTCTTTCTTTCTCGATTAATTTAGCCCTTCTATGTGCATTGTATTGGTTTTTTTAGCATTTGTACGTTCTTCGTTTGCGTAATGACACTTATTATAAAAAATTTGCTGTTGTTTATAAGTACTCACGCCTGGGTGCTCATGAGCGTGATCACGATTTTTCCTTATCGTTTAATAAGGCTTTGTTAATATCTCTATTTGTATGATATTCATGTTTAAAATGTAAATTCTATACTCACTTACCATGGTTTCATCGAGGACTCCCGCTTTTTCTTTACTATGAATGAATATTCATATTCAGTAAGTGTCTATAACATCGTCTGCATATTTAATATTAGCTTAATAAAGCATTTTTTCCGTAACAAAATTATTGGAAATTCTATTTCTGGAAAAAATAATAGATTAACTAACTACCAAGTTATTTGATTACGTTCTAACATTGCCTATACAAAAGCATTCGAGTGCATGGGATCTTTTGCGACCAAGAACTTTATGTAGTTATCTATACCATTTAACATTATCATGGTTTATCTCGTCCAATTTGATTCATCATGTTTCATATCTCTGTTTAATGTTATTTTGATGCACATCACATTTCAAAGGATTAATTTGATTAATAATTCTTAAAATATAGTACTTGAAATAACGGTATTGCTTCCTGGTCATCTACTTGAGAATAGAGTGGTTTCTTGAAGCCTGCATCATTATATACAACTCAAGAACCAGTCCATTAGTAGATAGGTGTTTTAAATTTACAATAATCAGTTGCCGTGTGTATTGTCAAAGCGTTTCAATGTTCACTTCCGGTAAGACTATTTTCAGTACGTTGATTGATAGGTGCAGTCGACTCTATGAGGGGTTTTGTTCTATTTTCAGTAGCTTCGTTTTCAATTTAGATATTGTTAAAATATTGAAAGGGGAGTTTGTAGTCAATTTTAGCTGAAATGACAAATTTAAGAATGGGGGAAGGTATCGTAAAGTAATTTTAGAGATACCTCTATTGCTGCCATTTCGTAAATTCATTGTCGTATTCTTCTTAGTGCAGATATAAGTTGTGAATAGAACATGACTTCTTAACTACTTCATTATTATTTTGTGTCATACCTTTTATTTGGTAACTAGCTGCTGCCCGCGACTTTTTACGCGCGGAATTTAGAAAATTTTCCATTTGAATTTGCTTTGCAACATTTTTGACTCATACTTCGCTCCTATTGGTCGCAGTGTGATATTATATAGCCAGGAGCCTTCCTCGATAAATGTGCTATTCAATACTAAAAGAATTTTTCCAATCAGACCAGTGGTTCCTGAGATTAGCGCGTTCAAACAAACAAACAAATTATTTTGCTTTAACCTATCAATATAGTTTGCATAACTAACGAACGCAAACCTTCTGCGTGACTACATACCTGATTAATTGTTCACAATGTCATTATTTATATCATGTGCTATGTGTACGGTGTTTAGGACATTCTTGGTATTAGAGTTTAATTTTGATGTTACCTGACGTTGGATCACGATTTAAATCGTGTATTCAATGCAACATACAGCTCGTGTGACTATTATAATATGGTTGTTTTATTTCCTAGTACTTAAAGTTTGTTGTTAATGAACACTAAAGCAGTCTATTGACTAATATTCTGCTGATATTCAAGAACACAGGTTTACCCGATGTAGTGTCTATGGCTACATCACTCAATCGGCTTGTAGCCACTAACATACTCGTAACTATAACTATGTGTGCGCGAAAATGTATCTGTACCATAGACTTAGGATATAGATCTAGACGTAACACTCGGCACAACGAATTCGGCCTGCTGCTTTTTTTAGTTGAACACATTAAGAAAAATAAATGATTTAGTAGCCTTTCTAACTCTCTATTTTACTTTTAAACCATAAACGGGGCGGCCCTGCCTTGGAACAAATCTATGTTCCCGAGTTGTTACTCCCTATTTATAACCTTCTTGATCTGTACGTGATATGAAACGTCATTATTCTATGAAGTACAATTTAGTCAGGCTAAAGTTACTTATCCTCAACTTTAAAAGTCAACCCACCATCTAGTATGTATATTGTCTATGTTCAATTCTCTTGTAGTCTAACCCGATCAGTAAACGCAAGCGAGACAATGTGGCGACTCATTAGGGCTGAGAACAGTTATTCTATCTGTTTAGTAGTATAGAATTTTTAACCCTGAAATCAAGAGAGATAAAATGATGTATTTATTTCATAAACTTTACGCGGACGAAGTCGCGCGCAACCCTAGCGGGTGCGCGACTTCGTCCGCGTAAAGTTTTGGATGACTGGGAAATAAGAAACTTAAAGTAGCTTTTCCTGGAGGAATTATATATTATACCGGGATAAATTGTAGTTTAGTCAGTTTAGTATTTAAGTCAGATCTCTGCCAACATACCAATAAAAACGGTATTCAATACCATGCACTAGTTTTGTCGTGATGTGCGTACAAACATACAGACAGACAAAAATTCTATAAGCCATTGTTTTGGCTTCTATTACGCTAATAAAAGATCGCATATGAATTTTTTTTTCAATATCAAAGTGCAGCCATCGGCTGTTTAGATTTTTATTCAATGTATTTGTATATATTTACAGTTAACACTAGAAGTGTTTACCACTTCAATTTCGTATAGGCTTAAGGTTAAATTTATATATAGTACGCGTCACGTAAAAAGAACGCTGGAAGAAAGTGGTAGGAGCGTCTTTCCGCATGGGTACACTCTCGCACGAAAGTTATGTGCCTATTATTTTATTTTTGAACTAGGCTTTCGCTGGCGAGTCGTGGTTTGGTATCAAATATTAATAAAATACATATTTGTTATTTTTAATAGGTATTACATAGAAAACCGATAAATCGCCTATGCGCAGCTTGACCGCCGGCGTTCTTTTTACATGACGCGACCTATACCCGGACAATCACTACTAGATTAAAATTTGGGTTAACTTAGATTTAAACATTTGCATTACACTTGAATACACATAACTTTCAACGTCATCACTGTAATATCATGGTAAAAACAATAAAATGACGTCGGTTAATTGTTAAGAAAATTGTAAATATAATATGTTAATTCATATTTTAATTTAGAGGTCACAAAATGTTTTTGTTCTTAAAAGCAGTTGCTTTATTGTCAAATCGATTTTATAAATACATTCATTCCTTTGGGTAATGAGGATAATGCTTTTCGTCTTTTAAAGTCTTTATGTAAGCCTTTTTCTTGGTTAGTTACAAAGTTAACAGTTAATTATAACAAAAGTAATAAAAGTAGGTACTCAACCGCTACTTAACTGTCAATGTTTTAGTAACAAAAATTCAATTCATCAATAAATAAATCGAAAGAAAAGTGAATATTCCAAACTATTCCCCGCAACTTCGTACGCGTGAAATTTAGAACCTAAACTATAACAAAATATACAGAAAGCTATCCTCTTGAACAACTTTATCTAAATAAAAACTACTTTTTACGGATTTAGACGCGTATATTTGTTTTAATTTTAGCCCGACGTTTCGGAGACTTTGTAGTCACAATGGTCACGGGTGAGACTGAGCTGTAATGTGTCTTCTACGATCAGTTATTACAGGGTTTACCCACATTCGATTTTAATTTTACTTTGACCATAAAGATAGACCTTTACCATAAACTATATCATATTACATTGTGCTCAGACTACATAAAATCAATAACATTATTTTAGTTTCTTAAAATACATTAACAAATTGTAACATTAAAAAGAAATTTTAATTTATATAGGTAAAACATACATAAGTTATATATACTTTATGTTGTCGGTCTAAAGTAAATAAAATCCCCTTAACTTCACTTTAGACCGACAACATAAAGTTAATAATAAATAATTCATATAATAATATGTACATCTATAACTAATTTAGTAAGTAAGTTAATTTTGTCACTTATCATTATTAAGCATTGTTTACAGGGAAGAAACTGGTCTCTACGACACAGGGAATCCTAGTGTAGGGACCAATGTAATTTACCAGTTCTGTACTCCTTTTGTGAACTAATAAACGTTTTTTATTTTATTTATTTATTTTAATTTTCTTTGACTCCCCTTGAGTTTTCTTGCCAGATCTTTTTCAAGTGGGACGCGTTCCGATCTGGTGGTAGTATATTAGATAAAATAATAAAAACTAAATAATTAAAATAAATACTAATTTCTATAATTTCAACTTTAGTCTCCGAAACGTCGGGCTAAAATTAAAACAAATATACGCGTCTAAATCCGTAAAAAGTAGTTTTATTTATGCAAATGAGTCGCGCAAGTGGTAGAAAATATTATGTCAACTTTATCTATTTAAAAAAACACTCATCAAAATCCATTGCGTACTTACTAACGACTTTTTGTTATAACGAGTGAAGAAAATGTTGTACCTTCTCCTGCCCATTTACGTCCCACTGTTGGGCATAGGCCTCCTTCACTTTGGGAGGGATTATGGTCTACTGTGCTGCGCTGACCAGGCGTGTTGGAACACGGTTTTTTGTCGAGTTTTCCATCTCTCGCAGAAGATTTTATATGTGTGCAATATCCCTTAGCTGACTTTTACAGCACCCTTGGGAGGAGATGGGGTGGTGACATTTGTATTCTTAATCCGTCACCACACGGACATATATGTATCTATTAACTATTAAAAGTGACAGATTATAGCCCTAGAATATAAAAAGATGGGTACATCGTCCTACTTAAGCAACAGAAGTCCGCCCTGTAGTATTATCATAATAATGTATAACTTTATCGATAAATTAAATAAATTGGAATTATTTACATCAGAAGATCACTTAAAATGTATTAGTTAATAGTTATCGTCATGGTTGAGTTAAACAAAGAGACGTCTTAACTCATACGCGCAGAAACCATGCATAACGCGTTTATTGCAATAGTAACGGTACATAGTACGTGTGAATGGGGTCAATTAGGGTCGGTCATGATGACTGAACCATCGAATGACACGTAGATACACTGTTGGCTTGCATTGATAAGGCAGTTTTAATGCTGTTATTTGAAACATTTCTTAATTTGGGTCACGTATTTGAGAGAGATTATTGTTCGTGTGGTGACGGATTAAGAATAGAAGTGTCACCACCCCTTTTCGGCCCCAGGGTGCTGTAAAAACCAGGTAAGATACTGTACACAGATAACATCTTCTTTGCAAGACGGAAAACTTGAAAAAAAAAACCTGTCCCCAAACGCCTGGTCAGCGTAGTACAACAGACCGTAATCCCTCCCATAGCGGAGGAGGGCCGTGCCCAGTAGTGGGACGTGAATGGGCTGGACAGAGATTCGAGAGAAAACTCAACAGTGATCAACATGTGAACGACTAGAGAAAAGACTATTAATTCCATGGGAAGACCATGATGTTTGGATGAAAAATATAAATTACTAGCTGACTCGGCAAACATTGCTTTGCCATACAAATGTCAGTTGTTTGAAAAATAGATGTTGTCCGATTCTCAGACCTACTGAATACGCATGTAAAATTTCATAAAAATCTGTCAACCCGTTTCGGAGGAGTACGGTAACTAACACTGTGACACGTGAATTTTATATATAAGAAGATATATATTATATACTCTACATCTCATTAACTCTATGTCTCGTTAACTCTACATTTTTATTCTTAGTTCCTTATTTTCTTTAACTATTTTAAAATGTATTAAACACTGAATCTGCTAGCTCAGACCGTCAATTGACTTTGTTATTCTATTTTTATAAAATCTTCGATAGCTAGAAATATCTAACTATTAAATACTAGCTGTTGGCCGCGACTCCGTCTGCGTGTAATTTGGAAAACTTTTAATCCCTTTTTTTCGCAATAAAAGGTTGCCTATGTTCTTTCTCAGGGTCTAAAGATTGTCTGTGCCAAATTTCATCAAAATCGGTTGAGGGGTTTAAACAGGAAAGCGTGACAGACAGACAGACAGAGTTACTTTCGCATTTATAATATTAGTAGGGATAACAGGGTACTATACATTTTATCGTCTATATTTTTTGTGGATTAAAATATTCATATAACTATAACCATAAAAAACTAGCAAAGCATACAAAAAGTATGCTTTTTAACATTATCTGTGTGTAAATAATTAAGCTATTGTTACTTATAACGCCCACATATCATGCCTGTTATTAATTTCAAACTTTCTATAATGTTAAATATAATATTATCATTATTCACAGTCTAAATCTAATTATTGTTTATTTGTATTTTAATTACTGATTCACTAGCATATGCCGATTTGAAGCACATGCAGACTACAAGCTACGAGTATCTTTGTTCGTAACCCAGTTTGATAGTCATTCTTTGGTTAGAGTGTGAATTCATTTAATTATGTTTGACTACTTTTCGTGCGTTTGGGAATATTAAGTGTTTTTTAGGAATCGAGTGCACACCGTCAACACATTGTTTTTATGTCAAAAATATAATGTCAAATGTATAATTTCACTAGCTGTTGCCCGTGACTTCTTCCGCGTGGAATTCAGAAAATTTTCCCCGTTTGTGCAACATTTTTCATTATTGCTTCGCTTCTACTGGTCGTAGCGTGATGTTATATAGCCTAAAGCCTTCCTCGATAAATGCCCTATCTAACACGGAAAGAATTTTTCAAATCGGCCTAGTGGTTTCTGAGTAATCTCAGAAACCACTAGACCGATTTGAAAAATTCTAAAATGCCCGTGCAAACAAACAAACAAATTCTTCAGCTTTATAATATTAGTATACTGTCTAGATAGGTGCATACTAAGTACACAAATATTTTTATTTTTTCTCTCTCTCTCTCTACCCCATTAACGTTCCACTGTTGGGCACGGGCCTTCTTGACTTTGGGAGGACTTATAGTCTATTGTGGTGGCGCGCTAACGAGGCGTGTTGGCACATTGTTTTATTTTGAGTTTCCCGTCTCTCATAGAGAAAGAAAGAAAGAAAGAAAAGAAGTTTATTAGCGATAAGACAATACACATAAAAAGAGTAAAAAATAAATAAAAAATATTAATATATTAACAGAAAAAAAAACATAATAAAAATAATTACATGCAATTACATAATAAAAAAATTAAGTGTATTGCTCCATCACTAAACGGCCACAGCTCAGCATAATGCTGGTTAGAACCAGCGCTGGTCTTCCGCTGTGCCGCTTAGCCGCTTAGAGGATGTTATCTGTGTACAATATCACTTAGCTGGCTTTTACAGCAAAGGAATAAGTGTGGTGACACTTGTATTCTCAATCCGTCACATTTTTATTGAATACAGTTCTTTAGTTTTTTATCTCTATAGTAATTGTAATTGTAATTTTTGTAACGGGTTTGTTGAATGTGATTTAACACGTCGCTCTAATCTAATTTCACACTTTTCAAGGCTAAATACAATACTTAATTAAAATAAACTCATGACTGACTAAGAACTACTGGTAGTCCTAGGTCTGTTTTCAATTGAAAAATGATTGTTTATTTATGTTTTAATTATATCGAAACCTACATTTTTAACAATCAAGTTTTACTGTTATTTTATTGAATTACTTGCTCTTTATAGTCCCTATTGTGGCAATTCAATTGTGTCGAGGTAACTATGTACAAAAAACAGTTAATCTAAGAATGTATCTGTTTGTTGTAATGTAATATTAGTGTACAAAGCCAGTTTTTATGTACTTTGAAGGAAGTAGTACAAAAAAGTGCTTTGATTACAGTGATTTGCTTGTTGCCATTTGGTTTTTATCGTTGCCATCTAAAAGTAGATCGTAAATATGTATGACTGATACGCAGATTGTTTTTGTGCAAATGTATCTATATCTTCGAGCTTGCCTACGATGCTCGAGGATAGAATTCCCGGGATATGGGATTTTCCCATGTGTTGAAACGCTCCTTTGTGAGATCATCTTCATAAAGATGTAATTGTTATTGTGTAGAAGAGAATATAAAAGAAAGAGAAGTACCTAAATACAGAAATGACGTCTGACATAACACCATGGAAGAAAAATGTTGCGAAATAAAAGGATGAGATGATGATTTTGACACAACATTAGATAAGCTATACTATAGTGTAGATTTTATTATTGTTAAATTAAAAACTGGAATACTAGTTTTGTTTTTGCTGTTCTAGTTTTTAGGGTTCCCTACCCAAAGGGTAAAAACGGGACCCTATTACTGAGACTTCGCTGTCCGTCCGTCCGTCCGTCCGTCCGTCTGTCACCAGGCTGTATCTCAAGAACGGTGATAGCTAGACAGTTGAAATTTTCACAGATGATGTATTTCTATTGCCGCTATAACAACAAATACTAAAAATAAAATAAAATAAAGATTTAAGGGGGGCTCTCATACAACAAACATGATTTTTTTACCGTTTCTTGCTCGATACTAATAACGTTGCCTTATGTTGCATAGATAATGGTACGGAACCCTTCGTGCGCGAGTCCGACTCGCACTTGACCAATTTTTTTTAACATTGTAGAGATGAATTTTCTTAATAAATGTAATTAGACATTACTGTTTTTAAAATTACTGATAAATAAACTCTTACGTGAAATCACTGATGATCTATTGATTTCGATTCAAATAGCGTAATGTGGGAACATTATTAAATAGTTGATTGGCGCAACTGTGGCGTAAATTGTATCATCATTTTCACAATTGTCCGATTATGTAATGTTTTTTCGTTTGACAAATTATTTGACGAAACTATAATCAGTATAACTACATCTAAAATCCGTGATTGCGTGCGATGTTATTGTGACATAATCTATACGATGGTTTAAGTTACCTACTTATAGTGTAATTTTGATCAGTACACCTTAAAACTAGTTGTGAAAATGCCAAAAATCCGGGAGAATCGCAATGTAAAATCGATAAATTCAAGTTTAGCATTTAGCTTGAGGTTGAGATCTTGAGATATTGAATGCGATTCTAGATAGCGATTTTAATGTAGGTTTGCCTTTTTTATTAATAAATAAAAATAATAAGATAAATAAGATATCCCATAGCTAGATCTCACACCACCCTGAGGAGGAAATGATGTGCTTATGCTTGTGTTCTTACTCCATCAGAACACGGATAATGTATGCAAATACCGAAAAATCTGGTGTTCTATCAACCTTTGTTAGTAATTCGGTATGTGCTTGCATCACAAGATGATGATGATGATCACTTATGATTCTTAATATGTATGGTCATCGTGTTATGGTCTAAGCATGGTTACATATAAAACTTAGTGCGTTGTCCATCCATAGAGGTACGTAAACGTCTGTCGTGAAAGCCGTGCGTGGCCGCTTTCACTCGATTATATGGTGCAGTTAAGTCTCTGACAGGTCAAAGGGTTTATTTAATGTCTTATTATAATTTATGGTAACGAATTCTTAGTTTTTATTTTTATATTGCTAGAAGTATTATTATTTTTTCCGTGTGGTGACGGATTAAGAATACAAGTGTCACCATCCCATCTCCTCCCAAGGGTGCTGTAAAAGTCAGCTAAGGGATATTGCACACAGATAGCATCCTCAGTGAGAGACGGAAAACTCGAAAATAAACCCTGTGACAACACGCCTGGTCAGCGCGGCACAATAGACCATAATCCCTCCAAAGTGGAGGAGGCCCGTGCCCAACACTGGGACGTAAATGGGCTGGAGAGGAGATGTATAATGTAATTGTTGAATAGGTCAAAGAGGCTAAAACATTGTCATAGTTGATCTCATAACGTCATCATTATCATCATGCCGTCGTGCTTTTCCCCATATGTAGGGAGAGTCTATAGAGCGCTATATGTATCTCCAAAAGTAAAGTACAATCAAGTTGGTACCTAATCAACACAGTTGACAGTTGATGGGAGTTTAAAAAAAGGATTAAGTCATGTAACTATATTGCAAGTGGTATATCCACACTTGGTATATTTGTGTTATATATAAGTGAAAGTAGTAGTATAGTGCTCTCGATCCGTTGTCATGTTTATCCAGTTTTTATAGAAGTAGGCAGATATGCTAATCATAGAAAATTCGTTTACGTATCGTGTGAGATTTTATTTTATTTTATGGTCATTTCTAACTAGATTTTTCGTAATAAATATTTCAAGTATTTAACATAAATATTTATATCACGACGCTATCGCTGCGTTATTTTTTGTTACCTAGGTGTTTAATGTACCTTATGTGGACCTACTGCAATCTGATTATGCCGTAAACCAGAATGATGGAAAATATTGAAGTTCTTGAGTAAATATTTGATCGGAACACATTCTTGAAAATTATAACAACTTCAATTTGAGTTATTCCCCGTTCTATATATAATTAAGAAATTAAACTTTATTTATACACTTTAATACCAAATATATGATAGCAAGAAGTCTACGAGTAGGTACCTATCCATCCGTATCATATATAGTTCATAGTTTCGTAGATACTAACAGTAAGTTAGTATATACAAGCTGGCCTTGACGATGATTGTGTAATGACATCATCATATAACTTAGACGGATATCTATTTTGAGTTGTAATTTCTCCATATGTGTTTTAGTAGACGAATTTATAACAGAGCGTTTGGAAACAATTATGGATAGAAACGTGTATCTAGGTGTGCCCTGTAGTTTTTCTTCCCGCCAGGTCCACGTCATCCTATACCGTGCATGAACATTCAGAGAATAAAGTATTTTCTGGTAACCTGAGAAATCTCTTCCGAGATATGTTAGTCTTGTAGCTAGCTATTAGAAGTGTACGTTATACTCTTTTAGATTACCTAATCGTATTTTTAAGCGTAGATTTTGTGTAGTAGACTGTAGTTACATGATATTTAAAAACGTAAATAATTGGAAATAATGATTAATTTGCATGTTATAGTTTAGAATGTTTAATAAAGGATAAGTGTTTATTGTAATTTGCATACCTAATGGTGAAATGTGGTGATAGTAAGATGGAGAACTGTACAACATGTGAAACCCATATTTGTAAACAAATAAACGAAATTAAATGAAATTTGTCTTTTGTATGAAGAACAGCAACAGTTTTAGGGTTCCGTACCCAAAGGGTAAAAACGGGACCCTATTACTGAGACTTCGCTGTCCGTCCGTCCGTCCGTCCGTCCGTCCGTCCGTCCGTCCGTCTGTCACCAGGCTGTATCTCAAGAACGGTGATAGCTAGAGAGTTGAAATTTTCACAGATGATGTATTTCTATTGCCGCTATAACAACAAATACTAAAAATAAAATAAAATAAATATTTAAGGGGGGCTCCCATACAACAAACATGATTTTTTTATCGTTTCTTGCTCGATACTAATAAAGTTGCCTTATGTTGCATAGATAATGGTACGGAACCCTTCGTGCGCGAGTCCGACTCGCACTTGACCAATTTTTATTCTCTTAAAAGTTGAATGTAACGTATTAAGTCGGTTAACGAGGACATGAGACGTTAATTACAAAAACTTGTGTACCCAGTGTACACATAATATACCTGTTTTTGTTCAACATTACAAGTATTATGTAAAATAATATGTACTCGTTAGAAGGATATTAGCGAGTCACTGTTGTAGCTATGTTGCTGATTCTCCGCTCGAACAGACGATTTATTTTGTTTTGTGCATGGTAATGGTCTGAGATAATTATACTCGTAAATTGAAGAAACGTTTAATTTTGTTAAGTATACGGAGAATAGGTAATTTAGTGTTCCTTGCATCCCTGCATATTTTAGACGAACACTACATTACGTGTGGAAAATATAACTAGTCCCAATCTTTATTTCTTGTCTAGTGAAGATAGACAGAGCTGGCGCTACTCTCTCTCTCTCTCTCTCTCTCTCTCTCTCTCACACACACACACACACACACACACCAGCCCATTAGCGTCCCACTATACTTCGTGTTCCGTCCACGGGCCTTCTCCGCTGTGAGAGCGATTATGGTCTTCTATGCATTGCTGACTGCCGTGTTGGCATAGCGTTTATTTTCAAATTTTCCATCTCTATTACAGTAGATTATTTAATTGCAAAAGATATTATCTGTGTACAATATCCTTTAGTGGTCTTTTACAGTATAGGGTACTGTAAAACACTGGTAAAGGAAAAGGGGCGATGTGACATGTATTCTTAATCCGTCACCACACGGAACATTATTTGAAATATACTGCTTAATATATGGAAATTGTAGTACATACATATCCTTGTTTCTTTTCCTGTGAGGATAGACAGACTGTAGAGTTGGCGCTATTATCGAAACATATTTCATTGGTATACATATGGTCATACATGGACGAAGGTTTTAAAATCTGTTTTAAATAAGATTGGGACTATGATAGACATTCAAGTCTTCCTGTTATGTTACGGAAATACGGACCCGTAAAAATCTAACATTTTTCTTCCGTGTTTTGAGGTTTATAATCGTCTGCGTTAATTGAAGTCATTATTATCTATTTATAACTTTATTGTCACATATGTATCAGTTCTGTATTTACGTATGGTGTCAAATATTATATAGCCAACATAGGATACGATTTGAGTCAGCAGCGAGCCCGTAACGGCGTAACCACAGAATTATTTATTTATTTTATTTATTAAAGTTTATGCACAATAATTAAGTTGTACAATGTCCGGGCCTAGGGCGTTCTCTACCAGGCAACCATTATATTTATTTATTCCAGAATTACAACATAGAGTGTCTATTTATTTATTTATTTGTCTATGGCTTCATGGTCTATTGTTTCATGTAACGGACTGCTGTTCACGAGGTCGCGGGTTCGATTCCCGCTCGGGACAATCATTTGTGTGATGTTTATAAATGTCATACAAATGTTTGTTCTGCGTCTGGTTGTTTACTATGTATTATAAGTATGTATTTATAAAATAAAAGTAGTATATGTATTCTATCCGTATTCTGGTAACCATAACACAAGCATATAAGCTTAGCTTGCGACCAGAGGACGTTGTGTTAAATTTCCGTGAATATTTATTTATTTATTATGGCTACATCACTCACCCGGCTTGAAGACACATAAATAATCGTAATCATAGTATTATCTAGCTCGTTTTCAAGCAGTATTCAAGAGTTACCAAAATTGGCTAGGTTGTCTATTTATAAATTCATGCGCTGCTGTATTGAGAAAAATACGTATTTACAGCCAGAGCATTAGTCATCCATCTAAAGGCCCTGTAATACTGGACAAACTAACTACATTAATTAACTACAATATTCTGTTAACTACGATGAGATTGATCCGTGGCTTACGATACGTGTAATTGGTTTGGAAGGATCCTTTTATGAAATTTCAACGGGTCACCATTCAATCGCATCAGATAAAGGAATTACTCACGATTGACACAATTTGAGGACCCACTTCACAATCTTGGAACCTAGGTTAAAACTAAAAATCCTTAAGTAAACTATTTTAATCAAGTCTCCTACGACATATACTATTACCTAGTTTGTTTTTAAAATGTTTTTAATGCTATTCTTAACATACTTTATGTTAATTGCGTATGTCATAATTACCTTGATAAGCAAATCCTTAATATGTAATTGCTGTCCCATTTTTGAACCATAAAGTCTTTGAGTAATATAATTTTTTATCTAATGTGGCCTTGTGTTTAAAAATGGTTGTTTACTTTGTTATGTATAGTGTTGCTTCTGGATACTATAAATTTTTTTTTAAGGTTTTAGATAGATACAAAGTTTTTTTTTCAATTTTTTAATATTGATTAAACTATAATTAAGATAAGATGTAAATCTGCTAACGAATAAGAGATAAAAAATCTATACGTATATTCCAATAATATAAAGCTAAAATGTTTGTTTGTTTGAACGCGCTAATCTAAGGAACCGCTGGTCTGATTTGATTTTTTTTACAGTTTTTGATAGTACATCCATCGAGGAATGCTATAGGCTGTATAACATCTCGCTGTGACCAATAGGAGCAAAGCAGTAGTGAAAAATGCAAAAAGTGATGTTTTCTAAATTCCACGCGTATGATGTCGCGGACAACAGCTAGTATGCTATAAAAAGATTTTTTTGTACGCATATAGTATTTTAGAACAGTTAGAACATTCTTTGAATATTGTTCTGCTGCTATGTCAATTTTCGTAAGTTTCGAAAGTAGTAGAGTGAACGTATTTAAAAAAAAAAAAATTTATCTTATAAGGTATCAAACACCTGTTTGACCTTGTTTTTTTCTTGTTGGGGACAAGGTAGGGAAATACATATGTGACCTATTTGTAGCCGGAAGAGCAGGTAGTTACATCTACATTGTTTTATTATCAGTTGCCAACATCATAGAAAGTAGACATTTACCGCACAGATTTATATCCATCAGTGGTATGGTAAGTAATGCTATTTAGATACTTTTCAATAAAAAGAAACAATATTTTCTGTAAACAGGTTGAAGATGTGTGCCTAGAGACATCTTTTGCCCCTAGGTAGGTATTAGGTGCTCGTTTACAATTCAAACAGTCAACTAAAATGAGCTTCGATTGCACGTGAGCTTACTATAGTTTAGTAATTCTGCTAAAAGTTCTAATTGTATATGATAATACGATAATAGATTTCGTAACACTTAGCTGTACTGCTAATAACTAAGTATACAGAGAGTAATAGATAGGGATTTATTACATTTCGCTAAAAGGCATAATGTAGAGACGCGACGAAAATTTACTACGAATCAATTATGCACTACAGTGTATGCGCGAATCACTCACATCGTATTAAGCACCACAGTCATAGGTTTCATTAACAAATCGCGTTTTACAAACACTGTAGATTTATGCACTGTTGATTAGATAAATAAATATTCATCGACATTTTATACAACGTCCTCTGGTCTCAAGCTAAGCTTTATATGCTTGTGTTATGGGTACCAGAATACGGATAGCATATACATATACCACTTTTGTTTTGTAAATACATACTAAAATACTTAGAATACACTCAACCGGAGTACATAAATAAAATAAAAGTCTCGTGTGGGAATCGAACCCGCGACCTCTTGAACGGCAGTTACCATTAACCACTCGACCACTAGGCTTGTCGCTGAGATAAAGTAGTTCACTATACTAGTTCGTAAAGGGTTTTTAACTGTTTTATTTCTCTTCATAAATATATAGTTTAGCTGCCCAACCCTAGCTAAATAAATTAATAATCATGAATTGAAGCCTACTTGTTGTCACGGCTTGTGGGTTGTCGTGCTCAATTGCTCAAGTAACTGGTTCACCTGTACTTCTAATAACCCACTCGATGGTTTTAAATAATTCAATGTTTACTATTCACTTAAAACTCTTATCTTAGTTTGTGAGTTGCATCATTAGTTACTATTTGATTTTTAGTATTATCAGCTTTTTGTCGCAGTTACATATAATAATAATATAATAATAATAAATATTCAAGACATTTCACACAACGTCCTCTGGTCCCAAAGTAAGCTATATTTCCATACTTGTATTAAAGGTACCAGATACGGATAGACTACATATACTACTTTTCTTTTGTAAATAAATACTTATAATACATAGAAAACACCCAGACGCAGTACAAACATTTGTACGACATTTATGGATATCACACAAATGATTGTCCCAAGCGGGAATCGAACCCGCGACCTCGTGATCGGCAGTCTATTACATAAACCACTCCACCACGAAGCCCGAATAAGTGTTTTTTTCTTTTAAAAATTTTGGTATTTTAATAACGAAAATTACTAGATCAAGATTACTTAAAATACTGCGACGACACTCTAAGATGGGTGTACTTTAAGAAACTAAGCATAAAATCCACCAAGAAAAGCCTCGTGTTAAGCTGTCAATTAAAAATAAAAGTAGCCAATTTTTATTCAAGCCTATAGAAAACGTGACCTCTAAATAAAGGTCATGTCGTGTGTGACTGTAACTTGACTGGTTGCAAGTATCACCTGACAATAGATTATAATCGAACTATGATTCATTCAATCCAATATTTTTTCTATAAAACCGGTATGGTTTAAGGCAAGGAAACTATAAAACTGCGCTGTTTATGATTCTGAGTTCTTCTATTATGAATTTCACTTTACTTCTTGACTCTACGATTTTAAAAGGTTTTATCGCCTCGTTTGAGGGGAGCTGTCTAACGCTCTGTCGTCCGGTTCGCAGCAGTTACTCCAGAATCTTTGTTTTTGACGATTATCAATTCTTTTGCTGAGATGGCCAATGCTGTTCCACTATGCTTACTCTTCAGCCTATATCCCCTACATAAGCATCTCCGTTTTTCGGATCTTGTCTGTCAAAGGAACACCAAGCATCGCGTCTCTTCAACACGAAGTTTCTTATATTTAAACAACAAATGTAACGTCATCATTCTGAGTCACCTGTGTTTATTGGTGCAATTTCTAGTAACTTGTTATTAGTAGCTGATAACGGTGATTTCCGGTACTAACTTATCAAGCAGTTGCAAACAGTGATACGCTTGTTAGCTAAAATGTGATATCATCGTAGTTAGTGGGTGTTTTTCAAGTAGATAACTTATGATTAAAAGAATTGATTAATTATGGCAAAGGAACAAAATATGATAGAATTGCTAATAAATTTTTGTTTGCCTAGAAACGGAAGTCGAAATCTTGGCAGTTTTAGTTTAAATTTGACCTTTACAAGACTGCGTCATCTTAGAATCTTCATTCAAATAACTAGTTTCTGATTTAGAAAACGATAGCTAATTGCTAAGCCTGTTTCTTCTCCAGCTGGTTTTCTATTTCCCATTAGGATCCGTATATCTTGAGCTTTTATGCAGTATATCAACTATTTAATGGCTTTTATCTGTGTTGATTGATAAATTTATAGCTTGATCTTGAGAATAAGTTAGTTTAAAATATGTACATATCTGCATTTAATACATGGATGAAGTATTTTGTCGTAAGTATGGCCAAAAGTTATGTCCTCACGACTAAAATTATCATTTTTGCCATTGTTCCGTTTACATTTGACCTAGCTAGCTTAAAACTTTAAAGTTAAACCTTAAGGTACATCCGCTTGAGGGTTCAAGATAAGATTAATAACTCGAAGCGGTTTTTGTAATAGATAGCTAGGCTGTAATTTAACCTGCGTTCTATCGAAGGTATTCAACATTCATTACCTATTAAGACATCAGACAATTTAGGTCCCGTAGGTGCCTTATAGAATTGCAAATAGTTGAAAGGCAAGATAACTGTTATGAAATTATCGCGTGGGAGCACGATTACAACCTTAAGACAGGTTGTTGCATAATTCTATTTGAACGTAGGGTTATGGCTTATAGCCCTATGTGCAAACAGAATTTATTTACATGCTTTTATTGGATTCTATCATATCTACGTAAAGGAATCTTAAAACGGGCTTTGCACTTCTTTGAATACGTCGGATTATTCTGACGGGCGCATTTTTTAAAGGTGATGGCAATTAAATAATTTTAAAAGAAATTTAATATTTCGATTAATATTTATTTATTTTATTTTAATTATTTTTAATTAATATTGACCACGTGGTTCTTAAAAGAAATCGAAATGATTAGCGCGTAATTTGGATATAATGTGGTATTTTAATGAAAGTGAAAACATCTGTCCTAATACCACCACCGGCTTTAGAAAATTTTAATTACTCTAGTAATAATTATTGATTCGTTTTGGAAAGCTGTTTAGATTAAAAACATAAAAAATGTGTAATTTATTTTTGTCATTTACATAATAGACCTTTTTGGCCTAGCCTTAATTCTGATTAGTTTCATAGTTTTGAGTGTTCATGCGATTGGCTGGTTCTCTTTAACTGCTTTTTGATTTTATTATAAAACTAGTATCAGCTTTGGTCCCTACTAGAATTGGCTAATAATAAAATTTGGCTAGAATAAGTCGTCTATAAACTATTGAGAATGTAACTATGTACTCGAATATGTATGATGTATTCCATACACATAAAAACTGTAAACACGTGTATGATCGGTCAAAAACAATTTTGTAGATTCATTGTACTGCATCTATTGAAATGAAATGAAAAATCATTTAATCACGTAGACACAATTTTTCAGAAAAATTATGTGCTTATGTCATGTCCAATTTTTTTCCCCTACCACCGGTTCAGGACGCAATCTGCTGAGAAGAACCGGCGTAAGAAACTCAGCAGAGCTTTTAATCAAATCAATATTTTTAAATAAAATGTCAATTATACTTACAATGCTAATAACTTTACAATATAGAATATGTATTGCTCCAGAGCAACCTACTCCCAAGCTTTATCATCTTTAATATAATCAGAAATTTTATAATACGCCTTTTTACATAATTTAGTTTTAATGAATTTTTTAAATTTAGAATTTTTTAATTCTCTTACATCAATAGGGAGTTTATTATAAAATAGTATACAATGACCCATGAAAGAGTTACATATTTTGTGGAGACGGGTTACATGCATCACAAGATTATTAAAATCTGTATAGTACTACTTTTTACGGATTTAGACGCGTATATTTGTTTTAAATTTTGGCCCGACGTTTCGGAGACTTTGCAGTCACCATGGTCACGGGTGAGACTGAGCTGTAATGTTTCTTCTACGATCAGTTATTACAGGGTTTACCCACATTCGATTTTAATTTTACATTGACCATAAAGATAGACTTTTACTATAAACTATATCATATTACATTGTGCTCAGACTACATAAAATCAATAACATTATTTTAGTTTCTAAAATACATTAACAAATTGTAACAATATAAAGAAATTTTTAAATTATATAAGGTGAAACATACATAATTTTAATATAGACTAAAGTTTTAATTATTATAGAGGTAGTATACAATATAGCAAGCAAAACTAAGTTTATATACTTAAATACAATATTATTTACATAATAACAAGAATTTTTAAAAAAGAATTATTGGTTTAAGATTTAAATTAGTTTATATTAAAAAGAAATTGTTAATTTTATTTGAATTTATAGAAAATTAGTATTTATTTTAATTATTTAGTTTTTATTATTTTATCTAATATACTACCACCAGATCGGAACGCGTCCCACTTGAGAAAGATCTGGCAAGAAAACTCAAGGGGAGTCAAAGAAAATTATTTATTATTAACTTTATGTTGTCGGTCTAAAGTGAAGTTATGGGGATTTTAAGTCTTGTTGTCTAATTTATTTAAATTATTTAAACAGATGAGTCGCGCAAGTGTTAGAAAATATTAAAATCTGTATAGCTTTAAATATTATGTTAAGGGCCTACATCAATATTATCGTATATCATCGCCGACACGTACATATTAACACAGCCAGTAGGCACAGAAAATGAAGAATTAGGGATACTTTGCCTATTTACTCAAAATCTACTAAATATATTTTAATTCTGATTTACGTGTTTCTATATATAATAGTTACTTATGTTTTTAAAGTTATTTCATTAGTTAATACGCGATAATAGACCGACAAATGAAAAAAATAAAAAATTTGAGAGGTTGTTTCGCCAAGATTTTCTATCGAGAAAACTTTTTTCAATCGCGTTTCTGAGTTGATGCGATCCTAGATCATATATTGAAATAACATATACTTAAAAATTAGAGCTCTAGCCATTCAATCTAAAGAAACAATGAAAACTTCGTACATAGAAAAATGCACGAAGCTATTTTGGTATCGTCTTAAGTCTCTTATTTGTAATCTTATGGTAACCTCAGCGGTTCTACAAATAATCGATCTTGACCCGCTATTAAGTTTTCAACTTGAACAGTCTGTTTAGATTTAATTAAATGGACCAATAATGGCTAAGAGTACTTACCAAAGTGCTGTTATAGTTTTAGTTATTATTATGCATAACAGATAACAATTTGTTTACACAATTACCTCGGTTACTTGTTACTATAAACATCATACAAATATTATTATTGTTGGTTTGTAAGCTAACTAATAATATTTATACGAATCTGATATTTGGATGTTACGGCCTACAAATTCTTAGTTCTTTAGTTCTCACCGTTTTAGAATTTCATACAAAAAACTCTTATATAGTCTCACTCCGTTGTCCGTCTGTTTGTCCGTCTATCAAACTATTTTACTCTGCTGAAATTGTGCCTGTGAAACTCCCTCTATTAATCGAGCATGATGATATAACTAGCTCGATAAATGTACCTACTATCCAACACGGAAAGAATTTTTTAAATTTGAACAGTGTTCTTGAGATTAGTGCACTCAAGCAAACGCACTCTTCAGCTATTAGTATAGATAAGATGCTTAAAGAAACAATTTTCCCATCACTATAAATTCTCCTTGTATTATTATGTTGTATTTATTTTATAACAGTTCGTTTTATGCTCTATTCGTTACTTGCAATGTTCCAAGGCTACGGGTTTGTGCTCAATACTTATCACAATCATTTATTAATGCTCACCGCATCTGAACGTTATGAAGCTGTAGGAGGCAAATCGATTTTGTTGTTTATGGCTCTCGTCCGGCCGGATTCAACCTATGGTCCTGTAGTTAATTATCATTTGATGAATATTAATTGAAATTTAATTAAAAGAAATTTTAAACAACTTGGCATTTATTCTACAGATTCTAAACTTTTTTTCGGTATGTATCTATCAATGTATTATTCTATGTAACGAAATCTTTGAACCCGATTTTCACCCACTTGCAACAGTTCGATTGATTTGAAATTTTGTATACATATTAAGGACCAATGCAATTATTTAAAAATACATTAGGATTTTCAAGCGTGTTTTTTAGTTATTGAACTAAATAAATTATTACCTATCATTGTTTTAATCTATGTAACAGAATATTTGCAAGCGATTTTCACAAGGACCGATGACAATGCAACAATTTCAAAGAATAGTCAGGATTATCAAGCGTGTTTTATAGTTAGAACTAATTATATTATTTAAAATAGGAACAAATGTCTGACAACCTAAGCGTTTTTAATTTTATCAGATTTTTGATTTATGGCAATAATATGTAAATGTATTCTTTCCATTAACAGATTGAAATAATAATTGATAGATATTGGGTGAGATTGTAGCGTTGATAGCCAATCGTCAATAATCTATTTTGCGGTCCTGTCGAGCATCGTCAACGCCTATGGGATAGTTATCGAAATGAGCCTCAAACATGGTTGACTGCCCACACTGATTGTCTTTGACCACACACTCGAATATGATTGTATAGCAATTTATGTTGTTGCTATGTCATGTTGAACGTGAAATTTGTATCCATTTGAATAAAAACCATATAATTTCGGACGGGTTTCGTGGCGTAGTGGTTCATGTACTGGACTGCCGTTCACAAGGTCGCGGGTTCGATTCCCGCTTGGGACAATCATTTGTGATATTCATAAATGTCATACAAATGTTTGTACTACGTCTGGGTGTTTTCTATGTATTATAAGTATGTATTTACAAAAGAAAAGTATTTTATGTATTATATCCGTATTCTGGTACCCATAACACAAGCATAATAAGCTTAGCTTGGGTCCAGAGGACTTTGTGTGAAATTTCCATAAATATATGAAAAAAAAAAATTTCAATACACAAATAATAAATTGGTTTAATCTAAAACTCAAGTCTTGTCCGTGTGGTGACGGATTATGAATAAAAGTGTCACCACTCCTTTTCCTTCCTAGGTAGCTGTAAAAGCCAGCTAAGGGATATTGTATACAGATAACATTCTGTGAGAGATGGAAAACTCGTAAGTAACCCCTATGCCAAAACGCCTGATCAGCACGGCACTTTAGATCATAATCTTTTCCAAAGTGGAGGAAGCCCGTGTCCAACTGTGGGACGATAATGGGCTGAAGAGAGAGAGAGAGAGAGAGAGAGAAAGAGAAATTGGCATACAAATGTTTGTCCTACTTTTGTTAAAGTTCATTAACAAATCCTCATTAGTAATCAATTGTTTTTATGTATACTGTTTTATTTCATAGATATTTTACTGCTGTAGTTAACATAACCAACTTTAATATGTATGTTTATTGAATCAAATTGTGCATATAAATTAAAATGATCACTTTTGCAGAATACTGCAAAATATTTCATTACAGAGATATCGAGTTATTTTCCTTAAAATTATAATAACTTAGGTTTGCTAGATTTTGTTAATAGTCTTGTCTTGACAATCAGGCAAATATACTTTTGGCCGGGAAAGGCTAAAAGTTAGGGTTCTACCGTGGATTGAATGTGGAACAGCATATGTTTTGTTTGCAATTTAACTGTACCTGATAAGTAAATATTTTTATGCACAATATTCTAACTTTACGTGTGTATTGGACCTTCTCGTCCTAAACAATTTGTCATACACTGTAACAGGACACGCTTCGAAGTAACATTGAAAATTCTTGTAGTGTTATCCTCGTCTGATTGTAAATATAAGACGGCACTTGATTTATGCAGTCATTAGATTTTTTATAGAAATCAAGTGATTGTGATGGCCTAGAAATTAATCCGCGTTCTTTATTATGCTATAATTTCTGACTAGTTTCCTACAAAGATTGCTTGAGGAAGGTCAATACTCTATGAATAATATTTCATGAACTGAACGTCATCCCTACTAAAATTATAAATGCAAAAGTAACTCTGTCTGTCTGTCTGTTACGCTTTCCCGCTTAAACCTCTCAACCGATTTCGATGAAATTTGTCGCCTCCTTCGCTAAGGAGGTGATGGCGGCAAAGAGAGAGGCCCTGCGGGAGCGCGAACGCGCTGGCGAAACTTTGCCACCCCGCAGGGCCCCGGGCAGGGGTCGCCGGCGCGCAATAGCTGGCACACCCCCCCGAAGAGGAGATCGTGCGCGGCGGGCCGGTATCCAGAGACCCGCCGCGCCAAACATGATGGGGGGACCTAATGCTCCCCCCGTTGGGCCGGGCCCCGTTTAGCAGGGCCACCCCTCGCCGGGTCATGGTAAAGCTCAAGGCACCATCATGGCCCGGCAGGGCAAGGCGGAGGAAAAAAAAAAACAGATAATCTTTAGACCCTGAGAAAGGACATAGGCTACATTATATTGCGAAAAAAAAAATTTCCCAATTCCACGCGGATGGAGTCGCAGGCAACAGCTAGTAATCTATAAAACTCTCTGACTCATTTTTAAACAGATTGCTTCGAATGTCTCGTGGTTTTACCCAGTTTGCTTTTCTGCTTAATTGGTTGGCCCGTTCTGACCTTTGTTAGCTTTTAGTGCGACAATTTATAGCAAATCTTTTTTTATATTAGTTAGAGAGTTCCAAGATAAAAAAGCTTAACGTTATAATAATGTATTTATAGCTATAAACTAGGCGTTTTAGTCTCTATCAATCTATACCAAAATAATATTTAAACGTAGTTACGAAAGCATCGTCTTTGTTTCATACATATTATAACCGTACGTTAAGAGGATACCAAAATAGCTTCGTGCATTTTTCTATGTACGAAGTTTTCATTGTTTCTTTAGATTGAATGGCTAGAGCTCTAATTTTTAAGTATATGTTTTTTCAATATATGATCTAGGATCGCATAAACTCAGAAACGCGATTGAAAAAAGTTTTCTCGATAGAAAATCTTAGCGAAACAACCTCTCAAATTTTTTATTTTTTTCATTTGTCGGTCTATTATCGCGCATTAACTAATGAAATAACTTTAAAAACATAAGTAACTATTATATATAGAAACACGTAAATCAGAATTAAAATATATTTAGTAGATTTTGATTTAATAGGAAAAGTATCCCTAATTCTTCATTTTCTGTGCCTACTGGCTGTGTTAATATGTACGTGTCGGCGATGATATACGATAATATTGATGTAGGCCCTTAACATAATGTAATAACGCATCCAACATAAATATTAACCATGTAACAATTTTTTAATCGCCGGCTATTAAATTTGAATGAATGAATGATAAAATTAATAAACTCGTGTTGTTTAAAGACGCTAACAATTTTTTTATCTGTTGTGTAAACATAAAAATGGTCTCGCTTATAGATAATTTATTTTGTAATTCATTGAGATAAAAATTTCATTCAAGTACAAAAAATAAAGATACTATCATACATTCTAACCTACAAACTAGTTACCGGGAAAATGTAAATACTTTAAAATAAAGCTCGAACTTTGCGACTCAATTTTGTATTTGCTCGTCTACATTCCATCTGCATAGTAATTAGTAGGTTTCTTATTAAATTAACTATTGTTTTAGTAACAAATTTTAAGTAAATCCTTTGAGAAATGTTTAATATTCACTGAATTAGACTGCGTTCCTCTTTAAGTAAAGAATTTTTTTAACGCTTAGGAATATACCGTTCTCAGAAAGTAAAGACCTAAGAATAATATCATGTTAACCTTATCGTTTCCTTATTGTAATTGCATCTGTCGATGCGTCTAGTATCCGTCCCAGGGGTGTCGATTTTCTGAAGTGAAATGCAATTGAGACGTCGTCGTTTGGCTTCTCTGTTGCGAAGCCTACATGATGCAATAACGACCTGTTATTCTAAATATAAATATGTAGAGTCAGTAGAGCTACTCTATGTTTTTATATAGAGTAATATAGTAAACATTTAAAACTTTTAACACCTAAAGACTATAATGACCTTTTGTTTAGATAACATAAGCTTATATTAGCTGTAGCCAGTGACTTCGGACGAGGAATTAAGGGAATTTTGTTTTGTGACATTTTTCTGTAATGCTTTGCACCTGTTGGTTGCAGCGTGATGTTATTTTAGCTATATATTTAAGTCTTCCTCGATAAATGGACTATCTAACACAACGCTTTCAAACAAACAAACAAACAAACTCTTCAGCTTTATAATATTATTAGTATTAGTTAATTATAGATTCATATGTCATAAGAACATAATATACATGCATATGTATGAGAATTAATAATAATTTAGTTAGTTTAAGAAAAGAATAATCCTAGAGTGTTAGCCGGTATTATAATATTTCTAATATGACTCAAACTCACGAAAATTTCAAAACGAAGAATAATCCTACAAATATTATAAATGTTTAGATGCTTGTTACTCTTTCACGCAAAAACTACTGAATGGATTTTAATGAAACTTTTTTTTACTGTAGCTTATAAATCAGAACAACATATATAGGCTTTTTATCCCGAAAGAGCGCAATATTCCCGTGGGATGGTTAAAACGAACACATTTTTTATCCTTTTTACCGCGGGTAACACCGCGAAGCACAGCTAGTTTAGAAAAAACTAAAATAGAGTTCTTGTGTACTTTATTCGTGTTAGTTAATACAGTAAACACTTTAAAATCGTCGCCTATTTTGGTGCACCAGGCTTTTAAACCTTTAACATTGTTTTCATAAGCTAATGGCTATCCAAGTCCATAGCTATTGTATAATCTATATTATTAAAAATAATCTTATCTTGATTATTCTTAGTGAAATTCGCTTGCAGGTATTAGTGAAAAATAACTTGTGCGTAAAACAAGGTCGTGGGTTTTATCGCTGCTCGATTTGTTTGATGTACACATAATTATTACGACCATTAAATTAATCGCACCTATCCGGAAACACTTTCTTCACCTACCTATGGTTGTCTGGTAGAGAATCCTCTAGGCATCATAAGTGGCTTGTGCAATGGAGGACCCATTGCACAAGCCACTTATGGTGCATAAAGTTGAATAAATTAATAAATATTTGTACTACGTAAATTTTATAAGTGTTAACATCTAGCGATTTGTCAATGAAAATTAAAATCAATACTAGTAGTTGCTTTTTAGGGTTTCGTACAAACCCTTATAGGATCACTCCGGTGTCTGTCTGTCCGTCTGTCAAACTTTTTTTACTCAGCACCGGCTGAAGGTATCAACTTGAAACTCGTACGATATGTAGATCTATACGGTCGTTTGCTGCAAAAAATACAATCAACCTTTTACCTCTACGCATTTAAAAGATATAACCGAATTACGACCATTTTCAAGAATTTTCGACTTATGCTAGGGAATCAAAATTCACAGGTTACTTCCCGTTGTCTTAGAGACTTGAAATTTGTCATAGACCAATTATTTGAATGCAGTTACTTATGTTTATATGTCTAGTAGGTACGAAACCCTAAGTGTGCGAGTTTACCTCGCTCTTGACAGGTTTTTTTAAATATTTTTCACAATAGATTTTGACGTTGTTCTATCTAATGAAGAATATATCTGATTTTTTGGCGATTTCTTTTCATTTGTCTTAAATCTGTTTTAATTTTATTAATAATGTATAAAAAAACCTAACTTATTTGTGTTTGTTTTCTTTCAGGTATGTATCACAACGCATCATGGCGACTTATCTAGTAGATCACAGGTAAATGTATTACTTAGCTAAGGGTTTTTAGGTTTCTTAAAATCTAGTATTAATGCAATTAATCTTTTTTTAACGCGCTTTTATTAGCACGGTCTGTATCTATCAATGTATTAATCGATGTAACGGAATTTTTTAAAAGCGATTTTCAAACCCACTTGCAGTAGTCGGATTGATCTCAAATTTTGCACACATATTAAGGACCGATGATCATGCAATAATTATTAAAAAATCTGGATATTCAAGCTTTTTTTAAGTTTTGAACTTAGCAAATTATTTTATTTTTAAAATGGATATTAAATACAGTAGGTATCTAACTCTATGCTGAATGCGTGTAGTCGTCTTGACTAAGATAATGTTTCAAGGTTAGTTAAACCGCGATTATAGAGCATTATTGCCTTGTCACTATATCATTTCCATTACTAAATTATTAAATTGCTTTGCAGATACATACAAATAAATATATGTTTTATAGCCTGTGTAAATTAAAAAAATAATCTGTGTAACTTTATGAGCATTACTAGTAGCGTTTAGTTATCACATTTTGATACACAAAGTTTTCTACATCCTACGACATTTCCGTTTATAGTATTGTGGAGGCACAGATATATTTGGCGAGCCTGGTGGTTGAGTGGTTTATGTAACGGACTGCCGATCAAGAGGTCGCTGGTTCGATTCCCGCTCGGGACAATCATTTGTGTGAATCTAATTGTCGTATAAATGTTTGTACTGCGTCTGGGTGTTTCTATGTATTATAAGTATGTATTTACAAAAGAAAAGTAGTATAATTATGTATTCTATCCGTATTCTGGTACCTATAACACAAGCATTTAAGTTTAGCTTGGTACCAGAGGACGTTGTGTGGAAATGTCCATAATTATTTATTTATTTATACCAGTTAGTGTAGCCGCGTTCAATCGTGAAGACACGTAACTTTATGATGGCTAAATCGTAGTTCAGGGATTAATAAAATATCGTTTCATGTGACAAGTACATTATTGTACATGACATGTAGTTTTCGCGAACTACAGACGTCACTTTTAAAAGCAATAAACAAGTATTCATTCAGAAGATTAGATCTGTCTATTTAACCTGTAGCTTGTATCATAGACACAGATAGAACGTATTTAACGCACACATAGATATAGATAAGTCGCTTCAAGCCGGCTGAGAGATGTAGCCATATGGTCTTATTCATAATGACTTATCGGAGGTTTAAACGTTCGCTAAAATAGGTTCCCGAAAATTGTCAAAATCTGTTATTCATAATAGTCTTTTTACGCTAATACGTTTATTATCTCTGCAATAAAATCTCCGTTTAAACCTCCGATAAGTCATTATGAATAAGACCGATCTATCGGTCTTATTCATAATGACTTATTGTCTACAATACATGTGGTAAATCTGTGTGTAAAACAGAATCGATTACTTTCAGCTATAATTTTGCCATAAAATAATATTATAATCAATGAATCCCGTTACCAACCGCAAGTGTCCGTGCATGAATAAAATAGCCTTTTTCCGGTGAATGTTTCAATGTTTGTTAATTGAATTTCAATTTAAAAATTCAATATTATTACTCGTATTACAATTTAGATCGCTATAAATTAAGTTAGAATTTTGACCGTAAAACATTATTTAAATTTTAAAAGTAAAAATCTCACGAGATTACAAACGACATTGCGCCTCTATTTTTGCTGTCTTTTTACTGAGATTTCCTTGGCCGTTCGTCCGTTTGTCACTCAGGCACAGGTATTTTACCAACCGTGATAGCTGGAGCGTTGGAATGGCAGATGATGTATTTCTATTGATTCTAAAAACAAACAATATTTAAAGAGGCTCTCATAAAACAAATGTTTTTAGTATAACTTAACGTATAACTATAATAATAACCGCTATGCGCAAGCGGTGTTAATCTATAATTAATCGGTTGTACCCGCCTTTTATATTTTATCTTTTCTTGTCTGTGAATGTATTGTACAATAGACTGTTGATTAACCTAATAAATAAATAAAACTTCAGGATAGGCTTAGACGATATGAGATTAGGATGATGAATATAATTATTTTAATAATAATATCATGGAATTATTCTAGTGCTAGCCTTACTCGTACGCAGTCATAACCCCAAAAAATACAACGCCAAAATAATATAAACACAAACTGTGAAATTTTTAGCTCTCTATCTATCATCGTTCTAGAGATAAAATCTGGTGACAGACAGACGAAAGGATATCGAAGTCTCAGTAGGTAATACAGTCCTGTTTTACTTTTAGGTACGGAACCCTAAAAATGGAGTTTAATTTGTCCCCTCGTGTTATAGAAATTTTAACACTATTAAAATCATAAGGTACGCACTTGCAGTGCGGTTATTAATGTGTGCGTATAATTTCCTGCTGGTCATGCTCATCCGCCGTAACGGTCATTGAATTTTATCTTGTAACATCCGGTGTGCCCTCTATGTGCATTAATGTGTGTTTGTGTGTCATTGTATATGTGTATGAACTATTTCATGAGTTTTCCGACGTATTATTCTATGCTTATGTGTATTGAAGTATTTATTGTTTGCAGCAGAATTGTAGAAGCTAGCTATATTCTCGAACATTGGAATTTAGAAAATATGCTTTCTTTCGTTTGATTCCGTAGGCTTACTTATCCACATTTCATGTCATTTAACACTAGTATGCAATTTACCGGTCAAGTTTTCACATTCTTATAAAAAGCTGTTAGTTCATTAGTTTACAATAATCTAACGCTTAATGTTACACATGTAACAAAAATATACGTAGGTACATATAGGTTAACGAAATGTAATTTTGTAGCGTCGTCGGTGTATTCAGGCGAATATTTCCGGGAGGACGCCCGGGAAATCAACATATACATGTGGATAGGTTTTGTCGATATCTCTGTCCACAGGACGACTTGGTAACGGAAACTACCGCTAGTTCTATAACCGTTATTTGAGGGGACGTTATGAGGAAAAGTATAGGATGTACGAGCGTAGTAACAGTAACTTAAATACTATAAGTAATATAAGTTGTAACACTTTTCTCCAAAATATGTTTTTATTTTAGGTAATTTTTGATTATATGTATTTGCAAATGATTTGACTGAATTTCTGCTTGTTCAATATTTTCATTTCAAAACAAACTAAAGAGATTTTGAAACACAGTATTTGTAGTTGGCTTCACAAATAAGATTTACCTATTTTAGCATGTTTTCCACCTTAGTAATGTAAAAAACTTTAAACAGCACGGTATCTTAGGTAGGTATAAGTTCTTGCCACGGCAATTACTCTACAATAACAGTAATATGTCGTCCTTTTGTATGCTCCTCCTTTCAAAACTTCCTTTCCTTCGTATACACAGACTGGAAGTTTTTAATCTTGAGTTTCTTCACGGAGACTCGACGAATGTCTTAATGATACGAACCCCTAGAATGTATTCAGCTGAGAGTTTGTAAGCGTCTCACATAAAAGATGCTGTATTGCACTACCTTACCTATGTGTGTTTTTAGACGCCAGTCATATGTTAATGAAAGCGGGGTTGACTGAAAACAGAGTTGAACGAATTTTTTTTACCTTCTTGTGTAATGCGTGTTTAAAACTTAATAGACACAAAAACGATTAAATCATTCTTTTTTTATTTAATTAATGTGTGATGATAATAATGTGGACCATTTTTACGTCCGACTAATCAGCTCAATTAGTA
Organism: Orgyia antiqua; assembly: GCA_916999025.1. Taxonomy (NCBI): domain Eukaryota; kingdom Metazoa; phylum Arthropoda; class Insecta; order Lepidoptera; family Erebidae; genus Orgyia; species Orgyia antiqua. Next base: position 25,498,148 of record OU779868.1, read on the forward strand.
ACTAATTAACTGACAACACCATCTGTTACCAGGGCGGAAATCATATTAGGTACTTATATAGTATCCTTTATTTTATACAAGTACTTCGATAAATACAGACAAAATCACTTGCTCCAATATTTTACATATGTTTCTTTCATACACCATTGTCTAATATCTTTTATAGAAAGCAGCCGTAATAAATAAATTATTGAACGCCAAGATTGTATTACTACTAGAAATTTTGGCGAAACCAAGCTCAAAATAAACAAATATTCACGGACATTTCACACATTCAAAACAAACGTACGTTTATGTATAAACCCCTATATAAAATCATACAGCAACACACTCATTATCACATCAAGCAAATTAACAGTCAGGCGGCTCGTCACTTAGCAGGAGTACAATGACCGTGAATCCTACGCTTTAACTTACTCTTAACGAGGTGCAATTGGTAAAAAGAGTGTACTTTTATGTTTTGTAGTAAATTCAGTTTATATATTATACTTAACTACCTGTTGCCGGCAACTTCGTACGGGTGAAGTTTAGAATCCAAACAACAAATTAACAAATTGTCCGAAAAGCCATCTTCTGGAACCACCTATCTATAAAAAAACCGCATCAAAATCCATTTCGTATTTTGAAGATATAAGCTTACATAGGGACATACATACAAAAGTAACAACTTTGTCTATACTTATGATAAATCTGTAGAGAGGTCAATTCTGTACATGAAATATATTTTCAAAATAACTATCAGGGGTGATTAGTGATCGATACTGATGCCAAAAATGCAATCAGTAAAATTTTTGTCTGTCTGTCTGTCTATCTGTCTATCTGTCTGTCTGTCTGTCTGTCTGTCCGTCCGTCTGTATGTTCCGTATAGAAACAAAAACTACTCGACGGATTTTAACGAAACTTGATAGTCTTGATACAATTATTCTTCATACTCCTGGGCAGGTTATAGTATACTTTTCATCACGCTACAATCAATAGGAGCAGAGTAGTGAAGGGAAATGTTGGGAAAACGGGAAAAGATGCTCCATTTTTTAAGCTTCCGTCGCGTATGCAGCCTTAATGGTTAAAGTTACATAGAAATCATGTATGACGGAAATATTCTACATGAAATTGTCTAAACAATATCCCGAAACAGCACACATCTATATTTTATGATTGACTCACAATAACACGTGTAACTCCTGATAGCTTAGCAGTTCGTTCATTCTGATTATATTTGTTTACTCTTACGTTTATAATACTCTCACTCAAGCAGTAGTTAAAAATGTTGCAAAAACGGGGAAAATTTCCTAAATTCTACGCGGACGGAGTCGAGGGCAACAGCTAGTTTTATAATAAGAAGGTAAAGATACTCGCAATAACAATAGTATCAGTTATTTAAAAACTGAACAGTACAACGAGTAAGCAAAAATGTGGTGGATTGATATTTCCGTTTGGGAATTGTTTTGCCAAAAAGACGTCTTTTTTATTTTTTTTTATTTATTTGAAAATTGAAGAAGTTTAGTGTAATTTCTATTATCTCTTTATTTTACACGTAATTAACTTAGTATATTCGACGAACATATCCGTCATATTTCAACTTACATTATGTACTGACACTATCTAAACAAAATCTAGAATGCCAGTCCGTCTGGGAATTAACATTTGAACTCCAAAACTCATATCGTTAGCTTTGTATTAAAATTGTTTTGTGCTTTATTATACTATGAATTACCTATATAATGTACTAGATGTCACCCGCAACTTCGTACGCGAGGAATTTAGAAACTAAACGTTGAAAAATTATACAAACAAGCCATCCTCTTGAACCACTTTAACTAAAAACCCATCAAATTCCGTTGCGTAGTTTTAAAGATTTAAGCTCACACAGGGACATATGTACATACAAAAATAACGACTTTGTTTTATAATAATAACTAGCTGCCCTGGCAAACGTTGTTTTGCCATACAATTCTGTGTAAAAATCAACAACAAAAAATTTCATCAAAATCGGTCCAGCCAATTGTGAATCTAAACCATCCTCAAACCCCCTTGAATACACACAACAAATTATTTCATCAAAATCGGTCCTGCCGTTTAGGAGAAGTTCAATTACAAACACACGTACAGAAGATTTATATATACATATAAAGATTAAAAAACGCATTTAATTTAAAGATATATTGTAAGCTCACATAGGGACATACGTACAAAAATAACTACTTTGTTTTATAATCATTAAAGATAAACAACCGCAATGAACATAATATTTTAATAAGCTAGTTTTTGTTAACATTGTTTTACCACTGTTGTCGCTTCACCCAACCAAAAATCCGCCCTTAGTCTAGACGACGAGGGTGGGTCGGTTGTTTGTATTCAGCAGACTTTATTCTCCCACCCTTTCTTATTATTCTCCTAAATAAAATGTTTTGTTATATATTTCTTTCACTACCTATTGTTCGCTACTGTTGTTACTGATTATGGTTTTGCGTCATAATTATTTAAAAATTTATAAAATAGATTTTATTAAATATGTATATCCAAAAAAACTATAGCAATGAAATTAGTGTATCAGGTAATCTCGAGTAAACCAAAGTGGGCATGATTTTGCAGAGAGTAATCATCACGACAAAACCTGGTTTAATGGGACATCAATAAGTTAGAAACCTCAATTGTTAAGAATTGCAAGGTCCCATATTTTTTTATCAAATAACTTTTATTGGGGAATGGGGTTGCGATTTTTCGGAGTCACGAGAATTATATTTATTTGACTGTAACATAAATAAGTAGTTATATGGACTGATTTATTTAGTGCTGTGTTATAATAATATAAAAAAAAATTCTTTATTTAGAGGCTATTAAAACCCACATCTTACAAAAAGGAAAATAAAATAAACACTCGTACTCATACTAATTCACCGAGTGACATTGTTGACATGCAACTTTGTGAATCGGCACATGATCGCACTGTCCATCCTGTTAGCTAATACTTTCAAAAGACTGTTGGACTCATGATTGATAGAAGAAAATGCAATTACTTAGGTTTTTAAATAGAAAATGCTAACCTTAATGTTTGATTGATAAGTACCAAGTAAAACTCAAGAGTATCTTCCTGCCACACGATGTCTTAAAATAATATAACATCATATTGTGTAACGCTATACATGTCAACATACAAGGGAGTCGTCTGTTTCCTGCTCTTGATGTGTATTTATTTCCGTATTCGAGAGTTTCTAAACACCTACTGTGTTTGTATCTGTTTAGTTAGAACTTTGACATGTAGGAAACTGCTTTTAAATAGGGCTGGATCTAAATACATAACATACGCCATTATATTCGTAAGTATTTCTTCTCAGTCTCATTAATATTTCACTGTTAGGAACGGGCCTCGTCCATTTCGTTAGGGTATTTGGCCATGCTGACCAGGTTGAGTATATTTATATGCTTTGTAGTAGGTGAAGCCAAGGAGGTATGTTTGGATCGTACCAGATGGCGCTCTATAGTCTCTGCCTACCCCCATGGGAAAAAGGCGTGATGTTATGATGATGATTATTGCAGTACGTACTTATATTACATGCTGTCCTTGTGGTGATAGATTAGGAAAACAAATGTCATCGGCTTAGGGTGCTATAAAAGCCAGCTAAGTGACATTACACAGATTCCATTCCTCTGTGAGAGATGAAGAAAATATACCCTATGCCAACACGCCCTATGCGGCATAGTGGACCTTAATCCCTTCCAAAGTGGAAGCCTAATAACGTCCCAGCAGTGGGATGTTAATAGGCTGGAGAGAGAGAGAGATACTTTGTAGAAAATAATGAATACCTTATGTGTAAATTCGACAATGGTACCAATTCTACGCGCACAACTAAACTTAACTTAACTAAAAAATGAAATTCGATTGTGTCAATAACACAATTCCGTAATGTTAATGATTCTTTCTTGTTAGCAAATCTGTTTATTATAGATTAAAGATTATAATTAACATAAAATTACACAACAAAACAGCCAAATAATCCATATACAGCAATAGTTGTTTTCATATTTTGGTTAAGTTAAGTTTAGTTGTGGACGTAGAATCGACACCAATATTGAGAAGTACATTTATCAGAAGTTCATCAAGTTAATTAAAAGGTTTATGTTTAATGATATCCGTGTCACCACTCACCAAGGGTTCGTTTGAAAATCAGCGTCAGGTCTTTAAGATCTGACATGTGCTAAAACGGGTACCTATTTACTGCTGACTATAAAGCACGATAAGTAATAATACGCTGTTTCCTAACATAATATATAAGATAATTTTAAGTTATAAGTGTAATAGTTATAGTATTGTTTAGTTGTAATTAAGAAGTAATAAAATCTTTTTCTTTCTTTCTTTACATCAAATATGATCGGCTAATACTACTTTTTTTACACGAAACCCTATGAGATAATTTTACGTAGTTGGTAACAGTAGTTTCATTGGTATGTCTACATCTATACACTTATTAGAAAATGTTCTTAGGGCTTGCTCTGTGATCAAATGTATTGTAATGTAGGTATGTATAAATACTTACGCTACATAGATTATTCGATAATACTTGGAGGAAAATTCCATTTCATATTTACTCTGTACTTTACGTTAATCAAAGGCCATACAAACAATGCCTTCAAAACAATTTACAGATGTGCATTAATATCGTAAACAGGCACAAAACTGTGCGATATCACAGACGCTTTGTGTTGGCTTTTCATAGCAACGCTTTTGTGATGGAACTTTCAGTATTAACCGACGCGACGTGCCGTACAAACTTATCGACTCTTGTATTATTGTCAGCCCATATTGTTCTGTTTTCATAAATCTCCATAAAATAGAGTAATCTCTTTAGGTTTTTAGGTTCTACAAAATCGCGGTTTATCTTAACTAAGTTAAACTATTTCATTCAAATCATTATAAGAAATATGATATTTTTGCCAATGGTGATTATGAAATAGTACATTACATATTACATACCTATGGGTAAAAGCAGATCCTTATTTACGGTAGCGTTAGTAAATATGTTAATTTACCATAAATTATAGGATAGTTCTGATTTTGCAAACAAAACCATGAGGACTTTCACCTGTCGTCAAATATCATACAGATGTGCTTTAGTAAATCGTTATCCTGCTGGTTCATTGTAATCATTTGTAAAAAGCTTATATAATCGTTACTTATTATACAATAAAGTAGCTCTTTTTGTATGTATAACCCTATGTTTATGTTATGTTTTGACGAGCCTCGTGGTTGAGTGGTTCATGTAACGGACTGCCGATCAAGAGGTCGCGGGTTCGATTCCCGCTCGGGACAATCATTTGTGTGATTTTTCTAATTATCATACAAATGTTTGTACTGCGTCTGGGTGTTTCTATGTATTATAAGTAGGTATGTATTTACAAAAGAAATGTAGTATATGTATTCTATCCGTATTCTGGTATCCATAACACAAGCATATAAGCTTAGCTTGGGACCAGAGGACGTTGTGTGAAATGTCCATGAATATTTATTTATTTTATTTGTGTGAGCTTATTATATCTTTCAAACTACGCAACGGATTTAGATGCGGTATTTTAAAATAGATTTTAAGATAGATATCAAAACCAGGCGTATGAAGTAGCAGCAGCCAGTAATATATAAAAAAGAAGGTGGTTCTAAATTCTTATTCTATGGATTTACTTCAATAAAAAAGAAATACGGACATTTATGGTTGCTGTGATGAGTATAATCTAACCAGAAATAAATAATTAGCTTGTTTCGTTAAATTATTTAACGTTGGCTTTCCTTATTAGATTCGTGGTTAGACTATTGTGTGACGTAAACTACATGGGGGAACAAGCACCATATCACTAGTTTCCGAACCATAAAATTGCGAAGAATTATCTTACTGTAATTTGTGATGGATTGCAACAAGGTAGACTGAACAGCCGGTACATTTATTTCATATTAACAATAGTTTTTTGTTTACCAGCAATTCATGTTATAGGCTTAAACACAATTTGGTCCATTTAACTTTACCTAACGAATAGGGAGTAATAAATACCTTCTAATCTAATAGGTAGGTATTACTTTTTTTGCCGATGCCGATTTTTTCTGCTCTTATCACGAACCACGGCAGATTTCGTTGAATAATCATTTTTCACAAGGAAATTCGAAAGCTATTTCAAAATGTCGTGAAAATGAAACTGTTTGAACTAGTTCAAAACAATTGGATTAAAACTAGTCCAAACATTTCAGACAAAAAGTCAAAAGTTTCAAGAATTTTTTTCTTGAAAGTTGTGGCTTTCTAGAGTTCTGTATTAAATGGTTAAACGAGACCCTGATACTATTTATAGCTTTTTTTAATAGTTCTAATCTAAATATTCCTAAACTTACGATTAATCATGGTGGTACAAAAGGCTCCGAATTGTACTTTAAACTAAATATACTAACAATACTGGATAAACAATATTTATGTCGTAGTTATCGATAATTATTATCAATTATTATGATTTGATAGCCTCGTTTACATTTATATACACTTACTTTTATCGATTGAAATTGTGATAGTGTTCAATTACTCATTCGATAGACTAGTTAGTAAGAAATCACGTTTTGTCGATTATATGTATATTAATGTTACATTGTACGTATGTGTGTATCACTATTTCTTAAAGTTTTCGAACTCTAGTTATAGGAGAAGAACTTCATTTGATTAAGTCAGGTTATAAAAAATAAATAAAGTAAAATGTATCAATCGAAGAATAAACAAAATTTTTATTATACTACCTTAATATTGATTTCTAGAAATATTGGAGTTATTAATTACTGTTAAAAATTACTTAGTAATTATACATACTCAGATATTTTTACCTTCGACACGAATATTGATATTATTGGCGTGAAGCTTGTCTAATGTTATTGTAAGTTTATTTAAGATGCGGCTTTAAAGTTCACGCTGGAATTGATTGTAGCAGACTGGTTAATTCCGGTTAGGTCGCGGGGAGACATTGGATGCAGGCGGCACAGGACCGCGCGTTGTGGCGTTCTATGGAGTAGGCCTAAGTCCAACAGTGGACTGATAGAGGCTGATGGATGGATGGATGGTTAATTCCATTAGTATACGCATTATCATCTTTATTTACGGATTCCGCGTTGATATTTGTTTAGGGTTAGTGTACTGGCTGTAGTGGTCTATCCTGACGGGAAGTGTGTACAATCGAGAATCTTTAAAAACCTATTGCGTCGCAATATCATTTTCTTTTTATTCAGTGCAGCCATGCTGCTAATACAATTATGCGTTACAATCGCAAAAGTCTGAAATTCTACCAACCATGATAATTACGGTTGGTTTTTAGAAAATGCTAATTTTAATGTTATAATTTGTTTGTGAATGTGATTGTTACCTCTTTGTCTTTACTTCACCTATTTCAAACCTAACCTAACGAAATTTTGCATATAAGTTGCCTGATACCTCGAATTAACACAAACTTTATTATCCGCAAGAAATAGTCCAATCGTAGAAAGGTTAAGCAGGTGACACCACGGACTGAAGCTAGTCTTTTATAAAGATAACCCAGTTTATATATCGCGTAAGTTTTACAATATAAAACAGATAAGGTGTTAGCGATATTTTTTATTTACTATTTAACCTTAGTTGATTTCTTTGTTTTCAAATTTATGTGTTAGTAATAATTGAATACTAGTATTGCATTAACGTTGGTTTTGATATCTTGATTTGATTGTGTTTAAAGTGATCAGTGAAAATGTTTGTACGCGATAGTTTACTTAGTATGGGAGTATAGGTGGTTGAATTTCTGACGTAAATGTTTTTGGAAATGATTAATATTACTTATGTACTCATTTTGGAGAATATACTGAATTTATCGATTTAAATACCACCTAAAGTGGCCATCCGAATGACTTACTGCGCGACTAGCGACTCATCCATTCTGCTACCAGTTTTGCGTTTAGCTACGCCTACTGTACGGTATCTTAGTACAATAAATGATAGTTTAAATAAACTGAAAAACACTATTATACTATATATATACTAAAAAATACTTTATTTAATCGAATTATTGCATTGTCACCGGTCTTTGACAGGTGTGCAAAATTTGAATAGAATCTGACCGTTTAAAGTGGGTCAAAATAGCGTCCAAAGGAGTCGGTTACAAACATACAAACATACAAACAAACATACAAACAAACATACAAGTGAAGCTAATATAAAGCGTGTAAAAATCGAGTGGGTCCAGCGACTCACCTAAGGTTGACTGAAATGCTTTAGGCATTATACCGCCTTTATACATTTTAGTGTATATAAAGTGTAAATAAATAAATAAAATAATGTATTATACAGTAGGTTTTGTTAACAAACTATTTCACTAAATAGAAAGTCCTTTCTCAATCAACGTTAACATATCAATTGTGATTAACGACATCGCACACGACACATCACAAACAACTATGCATCCACACCACAATTAATAATTGTAACTGTCGACCAAAATAACTGGATCTAATTCGCGTCTGACGGCACAATTTTATTCTTCAGTAGTTACGTGTCAATTTGTGTTGGTCAAGTTATTTGAATATAGATTGCTACGATGACCATTTATAGTTGACTGCTCATATTGGTTGTATAGCAGTTGACGTGCTCTATAACTTTAGTTCCACTCCAGCACGTAGTTTAACTTATGACGAGTAGTGATGACAATGCTAACAGCGATTCGATACAATTATTAATGTGTTATCTCAATTTAGATATCCCTGGCTCCATGTAATTACATCATCTGAACAAAAACTATATGCACCTACTTTATATTACGAATAGTTAACATCCTATTCACACGCCTACTGAATATTATTACAAAAACTCGCTGTAGCCGTTTCGGAAGAATATGGTGAAAATATGGAAGAGTTCATTCTATTTACAGATGCTTTTATACTGAATTTCGTTAATCGATCAAGAAGTTACATATCTGTGACAAACGTAATAGATTTACGATATTAGTAATATTATTGCAAGTTTTATTCTGCTAGACATCTATAAATAAAAGTATACTCCTATATTTGCTAGCGCGTTCTAGAATCGTATTTGCTACAGCACTGCGCAAAACGCGACAGTCGGAGGCTGTATTTCAACCAGGAGAAATATTTGCGCTATTCTCCGAAATAACTCGCCACTGCTGCACTGGTGTTTGTCCGTTTTGGTTGTGATTGTTTTGTACAACTTTTAGTAGTAACATAGACGATTTAGTTAAAACAGTCTTTGCTCGAGCTGTTTATAAACTAAAAATATCTAAATGTGATGGAATCTTCATCATCTTCCTGGAAACTCAACATGAAAAACTCCCACAGCCCCTTAAATAATATTAGTAATCGATTATACAAAATGTACCCGTATTATATGATTTTCATTATGAATAACTTAAGTAAAGAATTCGATTAATAATATAAAAATTGGTCAAGTGCGAGTCGGATTCGCGCACGAAGGGTTCCGTACCATTATCTATGCGACATAAGGCACGTTATTAATAAATGAGCAAACAACACACACAATACTTAATTAATCACGTTTGTTGTATGAGAGCAAGAAACGGTAAAAAAAACGTTTGTTGTATGGGAGCCCCCCTTAAATATTTATTTTATTTTATTTTTACTATTTGTTGTTATAGCGGCAATAGAAATACATCATCAGTGAATGAAAATTCCACTCTCTAGCTATCACCGTTCTTGAGATACAGCCTAGTGACAGACGGACGGACGGACGGACGGACGGACAGCGAAGTCTCAGTAATAGGGTCCCGTTTTTACCCTTTGGGTACGGAACCCTAAAAATGAAGTTCTTTTCTAATTGTACTTTCGCAAGCTTATGAAAAATATGACTTAATACTTTCCAATGCATTTTAAATGTAATTAAGGACGAGCCGTTAAAGGTACACAGTGTCAAAGAAGGGCATCAACTTACCTACTGCTGTGTGCCTGAACAGTAATATAAACATGTATCATTCACATGTGTGCGTATTGCACCGGGCAGTTAATACCAGGAAATTGATAGCCAACCTGTGTTCGTTATTAATGATAGCGGTAGAAAAACCATTTAGGTAAGCATTTGGATTGATTGATACCTACATAGTAGAGAAATATTTAAGGTTATAAACAATACATATATTTCCCTTGTTAATCTCGCAAACTTTGCACCTACACTTATTTATAATAATAAGATCTTCTGTTTCTGACAGTAACCAAATGAATAAAAGAGATTTTCAATTTAGTGCAATCGTCCAGGAGAATAAACTTAAGCCTAATTTGATTAATCAAAAGTTTGTTAAAATTATCGACGTCAGCGGTTGTCTCTTTGTATGCGCATGTGTTTATGTATCTTGATTGAATGTATTACACACAGAAGCTCTAAAAATGACAATTAATTAAGTAACGAAGGCACATAATAAAGTGTAAACACACGGCCTTGTTCGTGACACAAAGCTTTGCGCTCGTGCACCCCTCTGCACATATTTTCAACTACGAAAACTCGATCTAAACGCGCACACAACTTTCTTTCGCTTTCGCTAGTTATTGCCTTCGTTTAAGAAACATTATCTTTTTCACTATTCGTGATTACATGCAAACTTTCAGGTTAACAGCTTCAGTAGCTTCGGCTGTGCTTTCTATGTCAGTCAGTTAAACAGCCTAAAATGCTATTACTGAGTAAATATTGCTGTTTGTTTTCGTAAGCATTTTGTTTAGCGTTTTCTGGTTATTCAGTTATTTTTCATAAGCCATAAATTGAGCTTTTTTGGTACTTTTATTCCAATCACATATCCATTGTTATACACATATTATTTTCTTTTCGTTTTTCTTATGTCAGTTTTAATTCACGAACGAGTTTCCATAGTAATCTATGTAAAACGTAGAATGTTGAAAGCTGCCGCCCGCCCACCAGTCGGCAGGCACGCGCCGTAAAGCGTACTCGTGTTGTTTTGTATCTACGTAGCTAGCTCGTAGCGACGTAGATATACGTGAAAATAGCGTCTTTGTTTTCAAACAAGGGTTTGTACATATCCATACAAAATGTAGATAGAGAACGTTAGGTATTTAATTCATTAACAAGCTTTTATTAGATTGTATAAAGTATATTATTAGATTCGCTTCGAACATATCTATCAATGTATTAATCTATGTAACGGAATGTTTGAAAGTGATTTTCATCCATTTTCAGTAGTCGGATTGATTTGAAATTTTGCGCACATATTAAGGACCGATGTGAATTCAATAATTTGACGGGTTTCGTGGTCTTGTGGTTCATGTAACGGACTGCCGTTTACAAAATCGCGGGTTCGATTCCCGCTCAGCCCCGAGCGGGAATCGAACCCGCGACGCGATCATTTGTGGGATATTTATAAATGTCATACAATGTACATGTTCCGCTATGGTGGTTTCTATGTATTATAAGTATTCACAAAGTTTTTTAGTATATGTAGTATATCCCTAATCTGGTACCCATAACACAAGCATATAAGCTTAGCTGGGGATCAGAGGACGTTGTGTGAAATTTCCGTGAATATTTATATATTTTATTAATAAAAAAAATATTAATTATATGTGTAAGCTTTATTATTTTGATTAGGAAGGTTTTGAAGAGGTTTTCTTCTTAATTGTTGTCTTTTCTAATCGGTATAGACGGTATAGAAAAATGGCTATATAATTGAGAAACGTATTTGATCCAGTTGACTTGTCTTTGTGTTCTTAGGAAAATACGAATTACGAATAGTAAAAAACCATTAGGGTTGGTTGGACTTAAATGGTTGGGAATAAAACACAAGTGGTTGAATAACATATAGTGGTGATAAAGTGGTGGTTTGTAGTAGGTAGTTCTTTTTTTGGTTAATATTTATAAACGAAATATTAAAAACATTTTACTAAACTTGTCGAATACATCTTGCGAGGATCTAAAAGTTTTCTACAGTATAAATTACGGACCAAGAATCTTGGCAAGAGTTTTGTCGTGATAATTATGTTCTTAGCCGGCCATCGTCACAAGAACACTTGTCATAAAGTTGTTTTTTTTTCTTTAATCATTATATTTAAATATTACAAAAATACGTAGATATGTTACATAGTTTTTGTGTCCATTAATATTTATTTATTTATTTATTTTTATTTATTTACTAGCTGACCCGGCAAACGTTGTTTTGTAATACCAAAAAAAAAGTTTGCAAAATAGATGTTGGGCGATTCTCAGACCTACTGAATATTCATGTAAGATTTCATAAAAATCGATCAAGCAGTTTCGGAGGAGTACGGTAACTAACACTGTGACACGTGAATTTTATATATAAGATTATATACTAATGTATAGGAAATAAACAGGATATGTTATACATATTCTGTTTGACGGGCTTCGTGGTGGAGTGGTTTATGTAATGGACTGCCGATCACGAGGTCTCGGGCTCGATTCCCGGTCAGGACAATAATTTGTGTGATATCCATAAATGTCATACAAATGTTTGAACTGCGTCTGGGTGTTTACTATGTATTATAAGTATGTATTTACAAAAGAAAAGTAGTATATGTATTATATCCGTATTCTGGTACCCATAACACAAGCATATAAGCTTAGCTTGGGACCAGAGGACGTTGTGTGAAATATCCGTGAATATTTATTTATTCTAAACTATAAACAATTATAATTAATAACCAATGTTTACGATCAAACTATATATTTGTAATCAAGCAAAGAGGATAATGTCCGTATGGCGGCACGTACCTCTGTTACAAATATTCCTTATCAAGGAACGCTTCCATACGCATTCTGAACTACAATACAATAGCTGTCACACTGTCAACGTCAGTCATATTTCATATAGCAGTAGCCACGCACATATTGCATTTTCATTTCAATAATATTTAGAAAATTGCAATACTCAATATGCAAAAGTGATATTTTTGAAACAATTGTGAAGCATCATTCAAAATGTTGTCGGTGCGACAATTTGAGGAGAGGCTCTTCAGCTTCCAGTCTTTAAAAGACAAATTTGAAAGACCCAGGTAAATAATACAGTAGAGTTTTATAATTTTTGTTATATATTTGTATTTCCTAGTTCTTGTGATATTATTTCTATAATATTGTTACTGTATGTGTTAGATAAAATGTAGGATTAAGGTTGGAACTCACTGATCTGTGGACACATATGGATGAATTTGATATTTTTATTTTTATTTAGTCTATTTAGATGAATTTGTACAATTATGGATGTGTTAACGCTATATTTATTATTTTGTTTTTGTTTTGAAAACCCCTTCCTTTTGGGACTAATCAGAGTTTATATAACTATTGTCTTTAATTCAAAATATGTAAGGGATATCTCACGTTAGCATAAACTTACACATTAACATTATTCAATAAGAACAATGTAATAAAAAATGTGCCAACTTCGATACACAGTACGGAAAGCTATTGTTTACTATAACTGTCATGAATATATGAAGGGAAGTCCATGCAACGATTTAGATCAGAGAGTTATAATAATTGTTTTTATTTTAGACTACATTCATTTGTTGTTAAAATGCTGTAGATAAGTTACTGGGAATCCTAAAGACTGACAAGAGAAAGTCGCTAATTCCAAGTCAGTAATAAAATAATGTACAGAAAATACCCAAGATTGCGCTTAACTCCTATCTCTGCTTAATATTATAAATCGGGAGAGTTTGTTTGTTTGTTTGAACGCGCTAATCTCAGGAACCACTGGGCCAATTTGAAAAATTCTTTCAGTGTTAGATAGGGCATTTATCGAGGAAGGCTTTAGGCTATATAACATCACGCTACGGCCAGTAGAAGCGAAGCAGTAGTGAAAAATGTTGCAAAAACGGGATTTTTTTTCTAAATTCCACGCGGACAGAGTCGCGGGCAACAGCTAGTATAGGATATTAGCTTACAAGCTTATATACAAAAAGTAATCCATAGAAATAGAAATAAATTTATTGTCATAAAACATATGGATACACATTATTGGAATCCCTGATCCTTGAACTAACCTTAGTTGTGTTTCAAGGACCAGTTCCTCCCCCTGTCCTCCCATAGGACAAGAAAGGCCCTTTAAAATTGAAACACAATTCATAAACATTTTTATTTCGTTGACACAGTATTGCTCGAGTTAAATCTGTAGGCGCAAAGAATCCTAATGTAAAGAAGCGTAATTTTTAAATTTAATAATATTGCGGTAATATTAAAATAACTCGTCTAAAAGAAAAATAATAATTGCTAAGCCAACCATTTAAATACTAGCGGAATAATCAAGATTTTAAGGGCCCTGGTAAAATTTTCCACTCGGACTGTCTTTAGCAAAATGTCAAGATTTTTTGGGATTTTTATACCCAGTCGTATCCTGGATATTTGGGATTTAGTAAAGATAAACATAGTCTGTATTTATTTTTGTAGTTTTGGTAATTGTTATTTAATTATTGTTTTCTGTTATTTACAGAGTGGGTGGGGGTGTGCAGCGCAGCGCTACACATGCCGAAATGCCACACAAGGGAGGAACGATAGCCGATAGGTAAGAAAATACTTTATAGATAAAAATAATATTAACTATATCAGCTCCAGCTCTATCTTTAGTAAGTCAAAACAAAGTCTTTGTATACCTACTTGTATTTTGAAAATTCGCAATATAGTACATGTATCTTTCTGCTACAGACAGAATTCATCATTCAAATGAGCTGGTTCTCGCGTAAAGATTGCAATAATAGGGTCTCAAACCTTTTCATTTTTAATGTATTAGCATTAGCAAGCAATACAAAAAGGCAAGAATTATTTTTTCTAAAGTATTCGTCTTCTGGACCATAACACGAGCAAATAGACACAGCTTGGGACTTGAGGATGTTGTGTGTAATAATGTCCAATGTTTATTTATTTATTCAGTAATTATACTAAACATGATAATACCTATATGATCGTTATTTATGTAATGTATCTATAGGAGTTACAGGATAAATAATATTAAAGTTAGTTTTGATCTGTTCTTCCTCCAACATATTACTTTTAATGGGAACACAATAGGATGATTTTATTAAACCTATTATGGTGGCCGTACGTCTTATCAATCAGTATAAACATACCTACTTCTTATGTGAAATTCTCTCCTCATAGCGTTTATTACCAGGCGCTTTCAAAACGTCTCTACCGATTTTTATATAGTTTTAGGTTTAGGTTTCGGTTCATTCTTGATAATTTTAGATCTTATTAGGGAGAGACCTCCCATATAGAAAGATCTGAATGATTGAGATTTATGCAGATTTATATTATTAAATAGTTGACCCGGCAAACGTTGTTTTGCCATACAAATGGCAGAGGTGGACAACCCTTAACAGTTAGACCTAACGGATATGTACACAAAATTTCACGGAAATCGGTCAAGCTATTTTGGAGGAGTATAATTACAAACACCGTGACAGGAGAATTCAGAAATTTCATACCTTCCTTACCCGATACAAGGGCATGGCAAGGGCCGATTAATCAATTAACAATTCCCTTTATAGTTTGCTACATGCCCCGAAATGTCTTAATCCGCGACTGCATACACTTATGGTCGTATTCATAATGATTTATCGGAGGTTTTAACGGAGATTTTATCGGAGAGGTAATAAACGTTTTAGCGTATAAAGACTATCATGAATAACAAGTTTTGACAATTTTCGCGAACCGATTTTAGCGAACTTTTAAACCTCTGATAAGTTATTATGAATAAGACCATTAGTAAAATACAAGCTTTTAGTAATATACAAGTTGCCCGCAACTTCGTACGCGTGGAATTAAAGAGCCGAACCATAACAAATTATGCAAAAAAGCCCTCCTCTTGAACCCCTCTATCTATTAATAATTGGTCAAGTGCGAGTCGGACTCGCGCACGAAGGGTTCCGTACCATCTATGCAACATAAGGCAACGTTATTAGTATCGAGCAAGAAACGGTAAAAAAATCATGTTTGTTGTATGGGAGCCCCCCTTAAATATTTATTTTATTTTATTTTTAGTATTTGTTGTTATAGCGGCAATAGAAATACATCATCTGTGAAAATTTCAACTCTCTAGCTATCACCGTTCTTGAGATACAGCCTGGTGACAGACGGACGGACGGACGGACGGACGGACAGCGAAGTCTCAGTAATAGGGTCCCGTTTTTACCCTTTGGGTACGGAACCCTAAAAACCGTATCCAAATCCGTTGCGTAGTTTTGAAGATATAAGCTAACATAACAAATACAACACAAAAACTTTGTTTTAAAATAAGTAAAGATAAAGTAGATACAGGTTACTTACAAAATCGTAAGTGCATTAGACGTTTTCAAAGCCGTACGATAATTTGTTTGGATCGTTAAAAATAACTCAACTTGTATGATTTACCTTCGTGCACGTCGTCTCATTATATTTTTAAGTTAATGATTGTAGATAAACTTTCTTCAGGTCACTCGGCTTGTTGTATTTATGCTAATAGATTTTAATATAGGCCCACACGATAACTTCATTTTGTAATACTCGTATAACCAACAGACGGATAAAGAGACTGTTTATTTTTGGTAAAACGTAATTTTTAGAACTGAAAACTAGCTATGCTCTGTCTACCTCTGTGGGGAACAGGCGTGACGGTATGTATGGTGATGGATAAGGTTGAAAATTAGCTAGATCAATTGCCTCTGAAATCCCCTGCATACCTACTATTTTTTATGAAAAAATTATGTTGAAATTTAATAATCAAAGTCAAATATTTTTATGTCAAATAGGCAAGATAAACAATTTTTAATAATTCTGAAACTTGGCGTCAAAGGCTAGGCTTTCTAATTAATTAAATCCTGATTTTTAATGTTCCCAACTATCTATAGATGTTTATATTTATAACTTGTCAGCACAATCTATTGCGCACATTACAATATAAATTATATCTATGACTAACTACAAAATAAATTATCTTGAGCTTTCAACAGGCACTTGATTGCATTGTACCACATCCTATTCCAATATGTCACACTTAACAACCCTTGATAACATTTACTGATATCTTACGTCTACTGTGGCGTTATTTATTATTATATCAGGCATTGCTCTTATCGTATTTTACTTCTCGATCTCAAACATTAATAGGTATCTTACTACCTATCTAAACTTCTATACATCTATACTAATCTTATATATAAAATTCACGTGTCACAGTGTTAGTTACCGTACTCCTCCGAAACGGCTTGACCGATTTTTATGAAATTTTACATGCATATTCAGTAGGTCTGAGAATCGGCCAACATCTATTTTTCAAACTTTTTTTTGTATGGCAAAACAACGTTTGCCGGGGCAGCTAGTAATATTATATAGCTGAAGAGTTTGGTTGTTTGTTTGAACGTGCTAATCTCAGGAACCTCTGGTCCGATTTGAAAAATTCTTTCTGTTTTGGATAGTCCATTTAGCGAGAAAGGCTATAGGCTTTATAACATCACGCTGCGACTAATAGGAGAGAAACAGTAGTGAAAAATGTTACAAAAACGGGGAACATTTTGTAAATTCTAAGGGTACGAAGTCGCGGGCAACAGCTAGTATATTATAAAGCTGAATAGTTTGTTTGTTTGAACGCGCTAATCTCAGGAACCGCTGATCCGATTTATTACATTCTTTCAGTGTCTGATAGTACATCTATCGAGGAAGGCTATATGCTATATAACATCATGCTGCGACCAATAGTAGCAGAGCATCAGTGAAAAATGTTGCAAAAACGGGGAAATTTTTTATTTAAATAATTGTATGGACGCTGGAATTTCCTTGATACGGTTTCGGAGAGGATTTTCGTCGTTTTTGAAAACCATGTTAGTCTTCATGGCATGAGATTTTTGTATATTCGATTAGATACCGGGTACTCTTTTTATAATGTACTTATTATCCCGTCTCTTTATCCATTCGATATTAACAAAAGAAAGAAAATCGTCTCGTATATAAAAGCGTGGTAATTAGTTTTTAAAATTAAGGGAAAACTCATTTTTTTCTCACATACTATGACACAAATGTAAGCATATTTTAATTTTAGATGTCCATTTGCGTAAGAATACAAAGTTCAAACAAATTTTCAAGAAAACCACGAACTAAATATCTACCGCGTGCTTGTGCATAATTTAAAGTTAAAGTGCACTCTAGTTGTGGGTTTAGAGAGGGTTTTGTTTTAGGATTATAAGGGATTTAGTGTACTAAGTATTTGTGAAAATCTTTCGAAAATACATACTCGTATAATGAACTGAAAAATTTTAACTAATCCAGTTGTTGTGGTTATTTTTCTTTTAGGTAACTTTAGTTAGGCCTAGTGTTCTAGCGGTATGATAAGTTTTCGTATTGCTCGAAAGTGTTTAATTGTGTCTAAATTCTAATTTTCCATCAATCAGCCACCTACTTTCATAATGTTACATAATATCAATATGTATTGAATTATAAAAGGGCTAATATGACAAAAACTAATCCTCTGCGATATAAATAAAAAAATATATAAAAATTTTGAAGCCATGAGTAGATTTTTTGAAGAATTTGTTATATATTTTCTTTTTATTTGGTTACAGGCTAGCGGCTCTTCAAGCAGCGGGCGCGAACGACTGGCGAGCGCGGGTTTGCCGCCTGAGTCCCGAGAAAGACGACAAGGAGAAAGATAGCAAGGCTATCGAGCGTGCCAAGAACAGAATCAACGTTAGTACATGTTTTTCTTTATCTAAAAATTATTAGACAAATATCTGTGTTCTCTCTCTGTCAATATTAAAAGTTTATTTGCTCTGTGTATAGAGAGCGGATCTTTTGCGATATTAATAATAATACTATGGATGGAAACACAAATTTATAGATTTTAGTTTTATATGTATCTACAAGACTCGATAGTTTAAAAATATCAATTCCTTTTAATTCAAGAATCTACACCATAATATTATAAAGCTGAAGAGTTTGTTTGTTTGTTTGTTTGTTTGTTTGTTTAAACGCGCTAATCTCAGGAACCTTTGGTCCGATATGAATAAATATTTCATATTTGGATAGTCCATTTAGCGAGGAAGGCTATAGACTATATAACATCACGCTGCGACTAATAGGAGAGAAGCTGTAGTAAAAAATGTTACAAAAACGAGAAACATTTTCTAAATTCTACGCGTACGAAGTCGCGGGCAACAGCTAGTCTCTTAATACACATTCACAGCACCTTTTAGGTACATATCTGCCTAGGGCTAGTTCAAAATATAAATACCTTATCCTTCAGAGTTCCACTTTGACAGTCCCCACACACCCTACAGTTCCCTATTCCCTAACACCAGTCCCCCTTCATAATAAGCACACGTATCCACTTGAAGATTGAAGAGTACTCCATATCTATTGTGATACCAGCAGTCTGTTACTATGCGGTATTTCTTGCTAAAAGCTTCAGCTATTTTAAAGGGAAATAACTTTTATGCCTATAGCAGATGGGTCAGTTTTTAACCGATTTAAAAATGGGAGATTATTCTTTTCTGGCATTAGGATAGTATTATTTCATTTTAATTGCCGCATCTGTCGCTTTATAACACGCTATTGCAAGTGTTGCGTGTTTTAATGCATGTATGACCTTTGAACCTAACTTACGCCCTCTTCAAAAAGTCGGATTAATGGAAAATTACTTGGATGATCGAGCTTAGCTAGGTATTGCTTTAGGAATTTAAAAATAATAAGTAAAAAAAAAATTCCGGATTTGAATCGGAGTCTTCTGATTTCGGAACTGCCCGATATCTCACACGAGCTCGAAGTTTATCCCCGTATCTAATGATGTAGCAATTTATTCGTTGCTCAACAACGGACAAAACTAATATTAGTTAAATAAAACCTTGCTAGGTAGTTTAATCGCCCCCTAAACAAAACAAAAATATATTTGTATTCAATAACATAATACAATTATGTTTTAGTGAAAATTATGTTCGAGTTCGAACAAAAGCTTCCAATGTTATATAATTTGTTCGTGTGATCGATTTCCTTGAAAACCTTTGTCAAGGTCAATGTTTGGTGCCAGCCTGAAATATCCCCTGTGGACTTTCTACCTATATCTAAAGTTGGTATAAACTCTTTAAGGTTTCTTATTTCTTTTAAAAATTATAGGTAGTATTATTGTGTTTATTATAACTAGGAATTAATTGTTTCCATTTCACCCCATAAACTTCCCACCGTTAGGCTTGGGCACAGGCCTTCTCCACATTGGAACTATAACAACTTTAGGTTCGTGTTAATATTTTGTCCGGGAAGTTGGTCATCACGTGATCGCAGCTTCAATCGGCTTTTAGTCCAATTATTTGTCTAGGTCACACGTATTTGTACTGTGTTTAGGTTTTTTTCTGTTCATTCAATATATGGATTTAACACAAAAACAACCAGACTCAGTTCTTTTTTTTTAAATTTGGTAATGATATAACGTCCAAAAAAAAGATTTAAAAAATCTAGGTACATAATATCCGTAGGTGTTCTGGTACACATTGCACAACTATTGAGCTTATATTGGCACTAAATTGATTTACTATGATGCGTAAATATTACTATATATAACGTACATATTGTGGTTTCATTTAACCAATCAGTTGGAAACCTCTATCAGGTTAAAAAATTACATGCCTCCATTATACAATTAAAGGCACTGATTTCCTCCTGTTCTAGTTTATTAATTTATATATAAACTAGCTGACCCGGCAAACGTTGTTTTGCCGTACTAAAAAAAAAAGGTTTAAAAAATAGATGTTGACCGATTCTCAGACCTACTGAATATGCATGTAAAATTTTATAAAAATCGGTCTAGCCGTTTTGGAGGAGTACGGTAACTAACACTGTAACACGTGAATTTTATATATTAGACTAGCTGTCCCGGCAAACGTTGTTTTGCCATACTAAAAAAAACAAAAAGGTTTGAAAAATAGATGTTGGCCGATTCTCAGACCTACTGAATATGTATGCAAAATTTGAGAAGAATCGGTCAAGCCGTTTCGCAGGAGTACGGTAACTAACACTGTGACACGTGAATTTTATATATTAGATAAATCTTCTGTACGTGTCTTTGTAATTGAACTCCTCCTAAACGGCTGGACCGATTTTGATGAAATTTGTTGTGTGTATTCAAGGGGGTTTGAGGATGGTTTAGATTCCCAATTGGCTGGACCTATTTTGATGAAAATTTTACACCGAATTGTATGGCAAAACAACGTATTCCGGGACAGCTAGTTTATAGTATTTACTGAAACACCATATTGTACTATACAGTTATGTTTTACATAAAATAATATTCGCGGAGATTTTAGATGGTCTTTGACCGTGTGAAGACAAATATACGTTATTCTAAAGATTTATTTGAATGTGTGATATTTTAACGGAGAAGTCCAAAAAATATTAGTTTCAAAGTACAAATTATAGTCATCTTTGCTCTTTTTGGTTATAAGTCTTAATAATGTCTCACTGTCGGACAAGAACCTCCTAAACTTCTGAAAGATATTTATTCCACTATGACATGCTGTTCAGACGTGTTGGCAATTTGGCATGGGGCTTAGTTTCAAAATATCTGTTTTTTACAAAAGATGTGACTCGCTTATGAAGTCCCTTAATGACGTTTACTGCAGCTCTGGGTAGAAAAGGGGTGGTAACATTTGTATTCTTTTTATGCTACACATTTTTTTATACTACAAGTGTGACAAACAAGCATACGGCTCACCTAATGGTAAGTGATTATCGTAGCCTATGGAAGTTTGCAATACCAGCGGTATCACACGTGCGTTGCCGACTCTGTAGGAACCGTTTAACGCCCTTTTTTCCGTTAACCTCTTTAATACCTTAATGATTATTGTGGTAGAGCAAATTTCACGCTATAAAGCGTGAACTTTGCTCTAATGAGTTCAATTCACGATTTTCTCTAAACTACTTTACCATGTATACAGTCACCACGCAAAGCTGTGAAACATTGGCGGCCTAGTTGATTTTGTTAATAGCAACACTAATAAAATGTTGGTAATACTGTAGGTATGTGGACAGGTCACAGTACAATATTCTGGCTAGTAAAACATTAACCTCATTCTCCCTTTGTTTACGAGCTAATTTGTCATCGGTCAACGACATTTTGAAAACTTAGATGATTTATGCACTAATTATAAAATAAGAAACATTTTAGAACTATGCTTGAGTAGCTCTTAGGTATTTGTTTATTAATTTCATTTGTTTAATATCATGATAGAATTTCATTTATCCAATGTTCAAGATACAGAGTGATTGACATTGAAGGTACAGAGTGATTACTATATTATTTATGTGAGTATCATTATTGGTACCTATTCTAAACGTGAATTTTTTACTTCTAACTAAACCAAAATCCTGTGGCCTTCACCACGTAGAGAATGCTTGAATTACGAACTATTAAACAAAAGACCGAAGTATCCGTTACGAATTAAGAATACAATAGTCATAATCCTTTTTTCTTCCCAGGATGTTTTAAAAGCCAGCTAAAAGACATTTTACACAGATCCTTTGTGAGAGACGAAAATGTCGAAATAATCACGCTTGGTCAGCGCGACATACCTAGTAGACGAAGATCCTTCCCGCGGTGGTGGAGGCCCGTGCTCAACGGGGGCTCAATGTTAATGGGCTAGAAAGAGGGAAGGATAGAGAATAAAAGAATCAATTCAGTGTCGAAATTTTCGTTTCTCGTAGTTAGATTTTCTTAACCGTCTCAGGACATCGCCCAGCGGAATGTGTTACTTATCCGTTGATAAAATACATGACTAAAATTGAACTCTAGATATAATTGAAACTGTGGTGGTATAAATTTACTAATTCCATAAAATTTTGTCAGAATCACATCAGCTTTTTATTTGCTTAAAAAGGAAAACACCATCAATATATTGAACGTTTAAACCCATGCTCAAATGATGCATTAACTTTCTGATTCGCCCAATTCAATATCGCGCGTTCAACGTTCCAATTTTATCCGGTACGAATAAAATTTCCGCAAAGATGAATGTTCGATTTCCCGATTTATCGTAAAATAATGTGAGTCCTGTAAATTCAATATTAAATGGAATATGAAATATTTTCGTGGTGAAATATATTAACATGACTTTGGTAGGTAATTTTATGACGTATTATTTTGGGAATTTTGGGTCTGATTTCTGTACCATTTGAAGTATATTTCTGTGAAGTTTGGTTATCAAATAAATAAATATTCATGGACTTTTCACACAATGTGCTCTGGTCCCAAGCTAAGCCTTTTTGCTTGTGTTATGGTTGGCAGTGTGAATAGGCAGGGATCACATAGTATTTTTATTGGTGGTTGGTTGGTGTATTTTTATTAGGCAGATTTAGCCGATACAACTAATGGCTTAGTCGCCATTGATGATACAAATGGTGAAGACTGTAAAATTATTTGCGTGTAAATAAATATTTCATGGTAACTCTTAAGTACGTAAATTCGACAGTTTGGCCTCCAAATTACGGATATATAGTATGTCGGAAATTACCAAATATCACACTTGACCTCATAACCTGAATTGTTTTAAATGTTAAACTGCGAAATAAAACAATCGTATTAGGTTTACTTTGAAGCAAAACTCAAAAGATAAGTCGAGTATATTTCATACCTACATGAGGCAGATGAAAAACGGTAGGAAATTGAAATAACCTTTTTAATTCCTTTTTTGTAAAGCCCCATTCTGTCTTTGTTTATTATATTGATACTATGCCGTTCAAATGAGAAAAGGATTGACCCCGCGTCATGTTGTGACGTTATAGTTGTCAATTTGAACAATTTTGGTAGGATCACCAAAAAAAAAAACATTTTTATAATATAATTTATCTATCACTTTGTCGTTACCGTTTGCTAATTATCGAGCAATTAGTGAGACAAATACAATTAAAAACAATAACAAATAACGACAAGTTCAAAATAACAACACTAATAAACAAAAACAATGAGAAATAACAACAAATTAATTTTTTTAACGGGAAACAACTACATAACTAACAGAATTTAAAATAAAATGCCATAAAATTCATTGAATATATGAATTTTATGGCATTTTATTTTAAATTCTGTTAGTTATGTAGTTGTTTCCCGTTAAAAAAAAATAATTTAAACAAGGCACCCCAACAACAACAAAATGGCGGTTGGCAATTCAACTTAATATCATAGTATCCAACAACGAATTTATTAAAAGAAAATAGTATTTTTTTTTTAATAATATTATAACTATTATTACTAAATAATTTAAGACTTTTTTCGCTTCAAATTACTGAGTTTAGGTAAAAGAAAAAAAACATTATTGATACGCAAATAAAGTTACGTTGTTGACAGTACTATTCTAATCACTTTTGACAACTAAAGGTCATTGCCAATCCTATTCTCAGTTGAAACGTGTAATAACTTAATTTTATGTGGGATAAATTTAATCAATTTTAACTACCTTATCATGGAGATTATAACATGTTTGTAATTATGTTTCTAAGACACTATTAACTAAATACAATATGATATTAGGATGCGAATAGAATTGCAAGGCAATACGCACCTACTGGCTTCGAATGACATTTTAGCCTAGGTTAATGGCTCAAAATTCGGAATACTATCATAACGAAGACACCGAATAATTTCATAATTAGTCACTAGACGTAATCTAGGATTTATAGTCTAGAAATAATAAAAATTTAAGACACAGATTAATAATAAACTACCACAGTTTTGTAGCGAAAGATTAAAATTATTTTTCATATTTAAATTGTTTAAATTATTAACCTAATTTTTGCTTATTATGTATTATCA
This sequence comes from Orgyia antiqua, assembly GCA_916999025.1. Lineage (NCBI taxonomy): Eukaryota > Metazoa > Arthropoda > Insecta > Lepidoptera > Erebidae > Orgyia > Orgyia antiqua. The sequence goes on from OU779868.1 coordinate 25,522,937, forward strand.
TTTTTAGGGTTCCGTACCCAAAGGGTAAAAACGGGACCCTATTACTGAGACTTCGCTGTCCGTCCGTCCGTCCGTCCGTCCGTCCGTCTGTCACCAGGCTGTATCTCAAGAACGGTGATAGCTAGAGAGTTGAAATTTTCACAGATGATGTATTTCTATTGCCGCTATAACAACAAATACTAAAAATAAAATAAAATAAATATTTAAGGGGGGCTCCCATACAACAAACATGATTTTTAGGGTTCCGTACCCAGTATCTCAAGAACGGTGATAGCTAGACAGTTGAAATTTTCACAGATGATGTATTTCTATTGCCGCTATAACAACAAATACTAAAAATAAAATAAAATAAATATTTAAGGGGGGCTCCCATACAACAAACATGATTTTTAGGGTTCCGTACCCAGTATCTCAAGAACGGTCATAGCTAGACAGTTGAAATTTTCACAGATGATGTATTTCTATTGCCGCTATAACAACAAATACTAAAAATAAAATAAAATAAATATTTAAGGGGGGCTCCCATACAACAAACATGATTTTTTTACCGTTTCTTGCTCGATACTAATAACGTTGCCTTATGTTGCATAGATAATGGTACGGAACCCTTCGTGCGCGAGTCCGACTCGCACTTGACCAATTATTTATAGTTATGCTATTAGCTTAATTATATGTTAGTTAATATTTTAGGTAATTAAAAATAATATGATGAATTTTAATGCATAAATTGCAGTCTATTTTTGGTATTATCTAGACTAGATTTAATTCAATAGTTTAATTTCGTATGTAACTAATGTGTAGCATATCCATATCTACTGTAACTGTTGTTATTATATTTTATTCTTTTTTATTTAGAACTAACTGTTGCCCGCAACTTCTTACGCGTGGAATTTCGAAAATAAAAAATCTATAACAAATTAAAATTATATAAGAAAGCCATGAACCACTCTATTGATAAAAGAAAGTCGCTTTAAAATCCGTTGCGTAGTTTGGAAGATATATGCTCACATACAGTCAAAATGCGACTTGGTTTTATAATAAGTAAAGTTTCTCGCTTAAAATCTCAACGATCTATGTATGAGAACAGTCTTTCCAAATATTCTACTCGATTTTCTATTATTTTTTACGCCTTTGTGTGGATATGTCACACAACGACCCCGGGTACCAAAGTAAGCTATACTCCTATGCTTGTATTATGGATGCCAGATTGGTACTACATATGTATATACGTACTTTGTTTTGTAAATAAGTAAAACACCCAGACCCAGGACGTACATTTGTATAAAAATATAAATATAACTAATTGTACTGTTCGGGGATTGAACCCTCGACCTCGTAAACGGCAGGCCGTTACATGAACCACTGGACAACGAAGCCCGTCAAACATTTAAACATCATTTACGCCTAGAAAGCTATGTGTAAACATACGCGACCTTTACCGACTTCTTGAGGGTTATTGCCTTATTGCTATCAGGCGGTTGACAGTTAAGGTCGTTCATAAAGTTCAGACTATACTTAGTCTAACAACATTATTTACTATTTACAGCTTTCATCAAATATCACCGTGACCTTTTACGAGCTTTCTTTCAGACTTGTTCTAATGGATAAAGATTATCTATATTAATATTAAAAAGCTGAAGAGTTTGTTTCATTGAACGCGCTGATCTCAGGAACTGCTATTTAGAATTGTAATTTGCTTTTTTGTGTTGGACCGTCGATTTATCGAGGAAGGCTATATGCTATTTAACATCAAGCTGCGACCAATAAGAGCTAAGCATTAGTGAAAAATGTTGCAGAAACGGAAGCAATTTAGTTTATCTGTCGTTCTTATTCTGCCGCGAATAATGCTACCGTTATTCGCGATTATAAAACAAAATAATGTGGTCCAATATTGTGGTTATTCTCAAGAAACCAATTGACGCACGTTTCATACAAGTAGCTAGTTCATACCGCTTCCGCAATGACCATTGCGTAAAATGTAAATGAATTTATTAGTCAGTTCAAACATAGCCTTTAAAGACTCTTCAAAGTTTTTACTGGCCCTGAAGAGCAATTATATCTCATCTTTTTACTCCAGAGTAATTTCCTCGCATCTTGTTAATACTAAAATAAAAAAATCCAGTGATTGTTCCGACGGCAAATTCATTTTGTTGTTTTGGAAGCGTAATATTATTAAATAATTTAATAGCGCCATCTATGTTTGGCGGATATTGATGAATGTGGGCGGGTGACATTCCGGATGTTTTACCTATAAAATTGATAATAATTAAGTAATTTTCTAAATGTTTAGTACCTATTCATTCTGTAGAACAATATCCGTTACTATAGTGACAGATTAACTACACTCATTCAGCACCCCATTTATTTCCATGGATTGCTAAGAGTTGATATGAGTTGAAGACGAATGTATTTCGTTTACTAAGTAGATGATGCACCTAGTTTTGCGACAGACTCAGAATTGGAATTTGAGGGTTTAGTATATTTGTTCAGAAATGCTCCTCCTTTAGAGATGGCTTATGTCCAGTCGTGGGACGTCTATGAGCTGCGAAGAAGTACCCAGTAACTATCTGTTTATTTTTAAGTTGTCACCATATCCGTTGCTCTACGTAATAATTACGTATGTAATCGTGCTTGATTTGTCACCTTGAAGATGATAAATTACATCCAATTGGTTTTCATAAATGTTATGTATGTTTATCTAACTACATACTTACGTAGGTTTTACGTAATTCATTCTGTAATTAAATTATATTTGCTTCTGAGTTACACACAAAAAGCTTTTTGAGTGTTTATTTTTACGTTTCCACCCGGACGGAGTCGCAGGCAACAGCTAGTATGACATATTTCTGAGATTTTTATGGCTATTTGTCACACAAACATTTATACTGCGCCTTTGTGTTACTTTGTGAACTTTAATTAACGGATTATATCAATAGGTAATTAATATAAATTTTGTTATGATGTATTTGTTAGCTACCGCTAAACAAATATTTAGGGATTTTCATTAAGAATAACAAACTAATTGAAATGTTAAAGCATTAACCTCCTTAAAACGCTATCATGCAACATATTTACATACGAACCAACCATGCTAACGTATCCTCTAATTATAAATAAAAACATGCAACATTCTAGGCCATATTTGACTGTATAATTTAAATGCTATCACGAGTGTAAAACCGTAAATGGCGGTAGTATTACCCCACCATATAGGGTGGTATGGCTAAGAGGTCACGCATCAAACCTCCTGGCATGTTTATACAACAAGACGTTTAACAAGGAGATACAAAGGTCGAGGATTTAATGCAACTTTGTTGCACTTTGTTCGCCATAGTTTGAAGGTCTAGTACCTTGGCAGATAGGTTCTGTAAGTAATATTCTATAACAGTTGCGCGACTCAAATTAAACTATTTTTACGCGTGTATTTGTTTTAAATTTTAGCCCGATGTTTTGGAGTCTTATCCGTGACCATGGTGACTGCTAAGTCTCCGAAGCGTTGGGCTAAAATTTTAAGCAAATACACACGTCTAAATCCGTAAAAAGTAGTTTTATTTCTGTAAGTAATTTTTGAATACTCTTATTAGCACGTTTAGGAAAATATTTTTTTATTACGATGTATTACTGTCACTAAAGACCGATATCACTCTGAAGTTAGTTACAACACGTAGTATGCCGCGAGGGATAATCAAAAACTTCTTATTTGTTTTGCCATCGGTCTTTTTTCGTTCACTGCTGGACATAGATCTCCCCCACAGAAGACTACAATAGCGGGCCTACGGTATCCGCATCCAGCGACCCTGCATATTTGACGATGTTCTCGCTACACCATCGGGAATCGCGTCATCCCAACCCAAAATTTCAAATACATAATTATCTAGCTATTGCGGATCATGCAACGGTACATCGATGATAGATGTACATCAGACGAATGCAGCCAAAATTTAGCAATCATGCCGTTGATCACCATTACCGAAAGAACTTTTATAAGACGAATTCTTCCAAAAACTAGCAATCGTTACGTTGCTTACCGTAACTTAGGAAAATTAAAAATCAAGAAAATAAACTCTTCAGCTTTATTTAGCTTCTATAAATTACTGATTATAAAATTATATTATTGTTATTAAGTAGTACAACATTAACTACGTTAATTAAATTCTCGGTCGTAATGTAATATTATCCGGGTTAGTTACAGGCCCACAGGTGTGTCCAGTTATAGAGACTTGATAAACCACTGATTGCAACATTTGCAACACAAGTAGGTAATATTGAGAAAAAAATATCGTGAATATTTTCCTATTTACATGTATTGGGTATAACGATTTTTTTAACCGACTTCTAAAAAGGAGGAGGTTCTCAATTCGTCTGTATGTATTTTTTCATTTTTTTTATGTTTGTTAACTCGTTAAGCGATTTTAATGATTCTTTTTTTACTTGAAAGTCGGTGGTTCCCGTATATGGCACCAGGGCAGGGTCGGTCGGTTGATTTAAAACTACACAATTATTTTGTTGTGTTAAAGTATGTTGTTAGGGTTAAAAGGTAAAGCGGGTAAACAGATCGGAGTCGTGCGCCCAATATTTTGTAACTTATCGAACTTTTAAAAGAATTTTAGGAACTATTTTAGCCAAGATTATTCTGTTGTAAATATATCATCTGGCTCTTGTTTAGATTTATATACCTAGTAAGTTGTCTTTGAACTGTATCTACTGGCATCAGACTCAACACATCTGTCAACGTTCAGGTAGTCTATCTAAACTAGTACAAGTTCAGTAGGAGGACATTGGACATTTTTATCTATATTTTTATACTATTATTATAAAGAGAAATCATTTGATAGTTTGTTTTAAAATTAATATATTTCGAAACTAATGCAATGATGTAAAAATACTTTTACCGTCAGGTAGCTACAACATCCCCGGTGAGTATAGGCTTTATTTTATTTACCAAAGAATTAGATTATTTCCAAATTAGGAACAATGTAACCCAAGGTAGCAAAATGTTACGTAAAAACTGTGTCTTTTATCAATTAATGTTATCCTTGCGTAGCTGGGGGCGGATTTCTAGTGCAGTTTACGTATAACGAAAAGTGTTCTTTTTCCTGCTGGGTCCACTAAGTAAGCAAGTGAAAATGCGGGGCACTGCTAATATAAATATATAAATGAGGGTCAGGAAATTCTTTTACTGACCAATCTTCATGCATCTCGATATTAACAGATTTTAAATGCGTCACAGACTTGCATTTAACTGGAACTGTATGATTCATGTAGTCTGTCATACAAGTATTTATGAAAATGAAGTAATGATGATATTAAGACAATAATGCTCCAAATTTTATTGGAATTTTACTTTTTGGAACGAAGTTCCTTATCGCGCGTTGTGAAAGGGCTAGACGGAAAAAATTCTTACGAAAAGTTGTCACGACACTTTTTGCTATAGTAAGCTATTGTAAGCTGTGCGGCGTCGCATGTTTCTCTGTCTGTCTCTCTCTCTCTTATAGAAAGCAAGCCAGATATTTTCATTTCTATTTCGCATTGAACAGTGTGGTGTCGCGACGATTATTTTTGTTGAGTGTATACAGGTTTTTTGTAAATAATAAATAATAAAAAATAGAATCCCAAACATATGTTTCCTACTTCAGTTACCACAAGCCAATTATTACGAAAATTGAGCCTACTGATTAAGTTTATATAACATTATATTTGTTAATAATAAAAAAAATATTATTATAACTTAAAAAAAATAAAATTTTATTACAATTCCTTCACTAATTAATCGAAAGGAACTTCGTTCCATCCGGGTGTCCCTTGACACCTCTCAAGTTTTTTTAGCTTATTATTTGTAAATTGCAACAATCTTTGTGTGTTCTGAACAATTTAATTCAGATCTTAATTTTATGTTTATGCGTACCTAGATTTCAGAATTTTTAGGTTTCATAACATGCGTGGGCAAGGGATTTCCGTTTTGAAGTTATGTCTTCTTTAGGTTACAAGGTTTCTAATATCTCTCTTCGGCTTTTGGCGCGAATTTATATTGCATCATACTTACGAGTAGATCCATTTAAAAGTGTTTGCGTGATAAAGCAACAAACGTCCTTACAATCATTAATTTTTGCACAAATTTTTCAGTTTAGGTACCTATATTATTAGTAAGATTGGTGTTTCGGTCTGTAAATGCTAATTATTATAAATCTCCATAAATTATTATGATTATAAGAGCATTGTGTAATGCTTCGCGGGTGTCCTATTCGAAAGTGCAAACATAAAACAAGCAAAGATACTACCATTTATAAACTATTATGGTATATGTTCCGTGCTGATTTTGTAAATACTACATCTGTTTTAATAACGTAGCACTTTTATTATTCCTAACGATGTGTGTAGTAGTTAACATTACATAATACAAAATATAAATGTTGTGATAATGATTTAAACTTGCTCGTCTACCGGTTAATTTTGACCCTAAATAATTAAACACATTAAAAAAGAATAGTTTTCTGCAATCATTTTCTATTACAAATTACTGACAAGTTGGGAGAAATTTCATACTCCTCCCTCCGCGCAAACAGCTAAATCATATGCCCGCACGCCTGCTCAACGTGGCCAAATAGGCTCTCGAAATGGAGAAGGTCCATGCCCTCTGGAATATAAAAGGGGCTAAAAAGAGTAAAAATTACAGATATATTAATGCCTGTTTAGCGTGTCATTGTAGATCGAAGGCTAGTGCCCAAATGTGGACGTTTATGGGCTTACGAAGAAGATATGACATGAAATATTAGATGTACTACATTATGTATAGTTAGATTCACGCTCATTAGTCAAACAGTGCCAACGGAACGGTTATGAAAGTGCTCTACATTAGTTTTGGCTAGACGATATTTCTAATTATAAGTTTTTGGCCACTGCGAAGTTAACAAAAACTAATGATGATGCGCGGAAAGTTTATAATAAACAACTGGAACGTATTATGAGATGTTTTGAAAGTGAATTAACAAAAGATTTTAATGACTCGACTATATTTTATTGACCAACTATTTTGGTAGCATATTTTACTCTAAATTCCCTCCTGACACCCTTATAATGATTACAATTAATACAGTTTTGTGTAAATAGTTTTAGTGACTAGTCCGTGTGGTGACGACTTATAAATGCAAGTGTCACCACCCCATTTCCTCCCCAGAATGCTATAAAGTCTATAAGCGATATTGTACACGGATAACATCCTCTGTGACAGACGGAAATATCGATAATTAATCCTATGCCAGGTCCAAGCTTGGTCAACGTGGCAGAGTAGACTTTTTCCCAAAGTGAAGGATGCCCTTGGCCAACAGTGGGACGTGGAGAGGGAGAGAGAGACTAGGCTAAATTCTAGTTACCTACGATTTTGGTAACCCATTTTACCCAATTTGAACTAAATTTCCCCTGACACCCATTGTGTGACTAAAGTACCTACTGTTTAAAGTAAATAAAATAGCTTTTTATAAATCCTATTAATATTTATTTTATAGACGAGCCTCGTGGTTGAGTGGTTTATGTAATGAACTGCCGATCAAGAGGTCGCGGGTTTGATTCCCGCTCGGGACAATCATTTGTGTGATTTTTTTAATTGTCATACAAATGTTTAATTATTTAAATGTTTAATTTAATGTCTGGGTATTTCTATGTATTATAAGTATGTATTTACAAAAGAAAAGTAGTTTATGTATTCTATCCGTATTCTGGTACCCATAACACAAGCATAATAAGCTTAGCTTGGGACCAGATGACGTTGTGTGAAATGTCCGTGAATATTTATTTATTTATTTTACTAGATTCATGAAAATGAAGCAATTTGCTAAACAATAAATTAAGTTATTATGAAAACAAACAAACATAATGAGACACCTCTAAAATTTAAAATACTAACACTTGTTTATTATGCTTTTGACTTTCCATTGCTATATTTTTAATTCTCACGATTTTGAAGTTATTGTCGCTTTGTTTTGATCATAGTCACATAATTAAGTATTGTTCGTTTAATTTAGCATTCGTCATTATATGTATGCACGCTTAAAATGGAAACTAATACTTTTGTTGTATTTAAATAACATGCCATTTTCGTTTGTAACGCTAAAAATAGTCTAAGAGCCCTGGTCACCCAGATATACTTAGGTACACTTTATTTTCTGAAAATTGAAATGTAATAAAAAAGACTAATAAAATTTGGTGTTATTGCCAAAATTCCAAAATAACTTCAAAGCAAAAGCAGAATTCCAGAATTGACCTTGACCTATTTAAATCTGTGCATAAATTAATTTATGCATAAATTAATTTAACGTCACGGGTGTGAGTCTCACCCGTGACCATGGCGCCTGCAAAGTCTCCGAAACGTCGGGCCAAAATTTAAAACAAATATACGCGTCTAAATCCGTAAATAGTAGTTTTATATAAACAAATGAGTCGCGCAATGTTAGAAAATATAAATTAATTTCTTTCTGTTTGTTACTGCGACTACAGGAGTTTCTTCACAACAATTTTTGAAGTGGTTATATTTGTAAATGATATATTTTATTCCAAATTTAATATTATTTCCGGCCATTCTTTTTGGTTAAAAATAAAAAGTGCATCTAAATTTTTAAAAAAAAATTGCCTTGCAACTGCATCAGCTATGACCCTGCTAGTCGTCGAGACTTAGTGGCACCCGTCAGTTGTTTCCGATCGGTCGCTACAAGCGCGCGCGATTCATTTATTAAAAAAAAACAAAAGTGTTACCATTATTTTAGGAATATTTATTACCGTAATCTTAAGGATAATAATTTTTATAGTCTGTATTAACAATATATCTTTATTTAGCATTATTTTAATAATTTATTTTATCAAGGATAATAGGTTTCCTAGCGCGTTTTGTGTCTGTTTACTGTGATAACAAAGAAATTAATCGATTATCGTTTTATTTAGGGTTTAGTGATAGTTTATTCTGTGCGATTACAAGCTGAATTTTATTATTGTTTGCATAAAGTGTTATCATTATTATCACATAGTTATCTAATCATATTATCTTTGGTTCGACCTTGAATTCTGTTATAGGTTGCTGTACTTTATGGAAACTTGTCTATATTACGTGAACTTTCATAGAATACCTGAATCAGATAAGGTTGTGTTGTAACTGTACATTCTTTGCGACACTTTCGCTCCTTGGTTGCTATGTGCTATCGAATTCTTTGTGTTTGTATAAAGGCATGTAAACATTCAAACGGCTTAACAAGCGTGTTATTTGCATTCAAATTGAGTTAGGCATTTGAATTTAGAAGTGCTATGTGTGATGTTTGTAGATACCATAATTGTGATGAATTTGTTTTATATTGCCACTAAACGTTATTTATTGACGTTTATTAAACCTTTGCGTAATATAAATTGAAGTATTCCTTTTAGATTGGATTTTCCAGTTTCCTGTTTGTAACAACATAATATGTAATGGTATTATAGTACCATTATCTTTTAATAGCAATATCCTTTGATTGTCCAATTAAAAAATATTATAGAAAATTGTTAAAATTGATAAAAAACCAGGTAAAATTCTGTGTAAACATATCGGTATATTAAATATTTCCTAAGAATTATCCTGACAAGTTTTTTGTTCATATTCATATTAGGTGTGGACAAGTTAACATATTTGGCACAAGAATGACGGGTCGGCGTGCTATTGCGCACCATAAATTTAAACTAAATACGGGTCTTTACATGTATTTTGTATAATCTGTAAGTAGGAAAATATTTTAAAGGAAAATCGAAGTAATTGTTGTTGAAAGTTGTTCTACAATTTAATAACACAGTTTATAAATTGACGGTTTTGATTAAACAGTTGGTAACTAACAATTGCTTTATCTATTAAAGTGTAGTTATCATTGTATGGTATTTCTTTCTTTAGAATTCTTGACTTGGATTCTTCACTCGGGTTTGTTCACTGTCGGGGTCAAGGCTCCTTTCATAATACCGGTTCTAGCGTTCTTGCTTCTATATTGTAGGCATTTTTCATTATATCTCTACCGATGCGTCACTTTTGGTTCGAGTATGTATATACAATGTTTACTCACATACTAGAACCTGTGCATGAGTCAATATTATAGCGTCGTTCGCCAGATGATAATGACGACTGATCTCACCGGTCAGTTTATTTCTGCCTGTCATCGAGCACACTCTGTTTATTGTGCCTTTACATTGCTCTTTCTTTTTGCCCATAGATTCTCTTACGCAACAGTGATTTTATCATCATTTAACCCAGTGAACTCATAACGATTTATAGAACGATACTAAGTACTTTTTACTAACCAAGTGTTGATGTCGTGTTATTGAACAATTTGCTACTCATTACAAACAGTGCGTGAAGCCAATAAATAATGTTATTGGCGCTAACAATTATAGTTATATGTTAGATTCAGTGAACGCGTAACGAAACAAAAATGATATTTGAAACATTAATCGGCATCGGACTTCTAGTGTTTATATTATGGAACTATTTGTTATCAAGCAAGAAAGAACAGCTGGCTTTTGATAAGTCAGAACAAATTCACCAGTTAACTCCAGAACAGTTGATCAAAAAGGATACTGTTCAAAATTTAGTGAATAAATTTGATTCTATACATAAGAAACCAATTATAGAAACAGATGAAAGAAAACCAGAAAAAATTGTAAATGTCTTGTCTTTTAACAACGATGGCATCATTACACCATCTATTTTGCTCAAAGAACGCCGTGAAAAATTCACGGCTGAAACGCCTAAACGTGAAAGCCCGCCAAAGGAAAGATTCGCGGAATTTCTAGAGAAAACTATTTTGAGCGATGATAAAATACAGTCGATTATACAAAACTTGTCTCTAGATAAGTCTAATATACTCATACATGAGGAGCCAACAAAGTTACATTACCCTACTTGTAAAGATATACAATATTTTATTAAGAAAGAAGAATATTCTTTGAGCGAGAAAGCTATCGATCAACAAGCAACTATTGATGGTATTGCTGATAGGATTAAAAAGTTAGGTGCAAGTAACCAGTGTGAGGTATCTAGTCAAAATAAAGTGGGCGATGAAAAGCCTCTATTAAAAAGGATTCAACAGCAACCAGGATTTCCAACTGGTATAAATTTTGGTTCAGTTATTGGCGAGCTAAAGAATAAAACGAGGAACGGTGGACTCAAACCTGTTTTCAAAAAACTGGACTCTGTGGATAATCCTCAGGCAGGTTATATTAATATATTTTTCATAAAATTTTAACATGTTTTACCTTCTTAGATTATTAACTATTGGTTACAGTAGGCTTATTACAACTTCCTAAAAACCTTGCAAGTCCAGGCAACTCAGTTTCCGGCATTAAACTGCTTAATTAAGAGTTAATAATTTGCTCGCAGGCCTCTTCTACTTTGGGATGGTATTTGATCTATTTATGAGACACGTTTGGATGTGTAAACATAGGGTTTAATTTAATTTGCCTTCTCTTACATATTTTTCTGCTTAATAGCCCTTAGCTGGATCTTAAAGCTACTGGGCAAGAAATGGGGATATTGCCACTTGTATTCTTAATTCATCACCACATGACAAAATATTATAAATTCGTTTTATTAGTCTTCATTTTCTCATATATAAAAAATTATAGTAGAATAACAAAAATTGATTTGCTAATTACATTTTAATCATAATTTTTATTATTTGTAATTTGCACGTACTCGTATTTGTATGCATATTTTTGCGCTTGCAAAATGTTAACATTATTTGGAACAATAATTTGTTTAGTAATTAACGTAAGAAATACTTTCGTATTAACTATTATTATGAAATTGTTTATTTTATAAAAGTATGTTATCATTGTTCTTGTGATTGCTAAATTTGTCTACCACTACTTTACGTGGATGGATTTGATTTAAATGTATAATCGATACAAAGGCATACGTTTTACGATTTGAAATATCAATACAGTATATTGAGCGTCGCTAATGTACAGTTAACTCGTAATTTGTTAAAGTTGTATTACTATTGTGTACTAGCTGTGCCCTGCGGTGAAAAGGATAAAAAATCCTTTTTTTATTATCCCACGGGAACATTGCATTCTTTTGGGATAAAAAGTAGCCTACCTATATGTTATTCTCATGTATAAGCTACAATCTACAATTTAAATTATTGTAGTAAGTAGTTTTTTTAAAACCATCATTTTAGTAATTTTTGCGTGTAAGAGTAACAAACAAACATACTCACATTTGGATTTATTTACGACTAGCTGATGCCCGCTACTCTGTACGCGTTGAATTTTAGATCCTCATATATTTTGTCACCGTTTAAACCTTCCCTGGACTTTCACGAATATTTTAAGACCAAAATCACAAAAATCGACCCTGTCGTTCTCGAGTTTTAGCGAGACTAACGAACAGCAATTGATTTTTATATATACTCACATTTGGATTTATTTACGACTAGCTGATGCCCGCTACTCTGTACGCGTTGAATTTTAGATCCTCATATATTTTGTCACCGTTTAAACCTTCCCTGGACTTTCACGAATATTTTAAGACCAAAATCACAAAAATCGACCCTGTCGTTCTCGAGTTTTAGCGAGACTAACGAACAGCAATTGATTTTTATATACAGGGTGTCCCAGAACGTAACGTAGCTGGGAAGGGGGGTGATAGGGGGGGTCACAAGGGTCACCAGAAAAATAAAATAAAAATTCCCCTCTGGCTATTTAAAAAATAAATGGCATTTTTTTAAAAACTAAAAATTTTACACCTTGTGGGGCTATTTTGCTAACTGTACCTACAAATATAGCTGTTTAAAAAAAAAAAAAGATGTTATGTAATCCTCAATAACCCTTCATCAAATTGAATTAAAAAAATAATACATATCCAACCAAGATTTTAAAGAAAATTAAGTTCTTTTCCAGTCAAGGACTTAGTAATTACAATTTCACTCAACTTTCTCCAAGTGTACTGAAAAAAAAATGTACTATGCAGCTCCGGCGTGTAACTTAAAAAGATAGGTAATTTTATTGCAATTCCAAAATGGTATAACACTTATTTGAAAAAATCATACTTAGACATTTAAAAATAATTTTCGGGAACAATACCCCTGCAAAACAAAACATATCAATAAAACAATAGTCTCAAATTCCTAAGAAAATACATTTTTAAATGTCTCTTCTGTTCCTCTAATGTTACTGCCCGTTAATTCTCAAGATTGGAGTACTGTACATACCTCAAACACTCAAGTACAGTCTAGGCCAGATAAAGCTTTACCATATTTTATGACAGGGAATTTAAATGAAACTCGAAAATAAAACAAAATTGTAATTATTTATTCAAATTAAGTGCTCGAAATGTGCACCACCAACATAAATGCACGCCCTACATCGTTTTAAAAATGAGCGGGAAATGTGCCGAGCAAATCTTCTATTATTGATTGATTCCGCGGCCTCTGTGATCCTCGCCTTCAAGTCACCCAAGTCCCTGATGGGTTTCCCATAAACTTTTTCTTTTATAGCACCCCAGTAAAAGAAGTCCAACGGGTTTAAATCCGGTGAACGAGCTGGCCACGCTATAACACCGGCCCTTCCCATCCACCTACCAGGATATTCGTTGTTTAGGAAATCTCTTACTGGGCGTGCATAATGTGCTGGGCACCCATCATGCTGGAACCACATATTCCTTAATGTTTCCAGCGGCACATCTTCCAATAAATTGGGTAATTCGTTTTGTAAAAAGTGCAAGTACGCCTCGCCAGTCAGTGCCTCAGGTAACTCAAAGGGTCCGATTATTTTACCGTTCAGTATTCCGGTCCACATGTTCACTTTAAAACGATATTGGGATCGATCTTCTCTAATAAGGTGGGGATTTTCTACGTGCCACTCGTGTAAATTATGTAGGTTCATGTAGCCGTCCTTTTTAAAAGTAGACTCGTCGGACCACAATATTTTATTAAAAAATTGAGGGTCCTCCCTATGCATGCGCAGCATCCTACTACAAAATGCAAGTCTCGCAGGAAAATCGCGTGGTATCAGACTCTGTACGCGTTGTACGTGGCACGGGTGGAACTTTTCTGATTGTAATATGCGATGAGCAGTACTTTTTGATACACCTGTATTTGCTTCAATTGTCCGAACTGAAGTACTCGGGTTGTCTGCGACGGTTTGAAGCACTACATCTTGGACATCGAACCGAGATCTGCGTTCATTAACCATTTGATGTGGAAGTCGACCCTCAGACAATAGTCGGTGGACATTGACAAAAACACGGCTATCCGGGTGACGTGGGGCGTTCGGATATCTTTCTCGATACAGTCTTGCTGCAGCACCGGCATTACATCTACATTCGCCGTAAATGAGATGCATGTTCGCATATTCATGTGGAGTGTACGTGGGTGGCATGGTGGCACTGTATCACACACTTTAGTCCTTGAGAAAGCCAAGTCGTTGGAAGAAATCACAAACAATGTCCAAAATCACAAAGAAATAATCAAGTCCAGAAAGCGAAGCAAAGTTGTTAGTACTAAATGAACACAAACGAATACAAAGATGTGCAGTAAACGAGAGAGCTTAATGTACTGCCTGACTATTTGGCTAACCAGAGACAGCACCCCTACTTTTTCTCTTCCTTTAACGTATCTACCTGTCTCTTTCACTCCCTGAACTTGTTTTGTTTCATTGTTCTCGCGCATGGCTAACGGTACGAGAGGGGTACCTGCCTACCTGCCTGTACAAGGAACAGGAATATTTGCTTAGGAATTTGAGACTATTTATGTTGGTGGTGCACATTTGGAGCACTTTATTTGAATAAATAATTAGAATTATGTTTTATTTCCGAGTTTCATTTAAATTCCTTGTCATAAAATATGGTAAAGCTTTATCTGGCCTAGACTGTACTTGAGTGTTTGAGGTATGTACAGTACTCCAATCTTGAGTATTAACGGGCAGTAACATTAGAGGAACAGAAGAGACATTTAAAAATGTATTTTCTTAGGAATTTGAGACTATTGTTTTATTGATATGTTTTGTTTTGCAGGGGTATTGTTCCCGAAAATTATTTTTAAATGTCTAAGTATGATTTTTTCAAATAAGTGTTATACCATTTTGGAATTGCAATAAAATTACCTATCTTTTTAAGTTACACGCCGGAGCTGCATAGTACATTTTTTTTTCAGTACACTTGGAGAAAGTTGAGTGAAATTGTAATTACTAAGTCCTTGACTGGAAAAGAACTTAATTTTCTTTAAAATCTTGGTTGGATATGTATTATTTTTTTAATTCAATTTGATGAAGGGTTATTGAGGATTACATAACATCTTTTTTTTTTTTAAACAGCTATATTTGTAGGTACAGTTAGCAAAATAGCCCCACAAGGTGTAAAATTTTTAGTTTTTAAAAAAATGCCATTTATTTTTTAAATAGCCAGAGGGGAATTTTTATTTTATTTTTCTGGTGACCCTTGTGACCCCCCCTATCACCCCCCTTCCCAGCTACGTTACGTTCTGGGACACCCTGTATAAGACTAGCTGTCCCGGCAAACGTTGCTTTGCCATACTAAAAAAAAAAAGGTTTGAAAAATAGATGATGGCCGATTCTCAGACCCACTGAATATGCATGTAAAATTTTATAAAAATCGGTCAAGCCGTTTCGGAGGAGTACTATAACTAACACTGTAACACGTGAATTTTATCGTGGTGTAGTGGTTCTGGTAACGGACTGCCGATCAAAAGGTCGCGGGTTCGATTCCCGCTCGGGATCATCATCAATCATTTGTGTGATTTTTCTAATTGTCATACAAATGTTTGTACTGCGTCTGGGTGTTTCTATGTATTATAAGTATGTATTTACAAAAGAAAAATAGTATATGTATTCTATCCGTATTCTGGACTCTGGTACCCATAACACAAGCATATAAGCTTAGCTTGGGACCAGAGGACGTTGTACTGTACTGTGAAAAGTCCATGAATATTTAATTAATAATTTATTTTATATATAAATAAATATAAATATATAAGATGTAAATTAGCGGTGAGCGTTGAATGAACGAACAGTTTTTTTAGACCGTTTATCGCCGTGAACGGATAAACTAGTCGATGGTTCATGCATAAACTGGTTGACGAAATGACGACGTCGACGATTGACGCGTTCGTTCCGTTCTTTCATGCAGTCAAGGCGTTCATCGTTTCTTTTCGTTGTGGACTCCTCTCGTCGGTCAACGAGTGAAACACGAACGCGCCGAATGATTCCGAACTTGCTCGATGTGCAAGTGCATGTAGGTAGTGTAGGTACTGAACCGAGTCGCCGAGTGCAGCATGCATCCCGTCTCCCCCGCGCTTTTCCGCGCAGTGGCTAACCCAAATTAGATTCTATTTGAATAGCAATAAATGCATTTTTTTGGGTAAGGATTATTATTTTTGTTTATTTGAAAATTATTAAGTACCTATTATTTTTAGTTTCGTTTGACACGCCTTGCAAAGCGCCGGTCAAGGGTCACTGCAAATAAAATAATTTGCTTTATCGCGATTATTGTGAACTGTAAATTTCTGTGAATACATAGATACATACCTACTTACTATCTTAGTCTTCTTATTAAGTTTTCTTGTAAATATAATATAGTGATATTAGTGTAAATATATAGTGACTTTTACGTACTTACGCACGTTTTACTAGGTAGTGAAAAACAATAGATCTGCCAGTCCTAAGCCTGGAAAAAGTATGAAGGGAAGTTCATTTTAAAATGTACGTAAAATTAGTACCAAATGTAGCATTTTTTTATGATGTTGAAAAATATTTTTTCTAAACATAATAATGTTTCGTTGATTGATAACCGAAACAGTCTAATCGTTGTCGTTGTTACTGAACGTCGAACCAATCTAATCTACGACGTAAACTAGTCGAAAATTAGACTGTTTTTTAAACTAGTTTATCATCGACGGTAAACGGTCTCGTTGCGTCGACGGGAAAATCGTCGACGACTCACCACTAATGTAAATAGACCATTAAAGTGTTTACACTTTTGGTCTATTATCAAAAATAATCACACAAATGTTTGTCCTACAACACAAACCAAGTAAAAATATTATGTTCGGCACCATGTAACCAAACCATAGTGTGATTTACACAAAATGTACAACGCCATCTATCGAGTATATGTGTAATATTGTTACTCTTTCCTATTTTTTGGGTTTCGTACCAGAAGGTAAAATGAGACCCTATTACCTCTATCCATCCACCCATCCGTGACCAGGCTGGTATCTATCTGGAAACTTACTGAGACTTCACTATCCATCCATCCATCCGTCTTTCACCAGGCTGTATCTCCTGTAATTCCAAATCTTAATATATATAAATCTCGTGTCACAATGTTTGTCCTGAATGGACTCCTAAACCACTTAAAATTCGCACACCATGTGCAGTTCGATCCAACTTGAGAGATAGGATAGTTTAAATTTGGCTGGACCGATTTTGATGAAATTGTTGATTTTTACACAGAATTGTATGGCAAAACAACGTTTGCCGGGGTAGCTAGTGTGAGTATAGATTATGGAAGTTTGATAACAAACATCCATACTCACTCGCCTTATGTTTGGTTTTATTTATTTACGTATTAAATATTAAATAGACCAATAAAGTATTGCACTTTTGGTCTATTATCAAAAATAATCACACAAATAATTGTCCTACAACACATGTCAAGTAAAAACACTATGTTCGGTACCATGTAACCAAACCATAGTGCGATTTAAACAAAATGTACAACGCCATCTATCGAGTATATGTGTAATTTTTTTTACTGTTTCCTATTTTTTGGGTTTCGTACCAAAAGGTAAAACGGATTACTAACCTATTACTGAGACTTTAATATACATTCGTCCGTCTGTCACCAGGCTGTATCTCTGGAACGGTGATAGCTAGATAGCTAGTAGAAATTTCATAATTTATCATTATTAGTTGATGCTATTAACAAATATTTATTCAGCATTATTATTCTCTTACCCTTATTTCGTTATTTAGGGTCGGGAATATGACGAATATATTATGGTAATAACGATACGGACCCTTTCGTTTGCAAGTCCAACTCGTACTTGACCGGTTTTATAATTTGAAAATCTATTTTAGTACTTTTGATTGTCTGTATTTTGTTTTGCTTTTAGGTCTGTTGCAAATAAGCGTATTAAGATTTTATTTACCTACAGTCATTCGGTCTTTCGTATATTTAAAAAGTGTAGTATGTATAATAAACGTGTTTCGCAATATTTATTTTATTTTAACATAACATTTCCATTATCTACTACATATTATCCAGCCTTCATAATAATGTTTATTTTTCTTTTTAATATTTAATATTCAGCTAAATTCTCGTATTTTACTTTTATCAAGTGAATGTTTTGTGGTATAACAAATGTAGTTTTATTAATATTGTTAGATGAATTTCATTATTTTATATATTACTAGCTGACCCGGCAAACGTTGTTTTGCCATACTAAAAAAAAAAAGTTTGAAAAATAGATGTTGGCCGATTCTCAGACCAATAGTAGACTCTCAGACCAGACAGAATATGTATGTAAAATTTGAGAATAATCGGTCAAGCCGTTTCGGAGGAGTACGGTAACTAACACTGTGACACGTGAATTTTATATATTAGATTACTGTTCTGTAGCAGACATGTCCTTTTATTTAGTACTTGAATATATTAAGGGCCTACATCAATATTATCGTATATCATCGCCGACACGTACATATTAACACAGCCAGTAGGCACAGAAAATGAAGAATTAGGGATACTTTTCCTATTTACTCAAAATCTACTAAATATATTTTAATTCTGATTTACGTGTTTCTTTATATAATAGTTACTTATGATTTTAAAGTTATTTCATTAGTTAATACGCGATAATAGACCGACAAATGAAAAAAATAAAAAATGAGAGAGGTTGTTTCGCTAAGATTTTCTATCGAGAAAACTTTTTTCAATCGCGTTTCTGAGTTTATGCGATCCTAGATCATATATTGAAAAAACATATACTTAAAAATTAGAGCTCTAGCCATTCAATCTAAAGAAACAATGAAAACTTCGTACGTAGAAAAATGCACGAAGCTATTTTGGTATCCTCTTAAACATCATTATAATTTATTTTCTCCGTAATCTTTTGTACGCATATATATAGTGGCCAAGTATGTCGGAACTATCTTTTTTAGGGTTCCGTACCCAAAGGGTAAAAACGGGACCCTATTACTGAGACTTCGCTGTCCGTCCGTCCGTCCGTCCGTCCGTCCGTCTGTCACCAGGCTGTAACTCAAGAACGGTGATAGCTAGAGAGTTGAAATTTTTTAACACCAATATCTTGTACCTATTATTATAACCCATTTTTAAAGAAATAAAGAATTTGAATTTCTTCTTCTTTTGTTAACGGCCGAATTGATTTTGAAAATATGTATATTTATGTAGTTGTTTGTTGTTTTTGTTTTCTATGTATTATAAGTATGTATTTACAAAAGAAAAGTAGTATATGTATTATATCCGTATTCTGGTACCTATAACACAAGCATAATAAGCTTAGCTTGGGACCAGAGGACGTTGTGTGAAATGTCCATGAATATTTATTATTTATTTATTTATGTATGTCTCAGAACTAGCGCAAGTAAGACTATGTACTTAGATACTGCTTTTATCTTAATAATAATTTTTTTTTATTTAAATCCTGGATTTCAAGAGCCCCGAAGATCTCTTACACAAAAATACTCTTACAGTTCTTTGCCCACATTACTCGGTAACCCCTTGCTTTGTTGATGTTTAAAAATAGATCGAAATCAATAACTGCGGGGAACGAAAGTAGAAGCAATATTGCATATATTTATATGCATATGTTACAATCCTTGAATGGTCATCATTGATCTTCCAGCCCTAAAGCCCGGTTTCCACCGCGAGCGGAACGGACCCATTAATGACTTCGTTAAACTCGCAAACGCAAACTGCATACTTGTATTTCCACCAACAAATAGTCGGACGGAAAGAGCCGAGCGTGTAGAAAGAGTAGAAATGAGCTCGCTCAGTTCTAGGGAGCACCAACTCTTCGTTGGTGGAAACTCAAACCTATTTAATTAAAAAGGAGTCCGTTCCGCCTAACCATTTTCCGCACATTACCCTTTCGCAGTGGAAACCGGGCTTTACCCCGCCCTTACCTTATTTAGAGTCAGCGCAGCACAACTTTTTATTTCTAAACTCTCCTATCAGCCGTTATAATCTCATCAACTTCTTTTTATTTTGCGGGTTCGATTCCCGCTCGGGACAATCTTTTGTGTGATTTTTTTAATTGTCATACAAATGTTTGTACTGCGTCTGGGTGTTTCTATGTATTATAAGTATGTATTTACAAAAAAAAAGTAGTTTATGTATTCTATCCGTATTCTGGTACCCATAACACAAGCATATAAGTTTAGCTTGGTACCAGAGGACGTTGTGTGAAATGTCCATGAATATTTATTTATTTCTTTCATTTTTTCTCTTACGCAGTAGGTACATTCATCTTTTCTTTAGTCTTCCTCTCCTTTTCAGTCCATAATAAATCAAATTCGACCTACTTCGAACAAATCTACTTATCAAAAATAATTAACTGTTGTAGTACCTGCATATTGTTATCGTAATATAATTGGCATTTTATTCCCTAAGACTTATTCGTTTATATAAAACTACTTTTTACGGATTTAGACGCGTGTATTTACGATTGTAAAATTGACATTGCTTTTCTTGTTACAGGATTCCCTTAACGCTACGGTTGAAGATAAAAAGAAGGTACACATTGATGAGAACGAGATTGGTGGTAGTAATATATTAGCAGACAGGCGAAACAAACTTGAAACTGCTGCTCAGGTAAGTCGCAAATATATTTATTGTGAACATTCATTTTATAATGTTACAGTTATGTGAGTTTAGTCCTCGCTCTTTCTTCATTGTACTATTTATTGTAATTGTTTTTAATAAAGCAGGATTATTTATTTAATTTTATTGGTCCTATAAACTCGTAATTAGCTACTTTTAATATTATTGTTATAACCATGGCTAAAGCTGGTATAATCATAGTTCCATTTGTAATCATTTCAATTTATACGTCTCGATAACAAAGCTACTTTTGTGTTTGCTGTTACATTACTACGAATGATATTAATAGTTTCGCTGTATTGTCTATACATTGAAGCCATATAACTTATAAAATATACTTAACTTAAATAACTCGTAAAATTTTATTCATTCTCTAAATCAAACATTTTTTTGTTGGACGCTTTTCAAGAAATTCTTGAGGAATTTGTAACCGTCCTCTATTGCATATTTATGATGGTATGCAACTAAAAATAGTAGATATTTGTATTTGTTTTACCTGAGTGTTCTTCCTTTGCTTACTAAAGCGTTTAAATTAAAAAATAAAACGTTTTGAAATCTCATTCTGTTTCGGTATTAATAGCGTTTCGATAGTATTAATTTCTGACTGGTTTGAGGGCCAATCCTTCACTTCAGAGGCGTTTCGAGGCAGCTTTTTCTAGAGCAATAGTTTTGCTTGATCTATTACTGGATATAAGGTGGTTTTGGCCAGGAGAACGTTACGCATTTTTCACCGCCTTCTGCGAAATGAAAGATTGTTTCACATTTCTCATTAAAATAAGCCGTATTTTATCTTCATTTTACCTAAAAAATTACTCGTGTCGTGTACTATATCAACCATATTGTGTACCGATTTTTTCTCAATAAGTTCAGACGTTGGACCTTATTATTACTACGTTTTTATTAGCTCGGTATGTACTTGTAAGTACCTTTCTATAGTATTACTATGTAACGGAATCTTTGAAAGTCTGATTGATCTGAAATTTTGTACACGTGTTTAGGACCGATAACAATGCAGTTATGAGATAACAAAAAAGAAAACTACAGACGAATTGAGAACCTCCTCTATTTTTGAAGTCGGTTAAAAAGTAAGTAAGTTTAAGGAAAAATGTTCGGATTTTTCTATCTTTAGTTACATCTCCGGGTATCGTAATGAAAATGGTAAACAATTTGGCATTGCATGAAAGCGTAATTACGTACGTTTCCTTTACGATTCACCGTAAATGATTTACAATGGTTGCATAACGTGTCCTTACATGTTTTCGAGTAAAACAATCTGTAATTGTGCTAATAACTGTATCCTGTATTGTCGAGGATATTAAAAGATCAAGGGCTCGCTATATTATGTGGTAAAGGCCAGTTGGTTTGTGGTGAATGACGTATATTTGTATGCGCACGCGCAACTGTTGGGAATTGTAAGTAAATGACCTCAGTGAGTAATTTGTTGGTTCATATTTGTTTTATTTAATACACACAGACTGTTACATCGAAATACATAATATGTATTTTTGCGTTAATTAATGCTTTAATACAATATTAAACATCTGGACAAACAACCTTTCCTCGTAGTAGTTTTGTTCTTTAACGTGAGTGAAAATAAAAATAATTAGTCGAAAAAAAAAACACGCTATAAGATTCTGGTTTTACTTTAAAATTAGCGCACTGTAATTCATTATATCGGTCCTTAATGTATGTGCGAAATTTCATTTTGCATATAGGTAAAAATCACTTGCAACGATTTTGCTACATAGACTATTACATAGATTGATAGATAGTTACCAACGAAGCTAATAAAAATCGCAAATGAAAAATAATAATAATGAAATCACAAACACTTTCGTTTCCCTAAGGATAAGATTAAAGTAATAGTTAAGTAAGTGTGGTGGGTAAGTAATTAAATAAATAAAAATTGTACGTACATGTACAATTTTTTTTAGTTTAAAGATTACGTTTGCCTCGCAAATATACTCAATGGTGTCGATTCTACGTTCTACGTTAGAATTGGTACCAATTTATAATTATTTTTTATAACGGTAGTTCCGGAAGTTGTAGATATGAAACAGTGGGTATATACTGAACTTTTATCACGTCTATTATCACATAAGCATATTTATTTACGGACATTTCACACCATGTCCTGTGGTCCAAACTTAGGGCATTATTCCAACAGGAATTGGCATTGTCAGACGACCACTCCTCTATAAAGTCTGTTACAGTATATTTGACATAGAAAATAGCTTATTATAATTAATTTGTTAACTCTCGTTTTTTATTATTTAATTGACATTTGCTTGATTGCTATAACAAGAGCTATCAAAAGGACATTAAAAGATTTTGTTTAATCAATCAATCAATTGATTACGTCATGCATTGACCTTTTACTGATAGGTCAGTGACATAATCTAATAACCAAAATCTAAGTTTGTGTAATCTATGTAATCTATGTATAGTAGAGTTAAAAGCTATTGAATAAAAACTTTGAAGCGATTCAATAATTATTTGAGAAGATTTTTATTGAATCTATATTGAAAACAAAGGAAATAAAATGTGCAGATAAAGCAATAAACGTATAAAACATGCATTTTTAGGAAACGTTGTAGCTATTTAAATATTAATTTAAATTCAAACAAAATGTATTTAGATCTTAAAATATATATTTTTATTACGAGTAATTTAATTATTTTTAGGTACATAAATATGTAAATAGATATTTAACTATTTATTTGTATTATGCTTGTTTTCTTGAATCTATATGCAATCGTTATACCATATCACTGAATCACTGTATAGACTTTTTTGTCTCGAAATGTCTCTAATAAAATATTTGCTGCCGACGCAAATTACCCGAAACTTGCTCAAAAAGTAAATTTGCTAAGAGTATGCTTAACAATTGTCCTGCCCCTTTCCCGTTATTCGGGTTCGGTACAACATATATTATAATGTTGCAATGGGTTTTAGCTGATTTTTTTGACCAGCCGCCTGCCGAGGTTAAGGTAACGGACTGACTGCCCATGAGCCCACCTTACGGGACGTTGTTCCCTCGATCCGTAGGTTCTTTCCACCCCCACGGGCAAGACATGGTTATGTGACGCTTGTATTCTTTTTGAATAAATTTTTAATTATCTTTTCCAGGGATGGCGCAAACGTGTACCACAAAGTGATGCATCCCTCTTCACCGTAGCGGGTCGGTTGGAGCGCGATAAGGTTGTGACGTCAACACCTCCTCTTACACCGCCGCCTGCGCTTGCGCCTATTGTAATAGCCTCACCAGCGCCAAATACATTTAAGTGAGTAAACATGACTTTTCCTGTTTTTATTGTTATAATGATTGTTATTATGCCTGACATTAAGAAGACTAAGTAGAAGGACTTAAAATTTTCGTAAATTTTTCAACTCACTTAACCGTATACGATACTATCTTTTGCCCACGAATTCCTATGCGTGGTTTTTGAAATCAATACATATGGACATAATAAATAGCACACGTGGCTGTAGCTTTCATTTGTGATTTTTTCAGATTATACCATTACTGCCGGTGATTACCCCCTACATACATAATAAATACATATATTAAAAACTTTATTTAATTTAAAAACTAAAAACATTTTTTTTCTAGAGCAACTTAATTTCTGTCTTGGTAGGATCATTAAGTCTTACATTTGAGATAATACTTTTTTGTTTTTTTAAAACGGAACCGTTTACTTGCAATGAGGTAATTAACAATTAATAGAGTAGAAATTCTTCCTCAGAACAATTTATTTGCACTTTATGCACAGTCTGGTCGCTGATGCGTTTATTTAGTAATTTAGACTCTCGTTTCAAATATATCCGCTAGCCTAAATGTTAATGTACATTACATATATTATTGTCTGCTACAGTTTAGAACACAATTTGAATATTAATCGGTAAATTAAATTAGCGAGTATTTTAGTTTAAATTGCGCAAAATTCTTACGTACAATGTTAGCATTTTCACATCATAGAATATGTTAGTTATGATAATAAATTTAATATGCTGCTTTATAGAGATATCTTGATACTCTATCGAAAATTTTATTTTGATGTATGTATTCGACAATTTAATTTGTAGATTGTTCTATTGATAGAACAATTTTACTCGTCCTCTACCCACGACATCGTTCCTCTAAAACAGAGGTTTTTAAACTCATTTTGTCTGGCACTGTCTACTTCGTAGATATGTGTTATGTTCTAGCGTCCCCTTTATCACCTACTTAAAAACCGCGATAATCCCATATTTTTTCTGGGTCGCTTACCGCCCCCCTTTAAGCCTGCAGCGCTCACAATGAGGAGTTATCGCCCACTTTTGAGAAAGTTTGTTCTAAGTCTTATTTTCAAAATGTAAGCCTATGGCACTTACACCTTATATCTAAGTAGGTACGCAGTTATTTACAAATATAGTCTGAGTCATCTTTCTGTAGATATGAGATACCTATACAATCTATATATATGTCAACAGCTAAAGACCTTGATTCTGTTCCATAATCTCAGAGCATATATGACTCATTCATTGGTCACACATTTTTTATAACTTTATAAGTATGTATTTGTATAAAATAGCTGTACCCCGCAGTTTCACTTGCGTGCTTACTTAATACCTCACACTGCCACCTTGTGACCTAGGTGTATAAAAAGTCCTTAATGTGGTCCAATTTTTAGACCTATCCGATATGCATACAAGAAAAAAATCGGTCGAGGCGTCTGTTAACTTACAGCGCGCCACCACAATTTTATATTAAATGTCATTGTTCTGTTTGGATATCCCAAGGATATTTATATAGCTTAATTCAGGACCAGAAAACGCTGAGTGAAATATCCATAACACAAATTCCACACAAACACAATACGGTCTTACACTTACGCAACTCATTTGTATAAATAAAACCTAATTTTACGGATTTAGGCGCGTATATTTGTTTTGAGTTTTAGCCCAGTGTTTTGGAGACTTTTCATTCATCATGGTCACAGGTAGGACTGAGCTGTAACATGTCCTCTATGATCAGTTGTTACGGGGTTAACGTCGGGCTACAATTTTAAAAGTGGTTTTGTTTAAATTCCTCACAATTAAATTCCACAGATCCCGAAAGCAAGGGTCGCCAACCAACGGATTTGCGTCTGGTCCACATCGGTCTGCTTCGTGTGCCGTTGTTAATATATCTGCAGTCGAAGCGAAGCCGAAAGAGACACCAAGAACCGATCGGGAATCGTTCAAACGAAGTCATTCTGTTAGCGAGAGCATTAGCAGAGTTGATGAGAGTAAGTACCTGTAAACTCAACATGATCCTTTTCTATCCAGTGCTGAATGCCAAATAATATGCAAGCTATTTCCTTCCATTCTTGCATGCAAAAATATTTCATGCATATTTGCATGCATGCAATGCTTAGAGCATTGCCATTCCCAAGCCCATTCCAGAAAAACAAAATAGTTAAGCTAACAACAAACGACGTAGTACCCAGACAAAGTTTATTATTTATTTATTTATTTTGTTTGAGTACTGCGTCATAATTTGGAGGAGACTTTGAATTTTCTTCTCAGCCAATTGTAGACTCGCTATTGTCTTCACTTTCACGCTGATCAAGTGCTATATATAATGCGTCATGCTACCTTTTAAGACTAGTCAAGGCCCTGTCCATTGAAGTAATTTTTTTTTTGTGTATGCCAATATTGTTTTTTAATTTGTAGATGGTTCTCCAAACGGTGCGGAACGCTCCGGTCAACCAGTTCGAGTTCCTCGAGCTGATGATGAAACGTTCCACGCATTCTACACGCCCGCCCTTCAACAGGAGAGAACGAACGAGGCTGAAGGCGTCGATGTTGATCTGGACGCCATCGATAGTGGCTCTAGACAAATGTTTGTAGACATTTATTGTAATATGAAATTAAACCAAGCAATTTAATTTATTTATTTTTCAATTGACTTGTTTTGCTTTTAATATTCATTATTTCGGTCCAGTTGTGTTCTATAAAAAACACTCAGTGATCGATCGATCACTTAGTTGCTGTAAACCGCTCGCTAGATGGCGTTGTTCAAAAACAACAAGCTATGTTTAACTCACATTGAGAAATATTGTAGTGGAAATTTGGAATTTGGTCATGTGCTATTTACATGATAGCTCCGCTAGAAGTGCAATGGTATGATATTCCGAGGTCATAGGTTCTAGTCCCGCTCATGGTGTGATTTTTTTCACTATAATTTGATCTATAATAAAGTTAACAGAATAGTTTCAGTAAGAATAGAAAACTTAAAGGGTTAACTTGAAACAATTAGTCTATGTAATGAGGAGTCGATATTAAATTCCAATCAAATTAATAGAATTCCGAATCTTCCAAAAAAATTCCAGAGGACTAACGTACATGCGAAATTTTATTAGTAATTAGATGTTGTTATATTTCCAGTTTGGCAAGTGAATGGTCCCGTCGTGTTCGTGTGGGCCGACGTCACCAAGCCTCCCGCAATCCTCTTAGAGCACTTGCAGCAAGAACCGACCTAAGAGATGAATATATACCTACCACGACAGCCACGCCACAGAATAGTAAACAGAATTATGTTCTTGAGAAATGTAAGTAGTTTACTTAACCCTTTGAGCACTATTTCTTTTGCGCAAACGTCAAAATATTTGCGGACTGAAGTGCTTATTTCGTTAAGGTTTTTCAGACTTACAATCACAAACTTGTAGTATTTTTTCACTTATAAAAATAATAACAACTCCAAATAATTAGCACAAATGTCTCAAAATGCAACATTTTCGAAAGGTAAATATTGTTCCCTGTGGTCCACAACGGTCATATTTATATAGTAGTACAACAGTATGGTACTCTACTATATCTACAAGTTTTCTTGGTTTTTAGTGTGCTTATCATATCCGTTATTTACATAAATGGTTACAAGAGGGTGCTAAGAGTTTCATGTACATGTTGAAGAAATAATGTAGTGTTTAGATACAAAAAATATGTATTTTTCTCTTCGGATGCTACAAAGGCTAACTGTCGCCTTGCGAAGAAATTTTCATGTACCACACGTATTTCGCGATAATAGAGAGACCAGCAAGAACTGCTAAAGTTAATCGTAATGTGTATGTTGTTATAGTAAAATAATTACATAAGTATTTTGGAACCTATAAACCAAAACAAATCTTATAATGTTATAGGTAACTCGCGGCTTTTAGCTCTGACTCATGATATGTTAGATATCCGTAGCTGTATCTAAAAGGGCATAGATAGTTTTCGTAAACTTACGCGTAGCGAATTGCAAAGAAGGACCACTTCCAATTAACCACGAGTGTCTCCAACGTCGATTCGCCAAAATATATACATTTAGGTAGTGGCCAAAAGTCCACTATATATAATTTTATAGAAGCTTCATATTGACAACTAGTGCACTTTGCTAGCTCAGAATACGCAAAAGACAGAAGTTATGAAAATATGCGTAACTTTTACTTAAAAGCTAATAGAAAATAAGTCTCAATATAAATATACTATGTGCAATGTGAGTCCGCGCTACGTAACTAGCCAAAATTGTTTCGCCAAATATCATAAAAAGACTATTCTATATAATTTTTATATTATTCTATCGTCGTATCTATCTATCGTTTTAAGATGTTTGTGTTGCGTAATAAAGTCAAACTTGAAGGAGTTCCTATGTAAACCTTACTGTTACTTCGGTTACCCTTGAGGACCACTGGGAAGAATAGTTACCATGAGATTTCAAGAAAACTATAGGCTTTATTCTGTTTTTCTGTACATAATTGTTCATTTCACACCCAAATCAGCTAAAAAAGTTAGATACATATATATATTTATCGCTGGAAACCTTATGGTCCTGAAAGGGTTAAATTAGAAACTAGCTGATTCCCCCTACGCGTGGCATTTTTGGTCCCCATATATTTTGTCGCCGTGTAAACCTTCCCTGGACTTTCACGAATATTTCAAGACCAAAATCACCAAAATTGGGATAGACTTTCTCGAGTTTTAGTGAGACTAACGAATAGAAATTGATTTTTGGACCGAAGTTCCTTGTCGCGCGTTGCGAAAGGCGGCTAGACGGAAAAAATTAAGACCAAATGTTGTAACTACACTTTTTGCTATAGTTGTAAGCCGTACGGCGTGCGCGTGTTTCTCTATCTCTCTTTCTCTCTTATAACATGAATAAAATAATAATATATTATTTTTTTATGAATTGTTGAGTATACATCTTCTAATATATAAAATTCTCCTGTCACGGTGTTTATAATTATACTCCTCCGAAATAGCTCCACCGATATTCGTGAAATTTTGTGTGCATATCCATTAAGTCTGAGAATCGGACAACATCTATTTTTCATCCCCCTAAATGTTAAGGGTGGTCCACCCCTGACATTTGTCAAAACAACGTTTGCCGGGTCATCTAGTTAAGTATATCTAATATATAAAATTCATGTGTCACAGTGTTAGTTACCGTACTCCTCCGAAACGGCTTAACCGATTTTTATGAAATTTTACATGCATAATCAGTAGGTCTGAGAATCGGCCAACATCTATTTTTCAAACCTTTTTTTTTAGTATGGCAAAACAACGTTTGCCGGGTCAGCTAGTTATATTATAATAATTTATTATATAAAATTTTATTATAATTCTTTTACTAGTCGAAAGGAGCCGGGTGTCCCTTGACACCTTTCAAGTTTTTATATACTATAAGAGATTATGTTAATATGTACTGTACAAAATAATTTTAGTGTATACCTAACTAGGTCTGACGAAAAAGTCGAGAATAAAATCTCTATAATCAACAACTATTCTTTTGACTCATACAAACGTACCTCACCATATTTTTTTTTAAATATAAACAGTAAAATCACTGGAATAAATATGTACGTAAAGATTTCTGGTAGAAAATATAAAAAATGTAATTTTCAGTGCAAGCCAATGGTGGGTTAGCAGCGGAAGCTTTAGCGGCTTTAGCAAGCAAAGAGGACTTCTCTAATGTAGCTCTGCGCAGTGCCAGTATAGCGCCTGCCACGCACGGGACCAAACCCACTATGCTTTTGCATGTTAAAGGAAGAAGACGAGTGCAGGTATGGGAATAAATTGTTTTTGCAAAAAAAATTCTAAACTAAAACTGATGGGCTTCTTGATCTAGGCCATGGGTTAGGGGTTCCTGTAATAAACTGTCAATCACAAGGTCGCGGATTCGTTACTCGCACAGTATTTGTGTGATATTTGAGTTTCTCACACAAATGTTTGTACTGCGTGGGGGTGGTCCAATAACACAAGCAAATAAGCTTCTCTGATATAAAAGGAAATTTAAAAATACTACAAAATCGATTTAAGTATCGATGTATTAATTTATGTAACGGAATCTTTGAAAGTGATTTTAACCCACTTCCAGTAGTTGGACTGATCTGAAATTTTCCACATAATAATATATCAAGGACTGACAATGCAATAATTAAAAAAATAAATTTAGGTTTTTCAAGCGTGTTTTTTAGTTTTTTTACAAAGTAGAGTTGATCAAGTTGGTGCAAACCGCTCAATAGATGGCGCTGTACACAAAACATCGCACGATGTTTAACTCACATTGCGAAGAATGTAGTGGAAGATTTGGTAAACATATGCGCGAACCATGATAGCTCAGATGGGAGAGCAAAGGAACGGTATTCCGAGGTCGTGGATTCAAGTCCCGCTCATGGTTATCATTTTTTCCACTATAATTTAGTTTTATTTAGTAAAAGCATAGCAAGTCAATTGCAAAAATTAATAAATTAATGTAAGTAGAGTATTCCATTTCTTAAGGGTCTTGTAATATGAGCATAGAAATTTTTCGCCAAAAAACTTCTTAGCCACTTATTTCTCACTTGTTTCTGGGAAATAGGAAAACATACATTTTAAAAAGATTGAATTTAGTTGAGATCTTCTAGTTTTTGTATTCAGTTAGTGAAGTTGGAATTTAATCAATCAATTTATAGCGGAAAAAATTATCACTATGAGCAGGACTTGAACCCACGACCTCAGAATACTGTCCCGTTGCTCTTCCAACTGAGCTTCAAAGGTACTCGCACACTATAAATTGATTTATTAAGAGGACAACAAACCCATGCTCCATGCAAAAATATGGGCATCGCAGTCCGCCGTTTTCTTCTTAGATTTTGCTTCTAAAGCAACCAATATTTCTCACAGTATCAAGGTCTTATATATTTATACTTCTATTACATTTTTTTTTCAAAACAATAATATGTAATAAATTATGGTGGAAAAACTGAAAGTGAAATAGATGGCGTTGTACGTAGAAATACGATATAAACTCAATCGAGTGACGATTATGGTGGGCCTATTTTGATTACTGAAAAGCACGACCGCAATAAGCTCAGTTGGCAGAGTTACGGAACGGTGTTCCGAGGTCGTGGGATCGAGTTCCGCTTGCGGTAATCACTTTTTTCACCGTGATTTATTAAGTAAGAAGCATGGCATGTCAATTGCAAAATTAATAAATTACTTTAATAATAATATGTATACAAGAAAATATGATATAAAATATTTTGATTTGATATTTCAGACACGCCTCGTCGAACCAATCCACACAAGTGTGAACCGCGGTGATTGCTTCATACTTATAACCAATGACCAACTCTTCCTTTACATAGGACTGTATGCCAATGTTATTGAAAGGTACGTAATTTTTTTTTAATATTAACTCATTATGAAGTTTCACAAAGTACAAATATAGTTATTTGGAAGGATGTGGATTTTCTGGATAATTATATAAATAATACATGGTTAACTGTGTGACGTCACTCTGATTCCAACATGGCGGCATACACAAGATGAGGCTCCAATCTTCACAATGCAATTATTGTGAAGATTAGACATATTATATTATATAAGCTTAGCTTGGGACCAGATGATCTTGTGTAAATTGTCTATGAATATTTATATTTATTTACTAGCTGTGCCCACGACACGCTTAGATTTTTTCGATCGACCCAATCAATTTTTGATTCTTTTTTAGCCGCTAGATGGCGTTGCAAGTAACCAAATTGAGAAATTTCGTATTATGTAAATATCTCTTGATCGAGTGGACCGATTGCGATGAAATAAAAACTAAGTAATACCTTGAGTTGTGTGCAATTTTTACGTATAACATTTATATTTGTAAGTGTTGTACATTTTACGTGATGCGTGCACAGACAAACATCTAAACAGACAAACAGACAAAAATTTCAAAAATCCTGGAAATGGGTTCTATTGGTTGCCCTTTAACCTGACAATTTTTTTTTTTGAAAGTATATTCAATGTGCAAACATTTTTTTTCTACAGGTTTATTATATCTATAGATTTATTTATTCATTATGGATGTTGAATCAAAGGGCGCGTTTACAATAAAGTGATTTCATCTGATGTCTATCAATCATCATTTTCCTGCTCTGGTTCCATCATTTTATTTTCAACGAAAATTCTGATACTGTTGTTGTAATATCTATTTTATTTATTTATAGGAACCGCAGCACAGATATCGCTATGCATATCCAAAATACTAAAGACTTGGGGTGCAAGAATTCCACCGGAATAATTAAAATAGATGAGCAAATTAAAAACTTTAGTAACAAACATTG
Organism: Orgyia antiqua; assembly: GCA_916999025.1. Classification (NCBI taxonomy): domain Eukaryota; kingdom Metazoa; phylum Arthropoda; class Insecta; order Lepidoptera; family Erebidae; genus Orgyia; species Orgyia antiqua. Next base: position 25,555,397 of record OU779868.1, read on the forward strand.
GAATCAGTTTTGGTCGTTATTAGGAGTAACTGAAGACATTGAGAACTACAGGCCTATAGAAACTGGACATGCCGATGAAGATGAAATATTTGAGTCGTGTATTATTCAAACTAATATGTGCTATGAGGTTGTAGATGATGAACTAGTGCCTATCAAGGAATATTGGGGTCAAACGCCAAAAATTGCCATGTTGAATCAAGCAAAAGTTATAGTTTTCGACTATGGATCAGAACTCTATATATGGTATGGTAAAAACGTGCCTTTAGAAAGCCGTCGTCGTGCTGCCCAATTGGCACAAGAGATGTTTGATGAAGGTTATAACTATGAAGAGTGCCATATTAATCCTCTAAACGCAGCGATATATCAAGGAGCACGAGAATCTACCGATCAACCTTCCAAATCATCTAGCAACCGACCAGAATGGGCAATTCTATCCAAAGTCACACAACATATGGAAACCATTCTGTTTAAAGAGAAATTCTTAGATTGGCCAGATTATTCTAGAGTGATCAAAGTAAAAACTCCGGAAAATAAATCTAATAGTGTTGAAATTAACCCTTGTGATGCAGAAGAAATGTGGTCGAATGAATACGAGGATCCAGATCTCATTTTAGAAGGATCCCATATTGGCCGCGGAACTCATTATTATGATAAAGATAACATGAGACATTATGATATCAAAACTAAATCTGTATGTAAATGGGTCATTCAAGAATATGATTACCAAAAAGTGGAGAATGAATCAGAGATTGGGGAATTTTTCTCAGGAGATAGTTATATTATTAGATGGGAATACCAAATCACAGTTACTGGAAGAGAACTGAATGGGAAACCTTCCAAACATAATTTGACGGGGAGAGATCGTTGTGCTTATTTCTGTTGGCAAGGCCGAGATGCTAGTTCAAATGAGAAAGGTGCTGCGGCCTTATTGACTGTGGAACTAGACAAAGAAAAGGGTCCCCAAGTCTGCGTTACTCAGGGAAATGAACCTCCAGCTTTTATGAATCTCTTTCAAGGAAATTTAGTTATCCATCAAGGTAAAAGAGATACAGATAAGAATAAACACAAATTGTTTGTCACTCGTGGGAATTTGGCAAATGAGGCGTATTTGCTTCAAGTTCCGTGTTCAGTGCGGCAATTGCGAAGCCGTGGTTCTTTGCTTTTGGTTGACACAGAAAAAGGTTGCCTTTACATTTGGCATGGGGCTCGAAGTATGAAACACACGAAGAATATTGTTATTGATTTGGCTAATAAGTTGATTGCGAGAAAATCCAGTTACTTATTTGGCGACAATGTGTCTAATCTGAAGATTACTGAAGTTCGTGAAGGCGAAGAGCCTAAAGAAGTGCTGGATGCTTTAGGTGTGGCTAATAAGCAGTACTATAATTCTGTGGTAGGGGGTGGAAGGGAGGCTTGTGGTGACGTCACACCTAGGCTGTTTCACTTTACGGACTTGGGCGGGCAATTTGAAGCGAATGAGGTTCTGTCACCTTTGCGGCATGAAGCCCTGGTGACACCCTTCCCTTTTGAACAAAAGGAGTTGTATTCGGCTTCGCAACCAGGTAATTGTTACTTTTGAATATGGGCTAAGTCAGATATGTATTAGAATTGTATACTTCACTAATTATATTCACAGGTTACCAATAAAATAATATTATCTTTGATATATAACAAAAATTGTCAGTCTCTGTACTTTAATATGGAAATCTCTGCTTCTATTTACGTTATTCTTCTATTAATTTCTGTGTCAATTTAAAACTTGACTTATTATACTGACACAAAATAAAAAATACGAATTTATAAACACGGCGGAAACAGTATGAGTGACATTTACATTTCAAATCAAATGTCCAAATCTCTGTTTTCATGATTGTATTATATTTTTCAGCCCTGTTCTTATTAGACGACGGCAAATGCGTATGGTTATGGCAGGGCTGGTGGCCTCGCGGTGAAGATGGTGAACTAGAACCTGCCGAGAGAAGTGCAGGTAGGACCTATAAACGAAATATAATTATTATCTTTCTTCTCTTGCCTTCATTCCATTACTTGGGTGGTTGCAACATGTATTTTTTTGCTACATGTTCTGACTGCATATCTGTGTACACTCTTCTTTCTTCAATATCCTATTTCACATAGTCCATCTATCTTTTCTTTAGTCTTCCTTTCTTGGCTTTCTTTATAATTACCGTTGTTTTGTGAAATTTCTATGACTATGAATTCCTATTACATAATTTTTTATATCGTGTTATAGGCGTGGGTGCATTCGCGGCTAGGTGGCAAGCAATGCGCGTAGCGGCTTTACGTACTTGCGATGCTTACTGGAGAGTATCCCGCGGGAATTCTGTTCAGTCAGCGCCTAGCCCACAGTTATCACTCAGTCTCACGCCTGGACCTCGCCCAGACGTCAGAATTGTTGCTGCTGGACTCGAACCCCAACGTTTCACTGATCTGTTCGACTCATGGCAAGACCACGACCAGGCCGCAGACGCTAACATCGCTGTAAGTACTTTAATATTTAAAATGGTGATAGCTAGTTTTAAGTTATTCTATATTATTGTCAATGTAGATGATAGTTTCTATAAGCTGTAAATTCTTCGGCTTCAGGTTTTGGAATTACAGAATCATGGCTTTACAGCTTTCTTTATAAATTAAGCATTGGTTATTTTATTGAAGTAAGTTATGGTCATTGTACATATTGGGAATATAATCAAAGATATATAATAACCAAAACGAAATATATTTCGTGAATTCTAGACTAATTGATTAAAATATAAAAAATTGGCAGATTTGGTTTCAAAAATGAAAAACAATTTCTGTTTTGTATTTGTTGGGTTTTTATACATATAATGGAAGGCCTATTTAAAAATAAATGCCTATTTTTAAATACTATCATTACTTGTTTCTTATATGTAAAGTCATGTTGTAAAGCAACAAGGAGTTAAAAAATATCTCAAATAATTATAAATATACAATAAACAATTATATGTGTGATAGTGGATTCTACATTTAGAATTCATTGAAGTGCTATGAGTTTTCGTCTAAATACGAGAATTATTTAATTTTACATATTCTGAATGGCAATCCCCTCTGGCTGCGCCTGTTATTTCTTATTTTATAAGCGTAACAACGAGATGACAACAATCTCAAATATTAGTATACAACGTGTTTCAGAAAAGTTGTAGTCATATTTGTACACGTGGCCGGTGACTAGGCACTAGGCATGGATGAGATTGCAAATATTAATTATGTGTTAACTTTTATGTGTTCATACAAATTGAATTTATTTATTAAATTAATCGATCTTGTTTAATTACAACACAGCTATGAGGTCATCTTTTATCGTAAAGGTTCAATCGCATTCATTAAACCGTAAACATCTCATAATTGATGCGCTCCTGGTAATTATTTAATATCCTAACTAATTTATAAGTGCGAAATAATAGATAACACAATAATAATTTTGACGACTATAATTAGTGTTAATGTGTGGAACGAAACAAAAGCGCGATTTAAAAAAACGTACAACGCCATCTATTGAGCAGAAGTGTAAACTTATGATTGTTAAGGATTGATTTCTAAATTTCACGCGTAGGAAGTCGCGGGCGACTGCTAGTTAGGCTATAAACAACAAAAAACTTACCAACTGTATTTTTCTATGTGTAACTGTAATAATTATAATATTTAAGGCTGGATAGGCCCTAGGCAACCTTAAAATATGACTACACCTTTCTGCAACACGCTGTATAAGTAGTGTATAGTATAAGCACGGTAGCACAATGTACAAAATGGGTTATGCACGGGTTGGTGTTACACAGCACGGGCACAAGGCGGGCGGCGTGGTGGCGGGTGCTGAGGAACTGTCTCGTCTGACAAGTTGCGCCGCTGAGTTACCACTGGCGGCTTTACAGCGTCGTCCGCTCCCGGACCATGTCGACCCACATCATTTAGAGAGACACCTCGCCGAGCCTGATTTTCTGGTACCGTATACTCTGCTGCATTTAGCATCATGCCTTTTTATCACAAAAAGGTCTTGTCTTCACCACTGGACACGTGCCCGGGGCCTCGCGATTATTGGAGCCCCCTGTTCCTACTTGTTCTTTTTTTTGTATTTATATCTCATAGGTCATATTAGGGACAATATCCTATTGTTACAAGGCCCGAGTTTCGAGTTATCCGTCTCTTACTGTTGATGTTAATTACTTAGAATAACCCTTACCTGGCTCTTACAGCACCCCGGAGAGGAAATGGTATAGCGAGTCTTATATTGTGCATCAGTCAACTCATGGACGTCATTACTCTCTCTCTCTCTCCAGCCCATTTACGTCCCACTGTTGGGCACGGGCCTACTCCACTTTGGAGGGATGATGGTCTACTGAGCCGCGCTGACCAGGCGTGTTGGCACAGGGTTTATTTTCGAGTTTAATGTCTCTCACAGAGGATGTTATCTGTGTGCAATATCCCTTAGCTGCTTAGCTTAGCTTTTACAGCACCCTTGGGAGGAGATGGGGTGGTGACACTTGTATTCTTAATCCGTCACCACACGGAGTACTTAAGTCATTACTTAAGGTGCCATAATATTGACCAGTTTTTAGGTTGGCTCAATTCTGAAAAACACGGTGCTCTCATCGATCTATCATGCTCCTGCATATTTTTTACTACATTTACATATGTAGATTTGGTACCTATCTATTAGTTGCCATAGTTAACAAAATATTTATATTTGACAGGAGGCTTTCGGCATGACCAAAGAAGAGTTCTCAGTGCTTCCAGCGTGGAAGCAAACCAACATGAAGAAAGACGTCGGACTATTTTAAAATACCGCGTTACATTAACTTATATTATACATATTTACAACCAAGCTGTTTCGTACTTTTTTACTCAAAATGTCGTCAATGGATTTGATACGATTAACAAGTAAGAGCACGCTTATATTCTTTAGTGAAATATTTCTACTAACGGTATTGATGTACCTAACGATGTATTCGCGCTCGTGATATTTTCATGTAACCAATGTAGATGATAGGCAAAAATACTAGTGTTGGGAATTGGACCATGGAATTGTTCTTTTATGAAATGTTTTGCGTCCTTGCCGGCTCTAAATATTTGTATATAGTCGTTTTATTTCACTATTTATTTATTAACTACGTTTCAAATCTATCAATCTTTTAATCTACACCTTTTTATAAACTTTGTAATTAGTTTTATATGTGTTTTCGAACGGCGTGGACGCAAACTTGTGGTGATATTTTTCTATTCAATTGTGAGATGTGTTCTAGCTGTGATTAAATTATTTATGTTGTTAGAATGCATCTTTGGAAAGTTTTAGCAAAATGTCTGGTCAATGGTTATTTGTTATCTATCGCTAGTTTTTACACAAGTATTTTAACTATTGTATTCGCTTTAGGAGTAGTCTTTTTATTACTGCGTCTCATGGAATTATTAGCTGATTGTATTGTGATATTGTTATTTTGCGCAACACTCGGCTAAATATTATATGCTACGTTTTGCAGACTGTTATTGAAATTGTAAGTAGGTATGTAATTCCATGGACGCAGATAAACCTCTATTATCTATATTTTAACACATCACATATCTTATCTACTCATTGCGTCTTTTATACTGTGCGTTATATGGACCATGAATTAATATTTTAATAAACGGTATTCCGTGACTATTTGTGGTATATTATGCCTTTTAGAACACACGATTTTATAGTCTTTTTTTATTGCAGACTTTGTTATATCATCTACTAAGTACGTTTTCAACAGATTTAAATTATCTTTTTTTTTTAATTTTTATGTTTCCAATTAAAGAAATTGTGTTTTTATAATCGTAACTTGTATTTGGTTAATAAATTGCCAGTATTTTAAGATTTAACTGCAAATGAGTAGAATTATTGTAACAAATGAGACATTTAGTCAACTTTTTGCCAATACGAATGTAACCTTATTGTATGTTCTAAATGCATTTACGTCTGCCACTGTAGGCAGGACTGCGGTGACGTAAACATCTCAAATCCAACATAAATAATATTTTGCTTCGGTTGTGTTACATATACCTGAATAATTATTGTATTTGAGGATTATTTTGTAATATAATAAACGATGTAATAAATTCTTAAAATTGAATTTTCTGATTGTTTTATTATATTGTTATCCATCATTATTTTCATCTAAATTGTCTTATCGTAAAATCACCACGCCTTTTTCCTATGGGGCCTAGATAAATACTATAGTTTCTTAAACATAATTTCTGTTGGTCGCAATATCTTCGTGTATCCTTTTTCTTTCCTAGTATCATAATTTTATAGTAATAGCAATTATTTAAATTTAAAAAATAAATAGATATGGTGATTTTATCTTGAAATTTTCGTGAGTTTGAGTCATATTAGAAATACTATATTACCGGCTAACACTCACAGTTTTGGGATCGAAGATGTCGACCCAGGTTTCGAGTATATCCGATGCTCATCTTCAGGACGAGTGCGCAGCGGCGTCTGCGACCTTCCGGCGTGCACTGAGTTAGCCGGTAATATAGTATTTCTAATAGATATGGTGACTTAAAAAATAAATTATATTTCAAGTTAATCTTAGCTCACAGACGTTTTATTGTTGGGAATAAAATTATTCCAAAATAATGTGTATTTTTCGTATATCACGCTTCACTCTAACACAGATCAGGTATAGTTCTGAGATTTCCCGTTATTATGTTAGTTGCATCTAAAATCCTTTATCTGACGCTTCAGTATAGGGAAATTAGGATGCACAGGGATCACAATATTTTCTGAATCTCGATTTTTGTAACGTTACAAAGGGCTAAGAATATTAAACCCAACTACTTAAGTATGGTTTTTTCTATGACAAATATACTGCATTGTTGGCGGCGTGCTGAGGTAACGCACACAAATTATAACGTAATTTAATTGGACGCTATGCACCCCCCACACAATGAGTATGATCATTGTTCTCGTATCATTTTCAGCGGGGTTCGGGTTATAATGTTCTGTCTTGTTGTTGTTCAAAGACAAAAGATTACTAAATAACCACAAGGGAAATATTGGTTACTATGTCAGTATAAGGGACTGTGCGATAAATAAGATCGTAAACGCAATTTCGTATAAGTAATAATAATTTAATAGCATTCATAGCAACATAATTATTTACAAAATTGCACAAAGTGTTTCTAATTAACCTAATTTAAAACTAAAACTCACTCCACATTTCGTAGCAGATTGCAGTTTAACGGAATAAGCTGCGCACGCGCTTGAAAAACTTCTGCGCTTTGCTTTCCAAATCTTCAACTTCCTGTAGACTTTCTTCTAAGTCTTCTTCTTGGCGTCTTCTTTCTTCTTCGTCATCATCATCATCTAAATCTTCTTCTTGTTTTAAACGCTTTTCTTCAACACCATCATCGTCTTCCGCGATCTCTTCTTGTTTTAACTTAAGTTCTTCAATGTCATCTTCAATCTCTTCTTCTTGACGTTTTGTTACTTCATCTTCGTCGTCTTCTTCTGTTTCTTCTTGATTATCATCATCTTCATTTTCTTCTTCACTAGACTCTTGTCTCTTGCTTTCATCTTCGTCGTCTTCCTCGTCATCTTCATCTTGTTTAGTTTTGAGCTCTTCTATTTCTCCTTCATCTTCGTCATCGACCTGTCTCTTTTTAAGCTTTTTCATCTGCTTAGTATCTTCATTTAAGTCTTCCTTATCTTCAAGAACATCTTCTTGGGCTTCACGAAGTTCCCCTTCGATTTCTTCAGCAAGATCTTCGTCTTCTTCCTGTCTTTTTTTCTTTAATTCTTCACCATCTTCGTTCTCTTCTTGTTTGTTCTTAAGCTCTTCTATTTCATCTTGTTCATCGTCTTCTTCTTCTTGTTTGTTCTTAAGCTCTACTATTTCATCTTGTTCATCGTCTTCTTCTTCTTGTTTGTTCTTAAGCTCTTCTATTTCATCTTGTTCATCGTCTTCTTCTTCTTGTTTGCTCTTAAGTTCTTCTGTTTCATCCTCTTCATCTTCAGCCTGTCTCTTTCTAAGCCTTTTAATTTGCTTATTGACATCATCATCTAAATCCTTTTCATCTTCAAGGTCATCCTCTTGGGCTTTACGAACTTCCTCGTCTAATTCTTCAGCAACATCCTCGTCTTCTTCTTGTCGCTTACTCTTCAATTTATTTAAATCTTCGGCATCTTCATTTTCCTCATCCTCATTCTCATCTTGTTTGATTTTAAGATCTTCGGTTTCTTCTTCATCATCGTCTTCAGCCTGTCTCTTTACTATTTTCATGTTTTGGATGTCCTCCTCAATTAAATTGTCAGCGTCTTCTGCGAGGATATCTTCTTGGACTTTACGAATTTCCTCAATAAATTCTTCAGCCAAATCGTCATCCTCTTCTTGTCTCTTAGTCTCTGTTTTTTCCAAATCTTCCTCATTTTCTTCTTGTTTTAAATGTCTGAATCTTTGAACGTAACGTCTTACAACGTCTTCATCCCAGTCTTCTCCAGAGCCTTCAGAATCTGCTTCAGGTTCATCATTTGATGGTTCTTCTACTTCTGGTTCCTCTTCTGCTTCTGGTTCCTCTTCTGCTTCTGGTTCCTCTTCTGCTTCTGGTTCTTCCTCTACTTCTGGTTCTTCCTCTACTTCTGGTTCTTCTTCTACTTCCGGTTCTGGTTCAACTTCTTCAGGTTCTGGTTCAACTTCTGGCTCTGGTTCAGGTTCTGTTTCAGGCTCGGGTTCTGGTTCAAGCTCTGGTTCAGGCTCGGGTTCTGGTTCAGGCTCTGGTTCAGGTTCTGGTTCTGGCTCTGGTTCAGGTTCTGGTTCTGGCTCAGGTTCAGTATGTTGACAGTGAGCTGGTGCAGGGGACCAGTCACAGTGCTGAAAACGATTATTTGGCAATTATAAGAAATGTTTATCACATTTCATTAACGTACCACTGTTGGACACAAGCTCCCTCCACTTTAGGAGTATTAATGGTCTATTGTGCGGCGCTAACGATGCGTATTAGCACAGGTTTTATTTTTGAGTTTCCCGTCTCTCACAGAGGCGTTATCTGTGTTCCTTAGCAACTTTATAATTGCATTGGTAAATTTTTTTCATACCAATAAGACTTTCGCAACAATTTGAGAATCTTGACGTCAATAAAAAGATTATGACGGTTCAGATGCATTACATAGTCTGTCGGTAAGAGCCTGTATAGTTGTAACTTATCAACTTAAGTTATCTCCTTGGATAAGTCTGCAATTATTTATATTTGAGGTAGTTGAACTAAGCTGTTGTATTTTCTACAGGAAAAAATTGTAAAGCGCCGATATAATAAGTAAGTAAGTAAATATGTTAAATAAACCAGGACTTCACCAAAAAGTTTATGATTAAAATATGTGAGTAGGTTTATACAACGCCACACCGACCAATTGTGTTGGCACAAGGAATATGACAGATAAAATACCTATGAATATCAAATGTATTCTTACCTGTTCACGTTCGTTAAACCATGTGAATGCGGGGCACTCCATCAAATAAGAGCTGCCTGCATAGCACTGGTAGAACTGGAAGCAGTTCTCAACGGACGCAATCCTGAGGAAGTTTTGTTGGCCTATGCATAATGTCTCCGGATTTTGTCTCAAAGAGATTGAGAGAGCGGAGCTGCTCGCCAAAGTTGCCAGGCAACATAACCAAATTACCTCTGGAAATAAATTAGAAAAAAAATTCAAACACCACGATTTTTTTCATTCTTAACTTTGATGGTCAAAGCATTATTGGCATTAGCATACGGCAGTAATTAATAACTCATATGAATTTACTTCCTAAAATAAGTCAGGCGCAAAAAATACGCTATAACGCGTCGTAAAAGTATCTAACTATATCACGTGTGCCTATACTAGAAAAGTAAACTGCACAAGAATAGAGAAATTGCAGGAGTGTTATTAATTTTATTACCAAACAGTCATAAATTTGAGGCGCGTTTGTAACATATTGTAATTGTGTTGTGTGAAATGTCCATGAATATTTATTATTATTATTTATTTATTATTGTAAACCTTATTTTTGTAATTTCAACATTATAATTGGTACTTTTTCCTTGTTCCGTCGGGTTTGAAACTATGTACCTGCTAAGTACCTTATTATATGTGAACATTATAATTCGCACACATATTTCATTTATTTTCACACTGTCGTATCCCAAGTGTTACAGAATTAGAGAGAGAAAACAAAGCTAACGAAGAAGCCTTTTCAGATGTATAAAATCCTAAACATGTTCATTAAAAAAAAATAACTAGACCATGCTAAGATATTTTAATTGGGTATGTACTAGACAAAATCTTGGAATAATTTACATAGGTAATTAAGGACCTATAAAGTTATTTCATTACGTAACTTTTCCAATATTGTAAACATGCCGTTATTAATTTCAATCAAACAATCACCTATAAATAAAAAATAGTTAACTTTGACATACATAGTTTCGTTATAAAGTTAAATAAATAAGTTAATACTTACTAAACATAATGACCACAAGTGAGTTCACTGTTGCGATCTGCTACACAAGTAATTCATAAACGCTAGAGCCTTCAATTTTATCGAGATCATCGGATCTGTTCAGGTGATAACGTCAACCGATACAAGATAGACGGGAGATATTGTCTATCAAATGTTATCCGTGCTAAGTGCTGGATTCTGCTGCCGCGGACACGCAGAAAAATTGTCGAGCAATCGTTTTACACAATGTAAACCACATGAAATATAACTATTTTTATGTCTTTGGTCATATTTTCACACTAGAAAAATTTGAATATTTTTGATCTGGATTGGGTCTCTAGAATAGATAGAAACAGCGTTTGTTATAGGATTTCAGGGACAGAACGCTTTAAACGAAATTTCGTATTTGAGTTCTCTCGTTCGCTTTTTATTATACAAAAATCCAGAGGATCGCATTAGTGGAGATACAGGGAAAGACAGCATTTAAATATGTTCGTTGCTACTTTTGACTTAACCTTTTTCTAACTCGATGACAGGTTTTGAGTAATTTAAAAAAATAAAACAAACAATCGCTGTAGGTAGTGGAATAACACTTTATCCAATTGGTGAGTACCTAACTGTTATCACGAATCAAGTGTAGTGAGATGCCAAGCTGACCTTGTGAATTGTCATGCGAATATGACAATGCGCAACAAGCATTATAACTAAATAATGGAATTACGAATTTTAGTAATTTTTATTTCTACTTCAGTGTATAATGTTGAAATGTAGCTATTTTGAACATAAAACAATTAAAGGCTAAGGTATTTATTATTCTAGATCGGTAATAAATTTAGATAGTATCGGTAAAGTAGTCGAAATTATCGAGGCTTTAAGACGTTAGAAGGGGCTGAGTTATTCAAACGCCCCCCAAAATGCCGAAAATTGTGTATTATATCTATCCACTATTTCCGAGAAATATTATGATTTTTGGTCTCAAATAAGACGCAAATAAAAAACATGCAATCACAGGAATTGCCTACAGAAGTAATATCCTTTTCGTGTATACGCAAACTTGTAAGATTTTTCCGTACCAAAAAGTATTCAATACGGTTAAAGTAGTTTGAGAGTTTTATAAATTCATTAAAGTGTTTTTCTATTATTTCATTAACAATTTTGAAAACAGCGTATTGTTTTATCTTAACACATAAAATAGTAGCCTTGGTAACAATTCTGAACTGGTATTTACATAATAATATATCTAGATTTTTCTCAATCTCATGGAACAGTTGAGCAATTTTCTCTTATCTTTGACAGCTGATAAAAGAAGAGTGGAAACCGTAGCATCTGTTTATAATCATTTGTGTAGATAGCATATTTGTTGCGTAGTTATACGTATCTATGGAATTTATTTTACCTTTTGTATAGGGTTTTAATAAAAGATAGGCACCCATGAACGTGAACCCACGTGGGGTAGATCGAGGTATATCGTCACTTCGTCAGTGTATCTGTACACTGTCCGTGTGGTGATGGATTACGAATTACAAGTGTCATCACCCCTTTTCCTTCCCAGGGTGCTGTAAAAGCCAGCTAAGGAATATTGTACACAGATAACATCCACTGTGAGAGACGGAAAACTCGAATATAAACCCTGCGCCAATACGCCTGGTCATCGCAGCACAATAGACTATAATCCTTCCCAAAGTAAAGGAGGCCCGTTAATGAGCTGGAGAGAGAAATAAATCTCTATCGAGTGAACAGATAAGGTACACTTAAAATATAAAGGTTCAAAATGAGTACTTAGATCGGTGAGAGAATTTTACTCCCACTTTAAAACGTGATCAATTAGGTAGGTAAGTCTTTTTCGTATGGTGGGTCGTATCCCAGGGTGCATTAAACGATATAGATTAATAGGTACCTCAGTAAGTAATAAACTCTCCTAGCACTCTCTTTCTTTCTTTCTTCTTGGCTACTGGATCTAACAAGATATTATGTAAATAAACAAGTTACGTTAAAATCATAATAGTGGCAGTTTTAATTGCCATAATAAGAGTATTAAGAGTGCTCTTATTCCCAATTTTAGTACCTTTAGCTGGGTAGAAAAGAAAATCAATTTTTAAAACTCCATTGCTCATTAGGGGGCCACTTCGCTTCCATCAGACTTTGACCTTATTATTGACGGCTCGAGAGCAATCATAAAACTAAAAAATGTCGTAAGAACCTTGGTCTCTTAATATTTTCATTATTAAAATTAGGTTATATTGAACGAAAAGCCATAGAAAATAAAATTTGAAAGTTTTACAAAGTTGCGCTTAGACTTTGTAACCAAAACTTGTTATACCGATACATATTTGAAATCAGTTTGTGAAACTGTTTTTTAATGTTGTCATAAGAACGTGCTTGTATTTCTATGAATTCTGCACTTTATTAATCAAAAACGTGAGCTACTATTGCAGTTAATAATGTTTGTTTGTTTGAACGCGCTAAACTCTGGAACCACTGGTTTCATTAGAAAAATTATTTCACTGTTGGGTAGTCCATTTATCAAGGAAGGCTATAGTCTATATAACGGTGTCCGATTGTTTGACCAAAAGTCATTTAGCAAAACTACACTTGACAAAAAACGTTCGGCAAAACAATGAATTCGCCTATTGATCATTTTACTACTGATCATTTTACAAATGCTTCATTTTGCCAAATGATCAACACTTAAGTTGACATTTTATAAATGATTACTTTACAAAACTAACATTTGGCGAGTGGCGAGTGCCAGAAGTGACTTTAGGGCATTTCAGTCTTTAATAATGATTTATAATGATAATGATACATTCAAAATAACTTAATTTACGAAACATATCATTTGGTGAAATGACAAAAAGGTCAATTGATAGGTCGTTGTTGTTGAGGTCGTTGTTATTATATGACAAAATGAAAACTGCATGCATAATATATTTATAATCACTACCATTATTGTACGCCTAAATGGCAGGACATAGTGAAACCTGTTAATTTGATCTCAACATCTTATGTACCTATTTGTCCACAATAAAAAATACTTTGACTTTGACTTTGATATTTGAATACTTGACACATTTGTCAAGTGTAATGTTTGCTAATGGATCATTTGCTAAGTAAGTTTTTGTAAAATGATACTTTTGTCAAGTGTATTGTTTGCCAAATGATCATTTGGTGAAACGTTGTTTGTCAAATGATCATTTGTCAAAAATTTTTTGGTCAATCATTAGGGAACCGTATATAACATCACACTGCGACCAATAGGAGTGAAACATAAACGATAAATGTTGCAGGCGCGGGTAACAACTAGTATTTGGATACAGTGCTAGCGAAATAACAATTTTCATACCAGTCAATTTAATACATAGATAATATCAAGTAATATGGATAATATTTTAAGTATGTATTTACAAAAGAAAAGTAGTTTATGTATTTTACCCGTATTCTGGTACCCATAACACAAGCATATAAACTTAGCTTGGGCCAGAGGACGTTGTGTGAAATGTCCGTGAATATTTATTTATATTATTATTATTTTATTATTTATGAATTTACGTCACACGTCACACCTACAAAACGCTCGCACGTCCATCGCACGCACCATGCATTATCTATAACTACCTTTTATAATTATAAAGCCGAAGAGTTTGTTTGTTTGAACTCGCTAATCCCAGGAACCACTGATTCGATTTGAAAAATTATTTCTGTGTTTAATAGTAAATTTATGTAAGAAAGCTATAGGCTATATATTCGTCGATGACGCTGAGGTTTCTAACTGTCTGAAGCCTCTACAACTGCGTAGAGATGTTGCGGCGCTTAGCGCCTTCTATAAAATTCATCAGGGCGAGTGCTCTGACGAACTCTTTTTACTAGTTCCTCCTTCTCCTTTCCATCTTCGTACCACACGCGTTGGCCTCAAATGTCATCCTTTTACTGTGGCTACCATATCTTGTCGCACCAAGAAATTTGGTGACTCATTTCTTTGCCGCACCACTAACACGAATTCTCTATCTGCGCACGTCTTTCCGTCTGGTTACGAAATGGGGTCTTTTAAACGAGGCGTGAAGAGGCACCTTGCGGGCCGGCAAGGCGGGGGCGGCTAGTGCAATATACACTGTAGTAGCCGCCCTCGCATTTGGATTGCACTTCCACATAACATCAGGTGGACTGTAGTCATTAGCCCAACGCTTACGATAAAAAAAATAGAACATCACGCTGCGATCAATAGGAGCGAAGCATCAGTGATAAATGTTGCAAAAACAAGGAACATTTTCTAAATTCGCGGGCATTAGCCTAGTATTATTATAAAACTGAAGAATTTGTTTGTTTGTTTGAAAGCTCTAATCTTAGAGACTACTGGTTTGAATTGAAAAGCTCTTTTTGTGTAGCAAAATCCATTTATCGAGGAAGGCTATAGGCTATATAACATCACGCTGCGACCAAAAGGAGCGAAACATTAGTGCAAATATGTTCCAAATCTTAATTCCACGCATACGAAGTCGCGTACAACTTGTGCTAGTGTTTTATACATGTATGAATGTTGAAGTGTGTGCTTGCGTGCTATACATATTATTTAGATATTTTCAGTGCATGCACGTATAAGTATGTATGAGTGCAAAAGGCGTACGAGTGTGTGATTGTATGATGGCAGAACATCCAATGTTTCTGCAACAGTACAAAGTCGGCAAAAGAAACACTCATTCTACAAATATTTGTTTTTGTTGGCTAACACTTAAGTCAAAAAAGCATATTTATCGATTCAGGAAGCTGTCTATCAAGTGAAAATATGATATATCATTGGAATGTAACGTTTTACATGAGTCATATAGCCGATAGGGCATAAAATCCCTTCATATCAATGTCTTGCTTTCTCCATATCGATGCTTCCGTAGAAGGTGAACGTCAATATGGTGTCAGATATTGAACAAAAGAAAGACAACACGTCACACTATTGAATATGTCGTACAAGATTATATTATCCGATGTTGCCATAGAATTTGTGTGTATATGGTAAATAGGCAATACGAAATGTTTGTCTAAGCGTGTGTAAAACCGGGTTTTACCAGGTGACCCATCCATCAGGTATTCTCCGTCCAATGTTGTACATTCTTACTATTACTTCAGACTCCCTCAACGAACATGACAACGCGCTGTCCTTCCTGTGCCATATATTCAGTGGCTCTATCCATTATATATTTTGCTAATTTACGCAAATTATACGTTTAAATCGTCATCTTGAACCATTTACCATTAGTTTAAATTTACCATTAGTTCAATAAGGTTTTTGATAAATAAAATCGTTCGTTCGTTTTTTTATAAAAAAACAATAATAAAACCACAGCTTACAACAAATTCTGACCATTTTTTGAAAATCATAATTTGATTGATGATGATTGATATTCATTACTTTACAATAAAATATGATATATTGATAACAAGGTATTGATAACTTCTAGTTAAAATTGGCAAATTGAACGATGACAACTCCTAAATTTTATATATACATACATACTTGCTAAGCTGCAGGAGTAGGCTTACATTCTAAAAGCGAAAAGTTGATGGACTTATTACGTTATATTTATAGGTAGATTACGGCTAAAGACTTACGAAAATTTGTCTAAAACCCCTACCCATTGAAAGAAATATAATGAAGAGATAAAACGAAGTGAAATTATATTCACGCCGTCTCTTAATAGCCGTAGGATTAAGTTGACAGGGAAAAGATTTTTTCTATTCAACAAACAACTCAATTTTGCTTCATTAAAATATTTTTTTAAATGTCTTATTTCAGCTAATTTATTTTAAACGGACTGCTTCGCTTAAAAGTACCTCCTCTCCTCTTCAACCCATTCACATCCCACTGTTGGGCACGGGCCTCCTCCACTTCGGAGGGATAATGGTCTACTGTGCCGCGCTGACCAGGCGTTTTGGCACAGGGTTTATTTTCGAGTTTTCCGTCTCTCACAGAGGATGATAACTGTGTGCAATATCCTTTGCTTTTACTTTTGACTTTTTCAGTACCCTTGGGAGGAGATGGGGTGGTGACATTGGTATTCTTAATCCGTCACCACATGGAGCGTACCTAGTGGGCCGCATTTGAAACAAATAAACTTCGGCAGAAGAGTTTGGGCCTAATGGGAAAGAAACCAGTGGACTTAAAAATAGATACCCTACAAAAAACTACAGGTTTGCCTAAAGGCGACCAACCATTCAATGGCGAGTCTTAATAATAACTATTCTAGATGTTAAAGATGATAGATTCTGTAACGATAGTATAGAAAAATAGTTTTTATAACTTATAATATATAAACTTATAATTAACTGTAAATATAACGTTTTTTCTATACTTTTCTTTTCTAAGATTTAACTCCATTAACTAATAATTTAGTATCAAGAAGCCAGTAGGTTTCACTCGTAAATGACGTAGTGTATTGCATATTCAATACACTCCCGCATTTCACTTAATTAGATTGCCGAGGCGTCCTCTAGTCGCTTCACAATTATTCGATAAACTATGTATGATTTACTACTTATAAAGAAGAAATTATTGTGCATATAGTGATGGTTTAAAAATAAGAGTATCTCCCCTCATTTCCTCCTCAGGATGCTGTAAAGAAAAGCCAGGAAGAGCCAGTCAGTTGCTTATGCAGATATAATCCTCTATGAAAGACAAAAATCTCGAAACTAAACTCTATGCTGGCCAGAGGCGTATTTACCCTAGGGCCATATGGGCCATGACCCAGGGCGGCCAGCCTGGAAAGGGTGGCGAAACCCTTCAAGTTTAAAATGTACCTCTATATCTATTAATTTATAGGGCAGCTAAATAAATTGGCCAGGGGCGATCATTTTCAAAATACGCCCCTGATGCTGGCACATCTGTTTAGCGCGGCAAATGTTTACTAAATAATGTGCCGTAACAACGTGCTTGGGCACGTTACCGTAGGGCGATTATAGGATTAGACGCCACAGAAGATTTAGAGAAGTAGTGGAATAGAGTGAAGATAAAGGGAAGAAAATTTCTGTAATACCAGTTATTTAACAGTGGAACATTCATGTCATAATAGATGCATTTTTAGATTAGGTCTACTATAACTCAAAACTAAACTTAGTTTAGAAGTTTTCTATACAGTTATATTTTTGACGGGCGTCTATTGGTTTATGTGATATTAGGTATATTTAATTTTATATTCATAATAATATAATTATTACATACATAACCATGTCTTATTGACCAGTCTAAGTTTATAAATTGAATGCTCTTGAATTATGAAACTAATAAAATCTACTATATAAAAATAAGTCGGATTTTCCTTCCTGACGCTATAACTCCAGAACGCACGAACGATTTCCACATTTTTGCATTCGTTGGAAAGGTCTCGGGCTCCGTGAGGTTAATAGTTCATTTTTTTTAATTTTTTTTACTTTTTTTTTGGTATGGCAAAACAACGTTTGCCGGGCCAGCTAGTATCCTATATTTATGTGATTCAAGACTTTGCAAGTCCCTATGCACTAAGATTTGTAAAAATCGATGACTTTACAAGTCCGTCTATCAAAAATTTGCAAAATATATTACTATTATATAAGGCTATAGATTAGGTAAATATCTATTATCTATATTGATAACTGGTAAACTGTATCTCAATTGCAATCTTATAGGATTAGGTTATCAAGAAATCAGATGGAAAATAAAATAGGTATACATTTTGAGGACATTAAAGGCCTCTGTACATATAATAACCAAAATGTAACTTTCTTATATGTAATTTCTGTGTGCAATAAAGAATACAAAGAATACAAAGAAAGAATACATTATACCTGAGCAGAAAACATTTTTGAGTGAAGGAAAACTCAAAACTAATCTTTGGATCAGTGTAGCGTTAGTAGATCAGAATCTTCTAGAAGAGAGGGAGGGCCGTGCTCAACTGTGGGACATTAATACGCTAAGAAAAATAAGGCACTACTATACAGCATACTGTTCGTGAAAGCTAACTAATATATACGCATCACTAGTTCATTTCTTCCTATGAATAGTATAAGAGAATAATAACGGTAAATACAGCGAGAAACTTAAGACTCTTCTTAATGGTATAGGGTAAAGTCTCGAGTCTTTAGTTTAGTTAGATAACGCTGTCAGACAGCGTGAATATGTAGGCTAAGCTTAACTGTTGTAACACTTTCGATGTAGAAGAGGTCCTTACCAAAACTTAGGGCTATTATAGGAGTAGAGGACATAGAAGATATAGAGAAGAAGTGGAATAGACTGAAAATAAAGGGAAGAAGTGTGCAACACTACTTAATTGAAACTATAGAACGAATAGTTTGCTTAGAGTAGGTACACACTCTCATTCAACGTCATGTTGGATAATACCATGAGCATTGAGTGATAGATTAAGATATCAACTTACTTCTGCTAAATCGTAAGTAGTTTAAAGGAATCGGTCAATAGTCGAGTGATAGGATAAAAACGTCACCAATAACGATAAGCACGTTTATTAAGCATGAAACGTAGATACAGTACGACATAATATAGATGTTAAAACCCACTACATTATCGATCTACTAATATTCTTACTGAAAAAGTCTTTACCCTGAGATATCTAACACATTGTAAAAATATCCAATGTTCTAAGCCGACGATGCTGTAAAATATTCGTCATTCACAGAACAGATAGCATCATATGTCTTATTTTCTCGTTAGACACACTTTTCATGACAGAAAATGAAATCAATCCATTGCAGAAAGTTCTCAATTCCGTAAGTTGAGAAGTTATAGGTACGTCAATCGTTTGTTTTATTGGCTTCAAAGCCCATATCTTAACTAATATTCTAAAGTTGAAGACTTTGTTTGTTTGTTCGAACGTGCTAATCTCAGGAACTACTGGTCCGATTTGAAAAATTCTTACAGTGTTAGATAGTACATTTATCGAGGAAGGCTACAAAACATCACACTGCGGTCAATAGGAGCGAAGCAGTAGTGGGAAATGTTGCCAAAACGGGAAAAGTTTTCTAAATTCCACGCTTACGGAGTCGCGGGTAGTACTGCTAGTATCTCGAAAAAAAATTATTCATTTAAAAGAATGCTAGAATATAGCTTTAAATACGTAGGTATCAAACTCGTATATAGAGCTTCACTATTTGCAATCATTAGATTATCTACTGTTCAATTTTTAGATCAGTCCAACCCTTGGCAGGAAAATTACTTAATTCTAGAATTATCTGTTTGATTTATAACTGCTGGAATGACGTAATTAATAACTTTCCAATGTGAAATTATTCCTTGTCGGACATTGGATACGAAAATTGTTCACTCAAAGACACCTGTGAATTTTTTATCATTAATTATTTATCATGTAAGCTTTGGGGCCTACATCAATATTATCGTCGACATGTACCTATTAACACAGCTAGTAGGTATAGAAAATGAAGAATTAGGGATATTTTATTTGTTTACTCAAAATCTACTAAATATATTTTAATTCCGGTTTACGTGTTTCTATATAGTTACTTATGTTTTTAAAGTTATTTCATTAGTTAATAAACGATAATAGACCGACATAATATGAAAAAAATAAAAAAATAGAGAGGTTGTTTCGCTAAGATTTTCTATCGAGAAAACTTTTTTCAGTCGCGTTTTTGAGTTTATGCGATCCTAGATCATGTATTGAAAAAACATATACTTAAAAATTAGAGTTCTAGCCATTCAATCTATAGAAAAAATGAAAACTTCGCACGTAGAAAAATGCACGAAGCTATTTTGGTATCCTCTTAAACCATTCAATTGTCAGAAGAGCTTTCAAGATGCCAGTGTTCACTGATGGCAGTGATTTAAAGTAAATATTTAACTATTGGAATATTTGAAAATTCCTAGCAAGATCCAAAAAATTTAGTTGCACATTAATAACAGCTTTAAAATTTGCTATACTTAGTGATAAAAAATATATTTTTAAGAAGTTAATCCATTGCATTATTTTAGTATTATATATATATATATTTATATTATATTATATTTATATATATGTCGGCTAGGCGTGAAGGACATGGGTTTTAAAAGAATATTAAAGTGTTTATAACGAATTTGTAGGTATACGAAATTAGTTCTTGATTTACTTATGCCCAATTAGTTAGTTAAATCTCATTTAGATTAGTATCTGATTAATGTCGAGATATTAACTAAGAATATGCCCTAAAGATATTGAAGATTACATAACTCTTATCATGGCCGTAATGTTAAGATTGTATTATGTCGCAACTCCCCCACTACCCCCACTCGCAAGTTGCTTTAAATACGATAGGCGAACGTGGCTGAGGTTCAGTATTATTCGAGAATTCGTGCTGTATACATCACGGCGTATTAGTGTGTGTGTAGAAGTTGGTATTGTACGAGTCGTCGCGCTGCTCAATCTCCGACGTATCGGCATTGAGCTGGTCGTTATAGGCGTCGGCGCGGCGTGTATCTGTGTGCGCGTGTGTACGTGTATTGTGTAAAGTCGACATGTACGTGTTTGCGCGTACATGTATTCCTCATTGTGTGAACGTAGTGATGATTCTTCGTTGCGAGGCTTGGGCACTGGCTATAAGGGGTTGATGTGGAGGCCAGTTATCCTTATAAGTGTGCAAGAGTATGATAGACTGAGGTGTGAATATCGGTAAGACAGTTCTTACGCTATGTGCTCGGATTCCTGTTCAGGCCTCTGGTCTATTCTCCGACATCAGAAGTGGGATAAGAACTACACGTAGCCCACATAGTGATCGCGAGGGTTTGGGAGTGTATTCGTAAAAATATAGGTTAACAGTGAACAGTGTGCGAAAATAAGTAATCATGACTTTTTATCCACGGTCCTATCGAGGATTGGTAGTAAAATAGTGCGTAAGAAATGGTGATAGTGGCAAGGAATTTAGTGTCCGAAGCAGCAGGCACGTGAGTACTGAACGTCGTATTCGGTAAGCAATATTTTTTTACTATAAGTGAGTAAAATGTTTAAAAGTAAACGAAAGTGGGTAGCACAAACCGCAAAGAATATTTGGGCGTTATTAGCTATCTAATTTACATGCAATGTTTGTTTCAAGTAAAATGTCGAAGTTATTTATAAATAGAGATGTTAAAAAGAAAGAAACTTAAAGCTATCTGAAATGTTACGATATGCCTAGTCTATAAATTTAATGCTTAGGTACAGTGAGAAATTATTAACAGAGATATTTTGATATACGTTATGAACAGATATTGTTGAATACTGAAGATATAATATTTCGATGCGCACTAGATATACTTTGGGGAAACATTACGTGATAGCAATCGTATTATAAAAGCAGAAGTAGGTAACTGCCTGATTAAAATTCAGTATGTGATATTTGATATGTGC
The DNA here is from genome assembly GCA_916999025.1 of Orgyia antiqua. Lineage (NCBI taxonomy): Eukaryota > Metazoa > Arthropoda > Insecta > Lepidoptera > Erebidae > Orgyia > Orgyia antiqua. The sequence goes on from OU779868.1 coordinate 25,577,223, forward strand.
AAGGAAATAGGTAACCTATAGAGTTCACTCGTTTAATGTTTGTCACTGAACGATTCATAGATCACTGCAGTTCATACACCTGTGATCAGAGTAATATTTTCATAAAGAGCAGAATAAGTTTAGTAATGGCGCCACATACTTTCAGTCGGATCGGTGCATACCAATAACCGAGTAGTTATTCAGTCAGTTCTTTTATGTAAATACTGCCAGGCAAACTTAACGTAGGTAGGTACTTGGTTTGTTCTACCGCCTTTGATATGTGAAAGGTGTTGCCAGTATAGAAATATTTGAAAAGGATTTAACATTCGTTAGAAAATCTAGTAATTGTGTGGGCGTAATCTAAAACGAGAAAGCATCTTGAGAATTATTTTATTCTTTATAAAACGGATAATCACGTTTTTTTTCCTGAAGTGTCCCAAAAGGATGCCTAGTCAAGAAAAAAAAAAAAAAAAAAATAAAAAAAAAAATAACAAATTGATATGAAACTATTTTTGATAAAACGTTATCAATTTAGTTTGGCTGTATGAGATAATTCCTCTGCGTTACGTATTTAAGGGTGATGTATTAGTTTCCTACCGTCATGGTGTTTTATAAAATACTTCTGTAAGTACCGTCAGTGTTATGAAAATACAAAGTTACTCCAATTGTGGGACCTTTAAAACCACATAATAATTACGATTGTTTTGTAATATGCGTGTGTGTGTTCAACATGTATCATACATGTACTCTTAGTAGAAAGAGCGGGACAAAAATGACTTATTTTAACACTAAATTTAAACTGGTTTATTATGATTTAAAATAATGTTGTAAACAGTAATGTGACATACTTAGTAAAGGACATAGAGGCTGTGTCTGTCGTGAGATATTTTGTTTGCTTATTCTATCGTTTTATTTAATGTAGTTACTCGTGCCGAGATAAATCATTGAAAGTTTACAATTAAGTTTAAAGTGATATTGTACGCAAAATACCTACTGGTAAGTGAAAAAGAGTTTTAAAATTTTGAAGTTAGTGTGAAAAGTGCTTTGTGGTAGGTATAACACCAACCTTGGTGAAGTAAGTTAATTCGAATCGATTAATTTATTTCGTGCTTTCGTAAATATTATACTGACACCCTAATTAACATTGACGTGACCAGAGAGTTAGTGAGGATAAATTTAGATCACGTTATCTAAAGATATAGGGCTTATACCTGTTACTAGTTAAATGTAGGTGATATGAGTACTTAAACTGAGTGATGAGTACAACAGAGCGTTTACAATTTTAGAACTTTCAGTTTGAAACTTTAGTATTGTTGTCGTTTGTCAAATTTGTTTTTGACTCTTGTAATCTACTTAAAGGTCAGGTAAGTTCATGAAGACATATGTAATGTATGGTACCAAGTGTTAGCTTTAAACAAATTGAATATAGACTACAGTGACGGATATACGGTTTAACACCAGATAATCGTATGACCGCGGAGTTTGCTGCGTGGTGCTTTTACTAGACTATAGCTACCTGGAACCGCTTTAGATTTTAGAGAGGTTTTTTTTGGATAACTATAATACTATGCGCCTTTAAACTTGATGTTGAAAGCAATATCCAAAGCAGCCATGTGTGTGTAGGCTTAACACCCATTTGAGTTACACGAAGGTAAGGTTGAAAGATCTCTTGGACATTTATCTTCTACATATTAACTTTCAACAGTAATTAAAGAGGAAGGTTTCTCGATTCAACCGTGTTTATGCTTTTTCGTCGTTTGTGAATCGATATTGGTGATACATTTTTTGAGGAAAGATATTTCAAAGGTGTGTCTGTGTTAAAGAAATCGGGCTATGTGAAGTCAATTTCTTTTTGTTAAAAATTACATCACAAGTAAAGTAAAGAGTAGGTACTATTTATTTCTGTTTATTTCATCATAAAGGTGGTACAGCGGAGGTCACCGACGCGACGCCTTAAAGAATTTTACTTGTACAAGGCCTACTTAAATAGTGCTTATGGTTGGTGGTCAATGGCGTCTTTAACAGTGGATGCGACTGTGGTATTACGCGATGACCTGACGATAATTTTATGATACCCAATAATTTTGTTTGACGAATACTTTAAATCTTTGAGAGGTGCGTGTGTGGTGTGGCTTTGAGGGATAAATAAATGGATAACCATGGACGTTTCACGCAGCGTCCTCTGGTCCCAGGCTGAGCTTATTGTGCTTGTGTTGTGGGTGCCAGAATACGGATGGAGTGCGTAAGTTGCTTTTCTTTTGTAAATATACACTCGTGATACACGGTAGAGGCCCGGACGCGGGACAAGCGTTTGTATGACATTTGTAAAGATCACACAAATGATCGTCCGAGGCAGGAATCGAACCCGCGACCTCGCGGGTGGCGTTCCGTTGTATGAGCTACCGGACGACGAAGCCCGTCGATAGATTGGGAGATGGAGTTATGAAGGGATGTTGCGGTCTGAAGGAGGGCGAGGTGGCCCAGGCAGGAGGGCGAGCTGGCCCAGGCAGGAGGGCGAGCTGGCCCAGGCAGGAGGGCGAGGGGGCCCAGGCAGGAAGGCGAGGTAGCCCAGGCAGGAGGGCGAGGTGGCCCAGGCAGGAAGGCGAGGTGGCCCAGGCAGGAAGGCGAGGTGGCCCAGGCAGGAGGGCGAGGTGGCCCAGGCAGGAGGGAGTGAGGTGGCCCGAAATAGGGAGTGGAGTGGCATAGTGGCCCAAAATGTGGATGCGAGGTGTCAAAAACGGAACGGCTAGGTGGCCGAAATGTTAGTTGGCGAGGTGGCATAATGATAAAGTAGTGAAGTATGACTAAAAGGCCACAACCTAATACATGGCTGTGGTTATTTAGAAATTGTCTATTGTTATTAGTTACTTAGTACTATAGTAAGCAACATGCTAAACACTTGTTAAACCACTTGTGAAAAGGTCACTAACTAAATTGAGGAAGTGTGCCTTATTGAATTGTCCTTTTAATTATTTTTAACACTCTTTTATATGTTCGGTGTGTGTCTGTCGGTGTATTTCATTCAGAGTCGCTGGAGTGGCTCGTTGCAGTGTCACTGTGAGCACACTTGTGTGTTTGGTTATGCACGTAATAATTTTGTTGTGTATGAGTGGACTCACTAGGATTGTTGTTTCTCCGGTATGCCTTTCATATACAGTCGGATAGTTTCACATAGAATCGCTTTGTTTAAAGAATCAGATGGGAATGTCTTGGTTGTTTGCTAAGATTGTGACAGCATTGTGACGGCGCAGACTTGTGTCTCTGATGGCACGGGCTTTCAGCTTTTTTGTGGGTGGGAGGCATAGAATTATTTTGTAGCTAGAATAGCGACTCGGCACTCCGGGTCGGGCCGCTTCTTTTTAACGCACTTATATTGGTTCGGTAAGTGTCTGTTAATGTCGAATTGATCTGAAGGTTTGCACACGTTTTGGGTATCGATGGCGGTGCAGTCATTTGGAATGGTATCCGGATTTTCAAGCGTGTTTTTAGGTTTTTGAACTAAGTAGATTATTCTATGCGAAAGTGACGCGGACAGATGCAGGATGGACGAGCGGTTGTATGAATAGTTTTGTATATTCCAATCAAACCCAAGTTTATTATCGCCCGAGGACGGTCGCTGGTCAGGATGGCCGTGTCGGCTAGGCGTGAAGGACATGGGTTTTAAAAGAATATTAAAGTGTTTATAACGAATTTGTAGGTATACGAAATTAGTTCTTGATTTACTTATGCCCAATTAGTTAGTTAAATCTCATTTAGATTAGTATCTGATTAATGTCGAGATATTAACTAAGAATATGCCCTAAAGATATTGAAGATTACATAACTCTTATCATGGCCGTAATGTTAAGATTGTATTATGTCGCAACTCCCCCACTACCCCCACTCGCAAGTTGCTTTAAATACGATAGGCGAACGTGGCTGAGGTTCAGTATTATTCGAGAATTCGTGCTGTATACATCACGGCGTATTAGTGTGTGTGTAGAAGTTGGTATTGTACGAGTCGTCGCGCTGCTCAATCTCCGACGTATCGGCATTGAGCTGGTCGTTATAGGCGTCGGCGCGGCGTGTATCTGTGTGCGCGTGTGTACGTGTATTGTGTAAAGTCGACATGTACGTGTTTGCGCGTACATGTATTCCTCATTGTGTGAACGTAGTGATGATTCTTCGTTGCGAGGCTTGGGCACTGGCTATAAGGGGTTGATGTGGAGGCCAGTTATCCTTATAAGTGTGCAAGAGTATGATAGACTGAGGTGTGAATATCGGTAAGACAGTTCTTACGCTATGTGCTCGGATTCCTGTTCAGGCCTCTGGTCTATTCTCCGACATATATATATTTATATTAGTATTATTTTATAGGGTTTTAGAGATAACTGTCAGAAGAAACAAAAGAAGTGTTAAAAATATTGCAAAATCATGTCAAACATCATAGTCTAATTATCAGGTAACTAAGAGTCGTTTATCTGTGAGGTGAGGCTATTGAGGCCAATTCTACATGCACAACTAAACTTAACTAGAAAATCAAAATTGAGTGTCAATAATTTAACACAATTTGGCAAATTTGATTGAACTTTTTACTATAAAACTGTTTAATAGAGACTAAAGATGATAATTAAACCAAAATATGTGTAGGTACAACGAAATAACAATACACGATATCATTTAAATTTTTTAGTTATATTAAAATTTAATTGTGCACATAGAGTTATGGACATAATCGATATTTTATCATTTCTCGAATCTTGATGTCAAAATCAGACCAACCTAAACTTTTATACTTCGTTGATACTAATGACAGCATACTCTATTGAAAATTTATCTGGAGATAGAAATGTCTTATTGGTAAACATGAATTACAATCTATCCGCAATCATAGATTAATTGAATTGGCAATCAGAAGTGTCACATACCACATATTTTTCTTTGTAAATACATACTTATAATGCATAGAAAACACCCAGGCGCGGTAGAAACATTTGTATGACAATTTTTAATATTACACAAGTGATTGTCCCGAGCGAGAATCGGACCCGAAACCTCGTGAACGGCAACGGTGTCAAATATATCATTAGTAAATATAACCGGAAATGGAAAAATACATCTGGTATTCAATTGATAGCTATTTTGCTCAACAATCGATCTTAATAACTTATCTTGGATGTATGTAAAGTGCAAAATATATTGTTACATTGAACATGATAGAAAATGTATTAACAAATTACTCTTTTCTTTTTCAGTTTTTTACAAAAAATATCGGATACTTTTGGCGGTGTCATTTTAGGACATTTGACGTATTTACAAGTGAGCGGATCTTTAATGTTATTGATGATTTCTCGTATGCTGACTAATTTAATAGTTCTCACTCAACTTTTTAAATATATTCATGGTGTCGGATTTTATTTTAACGGTGTGAGTGTGTGATCTAAAAATTACAGTTATGATTCTTTTTAACCGACTTCAAAAAAGGAGGTGGTTCTCAATTCGTATGTATGTTTTTTTATGTTTGTTATGTCGTAACTTTTAACTGGGCGAAGCGATTTTAATGTTTTTTTTTATTTGAAAACTGGGCATTTGCACCTGGTCAGGATCTGATGGTTACCTCTTAAGAAATCGAGGAAAATCCTCAAATTTCAAAGGCACATGAAGTCGGTAGAGCTTTTCTTTAAAATACACAATTATTACATGCCAAAAGAAGTGTGAAGTGATTAAGTAAGTTGTCCTTCTGATATTCCGCGACTGGGTCACGCAATCTGCTCTGAATTTTTAATGAAAATGCCGTCCGATTCTTATATTTATACCATAACTGTCACTGCTTTGTATGAGAAGTGGGAGTGCCTAAATGAAAAAGTGTTTTAAAAGAATTGACATCGCTCACGACGCGACAGGGTCGCGCGACCCTCATTTTCATAGCGAGAATGTGAGGTGTGACCGACATTCGAGTAAATGTGTTCTTGTCTTCTTATGGCAACGTTCAAATTAAAAATTGACACTTATTTGATTGATGGATCGCGCCATAGTCGCAGTCGCTCGTCGCGCGTCACGTACGTTGAAACGCCACCATTATATCCTAATAATATTATATATATGAAAGTTTGTGAGTATGGATGTTTGGATGTTTATTACTCTTCTACGCAAACTCAAACTTTAGAATAATGTAGATTATACATCAGAATAACATTTAAGCTACTTTTAAATCCAAAGGAATGCAACGTTTCCGTGGGACAGTATAAAACGAATCTATTTATCCTTATCTTTTTACCGCGGGTAACACCGCGTGGCACAGCTATTTGTGTAATAAGATTCAAGGCATATTGTATAATTTTCCAGGATACCGAGACAGTCAATTACATACCGTTATCTGTTTACTGGATTCAACAAATAATCCAATTATCTTTTATATTCGAGTTACTTGACTCATCTGTAAGTATTGAACTTGTTTAATTATTTCACTATACAAGAAGTAGGTACTTATGCACTTTGTAAAAATTTCACAGTAAAATTTAGGATTATCAATAAAATACAGCCAATTATTAACATTTAAAAAGACAGGTTACACAATTTTACTGAAAAAACTTAACCTTACAATAAAAACGGGTACGAAATAGCCATTAAAATAAAATACACCATAGTTCATGTTTTAATTAAGTTAGGTTATTTTTTTACGCAATAGAATTTGATTTATTATGGACCTTGCTTAACCAGTCGTTCGTTATAGTATTTATAAAACACTTAATACTTACTTTAATCCATCCATCCATCAACTTTTCTCCGTCTACTGCTGGGCATAAGCCTTCCCTATAAAACGCCGCAACGCGCGGTCCTGCGCTAACTGCATCCAACGGCTTCCGGCAAACTTGACGATATCGTCAGTCCACCTTGTTGGAGGCGCAGCGTGGCGCGCACGCTACGTCGTCGAGGGCCACTTTGTCATCAGCGGGCGTATTATGAGCTTTTTAAAAATCATGCAAGTTCCAGGCACGCCGTACACTGCCTGACTAAATTATGTGTTATAACCTGAAGAGTTTCTTTGTTTGTTTGAACGCGCTAACCTCAAAAACCACATGGTCCGATTTTAAAAATTCTTTCAGTTATGGATAGTACCCTACAAATGTAGGTATCGAGGAAGGCTGTAACTTAAATAACATCACGCTGCGACTAATAGGAGCGAAGCATCAGTGAAAAATGTTCCAAAAATGAGGAAAGTTTTCTAACTTCCACGCGTATGAAGGCGCAGGCAACAGCTAGCTTAGATATAATAATGCAATAAATTGTTACAGATATTGAAAACTTCATTTTCATATTTTTTATTAATTAAAACAATGGCCGAAAATTAGGAATGCTTAAAAAGTTACACAATTAATGGAAATGCACATCTTAGAAGGACACATCAAGAATTTATATTAACTTTATGCACACTAGTGTACAAAGGCGGACATAATGCTAAAAGCATTCCCTGCCAGTCAAGCTTGAGTGGTACAGAAATATTAATCATAGCAGGAGTTGCTTAAAAAGTAATAATATTTGTAGGTACAGAAAGCGATGTAGCCATAGACAGATTTAATTATTTAAACCACGTAAATATCTTTGTGTGCGTGAAATATGTATCTATGTGTGTCTCTGATACAGGCTATAACGTCATATCGTCATATGAAACATTATTACTCTATGAAGTACGAATTAGTCAAGATAAAATGTATCTTCATGATGGAACGCGTACTTACTGTTTGGCAAATCTGTGTTGGTAGAAATATCACGTTTAATTAAAAATCTATGAAAAAGAATGTTTTTTTTCTTAGATACATTATTATGGATTTTAGTGTTTATTGTTATAGCAACGACAGAATTTGAAAAATCTGTGTGTGGCTTTTTTGTATATTTTTTTTAGGTTTGGTTTCAAATTTCTACGCTTGCGAAGTTGCGGCCAACAGCTAGTATTGTTAATAATAAGGTCTCGCTCTTTGATTACGGAACTCTAAAGCAAGTAACAAATTATTCTCAGGTAGAACCGTAGAAACGATTTACGAGTATCTTGTAGTTTTCAGCTGATTGAAGATGCCTTTTGAAACAATTGCAGTGTTACACTGCAATTGTTTATAAAAGGAAAATTCGCAAATAGATTTTGAACACAGTTTCTTTAAAAATAAATATGTCACTTCCATAGAGGTTCATTGCAGTAAAATAAACTTCTCAACCTCCTTGGTATAATCTGTGTACAAAGAAAAAAAAATGAGCCACAAGCTGCAAGTAATTTAAAAAAAAAATTGTTATATCGACATCAGACTCGACATCAATTTACAATTTACATCTCATTTTACTAGCAAATGTGAACATATTTCATCAATACGAATATACTCTTTGAAGACAGACATTTGAATAATGCTTCATAAGGGAAAACAAAACTGTAGTTAAATAGTTAAGCCCCGTGTAGTTTCACAAATGGATGATAATTTAATATCAAAGATACGCAATATGCTTCTACTATAGACTATTGTTAAAGTATTTGTATACTTTGTTATTTCATTAGGTACATAGTGATGCATTTTGAAAGTGAATGTTTATCCCTCTTGAAAAGCCATCCTCTTGAATCACTCTATTGAAAAAAACCGCACAAAATCCGTTGCGTATTTTTGAAGATATAAGGTCACATAGGGACATACATACAAAAATAACGACTTTGTTTTATATAAAGTAAAGATAAAGATGAAGCGTTCTACACGAGAGAAGAAGATCACATCGTAGCGGCAATTCCCTAGAGATATGCAATCGATCTACTAACAATTTATGTTCGACATGTTAAATATGTACGTGAAAAATTGGATGTTTATAAAATGGATGTTCACTTGTTCACAATTTACACTTGTGAATTACAAAAAATCAACATTTCATTTCAGTCTGAAGCTTTTTTTAAATATTATATTAAACTCCGTAATATAGGTGTATTATATAAAATAGTTTAGTTATTAGTGGTAGAAATGGAGAGAAATCGTTTTGATAGTTTATTGTCACATATTGAAAATTTGAATTTCTAGAAACAAAAAATTTTTGAAATAAATAAATATTATCAGACATTTCACCCAACGTCCATTGATCTCAAGCGCTGTCTTTTGTTTGTGTGTGTACAAAAGTCAGCTACACCCAAATATAAATAATCCTTTTTTAATTAGTTAGGTTTGGGCAAATGACTGCAGTCCATCTGATGTTAATTGAAAACGCAATGCAAATGCGAAGGCGGCTTACTTCGCCTTGCCGGCCCGCAAGGGGCCTCTTTACGCCTCGCATAAGAGGGTACTGTACTCCTAATTTAGGTTTTGCTATCCCTATTTCTAAGCGCCGCCGCGATGAAAGGGACAAATTTAGCTGAAGCAGATTTTACCTACAAATTCTTTGAAAAAAAGACGTTTCGTAGTTCCCTTTTCTTTTCGCGAAAGTTAAACCGATTTTAATTGTTTTACGCTTTATTATAGATAAAGAGTATATCTATGCTCCTGTCACTTTATTTTTTTTGGTAAAACCTTACAAAATATGTGTGATAGTCGCTGCAACTTTACCTAAAGAAAACCGAAAAAAAAACGGATTTTCGGATGGTCATATTTCTTTTAGTTACCTAATATGTTTTGAAAAAAAAAAAGAAAGTGATAGAAGCATAGATATACTCTTCATCTATAATATAGCGTAAAAACAATTAAAATCGGTTTAACTCTCGCAAAGAAAAATGGGGAGTACGAAACCCATATTTTTGTATGGAGCATAATTTGGTATCGCCCTCTTAAAAGACCACCATATCGTAACCAGAAGGAAACAGCACGTGTTTCCTTCTGGTTACGATATGGTGGCAGGTAGTAAATCCTGTGCAGTAATCGAACCTGATCTGAAACCTTATACTAATTGTAGTACCTACTTAAGACTGGACGCAAGGTGTAGTGAGACTGCCAGTCTCACCCGTGACCATGGTGACTGCAAAGTCTTCGAAGCGTCGGGCCAAAATTTAAAACAAATATACGCGTCTGAGTCCGTAAAAAGTAGTTTTATTTAAACATGTATGTAATTTATTATCAAAGTAAATCTGAGTGTATTAGCCAACCCACGTCTATGTTACCTGTTGCTGTTATAATATTAGTTACTTATACAATTAGAATATTATACGACTATGTTGAGAAGGTGTAGTGACTTAAGTAAAATTAAATAGCGGCTGATTCCTAAAACAAATGAACAAAAAGCAGTATCCCATAGGCAAGGACGATAAAAGGCAACGGTAACGATATATAATGAAATTATACTGTGTTTTTTGGATATATTTTTTATTTTCTTTATTACTTTTATGTTCCTTTGCGATATATATCCGTTGTTTATTTAGTTTTACTTCTTTTGTCAAGTTAGGGGAAAAATGTGACAGTAACCTGTTGCAGCGCACACACGCCAACTTAAAAAAAGCCGACATATTAAAGTTGGTTTAAAAAAATAACGAAATTATTTTTTTCACGTTTAGAATAATAAGGTACGAACCTTCTCCAGTAAGACTTTAGCACTAAACGCAATTTATTTAACGTTAGGTAAAATACTGCCTACCTACCCTTCGTGCTTTTTATAAGGGTTCGCTTAAATCGGAGTGCTAAAAGCATTTAACCTCTAGTTACAACTGAGCCGTTGCTATCTAGCCAAATATTATTAATATTTGTAGGGTAACTGGGCAAGTAAAAGAAATTAGGTAACTCTCTCTCTCTCTTTTATGCACTTTTTTATGCCCTTTACTACCTGTTATCTGCCAAAGTAACCACAACACAAACTCTATATTCGCGAGTCGTTCTTACCGGTACCTATATGAGACGTGTACAGAGAAAATTTGAATCTTTATAAAATGAGGTATGTCTGGCCGTCGTGGTCTCAAGCCATTTATTTCCAGCCCTATCGTGTCAATATTGGGCACGGGAGTCTTCCACTTTGAAAGGGATTGTGGTCTACTATACAGCGCTGACCAGGCGTTTTGGGATTTGTTTTATTTTCAATTTTTCTGTCCCTCACAGAGAATGTTATCTATTTACAATATCCTTTAGCTAGCTTGTACATACACTGGTACGGAAAGGGGTAGTCAGACTTGTATTCTAAATCCGTCACCACACGGACAGACTTCCTGCCTAAAGAAGTAGTTATTTACAATAAAATTAAATGTTTTATTATATATTCATAGAACTTTTGAGTATATGTCAACCAGATAGACATACACTGCAACTTACATTGCCTTGTGATGACGTAGGCTACCTAAGGATATCTGACAAAAATATATATTTAATTTTATATTGTCAGATAACATTTTCTGTGAGAGATGGAAACATTGAAAGTAAGCCCTATGCCAACACGCCTGGTCAGCGTGGAATAGTAGAAAATAATCCTTCCCAAAGGCCCGTGTCTAACAGTGGAAAGTTAATGGGCTGGAAAGAGAGAAAGAAAGGTAAGGATTTATGGCAGATATCATGAATGAGCGTGTAAACCGTCGGGTTTAAAAATAGATGACTGGCTACTGACCTTTTTAGGGTTCCGTACCCAAAGGGTAAAAACGGGACCCTATTACTGAGACTTCGCTGTCCGTCCGTCCGTCCGTTCGTCCGTCCGTCCGTCCGTCCGTCCGTCCGTCCGTCCGTCTGTCACCAGGCTGTATCTCAAGAATGGTGATAGCTAGAGAGTTGAAATTTTCACAGATGATGTATTTCTATTGCCGCTATAACAACAAATACTAAAAATAAAATAAAATAAATATTTAAGGGGGGCTCCCATACAACAAACATGATTTTTTTACCGTTTCTTGCTCGATACTAATAACGTTGCCTTATGTTGCATAGATAATGGTACGGAACCCTTCGTGCGCGAGTCCGACTCGCACTTGACCAATTTTTAAATAACAGGAGAGGAGATTCCTTTCTGTCTCTGTCATTTTGATTTTTGACATTATATAGATATTAATAAAATATGAACGGGCAGTGAGACAGTGGTGTCGATTCTGTGTCCAAGAACGTAACTAAACTTAACTAAAAATTGATTTATTCCTGTCAAATCTCACTTTCTTATTCTGAAAGTCACAACTTCACTTAAATTAAGTTTGACAGGACCAAAATTAGTCAATCTATACAATTTAGTGATAATGCTATTCTGGTGTACATCATAAATGTCAAAAATTCACTTAATTTAGTGAGTTCTCGACTTATTTAGTCGGGATATGAGTAGGTGCCGACTTAAATTCACTAAATTTTATCATGGCTTTTTGAACATTAAAAATTGATTTTCTGATTAAATATTGAATAATAAATGTTTGTTAGCAAATAAAAAATATTTATAAATTAAAATTATACTTGATAAATTAAATATTGGCGCCAAAATTGAGGTTAAACAAAGCGCGAAAAACAGACGAATCACAGTCAAGTGCGGAGATTCGTAGAACTAATTATTTAGGTATTTCTTTGTTTACTTAATTTTTGTCGAAATAGTTTTGTAATTTACATACATAATATAATACGTATTTTTACTTAGCCATAGAATTCTAAGACATCATATATTATGTAAGTATACAAGTTATCGTAAAAATATTATAAACATATATAATTTAATACAAAGTGAACGATTTTGAGGTTAATGGCGTCTAATGATAAATATAACTTTTTTCCAGGTCATGCAGGGGAAAATAAATATCCAGTTGGTGGCCTAATGGAAAATTGTGGTCCAGTACCTATAAATGCAGTTGCTACCAATTATATTAAGTGAACTACAGGAAAAATCTAGAAATCTTTGGAACCATAGTTTGGAACATTGAAACTAGTGATAAAAAATGTGTATTTGTGTGTGTCTGCCTAAAGTTATGTAAATATCATTTAATAGTAGAAATAATAATTGTAGCCAGTCTTAAAACTATACCTACCAAATGGTGCTACTTGATCTGTGATACTTAATAAGGTTTCTAACAGTTTGTCTCTAGAACAGTGAGCTATATTTTTTATCAGTAGGTTTCTAAATTTATTATTAAAAATAACTAATGAAGAAATGAATAGAATCAGCCAAGCCAAGCCAGAGAGTTCTGTGGACCAACATTTATTTATATGTACTCGGAAAACATTCAGATTTATTTAGTAAAACATGTATTTAAACAAATATTGCATTTTTATTTGTATAATAAGTAAGTATTAAGCCTCTTACTATATCAAAAAGTAATGTGTTATGCATATATGTAATTTATTGGAATTCTTAACATTCTAATAATCCATATAGATTGTTTGTAAGAATTCATAGATACATAAATACTGTTTTGTAGCTTATAGCTAGATCAGAATACATAACACATAGGCTATATTATAGTAACCACTAGCAGGCTTAGCTAAGTTAGAAATAAAGTATATAATTTATTGGAATTCTTAACATTCTATTAATCTAAATATGTTTGTAAGAATTCATGGATATATGTTGCCCTTAAGAAAAGACTATGATGAATTAATTACTGTTGTGTAGCTTATAGATCAGAATACTTAACATATACAACTACATACTGAACTTAACACACTTTTATAAGTTATAAATAAAAGTAGAAATAAATTATTAGGTTCATTTAATATCTCTTGCATAATTATACACCACATGATATCACAAATTTTTATAAATACAGATTTTCATGTTTCCATAAATACACTTTTTGGCTTTTGTCATTGTTATCTTGATAATTATGAATTTCCGTCATCAGTTTATGGTAGATGAGAAGTAAATATTTGCTTATAAGCATATTTTTCCTTAGTTGCTGTAATTATTTACACTAAACACCTATTAAAATAAATAATTAACGAATTTAATTGTTTGTTTTTTGTATAAAGTAATCAAGGAAAGTAATCAAGGAAAGTAATATAGGCATACCACAGAGTAAAAGTAGTGCTAATCACTCCACAGATAACCTAAAAGATTTGATGCTCACTATGCTCATATCTAAGATGAGAAATACACTGAAATAAGGCCGCCAACTAATTAAATTATTAATAAATGTTCATAACAATGATGCAGAAATAGTTGTAAATATTTATAAATACCTATATTGCTCAAATAACGTTTGAAAAGGAATTTTATATTAGTTATTTTTTTATTCATTCATTCATTCGTTCACTATAAAAGGCATTTTTGTCTGTTAGTGGGCAGCTTTAATGATTATGTCAAAATCAAATAAGTGCTGTCAACTAAAATTTTAAGTTTAATTTCTGTTTGAAACAGAATAGGTTTATCACTAAAACCAAACTAAAAATAGTTTATTTATGGTTAAGTTTAGTCTAGTTGGACTTGCACTGGAATCGACACCAGTATCACATATGACTTTAGTTCCAATTATATTATTCCTTTTATCACAAATTATGTTTTTTTTTTACGTGGGGAATGCATTTACGCATTTAGCTTTTTCGTTTGCGGGGGCAACCTTCGGACTTCGTGTGGGACTCCCGGCCTGTTGCTACCCAATAAACCCCACGGTGTTCCTCCACGCCCTTAGCCGGGCCATGGTAGTCACTCAGGTATTACCATGATCCGGCATCACATATTATCTGCATTACTTGAGTTTCTTACTGGAAGGTAAAACGAACCCTATTATTGAGACTGTATCATCATCATAAAGTCAAGCCTTTTTCCCATGGGGGTAGACAGAGGCTATAGAGCGCCACCTGCTACGATCCAAACATACTTCACTGAAAATAATGTATTGAAACTTTGTCCTCCATAACTATTGTTATCGAATGTTTTACCTTTTAAACTATTTTGTATACCTACTAATTTTGGTAAAAACTGCTTAGTACTTTTAGACATAAAGAGCACCAAAGATGCAAATGAATGATTGCTTATTATTTTGCATTTCCGTATTCTGGTACCTACAACACAAGAATAATAAGCTTAGCTTGGGACCGGAGTACGTTGTGTGAATGGTCCATGAATATTTATTTTTATGATTTTTTTATTTATTAAGTATATGCGTTGGTCATACTAGTTACCTAACTCCAGTAAACAAAGTAGTTAATATAATTTAATTTAGCTTACTTTATTAAGCTAATGAACATTTTCACATAAAGAGATAATTTACTGTAAGATTATCCTCTCATTATTTATATTATGACCTCATAAAGTTTTTCTAATTAAGGTGAGTATGATCGTATAGTTGGTAATAACCAATGTATTTGACCTTTGGGTCAAAGGTATTTATGTATTTAATGTATTAGTGATCGCATTAATGCCTAACTAAGGTAGCTTTTTAATTATCGGTGAATGTATAGCACTAATTAATGCTTGCCACACACAGAACAGTATATCGTAGCGATTTAACTGTGCAAATCGATTTGTATAGAGTTATCGATCGTGTGTGTTGCAAATCGTTGTAGATTATCAACAGTGTGTGGATACTGATGGCTCTGATCTGTCTGTCTGCTAACAGACACGGTAGAAATAGATTACGAAATGTCATAGATATATAAAATAATTAAACCGATAAATTAAATTAACTAAACTTAGAAAAGTTATAATCCTTTTGTAGCATTTGACGGCTGGCGAATAACCATTATAATTATAAGAGTATTTTCTGGGATATGACGTAAAATTTAGTACTTACTAAATAAAAATAAATGGTATCTTTCCCGGCACTTAGCATCGGATTGCTGGAGAACGACTGACAGGACAAATTAGTGACTTGAAGTGATCGTTAGGTACTCTCCCTAGCTTCATTGGACTACTCTGCCTAACCCCATACATTTCATTGTAAAAAAGAGTAAAAGTTTTCACGTCTCGGATCTCGGTCTGCAACTTAAGTAGGTCCATATACAACAAAAAGTAAAAATAGTCTATTCATTATAGTTAATTTCCGGCTCGCATTCAACAAATAATGTACCAACTGAATCAAGTTAATGGCAATTTTCTAATGAATGTTTAGGCAAACATAACCTGTTAATGTAAATTTCTAGTAGGTAACTATTTTTATATTAAATTTTGTAGGTACATTAAAATAGTAGGCAAATTGTTGTTCTATTTTTATCCCAAATTATATCCTTTTTTATTATTATTAAGAAAGCGTTTATTTTCATTTACATTTTATTTTCGTAGTCCTTAGACTTTCCTGTCCGTGTGGTGACGGATTAAGAATACAAATGTCACCAGCCCTTTACCACTCCAGGGTGCTGTAAGAGCCAGCTTATTTCCACTGTGAGAGACCCTATACCAACAAGCCTAGTCCCAACAGTCGGGCGTCAGTGGGATGGAGAGAGAGAGAGAGAATTTTCTTAGACAAACATAGACAAAAAGCTCCAACCTGTTAACAATGTTCTATTCATTAGAACTTTTTAAATAAATGTAAATAATCTAGTATTATATAGAAAGGTTAAAAGGTATATTTTAAGAGGTATTCTGCAAAAGAAATTTAAAGATTAAACTTAAAACAACTTTCACATCGAAATATTTAATTTTTTATATTTTATTTTTGTTGTCTGTTAATCAAGTTGTCATCCATTTATGACGTAATGTATGGAACGCTTATACTGACCCACATAATAATATGAATAACATTCTTGCTTAAGTTATTAAAATCCATATAAGGCCAGTTTTTCCGTCTTAAGGCTCTAAATGTGTGTATGTGCCCATGGTGAGCATAATTTTAAAGAAATATATTAAATGTTTATTTCCACCCAGTCATATTATTCTTACATCCCATGAGGAGTAGAGAGAAACTATAGAGCGCCATGTGCAACGATCTTAATATACTGCTTCATGATACATCTGGTCTGCATTTAATAAAATTTATTACTAGCTGTTGACCGCCACATCGTACGCGTATAATTTAAAAATAATTCCCCGTTTTATGCAATGTTTTTCACTAATGTTTAGCGCCTATTAGTCCCAGCGTGAAACCTATGGCCTTCCTTAATAAATGTGCTATGCAACACTGAAAGAATTCTTTAAATCGGATTAGTGGTTCCTGAGCACGTTCAAACAATCAAACTCTTCAGTTTTACACTAATACTACCTGTTGCCCGCAATTTCATATGCGTGGAGTTTAGAAACCAAACGTTAACAAATTAACAAAAAAGCTATCCTTCTGAACCACTCTCTAACAAAAACAAAAAATCTAATAAAAACCGCACAAAACCGTTGCGTAGTTTTGAAGATATAAGCTCACATAGGGACATACAAAAATAACTTTCTTTTATAATAAGTAAGGATTAAGTATAGATTTATTATATATTAATAGGATTCAGTAAACTTCCCTGTAGCATACAACAACTATAGAATACAAAGATCGACTACAATGATATCAATTTCCGTTGAAGTTATCAATTTTCACAAAAGACGATGCTTCAAGTTTAATATTATGCAAGTCGGTGACATTTGATCAATAAAGTTTTGCTTTGATAGTAATATAACTAGAACGTAGTAATGGATATCTTACGACATATTAGTACTATGATTACTATATTTAGATGACTAGCTATGTCACACATTTTTACATTTGCATATTTGGAGTTACGAAAAAATTCTGTTGTGCTCAAATTTTTATTTGAGTAAAACAACAATTTTATTGTTTTACTTAATATTTGTTGTTCTTTTTATTTTATGACATTCAAAAGAACATTACAATAAATGGCAGTAATTTTCTTATTTAATAAAAATTTCTTAAACCATCCCTCAACTCATTACAAAATAAAATAAAGCGAAACGGCCCAGCTCTACACGAGATTTAGCGAGCCTCGTCTCCAGCCCATTTACGTCCCACTGTTGGGCACGAGCTTCCTCTAGTTTGGAGGGATTATGACATGATTATGAGTTATTTTCACTCGATTGAGATTTCTTTCTCTCTCCAGCTCATTAACGGGCCTCCTTACTTTGGGAAGGATTATTAGTCTACTGTGCCACGCTGACCAGGCGTGTTGGCATAGGGTTTATTTTTGAGTTTTCAGTCTCTCACATAGGATAATCTATGTGCAATATCCCTTAGCTGACTTTTCCAGCACCCTTGGGAGGACATGGGGTGGTGACACTTGTATTCTTAATCCGTCACAACACGGAGGCTAACGAACAACAATTGATTTTATACATAAGTTGTATAAAACTCACCCGTAATAAATTTTTCTAGTTCACTTATTTCAGCCGTAGCCAGACTACTTTGTATACATATTATTGTATTCTTATAGCACTAAGACCAAGAATTGTAATGACATCATAGAATTATTGACAATATTTGATTGTAGTACCTATTTCAAAAAATTTCACTAATAATCGTTGAAGCGTTTGTTTGTTTGAACGCGCTAATCTCAGGAACTACTGCTCCGTTTTAAATAATTGTTTCAGTTTTAGATAGTACATTTATCGAGTACGCTATAGGCTATATAACATCACGCTGCGACTATTAGAAGCAAAGCAGCAGTAATAAAATGTTGTAAAAACGAGAATTTTTTACTAAATTCTATGCGTTTGAACTAGCGGACAATATCTATGATAAATAATAGTGAAAAATAATGGGCAATAAACAAATTACAAAGTATTTTTTCATTAAATGTAAATAAATTATTTATTTATGAAAAGATTCAACTTTATTTATGCAATCAACTTTCATTCATAAAATTTTACAAATTTCAGACCACAGGGTGTGATAAAAAATAACTTAATTCGTAGTTGTCCGTCCAAAGAGTTTCATGTGATTTTAATTTTTTATTTCAGAAATCTTTAAAATATTTGGGTTTAAAAAACTGTACTGTGGTGTTTTTGCTTATGTAAATATAATTATGTGAATTAGTTATCGAGTAATATACCTAATTTACACTCGTCCTGAAATATACCGTAGAACGTGACTTCTTTTATTTATTTTAATTTTATAATTATCTTGATGTAATGTTTGGTAGCAATAGCTACCAAACATTTTGTCTGTATTCATATTTAATTAATTAAATTAAACCGACACAAAACAGACACATCACAAGCCTTTGATCACTAAAAACTTTAGAATATTTTATAATTAATCTAGCGTTAAGAAACTTTTAACTCCATCTCGGAAAAAAGAGCCTTGAAATCGTAAATTTACAAAAAGAGTTTAAGACTATGATTGTGCTATTACTTTTATTAACTTAATTTTTAGCTGCGTTCGTATCTATCAATCTATCTGTGATTTTCTCTTCTTGTAATAATCGAATGTATCTAAAATTTGGAAGAAATAAAACTGATAATTTTACCGTTTATGTATAACAATCAATACTCGTCATCATCATTCACATGCCTTTATCCTGTAATTTGGGATCGGGAATTTGACGTATATTATGATAACAATGTACTGAACCTTGTGCATGCGAGTCCAACTCGTAGTTGACCGATTACACAATTGGCATTGTTTATATTTTTTTAAATCTCTTAATTCGAAAACCATTTCGGGGAATAGAATTTCTGATCATGATCCATTAGTTTTTTTCGGAAAATTTGCTATATTAATGATTATTTTTCCAAAAAAGCAAATGATCTCTATTTGCCCTTGAGATGAAGGACTTAAAATATTAAGGGCCTACATCAATATTATCGTCGACATTTACCTATTAACACAGATAGTAGGTATAGAAAATGAAGAATTAGGGATATTTTTTTTGTTTACTCAAAATCTACTAAATATATTTTAATTCCGGTTTACGTGTTTCTATATATAATAGTTACTTATGTTTTTAAAGTTATTTCATTAGTTAATACGCGATAATAGACCGACAAATGAAAAAAATTTAAAATGAGAGAGGTTGTTTCGCTCAGATTTTCTATCGAGAAAACTTTTTTCAATCGCGTTTCTGAGTTTATGCGATCCTAGATTATATATTGAAAAAACATATACTTAAAAATTAGAGCTCTAGCCATTCAATCTAAAGAAAAAATGAAAACTTCGTACGTAGAAAAATGCACGAAGCTATTTTGGTATCCTCATAAGGCGTTCTTAGGGATATACTACTCTATGCGGAGTTGAAATTGGTCTATTATATTAGATTATTAGGTATATTATATTAAACGGGCTCCGTGGTCTAGTGGTTCATGTAATGGACTGCCGTTCACAAGGTCGCGGGTTCGATTCCCGCTTGGGCCAATCATTTGTGTGATATTCATAAATGTCATACAAATGTTTGTACTACGTCTGGGTGTGTTCTATGTATCATAAGTATGTATTTACAAAAGAAAAGTAGTTCATGTATTGTATCCGTATTCTGGTACCCATAACACAAGCTTAATAACCTTATCTTGGGACCAGAGGACGTTGTGTGAAATGTCCATGAATATTTATTTATTTATTTTTATTACGTAGTAAAGACCCAGACGCAGTACATCACATTTGAACTGTGAAGCCATCACCAAGCTGCAGCCTGGTGACAGACAAATTGGTGGCCTGACGGGAACCGATAGTAATGGGACTCCGTCACAGAGACTACACTGTCCATCTATTCAATCTTCAAGAAGCCTAAAAATAAAAAGTCGGTAATGACTCGTGGTGGATAATCTTGAGAGTAAGACCGGACCAAAGTAACGCTGTATTTTCCTGTATAACAGAAATGTAAAGTGTAGAACAAATGGTAAAAGAAAATAATGTATTCTACAATCCCAAAGCTATTGTTTTACTTTGCATTTTTTAAGCATATTTCAAACTCGGATACATAAAACGATTTTTAGCGTAACATGGTTCGCCGGGCGAGGCAATAAAGGATCAATTCTGCAACAGTAATAGTAGGTTGTATCGATATAAAACTATTTTAACATAAACATACTATGAGTATCGTATCGTTATAATAATGAAAACACTCGTAACTATGAGGATCAACAGATTGTTCTTTATTATTGTACTAGCTGTGCCCTGCGGTGTTACTCGCGGTAAAAAGGATATTAATAACTTCATTTTCTATTCCATTTTCCATTGGAAAGTTTCATGAAAATCCATCTAGTAGTCTTTATGTGAAAGCACAATAAACATAAACATTGGAGTACGGATAGAAGACCGAGGAAACGTTCGCCTTGCACGGCCAACAGTTTCAAGTATTTTATTTTGCCGCGCGTAATTCTTTTTTCGTCATATCTCCTAAGATATTCATTTAAATTTCATGCTGTAAAGAGCAGTTATAATCTATATTAATTGCGTAAGCTAACTAAGCTATTTAATTTGATGAAAAATATTACCATATACACATAAATAGCTTTTGAAAACACCCTATTGAATTTTAGAATTTTTTAGACATTATTATGGGTACAGCGGATTTCCCTTAGAAAATAGACATATGCCCTCGCGGACTTTTTTGAAGAACTATAAGTAAAAAACAATTCCTCCATACATTAGTTTGTTGTACCTCACATAGATAAGGCAGCGTTTTCATTTATAGATCGCGCGCGTCCGAGTTTCTCGGCAAATTTAATTTATTTTTAATTAATTTATTTTTTATTTATGATCCGTTGCGTATTTTTGAAGATATAAGCTCACATATAGGGACATACATACAAAAATTACGACTTTGTTTTATAAGAAGTAAGGATATTATAGGCACAGTCATCCATGTTAATAGACATTTAAAATATTGCCATCAGCCTTGTTCACTGAAATAATTTTATCAATTCAAAATTTTCTCGTAGAAGAATACCTACAATAAAACCACTCACAATGGTTAGGAATACATATGTCAACACCCCATTTCCACTCACAGGATGCAGTAACAGTCATTTTAATCAGATAACATATTCTGTGAGCGGCGGAAAACTCGAAATCAAACCCTATACCAACATCATCGTCATCGTGGCATAATAGTAAATATTTCCTCTCAAAATAAATAAGGTTTTTGCCCAACAGTGGGACATTAGGGGCTGGAGAGAGAGAGAAATAGATAGATACAAATGTTATCATCCTCATCCCATTACCCCCATGGAGTGATGCTATCTCTTTCTCTCCAGCCCAAAATCATCCCACTTTTGGGCAATAGAGACCACAGAGCGCTATCTACTACGATCCAAAGACACTTCCTTAGCTTAACGTAAGTTTACATACAAACAAACAATACAAAAATGTCTAAAAAATAAAGTTTAAAAATATCACCATTTTTAGGCTTCGCAGACGTTAGATTTAGTTTAGGTATCGTCTGAATCCAATAATTATAAGTAACGAACCGTAACTCATAGTTATACTTACGTTCTCATCAAATTGTTGGTAAAAATCTTTTTTGGGGTCAGCGTAATCCTTGCTTATCTTGAAAGTACAGTGATGAGGCGGAAATTGAATGAAAGATTAGATTTCGATTGCCGCTTAACGCACAGATATATTATTTTATAATATACTTTGATATATATTTTTGACGGGCTCCGTGGTCTAGTGGTTCATGTAACGGACTGCTGTTCCTCGTGAACGGCAGTCCGTCGCGGGTTCGATTCCCGCTCGGGACAATCATTTGTGCGATGTTTATAAATGTCATACAAATGTCTGTTCTGCGTCTGGGTGTTTTTATGTATTATAAGTATGTATTTACAAAAAGAAAAGTAGTATATGTATTCTATCTGTATTCTGGTACCCATAACACAAGCATATAAGCTTAGCTTTGGACCAGAGGACGTTGCGTGACATGTCCGTGAATATTTATTTATTATTTACTAGCTTTTGCCCGCGACTTCGTACGCGTATAATTTAGAAATCAATCTTTGACAAACAGAAGTTTAATCTTCTGCTCAATAGATGGCGTTGTACGTTTTTTAAATCGCGCTGTCGTTTCGTTCCACACATTAACACATAAGCTCGTCAATATGATTATTGTGTTATCATCCGGATTTTGCACTTCTAAATTAGTAAGGATAAGGATTAATTATTTTATTTAGAGTTATTTCCTTAGAATTTAGCGATGGGTTAATACAGCAAAATGGCGATATCTGTTATTCCTGTTACTGTTATGACAAAATAACAGGTGTCAATACCTATTTAAATAACAGGTTGTTATATTTAGAATGAACAACCATGACTGTTAATTTTTCACAGCAAATGCAAGGATGTTCTGTTACTAGTTTGTTATCGAGTATCTGCGTTGAGTATTGACAGTTGATAGTGTTTGCCTGTTATTTTTAATAACAGGTATTTCTTAATCGCAGCAACAGCTATATCTTATCATATTATATATTATCGCTGCGCAGTTAGACCTATTTTGTTGTACTCGGAGTGAATTCACAAGGATAGCATTGTTTATATTATGTTATAGTTAGTTATTAATCATAGATATAGTGCTTGTCTTCAATCTTAATTTCAAACGTATGCCGTTTTAAATTGACATTTAGGATAGAAATTAGAGTGGTAGTTATATTTTATAAATATTGCTTAAATTTAATTAATATATTATGTAACAATTGTATTTGGCTACACTATTGCATTAGGGCTAACCTGTAATAATAGCTGTATTGTGATAATAAATAAATAAATAAATAAAATCTGGTATCTTAAAATACCTGTGACGTCTACCTGTTATGATAAATACGCCTCACTCTTAGATTCGTTCCAATACTAGTTAATACTTGCGACTTTGTTTAGGTGTAGTAAACGCCAGTTAAGCGATATTGTACACAGATAACCATCAATGAAAATAAACCTTTTTTTTTCTTTTTTGTTGAGGCGGGGGAAATGCCTGACCGCACACCCCACTGTTCGGGGATAACAGAAGGGTAGTGTGGGGCCCTCACCATGTGCCTAACTCAGCTGGGGATTGGGCACTGGTACTGCGGTGATTCCGCCATCAGTTGCCCACCCAGTGGTTGCCCCGAGAGCATCCTCTCAAGGGTCACGTCTGGGCACACCGGGACGTCACCTCTACGCGGTGGGCTCTATTGGCGATAGTCAGACTGACGTCCCCGATCCAACTACCCAAGGCCCCGGCCCCGGCAAGAGGCGCGCATAGACGCGCCT
Organism: Orgyia antiqua; assembly: GCA_916999025.1. Lineage (NCBI taxonomy): Eukaryota > Metazoa > Arthropoda > Insecta > Lepidoptera > Erebidae > Orgyia > Orgyia antiqua. The sequence goes on from OU779868.1 coordinate 25,601,119, forward strand.
CCGCCGCCCGGCTCGCCGGCGACGGATCGACCCAGCCAGGGCACTTTCCTCCCTGAGTCGCACCGCCACCTCCTTCTGCGAGATTACCACCTCACAGAAAGTTGCGACCGCCGTCCAATTTCTCTCACTGGCAACCATGGCAGAAGCGATGGTCGGCAGCGAGAGATCTCCTCCTATTATTGCAGCCAGATCACAGCGCTCCACCGCCCAGGTCGGGCAAGAATCGAGCGTGTGCTGCGCCGTATCCTCGCTGCAATCACAGTGGTGACAGCTTGGGGTCGGTTCCCTCCTTGCGACCTTTTGCAGGTATTTGCCGAAGCACCCATGCCCCGACAATACCTGCGCTAGCCGGAAGGTAGCCGTGCTTACCACCGAGCCATGGCAACACGATGAGCGTCGTCGCGCCACGTGGCCTCTGTCTGCGAGCACCTCCGCCTCCAAGTCCCATGGGAGAGTCCCAGCCAACGCGCACGCTGCCTCGGTGGACACCGTGCGGTATCCATGTATAGCTCTGACCGCCACGACCCTTTGTGGTCTCCACAAGAGGGTTCTGTTCTGCATGGCAGTCAGAGATCCCACCCACACCGGCGCACCATACAGCGCCATTGACCGGACTACTCCCATGTACAGTCGCCGGCAAACGATGCTTGGGCCGCCCAAGTTTGGCAAAAGCCGACCCAAAGCGGACGCGACGTTGACCAGTTTCTCCGCAAGTCGACGCAGGTGCTCGTCAAAGCGCCAACGCCCGTCTAGGAATGAAAATAAACCCTATGCCAACACGCCTGGTCAGCCAATAGTAGATCATTATTCCTCCCAAAGTGAAGGAGGTCCGTGCCCAACATTGGGACATTTATGGACTGGAGATAGAGAGAGCGAGAGAGAGAGAGAGAGAACATAATTATATATTCTATTCCGCCACCACACGGATGCACAATTATTATAATATTAGTAGCTGTCCCGGCAAACGTTGTTTTTTCATACTAAAAAAAAAAGGTTGAAAAATAGATGTTGGCCGATTCTCAGACCTTCTGAATACGCATGCAAAATTTCATAAAAATCGGTCAAGCCGTTTCGGAGGAGTACGGTAACTAACACTGTGACACGTGAATCTTATATATAAAATTCATGTGTCACAGTGTTAGTTACCGTACTCCTCCGAGACGGCTTGACCGATTCTTCTCAAATTTTGCATACATATTCAGTAGTTCAAACCTTTTTTTTTAGTATGGCAAAACAACGTTTGCCGGGTCAGCTAGTTTTATATATAAGATTGATAAATTAACATGAATAGCACAGTTTTATTAGATTTATTAACATACTAGCTGTTGCCCGCAATTTCACGTGGAATTAAGAATTGGTTTTTTAACAAATTATATAATAACGCCATGATTTTAAACCGCTCTATCCTTTTAAAAAAAACGGCATCAAATCCGTTCCGTATCTTTGAAGATATAAGCTCATATAGGGACATACATATAGAAATTACAAGTTTGTTTTATAATATAAGTTTACTGGCTGTTTCCCGCAACTTCGTATGCGTGGAATTTAGAAACATAACTATAATAAATTATACAAAAAAGCCATCCTCTTGAACCTTTCTACGTATTAAAGAAAACCGCATCAAAATCCGTTGCGTAGTTTTAAAGGGATAAGCTCACATAGGGACAAACATACACAAATAATGACTATGTTTTATAATAAGTAAATATTAACATATAGCTTCGTTATACATACTAACATTCACGGCACGAATTCTGTAGCAATTATGCAAAATCATTGCCTACATTGTTCTATAACTCTGAGACTGTCCGAGATATGCCCAGAGCAATATACTACGTCTATCGTTGCAAATAAGAGGGTATGAACCTTAGATCTATCTATCAGTTCGTATTCGTACTATCAATTGGATGGGTTGAGTTTGTGGACGTTTGACTTTGACTTTAGACAATGGGGTAATAGATTCATATCGTGTCTTTAAAAGATAATTTTGTATCTAAGAACGTTCGTAGTAAAATCATAAGCCTGTTGGCACAGGGTTTATTTCCGAGTTTTTCGTCTCTCACAGAAGATGTTCTCTGTGTGCAATATCCCTTAGCTGTCTTTTACAGCACCCTTGGGAGGAGATGGGGTGGTGACACTTGTATTCTTAATCCGTCACGACATGGAGGGTTGGTGAATAAACATTTTATTTTCTATCATCATTCATCAACATTCTCTTGCCCTTATCCCGTAATTCGCGGTCAGCGTAACATGACTACTTCTTCATGTTACAATAGGATTTGGTTAATTTTTACCGCCGCTTGGCAGACGTCAACCCTCCATGGTTATGTGCGCAGGTGGCATACGATGTGATTCTCTCGGTCCATTGTTAACTGCGGGGAAGATATGGGAAGGTGACACTTGTATTCTTTTTGTCCATCACCTCATTTCCTTTTGTAAATCAAACAATAAAACATTATTGACTCCTATGTAAAAAAAATATGTTTTTATACTTACCTAACTGTTATCAGCGGGTTTGTACTCGTGAAATGTGAAATAACATTTTTTCGTGCCATCATAAATATCATTGTCATTTCTCAGGTTCTAGACTACCCTGTGTACCAAAATTTCTTTTAATCATGTTCAGTGGTTTCTGCGTAAAAGGCCGTCAAAAAACATCTGTCTTAGTGAAAATTTGTTATTTATTTAGGTACGCTGTGTTACCTTTTTTAATAAAAAAGTTTGTGAAGATGTTAATAATATTTTAATGAAAATGTAATGTGAGACGATTACTTTAACGACGATTATTATAAATAGTTACATTTTGCTATGTCCTTTCATCTCTAAATTAAATAGCTTTTTGTGTGGTAAAGAACAAATGTATCCATAATTTTTTTTTACTTTGAGCATTTTTACTAAAATTCGCTATCACATTAATATTAGAATATGATGAATCTAGATGAGTAGATACTTTCTCTATACAGCATGCCACTGTTGGGCACGGGCCTCCTCCACTACGGGAGGGATAATGGTCTTCTAAGCCGCGCTAACTAGGCTTGTTTGGCCATATGGTTTGTTATCGAGTTTTCCCTTTCTCACAGAGGATGTTATCCGTGTACGATCCCTTAGCTGGTTTTTACAGCACCCTGGGAATGGGGTGGTGACACTTGTATTCTTTATCAGTCACCACACGGACGTCTAGTCTAGATACTATGAGTGGATAATATGGCATTTCACTTTACATCCCCTATTTATATTTAAGCTCTATTTCTATGTAAGCATAGAAATAGAGCTATAAATAATACCAACCATAATTAATAATAACCATATTATATTTACTATTTCTTTCGGAATTTTTCTGTGTTCGTCACACAAATGATTATGCTGGCCGAAAATATAAAACCGAAAAAAAATAATAATAAACAGAGCTAAGCGATATTTCACGTCTGGACAGAGACTGATGCTTTATAAAGCGCAAGTACGTCCACACGTGGAGTATTGCTCCCATCTCTGGGCTGGCGCACCAAAATATCAGCTTGACCCACTTGACTCCCTACAACGACGAGCTGCGCGTATCGTCGACGACTCCGATATTACAGATGATCTGGAATCGTTGGAACATCGGAGAGACTTCGGGTCTCTCTGCGTATTATATCGACTTTTTCTAACAACCGAACGAACTACCTGCTGCGGTATTTCCCAAGCGCTACGACATGTCCCTCTTCAAGCAAGGTTTGAAGAGAGTAATATTCCAAAGGTAGGCAGCGGCTCGGCTATGCCTCTGGTGTTGCCTAGTCCATGAGCAGCGGATACCACTTTCCATCAGGTGGGCCGTTGGCTCGTCTGCCGCCAAAGGCAATAAAAAAAAAATCAAACCCATGACCTGGTAAACGGCAGTCCGTTATACAGACATAAAGCCATATTATTATTTAAATAAATAAATATTCACGGACATTTCACACAGCGTCCTTTATTTATTTATTTATTTATTTATAAGCAATACTTGAAATGTTTCGAAATATTATCTCTATTTAGTTGTCTAATTAAAAGTTATTAATTTCCGTTAACAATACTCCAAACTAAAAGTTACTTTCCTATGTAACGGGCCCTTAGATAATTACAGACCATGTAAAATATCTTCATAGGCGTGGATAGCTCAATATTCCTTTAGAAAACAATCACTGTGGTTATTACATTATATAGTTAGTGGACTTTAGGAAATTACATTATTTAATTTTCTAAGTTGCCGTACCCAATTCGGTTAAAGTTGTGCCAATACTCGTCGAGGAGCGTGTAATTTGGTTACTAGTGACAAGCTCCTTGGAGAATACTTCAATTAATAAATGACATTAAATTTTAGCATGTGGTCTCAAATTACAAAATAATAATATTCAAAGTTTATGCTCAGTAGTCATTGTAGGTATTATTTATTATATTATGCGTGGTCATTGTATAACCAAGGTCTTATAGGTACACAAATCTAAAACTACTTTTTACGGATATAGACGCGTATATTTGTTTTAAATTTTGGCCCGACGTTTCGGAGACTTTGCAGTCACCATGGTCACGGGTGAGTTCGAGTTCTGATAAGTACTTAATAAGTAATACTTTTTTGTGATCCAGCATAAAGCATTATATTTTTTCAATTAAACAGTTTAGTAAGTATTAGAAATCAAGCATATAATTACTTTGTTTCAGTCCTTTAAAGCTGCAAGGCTTTTAAAAGGTAATTTTAGGTAATTAAGTGTTCCGTTGAAATTTTATAAATTGAATAGAATATTAGTTTTAAATTAGGATGGTTAGTTAAAACTTTTTATGTATGTCCCTGATAATATGAAAAGAAAAGAAATGTTTACGCCTAAAGCATATAATATATGTATGTATATGGTATGCAGTTGTATATTACACCACGACTATGACATTACTGATTGAAAGATTTTGTTCCTTTAATGAAAGATATTTATTTATTTTTCTATTTAAAAATATTATCATTTATTTAATAAAATATTTACATATTTTTTTTTTTAATTTTTATGAATTCTATGTGCACATCTAAACTTGATTAAAAAATAAAAAATTATAGTGTCAATAATATAATTCGAGATTATTAACAAATTTTGCTCATTATAAAAACTGTATATTGACTAACGATTTTAATTAAGAGGGCACGATACCAAATTATGCTCCATACAAAAATATGGGTATGGTACTTCCATTTTTTCTTCGCAAAAGTTAAACCGATTTTTATTGTTTCTACGCTATATTATAGACGAAGAGTACTTATATCTATGCTTCTGTCACTTTTTTTTTTCAATACATAATAACTAGGTAAAAGAAATATGACCATCCGAAAATCCTGTTTCTTTTTGTTTTCTTTAGGTAAAGTTGCAGCGTCTATCACACAAATTTGGTAACGATTGACCAAAAAAGAAAGTGATACAAGCATAGATATACTCTTCATCTATAATATAGCGTAAAAACAATTAAAATCGGTTTAACTTTCGCGAAGAAAAAAGGGGACTACGAAACGTCTTTTTTTTCAAAGAATTTGTAGGTAAAATCTGTTTCAGCTATATTTGTCCCTTTCAGCACGGTGCTCAGGAATAGGGATAGCAATACCTAAGGCAAATACCTAAATTAGGAGTACAGTACCCTCTTAAGAGATGAAGTTTTTGACATTCCATGGTTGACCTCATGACGCGAATACGTGACCAGTCCGCACTTGACCGTTTCTTATATATTTTATATACTGGTATAATGTGTATAGGTATAGGTATATGTATAGGTAATGAATTGGGTCAATTTTCTAAAAATACAAAGTTATATTTCGTCATATAAAATTGTTATTGCTAAAATTAAGTGAAGTACTTGAGGTGGTCCTAAATAAACGTTGTGGGAATTTAAAAGGTTCAATACTTGTCGTGTGTCTTCCACGTTCAATTGTAACTAAGAGACCCTATTTATTAGTATTATATTTGAAATATCATCATCGTTACACGCCGTATTCTTATACATTGGTAACGATTCTAAGTGCACAACTAAACATAACCTACCTAACTAAATAATCTATTAAATAAAATTCACGTGTCACAATGTTCGTTGCCATACTCCTCTGAAACGGCTTGACCGATCCTTATGAAATTTTTCATGCATTTTCAGTAGGTCTGAGAATCGGCTATTATCTATTTTTCACACCCCTAAGTGATAAGGGTCGTCCACCCCTAACAATTATATGGCAAAACAACGTTTGCCGGGTCAGCTAGTAGATTATCTAAAATAAGTTGAATCGCCTTCATGTGTCTTTGATATTTTTTTTTACTATTATTTATTATAATTAGAGGGCTTTCCTCGATTTCTCAGGAGATAACCATCAGATTCTGACCTGGTACCAATGGGACCAAACGGGAACCAACAGCTTTCAAATAAAAAAAAGAACATTAAAATCGCTTTGCCTATTTAAAAGTAATGAGGTAATAAACACAAAAAAAAATAAACACACAGACGACTTGAGAACCTCCTCTTTTTTTAATAATAGATAATAATAGATGGCGTTGTACAACGCGTTGTACAACGGCGATGTTTAACTCACATTAAGTAGATTGTAGTGGAAGATTTGGTAAACATGTACGGGAACCATGATAGCTCAGATGGGAGAACAACGGAACGGTATTCCAAAGTCGTGGGTTCAAGTCCCGCTCATGGTTATCATTTTTGCCACTATAATTTAGTTTATTTATTAAAAGCATAGCAAGTCAATTGCAAAAATTAATAAACTAATAATGTGAAAGGTTAATAAGTTAAGTATAGTTGTGCACGTAAAGTTGGTACCAAACCTTAACATATACAAACAACCATCCTCCACTCTATCTAATACTAAAACTTTATCCATATAATATAACCACTATTAAAAACCCCATCAAAATTCGTTTCGTAGTTTTGAAGATTTAAGCTCACATATAATACATACATACAAAAAGAAAGTCTTTGTTCTATAATAAATAAATACGTTTTAGCTCGACGTTTCGGAGACTTGTCGGCCTAAAATTTATAATAAATACACGCGTCGAAATCCGTAAAAAGTAGTTTTATTTAAACAAACGCGTCGCACGAGTGTTAGAGAATATTATAAAAATATTTTGTAATAGGTAAAAACCAACACTATTTTTCCGAACACATTCGAGCTCAAGCACTTTTAAACAATTTTTATGCTAGTTAATAGGAGACGTTATGTTCTAAGCACGATGAGGGTATTAAAAGGGTTGCAAAATGTCATTATTCTACGTATTATCTTAGTGAAAGCACTACGTAAAATAATGACATTTTAAATATTTTCAATTCAGGACAACATACTACCCACGGAAGTACGCTATCTTTATAATTTTGTTTACATATTGTAGATTTTACCTTTTTCATATTATTACCTACATTAATTTGTTGCCAAACAAACAGAAGGTCAAGGATAGCGTGTCTTAATATGCAAATAAATAAAATATCATAGACTTTTCACACAACGTCCTCTGGGGTCCCGAGCTAAGCTTTTATGCTTGTGTTATGGGTACCAAAATGCGAATATGGCACATATACTACTTGTTTTCTTTTTATGCTGTACAGCAAAAACTAGTTATGCACTTATTAAAGACACGAACATTCATAAAAATATATAGGGACATTGATTTTTGAACGACACGGGTATAATGAGTCGTATCAAGCCGTATAATTTCATTAAATATCATCGCTATCGCCTTTTGTAACCGCTTTTGCTGCCTCAGGGATCTTTATTTTTTGTTCTCAGTATTTTTTTTATTATATATGTACCTTTTATTTTTACTTATGACAAACAGACAAACCAGGTGAAAATTTTATTACCTACGATTTTTCTTTATTTTGACTTGAATATTCAAATTATTTTTAAACAAACCATGTCATGAAATTTGAAAATAACAAACGCAATGAAATAAGTAATATCTTATTTAGGGTAATCGAGCATAAGGTATCGTCAATTGCAAATACTTGTGCGATAGGACACTTAAGATGGTCAAAGATTCTCTTCGACTGTACAATGTACATAGTGAGTGTCACAGGACATAGGAAAGTTATTACTGTTTTCTCATAGCAATAGTAAAACTAGATATTACTTAACAAATCAAATTAAAATGGGAAAAATTATCACTATGAGCCACCTATGTATGAGCCACTAGAACCCACGACCTCGGAATACCGTTGCTCTTGCTCTAGGTACATGATAACCAAATTTTCCACTACAATATTTCTCAATGCGAGTTAAACATCGCTAGATGTTTTTGTACAACGCCATCTATCGAGCGGTTTGTATCAACTCAATCGATTCAAGTCTCGCTTGTCTCACCCGTGACCATGGTGACTGCAAAGTCTTCGAAACGTCGGGCCAAAACAAATATACGCGTCTAAATCCGTAAAAACTAGTTTTATTTAAACAAATGAGTCGCGCAAGTGTTAGAAAGTATTATCTCAATTCTGTTTTTAAATTAATGAAAATCGGTATATTAAGTATCTAAATGTAACAAAACTAAATCGATACATAGGAAATCAGGAGGAAAATTCGTGGTTTCTTATCCACACCTAAGTTCAACTCGATTTAAACCCATTAACTGCTTTAAGAAGTAATTTAAAGCGACATTACATAATTTTCTAAAGGTTACAAAGATTTTAGGTTAATTATTTTAATTTGTTTGTATGTTATAAAATTATATATAACTATGACAATGGTACCGATTCTACGTGCACAACTAAACTTAACTTACTAAAAAATGAAAATTGATTGTGTCAATAACAGCTTTCCGTGATGTTAACTGAACTTTCTTATTATTAAAACTGTGTATTATAGACTAACGATTTTAATTAATATAAATGTGTACAACGAAATAGCAAGTAATAGCTTTATTGACACTACCAATTTTCATTTTTTAGTTAAGTTTAGTTGTGTACCTAGAATTGGTACCAATATATGTTTTTGTTTTTCCACATTGTACTAATTCGTATTATGGCTTCTTTGGTATTTGTTTTTTTGTCACTATAGTCATCATAGCAACACAACTTTTTCCCATGAGAGTAGGCAGAGACTATAGAGCGCCATCTGCTACGATCCAAACATAGGTACTTTCTTGTGTTCATCTATAGTTAAACAATATTCTCGACGGTTTCGATTTGTGTCCATGCTTTAAAATCATAATCCGCGTTATTATTTTTATTTATATTTGCATTTGTAATGAACTTGTTACATACCATAGTTCTGTTTTTAACAAATTAACATCGCCATGTCTAATAAGGTCACCTAAGTTTGTAAACAAAAATCATCGTTTGTAAGTCAATGTGTAAATTACAAAGAAATAAATGAAATTGCGTCTTATAAACTTAATAGCTGATAGCTGGTTTAGACATACGGGTATCAATAAAAATGATGCATGCTTTTAATATAACCTCATAAATCTTAAGGATTTATTGTCTTATTTTATCAGATTAAAAACACGCCCGATTTACGGTTTTTCTGATTCTACCAATAATGGAAAATTATTTGATTAGTTTCTATGCAAACAGCACTTCGTCGTCCTTTGGCTATCGACGTGATGATGTTTTGCTAAAATGATATAGATAATAATTACCTATTTCAAAAATTAACAAACATGCTTGTAAATTCTAAGTATTTTTTGAAGGTATTGCATTACCATCGGACCTTAACATGTGTGCAAAAATTGTGAGTGAAAAACACTTACAAATATTCCGTTACATAAATACTTGAATAGATACGTGCCGAGCTTATAAAAGCGTGGTAAAAACTACTTTATTAAGAGCAACTTTGTTTGCACTATCTTACGGCAACGATTTTATAGGTAAAATCCGGCTGAACTATAGCTGTTCCTTGGAGTGCCGCGCCTGTAGGCAGCGATACCTAACACCTAAATTGTGAATTGGCTAGGTCTATAGTGGGCTCTTAAATTTAAATAATTTTATACATACAACAAATTGTATATCATTTCGCTGTTACAGCATTGATCCTTTATAGCCTCACCCGGTGTACCATATCATGCTAAAATCGTTTTATGTATGAGAAAAACTGAAATATGCAAATGAAATGCAAAACAGGTGGGAGTTGTTGCATACAACGATGTATTTTTAATAAAACTACGAGTATATGACTTTACAAGCTTTTATTTAGTTTTACATGTCCCATGTTTGTTTGTTACCAAATGTTGAAAGGTAAATTCGATACATTTTACGGGTGGGAATGAGCTGGATTGTTACGTACACATGTATATCATCCGTGTGGTGACAGGTTAAGAATGCCGAGTGTCACCTCCCCATTTCCTTCCCAGGGTGCTGTAAATATAAAAATGTTGTGAAATTGAATATGTTGTCAATGTATTACTGTCTTTACGTATCTAAAATTGTATTGAAATAATAAATAAAACAGGTACAAGACTGCAATAAATAATTTATTTATTCATTTATCTGTTGATCTAGGAGTTCAAGTTCCTCTGTTGTTTCCATTTCTATATTAGAACGTATTTCAAAAATATAAGATAAAATTTATCCTTTATGAAAATAAAAAAAACCCAGTACGCATAACACAACATAGAAAGGCTTTTATTTCAAAACGTTGCTATTTTAAGCTTGGGTTCGAAGGCTCTATCATATCAAATTATGTTGTGTGCAATAAAATTTCTAGGCAATTCCTATATTATAAAGCGATACTTTACGTATTATACGAAAAAAAACATACAGACAAAATGAGAACCTCCTCCTTTTTTTGGAGTCGGTTAAAAACTATTCTTGCTAATGTGATTCTCGTACGGAACTATAAGACAAGGAAGATGATTATGACAAAACAGGTGGGGTTAGTCGAATCCATTGATAAGGAATGTTGCCAATTTATATTCGTTTAAACTTAGGCGAAATGCCTAGCGTGTTAAATAGCCCACTTCGTTACTGTACGAGCCCTAAACTCTATAACAATAATTGCTTAAATCTGCCGAACTTGGTTCTAAACCACAAGTTATACGATAATTTTAGGTGAAAGACACTTATGTATTAAATCTATTTAAAACTAGCTGCTGCCCGCGACACCATTTGCGTGAAATTTAAGACAACTGGGCAATTAGAAACTTAAAGCGTGTTTTTCTGAAGGAATTAAATAATATCCCGGGATAAATTTTAACCTATACTTTAAATTAGATTTCTACCAATATAATAATATCACTGAAAACGGTATTCAAATCCATGCATTAGTTTAGAAGTGATGCGCGTACAAACATACAGACTAAAATTTTGTAAACCATTAACTGCTATTACGCCAATGAAGACCGCCTATCCATATTTTTTTCAAGATCTTGTAAGTAAATCGACTTTTTAGGTTTTTGTTATATGTAGTGTATTATAGATATCGTAAATAATCCCTTGAATTGTTCAAGTCATAATAATTTAGAATGTCAGTTTCCACATTACAAGGATTTTGTTGGGGTATATATTATTATTAAGATAATCCTGCTAAATCGTAAACGGTACGATATTTCTTTGACGAGCCTCGTGGTTGAGTGGTTCATGTAACGGACTGCCGATCAAGAGGTCGCGGGTTCGATTGCCGCTCGGCACAATCATTTGTGTGATTTTTCTAATTTTCATACAAATGTTTGTACTGCGTCTGGGTGTTTCTGTGTATTATAAGTATGTATTTACAAAAGAAAAGTAGTATATGTATTCTATCCGTATTCTGGTACCCAAAACACAAGCATATAAGCTTAGCTTGGGACCAGAGGACGTTGTGTGAAATGTCCACGAATATTTATATTTATTTATTTATTTATTTCTTTAAATATTGAGAGTTAAATGTTAGTTTCGCAAGCCCAGTCAGGTGCTGAAATGATGATGAAGTAATTCTACTCTCAGTTTTGATTTAAAGCTGGTACTATCAAAGGTCATTAAGATTACCAAATGACTGAGATTTTGCTATGATTGGGTGCCAGATATTGTAACAATTTACAACTACAAGTGACTACTAACACTACTAACAGTAACTGATGTGATAATGCTAATAATGCGGTGATGTAATGTGATAATGCGGTGATAATGCTTAACTTGATAAGACAATGGTACCAATTCTATGTGCACAACTAAACTTAACTAAAAATGAAAACGATTATGGCGTATTTCGATTTATTGGCTATTTTGTGGTGTACCTACATTGTTATTGATTAAAATCGTTAGTCTATAATACAAAGTTTTTATAAAGAAAGTTTAGTTAACATTGCCGAATTGTGTTATTAACACTATCAATTTTCATTTTTTAGTTAAGATACGTTTAGTTTCCCACGTAGAATCGGTGAAATTGTAACTTCAAGTATGACAGGCCAACATTCCGCATAGAATCAGTTAAGTCATAATTAGCGATTGAAATATCCGACAAATCAAATTCTAGAGCGCTTAACCTGACTATTGGCCGCAAGGAGATTTCTATCAATTAAATATTTGAATATCTATTATAAATTAGTTGTAAGTTTCTTACTCCCTATTTAATTAATCCGACTATTGTTGTAGCGTAATAATATCCGATGAGTAGCTTGCTAACTATAAAGTAAATGAAAATACAATACAAGTAATAAATGGAGAAGTTAAATAGATACAAAAGACGTCTACCATGTTTCGCAGACTAAAATTAACTTAATTATTACAAGTAATATGTTTGATAATGAGAAAAAATCTAATCTCGTGGTCAATTACACATTTAAGGTAAAACTTCACAGTTCACCTAACTGTGTAGTAGAATAGTTAGATAATAATGATTATGTTTAGTGTTATTACAAAATGAATACGCCACCACTTTTTTTTCTTTTATTTAAATCTTAATACGCTTGGTTATAAGTATGTAGAATCAAGACCATAGGGTTTTTGGGGAATTCAACCCCTACCAAAAAGTTAAAAATTATAACAAAATTATAAATATCAAATTTTTTATTGTGTTTATCCACAGATCACCCCCAATTCGCAAAGTCAAAGTTACTAACAAAATCAAATCAAATAAATTTATTGTGATCACAGATAATAACAAAGATATACTTAATAATTATGTACAATAGATTAACTATGCAAAAATAGTTTATAGGTTCACTATGCGATAATAGCGCATACATTTAGTGTACGTAGATCGCCTTGCATTTCGAATCTAATGGAAGCAATCTATCTATGTGTTTATTACACTCGAAACTATGAGCTGGCTCCTGGCTGCAAAGTTTTAATCGATAGAATCTCACACACGGTGCAACAATTATGCCAAATTAGTGCCCACACCGTTCCGTACGTATCCGAGATCTATAGTAATTAGTAGCTACGATGATTAATCTGTGGTTTCAAATAAGAGAGTTTCCAGTTTTGACCTTTGATCAGACTACCGGTACGTTCTACCATAATCAGTTAATCAATAAGCATGATTTTGCTACGTTTGGACATTTGACAGAGGTATTTGGCAATTGGAATGGCAAATTAGCAGATGTGTAGTTTAAATAAAACTACTTTTTACGGATTTAGACAAGTATATTTGTTTTAAATTTTGGCCCGACGTTTCGGAGACTTTGCAGTCACCATTGCATATGATATAGTTTATAGTAAAAGTCTATCTTTATGGTCAATGTAAAATTAAAATCGAATGTGGGTAAACCCTGTAATAACTGATCGTAGAAGACACATTACAGCTCAGTCTCACCCGTGACCATGGTGACTGCAAAGTCTCCGAAACGTCGGGCCAAAATTTAAAACAAATATACGCGTCTAAATCCGTGAAAAGTAGTTTTATTTAAACAGATGAGTCGCGCAAGTGTTAGAAAATAAGATGTGTAGTTACTTTTATTCTTGCATCATTTGAAAAACATAAACATGGTCAAAGAGATATAAACTTATATTAAATAAATATATGGCATATGGTACTCTTGAAGACTTTTATATTCGATCAGTAGAAAAAAGATCTACCTACACCTGAATTGGTTCAAACCATTACTTTTAGAGATTACCCCGTATATTACATACATATAACAAACCTTCCTCTCTCACCCGTGACCACGGTGACTGCAAAAGTCTCCGAAACGTCGGGCTAAAATTTAAAACATCTACACGCGTCTAAAACCGTAAAAAGTAGTTTTATTAGTTAAAGTTTTATTTAAACTTTCCTTCTTTAATAAATAAAATACTTATAGACATTCCACACAACGTCCTCTGGTCCCAAGCTAAGCTTTTATGCTTGTGTTATTGGTACCAGAATACGGATATACTAAATATGCTACTTTTACTTTTGTAAATACATACATAGTAAGACATAGTAAAAACGCAGCCGCAGTACAAACATTTGTATGACACTTATTAACATCACACAAATATAATTGTACCATGCGGGAATCAATCTACCTTTGAATGGTAGTCCGTTACATGAACCACTAAAGCACGAAGCCCGTTGAAAGCAATCGTAACTATAACAAAATCTTTTCTCCACTGAATATTCTCCACTGAAGACCTACTAATGTTGAACTTAGGCAGAAGTTTTAACAGTCTAATTAAGTTTGTACAATTTCTATTGATACTGTAATCTAGTAACTCCAATAAATTCTGTAAATCAAAATGGAAATTAATGCAAATAATATCCAGAACGGATTCGAACGCCGTAGTAATTTGTAAAGTTTATGGGGATTCGAAGTTTTACTCTCTTTCGTATAATTTTATTTCAATTACCTATATCCCACCAAAAACATAATAATAACTACAGAAAGGGCGTTGTTTGCAACAGAATTCTTTTACTACAAAGAGTAATCAATCGCGTAAAACCAAGTCAGAATATCTTCTGACTTGGTTTCTTGGTTGGACTTCTATCGAAGAGTGTATTAAAACTGTATATATGTAAGTAGTACTATAGTAGTATTCAGTCACATTCCTAAAATTCCATTCACCAGATTTTGCGTCAAAAAGCAACAAACATCCTTACATTCATCTATATATTTTTTGCAATCTTTTACGTTTAACTGAAGGTTTAACTCGTGCGAATTTTACTATCTATACTAATCGAGTTGGCGCAAACCGCTCAATAGATGGCGTTGTACACAAAACATCAGAAGATTGTAGTGGAAGATTTGGTAAGCATTTATGCGGGAACCATGATAGCTCAGATGGGAGAGCAATGGAACGGTATTCCGAGGTCGTGGGTTCAATTCCCGTTTAAGGTTATCATTTTTTCCACTATAATTTAGTTTATTTAGCAAAAGCATAGCAAGTCAATTGCAAAAATTAATAAATTAATGTATCTCTACTAATATCATAAAGCTGAAGAGTTTGTTTGTTTGGACGCGCTAATCTTAAAAACCACTGGTGCGATTAGAAAAAATATTTCAGTGATGGATAGTACATTTATCGGGGAAGGGAATATAACATCACACTGTGACTAAAAGGGGTGATATAATTATATCTATACTAATAAGTGATGTTATGTTATGCTTATTGACACCTGTTTAGAGCCAATTATTTACTAATATATTTTAGCTGAATTAGGATGTGAGACTGTTGTGTATCTTTTTTATGATTGTTTTGTTATTGAAGTTTTCCGTTTTGTTGTTACTGTTGTTGACTAGTTCTTACAGGGCGATTAGTCGAAGCGATTATTAGAACAGTCACTAAGCGACAAAGCCTTTCAATAAAAGAAAAAAAAGGAGTAAAGATTATTTATTTGTTTGAACCTAAATCGAATTACTTAGGTACTATAAAATTTAGAACCCTGGGTTAGATTTTCCAAATATGTTTGACAATAAGTCTATAATATTAATTGTTATTCTTTATTACCCGTTATTATAGTACCTACTAAAGTTACCTGCTAAGCCAAATCGTGATCTATGCTAGTCTAATACTAATAATATAAAGCTGAAGAGTTTGTTTGTTTGTTTAAACGCCCTTATCTCAGGAACCTCTGGTCTGATTTGAAAAATTCTTTCAGTGTTGGATAGCCCTTTTAGCGAGGAAGGCTGCAGGCTATATAACATCACGCTGCGACAAATAGGAGAGAACATTTTCTAAATTCTACGCGTACGAAGTCGCGGCCAATAGCTAGTAGATAGTATAAGATGTCATAGCGTGTGTTTTTTTTTTAAATTTAATGCAATTGCTAAGCAACAAAATTAGGGAGCATTGTTAGAAAAGCAGTTGCTGTAGTAAATTACGTACATCCGTTATTTCGTAACACAATAGACCACATATAATGATCATAGAAAATACAGTATCATAACGAACTATGCTCAATGATTGTCTACGTGATAAGATTTAGAAGTGATCTCTAGGCTAAGGAAAAATATCTGAAAGATCATTTTGCTGTATTATATTTGCCATTATGTATGTACCTACTGTCTTTTTTAGGGTTCCGTACCCAAAGGGTAAAAGCGGAAACCCTATTACTGAGACTTCGCTGTCCGTCCGTCCGTCCGTCCGTCTGTCACCAGGCTGTATCTCAAGAACGGTGATAGCTAGACAGTTGAAATTTTCACAGATGATGTATTTCTATTGCCGCTATAACAACAAATACTAAAAATAAAATAAAATACATATTTAAGGGGGGCTCCCATACAACAAACATGATTTTTTTACCGTTTCTTGCTCGATACTAATAACGTTGCCTTATGTTGCATAGATAATGGTACGGAACCCTTCGTGCGCGAGTCCGACTCGCACTTGACCATTTTTTTTTTCTTAGTTTATTTCCTGACCTTCAACCGGGTGTAGATGGTGTGTGCCTGGGAGCCTGACCATGACCCGGCAAGGGCTGGCCCCATCAAGAGGGGCTCAGCGCAGTGGGGGGGATGTATGTACCGTTAGCATTTATCCCTAGTTCGTAGTATTGATGTTATCTTCTGTACATGATGTCGTGGGTTCGATTTACTCTCAAATTTATTTATATTGTGGTTTACAACAGACGGACTTAATTTCCTAGGCATTGTCTTTCTTTCATCCTTGGGTAGAAATTTGAAGAATTTCGATGTAAGATAAATTAGGTTATTTTAGCGAAATTTAAGTTAATATCTGTCAACAGCGACCTCATATAAGTGGTATTTGAAATCACCTTTTCCACATTAAAACCTTATATCAAAAACTATCCTATCACCAAATGTTTAAATAAATTGGGTAGTTTGAGCGTGAAAGACGGACAGACATACTACAGACATACCTACACATACATATAGGACATATAGGATTACATAAGTTACCTAACAATTCCTTATACTGCTGACAAATTACAAAATTGTTTCAGAAATATAAAGAATCATGTTTTTATTAGTATATCTTTTTGTATGTTTCGTGATTTACGCGACTGGCAGAGATGAACAACACTTTCCGTAAAAAATTTACTCGTTCCTTTGATGTACTCTTATATTAGAAAAGGCAACAGTAATTGATATCTCAAGGCTCCAGACTAATCATTTGGTGGATTTATAAAATAATATTTTGCTTTGTCACAAGAAAATTTAAAAAATACTTTTTTTATATACAAATGTACTCTGAGACGGATTAATAAATGTATAGTTTGGTTAATCCTATGGTTAATAAATAAATAATAAATAAATATACACGGACATTTCACACAATGTCCTCTGGTCCCAAGCTAAGCTTATTAAGCTTGTGTTATGGGTACCAGAATACGGATATAATACATAAACTACTTTTCTTTTGTAAATACATACTTATAATACATAGTAAACACCCAATAATCTAAGTATTGTGCATGTATGACTAATTTTATGACTTTACTAGCTGTCCCGGCAAACGTTGTTTTGCCATACAATTCTGTGTAAAAATCAACAACAAAAAATTTCATCAAAATCGGTCCAGCTGTTTAGGAGTAGTTCAATTACAAACACACGTACAGAAGATTTATATATATAAAGATATGAAGCATATAAAGTGTGTTTAAGTTGTACCAGATGGCGCTCTATTGTCTATTATGATATAAAGAATGGACCCTGATAGGATCAGAATTGTGTCCACTTCCCTGTAATTTCAGCACTTCTTAATAACAAATTGGTTATCAAAATTTAGTAAATACAATTTACTTATAGAAAACTCTGTGCTTACTCAACTGTCGAATACAGTCAGAACCCAGTAGGATTCAGTCCACATACAGAACAATTAATTGTGCATGAAAGTGGCATAGGTACAATTCTGATACGCCATGATGATATCAAAAATCTAGAAGCACAAAAATTTTAAACCAAAACAACATGCCAATTGTTTTACTGATATCATACACTAACTTTGCGCTTTGGAATCGCAATAACTTATCTTTACTTATTATAAAATTAAGCCGATATTTTTGTATGTATGTCTCATGTAAGCTTATATCTACATAACTATGCTACGGCTTGCGATGAGATTTTTTTTAATACATAGAGTGGTTCAAAAACATGGTTTTTTTGTATAATTTCTATTAAGGTTTGGTTTCTAGAGTCCACGCGTACGATGTTGCGAGCAACAGCTAGTAGTAAATAACTTCAATCACTGCACGACCTACGCTTCAAAGTTTTAAATTAAATTTCATGTATCTAATTCTACTCATGTTTCAATGTAATTTATATGTATCTATATTTACAACGATATTATTTATCCTTTTAAGCTATTGTATAGCTTCTATCGCGGGCCTTGAGCGTGGAGACTAAATGCACAAAATTCGAAATTTCAGTTCCGTAACAAAGATAGCGTAACTAAAAAATACTACACACGGCGCTGCTGCAGTAACGCCGCGCCGTTTCGCTGTTCGCGCTATTAACTCATGTCAGTTTTGGCGTTAGTTTTAATTTGATTGACATTTGATTGACAATCACCATTTTATCATAATTACCATAAACAATGGACAGATGTAAGCATCAGTAAATAAGGATTATTATTAAGGATTATTATTAATAGGTATTTAGATTCTTACATAAATAAAATAAATAAATAATTATAATTGCATAATATAATACACATATAATTGATAAAAAATACTATGCAATAGCTTTACCGCGGCAGTCCCCGAGTGCCATACGTCTTTTTTTATCTATAGATTGTCGCGTAGTTATATTCTACGCAAATAAAACTACGCGACGATCGAGGGCTGGAGAAGTTCGTTTTTATATCCAAGTACTAAAAAGTATAATAAAGGTTTTTCAAAATTCCATTACATTGGCCAAAATCCGTTTTGGAGTAGAGTGACAGGGACTGGAACTATCGTAGTAAAACATATGCAACTTTAGGAAAAAAATACTTAAACAAAGATAATACCATAGACACAGTACTAATTCGTATTCTTTATCGATGATAATACCTAGGTACGTAATAGCACTTATAAACTTATTTTTTGTTAAATCGAAAGTTTAATGTTAAAGAATAGTTCCAACGTGAACTTTGTACTGTCGTTACTTTTGTTTGTTCTAGAAGTATTTCACAAATATTTTATGCCGCAGTCATAAACTATCTTAGTAATCTTTTCTAATGCGGACATAATATATTATTTAGGCTTTTGTAATGAATTTCACTCACCAGTGTATATTTTTCATTTGTAAATCATTACAGGTTCGTCTTCTTCTTTTCCGTTCTAATCTATTAAAACTAAACACACAGTTTTATTTAACAATGTCTCTCTCTCCAGCCTCTTAACGTCCCACTGTCGGGCACGTGCCTCGTCCACCTTGGGAAGGTTTGTGGTCTAGTATACCGCGCTGATCAGGCGTGTTGAAATAGGGTTCATTTTCAAGTTTTCCGTCTCTTACAGAAAATGTCACCCCTAGCTGGCTCTTACATCACCTTGAGGACACGCATGTAGTCCTAATCCGCCATCACACGTATTTTTTTACTACTTAATAGTTAACTCTCTCTCTCTCCAGCCCATTTACGTCCCACTGTTGGGCACGGGCCTCCTCCACTTTGGGAGGGATTATGGTCTACTGTGCCGCGCTAACCTCAACTGCCTTTTAAAGCACTCTGGGGAAGAGATAGGGTGGTGACACTTGTATTCTTACTCCGTCACCACACGGACAATAATTAACTACAACATATTAATTCTATACCTATCTGAAACTAACGATAGCAATGAAATTCTGTTATTTGAGTACAAATTTACAGTACAAAAGAATTGAAAAGCGCTACAGTAAAG
Organism: Orgyia antiqua; assembly: GCA_916999025.1. Taxonomy (NCBI): domain Eukaryota; kingdom Metazoa; phylum Arthropoda; class Insecta; order Lepidoptera; family Erebidae; genus Orgyia; species Orgyia antiqua. The sequence continues at coordinate 25,621,274 of OU779868.1, forward strand.
TCGGCACTATAACTTTATAAAAGCCTTTGACAGATTCTCAGTATTCTTTTAAGTTTTATTTTATAGTTAGCTTTCTGATCGGAAAAGTATTTTACTTTTAATAAAGTACAGTTAGTGCATAGTCTTCTGGACTATGTATCAATACACCCGTATTTATTGTAGTTGACATCAATTTGAAATATTATACTGTTTATTAAGTTTCATGGATGTTAGCTCGAGGAAAGCATTTAATTTTTCTGCATCTCAAGAAACTTAAAAACCATATTACATTTGACCAGCTGTTACCCGAGACTTCGTACGCGTGGAATTCAGAAAAAAAATCCGTTTTTGCAGATGCTTCGCTTCTATTGGTCGCAGCGTGATGTTATATAGCCTAAAGCCTTCCTCGATAAGTGGACTATCCTATAGTGAGAGAATTTTCAAATCGGACCAGCGGGGTTCCAACAACCAAACAAACAAACAAATTCTTCAGCCTTATATTAAAGTATAAATAATGCACACTTAGTGGATAGTCTTCTGGACTTAGTATCAATACAATTGTACCTACCTATTTATTGTTCTTGACATCGATTTGAAACATACTGATTCATTTTATAATAATTACTTTTTATAAAGTTTCATGGAGAAACTCGAGAAAAGCATTTCATTTTTAGGGTTCTGTGTCCGAAGAAACGTAAAAACCCTATTATTTTTTATGTGGATTTGAGATTAGGTCTTGTTGTTCTGCTATTCGTAATAATAATAAATATTCATGGACATTTCACACAACGTCTTCAGGTCCCAAGCTAAGCTTATATGCTTGTGTTATGGGTAGGTACCAGAATACGGATAGAATACATATACAACTTTTCTTTTGTAAATTCATACTTATAATACATAGAAGTTTGTGCATACGCTGATCCACTAGTCTATCAGCTATCATATCAGCATTTTATAAGGATAATGAAATCTTACTTATGATCCGTATTTAATAGGTAACAGTAATAACATTCTAAATATACTATAATAAAAATAGAAAAACAGCGGAAACAGCCACGAGCATGAAACTACCCGCATGTGCAACTTCCATGATTGGCAATTTAGTAGCGCAACTCTTTGCGTCTATTATACCTATTTGCACCGCTCATATAGTCTGAAATCCAGTTAAAAATAAAGAAACTAAAACATATGTCCTGCAGTCCACCGGAAATTAAATGGTACTCAACTAGATGTCCGGTTGCTTACAAAGTCGATACACACATATAGTATGGGGTCCCAGGACAGAATGACTTTCCTTATTTTCACAGCGAAGAAATTTTTAAGTAGTGTTTGTACGTACTACCACTCTATGAAAAGAGTTTTAGTACGTACCTTATCCTATATCTACCTACATCTCATCGTAGCATCGCTGAAAAATAAGTGAAGTTATTCAGCCCTGGGATCCTATACATAATGCAAGTGTGAAGTTAACCAGATCCAATAGCTTCTCGAGCAAGCCACTGAAAATGTTCCAAACAGAATTTTTTAATAAGAATCAGAGATAGAACACGAGTGTTTGAAAACGAAAATAGAAGTAATATTTTACAAATTGATTTCAGAATTGGCAGATTTCTAATTTCTAATATCCGTAATCTTGAGATGATTTAGAAAATACTAGTTCTCATTTTAAGTTGTACAAAGGAAACCCTTAAGTCTAAAAATATATTATTTTGTTATCCAAATAAATAAACAGAAGCCATTTCAAAGGAATTGATCATAAAAATTTGTGTTACCAGTGATGACTTATGGAACCGAGACGTGGTCTCTGAATGTCAGCCTCATAACAAAACTCAAAGTCACGCAGCGTGCTATGGAGAGGGCTATGCTCGGTGTTTCCCTACGCGATAAGATCCGGAATGCGGAGATCTGTAGAAGGACAGATGTGTACGACATAGCCCGAAGAGTTAGCACGCTGAAGTGGCAATGGGCAGGCCACATCGCTCGACGATCTGATGACCGTTGGGGACGGAAGGTGCTCCAGTGGCGACCATGAACCGGACGACGCAGCGTGGGGTGGCCCCCAACAAGGTGGACTGACGATATCGTCAAATACGCTGGGGACCGCTGGATGCAGTTAGCGCAGAACCGCGCGTTGTGGTGTTCTATGGGGGAGGCCTATATCCAGCAGTGGACTGTGAAAGGTTGATGGATGGATGGATTATAAAAACGCTTAAATGGTTGTGGTTTCAAAATCAAAGTTTACCGAAAAGTCTTTTTTCGAAAGCTTTGAATATTCTTATCTCTGTGGCGTAAAAGTTGGGTGACTGTCACGGTTGTATTACCTATTCCGTAAAATGAAAATAAGACAAGTGTAAGTTACCGCCGTATGCGGAGATAATGTAATTTTTTCTAATTATCAATGTTATTCCTAATAGAAAGCAAATTGACCAAGATTTTGACTGGTTAATTATAAAAAATTCTGCCTTTAGCATTGCTCTCCACTCTAGAACTGCTCTATCGTTTCTCCGGCAGATATGGCCAGCCCGTTGCTACTTTATCGAGGTTGCTCTGCAAGATCTCCTAATATTGACGTTAATCTCCACGGATCACCTCCGACAGATAAAGCATTACGAGATTTTTGATAACGACTAAACGTTCTAGGCACAGGTTGCAGGCATACGTTTGGTGAAAGTTGCCTTGCGTGCAAAATCTATTGGCGATGATCTGTGTTTATCCCTCAAATGGCATAGCTCACATAGGTAGGTACGTATCATTATTAAAAATAGTTGATCATCATTATTCTCTGCCCTTTTTCCCAATTATTTGGGGTTGGCGAAACATGTTCTCTTCCTCCAAACGCTTCTGTCACACGTTGTTTATGAATTTACATCCATCTTCTTTCTATCCTGTTTCACACAATCCATCCATCTTTTCTTTGGTCTGCCTTTGGCTTTACATTCATCTACTTTTATATTTAAAACTTTCTTGACAATTCCGCTCTCATTCTGTCTCATTACATATCCATACCAAGACAGACGCACGCTTCTCAACTTTTCATTGACGGGCGCCACTTTCATACTTCTTCTGATACATTTTGGACATATTTTTTACATTATTCAAAATAGTTGATAAGTGATCTAAATAAAAAACTTTTATTATAGATATTCATTTTATTTCATTCATAACTTTGACAGTGGTAGTTAACAACGATCTAACTATTAATGGGTATTCAAACATCCAGTTGTCGAATAATTTATAATCTAAATATCTATTAGAATATTAATTACATGTATGTACGTAGAGTAGCATTTAAAAAGACAGACTCTAATAAATATCTTACAAATCCATCTATGAAAATTGACTCGAATAAGAATTACACATCGACCCAGCCTAATAATAAAAGATTTTATTTATTCATTAATGCCTTTTCCCCTTAAATTAAATAAATAACATTTTAAATTTTGGAACATTTATTCAGAGTAATGTAAATAATCTTTAGTATCAAATACATTTAGTCTTGTACCTCTTAATTATCTTTTGGTAGCTTCAAATTGTTTTAAACACTGACCATCAAATTATTTTAAAATCAATGGTACCAATTCTAATAGCACAACTAAAACTAACTTAACTAAAACATGAATGTGATAGTGCTATTAACACAATTCGGCAACTAAACTTTTTTATAATATTATTTAAAATATACGCAACTTATTCAAATAAAATCACTTTTTAAGGATTTAGACAAGTATATTTGTTTTAAATTCTTCAAAACCTCGGGCTAAAATTTAAAAACCAACTTACACGTCTAAATGCGTAAGAAGTGCTTCTATGTAAACTTTTTTATAAGAAGTATGTAATGTAGAATTATGTCTCAAATTAATATTAACGTGTAGAACGAAATAGACCAACTAAGTTTTTGAAGCAACAGAATTGGTGCCAATACCTATCACAAAATTTAATTAATATTTTTTTACTTTGACTTACTGCATCCTCACAAGGGCATCAACATAATATTCGTCTTTAACATGATATTAAGAAGCAAGCTGAGCATACATGGAAGCCTTAAATATAATATTAAAATTCTACATGCTATCTTGTATATTATATAATACAGAATTCATAAATGCCGGTAGCTGCAATTTTATAGAGGTGAGTAGGTACCTAATAATTGTGAAGTCAATATAAATAAATAAATAAATAAATATTCATGGACATTTCACACAACGTCCTCTGGTCCCAAGCTAAGCTTATATTGCTTGTGTTATGGGTACCAGAATACGGATATAATACATATACTACTTTTCTTTTGTAAATACATACTTATAATACATAGTAAACACCCAGACGCAGTACAAACATTTGTATGACAATTAAAAACATCACACAAATGATTGTCCTGACCGGGAATCGAACCCGAGACCTCATGATCGGCAGTCCGTTATATGAACCACTCCACCACGAGGCCCGTCACTACGGTTTTAATAAGTGTTTGCTTAGATGTTAAAACTTCGGCTAATTTAATAAATATTATTATTAAACGAATCTATATATCAATGACGCAGTATTTTAATATTGTATTTTATTTAATTTACATTAAAAACAATAAAAATTAAAATTTATATTAAAAATGTTCTACTGATGTAGATCACTCAGAGAGCATATTAAAAAAAACACAATGTTCGATTTTTGAAAAATGAAATTTACTTTTTTTTTATTGACTTATATCTTTTTATTTTTAACAAATCAACAACAGTAACCAGACAAAGAAAGGTAACAACCAGTAACCAGAAAAAGAAAAGGACAGAGCGTGTAACTAATAATAATAATTTTGTTGGTCAGCATCTAACTTGAGTATTTTTTATCATGGCATGCTAAAAATTTTAGGTCTATAAGAATTTTCTTACATACATACAAAGATAGTTTTATTCAATTACAAAGGAAAACTTGAATTATTAGATTAGACGCCATGTAATAGACTAGTACACAGGAAAGATGAATATTATAGTTACAACATATATTAATCTACTTTTTAAATACAAAGAGTATTTCTATGGACAGACAATTCTTACGCCATCGGCTTTAATTTTTTTTTTATTTACAATAATCATAATTTTCAAACAACATTATAATTCTTAAAATCAACGTTATAAATAAATAAACTTTTTTTTTGTATTTTTGAATGCATTCTGTTATATATTTTGATATCACAGTAAAGTTACATGTTTTGTAACTAAACGATAAATAGAATAAATACATCCAGAATATGGTTTCAAAGAATATGTAGTTCTGTAATACCAACATTAACTAAATGTAAGTTTATACCACGTTCCTGAGCAGTTCGTCTGATGATAACATGCCATCCTGTGAACAAAACAGCACTATTAATCAAAAAGTTTAATAACTATTTCCAAAGTGTTACAGATCTTTTCGGAAGGTTAAATTTCTTTTAGTAAAGTGTTAAAAAATAGAAAAAAATTGGGATATGTGCGAGAAAGTAAAAATAAGGACATGATTCAAGTTAAGAACCATTGAATGCTATAAGAAAACAACGTTGCTCTAAAAGTATTTTCGACAAAGAAAACATATAGTAGATTTTCTTTTGGATGGAAAAAAGCCAGAGTTCAAGCTTAATTTTTAAAAAATTCTTAGTATAAAAATGGCACCTAGCATTTAAAAGGATAGGTTTTGACCAAATATTCAAAGATATAAAAAATTGAAAAAAAATTGTTGCTGATTTTAACCTCTTCGGTAGTACTGTCTACTACAATTCCTTTAAGGAAGTGAATTTTTTATATAATTACTAGCTGACCCGGCAAACGTTGTTTTGCCATGCTAAAAAAAAAAAGAAAAGAGGTTTGAAAAATAGATGTTAGCCGATTCTCAGACCTACTGAATGTGCATACAAAATTTCATAAAAATCGGTCTAGCCGTTTCGGAGGAGTACGGTAACTAACACTGTGACACGTGAATTTTATATATTAGATATATACAATATGTATCATAAAAATACTGAGTTAAGTTTGTTACTGTTTGTTAACGTATACGTCCTCAAAGAAAATTTGCATTATAACTAATTGTACCAAGCTGTCAGTTCAAAGATATCTCAGAGGGTGATGGGCAGATTACCTTAAAGAGTAAAATACACATCTCAGTATATTATTATGGACGTTGCATTTCTAAGATCTTATAATAATTCATATCAAACAAGTTACTAAAGTAAATTTCTAAAGGTTCATACTCAAAGTTAATTATACCTTTACGTAATTTACTCGCTTATAGATCGAATTACTTGCCTAATTAAATATTTTTGCAAATTAAGTACATAATAAACTCGATATGAAAATTTCAAGAAACTTTAGTTACTTTTCTGAAACAAATATTTTCTTAATCTTTACGAGTAATTGCAAAATTTTGTGCCACTTCACGTTTATTACCATAAGAAGTAGACTAAAAAGTTTAGGGTCTTAATAACGCTTGCAATTTTTTTTATTTGGATTGATTACTTTGAGTAACAGGTATTTGCGTTTATTATAGATCGTTATGAGAATGGAATCTATAAGAAGTATTAAGTATTTGATTAAATGAATCTCGCTAACACAAATTTTAACTGGCAAGATTTTCATTAACGTGTTAAGTACTAAAAATCGCTTCAAGTCGTGAATGGTAATTGCAAGTACACATGAATTCGCGAAATTAGAGCAGCCAATATCCTGAAGCGGAATGCAAAAGACTTGCTCTCTTGTTTTTTTACTGACTTTTTTTTCTTTTGTTCTTTTTCTTTTTTTTCCTTTTTTTTCAGGAATGGAAAAGAACAATATTTACGTATATAATACTTTTCAAGAAAGGAATTGAATAAAAACATATTGTATAACTCATAGATACATGAGTACCAGTTCACGATAGAGAGCACTCAATAGATCTAACATAATACATCCAAGTATGAAACGATTAGAGATCCATTAGTACTACACTTAGTTAGAGACTTAGAGCTCTCGAAGATAAGTCTATGTGCTCAGATTTTGAAACTAACTTGATATATTATAGTTATGCGAAGTTTCTTGCTTGTGAAAGGTTACAAGCTCATTTATAATTCATATTTAATAACTGCATAATTATACTTTTATTTAATAACCATAATTCATTCAATTATTAATTGTTTATTTTTATCAATATGATGACGGGTTAAAAATACAAGTGTAAGTAACACATTTCCTACCTAGCGTGCTAAAAAAATATTTAAAAAGCTGTAAAAGCTAGCTAAGTGATATTGTATACAGATAACATCCTGTGTGAGTGGAATAAATAAATAAATGCTCTAAAATAAACCCTCTATAATTAAATAAATACTAATACACCTGGTCACCGTGGCATAGCAGGCTATAATCCCTTCAAAAGTGAAGGATGCCCGTTCCCTATAATAGGAAATTATTAAGAGAGAAAGAGAGATTTAATTATTTAATTATATACACGCTTAGATATGTGTTTAATCCAGCCCGCGAAATATTTTATTTTAAATTTAGATCTATGAAAATTAAGATTTCTAATGTTGTCGTTTAGGTGTACAGATTAATTAAGCACATTTTTTATCTCCACAGTTCGTCCTAGTATTTTCTCTATACCACCAACCAGTGTTAATTTAATTAGTTAGAAAGTTTTTTGAAAAAGAAATATCACTGATAGAATTTATAATCTGATTTAATTACATTATCCCTTAGCTGTTTACGGAAATGGTTTAGTTTGGCAACACTTTATCACATGTTCTGCATATCTAAGGGTTTGAAATGTCTTTACTGTTCGATTAACTGAATGTTCTGTTCTTCTTGCCATGCAAATTACACATCTTTCATTTTACTAAATAAAGTCCACCGCCTAGTCTGTCGTCATTTCGGTGTATTCATGATAAACTTAAAAACTTCTAATCGAATTTTCGTGTATTTTTCCCCACTCAGAATGGTTCATCCGGATGGCTCAGGTATATAGTTAGAGGCATTATATATGGAAAATACAGTAAAGTGCTTTTTATGCAGAAAATCCCAGTTTTTTAGAGACTTCTTTAAGGTTTTGCGTAAAATGGCGACAACGGTCAATGTTATACAAACTAAACCTATCCCGTGCAAAGCCAGAGTATGTTGCTAGTTACTGCTATTAGAAAAGTTACTGTTAGATTACATGAAGTGATTAATCGCTATATAATTGTTCTAACGAAAACATTACTACGAAACCACGTACTCAAGGAAATATTAATAACAGTTAAGAGGATACCAAAATAGCTTCGTGCATTTTTCTACGTACGAAGTTTTCATTTTTTCTTTAGATTGAATGGCTAGAGCTCTAATTTTTAAGTATATAATCTAGGATCGCATAAACTCAGAAACGCGATTGAAAAAAGTTTTCTCGATAGAAAATCTTAGCGAAACAACCTCTCTTATTTTTTATTTTTTTCATTTGTCGGTCTATTATCGCGTATTAACTAATGAAATAACTTTCAAAACATAAGTAACTATTATTTAAAGAAACACGTAAACCGGAATTCAAATATATTTAGTAGATTTTGAGTAAACAAAAAAAATATCCCTAATTCTTCATTTTCTATACCTACTAGCTGTGTTAATAGGTACATGTCGACGATAATATTGATGTAGGCCCTTAAGTAACATGCTGCGGTTATAATTAACTCCAAAGCACGCGTTATTAATTTGTAATTGTTTGATAATTTTAACTGATTATATGAAACCTTCATAATAACTTTGATTGATCAAAAGTTCTTTTCTTACAAAATTATGTACAAAATATAAGCGTGATTAATGTCAAAAGAATTCGCTATCAGCTAACGTGGTGCTTATTATTGTTTTGTGTGAAATAAATTTTGTTCTTGTGTTTTTTGCTCAGTTTTTAGGGTTCTGTATCAAGAAGTAAAACGGTGCCCTACTACAAAGACTTCGCTATTCGCCCGTCCTTACGTCCGTTTTACGCCAGGCAGTATCTCTGGAACGGTGATATGTAGACTTGAAATTTTTTTCAGATGATATATATGAGTATCTTTTGATGATTCAGCTACAAACACATCATCATTCTCCTGCCCTCATCCCGTCAATTGGGGTCAAAAATATGACGAAAATATTATGATTATAATGGTAGGGAATCTTTCGTGTGCGCGTCCAACTCGTACTTGATCGGTGTTTATTTATATACTAGCTGTTGCACGCGACTTCGTACGCGTAGAATTTATAAGATTTTCCCAGTATTTGCAAATTTTTTAACTGATGCTGCTGATGATCCTGTTGGTCGTAGCGTGATGTTCCCTCGTCCCTATTTAATTATTTAGGGTAGAATTTAGGACGTATCAAATATGGTCCGTGTGGTTACGGATTAAGAATACAAGTGTCACCACCTCATTTCTTTCTCAGGGTGCTGTAAGAGAAGGAAATCTCGAAACCCTGTGCCAACACGCCTGGTCAGCGCGGCACAGTAGACCGTATTCCCTCACAAAGTGGAGGAGGCCCGTGCCCAACAGTGGGACGTTAATAGCCTGGAGAGAGAGAGAGAGAGAAAATATGATATGTACGCGACTCCAACTCACACTTGAACGGTTTTTTTTATTTAACTTCGGAATAATATCAAGAATGCAAATTAAATATGTTGGTTATCTTAGAATAATGTTGCAGATCATAAAGGTGTTATATAGAATGGGAAGATGAATATTTTTTTGATATTACAAAGAGTTTTATAAACGAGCGATGGAGAAAATTTTAATTGTTTCTGACGTTGAATTTTTCCCCTTTAGCTTTTTGTATACAGTAGGTAATAATTACGTCTTTTCCTGTCTACTTTATGGTTGTTAATAGAGGCACTTCTGTTATGTTATTAGATAATTAAGTTAAATCGGTATATACTTAATATACCGATTATATATTATTTATACTTAATATTAAAAAGGTAAAGGTTTTGTTACTTTGATTGTTTGAACGCATTAATCTCAGGAACCATTGGACCGATTAGGAAAATTATTTCAGTGTTGGATAGAAAATTTATCGAGGAAGCATTATATAACATCACGCTGCGACCAAAAGGAGCGAGGCATCGAAGAAGAATGTTGCAAAACAGGAAAAACTTTCAAAATTATAAGCGTATGCAGTCGCTTGCAACAGTTAAATTACATATAGCCTGTATCCGAGACACATACATTTCACGCACACGTAGATAATTATGTTCCTTCAATCCGGGAGACTGATGTAGCCATAGACACTCCATCTGGCATATCTATGAACGCCCCATTATCATAGAAGTTGTCGTTTAAAAGTAGCTATTTTGTTACATAATAGTAAGGGAAATAATTATAAGAGTACTAGAGTGGAATGTAAAAAGTTGTGTTATTAAAACTTACCTGATTAAGGTCGACAAACTTGCGCACCAGAGACCGTGCGAAGTCAGGGTTGTTTAGCATCTCGTTCACAAACCAATCCAGGGGAATACTGTTGAAGAAATAACTATTGTAAATACTTATTAATATATAGCTATATGCCTATATTGCCCTTATTCTAACTACTTTAAATCAGTGGAATTTACTTTAAATTTTTCATCATTATCATAACATCACGCCTTGTTCCCATGGTGGTAGGCGGAGACTATAGAGCGATATCTGCTACGATCCAAACATACTTCCTTGGTTTCATCTACTTTCATAATTCTGGTCATACACGCCTGACGGTTGTAAGGACTACGCTACGCTTATGTTTTTCATCCCAAAAAATTTAATAATCCATCACAATCGGTATCATCATTTCTTTACGTATTGTCTCTATATATCTCTTATATACGAGTATATATCCTATAGTCATATGTATTGTATATAATAATATAATATTATATAGCTGAAGAGTTTGTTTGTTTGAACGCGCTAATCTCAGGAACCACTGGTCTTATTTGAAAAATTCTTTCAGTGTAGGATAGTACATTTATCGAGAAAGACTAAAGGCCACATAAAATCACGCTGTTGAAATACAGGGAACATTTTCTAAATTAAACGCGTACGATATCGCGTTCAACAGTTAGTTACTAATATTATTAAGAGGAAACGTTGTAGTTTTGTGTGTTTAAAACACTCAAACTGTAAAAAATAACTATCTGTGTGGTGACGTGTTAAGAAAACAAGTGTCACCACCCCTTTTTCTTTCCAGATGCTGTAAAAGCCAGCTAAAGAATATTTATTGTACACAGATAACATTCACTCTGAGAAATGAAAAATTGGAAAATAAACGTTATGCCAACACGCCTGCAGTGGTATTCAGTAAGAAAAAGTGAAGTGAATTTTCGGTGAATCCTGATCACGTGACAGAGCTCCTCTATTTTTATTGGAGGAGGATTCACCGAAAATTCACTTCACTTTTTCTGTTGGTCATCGTGACATAAGTAGACTAGACCGAAGTGCACCCATGCGCAATAGTGGGACTTTAATGGGTTGGAGAGAGAATATAAATTCCTAACATTAGTGTTTTGTTCATTAATATATAATTAATAAACATTTTGTTACTATCGGTATTAATCGGTACTAACATATATTATGTTCATATCAAATTAAACACCATAATGACATTTATTAATTACGTTAATATTAATTTGTGTCGATGTAATCAGAGCAACAATCGAATATTATAATAATGAAGTCATATAATTGAGTCAATAAATTGGTAACCTAATTTTGATAAAAGTCATTTTCGGAATTACTAAATTTAACTAAATTGGTGTTATGTGCTATTAGTTACGGGTTACCTATACAACGTGTTGCAGAAAGGTGTAGTCATAATTTAAAGTTGCAATAAATAGACCTTAAATATTATAAATATTACAGTTGCACATAGAAAAATACAGTTGGTATGTTTTTTTTGTTTATTGCCTACTATTAAATAACTACCAGAAACGCATCAATTATGAGATGTTTACGGTTTATTGAATGCGATTGAACCTTACGATAAAAGATGACCTCATAGTTGTGTTGTATTTAAAGAAGATCCATTAATTTAATAAATTAATTAAACTTTTATAAACACATAAAAGTCATAATATAACTAGTATTTGTAATTTCATCCATGCCTAGTGCCTAGTCACCGGCCATGAGTAACGATGGTCAAATATGACTACACCTTTCTGAAACACGTTGTATATATAATATATTACATTATATATTGTGTTCTATTTGTAAACGTTGGTGACAGAAATAAATAAATTTAAAACTTAAAAAAAAATCCTATGATGTAAAATTGGGTTCAATATTTGTAGTGATTCTATTACTAACTCACAGATTATGTATTGTATGTACTGTCGGTGCAAACCTTCCATGCATCGGCGCGAGAGGTCGACGCGGGAGGGGAGGTACAACATTCCTTTGATATTCATTCTGAACGATACGCGTGCAGCGATACTGCCCGCGACACAATTTTATTTCAAATCGCTGTTTGTAAAACCATCATTAAACCTATAATACAGTACACTAGTTTTTATTATCGACCATACATAGGTATTCCCTAAGAAAAGATACCTAACCTTAACAGCGTCAATCGACCTCAAAAGAAGGAGATTATCAATTCGTCTGTACGTTTTTTGTGTAACAAATATACTAAATAATTTAGTTAAAGTTATACGGTCTTATTCATAATGACTTATCGGAGGTTTAAATGGAGATTTTATCGGAGAGATAATAAACGTTTCAGCTTAAAAAATACTATTATGAAGAACAGTTTTTGTCAATTTTCGCGAACCGATTTTAGCGAGCTTTTACACCTTTTTTAATTAGTTTTTAGTGATTTTTAGTAAAATTTTTGTGAATTACTTAAATAATCTACCTTAATTGTGATCCTAAACTACATGATTGTTCGACTTAAATAAATTATTAATATTCTATACCTTTCTAGAGTCTTCTCATCAGTAGTTTCCTGGCCTTCCCTTTCAGATGCAGCTTCCAGAACTTCCCAGAAGTTATCCAGACCGTATCCTGCGATTATACAATGTATTATTAATGTTTAAAAAACTATGTTATTTTTAAAATGTTAATTCAACATAAACAATAGCGGAATAGTTTTATTGTCGCTTTAACAAACTAGTCATAATAGTTGCTGCGATATTAAGCACTAAATAAGTTTATTAACACTGTCCACTTGAAGATAAATCAACTAAATAAACACCTATTACATCTTTAATTAACTTAGCTAACACCGAGGCATTCACTAGACATAATAAGCAACACTGAAATGAGATCTCCCCTTAGTCGGTATACAATAAAAGCTGGAAGCACATATCCAAGAATTCATTTCGATGAGTAAAGACACCTCGTCCACTTTTCTATTCAAAAAAGAAATAAGACATTCATGTTTCATATATGTGGTACACATACAAACACAGCATTATTACGTAACTGAATGAATAAAAATAACCGCAAATACATTTTCCCGTAAGATATGTGACACAATATCAACTTGTTATCCGTAATGATGCTGTATTTTGGAGCACTATTTCCCACCTTCTTGACTTTTAAAAAGCGTACAATAACTACATGTTCATTTTGTTTGTTGAGCTACTCATAGTTATAATCCAAAGGCAAGATTTGAAATAAATTTTACTAAAGAAATTAATAAAAAATTATCATGACTTTGGATTTGTTGTTATTTGCTGAGGCTCAGCACGTTTTGAGTAAATAACACATGTACATTTTGGAGTGATAGCATTCCCCAGTCCCGTGGGCTTTATTTCGATATATTTGTCGAATAAATATTTTGGCGGCTCAATGCCGGTTTTCGATGATATCGAAAATTTACTGGTATTTTGTGATTGGCTTGATATTGAATCATGAGATTATCTCAACTAATACCTCGCTCCTTGGGCAAATCGCCTCTTTTGCCATAGCCCCTTGCGATAAGTACATTTGAGTTAGGTTTGAAAGTTCCCCTGGTCACTCTGATTTCCTCCTCTGTCAAATGTCAAGTCACGTTGTTAAATTGTATCTTTGTAAAGCGATTATAAGCATTATTATCTTTTTTATTTATCGCAAAAGCAGGTATTTTATTGTTGATTTTACGGATCTTTTAAGCTCGGGAAGCTTTTTTTAGCTTAGCATGAGCTTTTTATATTTTACCTTCGTCGAAAATAGTATTGTCATCATTACCACTCCTCTTGCCAAAGTCATAGGCGACCATCAGACTGTTCTTAGGGTTAAACTTCCTGCGAGGATGAACTTCAATGTCTTGTTCTGTTGGTGTATCGTTTTTGAATGTTAAAAATACTATGAAATATTGTTTATTCCATGTTTCAACACAAAAAGCAAATTACATTCTAATTATCCACCTAGTCAAATCGTGGTAATTTTCACATAAGCAATGGTCATTCACTAAATCTGTTTAGGTTTTGTCTGTAAATTGTTACATGTGTGAATCACCCGTAATAAATTTTGAATATTTTGTTATTTACTTCTACATATTACTAACGACAAATAGTCACTTTTTACCCAGAGAGCGTATTACGGGTATTATAATACCTCCTTGCTTGTAGTTCTTTTAAATATGCACAATTAATGACACCGCCTGACCACTTTAAATTTGATTGCAATTTTTCGCAGTAGGCGTCACTAGAAAAATTGGTAAGTGACGTTGACTTCGACTGTACATCGCGACTCTCTGAATAAAAAGGTTGAGTATGTTTTACACTTTTTATAAACACTAACAAATCGCCATAGCACATAAAAGGTCTGCTTAAAGTTTCTAATTCCGAATAGTTATTTGCTTTTATATCCGAATACAAGCTTGGACTGTGCTTAAGTCTGTAACACGGTCGAGTATTTTGTTAGCTCCCACGTAATCTTGCCATTCACACTGTTGCAAGGCCGGAAACCCAATCAGTTTCATTATGGTACCTTCAGTATCAAATTCCGGAGTTCTTTTACCAAAATCTCTTGCTATTCCGACTGTAGGGCTTTTAAAGGTAGGAATGCCGCGTTGTGTGCGACTGGACGATGCTTGGTTTTCTACGTCTCCTTAAGAAATGACAGTAATAATTCTTAGCTTTTTTACTTTTACCTTACGAAAGTTCCCAAAAAATATTTATACAACAAAAACTCTTTACTGTGGGTCGTGATACAATACAGTTATTTCTATTTATTTTACTACGTATATTTAGGTCTAGGTAACCATGATAGAGATTATTACGAAACTTAGATATGTGACCATTATTTGCAAAGATCAAATATATTAATTTAATACAGGGATATTAGTTCAAGTTTCTAGATCCGTTTGATCTTTATCCGTAGATATTTGACAGTAGCAAAGTTAGTTTCATTATATTTACATCATATGAAATAGTGTTGCGTAGTTTATTTTTCACAGTAACTATGTTTACTTTACTGTTTTTTTTTTATTTTTTTTTGTTTTTAGGGCGATATAGTCCAAGCCTAGTAGACCAAGCCCTTTAAATAAAAAAAAAACTATGTTCACTATATTGCATTCTCTGGGAACATTAGTGAAGTAGATCGCTGCTCTGATATAACATTATATCTATTGGGTTGTTCGGAAAGTCATTTCGTTTTTTCCCGACAAAGGATTTAATTGTATTCCTTTGCACCCAACTTCACATTTAAGCCGTATAATTTTTATATGCTTTGAGAGCTCATATAGCAGGCTTGTGTGTGGAAAATTCCAATTAAATTCAATTTCAACTTCAACAAAATTAATTCCACAATAAAAAACGAAGTGACTTTCGGAACAACTTATTACAATACACTATATTACTTACTTTTTATTAATCTGAAATGTCACAATAACCATGTAATTGTTTTATAATATTTCTTACATTTGATTCAACAAGCTTAGTTCATACCTCTACTTTGTAATTATTATCTTACACTAGCTGTGGCCCGTAACTTCGTACGGTTGGAATTTAAAAACCAAACCACAACAAATCTTAGAAAGAAAAAAAAACTATCGACTTGGTAAATAAATATAAAATAAATATTTATGGAAATTTTACACAACGTCCTCTGGTCCCAAGCTAAGCTTATATGCTTGTGTTATAGGTACCAGAATACGACGGCCGTACGGATATACTACATAGACTACTTTTCTTTTGTAAATACATGCTTATAATACATAGAAAATATAAAAAGTAATAGAATAAGTATGCGTAGTTTTCTACACCTATCTTTTGGGCACTTATAGTACGCGTCAAAAGAACGCTGGAAGAAAGTGGTAAGTGCGTCTTTGCCCATGGTTACACCCTCGCACGAAAGTTATGTGCCTATTATTTTAGTTTTGAACTAGGCTTTCGCTGACGAGTCGTGGTTTGGTACCTACATATTTGTTATTCTTAATAGGTATTACATAGAAGACCGATAAATCGCCTATGCGTAACTTGACCGCCAGCGTTCTTTTTACCAGCCTGTAACAAAATCATCTTAACTTCCTTACTTAATATAAAACAAAGTCGTTATGTTTGTATGTAGGCTAAAACTGTTCATCTATATTCTTCATAATTTCTTTTTAAAACTTTTTAGTTAGGTGCGCTTTATCTACGTAATCTTTAATAGCAGTACGGATACTGGACATTTTACTTGTACTCGTTAATAGGCTTACCCTTTATACGTAGCATAAAATACAATGTAAAGTGTAGGGATAAGTTTACACACCTGGCTACAAAAGGCTTTTCAAATATTAATTTAATTTATCGCCGTGCTGACTAGATTTTTAAAACTATGTATTGGCTCTACTTTTTAAACTACATATATGACGAACAAAATGAATCTAAAGGCAAGCAGATAAAGTGCCACCTTTGCCAGGTAAGGCTCAACGCACCATCATGGTAGAGCAGAAGAACTAAAATAAAAAAAACTAGTTATAAGGAATGGGGTTCGCAATGTTCGTAGCGCTCAAAACGACAAAGAAGAGAAAAATTGAAAATTGAAGTACGCAATTTTGATAGGCCTTACTTGAATTTCCGTTATTAAATGTTTTATTTTTTTTTGTAAAAAGTAGGATTCCACTAAATTAGGCGTTTAGTTAATGCTATACCTAGGTTACAGACATTAAAACAGTTAACATGAAAAAAATTCAATCCAATCTTCGTGTGAGTTAAAAAAGTGAGTTTTCGGTGAATCTTGATCACGTGACAGCGCTCCTCCAAAAAAAATAGAGGAGCGCTGTCACGTGATCAAGATTCACCGAAAACTCACTTCACTTTTTCTTACTGAATACCACTGCTGGTATTAGAACTGAATATTGCATAATATAATTTTTTTGATTCAGAAATGCAGCTATAATGTAGTATACCATATCAAAGAATATAATTATTTAGTAAACCTTCGAAGCGGTAATTATTGATAGATTAATTACCAATATTCAATTACCCAATATTGTGCAATCAACGGTATTTTCCATTAATTAACTAATATGAACCCAGTAATTAATAGTTGCTTGACATTGTCCTTATTACCGATTAAAGTTTCAAAGCACTAGGCACTTGACTTTGTATGTGTTTATGCATCAAGAAATACTGAGAAACGTGTTATATCGAATTCATTAACTTACCAAAATGAAAACTATTTCACTATATTATCTGCTTTATAAATAATTTAAAATTGAATTTAGAATCGAAAACTTTATTTTAAAAAGTTCTATTTTTGAAAGCTTTTTACTTTTTATATTTTCAATTCCCTTTTTGGCTGGCCTTTATTTATCAAAAAAAGAATTTATTTCGCGATACAATGGAGTAATGCGGCCAGTATCTTAAGGTTGCCGATTGACAGCTATGCGGACGAAGATTTTAACGCCTATTACTTTTTGTTTTATTTGTTACAATTGTAAGTATTTATTTTACCAAATTGCTTACTTTCAGATCTTGTGTGTGGCATGTCCCTCTTGCCGAAGCCTCTAGCAGTCATCATCTCAACATTCTTGAAGCCGCGAGTAGGACGTTGTTGTTTTGTGCGAGTAAGACGTGCTTCGGGAGCTCCTGCCACTAGACAGAGGCATGCCATTGCCGCTACGGCCACAGCTAACTGCATTGACATGTTCATTGCTGCGGACAAAAATAAACGTTATAACGTTTATCTATCTACATAAAATCAATTTTTTTTTACTTATGTTCAGGGAAATGCCTGACCTCTGTTTGCGGAAGACAGAAGGGTAGCGCCCGGTAGGGTAGCGTGTGAAGCCCTTACTCCCTAAAACCTCTTGAAATTAAACCCAAGCCAAGCCGCCCAGAAAGTTTATTATAGCAAATCAATTGCTCTTTCAGTGTGGAGGTGGCTCCTCCCCAATAACGAATAGAAGAAGTAGTAAGTTTAAGAACACAATTTGGATAGGGTTCATGGCGTGGTCGGTAGCAAAACTTTTAGGCAAGGGGTTTAATTCAGAGATTTCTTTACTAATATTGTAAAGCTGAAGAGTTGCTTTGAGTTGAGTTGGTTTGCCTCTTTGTTTGTTTGTTTTAACGCGCTAATCTCGGGAACTACTGGATCGAATTAAAAAAATCTTTTTGTGTTGGATAGTCCATTTATCGAAGATGCTTCAGGCTAAATAACATCACGCTGCCACCAATAGGAGAATGAGCTAATACAAAAATTTTGCAATACAGCGAAAATTTCTAAATTCCACGCGTACGAAGTCGCGGACACACACACACACTGTCACAACACACTGTCATCCCTACTAATATTATAAATGCGAAAGTAACTCTGTCTGTCCGTCTGTTACGCTTTCCCGCTTAAACAACCGATTTTGATGAAATTTGGCACAGACAATCTTTAGACCCTGAGAAAGGACATAGGCTATCTTTTATTCCGAATAAAAAATTTTTCGAAATTCCAACGGGAAGGAGTCGCGGGCAACAGCTAGTTTTAGTTATAAATAAATAGATGTCACTTAAATAAAAGTACAAAATGGCTACAAAATTTTCAATAAGAAATTTTATTTAACTTATGTTAATGTTCTATTACAGAAGATTTATTCCAGCTCATTTATTTATAAACTACTGGTATTATCATAAATTATATCATAAAGATGGCTCATTATATTCGAGGAGATAAAGAAAATATTACGCTCTTATTTTTGGACCAGTAGTAATCCAATGAGGATTTTAAGATCTAATTTTGGATGTATAATGATAATCTATATTTCTATACTGAAGAGTTTGTTTGTTTGTTTAAACGCGCAAATCTCAGGAACCACGGGCCTGATTTGAAAAATTCTTTCAGTGTTGAATCGTCTATTTATTGAGTAAGGCTATTTAGGCTATTTAACATCACGCTACGACCAATAGGAGCGAGGAATTAGTGAAATATGTTGCAAAAACGGGGAAATTTTCTAAAATCCACGCGTACGAAGTCGCGGGCAACAGCTAGTAATCTATACTAATGTAAGCTAAAGAGTTTGTTTGTTTGTTTGAACGCGCTAATCTCATCAGGAACTATTGGTTCGAATTAAAAAAATATTTTTGTGTTGGATAGCCCATTTATCGAAAAATGCTATGCTTTGAGTAGGGAGACGTTTAGCGTGGCCACTTTTAGTAGTTTTCTACTATTTTCAAGAGTGCACGGCGGTATAAAAGCACATTGCATAAACGTCCTCCTTCTTACCTAAGAAATAGGTCGATCGAGACTCAATTTTAAAATAAAAAGTAGATCTTATGTGCACAAAAGTTGGCCACACCGGCTATAGGCTACATAACATCACACTGCGACCAATAGGATTAAAAACGGGTGAAATTTTCCGAATTTCGCGCGTACGGAATCGCGGGCTACAGAGTAATATATATTTTTACTGCACAAACATTTCAAATTCATTTTGAATTTTGTGCAAGTGATAATACTTTTTGAAGGAACAATATCGACGTTTATTTATCCACAAAAATAAAATAAACTAGTTTAAGCCTGTGAGTTAGTCCATGCTGGTCTTTTACACGCTATAATATTATTAATTATTACACATTTTGTACATTATTTTATGGAAAGTTTGCTAAGGGACCAGCATAAAACATATGTGACAATTGAATACTAAAAACTGAACATACCCTGGTCTGCTTGGTTTAATAGAAATATCAAATTTAATGTTAACACCTAATATATACTGAGAAATCTCGCGTCCAGATAAATTATTATACAATGTTTATTAACACTTACAATTACAAACTATAAACGACGCGTTATATCGACAAAATTATGACAAACGGTATTGCTAAAAGTCAGCACTTACCACAGTGACCAAAAAAATAAATGGATGGACGAAGACGATATTCATTTATTATCTGTTACCCCTTAGATAGACCCCAAAAGATAGACCGTATTGTTTGAATTCTCTCTTGAGCCCATTAACGTCCCACAGTTGGGCACGAGCCTCGTCCACTTTGGGAGGGATTATGGTCTACTGTGCTTCGCTGATCAGGGGTATATTTCTGAGATTTCCATGACTCAAAGAGGGTGTTTTGCTTTTACAGCACCCTGGGAAGGACATGGGGTGAAAACACTTGTGTCCGTCACCGGACAAAGAATAAAGAAAGAAAGAAAGAAAGAAAATTTTTTATTATTCCCCGTAGGAAGAGACACACATATACAAACATTGAAATAATTATTAAAAACACTCAAATATATCAGACAGTGTGTCCCACCCGTGGAAAACAATCGGACGTTACTCAGCATATTGTTGTGGGTTTGACCCCACAACGCTGGTTTTCAGTAACGCCCTGTTGTACTGTGACGCTTGGCGCCGATCAGCGAACTTTAAATAATGATTTATAATAATAAGAAGACATACTAAGTACGCAGTTACGTAAATATTATATATCTGACAATAGAAACTAGTGAATAAACAAATACTCAATAATAAATATTTTTGTTTGGTGCACATGCATAATTTGTTAAGTTATTTAAATTAGATCAAATACTAATATGAATATGATATATGATGATAATAAATAATAGATGAAATAACACATTATATTGTTTTTATTTTCCTATTCTCACAGATGTCTAAATGAACAATGTTATATTATTTTTTCTTTGTCTTGCGTCACTGGAAGGCCGCTAATGCTTATAACACAGGTTTACCTTTTTAAGCATTAGCAGAATTCTAACCGAAATTTAATGGTCCGGGAGCCAGGTACATTTTTGGTCAATGATTTCTTCTCGAGTGAAACTTTGTAAAATGCATAAGGGACCTATACTATGTACACTCGCGACCGTCAGCTGCGACTCCGTGAGTGGGTTGGGCAGTGGCAGTTTATACTCTCTACAACTTTTGGAACAATAAATAACTTATTATTATTATTTAATCACATATAAATTATTCAACAGATCGCATAACAACCGTGTAGTTTCTAATAACACAAATGCATGTTGTAAATTTAATGTCTTAACACATTAAAATTATGGTGATACTTATGTGTTGTAAATAGTAGAACTACTTCCTGCAAAGTACCTAGTTAGTACCTATAAACTCATTACTTGCTTTTATAGGCTATTTTGGTTCTTTATGATACACGCAACTTGCAATTGCTTTTCGTATTAGATCTATGAAACCTAGACAACACATTAGGATTATCTTACGACTGATTATCTAGTCAGTAAATAAATAAATAAATTAATAAATACTCAGGGACATTTAACACAACGTCCTCTGGTCCCAAGCTAAGCTTATATGCTTGTGTTATGGGTACCAGAATACATATACTACTTTTTTTTGTAAATACATACTTATAATACATAGAAACACCCAGACGCAGTACAAACATTTGTAATTTAAACAATAATAATATCATTATCATCAACATAACATCACGCCTTTTTCCCATGGGGTAGGCAGAGACTATAGAGCGCCATCATTCTGCTACGATCCAATGTGTAATTCTTAATTCGGTGACTGATTAAAAATACAAGTGTTATCACACCATGTCCTCCCCAGGGTGCTGTAAAAGTTAAATATACTCTTTGAGTCATGGAAATCCCAAAACTATACCCCAGCACAGTAGACCGTAGACCGTAGACTCGTCTAGCTTTATATAAATAAAAATAAATAAATATTAAATATTCATGGACATTTCACACAACGTCCGTATTTCGTATATATAAATAACTTAAGACGGAAGCCTTACATAATCTTACGATATACTTATAGGCATATTAATCGAATTAAGTGCATTGTGCTCTTTGCATCAGTGTTTTTATACATCCCCGTACCCTCCGACGAGTCAGGTCACCCTGACTTGTGACATACCCGTACAATCATTTTGCCGTGTTTGTGTGCCCTTATTTTAGGAACCTATAAAAATATTATTTATTTATTTATTTATTGAGATAAAAACGAATTAAGGGCCTACATCAATATTATCGTATATCATCGCCGACACGTACATATTAACACAGCCAGTAGGCACAGAAAATGAAGAATTAGGGATACTTTTACTATTTACTCAAAATCTACTAAATATATTTTAATTCTGATTTACGTGTTTCTATATATAATAGTTACTTATGTTTTTAAAGTTATTTCATTAGTTAATACGCGATAATAGACCGACAAATGAAAAAAATAAGAAATGAGAGAGGTATGTTCGCTAAGATTTTCTATCGAGAAAACTTTTTTCAATCGCGTTTCTGAGTTTATGCGATCCTAGATTATATATTGAAAAAACATATACTTAAAAATTAGAGCTCTAGCCATTCAATCTAAAGAAATAATGAAAACTTCGTACGTAGAAAAATGCACGAAGCTATTTTGGTATCCTCTTAACCACTTACATTTATCTCACAATAACATTAGAACAAAAATTTAATAATATAAGAAGCATGCAAATAAATATTATACATTTTACAAACATTTCTACTAATATTAAGATATAAAATAAGTAGTTGGATTTAATTATCCACATCATGCACATCGGCGTTGCGTCTATCCCATTGGTCTATTAAATTTTCACAATATGTTTTGAGCGTTATTATATTATCATCATCATAACATCACGCTTTTTTCCCATGGGGGTATGCAGAAACTATAAGAGCGCAATGTTTTATTATCTAAACATACTTGCTTAGCTTCATTTACACTCATCTATACTATCTATACTAATATTATAAAGCGAAAGAGTTTGTTTGTTTAAACGCGGTAATCTCAGGATCCGCTGGTCCGGTTTGAAAAATTATTTCAGTGTTGGATAGTACATTTATCAAGGAAGGCTTTAGGTTATTTAACATCACAAGAAAAGTGTCGCAAAAACGGGATATTTTTTCTAAATTCCACGCGTACAGAGTCGCGGGCAGCAGCTAGTAATATTATAAAGCTGAAGAGTTTGTTTGTTTGAACGCGCTAATGTTGGAAACCACTGGTCTGATTAGAAAAATTCTTTCAGTGTTGAATAGTCCATTTAGCGAGGAATGCTATAGGCTATATAACATCACGTTGCGACTAATAGGAGAGAAGCAGTAGTGAAAAATGTTACAAAAACCGGGGAACATTAAACCAGGCGTTAAACGTAAAAAAATTTTCAGCCTAAATCAGACAAATTTGTAGCTTTTTTCGCTTAAAATGCGCGACCTCCCCAAAAATGAAACAAAAATTGTAAAAACCAAGCTGCTACGCCCATGTCATATCCTATAAAAGAAAATTCCAATGACAACATTGCATTATTTTGTGTACCATATTGTCTTTGATGCTTGCAGGAATAGTATGTTGCATTGATTCTAGGCAAAGCTGATAGTGATGCTTATTAATTATGCCGCCATTAGAAAGGCATGTATGTTACCTTCAGCAAGCATAACAAAACTAAATATTATCAACAATAGTTACTTTGATGCTTGCAAGAATAATATTCCCTTGTAAATACCAAGTACGCTAATCCGGAAACGGAAAACAAACATGCCGATACATGTCATGGTTTGTATCGTAATTAGAAGAAATACAATGTTCTAAATACTTGTAAGAATGTACAGAAGAATGTTTGTTTCTTACTTTCTTAGGAAAAATCTACTGAATAGATGTATTAAGAGGGTACTGTACTCCTCATTTAGGTATTTGCCTTAGGTATTGCTATCCCTATTTCCGAGCGCCGCGCTGAAAGGTATAAATATAGATGAAGCGGATTTCACCTACAAATTCTTTGAAAAAAAGACGTTTCGTACTTCGTCCTTATTTGTGTGATAGACACTGCAACTTTATCTAAAGAAAACCGAAAAAAGTGGATTTTTCGGATCGTCATATTTCTTTTAGTTATTATGTTTTGAAAAAAAGAAAGTGATAGAAGCATACATATACTCTTTATCTATAATATAACGCAAAAACTATTAAAATCAGTTTAACTTTCGCGAAGAAAAAACGGAAGTACGGTACCCATACTTTTGTATGGAGCGTAATTTGGTATCGTACTGTCTTAATGTTTCTCCTAAAAATCCACTATACGGTTGCCTGGAAGAAATCACATTAGTGATAAGGCCGCCCTTTGTACAAGAGCTTTTAAGACTGTATTTTTTTTTGTTTGTGCAAATAAAGAGTTATCTATCTTTCTAATGTATCCGTCAATATAGCTCTACAACTATATAGCATGTACACACATAGGCTAAAATATAAAAATCATGACGCGAAAATGACCTAGTAATTGAAACTGTTTTTAGGCGCCATTTCTCCAATGTGGCGGTGGAAGCCCCATATATACGGCGTGCCCAAATTGAAATCCGGAAAGAGCATATAAAATCTATAAAATTGCCGATTTTTTAAGGTTTTGGAAATCTTTTCTAAAACTATCAAATTGCCGTAGTAAAAAGCCGAGAACCGGAGAACTTATTAATTAGTTGTTCATAAATTGGAACACATAGGCAGTTCTCAATAGTTTGATGATTACAATAAAGTTACGTCAGATTGTTAATATTCTCGTTATAGACAAAATTTGGTTGAATATGTTAGTTTCTCTTATACCAAAACAAACTATTATATATAAATAAATATTATTAAATATCTATGGACATTTCACACAACGTCCTCTGGTGCCAAGCTAAGCTTGTTATGCTTGTGTTAGGGTACCAGAATACGGATAGAATACATAAATTACTTTTCTTTTGTTCTATATACTATATATTATATACAATATATACAACATTTGTATGATATTTATAAACATCACACAGTCCGACGCTGGAATCGAACCCACGACCTTGTGAACGGCAGTCCATTATATGAACCATTAGACCACGAAGCCCGTCAATATAGGGTTGATAGCTATTTAATTTAAAGTATAATATTTAAAATGGAGTAAATATAGCACACACCTGAAATTGATTACGTAAATATATTCATAATAACACGCAACTCAAACCACACGGGATTCCTTATGGTTTTGACAGAAGTTGAAATGTAGCTTGTAACTAAATTTGGCATACAACTACCCGCCACTTGCCATACGTTAATATACTTGTATCGCTGTTAATGTAATTACAAACTAAAAAAAAACATGGCTGTGTTTCTTTAGAATTAGTTAGAAACTCTATAATTATGTTATAACCACTGTAACTACTATACTAACGTATGTGAGAAAAGTAATTATTGTGATTTTAATACGGTTGTCTGTCTATCTGACGCTCTTGTAGGCCAAAACTATAGTTTTGGTTATGGAGAGATTTTGTACACAGATAGTATACAGCAGAAAATACATGAGTTACTTTTAAATGCGAAATTTTTTAATTCCGTCCCATAAGAGTGTTTTTTTTTTTCGGAGTCCAAAGCCGTTGATGAAACATATTATTTTGGTTTTATGAGCAATTTCCCTAAGATTATTAAATTTTATTCTCGAGTTATATTCCGCAGTAAAAAGCAACACACTAACATACAACATGCCTTAAAAAACTACATCAAAATCCGTTGCGTAATTTTGAAGATATCTTATTATAAATGGACATACGGGGTTTTTCTTTAAATAATTCTACTGCTTCGAACACTAGGTATTTATTTTTCCAAACAATTACAACTAAAATGGCTCCTCTCTTCCTATGCCCTTGCGCTCCTGTCCGTCTCACTCTCGCGCATTCGCATTCAGTCAAAACCATTCCCATATTCATTAATCAATTACAATTTTAAAGTTATCGATTTTGATAGTATTAAATATATAATATAATTATTTTAAAATTCACATAGCATTAAATTTAAACTTATATTTAAACAATATTGGACAGGACTTGATTAGTATCTATGTATTATATCGGTATCGGTTCCGATTTTCTTCCCCCAATACGTATTTGCTAACAGTCGGCCGTCCTGTATAAGGAATGTCCCTATTCCTAGTCCGGCCATTTGACCACTGGTATGTCCCTATACACATATAGGCGTATACCGACAGTATTTTTCAACATTGTATATAACATATTACCTTATTGAATCTTAAACAAGTAAGTAATATTACTTAATTATAAGTTTTCTGACAAGTAAATGATTTTCATCTATGGAGACAATCTTGTATTAGAATCATGAATCTCATCAAATATGTTACTCAGTACAAAGATAGGAACATTATTTGAAATCTTGGTATCTATCGTTACATATAATATAATCAATTTACCTACCATAGTTAACAATTTATCACATTTAAGCAATCATAAATTTAAGTAACTCTTATCAATTGTATTAGTTTAATTCGGGACGATAATCAGCGAACACATCTATACTAAGCCTACAACACCGGAGGCTATCTGAGCCTCATTATAAAAAGAGCTTTTATACTGTCACATAATATTAACATGAACTATTTAATTTATGAATAATGGTGTGGTAAACACATTAAATTAAAATAATATAGCACAAGTGGACATAACCATTAATCAGACATATAAGTATTATTTAAACCTAAATACAGCATTCAAATTCAGTAATAAATAATTAAAATTAAGTGATGACAAGTGTGTACTAACTACATCAACATTAGATTGTTGTCGTGTATGTAAGTCTCTATTTCCTCGTTAATCTTCTGGTATTGACGCACTGTGATCGATTAGGTTTTTGCTTTAACCAAAATGTCCATATTCTCTTACTGGTAACCTGGAAGTTAATTTCAATATAAGTGTTCATCCGGATTTTAACGATACTTAAGTATTTACCTTAATTCTCGTTCATTCTGAAGCAAATAAGGACCAACAAGTAATCTATATATTAACACGTGAGGCGAAAACTCCGTGTCCCTTCCCACAAACATTGGGCGAACCGAGGAGGATGATGTTGGGCCTGTGTGTTGGGCCCAATGCTTAATACCAAATATAGAGAAAATAGCAGTAATAAGTACTTAATCAAAAAGGTTTTATCATATGTTACATACGCTCGAAATTCGAGCACCGGGCGATTTCTAGTAATTAATATTGTGATGGATCAATATAATATTACTGTAATGTAATGTAAATTTTAACTTTATATGCCTATTTTGCAATAAAACTTTTTATAGCTTGTGTGTAAGTATACATTTTAACTATTAATTTGCATTTAACAATAGCTTTCTCAATACCACTTGTTATAATTTAATGAGAAACTTTAAATATATAAAATAAAACAGGTTAATTCCGGCCTCTTTTGCCACAGAGGCAATTACCGCTTTTACCTTGGCATTACTTAGTGAGTGCCGTTTGTACTTCAGCATCCTACACCGGTATCAGTCAGTGAGCACCGCTTAAACATCGGCATCCTTCACTATCCTGAAACCATTAGTGGTGCGTACCGCTTGTACTCCGGTATCCTTCACTTTCTTAGTGGCTCAACAATTGAATTCGGCATCCTACACCAGTATCAGTTGGTGAGCACCGCTTAAACATCGGCATCCTTCACTGTCCTGAGACCGTTAGTGGTGCGTACCGCTTGTACTCCGCTATTCTTCGCTTTCTTACTGGCTCAACAGTGGAGTAGATATATTTACTATATATTTTTAGTTATCAGCCTTATTAGTTTAATGGCGTCTCTGCAATATCAGAAGAAGACGGAGAGGATAGAGGCGGAAAGGGGATTTGGGTTGCCTATGTATAACACACGTACATTACTCTAAAAATTAAACAAAACGCTTATTATCTATTAAAATATCTTGCAAGATATATTGTTATATCAAGGACAAATAGCCCAGCTTAATCGATGCACCTTATCCTATCAATAAACTAATGAGTGCATCTGGCATGATTTTAACAAATCATTTTAATTCTCACTTTGGCCTTCGTCACTAGACACCGAATCATCTTTATCAGAGTTATTTTGGAAACTAAACGTTATCCACCTTTTGAGTTGGTCAGATGGATATATACTTTTATACTTCCTCTTAGAGAGTCCGTTTATGCTACAAATCTCGTATCTGTCATTGTTCAGAACACCAGTTACTCTAAAAGGGCCACGAAATTTGGGACGTAATTTCTTGCTTTTACCATCAGCAGGATTATGATGGTTTGGAATCATAACTAGATCACCAATTTCGTAGAATTTAGTTGGCTTTCTAGCATTATCAAAATATTTTTTCATGTAGTCCTGACCTTTTTTAATGCTTTCCTGAACTTCTTTTCTAACCTCTTGTCTGGGTGATTCGATACTTTGATTACATTTAGGTTGAGTCTCATTTAATGCATTTATGATAGGACCTTCATCACTGCTGACGGTGCGGAAACCAAAAACTACTTCAGCTGGAGTTTTACCCGTGCTTTTGTTTTTCGTATTATTCAGGCTCCACTGTACTCTTCCTACATTCTCATCCCACATACGCTCGTCCATCCCATGATTAGTCGCTGTCAGTGACTCTAATATAGTTCGGTTGTACCTCTCAATTTGCCCATTAGCACGAGGTGTTGCGACCGCATTGAGAACGTGCTTAGCGCCTATTCCAGCAATGAATTTTTTGAAACTGGCTGATGTGAAGCTTGTCCCGCGATCCGAAATTAATACTTTTGGCACGCCAATTGTATTGAAAATATCTTTCAGTACATTAATAGTAGTCTTGGACTTAAGATTTCGAACAGGTTTCACAAAGATGAATTTGCTAAAGCCATCTATTACCCCTAGAATATACGAATTTCCCTTTTTACTCCGAATAAAAGGACCTAAGTGGTCTATATGTAAAGTATGGAATGGGGTATCCCCTTTCGGAATTGGATGTAAATAACCAGTTACTTTAGATGTAGAACCCTTACTATATGCGCAGTTCAGACATGACGAGACGTACTTTCGGATGAATTTGTTCATTTTCGGAAACCAATAATCATGTTTAATTTTGTCTAAAGTTTTGTCATATGCAAAGTGGCCGCTTTCGTCATGATTCAACTGGCATATACGCCAACGAGCTCCCTTAGGTACTACCCATTTTAGTTGATCTCCTACTCGTCTATAAATTTTGTCATCTTTAATCACGAAATTAGTCATAATATCCTTAACGTTATTCTCATCGCATTCTAGTATTAGTTTGATTCTTTTTAGCTCGGGGTCAGTCATTTGTACCGTATGTAACCAGTCGTTTACTTCTACATTCATGATTTCAAACTCTCGACACTCTAACAGATCATTAACGTCATCTTCTTTTATGGCATTCCTACTTAGTGCATCAGCGTGCTTCATTTGATCTCCGGGGCGATACTCTATGCTAAAATCGTATTCCTGAAGCAGCAACCACCATCTTGCAATTCTTGGAACTAAATCTCTCTTAGTTAAAGTAGTCTTCAGTGCATTGCAGTCTGTATATACTTTAAAATGAGTACCTATCAGATACGAACGAAACCGTTTAAGTGAGCACACGACAGCAAGAGTTTCCAATTCGTATGAGTGAAGGAATTCCTCATCTTTTGTTGTCTGCTTACTAAAATATGCGACCGGTTTTGGTGGCATTTTGTCCTCAGCACGCTGTAGTAATATTCCACCAAGGCCTAATTTACTTGCATCACAGTGTACCTCTGTTAGATATTTTGGGTCATATAACGCCAGTAATGGTCTCTGCGTTAAGCTAGCTTTAATTCGTTGGAAAGCCTTCTCCTGATCTTCGCCCCAGGTCCATGGTGTATTTAATTTGGTCAACATTGTCAATGGCTTAGCAATGCTAGCGAAATTGGGAATAAATCTCCTGAAAAAGCTTGCCAAACCAACGAATTGTCTCACTTGATGAACGGTAGCTGGAGCAGGGAATGAAGCCACTGCTTCTGTTTTCCTTTGACCTGGTCTCACACCCTCTCTAGAAACCTCAAATCCTAGGTATTCTAAAGTATCTTCAAAGAAGTAACACTTCTGTAAGTTTAACGTCAAACCAGCTTGTCGTAGCGCTTCTAAGATTTTTCTTAACTTGGTAAGGCCATCTTCAACCGTTGTAGCAGCCGATAATATATCATCCATAAATGGCATTGCAAGTTCATACCTATCCTTTCCTAAAGCTTTATTTATCATATGTTGGAACACAGCCGGAGCGTTCACCAGACCAAACGGCATACGCGTATATTCGTAATGCCCGTCGGGCGTTATGAATGCCGTGAGGTGTCTAGAATCCTCGGACATTGGAATCTGGTAATAACCAGATTTTAGATCTAAGCTAGTAAAGCAACGTTTACCGCTTAGACGGTCTAGTTGATCATCGATTACAGGCATTGGATAAGAATCTTTAACAGTTTTCTTATTCAATGATCGGTAATCTATGCATAAGCGATATTCATTATTCTTCTTCTTTACTAAGACGACAGGACTCGCATATGATGAGTTCGACTCCTGAACAATTTTATTTTCAAGCAACTCATTGACTAATCCCCTGACTATCTCACGTTCTTTATAAGACAAACGATATGGTTTATAAGAAACTGGACTTTCATCATTCAATTTAATATGCATTTCCGAAATATTGGTTACACCTAACTCACTCGTATTTAGTGCAAAACAGTCCCTATACGTGTTTAGAAGATCTAGCAAGCGCTGAATCTGATTCTTAGTAACATCTGGCCCTACATTGATCATTTCAGAGGTTATAACAAGTTTACTAGAAAGTTCTTTATTATTATTATCAAGCTGTACATGATTAACTTCAAATTCCTTGGGTGTATAAGGATTTAAATCGCCAGATACAGGTAAGAAATGGGCTCTGGCTAAAAGTTTATTGTTTTCTATTACAACCTTGCTGCCGGATATATTAATCGCTATTATTGTCCCTAACCCCCTTTTAAGATGATATACCCCCTGTAAAATTATATGTTCAGCATTTGCTTTCAAAGATGTGCTACCTGGTATGCAAATTAACCCAGTTTCAACTGTGTCTGAATATATAGATACAGACTGAATGCCCGTCAGTTCTACAGAAGCGCTCGCATATATTTTAACTCTACTTATTTCTAATTTTTCCGAGTACAATATTAAGTTTCTATTAGTTTTGTGTACAATAACATCGGAGAGCTCCGTTAAATTTTGCCCGATCAGAATGTCGGTACTTAGATATTTATCAGGCACTACAAAAGCTTGAATTTCCGATTGTACAAAATCAATATTTACATCTATCATTACGTAACCTATTGGATGAGTGGCACCAAAAGCAAACCCTTTCATGACCGGTAAATTATCATTGTGTATAACAGTATTTAATTTGTCTACAGTACTCTTAGTTATAATCGTGCACTGGCTTCCGAAGTCTATAAATGCGGTACAACTCACTCCATTTACCTTTATAGTTTTATGATAGATATTCACTATCTTACCTTGAGCAGTAATTTGATGGACTTCTTTATAAATATTATTAGAATCAGAGGAATTTTTATCTGGCATCGAATCACGTTTACAATGTGCCATTAAATGTCCCATACGTTGACATTTCAAACATTTTTGTAAAGGTTTAGGGCACTTTGGGACGGTGTGTCCTAATTCCGAGCAATTAAAACATTTAACTACCCGACCTGTGTTTTGTTTTAATAATTTATCGTGTGTAAATTTACTAGTGCTAGTTTTATTAGAAGGGGTAGGTTTTTTGTTTTCTATCCCTGATCTTATATTTCTAACCGTAATACTTCTTAGGTATCGTAATAACTGGCTGGGGCGTTTATAGTTCGATCCTTGGGTATTCAGTCGAATATTATGGTCATAGATGCCATGGATAATACAATCCACCGCATCTTTGCCTTTAATGTGACATCGGCTTACTAATTTTGCCTTTTCGTAAAAGTACTCCTCTAATGTTTCCTCTCTTTTACTTCGTCTATTTAGCATTTCAGCTAGTTTATCTGCATAATTTCTATCGTCCGGAAAACACTTCAAAAGTTTCCTTTGCCAATCCTTCCAGCTCAAATCAATTGAGTCAAGACCTTCATACCATCTTCGCGCTAACCCTGACAACTTAGGTAATGAATGATAAATGGTCTGTTTACTTGTCCATCCATAAATACTAGCTACTTCGTTAACCTTCCTTATCCAGGCCCGTGTACTTTGCAATTTTTGACTAGGATCAAATTGAGGTATGACTTCCTGAGCACCGTGTGTATTGGAACTCCTGTTGTTTATTGCATTTATGAGGTCTTTCATTAGGTCTCTACTATTGCTGTAACTCCTATCCCGAGATTGTTTTTTGGAGCTACATCTACTTCTGGAGCGTGATCTACGACCATTGGAAGATAACAGACTTCCACTCGAAGAGGAGTTGCTGCTGGACATCGAAGAGTCAGTACTTTGTGGATCTCGGTGGGATCTTTTATGAGAATTTATCTTTTTTTTGTTAAATCGTGATTTATTTTTAGACCGATATTGGTAAAGATTTCTCCCATGTGACTTCCTTTTTATAGGAGAGACACTTGTACTACTAGAGTAGTTATTTGTAGAACTGCTAATCCTTCTACGCTTACGATGACGTCTGTCGTCACGTCGCGTTGGAGATGATGAATGATGCCTAGATCGTGATCGTCGATGTTTGTTTTTATGTGTGTAAATTACGCGGTCACTTTTAGGTTTTCTATTATTAGGTCTCTCTGGGTCGAGTGTAGGTGTATATCCACTTTGATCAGTACCCGACATCGTTGAAATCGCTATACACAGGCATTAATAGGATATGGGGGTTGAGGTATAGGTGTAAGATAATAGTACCAATTAATATAAAAATACCAATAAATTAACTTACAACTTGATAATGTAAATATGAATACTTAGAACTCCTTCAACCCCTATTCAAAACAACATCATATATTGTAAACATCATGAATTAAATTGAGTACGAATACCATAAAATAACAGCAAGCGTGATTCATTAAAATCACAGTACCTACCGTTTCAGTCTGACTAAGTGCTTGGTATTTAATTGCATAGTAGAGATGAATCAACAGATACTCAACATTCATAGTTTTCCTTTTTTTTTTTTTTATAATTATGTGTTAATGGGTAAATACATTACAAATATTAGTTAGTTGCATTGGGGCACTCAATCATAGGTATTATTTTATCATCAAGTAGGTATATAAGAAGTTCAATAAAAATCAGATAACTAGGTAACAAATATTTGTAATGGCAAACAATATTTGTAATATATTATATATATATACAATACTTGTAATATCAAACATTTGTAATGCAATAGCAAACATCTATACTTTTATTTTCAATAGAGTATAAGTAATCTTCTAAGATATTACAAAAAAAAGCAGTATATGTAGTACATCCGCATTCTGGTACCCATAACGCAAGCATACCTATAAGCTTAGCTTGAGACCAGAGGACGCTGCGTGAAATGTCCGTGAATATTTATTATTATTATTATTATATTCTGCAAATAAAAATGTCCTACGAAGACACAATGAAGTTATTTATTATGTGAAAGTAAAATAATATTTTCAATCACTTATTTAAGTTTTAAACTGCTATAAATATACATTAGGTTTAGTTATTTTAATAATTAACATGCTATTTAGTTTATAACACCAATATATATACATATATATATTGTTTGTTTTTTATCTATCCTATTTAAAACATTTTAATATTATTTTAGCTTTTACTGTCATACACCCCGTAAAAGTATTAAATATTATGTACTATTCATTTAACTTTTAGTCCAATTAGCCTGATAGATATAATTTTATGTATATTTCTAAGTAACCACTTACAATTTTGTTTAGAAATCTAAGAAAATGATGAATGATTTAGATTGAATTTGAATATTATTGTACCTTTAATAAAGTCTTCATATCCTCACATAGTATTAAGACGGGCTTCGTGGTGGAGTGGTTTATGTAATGGACTGCCGATCACGAAGTCTCGGGTTCGATTCCCGGTTGGGACAATCATTTGTGTGATATCCATAAATCCATAAATGTCATACAAATCTTTGTACTGCGTCTGGGTGTTTACTATGTATTATATGTATGTATTTACAAAAGAAAAGTAGTTTATGTATTATATCCGTATTCTGGTACCCATAACACAAGCATATAAGCTTAGCTTGGGACCAGAGGACGTTGTGTGAAATGTCCATGATTATTTATTATTATTATTTATTAAAAGTATGTCCCTGTGTGAGCTTAAATCTTCAATTCTACGCAACAAATCTATATCTATATCTATACTAGTATATAAAGCTGAAGAGTTTGTTTGTTTAAGCGCGCTAATCTCAGGAACCACTGGGCCCATTTGAAAAATTCTTTCAGTGTTATATAGGGCATTTATCAAGGAAAGCTTTAGGCTATATAACATCACGCTACAACCAGTAGAAACGAATCAGTAGTGAAAAATGTTGCAAAAACGGGGAAAGTTTTCTAAATTCCACGCGGTCGGAGTCGCGGGCAACAGATATTTATACATACAAAAATGACGATTTTGTTTAATATTAAGTAGAACTATAATGATTATCCTAAAAGCCCGTTCTTAGTTATAAACATTAAATGAAGGTGTTTTTAACTCTTTGTAGATTTATGATCTTAACAGCTTTATTGTTTTCGAGGCAGTATTATGTTTTCTGAAAAAGCATTTTGGAAGCTGAAAGTAATTTTACAAGAGTCCTGCGAAAACTTCAGATAATAATTCTTTACTTTTAAATTTTAGATTATTATAACATTTTAGTAGCAATTAATCTAGAGGCTATTAATATTTCTTTTATAGTACAATCTTTTGAATTTTGGAAAGAATAAGTTGCCTTTCTTTAACTTGCATGTGATTTTTAGTTTTGTAGATAGTTTTGTTAAACCCTTTTTATTAATAACAAATAAAGATTAGCTGTTGGCAGCGATTTCATACGCGTGGAATTTGGTATCACTTTTATGCTATATATTTCTTAGGTACAGCACTCTGAGAAGGAAATGGGCGATGACATTTTTATTCTTAATCCGACACCACACGCTTGTAGATCTAAGAAACTAGGTATTATTAATTTGTTAATTCAATAAATCAAATTGTGGTGGAAAAAGTGATCACCGCAAAGAATACTAGGTGGCCGGTCGAGATTGTTGCAAAATATTCTCGATAGATGGCGTTGTACGTCAAAATGCGATGTAAACTCAATCGAGTGATGATTGTGGTGGTCTAACGGTATTCCGAGGTCGTGGGTTTAAGTCCCGCTTGCGGTGATCACTTTTTCCACCACAATTTGATTTATTAAGTAAAAGCCAAGCAAGTCAATTGAAAAATTAATAAATTACTTTGTTAATTCAAGTTAAAGTACTTTCTAGGTGTCTTAAGATAAAAGATAACATTTAATTGCGGCCCTAAAGTCAATGTACTGGCCAGTGATAAAAATCATGACAGGCGTGTTATGGAGGTTTGTGCGAGTTTTTTTTTTAGAATTAACGCGCTGATGTTAGCTTGGTACGTATCTATCATTATTCTATAGAGTACGCAGAGCCTAGCTAAAGTGACGTGTCTTCAAAATTGAATGCCAATACACTCTCTGATATATCTGTGCTAATGACATATTTTGTAAAATAATTAAAATTCAATTCTCTTCATAATATTAATATAGCATTGAATAATATTATTAAAAGCTTCAATTTATACAATATAGAGATTTTCAAATTAAATTAATGGTCCGCTTATCATTACTAAAATAACAAAACATAACGAAATATAAGATTTATTTTTGCTCCCATAATTTTCATTTCAATTATGAAATGTAACATAAATTTTATCTATTGGCTGAACTAGAAATTCTTATCCATTCTTACTCCACTAATGGATATTAGAATTATACCCCAAAGTAAATTTAATAACCTCTAAAATACATATTATGTGTATTTGCTTTGTAATGTTCAATTATTATGTTACTGTATGAGAAGAATAATTTTATTTGTTAAAGAAATATTATCTCGCAAAATATGTTTTGGATTCTAAGAAAACTTATTTAATGAATGAATGTATTGATACATTTAAAAGGGGACTACAGCTCTAGTTTAGGTATTTGAAGTAAGTATTGCTATCCCTATTCCCGAGCGCCCGCGCCGTGCCGAAAGGGACAAATATAGTACAGGCAGATTTTACCGTTATTTTCTTCGTGAAAAATAAACCGGTTTAACAACTTATCATAGATGGAGAGTATACCCATGCTAATATCCGATTTTTTAAAAGAAACCGTATACCTTCTGTTGTCAGTTTGATTTCTAAATATTACGCGTTTGAAGTCGCGGGCAACAGCTGTATTAATATAGATACATATTTCTTTTATAATAAGGATATTATTTGTGTTATCCTTGTGATATTTTCCATGTATGTTCTTTTATCGTTCAAGATACATTAATTACATGAAGTGGATAGTGAAATTCACACTCCATTACCCTTGAATAAAATATCCCCTGAAGCAATACCAATAATGAATAGTAATTAAAATGAAACTCAAATTTGTGACCACGCTCATGGCCAGGGTGTGACTTTTATTCCTGATGGGATTAATAAAACATATTTATTAGGTATTATTGCGAAACAAACTTTTGCCCGCAACTTAACGCATGGAATTTAAAAAAATAAACCTTAACAAGTTTTAAAAAAGCCATCCTATTGAAGCACTCTATTTATTAAAAAATAATAAGTCCGTGTTATGACGGATTAAGAATACAAGTGTCGCCACCCCTTTTCCT
This sequence comes from Orgyia antiqua, assembly GCA_916999025.1. Taxonomy (NCBI): domain Eukaryota; kingdom Metazoa; phylum Arthropoda; class Insecta; order Lepidoptera; family Erebidae; genus Orgyia; species Orgyia antiqua. The sequence continues at coordinate 25,658,250 of OU779868.1, forward strand.
TTCATGGGAGCTATAAGAACCAGCAAAGGATAAGATACTCCGTGAGAAACGAAAGTGGCAATTAAAACGTCTCTCACAGTAAACGTTAACAGCTTATATTGTCACTTAGCTGGCTCTTACAGCACCCTGGGAAAGAAACGGGATGGTGACACTTGTATTTGTAATCCGTCACCACACGTAGATATATAAATACTAGCTGTTGCCCGCGACTTCGTACGCGTAAAATTAAGAACTCAAACCTTAACAAACAGAAGTTTACTACTCTACTCGATAGTTGGCGTTGTACAGTTTTTTTTAAATCGAGCTATTGTTTTGTTACACACATTAACACTTAATCTTGTCAATATTTTTATTATGTTATCATCCCGTTTTCACATTTATAAATTAGTAAGGAAAAGGATGAACTAGTCTTTGATAATTGCTATAAAGTCAAGTATTGTATAAATGTATTGTACTAAACGGGTTAAATATAATTACCCGATGTACTATAGATCCAGCTTTACTGGTTACGTAAAACAGCTATCAGCGGCATTAAAAATGTATATATATTGACGGGCTTCGTGGTCTAGTGGTTCATATGGTGGACTGCCGATCACGATGTTGCGGGTTCGATTCCCGCCTCGGACATTCATTTGTGTGATGTTTATAAATGTCATACAAATGTTTTTTCTGCGTCTGGGTGTTTACTATGTATAATAAGTATGTATTTACAAAAGAAAAATAGTTTATGTATTATATCCGTATTCTGGTACCCTTATCACAAGCATAATAAGCTTAGCTTGGGACCAGAGGACGTTGTGTGAAATGTTCATAAATATTTATTTATTTAAATATTTATTTATTGATATCTCAATTTATAATAATTAGAAGCTACGAATCGTATACTGCTTAGATTATCTTTATTGTTATATAGTTACTCCTTTTAAAATTCGAGTTGTTGATGTAAGCATATGCTTGATAGAACCGAGTAACATATTCTAGTAACAGTATGGAATCGTAATTTTAATAAGATATTTTTGATAATATAACATTTGTCCGTTCGTAGTAATGGATCAAGAATTCGAGTGCCCTATCACAGAATTTTCGGCCTTTATTGGGCACTAAATACATATCCTTTATAAGGCCTCGGATACCTCTTTAAAAATACGTTTATTTTTATTTACCTTATTTTACACTGCTTGTACAATTGAGTACAAAGGCCATAGGGATTTTCTACCAGTCAAACTTTGGGTGGTGCAGAGAATGAGTAATCATATAAATAAAAAAATCATATGATAAATAAACCAATAAATAAACCATCACTTTTCTTTCTCAGAGCGCTGTAAAAGCCAGCTAAGGAATATTGTTTACAGGTAAAATTATCTGTGAGAGACGAAAAACCCGAAAGTAAACCCTATGCCAACACGCCTTGTCAACGCGGCTATATATAGGAGATATATAGGAGACTATAATCACAACTAAAAGTGGAGGAGCCAGTGTTTAACATTGGAACGTTTATGGGCTGGATAGGGAGAGAAAGTTATGCAATGTTTAGAATATTAGAATGCAATATTTTATTTAGCAGAAAGTTTTAAACAAATAATAAAAACAAATATATTAAACTTTATGTAGAGTTTGAAGAAGTAGTATACCTCTATAGGTATACTACTTTTTCAAACTCTACATAAAGTTTTAACAGTCTATACTGTTAAGAGGATACCAAAATAGCTTCGTGCATTTTTCTATGTACGAAGTTTTCATTGTTTCTTTAGATTGAATGGCTAGACCTCTAATTTTTAAGTATATGTTTTTTCAATATATGATCTAGGATCGCATGAACTCAGAAACGCGATTGAAAAAAGTTTTCTCGATAGAAAATCTTGGCGAAACAACCTCATCACCATCATAACCATTATGTATAGAAACACGTGGATCAGAATTAAAATATATTTAGTAGATTTTGAGTAAATAGGAAAAGTATCCCTAATTCTTCATTTTCTGTGCCTACTGGCTGTGTTAATATGTACGTGTCGGCGATGATATACGATAATATTGATGTAGGCCCTTAACATCGCTTCGTAAGAGTTATTGAAGAAAGATTATTTTCGATATACGCGATATTAAATTGTGTTGAGTTCCGTGTTGTTTAAGACATCTGTTTGTTTTATCTCGTAATATATGTAGCTTATTGCCTTGGAGAGAAACAAATCAAGTTGAAACTTGCTAACGCGTTTTATATCGGACTTTTGTCTTTCACCCTTACTTCCGTATAAAGGGAAACAAATAGTGAAATTGCTCCCTTGATAGTGGCATTTATCCTCGGGCAAGTCGGTCTGTGTGTTGAGAACAACAAAAACCATTGTCGCATAAATTTGTCAAGCTATTTTGAGGCGAACTATAACAGGCAATCTACAAAAAAGGTTTGACACACTTTAATAGAGTAATAGTAGAAAATAATATGTCTTGTAGTGCTAATGAGATCTATTTTGTAAATAAAGAAGATTAAACACAGAAACGTCAGAAGATAGTAAGACCTACTTAAGGTAAGGAGATGAAGAAGACATGTTTCGCCGACTTCAAGTAATGAGAGCAGGAGGACAGGCATAAATGATGTTGAGATTTATGCTACTTTAGAATAATATACATAATACTAGTATTATAGAAGCTAGCTTCTACCCGCGGCTTCTCACGCATTAGTGGCCGAATCGCATTTTCAAATCGAACCCAAAACAAAAACTGAAATTATTACTGAAATCAGTAGCTAAAGCTTTTGCGTAAAAACGTTACAAACGAACAAACAAACAAACAGACTCAGTTCAATAATGCGGATACTTCACTTGTTCATAATTCAGTACTTTGCAAAATATTTAATAATTAACAAGACATTACAACCATTAGGCAGTCTTATTCTAGAAAGAAAACGATAATAAATACAGAAACTTGGTTATTTACTGCTATTATTTAAGTTACATTTTATGCTTATTTGAAGTACCCAGGCACAGAAGTACCTTGGTTGGCGTTTAAAATTGAGGACAAGTCAAGTTAGCCTGGGCTAACTTGAATTCATGGTGTAAAATGATATGGAACTCTACTTTTGTGACATACCGTGATGACAGTAATTTTTGCCTAATTTTGCAATCTGCAAACGTCACTTCCGAACACACTGATACAAGTATGGCATTTAAAATCAAGACCTATTCTATTACACCATATTTAATTGACACCATTGTCAGTTTGTAGTGTGAACGCCGCCACGAACAAAAAAATAAAAATAACGAAATGCGCAGTCTTTGGGTGTTCTAGTGTATCATAATAATAAAAAAATACCACAACATAGGATTTCACAAGTAATTTTAACTCAAATAAATCTGATCATCAGGCTGATCACACACTGGCCGTGTGCATGGCTTGGACTGCGCAGCGTGCTCGACTCACCGGCGTAATCGGTGCTAATTTATCGCTGCGGCCGTCATCGAATCGATGGCCGGCAGCAAAGAAAGTTGGGCCGCCATCACCTCCTTCGCTAGTGAGGTGATGGTGGCAAAGAGGGAGGCCCTGCGGGAGCGCGAGCGCTTGGGCGATACTTTGTCCCCCCGCAGGGCCCCGGGTAGGGGTCGTCGGCGCACAATAGCTGGCGGCCCCACCCAACGAGAACGCCGCGCGCGGCAGGTCGGAGGGCCTGTCGCGCCAACAGCGGCGGACGGCCTCTCTCCACGTGTTCTGGGGAGAGGAGTCGGACTGACGGGGGCGCCTAGGGCCCGGTCACAACCGGGCGCAACACAACCGGGGGTGGCCCCCTATCGGGTCATGGTAATACCTGAGTGACTACCATGGCCCGGCCAAGGGTCGAGGCGGAATACCGTGGGGTTTAGTGGGTAGTCCGAGTCCGTTTATGGCCCGGGAGTCCCACACAATGTGCGTAAATGCATTCCCCACGTAAAAAAAAAAAACTCAAATAATTCATTTCCACATAAAAACACTATTTATTAATTTAATGACAATCATGTTTTGACGGACGCCAATAATGTGGCCCCTCGCAACCGGGCAACTTCACGTCATAATTCACACACACATATATAAATATTTTTTTGACCTCAAGCCGGGTCATTGATTTAGCCGTAGACGCACTGTCTTGTATGTCTATGTACCCAGGTATCCATTTGTTGACGGATTAAGAATACAAGTGTCACCCCCTTATTTCTTGCTGGGTGCTGTTAAAGCCAGCTAAAGGATTTTCTAAAGTCAACTGTAAGAGACAGATAACTCGAAACTGAAACCTATGCCATCACGTTTGATCAGCCCGGCACAGTAGACAAAAACCCTCCCTAAGCCCGTTCCCAACAGCGGAACGTTAATGGGAGGAAGGACTGGAGGAAGTAAAAAAAAACACCAAAGTAAATTAAGAAAATTGCTGTTTCAAAATGCATAAAAACAAAATAATCTAAGTTACTCCTTCATTAGTGTTACAAACACAAAAACACTTTTAAGATACTACAATCTTCAACTAACTGAACAACTAAAATAACAACTTTACGTTCCGTTATAAACGAGGCTTAGCTCTATTCAGATTAACTTTTAACACTAACTTCGCGTAAACTCATTCACAAAAAAAAAAAAAGAAATTCATCAGAATGAAATCGTTAATACTTATTACGCTAATATCCTTTTATAAAAAACGTTATTTTGGCAAACTGATACGCAATTTACCCACGTTTCTGAACACAAACTTACTTCAAAATTTAGTGTTCCTTTGAGTAATTAAGACATCAAATTGAACATTTGCGGTACCGCAAAGTAATTCAATAAATGTTTTCATAAATATTTTCATTCAATATTAGGTAACATAAGTCCCACTTCACCGAATTGAGCAAACAATTTGATAAAACTTTATTGTAACTACAAACTATTGTTATGAAAATTCACGTCTAAATAAGCACAATAAAAATATTTTACCCTTTTCACGCCCTTAGGGCTGAATTATTTCATTTAGATGACAAGAAAGATACCAATCTATAACAAAAAATCATGCCTTGAATAGCTTATTGAGTAGTTTTGTAAATATTTCTATTGTGTGAATTGTATTGAATAGAGTTCGAAGTTATTTACTCGTATATAGAAGTTAATACATATTGGTATACTATATTTACACTAAACGCAATTTGATACGAAGCTTAAGTTAATTAATACTGTACTTATACGCCATATTGAAATATCACCGCAAATAAGGACCAAATAGTAATCCATAGCAAGATTAATGGGTGTCTAAATATAATATGTACTTATTTACTTAAAAGCTTTGACGACTAAGCGTTAAGCGTTTAAGTTTAAAAGGATTAACACGATGTTTAACTAACATAGCTGTATTGAGGGAATAGCTACAGTCATATTTTGTGTAATTATGTATTTAGTTATAGAAAACTTGTAAAATTTTTACTTATTGTAAAACAAAGTCTTTATTTTTGTACTAGCTGTTGCCCGCGACTCCGACCGCGTGGAATTTAGAAAGTTTTCCCTGTTTTTGCAACATTTTTCACTACTGCTTCGCTCCTTCTGGTCGTAGCGTGATATTATATAACCTGAAGCCTTCCTCGACAAATGCCCTATCTAACACTAAAAGAATTTTTCAAATCGGCCTGGTGGTTCCCGAGATTAACGCGTTTAAACAAACAAACAAACTCTTTCGCTTTATAATTATTTTTGTATGTTTTTCTATATGCGCATGTAAGCTTATATCTTCAAAAGTACGTAACGGATTTTGATGCAGTTTTTTAATTGATAGAGCAAATAAAGATAATTGTTTATTTGTATTATTCTGCTGGCTTTTACAGCACCATGGGAAGGAAAAGAGTTGGTGACACTTGTATTCTTAATCCGTCACCACACGGATGCCTACCACCATACCACAATTAGTTACGGGCATCCTCTGTTCGAGTGGATAAGCATCTTAGCAGGTAGCTGATAGTAATGATGTTTTGAATGTCAATCGAGTATTTAGTTACAAACAAGCCACAAATATCAGTTTAATATTATAAGCAATTGTGTTTAGCTAATGACTGATCTTGTATTTAGTCTGTAAGCATTACTTAATCCTTAAGGTGTCAAATATAAGACGTCTGTTCATTCAACATTGATGAGTTGGTAACATTAACAATATTTTAGTAAACGCCTTGTCATGACGATGTTAATTGAAATCTTAGAAAACAATGTTTTCCACAAAGTGCTGAGCCAGCAATTTTTGACATACAATTTGGATGGTTTTGGTTATTGAATACCTATATTTTTAGTGCTTTTTTCTTTTGTATAGTTTATGGTCAATATTTTAGATTTGGTACATAGTAACCAATAGTAACTATTTTACCCAGTTTTGTGTTGTATCAACTGTGATAAGTTCTTCGCTAAGAACTTCTTCTTCTACTCCAGCCAAGTTACGTCCCAGTAGTGGGCTCGGGCCTCCTCCACTTTGGAGGGATTATGGTCTACTGTGCCGCGCTTATTTTCGAGTTTTCCGTCTCTCACAGAAGATGTTATCTGTGTGCAATATCCCTTAGCTGACTTTTACAGCACCCTTGGGAGGAGATGGGATGGTGACACTTGTATTCTTAATCCGTCACCACACGGAGAACGCTAAGAACTAGGTATTAGAAAAAATATCTACTAATTGGACCGGCAGTTGTTCTTGCGTTCTTATATTTTATAGGGCATTTAAAATGGGTCTCGTTATAGTAATATATCTTATTTGCAATTATTTTTAAATACACCTACACCCGAAAACCATTACAAAACCAAAGTCTGTTCAGACGACCTACCCGTAGGTATTCGTATTTTAGCGATACTACGAATAGTTAACAAGGAGCTTTAATGGTAGTGAATAACAATTGATTTTGAAATATAAGAAAAAGACAAGATAACTACAACATTGAAGGTTTTCCCACAGGACTATAGCATGGAGCTCTTCAAAAAGGGCGCTAAAATGTTCCTACAGGTTCGGCATCGGGAGACTGATTCTTCTGGTGTTGCAAAAGTCCATAGTCTACACTAATCGCTTCCCATTAGCGAGCTGTATGCTTCTTTGTCACCCTTGTAGTATAAAAAAAAAGACGTGTGGCACTCGGGGACTGCCGCGGTAAAGCTATTGCATGGTATTTTTTATCAACTTATGCAATAATATTTTTTTTTTTTATGCAAGAATCTAAATATCATAAACTAAAATAAGATTAATAATCTTTATTTACTGATGCTTACATCTGTCCATTGTTTATGGTAATTATGATAAAATAGCGATTGTCAATCAAATGTCAATAAAATAAAAACTAACGCCAAAACTGACATGAGTCACCAGCGCGAACAGCGAAACGGCGTTACTGCGCCGTGTGTAGTATTTTTCAGTTACGCTATCTTCGTTACGTAATTTAAATTTCGAATTTTGTGCATTTAGTCTCCACGCTCAAGGCCCGCGATAGAAGCTATGCAATAGCTTAAAAGTACTTTGTCTATGAATTAGACCCCTTTTATAAACACATGTTATGTTATAACGCGATTAAAGCTACATAATGGTGTCGATTCCAGTGCAAGTCCAACTTGACTAAACTTAACCATAAATAAACTATTTTTAATTTGGTTTTAGTGATAAACCTATTCTGTTTCAAACAGAAATTAAACTTAAAATTTTAGTTGACAGCACTTATTTGATTTTGACATAATCATTTAAAGCTGCCCACTAACAGACAAAAATGCCTTTTATAGTGAACGAATGAATGAATGAATAAAAAAATAACTAATATAAAATTCCTTTTCAAACGTTATTTGAGCATTAAAGGTATTTATAAATATTTACAACTATTTCTGCATCATTGTTATGAACATTTATTAATAATTTAATTAGTTGGCGGCCTTATTTCAGTGTATTTCTCATCTTAGATATGAGCATAGTGAGCATCAAATCTTTTAGGTTATCTGTGGAGTGATTAGCACTACTTTTACTCTGTGGTATGCCTATATTACTTTCCTTGATTACTTTATACAAAAAACAAACAATTAAATTCGTTAATTATTTATTTTAATAGGTGTTTAGTGTAAATAATTACAGCAACTAAGGAAAAATATGCTTATAAGCAAATATTTACTTCTCATCTACCATAAACTGATGACGGAAACTCATAATTATCAAGATAACAATGACAAAAGCCAAAAAGTGTATTTAAGGAAACATGAAAATCTGTATTTATAAAAATTTGTGTTATCATGTGGTGTATAATTATGCAAGAGATATTAAATGAACCTAATAATTTATTTCTACTTTTATTTATAACTTATAAAAGTGTGTTAAGTTCAGTATGTAGTTGTATATGTTAAGTATTCTGATCTATAAGCTACACAACAGTAATTAATTCATCATAGTCTTTTCTTAAGGGCAACATATATCCATGAATTCTTACAAACATATTTAGATTAATAGAATGTTAAGAATTCCAATAAATTATATACATACTTTATTTCTAACTTAGCTGAGCCTGCTAGTGGTTACTATAATATAGCCTATGTGTTATGTATTCTGATCTAGCTATAAGCTACAAAACAGTATTTATGTATCTATGAATTCTTACAAACAATCTATATGGATTATTAGAATGTTAAGAATTCCAATAAATTACATATATGCATAACACATTACTTTTTGATATAGTAAGAGGCTTAATACTTACTTATTATACAAATAAAAATGCAATATTTGTTTAAATACATGTTTTACTAAATAAATCTGAATGTTTTCCGAGTACATATAAATAAATGTTGGTCCACTGAACTCTCTGGCTTGGCTTGGCTGATTCTATTCATTTCTTCATTAGTTATTTTTAATAATAAATTTAGAAACCTACTGATAAAAAATATAGCTCACTGTTCTAGAGACAAACTGTTAGAAACCTTATTAAGTATCACAGATCAAGTAGCACCATTTGGTAGGTATAGTTTTAAGACTGGCTACAATTATTATTTCTACTATTTAATGATATTTACATAACTTTAGGCAGACACACACAAATACACATTTTTTATCACTAGTTTCAATGTTCCAAACTATGGTTCCAAAGATTTCTAGATTTTTCCTGTAGTTCACTTAATATAATTGGTAGCAACTGCATTTATAGGTACTGGACCACAATTTTCCATTAGGCCACCAACTGGATATTTATTTTCCCCTGCATGACCTGGAAAAAAGTTATATTTATCATTAGACGCCATTAACCTCAAAATCGTTCACTTTGTATTAAATTATATATGTTTATAATATTTTTACGATAACTTGTATACTTACATAATATATGATGTCTTAGAATTCTATGGCTAAGTAAAAATACGTATTATATTATGTATGTAAATTACAAAACTATTTCGACAAAAATTAAGTAAACAAAGAAATACCTAAATAATTAGTTCTACGAATCTCCGCACTTGACTGTGATTCGTCTGTTTTTCGCGCTTTGTTTAACCTCAATTTTGGCGCCAATATTTAATTTATCAAGTATAATTTTAATTTATAAATATTTTTTATTTGCTAACAAACATTTATTATTCAATATTTAATCAGAAAATCAATTTTTAATGTTCAAAAAGCCATGATAAAATTTAGTGAATTTAAGTCGGCACCTACTCATATCCCGACTAAATAAGTCGAGAACTCACTAAATTAAGTGAATTTTTGACATTTATGATGTACACCAGAATAGCATTATCACTAAATTGTATAGATTGACTAATTTTGGTCCTGTCAAACTTAATTTAAGTGAAGTTGTGACTTTCAGAATAAGAAAGTGAGATTTGACAGGAATAAATCAATTTTTAGTTAAGTTTAGTTACGTTCTTGGACACAGAATCGACACCAATATCAGTTAACCACAAACTAAGGACATCTTTCGGCAAAGTGAAGTGACATGTGCTATCTTCCGTATTATTATATAAGTAATGTGTCCCTTTTAATTTAATGTCACCATACATTTTGATATAGGTATCGGAAATTGTATACGATTCCTTAAATCTTCATTGCATGCAATGTAACTCAATGTCTTGTGTTGGTTTGTTTTCAAAATTGTAATGCTGTTATAGATATAGAGTTAAAAATGTGTTAAACGTGTTAACAACGGCTGGGATTTGCACCCACTACCTCGGAATACCGTTGTGTTGGTTTACCAAATGAGCTATCGTGATTCCTGCAAGTTTTCAATTCCTCTGCTGCAATGTTTTTCAAATGATTCTACATCGCATAAATGTAACATAAAAATTGTTTATCCACGTAATAATTTCCGTAACTGTGTTTTAAATTCCAAAAGGTTTATAATATATTAACCAACGGATGTACCTACATTATGAAACTTTTGCTGTGAGTTTATCATATAAACAAAGCTAACTGTATAACATATTCTGTTTTCTGAAGAAATATTTCAACAACCTAAATAAAACAGACTAATATTTACACTTAGCAATAAAGTTCTTTCTTGTGATACGAATTCCCTAAGAAACTAAGATATGGTCTACAAATTGTCGCCATGTTTGTAGCTGTGATTCATATCCCAAAGGACAGATTCGTTACTAAAAATCTGTTCTTCTAGAGTTACTATTTAATATTTTATTTTATGTAGTACTGTAGCTCACAAAGGACGAATAGTTTACAATAAAGGAAGTAGCAACAATGAAGTAAAATTCCTAGAAATTATGACCTGAAATTTTTGACAGAGTAAAAATGCTAGAGGTTCGGTTACCAAAAAAAAAAACAAAAGACAAAATTTCTGCATTAGAAAATTATCTCCTTTGATGACAATGTACTATTTTTCCGGATTCTTCGCTATACTATGACATTTCATTTAAAAACCCTTGTTATTAAATGAAATGTCTTATTAGCGTGTGATGCCCTAGTGATATAAATAAAAGAATATAAAGGTCGCGAAGTATTGTGTTATGTGTTATCGTCAGTTATGTGTCGCATCGTATCTAGTGCGACTACACCTTTATGGTAAATACCAAAATGCTTTTCGTTAACACGGATGGCAGCCGGTGACAGAACTGTCATTATGTATAGCCAAAAGCAGAATCTCCAATTCAATATCTCCAAGGAATATGAAAGCAAAGCTGAACTATTGATTCTGATTGACATACATTGATTTATCATAAATGCCTTGAACGTTACCGTTTTTTGTTATATACCATTACAGACGTTTCAATTGGCACACTGATAGACGTAATATCCGATATATAGATGTAACATTACTAAAGAACGACTTGTGAACTCAGATTTAAAGATAGTGGATAAGCATTCCATCTTGAAGTCACGTAGATTTAGCCAGGCTAAATTGTAGTGATGATGATGATACAACCACGTTTTCGTCTACCGTCTTTCGTAACCGCCTCAGGGACAAAGGTTATGTATTGGAGCTAGATTAGTTAGCTCTTTGGTATGCTCTCCAGTGGCTAGTAGCCCATCTTGTTGGGAATGCGCCCACATTGAAGATGCTCATATGGAGCACGCCATTAGATACATTGCCATTAGTTTGCCCAAGGCCCAGTAGTGTGACATTATTGGGCTGGTGAAAGAGAGAGAGAGAAAATCCAAACAAAGCTAGTAAAGAAATAACGTCAACAACACATATAGATTACTAGCTGTTGTCCGCGACTTCCTATGCGTCGAATTTAGAAAATGTTTCCCGTTTTTGCAACATTTTTCACTACTGCTTCGCTCCTATTAGTCGCAGCGTGATGTTATAAAGCATATACACCCTTCCTCGACAAATTTACTATCCAACACTGAAAGAATTTTTCAAATCGGACCAGTGCAGTGGTTCCTGAGATTAGGCGTTTAAACAAACAAACAAATAAAGTCTTCAGCCTTATAATATTAGTAAAGATATGTATTTATATACACAGTAACATATTTCTATATTACCATCATCTTATAAGCAATGAAATTTCCACATTATCGTATTCTTTTGAACTGAAATATGTATGTTACCGGAAATTTTGTTTATGAATATATAAAAATATTTTCTTTGCCGTATGTCGAACCCTTAATATGAATTATTAAATTATACTCTCAAACATTATAGTTATTTTAATATAAAAATGCTGAATATTTACTTATCTTTCTACGTACTATGTAAAGCGGGTATCATATCTCTATTAATAGCAATATGTAAGTACTGTTTGTAACAAAACTCAAGAGTCATGCAGCGTGCTATAGAGAGAGCTATGCTTGGTGTTTACCTACATGAAAAGATCAGGAATGCGGAGATCCGTCGAAGGACCGGTGTGTACGACATAGCCTTAAGAGTTAGCACGCTGAAGTGGCAATGGGCAGGCCACATCGCTCGACGAACTGATGATCGTTGGGGACGGAAGGCCCTCGAGTGGCGACTTTACACCGGATTACGCTGCGTGGTACAGTCCCCAATAAGTTGGACTGACTATATCGTTAAATATGCCGGGGGCCGCTGGATGAAAATAGCGCAGGACCGCGCTAACTGCATCCATCCATAAAATTCCGCCATTTTACTATTACATGGAAAACATGCATCTATGTATAAAATAAACGTGGTACCTGGCGCCTTTTTTTGTTACCACAGTGTTGTAGTCTATTTAATAGGCAACAGCTTTTGTTATCTGTTAATTAAATTATGTTAAAAAGGGTTACAAGTTGTAGACAGTAATATTATGCGTCTTACGAATTACAATTGATCATTTAAATTTAAATGGGTTAAATGCAAATAAACGTTGACTTAACATTCCAAAATTTATTTATAAGATCTTTGTGAAATAAGTCAGTAGCTTAATTGCTTAAAGACTACTGACACACCCTTTAGATCGTAGACACCCGTTGTTAACATTTTAGTTTTCCATGAATACGCCTAAGAAGTATAACTTTTTCTTACACCTATATTCATTTTTGTTTATTTTTCGTGTTGTTATTTACGAACTTAAATGTGTTTTCTTGTACCAGCCCGCTATTCATCTAAAAATTTACGCATTCAACTTTTCTCTAAACCGCAAAAAAGAGTAATAACTACAAAAATATAATATTTTCATCTGTACTATATATATACCTATATGGAAGCAAGTCTTTAAATAGAGTTGTATGTTTAAATAACCTCTTAAAACTGTATTGAAAATGCTTTTGTAAATTTATAAAGGTGTTCTTCGAAATAAAGTGGTCGATTGTACTGCGGATCTACACACTCGAAATGTTTCTCTATAGGTAACTTAAGTTACATTCTTTAAGTTCATATACAGATGTGTTTAAATATTACCCAGTTTTATAACAGGATACCTATAATATCCAGATGAAAAGTTACCCAGGAATCAGCTATAAATAACTGGGGCATAAGTAGACCAAATATACTTCCGAAATGCTTCTCATGTCTCTTGCCGTGCCCAACAGTGGGGCATTGCTAACTACATCAGATTATCCGTCAGAATAAAAAAATTAAGTCTTATTTTCATATTATTTTTATATCCATAAAAACAAATATTTTTTATTCAAAACGAATAAAAAAAAATTGTTTTTGGAAAAACAAACTGTGTATGCATATTACTTAGTAGGTACAACCCACTACGTTTCCAGTTTTTGCTACAAAATGTATATTAAGATAAAATAAATACCTAATTGAAATAACCCCTGAATAATATATGAACAATAACCATACCTATATATTTTGTTTGTAATCTTAAATTCAATTTGTTAGGATAATGATTAAGTATCCCTTTTTTGTTATACACAAAACAATTTAATGTAATCGGATAAAGAATATCGGTTATTTTTGTTTCTAGATAAGAATAAATATTAATATTTGTTTGCTATATTAAACTTATGAGTATTTGAAAAGGTCTTTTCGGTTATTTATTTTTTATATCGAATACCAGCTGAACTGGATTTTCGTATCTATAGTAAAAATAGTTTCTATTTAAATATAACTATTAAATAACTATTATTATAAATTTCCTGCGTATGTAACCTCCCTGCCAATTTAAGCACAAAAAAATATAATAAAAGACCTGTTTAAATAAAACTACTTTTTACGGATTTAGACGCGTATATTTGTTTTAAATTTTGGCCCGACGTTTCGGAGACTTTGCAGTCACCATGCATGGTCACGGGTGAGACTCACCCGTTACGTTAGTTTACTATTTAAGTTATTTTCATGTAATTTTGTGTATATTATTTGATCTGAAACCCCATAATATTTCCCCATCAATACCTCATGAAATTAGAAAAACCATTGGCATCGTTGTTAATAAAAGCCTTTTAATAATTATTGAATTTTCATTATGGTGTAAATATACCATACATTTATTTCATTTGCATGATTTTTGTCATATTCTGAAGAATTTTAACCTTCACTACTTATGTTGTCTCTACTTATCTACTCAACTTTTTTTAAATATTCATGGACATTTCTCACAACATCCTCTGGTCTTAAGCTAAGCTTATATGCTTGTGTTATGGGTACCAAAATACGGATAAACATACTACTTTACTTTGGTAAATACATACTTATAACGCATAGACCAGACACGATAGAAACATTTGTATGACAATTATAAATATCACAAAAATTATCGTACTGTGCTGGGATTAAACCCGCGACCTCGTTAGCGTCGGTCACGAGCCCGTTAAATTATCAATTTACTTAACTACTAGATACTAGGTATAGGTACTTTGTCACTCTAGTTAATAAGCAGCGATAAGGCCGCCCATTTGTACAATAATATTAAGGCTAATAATGTAATTTTGTTTCTTTGTGTGTTGGTGTACAAATAAAGAGTTATCTATCTATCTATCTAGTTTACCAAGTACCTTGCTAGAGACTGTAACCTGGCAATAATCTGTACAATATAAAGATAGAGGCACAAAACGGAAAACTTTTTTTAATTGGTCACGAAATTTAAAATACATGTATCCATATATAAACTAAATTATAGTGGAAAAAATGATAACCATGAGCGGGACTTGAACCCACGACCTCGGAATACCGTTCCGTTGCCCTCCCATCTTTGTTGTGTTGTTTAACTTGCATTGAGAAGATAGTAGTGGAAGATTTAGTATTTTGGTATTTCGAGGTTGTGGGTTCAATTCCCGCTCATGGTTATCATTTTTCCACTATAATTTAGTTTATTTAGTAAAAGCATAACAAGTCAATTGCAAAAAATAAATTAATGTAGAACATGTATCCATGCTTTTGAAATGAATAGGCCACTGTATTCCGACGCCGCGGCGGTCAATCAAAAGTCAAAATACTTATATCAAGCTGCTTTAAAACAAATAACTCTAGAAGGATACACACGCAACAAATTTATAGATCAAATATCAAAGTAACTTTAGTATTTTCAGATAAGTGTCTTGAACTAATAGAATTTGATACCGGATAGAATAGTAAACATTGATAGGGAAGTGAAGGCTTAGATAAACATTTTACCATCTGTAGCACATTTTTTGTATGTATTTAATATTGTAGTTGAACTTGAGTCCAACTGATAGTATGTGATAACCGTCGCTCATGGTTCAGCAATACCAGGGATAGATCTAAATGGCAGCGAATTGCGAAAAAAGAATTCTTCTTTTATCACGTTGATAGCAAGAAAAAAGGCTTATCTTTACATAATATAAAACTTATTCGTTATTTCAGTATGTATGTCCCTATATGAGTTTCTACCTTCAAAACGACGCAACGGATTTTAATGCCGTTTTTTTATTAGATAGAGTAGTTTACGACGATGGCTTTATTGTACAATTTGTTAAAGTTTAGTTTGTGAATTCCACGCGAACGAAAATGCGGGCAACGACTAGTAGATAATGAAGGGAGTTACCATTTTTTTATTGTGTATTTTTTGTGAAAAGAGTATTATATGTAGGTATAAAAACAATTCTTTAGGAAGTAAATAAAATATTAAATAAATATTCATGGACATTTCACACAACGTCCTCTGGTCCCAAGCTAAGCTTATATGGTTGTGTTATGGGTACCAGAATACGGATAGTATACATATACATACTACTTTTCTTTTGTAAATACATACTTATAATACATAGAAACACCCAGACCCAGTACAAACATTTGTATGACAATTAGAAAAATCACACAAATGATTGTCCCGAGCGGGAATCGATCCTGCGACCTTTTGATTGGCAGTCCGTTACATAAACCACTCAACCATGAGGCTCGTCGAGTAAATACCAAATATACGCAATTTTTACGCTTAAAAACCTTTGGAAGTGACAAAGCTGTGCAGTGTTTCCACTTGAGTAATTAGTTATTTAACGCAGCTGAGTTTATGGTAGCTTTTAATTAAATACTAAACTATTATTTAGAATAAAATTAATGTCAATAAAATTGCTAAATAATAACTAATACCTACACAGGAGTAACGAGCTGAAAACTACTGCTAACGTTGATTGCACATTTTGAATCTAAATTATGATGCAGTTTAAAAGATATATTTTCTGCCACACTATTTTCAAAACTGAAGGGCATTCAGTAAATCCTTTTCAGAAGGTCATAATAAGGAGGTCGTTAGGCGGCAAGGTTTTCATTAAAACAATATTTAATGAAGTGTTGCACATATTTTTTGACATATCTATCATAAATTACTAATAAATAGTTTGCTTTAAAGACTAAAAAACCGTTTAAAAATCCTGGATATTTTTTGTAATCATTGCATAGATATTCTTGATTAAGAGGATACCAAAATAGCTTCGTGCATTTTTCTATGTACGAAGTTTTCATTGTTTCTTTAGATTGAATGGCTAGAGCTCTAATTTTTAAGTATATGTTTTTTCAATATATGATCTAGGATCGCATGAACTCAGAAACGCGATTGAAAAAAGTTTTCTCGATAGAAAATCTTGGCGAAACAACCTTTCAATTTTTTTATTTTTTTCATTTGTCGGTCTATTATCGCGTATTAACTAATGAAATAACTTTAAAAACATAGGTAACTATTATGTATAGAAACACGTGGATCAGAATTAAAATATATTTAGTAGATTTTGAGTAAATAGGAAAAGTATCCCTAATTCTTCATTTTCTGTGCCTACTGGCTGTGTTAATATGTACGTGTCGGCGATGATATTGATGTAGGCCCTTAAAAATGAGTGAAAATTACTTTCAAAGATTCTGTTGCGTAGATACATACATAGGTTAGAAGTTAATAAAAGTGTTAAAACTAGACTTAATTTATATTAACAGAGTTTAAATGAGTTGAATAGAAGTCCACAAACTGCGTTATAACTGTTAAATGAACTTTTATTTAATGTCAAACATTTTTTTTTTACTACCGTGTCGCAATTAAGAACAATGCTTTGAACTTATTTAACTTTCTTGATTGCAAATTACAATCTAAAATGTTAATATTATTTGTTCTGTTTGCTTAGAAGATAGGGATATCATGACCTATCTTTCTAATTAAGGTTAATTTTACAACTTACTTTTTATCTGGATTTTTAAAGCAAGATATACACATTGTTGAATAAAAATTATTTTTCTTTACTACATTTTAATCGTTATATATGTCTTTTTCGAAAAGCCAATTTATTTAAACATAGAAGATAACCAGAGCTTTCGAGTTTATGTATTTATTTATTTAAGAATTTTAAAGTGCTACAGTTTTAGGGTACGAGAAAAATATGGACATACTTTAAAGAAAATCTTATGTGCAAAATGCATCTACAATTTTTTTTATTAAAATCTTTTAAAACTATATTAATAGTTAACTTACCAATTAATTTCTTTTTACAATAATTATATACCTATATCTATCACTTAATTTAAAATTAAATAGTGATTTTTATAGTGACATGTTTAAATTCTATTTATTTCAAATAATATTTTTATTTTGTATGAAACTTATAACTATTTTAAGTAAAGCCTCATCTGGTTTCACACTAATAGGTTTAATAGAAGATTAGATAAGCTATTATCAATAAATTCTGTAAGACAGATAAAATCCTGAAAGTCTTTCTATTTTTTATATGAAGCTTTATTATCAGTGCTTGACAAGTGTACTAAATTTCAAATTGTGGATTTATTCTATAAGTAATTTTATAAAACCGGGATGAATGGATGGAAGTAGATATTTTAAATTGGGGCATATATCGCACCCCGGCAAATATCCGGGTTTTACCCTAAGTATTTACAAAAAATATAATTATGTAGTACGAGTATATCCGTATCCTGATACTAGGGTACCTGTACCCTTAACACAAACATAGTAATATTGCTTACTTTGGGCCAGAGGACGTTGTAAGAAATGTCCATAAAGATTTGCCATAATCGGCAACTTATTCAAACGAAAAAAATCCTTTCTCGGTACTTTAACATTTTTACTATTAAGTAAGAACTAATCGAACAAGTTAACACGCTTAACATATCCTATCACATAGGTCACTAAGCACACCTCGCACATTGCTGGTGATATAACAGACAACTTAAAATAACTTCAATATATATTTCTTTATGATAAAGTTATTTATAATTATAAAATAATAGATAAGTACTAAAAATAATTTTGAAAGAATATTTATTATGTTTAGGATTGAGATAAAATAAAATTATTCGTAATCTTAAAGTTGACGTTATTATTTTGTTTTGCTAAAGTAATAATTATTTATTGATAAATAAATAAGTAAAACAATGACTCTATGATTTTGAGTAAAAAAAAATCCTAATGGATTTTTCATAAATTTGATTTGGTTCGTACGCGTGGGATTCTCAAATTACTTTGCACTTCGCAAAGTATAAGCTTACATAGGGACATACATATAAAAACAACGACTATATTTTATATTAAGTAAAGATGATTTACGTACTTTTTCAAAAAATTACAAAATATTGTTTA
Source organism: Orgyia antiqua (assembly GCA_916999025.1). NCBI lineage: Eukaryota > Metazoa > Arthropoda > Insecta > Lepidoptera > Erebidae > Orgyia > Orgyia antiqua. The sequence goes on from OU779868.1 coordinate 25,677,102, forward strand.
TGTTATTTGTAGAATAACAAAACAATATTCTTTTTTTTAAATGTTATAAAAACGCCTCGAAAAGGACTCGGAAAGGAGTAAGTAACTTACCTGTAAGTTTTCGAGGTCCGAACGGTTCGAGTTGATTGCACTAACACTGTCGGACTGCGCGTGTTGCGCGCTGTGAAGGTACGACTGTAATGGTTTCAGAACTCAACAGTGCCCCGTTATATACTCATGGTGTATGGCTCAAAGCTTGCCGGTTGGTGCTACGGTTCTACGCCGCGCCCCAGCGTAGGCGTGCGTAGGCCACAGCCTACGGCATGCTACGACTTTCCTTTAAAACAAATTTTTGATTGTTTTTCATGGTTTAGCTTATTGGTACTTTCCCATTAAAAAAAGTAATGTACTTTCAAAATTATAAGTTATAGTAACTTGCTATAATATCATTTTGGTGTTTAAATCAATAATAGTAAATTAATAGTAGGTATGCGAAAAATGTGGCGTGTGGTGACGGATTAAGAATACAAGTGTCACCACCCCATCTCCTCCCAAGGGTGCTGTAAAAGCCAGCTAAGGGATATTGCACACAGATAACATCTTCTGTGAGAGACGGAAAACTCGAAAATAAACCCTGTGCCAACACGCCTGATCAGCGCGGCACAGTAGACCATAATGCCTCCCAAAGTAGAGGAGGCCCGTGCCCAACAGTGAGACGTAAATGAGCTGAAGAAGAAGGAGCAGAAGAAGATGCAAAAAAATAATTAATATAATGCCCAACTTTACTTGAATTTTAGTTGCGTATTTGCTCTTATTGTATTGATTATCTTATATTTGAAATACCGGCTATAATTCAATACTATATAAATAATATTTAAATTAAAAAGAAAAGAATAAATAAGTTAATAAAAAAAAATTAAAACACGACGTTTATTCTTATTAAAAAAAAAATTGCTGTAAAGACAAAAATATTATTTGAGTATATTTGTTGTTGTGCATATATAGTAAGTTTAAAGTTATTCATTTGGATCACCTGGAAACCAAGAATGAAATAATTTTTGCCATCTTTACTTATTATAAACAAAGTCGTTATTTTTGTATGTATATCCCTATGTGAACTTATATCTTCAAAACTACGCAACTGATTTTGATGCGGTTAGTTTTAATAGATAGAGGTTATAGAGGATGGCTTTTTTGTACAATTTATTAATTTTTATGGCCTTATTCATAATGACTTATCGGAGGTTTAAAAGTTCGATAAAATAGGTTCTAGAAAATTGTCAAAACTTGTTATTCATAATAGTCTTTTTACGCTAAAACGCTTACTATCTCTCCGATAAAATCTCCGTTTAAACCTCCGATAAGTCATTATGAATAAGACCGTTAGTGTATATTGGGGTAGGGGGGCGCAATAAGAGACGAAGTGAAATTCTATTACTGTATTTTAATTCTACAATTTATATAGAGATGCAAAGTAAATAGTGTTCATTACATAAGTGCAAGTAAATGATTCATATTGAAACTGGTGAGTCAGATCTACATTTCAATCGATAGCTTTAGCTGTAATTTATTTACTAAGTGGATAGCTAATTTTTAGGGTTCCGTACCCAAAGGGTAAAAACGGGACACTATTACTGAGACTTCGCTGTCCGACCGTCCGTCCGTCCATCTGTCACCAGGCTGTATCTCAAGAACGGTGATAGCTAGACAGTTGAAATTTTCACAGATGATGTATTTCTATTGCCGCTATAACAAAAAATACTAAAAATAAAATAAAGATTTAAGGGGGGCTCCCATACAACAAACATGATTTTTTTACCGTTTCTTACTCGATACTAATAACGTTGCCTTATGTTGCATAGATAATGGTACGGAACCCTTCGTGCGCGAGACCGACTCGCACTTGACCAATTTTATTTTCTCATCCAAAAACTAGAAAACACGCTTGGATATCTTGATTTATTTTTATTATTGTATTTTCATGGGTCCTTAATATGTATGCAACATTTCAGATCAATCCGATTACTGCAAGTGGGTGAAAATCACTTTCAAAGATTTCGATAAATAGATTAATACGTTACCTAAAAGATACGTACTAACGTACCGAACTAAAAAAGCGTGTTATTAATATTCATTTAATCAATAAATATTTACGGACATTTCACACAACGTCCTCTGGTCCCAAGCTAAGCTTATATGCTTGTGTTATGGGTACCAGAATATGGATAGAATACATATACTACTTTTCTTTTGTAAATACATACTTATAATACATAGAAACACCCAGACGCAGTACAAACATTTGTATGACAATTAGAAAAATCACACAAATGATTGTCCCGAGCGGGAATCGAACCCGCGACCTCTTGATCGTGATAATGATGATGAAGGAATCTTTAATCTATACCAATATTATAAAGCTGAAGAGTTTGTTTGTTTCTTTGTTTGTTCGAACGCGCTAATCTCAGCAACTACTGCACACTGGTCCATAAAACTTCTTTCAGTGTTTGATAGTACGATTATCAAGTTGCGATGGAGCAAAGTAATAGCGAAAAATGTTGTAAAAACGGGGAAATTTTTCTAAATTTCACGTGTACGAAGACGCGGTCAACAGCTAACAGATTACAAATATATATACTAGTTTGACTTTAGCTAAAAACGAGATCTGCACGGAACTACTGGATTTTATTGTTGCAATTTTAATATTATACTATATGTAAATACCTCGTTGATGAAAAGTACCTTAACACGCGGTAGCGTGTCAAATAAATTTAAGAAACAAGTTTCTAACTTATATAAAACCTAATCTATATAGGAAAATGAAAACTCAAAGGAAATGTTTTCATATTATGTATAAGAAAAACATTTTCTTATCTATAACAATATTATAAAGCTGAAGAGTTTTTTTGTTTGTTTAAACGCGCTAATCTCAGGAACCACAAGTCCGATTAGAAAAATTCTTTCAGTGTTGGATAGTACATTTATTGAGGAAGGCTATAGGTCATATAACATTACGCTGTCACCAATAGGGGCGAAGCAGTAGTGAAAAATGTTACAAGAACGGGGGAAATTTTCTTAATTCCACGCGTACGGAGTCGCGAGCAACAGGTAGTTCATAATATGAAAAGATGTCTTTTCATGAAAATCAAATAAGTTATCTCTAAATATGAATAATAATATGTTATAAACACTAAAGTTTCTTTACAAATGAATGTTTTAGATAATTCAGACATTTTAATATTTATTTATTTATTTATTTATTATCCACACATACATCTATTTTTACAGGATATGTACCTAATGCAATAGAGTAGTAAATTTTACATTTATAATATATTTTTTTTTATATTTTTTTTTTTTAATATATATTCCAGAATAGCAAAAGTTTATTAACAGTAATGAGTATGTCTTTTGATTCTTACTAATTCGCTGTATTTAACGAACCGGTTGTAAGGAACCCTTTTACAATAACACAATAAACGTTAAGAAGATAGCAAGATCTTTTACCTTTTGTTTAAATATAGGTATGGAAAAGATGTAGATAATTTGATAAGCTTTAATGGAAGTTTTGTTTATTCCTCGATCACAGATTTTGTTCGAGGAATAAAGAGTTTCTGAGGAGTGTCCAAATCTTATTCTTCTTTTTCCTGCCCTCATCCAAAATTATTTAAGATGGGCGTAGCACGTTTTTTTATTCCAACCTCTCCTATCAGCCGTCATATTCTCATCAACTCTTTTAAGCTATTGCATAGCTTCTATCGCGGGCCTTGAGCGTGGAGACCGAATCCACAAAATTCTAAATTGAAATTCAATGTAACGGAAATAGCGTAAAAAACCTTACACATCGGTGCTACTTTGTAACGTCAATTCAATTCAATTCTTCTTTTATTGGCCCATATGTGACTATCTTAGGACTAGTCACTTTCCGCCAGTGTTTTGTATTAACTTCAGACAAGAACATGCTAGTATCATGATCTATGGAGAAAACAATATGTTTCGCTGTTCGCGCTGGTGACTCATGTCAGTTTTGGCGTTAGTTTTTATTTTATTGACATTTGATTGACAATCGCTATTTTATCATAATTACCATAAACAATGGACAGATGTAAGCATCAGTATATAAGGATTATTAATCTTATTTTAGTTTATGGTATTTAGATTCTTGCATAAATAAAATAAATAAATAATTAGAATTGCATAAGTTGATAAAAAATACTATGCAATAGCTTTACCCCGAGTGACACACGTCTCAGTTTTACACGCTTTATATTAGCTTCACTTGTATGTTAGTTTGTATGTTTGTTTGTATGTTTGTTTGTATGTTTGTTTGTATGTTTGTATGTTTGTAACCGACTCCTTTGGACGCTATTTTGACCCACTTTAAACGGTCAGATTCTATTCAAATTTTGCACACCTGTCAAAGACCGATGACAATACAATAATTGAAATTGAAATTGAAATTGAAATTTTTTATTGAAAAACTTACAGGTATACACAGAAAGATCTTTGTGCACGGTAACAACTGCATTAGTTTAAAAACTGTGTTGCAGCTATTAACGCCCACCTCCGAACAATTTACAAGTTATTAAAAAATATGTTCTATATAAAATTTTTCAATCTATATAACTAAAAACTACTTAATAGGTATTACAATATAAAACTAAAAAAACGTTTGTGTGTGTAATAATGTATAAGTGTGTAATTGTGTGTGTGTATGTTTTGAAGAAGATTAGACTATATTTGTAACTAGTTCTGAATTTTGAAATAATAATTAAGTTTATGATAATGGAATCTAATAAATCAAATTTTAACCAGAAATTCAACCTCGTCATAATTTAGCTTCTGAATCCAATCTAATAAACGCTTTCTACACTGTCGGAGTGTTAATGGATATATTTGGAGCTGTTTGTTTATGCTATTGTAAATAAATGGACTCAAAAATTGAAACTGGCGACGTACAAATGTCAGTTTAGCAGGCTTTACCTGGCAGACTCTGTCACTACGACGTTTTTGTTCGTGTACTTGAGGAGTAAAGGGCAGTTCTCTGTGCTTACGAAGAATGATGTTGGAAAGGAAAGACATTCTAACAGTGGGGACTTCACATAACGCGTAAAGTTCACTGGTGGGAAACCTAATGGGCTTAAGAGTCATCACCTTAAGTACTGCCCTTTGAGCTCTCTCAAGGCGCAGCATTTGACACTTGCCAGCACTACCCCAAACCGAGATGCAGTAAGTTAAAATAGAATGGGCTAAAGCAAAATATATAGTTTTTAGTGTAGTGAAGTCAGCCGAGTGCCTTAAGCTTTTAAATATAAATATTAATTTTCTAACTCTGCCAACCAATTGGGCAATTTGTTCGGCCCATGACAAAGTACAATCAATTACTACACCTAAGTACTTTACACAGTGAGTACGCTCTATCAAGGTGCATTCCTGACAGTTAGAGTTAGACGTGCATGTGTGAGCAGTTAGGGAAAATGAGGAATCTGGCTGTGAGGCTAATTTGGGAGAAAAGGTGATGAACTGGGATTTTTCTAGATTCAGAGTTAGAATATTATTTTTAAGCCAAGACATAACAACCATTAAAGAAGACTCAGCATGTATACGAGCTTCAGACCAATCATTACCATGCACCAACAAAACAGTATCGTCAGCGTATGATATTATCTTAGTGTTAGGCAGGACAAGGTTGCAAAGGTCATTAAGATATAAAAGAAAGAGAGTAGGCCCGAGGACACTACCCTGAGGAACTCCGTATGTAAGATTTAGGTCTCCGCTAATATAATCCCCTATTCTAACTCGTTGGGAGCGTTCAAGTAAATAGCTTTTAAACATACTAAAACTTAGTCCTCGGATTCCAACCCGTTCTAGTTTAGAAAGCAAAATGTAAATTCGATTAAATAAAGCGTGTTTTTTAGTTTTTTTAAACTATTTTTAATTATTTTATCCAGAAATTAATGGTTATCTTGGTATAGTCATGTAATGAGAGGTAAGATTTTTTTGTGACAAACCACTTAGTAATGGCATATTGTTGTATTGTGTTCTACAAAAATGACTATAGAAGAATTTAGAGTTTATAAGATAAGCAAAGAAAAGATGAATCGGTTACGTAGAAAGGACTTGAAAGAAAATATAATTTTTATGGATATTTTAGATAACGTCCTGTAGTGGGACCACAGGACGCTGTGTAGGTAGCTACGCTATATATTTTGTTGTTGTTTTGTGTGTGAATACAAGTGTTACCACCTCATCTCCTCTCAAGGGTGCTGTAAAAGTTATCTAAGGGACATTGCACACAGAAAACATCCTCTGTGAGAGACGGAAATCTCGAATATAAACCCTGTGCCTACAAGTCTGGTCAGCGCGGCAGAGTAGACCACAATCCCTCACAAATTGTAGGAGGCCCGAGCCCCCAACAGTGGAACGTAAATAGGCTGGAGAGAGAGATAGAGAGAGAGAGTTGTGTGTGTGTGTGTGTGTGTGTTATGTGTACCAGAATACAATAAATATACTACATTATTATACACATTTTTCTTTTTGAAAATATATCCTTATAATATATCGAAAACACCCTGACGCAGGATAAACAAATTTTATGAGACAGATGCAAATATCACTCAAATGAATGTCCTATGCGAGAATCAAACCCGTGACTCGTGTTCTCGAGGAACACGAGTCCATTCCGTGAACCACAAGGCCCGTCAAAGAAAAAAAGGAGTAGTAAAGCTATGTGTCTACCAAGAGGAAATAGAACAAAAAGATATTCAACCTTAAGTAATGGGATAAAGGCAAGAAAATGATTTTTAAAAGTACCTTCTATAGATTTAAGTTGTAAAATGTATTTTTAAAGAAAAATAACGCGAAAATTTAATATTTTTCTTTTAAATTTACCTCTGCTTCTCGTATAGGTACGCTTAACAGTTTTTGTTACGTCTTGGGAGTTGTCTACTACCTACTTTATTCTGCGATGCCATTAAGTCATCACATTCACATGGGATTACTTGTAGGTAAACTGTACAGATTTATTTCTTAGTTATAATACTGTTAGGAAAAGAGGATTTATTCTTCCGACATATTTCTATTTCTAGCCTACGTTTGTAGGTTGTACAGCTTATAGTATACAAGCTGTTGCCCGCAACTTCGTACGCGTAGAATTTTAAAAACTAAATTCCTTAACAAATTATACAAAAATCCTTTTGAAAAATCCTTTTATCCTTTTGAACCAGCCTATGTACTAAAAAAACCGCATCAAAATCCGTTGCGTAATTTTGAAGATATATATAATCTCACATAGAGACATAGGTACATACAAAAATCATTATTTTTGTATGTACCATCTAGGATGTAGGTAACACCATTCTACAAATAATATAAAACAAAGTCATTACTTTGTTTTATATTACCTATATGTAGAATGGTGTTACATACATCCTAGATCCGTGCTTGGAATGAACAGAAACAAATCAAAATAAAGAAAAATAAACACAAGAAATTGTTTTTTACGTGAATTAAACTCATTAGGCTTTAGGTAACACAACTAAAAAGACGATAAAATTTTCTAACGACCTCGTTATATTTTTATCATATGAAAAAACAGAGCCCCATTCCACCTAAACCGCAATCTAAGCCACTTAATTAATTACCTGTTAAATACATGAAACACCAACATTATTCTATATGTATTATTTTATACAGAACTCTAAAGATACAGATTTTCTTATTCTAACAATACTGTTCTGTTTCCAATCTAGTAGATTGTAGTCTGTTTTGTAAGTGATTACTACTTCAACTTTGATTATGTCGCCTAACTATATTGATGGATAACACGTTGCGGAGATACCACAACAAATATATTTAATCTAATAATGGTACCAATTCTATGTGCACAACTAAACTTTACTTTACTAAAATTATCTACTTAGTTCAAAAACTAAAAAACACGCTTGAAAATCCTGAATGTTTTTTTTAAATTATTGCATTGTCAATGAGCAAGTTTTCAGATTAATTCAACTGCTGCAAGTGGGTTGAAATAACTTTCAAACATTACAAATACATACTGAACTTATATATAAGCGTGTTAATAAAATAAAAACAACTATGGCGTATTTTGATTAAATAAAATCTTTAGTCTATAATGAACAGTATTGATTACAATAAAGTTCCGTTAACATCGCAGAATTGTGTTATCGACACTATCAAAATTCATCTTTAGTTAAATTTAGTTTTGCATATAGAATTGGTACCATTTGTTGGCTTTTCTTTAATAAACTCTACAATATAATTTACTAACTGTTCCTGTGACTTCGAACGCGTGGACTTTGAAAGCATTACAGATTCTTTTTTTGCATCAATAAGTAGCCTATGCATTTCTCAGGCTCAAGACTATCAAATTTTACTTAAATCAGTTCAGTAGTTTTGGCGTAAAAAGTCGATAGACCGACAGACCAGAGTTACTTTCACACCTCTGGTGTTGTCGATGTCTATGGGATACGAAGATTGCTTAACATCAGGCGGGACGTATACTTGTTCGCCACCATGCGGGTATAAAGAAAACGTCTTCTTTACATATAAAACAGGGCCGCTATTTTGGTATGTATGTCCTTATGTGAGCTTATATCTTCATAAATACGGAGTTCAGTTTTAGTTCCTAAATACCACACGCACGAAGTTTCGGGCTGGTAACGCACAGAACAGCTAGGATAATAATATTATACTGTCTATGACTACAACCCTCAGACAGCTTGAAGGCACTTAGGTACATAATATCTATGTGTGCGTGAAAATGTGTCTATGTGTGTCTATGATACAGGCTATACGTCATATGAAATGTGATAATTCTATGAAGTACGATTTAGCCAGGCTAAAGTTACTTATCCTCAATTTTAAACGTCAACCAACCATCTGGTATGTTTGTGCTGTGACATACATACATACAAAAAACTTAATATCAAGTTGGTTAATTGCGGTTTGAGCAGACTAGAACAAATACAATTTCAATATTATGAGCATCGCTGAGTCAACGTAACAACTTGAAACATTATTGAAATCTCCAAACTCATATTGGTGATGTGACTTAAATATTTACGCGAATAATATTTATCTTGTCTTCAGATTTAAAGAGCTTTTTCAGAAGTTAATTAATGAAATTCTTCACAATATAATTCTTAATTTAAATTAATTCCTCTGATCTTACATTGATCCTCCTAGGATATATAAATATTCTAGTATCTATACAAACATTATACCTAAAGCTGAAGAGTCTGTTTGTTTGAACGCGCTAATCTCAGAAATCACTGGTCTAATTTGAAAAATTGTTACAGTGTTGGATAGTACATTTATTGAGGAGGACGATAGGCTATATAACATCACGATACGATCAATAGGAGCGAAGTAGGAATGAAAAATGATGCAAAAACGGGGAATTTTTTTCATAATTCCATGAGTACGAAAAGTCGCGGGCAACAGCTAGTATTTTTATGTATAAACTTATTAGAGAAAGTATTAGATAAAGTTTTTAGACTTATTATCTAGATATAAATAGATATTTCTGTACTTTTGGTAATTACAAAAGGCAAGGAAACAATTAATTTAATGTATGTGTGTGAGTTGATGTTCGTAGTAAGAGACTTGAACTCGCACACCAGTTTGTACTAAAGATACAAAACTTTAAACACTGGGACGGGGACTGCGTATGGAGCCAAGTTCGGCACCAAAATGCATGTGGAACGAAGACTGGCAGAAAAAAAATAACTATTTCAAATTGTACATTTAGGTTTTGAGTCCGCAAGTACCTACAATATTATAATACCTACAGACTTATTTTCCCGTAAAATAAAAACTTTGTTATAGATTTTGATAGATTGTTTATATGTTATAGGTGGATAACAAATCACGTATCTAATCCTATGACACAAAAATATTTAATTTTCAAATGGAGGCAAAGGAAGCCAACCTCAGGCGTCAACATTTCTAAACAAAATGACGGATGAGAAAATGTTGATGTTTCGGAGGCGTTGAATAACATTTGAACAAGCACTGAGTCATATTTATTTAATTTAGAACTTATTTTCTATTACATCATATGAATAGAATTAAAAAAAAAAATTAACCATTTTTAGCCATTGGTTGCGGAAATATGATTTTTTTTTTATTTTTTTGTAAAAAATCGATAAATATTTTATAAATGAGAATGTAACTTCGACAAATGACATTATTTTTTGAGTGTGTTTTTTGTGTTGTACGGGCGAGTACTAGCACTAGCACATGCATTTTCGTTTTTTCATGTAAACCCAAAAATAAACTAATAAATAAAAAAAAAACTGAAAATTAATTTCTTAGAAAATTAATTCTTAATTAGATGTGAGTCGTGTAAAAAAAAATGGCTAAAAATGGTTAATTTTTTTTTTTTATATGATAGGTGAATACTTGAACTATAACCACCTTGGCGTTGGACCACCATTTACGCCACACCCTGTATATATAGGGAAAAATTTGAATAGAATTCAAAATTCCGTTTTGTTTTTTTTTTGTTTTTTTTTGCTACTCACAGATTCAATTCCTATGCAATTTTTTTTTCAAATGCAATATTAAGTATTCAATCAAAATATCAAGTGACGCGTGAAGTGGTGCGCGACTACAACACTTCGAATTTAGAGAACTTTCCCTATTTTAGGAACATTTTCCACGGATGCTTTCCTCCTATTATTCCAAATAAAAAAAAACTTTTCTTTCCTTCTTTCTTTCTATTGGTCGCAGCGTGATATTATATAGCCTATAGCCTTCCTCGATAAATTTACTATCCAACTCTGAAAGAATTTTTTTTAATTATACAGCGGTTCCTAAGATTAGCGTGTTCAAACAAGCAAACTCTTTAGCTTTTTAATATCAGTAGGTAAGTATAGACAAGCGTAACAATACATAAATATCATTTTATATTCAAATTTTATATTCACTCGATGCTCTTACCGATCAGAAATAGAAATCTATTCTCCGAGATACGCGTTATGTTAAAAGCTGCTGTGTCATAACATTGAAAGGTAAGGTTAGATATCTAGAGCAAATGTATGCTTTATTGTTCAAAAGGAGGTCTTCAATTCAACAGAGAAATGCATCTGATATACCGCTATTGGTAACCTGAATTGGTAAGAAACTTCAGATATCATAAGACCCCACTACAGACGCAGCCAATTCACAGTTTAGGTATTTATCTTAGGTCTTACTGAGAGACAGCTAATAGTTCAACCAGGTTTAACCTATAAAATCTTTGAAAAAATTGGTCAAGTGCGAGTCGGACTCGCGCACGAAGGGTTCCGTACCATTATGTATGCAACATAAGGCACGTTATTAATAAATGAGCAAACAACACACACAATACTTAATTAATCACGTTTGTTGTATGAGAGCAAGAAACGGTAAAAAAATCATGTTTGTTGTATGGGAGCCCCCCTTAAATATTTATTTTATTTTATTTTTAGTATTTGTTGTTATAGCGGCAATAGAAATACATCATCTGTGAAAATTTCAACTCTCTAGCTATCACCGTTCTTGAGATACAGCCTGGTGACAGACGGATGGACGGACGGACGGACGGACAGCGAAGTCTCAGTAATAGGGTCCCGATTTTACCCTTTGGGTACGGAACCCTAAAAAGACGTTTTGTATTCCGCTGTTCTCTTTGTGAAAATGAAACAGATTTTAATTTATTTTTACGCTATAATGCAGATGAAAAAGCATAGATATACATTATATTTGTTTCTATTACTTTCTTTTTTGGTAAAACCATACCTTTGTGTGATAGATGCTGCCAGTGTATCTAAAGAAAACCGAAAAAAACGGGGTTTTTGGATGGTCATATAAATATTTATTTTAGTTATTATGTTTTGAAAAAAGAAAGTTATAGAAGCATATATGTTACGAGATCTAGATACTGTGAGAAAAATTCGTTGCTCTGGAGACAATACCCACAAAGGAAATAGTTCTCTACGATGTCCATATTTTTGTAAAGTGCATTTTTACTGTCCTACGCTCTTAAATGAAAGTCAAGTATGCTTATACGGAATCACGCCTATTGTCCTTATCTCGTAAAGTTATTTACATACAACTTTGCCGTCCATTACACCAATCTTTACTTATTTTAAAACAAAGTCGTTATTTGTGTTTGTATGTCCATAAGTGAGATTAAATCTTAATAAATCAAATTATGGTGTAAAAAGTGAAATGCTGCAAGTGGGACTTGAACCCACGACCTCGGAATACCGTTCCGAAGCTCTTCCAACTGAGCTTATTGCGGTCTACTTGCAATACTTCAAATTAACCACCATATCTGTCACTCGAATGAGTTTATATATTTTTACTTTTTACTTTTTCACTTTTTCCACTATAATTTGATTTATTAAGTAAAAGCAAAGCATGTCAAATGCAAAAATTAATAAATTACTTGAGATTAAATCTTCAATACTACGCAACAGATTTTGATGCGAGTTTTTTTAATCGATAGAGTGGTTCTAGAGGATCGTTTTTTGTATAATTTGTTAAGGCTGGGTGTATATTTCCAACTTGACGCATACGAAGTTGTGGGGGACTGCTAGTCTTTACCTACTAATATTATAAATCTGAAGAGTTTGTTTGTTTGTTTAAACGCGCTAATCTCAGGAACCACTGGGCCGATTTGAAAAATTCTTTCAGTGTTAGATAGGGCATTTATCGAGGAAGGCTTTAGGCTATATATAACATCATGCTACGACCAGTAGAAGCGAAGCAGTAGTGAAAAATGTTGCAAAAGCGGGAATTTTCTAAATTCTACGCGGACGGAGTCGTGGGCAACAGCTAGTAACTTTATAACACTTCGGTAATAGATACGATTAGTTGCTATATATTTAACACAAATTTACGCTTTACTGGTTACTTGTTAGTGGAATTTTCATTTAATTCTGCCTATTCATTTACTTTATTTACTTCCATGGCGCGTCAAAGAGATCAAGAGCTCTCCTACGCCTCGGGTAATCAACTATTTTAAGAGAGATCATAATTAAAATCTTCAAAACTGTCGACTTAGATATTTGCTAATACTTACAATAACTTTCTAAAACATTTAACAAGTACTAATATTTGTGTTTTAAAGTTGATTTTAGTATCGTTTCGACGCCTTAGAAATAAATAGGTAAGTATTTGAGTTTTCTCATCTAATACAAAAAATGTTATAAGATCAATTCTCCTCCATAGAAGTTATAACAAAAGATAGCATAACGTTCTGCCGATCACGAGGTTGCAGGTTCGATTTCCACACTAGACAATAATTTGTATGATATTTCTAATTGACATACCAATGTATGTTAGCACAAGCATATAAGCTTAGCTTGAAACCAGAGGGCGTTGTGTGCAATGTGCATGAATATTTACTTTTTTTTTTAAGCTAAGAAATCATAATTTACTTAGTTCCTATACTAAAAAACACGCGTGAAAATCCCGAATGTTTTTTTTTTATTATTGCATTGTCATCAGTCCATAATGGTAACGACTCAACGTGCACGACATTTGCATTTTCGTTGTACATATTTATCATAATTAAAACTGATACGGTCTTATTCATAATGACTTATCGGTGGTTTAAACGGAGAATTTATCGGAGAGATAATAAACGTTTCAGGGTATATAGACTATTATGTTAACAAGATTTGACAATTTTCGCGAACCTATTTTAGCGAACTTTTAAACCTCTAATAGTTCATTATGAATAAGACCGTTAGTCTATACACAGTTTTTTATAATAAGAAAGTTCAGTTGATTAGAGTTCGATTGCAATTGTGATATTGACACTATTACGTTCCATTTATTAGTTAAGTTAAGTTTAGTTGTGCACACAGTATTGGTACCATTATGTGTCCTAAATTTCGGAACAATCTGATTACTACAAGTGGGTGAAAATCACTTTCAATGATTCTGTTACATAGATTAATACATTGATAGATACATGCCTAAGATGATATATTAAATTTATCTCAATGCATACCTAACTAATATAAGCGTGTTAATAATAGGAAAACTAATATCGTAGAATTGTTGTAATCGGTTACCATTGAAGTAGGTATTTTACAATAAAACTTTAAGATTCCATTTCGACCTCCGAGTGACTAGTGCAAACCCATAGAAATAGATACAATGGTGCCGATTCTACGCGCACAATTAAACTTAACTAAAAATTCAATTTGATAGCGTCATTATCACAATTCGGCAATGTTGTGTAAGTGTTATTTGTTTAATATCAGAATCTATGTGTCCATGAATATTTATTTATTTATTTATTTAACTGTAGGTGAACCATATAAATAAATGAAATGAAATAAAATGTTAACTAAACTTTGTTATAAAAAAACTTATTTTTAGACCAACGATTTTAATTAATATAAATGTGTACAACGACATAGCAAATAATAGATAAAATATATTGACATTACTCATTTTTATTTTTTATTTAAGTTTAGTCGTGTCGTGGAATTGGTACCAATATCTTAACATAATATAAAACGAAGTCATTATTTTTGTATGTTTTTCCCAATATGTGAGCTTAGCTTTATCTTCAAAACTAAGCAACGGATTTTGATGCGGTTTTTTATTAGATAGTCCAAAATGGTCTTTTTTAAATTGCTAAGGTTTGGTTACTAAATCCACTCCGTGTGGTGACGGATTAAGAATACAAATGTCACGACCCCATCTCCTCCCAAGGGTGCTGTAAAAGTCAGCTAAGGGATATTGCATACAGATAACATCTTCTGTGAGAGACGGAAAACTCGAAAAGAAACCCTGTGCCAATACGTCTGGTCAGCGCAATACTGTACACCACAATCCCTCCCAAATTGAAGGAGGCCCTTGCCCAACAGTGGGACGTAAATGGGCTGGAGAAGAAGGAGGAGGTTACTAAATTTCACGCAAACGAAGTTTACCGGGACTATAATCACGTTAATAACTTAAAAAGGCACAATAACGTTTAGGCACAATAAGGCTTAAAAAGGCACAATAAGGCACAATAAAATTAACGTGATTATAGTCCCGGTAATATTAACAAATTATGAGTTCAAATCGCGTAAGTTTAAAATCAATAATTGCAGGCAACAGCTAGTACATATTAGGTAGGTATATAAATAAGAACCACTTGCCTACGTCATCTAAACTAATAAAACGTTTTCTATTAGCAATACTATCTCCTTCAAATATTGTGCCGTTTGTTTTGTCCGACTAATTCAAATTCTACGTGACATCATATTTCATATTGCTATCATCTTATGATTAGATCTTATTTAGTTTATCTTAATCGCATGATATTTAGTTTAACTTGTTCGGTCCATTTGAGGACGGACGCCAAACTGACACAGAGTGGAGGGCACTTTGGTATACACAGGCCCTATATAAGTGTCTTTGATTTCTTTGAATAGGTATTTTACTATCTAAGATAGGTATGTATATGTATAACTATATACCTATCCCATTTTCGCATTGAATTTAGCACAGGGATATAGTATCAAATAAAGAAACAAAGCAAATTTAAAGTCAGTGGCGGATTTGCAGTCTCGGCCGCTCTAGGCCGCAAGCCATTAGCCGCCTCTTTCTCAGCATCCACCATATCTAGACTACATAATGAAATTACTTCATTGCCAACTTTTAACTAAATAGATTTAGAAATTTAGGAGAAAAATTCAGTTGTATATCGCAAGAATGTTTTCTTTTGTTGTAAATAAGAAGCTTTTTTATAAATCACCGCCCCTAAATCTGGCCGCCCTAGGCCTGGGCCTACCGGGTCTTAGGGTAAATCCGCCGCTGTTTAAAGTTGCCAACTATTAACCTTTATACACAGCCTTTATAGTTAGAAAATATAACAAATTTCCTAAAATTCCTTTACGCATTTTCATTAACAAGACTTGGTCATATTTTTTAAAAACCGCTTAAGTAGGTACTCAAAACTTTTGACTCTGCGAAACGATTTTAATGATTCTTTTTTAGGGTTCCGTATTTTTATTTGAAAGCTGGTACTTCCCGAGATTTACTACAGGTACCTACTTCCCTGAGATTTTATACTCTTTAGTGATGGTTTTTTATTAGAAGTCAGTTCAAGTTTTTTTTTATAAATCTATTAAATAAAATTTCCATGTCACAATGTTAGTTACCGTACTCCTACCAAACGGCTTGACCGATTTTTATGAAATTGTACATGCATATTCAGTAGGTCTGAGAATCGGCTAACATCTATTTTTCAAACTTTTTTTTAGTATGGCAAAACAATGTTTGCCGGGTCAGCTAGTAATATTATAATATTTTTTTACAACGCATTGTTTCAATACTTACAAATACATAATAACATTCTGCCATCATTCTGAATTTAATTGTTTTCTATGTTTAGGTTTAACGATTGTAATTATTTGTAGTAGATACCTATTTATAGAAATATAATGAAACCAATATCTCTATTACAGCATAATCAATCTCATAGAAAGCAGTCCCCAGAGATGTTTCAGCTGAAACAAAATGGTAAAAGTAACAGCACTATAGCTGCAATTAAGCAGCTGCCAGAGACACATTAACCCTAGGTCCATAGGCTATGACCAGCCTGAAAGGAGCGGCCTTTGCATTTAATTTTTTGCTCTTTCTCCATTAATTTTGAAACTTCAAAAAATATCACATAATTATGTATTACCGCATAAATCATGTTGTAGTTAAATTAAAAAATATCTGATTAGCCACTCTAAGTAATTACGATGACACAAACAAACATACAGTATTTATTAAAAGTAAGGGCCAGTCCAGGCGGTGCATTGCGTCTGCGTTACGCCGACATAGGTACCGCTAAGGCATTCTACCCTGCGCTACGCCGACGCAATTTTATCATTGTGAAGCGGGTGGGAGTGTCGCTGTGTCGCTAACAAAGAATATACTACTCTCTAACGAGAGGTCGCTAAATAGTAATCTCGCTGCGATGGCGCAACGCTCGTGTAGCCAGGGTATGTGTTTTATTATAATAATTATCCACGTTGAAACGACGCAACGCTCACGCAACGCGGCGTACGTTACGGACTTTAGACGTTGTGACGCTCCTGAATTATGCAGAAGTTAATCTAAGTTAAAGCGCAGTTTTACTATAAAACTTGTTATAGTGCCATTTTTAATAATAAATCTTGGTTTAGAACGCTGTAAACCCTTTAAAGTGTGAGTTCTGTTATTTTTCCCTGTAAATTATTGCTATGTTCGCCTGCATACTAAATTTATTTATTAACAATATAAATATTTAAACGCATAAAAAATTCCTAGACAATTTTATAGAAAAGTGCTAGCCAAAAAAGAACAACAATTTTACTCCAAAGACCCTTATATAACCATATCGTACTAGCTTTATATGTAGTACGCGTCACATAAAAAGAACGCTGGAAGATAATTGTGGGGACGTCTTTGCGCATGGGTACACTCCCGCACGAAAGTTATGTGCATATTATTTTATTTTTGAACTAGGTAGGCTTTTGCTGGCGAGTCGTGGCTTGGTACCTACATATTTGTTATTCTTAAGATATTACATAGAAAAATATATTAGATAAAATATCAATAAAATGAATTAAAAACATGTTTGAATTATGTATTAAAGAATGTTTAAGAGAAATAAAAGTACCTAATGTGGAAACCCAAAAAAGTTATGTAAAAATAAAAAACAAAAAAAATATTTATCATTATAAAATTCTCGTGTCTCATTGTTAGTTACCATACTCCTCCGAAACGACTTGACCGATTTTTATAAAATTTTATATCCATGTTCAGTAGATCTAAGAATCGGCTACTATCTATTTTTCATACCCTTATGTGATAAGGGTTGTCCACCCCTGACATTTTTATGGCAAAACAACGATTGCCGGGTCAGCTAGTTTAAAATAAATTTATGTAAAACCATTTCGTAATTTAAAACTTTTGTCCGTGATGGTATTTTTATCTGATGCACCAATAGCAAACATGCGGCGCGAGGCTCACCCGCCCCGCGCCCTATCTCGTACCACCAAATAGACTGATAAATCGCCTAAGCGCAGCTTGACCGCCAGCGTTCTTTTTACATGACGCGACCTATACCTAATGAGGTTCTCTTCTCTCTTTTGATGCAAAAACGTACGATACCTGTCGAGTATCGATACAATTATTGAGAACCATTACAATATGAAATATCGATTCGATGTGTCCCTTCTTAGTCGATAACAGCTTGACGACGTAACTTTTGCAGCACGTACCATGTACATTTGCATTGAGTTTTTTTCTATTATTTCCGAACATTACGTAATAATTTCTTAATATTTATTTTTATAATTTACAATTGTACACAATTATGATTTTTTCGACTTTTTAATGGACCTCTAAAGGATTTGATGTGATAGGACGTCAGTACAATGTTAAGCGCTAACGAACTGTCATAGGGATCATCATTCGGCGTGCGGAGTATAATCTAGAGATTTAGTTAAGCCGCTAATGAAGCTAGGGCATCAGTGTGCTCGAAAGCTTACAAAATTCTATAAAGCTCTATGACTTCCAGAAATTGTTTATGGAAGAATTACAGCATTGTCATTGGTTGACGAAGATTGACTTTAAAATGGCGCGTGTTTTGTCACATCCTGTTGTGTGTTGAGAGAGTGCATGGCCTCGACGTTGATCTCGTTTTAGGGTAATTTTCAACAACTTCGCTTCTTCATAAAATTGGCGACGCTAAAATTCGTGATGGTGTTCCTAAAAAGGCCATGGATTTGATGAAAACGGTAAGAATAACTTAATTGCTATATATTTACATGAACATTTGTTTGGCTTTTGTTTCTTGTTTTGGTGATATTGGAACTGGCCATTACATCAGATAAAATATCTCTTTCCAGAAATTGTATGCACGTGAGAGGTAAGTGGCATTAATATTTGTTAATAAAATAATGTCCTGTTTCGGATTTATGCAATGTGAATAACCGATATGTTGATTTGTCAATATTGGGATGGCACCCGGCAACTGAGCGTTGTTACGCCATCTTAA
The DNA here is from genome assembly GCA_916999025.1 of Orgyia antiqua. Lineage (NCBI taxonomy): Eukaryota > Metazoa > Arthropoda > Insecta > Lepidoptera > Erebidae > Orgyia > Orgyia antiqua. Next base: position 25,696,111 of record OU779868.1, read on the forward strand.
AGTCCTCCAAATGTTCCGCATATTTTGCAGCTTTGCCATATTGCAAGAGGAAATTAGATACTGAGAATTATGCTTTATTCGAAAGAAATTCCAATGCAAACTCTTCGATGTTTTAAGATTCCGTTATAGGTATGTCATTTTCACTTTTGCATTACATTTTGATAATTTAAAAAACCACATGTCATGTGTATTTGTTAATGTTTAGTCGGTGTTGTGATGGTTCTGGTGTATTTCTGCAAGATTATATCTTGGGTTGATAATACGTGTTAGTAATTATAATTTTATGTATTTTAAACGTATCTTGTGTATTCTCTGAAACTTGATAACCTATAAATTTGACAAGCTCCCGAGTCCAACGTTCACACTAATTGTCATTTCAGATTACTTGAAGAACTTTGGGGGTTTAATATTTTTAAAAATCCTAACAAACAAAACTATGTGTAAAAATTTAAGAATTATTATTAAATTACCAGATTGCAATAACTTCATTGGTCCATGAATAAATTAGTGGTTTGATGTTTTTCTCCATAATAATTTCATAAAATTGTTATAATAAGTAAACATTCCTATGTATGAAACATTGTAGACAATAAGTACCAAAATGTATAGTTGTGTGCCTTGTAAATAAAATAAAGATTTGTATAAATAAGGATTGAATTGTTAATCCATGCATACCATTCATTTACCCACTTCCAGTTTGTAAGCTACAAATAGTATTGTGAATGGCAGCTTTATTATATTATTAAATAAAAAGCTATATACAATACATATATTTTAATCCTTTATATTAATCCTTTCGGCAGTATACGGAAAATGATTTTCAAAAATTATATATTTCATAATAAATTACAAATAATTGGAATTTCATTTTCAAATTCCAATACAATGTCTATTAATAAAAAAAATTATGTACATATATTTAAATTTCAACAAAAATAACATTCAAATCATTGCTTCCCATTATTTTATTTATTTATTTGTGAGACCTAAACATGATGTTTGAAACCTTATAAATATTTCAAGGCATCACCACAACTTACCCGAAAAGATGTATGACAACCTCACTGCACATTTTACCACTAGAACTAAAGTAATTTTTATACATGTACTCAGATGCATGGTATAATTTTTTTATGAAACTGTCGTCTTTCTGGAGTTTATTCCATGTATATGATAGTATTCACCTCTGGAAGATTTTGAACTTGTCATAGATAATAAGGTTTTAATATTGTTTTTTTGAGATGGTTTAATCAGTGTAGTTACAACTTGAAAGTGGTATGATGTTGATAAAAGAGTTTAATTTATCATATCTTAAAAGAAGATGAGGATATAAGTCCAATCTGTCAAGTGTACTAAGAAAATTAGGAAAAGATGCAAATAAGGCAAGGTGCTAGCTGCCTTCACATTCATATGGTGGACTGCAGTCATTTGTCCAACCCTAAAAAATAAAATAAGAATAGGCCTTCTTACTCTGTATTATGTAAATAATCTTTTTAACATGCTTTAATAAGTTCGGTATGTATCTATCAATTTATTAATCTATGTAACGGAATCATTCAAAGCGATTTTCACCTACTTGCAATAGGTCAGATTGATTTGAAATTTTGCATACATATCAAGGACCGATGACAATGCAATTATTTAAAAAGATATTCAGGATTTTCTCTTTATTTAGTTTTTGAATTAAGCAAATTATTATATGTATAAATATATTACTTCAATAATCATCAATTAAATTGAATGGCTAAATCTGATTAAAAATTACGAAATATAAATACTGTGTAAATTCGCCGTTTTTAGGGTTCCGTACCCAAAGGGTAAAAACGGGACCCTATTACTGAGACTTCGCTGTCCGTCCGTCCGTCCGTCTGTCACCAGGCTGTATCTCAAGAACGGTGATAGCTAGAGAGTTGAAATTTTCACAGATGATGTATTTCTATTGCCGCTATAACAACAAATACTAAAAATAAAATAAAATAAATATTTAAGGGGGGCTACCATACAAACATGATTTTTTTACCGTTTCTTGCTCGATACTAATAACGTTGCCTTATGTTGCATAGATAATGGTACGGAACCCTTCGTGCGCGAGTCCGACTCGCACTTGACCAATTTTTTCTTGTACTTAATTCTTATACTTGAACAAGATAAAATGTTATAAGTTATGATGTCAGTAGCTTGTTCCATACTGGGCGATCCATATTAACGGATCGCGCTTGGCACGTCCGCGTCGCCTAAAGATTCTCTTCTCTCTTGACGTGCGCAATCCGGTCGCGATGGATCATCAGTGTCGACCAGATACTGAAATATCTAAACTGAAAACTTGCATGTGCAACTAGATTCTTTTTGTTCTCTCTTGACACATGTGTTGTTCAAATACTCTTATGGTAAAAGAGTATAAATGATACTCTGAAGTATTGTAGATTGCTTCCTTATTTCAAACTTCAGCCAAAACAGAAGGTTAAAGCCTTGCTTCTATCAATCTACTGCTTAATTCTGTGCCTTGCTTAATATTTTGGAAGTCTCCCTTCTAAAGATCATCATTAAATCAGTATTTTGATAAGGTGAAATGCAAAAAAGTCTCAAAAAGGTTACAGAAAGAAAGGCTTTTTGGTTTGCCTTGTGTATAATTGGGATTATTGATCTTTGTAATAACAAATATGTATTAGTTTGATATCTATATTATTTTTTGTACTGCAAAGTGAAGCAATATAATGGAAAATTTTATTAAAGGCCTATGGAATACTTATTACTCATACCTGTGTGTCTTGTGTTCAAGATACACATAAGATAGATAATGATTAGACGATTAGCAGTCACTTTCAATATTATATCTATCCTCATTCAATGCTTCTGAAGACAGAGACATTTAAACTTTGGTCATTACTAGCTTTTCAATAAGGTGCTGATGGATAGCATTTCCTATTGAAACATAACGTGACGTGACGTACGTAACATTGACGGGCCTCGTGGTGTAGTGGTTCATATAACGGACTGCCGATCATGGGGTCTCGGGTTCGATTCCCGGTCAGGACAATTATTTGTGTGATGTTTTTAATTGTCATACAAATGTTTGTACTGCGTCTGGGTGTTTACTATGTATTATAAGTATGTATTTACAAAAGAAAAGTAGTTTATGTATTCTATCCGTATTCTGGTACCCATAACACAAGCATATATAAGCTTAGCTTGGGACCAGAGGACGTTGTGTGAAATGTCCATGAATATTTATTTATTATTATTATTATTATTATTATAATCTTTGGATAGGTAATATCTTACTACTGCACTTGGGATAATTTCTATCTTTAATCTTTACATCGAAAAATGTCCATAAATTGTTTGATAATTTGTTAATATTTGTATGGTATGTTTCAGGACTATGAGTTCCTTGACTTATCTGATGTGAAGGAAGCCGAATTGAACAGTCTTCAGTGTGCATTGTATGAACGGATTCCCGAAATTTCGGCGACAGCAATCACTGGAAGCTGGAAGGAGCCTAATATTGGTAAAAATACCTTTATTTTTAGACATAGTACATAACATAATACAGCAACTTCAATTGTGAAACATACATGCTAAGGCAGGTCGATGATACGATTTATTCTGTGCACAATTGAGCACAACCATGTTCCAACTTACGAAATAATAGGAAACAAGGGACATTGTCAGCTTACATTGTTAGCTTACATTGTTACAACTTACCTTGGGACCAGAGGATATTGTGTGAAATGTCCATGAATATTTCTTTATTTATTTATTGTTGGATTAATGTCCTTTGTTACAATGTCATACTTATGTATGATTAAAAGAAACTTTAATTTGTGACAACAAAATGAATGGCTCGTATAGAAATTATCCGACTTACGAGAATTGACCCCATACATGGTCGAATGAATTTAATTGGAAAATTGAGGACTACACTTGGCCTCATATTGGAATCAATCTGCCTAAGTACATATAAAATTGCTCGCTAACAAAAGCTTTTTATTTTCGGCCATTGTTTGCTTTAGTGTATCAAAATCTTGTCGCATCACAAATATTACGAAATTATTTTATTTTCTTTAGCAACAAATAGAATTTCAATTTATTTATTTATTGTACTCTTTATTGTACACCAAGATAATAATATGATACTATAATATAATGATAATTTAAGTGGTTAGTTAATAAAGTTTCTATTTACAATAGATCCGTATTCGTGTTCATCGAGCTCGGCTGGAGCAGGGACCGTGTCGAGCAGCGTGGATAGCCTGTCGGGGGGCGAGTGCGAGATGGCGCCCCACTCGCCCGCGCGCGGTGCCGCCGCCCCACCGCACCAGCCGCACGCGCCGCATGGACCACCGCCGCCGTACGCACAACCACCACCCACGTACCCGCCACCACATCACAACCATCACTGGCCTGTCGCGCCGCCCAACGTGTACGTCAGTCAAGTGACGGCTAATGTGAACGTGCACGGGTACATGGGACAGTACTATCAACCACCGCAGCCACAGTACACGCCCGCGCCCGCTGAGCGACAGGCTCGAGGACCGCGCCGAGATAGAAGAGGAAAACGTGCTCCCTCACCGCCACAACAACCACCACCATACTATCTACAATATCCACAGTATTATCCTGCTGCGCAAGCACAAGGCGCACCTCTTTACCATCTCCCCGTGTATCAACCAGTTGTTTATGGCCCTTATGCGTATCCTCCATACTATCCAGAGTACCCGATACCACTGGAAGGTGACCCTGACAAAGGTCCCGAGGACTATCCACAGGAAGTGGTAATGGAGCAGGAAGCTGTTGACGCTTACTACGCCAGTGCTCATTATGGAACTCCACAGTATGGTCCACCTGTGGATGGCGGTGTTGAATATATGCCCCCCATGTATCTACCACCTCCCACACACCCACCACCTTTACCAATATCTCAGCCGCCGCCACCTCCACCGCAGACTACACCGCATCAATTTAATGTACACGCAAAGAATTTCGTACAGGGTCAGAGTCAAAACAAAACTTACGTACCAGCAGAGAAGCCACAGGAGCATAATAAGGTTTCACAGCCTCCAGTCGTAACTACAGTGACAGCCAGCACCGTCGAGTCTCTGCCTGTAAAGGATCTCAAAATAAGTAAAGGTCCCACTAGTCCAAAACAAGGCGAGCGAGTAAATGAATCTGGATTATCTAAGCCGCCGTCACCCAGTGAGAAGACACCTATTGTCTCGCCTAAACCTGAAACCCCAAAAGCAACATGGATAGCTGCCGAAACCAAAGTTGAACCAACAGTTACGAGTCAATCGCCAGTTACCAAGACGTTCCCTGTCGCTGCTACAGTTGTAAATCAAACTTCGGCTAATAAGATTCCATCCACGACTGGTGGAAAGCCGTCCAAGGGTCCAACTGCACCATTTTCGGGTGGTAAACAACCAGTAAAACCGACCGTTCCACAGACAGTCGTACCAGTGCAGCAAGCTGCATCTACATCTAAAGCTCCCTTTGGTAGCAGACAGAAACGAGATGGTCCTTCAAATCGTTCTCCATCCAATGAGCATAGCGATAATACCGAACGTAATGCTCCAGCAGTCGAGCACGTGAAACGCGAGCCTCCTTTGCCTCCAAGCAAAGCGCCAATGCCGATTTCAATCACCTTGCACTCAGCAGGACCACCATTGATCGTAACGAACAAAGTACCTTTCGGGCATTCTCGTAAGAACGTAGCAGCGCCAGAGCCACCTCCAGTGCCTCAACCTCCTCCACCTGCGCCAACTGCATCTGATTTTCCTCCTCCACCTACTCCTCGTAATCGTGGTGAACCTGCTCCTCCACCCGTAGTGGCACCACAACCACAACCGGCGCCTGGCAAATCTTGGGCAAGTTTGTTCTCCAACAAGGCAAGCGCACCCGTAGCCACCGCTTCAACTCCTGTTCCTGTGGCTGTAGCGTCGGCGGTCGCAACCGAAGAACCTACGAGTCCAACTACACCAGCTGCTCCAGTCATACCTAATGTTCAGAAACCAGTTGCAAAAGTACCGCCTTTTGATGCCTCGCCCTCTTTAGCGACTACTGCTGAAAAGGTTTCTCCTACGCCGCGGCCTGCAACAGTTAGCACTGCACCTGCAGTTTCTTACTCAGAGAAAACATCTGTAAATGCGACTGCTGGAGGCGCTCGCGCTGCGCCGGTCATAAATGAAGTACGGGAGGTACCCGTGCAGAAGGAGGCGAGTCCTGCAGTTCCTGTACAGCCATCGCCGTTCAGTGATGACCCAAATTCTTATAGAATGGGAGGCGAGTAAAAATGTTTTATTTTATTTTTTGTCATGGTCTGTAAAGATATATTATTGCTTCATCAGCTAGTCACAATTTTAATTTTGTGACTCTTTGGGAACATCAAGTTTACTTAGAGCTGCTCATTGTGGTTGGTTTCTATTTTATTAAATATTAACCCGTTTCTTAATTTTACAGAATTTTTAGCCAAATACCAGTTGGACAATCGTCCCGTTGCATTATTACCACGCGGTCTCACCAATCGCTCCAACTACTGCTATGTTAACGCGATCTTACAAGCTTTGATTGCTTGTCCACCATTCTACAACATGCTCAAGGCACTCCCATATCAAACAAGACGTGGAAAGTCCAGCACACCTGTGATCGACTCACTGTAAGTATTCTAGAAATGACTGGTACTGTAATTTATATATTTATGTGATTTGAAATCTTTATACAGTATGTTACTATGAGACTAAGCTAGTTTTCCAATTGCAGAGCATAATGCGACTCAGTGCCGCACAATGCTGAACTATGCTGACGCTGGAACGCTAATTGGAACATGAATTAGTTTTCAAATGCACCACCAGGGTGCGCTAGGTTCAGTGTTGAAAAAAAATTGTGTTCACATTATAAGTGTGGAATATAAAAAAAGTCATTGTTTGTACCTTCATCCATACTTATATTTATTTTTTTTAAACACAGCTTGAATTAACTTTGATTATTTCCAGAAAACTTCGACGAAACAAAAGCCTTAAAAATTTTTTTAACAATAAATAATATTACTAACGATAATATATAAATAAAATTTCAATCAATGCCAATTTAAAGAAAAAATATTTGTTAATTTTCTGTCACTGAAGTTGATATGGATTGCACGCATCACTTTTGAGAGTGCTTGATTGTGCGATGCGTTGCTGTAGTTGGAACACTCAACGTTGAGCATTGTGCCGCATAATGCGCTCTTGTGCTGTAATTGGAAAACGGGGTGTGTTTCTAAAATAATTTAAAGCATTTATTTGTACATGTAGCTATAGAATCCTCTCTATGCTAGCCCATTGCTCTCTTGGCTGACTTATTAAAAAACATATAACTGTAGTTTTATTACTAACTTCATGGCGTCACGGTCAATGTTTCTAGCCTTTCTTATTTCGTTATACACAATTCCGTATAATAGTCTTACTGGAAGTAAACTCAGCTATTATAATTTTTTTCCAGTGTTGAGCTGTGTTACGAATTCAGTCCACTAACAAGCGCTGGACGCGTTGGTCGTGGTGGTGCTGCTAACACCGGTCCAGCGCCCGCAGTACCTGCAGGACCACCGTTAGAGGGCGGCGCAGGCCTACGTGTACTGAGGGCGCTGCGCCCTTTCCCCGGCTCACAGGAGGGACGACAAGAGGACGCTGAAGAGTTCCTGGGCTGTCTATTGAACTCACTCAATGATGAGATGTTGGAAGTATGTTTTTTTTTAACTTATACAGTCTCTGTATGTATATATACCAACAGAAGTACCCACGTTTTCTTCCACAAATAAATTGCCATGTTGGTTTAGTTCCGATTTGACCCATTAACCTAATTCCATTGGTTGCTATGCACAATCTGCAGTCGCCATACACATACAAAGAGGACACTGTACAATGAGAACGAGCACTGCTCTCATCCAACCATCATACCAATATAAGTCGTCCTGTTGGATAAGGTTCTAAGACCTAATCTAAGCAAATTAGCAAATAAACCTTGGAGAGCTTCCTATAATTGAAAGTATTTTTTTACATATACTTTATCTTCAGAGATTACCTCTTAAATAGATATTACAAATTCATTTACGTTTTGTAGTTAAAATATTATATGTTTAACTTATGTTCTATGTTTAACAGTTGATGAAGCTTGTAGAACCCGAGGAAGCAATAACTACAAGTGCTCCCAGTCCAGCTCAGCCTGAAGAAGATGACGATGAGTGGAAGGTAATGGGTCCACGTAACCGCGGCGCTGTGGAACGTCGTTGGGCCGCAAGACGTACACCTGTCGCAGATATCTTCCGTGGTCGTACAAGACTAAGACTAACTAGAGCAGCTCATCATGATGTCACTGATGCTGTACAGCCTTTCTTCACACTACAACTTGATATAGAGGTAAGTGTATATATTAAAATGAAAATAATATGTTTCAAATAACAGCACTAAAATGGTGAAATTAAAGAATAAAAAAGTAGAAAATGCATCAATAATAAGACCTACTACTATGATGGATACAGACAGATGTTATATATCCAAGTATCAAGAGATTATCTGCTTGCTTAAGAAATTCTTAAGAGGATTTAAATGTCTTAAATAAAAAAGTATTTAAGTTATTTATACTTTTAAACTATAACTTATAAATTTACTTTGCCTATTTTACTATTTGTGAATTTGAAATCAGAGAATGTTTTGTTAAAAGTTAATATCAGTTCATAAAAATTATAAGTATTTACAATGATGCTATTTTATTTTTCGTCTCTGAAATGACAGATTAGTCATTTTTATGTGGAAAACATAAACTGAGTTAAACTCGACATGTTATTTATAAATAAATGTATATAATTTTATATCTAAGCAAATTAAATATAAAATTTTCAGCGTGCAAGCAGTGTAAAGGATGCGTTGGAGCTCTTAGCTGGCAAAGATTCATTGGAAGGTGTTTCTGATGCATGGCAACAACTATCTCTAGAACAACTGCCCGTGGTATTATTGCTGCATCTAAAGTGCTTCCAGCTTGATTCAGAAGGACACACTGCTAAGATAGTCAAGAATATTGATTTCCCTATTGATCTGAAAATTGATCCAAGTATGTATATTAACTTTAACTGTATTACAACAACACAAGTTACAACTGTAACTGTATTACAACACAGTAGCCGGCCGCGGTCCTACCCGACGAAGAGGTGGTGCGGGTCTCGGAACACCGACCCGCCGCGGCAAATGTGGCTGTCGGTCACGGCAAAGCGACAGGGGGACCTAATGCTCCCCCAGTCGGGTCGGATACCGATTAAATGGGCCACCCCTTGCCGGGTCATGGTAAAGCTCAAGGCACCATCATGGCCTGGCAGGTCAGGTGTCGGAAAAAAAATAAAATAATAATTTAGTTACAAAAAGAAAAACTTGAAATGATGAACTTATTTTTCGTCTCTGATATGACATAAATATGTATGTCGTATATGTAGTAAACAAAGTCTGAATTATATATTATTACAATGTAAAATAGTTTTATTTTTTCTTTGATTACTAATGTTAAATAAACATTGTTTTAGAAATAATGTCTTCGAAGTTAAAATATACAACTAAACAGCGTGTATACAAGTTGTTTGCTGTTGTGTACCATGAAGGAGTAGAAGCTGTGAAAGGACATTACCTTACAGACACTTTCCATGGACAAGTTGGATGGATAAGGTATGTATTTTATGTAAAATTAATTAACATTAAGAAGTTTTTAAGGATGTATATTTGTTACTCTTTCACACAAAACATAACTGAATAGATTTTATCGAAAGTTTACAGCTGTTAACACCTTTACCAAAAAAACTTAACTTTGTTAACCAATTAATATTGTATATACTTCTAGAGTAACTGAAAAACTCAATATGGTTTTTTTTTAGTGTGACAATCACAACTAGATGCATCAGCGTCTCATTAAAAGTCACTAGATATTTTACATAGATACTAGATTTTTGTCAGTGTGGTGACGAATTTCCGCCCCAGGGTGCTGTAAGAGTTGGCTAAGGGATATTATAAGCAGGAAACTGAAAGACGTAAAACTCGAAATTGAACCAACATGCCTGGGCAGCGCTGCATAGTAGAACAAAGCCCTACCAAAACGGAGGAGGCCTGTGCCCAACAGTGGGACGTTTTTGGGCTGGAGAGAGAGAGAGGTATTTTATCAAAGAAACTTACAACAAGACCCTACTAAAGCTTCGATCACTAATATTCTAGATAAACAATCCCATGCAAAAGTTCTCTAAAAACTGTCGCCAATTGTTTTGACCTTGTATTCACAAAGCTACTTACAAAAAGCAATAAATTTTTATGACAGGTACCCACTGGTCAATCTATATCAAAACAAATTCAACCTTACACGCTCATTTTAAAGTCAGAATTACAAAGTGGTAATATAATTGGTCAAGTGCGAGTCGGACTCGCGCACGAAGGGTTCCGTACCATTATCTATGCAACATAAGGCAACGTTATTAGTATCGAGCAAGAAACGGTAAAAAAATCATGTTTGTTGTATGGGAGCCCCCCTTAAATATTTATTTTATTTTATTTTTAGTATTTGTTGTTATAGCGGCAATAGAAATACATCATCTGTGAAAATTTCAACTGTCTAGCTATCACCGTTCTTGAGATACTGGGTGCGGAACCCTAAAAATCATGTTTGTTGTATGGGAGCCCCCCTTAAATATTTATTTTATTTTATTTTTAGTATTTGTTGTTATAGCGGCAATAGAAATACATCATCTGTGAAAATTTCAACTCTCTAGCTATCACCGTTCTTGAGATACAGCCTGGTGACAGACGGACGGACGGACGGACGGACGGACAGCGAAGTCTCAGTAATAGGGTCCCGTTTTTACCCTTTGGGTACGGAACCCTAAAAAAGCAATAAAATTTTACGACCGAGGCTCGTCGCTTGGACAAGGAATGAGTGGAGTCGAACTGCCGAATAATTTTTGTTACTGTAATTTAAATTTTGTTCAACTTGTTTTAAAAAATTGGTATACTTAATAAAGCATATTCTAATCTATGGTGTATCTATACTAATATTATAAAGCTGAAGAGTTTGTTTATTTGTTTGAACGCGCTAATCTCAGAATTCTTCCGATCTTTGGCGTGCTATAACCGATATCCATTCTCGACACCTAACCGGATCTCGAGGAAAGCTAAAAACAAAAAATCTTACATCTTTAATTTTATTACATTCACTTATTCTAAATTAAATCTATAAAATGTTCTATAATATTTAGACAGTAAAAAAGTCTCATGAAACAAGAAAAAAAACAATAATACTTTATTAATAAAAAAAATAAAACAATAGCGTCTCCAACAAATGGAATACAGTCAACGCACATAACTCGAACAATTTAAGTGGGTTGTGATACTATGATTAAAAACATTAAGTAAAGGTCTTTACAATTCAGATGCCTTATAACTCCTGTTATTTATTACGAATTAATTTAAAAAATGTTTTTACGATGATTTCTAGACAAAATATCAGTATTTACAATACAGTGATAACAATTTAATAATGTTAATATTAATACATACCGAAAATATGAAATTCCATCCTTCTTTAGCGTCCTGGATGTGTGATTTTTACACTTTTTAAAGGAGCACTGAGGCATGTTTACCGTCGGAGCGTTGGAACGCTACTAAATTAAAAGCGCACCCAAATGTTCGAGTGGGCGCTCATTCGGTAAGGACATTTTTTGTCACTGATTGTTTATCTAGAATATTAGTGATCGAAGTACTAAAGTTATTTATTAATTTTGCAATTGACTTTCTATGCTTTTACTTAATAAATTAAATTGTAGTAGAAAAAGTGATCACCGCAAGCAGGATTTGAACCCATGACCTCGGAACACCGTTCCGTAGCTCTGCCAACTGAGCTTGCAGTCGTGCTAACAGTAACCAATTTGACCACTACAATGTTACTCGATTGAGTCTACATCGCATTTTTGATGTACAACGCCATCTATCGAGAATGTTTTGCAACAATCTCGACCAGCCACCTAGTATTCTTTACAGAATACAATTGGGCTGAAATAATGACACAACTTTTATTACTAAAGTAATTTATTAATTTTGCAATTGACTTGCTATGCTTTTACATAATAAATTAATTTGTAGTGGAAAAAGTGATCACCGCAAGTGGGACTTGAACCCACGACTGTTCAAGTCCTGCTTGCAATGATCATTTTTCCACTACAATTTAATTCATTAAGACCCTACCAATTGATATCGAAAGTTTATCTTTATTAAAAACTTCACTATTGAGGAACTACAACAAAGTTAAATTTTTCACCCTAGTAGAATTAAAAAATAAATTATCATAGAACATCATTTTGTTTTTTTTTTTTTCATAAAATGTCTGTTTATTAGGTATGATGATTCAACGGTGAGTGTGGTTGGAGAGAATGCTGTATTGAAGCCTAAAGCTCCACGCATGCCGTATCTTCTTATGTATCGCCGCCATGATACATTACCGGCGCACAGATCACAACCGCCTAAAGCTGATTGAGCAGACTGATGAGCCTGACTGACAGGTTGATCAAACTTTACTGATTGGTCGCATAAACTCGACTGAGTGAACGAACTTACCAAACGGTAATAATAATGTAAAAACGTTGCAAGAAGTTTGACGGAGCGGTTGCAATTTTCCGCTGATCGCGTGCACAAACATGCAAGGTTGTTTTAAAAATATTAATATTTTACAAGCCTATTTAATTAAAATTTTGAGGTTAGTTTTCTGTCTTATTGTTCTTATTAAGAAATGTACTATTAGTAATAAAGATAATGTAAAAATAACGACATTTTTGGAAAATATAACCTTAAAAATTAATGTACAGGAATTATAATTGTTAATATTTTTAAAATAATCTTGTATATGGTTATAAGTGCTTAAGCAAACGCAAGAATAGATCTGAGTGCTAAATACTTTAAAGTACAAAAGTTTATATAGTGATATAGACACAAGTGCTTTAGTAAACCAGTGGCAGACAGACCAGGTGTGTAAATATAGTGTAGTGCATAAAAAACGCTTAAAAATCATAAGTAATTATGATTTTGTGACAAAAACAATCTATAAGTGAACTTAATATTTTTGACAATATGAATTGTGGTGTTACAAATGATAAAATGTAAAAAAAAAATATCGAAAAATAAATTCACGATACATATTATTTCTATATATATTGAAATGTTAATATTGACAGTACAAAAAATATACTATATGTCATAGAGTAAAAAAAATACTTAGTTTTGCAAGAAAATACGTAAGAAAGAATATGTAACATGAATTAGATAATTTAAGATTATAATAAGCAATAAATTATTGGGTTTGGCGATGATAATGGTACGGTGCTTTGAGGGACTGATGATGATGATGGTTTTAAGTGAATTTTCTCTATGATACTTGTGATAATGTGTGCTTGTGGATTTTTGAAGTGGTAATCAATTATTGGATAAGGCCACAGCTTGAATACTTTTTATGGCATAAAACTGTCATTTTCGACTCTTAAGTTTGGAGTTCTGACTACATAAAAGTTTAAAAAAATATTTTTTTATTTATTGGATTTAAAAGAATCATGTATTATTAGATTAACGATTACTTTTTACATAAAATTCAATCTGCAGTGTAAAGTTAAAAGCAAAGTGGATATCATAAAAACACATTTAGTACAGTTAAACAGTCTTTGTAAAATAAATGTTACAGAATAAATAGTGCTATTTTAGTTATGTTAAATGGGTACGTACTCTGGCCTTTCTCAAAGCCTCGTCCACGATAGATTAAAATATCTGAGAGCCACTCTCTTATGGCAATCTGTGACATGTACACATTAGTGAGACTACTCTAGCTAGAGTATCACTACAGTCTTAAGTATACAAGCTCCGCTACTTTTGCTCTAATGATCTCTACGTGAACATAGAAGTTAGAGTATAAATTAGATCTTCAAGCTGTCAAGCTTAGGTCTAGGTTTATGGGCTCTGTGAGATGTGATTATTATTAGTAAATAATAATGAAAACTTACTATGTACTTGTTTGATATTTATACAGGACAGTTCATTAACAATTTCTATATAGCTCATGAACAATGATAGCTAGACTTGAAATTTGCCACTATAACAACAAATACTAAAAAACGGAACACAATTATTATTTATAGGGGCTCCAGTCTAATCTGATAATTTGATTCCACTTCCAAAAAATGTTTGACTACACACTATTGGTCTTATTCATAACGACTTATCGGAGGTTAAAAAGATTTTATAGGAGAGATAATAAACGTTTTAGCGTAAAAAGACTATTATGAATAACAGTTTTTGACAATTTTCGCGAACCGATTTTAAAGAACTTTTAAACCTCCGATAAGTAATTATGAATGATATAATTATTGTTAATGCAAGTATAAATGTTGAACATATAGATAATATTAATTAATATCTTTCGCCGTTAGTATGTTGTTGAGGATTGTCTGTTTTTAATATTATTCAATTTTTCATTGAGCTCTGCTTATTCTGTTTGAAGTTTTACTAACCAAGCAGTGACTTCACCAACTGACTGCACCACAATGTCTTATAAGAGCCGAATAACATTTACTTTCATAATGCTGAACCAGATGAGACCAATATTATTGCAATTTAGCACAAGTATATGATAAGTTTTGTAAAATATAGATCACTATGAAAAATAATGTTGGGCTGGCAATTAAAATATGTAGTTTAAAAAAAAGAGTAAATGCACTATGAGCTAATAAAAATTGTGAAATAGATAAGTTGATAATTAGTAGCAGAATTATTGTGTTTAATTAAAGATCGATTTTCTATAAAATGACACCATGTTAGGAATATGTCAACTCTAGTATCAAATATTACATGATAGTGCATACAAATTTGAAAGGCATTTGTAAAGTACCTTAAAATGTTGAATACAAAAGTGATTTATTAATTTTGCAATTGACATGCTATGCTTTACTTAATAAATTAAACTATGGTGGAAAAAGTGATTACCGTAGCTCTGCCGTACGTAAAAATACGATATAAACTCAATCGAGTGACGATTCTGGTGGCCTAATTTGATTACTGAAAGCACGACCGCAATAAGGTCAGTTGGCAGAGTAACGGTATTCCGGGGTCGTGGGTTCAAGTCCCGCTTGCGGTAATCACTTTTTCCACCATATAATGTTGAATACAACTTAGTGTTGGGTAATAAAAGTAGATAAAAAAATATTCATGGACATTTCATACAACATCCTCTGATCACAAGTTAAGCTTGTATACTTGTATTATGGGTACCAGAATACATAAACTACTTTTTTTTATAAAATATGTATAGAAAAGATATTTGTGGTCAGTTATTTCTAGTTGTCTATATTATTATAGATGTGAAGTTTCACTGTTAATATAATCAAACTAACGGACTGTTGTATTTTAAAAATTTATTAAATATATAAAGAAATGTATGTTTGTCTGTCCATTAGTGTTACAATGTGTTGCTCTAGAGATAGTGGTATGATATTAGAATATTTATAATAACTATGCATCAATTTTTATTATAATTATGATATCCCCAATGATCATTGATCTCGCCTGTTGTTTGTTAAAATTCCATCATTTTCGGATGTATAAATTCTTAAAACGTTTATGTAAGGCAATAAATACATTAAGCCTTATTAGATATTCGAATCCTATTATTACGAAATTGACCAAAAAAAAATATGAATGTTATTTAAAATTGCTGCTGTTTTAGCTTTTCTACAGTTTTGAAATATTGTAGAAAAATGTTTTAAACAATACTTTAAAATTCGCTTTGTTTTGTAAATGCAAAATATAAAGTATGTTTGTTTAATATAAATTAGTCAATTTAGCTCTTAATTATGAGGAAACGAAATAGATTTAGTTTTGTATCAATGATAGTTTGTAAAACAAAAACTATAACATAAGCTAAGTTATACTTGTAACGATACATTATAGCGATTAAACTGTGCCACTTCTGCCTACTCCCATTGGAAAAAGGCGTGATTGAAATGTGTAAACCAGTTTATTTAGTTTGATAAATCATTGCAGATTATCTCTTTCTTAGTGATTATATCTATTTATAAGTTATAAATATTCATGGACATTTCACACAATGTCCTCTGGTCTCAAGTTAAGCTTATATGCTTGTGTTATGGGTACCAGAATACATATATATATAATAAGTTACATCAGAACTAAGAAATCTGCACAGTTAATCAAATGAAAAGTCGTTACGATATATCGTTATATGTGTAGTCAGCATTACTAAGATTTTTATATATAGGAATTGGTTGTTTGTTTGATTTTTAGATTGTGGGTAGTTACAAAATAAGTTCTGGTTTAAATGGATTCGTTGCTATAATCGGGCTATTGAGCCTCTTCTAGTATATCAATGATCTTTCGGTTATGGAGTATTTATTAAAATATACTATCTTATGTTTAAATAATAGTTTAAAAAAACTAAAAAACACGCTTTATTTAATCGAATTATTTCATTGTCATCGGTCTTTGACAGGTGTGCAAAATTTTAATAGAATCTGACCGTTTAAAGTGGGTCAAAATAGAGTCCAAAGGAGTCGGTTACAAACATACAAACAAACATACAAGTGAAGCTAATATAAAGCGTGTAAAAATTGGTTTTTCATTAAAATCTGCAAATTCGTCAATTTATAAATTTTTACCGGGAATCACGAATTTATTCTCTTAAAGATGTACTTTCCCGATGACCGTATTGCAAAATCAATATTTTTGGAGTGACTTCCTAATTCCTATTGAGATGATAAGTTTTGTAGTAAAATTTTAAATTTTTTATTGTTTATCTTGTAATTATTACAATAGTGTATGAACATTTCATAATATAGTAACGTTTCTGTTTATTCATGATTTGGCCGATACATTACAGATTAAATTATAGCTTAAAAAGTGATCTCCGCATGTATGCAAATGTTGATCTATGGCTCGATAGATGGCGTTGTGCATTGATGCGATGTAGATTCTCTTGAAAAACGGTTACACTTGCAGTCGTCACAATACCTCAATGGTGTACAGCAACAGTACGGTATTCTGGTCATGGGTTCAAATCCCGCTTACAGTGATTATTTTTTAAGCTATAATTTAATTAATTGTGTACATTACAGTCTTATAGGTGTTTGCATTTCTAACTTTAATTGTTTTCTTTTTTTGTTGTTATTTGTAACGGCTTATTAATAATGTAAATATCATTAAGTCTTATGTTAGCTGTGGTATAAGTAATTACTATTAGTTCTCGAAAGTTCTATATGCGTAAGACTGAACAGGTTCCCCGAATGTGCTTTGGTTGTTTTGTTAAAGGTCTCTGCACACATAGCGTTTAAGGTTCTATTATAACAAAACTATGCCTTTTTAAGTAATTGTTTTATCGTATTAGCCTATGTTATGTATAATTAAGTTTTGTTGTTCTGGTGGTCAACCACAATTTTCTACTGGTAAGTTTCATAAAATCGTTTGCAATGAAATTACATAGGTGTCAGCAGAATAGAGTATGTAGTGTTTGTAGTCAATGGTAAGATTTATTAAAATCTTTTGCGACGAAACCATAGGTAGTTATTACTAAATTGGGAGTCTGCAGATTCGACGTCTTTTGCTACTTCAAGAATTTTGTAATAGACACATAAGAATTTATAATGTTTTGAAAATATATTTGTTAAACAGATATTGTTTTACTTGTGCTAACCAGTATCTGTGAAAAATATATATTAAAAATTAAAAATAAAATATTCTTTATTGTACACCATAATAATTTAAAAGAAAACTTACTAACTAGACTTATCATAGGTACAAAGGGCGGTCTTTTCGCGGACTGCGATCTCTTTCAGACAACCTTAGGATGGACTTGACCGAGGCTGAATAGGCGACTTGTGGTGTACTGATAGTATGTTATAACTATTATGGTAGTTGATTTGATAAGAATTTTGTCCTTGATTACTATTTTAATTTCGATTTGCTAGTAATGCAGTCGAAACATAGAATTTCGTTTCTTGTCCATACTCAAAGGTTCTCTGTAAGTAGCTCTTGTTTGGATCCGTGTGCGATAAAATATGGAGATCTAAAGGTTTATTTGTGATTAATAAAAGATTTATCTATTTAGTTATCCAGTAGCACTTATTGTGGTGGGCCAACTACAAATTTATAAGAAGCATGGTATATTAAGACATGGTATTCTCAATTCAAGTGTAGTTTTCGCGAGCTATGAAACAAGCACGGCGTTAAGAAGAGAAAACCTATTTTATTAGACATTGGTGCCAATTCTACGTGCACATATTTAACTTAACTAAAAAATGAAAACAACTATTGCTATCTTTTGATTATCTGGCTATAAGTAAGTTAACATTGCTGAGTTGTGTTATTGACACTGTGAAATTCATTTTTTCGTTAAATAATTTATTTATTTATTTACACACTTCATACAAAGAATTGTACAGGCGGACTTAATGCCTTAGGCATTTTCTTCCAGTCAACCATAGTGTGATGCAGAAATAAGTAAGGCAGGTGTGTAATGATAGAAGATTGAAAAAAAAAAAAAATTGTAATAAATTTAGTAAAGTTTAGTTGTGCGCGTAGAATTGGGACCAATGATAAGGAGTACCCGGTTTTTATATGTTAATATTAGGCATAGTCCATTTCTTTGTTTAATTTTTTTCATATGTATACGCATGATGAATGGCGGTTCTGGTAGGGTTAGTTGGCTGTGACATAGCTCAGTACTATGTAGGTAAAACCCTTCGGCGAACTTAGCGTATATAAATAACAATTTCTTAATTAACTGTTAAATTTTCGATATAAATTAGATATAAAAATTGTTGCGTTATGTATATTAGTTTGAGAGTTTAATCATTTAGTGGAATGTTCCTGAATTACTATAAATCAGATCAAAATAGTTGTGTATAGAATTAATTAGTGTATAATTTTAATTAAAGGGTTATTAAAAGCAGCTTTTTAAAAATGTTTTCTCTCGAAATACAACAGTTATACGAATTAAAAGTACTACAAAATTGTTTTAGTATTAAAAGTTAGATTTTGTTCTGATACGATAAGTAGGTGTACCTAATTTTAATGTTATGGTGTGGCGTGATATTTTTTTTTACATTGGATTTAATTTATTCAACATGTAACATAAAACCATTTTATACAGTATCATAATGACATAAATATTGTATTTAGACGCGTAAATAGATTTTAGTAATCTCTTGTTGTTAAAATGAAAAAAAAAATGTATAAATACGGCATGAAATAGGATATAAAAGTCCTAAATATAGTGCTTTCATAGTCCACCTTGCACCATTTTGTCAGTTTACACATTTTATTAAGTAGTTTATTTCAAATTACTATTTTAAGTAAAACCCTATTTATGTATACCGTGTAGATATTGAAATAAATTATTATTATTATTATAAACTTTTAGTGTAGTTACACGGTTAGGGAAAATAAGTTGCCAATTCTACGTGCACGACTAAACTTAACTAAAAAAATGAAAGAATTTGAAAGATTTTTTTAATATATGGCCAAATTCTTATCATAGTAAGAAGTTAATCTTGCCGAATTGTGTTATCGACACTATCGAAATTATTTTTTTAGTTTAGTTTAGTTGTGTGCGTGAAATTGGTACCAATATCTTAAAATGTTCACCTCTAAATAAATACATTGATTACTTCCAATGGAGTTCGTACGCAAACGCTCACCGAACATAGACGTATCACGAGAATATATATGAAAACTGGTGTGAGTTTGCTACTAAATTTGCTTAATATGCATCAGTCCATACCGATACCGATTCCTCCAACATGGTGCGTTGACGTTTTATGCCACGCAAATTGATAATGCGCTGGAACCTTGTCAAATTAACGCCCTTGTGACGTCATCAGCAAAGAAAAATTACAGCTAACAAAATGTAATGTTCTCATCTATACGTCACTATGACGTCACCAACATGGCCGCCAGGCGCAATACCAATTTGTGTGGCTTATAACAAAAATCTCGTAATACTCGTCTATTGGAAACGATGTGTATTTAAATATTTTAAATATTACACCACGTAATGTCATTTCAGTGTAAATAATGCCGTTGCCAAGCAATAACATAAAATATAGCATTAGTGCCTTCATTATATACAGCAAAAACATTAACCTGTCCTGAAATACTTAGTAGTCTAAATAAAACCACTTTTTACGGATTTAGACGCGTGTATATGTTTTAAATATTTTTACAAATACACGCGTCTAAATCCATAAAAAGTGGTTTTATTTAAACAAATGAGTCGCGCAAGAGTTGGAAAATATTATACTTAGTAAGTCGCTTGGCGACATTTCTCTTGTTAATTAATATCAATGTATTAGACTACCTCTAAAACGTATAATGGCTTAATAAGTTTTATCTATTTCAACTGACTTTGGAATTGATGACGCCATATTTACCGTACATCTTTTTTTTTTTCAACCGTAATCTCCAGAATTAAAATAAGACTAGCACAATCAACTAAAGTAACTCACTGGATATAAGATATCATTGCAATTATCTTAAAAATCAATTGTAGTTATAATAATATTGTGTTACTTTTTACATATTTAAACGCTAATATTTAAATTTGAATTTTTTCTTGAATACATCCAATTGATTTTTAACAACTAATCACAAAGAACGCCTTACCGCTAAGTTCTATGGTAAAAAGTCTTCTAAATGTGGCAATAGCTATAAATTAAAATATACTTATTTGTTTATACAAACATAGCTCTATTTTTACTTAAAATTGAGCCACTTCTGTGTATGAAATCAATCATTGTAACCACAAGTTGTCAAGTTCCAATACTTTGTATAGGTACCAAATTCGTCCAATTTCTTACTTTGGTCTCTTAAAAAAATCAATATTAACGCATTTAATGTGTTTTGTTTTCCAACTTCTAGTCCCATCATGTTTTTTTACAATCGTTTGGCGCGAAGCATGTATTTATAAAAATATTAGTCTGAACACATTTGCGATAACAGTCTGATTATGAAGTAAACAATACAATGAAAATGAACACAGCGGTCTATATACTTAGGATTAACAGATTATTGTAGTATGCTTATCATTATTTTATTTTTATACGAGAAGTTGATTGTTTTAAGTTATAAATCTTAGAATTAAGGTTCAAGGCTGTATTAAAGGAGTGTTTTTTCCCTCAATTTGGTCCAAACTAACTTGTGTTTAACCGTTTTTATAATAGAATTGTGTAAAAAATACTCCTGTTGATCATAATAGATGTTTCCTAAGATATGCCAATTCACACACTTTATTATGATCAGCTTTCCGAATTGTTATATTGATGTGTGTATGACTAATTATAAAATAATTCTTTATTTTGATAACAAATTGGTGTTATGAGAAATTTTGTGAATAAAATACGTAATTCTGATACAGTATTTTTATTTATTTTAATCAAATGATATCAATTCATTTTTCGTCTCGAACAATATTCTGAAACAGAGAGTTTTATTGTTTAGATGCCATTGACGGAATAAATTAGTCTGATGTATAGATCTCACTAGGGCTCCACCTCCGGATCTTATTCAATAAGTTGTCCTCGAAGATCTGCAAAGTAATTTTCGCAAAACTTGTACCATAGCTTGTACTGAGCGGAAACCGAAACTAATCCCTTGCAATAGAAGTTGGTATTACTACCGATGACGCCACGAAGTAAGAATATACGGAAGGACCTCATGGCGTTTGTATTCGTAATCTGGTACCTAATCATATCACAAGTTTTGGTTTAATTTGGGTCTAGAATATGTGACAACTCCATTAATATTTACACAACTGAGTAATAATAAAAGAAATGATGCATACTCGAACTCTGCACTTGAACATTGCGTAGAATATCATGATCACCAATATAGGGACTACTGTTATACCCACAAGTACTAAACCCGCTGTAGCTTCACTTGATTGCCATGAGCATATACCACCCGCAAATAAAATCTGTAAGTACATTATAAAAGTAACACCAACAGTATAGCCGGCTGCAATCATAGCAATAATTATAAGGTAAGCTATGATTCCTCCGTGTGGTGACGGATTAAGAATACAAGTGTCACCGTAATATCGTCTTGCACGTATGACTAGATTTATGAGTATAGTATAGCCGACTGGAATCATAGCTTCTCTCTCCAGCCCATTGACGTCCCACTGCTGGGCACGGGCCTCCTCCACTTTGGGAGGGACTACGGTCTACTGTGCTGCGCTGACCAGGCGTTGGCACAGGGTTTATTTTCGAGATTTCCGTCTCTCACAGTAGATGTTAACTGCTTATATTGTCCCTAAGCTGGCTCTTACAGCACCCTGGGAAAGATATTGGGTGGTGACATTTGTATTCTTAATCCGTCACCACTCACCACAAGGAGTTTTGATTACTTATTGGTATATTACCATCATAATCCCAGGTGAGAGTGCCCAACAAACCCTCATAAATACACTCGGGTACTCCCCAACAGCGAAGTAGACTTCCTCACAGAACGTCCTCTGTCCGTACACATAGGTTATTACAGCTGCCACAATAGCACCTATCGCCATACGTGGCTTTGACACTGGCCAGTTCATAAGGAAATTCATAATATACAAACCAGCCTAGAAATATTCATTATTTCGTTAAGTAGGTATTGTTAGAAAATAATAATTTCCATCCATGTGTTAGGTTAGATTCTCGCGTGATAAACATGAGTTATTTGTGCCGTAGTCGCGTAGGTAGGTAGGTAGAGGTCTATATCTTCGAATAATATCTGGACAATGACATAGATTGCGCACAACTAAACTTAACTAATATTCATGGACATAATAATAAATAAATAGAATCGGTACTCATTATTATTAATAATATTATTATGTGAAATCATAAAACGCATTTAGAACGCAGTGATTAGTGTGGCGATCACGAGGTTGCAGGTTTCATTTCCACACAGGACCCAGGACAGGACTACATAATATTTGTATTTGTCACACATATATTTGTTTTGTATTTGAGTGGTTTCTATAAGTGTATGTGTTTACCAAAGTAACTATATACTTATCCTTATTGAACGAACCTGCGTACACAATGTAATGACTCCAATCAAACCGAATAACAAACAGATCACAATAAGAAATGCCCATGTTATTTTTCTGATGGAGTGTCCCGTGAAAGTTGACATCACTGTCTGCACGAGCAGTGCCTGAAATTACATAAATATCTATAATATGATCTAGGTATACTAATATTATAAAGCTGAACAGTTTGTTTGTTTGAACGCGCCAATCTCAGGAACTGCTGGTTCGAATTGAAAAATTCATGTGTTGGATAGTCCATTTATTGCGAAAAGCTATAGGCTAACATCACGCTGCAACCTATAGGAGAGAAGCATTAATGACAATTCTTGCAAAAACGGGGAAAATACCCTAAATTCCACGCGAACGAAGTCGCGGGCAACAGATAGTGTTGCTTTATATAAGTTTTGTTTCTGTCTACGGAAATATAACATATATTGGATAGGTATAACTGACAAAATATATTTGCTACAAATATAATGTTAAGGAAACGCACTGCTGTGGTAACTGCTAACAAGAATAGCGTGAAAAACACAAGTGCTGACCAAAACTGACTGCCTGGTACACGAGCCACAAAATCAGCCCAAATTATTACAGCTGACGATGGTCCTGAAAAAAAATTAAATAGTAACTGAACCGAAAGACTATTAAAAACAGCAACTGGATTCGAGCACAAAGGGAACAATCTGTACCTTCATAATATATTAGTTTCAGTCAAAAATATTGCAAAAACGGGGATTTTTTTTAAATTCCACGCGCGAAGTATCGGCTAACAGCTAGTCGTACTATGAAGTAGATACATTTTACCTTCATTTATGTTTGTTACATTCTCATAATCTCTACTCAAGGCTCCATGAGTCGCTCCTAATATAAACGCAGAAGACATACAACTTATTTTGGACACCAAGAAAGAGAGCATTGCCGTATTTCCAAGTTTGTGTTGAGTTTTGGGATAGTAAGAGCCAAGCATGATTAGTGAACCTTGGGATACTGTCATCTGAATTAAAGTATACTCTAACGCTTCTCGCCAGATCTGGAAGATTAAAATTATAAATAATATCCTATTAGGTATATCTTTAGGTTCATGTAACGGACTGCTGTTCGTTACCCGCACGGGAAAATCATTTGTGCGATATTTGTATGTCTTATAAACGTTTGAACTGCGTATTATTATTATATAAACTTTCTAATATAAGTATGTATTTACACAAGAAAAGTAAAGTTTAAATGTTGTATGAAATGTCTATGAATATCTTATATAGGTAGGTACGTACTACTTAGTTTAAGACTAAAACAATAAGGTTTTACAATCACACTGAAGTTTGTTTTTTTTTTGCAAGGTGAATAAAAGCCCACAATATTGGTACCTCCATCCCATTAAACAGAATACTCCAGTCACATTCTTTGAACATACGGGTTGCACCCTCAAGTCGCGTCACGCCCACAGCGCAGCAAATCAACACGAAATACGTTAACACATCTTTGAATAACACCAACTGAAAAACATACAAAATATACGTATATCTACGTCGGCAAACCTAACTTCTGTTAAAAGACGGAGGTTTTTCTAGATTATTTTCTTTTATTTTCTTCGCAACACTCATTTAAGGGCATGGGTTGAAAGCGTAGGTATGTGTTACAAACTGTCATCACACCGAAAGCTAACTAGTTTACTATTCTTCGCTTAAATGAACAAGCCAGAAAATTAGTCTAGAATTTAACAAAACCACTGACTAATGACTGTTTTGTATCACCATCATCACTTATTTTTGCGGTACCTACATACTTATAGATCTAGACGCACGGCAGCGAGTCAAGCCCAGTTCAAGTAACGGAACTGGCGAGCAACACCAATAATACATGAATCATTCTTGACCCCCTCCTCCTCTCCAGCCCATTTACGTCCCACTGTTGGGCACGGGCCTCCTACACTTTGGAGGGATTTTGGTCTACTGTGTCGCGCTGACCAAGCGTTTATTTTCGAGTTTTCCGTCCCTCACAGAGGATGTTATCTGTGTGCAATATCCCTTAGCTGACTTTTACAGCACCCTTGGGAGGAGATGGGGTGGTGACACTTGTATTCTTAATCCGTCACCACACGGAGCTTGACCCCCTTAAGCTCTAAAACTATTTAATTATTAGTTTAACCTTAGAATAACTGTATATCCGCTTGATCGCAACAAAATAAATGAGTATCCAACAGACGATATAATAGGTGCTCAATTCCCACACCACATTGCCAAGACCGCCGACTAAGCCTTCGCGTTTTAAATTCAATACATAGTTGCTGAAACACGTAATTTGAATATTATATCTTTATGGTACTCAAAGCCAAGCGTATATAATTCAAATAACACTAACAAAAAGAAACTCTGCGCCGGGGTTTCGCTGTCGGCTGTCAAAGGTCTATGTCTTGCTGCACAAGGTGGCTTCGCACCAGCTGCACAGTGCAACCATGGCAGGAATGCATGAGCAGAGTGTACAAACAGAGCTAAGCACCATGCACCTGCCGCACTGGCCGCTAAGGCACTGAATATGCAAACGGTAATCATTGCAAATCCTATACCTATAAAATGTGAAATAACACTACTTTAAAGAGATAAGAGAGACCTATGTGTTGCTTTAAGAAGCTAACGATATTCATAACGGGCTTGACGGGCATTGACGGGCTTCGTGGTGGAGTGGTTTATGTAATGGACTGCCGATCGCGAGGTCTCGGGTTCGATTCCCGGTCAGGACACAATCATTTGTGTGATATCCATAAATCTCATACAAATGTTTGTACTGCGTCTGGATGTTTACTATGTATTATAAGTATGTATTTACAAAAGAAAAGTAATTTATGTATTATATCCGTATTCTGGTACCCATAACACAAGCATATAAGCTTAGCTTGGGACCAGAGGACGTTGTGTGAAATGTCCATGAATATTTATTTATTATTATTTATTATTTATAAAAACGTGCAATCTCTATTTACGTAAAGGAAAATTAAAAATGTCATGCATTTGGAAAAAGAAAAATTAAAATGTATGCAAACATGGCAGCGCGCGGCGTGTATGCTTCGTACCATAACATAAGGAGGTACCTGATTAGGTATTTAGGTCCTCTAAAGTGTTTTATAAAATTATCTATAAGTACGTACTGAGCTAGAGTCTAAAATGAGATCGATGTGTGATTTACGTTATAAGTAGGTACCTACATGGGGGAAAGAAAAGTTTTAAATATGTAAAATACGTACCTCGAGCCATAGGTGCGAGATCCCAACATCTCAATATACTTTTTTTAGTAACAGTTCCTAAAGCAAGTTCCAGATAAAATATCGGATAAGATATAAAAATGCTGAATATTTGATAAAGGAAGAGAAAAGGCACGAGTTTTTGGAAGTCATGCAGGTATGGATGCCACCATAACTGGAAGATCCCGATGTTAGAAGAGATGACGAGTTGACGGTAGCTTACGTTGTTCGACCAGCGGTCAAATATCTGTTGAATATTTTGTACGACATACTTAAAATATCAAATGTATAAAAAAGCCTTTTTACGCACGATAGAAGTTATAATTTCTTTGGCATAATGTAGTAATAATAGCAAAACCTATATGTTGACTACCTAACTTCAGGGTGTCGTTTTTTTGGTAATGGCTTGCGCGTACAGGTTAAAAATGTGGGTAATCGTGTTTTTCCCATATCGGTAAGAGTACAATTACAAAAGTTAAACGTATATGTTCAGATGTGATATTTTGCTTTAAATATATTATTATGCTATAGAGAAATTGACGGACTCGTAGTACTTCGGTTAGTATAACAAACTGCCAATCATGAAGTCAAGGTTTCTATTCCAGGAGACTTGTAAGCTTTTGATAAATAAATAACGTTACCAGCGGGCCTTCCTCGGTAGATTCCGAGTCTTCAGATTGCGAAGTTTTTGTGCGAGTGCTCTGAAAACCAACATATTTAGGCATTAATAACTATTGCCCGCGATTTTGGATGCGTGAAATAAAAAAGTATCTATCATAATACTTACAACGCTTGCACACATAGTCAAAACCAAACACCTCAATGCTTTAGAAATATTTTCAGATAACTATACAAGTACAGTAAAGTAGTTATAGCTTAAAAATGTAACTTCAAATAAAATAAACACGTCCAAAGAGAAATGCGGAGAAATGTTTATCAGCCGAATGACAATTCATTATGTCATTATCAATCAATTTATCTATGACAAATCCCATTGACAAACTCGATGATCCGTAGTAATCCAACCTCCTTGTTAGAACCTTATAATAGTGACCATAGTCTATGTGGAGGAGCGTGGGTGATCGGGCTCCTCCAACCACAAATGGAGGATTCTCCGACCAGGCTAGGTGATCAGCACTGGCCAGGGTTTTCACCCCACTGTTGTATGTTCAGATGTTGTAGCTATCTTAGCTCGTATGCAAATCTTGCTTTCGCGATGTAGAATTCATTGTGACGTCATATTTTGACATTTAACGCCATCTGTTGTTATTGTGCTGTACTATGTAGTGACAGCTATTAGTCACTAAATGTCGCTACATCACTCCCCTCCAAACCGGAGGTTGATTGTAGTTATGCTCTTGCCAGGATCAGTAGTAGGTTGCGTATTCCAGTGAGTCGGAATTGTATAGTTCCAGTGAGTCGGAACTGAAGTGTGGGTTCCAGTGAGTCGGAACGGAAGAGTGAGTTCCAGTGAGTCGGAAGTGAAGTGCGAGTTCCAGTGATTCGGAACTGAAGTGTCCACGGTGAGTCGGGTCGTAGTTGCTGCGGCGAAGTCCTCAGTGAGTCGGGGCTTGTAATCCGCTAAGTCCGCAGTGAGTCGGGACTTGGTTGCTGCGTAGTGGCTTCTGGCTGCTGCTAGTCGGTAAGAGATAGTTGCTCTATTGGCCGTAGTGCAGGGTGCTGTGAAGCCTGGACGCGATGTGGCCGTAGGGTACCAGGCTGGAGTGCAGGCTGTGGTGTACCGAAGAGGCCGTAGTGTGAGCTGGCTGGCTGGCTGAGTGATGAGGAATGGATGTGGATGCGAAGATGGCGGCGGCGATGAAGATAGCGATGATGACTGGATCTGCTCAGAGTGAAGGCTGCTTCCAATCACGTCGGGGTCACCACTGTGGAGGAGCGTGGGTGATCGGGCTCCTCCAACCACAAATGGAGAATTCTCCGACCAGGCTAGGTGATCAGCACTGGCCAGGGCTTTCGCCCCGCTGTTGTAGCTATCGAGTATAGAATTCATTGTGACGTCATATTTTGACATTTAACGCCATCTGTTGTTATTGTGCTGTACTATGTAGTGACAGCTATTAGTCACTAGATGTCGCTACAGTCTATAAGCGGGCGGTGGGTCAGGGCATTTGCTGCGCCCAATGTGGCCTCTCCCCAAGTTTTCCGGGGTTCATGTAGATGAGGGGCGTAATTTCCCCTCCACCGAGTTGATCCCCACCTAACGGCCCGGTTAGGGTGAGGCAGAAAAAAAGACAAACGATCCTTTTCTTTTCCAACCGAATGTTTTATACACAAGGAAGCTATCTCTTCCATAAGACGTAAGTATGATGTCTTATTTGGTGTTTCCATAAGGTCACCAACCATATTCTATACCAGGTGTGGCCAACTTTTGTACACATAAGATCTACTTTCTATTTTAAAATTGAATCGCGATCTACCTATTTCTTAGGTAAGAAGGGGGACGAAATTTTATTTGCCATAAAAAATACATAACTTTACCAAAGCCACCCTTTTAAATACTAGTAAATATCAACATATTTTGGCCTACTAGAAATTTAGAATCCATGCTCAAAATCTACTAAAATAGTAGAAAACTACTAAAAGTGGTCACGCTGAACGTCTCCCTACTCGAAGCATGAGCTGCGTACATGTTCATTTCTGTATCATGTACTAGAAACATTTGGCATTGAATGCCTTCATGGGACTTGCGAGTGATCGACCAAAATTGGTCGCGCCATCGACTTGTTGTCCACTCATGCTCTATACGGTACTTTTCATAAATATAAATCTTCACAGCATCGCAATGAAGCACATCAGGAAAAGTTTCTTTTGTCTCAAGCTTAATGCGTGTGTTGAACCAGAATACGGATTTAATAAGTAATAAACTATCTTTTTTTGTAAATTCATTATTACAATAGATAGAAAATACCCAGACTTAATACAAACATTCATACAAACATTCATTACACAAATAATATAATTATTCTGTGCAGGGTTCAAACCTGTGACCACATGAACAACAGTCAGTTAGTATCACGAGTTTTCTTTTCACATTTATTCGCAAAACAATAATATTACTTTACCACTCTATTTATGTGCGTAATAATAATAATATTATTTAATTTACTATTTTTGTTATATATAAATAAAATAAATAAATAAATATTCATGGACATTTCACACAACGTCCTCTGGTCCCAAGCTAAGCTTATATGCTTGTGTTATGGGTACCAGAATACGGATAGAATACATATACTACTTTTTTTTTTGTAAATACATACTTATAATACATAGAAACACCCAGACGCAGGACAAACATTTGTATGACAATTAGAAAAATCACACAAATGGTTAAATAAAAGACAAATATTGTTAATATAACAAATTCTATATTTTTAAATCTACCTACCTAGCTACAAAGATAGACTGGTAGCTAAATTTATCACACCGAATAGCAACTAACATTTGGTTTACAAAACAAAAGTCGACAATTTAAACACAATTTATCATAAAATAATAGGTATGTAATGTGTACTTAGAACACGCTAGAAACAAAACACGTATTAAATTAAATAACATAATAATATGGCGCAGGCTTAAAAGGATAACGACTTAACTCAAAAAATTAAAGTACACCTAGCTGGCTTTTATACAGTCTTGTGCAATGAAATTTAAAGGTTCGATAAATGTAGGTAACATTTACTACGCATTTATGAAGTAGGCAATGCTTTTTGCACTTGTGTAAAATATTAATATGACAAAAGATAACGATATCTGCTGAGTTTCTTACGCCGGTTCTTCTCAGCGAATTGAAAGTCCTGAAACGGTGGTAGGGAAAAAAATTTTTGGACATATCATAGGAACTTTTTTTTTGGCAAAAAGAGAATATGCCTACATGAATAAATGATTTTCGATTTTGATTTTGTATTATTTGAGTTAGCTCTTTATCGTTTTAGGCTTAAGACATGATGTATCTAAAAATATGCTAGTCAAATGTATGTGAACGGAATAAGGATAAGGCAAAAGGCACATTTCTAGTTGATAAAAACTTTGCACTAGTCAAATCTAACAAAAATCCCATAGTTATAAAATACTAGCTGTTGCCCGCGACTCCGTCCGCGTGGAATTTGTAAATTTTTTTTTTCGCAATTAAGTAGGCTATGTTTTTTCTCAGGGTCTAAAGATTGTCTGTGCCAAATTTCATCAAAATCGGTTGAGAGGTTTAAGCGGGAAAGCGTAACAGACAAACAGAGTTACTTTCGCATTTATAATATTAATAGGGATTTATTGCTATGCTATGGATTTTTTACACAAATAATAGATAAATGGATTTTATTATCGCTATATTAAAATTTTATTATGAACGGTTTCTTATAGATACCTACTGCCCTACTCCTTGGCATTTAGCGTGATAATAGCCTGTGTGTTATTCTGATTCATTAAAATTGTGTTGTGGTCATATCAATGAAAAATGTATATTATATATATTTTGTGAGACTAAACTACTAATAGATCTTATTTCTTAAGTAATATTTATGGCGCCTATAAACACATTGAGCACTTAGCATAATCGTGTATTTATCGCACTCTTAAAACAATAGTGACATAACTAAAATATATTTTAGTATGTTGTATTATAATACAGAAGCAAGCTTGTGAAGGCCACGTTTTTTAAGTTTTCGTTTTTGAGTTATGACACTTTCATTTTAAAGTAATTTATTAATTTTTGCATTTGACATGCTATGCTTTTACTTAATAAATCAAATTATGGTGGAAAAAGTGAAAAAGTAAATCCCACTTGCGGCATTTCACTTTTCCTACCATAATTTGACTTTCATTTTAGTTGTGTGTTGTTTAATAAATAATATTCAATGTAACATAAGGAGATGCCTTCAATTCAACTCAAATTTCCTTGTTTTGCTCATACACAGACAAATCAAAATCTCATAGTTATAAACCTCCCACATTAACCAAAACCACTCAAGTGCCAAATCTACAACTAATATTTTCTTTTTGCGATTTAAATTAATTATTGCTACCTCAATAGCTAAAGAAACCCAAAGAAAGATATAATTCGTGGCCACAAACAAGCCAACGGACCCATACTAGTTTTAGATTTCAAACTAATTTTAAAATAAAAATGACCTAACTAAAAATAAATGTGCACAACACACACTACTTTTCTGTTGCAATACCGTCAAACAGTTGTAAAATAATATACATATTAACAAAATTATTTTCACAAAACATGTGGAAAGCCTGTTTCTGAGTTAGGTCATTATTATGTTAATTATTTTTAATATTAATTGCGAACGCCAAGGGATTACGCTTTTTAGCAGTCTAACGGCAAACATAGCTGATAAATATAAAGACAGATATTTCTGAACTAGCTGTTGCCCGCGGCTCCGTCCGCGTGGAATTTAGAATTTTTTCCCCGCTTTTGCAACATTTTTCACTACTGCTTCGCTTCTACTGGTTGTAGCGTGATGTTATATAGCCTAAAGCCTTGCTCGATAAATGCCCTATCTAACACTGAAAGAATTTTTCAAATCGGCTCAGTGGTTCCTGAGATTATTGCGTTTAAACAAACAAACAAACTCTTCCGCTATAAAATATTAAAGTATAGATTATTCTTACACAAACATAAATAAGATGAAAAAATTTATCAGCATTTGTATTGTGTCTCTTCTTGTTTTTAACGAACTCTGTGTAGATATTATTCCAAATGTGTATAAATTTTGGGACCGTCAAACACTTTCAAAGACTAAATAAATCACCAGCTGAAGGTAATGGGGCCAAACCACCCGTAACATCCGGTAAACGAGATACATCCGGTAGATTATCGATGTGAGATTTAACTTCCGCTTTCACAGCATATATCTTTTGTAGTTTAACATTGTATTCCTGAAACAAAATTTATAAAATAGAAAAATTGCAGTACATACCACTACACTATGTACGGACGGCAGCTAAAATCGGAATTTTTTGTTCTGCTTTATTATTATGGACTGGCATTAAGTTTTAAAATGCGAGAGTAGAACACCCAGTTGCCATTTCGCTCTAGTTTTGGTGCTATGTGGTACCAAAGTTCGCTGTTTTTTTGCGACTTAATTACGAAAAAGTTACATTTCTTTGAAATTATGTTTAACAATTTAATCTTGTATTGTATCATATTACTTACTTTACTTAAGAGGATACCAAAATAGCTTCGTGCATTTTTCTACGTACGAAGTTTTCATTGTTTCTTTAGATTGAATGGCTAGAGCTCTAATTTTTAAGTACATATATGTTTTTTCAATATATGATCTAGGATCGCATAAACTCAGAAACGCGATTGAAAAAAGTTTTCTCGATAGAAAATCTTAGCGAAATAACCTCTCTAATTTTTTATTTTTTTCATTTGTCGGTCTATTATCGCGTATTAACTAATGAAATAGCTTTAAGAACATAAGTAACTATTATATATAGAAACACGTAAATCAGAATTAAAATATATTTAGTAGATTTTGAGTAAATAGGAAAAGTATCCCTAATTCTTCATTTTCTGTGCCTACTGGCTGTGTTAATATGTACGTGTCGGCGATGATATACGATAATATTGATGTAGGCCCTTAATAAGCTATACTATAGGCTTTTTTTCTAAGCTCTTACGCTTTAAGCTTTAGTCTTAAAACATGCAATTTATACTTTTCAGATTTTATGTTTTTTCTCCAAAAGTACAAAATTTTGGCAACTAGTCTTCATTTAGGATCAAAGATCTATCTAGAGAAAGATAAGTAAATATAATGTGGCTAATTGTGATATTTTTACCTCTAATCTAGTTTCCGCTTGCTTAGCAAGATCTTTTTGAGCTTGTGCAAAATCACGTAACATGGCGGCTACTTTCCGTCGTTTGTCCAATTCTTCTGTTAGCCTCAAGTTGTACTCCGCCAATAGTTCAACAGCAGAATTCACTACAGCACTAAGACTTAAAGCAGATTCTTTATCTGCAATGTATAAAAATCATTGCATATTAGAAAAAGCATCTCTCATCAGCCTACTTACGTCCCACGTCCCACTGTTGAGCACGGGCCTCCTCCACTTCGGGAGGGTTTATGGTATAGTGTGCCGCGCTGACCAGGCCTGTTGGCATAGGGTTTATTTTCGAGTTTTCCATCTCTCACAGGGGATGTTGTCTGTGTTCAATATCTCTTAGCTGACTTTTACAGCACCCTTGGATGGAGATGGGGTGGTGACACTTGTATTCTTAATCCGTCACGGAGAAGAAAAGAGAAAAAGCATAAATATATTAAAGTTTGCTTTAAAACATATCGCACGTTTAAAATGACAGTGACTTGAAATGATTGACAGTGACCTGAAATGCATTTGTTTCGGTAGTGTCTTATGGTAAGATCACGCATTTACGTAAAGTTGGGCCGACAAGTATATTTTATGAGTTAGGTCTGTATCGATTTAGGCGTACGAAGTTTTGATATCTCTTCCTAGCCTGCAACTGGGCTCAGGCAGGCCTTCACAACGTGACATTGTATGAACTACTATAGTTCTGAGATATAAGAAGAAGTGTAATAGCAACATAATGTTTATCTCCTACTACAACGGGTTCAATCCTTCGCCGCATGTATAAAGTTTCCATATAATGACCAGATTTATGGGTATTAATGAAGCCAAGAAAGTGTCTTTAGACCGCAGCGGTTGGCGCTCTATTCTGCCTACCCCCAATGGAAAAAGTCGTGACGGTTAAATGTATTTTGATTAAGTTGTTCTTAAATACCCCATTTTGAGTTGCGTACGCGCGCTTGTCGTAGTGGCACGTGTGCGTTCGAGACTATTAAGTGTTATTAGCGCGTTGCGAGTTATTTTTCTAGGAATCGTAATGCGGTGCATAAACACCGGCTATGGATACCTATACATTTGACTCATCCGATGACGAGCCGCTTTGTGTAGTAAAAAACGTATTAGAAGACTTGAGGGAGACTAACATGAACAATTCAACGTTAATTGAAGAAACTGTGGATTTAATTAAGGAAGGCTTGTGCAGTAAAAGAGGAGATAAAAGGAGTCGTGATGTGGATGTGGAGGAAATATGGACAGAAGTGGGCAGGAGAGGAAAGATTTTAGCGCGGAGTGTTTCTAAAGATAATAGTACTAGAGTGGCCGAGGAACAAATTGAAATTAGTCTTACGTCTAGAAAGGAGCCTTTACCTAAACAGATAGGGTTGGCACGCATATTAAAAGCGCAAGATATTCCGGATATTGTGAATATTAAATATGTTAACAGTTACAAGGTATTGTTAAAATTTAGTAAGGAGGAAAGTGCCGATAAATTAATAAATTGCAAGTACTTTACGGATAACGAATTCAAATGTCAAAAAACATTTGAGGTAGGCATGTCTTATGGAATTATAAAGGATATTGAGATAGAATTGACCGAAACTGAAATCCTGGAGGAACTGGAAAGTAACGTTATAATATTAAACGCTAAAAGACTTCAAAGACGTAATTTTGAGACTGGCAAATTTGAAGATAGTGAATGTATTAGATTATGTTTTAAAGGATCTTCTCTGCCGCCCTATGTCGGAGTTCACGGTATGAGGGTAAAGGTGGAACCTTATATATTCCCCGTCACGCAATGCTCTAAATGTTGGAGATACGGCCATTCGCATAGGACGTGTTCGCAAAACCACTTGACCTGTCCTAAATGTGGAAAAGCCCATGCAAATTGTGAAATCACATCATTTCGATGCGTGAATTGTTCAGGATCTCATATGGCATTGTCAAAGGTTTGTCCCATTTATACCAAAGAGAGAAAAATTCGAGAGTTAATGGCGGAATTTAACTGTTCCTTTAAACGTGCTCTGACACTATACCCCCCAGCTTTTCCTGAAATTGGCACTACGTCAGTTAGAAGGTCCAACAACGTTGGCATTAACTTCCAAGAAAGCCATATACAATCTGAAGATAAAACTCCTTATGCAGAAGTGCTCAAACGTCCCAAGGATGTACATAATAAGCAGCAATCTTCACCTAAACCCCAAGGTCGCCAGGAAGACTCAACTAGGCCACCAAGAAGGCGAAGAGACAGTAAAAATATTATAGAGAGTGAGAGAGAACGAATCAACCAAGAAGAGGAAGACTCTCATAAACGAAGTAATGAAGAACAAGAGCAATCACATAGTAATATAAATTTCAATGAACTATTACGAAGAATTAAGGAAATTATATTTATAAGAGGATATAGTATTAGCGAGAAATTACAGTCTTGTGGTAAGCTGATTTACAATTGGATCTTAAATTTAATAGCGAACTATTTTTCAGAGTGGCCGAATCTTAAGTCATTTATTCAAAATGGATTGTTTAACCCAGATTATTAATATAGTTCAATGGAACTGTCGTAGTATAAAACCTAAACTTGTAGAATTTGAACAGTTATTGTCACATGAAAAAGTTCATATCGCTATTTTAAGTGAAACTTGGCTCGAACCAAATAGCCATTTTAAGGTGTCTGGATACAATGTTCTTCGTCAAGATCGAGGAGATGGGTATGGTGGTGTGGCTATTGTTATTCATTCGTCTATTAAATATCAACTAGTCCAAATCCAAGGAATTAATCCTGAGATTCAAATTCTTTACGCAAAAATTCTGAATTGTTCCAACATAGAAAATATTATTTCAATTTATTGTCCTTCACACGTCAGAACATGCCCAGAGGACTGGGAAGCAATATTCAACTCGTGTCAAAACAAATCTCTGATAGCTGGCGATTTCAACGGCCATCACTCATGTTGGTCATTTAAGACTGACACTAGAGGCAGCCAACTCTTTGATACTATGTTGGATACTGATTTTGTTTGTTTAAACAATGGAGCTCCAACCTGCGTCAAGTTAGTGAACAATAGGCTACGTAAATCGTCTCCAGATGTGACATTTGCTTCGAATGATATCGCTTTACAGTTTACCTGGCGTGTAACGAATGAGTGTCTAGGAAGTGACCACCTCATTATTAAATTCTCTACATCAAATACGTCGGTCATAAATGTCGGTAAAAAAAGAAATTTTAAACATGCAAACTGGGAGAAATATTCTAATATGCTGCAGAATACTCTTACAGGCTTCTCTGTGTCAGGGGATTATCAGGAGACGTATGATCAATTCATCAATGCTATAAATACGGCTGCAGACACCCATATACCAGATGTGAAGGTGTGCAATGATCCTATACGACTTAGTAAGTTTAAACCGAAGCCTTATTGGAATGCTGACATATCTCGTGCGGTGGCAGAAAGAAGATTAGCACTGGCTACTTTTAGGAAAAACCCTACGCCTCAAAATTTAGGTGCTCTCCAGATGAAGGTTTCTGTAGCGCAAAAATTAATTCGTAAAGCCAAACGTATTTCCTGGCAAAAATTTTGTGACTCTGTTAGCAATACAACATCGTCGAGCGACATGTGGCGCCAAATGAAGTGGTTAAAAGGCTACAGGCTTCCTAGGGCTCCGGTAATTAATAAAGAAACAGCAAGCAATATCTTACACAGTCTAACTCCGGATTATGTATCACCTAAAAAACCTATTTTTAAGTCTGTTAATTCTATCCTTGAGAATGAAATTACAATACAAGAACTTAACCGTGCTATTAAAGCCAAAGATACTTGCCCTGGTGAGGATAATATTTCGTTCTCAATGATTAAGCATCTTCCTCTGATTGGTAAACATATTTTGGTAGGACTGTGTAACTTATTTCTTCAAGCAGGATTTGTGCCCGTTCAATGGAGATGTATCAAAATAATTCCCATTCCGAAACCAGGCAGCGATAATTCTCAAAGTATCGACATGAGGCCCATTGCTCTCATGTCTTGCCCATGTAAAATATTTCACACAATTTTAAAATATAGACTGGAATGGTTTTTAGAATCTAAAAATAGCTTTTCAGATAACATTGTTGGTTTTAGGAAATGTCATTCATGTTTGGATAATCTGGTAAGACTGGCCTCTCAAATTCAGTTGGGTTTTAGTGAGAATTTAATAACACTGGGATGCTTTAT
Organism: Orgyia antiqua; assembly: GCA_916999025.1. NCBI lineage: Eukaryota > Metazoa > Arthropoda > Insecta > Lepidoptera > Erebidae > Orgyia > Orgyia antiqua. Next base: position 25,733,500 of record OU779868.1, read on the forward strand.
AGATATTAAAAATGCGTACAATAATATAGACATTACTATCTTACTACAGACTTTGGACAACATTGGAGTGGGTCTCCAATTCTGTCACTATTTATGGAGGTTTTTAAGTCAGAGAAATTTAAGTTTGACGTATTCTGATAAACATACCTTATCCAGAATGACGGGGCGTGGACTAGCTCAAGGAGATCCCCTATCTCCTATATTATTTAATGTCGCTACTATGCACATCTGTAAAAGTATCAATAACGTATTCACTTCGCAATACGCAGACGACTTTGTTCTATATGGCTCTTTCAAATCTGTCCACGAAGGCAGTCAAAATATACAGTCAGCTCTTAATTCCCTATCAAATCTAATAGAAAGTCTTGGCTTGGAGTTGTCGGAGCGAAAAACGAAACTCTGTTTGTTTAGTAAAGGTTTTAATAGGCAACAGGCAAGTGTTTGTTTAAAGGGTGTAAGATTGCAACTGGTAGATTGCATAAAATATTTGGGTATTTGGTTTGATAGGTCTCTCAAATGGCACAAGCACATAAACGAAATTACGCATAAAGCTTTAAAATTTATTAACATTTTTAAAGTGTTGGCGGGGTCAGGCTGGGGAGTACATCCGAACCATTTGCGAAAACTCTATATAAGTATAATACGTAGTCGTTTAGATTATGGTAGTTTCCTCTACGACACTAGTGTTAAATCACACTTATGCAAAATTGATAGGGTGCAAAATCAGTGCATGCGTGTTATTGGAGGGTTCATAAAAAGCACCCCAATCCATGTCATGCAAAATGAACTCTGTTTGCAACCTTTACATTTGCGTAGGTATTTTCTTGGTGGTAAATTTTGGCTTCGCAGCAATAGTGTTCAAAATAATATAAATATTAGGCTTATCGATAAACTTCTCAACAAATGTAGTACGTCAGGTTATTGGAGTCGTAAAAAGAAACCTTTGTTAATAGACATACATAATACTCTAAAGCCTCTAGTGGTACATGCGTCACCAAGACTGGAGATGTTTAGCCTTGACACTTGGGTTCAAAATATTAACATAGATAATAATATATCCTATTTTATAGACGGGGTTAAAAAAGCAAAAAGATACATGAATGACATGCATTTAAAAACAAAATGTAACGAAATGATAAGTAACAGATACAATGGGTTCCATAAAATTTACACGGATGGTTCTAAAAGCTCAGATGGTTTAGGCGCGGCAGTGTTTGATCCTCAGATAAATGTTAAAAGTAAATTTAGGGTATCATGTAATATTTCAATCATGTACGCTGAACTCTTAGCATTGGCCAAGGCACTTGAACATGTTAATAGTGTTAACAACAACAAATTTGTTATATTAACTGATTCCAGGAGTGCCCTTCAACACTTAGCTCGGTGCACCTCGAGTTTTCGAGGAGTACCGATAGCTTACGAAATACTAGACCATATGCGAAAGTTAGAGAAGTCTGGGGTGACAGTACATCTCCAATGGGTCCCTTCGCATATTGGGCTAAAGGGTAATGAGGAGGCGGATCGTTTAGCCAATGAAGCTATAACAAATGGTTCACCCTACCACCTTGTTCCATTTTACACGGACATATTACCAATTTTAAGAGAAAACATATATAAACAATGGGCTGAATATTTTGAGAATTTGTCGACGCATAAGGGTATTTGGTATTTTACACTAAGATCAAGTCCTTATCACCATCCCTGGTTTCAAGTAAGCTCTCTGGATAGAAATGTGTTGGTTACGGCGTTTCGAACTCGTTCCGGACACATCCCATTAAATAAATTCGCATTTATAATGAGAAAGGTTCCATCTCCTAACTGTTCTACATGTGGAGTGATTGAAGACATACATCACATATTGGTGGAATGTCTCCGGAATAAGAGGTTTAGAGATTCTATAAGTAATAAGGTTAGGTTTAATGATGTAGGAGGATGCAATAGTGTACTATCTGATCCAATGTCTGAGGAAGCCAAATTATTATACAAACTTGTTAAATTAGGTCTAGATTTAAGGGAATAACTTTTGATGTATTTAGATTTAGTGAAGCCTTATGAGGACGACATGGTCGCTTCCCTTTTGTGTACCAAGTCCTTAAATAAAGAAAAAAAAAAAAAAAAAAAAAAAATACCCCATTTTGTGTAGATTTATTTTTGAGTTAGGCTACTTTCCTTCTAAATGCACTCTGCCTTTTCTATGTAGCAGAGTTGAGAGATGCCAAAAAACTTTTAGATTACTGATTGTTTGTAAACGCTATTTGATGTACCTATAAGTATTTATAATATTGTCTTTTGCTATATTATCTTAGAGCATTCAACTAGAGTTGACATTGCCAGGTGAACCCCAATCATTGCGATTAGGCGATTTTGGGCGGCGCGTGCATAGCCACCAATGAAATTACCTTTAAATAGTTGTAATATTTGTATGCGTTACTTCTTCACACCACCGATCTGAGAGTATATTTGCCAAAGAAATCAGCATGTGTAACAACTGCTGTTGGTTCAATACTCTAAAGATCGCATACTAGCGGACAAGATTAATAGGTAATTGATTAAAAGTGCTAGCCATTACAATTAGATTCTATAACTGCCCTGGAAACATTTTCACGGTATGGCAAGTGTAGATCTAGCACTGAAATGAAATAAGGAACGTGGCGACATTGCCCCTCTCCGATCGGCTGACATAGGTGCTTAAAGACCATGGTTGCCTTTGGAAACACTGTGTTGAATAGACCGAGCAGAACTATTCCAGCGATATGTGGGAACTGTTCCTAAGATACGGCGCTGGTATGATATGCGTGTTTTGTCAACAAGCCAGCTTGGGTAGAACTGCACCGTAATCTCTTTTGGAAATACCAGGTGATATGATCTCTTATTTTGGTTTCTATTGTTTCATCCGTGGTACAGTGATAGGGTGGAGAACGCTGCCGCCTCATAGTGTGAGGTCGCTACGTATGCTGAAGAGGCGATAGAGCATTAGTGTGACACTAGCGCTAATCCCGAAGAAGACACAGCGAGCGTTGATGGGTCCTATATCCAACTCCTTGAATGCTGACTTAGATACTTAGTGCCTGGCATTAAGGCCCTATGATATAAATATATATGGGGCTGTTTTGCCCCAGTCTGCGAGTGGTAAGGAGAATACGGTGCGCTGTTCGTGGAGAAAGAGAAAAAAATTCAAGAAATCTTTACGATTATACGCTGCGCCATATGTCCAGGGATAAAACTGACAACCCTTGTGTCTAATGACCTGCTATCCGTTGACACGTCTTAACATAAACGTGTTTTTCTTAATATGAACATGTTTTGTTATGTGTACAAAAGTGAGGGTACCTTAGCTGGATGGTGGCTCGATGATCGCTTGTTTAACTTGAACTTTGAGCGAAGACCTAAGTCTTTGTTTGTTAGCTAATCGGGAAAGAAACCAATGTCTAACAGTCAATAACTAAGAACGAATAGTCTAAGATCCCACTGCAGGATTGCTACGTTCATCGAGTATTTGTTTCAAACCAAATTTTTATGTTTTTTTACAATTAGGAGAATATATATTTACTAGGTTACCTATTAAAATTTGGCCGCAATTATTTTTAATGAAATTATTTTTAATTCATTTTTGGTAAACCATTTCGTTCATTTGTTATTGAAATAAAATAACGTCTACATCACGGTAATTAATATGAAGATTCTAAAAAATCAGGGTTGCCGTTGTGGCCGCATCTCTTTGCAGCCAGGTGTAAACAGGTATGATTTCGATATATTTATGCGTTAATAACGTATGTTTATTAATTATATGTCAAATTGAAGCTATTTTTTTCTATTAATTATCATATATGGTTGCCTAATTAAATCTGGCCCCAAATAAGGGTTGCCGGCTGTTAAAGATGATAAATATTTATGGTAGAGTGAAAGAGAGTTAGCGCGTAACATCATTTGTCAGACGAGGACAACGATTGCCGCTGTGCGACGCTTTTAAGCCATTGCGCATGAGTCGAATGTTAGTGTTCTCTATCACCGGGGAGTAGGTAATAGAGACGACTTATAATTTAATACTCCAAAAAATATGTAATTTTTTTCAAAATGACTAATTTAAAAATTGCAACAAATTATATTGATTTGATATATTGACGGTCTAATTAGCAATTTGTCTAACTCCTTATTTTTTAGAGGGTAATTTTTTTAACAGTTTCAATTGCAAAAATCATTAAGTTATTGCATGCTATAATATTAGCTAAACATGTAAGTGCTTTAAATTTGTAACACCTCATTGTATACTATGTTTATGGCAACAAAATAAAATGAAATTATAAAAAAATAAAACGAAGGTGAAGTAATTTCTTAATTTTTGCAATTGACAAGCTATGCTTTTTACTTAATAAATCAAATTATGGCAATAAGCTCAGTTGGAAGAGCTTCGGAACGGTATTCCGAGGTCGTGGGTTCAAGTCCCGCTTGCGGCAATTCACTTTTTCCATCATAATTTGATTTATTAAGTAAAAATCCAAGGTGATTAAATAAGAAAAAAAAAATTATTGCGAAAGTACTGTTGGAAAATTTTATTATATTTTATTCAAGTATTTAATCGTCTGTTACATATTAATTAAACATTTGAGCAAATTAAAAATTTTACTTTAATTCATATAATAATTTTTTGATGCACAAATAAAACAACAATGTAAATATATAAAACGATGTTTATTACAAACTCCAAAACAGCGTGATTTATATGTTAGTATGAAAAGTTCAGTTGAGTACACTAACATTCGACGCATGCGCAATGGCTTAAAAGCGTCGCACAGCCGGCAATCGTTATCCTCGTCTGACAAATGATGTTACGCGCTAACTCTCTTTCACTCTAACTTAAATATTTATCATCTTTAACAGCTGGCAACCCTTATTTGCGGCCAGATTTAATTAGGCAACCATATATGATAATTAATTGAAAAAAATTAGCTTCAATTTGACATATAATTAATAAACATACGTTATGAACGCATAAATATATCGAAATCATACCTGTTTACACCTGGCTGCAAAGAGATGCGGCCACCTCGGCAACGGCAACCCTGATTTTTTAGAATCTTCATATTAATTACCGTGATGTAGACGTTATTTTATTTCAATAACAAATGAACGAAATGGTTTACCAAAAATGAATTAAAAATAATTGCGGCCAAATTTTAATAGGTAACCTTGTAAATATATATTCTCCTAATTGTAAATAAACATAAAAATTTGGTTTGAAACAAATACTCGATGAACGTAGCAATCTTGCAGTGGGATCTCGTACTAGAAGAAGTACGCATTTGTTTTTACCCTAAGTTGAAACAGTCAATAACAAACGATGGAGCAATACGCATACGGGGTTCAGTCCGGGAGACTCATGTCCAATAGTCAATAACAAAGAATGGAGAACGCATGGGGTTTCATTCGGGATACTTAAATAGAATAATCAATAATGAAGAATGGAGCGCGACGCATGGGGGTTCAGTTCAGAAGACCTATGCCCAACAGTCAAAAAACAAAGGATGAAACAGTACACTTAGGGGTTTAGTTCGGGAAACTCATATCCAACAGTCAATAACAAACGATGGAAGAGTACACATGGGGTTTCGTTGTGAGAGACCTATGTCCAACAGTAAATAACAAAGAATGGACCAGTACACAAGGGGTTTAGTGCAGGAAAAATTATCCAACAGTCAATTACAAAGGAAGGAGCAGTAGACTTGGGAGTTCAGTTCGGCCGACCTATGTTCAACAGTTATAAATAAACGATGGAGCATTATGCACAAGGGGTTAATTCAGGAGATCTTATCCAACAGTCAATAACACAGAATGGAGCAGTACGGATGGGGGGTCCAGTTCGGGAAACCTATGCCCGACAGTTAAAAACAAAGGATGATGGTACAGTTTGAGTGGCGTATATCCAACAGTCAACAACAAAAGCTAAAGCAGTACGCTTGGGGGTTCATTAGGAAAGACCTATATCCAACAATAAATAGCAAAGATTGAAGCAGTATGCATGGGTTTCATTCGGGATACCTAAGTTGAAAAGTCACGAACAAAGAATGGAATAGTACGCATGGGGGTTCAGTTCGGGTGACCTGTCACACAGTTAATAACAAAGAATGGCCCAGTAAGCATGGGGTTTAATGGAGCCATTAGCTTGGTGAGTCAAGAGATTAATTCAATTAACAAGAGACCTTATCCAACAGTCAATAAGAAAGAATGGAGTAGTACGCACAGGGGTTCAGATTGTCAGACTTATGCCCTCAAGTCAATAACAAAGAATGGAGCAGTACGCACGGAGGTTCAGTGCGAGAAATCTATTCCAATAATCTACGAGAAATCTATTCCAATAATCTACTAAACTGTATACCAATATTCTGTGCCATTATAAAACAAACTTAAATGTTTATCTAGCATAATATTAATATGTTAAAATTATACTATTTTGCCAACTTGAAATAAAAGTATAAATAATAAAAAACAATGTCTGATCTACATATCAGATTTTCCGACCTAACTTGAACATGTGAGAAATGAAACAAAAGCATAGATATTCTTGTTTTATTTGGTTTAACTTTTGTGGATATAAAGACAACTTTCTTAGATATACTAAAAGGCATGTTACATATTTGATGCATAAATATATTGTTATTTTACCTTCTAACTTAGACAATAATTGCAGTTCGGATACTTCAGGCGGTAGGGAGGCGATTCTTTCGCGAACTGCTTCATCACTCGACGCACTCGATTCTAGCTCGAGCAAAGCCTGTAATTAAAGTATATATCATTAGAATTGTCTATTTGTGTGTTTTCATTATCACATCATTTATACTTGATTGTTTTCGATAATTTATTGTTGTAAGATTCACTAAAAAATATTGGTTTACAAATAGTGATACACCATTTAAAAAATCGTGAAAAAGTGAATTGCAAAACTATGTTGTTTATATATATGAGTCACTTAGGTAAGCATATTCATAACATTCTTGTTTTTGTTATATTTTCTATTCTTATTCTGCTTTCCCTGTCTGTTTTAAATATTGTTGGATAACTAATTTGTTACATCAACTCCTAATAAAATAGGTTTAAAAGATTACATACTTGTTTGTTTGTGTCTTTAAATTCACAAACATGAGTCAAGTAATATATGAATTAAAAAGCAGCAAGTATGTATTGCTTTCCTAAGCCTTACTTACTTTAATTAATTCATCAGGTTCTGGTGGATCTCCGGGTGGAGTTTTCGGACTGAGTGTTGTGTGTGTTTCAATATGTCCATCAACTTCCTTGGTCTCGCTGCGTCGCCTCTCTTGCTTAGTTCTCCCTTCGATCTTTGCTTTCTTTTCTTGAACTTCAGACTCTGTGTCTGTGGATTTCCTCTTGCTGACCTTCACAGGTAATGCATCGGCAGGATCAACTACAAAAATATTATTCTTTAATACTGTTTATTGGTTATTAGAAGCATCTTTACTTATTATGAAAAAATGTCGTTATTTTTGTATGTCTATAGTGAATACCTATTTTTCTTCAGAACTACATAACGCACTTTTATGTGGTTTTTTAATAGATAGAGTGGTTCAAGAAGTTATTGTATTTCAATTTCTATTTTCTAAATTCCACACGTACAAAGTTGCAGGCAAGAGATAGTAGCCTATAAACATTTATACCTTTAAATTTAGTTTTGGAGAGTTTTGTTAAAAATTCAATAAAAAGAAAAAGAAAAAATTCCTGTAAGACATTAGACAAATTGTTAAAATCTAAGACACTGAAGGTATCTGAAGATATAAAAGTTAAAGAAGTTCTGAAACAATGTAACTAACCTAAATATTTTCTATACAAAAATTCTTTTTAATAACTTGGTAATAACTAGATACTATCAGGAAAGATGATAACTGTATAAAGAAAGCATAAAAACAAGACACAAATTTTTAGACTAAACCAAAATAAAATATAATTTAATTATTTTTTAAATTTTGCTCTTATTGTTCTATAGTCATTAACATCGCAACTATAACGCCTTTTTACCATGGGGGCAGGTAGACACCGTAGATCACCACTTGCTCCGATCTAAACAATATGAAATATTAGACAGTTAAAAATATCTTACCAGCTTCCTTAAATTCTTGAATCTTCTGTGTATCATAAACTCCTCTTTCTTGCCATATAGTCAGTATTCTATGTAAGGAGTGTTTAGTCTTTGCATTGATACCTGTTTTAGCCATATGTTTAAATGATTCTGACAGCACTTCGCCAAACTCTTGCCCATATTCCGGACCTTTCTTTTTACTATTTTGTATTACATCATTCGCTAGATACATAAATGTCAACTGCTTGCTATCTTTAGCTGTAAATATAAGTATTTATAGCTTGAATTAAAATAAAATATATTGTGGAATTTTTATTTATTTAGCATCTATATGATATTATAACAAATTTTTCTCATAAGGGTAGCCAAATATGATATTTTAATAAAGTATAGATTTATGATACATTTGATAGGCTTTGCGGTCTAGTGGTTCATGTAACAGACTGCTATTCATGAGGTCTCGGGTCAAATTCCCGCACAGGACAATCATTTGTGTGCTTTTTATTCTATTGTTATACAAATGTTTGTATTGCAACTGGGCGTTTCTATCATGTATTATAAGTATGTCTTTACAAAGGAGTTTGTGGAGTATATCCATACTCTGGAAACCATAACACAACAATGTAAGCTTAGCTTTGGACCAGAGGATGTTGTGTGACATGTCCATGAATATTTGTTTATTATTATTTATTTGCATGTACCACATAACTGAATATTTTGATAGTCCCTAGGTAAAGTATTGAATTTACAAAGTTGCATTTTTTTATTATAACTGTTTTAAACTATCAATAGACGTAAGTTTATGATAACGTTTATAAAATTTTGAAAAAGGCACTGCAGGTGTGTTTTTACAGACATATTATATCGAAACTCAACAGTATTTTCTACGAACAGCATCGAAAGTTAAGTTTAAATCTCTATCTTGAAAAGTAATGTTTTGGAATTATGATACTTTACCTAGGGACTATCGAAATATTCAGTTGTGTGGTACATGCAAGTAAATAATAATAAATAAATATTCATGGACATTTCACACAACATCCTGTGGTCCCAAGCTAAGCTTATATTCTTGTGTTATGGTTTCCAGAGTATGGATTGTTTTAATTATGAGCATAATTTCAAAGCTCCTTTAGAAGACCGGGGCTCAGAAATTCAATTACTTCTTGCCTAAATAAAACCACTCCTTACAAATTTTGATGCCTATATTTGTTAATAATTTTAGCCCATTGTTTTGGAAACTTTGCAAGTGTTAGAGAATATTACATACTCCATTGCTTCCCAAGAGTAATTGAGTTTTTGAGCTCCTGGCTTCTACAGGCTCAGGTTAGGATATGTCCTTTTCTTTGGAATTCTCAACACATTTGACATAGTTTTTAGGGAAAGTGCCACTGCTTGCTAATAACTATACTATGTGCAGAATTACTTCTTAAAGTTTGGGCTTGATATTAACAAACTTCTATATAAAGAAACCAAAGTCTAATACATACTGTGACTTGATATCTTATAAGAATTGCTTATGCAATAATTAAAGATGATAACAAAACCTAGCAATCATTAAATATGGCACTATAATCAATGCTATAATTATTTATCTATGTAAATACTGTTGGTTCAATTCTATAAAAGTAATAACACATCTATGTATTTCTGTTTATTTTTATTTACAAGTAGAACATATTTATTTCTACTTATAAATTTTTAGGTTATGTCAGTTACATTTGTAATAAGTTTATTGTAATTTGAGCTAGAATTTATTGTCACTCTGCCAGTGCGTCAGAAAGTAAACACTTTTTAATTACAGATGAAACATATTAACAAAGTTTCACTTTAAAACTGGTTAACACTTATTTTATTATTGAATATTTTCTAGATGAATATTGAGATATCTGTAAGCGTTTATGCAAATCCGGGAATAATATAATAATTCTCTGAAATACAAATTTTAGGTTACCTCTAAGAAGTTCCTTGTACCAAGTTTTGACTACAACACCATGATGTTTCCTGTGATGTATCAGCCACAAAGATAATGTTTGAATACTTTGTTGACTCGAATTTAGTTCTTGTAGTTTACGTACAAGCGCGTTTTCTGTAAAACCAGCCATATTTTATGATAAATTTGTTATAATTTCACTAATATCACCATAGATTAACATATAGAACAGAAAACCATAGTAGCGAAAATCTAACTATTCATTTGACGGTTTGACGTATGCGCCATTTTGAAATAAGAGATGTAGGGTAGAGAACTATAGAGTAATAATAGTCGGCGGAAATCAGAGTTCTTTTCAAGTTAAAAAAATTAAGTTAAAGATTTAAAAATCCGGAAATAATATAGTAATTTACTTTTTCGTAGTTATCGGTTTTCAGAGTGCATTTCCTGTTTCTGAACTATGTCCATCATAGCTTACGAAACACTAGACCGTATGCGAAAGTTACAGAAATCTGGGGTGACAGTACATCTCCAATGGGTAATGGTACCTTCGCATATTGGGCTAAAGGGTAATGAGGAAGCGGATCGTTTTGCCAATGAAGCTATAACAAATGGTACATGTTATCATTTTGTTCCATTTTACACAGATATAATACCTATTTTAAAAGAAAATATCTATGCAATGGGCTGAATATTATGAGAATTTGTCGACACGTAAAGGTATTTGGTATTTTACATTAAGATCAAGTCCATAATACCACCCCTGGTTTCAAGTAAGTTCACTAGATAGAAATGTATTGGTTACGGCGTTTCGAACTCATTCCGGACACATTCCATTAAATAAATTTGCATTTCTAATGAGAAAGGTTCCATCTCCTAACTGTTTTCTGCATGTGGAGTATTTTTTTTTTTACACATCACACTACGTCCTCCGGTCCTTATATGCTTGTGTTATGGGTACTAGAATACGGATGTACTACATATACTACTTTTCTTTTTTAAATACATAGGTACTTATAATACATAGTAAACACCCAGATGCAGAACAAACATTTGTATGACATTAATTTATAAAACTCACACAAATGATTGTCCCTAGCGGGAATCGAACCCGAGACCTCGTGAACGGCAGTCTGTTACATGAACCACTAGACCACGAAGCCCGTCGAATTTGAGACATCAGACCCCATTGAAGACATACATCACATATTGGTGGAATGTGTCCGGAACATGTGTTTTAATGATGTAGGAGAATGTAATATTGCACTATCTGATCCAATGTCTGCTGATGCCAAATTATTATATGTACAAACTTGTTAAAGTAGGTTTACATTTAAGAGAATAATAATTGATGTAATTTAGTTTTAGTGAAGCCTTATGAGGACGACATAGTCGCTTTCCTTTGCGTACCAAGTCCTTAAATAAAGATTAAAAAAAAAACTATGTCCATAATAGTCATGTTGATAAGCCTTGTGGTGCAGTGGTTAGTGCAACGGACTGCAGTTCACGAGGACGCGTGTTTGATTACTACACAATTAAAGCGGATGGTTATATTGGTGTTTGCTATCTAAGTATTTTCAAAGAAAATAATTTGCATGTTGTGTTGCAGGTGGAACCTGTCCATCGTAAAAAGAAATATTAATGGACATTGCACACAACGGCCTCTGGTCCCAAGCTAAGCTTATTTGCTTGCGTATATCTGAATATAAATACGTGCAGCTTATACTATTATTTTTTCACTCATACTTATCGATCATAAAATACACTCAAGACGCATTACAAACATTTGTATGACAAAGATCACACAAATGACTATCCTGTGCGGGAACCGAAGACGCAGCCTCCTGATCGGTAGTCCGTACATGACCCACTACATCACGAGGCCCCTTAATAATATGCAATTCAACTGCCCATCGTAGGTAATTCCTTTTTGCAAGGCCCTTGCTTATTGCCTTAGGCAACGAATACCTGTTACTAAGAAACTCGTTATATTTATTACTTTGTACATCAGTTTGTGTTATAGGAAATTGCAATATTTTGTAAAGAGTCATTAAATTAATGGGATGTTCAAATAACATATTTATTACTTCGACTTACCCGCATAAATATGAATAATATATTTTAATTATTACTTATAAATGTAATTGGCTTATTGAAATAGAACAGGTTATTTAATGTAAACATCCTGTTGTTTAGATTCATTTAATTTTATTTATGTTTGAATTGTGTGTTTAACTATGTATGTAACTACATCAGTTAGTATGGGATCTTCCAATAGCCGTAGCGGGCATTGCTATTTGCTAGGGCCGGCTTATTGTACCCAAACAAGATAAAATAAAATAAATAAGCATAATAATTTCATAGTTAATCGTTCTGCATCATTTTTAAAATTGCTGTAAAATTAAATTTGTCGTTATTTTACTCAAACGTAGATAACATAGAAAGTTCACTTATTTAATACATATACCTTTTCTTTAAATTAAATCTTTACTAACATATGACTAGGTAATGTAAGACTTAGGTAATTATTTGGTTTAGAATAGACTTAGAAACCAATGGACTTTAAAAAAAAAAAAATTGCAAAGCTATATTTTGTCCGGTTATTATTAACAATTTTTTTAAATAACGTTAGATACCCGTGCAAAGCCGGGATGGAATACTGATAAGATATTCCTTGTATCCCTCATAATAAATTTTAGGTGATAGTTACAATAATAATTAAGTATATTACATAAACACGTCTGCATTCCACGAATACCTAAACAGGTGTTAGATTCAAGCACTTGTTATGTCAGATGATAGTGGGTCCATCGACCGGTCTTCGATCGACCGTGATTATACGTTGTCTTTCTTTACACACCTACGCAGCCGCAGCCTCTCCATTCGCAGTTTAGTTACCAAAGGCTGTGAGGCACAGTCCTACAACACTGGCCGCTATTGGCGCGAAATAAAAAAATATAAACATCGAATTAAACTCACGAATTTAAATTATATTAATAGGTAGTCTTTTAAATTAGGAACGTGTGTTCGCTTGTGATTTCAATATTAAAAAAAAATGAATATGTTTTTTGGTAATAACATCCCGAGTGTGCTGCTGATGTCTATGGTTATCCTGGCCAATGCTCAAAGGGCATCTAACAATTACAGAGACGCTGGTAAGTACTTCATTTTTTTACTAGAATTATTAAATACCGTAAACATTAAAATTTTTGTATTAAAAATGAGTTAACTAATTCATAAAGACTGTACCTTGTTTTGGTCTATAATAATTGGCAATGAAGAATGCGTTCTGTAGTAAGAATATTTTACAGGTACTAACTTGGTACCTAGGTACCAAGTTAGTACCTGTAAAATATTCTTACTTCTACTACTTCTTACTTGGTACTAGTACCAAGTTTACAAAATATTCAGTAGCTTTGCATTATTGACAAAATTATTTCCTGGATAATGCACTACGAGATTAAAATATAGATGTAGAGCAAAATAACTGAACACAGACATTAAAAGGTACCGTTCGTAGTTGCAGTAAAACAAAACAAAAAAAAAACTTCCTGTTAATATCGGATTCCGGAGGATTTTTTGAGAAAAGAGGGCTTGGTTTTCTATCCATTGCATGCACGTGTGTATATAATATGTACTAAAACTGTATACCTATCGTATCCGTAATTTTGGGACCAGAGGACGTTGCGATCCTAACCAATTAAGGTCATCTGCTTGGTATTTCTGTAAGAGATAATGAAGTGGCGATATTTTCAATGAAATGGTTTTGGAATAAGCAATAAATCTATTTAAACGAACGTTACTCATAACATACTCGTTTTTCAAACTAATTTACATGTTTGTGCAATTAAGAATAAATTTTTTATAGGTACATTGAATTTTTACCTCTTTTGGCGAGTTGAGGAGAACGAATAGAAATAAATTTTAAAGATGCACGCGCGCACCGTCACCTTACGAGTAAATCTGAAGTTAGTTATAAACGTAGCATAACGCCATATGTGCACACATTGGCTCGGCGTAGTAACACGACGAGACCAATTCATAAGCGTCAAAAGTTGAACTAAATTAAAACCAACTATGGTGTACAATTATATTAATAAGAGTCGTTAGTCTATAATAACTACACGGTTTTTACTATAAGATAGTTTAAACTTAAATTTTCTTATTGATCCTATCATATCAAAGCTGAAGTGTTTGCTTGAACGCGCTAATCTCAGGAACCACTAGTCTGATTAGAAAATTCTTTCAGTTTTAGATAGTACATTTATCGAGGAAGGCTATATAACATCACGCAGCGACTAATAGGAACGAAGCATTAGTGAAAAAGTTGCAGAAAAGGGGAATATTTTTCAAATTTCACGCTTACGAAGTCGCAGACAACAGCTATTTTAGTTATGTTTAGTTGTATCTAGTAACTGAAAAACAAATTAAATAGGTTACCGTTGAAAATAAAAAAAAAATGTTAAAAATAAGTCTTTTAAAAGAAATCTCTATCTAGATAAATAAATAATTATTTATTTATCTAGATAGAGATTTCTTTATTATTATGTTCATGGGAACTAAAAACACTAAGTATCGCTTAAATAAAGCAGAAATATTTAAAAAAAAAAGAAGAATAATAAGTATATTTTTAACCCACTTCATAAAAAGGGAGGTGGTTTTTTAGGGTTCCGTACCCAAAGGGTAAAAACGGGACCCTATTACTGAGACTTCGCTGTCCGTCCGTCCGTCCGTCCGTCCGTCCGTCCGTCCGTCCGTCCGTCTGTCACCAGGCTGTATCTCAAGAACGGTGATAGCTAGAGAGTTGAAATTTTCACAGATGATGTATTTCTATTGCCGCTATAACAACAAATACTAAAAATAAAATAAAATAAATATTTAAGGGGGGCTCCCATACAACAAACATGATTTTTAGGGTTCCGTACCCAGTATCTCAAGAACAGTGATAGCTAGACAGTTGAAATTTTCACAGATGATGTATTTCTATTGCCGCTATAACAACAAATACTAAAAATAAAATAAAATAAATATTTAAGGGGGGCTCCCATACAACAAACATGATTTTTTTACCGTTTCTTGCTCGATACTAATAACGTTGCCTTATGTTGCATAGATAATGGTACGGAACCCTTCGTGCGCGAGTCCGACTCGCACTTGACCAATTTTTTTATGTTTGTTACCTCATAACTTTTAATTGGGTGAAGCGATTTTAATGATTCTTTTATAATTTGAGAGCTATTGGTTCCCGTTTGGTCCCATTGGCACTAGGTTAGGATCTGTTGGTTATCTCCTGAGAAATGGAGGAAAACCCTCAAGTGTCAAAGGCACATGAAGTCAGCTGAACTTTTTTTTTTTAAATACTCTATATTTGTACAGATAATCAGATAATATACCGTTGCAATTAGTTGTTAAATACTAGAGCATAAACTAGATAAATCTATCCGTATTTACGTAATAATTGCAATGTTATATATAAGTAAGAATGAATAATAAAATGTTTAAGATTGATAGTATGGACACAGCAGCTACACTTTTACTTTCATGACACCGCCTTGGATGTGATTTCACTTTCGGAAACCAGATATTACATTCGTGTATTGCGTAGTTCCGATGTTTACATTTTACTTAGCAATGTGACGCTTCTTCTTTACAATATTTTATTGCTAAAAATAATGAATCAAGTAACTAAAAATTTTATTGTGGTGACGGGAAAGAAAGTCTGGAATAATTCGGCTAAATCACTTTCTATAAGAATTCTCTTTCCATCAAAACTATTAACTTTGGCAGGAGATTATAGATAAGGAGTTTAAATATCTTTGCTTCTTATAAAACAAAGTCGTTATTTTGTATGTATGTCCCTATGTGAGCTCTTCAAAAGTACGCAACGGATCTTGATGTGGTTTTTTAATAGATAGAATGGTTCAAGAGGATGGCTTATTTGCATAATTTGTTGGGGTTTGCTGTATATTGGATGTGATATGTTTAAATTTGCCGAGAAATTCGGATGCGCGCGAGCTATGAATGAAAACGCTACCTTATCTATGTGAGGTACAACAAACTAATGTATGGAGGAATTGCTTGTTACCTATAGTTCTTCAAAAAAGTCCGCGAGGCCATATGTCTATCTTTTAAGGGAAACCCGCTGTACCCATAATTATGTCAAAAAAAATATCAAATTCAATAGGGTGTTTTCAAAAGCTATTTATGTGTATATAGTAAAATTTTTGTATCAAATTAAATAGCTTAGTTAGCTTACCCAAATAATATAGATTATAACTGCTTTTTACAGCATGCAATTTAAATGAATATCTTAGGAGATATGACGAAAAAAGAATTACGCGCTGTAAAATAAAATACTTAAACTGTTGGCTGAGCAACGCGAACGTTTCCTCGGTCTTCTATCCTACTCCAATGTTTCGATATGTAAGGATGTTTATTTTGCTTCACGTAAAGACTACTGGATGGATTTTCATGAAACTTTCCAATACCTAATGGATTAGAAAATTAACTTATTTTTTATCCTTTTTACCGCGGGTAACACCGCGGGGCACAGCTAGTGATATATAAAGGTACTGCATAATCATTACATACTTAGTAAAAAACGCTAATGTAAATTAGTTAAAGTTCTTGAAAACCCCTGATTGTTTTAAAACTCTTATTATATTGTCTTGTCAATTGTCCTAATAATTTTTTTCAAAAGAAGGATACCATTTTTGAAATGAAATGAAATGAAAATGAAATGAAATGAAAAATCATTTAATCAAGTAGACATAATTTTTAGAAAAAATTATGTGTTTTTGACATGTCCAATAAATGTATAAAAGTTCTATTTTATTTATATAAACCAGTTCTTTTTAAACTTATGAATAATCTATTCTCTTTTATTAGATACTAGCTGTTGCTTACTTCGTACGAGTGGAATTTATAAACCAAACCCTAACAAACTATACAAAAAGCTATCCACTTAAAACACTCTACTTATAAAAAAAAACCACATCAAAATCCGTTGTGTAGTTTGGAAGATATAAGCTCAAATTGGAACATACATACTCGTACATACAAAAATATCCACTTTGTTTTAAAATAAGTAAAGATATCGACGAGCCTCGTGGTTGAGTGATTCAAGTAACGGACTGCCGATCAAGAGGTCGCGGGTTCGATTCCCGCTCGGGACAATCATTTGTGTGATTTTTCTAATTGTCATACAAATGTTTGTTCTGCGTTTAGGTGTTTCTATGTATTATAAGTATGTATTTACAAAAAAAAATAGTATGTATATGTATTATGTCCGTATTCTGGTGCTCATAACACAAGCATAATAAGCTTAGCTTGGGACCAGAGGACGTTGTGTCAAATGTCCATGAATATTTATTTATTTTATATGTTTAAGAAATCAAATTGTGTTGGAAAATGTGATCACCGCAAGCGGGACTTGAACCCACGACCTCGGAATACCGTTCCGTAGCTCTGCCAACTGAGCTTATTGCGGTCGTCGTAAAAGCATAGCAAGTCAATTGCAAAATTAATAAATTACTTAAGTAAAGATATGATTAAGAATTAACAGAGTTTAGTCAGATGTGTCGGAAATTTTGAAAAAAATCTGTTTTTAGAATCGTTTAGTAAGATTAACTAGATGAAGGTACATCTAGCTAAATAAAAAGTATAAAATACGAATGCCAGGACGATCTAGAAAGCATAAAAAAGTATAAACGTAATTATTTTCTTAAATACAATAGAAAGTAAACAATAAATTAGAATTCTAATAAAGAGCACATCGCATAAATTATGTTAGTGATTTTAAAATTAATTGCTTTAATTAAATTTTTAAAAACTGCAAAATTATGAGAACTTAATATGTAATTGTTTTATATCTAGTGCGTTTTACGATTTCACTTATTTAAGTTACATTTGAATGTAATAATTGCAAGAATTTATTTTAAACTAGCTGTGGAGTTTAGAAACCAAATTGCCATTCTGTTGAACCGTTCTGTAAATTTAAAATCTGTTGCGGAGTCTTGAAAATATAAGCCTAATAGAGATACAAAAATATCATCTTTGTTTTATAAAAAAAATATAAAATAAAACCAATTTCGTATTTTCTATAGCCTTTATAAAATGTATGCCTTTTTATTCGTCAGGTAGCCCGTAAAGTCTATTTTTAATAAAGCATTATCCTTGCCAGGGTACATACAACAAGGGTAATGCCCCATCTGCCACAATGCATGTGTCGGCGCATCCTGCAGTTCATTGGCTTTGTTCAAGGCCTGGTTCCTGCAAATAAAACGCTCCAGACAAAACCTGCTGTACTAAAAAGTTTAATCGTTAATAATATACTTTTGAGCCCTTGTAATTAGTGTCCTATAAATAAAAGGTTTATCTTTTAATATCCTTTATGAAGATGGGTTACCAATCGACTAAGAACTTGTTTCTTTAAAGATTATACAAATAGACTCGACATTTTAATGGGAGTATGATACACATATTGAAATGACATTGGCTTTTCAAGACTTCTTCAAATCCTTATTTTATTATTATCTCACATCCCGAATCTATAAAGTTGTACATAGATAGATAGAGAAAACTATTTCTTCTTTTTTTCTTTGTAGAGTAAAAACGACGGCTTATCACATACGTAATATGATTCCTCCCACGTGTTCTCATAATGTATTATTATATTAAAATTTTATTCTCATTATGTGTACCGAGAATTGAACTTTAATAACAGAAAATCTTTGTTTTCTTGGTTTTACTAGTTTTAATGATCTGATATTTAGAACAATACAAAAATAAATATTAACTTTTTTTTTCTATTCGTGGTTTCAAAAGACAGCATACATACTGCATAGTAACTTTGCAATATTTATAACATCGACCGTAAATTCTGAACCAGAAATAATGATAACAAGATCCCACGATATCACAAACACTGTTAATGATTATTGTTGTCATAACTATTGTGCGTCTAATGAGATTTAGTAAGATATAGCTTTGTTAATGGATTTAATGTGAAGCAAGCTTTGTAACGCTTAACTATCGCATTACATCAAGTGATACAGAGTGCGTCTGACAATGTTATCTTTAATCCGTATAATATTATAACCGGAATATACGAGTATAATTATAGTTATACATACCTACTCTCTCCAGCCTATTAACGTTCCAGTATTGAGCACGGGCCTCCTCCAGATTGGAAGGGCTTCTAGTAAACAATGTCGCACTGACCAGTGGACCAAGGGACCAAGTCTGCTAATTCTGCTATTACAATCATATTACAATGTTGTTATAATGGGCAGTCATTGACGCGTTTGTGACAAAAAATCAAGTATGGTCTCATAATTACGCCATAATGGCGAATTTTATCAAGTTTGGTAGTCCACTATTAATTTTTGTCGCCGTAATGGCGTCAGAGACTGATCATTGTGACAACATTTTAATAGCAGACTTGGGCCCCAGGCACAGGGCGTGTTGGCATAGGGTTTATTGGCATGTTTCCGTCTCTTATAGAGGAGGTTATCTGTGTAAATATTCCTTAGCTGACTTTTACAGCGCCCTGGGAAGGAAAAAGGGTGGTGACACTTGTATTCTTAATCTGCCATCACACGGATCATTCCGTCACCATAATCTGGTAGTAGGTAATAGCGCAAAATACAAGCTTATTTTGGAATTTAAAGACATTGTGTCTCTCTTTCGAGCACTTTTACGTCCCATTGTTGGGCACGGACCTCCTCCACTTTGGGAGGGATTATGGTCTACTGTGCCGCGCTGACCAGACGTATTGGCGCAGGTTTTATTATTGTGTTTTCCGTCTCTCACAGAGGATGTTATCTGTGTGTAATATCCCTTAGCTGATTTTTACAGTACCCTTGGGAGGAGATGGGATGGTGACACTTGTATTCTTAATCCGTCACCACATGGAAGAACAGACAAGAACATTGGAAGACATTGTGTACGTTATTAGATTTGAAATATTTTAATACATTGCTTAAAAATATTCTGCCAAATTACAATTCAGCATATAAAACACGCATATTCAAATTGTTAAAACTGGTTTACGTGTAACCAAATATAAGTAAATTGTAATAAAACATTGCCTTTTGAATAATTTATTTAAAAATAGTTATAGACCTAGTAGTATTAATAGCCGTTAATTAATGTTTAGTTTTGATGCGACCCGTTGTCCTTGCAATATAGTTTTGCAAATGAATAACCACATTCTTTATAAATAAAATGATATTTTAGGATATTTATTTAAGAGTTTTCATTCTATTTTTGACACCAATCGAAACTAAGCCCTGTGCCAACACGCCTGGTCAACGCGGCACAGTAGACCATAATCCTTCCCAAAGTGGAGCAGGCCCGTGTCCAATAGTGGGCAGGGGAGAGAGAGATTCATTACTTAGTGTTTTTTTGCATTTGAAATCTCAATCATAACTAGAAAACATGCAAATAACTAAGTAATTAATTTTACTGCAAATTGAATTTTTTTACGAAACGAACTAAATAGTGTTTTGTTACAAATAGAATTAAATACTCGTCTAGTTTTAATTTTTATACGTTATGTAATTTTATAATTATTTACATGAATATTTTTACTGGTTTGAATAATTTATATTTGTAATAAGATTACCTAAGTAATTATACAAAAAAAGTTATGTATTTGTTGAATGGGTTTCCTGAAATTTTACATAAATAGAATAATTATCAGACTACATATTTTTTATTAACGCTAATACTCGTTAGCTTAATGATGTATTTGCTCTATCTTGTGGAAAACGCCCTACGCTTCGTTGTCTGGTACGTGGTCGCCACTCGAGAATCGGCTTCGTGTGCGACTATGGGCTCAATGAAAGCCGGATTACCCACTAAACCACAGAGGAGAGAAACACATTTCTCTCCGCTCCTCCCAGGCCATGGCATGGTGTCTAACCATGACCGTGCAGAGTGATGTTGTTTGCCCATGGTGCCCATTGCGTCTTCAGTTTACCAATCTCTTAGACTATATTGGGTACGCACACGCACTCTCCTACAGATGTTTAGTGTTTCGGATTTTATCCTGTCTGTTTATTACTTATTTACACAAGCATATAAGCTTAGCAAGGATCTAGATCCATGAATATTTTTTTTATTTGAATGAGTATTATTAAAGATGGAAATCTTGAAACTGATATGAAAGTCTACTTATACAAGTGGAAAATAAAATAGGTACTGATTACACTACTCTCCATGCACCATGAATACCCAAAATGACTGTATTTTGTGAACAGAAATTATGGAGGCTTATGCTTTTATTTGATCTCTACGTTACGGATAACGGATATATTAAGTAATAGTAAAAGAACATCTGCAGTTTGTTGCCAATAGAAATTAGAATAGTATACATGAATGAAACAGACCGTAAATTGATTTTTTCAGCAAATCTCCTTCATCTATATTCTGCTTTAGATAAAGATAAGATAAAGATATATTTATTTGTAAAAACATGTGTGGGTTACAATAATAATACATAGCCATTGCTTATCAACAACGTTTTCAAAAAATTCAAAAAAATTTAAACAACGTAATATAAAATTATTTAATCAAATTATCAAATTAATTAATAACTTTTTGTTTAGCAAACATGGGGAAAGAATGATACCACCGAAATATTAGGTATATAAAAAGATAAAGATGCTTTTTTTACATTTTGTGTACATTTTTTTTTTAAACTTTCCCAATACTTTTTATTTTTTTGACATTTCCGATAGTTTTGTTCGCAGAATATTGTAAGACATGAAAACATATTGCCAGAGGGTTGTAGACTTTTCTGTGTTATTGCACAGTTGCCTCTTGTTTTTGCATAGGCTTTCCTATTTTAGAAATCTTAGGGTCCCTTAATTTCTTGCAACAACCACAGCAACTACTAACAGATACCTTATCGTAAGCAATGAGTTATAAAGGGTTCCTCTTTCACTTACTTGTGTTTAAATAATCACAAAATAAGTCCACCGCTATTACCTAACCTTCGCGTGTTACCATTTATTGTGAAATATTGCGAGAAGGTTTGCACTTAATAATATAATCTTCAATCATGTATTACCACAATGATATTGTAAAATATACCGTCGCCGTTTAGGATTACATCTAAAATGATCGTTGGTCATAAATTTTATTCAAGTGTCCATGCAATAGACAGAAAATAAATCGATTTAAATTTATTTAAGATCCATGAATTATTATTTAAATAATTGGATTCGCAACTGAGATGATTGCAAAAAACTATCAATTTCGATTAGGTTTTTTTTTATAAATGTATAAAAAATGAAGAATTCCAGATCTTTAATATTTCTACACGTTTAAAAAGGTCATTTTGGTCGAAAAAGGTACATTACATTTTACATTTCTATCACCAGTAAAATTTTCAATAGAAAACGCTATCATCGGTTGAGTATTGAAATGTAAATAAGGATAAAAGTTTACATTAGTCTGTCTTTGGTTGCAACAATATATTGAAAACGGCCGTTAGTCAGCGCCTAGGTATCATTAAAACAGAGAAGCGTAAAATATGTACAATTGAAGTGAAAATTCGCATGAATGCTACAAGCACTTGACCCAAATATTATAAGCGAACGGTATAAATTATAACTAAATGCAATACTGCACTTTATCACTAAAAAGTCTAAATATATTGTTACGGTCTGTGACCAAGGTCAAAGTTAATAAAGGATTATAGTTTTCAAACAATTACGAGTAATAATGTATTTTAAAGTTATATCAATGCCAATTAAAATAAAGATAAAAGATCTTTTAGGTTTTACTGAAATGATTAATTCTATACAAAGCAATTATGTTTAAATTAATCGTGGGTATAGGTACTAGCAATAACTCCGTGTGGTGACGGATTAAGAATACAAGTGTCACCACCCCATCTCCTCCCAAGGGTGCTGTAAAAGTCAGCTAAGGGATATTGTACACAGATAACACCCTCTGTGAGAGACGGAAAACTCGAAAATAAACCCTGTGCCAATACGCCTGGTCAGCGCGGCACAGTAGACCATAATCCCTCCAAAGTGGAGGAGGCCCGTGCCCAACAGTGGGACGTAAATGAGCTGGAGAGGAGAGGATACTAACAATTCGCCGCTGCTTTGTGCAAGTAAAACCATGATTATAAAAATCGTTTCTCTCTCTCTTTCTCCAGCCCATTAACGTCCCTCTGTTGGGCACGAGCCTCCGCCACTTTGGGGGGAATTATGGTCTACTATGCCGCGCTGGCCAGGCCAGTTGACAAAGGATTTAGTTTAGAGTTTTACGTTTTTAATAGATGATGTTATTTATATTTATTTAGTTATTCTTTATTTTACACCATACAATGACATATATCTTAAAATTAACTTAAACTAAAAAAACAAGCACAATGGGCGGCCTTATGGCTTACAGCGATTTCTTCCAGGCAACCTGAGCATGGACATTCTAAAGAAGTAGGTGGAAGTTGTAGGTGCTCGTTTATACCTAATATAAACTACATAATATACTAACAATAAACATACACATATACTTTTTAAATACACATACACACAATTACATCTACTATATAAAAATAAGTCGGATTTTCCTTCCTGACGCTATAACTCCAGAACGCACGAACCGATTTCCACGGTTTTGCATTCGTTGGAAAGGTCTCGGGCTCCGTGAGGTTTATAGTTCTTTTTTTTTTTTGGTATGGCAAAACAACGTTTGCCGGGCCAGCTAGTCATAGATAAATTTACTAGGTACTATAATAAAAATAATAAATATCTTATAAACAGTACAGTTACTTGTTAAAGTCTTTACAGAAAAGTATGTAGAATTACGTAGATACTCGTAACTCCAAATTCTTAGCCTGTTATCTGTGTACAATACCCCTTACTTGGGTTTTATAGCACCTTGGGGAGGAGATGGGGTGGATTTTTTTTTTTTTGGAATGACTCCTCACCCTAACCGGGCCATGGTGTGTGCCCTGAGCCTGACCATGAACCGGCAAGGGGTACCCCATTACGAGGGGCTCAACGCAGTGGGGGGAGCGGTTAGGTCCCCCCATCACGTGTGCCATACTCGGCACAGCAGCAGCACGCCGCGTTTGGCCTCTTCTCCTGCCAAGGGCGCCAGTATTTGCCCGCCGGCGGCCCCGAAGGAGAAGATGGGGTGGTTACACTTATATTCTTAATCCGTGACCACACGGACGAAACTCTACTCTACTAGTTTTTCAACAAATATAGAGAATTCTTTTATTTATGATTGTTGTTGATGAAGGTACCAAACGATTCTAAATTTACTCTCATAAATTGGTCTATTTTTGCTATTTAATACGAAAATATACCTACACAATTATTCTTTAAGAGGATACCAAAATAGCTTCGTGCATTTTTCTACGTACGAAGTTTTCATTGTTTCTTTAGATTGAATGGCTAGAGCTCTAATTTTTAAGTATATGTTTTTTCAATATATGATCTAGGATCGCATAAACTACTACTAACGCAATAACTAAATATTGATGTAGGCCCTTAAGGGCCTAATACGATAATATTGATGTAGGCCCTTAAGGCCATATTATTTATCGTATATCATCGCCGACACGTACATATTAACACAGCCAGTAGGCACAGAAAATGAAGAATTATGGATACTTTTCCTATTTACTCAAAATCTACTAAATATATTTTAATTCTGATTTACGTGTTTCTATATATAATAGTTACTTATGTTTTTAACGTTATTTCATTAGTTAATACGCGATAATAGACCGACAAATGAACAAAATAAAAATTTTGAGAGGTTGTTTCGCAAAGATTTTCTATCGAGAAAACTTTTTTCAATCGTGTTTCTGAGTTGATGCGATCCTAGATCATATATTGAAAAAACATATACTTAAAAATTAGAGCTCTAGCCATTCAATCTAAAGAAACAATGAAAACTTCGTACATAGAAAAATGCACGAAGCTATTTTGGTATCGTCTTAATAACCGAGTAATGAGGAAATAGTAATTTTCCAAATAAAATTGCTGAGAAAAATAGTGATAACTTTTAATAGTGTGCTCTTAACAGAGCCATAAAATAAATTTTATGACTATTGTGTTATTTAAACAATGATGTACGAACGCAATAACAACTTGAAGCAATCTCGGAATAGAAGGGCTTGGCTTACATAATAGTATAAAATTTTAACGTGGTTTGCATAAATATAAAGATCTTAATAAGTGTCATTTGATTTGATGTAAAAAGGAATCTTGCGTATGGTGACGGATTAAGAACACGAATATAACCCTTATTTCCTGCCTAGGGTGTCATATCTAGGGTACCTAGGTGCAAAAGCCAGCTAAGGAATATAAACAAGGAGCAATATCTGTGAGAGATGGAAAAGTCGGACCTATACCTATATGCCTGGTCAGCTAGGGATAGTAGATCAAATACCATCCATAAGTGGAGGAGGCCCGTGTTCAACAGTGGGATGTTATTGGGCTGGAGAAAGAAAGAGATAGTGAGTAATGATGCCAAAACCGGTCCGTATGGTCCGTGTGGTGACGGATTAAGAATACAGGTGTCATCACCCTATTTCTTTCCCAGGGTGCTTTAAGAAAAATATAAGTAGTTATGGTCATCTGTGAGAGACGGAAAGCTCAAAACGAAACCCTATGCTAAGACGCCTGGTTAGCGCGGCACAGTAGACCATAATCCCTCCCAAAGTGGAGGAGGTCCGTACCAAAAGTGTCCGTTAACGTATTAACGGACTGGAGAAAGAGGTACTACGTAATGATGATAAATGGTATCAACCTTACTAAAGCATAATTATTTGACCTCTATGAATGATTATAATGTCTAGTATGTCTAAATAAAAACAATCTCTCTAACTCACTATTGCTTTAGTACTTTATAATACAGTTTTTAGACCATGACAATATTTCCATGTTTCTAGTAGATGTATATCTTCTAAGGCATCTTATTAGGTAATTTAATTTATATTGCACATAGTTTCATTTAAGTATGTACGGTATTATTACCTACGATTATATTACCTAATTTCACTGAGATTGCTAACATTACAAATGGTTGGAATTTTAATTCAATTGTTTGTTGATGAGTTCAGTTTGTGTTCTTGTCTTACGTTTTAGAAACCCATAATTGATTTTAAAAACTCTAAAAAGAAATTTTAGCAACCTGTTTGATCAACATAATATTGGTACAAATTCTACGTGCAACGATAAACTTAACTAAAGATATGCTTAGTTCAAAAACTAAAAAAACACGCTTCAAAATCTTGAATATTTTTTCATATTATTGCATTGTCATCGGTCCTTAATATGTGTGCAAAATAAGAGATCAATCCGACTACTGCAAGTGGGTGTAAATTACTTTCAAAGATTCCGTTACATAGATTAATACATTGATAGATACACACCGAACGTATATGAGCGTGTTAAAAATGAAAATTGATAGTGTTAATAGCACAATTTGGCAATTTTAACTGAACTTTCTTATTATAAAAGGAAGGACCCAGGAAATCTTTTTGTAGGGTCTGTTTGTTCCCTTTAGGTAAGAATTCCCTAATACCTATAATATATCGGAATTTACTGAATTTTCTTACGTGTTTTTACGGTTTCTAGCCATACAAAAGATACCTACAGGGGGATTGTGGGGATTTTAAGAAGAATAAAAACTACTTTCTTTTAAATACATAATATTATTATTTTTACCTAACTTTATTTTCATTACGCAAACAGTTGTCCAGTGCAGGGAAACAAATTTGCGACCTCGTGATCTGCGGGTATTAATTTCATTTCTTACAGAAGCAAGTTTTATGAGTGCTTCAACTAAATGTGTATTTTATTTAAAAGCCCATTGCATGTACTCTTTGTAAACGCAATAATCTGGTAGTTGTTTATGGTTATTAAATTGTAAATTAGTTAATTGTTACGTACACCACTAAAAGGATTACGAAAACTGTTTTACTTTTAAATGTAGTTAAAGATAACATGAATTAAAATCCTTGGCGTTGCATGCGAATGCTTAAACATAAAAATATTTATGTATTACGAACTTAATAATTACGTGTTATATATAATTACTGTTATTTGTGCCGATTATATTTCAATAACCATATTATTATTATATATTGTTATATAAAGACCGATTGCGATGTTTTCACAATAACCAGAATTCACTCAGAAATATAAGACTAACTTTTACAAATATTTTTACTGGGTTTATTAGCAAATATGTACAAAATATGTTTGGATCGTAGCAGATGGCGCTTATAGTATCTGCCTAACCCCATGGAAAATAGGTGTTATGATGATGATTAGTATGTACAAATTAAAAGTTTCTAATCCTGACTAATCGTTACTTATTGTAAAACCAAGTTGCTATTTTAGTGCGTAACTATATCCATATGTGAGCTTAAATTATAACTACGCTGTGGATTTGGATCCTGTTTTTTTTTTTATAGATAGGGTGTTTCAAAAGGATGACTTAAATATCAATAATTTGTTAAGATTTGGTTTCTAAATTCCAAGTGTACGGAGTTGCAGGCAACAGCACTTTACATAAATACGGAAGTCATATTGCCAGTCTGTCACCTTTTAAGTCAAAACTACCTATATAAATAAAATTTGCACTGATAGTCTAGCTAGAGCCTAAGAAAATTGCCTTCAAATTCTAGACTGAGATTATTAAGTTAGTGCCTAATTAATAAGTTTCATAAATGTAGAAAACTACAAGCGCTGGCAGGAAAAAATATGTTAGAACGGCATACTTACGACTACGTCCTTAGATAGACTGTTTAAAAAGGCGTGTCTCATGAACATAAGTTATTTATGCAAATATTAGACTTTTCTAGTTTTAAGTAATTTATTGCTAAATATAATGGTTTGTAAAATACCAAGCGTATCTAATTATGTCTATGAATATATGAAAATCTGTTGTAAAACGAACAATTTTGATTTAATTAAGATATCAAACTATAAACTTTAGTAAATATTATGTTTTTATGGTTGTAGCTTATTATAAAATTTCATGTTTTGATATTTTTCTTCGACTCCGAAAAATAAACAGATATTGTAATGTGTCTAAATATTAGGCTATTAGGTTGTTGAAATTAGAAAACTATCCCGGATTTTGCAACATTTTTCATTGATGTTTCGCGCCTATTATTTGTAGCGTGATTTTATATAGCCTTCCTGGATAAATGTACAATACAAAACTGAAAAAGTTTTCCAAATCGGACCAGTAGTTCCTGATATTAGCGCGTTCGGACAAAACCAACTCTTCATCTTTATAATATTACTGCCTAGTCGCAGTCCTAGAGAAGTGTGCAGTTATGGTATGTTAGGAACAAAATTTTATCTAGTCTTTTATTTCTGATCTCCAGAACTTGTTTAAGGATAGACTACAAAAGTTTATTAGCTGATAAGCCAGTTCTGAAAAAACATTATTAAAACAGGTACTAAGCATAGATAACTACATTTAAGTTAATAAATTAAATTATGATGGAAAAAGTGATTGCCGCAAGCGGGACTTATTGATTATTGACTGACTGCGGGATTATTGACTGATTGATTATAACTGAGCTTATTGCGGTCGTTCAAACAGTAACCAATTAGACCACCACAATTGTCACTCGATTGAGTCTACATCGCATGTTGATGTACAACGCCATCTGTCGAGAATATTTTTGTTTTTATGAGATAATAATGACGCGGCTTTTATTACTAATAATATTTATATTATTAGTAAGGTCTAATTGGTTACTGTTAGCACGACCGCAATTAGCTAAGTTGGCAGAGCTACGGAACGGTATTTGTAGGTCGTGGGTTCACGTCCCGCTTGCGGTAATCACTTTTTCCACTACAATTTGATTTATTAAGTAAAAGCATAGCAAGTCAATTGCAAAATTAATAAATTACTTTAGTAAAATATATCTCTTAAGATTCAAGTCTTTGATCTACAAATATTTAAATGATTATTGCATTAAACCTTGATAACTGTATTGTGGTTAAGATTCTTTAACTTATTACTGAAACTTCAATGTCCGTCCGTTCTTTGTCATCGGAGCTGTATACCTGTAACGGTAATAGCACTAATAGCTAGACAGCTGAAATTTTCGTGGTCTATGTATGTCAGTTGATGCTACAAAGACAAACATTATGATCATTATTTTCTTGCTGTTATCCCATTATTTGTGCGCGAGTACAACTCGTACTTGTTTTTGTATTTGTACTTTTTGTATTGTATTTTTGTACCTATTTGCGTTTCTAACAATAAATTTCTTCGTTACAGGTAAGTGCTGAGGATCGAACATCAGTAAGAAAGTGGTAACGTCTTAAAATTTACAACGGGCGACGGGCTTCGTGGCGTAGTGGTTCATGTAACGGCCTGCCGTTCACAAGGTCGCGGGTTCGATTCCCGCTTGGACAATCATTTGTGTGATGTTTATAAATGTCATACAAATGTTTGTACTGCGTCTGGGTGTTTTCTATGTATTATAAGTATGTATTTACAAAAGAAAAGTAGTATATCCGAATTCTGGTACCCATAACACAAGCGTAATAAGCTTAGCTTGGGACCAGAGCACGTTGTGTGAAACGGTCATGAATATTTATTTATTATCATTTATTTACAATATATATTCCAGCTATTTTCAGCTGCAGTAGGACTAAAGATTTAACAGTCCAGTGTGTATGAGATGGCGCTCTATAGTCTCTGTCTACTCCCATGGGAAGAAGGCGTGATGTTATGTTGATGATGATGAGATCATCACAAATACATTTAGCTTCTTTTTTTAATCTCATTTCAGACTTTAATCTTTTGCATTTTAGTCTGAGCACGTTAAACCACATACAGATCTATCTGTACAATATTCTGAAAACAATTTTAAACAAAAATATACCGTAAACTGTCGCATTAAAGTTAAAAATGAACTTTTAAAGTATGGTGTTGGTAAAACGATTATCCATTTGCGTGGAAACTACGGCTAAACGGTTTACGTTACAATTTCGTGCCTCAATATTCAATTTGTATCTCGGGTGCAATTTAAAAAAAAAATTAAAATTTAACAATGTTCGCCATGTTTTTATTACGTCAACTTATCGTAATATTAATATTACACTTAGAGTCTGGACACACCGTTTGGTGAGTATTGGTGACGGATGAAGAACACAAGTGTCATCACCCCTTTTCCTTTCCAAGGTGCTGTAAAAACCAGCTAATGAACACAGATAATATCCTCGGTGGGAGACAGAAAACTCGAAAATAAACCCTGTGCCAACACGCCTGGTCAGCGCGGCACGGTTGACTGTAATGTGTGGCATTAGTAGGCTAGAGAGAGAGAGTTTGGAATTTATTGTTATAGTTGTACAGGTGTAAATACATGGATTTACTTCAAATAAAACGTCAGCATTCTATGAAGTATGATTCAGCCAGGCTAAAGCTACCTATATGTCTTCAAGTTTGAGCGCCTATGCACTGTCTGGTTTATTTGTGTGTAAATAAGGTAACGTAAAACTCTACAAGAACAATAGAAAATTTTTTTTTAACTTTAAAGCCTAAACTGATCTCCCAAAGTTTACGCAAAGCGTTGATTGATATGTATATTATTCCATCACAAGTTAAATCAAGTTATATATAAATATAACCAAAAGTAATTATTTATTTACGTAAAATGGAAGTGATTGATAAATATATTAAAATTTTAAACTACTGTTATGACTGCTAAAAACAATTTGTTAATTTTATACCAATTAAAACCTCAATTATAATCTTTTAAATTAACCATAGCAAATAGTTAATTGTAATAACAAGATAAAAAAGTATAAATAACATCAAACTTAGTAAAATGCAGCTCTTGGCATTGATGCGTAGAGCTTAGCTAATATAATGAACTAGCAGACTTGCCCGCTACTTCATTCGCGTGGAATTTAGAAACTTTTTCTCGTTTTAGCTACATTTTTCACTGATGCTTCGCTCCTATTAGTCGTGACGTGATGTTTTGTAGCCCACAGACTTCCTCGATAAATGGACTATCCAAAACTGAAAGAATTTTTCAAATCGATCTAGTAGTTCCTAAGAATAGCGCGTTCGAACAAACTCTTCAGCTTTATAATATGACATGATACAAATGACATCATTCCGTTTAATCCCCAAGGTACTGTAAAAGCCAGGTAATAGAAATTATAAGATGATAATATCCTCTGTAAGAGAGGAAAATCTTTATACTAAACACGGTACCAAACGTCAAGTCAGGCTTGAATCGAACCCCCGAAGTAGAGAAAGCCCACGCTGAAAGGAGCACTGTTAGGCGTAACTTGGTGGAAAAACAAATATTTCAGAAATATTAGGTAGACGTAGTACACATACCACCAGTACTCAGGAAAGGAAACAGTTTGGATTTGATTTGATTTGATTTGATTTGAAAGAAACAGTTTTGGAATATTCTGTGGACAATCAATCGAAAATATCTACACGTCTTTCGCCTGTAAACATAGTAATTTTCAAACTGTTAAGTGTTAAGCTACAATTTGAAATTATTGTTTATAAATAATCTATATGTACTAATATTTAAAG
Organism: Orgyia antiqua; assembly: GCA_916999025.1. Taxonomy (NCBI): domain Eukaryota; kingdom Metazoa; phylum Arthropoda; class Insecta; order Lepidoptera; family Erebidae; genus Orgyia; species Orgyia antiqua. The sequence continues at coordinate 25,765,083 of OU779868.1, forward strand.
CGGAAGAGTTTGTTTGTTTGTTTGTTTAAAGGCGCTAATCTCAGGAACCACTAGGCCGATATGAAAAATTCTTTCAGTGTTAGATAGAGCATTTATCGAGGAAGGCTTTAGGCTATATAACATCACGCTACGACCACTAGAAACGAAGCGGTAGTAAAAAATGTTGCAATAACGGGGAAAATTTTCTAAATTCCACGCGGACGGAGTCGCGGGCAACAGCTAGTTATTTTATAAACTTTTATACTAATATATAGCAAGTCTACCAAGACATACGGAATCTAGGAAATAGCTTACTTGCCTGTTTTGAAAGGGCTAAATGACTGCTATAGATAATGTATAGGCAAATTTGCTGTACTAGGAAAGAGACTGTGTTGTATAATAGGCCTTAACTGGAGCAGTTGTGTTAGAGATTGTTAACAAAGTCTATTAGGACTATAAATGTAATACATTCACTTGTTATCAAGTGGAAGACAACAAGTCTTGAGTTTGAGACTGAGTTTCTATTATATGTTTATAGGTATGTCAATTGCTAATGCCTCTTTATAATTGGTTTGCTGATAAACTTGATATATCTACTAGCTGTCCCGGCAAACGTTGTTTTGTCATACAATTCTGTGTAAAAATCAACAACAAAAAATTTCATCAAAATCGGTCCAGCCGTTTAGGAGGAATTTTTTTTTTTTTTTTATCTCCGCCTTCTACCCTGCTGGGCCATGATGGTGCCTTGAGCTTTACCATGACCCAGCGAGGGGTGGCCCCGTTAATCGGGGCCCGACCCAACAGGGGAAGCACTAGGTCCCCCTGTCGCGTGGCCAGCAGCTACATTTGCTGCCGGCCAGCCACTGCGCGCCGACGGCCCCTGCCCGGGGCCCTGCGGGGGGGCAAGGTGCTACCAGAGCGTTCGCGCTCCCGCAGGGCCTCCCTCTTTGCCGCCATCACCTCCCGAGCAAAGGAGGCGACGGCGGCCCAACACTGTTCGCTCTCGGCCATGGATAAGACGACGACCGAGAGCGACAAGTCCTGACCCAGCACGTTGATGAGTTCAGCGCGCTGGGCATCCCAGGCCGTGCATACGGCGAGGGTGTGTTCCGCCGTATCCACAGCCCCACTTCCACAATTGCGGCAAACGGGATCCGACTCGATACCAACCACCTACCACAGGTACTTGGCGAAGCAGCCGATTATGCTTGATTTTGGTTGTTAGCCAGCCTACTATCACTGCAATCTAAATTAATCTATTGGAATGAGCACTTTTTAAAGTTCCGTTACATTGCAAAGTCTCTAGTTATTGATTTGGGTCAAAAAGAGTCAAAATAAATGTTTTTACAGAACACAGCTTAGTACATAAACGCATCTTTATTGGACATTAAGTGAAGGTGTTAGGTTTTTCCGAAGCTAAACATTTTTTTTATTACAACTTATGACGTGATACATTTTAATATCAAACTAGTTAATTCCCACAATTTCACCCACGTTTGTAAATATTGAGCCCCTCACTCTCCAAATATACTCCATACCTTAAAAAATTGCACAAAAAAAGCCATCCTCTCGAATCACTCTATCTATTAAAAAAAACTATGTCAAGATCTGTTCCGTAGTTTCAAAGATATAAGCTCAAATAAGGACATACATACAAAAATAACGACTTTGTTTTATAATAAGTAAAGATAAATAAGAAATGCTACTTTAGTAACAACTAGTATCAATTTTATTAATGATAAGTAACACAGACAAAACTATTGTCAAAGTTAAACCATGTAAATATTTTACAGAATAGTTTCTCTAGGGAAAAGCTGTTTTGTGAAATGTAAAGCATTTAGATTTGTAAGCGATATTACAATTGCACGTTCTTGCGCATAGATCGTCGATCAATACGATAAAATTATATGGCCTATAATTTCATGGTGTTGATACAACACAACAAAATAGTAAAGTTTGATAATGAATCTGGAATGCTTTGAGAGTAGTGATATTTAGCAATAAAGGACAATGTCCATGTCCCAATGAAAATGTTTCACATTTAACATTGATGTACACTTTTGTAACATACCTAATTCTATAGGGTTTAATACTTTTATTTCATTACATTAAATATAATAATTATCTCTAAATCGCCGGGTTTGCTAGTAAATGACTGTTGAAGTTTATTACATTAGGTTATTTATGTGTGAGAATAAGCTTATCAGCTATTTGAGTACGTGAATACACCTGATACGTGAGAATGACACAAAGGCTAAAAGGCCTGGAGTGGGACACTAACTTTAAGCAAAGGTGAAACTACGAGCATTAGTTATGTAGTTTTAAGCATAATGTGTTTTGCAGACTGGATTAAGATATTATTAAGCTATTGCATAGCTTCTATCGCGGGCCTTGAGCGTGGAGACTAAATCCACAAAATTCGAAATTTAAATTCCGTAGGTAACGCAAAAACCTTACATTATCGGTGTTACTGCGCATGCGTAATCCTCTTCGCCCCGCTATTTATTTCATACTGTTGATACCAAGGGTAAACGCCTTCCTCAAATTAAACAACGTATTAAAATAAGGATTTTTAATTCACAACATATATCCTAAATGTTCAGATAACAGCGTATTTCAGATTTTAATAATGTAAAATAATATCAAAACTAAAATTGTATACCAACAGATTGACATTTGACATTTAATTTAAAACCGATTGACATTTGATTGACAATCGCTATTTTATCATAATTACCATAAACAATGGACAGGTGTAAGCATCAGTAAATAAGCATTATTAATCTTATTTTAGTTTATGGTATGTAGATTCTTGCATAAATAAAATAAATAAATAATTATTTAATACTATAGTATAAAATACATAAGTTGATAAAAAAATGCTATGCAATAGCTTTACCGCGGCAGTCCCCGAGTTCCATACATCTTTTTAGGGTTCCGTACCCAAAGGGTAAAAACGGGACCCTATTACTGTTTTTATTGGCTTCTCTATTGTTCAAACTAAAGTGTATACTTTAATTTGAACAATACAAGTATTCGTAGATTCGTATGATTAAAACAATAATTACGAACAATACAAAATTGAATGTAAATGAAATGCATTCCTAATGATACTTTCTGTTTACTAATTGCATCTTTTAGCCGAAACAATAAACTATTTTACATGTTATAAGTCAGTACCTATCTACTTTCACAATAAAATTAGCATAATCGTGCATTTTAGACAAATTGGTGCATTTTTTTTTACGATTTTGACATTCATTTATTACTTTTATTATATGTAATTAGATTCTTAGAAATTTTGTTTTATATGTAGTTTTATGTATACTATAAATACTAACATAATTTATGGATAGCACTGAAATTAAGAGAAGATTGTTTTATATTACTTTCGTACGCAAAAGTTATTTAATTAGTTTAATTACTTTTACTTAATTAACATTTCATTTGTCCAGCATCGTTCCTTAATGTACATAGGTATCCATACTAATATTACAAAGTTGAAGAGTTTGTTTGTTTGTTTGTTTAACCGCGCTAATCTCAGGAACTCTGGTCCGATTTGAAAAACTCTTTTAGTGTTGGATAGTCCATTTAGCGAGGAAGGCTATAGGCTATATAACATCACGCTGCGACTAATAGGAATGCGAATAAAAATAGAGGAGCGAAAATTCACTTCACTTTTTCTTACTAAATACCACTGCAGGACTGAAACCCTCAGAATACCGCTCCTTTTGTTCTACCGGCTGAACTAAAGTAACCAATTTCTTCTACTACAATGTTCTCCGATTCAATCTACATTGCATCGATGTAATGGATATTAGAAATATAATTTACTAATTTTATTTGAACTGAAGTTATTATTAATTGTATGACCTAAGCCTAGACTGAATTGACAATTCATGTGACTGTATACATACGCTTTATAACGTGAAACTATAGCACACAGTAACATACAAAAATAGCCTTAACAATTTACCTTATGTTTTTGTTTTGCAAAATAACAATAATAAACATCTATGGTTAAAACAAGAAAAACTGCTATGTTGTTTTTACCAAATATTTCAAGGTTAACTTATACCTGATTAAAAGCCATTTTGTATTTAATTATAGCTATGTCTATAACAAAACATTATTATTAATGACACATGATATCATACGATGTATACAAACAATGTGAGACCCGGTATAAGTAGTAATGATGACATGTCTAATATGGTCTAGATTGTCTAGCCTGGTCCAGACTGTAAAATATGGAGCTAATTAGACATAGGTACTTATCTAGTTTAGACGAACTAACGTCAAATTTGACGTTAGTTTGTCTAATCTGGTCTAAGTTGTCTTTAGTCTTTAGCCCCAAACACCCTTTAAATATATAGGGACTGTAGTGAGTTATGTGATAAATGTTAAGTTAAAAGTTTATATAATTTTTCTTTTTCACTTTGAACGATAATCCTAATGAAAACAGACAAGTTTTTACTTGCCACATAAAGAGGTTTACTTGACACAATTTAGGGTATATTCTATTATGTACATATACATATATCAAACTAATGCATTAACATAATTTACATTAATCTCTATGCTCTACTTTCCATAGACAATGGCGGATTCAAGAACCGTATCAGTTTGCTCATCGTTGCATAAGGGATGTTTCGAGATAAAAAAAACGGTTTTTAGAAGGCAAAGGCCATATATATTATGCCTACTACGGTATTGTCATCTGATACCGTAAACCACATGTCCATTGTTTCTTTTTATGGTAATCTGATATTTTGAAATGGTTTTGCTCATTTTAAACTCTATAGTGTTACTGTCGCTAAGATATAACTTGCTATTAACACATTAATGTGTGGTAAATTATGTACTGCGATTTGATCACGGAGTTTCTATAAATAATGATGTACATTTTATTAAATGTCAACTTTCAATTTTGGAAACCTTGTTAGGGTTTCCAAACACCTGTACATATAAATTCTTGGATAGACTGAAGTATAAGTAGTTAATGAAAATTGGACAAAAAAGCTTAATTATGTACATAAGTGGTTGTTAAAATTTTTACAACGCGTTGTTTATAGTATCGTATATTAATTGAAATGATGATAACTCTTTTTAATTTAGTGATTAAAGTCATCAAATTTTCTTCCTAGCTAATTGATGTCCCACTGCTGGACACGGGCTTTTACCACTTCTATACTTGATTTATTAAGCGTATCTCAGAGAGGATAAAATGTAAGGCTCTTACAGCACCTTGGTGAAGAAATGGGATGGTTACCATACTACGTTTTATAAAAAAAAATGTAGTGTACTGGCAATATGACTATTAAATACTTATATTGCCAGTGCGTAGACGGATTAAGAATACAAGTATCACCACCCTATTTCCTTTCCAGGGTGCTGTAAAACCCAGTTAAGATAACATTCTCCGTGAGAGACGAAAACTGAAACGCAGTTATATACTCGAAAAAATTAAGACGCCTGTTTAGCGCGCCTCAGTACCATAATCCCTCTCATAGTGGAGGAGGCCCGTGCCCCAATAGTGGAATATTAATGGGCTCGAGAATACTTATGTCTTACGCATTTCTCAAGGCTAAGAAATATTGTAATTCTCTATATCTAGAACTTACATTTCAAGTTACAAGTGCAATGAAATGTAAAGTTACTCAAACTGTTTGCTATCACAATCCTCTTACTACCCTCCTACAGATTAAAAAAAATAATAATCTAGGTCAAAACGTACTGGTTGGTGACAACTTTTACCGTGTTTGCTAACTTACAAGTGTAACATGAATGTGTCTTAAAAATTTCTTGACTGGCTCATTATCATATTTATTTGAATTAATTTTGGTGTAATTTATAGTTAATTTTTCTTTAATAAATGTGTGGTTAATGTATTTTCCATTTAGATTTTATTGATGAATTGATACGTTCATTTATTTACCCATATATTAAACTGAATTTACTTCATGAAGTAAATTTATTTGCCTTCTGTAGACATAGTTCAACATATTTATATAGAAGTAGGTATATCTACAGCAGACAATTTATATCATAATTTGGACCTATGGCATCCAGCTATGGGGAAGTACAAGCAGATCGAACATCTCCATTATCCAAAGAATGCAAAACTTAATACTCAGAACCATTTGCAAAGTTCCATGGTTTACAACAAATGTTGAGATACATCAAAATACAAATATGAAGTCTGTTATTGAAGAGGTTCACAATTATTCACACACGTATCGGAAACGGCTCGAATACCATCCTAACACCTTGCCTAAAGACCTGCTTTCTCGCAGTTACAATAAGAGACTGAAAAGAAAGGAAATACTGACTGTACCATAAAATACAGCGCTTGGTATGTGGTATTTAAATCAGTTTCTAACATAATATCATAATCTGTGTTGTGTCTGTGAGGTAATCTTATTCAGATAATTATATGCTTGCGATTAAACGGACCGCCTTGAGATCTAGAACGCTCTGACAAACTACTATTTATGGATTACATAAAATTTTGGATTATTGAAATACTTCTCCGCATGTTCAATATAAAGTAAACCTTTTTCATATTAAAACTAAGCAGAGCTATAAAGAATTGGATAGAGAATTAACGTTAAACAGGCAGATTAGAAAAGAATATGGTTTTTCGTCGTTGTGAATTTTCTTTTTCTGAACCTGAATTTTACTGTAGATACTCGTACATAAAATTGGGTGTTCTGCCATAGAAAGAAAATTGTGTAGTTAAAAATACATATAATTAAAATTACTAAATATTTTACGTTTTTGTCTTTTAATTACTAAAAAAGAATTATGTCTATGGGTTAAAAAAAAATTGCATATAAAACGATGATATCGTAACTAAACTGGAGAAATGTGTAGGAATTTAGCAACATTTGAACATTAAAATCTTTTGAATATTCATAGAATTTCGTTTTTGAATAAGTATTTCTAATGATAGCTGGTAAACAGTAACCATTCACAGTACCTAGCTTTCATTATAACAAAACACGTTTATTAATATGAAATAAAATAAACGTTTGTTTTTTGAATTACCTACTACGCGATACTTGACACTAAAGAACTAGAATCTACAGAAATCTTAGCGGTGAATGAGTTTCATTATCACCAAAACCCAATTCCATAAATTACATTAATTTTATTGCAATAGATTACATGTTAATTTGAATATACGTTCGCTAAACTAAGTAGGTATAAGCATTTGAAAATCTTTAAAAAAGCTATAATAAATATCTTGATATTTCACTTCTTCTCCACTTAAGGATTTTGTGAGTGATTCTGCGAAAAGTTATACGCTATCACGGCCGGTAGATGTCTTTCATTCAATACAACTATAAAAATTATAGTTTAGGTGGATTATATCCTTACTCCTTACTAATTTTTTAATGCAAAATCCGGACGATGACACAATAAAAATTTTGACGAGCTTAAGTGTTAATGTGTGTAACGAAACTATAGCACGATTTAAAAAATGGTACAACGCCAACTATCGAGTGTTATTGTAAACTTCGAGTGTTATTCTGTTAAGGTTTGATTTCTAAATTTCACGCGTACGAAGTCGCGGGCAACAGCTAGTATACACATCAAAGAAACTTCAAGTTAATCTGTGAGATGAATGTAGGTGTATTTATAAGTATTTTTGATAGTCCTCTATCTGAGGCTGCCATTCTAGTGTATAAGTTAGTTCTTAAGAGTTTATCAATACTCATATTATAAAGCGGAAGAGTTTGTTTGTTTGAACGCGCTAATCTCGGTAACCACTGAGCCGATTTGAAAAATTCTTTCAGTGTTGGATAGGTCATTTATCGAGGAAGGCTTTAGGTTATATTATATCACGCTACGACCAGTAGAGGAGAAGTAGTAGTAAAAAATGTTGCAATAACGGGGAAAATTTTCTAAATTCCACGCGGACGGTGTCGCGGGCAACAGTTAGTAGATAATTAAGTAGTATTGTAATGATTAGGGTACTATAGAGCTGACATAGCCTTGTTAGGACTAAAAGCTCCTAAATAAATGAAGAGTAAAAAAAGAAAATTCTAGTGTGTGATATTTTTTTGTCATGTGGAGAGGATGGATGAGAGACGCTTAACGAAAGGCTATCGTGACACGGACACGGCGAAAGTAAGTGGAAATGCTGGGAGAGGACGCCCGAGAAAAATATACTTCGTTGTCATCGCCGGGATACTCCAAAAGGGGCAAGTGCGTAGCACTTACAACCGTCGGGCATGTATGACCAGATGTATGAGTGTGGATGAAGCCAAGGAAGTATGCTTCGATCGTAGCAGATGGCGCTCTATAGTCTCTGCCTACCCCCATGGAAAAAAGGCGTGATGTTATGATGATGATGATTTTTGTCACGTGCTATTTTAAGTTTGTAATAATTAATTTCCAGTAAATAGCTTTATTATAGTTTTGAGAACTTTTGAATGCATTGTAATTGAGTAATATTGTAGCTTAAATATGACATCTAAAGCATAATCATTACTTATTATAAAATAAAGTCGTTAAGTAAAGTCGTTTTCTATGTAATTCCTTATGTGAGCTTATATCTTCAAAAATACGAAACGGATTTCAATACGGTTTTTAATAGATGTTTCAAGAGGATGTTTTTTTTTGTAATAGGTTAAGGAATTCTTTTATTTCTAAATTTCTGTATGACTTCTAAAGCATAGTATATGACTTATAAATTAGGAATTCATGATATGGAATGCTTTTGTGATAATCTGCTCAACTCTACGATCGATCCGTACTACGAGGCGTGTATTGACACAGTGACATGGTTTGATTTACATAACTGAATATTTATAACAGTGATGTGTCGCAAATCGTATTTATTCATATCGTAATTAACCAAGGTGCTGTCGTGATGTATTGGCATATAATATATATCGTCTTGTAACGCACGTTAAAAATAAAATTAGGGGATAATTAAAACGGTCATTTTTGTAAATCACTTTTCTGTATTTTTTATATTTAGCACAGGCGTGTATAGAATTGGATAAAATTTCTTAAAATGTAGTTTTCATTTGGATATCGGCACTATAGAAGTCTAGGCGAAGATCCGAAAAATGTATCCTTTTACTTATTTTCTCAGCAATAGCAAAATGTTCTGGATAAGATAGGTAGTCTTTGTTCGTACTATCATTCTAAAAATATCCGTAACTGTCCTGTCAGCCGTTTTTCAGCAATTTGATGCCCTTATTTATTATAGAGAAATTAAAAGTGAAGGAACATAATCTACTTAGTTCAAAAACTAAAAAAACACGCTTGAAAATCCTGATTTTTTATTATTATTACATTGTCATCGGTCCTTGTTAGGTGTGCAAAATTCAGTTCAATCCGACTACTGCAAGTGGGTTAAAATTTTTAACACTTTTAAAGATTTTTTATGATTACATAGATTAAGACATTGATAGATACATACCGAACGATAAGCGTGTTAAAAAGTTAGAAAATTTAACTTGAATGTGATCACCCGCAAGCATTTTAATTATGAGCAACACCTTTATAAAAAGATATAGCATAATGTAGCTATTTAATGTTAAAATATAATATAATATGAAGCAACTAGAGTTACTACTTTCACTTGTCACCGCAAGTCACTCTTACTATCAATCTGACGCCACGAGAATTCACGAGATGTAATCTTAGCTCAAAATATATAATCAATTTTTAAAATTTGTATATTAATAATGTGCTTAGTGATGACAAGCAAGATATGCGCCTAGATATCCGCTGGCATCTTGTGAGATATGAAACATATTCATGGAGATTTTAGACGTCTCAAACTGATCAAATTTTTTTAGTTTGCGGATATGTTAATTACATCAATATATATTATACGATGAACTCACAATGTTATGTCTTAACTAGCTGTAGCCCGTGGCTTTAAACGCGTGGAATTTAGCTGCTTCGCTGCTCTTGGCGCAGTGTGATGTTAAAGCCTTTCTTTATAAATGTACTATCCAACATTAAATGAATTTTACAAATCAAACAAACAAACTCTTCAGCCTTATAATATTAGGAAGAAGTATTATCTATACTTCTTTTAACTGATCACACATATTTTTTAACTGATCTTGTTACAAAATTACTGTGATAAGTACAGTGGCAGATTTACCCTAAGGCCCGGTAGGCCCGGGCCTAGGGCGGCCAGATTTAGGGGCGGTGATTTATAAAAAAGCTTCTTATTTACAACAAAATAAAATTTTCTTGCATAACAAAACTTTTAACTATTTAAATAAAAGTTGGCAATGAAGTAATTTCATTATGTAGTCTATATGGTGGAAGCTGAGAAAGGGGCGGCAATTTACTTGGGGCCTAGGGCGGCCGAGACTGCAAATCCGCCACTGGATAAGTACCTATGCTTTTATCTACAACTTCACAATAATTGGACTCATATGGAGTGACGCCAAATCTCCAGGAGTTCTGACTCTAATAAAAATAATTTGGTAACCCATACTAATGCAATATGAGAGGAAAATGCGTAACCAATACATTTCCAAGCTATTGAAAGATCTTGTAACAGATGTTATCCAAGTTGTAATTAGCATAAAATATGTTACCCCAATGATTACGAACGCAATATAAATATTAATAGGTATATTTTTATAACGCTGAAGAGTTCGTTTGTTTGTTTGAACGCGCTAATCTCAGGAACTAATGGTCCAATTCTAAAAAATCTTTTTGTCTTGTCTAGTTCATTTATTAAAGGTTATACAACATTATGCTGCGACCAATAGGACAAAAGCATTGGAAAATGTGTTGTTGAGACAGGGAAAATTTAGAAGTCGGGAAGCTAGTAGTGTATCATATAAAGTTATCTATCTTGGTCAACGCGTTTAGTCAGTGTGGGGTAGTGGACCAAATAACCTCTTGAACTGAAAGTGGTATATGGCCAATAGTGGCCTATTAATAAGCTGAGAACCATCTCGATTGCTAATTATTTTTACAGAGAAACAAAAAAATGACAATAACTTTAACATCTTTATGAATTTCATTACCTATTTTTTAAGATAACAAATACCGAGAATATAAATACCAAATACTTATTTCGGAGTAATTATTTGTTATTCTCATTAAAAGCTTTAACTTGTTCTTGATACATACGATGTTTCTCTTCTAAATTTTGCAAAGCACTTGACAATGCAACTCCCTCCACATTTACCAAAAAACTTATTTGAACAGGTGGTATTCCTGCAGTATGTGTGTTCACACCCATAGTTTTGGATCCATTTACCTTCCATTTAGGATATCTAATAATATTTTCTATATCTTTATTTGATGTTGTTTGATTCTCTGATTTGCAACGTGGTGCTAGTTTTTGCTTGTCTTTATTTTTAGCTGAAGAAATCTGTTTTGATTCTTTTCCATTATTCCTATGTTTAGTTTTATGATCCTGCGCTGATTTCGGTTTCTTCTCATCGCTGTTCTTGTGATATTTTTCACACGTTTTATTTACTAAGTACGTAACATTAGCACCATTCTGTGGTTTAGGTTCTCTAGAGACTCGTTTATTGTCCGTTCGTTCTTCTATATTTCTGTTATTAATTTGATTTCTTTTCTTATATATTTTTAATCGATTTTCTATTCTTACTTTTTCAGAATATCTTTGTAAACTTCTAGCTCTCTCTAATCTTGGTTTTATTTTTTCCATATCCGGTCCAAGACCACCAAGTTTAACACCTTGTATGGGACCTAAAGATTTTTGTCGGCGTCGTCTGCGTGGGTTTGAAACATCAGAAACACTTCTAAGATTATCTGGACTTGTGTCGCGGTTGGATTGTAAGTCAAGATTAGCATCTTCTGTAAACCTGAGTTCTTCATTAAAAGAGTTACCCTTATGATCCTCAATATCCTGGTTCAATATTTTAGCATAATACATTTCATTATAAGCCTCAGTATCACAAAATTCTGTAACTGGGTTGGTTATTTCATCATCAAAACTATCTCTCTCAGTGTCACCAAATTCTGGCGATAGGGAGCGTACTTCATTGCGCTTCGGAATTTTGTCTGCATTTCGGGGTCCAAGTTGTTTTCGGAATATATCTAAGTATGAAGACTTTTTATGATTCTGTTTTTCTTTGTTTATTAAATAATTTATTTGTGACTTAGTTTTTGAGTTTTCGTAGAACTTATTAGATTTGATTGCGTGTCTTGATTGCTGGCCCTTTGGTACTTTTATGAGCACATCGTTTTCGTAAAATGGCACAAGTATGGTCTCAACATTTTCGTTGTTAGTTTTGTGCTTTAGGTTCACTTTCTTTTTAAAACTTCTTTCTAAACTATCTACAGAGATATTGCTATCACTGCTTGAATTATCATTCATTGCTTTGTAAGATAATATTTGTTTTTTTCGGTGACTCTTAAATAAGTAAGACGTTTTATACATTATGTCATGAAATGTCACTAAGTAGTTATTATTTGTCACTGTCATAAAATTAACAATTTTTTTTATTTTATTCATTAATTAAACCATAGAGATATTAATTATTCCTTGGAGTATTAATACCTGGGTGATATAAACAATTGGGATTGTTAATTATTTTTGACCTACTGTTTTTATATTCTTTTCAGAAAATATAGACTATTTTATGCAACTAATTTCAATATTATTAAAATATTCACTATACTGAATTTTTAAAAAATTCTTGAAGATATAACTTTAAATGTTGTGACGTCATCGTTTTACGCAATCTGTGTATAGACTTTTCTTGATAGACTTAATACAGATTGCACTTTATCTTTTCAAAGTTGACAAGTTGATATAATAGACCAATTTCAACTCCACCACAGAGTAGTATATCTCTAAAAACGTCTTAATATTTTAATTCCTTCATTTCAAGGGCAAATAGAGATCATTTGCTTTTTTGGAAAAATAACCGTTAATATACATATAATATTTAAGTACGCTAACAACTACATTGATACTACACGCTGTTATTCATTCTAAATTCTTCACATACACTTACTGAGTATTACTGACACATACATTATATCTACTACATATAACTGCAATACTGTCATAATAATAACAAACATGTATATTTTTCTTGTTTCCTCTTTACTTGCTCAAATTATTATATATTGCTTACTTGCTATTATATCATTATAAACTTGTATCACAAAATATGCCGAAAACTGTTACTTAAAATACAGGTCTAACCTAGTTTAAGTGATAGGGATTATCTCAAATGTATGATATATTAGTTATAAATCAAAATATTCTAACTGCTACTTAATTTGGCAATACTATGTATCACTTTTGCTTAATAATAAACAATTTCATTTCATTTCATTTCATATAGCAAATTTTCCGAAAAAAAACTAATGGATCATGATCAGAAACTCTATTCCCCGAAATGGTTTTCGAATTATGAGTTTTCAAAAAATATGAACAATGCCCATTTCTTAAATAACTGCTATAGTCCTTTTTTGATTATATTGTTAGCATTTTCACCAAAATGCCGATTAAACTTATTTTACGGCTTAGTTATAAAGTTTGTTATATCTTTTGTGTTTCTATGGCCATAGGCTACGATAATCGCTTACAAGTGCCTACTTCGCAAGTGAGCCGTATGCTTGTTTGTCGCTAGTAGTACAAAAAGCCTTTATATTGACCTATTTCAATGAAGTAGAGATTAAATTGTGATAGCATCCATGGTCTTTCGAATAAGAAACGGAAAACTAATTTGTGCAGAGTGAGGATTAGCGCGTGTCGTAATCGGAAAGGTTAACAAGTTACAATTTTAGATTATATCAACATAAATGGTGTTGTCAAGGATTATAAACGTGACTTAGGATTTTCTTTTTAGAGTTCCGTACCAAAAAAAACGGATACCTGTTACTAAGGCTTCATTGTCCGTCGGTCTGTCTGTAGAATAGTGATAGCACTGATAGCTAGAGAGCTATTCACAGTTTATGTATATCAGTTGATGTTATAACAACAAAACTCATAATTATCATTTTCCTGTCCGTATCTCATTATTTGTTGAAATAGTTATTCGATGATAATAATTATACGGAATCCATCGTGTGCGAGTCCAACTCGTACTTAGCCGGGTTTTTTATTTTATTTTTTTTGTTTAATATTGTTAATTCTATTATCATGGTCATTCTGTAATGCGTCTTCAAAGTATATTCTCTATATAATAGATAAATGACCTTTATATGCATAGGGGAGGAAATTGATGATGATGATAAATAAACCGTGAAAATTTTAGATCTCTAGCTGTCTCCGTTCCAGAGATAAAGCATAATTTAACTACATAGATTTTGAAACAAATACAGGCGTCTAAATTCATAAAAAGTAGTTTTATTTGAAAGAATGAATCGCGCAAGTGTTAGAGGATATTGTATAGATTTTTAAGTTAAAATCGGTTCTGCTGTTATGGCTTTGAAATGCCGCAAAAATACACAGACGATTCAAGACAGAGACAAGACAGTTACCCATATTTTTAATTTATAATAAAATCAGTAGCGAACAAAATTTACAATTTGGATGACAAGAATTGGACTTGTCGAGTTAATTAACCGTTTCATACATTTTGGGGAATGTAATTTTTTTTAATATTTTTTTAATTGTCGCGCGTGGTATGTTATTTTTATTATTGGCCAATTTTATCAACAGGTGTTAGTTATATCAGGTGATGTAAGCAAAGCCTACCAAGTACAAGTGTGACTCGCGCACGAAGGGTTCCCTAGTATTCCCTATCATTATTATTTTAATACCTACATTCCTCATACCGTCATAATCATTTAATTTCGTCAAAACGTGTCATTAAGTTATACTGAAAATTTTGTTGAAACCCCTTAAATGTTTATTGTATTCAGATTTTTCGTATTTATTGTCATAGCATCAACAGTATTCAACAGATATAAATAGGTATATAATTTGTGAAAATGGTGACAGGCGGATGGAGGGATGGCAAAGTCGCGGTCTCCCGTTTTACCTTTTACTATGGAGCCATAAAAATGTAAAATACTGTTTTAAGAGGGTACTGTACTCCTAACTTAGGTATTTGCCTTTGGTATTGCTATCCCTATTTCCGAGCGCCGCGCTAAAAGGGACGGATATAGCTGAAGCAGATTTTACCTACAAATTCTTTGAAAAAAAGACCTTTCGTACTCCCCAATTTTCTTCGCGAAAATTAAACCGATTTTGATTATTTTTATGCTTTATTATAGATGAAGAGTATATCTATGCTTCTATCACTTTCTTTTTTGGTAAAACCTTACCAAATATGTGTGATAGTCGCTGCAACTTTACGTAAGGAAAACCGAAAAAAACGGGATTTTCGGATGTTCATATTTCTTTTAGTTATTACGCTTTGAAAATAAAGAAAGTAACAGAAGCATAGATATACTCTTCATCTATAATATAGCGTAAAAACAACTAAAATCGGTTTAACTTTCGCAAAGAAAAATGGGGAGTACGATACCAATATTTTTGTATGGAGCATAATTTGGTATTGTGCCCTTTTAAGCGAAATATTATACACATTTATATTTATTTTTAAACGAGTTATTTGTTACTTATATATTGCCAATTATTTAAATAGTCCTTAACTTCTTTGCTAGTTCTTCTTACCTACCTATTATTATCAAACGTCAGCAATTAATAACAATCGCAAACTAAACTTCTTTATTACATGTTAAATAATCAAAACATTTTAAAATTAAATTTGACTGGTCTTGTGATGCAATGATTTCTGTATCGGACTGCTGTTTACGCAGTCGCGGATTAGATTGATACAGAAATTCAATTATTCGTGTAAGATTTGTCTTAGTGATATAAATATGTCTATGTATACAATATACATAGACATATATACATAGACATATTTGGCATCAGTATAAGTTATACCAAAATAAAAAAAATACACCTGTCAAGAGCGAGGTAAGCTCGGTTCCGTACCTACTCGACCGAAAAACATAAATAACTAAATAAATACCGCTTAGGTCTGAACATGCCTTAAGTAATAGGGTCCTGTTTGACCTTTTGGTACACAACCCAAATTTTCATTTTTCTCTAACGTGCCAAAAAAGTACAAGTTAAACATGTTGGAAGCTTAGAGTTCGAGTTTTAAAGTTAAACATACCATTAATTTTAATTCAGTCCACTGATTTTTAATCTAAGTTACGTTAAAACGCAATTAAATTATTGTAAAATTCATTTTTCACTTGACAGTTGAACAATTTTTAAAGATAAATTAACTTTTTTAATTCTTTGACATGAGTTCAGTGAAGAATTGGATGCCTCAGTAGTCAATTAAGCGCAGGGTGCAAATGAATTTGACTGACGAGTCTTACGAGTATAAGTCTTATTACACAATTTTTTACAGAAATAATTTTATCTCTGTTGCTTTTCAATCTTATAAGATAAATATGTATTATACGTTTGTCATTTCAATGCTAAGTTTTGGACACCCGTACGGTGTCGAATTAAGAATGTAAGTGTCACCACTCCAATTCCTCCCCAGACTGCTGTAAATGCCAGCTAAGGAATATTGTACACAGATAACATCCTCAGTGACAGACGGAATAACCGAAAGTAAACCCTATGCCAACATGTCAGCGCAACGAATATCCCTCCCAAAGTGGTGGAGGCAGTACCCAACAGTGGGACGTTAATGGGCTTAAGATAAAGAGAGAGAGTTTTGACCTGAATCATTTTGTATACTTAAACATAGTTTACCAGTTTACCTTGTCCAAAAGCGCATTTTTATCTTATAGCCGAAAACATTACATTACGCCACGGTATACTACTATTAAAAAAAACCTGTAAAGAGCGAGGTAAACTCGCACACTTAGGGTTTCGTACCTACTAGACATATAAACATAAGTAACTGCATTCAAATAATCATTTAATTAAACTCAAAACAACTCACCAACTTAATTTTGTAGTTGTAATATAGGGAATCGCCTACATTTCAGCTACTTCATAAATTGGTATTAGTATAAACACTTTTTTACTTGTGATGTGATGACAAATTATAAGTTTTTGTATTTTTCCCTATATCAGCACTATATAGACTTGATCTATGCCAAATTACAAGGGTCTAGGGCAACGGGAAGTAACCTGTGAATTTTGATTCCCTAGCATAAGTTGAAAAATTCTTAAAAATGGTCGTAATTCGGCTATATCTTTTAAATGCGTAGAGGTAAAAGGTTGATTGTATTTTTTGCAGCAAGGGACCGCACAGATCTACATATTGTGTGAGTTTCAAGTTGATACCTTCAGCCGTTGCTGAGTAAAAAAAGTTTGATAGACGGACAGACAGACAGACAGACAGACAGACACCGGAGTGATCCAATAAGGGTTTGTACGAAACCCTAAAAAGGGAAGTAGTTTCTATGTTTGTCAGAACTGAATAGGCTCCAAAAGTTTGTTTATTACAATTGAATAGGCTTTACAACTATTAGACCAATTAAAAAAATCTTTCACGATCGGTTAGACGCATTAGACAATAGTTTAGTTCCTATTATATTGCATTACAAAAATTTATCACATTTACTAACATGATTGTTACGATCACGAGCAGTGCCAATACCATTTTTTGTATCTAGATTCTTATCGTCACGTGTCTAGTCTCCTTAGACCATTATGAATGAGATCTGAAAAGATCTTTCCTATACTATATATAAATTAGTTACAAGGCAGGATTGATTAGGATAGCTTAGATAACTTTGACCATTGATTTAGGTCAAGGTACATTGGAATTGATGTCAATTTAAGATAACAATGGCCGATGTGTATTGTTCACAAAGAAATCAACTATACGCACATTTCATAGAGTCTATTTGGCTTGACACAATGTCTGTCACGGCCAAAACTTTTGCTTTGTGTTAATTGATGTATTATAAATGGATATATCTAACAATTTATAAGTCCGTGTTACTTCTGTGTTTCGTACTAATAATATAGAATCTTTACTTATTATAAAACCAAGTCATTATTTTTGTATTGTATGTTCTTAAGCAAGCTTATATCTTCCAAACTTCGCAACGGATTTTGATAAGGTATTTTTTTAAATAAAGTGGTTTAAGAGGATGGCTTTTTGTATAATTTACTAAGGTTCCGTTTTTAAAATACATCTAAATCGTTCTTAGTACCTAACTTAAAAACGGAGGTAGGTATATGACTAATAAATAATATACGTATTTAAATAAATAAATAAATATTCATGGACATTTCACACAACGTCCTCTGGTCCCAAGCTAAGCTTATATGTTTGTGTTATGGGTACCAGAATACGGATATAATACATATACTACGTTTCTTTTGTAAATACATACTTATAATACTTAGTAAACACCCAGACGCGTATTTAATACGTATCAATGACAAGTTAAAAGAACTGTAACGTGTTCTTTAAAGGCTAGCTCTCTTTAACTTAGTCTAAAGTCAGAACTATGGCATGGTAAGGAGAGAACTTTTCTTCTAATTTCTTAAAAATATGTAGGGTCTGCAGGCGTATTATGAGCTTTTTAAAAATCATGCAAGTTCCAGACAGGCCGAACACTGCCTGGCTAAATTACGTATTATGGCAGATATAAAAATTTTTATTGAATTTTTTTTTGCTATTACTTAAGCTTTTACATGTACCTTCTCTTTAAATGTATTAATATATGACCGGTTTAGTGAACTGACTGGCTGGGAGTTATGTTCATAATACGAATTTGCCAAGCAATTCAATTCCCGACGTAACTTGCCTGGAAATAGAAGGTCGTAATACGGCCGCTGAAGGACAAGCTATGTGACCGATGTAGCTCGAACAGTTAGTACTATAATATTATCACGAACAGGCCACATTCCTTGATGATTTGTGACCATGTATTGGGCGGAACGGTTCCAAAGTGGCGCCCACGAATTTAATGACGAAGTATTAGAAGGCACCTAACATGTAGAGTTTCAACTTAATTCAATTCGCATAGAGTCGTTTAGCAAAATAATTTAAAATAATAATTTTAGCATTTGCCATTTAAATTAACTTTTTTTAATGTCATGTGTCAATGGCTGGCAGCAATATTACTGTTTTAAGAGGATACCAAAATAGCTTCGTGCATTTTTCTATGTACGAAGTTTTCATTGTTTCTTTAGATTGAATGGCTAGAGCTCTTATTAAAATAATACAACAACAAATAGTTTCAAACATTCGTTTTGTCGTTAAATGGAATGCTAACTAGTATAAGTCTCTCGCTGTTGCAGGGAGTGCTAGTTTAAGTCTATCCATATTAGATATCCATATGTTACTATTTGTAACTTGAAATAAAATTCCTTATAAGGGTATTTGATATCTCAAAATGATGCAATTTAGTTAAATTGCATCATTTTGATTTATATAATATCATTTAGATTTATATAAAGAAATTTTTATACAAAATATTTTAAATTTACAAAATGGACGTTATATTAAAACAAAAAGGTAAAAGATACATTTGTTGAAACAGTGACGAGACTCATAAAAATAATAGGGTGTCAAATAAGTTTATTAACATTAATGCAAAATCGATTTTATTTAACATGTAATCGAATATCTTGGAGTAGCTTTAGGGTCATCGACTTTCAAAAAAACAAGAAACCCATAGGTCATTATACGCATTATTTAAAATATCCCAAGTTTTAACACTTAGAACTATTTCAAAATATTAAATAACTGTCAATATACAATGTAACTTTTTTATTAGTTTCAAAAAATTAATAACATAAGTTTTTTATGTCTCTTATTTTATTATACGAGTACATCTCTCGATTAGTCCAACCATTGGACACAGGGCTCCTTCACTTTGGGATTATGGTCTAATGTGCTGCGCTGATCGGGCGTGTTGCCGCAAGGTTTATTTACGGGGTTTATCGATTTACGAGATGTTATCTGTGTACAATATATCCTTCAGCTAACTTTTACAACACGCTGGATAAATAACTTAATACAACTAAAACAGAATTTAATCCTGGTTTCAAAGCAGCTTCTATTAGTTACTCACTTGAAAATTTTACATAGGTAGTAAAACAACAAATTATAGGTACATTAAATAACTACAGTAATTGAAATTTCAGGCACAAGTTCCTAGCAAAACCTAGTTATCTAAAGATTCTAAGAATATGAATCACAAGTTTCTTCATTGTTATAATAATATATTTACATTAATAATGTTTATACCACAGATAATATAATAAAGACGGTTTATACAGAAAGTGGGACATTTACCTAATTGGTTTGTTATTTGCAATAACAGTCGTGATCCTCTCACTTTCACTCCAACATAAAACCTTTTTGTTACGTAATTTAATTTTTTGATAACATGCAATTACTAGTTTACCTTATTTAAAAGCTTAAAAAGCGGTAATTTAATAAACTTTAAAACACACTACACAACTACTTAAAAGTTACTTAATCGATACGAAAAATAATCTGCATTAATTGTGTAATATGGCTATTGAATCTTATTATAAAATTGCTCTTTTATGAAGGAAAGAGTAAAACGTAAAACGTTTGTGGCAACGTGACGTTAGAAGATGTAGAACACACTACCTAAGGGCATTAAATGAGCGGCTAAGATCGAGACACGGAAACAGACAACTGATTCGTATCTAACCCTTTATGCTTGCTACATACATTATTAACCTATACCAACATTAAAATCTAACATATAAAATTTCCATGTCACAATGTTAGTTACCGTCCTCCTCCGAAACGGCTTTACTGATTTTTACCAAATTTTATATGCGTAATTGCGTATTCGGTAGGTTTGAGTATCGGCTACTATCAATTTTTCAAAAAATGATGTATCATTGCGTGTGTAGCACTGCTACTTAACTTAGTGTTAGTCATGCTAAATTACAATTGGTTTTAGTCGCGAGACTAAATTTAGTGCGCTTTTTTAAGCTAAACGTAACAAGTGCGTGTGAAATATTTATAGTCCATCGGTCTTATTCATAATGACTTATCGGAGGTTTAAACGAAGATTTTATCGGAGAGATAATAAACGTTTCAGCGTAAAAAGACTACTATGAATAACAAGTTTTGGCAATTTTCGCGAACTTATTTTAGCGAACTTTTAAACCTCCGATAAGTCATTATAAATAAGACCACATGACTTTAATTCGTTATAGTTAATTCGGTAGTTGGATTTGGTGTTACAAAATGTCGTGCGTAAAGAATACGCTTGCATCGATAAAGTTCAAGTTCAAACGTAAAATATCGTGGCGTATTCGATGACGTAATCGCGTAAAAATGTTAGAAACATTATGAGATTATTCTTAATAAATATTTGCATATTAATTACTAAATTAAGTAATTTTATAATATTATAGACAAATATGGATTAAATATCAATTAATTTTAATAAGTATAACTAAGTTAATATTGCCAATATTAATAATTTGTTAAATTAACTCTTAATATTTGCGTATTGCTCGAAAATTAACTCTATGCCTGTGCCAACACACCCGGTCAGCGCTGAACTGGCTCTGGGAGGGATTATTCTCTCGAAGTGTAAGCGGCCCGTTCCCAACAGTAGGACATTAATGGCCTGGATAGAGGGAGAGGAGTTGCGTATTTTGCCGAATTTTATAGTTATTTTATAATTGTTAGGTCCCTATACGTTACATACTTCAAGCGTCTAATTTTCATAGGTTTTGGATTATCTCTAGGGTGCCTAGGCATGTTTAACATTATATAACTTAGAAAACAATTTACTAGTCCTATTTCAATAAAATGTTCAATGCATCATTGGATTAGGTACTCTTATATCACTGCGAGATCATGTTATCGGTGTTGGTGATTGACACAAACAATAGGACATCATGTCTTGTTGTTTTGGTCATGGCTGAAGTGGTGAAGTTGTCCAACCCACGTATGATAGGTTCTCAATCAAGCAAGCAAAAGGCGTGTCGTTAATCTTGTATACTTACTTTACTATATCTGCCAAATAAAAATATGCAGCAGAAAATTGCAAATTATATGAGGGTAACCATTGCACTGTTGTTTGTTATGCATATGTTAGAAAATATTATAGTAACCATTGCCTTACAAAAGCTAGTAGTAACTTAAGCTCTGCAATCGCATACAATTTGGAGATCTCTATGTAGCACTATCGAGCTTTATAAATATGGGCTTTATTTAGTCTTTAGTAAGAATGTATTTTTCGTTAAATAAGTATTCATGGACATTTCACACGTCCTCCGTTCCCAAGCTAAGCTTATCTTACTATACTTGTGATATGGATACCAGTATACAGATATAATACATAAACTACTTTTCTTTTGTAAATACATACTTATAATACATAGTAAACACCCAGACGCAGTACAAACATTTGTATGACAATTACAAATATCACACATGATTGTCCCGAGCGGGAATCGAACCAGAGACCACAAGGCCCGTCAAATTAACGCAACGGCGCGGTTTTCCGCATTTTGAATCAGCGTTTGGTGAAATATATTATATCAGTCTGAAGGCATATTATTATTTGTGCATATTTTTTGTTATCTTCATGCACAATCTATCCACCTTTTATTCGTTTTATTCTATCCATAACTCTCTCTAAATTCACTGTCAAAATACTCCTAACAAAGTAACTAACCTTTATTGTCATTAAAAATGAAAAATGAAATCAGATATTTGTCATACAAAAGTTATATGGCTAAATGCAAAGCTTTAATGAAATATTCAATAGGTAGGTACTTAATTGCTGTGTCTAATTACATCGTGTATATAAACAATAACTACAATATTCAATTATATATTGTTAAATCGTAAAGTATACTATCATTTAATAAGTTCCGGCAAATCAAATCGCAAAGCGTTAAGACAATAGATCGATTAGTTAAGCTGAATGCACTTGACCTAGATGTGACTTAAACTTAATGTGAATGTCGACAACCCTAGCAAGGTACACGCGGTTATTATTATATTAAAATTGTATCGTGTAGACTGTATGGATTATTGTGATCTGAAATAAACGATTTGATTTGATTTGATTATAAATTGAATGGATCAAAATTGTTTTTTGATTAATGATAGCATTTCAGTGTAGTGAAAGGTTAGGAACATGTAACCTACTATGGAAGCTGTTAGGTAAAAACATGGTAAACACGTGTGGCATATGTTAGAAAAAAAAATCTAAGCAAATAACATGTTCTGTGAAACACGGATATACCGTCCTAATTAGCGGTGTGTAGACCAACATGGCTGATTAGGAGTGATTAGGCTGAGTATATCTCTGTCTCTCGCCAGGCTTTTACGTCTTAGTGTTGGGTGCGAGCCTCCTCTACTATAGGAAGGATTATATCCATCCTATTATGCCGCGCCGATCAAGTGTGATGGCACAGGGTTTATTTTCGAGTTTTCCATCACGCATAAAGGATAATTATAATCTCTGTAGAATATCCCTTGTCTGGTTTTTACAGCACCCTGGGAAGGAAATGGGGTGGTTACAATTGTATTCTTAATCCGTGACCACACAGACCAATATAATATAAAAGTTTTTTTTTCTAACGCGACTCGTTTACTCAAATAATACACCACTTTTCACGGATTTAAACGCGTTTAAACGCGTATATTATATGCGTCTACAAATATACGCGTCTAAATCCGTGAAAAGTGTTTTCATTTGAGTATAATTTAATTTTACAATTAATTTGTAACTACTGTATTTGTCGCTCGATGACGCCGACTAAAGCTTTTAAAGATTGTTAATTCATAAGCGCTCAAAGGCCTTATTGTTATTACCAACGATTTTATCATTACGTAGTATTTAAAGAGGTCAAGTGCATAATAATCTTCTTAATCAAATCTCTACATCAATCAATCAACAGTATATTTTGAATTAGACTTTGAATTAAGAAACCTACCAAACATTATAGAAAAAATCCATCCTGTTGAACCATTCTATCATTTAAAAAAGCACATCAAAATCCGTTGCGTAGTTTGAAAGATCACATTATAACACATATGTATATCATGTATATGTATACATAAATGACGACTTTGTTTCATACTTAGTAAAGATAAACAGTGAATTTGAACCGGCGATCCCTGATAACGGCATAAAGACAGGATAATGATGATAAAAGTGAATAGAAATAAATTATTCAAAGTTTTACTAATAAGTTGATATTTTGAACACAATCTTGTCTGTTTTTGTATAAATCATTGGTGGATCAATGACCAAGCATTGACCATAAGCTACCTAGTCAATGAACTCAGTCACCAAAAATTATTTTTTATAACAAAAAAACATGAATAGTTCATCAAACCTAACAGAATAGAACCAAAATAAATATTGTATAAAAACAGGATTTATTAACTAATTTTGCGATGAATATAACTTAATGATAATCACGTTATGGCAAGAACCGAACAATTATGAGTTAGGCTCACAAACGGAGGGTTCCGCACCTACCTTAATATATATAGTTCTATACTAATATATTAAAGCTGAAGAGTTTGTTTGTTTGAACCCGCTAATCTCAGAAACCACTGGTCCAATAAAAAAAATTCTTTCAGTGTTGGATAGTAAATTAATCGAGGACGGCTATAAGCTACATAATATCACGCTGCGACTAATAGAAGGAAGATATCAATGAAAAATGTTGCATAAACGGGGAAATTTACTAACTTCCACGGGTGCAAAGTCTCTGCACAACAGCCCTGTAGGAGTCACCGTTTTAGAGATACAGCCACAGACAGACGAATTGTTGGACAGGGAAGTCTCTAACAGGGTCCCGTATTATCTTTTGGCACGAAACCCACTTCTCCTGCCCATTTACGTCCCACTGTTGGGCATGGGCCTCCTCCACTTTTGGAGGGATTATGGTCTACTGTGCCGCGCTGACCAGGCGTGTTGGGACAGGGTTTATTTTCGAGTTTTCCGTCTCTCACAGAGGATGTTATAATAATAAAATAATAAATAATAAATATTCACGGACATTTCACACAACGTCCTCTGGTCCCAAGCTAAGCTTATTATGCTTGTGTTATGGGTACCAGAATACGGACATAATACGTATACTACTTTTCTTTTGTAAATACATAGGTACTTATAATTCATAGAAACACCCAGACGCAGTACAAACATTTCTTCCTTATTCTTAATCCGTCACCACACGGACATAAACATGGAACCCTAAAAAGGGGTAATAACTCAAATAAATAAACTTCTTCCAAATGAATAGTGAATTATGTCCTATTATATTTCGTATTCATAACACATTAACTCCACATGAAGCTATAATTTATAAATTACTATTATTATAATTTAATTATAATAATTATATAATTATATATAATAATTAAATAATTATATTATAATTTATCTATTGATGGAACTAATTTATTGTCGTATCTTGTTCTAAATTTCACCGTTATGAAAAGCTATTTATCTGTGTACTTCCAACTCTTATGATTATTTTTTTTACTTTTGTCAAGCTAGAGGTTTTAAGCTATTGCATAGCTCACAGAACATATATACCCTTTTATCGCGGGCCTTGAGCGTGGAGACTAAATCCACAAAATTCGAAATTTAAATTCCGTAGGTAACGAAAAACCTTACATTATATCGGCGTTACTGCGCATGCGTTATCCCCTCTTCTATGAATTTATTTCATATTGTTGATACCAAGGGTAAACGCCTTCCTCAAATTAAACAACGTATTAAAATAAGGATTTTGAATCGACAACATATATCCTAAATGTTCAGATAACAGCGTAGTTTTTAGATTTTAATAATGTAAAATAATGTCCAAACTAAAATTGTATACCAATAGATTGACATTTAACATTTAATTTAAAACAGATTGACATTTGATTGACAATCGCTATTTTATCATAATTACCATAAACAATGGATAGATGTAAGCATCAGTAAATGAGGATTATTAATCTTATTTTAGTTTATGGTATGTAGAATTGTAGATTCTTGCATAAATAAAATAAATAAATAATTATAAATACATAAGTTGATAAAAAATGCTATGCAATAGCTTTACCACGGCAGTCCCCGAGTGCCATACATCTTTTTTTTTAAAGAACCCCCAAATTACTATCAGCAGTTATCAGCTAATGTAGATTACTCAGTCTACTACGTTCGTGTGGTGACGGAATAAGGATTAAATTAATAAGACATATAATAAGACATATAATAAATTAATAAGACATATAATAAGACATATAATAAGACATATTGTTAACGCTCGCAAAGAAGCAGCTAGTAAATGAGGGACGAACGAGGTGCGCGGGGACAGTGGCGTGCACTCCATACAAGCTGATAGGCTCTGCTTTACTTGCCATTCACAGATATTTTAATAAAACGTTCGTATGATTTAGATGACTTTATTCATGTATTTACTATTAATTAAACAAAATATTATAACTTAAAAACGCCTACCTAATAATTCATAAATAGCACCAATATGTGCTTGCAAATTGTTTTTTGCCAGGCGTTTGGCGAAGGAATAATATTGGTCGGACGAACGCGTCGGACAAGCTCCACGCCGCTCGCCTGCCATGAGTTCATATGTGTGTAGAAATTTTGGTGTCCGTGCACAGTTCCCAAACGCACACAGGCTTACATATCCAAGACGATTTATACTGAAAATCCTGCCGTCTGCTTTCGCGATCGGATGTTATCGCGAGTATTCGGCAATGTTCGTTCGTTACTTATAACTCGGAAGTCTAATAAATCACGTATGCATTTTTGTTTAGTAAGGTTTTATTGGTGTGATTCATTGAACTGTTTAATATTGAGTTTCTTTAATTTAATAATTGTATGGATTTTCGTTTGTTGATTTTAAAATGTTATTTGATTGTGAAATGTGTGTTGATAGTGTGTGTTTGTTAAAAATTAAAAATAACAAGTTCTCACAATTGTCGTTCGGTGAAAAAATTCAAATTGTGTCTATAGGTAGATGTATACCCGAGTTACAACTTAATCAACAAAAGGGTAACGTAACTAGAAAATTTCATGTTAAAAGTTATGAAACGTATAACTGGCTATGTGGTTGTGTACACACGAATAAATTATTTTGTTTCCCTTGCATATTGTTTAGTAATTCTAGTACAGTGTGGACTGATTCGGGATATTCAGATTTAAATAATTTCCATTCCGCGACAAAGAATAAAATATAAAAAAATAGAAAGAAAGCTTAAAATTAAATACTTTTGGTAAATCTCGTATCGAAACGAGTATCAACAGTCAGTTACGATTAGATATACCGACATCTATGGACAAATTGCGTTATTTTTTGCGTCTATAAGTTGTGTAATAGATAGCTGATGAATTACTTCACAATCCATAATCACTAGATGGCAGTTTTTATTGATTTTGATTGTCGTAAGTAGTTTAGTTTTATTTATGAGTTCATAGATTATTAATATTATTATACATCAAGATAAACTAGATGATTTGTGCTTTATAATTAAGTATACATATAGCATACATATCACAGTTTTAAGAGTAAAATCGAGTTATATTTTGAATTGTTATGTTTTCTCCTCTGTCCTCTTCTGTTCTCATTTTTAATACTTTAAAATAAATTTTCAGATCTTAAAAAATAGATAGATTTCATCTGTAGTCTTCTAGTAATTTTTCGTAGTATTTGTCTTCACTCTAGGTATTATAGATAAGAAGCTATAAAGGTTTTTTGTTACAACATGCGAGCGCGGTACCGATCGAATCAGCGCCACGCGTAGCTGGACGGACAACGGTATAATAGGTATTAACTAAAAAATGAAAACAGCTATTGCTGTATCTTAAATGTTTCGCTATTTTTTTGCACACATTTATATTAATTAAAATCGTTAGTCTATAATAAACAGTTTTTATATAAAAAAAGTTCTGTTAACATTGCCGAATTGTGTTATAGACGCTATCAATTTTCATTTTTTAGTTAAGTTAAGTTTAGGTCTGCACATAGAATAGGCACCAATGTAACTCGAAAATTTCATGTTAAGACGATACCAAAATAGCTTCGTGCATTTTTCTACGTACGAAGTTTTTATTGTTTCTTTAGATTGAATGGCTAGAGCTCTAATTTTTAAGTATATGTTTTTTCAATATATGATCTAGGATTGCATAAACTCAGAAACACGATTGAAAAAAGTTTTCTCGATAGAAAATCTTAGCGAAACAACCTCTCTAATTTTTTATTTTTTTCATTTGTCGGTCTATTATCGCATATTAACTAATGAAATAACTTTAAAAACATAAGTAACTATTATATATAGAAACACGTAAATCAGAATTAAAATATATTTACTAGATTTTGAGTAAATAGGAAAAGTATCCCTAATTCTTCATTTTCTGTGCCTACTGGCTGTGTTAATATGTACGTGTCGGCGATGATATACGATAATATTGATGTAGGCCCTTAAAAGTTATGAAACGTATGTACATACATACATGTACGTATGTATGTACGTACGTAGTTATTGTTTAGTAATTCTAGTACAGTGTGGACTGATTCGGGATATTCAGATTTAAATTTGTTCTGTTGGCATGGTTTCCGACTTAGAGATCCGTCGCGTGGCTATGCTAAAAATCTATAAGAGTACTACCTACAGTATAAGAGCCTACCCTGCTTCAAATATATGTGCACGCCACTGTATTATAGATAAGAAGCTATAAAGGTTTTTTGTTACAACATGCGAGCGCGGTACCGATCGAATCAGCGCCACGCGTAGCTGGACGGACAACGGTATAATAGGTATTAACTAAAAAATGAAAACAGCTATTGCTGTATCTTAAATGTTTCGCTATTTTTTTGCACACATTTATATTAATTAAAATCGTTAGTCTATAATAAACAGTTTTTATATAAAAAAAGTTCTGTTAACATTGCCGAATTGTGTTATAGACGCTATCAATTTTCATTTTTTAGTTAAGTTAAGTTTAGGTCTGCACATAGAATAGGCACCAATGTAACTCGAAAATTTCATGTTAAGACGATACCAAAATAGCTTCGTGCATTTTTCTACGTACGAAGTTTTTATTGTTTCTTTAGATTGAATGGCTAGAGCTCTAATTTTTAAGTATATGTTTTTTCAATATATGATCTAGGATTGCATAAACTCAGAAACACGATTGAAAAAAGTTTTCTCGATAGAAAATCTTAGCGAAACAACCTCTCTAATTTTTTATTTTTTTCATTTGTCGGTCTATTATCGCATATTAACTAATGAAATAACTTTAAAAACATAAGTAACTATTATATATAGAAACACGTAAATCAGAATTAAAATATATTTACTAGATTTTGAGTAAATAGGAAAAGTATCCCTAATTCTTCATTTTCTGTGCCTACTGGCTGTGTTAATATGTACGTGTCGGCGATGATATACGATAATATTGATGTAGGCCCTTAAAAGTTATGAAACGTATGTACATACATACATGTACGTATGTATGTACGTACGTAGTTATTGTTTAGTAATTCTAGTACAGTGTGGACTGATTCGGGATATTCAGATTTAAATTTGTTCTGTTGGCATGGTTTCCGACTTAGAGATCCGTCGCGTGGCTATGCTAAAAATCTATAAGAGTACTACCTACAGTATAAGAGCCTACCCTGCTTCAAATATATGTGCACGCCACTGCGCGGGGAGATATTTTTATGCGCGCCATTGCATTCCAACGACATTCACCTAACTGTATCGACCTATGTACTATTTAATTTTAATACAGTCACAAGTACTCGTTAAACGTTTTTTCATTTTCAAAATCCACATTAGGGCGAACCCTAACATTTGGTCCCTCCAAGCCAAGATCATCACGAATCAGCGGTGAAGCGTTCTGGGAGGATAACGGTTAGTTTTCGTGGCGTATCAGGGCTGTGTAAAATACAATATAGGTGTCGGAAGCCGTCGGCCATTGCAGCCATTCTTTTCCAGTGATATTTGTAAGTACATTACTTTTTCTTTCCACATATTCGCCAAATATGAGTGTTGAGGAGCAGAAAAGAAGTAAATCCCCTCTTGGTCGTTTAGATGGTAATTATAGCGACAATTTCGATTATCGTGATCTTATTCGCAAAAGAGGTAATATACGCGGTCGAATTACTTTGTTTGGCAAAAATGTCGACTCGTTAAATAAAAGTTTAATAAGTGATCAACAGTTGGTAGAACTAGGATTACGTACATCTAATAGTGAGCAAATATTTAAAGAATTTCAAGATATGCAGTGTAAAATAGAAAATATAATTAGTGAGACCGAGTTATCACAACAATTAGAAATAAGGGAGTCGATTGAATCTCAATATTACGAAATAGTGTCATTAGCTAAGTGTATAATTAAAAAATATGAAGAAAAATTTGTGTCTAAAAGCTGTTCACACAATTCAAATAACGTAATTAAACTACCTACTATTGCTTTGCCATCCTTTGACGGTTCATTTGAAAACTGGTTAGAATATCGCGATACATTTATTTCTTTGATTCACGAGGCAAACGAAATAAATACGATTCAAAAGTTTCATTATTTGCGATCGTCGTTGAAAGGCGGTGCTTTACAGGTGATAAAATCGTTAGAATTTAGTGCAGACAATTATCAAGTAGCTTGGGATCTTTTAACTAATAGATATGATAATAATAGGTTACTAATTAATAATCACGTTAAGTCGTTATTTACATTGCAAACTATTACGAAAGAATCTCCTAGTCAAATTAGAAAATTAATTGATTCTGTTTTAAAACATTTGAGAGCTTTAAAAACTATGGAAGAGCCCACTGAACACTGGGACACTTTAGTTATTTATTTAATTGTCACAAAGTTAGACTCGAATACTTGTAAAGAATGGGAGAATAGAAAAAGTTTAGTTTGTAAACATTCTAAGGTAACTTTAAATGATTTATTACAATTTCTTAAAGATCGTTCAGACATATTAGATATGGTACAAGGTCAAAATCACAAATACAGTAGCGAATTAATTAAAAAGCCAATCGTTAATACGCCACAGTCCTCCTCACAAATTCGTTCATTTATATCTCATAAACAAACAGCCCTCAACGCACAAAATATTGCAGTTAAATCGTTTCGTAATGTTAAGTGCATTATGTGCGAAGGGAGTCATTCGTTATATGCATGTTCTAACTTTTTAAACTTATCCGTAGACGATAGGTTAAAATTTGTTTCTAACAAAAATTTGTGCGCAAATTGTTTGCGTACAGGACATTCCGTAGACGAATGTAGTTATAGATCATGCAAGTTATGTTCTCAGAAACATAACAGCCTTATTCATAAGAGTGTAAGTTGCATTTCATTGCAGTCGGCTCGCCCGGTTACGCACATTAACGTAAGCGACGCGATGACGAACGATTTATGTGCGAATGCATCTTCGTTACTCACTCATTCTTATCATTCGAAACAAGCCGTGCATTCTATCGAATTAGAACAGGTTTTGCTTTCAACTGCAATTGTAGAAGTTTGTAATGATAATATCACAACCGTTGCGCGTGTCCTACTCGATAGTGGGAGTCAAAGATGTTTCATTACAGATACGCTTTGCAAAAAATTACGTTTATCAACTATACAGTCCACTTTTAACATTACAGGGATAGGAAACAGTGTTCTGCGATCAGAACAGTCTTGTAACCTATTAATTCGTTCGAAAACTAGTGATTTTAGTACACGTTTAAACTGTTCAGTTTTACCTAAAATTACATACAATTTACCGAACACTCATATTGATGTCCGGTCATTACACATTCCTAAAAACGTTACACTTGCAGATCCGAATTTTTATGTACCATCAGATATCGATATACTGATTGGTGCTGACGTATTCTGGAGTTTGTTGCAGGAAGGTCGGATGCGTTTGTCCAATGGACCTTACCTACAAAATACTCATTTAGGATGGATTATTTCCGGGGCGTTTTCCGTAAATAATTATTATCCTTCATGTCGTACAAATAATCGTGTTTGTTTTGCGTTTTCCACAACTTCGTTAGACGACCAGTTAAAACGTTTCTGGGAGTTAGAAGAAGTTGATAATAAAAAATCTACATCTAATATTTTCACAGCAGATGAAATGGTGTGCGAGGATCTTTTTACTTCCACTACTATTCGTGACAAACACGGGAGATTCTGCGTGAGAATGCCGTTACGCGAATCAGCTGACTCGTTGGGCGATTCTTACGAGTTAGCAAAACGTAGGTTTTTATCGCTTGAGCGTAAATTAGAGCGTTCACCTGAATTAAAAAGTATATATTATAATTTTTTAAAAGAATATTTACTATTGGGTCATATGACAAAAGTTGATTCTGTTGAAAAACCGTGCTATTTTATGCCACATCACTGTGTACTGAAGGATAGTACTACTACAAAGTTGCGAGTTGTGTTTGACGCGGGTGCAGTGACGTCATCAGGCAAATCATTAAATGATTTACAATTAATCGGTCCGCAATTATTAAACGACTTAGTAGGCATTCTTTTACGTTTTCGACAATTTTCATATGTTGCTTGCGCTGATGTGGAGAAAATGTATCGCCAGGTGTTAATTCAGTCAGATCAACGTAGACTACAACAAATTGTTTGGCGTTTAAACAAACAAGACCCTTTAGGAATATATCAGTTAAATACTGTGACATACGGTACAGCATCGGCACCGTATCTCGCAATGCGATGTTTGAGACAACTTGTATTAAATTGTGCTGATAAGGAAGTTGCTCATTTAATATTAAATTCATTTTACGTAGACGATCTTATTTGTTCCCATGATAATAAGCAAAAGTTATTGTTATTATGCGCGAATATAACTAAATTATTAAATACAGGTTGTTTCCCACTTCGAAAATGGGCCTTTAATTTTGATTTAGATCAGTCAAATACTTTTACAAAATCCTTATCACTTGACAAAACAACTCAATCCAAAACACTTGGTTTAGGTTGGCGTAATAGTGATGATCAATTGTATTTTGTGTCGAGTTTAAATACTAATATTGATTTCGCACAGATTACTAAGCGTAAAATTCTTTCCATAATAGCACAAGTCTATGATCCTCTTGGGTTATTATCACCAAGCATTATTTTAGCTAAAATTCTTATGCAAAAATTATGGCTTAATAAAATTGGATGGGATGATATTGTCCCACATGATATCGTTTATAGTTTCAAGAAAATCTTGAACTCGTTACAACAACTACACAACGTACGCGTTCCGCGGCATGTAACCACTGAACATGCAGCGCATTTAGAGTTGCATATATTTACTGACGCCTCACAGTGCGCATACGGCGCTGTTGCTTACGTTCGTAGTGTGTGTGAGCGCTCACACCAAGTCATTGTTAAGTTATTATGTGCAAAAAGTAAGGTCGCCCCGTTAAAGCCAGTCAGTATTCCACGACTTGAATTATGCGGCACGTTAGTAGGAGCGCGACTATATAAAAAAATTATCGATTCACTTGAATTAAAGTTTAATAAAATATTGTTTTGGAGTGATTCAACTATCGTTTTAAGTTGGTTACGTACTCATCCAAATTCTTTAAAAACTTTTGTCCAGAACAGAGTGGTAGAAATAAATGAATTAACTACTGGTTGTATTTGGTCATACGTACAAGGAATAAATAACCCGGCAGACTTGCTGTCGCGCGGAATTTATTTACCCGATTTAATTCATAACCAATGTTGGTGGCACGGCCCACAATTTATTCGTAATGATAGTTATAATGTAGAATCCAGGTATAATGTTTCTTTAGAAGTTTTACCTGAGATTAAATCTCACGTGGTTAGTTTAGATTCTTCTAATAATATTTTTCCCTTTCATAAGTTTTCATCGTTTATTAAAATGATACGCACAGCGGCGTATGTATTGCGTTTTATTTTCAATTTACGTTCCAAAAAAGAGCGTAGATATCGTTCATTATCGGTAGACGAACTACGTAACGCGACGACTTTGCTTGCGCGGCTAGCTCAGTTTGAATCTTTTCCACATGAATACAAATCTTTATTAAACAAATCTACAAATAATAAATATTCTCGTAATATGGCAGGACTTAATTTATTTTTAGGTAACGATTTATTAATTCGAGTAGGAGGGAGATTAAGTTACTCGAATGAATTTAGCTATGATAAGAAACATCCAGTGTTACTTTGTAGCAAACATATGTTCACTATCCTTTTATTTCAATATAAACACAAATATTTGTGTCACGCGGGGCCACAACTATTACTTTCTAGCATTCGCGAGGAATATTGGCCACTAGGTGGTAGGAATTTAGCACGTTTAATTGTTCATAAATGCGTAAAATGTGTTAGGTTGAATGGCAAAACGTATAACCCAATAATGGGCAATTTGCCTCCTGAACGCTTAACACCTGATTTTCCATTTATGCGTACTGGTACTGACTACTGTGGTCCAGTTTATATTTTGAATCGTCAAGGGAGAGGTTCGAAATTAATGAAATGTTATATTTGTATTTTTATTTGTTTTACAACTCGAGCAGTTCATCTTGAGTTAGTCACAAATTTATCTACTGAAGGTTTTTTACTTTGTTTAAAGAGATTTATATCCCGTAGAGGTAAGCCCGTCGAAATATATTCCGACAACGGAACTAATTATGTCGGCGCGGCCAATGAGTTAGGCAAATTCTTAATAAAAAATTCGAACACTATAATCGAACATGTTGCTTTAGATAATATTTCTTTCAAATTTATTCCCCCATCTTCTCCTCATTTTGGTGGTTTGTGGGAGGCGGGAGTGAGATCTTGCAAGTATCACTTGAGACGCGTCGTAGGGAACTCTAATCTTACGTATGAAGAGTTTTACACAGTACTGGTGCAGATCGAGGCTGTCCTGAACTCCCGTCCGCTGACCCCCCTCTCTTCGGATGCAAGCGACCTTCAAGCATTGACGCCCGGACATTTCCTGATTGGACGTCCTCTCACAGCGCCAATCTGCGATGACATCACTGATGTGGCTACCAATCGATTACCACGCTATGATCGTATTGAGCAAATGCGTCAACATTTTTGGCGACGTTGGTCAAAAGAGTACGTCAGTGAATTACAGACGAGAACGAAGTGGAAGGTTCACAAGAGTGATATTTCTGTAAATAGACTTGTTCTAATAAAAGAAGATAACATGCCACCGTTAAAATGGCGCTTGGGACGAGTTGAGCAAGTTTACACTGGACGAGATGGAGTATCACGTGTGGCTCGAATCCGTACAGCCACGGGAGAAGTACAGCGATCTTTTTCAAAAATTTGTCCACTTCCTATTGAACCACTGACGTCATCGGTAGACTCTTCAGGAACCCTACAGCTTCCAGGGCGGGGAGTATGTTAACGCTCGCAAAGAAGCAGCTAGTAAATGAGGGACGAACGAGGTGCGCGGGGAGATATTTTTATGCGCGCCATTGCATTCCAACGACATTCACCTAACTGTATCGACCTATGTACTATTTAATTTTAATACAGTCACAAGTACTCGTTAAACGTTTTTTCATTTTCAAAATCCACATTAGGGCGAACCCTAACACATATAATAAATTAATAAGACATATAATAAGAATATTTGATTTATTAAGACATTTTTTTCTTGTTATTAATCTTGCGATCATTCTTTCAGACTATGAGCAGATGTGTTTACAGACAATAACACATTTTTAAGTTTTATAAGTTCAATAAACGCCACAATACCATTTTTTTTCCATTTCACACAACGTTCTCTAGTCCCAAGCTAAGCATATTTGCTTGTATTATGAGTAAGTACCAGTATACGGATATACTACTTTTCTTTTGTAAATACATACATATAATACATAGTAAACACCCAGACGCAGTACAAACATTTGTATCTTCTTCTCCAGCCCATTTACGTTCCACTGTTGGGCACGGGCCTCCTCCACTTTGAGAGGGACTATGGTTTACTGTGCCGCGCTGACCAAACGTGTTGGCACAGGGTTTATTTTCGAGTCTTCCGTCTCTCACAAAAGATGTGATCTGTGTGCAATATCCCTTAGCTGACTTTTACAGCTCCCTTGGGAGGAGATGGGGTGGTGACACTTGTATTCTCAATCCGTCACCACACGGAACATTTGTATGACATTTATAAATCACACAATCGAACCCGCGACCTCGTGATCCGCAATCCGTTACATGAACCACTAGGTAGACCACGTCATAATACCATTAACGAACAACATAAACTTACATAGAATAGACTTTATATAGACTGTATAATTTTCATATAAATGATTCAATTAAATAACCACATATTTTACTTTAATAGCGCATTATTAAAAGAATAATAGTGCGAAACATAAAATAAATAACCGAAATAAAAATTTATGTGCATAATAAAAATATCTGATTGAGGCATAATCAAAATTGATGTTTTATTTGATCTTATAAGTTAACCGTACTAAGTACTCTTTAGTTTAAATGAACTAGAAAAGGCTATTGTGTCAGATTAGGGGATGGCAGAAAGAATGGTTATGATATTAGAATAAAAAGCCAAATAAATAAGTTGAATATTCTTTTATTTCATGACTTACTCGTAAGTTTCTTGTCAAAATGACGACAATAAAATATAGATTACTTAGTAACTGTTGCCAACAACTTTGTAGGGATGGAATTCATAAACCAAACTTAACAAATTATCTTAAAAACCATCCTCTTGAACCAATCTATCTTAAAAAAACAATCGCATCGTAATTCGTTACGTAGTTTAGAAGATATACGCTCACATGAACATATAAACAAAATTAACGACTATGTCATTTAATAAGTAAAGATTCTCATGGTCTTATTCATAATGATTTATCGGAGGTTTAAAATTTCGCTAAATTGGATTCGCGAAAATTGTAAATCGTTTATTATCTCTCCGATAAAATCTTCGTTTAAACCTCCGATATGTCATTATTATTAAGACCATTAATGTTTAATTGTTGTTGAAACGTTTATAGATAATAAACGTTTTATCGTAAAAAGACTATTATGAATAACAAGTTTAGACGATTTTCGCGAACCCATTTTAGCGAACTTTTAAACCTCCGATAAGTCATTATGAGTAAGACCATATAAATAAATACGTCTATAACATACAATAGAGTCATTGCTTCTATCTATACTTATATTATAAAGCTAAAGAGTTTGTTTGTTGGTTTGTTTGAACGCGCTATCTCAGGAACTACTGGTCCGATTTGAAAAATCACTACCTAAGGCTTTGCTTATATTTTATTGACGGGCCTCGTGGTGTAGTGGTTCATATAACGGACTGCCGATTATGGGGTCTCGGGTTTGATTCCCGGTCAGGACAGTCATTTGTGTGATGTTTTTAATTGTCATACAAATGTTTGTACTGCGTCTGGGTGTTTACTATGTATTATAAGTATGTATTTACAAAAGAAAAGTAGTTTATGTATTATATCCGTATTCTGGTACCCATAACACAAGCATAATAAGCTTAGCTTGGGACCAGAGGACGTTGTGTGAAATGTCCATGAATATTTATTATTTATTTAATAAATTGATCGCGGCGTGATGTTATGTAGCTTATAGTCTTCCACGATAAATGAACTATCCAACACAAAATTATTTTTTGAATTCGAACCTGAGATAAGCACGTCCAAACAAATAAACTCTTCAGCTTTTTAATATTCGTATAGGATTTTAATCTATTTTTATTCTGTTCTTCTTTTGTGCTGCACTACATTATATTATCTCATTGCTCTATCAACTCTATATTTTTTATTTTTTTTTTTTTAAATATTCATGGACATTTCACACAACGTCCGCTGGTCCCAAGCTAAGCTTATTATGCTTGTGTTATGGGTACTAGAATACGGATATAATACATAAACTACTTTTCTTTTGTAAATACATACTTATAATACATTGTAAACACCCAGACGTAGTACAAACATTTGTATGAGATTTATGAATATCACACAAATGATTGTCCCAAGCGGGAATCGAACCCGCGACCTTGTGAACGGCAGTCCAGTACATGAACCACTACGCCACGAAGCCCGTCAAATAATAATAAAAGTAAATCAAACTATACACCAGGATCTGAGACCTAATTACTTATTACAACAAACGAACAATATCTTAACTCAAGTGGATGGTCCCTTGAGATGATCTACATCCATTACTTATCTCTCTTCATTACCTAACATCTCCTGAGACGACCAGTTTACTACAATTTGATCAATCAAAACATATTATAAGAAAACTTATTGCTCTTCGATTAAATAATAGTAATGGTCACCTTTTGATTGAAATTCGACAATGGTACCGATTCTACATACACAACTAAACTTAACTAAAAAATGAAAATTGATAGCGTTAATAACACAATTTAATATGACGGGCTTCGTGGTGGAGTGGTTCATGTAACAAACTGCCAGTCAAGAGATCGCGAGTTCGATTCCCGCATGGGACAAACATTTGTGTGATATTTATAATTGTCATACAAATGTTTGTACTGCGTCTGGGTGTTTACTATGTATTATATGTATGTATTTACAAAAGAAAATTAGTAAATGTAGTATATCCATATTCTGGTACCATAATACAAGCATATAAGCTTAACTTGGGACAAGAGGACGTTGTGTGAAATGACCATGAATATTTTAAAAAAATTCGGCAACGTTAACAGAACTTTAAAAAAAATCAGTGTAACGATTTTAATTAATAAAAATTTGATGTGTAGGTACAACAAAATAGCCAAATAATCAAATTACGCCATAGTTATTTTAATTTTTTAGTTAAGTTTAGTTTAGTTTGTGCACGTAGAATTTGTACCAATTAATTAATGCCGAACAATAACTGTAGCTACATAAACTGTATGTACTGTACTGTACTGTAACTGTACTACATAAAATGGATGTAAAGGGCTTTTTTAGGGTTCCGTACCCAAAGGGTAAAAACGGGACCCTATTACTGAGACTTCGCTGTCCGTCCGTCCGTCCGTCCGTCCGTCCGTCTGTCACCAGGTTGTATCTCAAGAACGGTGATAGCTAGACAGTTGAAATTTTCACAGATGATGTATTTCTATTGCCGCTATAACAACAAATACTAAAAATAAAATAAAATAAATATTTAAGGGGGGCTCCCATACAACAAACATGATTTTTCTACCGTTTCTTGCTCGATACTAATAACGTTGCCTTATGTTGCATAGATAATGGTACGGAACCCTTCGTGCGCGAGTCCGACTCGCACTTGACCAATTTTTTGTATATTAATATAGGTAGGTACAGACGTAATTGTTTGTGTCTATTGGAGAAAATTAACATGCGCTAACCTCAAATAATTCGGGAAAATGGCAGGGAATGAGACGTCATTGTCTGTATGTAATCCATCACGATTAAGAATGTAAATGTGACTACCATATTTCCTGCCCAGAGTACTGTAAGAGCAAGATCTGGTATAATTTACATAGTTAACATCAAACTCGAAATTACCTGAAATTAACTCTAATACAAAAAAAAGATAGGGCGATATAGTCGCAAAGCGACCAAGCCCTTTAAATAAAAAAAATAATTAAAAAGACTCTAAAACAAAACGTCTGGTCGGTGCGAACTTCATGACTCCCGAAGAGTTAAGAAATAT
This sequence comes from Orgyia antiqua, assembly GCA_916999025.1. Classification (NCBI taxonomy): domain Eukaryota; kingdom Metazoa; phylum Arthropoda; class Insecta; order Lepidoptera; family Erebidae; genus Orgyia; species Orgyia antiqua. The sequence goes on from OU779868.1 coordinate 25,804,635, forward strand.
TATGTAATTTTTATTAATTATCAATTTTAAATTTAAAAATAGAATAAGAAAAGAAAATACCAGTTACTAGATTTATGTTAATTATGGCGCCGTTGACATGGAACTAAATTTTTTTATTTTTCAATGTTAAAATAGCGAGAACTAGAGATGCGTAAATAAAATTTTATTGTAACAATGTTAAAGGTCACATGTTTTAAAATAAGTTATTGTTAAAACATAATATTGAATGATATTTTTATATTACATATTATAAACCAAACAGAAACAAAGTGAAAACACAAATGTCACAACTTCATTGCAATAACTGTGGATTACGTAAAAAGTAGATAAGAGTACCTTTGCGATTATATATTAGTTAGTTTTTAAGAAAAAAAGTATTTAATTTTAGAAATAAATACTATATATTCCGAAAAAATTTCAAAGCTTAATTATGTAACATATTGCTTTCGGGAACTTCTTTTTTGCCGTAGAACGTATTTTTATAAAGGAATAACTGACCCGGCAAACGTTGTCTTGCATTGTGGACAACCCTTATCACTTAGGGGTATGAAAAATAGATAGTAGACGATTCTCAAACCTACTGAATATGCATATAAAATTTCATAAAAATCGGTCAAGCTGTTTGGGACGAGTACTAACACTGTGACACGAGAATTTTATATATATTAGAAGATAACGCGACAGTATAATAAAATTGTGATATTAGCTTTCTTATAAGATGTTTCTTATAATGCTTTCTTATAAGCCTGTTATTAAAGACAGTTATAGCTCAAATATATTTACAATCGTTAAACATCTTAATAGACCTTGATATTCACATCTTATTAAAACAATTATTAATTTAAACAATTGAAATAGCCGTAAAAGTATCATTAAATGTAACATCCTTTTTGTAAACATGTAATCAACAAGTAAATACTTCGCTTCCGTACATTCTTTGATGGTAACACAATCGCCATTACTTTGGCAGGCCTATATGCTATTGTTCTGATATTCCATTCTAGTATTTGACTGATCTTATCTGCAAGGAAACAATTAATTATTACAAGTTGGAATATTCATGGAATTTCACCCCATTTTCACCAGATATTAGTAAAATGCACTCACTTCATTGCTCCTCTACAGTCTAATACGAATTAGACACCAAATTTTACCAAATTGCAAAATTTTAGGTTCTTAGGAAATACCTAACCGCAGTAATTTCGGACATTTTGTGTGGTCACGTATAAAGAATACAAGTATGAAAGGTTGCCTGTAAGAGATTGCATTTTGCGATAAGGCCGCCCTTTGTACATTTGTTATAATATTCATAATTTTTCAAATTGGGATTTTATTATTATAATTATGTACGAATAAAGTGTTATCTATCTATCTATCTATGATCATATCATTTCTTTCCATTTGTAAGATCCAGCTTAGGCTCAATAGAATAGAATATAAGAATACATCTTTAGTTTGAATATAAAAACTTATCCCGATGGCAATACGCCTGGTCAGCGTGATTTAGGTACAGTACATAAGACCAGTACACTCTTTTGAATTATGGGAGACCCAAGCCCAATTGTGAGGCATTAAGAGGAAACACAACGGCAGTTTTTCCATACGAACGAAGTTCCCTATTTCCTCCCTGGATTACCGTATGGAATACCGCCCGTAGAGCATAATATTTTTTTTATTCCAAAATTATATTGCTACATGTCGTACATATTTGTTTCTTCAGGCAGGGGCTACGCAAACGTAAACAGTTGCACTCACACAATGATAGCTCGCCTGTTCGGACAATGCGCAACAGCGATACATTTTACAAATACCTAATTTTTAAATTCGTCCTGCCTTAGTGTTTCCTCTTCACGGCATAAGGAGGAGAAAAGATTTTTCACCGCCTATTCACCACAACGAGGGTTGAATTCCCAAATTTCCAATAAACCTTTCTCATTCATTTACAGTACACAAGAACCTAACATTAAAAATTCTCCTATCATCAATAGCTTCAGTAGTGCGTTGATTCGTCAGTTAGTTATGACAAGTTTTTTATTTAAACAGATAAATATCTATACTGATTATGATACCAACAAATTGGCTCATTCTAAACGGTTTATTTCATGATCTAATATTGTCCGATTCTAATCGATCTTCTTAGACATTGTGAGCGAGAGCTTAAATTACGTTTATCAAGATTGATATTATCATAACAAGGCTTTTGTAAAAGTTAATACACACTATCATCGCTTCAATTAATTTTAAAATCTCCTTTTTTCACTTACTTATTGATTTCAATGTTACATAATCATTCCAATCTAATTAATAAAGCTGATCACATCATAAGATTCTCTAATTGTTTGGGAATGTCCTTAAGCTTTTCTCCGTAATTGAGTCTCATTTGATACTTTTTAATGCAATTATCTATTATGTTTACGTGATATTTATGGTGGTGCTCCGGAAATCTTTATAAGTAACTCTTAAACTACATAAAGTCGTGGCTGAAATTTCTGAAACATTTTCTTTTAAACATTTTTCTTAATACGTTCCTATTAAAATGTTGCTTTCATCGCAACGTTGCAAGGATTAAGGTTCGGTACTGTAACATTTATACATTTAAAAGTTATCCAATTAACAAAGAATCTAGACAATTTCAATGTATATAAAATAAGCCATATAAAATAATTGATTATTTTAATTTGCTATTTGTAATTAAAACTTAAAATAGCTGAAATATTCTCCACGAGAACGGAGAACCAGATAAAAATGACGTCGATATCACTTCCTTTTGTATTTTTTTTTCACACTTTGTTAATTGATTGGCACAGTCATTTTTATCTGTCTTCTCTATTCTCCACAGGGGTACAAGAATTGGAGAGACAGAACAAGATCACCAAGCAGATCCTAGAGGCATTTATACAGAAGAAACTTGGTTTCAAGAACAATAGTTATCGAGCACCTTCACTACTGGAGATATTACCGATGCCAACATCACCTGTGACACCAATAGAACCGGATCCTGTAGAAGACCTTGAGCCAGAAGACGAGGAGATACAAGAAGATGACATAGAAAGAGAAGCCAGTCAAGAATATGCAGACAGTGATAGTTTGCAAAGCGTCGAAAGTGAACAAATAGATTCATTTTACAACACCGAAGGCATGTATTGATTTTTTTTTTGCTTTGCTTATTTGGTGAAATAATTTTGCAGTACACTTCTTATTATGTTTGTAAAGTTGTACGCATGGTAACTGATTGGGTGCTATGAAATCCAGCTAAGGGGGAACATCCTCTGCGAGAGACCAAAACTCTAAATTGAACCCTGTGCCAATACGCCTGGTCAGCGTAGCACAGTAGACCATAAACCTTCCGGAAGTGAGGAGGCTCGTGCCCAATAGTGGAGCGTTAATAAATAAATATAATAAATATTCATGGACATTTCACACAACGTCCTCTGGTCCCAAGCTTAGCTTATATGCTTGTGTTATGGGTACCAGAATACGGATAGAATACATAGACTACTTTTCTTTTGTAAATACATACCTATAATACATAGAAACACCCAGACGCAGTACAAACATTTGTATGACAATTAGAAAAATCACACAAATGATTGCCCCGAGCGGATTGCCGACCCGCGACCTCTTGATCGGCAGTCCGCTACATGAACCACTCGACCACGAGGCTCGTCTAATGGACCGGAGAGAGGGAGAGTTGTACACGTTTTTCATTGTTTAGCTGAATTTCCATAAAATCCATCTCGATCCCGGATATCCAGATTTAGTTTAACTTAGAATGCAATTTTGCGTGTAGGTACCTTCTTTTTGGGGCTCTAGTATCATTTGTTTGCTTTTTTATTTAGTTTTCTCATTCGATTTGTATGCAAATATTTTATGTTTAAATAGGTCTAGACGGGTAAGCAAATACATTTATAAAATTATTTTAACTATGTTGTCCTTCAAATATTACATTATTTAAAATGATTTTGTGAAGGCGGATGTGATGTAATAGGTTTTTACATTTTACAACGAAATAGGATTTTTACAACGAAAGGATACTTGAGAAAACCACAATTAACCACATATTTCTAAACACAACTAAAACGAATGTATCTAACCACAAATCATGGGCATTCCTACTTATTACAATTGTGATAATATGCAAAATTTATCTTAAGTGTGTCGATTTAAGGTATTAATTTCGATATATGTAGTAAAAATTGTACCTATATTTGTATTTAACACACAGAGTTACTTAACTTCAATTCAAAATAAAGAAGACGCAATGCTTAGCCACAAATATTTGGTCAAGCATTATGCCAAACTTTGAACAAACATTTGTGCGTAAATATAAGACTTGCGTGACATTGTAGGTTAATACTAGTTTATTAATTGCGTAAAATAGTAAATATTGACTAATCTATAAAACGTAAAAATGTTGTTCACTCCTTGAACTTTTTATCTGTCAAAAGATTGACCAATTTCCAATCTATTATTAAATTTTTGCATAGAATTTAGTCTAATATTGCATCGAATTTAATCATTACTATCAAAAATTTGTCATATTTATAAATAATGGGATAATCAAAATGAATGACTATTTTGTTATTCATTTTGATTATCCCATTATTTTGATTGGAACAATTAGTATAATTCAAAAACTATTTGGTCTTTAATATTTCATAATCAAAAACAAAATAAATTAAAATTTCAAACTAACTAATTTTATATTTATAAAAAGTCGACGAAAAATACAAAGTACACTCGAAGTATTAGTATTAGGGTCCCATTTAACGGGATTTTTTTTTGTACGGATCCTTGAATATGCATAATTTTAAATAGGGGTAGACAAAAATAAAAGTAGGCAACAGCTTTTTTATTTTTCAAAAGCAATGTTTAGTCAATAACATTAAAAATATAAAGGTTGTTTTTTTGCTAATAATAATTTGGTAATGATATTTTTAAATGATCGTGTGACATTGAGCAAATAATTGAAAAAAAAAAAATGCATATCCTTGTTTCATCTCTATCCATACTGTTATTTTCAAGGTGGAAAATAATAACAGCTTTATTACAAGTCTAATTGTTTATTATAAATCACGATTCACGAACTACTTAGCCTAGATAAAGTTGAAGTTATCCTATTTAGGGTTCCGTATCCAAAGGGTAAAAACGGGACCCTATTACTGAGACTTCGCTGTCCGTCCGTCCGTCCGTCCGTCCGTCTGTCACCAGGCTGTATCTCAAGAACGATGATAGCTAGAGAGTTGAAATTTTCACAGATTATGTATTTCTATTGCCGCTATAACAACAAATACTAAAAATAAAATAAAATAAATATTTAAGGGGGGCTCCCATACAACAAACATGATTTTTTTACCGTTTCTTGCTCGATACTAATAACGTTGCCTTATGTTGCATAGATAATGGTTATGTTATCCTCTATTTTTCGTGTTACTTCCAATGTATCTACAAATTGTATTCTTTAACTTTTTATTAAATTATGACCTATTTGCTAAATAGCTACTTAGTTTAAAATTATCAAAAACGCGTTTTATAATCAATTGAATTTGAATACCTAGATCTTACTAATCATCGCAATGTCATCGATCTTTGAAAATAATGCAAAAAATGTGGACAAATCTACAGAATGTTCTCTCTATCTAAAGAAAAGTTTACAGAGACGAATGTCATTTTATAACATTTAGTTGTATCGTGGAATATACGAATGAATATAATAGGTAAAAGTATATAGACGCGTATATTTGCTAAACAAATATACGCGTCTAAATCCGTAAAAAGTAGTTTTATTTAAACAGATGAGTCGCGCAAGTGTTAGAAAATATTAGGTAAAAGTATATTAAAATATAGTAAAATATATTTAGGTATACAATAATAATAATTGATTAAATCTAGTTTGGTATCATCGACCTCGCAAGGTGACCGGTAAAACGTCTTACCTATCTATTTTATGACCACATTTTTTGCATGGCTTTTTGTAACTAGTACCTCGTTATTTGGTGATATTGTAAAGTACTAATAGGTTGTTGATCGGAAACGTTACCTAAATTATAAAATTTTATTTAATAGTTTCATTTAGTTTCGATTTTGCTTGTGATTTCCGTTCCGATTATACTTTATATTTTTTATGTTCTACATAAGTTGCGTTTCACCTTTTTTGTTCTTTAAATTTAGCCTTAGTTTTAGTTTGTTTTTTAATGCTAATCTTAGTTGTGAATTTCGTATAGTAGGTATTTAATTTTGATTTTAGTAGATATAGTTTTACCATCGATTGTTGATGTAAATTTACCTATAATATCAATTTCAGTTTATATTTTAGGCTCGATTTCAAATTCGATTCGGTCACTAATACGTGCAAAGCCGAGGGCAGAAGCTAGTATTTTATAAACAAACAAGAATTTTATATATTAGATTCATATTTTAATATTATTTACATAATTAATTTAACTAGTTATAGGAATTTGCTACTCGGCAAATAATATTTTTATTGTTTTTGTTAATAATATTAGTAAACATGTTTCTTAACTTGTCTCGTAAATACATATTTTAATTGGTATCATTAATTTAGATAGATAGATAGATTGCTCTTTATTGTACACCATTTTACATAACAGTAGCTTAGTGTATGTTAACAATAATATAGTACAATAGGCGGTCTTATCACATGCTGCGATCTCTTGCAGACAACCTTTGGATGGACTACGTTTGGTCAAAGAGAGGGCTTTATGTAGTGTGTACTCTAACCTACAAAGATTAGCTTTACATATTACATAAACTTAATACATATATAAATACACATACATAAATACATACCTATACATACACATATACACAAATACATAAACAAATATGCCTACTCTCAGGAGATATAAGAGTATAAAATAATATGTACTTTTTAAAATTTAATCATGTTTTTTATATTATGTCAGAGATACGAGTAGATAGTACTCTTTTACCATTTTCTTGAAAGTAGCTACTTTTTTTTAAATTTAATTTAGTACATTTATTTTTTTTTTATTTTTGCAAAATAAATGTAATATACCTACCTACGTCGTCTACCTCTCTCACTCTCTCTCTTTCCTGCCCATTAACTGTTGAACTCGATCCTCCTCCACTTTAGGAGGGATTAAGGTCTACTGTGCCGCGCTGACCAGGCGTGTTGGCATAGGGTTTATCTTCGTATTTTCAGTCTTTCACAGAGGATATTATTTGTGTACAATTAGCTTCCTTTTACGGCAACCTGAGAAGAAAACAGGGGTCACATCACGGATATACACCGTTTAATAATTATATTATGTTCCATTAACGATACTGATATTTACCGGACGCTATAGAGCGGTGGATGAACTGTCACGCCTCATATTGCTCAAGAGTGGCAATTTACGACAAGCAATACCGTTAATTGATAAAAAGCTCTAAACATAACATTTGAGGACGTACACCATTATACCATGTTCGCTATTCGCTATATTGTTTCGTGTTTCAATAGTAAATAACATTGCAACAAGAGTATCTGATAAGACCTTCAGGAGGCCTTTTTGAACATACAAATAATATAAAAAACCGTAAAACATAACAAAAAATGCAGCAACGTGACCTCATTTATTACACAATATTCTGGCAGTCAGTAATAAAAAATCAGTTCAATGTCCAGTTTCAATTACATGATATATTTAATCCAGATTTTAACTAAACATGACTTTGAGAAATGTTTTAAGAAAAAGACACGGCGTTGAAGGGCGACACTAACTTGTTTTCCCAGCGACTTCTAATTCGACGCCAGCGCCATCTAGGTTGTATCCATGGAACTGAATATCACATTGAACTTATTTGAATGTCACGGCAATATACCGTATATTTTTCAGAATTAAAAGTGGAGTAATTAAAGGTGGAGCTAATTTAGTACCGACTGAAATACGCTAAAAATTTCACATATTTAAGTAACATTATGACCAAAACTAAAATAAATTTTGATACAAATAGATTGTGTATCTTATTTTGCTCACTATTCTCATGTGCGTTTTATTATCGTGGTAATATATTGTATAAGCTCTACACCAAAGAGAGCAATTAAACTTTTATTTTATCTAACTAAACCTAAAGGTTACAGTATCAAAAAAAGATTTTCTTTTCTAGAATTACTTTCTGTCGTACAAAGTCTTGCGTTATGTATAAGTCCCACGAGAGGAACGGAATTAGTAAACCACAACGGGCTCAAAACTTAATGCAAAACATTTTATCTTTCCATATGGGATATCTAATAAAATTTATCAAATATTATAATATTATTTTTAAAATTATTGTATTGTCATCTGTCCTTGTTAAGTGGGCAAAATTTCAGATCGATCTGACTACTGCAAGTGGGTGAAAATAACTTGCAAAGATTCCGATACATAGATTGATGCATTGATAAATAAGTACCGAGAATGAAAGCATATTAAAAACAAAGGGATATTGCAAATATGTTTTAAGTAAGTAGATACCATTCCAAACTAGGTTAAATTGGTTATAATATTAGAATTTGCTTTAGCTCAGCCAGAAAAGCTTTTAAAATTTTAAGTGCCGGTAATTAGCAGCTAAGATAGTAAACGAGGTAATATTCTTTAAGACCTGCTACAGATAACTACTCGACACTACGGAAATAGGTCAGCGAGTTCTAACGATGCACCTTTTTATACATTTTTTGCAAGCGTTGCCAGATCTGTCTCTGCCGTCTTCTGATGAAAATTTGCTGAGATGTTTTTGATTAAAATTAATATTTTAAGTTGTATAATCTATATCTTTTAATCGGTTGGCAAGGTTCCTTTTCTTTAATAAAAGCAATAAGCTTCTTATGATATCTCCGTGTGGTGACGGATTAAGAATACAATTGTCACCACCCCATCTCCTCCCAAGGGTGCTGTAAAAGTCAGCTAAGGGATATTGCACACAGACAACATTCTCTGTGAGAGACTGAAAACTCGAAAATAAACCCTGTGCCAACACGCCTGGTCAGCGCGGCACAGTAGACCATAATCCCTCCAAAGTGGAGGAGGCCCGTGCCCAACAGTGGGACGTAAATGGGCTGGAGAGAGAGATCACGATGCAAAGATTTTACAAAATAAAATAGTATTTTGGCGGGCTTCTTGACATGCTTAGATTAAGCTTTCTATAAGATGGCGCTATTGTGATGATTCTTTGTTTTTTACGATATTTTAAATTCGACTTCCTCATAACTCTATTTGTACTTCGTCTGATTTTTTTTACGAATTTCTGGCAAAAAAATTAAAAATGTACATAACAATCCTTTTCCGTTTAAAATTGGCATATGTTGAGTTTAATTTGTGTAAATATAGGTTTTAGAGGAACTTCATCCACTATGTTGTACGTCACTTAATCATTTCTATATAACATAAACTAAACATTGTATCTGTACAACAACTTTTTATGAAATAAATAAAACAATAAATTATATAATTATTTTATTAATAACTAAAATTAAAAAAAATACTATGTATTACTATATAAATTTTATATACATAAATAACTTAATAACTAAATTTCAACTTATCTAATGATTTTCTGTCATTAAGTTTGATTATATTAATTAGTTAATTAATCATTCTTGTCCTTCATAATGTTTTATGTTTAACTGGAGCACGCATTATGAAGGTTGTCTAGAAACGTGATGATGCTATTAGATTTTTCATCTTTATGTATTCTATTATGAAATTTATTTTGTATTCAAACACTTTAAGCAATACTAGAGATTGGATAGGGTTGTCACTTATTATTTTACAACATATTGTTTTAAAAATAGACAGATAAAAGAGATTATGACCTTTTATTCCAGCCACCACATTCTCGGTGTGGTGACAGATTAAGAATACAAGTATCACCACCCCATCTCCTCCCAAGGGTGCTTTAAAAGTCAGCTAAGGGATATTGCACACAGATAAAATCCTCTGTGAGAGACGGAAAACTCGAAAATAAACCCTATGCCAACACGCCTGGTCAGCGTGGCACAGTAGACCATAAACCCTCCAAAGTGGAGGAGGCCCGTGCCCAACGGTGGGACGTTATTGGGCTGGAGAGATTCCAGCCACTGTTGATTAAGTTTATTGATCAAATATCGGTTAGTCGTTTTGGACGCGTGGAATTTAGAAAATTTCCCAGTAGTTGCTACAATTTTCACTAATGCTTCGCTGATATTAGTCTCAGCATGATGTTATATAGCCTACAGTCTTCCTCGATAAATTTACTATTCAACACTTAAAGAACTTTTCAAATCGGACCTGTGGGTGGTTCCTGAGATAGTATGTATATTAGTAGAGAGAGTGGCTGCAATGATTGAAGTCATAATTTCATCCTTCTGCCTTCTGCCTACTTCTGTCTATTTTAAAACTCTACCCAATAAATGAGGAATAGCAAAAGATATAATGTTACACACTAATCGTTAATTAAAATTTCATATTAATCGATCTTTACTCTAAAGAAAATTGTTTTTTTAAAGTTCAATTAATGACGTTAAGGGCCTACATCAATATTATCGTATATCATCGCCAACACGTACATATTAACACAGCCAGTAGGCACAGAAAATGAAGAATTAGGGATACTTTTCCTATTTACTCAAAATCTACTAAATATATTTTAATTCTGATTTAAGTGTTTCTATATATAATAGTTACTTATGTTTTTAAAGTTATTTCATTAGTTAATACGCGATAATAGACCGACAAATGAAAAAAATAAAAAATTTGAGAGGTTGTTTCGCCAAGATTTTCTATCGAGAAAACTTTTTTCAATCGCGTTTCTGAGTTGATGCGATCCTAGATCATATATTGAAAAAACATATACTTAAAAATTAGAGCTCTAGCCATTCAATCTAAAGAAACAATGAAAACTTCGTACATAGAAAAATGCACGAAGCTATTTTGGTATCGTCTTGGGCCAACCCTATGTCTAGATTAAATCATCTCCAGTGCATATCTGAAGATCAGCTGTATGTTATCTTTATACTCAATCTCATCGCTCTATTCACCTCTTAAACTTCGCGGTACATATTTCAAATGTTATTATTTATTGTTATTCAACTTGAATTTAAGCAAGGTAGTAGAATTTGAGTGAGAACATGTTCATTATTTTTGAATCAAAATGTGATACTTAAAAATGTTATAAATAATTTGAAATAATGTTACTATTGCATTGCATGCAGTAATTATCATCGAATAAGAAGGGAATCCTTTCTTTCTTAATTCCTTATGTATGCCTGTGTCCAACAGTGGATGGAGAAAGGCTGATAAATGGATGGAAGAAATAAAGCCTAGAGGAAAATCAAAGAAAAGATGGAGTGTGGATTAGGATGTGAAAGAAAGAGGAGTTAGCACAAGTTAACACACATATATAACATCTTCTCACAGAAGATGAATGAATAATGGGATAAAGGTAGAAGAATAATGAATCATCACCGCGAGTGGGTATTCCGCCATGGGCTCAAGTCCTGCTCGTGATGATTAGTTTTTCTAGGTGTACCGAATCTAAGGTGTACCGAATCGTATTGCAAAATTAATTATTTTAGAAGGATTTTTTCACTTTATTATTTCCGCATTAAGCAAATATTGATATGCCTATCACATGATATTTTGATTTATTATTGACCTTACACATATTGCGATCTTGAATTAAATATATTTTTAATGCTATGTTCTTGACATATGTGCTTTATATATTTATTTTCCAAATGTTTATATGTCGGTATAACAAATTGACGATACGCATTCCATAAAGATTAGTTAATTAGTTTTGTAGTATTTTTGCATTGTACAAATTAGTTTGCGGCTTTTATAATATGCTTCAATAAGTTCCTACTTATTAATAGGTAAGTAAATAAATAGCAGAAAAATGCTTTTTAATTTGCCACCTTGTTCTCCATTTCACTGCTCGTCTGAATTCAATGTCATAAGAAAATAGTACCAGTAGTATAGGTCGCGTCATGTAAAAAGAACGCCGGCGGTCAAGCTGCGCATAGGCGATTTATCGGTTTTCTATGTATTACCTATTAAGAATAACAAATATGTAGGTACCAAGCCACGACTCGCCAGCGAAAGCTTAGTTCAAAAATAAAATAATAGGCACATAACTTTCGTGCGAGAGTGTACCCATGCGCAAAGACGCCCCCACGACTTTCTTCCAGAGCGTTCTTTTTACGTGACGCGTACTATAGTAGTAATAGGTAATCGGTAAATACAATTTACATCCGTATTTAACTATTACTTGAGAATGTTAACGCCTATGATAAAACGTATGAACGTATCGTACTAAAATTTAGTAACATTTTTTAATAAATAAATAAATATTCACGGACATTTCACACAACGTTCTCTGGTCCCGAGCTAAGCTTATATGCTTGTGTTGTGGGTATCAGAATACGGATATACTACATATACTACTTTTTTTTGTAAATACATTCTTATAATACATAGAAACACCCAGACGCAGAACAAACATTTGTAAGACATTTATAAACATCACACAAATGATTGTCCGAGGCGGGAATCAAACCCGCGACCTCATGATCGGTAGTCCGTTATACGAACAACAAGACCACAAAGCCCGTCAAAATTTTTAAACGCAGAGTGCTAAGCAGAAAATATTTTCAATTATTTCCAAACTTTACAGTTGACAAAATGGAAAATCTCATACTTTATTTCTTGTTTGGTATATTTTATTTTTAATTTTTGTTACAGGTAGGACCAAAAAATATGCAAGTGGTCCACCGTTTGAGGCCGATTTGGAACCGAGTGGTTACAATCGTAAGCTATACACATTTTTAAATAATTTTCATTTTTCTAATATTGTTATTTCGAATTTCACTTTTCAAAAGTGCTAATATTAAAAAAATATCAATAACGGATAGATGCTTGTATGGCTTTTTTGTTCCACTCGACTTTGTTAATAATTAGTTAAATCTCAAGAATCAGGTCACATAATGGTCAGAAACCCTTCCGCGATAAATGAACTATCAAACACAGAAAGAATTTTTCAATTCCAACCAGTAGTTCCTAATATTTGTGCGTTCAAACAAACAATCTCTTCAGCGTTATTATATTAGTACATATAAATAAATAAATAAATATTCATGGACATTTCACACAACGTCCTCTGGTCCCAAGCTAAGCTTATATGCTTGTGTTATGGGTACCAGAATACGGATATAATACATATACTACTTTTCTTTTGTAAATACATACTTATAATACATAGTAAACACCCTTAATATGATATGATATTATAATAAGTACCTATTGAATAAATGATTAAAGTAATGTTAATAAAAGCCACAATTCACAATTCCAGGCGTAAGGAGTCACGCGCAACAGCAAGTTTGTTATAAACCTATATAGGAGTCTACATTTTAGCACAATAATATCTTATTGCAAAAAAAGCTTGATGACTCATTTAGAGGATTGGTATAAATCATATCTTAAAATTAAAAATAAGATATGAGTCTAACACAGCTGATCAATCATCTTCCTAAATATTTTCACCAATTTGTAAAGAATAGTGGTGCCTGTAACATCAATACTAAGAAAGAAAGAAAAATATTTATTATTTTCCATATTATATTGTTTATATTGACGCATGGCGAGAAAGAGAAGCACGACGCTGTGAATTTCACAGAATAAATACATACATATTCAATAAAATATTCGTAAACACAATATAACATAAACCTATATAAATCGTAATAGATATAATACTACACATAAGCGCAGTCATATAATGCATACCTACCGTCTCTACAAAAATAAACAGATCGATTTATAGATCTATATTTTTTTCTCGAGTCACTGATTTGAGAACAATAAATTATTGAAGTATTCTTGAAGACTATTTTTGCGTAAGCAAGATTAATAGCTCTTTTAAAACGTCAGAAGCTAAGCATCTGATCCAAAAGTGTATCCTATGGAGTAGACCAGACAAAAGACTTTATGGCTTTATTTTTCTTTACATTTTTTAAATATTTATTTTACAATGAAGAGTGTGTCGATGATACAGTCTAATGCAACGTAAACTAATATATGCCAAATGTAAAGGCTACCCGCAAATTAACAAAAAAACCAAATTTATTGAATTAAATAAAAAAAATGAAATTAAATACTTTTTTTTGGAAGTCGTTTAATAAAAACTCTCTCAATGTTGAAAAACATGTAATTTGTACCAGAAATCTTAAAACGGGAGTCATCTTAACCAGTTACACAGCGATGTTAGTATTGTGACATTTGAACTAGCCCTCGCGTTCAGCACGAAGCGAAGGTCGTCTTTCACGCATATTGCACGTAATATCGTGTTTCATAAACAACCTCTCGGGGCTATCATATAATACATCAACTTTACGCTTGATGGCGCTATCAACAACTTCAAGTCAAGATGTATACCGACTGCAAAAATGTTTTGTTTTGACAATTGATTTCCAGAACCATTTTTGTAGGCACCTATTTTAAACTGTAATATAATAATAACTAGCAGTGCCCGCGACTTCGTACGCGTGGAATTAAGAAACGAAAAATTAAATAAACTAACAATAACGCCATTTTACAGCTAATTAGTAAATCGTCAGTGTGGTTCTCTTTTCTTGCACAGTTCTAAAGAAGTAACACAGACGGCCCGAATGTCATTTTAGTAAATGATATCTCAGAGCTTCATCATGCCTTTTTAGGTCCGTCTGTCTGTCTATCCACTCGTTAAACTTTTTTTTACTCAGCCACGGCTGAAGTTGTTAATTTGAAACTTATACCAAATGTAGATCTATGCGGTCCCTTGCTGCAAAAGGTACAACCAATAATTTAGATCTACGCATTCAGAAGATATAACCGAACTACAGCCATTTTTGAGTATTTTCGACTTTCGCTAGGGAATCAAAATTTACAGGTTACTTCCCACTATCCTAGAGACTTGAAATTTGGCATGGTCCAAGCCTATATATAGTGTTGATAAAAATCCAAAAAACTTATAATTTAATACCACATCATACATGAAAGATTTGCTAAAAACTAATACGAACTTATGATTTAGCTGAAATGTAAGCGATCCCCTTTATTGCAGCTACAAAGTTAAGTTGGTGAGTTGCTATATGCTTAATTAACTGTTTATTGGTATTTAGTTCTTTATATTTCTCGGTCAAGTAGGTACGGAACCCTAAACGTTCCAGTATACCTCGCTCTTGATAGGTTTTTGTTAGGTAACCTACCTAACAAACACCTATCAAGAGCGAGGTATAATTAATAATTTGGGCAGATAATCGCGAAAGAGTCACAGAGAGACAGAATTGCTTCCGTTGCTAAGTTATTGAATGCGACTTTCTTCACATGGAATTTGAAATCACTGCATTTAATGAGTTAAATCGAGGTAGTAAAATTACAACAATCCTAGAACAGATGATAATCACGTATTTCTTTCCTTGTACCAGTCGAAGCCATCAAGAAAAATGCTTCACCTTCCCGGCGAATAACACTTGATTGAAAAAATTGTCAAAATAAGAATTATCATAAACAGGACTTAAACCCACGACCTCGGAATAACGTTCTGTTATTCTCTCAATTAACTAAGTTAATCGCAAAATGAATAAATAAAAATACTTCATTATATTAAAGCGTATATAAATAAGAAATTTTCACACAATGTCCTATAGTCCCAAGGTAAGCTTTATATGCTTGTGTTATGGGTACCAGAATACGGATAGAATACATAAACTACTTTTCTTTTGTAAATACATACTTATAATACATAGTAAATAGTAAACCCCCACCCTTATAATACCATAAACATGGCTCTTAATTTTTTATCCATGAGGACCTATAATTCGCTTGCTGATGAATATTTCTTTTTTGTTGACGCCGCTGTCGATGCCAACACCTATAAAACTAACTCAGCACCGATACGTCGGGGTTTGAGCAACGTAATGACCATACGCCGGAGGCGTCGGCGAAGCCGGCGCCGACGACGACGCCGAAGCCGACGCCGACACCTATAAAAACCAACTCAGCACCGATACGTCGGGATTAGAGCAGCGTAACGACCATACGACGACGATGACGCCGACGATGACGCCGGCGCCTTTAAAGACCATAACTCAACACTGATCCGTCGGGGATTGAGCAGCGTAACAACCTGTACCATACTGACTTTTACACACACTGAGACGCCGTGACACATAGTATCTTTATAAATTATTGCATATGTGTTAATCTGATATGTAAGCTATATTACTTATTGCAAAGTTTCACGAAAATCCATTCAGTAGTCTTTACGTGAAAGAACAACAAACATCCTTACATTCATACATTCAACCATACATCGAAACAATGGAGTATAGATAGATGACCGGCGAAGCCGGCGCCGACGACGACGCCGACGCCGAAGCCGACGACGACGCCGACGCCGAAGCCGACGACGACGCCGACGCCGAAGCCGACGACGACGCCGACGACGACACCGACGCCGAAGCTGACGACGACGCCGACGCTGAAGCCGACGACGACGCCGACGACGACGCCAACGCCGACGCCGACGACGACGCCGACGCCGACGCCGACGCCAACGTCGTCGCCTACACCGCTGTAGATGCCAACGCCTATAAAAACCAACTCAGCACCAATACGTCGGGATTTGAGCAACGTAACGACCATACGCCGGAGGCGTCGGCGAAGCCGGCGCCGACGACGACGCCGAAGCCGACGCCGACACCTATAAAAACCAACTCAGCACCGATACGTCGGGATTTGAGCAGCGTAACGACCATACGCCGACGCCGACGCCGAAGCCGACGACGACGCCGACGACGACACCGACGCCGAAGCCGACGACGACGCCGACGCCGAAGCCGTCGCTGACGCCGACGCCGACGCCGAAGCCGACGCCGACGACGACGCCGAAGCCGCCGCCGATGCCGACGCCGACGCGGACGCCGACGCCAACGTCGTCGCCTACACCGCTGTAGATGCCAACGCCTATAAAAACCAACTCAGCACCAATACGTCGGGATTTGAGCAACGTAACGACCATACGCCGGAGGCGTCGGCGAAGCCGGCACCGACGACGACGCCGAAGCCGACGTAGTAAAAGTATCTGTATAAATTATTGCATATGTGTTAATCTGATATGTAAGCTATATTATTGCAAAGTTTCACGAAAATCCATCCAGTAGTCTTTACGTGAAAGAACAACAACCATCCTTACATTCATACATTCAACCATACATCGAAACAATGGAGTATAGATAGATGACCGGGGAAACGTTCTCGTTGCTCAGCGAACAGTTTAACTTTATTTTATCACGCGTAATTCTTTTTTCGTCATATCTCCGAAGATATTCATTTAAATTGCATGCTGTAAAGAGCAGTTATTATCTATATTAAATGCGTAAGCTAATTAAGGTATTTAATTTGATAAAAAATGTTACTATATACACATAAATAGCTTTTGAAAACATCCCATTGAAATAGATAATTTTGTTGACGTTCTTATGGGTACAGCGGGTTTTCCTTAAAAGATAGACATATGGCCTCGCGGACTTTTTTAAAGATCTATAGGTAACAAACAATTTCTCCATACATTTCTTTGTTGTAACTCACATGGATAAGGCAGCGTTTTCATTTAAAGCTCGCGCGCGTGACTTTTTTCCTCGTTTCGTGCAACATTTTACACTGAGTCTTCGCTTCTATTCGTTGCAGCGTGATGTTATATAGCCTATAGCCTTCCTCGATAAATTTGCTATCCAACACTGAAAGAATTTTTCAAATCGGACCAGCGGATCCTGAGATTACCGCGTTTAAACAAACAAACAAACAATCAAACAAACAAACAAACTCTTTCGCTTTATAATATTAGTATAGATTATTATCTTTATTTCGAGTACCACAAGACTCATCACTTGTAGGATTACAAAAAACTTAAACATTACTTTTAGTAGTTAATAATTTTATTTATAAAATTATTTAAGCTGGGTGCTTCCATCAATCACCAATCATCATTCCATGAGAAATGGCGCAGACAATGACCGATCCAAGCACAATCAAATCTGTCAGTAATCATAGACATGTAATGCGACTAAACATAAACGATATACCTAGATTGTAAGAATCTATTTTTCGCGGCCGCATTTGTGGCTACGGATGGCGGGGTGGATATGGATAAATAGATGTAAGGACGTTTTCTTTTTTAATAAATATATATTCATGGACATTTCGCACAACGTCCTCTGGTCCCAAGCTAAGCTTATCATCCGATTACTGCAAGTGGGTGAAAATTATCTACTTTCAAAGATTCTATTACATAGATTAACACCTTGATTCATACGTACCGAACAAATAAAAGCATGTTAATAAAGGATATTGATTTGATTTTAATATCTACGAACCGCGACCTCTAGTCTAGGTAGGCTCCGGAAGTACGTAAGAAAGGATTTCCGGCCTCGCAACATGTTTCTTTAATACATAGAGGCAAACTACGTCACTGGATATCGTGTAGGCGCCATTCTATTTTTAGGGTTCCTTATCATAAGGTAAAAAAGCACCCTTTTGTTGAAACTTCGCTATCCGTCAGTCCATCTGTCATCAAGCTATATCTCTGAAACGGTGATAACTAGAGAGCTGAATATTTCACAGTATATGTATATCGCACAGTATATATCAACGCTATAGCAAAAGATACTCATCATCATCATTGTCCAGCCCTTATGTCATTATTAGGGGCGATAATATGACAAATACTAGCTGTACCCAGACGAAATCGCTCGTCTGCGTGAAGTTTAAAAATCAAAACAAACAGAGGTTTACTATTACCGGTCAATAGATGGCGTTGTACAGTTTTTTATATCGCGCTATGGTTTGGTTACACACATTAACACTTAACTTGTTTAAAATTTTTGGTCGGTATCCAATCTACATTTTTCACATTTATAAATTAGTAAGGATAAGGATGTTATGATAATAAAGGCATGAACACGGAACCCTACGTGTGCGAGTACAGGTCGTACTTGAACTACTTGACTGGTTTTCCAATACCAGTAAGTCTACTCTACTCATGTCTCATAACTAGACAATGGTATCAATTCCCTAATTGCGTTTAAATCTTGACCTAACTTAACTATAAGGAAAGCCACTTTGGTCATTGGTGTTTATTTGTTTAATGGCTATTTCGTCGTTTCAAAATCCATTTTTATACTAAGAAAGATTATCTAACATGTCAAATCGTGTATTAACACTTTCAATATTTATCTTATAAGTAAGTTACATATTATATTATGACCCTTTTTGCGTTTAAGCTTCAAAGAAACAAATAATAACTATGTATTTAACAAATACCTAATGAAAAACTGCCTATTACTATTATAAGCAATCATTCCAAGTTTGGTATTCCAGCGAATGTTGCAATATGTCCGCTAATTATAGTTGTCTGTAAAAGTCAAGGACATAAACGTCTTCCTCTCAAAGTATATTCGTTTCAAATCTTTATTACTCAACGTTCACCTACAACTTTGTAGCCATACCTTAATAATGGTGTATATGTTAAATTTTAGTATCTCTATCTTCGTTTACGCCGTGTTACGAGACTTGCCATGTTTTGAGCATGTTATCAGCCTATATTACAATATTTGCCTAATTTCCTTGCTAATATTAATAATAATATGTGCTTACTTACATGTTTTATTATTTCTTCTGTATTTATTTAATTCTGTATTTTATTTTTATTAATTATCTGTCGTAGCCGCCTGTTCTCACTAGTTTTCTGGTTCTTACTGAAAATCAGCGCTGTGGTAGCTTGCTGCTATAGCAATTGCTGAGGAAGGGCCATTTTCAGCCTCTAATATTAATGTTTTTATTATGTATATTTTAAACTTTGTTCTGTACTCCAGGTTACTGAAATAAATTTATTTTCTATCTTTCTTTCTTATAACCATAACATAGCACTTTCTAAAGTTGTGAATTGTGTAAAATATGTGTCGTATCCTATGACATGATATTACTCCATATATTGTCGTTTATTCTTCCTCCGCTAGCCAAAGACATAACACCACAAAGCGTGGTCATGCCTTACCTACATCTAGCGGCTCCACGCAACGCTGATGACATTGGCGTATACTTTTTTTTAACACGCTTATATTTCACACTTCATTTATATATCTCACGGTATGTATCTATCAATGTATTAATCTATGTAACGGAATCTTTGAAAGTGATTTTCACCCACTTACAGTAGTCGGATTGATCTGAAATTTTACAAACCTAACAAGAGTCGATGACAATGCAATAATTAAAAAGAATATTCAGGATTTTCAAGCGTGTTTATTATTTATAGTTTTTGAACTAAGAAGATTATTTTCGATGAGCTTTGTGGTGGAGTGGTTCATGCAACGGACTGCCCATCACGAGCGGTCACGGGTTTGATTCCCGCTCGAGACAATCATTTGTGTGATATTTATAAATGTCATACAAATGTTTGTACTGTATCTGGGTGTTTACTATGTATTATATGTATGTATTTACAAAAGAAAAGTAGTATATGTAGTATATCCGTATTGTGGTACCCATAACACAAGCATATAAGCTTAGCTTGGGACCAGAGGACGTTGTGTGAAATGTCCATGAATGTTTATTTAGGCATTTAGGCATTGAGGCATTCAATTTAACTTTCCCACTACCATCGTCGGCTATCTTCGTATATCATAAATCAATTGAGCTAAAAAATTACTAGAAACTATTACGAATATCCCCTTGCCAGTTATAAAACCGCATTGAAATTGTTTCAACCGTTTAACTAAAAGTTTTCTGAGTATTGCATTACAAAAACCATTTTTATAGTTGCAAATATGAAAATATTGAAAAAAGTTACTTAGGTTTTCATTAATGAGCATCATAAACATAAACAGTTTCAGAATAAAAGGGCAAGTACGGCAACACAAAGAGCCTTGCTTTAAATAAGTTATCAGACTGCAGTGCAGTCTCATGTCAATAGCCGTAATTCTCACGGTTCGTTTTACCTGTCTCGATCTCAGATCAGCCCTTCGAAACTAAAAAAGAAAAGAACCTGAATTAATGTTGTGTGCAAAAGTTGTACCGCGCTTAGGTCTTTGGACCAAGACCTTGGCCTTTAGCGGTTAAAGACTTAATATAAATAGTTATTTGTAAGTATAAAGACAGCTTGATCATGTTGTGAGCTAAGCCTGCAATGTCTCTGCCTATACGCAGACATATATAGCAATAGCAACGATACTATATGACTACATAAACGCTAAACTCCATGAAAACACGTCTGGTCAGTGCGACATACTAGATCAAATATATATTTCACTGCCATAAAAGACTAACTCGTACCTACCTAGCTCAAGAGGGGATTTCGGGATTTACTAAAGCGCGACAGATTAATATACCTTGTACCCGGTTAAGTACCTCCACCAAACACGAGCTCCATATATAAGGCCGCCCGTGAAGGATACAGGAGTAAAAAAAATTGACCATCAGAAATTCTCGAGCGGGTCAGATTAAGGTAAGGTGAGTTAATTATATCCTAAAAAGCGTATCATCCACTAATCTGACAATTTGAGAGTGACGTAAAGAAAGGGGAGGGCAGCAAAGTAAAATAATTGGTCAAGTGCGAGTCGGACTCGCGCACGAAGGGTTCCGTACCATTATCTATGCAACATAAGGCAACGTTATTAGTATCGAGCAAGAAACGGTAAAAAAATCATGTTTGTTGTATGGGAGCCCCCCTTAAATATTTATTTTATTTTATTTTTAGTATTTGTTGTTATAGCGGCAATAGAAATACATCATCTGTGAAAATTTCAACTGTCTAGCTATCACCGTTCTTGAGATACTGGGTACGGAACCCTAAAAATCATGTTTGTTGTATGGGAGCCCCCCTTAAATATTTATTTTATTTTATTTTTAGTATTTGTTGTTATAGCGGCAATAGAAATACATCATCTGTGAAAATTTCAACTCTCTAGCTATCACCGTTCTTGAGATACAGCCTGGTGACAGACGGACGGACGGACGGACGGACGGACGGACGGACGGACGGACGGACGGACGGACGGACGGACGGACGGACGGACGGACGGACAGCGAAGTCTCAGTAATAGGGTCCCGTTTTTACCCTTTGGGTACGGAACCCTAAAAAGACCTCATCTCGATATTCTCGAGCGTAGCAAATTTTTTTTTATTTTGAAGGAAATAGTTCAAGGACAACGAAAAATATATAATCTGACGATTTCGGCAAGCCGAAATAATAAAAATTCGTACATATATAAAAATTACATATTTAAAAATCTATAGCCGCTTCCCTCACCGATGAAAAGGTATATATCACATAACATTTTTTTCTTCTTATTTATCATCTAAGCTTTGCAACGCAATAGGTCTGACGCTCGAGTAAATCCCCATTTAGCATCGTGGGCTCCCCTACCATTATGGACATACACAAATACACATACGAAAAAAGAATAGCGCACACGCTCGGTATGCATTGGACACCTTGTATAATATGAAATCTATTTGTTGGAGGATCTGTGTATATAACGCAGTATTCTAAATTCTATATTCTCATGACCATGAACGTGATACCTTAAATATCTTGTATATGTGCATAATTTCCTAATTATAACAAGTTTTAAAAGCATACCTTATAATTTTAACTAGCAGTGCCCGCGACTTCGTACGCGTGGAATTAAGAAACGAAAAATTAAATAAACTAACAATAACGCCATTTTACAGCTAATTAGTAAATCGTCAGTGTGGTTCTCTTTTCTTGCACAGTTCTAAAGAAGTAACACAGACGGCCCGAATGTCATTTTAGTAAATGATATCTCAGAGCTTCATCATGCCTTTTTAGGTCCGTCTGTCTGTCTATCCACTCGTTAAACTTTTTTTTACTCAGCCACGGCTGAAGTTGTTAATTTGAAACTTATACCAAATGTAGATCTATGCGGTCCCTTGCTGCAAAAGGTACAACCAATAATTTAGATCTACGCATTCAGAAGATATAACCGAACTACAGCCATTTTTGAGTATTTTCGACTTTCGCTAGGGAATCAAAATTTACAGGTTACTTCCCACTATCCTAGAGACTTGAAATTTGGCATGGTCCAAGCCTATATATAGTGTTGATAAAAATCCAAAAAACTTATAATTTAATACCACATCATACATGAAAGATTTGCTAAAAACTAATACGAACTTATGATTTAGCTGAAATGTAAGCGATCCCCTTTATTGCAGCTACAAAGTTAAGTTGGTGAGTTGCTATATGCTTAATTAACTGTTTATTGGTATTTAGTTCTTTATATTTCTCGGTCAAGTAGGTACGGAACCCTAAACGTTCCAGTATACCTCGCTCTTGATAGGTTTTTGTTAGGTAACCTACCTAACAAACACCTATCAAGAGCGAGGTATAATTAATAATTTGGGCAGATAATCGCGAAAGAGTCACAGAGAGACAGAATTGCTTCCGTTGCTAAGTTATTGAATGCGACTTTCTTCACATGGAATTTGAAATCACTGCATTTAATGAGTTAAATCGAGGTAGTAAAATTACAACAATCCTAGAACAGATGATAATCACGTATTTCTTTCCTTGTACCAGTCGAAGCCATCAAGAAAAATGCTTCACCTTCCCGGCGAATAACACTTGATTGAAAAAATTGTCAAAATAAGAATTATCATAAACAGGACTTAAACCCACGACCTCGGAATAACGTTCTGTTATTCTCTCAATTAACTAAGTTAATCGCAAAATGAATAAATAAAAATACTTCATTATATTAAAGCGTATATAAATAAGAAATTTTCACACAATGTCCTATAGTCCCAAGGTAAGCTTTATATGCTTGTGTTATGGGTACCAGAATACGGATAGAATACATAAACTACTTTTCTTTTGTAAATACATACTTATAATACATAGTAAATAGTAAACCCCCACCCTTATAATACCATAAACATGGCTCTTAATTTTTTATCCATGAGGACCTATAATTCGCTTGCTGATGAATATTTCTTTTTTGTTGACGCCGCTGTCGATGCCAACACCTATAAAACTAACTCAGCACCGATACGTCGGGGTTTGAGCAACGTAATGACCATACGCCGGAGGCGTCGGCGAAGCCGGCGCCGACGACGACGCCGAAGCCGACGCCGACACCTATAAAAACCAACTCAGCACCGATACGTCGGGATTAGAGCAGCGTAACGACCATACGACGACGATGACGCCGACGATGACGCCGGCGCCTTTAAAGACCATAACTCAACACTGATCCGTCGGGGATTGAGCAGCGTAACAACCTGTACCATACTGACTTTTACACACACTGAGACGCCGTGACACATAGTATCTTTATAAATTATTGCATATGTGTTAATCTGATATGTAAGCTATATTACTTATTGCAAAGTTTCACGAAAATCCATTCAGTAGTCTTTACGTGAAAGAACAACAAACATCCTTACATTCATACATTCAACCATACATCGAAACAATGGAGTATAGATAGATGACCGGCGAAGCCGGCGCCGACGACGACGCCGACGCCGAAGCCGACGACGACGCCGACGCCGAAGCCGACGACGACGCCGACGCCGAAGCCGACGACGACGCCGACGACGACACCGACGCCGAAGCCGACGACGACGCCGACGCTGAAGCCGACGACGACGCCGACGACGACGCCAACGCCGACGCCGACGACGACGCCGACGCCGACGCCGACGCCAACGTCGTCGCCTACACCGCTGTAGATGCCAACGCCTATAAAAACCAACTCAGCACCAATACGTCGGGATTTGAGCAACGTAACGACCATACGCCGGAGGCGTCGGCGAAGCCGGCGCCGACGACGACGCCGAAGCCGACGCCGACACCTATAAAAACCAACTCAGCACCGATACGTCGGGATTTGAGCAGCGTAACGACCATACGCCGACGCCGACGCCGAAGCCGACGACGACGCCGACGACGACACCGACGCCGAAGCCGACGACGACGCCGACGCCGAAGCCGTCGCTGACGCCGACGCCGACGCCGAAGCCGACGCCGACGACGACGCCGAAGCCGCCGCCGATGCCGACGCCGACGCGGACGCCGACGCCAACGTCGTCGCCTACACCGCTGTAGATGCCAACGCCTATAAAAACCAACTCAGCACCAATACGTCGGGATTTGAGCAACGTAACGACCATACGCCGGAGGCGTCGGCGAAGCCGGCACCGACGACGACGCCGAAGCCGACGTAGTAAAAGTATCTGTATAAATTATTGCATATGTGTTAATCTGATATGTAAGCTATATTATTGCAAAGTTTCACGAAAATCCATCCAGTAGTCTTTACGTGAAAGAACAACAACCATCCTTACATTCATACATTCAACCATACATCGAAACAATGGAGTATAGATAGATGACCGGGGAAACGTTCTCGTTGCTCAGCGAACAGTTTAACTTTATTTTATCACGCGTAATTCTTTTTTCGTCATATCTCCGAAGATATTCATTTAAATTGCATGCTGTAAAGAGCAGTTATTATCTATATTAAATGCGTAAGCTAATTAAGGTATTTAATTTGATAAAAAATGTTACTATATACACATAAATAGCTTTTGAAAACATCCCATTGAAATAGATAATTTTGTTGACGTTCTTATGGGTACAGCGGGTGTTATGTACCAAACGATTAACTTATCATATTTTTGTCTGCGCACGGGCATCTCTAACTATTGATAACGTCACTATCGATGACGTCGAGAACTGACCGGTGCATCTGTCCTCGTGGCTCGTTGCGCGCGCGCGAAGCGGTTACCGAGCGCGAGTTAGTCGCAAAACACATCTTGTTTGCAAACTACGTCGCGATTTGAATGCGATTGAAGCGTTTTCCTTGCAATTGTTTCGCGAGTTAAAAATTGTCACTAGAATTAATTGTTGATAAAACTAATTATCCTTGTTGTGTGAATCGATAATTACCATTGAAACAAAACCTTGAAATGTCATTGCGAAGTTGAGTATTCGCCATTTTTGTATGACAAAAACGTATTATAAAAACTAGTGAATTTTGTGTCTCCATACTTAATACTATTTAATGTGAGTTGAACTGTTTGATAACTATAATTGTGATAGTATAATTGCATTAAGACGATTGGTGAAAGTTCACGGCTTAAGTCGCGCCAAATGTGGTCATTTTGAGGACTTAAAGAGTTCGTGTCTGCCTGCATAAAGTTAAGTATAGTTTGATTAGCATTCTGCGTTATTTTGGCCAATTTATCGTAGTTAGTTAATGAAGCTATAGCTAGGGCTTGACACAGTGAAGACATTGTTGAAGAACAAAACAGGGTAAGTTTGTACTATTGTAAATTTGTAACGCTGTGATATACAGTATATGTTCGTTCCTCTCGCGCCTGAGAGATATCACGCTTCCACTTAACCTATTATTAATTAGAACACCAGGTTGAACGCAACATATTTTGGTACCCAGAGCGTGGTTTAAACTCCGTTTCTCGAATGTTCCATGTTGAACAAACTATACCCTCATTATTTGTGAAAATTGATTTAATTAATTTAATTAATCCATAATTAGTCCATAATTGTATTTTAAATATTTAATTTAAGCAATGATTGTATACATTATGGAACGCAATAAATAAATAAATAAATAAATAAATAAATAAATAAATAATTTAATTTGATTAATTTAGTTGTTTGTTTGTTTAATCTAAATTGTTGGTATAGTTTTTAAATAATTAATTTGAGTACTTGAATTGGCAATTAGATTTTAAAGGGTTTGATAATTGTTTGTGCTATTGCTAATCGTATTTGTTGTTACTCAGGTTATTATTTAATATAAATTATTATTTAATTATTGTCTAATATTGAACAACGTTATAGTTAAATTGTGGCGTTGTGCGTTTGTATAATACAACATTTATTTTATACGTTTGTTTGTTTTGTTGGTTACCTTAAAATAAATAATTTAAGTCTTAAATTAATTGCACATTGGCAAGGAATTGTTTTGTTTGTTTGATTTAAAATATTTAAGATTTGATATTTGTTTAGAGTAATAGCGGCTTGTCTCATTGAAAGATATTTTGTTTTTCGCTATTGTAATATTGTTTGTTTGTGAAAGATATTTGTTTTTTTTTGTGTTATTATAAGATTGTTTGTTTCGTGCCGTTTGTGCTTTGAAGATGTCTACCGCCGCGTATAATGTTGTCCGCGAGACATATTCCGGGATTGCGACTCATTTGAGATGGTTCACGTCAGCTGCCGCCTTGGTGAAAAGGGAGAACCGAATCGAGGCATTGTTGGACAGGCATGAGAAATGCCCTACACGACTTCAGGAGGTGGAGGCGCTTTACCGGCGCTTCATCTTGCATCTGGATGATGTGCCCCTGGAGTCATTCCCCCAGGAGCGACGGGACCAAGTCCACGAGGACTACGTCCAAATTATGGACCTTGCCGACGACATCGCCCAGAGCGCGCGGGAGATTTTAGCCTCGCGCGCCGGAGTACCGGCTCACCGGGCCCCCTTGAAGACTCCCGTGGGCCTTTTGACCAGGTTACCCAACTTGGATCTTCCACGTTTTGATGGTCGACTAGACATGTGGATGGGATTCATTGGTTTGTTTGAGAGCCTTGTGGACTCGAGGGACGATTTGGGTCCGTCTCAGAAACTGGCCTATTTACTCTCCGTGCTTGATGGAGAGGCGAGGGGCTTAGTACAGCACCTCCCAATATGTGACGGGAGCTATGGGATCGCGCGGGCGTTGCTCACCAAGCGCTATCACAATCAGCGCTGTCTGGCAGATACCCACGTTGACCAGATCTTGAACCTTCCCGTCGTGAGCAATGCTGCCCAGTTGAGGACCGAGCTGCTGAACCCCCTCCTAATAGCCACCAATTCGCTCAACCGCTTAGGACTGCCGGTTGCCAAGTGGTCTTACCTACTGGTGCGTATCGTACTCAAGCGATTGCCGGTGTCTTTGAGGGCACGTTTTGAACAGGGGCACACTAGGGATGAGGCATCTGCTCTCCCTACCTTTGACCAGCTCCTGACGTTCTTGGAGGACGAGTGTCGCATGGGTGACGTCATGGTCGCCGACACGCCGGTGGAAGCATCACGTCCCAGACCCACCAACCAACGGCGCAATGCTCAACCTGCACCAAGAGGAGGTACGGCCGCCCGCTTCGCTGTCGCTCAAGCTGCGCCACCGGACTGCCGGTTTTGCAAGTCGCAGGGACACCAAACGGTGCGGTGCCCAGACTTCGCGGTCCTGCACGTGGCCGCTCGTAGGCGTATTGCCCAGGCCCGCGGCTGGTGTTTCTCTTGCCTAGGGGACCATTACCAGCGCGCCTGCCCCGACACTCACCCGTGTCCTATTTGCGGAGGGCACCATTTGAAAATCCTGTGCGCCAACGCGAATGGCCGTCGCGACCACGCGGGGTCGCCTTCGGGCGGGTATGCCAGTGGACACCGGGACCAGTCCCGCAACTTGGAGTCCGGCTCATCACCCCCACGCCGCGCAAACTGCGCTGCCGTTGATCGCCGAGTTGGTTCGGCGCGCAGCCCCACGGGCGGGTATGAAAGCGGGCCCCGGGTTCAATCCCGCACCTTTGTGTCCCGCTCGCCCTCCCCGCTTCCACGTGATCAAGCGAGATCACCTCCGGTAGTGTACCACGATTACCGTGACGCGCGTCCGGTACCACTACCGTCCCCCCCTCTGGCGGAACGTCCCCGTTTGGAGACGCGCAACCCTCGGTACGGACGCTCCAGGCGCTACGAACCGCCGTCTATGGCTCGTGGCAGTCGTCACCGAGAGGAGGCCGAGTTTAGGCACTACCCGCACTTTGATTTGCCGTCTCGGGACAACGGCGCTCAGTCGCCGCCACGCCAGCATTAGGATGTTGGCGTCTGCCCCCGCTATGCACCGCCCCCCTTTGAGACCGTCCTCTTGCCCACGGCCCATGTCAGGGTCTGGGGACGGACGGGCGCCTCAGTTGTAGTCCGAGCGATATTGGACACAGGCTCACAGGGGTGCATAGCCTCGTCTTGGTTGGTAGGGCAGACTGGCCAGACTATTGAAAAATATTCAGATGTAATAAGGGGTGTCGGGAACGCCCCCGTGGCCACGGTAGAGGGCCGCGTTTGGTTTGAGTTCTCCCCCTCAAATTCTCCACGTCCGACGTTGGAATCGTCGGCCATTGTGATGGAGAATATCTTAGGCAATCACCCGCAAGTTCGTTTGTCTGCGGATGCGGTAAAATTGACCGCGGATTTGAATTTGGCTGACCCTAAATTTGACCTGCCTGGCACGGTCGATTTGTTGCTTGGTGCCGATGTTTTGGGTAAAATATTACTCGGCAAGGATCGTGTTTTGCAGCCAGGTGGCTTGGTAGCCCTCCGGACCATATTTGGGTTCGCACTGATGGGGCCTGTATTGAGGACTCCCCCCCCTGCCGAACTTGGAACGGCCTTGATGGTGGGGTCCGCCCTTTCTGACGCCGTGCAGAGATTCTGGGAAGTGGAGGAGCCACCACAAGCTCCCCGCTCTGATCCGGAGCATGAAGAGTGTGAGCAGTTCTACAAGACCAACACCAGTTATCTCCGTTCTGGCCGGATCATGACAAGATTGCCATTTCTCGCCGTACGTCCGCCACTTGGCGTCTCGCGGCCTATTGCAGAGAAGCGTTTGTTGGCGATGGAACGCCGTATGAGCAGGGACCCACTACTCAAGGAGAAGTATATTGACTTCATGCGGGAGTATGAGGATTTGGGACACATGTCTGTGTCAAAATTGGATTGGCGTTCGACGGAGCACTTCTTTCTTCCGCATCATGCTGTAATAAAACCATCCAGTGGTAAGTTACGCACAGTATTTGATGGTTCTGCGCAGACTACTTCAGGAGTGTCATTGAACCAGTGTCTGCATCCTGGTCCCAAATTGCTGAAGGACCTTTGTGACGTCATCACGCGGTTTCGACGTCATCAATTTGTTTTTGTGGCTGACATCAAGATGATGTTCAGGCAAACGGTAATTCACCCGGATGATCGCCGATACCAGCTGATATTGTGGCGAGAAAACCAGCAAGATCCCATGCTTGTCTACGAGCTCAACACGAACACCTACGGGCTGCGGTCTAGTCCCTTTTTGGCTATACGTTCGCTTTGGGAGCTCGCGGATCGAGAGCGTATGTCGTTTCCTCGCGCAGCCGCCATTTTGAAGGAGGACCTATATGTTGACGATGTGTGCACTGGCGCGGCCACGGAGAGAGAGGCCCTGCTCTTGCGTGACGAGTTGATTGGCATTCTAGCCTCCGCAGGATATGAGTTGCGTAAATGGATCTCCAACTTACCTGCGCTCTTGGACGGGCTACCGGATGACCACCAGCAGGATCCTCACCTATTTGAGAACCGTGACAACCCTACCATGATGTCAGTGCTTGGAATCCAGTACAGACCAGTCCAGGACAGCTTTACATTTAATGTCAATTTGGATTCGCATCACACTTGGACGAAACGACTGGTTCTGTCGACTGTCGCGAGAACCTTTGATCCCAATGGCTGGATATGCCCGGTCATATTCTGGGCCAAATGCTTCCTGCAGAAACTTTGGACTGCAGGTCTTGGATGGGACGAGCCACTTCGCGAAGCTGTTTTGAAGGACTGGCTCCTATTTGCTTCCTCATTGCCTGCCATCAATAGGATATCGTTACCCCGTGCTCTGCTTCCGCCAGGGAAGCACACCGCGTCCCTTCATGGTTTCTCGGACGCTTCGGAACGTGGGTACGCAGCAGCTGTATACTTGCGCACCGTGACCACAGATGGTCGGGTGAAAGTGTTGTTGGTCATGGCGAAGAGCAAGGTCGCGCCTCTTCGAACTGCCTTGACAATCCCTAAGTTAGAGTTGTCAGGGGCGGCCCTTCTTGTTCGCCTTTTGAATCACGTCATGTCCACCTTGTGCACGTCAATTGACATTTCCACGATATATGCATGGACTGACAGTCAAATTGTGCTATGTTGGCTGAAGACGTCAGTTCACACCTTAGAGGTGTTTGTAGCAAATCGTGTCTCTCAGATACAGAAATCGGAGACCCCGTTGGTTTGGAGGCATGTGCCTGGCGAGGTCAACCCTGCTGATTGTGCGTCACGGGGATGTATGGCCCCCCTTTTAGTTGAGCACTCTCTGTGGTGGGGACCTGAGTGGTTGACCAGATCAGAATCTAATTGGCCGCGAACTCCGGCCTTAGACATTGTCGCACTGCCTGGGTTGCGAATGCTTGCGCTCGAACGGCAGGACCGTCCGTTCGACCCCGATTTCTTACTTAATCGTTACAGTTCATTGGACAAATTGTTGAGTGTCACCGCTTGGATCAAGCGCTTCATGAGAAATTGTAGACATCCACAGAACAAATGTTTGGAGGCCTTCTTATCGCCACAAGAGCTCCAAGATGCTCTTCTTCACTGGGTTCGTTCTGTGCAAGAGGCACATTTTGAAGACGAGATTGACATCTTGAGGAAAGGCAAATCCAAGCTGTCTGGAGCCATTTGTAAGCTGAACCCTTTTTTGGATAGTGAGGGTCTTTTGCGTGTCGGAGGGCGTCTTAGGAACGCAAACCTCCCTTATGGATCTCGTCACCCCCTCTTATTGCCAAAGAGTGGCCACTTGGTGAACCTGTTGGTGACTGATCGTCACATCAAGAACTCCCACGCCGGCTGTAATGCCTTATTGGCCATTTTGCAACGGGAATTTTGGATTTTATCGGCCCGTCGGACGATCCGTAGTGTGGTCTTTCGTTGTATGCCTTGCTATAGGCTCAAGGCCCCTACCATGCAGCCTATCATGGGTGACCTTCCTTCGGATCGGGTCACTGAGATAAGGCCCTTTGCTGGAGTTGGTACGGACTTTGCAGGCCCCTTTTTTGTTAAGACCTCGACCCTCAGGAACAGTAAAACTGTCAAGGCTTATTTGTGCGTCTTTGTCTGTCTGTCCACCAAGGCGGTACATTTGGAACTCGTCTCAGCCCTCTCGACAGAGGCATTTGTTGCGACGTTAGATAGATTCGTGTCACGACGAGGACTACCGTCCTTGATTCGGTCGGATTGCGGTACCAACTTCAAAGGCACAAACAACTATTTAAAAGCGATGTATGATTTTTTGTCGGCTAACGAGACTGAAATTGCGTCTAGACTAGCTACACGTAGAATAACTTGGAGGTTCAGTCCCGTGTCATGTCCCCACTGGGGAGGAATATTTGAAAGCGTAGTAAAGGTTGCTAAGACACATTTGCGACGGGTAATTGGCGAGTCTGTATTGACCTTTGAAGAGCTCGCAACTGTGTTTTGCAAAATCGAGGCCGTTTTGAATTCACGCCCGTTGTGCCCGATCTCTTCAGATCCTAACGACTTGGAAGCCCTCACGCCGGGCCATTTTTTGATTGGGCAGCCACTGAACGCCCTGCCGGAATATCCCCTTGTTGATGTGAGACCTAATCGTCTCTCGCGGTTTGAATTGGTCCAACAACTCACTCAGAGCTTTTGGAAACGTTGGAATTTAGAATATTTGCACATTCTCCAGCAGCGCGTTAAGTGGACCGACAAGACTGATCCACCTCATGTTGGCGACCTCGTTCTGGTTAAGGACGCTAACTCACCGCCACTGTGTTGGCGCAGGGGGCGCATTCTCAACCTCGTCTTTGGAGCAGATGGAGTGCCCCGTTTTGCTGAGGTCCGGGTGGACGGTTCAATTTTGAAGAGAGCTGTATCAACCTTGTCGCGACTGCCAGTGAATTAGCGGCCAGGTAGTCCTGGCCGAGGCGGGTAGATGTTATGTACCAAACGATTAACTTATCATATTTTTGTCTGCGCACAGGCATCTCTAACTATTGATAACGTCACTATCGATGACGTCGAGAACTGACCGGTGCATCTGTCCTCGTGGCTCGTTGCGCGCGCGCGAAGCGGTTACCGAGCGCGAGTTAGTCGCAAAACACATCTTGTTTGCAAACTACGTCGCGATTTGAATGCGATTGAAGCGTTTTCCTTGCAATTGTTTCGCGAGTTAAAAATTGTCACTAGAATTAATTGTTGATAAAACTAATTATCCTTGTTGTGTGAATCGATAATTACCATTGAAACAAAACCTTGAAATGTCATTGCGAAGTTGAGTATTCGCCATTTTTGTATGACAAAAACGTATTATAAAAACTAGTGAATTTTGTGTCTCCATACTTAATACTATTTAATGTGAGTTGAACTGTTTGATAACTATAATTGTGATAGTATAATTGCATTAAGACGATTGGTGAAAGTTCACGGCTTAAGTCGCGCCAAATGTGGTCATTTTGAGGACTTAAAGAGTTCGTGTCTGCCTGCATAAAGTTAAGTATAGTTTGATTAGCATTCTGCGTTATTTTGGCCAATTTATCGTAGTTAGTTAATGAAGCTATAGCTAGGGCTTGACACAGTGAAGACATTGTTGAAGAACAAAACAGGGTAAGTTTGTACTATTGTAAATTTGTAACGCTGTGATATACAGTATATGTTCGTTCCTCTCGCGCCTGAGAGATATCACGCTTCCACTTAACCTATTATTAATTAGAACACCAGGTTGAACGCAACAGCGGGTTTTCCTTAAAAGATAGACATATGGCCTCGCGGACTTTTTTAAAGATCTATAGGTAACAAACAATTTCTCCATACATTTCTTTGTTGTAACTCACATGGATAAGGCAGCGTTTTCATTTAAAGCTCGCGCGCGTGACTTTTTTCCTCGTTTCGTGCAACATTTTACACTGAGTCTTCGCTTCTATTCGTTGCAGCGTGATGTTATATAGCCTATAGCCTTCCTCGATAAATTTGCTATCCAACACTGAAAGAATTTTTCAAATCGGACCAGCGGATCCTGAGATTACCGCGTTTAAACAAACAAACAAACAATCAAACAAACAAACAAACTCTTTCGCTTTATAATATTAGTATAGATAGATAGCAACCAGCCATCTTGGTTCCATCCGTTATATTAAAAGGTCATCACATTGAAACGAGGCTGTTTCGTGACGAATATTTAATAAAGCTTATAGGTTTGAATCAGAGATTTTTTGTTGCACTGTTAAAGACACTGGTACCAATTTTAAGCGCTTAACTAAACTAAACTTAACTAAAAATGAATTTTGATAGAGTCGATAGCACAATTCTTCAGTGTTAACTGAACTTTCTTGTTACAAAAACTGCTTATAATTCACTAATAGTCTTATTCATAATGACTTATCGGAGGTTTAAAAGTTCGCTAAAATCCGTTCGCGAAAATTGTCAAATCTTGTTATTCATAATAGTCTTTTTACGCTAAAACGTTTACTATCTCTTTGATAAAATCTCCGTTTAAACCTCTGGTAAGTCATTATGAATAAGACCATTAAGGTTTAAAATAATATAAATGTGCACAACAAAATAGCCAAATAATCAAATCACAGCAATAGTTGTTTTCATTTTTTAGTTATGTTAAGTGGCGTAGCCGTTTGTGCATGTGAAATTGGCACCATTGTCGCATGATCACTTTAAGTGCGATTTTCGCCGTACAAAGCAGTCAATCTATGCAAGCTAACATATTTTTAAAGCATCAAAGGCCTTTGCAGCGCACTTATTTTAAATATCTATTCCAATCATAATATTAAGATTTACTGGAAGTAAGTTGACTATTCAAGTAAGCAAACATCTGACATCACTTTTCCATTATATTCTTCCTTGTTTGTAAAGATTAACTTTGTCTGTAAGAAATTTAACTTTATACTACGCAGAAAAATGTTCTAATATACGTCAAGAATCAAATTTAAGCTCGTGTATTGCACAAACGGAAACTATATAGATAGCAACATGGACAGTAGTTACCGGATTTCATTAAATTGTCGACATTAAAATAGAAATTTAAAGAAGTTTTTGTCCTGTTTCAAAGACGAGAGAGTGATGGTGAAATAAATATACAGAAATAAATATGTTAATAAATAAAGATATGAACAGATTTCATAAGAAAATAAAATTGCTTTATTCTCTAATTGATGTTAAGACGTTGCTACTTTTCAAGTTGGAATTGAATTGGGACTAATATTAAATGTCACCATTCAATTAAAGAAAAAGAACGATTGACATTGGGGCTATTAGTAAAGTAATTGGAGGGAATAAGATAATTAATTAATAAGATAATTAAAATAAAAATAAGATATTAAAAAGATATTAAAAATAAGATATTATTATTAATAATAAAAATAAGATATTAATTAATAAGATAATTAAGGGAATAAGACGACGGGCTTCGTGGTGGAGTGGTTTATGTAATGGACTGCCGATCACGAGGTCGCGGGTTCGATTCCCGGTTGAGACAATCATTTGTGTGATATCCATAAATGTCATACAAATGATTGTACTGCGTCTGGGTGTTTTCTATGTACTATAAGTATGTATTTACAAAAGAAAAGTAGTATATGTAGTCTATCCGTATCTGGTTCCCATAATACAAGCATAGAAATTATAGCTTACTTTGGAACCAGAGGACGTTGTGTGAAATGTCCTGAATATTTATTTATTTATTTAATTATTCAGGTAGAGTCGCCTTTGCAAAGTGGTTATCCATAATTACTTAGTTGAAAAAGTGAAAAATATGCTTGTAAACACAGAAATACCACATGGTGGGTTGGCGTTTAAAATTGAGGACAAGTAACTTTAGCCTGACCTGGCTAAATCGTACTTCATAGAATAATTACTTTTCATATGACGTATCTGCCTTTATCATAGACAAACATAGATAAATTTTCACGCACACATAATTTAATTGTTTAATATTTCACATTTAATAAGTGTCTTGTAGCCGGCTTCTAGTGAAGTAGCAATAGACACTACATCTGATATATTATTTTTGCTAGTATATAACTAGTTAAGTTAATTATGTTACTTCCTGATTTTAAATTGTAGGTACACAACTTCAGATTAATCCGACATATTTGAGGGAGTGAAAATAATATGTTCAAATATGTATCTCGTTGCATATTTATACATACATAGATTAATGGACATACACGAATGAAGATACTAAAAACGTCCTAATATACTCTACAATGTATTTGCTTTTGTGAATACTACGTGATTGTAACAATAGTAAAGTACAAGGTACTATTTCATTGATACATACTTTTTATTAGCATCTTCGCATATTGCATCTAAGTGCGAATGCCTACCATACATTCTAACACATATGTGCACATAAAACCTCAGTTGAAACACTAAGACTTGTCAACACAACAAAGTTACTTCAACGCATTCATGGTTACATAAAAACCTATTAAAGGTCACAGCAAATGAAAATTTATCATAGATGTTTGCGCCATCTTCGTTAGATTGTGGTTGACCACAAAAATGTGGCTTTCGATTCGAAGGTTGCATAAAGCCTTTGCTTATTTTATCATTGTTGAATATCTTAGTAGAAACTGTACAATCGTTGAGAGCGCATGCGTGTCGGACCGCTCGCATTTTGCCGAATTACGCGCCACTTTTTAAATTAAAGTTGTTCTTTTTTTAAATTAATATCTTCTACTTATGAGGTGCCAGTGTGTGTGATAGTTATTTAAACTGTGTAAGATTATATAATATCGATATTACTTAATATCCAAATATTTATTAATAAACAAATTTTTTTTATATTACGTAATAGTGCTTACAGGACCGGTTATTTTTTGATTTGTTATAAAATTACTTGGTTTTAAAATTAAACTTGAGATTTTTTGAAGCTTTCTTCTTTTGGCGCGTTTGGAAAATATTTTGAGAGCATGTTGAGAGTAAATTTTTACGACTGGACTTTTAAAGCAAAAAAAGCCGAAATCTCGAAGACGCGCATAGAATACGCTCTACTTTTATTGTTTTATAATTATTTTGGTATTATATAAGAATATATCATAATATTATAAAGTATACATATTACACCGATTTCACGTACTTGCAATTTAGTTTCTAACCGCTTGTGGATGAGCGAGGGAAATGTCTAACATCCTATGAAATCTAACCGGATGGGCGCTCCTCAGCCGTGACCTATTTAATTAAATTATATAACTCTGATGTAATTATTGGCATTTAACCGAACATCGACCCATGATTTTAATATCTATATATTTTAACTCACGTTAAATAATAAAATAGACAAAGTTTTATTTTGAGAGCTGTTCGGTTACCTTTTTTTGTGCATATCATGCAATAATAAACGAAACGACTATTAATTTGTGTATCAAAAACACCAACATAGGTGTTGGTGTTTTTGTGCGTTTCGACAGTCTGAATTTAGTCAGGTATAAGTAGTCTGACGCTAAGTTTAGACAAAGAAGTATAACTTATTACGTGCTTACTTAAGTTGTTGTAGGTATTTAAGATATTTCGTTTCCGTATAAGATTTCACGCAACGTTCTCTATTCCCAAATTAAGCTACATTCTATACTTATAGGTATAGTTTTGTCAGAAATATTAGAATTTCCATAAATATCGATTTTAATATTTGATTCGGATATTCGAATCGATTATATATTTTGTATTTATTTGTTTGTAATTGTATGTTTTAAAGCATACACTTAAGAAATAAGCGGAAGTTACGTCGCAAATGTAATCACCTCGAGCTGTCAATTCTATCGGCATTTAAGCCTTTATGAGAAGACCTGTCTTGTCTCAGTATAATTTCGTTACAACACTAGAATTAGAAGAAGAAGAATAATTTCTATTTATATAACTACCAAGCTGTGCTTCGCAGTTTCAGTCGCATGTTTTTTAAAGTATTTTTCTTTTTTTTTCTGTGTAAGAAGCATTTCCGTACTTCAAGTAACTTTAAGAAACAATAAAAAGAAGTATTAGTAAAATCGATTTGGTTGTATTCGATATTTGCACTTAGCAACACGTTTCACGAGTTATTTCGAATTTAGAAAAAAATCCCCGTTTTTGCAACGTTATTCACTAAAGCGCGTGCGAACCTATTGGTTGCAGCGTAATGCCTTGCATTGCCTATAGCGTTCCTCAATAAATGTAAACTGAAAGAATTTTTAAATCCGAGGATGGATCGGAGATTATCGCGTTCAAACAAACAAACTAACTCTTCAGCTTTATAATATTAACACAGATATATACAAATTTTATAAAGAGGGAACGTTGTCTGTTTGTAACGAATAAACTCAAAAACGATTAGACGGATTTTTACTCTTACATAATTAGAATGCTTAATTATCCTTAAATAACATAGGCTATATTATCGCTGAGTAACGTTAGTGAATATGTTGCAGTAATTTCAGACGACACAACTTAGAAGTCGTAGGCAACAATAGAATTAATTAAAGATAAACTGCAAAATTTTTAATCTAATCTAGTCGCTTTTTGAAATTTATCTATTTTAAATATAAATCAATTAAGTTTTAGTCATTTAAATACACAAATCTAATGAATATTATTTCTACTTAATAAAAACATAGTTTTATTGCTCAATTGACCTTTGAAAAATGTGACATTTTGGATGTATGTAGTCTTCGTTTTTTTTTTCAGTGCTTAATTTTGTCTGCCAAGGTTATGTCTTTTACTTTTGTGCTTAACTTAAGATTATAGTTTATAAGTATATACTTAATGTCAGATTGCATTCTTTGAAATCCCATTTGGAGTTTTGTTTAGTAAGTTATTGTGTGGATTTGGCTAGTAGTATTAATGCTTCATTAGTTTTCAAAGTCAAGTTAAAGTCAACAAATTTTTATTACGTTTAATTTTTATTTCATGTTTGACAAATTCTTTTCAAAACTCACGTTTACTTAGAAATTTGAGGGATTTCCCACAGAGTTTTCCTCGATTTCTCAGGAGATAACCATCACATCCTGTCTTGGTGCCAATGTGAGCACACGGGAACCACCAACTTTCAAATAAAAAAGAATGATTAAAATCGCTTCGCCCAGATAGATGTTATGAAGTAACAAACATAAAAAATAACATACAGACGAATTAAGAACCACCTCCTTTTTTGAAGTCGGTTAAAATAGATTTTGATTTCTAGACAGTTGTGCATTTAATTTCACATAAATTCTATTTTCATAAGCAAATGATCTATGTATTCTCTCTCCAGCCTTTTAACGTCCCACTATTAGGTACAGCACTCATTCACCACTTTTAATAAGTCATCACACGGACATCAATGTATTGCGAAATATTAATTTCTTAAATTAGAGCTTTTATGCAAAAATGATAATTAAAACCTTTCTAAAAATTAATAATAGTATATATACCCGGCAAACGTTGTTTTGCCATACAAATGTCAAGGGGGGGGGGGGGGGTTAGTTGTTTAAAAAATAGATAGTAGCCGATTCTCAGACCTACGTATATAGAATTTTATAAAAATCGGTAAAGCCGTTTCGGAGGAGTACGGTAACTAACATTGTTACATGGAAATTTTATTATATATTAGATTACAGAATAACTTGATTTGATTACAAAAACTGTTCGCAAAATTATGTTTAAAGAACACATATTATGTTTAATTATCGTTGTTACATAAAAGTTTGCTTGTAATAT
This sequence comes from Orgyia antiqua, assembly GCA_916999025.1. Taxonomy (NCBI): domain Eukaryota; kingdom Metazoa; phylum Arthropoda; class Insecta; order Lepidoptera; family Erebidae; genus Orgyia; species Orgyia antiqua. The sequence continues at coordinate 25,844,227 of OU779868.1, forward strand.
TTTGTATTGCACAAAACAAAGGAAATAATAACATCTATAAGTAGCACATGAGAAAATACTAGAATTATAGTGATTAAGCTCTATCATCATCGTCATCTTTTTCCTGCCCCTATCCCACTATTTAAGGTCTGTGAAACATGTCTCTTTCTTTCATAGTCATATCTGTATTAACTTTTCTTTCGTTCATGTCTGCATTTACACTGTCCATATATCTTTTCTTATGTCTTCTTCTAGACATTTTTCCTTCCACATTTATTCGTAAAACGCTCCTAACGATATTAGCTTCCTCTCGTCTCATTAAATGACCATACCATAATAGTCGCTTATGCTTCAATTTTTCAGTCACTGGCATCACTTTCAGACTTCCTCTAATATATTCATTTCTATATTTTAACAGACTTCTTAAAAAGGAGGAGGTTCTCAATTCGTCTGTATGTTTTTTATATACATTTATCCATTCGCGTGACTCCACACATCCATCTCAACATTCGTTATATCTCGATTATATTCTTTCTGCTAATATTTGATTTGAGAGAAGAAGTAGTTATTCTCTTATTCTAGAAATTTCCCATAATAATTCTTTAATATCCTCATTTTGAGACCCTCATAGGAAACTTTCCAGATGTTTATATAGACTGATAATATATATTTCTTTTGTAAAAAAGTATAAAATCAGATGTCAATCAAATAACGAATTGCGTCAACAAAATAAAAATGCTTACGCAATCAATTCGTGATTACGAAGACGTGAGACATACCATCATGTCCACTAGAAACTACTTCGTAAATAATTATTCTGTAATTATATTCACAAGTGTGTGATGATGTTTCTTTTCACAAGCTTTTATTTCATTTCAACTGTCCCGAAGTATGGTATCGATTCTAAGAGCATAACTAAACTTGAGTTAACTTAAAAATGAAAATAACTCTTGGTGTTTTTAAATTAATTGGCTATTCTATTGTGCACATCTGTCTATAATAAATAGATTTATTATCATAAGTTCAGTTATTATTATAAGTTCAGTTAACATTGCTCTTGACACTATCATGAACTATCTGATTTGATCCGTCTTTTTATTTTTCTTGTTCAGTGACATATAAGTTATAAGCTTTTACCTTTTACTTTATTCCTGATTGCTATTAGATAATGTTCACAACTTGTTGTAAATTCTTCAACCATATTTTTATAACGATCTACTCAAGTATAATCACTGACCGAGTTGTAAACGACAGGCATGCCATTTATTTCTAGTAGGGTAAACTATCGTATTTAGTACCACTTATAATAATATGTATTATCTTCTTAATTCAACTTAATTATATATTATTTAAACGTATTTAATCTGGGTACTAGATATCTTAATAATATTTTTTGACAATTTTAAAAATAATTGAAGACTAACTTTCGCAGTAAATATTTAAGTTAAATCTGTAATTTTAACTACATTCTCATCATTAGTTCTTGAAATTTTGAATAGTTCTTCAAGTAAAAAATAAAACAAAAAATAACATAAATTAATGTTTAAAAGAGAAAATCCTGTACTTCAAATTATCTATAGTAATTATTATAGAAAAACACTACCTACGTGTGAACTATAAGTATAAAATCCAGATTGGCAAGGTTAAAATATATGTGCGTGTGATTCACGTCTTAAAAACGAAAGTTTGTGACGATACGTCACTTTGTTGTGTAATAAGTCAATATTATTATAAAGATAAAAACCCGGTTTGTACACATTTTTGCATGGAAAGAATTTTATGAAGCAATGATACCTATAATTTTAACTGAAGTATTTGTAATCTAATTAAAGGTCCATTAAATTTTATCTTGGATCTGATAATTTTGGAATTCACTACTCTTTCTTTTTAAAACATACTGTCAGTTTATATACGTAAATCGTGGTATCCAACCGTGGTATCCGTGATACCCAGTTTTTTTTTAATAAATATGAGTACTCTGTAAATTTTTTTTTTAAACTTTTGTATTAAACAAAAATTTATAAAAAGAGTAGTTATAAAAATTGTAAAGTTACATTAGCAAAAATTATATTAATTTAGTTAGTTAGGCTCTACGATATTATGAACAACCTTACAGTACTTATAACTTACGGCCTTATGACCTATATTTATATTGCCGTCTCTATTTTAAACAAAAATATAAGTAATAAATAATATAATTACACAGTGACAATAACAACACACTTTACCCTATCTCTCATTTTAGCTCTCGTCACCTCATTAGGGCAATCGGGTCCGACAGTCCGACTACTAGCAATCTAAGATAGTGATTACTTAATAGATGTGCAAACTTTAATAGCAATAAAAGTGAAACAGTAAATATGTGGCGAAAGTTAGTGTGTGTTGTATTCATTGTGTTATCCTGGATTGGGAGTACAGCGACAGTCAACTATCAACATAACCTCGGCAATGGAATTGGAAAAACAGGTATTTTTGGTTTTGTTGCAGTATATCTAAAATAGTTCGAATACTTTTCTTTTCTATTTATTTGTAGTACCTAGGATTTTACAATATAACTAGCTGACCCGGCAAACGTTGTTTTGCCATACTAAAATAAAAGTTTGAAAAATAGATGTTGGCCGATTCTCAGACCTACTGAATATGTATGCAAAATTTGAGAAGAATCGGTCAAGCCGTTTTGGAGGAGTACGGTAACTAACACTGTGACACGTGAATTTTATATATTAGACTAGCTGACCCGGCAAACGTTGTTTTGCCATACAAAAAAAAAAGTTTGAAAAATAGATGTTGGCCGATTCTCAGACCTACTGAATATGTATGTAAAATTTGAGAAGAATCGGTCTAGCCGTTTCGGAGGAGTACGGTAACTAACACTGTGACACGTGAATTTTATATATTAGATATGATTGTTGTTTTTATAAGTGTGTTTGTACAAAAATCAGTACATCTGTATTCTGGTACCTAATAGTATAACAATATATTATTATATGCCCTTCTCCGTGTGGTGACGAATTTAGAATACAAGTGTCACCACCCCACCTCCTCCTAAGGGTGGTGTAAAAGTCAGCTAAGGGATATTGCGCACAGATAACACCCTCTGTGAGAGACGGAAAACTCGAAAATAAACTCTGTGCCAACACGCCTGGTCAGCGCGGCACAGTAGACCATAATCCCTCCCAAAGTGGAGGAGGCCCGTGCACAACAGTGGGACGTAAATGGGCTGGAGAGAGAAAGATATATGCCCAGCTTAGCTTGAGATCAGAGGTAGTTGTATAGTAGTAAGATTACATTTTTACATGTACTCGTAAGTGGAAAAAATTAAACAAGGCAAGTCCGGTAATGTAATAATTCACAACGCTATGCTTTCTAAATTCATAATTATAATTATTTCATTAATTTTATTAGATTTTTTTACATTAAAATTATATCTTACTTTGTGGTTTCAATTAATAAGGCAAAATAGTGTAAATAAGGTGGATTTTTGTGGAGAAATCGTAAAAACGTAATATAATAAAAATTAGCAAAATTAGCAAATCTAGTAGGCTGCCAGACTGGAAAAAATTTAAAGGGGAAGGTAATTTTTTTCTTTTTAGTGCATTACTTAATTATTGTATTCGAAGTTTTTTAATTTTTTTCATATCTTATTTAAGTTACATATTTTATTCATATACTTGCTTATTATAAAACAAAGTCGTTATTTTTGTATGTATGTCCCTATGTGAGCTTTTTTCTTTAAAACTACGCAACGGAATTTAAGGCGGTTTTTTTTTATAGATAGGTTCAAGAGGATGGCTTTTTGTGTAATTTGTTAAAGTTTAGTATCTTAATTCCACGCGTACGAAGTTGCAGAAAACAGTCAGCAATGTATATTTCCATCCATCCATCAGTCTCTCTCCGTCCACTGGTGGATATAGGCCTCCCCCACAGAACGCCACAACACGCGGTGTTGTGCCGCCTGCATCCAATGTCTCCCCGCGACCTTGACAACATCAATTTCAATAACGTTTATAAACTCGATGTACTACACATAGCTGACCTTTTTTTAAACAGTTTCCTAATGTTAGCATGATGGATTTAAATGTCACATGCGACAAAATAAATCTAAATATAATTGTATTGTATGTTACAAAATAATGATACATTCATACTTGTATAGAAGTTATTGCTTAAGATTATTAGATACTGTGTTATTAGAGTAAGAATTATATAAATGGATAACTTAACTTAACTTCAAATTATGATTCCATATTACCTGATGGTAACCGGCAATGGAATCTATGATGGTAAGGCCCATCAACAAATTGTTGAAGTATTCGATATGTTGCCACAACCGCAGCCAATTGTATTACCGAAGCCAAGCGGATAATTAAAAAAAAAATCGCATAATCGTTTATTCGATTTTCAAATTTTTTTTATTTCCCAGTAATAAATAAGTTCCTTGTGATTTCCTTCGAAAAGAAGCCTATTTATTATATTTTCGAACGCGTCTACATTGTTAGTCTCGGGGAAGACAGATATCGGCCAATTATTCCAGACCTTACATAAGACCTCTATGAAATCTATCGTTGCTTGTTTTGTGTTCTTATTTCGCGCGAAAAATACCATCATTGGCTACCATTGTAAGAAATTCAAACTTTTAAAAATATGTACCTTAGCTGATAGCACTAATGAAGTCCGGAATTTAGGATTTAGGAACAGAGAACTTGGTGCGAAATATGGTTAAAGTTTTTAATTATTCTCATGTAATTGGGATCGTTCCAAGTCATAGTGATACGAATAACGTACTTGAAGTAGCAGTGATGTGCAACAGACTTGGAGCTTATATGATACTAGCTGTCCCGGCGAACTTCGTACCGCCAATTAAAGTTTTTATCATCATCTTCATCATAACATCATGCCTTTTTCCCATGGGGGTAGGCAGAGACTATAGAGCGCCATCTGTTACCATCCAAACAATAAAGCAATGGCTTAATAGGAATAAAGTTCAAATTGACTCTACGTTTTAGTTATAAAACGTTTGTATGGGAAAAAGAAAAGGGCTGTTTTAGGGTCTTTCTGGCAATTATTCGAATTTTTGTCGCCGTAAAAACTATCCTTGAACTTCAACAAACATTTTAAAAAAGAATTGGCCGAATTGGTCCAGGCGTTGTTGAGTTATGCGCTTACCAACACATTTTGCGATTCATTTTTATATTACACTAGCTGTCCCGGCAAACGTTGTTTTGCCATACTAAAAAAAAAAAACAAAAAAAGATTTGAAAAATAGATTTTGGCCGATTCTCAGACCTACTGAATACGCATGTAAAATTTGATAAAAATCGGTCAAGCCGTTTCGGAGGAGTACGGTAACTAACACTGTGACACGTGAATTTTATATATTAGATATGAATATTGGTATGTTGTTACCAATCTATATACCTACATTATTGAATATGAATTATACTAATATGAGCAAACATGTCTAAAAGAACTAAATTAGGAATGAAATTTTACAATTTTATAAGTATCAGGATATCGATAGAGGTTAAGCTAAAAAACTGAACTTTTTGTCTTGAAACATGAGTCTAATAAGGAGTTTTTAATGTGACAACTTTAAACAAAGTTGTTTCACAGACTGCCATTGTGATGAGGTCATTTACTCTGAGTAGCTAATCTTTACAACACGACCTTGACCATAACATTACTAATAAAAGAATATCGTTCTATATTTAAAAATGTGTTAGTGATTACTTTAATTTCGTTTACGGCAATTTATTACGCGCTTTTATTAGTTCGGTACATGTCTATAACTATATTAATCTATGTAACGGAATCACGTTAAAGATGGCAATGTTTAAGATTTTTTTACATTTGAAAGTAAAAAAATCTTAAACATTGCCATCTAACGTGACAATGCTTCCAGCGTTCGGGGCACTTTACCAGTTGAGGACGATGCGAAGGAATATTTTGACGCATATCTTATTTTATTTTATTTGTTTTCTTTTACATTTTCAGTTTTGTACATACTATTTGATAACTAGATGTGCCCACAACTCCGTCCGCGTGGATCGATTTTATTTCGATCGACCCTATAAATTTTTTTATTCTTTTTTTAGCCGCTAGATGGCGTTGCAAGGAACCAAATTGAGAAATTTCGTATTATATAAATATCTCTTGATCGAGTGGACCGATTGCGATTAAACAAAGACTAAGTAATACCTTGAGTTATGTAGAATTTTTTACGTATAACATTTATATTTATAAGTGTTGTACATTTTACGTGATGCGTGCACAGACAAAACATCTAATTCTAAACAGACAAACAGACAAAAATTTCAAAAATGCTGGAAATGGGTTCTGTTGGTTGTTCTTTAACTCTCTGGCAATTTTTTTTTTAAATACAGCTAAAGTACAAAAATTTCTTTTCTACAGATTATTAGATATGTATAGTTTAATTTTTTTTTAAAGTTTGCACATATTATGTTATTAAAAAATCTTTAAATATTTCTTATCCACTTACAGTAGTCGGTTTAATATTATAATATTAAGGATTTTCGAGCGTGTTTTTGGTTAGTTAGTTTTTGAACCAAGTATTTTTTTTTTAAATCGGCATTTTGATTTAATACGTTGTTAGGAATGCATCATCTTGATTGACATAAGTTGCCTATTTCTTAAATTTTATTCTTAAGGGCCTACATCAATATTATCGTCGACATGTACATATTAACACAGCTAGTAGGTATAGAAAATGAAGAATTAGGGATATTTTTTTTGTTTACTCAAAATCTACTAATATATTTTAATTCTGATTTACGTGTTTCTATATATAATAGTTACTTATGTTTTTAAAGTTATTTCATTAGATAATACGCGATAATAGACCGACAAATGAAAAAAATAAAAAATGAGAGAGGTTGTTTCGCTAAGATTTTCTATCGAGAAAACTTTTTTCTTTCTTTCTTTCTTTCTTCTTCTTTCTAGAAAAATGCACGATGCTTTTTTGGTATCCTCTTAAGACGTAGTTATTCTGAGGTGCTGTTATATATATTAGACAAGTCAAGAACACATCTTCATTAGCTCCAAATCGTTAGGTATATTACTAACGTGTGATTTATGCTTCTTAAAAAGGTGAAGGCAATTAGGATGGTTGAGCCATTTAATCTACGTGTGAATTCACGAGGCCAACGTTTATGGACTCATTAAAGTGCTCATTGGTACATGTTTGTAGGTATTTATGTTCGAGTGCAATCAAATCTGAGGTTAGAGGATCGATTTGTGCATCAGCCAAAGTATGTAGGTTGAAATTTAATGCAGTTCAGAATCTAGAAATAAATTTTAGCAGAAAACATCGCTTAAAATGTTAGAGAAATAATACTGAAATGGTTCTATGAGAGATAGTCTTTAGAGTTCAATGTATTACTGAAACTTCGATGTCAGTCCGTCCGTCCGTCAGTCACCAGGCTGTTTCTTTGGAACGGTGATAATTAGAGAGCTATAAATTTCACAGTTTATGTATATCAGATAATAAATAAATAATAATAAATAAATAAATATTCATGGACATTTCACACAACGTCCTCTGGTCCCAAGCTAAGCTTATATGCTTGTGTTATGGGTACCAGAATACGGATATAATACATAAACTACTTTTCTTTTGTAAATACATACTTATAATACATAGTAAACACCCAGACGCAGTACAAATATTTGTATGACTATTAAAAACATCACACAAATGATTGTCCTGACCGGGAATCGAACCCGAGACCCCATGATAGGCAGTCCGTTATATGAACCACTACACCACGAGGCCCGTCAAATGATGACGAATATATTATGATAATAAGGGTACAACCGGCTATTTCTTTTTGTACAAAATACAGGGTCGGCGACGCGCGGGTGATACCCCTGGTGTTACAGACGTCTATAGGCTACGGTAACCGCTTTCCGCCAGGCGGGCCGTACGCTTGTTCGCCAACTCAGTAGTATAAAAAAAAAACTTTATTTCTTTCTTACAGACTAATACTACAAAGATTTTATAAGATTTGGTTTATCTTTCCTTTTTTAGAGAGAAAAATGCTTACAAAGTTAGTTTTCCGATTAAGGTAGAGCTGAAGTAGCTTGGCAACGGAATTTAGTTGCCTCTGGTACCAAGCTAAGCTTAAATGTTTGTGTTGTGGGTACCAGAATACGGATAGAATACTTAAACTACCTTTCTTTTGTAAATACATATGTATTTATAATACATAGAAAACACCAAGACGTAATACAAACATTTGTATGACAATTATAAATATCACACAAATGATTATCCCGTACGAGAATCCAACTCGCGACCTCTCGACCACGAGGCCCGTTGTGTATATGTAGTATATCCGTATTCTTGTACCCATAACACAATCATATAAGCTTAGCTTGGGACCAGAGAATGTTGTGTGAAGTGTCCATTAAGAAAAATCCAAGAAATTAATTTCTCTGTAGATTATAATCTCTGCTTTTTCTCAATGCTTTCAATATGATTATTATATATGCTTTGAATTATTATATCGTTAACCTCAATTTCAATATTTTAAATTCGTTTTGTAGCAACTAGTTTTTGCGAAACTGTCGAGAATCTGCCGATAAACCTGTTATTAAAGGACATCAACACTAGATTTTAGCTTAAAACCGGACTAGATTTTTATAATGAACTACCAATTTAATTTCAACGGCCTCAATTTTGTACGGATGGAATTTAAAAAAAAAAACCGTTTTTGCAGCATTTTACAGTGATGCTTCGCTCCTATTGGTCGCAAAGTGATGTTATAAAACCTATAGTCTTCCTCGATAAATTTACTATCCAACACTAAAAGAGTTTCTCAAATCGCCCCAGCGGTTCCTGAGATTGGCGCGTTCGATCAAACAAACAAACTCTTCAGCTTTATAATATTAGTATATAAATATGTATGAATATAAAGTAATTTATTAATTTTGCAATTGACATGCTATGCTTTTACTTAATAAATCAAATCGTGGTGGAAAAAGTAATCTAGTTTGGTTACTTTGAGCACGACCGCAATAAGCTCATTTGGCAGAGCTACGGAACGGTATTCCGAGGTCGTGGGTTCAAGTCCCGCTTGCGGTGATCAACTTTTTCCACCACAATTTGATTTATTAAGTAAAAGCATAGCATGTCAATTGCAAAATTAATAAATTACTTTAGTTATAACAGTCGCGTCATTATTTTCAGCCCAATTGTATTCTGTAAAGAATACTATGTGGCTGGTCGAGGCGTTGCAGGTCAAAATACGATGTAAACTCAATCGAGTGACGATTGTGGTGATCTAATTTTGTTACTGTGAGCACGACCGCAATAAGCTCAGTTATCAGAGCTACGGAACGGTATTCCGAGGTCGTGGGTTCAAGTCCCGCTTGCGGTGATCAACTTTTTCCACCACAATTTGATTTATTAAGTATGAATATATCAATATTTATTAAAATTATCAGTTTTACAAAGAGTTGAATGAGAACACACTAAACTAACATAATTACTTATCACAATTAGCCTGGTTTTTCAATTCCTTACGCACCATCTCTGTTCGGGCAATAAGAACTTTGCGTTCACCCTGGACTGCAGGAACCGCGGTATTAATTTGTCTTTACACGGATAACCTACAACTCTAGTCCACTAACCTAAAGAAACATAACTAGAGGCTAAAGATACCTACATCTTTCCGCATAGAGTGAAATCAAGACGCGTTTAATTTTAATCGTAGCGTGACATAGAATGATTACATGATTACGCAATTCGTGTGATCCCGCGTAATTCGAATTCAACCTGATCATAATTATAGAGAACAACTTTAGATTATTATGATAAGCTGTTGCCTGCACCTTCGTACACATGTTTAGGAAAGAAACCTTAACAAATTAAACAGAAAGTCCATCCTCTTGAACCACAAAAAAAAATACCAACACCATTAAAAAAATCGCATCAAAATCCCTTCCGTAAATAATAATATATATAAAAATTACGACTTTATTTTATAATAAGTAAATATTTAACTTTTTTCTCAGTAATTACAATTTGTTAAGGTTTGGTGGGTTAGAATACTAGTATATAATAATCACAACTAGCGCTATATTCAATCATAGATTTAACCGCTCGGCTACCTTATAATTTCCGAAGCAATTTCTTAGAGATGATGACACGCAACTTCAAGATACGGTCTTGAAGTTGCGTGCGTGACCTAGCTTCTTGTCTAGAATGTTGTAATCCTGTTTAGAATTATCATGGTGCAATATTTACCACTCAGTTCTATCAGTTCAGTCTTTAATTCTTCGACCTAACAGGTGTAGTTAGGCCTTACTAGCTAACCCGCAGAAAAAGGTACGAATCCAATGCTTATACGCGGTCTTATTCATAATGATTTATCGGAGGTTTAAAAGTTCGCTAAAATCGGTCGCGAAAATTGTCAAAATTTGTTATTCATAATAGTCTTTTTACGCTAAAAAGTTTATTATCTCTCCGATAAAATCTCCGTTTAAACCTCTGATAAGTCATTATGAATAAGACCAATAGTGTTTCATAATGTACAGTGTCGTCTCTTAGAGTGTGTGTTAATATTATGCAGTGCGTGTGTACCTACTGATCAATCCGTGTCGTAATGGATTGAAAATAGAAGTCCATCCCATTTTCACTCCAGGTTAAGAGCGAGCTAAATAAATATAATAAATATTCACGGACATTTCATATAACATCTTGTGGTCCCAAGCTAAGCTTATGCGCTTGTTTTATGGGTACTAGAATGCGGATATACCATGTAAACTAGTTTTACTACTTTTCTAATACATAGAAACTCCCAGACGCAGTAGATACAAACATTTGTAAGACGATTAAAAATATCACACAAATGATTGTCCCGAACGGGAATCAAACCCGCGAGCTCGTGAACGGCAGTTCATTACATGAACAACTCGACCACTAGGCCCGAGGCTAAAGGACAATATGCAGCACACGCCAACACGCCTGGTCAGCATGACATAAGCTTAAGTAAAGCAGATACCCTCACGTAATTAAAGATGTCTGTGCCCAATAATGGTATAAATGCACTAGACCGAGATTATGTTATGTGTGTGTGTGTGAATCATATTTAGGGTATGCTAAATGTTAATCTTATCTAAATATTAAATATCTAATCTAAATAATTTTAGACATTCATATTTTTGACAATATTTAAAATTATATTATTTAAATAAGGTTAACACACACTTTTTAAAATCCAATTTTTGGCAAACGATTAATTGCATAACCATTAAAATCAACGATGACAAAAAAATAAACAAATATAACCTATTATTTTTAATCTATGACATAATTTAAATTTGACATTTAAAATTTAAAGAATTTCGTGCCGTATGATATTTTGAATATTAAATTGCATTTCTAGTCCGTTCACGATTGTATAACAATTTATCATAATATGTTAGATGACACGGCTATTCTTTAATCGTTTAATTTTTATGCAAATATATGACCTTTATTTCCCAAAAATTTTATATTAGCCAATTTTTATTAATTGCCTACTGGATTTTTGTGTAACATCACGAAACAGTTTTTTAAATTTAGAATTCCATTGTAGTATTATGCAAAGGATCAGTTCGAATTTTAAAAACTGGCTAAGTTAGAGTTAGACTCGTGCTCGAAGAGTTTCGTACCATTAATAGCATAACATCATGTCATCAAGGTTCTTGTAGTTTGGGAGCATTCTTATATACCTACGTAATAATAGTTATTCTAATCTGGTTTTATTATTAGTTGTTATAGCAAATAGAAAGCTAGCTTTCTAGCTTCCTTTCTTAAGATAAGAAGCTACCCTTCTTAAGATACTGTCTGGTTGTAGACGGACGGACAGACAGGGAAGATTCAATACTAGAGTCACGTTTTATCTTTTGGTACGGAACCCTATAAATGATTGAAATAGAATCCCGATTTGAAATAAATTCTGAGCACGTAATTTTTTCGATTCTGAATTTAAAAATGGAATGTCAAGTTGTTTTTTTTTTTGTTACAGAATGTTCGAGCTGTACCGATGACGAACTTGGAGTGACGCGGTGGACAATGCCTCTGCTAAAGTCTGGCGAAAAGAAATACTATTTGGGAATATTTTTCAAGGTAAAAAGGATAATTATGCTAACGCAATGAATTTGTATATTTTTATTTTAATATTTTGTCGTCAGCATCGCAATGCAATGCGATTCTAAAAGAGTATTTAAGAAGTAGCATAAAATATTTGTTTATAAAAGGCAGCAAAATATTTTCACAAATATAAGTAGTAAGAAAGAAGAACTGAAACTAATCTGGCAAGTAACACTTATTAATATAGAGCCATTATAAAAAATAAAATTTTAACTATTTTTTTTATAACAAAAGAACGACTCATATTCTAAATATTTTTTTAAAACCTGCTTTATTCTTTTAATGTACCAGATAAGGCTGCAAGACTAGGATCAAAATTAATGAATTACGGAACTAAATACAATTGTCTTATCACATAGTAGACTACGGATAGAAAGTTATGACCTCAAACTAAAGCCTTCACGTCTGGCAGCTTACCCTGTATGCCTGTGCCTATTTGTGTAGGCTAACGGACAACACTGCATTGTCGAGATAACATTCATACAATTAAAAAAAAAAATAACGGAAGGAATGCCATAGATGCAATTCCAAATTTATAATTAGAGAATTTCATGAAGTTTTAATATGCACCAGATTTCTTAAATTTTTAAAATTTGATTTGAAAGAAAGATCAAAGCGGTCAAATACGAGATTCTCACACGTAGTGTTCGTAATATTCTCGTCTAAAAATAATGGGATCAGGACAGGGGAGTGGTGATGATGTGTATTTGTTGTTCTAGCATCCACTGATCTATATAAACTGCAAATTTTTAGTTCTCTAGCTATCACCGTTCCAGAGACATCTACACCACAGCGGATGGACGGACGGTAAACATTGTAATAGTCCCCTGGTCCCTTGGCCCCCTGGTACTGCATTTTGACTAGAACTTAAAACTTACAGAATTTTATTTCCGTTTTCACCACCGTGTACCCTTAGACATACGTACTAAACGGCACAAATATACCAGATGGTTGGTTGACGTATAAAATTGAGGATAAGTAACTTCAGCCTGGCTAAATCGTACTTCATAGAATAATGACGTTTCATAATATGACATATAGCCTGTATCGTAGACACACATAGATAGATTGTTACACACACAGATACGTAAGTGGCTTCCAGCCGGCTGAGTAATGTAGCCATAGATACTAAATCTGGTATATCCGTACTAAAGGGTATATTAGATAACCTTCAAATTTCAGACTTTGTATGTAAAATTTATTTTGTTGTGTCTAAAATTCTTACTTTTACTACAGAAAAGTAACGATTTCCTTGACATATTAAGTACACATGATTTCCTGAAAGCGTACACTTATTGACATTTAGCAGAGGAAATGACAATTTGCACATTTAAATGTAATGCGATACTTAAGGACCTACATCAATATTATCGTTGACATGTACATATTAACACAGCTAGTAGGTATAGAAAATGAAGAATTAGGGATATTTTTTTGTTTACTCAAAATCTACTAAATATATTTTTTTTTATAAATATTCAAGACATTTCACACAGCGTCCTCTAGTCCCAAAGTAAGCTATATTTCTATGCTTGTATTATGGGTACCAGATACGGATAGACTACATATACTACTTTTCTTTTGTAAATACATACTTATAATACATAGAAAACACCCAGACGCAGAACAAACATTTGTATGACAATTAGAAAAATCACACAAATGATTGTCCCGAGCGGGAATCGAACCCGCGACCTCTTGATCGGCAGTCCGTTACCAGAACCACTACACCACGAGGCTCGTCGATTTTAATTCTGATTTACTTGTTTCTATATATAATAGTTACTTATGTTTTTCATTAGTTAATACGCGATAATAGACCGACAAATGAAAAAAATAAAAAATGAGAGAGGTTGTTTTGCTAAGATTTTCTATCGAGAAAACTTTTTTCAATCGCGTTTCTGAGTTTATGCGATCCTAGATCATATATTGAAAAAACATATACTTAAAAATTAGAGCTCTAGCCATTCAATCTAAAGAAACAATGAAAACTTAGTACGTAGAAAATTAGTTCGGAACGTATCTGTCAATGTATTAATCTATGTAACGGAATCTTTGAAAGTTAGTTTCATCCACTTGCAGTAGTCTGATTGAAATATTCAGGATTTTCAAGCGTGTTTTGTAGTTTTTGAACAAAGCAAATTTTTTATTTTTAAAAATACTTAAATATGAAGGGGAAGACTGTGCGAAAATATTTACGATTATTAACTGGTGCACCTAATCGATAGGTGTATTGCGTTTCTCTGTTCACGTGTTAACACTGCTAATCGATTTGATTAATCATTCAAGTACAAGCCTGAAACTAATTGCCTACTAGAGTTCGCTGCAAATACGGGTTTTTTTTTATTCCTGGAAATCTATTTAATAATAATAATAATAAATATTCATGGACATTTCACACAACGTCCTCTGGTCCCAAGCTAAGCTTATATTGCTTGTGTTATGGGTACCAGAATACGGATATAATACATGTACTACTTTTCTTTTGTAAATACATACTTATAATACATAGTAAACACCCAGACGCAGTACAAACATTTGTATGACAATTAAAAACATCACACAAATTATTGTCCTGACCGGGAATCGAAGCCGAGACCTCATGATCGGCAGTCCGTTATATGAACCACTCCACCACGAGGCCCGTCTATTTATATTTAGCTATATTATAAAGTTTTATATGTATGTCTCTATGCGAGCTTATATCTTTAAAACTACGCAACGGACTTTGATGCGGTTTTTCTAATAGGTAGAGTGGTTCAAGAGGGTGCTTTTGTTTGTTAAGGATTTTTTATTTTATGAATTTCACGCGTATATTTTCAAAATTTTACGTTTCAGGCCTAGGTAGGTCCTTGGTTTTACAACAATGGAACTGAACTTTTATTAATAGCTTAAAAAGATGTTTCAAAATAAAATTATGACAAAGCTTAAGTAGCTTGTTTAACAGTAAGAAATCGTTAAGCAAAGTAGGAAGTAAGAACCTTTTGATTAGGTATTTGCAGTTTTTGTCCGTACGCTTTCATTCTTGTTATTTTGCAGAACAATTACCAGTAGCAGATACTATTCATGGACTAAGACAATAGATAGATGGATGATATTATTGTTCTAAAACTAGTATAACATTTAGTCATTATTCTTCTGCCCTTATTCCGTTATTCGGTGTCAGCGCAACATGACTACTGGTTCATGTTGCGTTAGGATTTGGCAGATTTTTCCGCGTCAGGCCGCCCGGTCGGCCGCGGACGTCTAGGTAGGAAAAAAATTGCCGCCCACGTGGTACTTTGGTACTCACAACAGTAGATTATCGAGAGGCCCGAGAATAAAACGATACATTTTTATAAATTTTTGGCATATTTTTAGCAGTATAAAGATATAGTTACTAACGAACTTAGGACGTTCCAAGGACATCATCTCCATTATCACTAAACAAACATAGTACGTGGGTGTTAACGTGGGCAGAACTTTAACTAGGTACCTATAATAAGAACATTCATAGAATACAAAATAGTATATCTATACTAACACTAGTTGACCCGGCAAATGTTGTTTTGCCATACTAAAAATAAAAAGAAGGTTTGAAAAATAGATGTTGGCCGATTCTCAGACCTACTGAATATGCCTGTAAAATTTCATAAAAATCGGTCAAGCCGTTTCGGAGGAGTACGGTAACTAACACTGTGACACGTGAATTTTATATTTAAGAGATTATAAAACTGAAGAGTTTGTTTGTTTGAAGGCGCTAATCTCAGGAACCGCTAGTCCGATTTTAAAAATGCTTTGATTGTTGGATAGTACAAATATCGAAGAAAGCTATAGGCTATTATAATAGGAGTGAAGCATAAATTGAAAATGTTGCAAAAATAGGGTAAATTTTCTAACATCCACGCGTACGAAGCCCCGAGCAACAGCTATCCTAATCCTAATAATATTACAAATATGAAAGTTTGTATGGATGTTCGTTACTCTTTCAAGCAAAAACTACTGAATGGATTTTAATGAAACTTTACAATAAATGTATATATACATCAGAATCAGAATACATCAGAATAACATATAGGCTACTTTTTATCCTGAAAGAATGCGATGTTCCCGTGGGATAATAAAAAACGGACAGATCCTTTTTACCGCGGGTAACACCGCGGGACATAGCTTTATACTAATAAATATTCGTTCTCTATGTCAATGTCACGAGTAACGTGTTAGAATAAAATTAACAATTGAGGTAATAATTCTCACGATTAATCGTTAAAATTCACGGACAAATCAATAAAATCGATTAAAATCGGTTTGCAATACACCGTAATATGAGAACGCGTGCCCGTCATAACTAGTGACGTAATTCGATGTGGCGCGAAATGATCGATCGAGTAAGAGCTTTCGCTTTCTCGATGTCTGACGTACATTGTATGACCAGTATTATTTACTGACATACTTATTCAACTACAACTATAATTTATAAATATTTCTTAGACATCGTGACATGCCTCTTTCACACGTCATATAAATCAGGCTATTTTACACGAATTCAGGTCATAGTTTATGTAGAAAATACAGATGTTCAAATTTTTTTTATGTATTTTTTAAGCTATTGTATAGCTTCTATCGCGGGCCTTGAGCGTGGAGACTAAAACCACAAAATTCGAAATTTAAATTCCGTTGGTAACGAATAAACCTTACATTATCGGCGTTACTGCGCATGCGTAATCCCCTCTTCGCCCCGCTATTTATTTCATACTGTTGATACCAAGGGTAAACGCCTTCCTCAAATTAAACAACGTATTAAAATAAGGATTTTGAATCGACAACATATCGCTCCTTGAATACAACGGGGCCACAATTAAAAAAAATGAAAATCGTTTTATTGCAAAAATGACACTTGAACCGACTATATTTTATAGTGAAAAAAAACTCCCATCATTTTTGCTTAAATTATATCCTAAATGTTCAGTTAACAGCGTATGTTATTAATTTAATTTTTTAGATTTTAATAATATAAAATAATGTCAAAACTAAAATTGTTCTTGTTCTTGTTTGATGGCTTCTTTAGAAGCGACTTATCGTAGTGTTTAAGTCGCGACTCTGCCAGTATCCATATTGATAGTGTCACAAACTAAAGGGGTTGTGGTGTTTGTCTACCAACGTGTAGATCGGTTGAAATTTTGGGAGATTCCGACAACCAAGGTAATTTATTTAGAAATTTAAACTATATACAGACCAATACTGAGTCAGGAGGTAAGTATACTTCTTATCTACAATAAATTACATAAAATGTTAGTAAATGTTAAAAACTTATCACGTATCTACAGTCTAATATTATTTTTTAGGGGAAAAAGTACAAACAAAGAATAAGTGGTCAACAACGCCTTCATCCAGACCGCATTCACAATAAAACTAAAGTTGTATACCAACAGATTGACATTTGACATTTAATTTAAAACAGATTGACATTTGGTTGACAATCGGTATTTTATCATAATTACCATAAAAAATGGACAGATGTAAGCATCAGTAAATAAGGATTATTAATCTTATTTTAGTTTATGGTGTGTAGATTCTTGCATAAATAAAATAAATAAATAATTATAAATACATAAGTAGATAAAAAAATGCTATGCAATAGCTTTACCGCAGTAGTCCCCGAGTGCCACACATCTTTTTTTTATGTACGAGTGGTACATAAAAAAAAGATGTGTGTCTATCTCTCTCCACCACGTACCTCTGTTGGGCACGGGTTTCCTCCACTTTAGGAGGGATTATGGTCTTCTGTGCCGCGCTGACCAGGCGTATTGACATAGGGTTTATTTTCGAGGTTTCCGTGTCTAACAGACGATTTAATAATGTACCTACTTACAGTAAAATTAAATAAACATACTTCAGAATTGTTCAGAACTAATATTGGGCCTTGTGGTCGAGTGGTTCATGTAACGGACTGCCGTTCTCGAGATTCGATTCTTTATGGGCAATCATTTCTGTGATATTCATAAATGTCATACAAATGTTCGTACTGCGTCTAGGTGCTTCTGTAAGCATGTATTTACAAAAATAATATACATATATTATATCTATCCGTATCTAATAAACCTATAACACAAGCATAGAAGTATAGCTTACTTTAGGACTAGAGGACGAGGTGTGAAATGAAAAACTAAATTCCCCTTTGACAAATACAGATCTCTTTACAAATAACTTAGCTAAGTTGATATAGGTATACCTATCCATAAACGTACTTTGAATAACTTTCTTACAAGAAAACCACACGGGAATCTAACCCGAGACCTTACGATAGCATGTAAAGATCTGCACCTAAGTCACATATATTTATTACATTACATTAGATACTTGGAAGTCAACTATTTACGGTTGGTTGCCTTCATTAGTTACGGTTTCAGATCTGAGTATTCTGTGCTACATTTCTGTCATTTCTATAATTGTATATATTGTTAATAAAACTTTCTGTTTCGTTTTCTTTCTTTTTCTCTCCTTCCCAGCCCATAAACATCCCACTTTTGGACAAGCGCCTCCTTCGCTTCTAAAGGGATTTAGATCCACTGTGCCGCGCTGCCCAGCCGTGTTTATTTTCGAGATTTCCGTCTCCCATAGGATGTTATCTGTTTACAAATTGCTTTAGTTGGCTTTTATGGGGCAGGAAACGGGGTGGTGACACTTGTATTCTTAATCCTTACACGGGTGTGTTTGTTTTCTTTTTTTGTGGGAATATTTTAATAAATATTATAGACTTAAAATCAGTCATTGTAATAATTTTATAATTAATAGGATGCACAAATAACGTATCAAAGTTTTTTATAAAATAGGTATATTTATGTAAATACATAATTTGCTTTTTTAACACAAAAAATCACCTAAGTACGAGGTGGCCTCGGGCAATAAAGGTTCTCGTTAGAAAAAAAACTTTAAAAATAAAAACTGCATCAAAATACATTGCGTAGTTTTAACGGTATGTCTTTAAAACTACGCAATGTATTTTGATGCAGTTATTTACACAATTGGTATACACAATTTGCTTTGTTTTGTAATCTAGTATATAAAATTCTCCTGTCACGGTGTTTGTAATTATACTCCTCCGAAATGACTCGACCTATTTTCGTGAAATTTTGTGTACATATTCGTTGTTAGGTCTGAGAATCGGACAACATCTATTTTTCATCCCCCTAAATGTTAAGGGTTGTAACATACTTGACATTTATATGGCAAAACAACGTTTGCCGGGACAGCTAGTATAGTTATAAAGATATTACACTTATCATCATAACAGCATACCCTCATAATCATCGTCGTCTTCTTCTTCTTATTCCTGCCCTAATCCCAAGCTACTTGGGGTCGGCGCAGCACGTTTTTTCCTTCCAGCCTGTCCTGTTAGCCGTCATACTCTAATCAACTCATTTTTCTTTCATATCGTCTCTCACACAGTCCATCCATCTTTTCTTTGTTGTTCCTCTCCTTTTCTGGCCATCAAAGCGTATCATCAAATTACAGTGAAAACGTATAAATTATGTGGGATACCACGAACAAAAATATAATCTGTGAAACTTTCAACTCTCTAGCTATGACTGTTCTTGACATACAGATTTGGTGATAGACAGATGGATGGACCGATAGAGAAGTCAGTATAGGGGTTCCGTTTTACCTTTTAGTAGGGAACCCTAAAAATACCGGACGTGTGTGGCCACAATTTAAATAAAACATTCACTGATTTTATTTTAGTTACCAGGAAATTAATTGAGTACAAAATAAAGAGACTGTGTCGGTTCTATATTTGCATAGATTTATTTCAGTTTATTTATTCAACTTCTTACATTACATTTAGTCAGAGGAGTCTTTTTAACGTGATTTTAACCGACTTCAAAAAAGGGGGAGGTTGTCAATACGTCTGCATGTATTTTTTATGTTTGTTACCTCATACAGTCATAACTTTTAACTGGGTGAAGCTATTTTATAATGATTCTTTTTTTATTTGAAAGTTAATGGTTTGCGTGTGGTCCCGTTGGCACCAGGTCAGGATCTGCTGGTTATCTATTGAGAAATCGAGAAAAACCCTCAAATTTCAGAAAGAATGAAAGGCAGATGAATTCGGTAATTTTTTTTTATAATTCTCAATTATTTTAAATATCGTTCGTTGCTAGGTATCATTGTATTAATCTGTGAATGTGAATTTTCACTTGCTACAAGTGTTCGGAATGATTAAAAATTTTTCGCACATCTTAAGTATCGATGACACAGTAGTCTCTCACCCTCTCTCCAATTTCGGGTTTTTCATCTCTTACAGAAGATCTTATCTGCTACAATTTTCTTATCTGGCTTTTACAGAACCCTGGGAAAGAAATGGAGTGGTGCCTCTTGTATTTTTAATCCGTCACCACGACGATCGAAATACTAAAAATTTAAAAAAAGAATTCTGATATTTTTGGAATCACTAATATTTTTTGAGGTTATAGTTTAATCGTGTTATTTTAGTTATGGTTTACATCTAAATAAGTTTATTAGATTTAAGCTCTCTTGAAAGCTGTATATTATGCAATGCCTTAATAAATTTTACAATAAGGGCATCCTGTTGAAAAACCCTATCTATTTAAAAAAACCGCATCACAATCCGTTGTATAGTTGAAGATAGAAGAAGATATAAGATATAAGCTCACATAGGGACGTACATACAAGAATAACGTCTTTGTTTTACTAAGGTCCGGTTTTTTGATCAGTGGTCAAATTTAATGTACTTTAACTAGTAATTATTCTAACCATTGGTTAGTCGTTAACCAATGGTTAAAGCAGTTTCGTATTTTTTGATATTCGATTTAACTATGGTTAAAAATAACGATTGGTTAAATTGTTGCCAGTAAAATATTTATTTTTTATTTATTTATTTATTTGATACATTTTCAAAGTAACCTTAAAAATAATTGAGCACAATAATGACTGCACTAGTATGAACTGTATCGCAATCATTATTGCCCTTCACAAGTAGGTGTATACATCCAGTGATGGTTTTTAAATTAGGTACAATAACATAAAGATATTAAGTAGATATGAATACAATGAGATGATAGAATTATTATATATACTGAAGAGAACTACACAATAAATCAGGTAAGTAAACAGAAAAGTTATTCTTTATAAAAAGCATGCAGGTGAAAGATAAGTGTACAGCGTGAGTTTGTGGAGTGTGGGTGTGTTTGTGTGTATGTGATGTTTGCGTAAAAACGAAAAACGCGTGCGTGAAGTATTTTATGCATATGAGCTTCTTATTTAAAATTGGCTAGAAGAAGTTCAGTTTCTTCATAGTCAAGTCCTATCAACCAAAGGATTAATTGTTTTTTGGCAGATTTTTTAGTCAATTGGAATATGTTCAGAATGCGATTTACTTTATTATATAGTTGGGGGCCAAGGCAATAGAACTGGTGCTCAAGTCCACTATTTTGGAACAATTGTCATTCCGGCACAATACCGGCACGATACCGTTGCAATTGAAGTCAAATATCCGTAGTCTGCTATATGCCGTCATAACGGTCTTTCAATGGTAATAGAATTGTCGATCTCTTTTATCTATGCATTGAATTTTCGGTCTCTTTTATCTATGGATTGTGTTAGAATGGTATGTATGTGTTGCCGTTTTTAAAAAATGCGTTAGTTGAAGTGATTTTCGAAAAACTACTAATAAATTTAAACATTTAATCATGCTAGACTTCGTTTAAATATATTTGTACATACTATTTATTAGTATAAAAAGCAATGTGAAGTTTAGGAGATTAGTAAATTGCAATAAATTACAAAGAACAATTTCTAATATTTCTATCTATCTATTTTTTATTTATGGCAATCTGTCGACACAGGACAATTTAAAAATATTACTGTCAAATTCAAAATAGCAGACTACCGAAACATTTCAGTCATTGAATTGCAATTGTGAAGCAGTTGTGTACGAGACTAGCAATTTATGTCACTTTGACAATTGTAAGACAATGATGAAGTCGTTATGACGACACATTATTAGTAGACTACCAAAAACTTTACTATTGCACCATAATGGTACAATAATGGTACAGTTGTGACACCGTTGAAATACCCGACTCAGGGCCCTGTCGACTTGCAAGTGAGGTGCGATGTTTAGTAAGATCACAGACCCGATAGGATGTGCGCTGGTTTGGTACGTCTGGTTTGTATGTTAGTTCGGAATGCTTACGAAGAATCGTTTTTAAGATAAATAATTGACGAACAGTTAAAATTTTGGCTATATTATAAAGATCTTTCGTGGGAAATCTAAAGGGTTTGGAAAAAATCACTTTTAAGATTAACCTCTGAGCACGTTCCAATTTAAGTAAAAGACTCTTACCACAGCTACCCCAAGGTACAATACAATAATTAAGTATAGATTGAGCCAAGGCGTAGTAAACCATTTTCATAATTGGTAAATCTGTAAATGATCGCATGGTTCTAAAAATATAAGCCAATTTACGTATTCTTGCCGATGTAATAGCAACATGCTGAGACCAATTCAAAGTATGGTTTGGACCATACTTTGAATTGGTCTCAGCATGTTGCTTTGTTACTCCTAAATACTTAGCAGATTCGGATTTCATGATGTTGGTACAAGTACAGATATCAGTGCAGTTGTGAGCTTTAATTCCAAAATCAGGAGAGGGCTGTGATCTAAGGTTTGTGCTAAAGGTAAGGAATTTAGTTTTTGCAAGATTTAGAGTTAAGAGATTGTTATCTAACCAACTCAGGACAGCCTTCAGAGATTCCTCTGAATTTTCTTGCACTGAGGTCCAAGTGGCACCCTTAATAAGAAGAACTGTATCGTCAGCATAGGAAATTACTTTGGTATTAGCTGCGTTAAAACTGCAAAGGCCATTAACATAAACGAGAAATAAGGTCGGGCCGAGTATGCTACCTTGCGGCACGCCGTAGGATACTTCTGCATCTTGGCTGACATACCCCTTTATGAATACTCGTTGCGTGCGTCCCGTTAGATAGCTCTGAAATAACGAGTAGACCAATCCACGTATTCCAATATTCTCGAGCTTTTGTAAGAGAATTGGGATAGAGACAGTGGAATAAGAACATGCGTCCCCAAATTTGGCGTGGGTAACATTTTTTTTGCTTCACTTTTTTTTTTGTAAAATTTAAAATCAATTACAAATAAAAATTAATATAAACAATACAATATAATAACAATAACAATAGTTAATTGCCCGAAGTTTGTATCAGTTCTCAGTAAAGGGAAAGTTAGCAAGTTAGTTCTTGCTACCTGTCACCACTTTGTACATTCGATTTGTTATACACGCGAATACAAGCAGTTGTACTAAGTTCTAGATAATAAAACTACTTTTTACGGATTTAGACGCGTATATTTGTTTTAAATTTTAGCCCGACGTTTCGGAGACTTTGGAGTCACCGTGGTCACGGGTGAGACGTTTGTGTACAACGCCATCTATTGAGCGGTTTGCACCAACTCGATCAATCGATCACTTAGTGTTCTTTACAGAACACAATTGGACCGAAATAATGACTGTACATGTATTTCTACATTAATTTATGAATTTTTGCAATTGACTTGCTATGCTTTTACTAAATAAACCGCTCAATAGATGGCGTTGTACACAAAACATCGCACGATGTTTAACTCACATTGAGAAGGTTGTAGTGGAAGATTTGGTAAACATATGCGGGAACCATGATAGCTCAGATGGGAGAGCAACGGAACGGTATTCCGAGGTCGTGGGTTCAAGTCCCGCTCATGGTTATCATTTTTTCCACTATAATTTAGTTTATTTAGTAAAAGCATAGCAAGTCAATTGCAAAAATTCATAAATTATTTTTTTATTATTTACAAGGCTTTTAATATTAATTTTTGATTATGAAAAAAAAAGTTCTAAAGTTATCCCAAAAAGGTTAAGATATACCAAAAATCGTGGATAGATTATAAGGCTACCTGTCAGTTTCCACCGTGTTAACCAGCTATCAATTGAGCGCAAGTAATGCGGTTCAATGCAAAATGTACTGGAAATATGAACTGACCAAAGCTCTTTGCACAGCACGCTTCATAGTACTAAATTTAGTTGCTACGTTTAGAAAGCTGAATAGGCAGTTACCTATGCATTGTTTGTTTTGTAACTACTTATGTTAACTTTACTTGGAAACAGGTGTCGAAAAGAAAAGGCATGTACCAAAGTACGCAAACATTTTCTCTTGTTCGATTTGGTAGAAGGAAAATTTGCATAGTTTTTCTCACTAGTTTAATACTGGCTTTTACAGCATCCTGACAAGGAAAAGGGATGGTGACACTCTTATTCTTAATTCGTCACTACATGTTCGAAACTCTAAAACTACTAGTTGTTTAAAATTTTGAAGATAGCTTCTAGTAATAAACAAATGGATAAAGTAGATCTGTCATAGACAATACAGAGAAATGAAAATATTATAATTATTTAGAAAAAAATAATTGAAATTACTTAAATATTTTACCAGAATTTATGTATTTATTCTTGAAGAAAGTAAACTTTTCTTGTTATGTTATAATTAGGTATAATTAAGATATTTTTGTGAACATTCTTTCACTTGTTTTAATATCTCTTTTTTGTAACACATTTCTAATGATATTCATTTCAAACATAGCTATCTACACCTATCTACAAGACAAGTAATTTCAATATTTTAATTGCCTCTATATGTAATTGAAATATAGATTGACTTTTAATATAAATTGATTTTATATTCATAGAAAACAAAAGATGTAATATTAAATTTATATAGATAGTTTTATTTGCAAATACACATACTGCCTGTATCTTACAGTTACCTTACCTAAGGATATAAAAATAGCTAAAAGGCTAAGCTTATTCGCAAAATTTTATAAAAATCGGTCAAGGCACTACGAAAAAGGGTTGTAAATGGCGTACCTATAAAAATTAAATATACCTAGAAAAAAAGTATCTAAAAAATTCAATAAGAAAATGTAATGAAAATTATTAACTTTTTGTGTTGGATAGTCTTATTTATCAGGGAAGGCTATAGCTAGTAGTATATAAGGTAGTCTTATAAATTTTTAACTAAACATAACTACACGGAAGTTATATGAAATAGTTGTTAGATGAAAGAATTCTAACAAGAAACGATTGCCTCATATCAAATACCAATGGATTGCATTGCAGAAGCTTGTTGAAGTTGTTGATCATTGCTGTGTAATTTACTCCTTCATAGGGTTGCCAATATCCGGCAAACATCAATGTTGATCAAATATGTAACATACATCAAACGTCAACACCAATTGCGTTTTAAATATTTACCATACTAGCTGACGCGTACAACTCTGTACGCGTGCAATTTAGAAAGAAACTTTAACAAATTATACAAAAATCTTCTGTATTTTATACTTCACAATCCTAGCTCTCCTCATTACCTTCGAGAACGATTTGAATATCTTATTCCTCGAGGTAAACCGTGTCGCACTACTTCTTCTCTCCTTCTTAGAACTCCTCGTCACACTTCTAGTCGGTATGATGGATCCTTCACAGTATGCGCGGTTCGCCTTTGGAACTCACTGCCTCATTCCTTGCGGGCTTGTCCTTCTCAGAGTGTCTTCAGGAAGAAAGTTAAGAAGTATTTCCTCTCACTGTGATGTACTATTTATTTATGTATTTGTTTATGTAGGTATATTATATAATATATATTGATTAGGTTAATATTTATGTAAATGTATATGTAGGTTTATGTGTAGGTAATTAGTGTAGATTAATTTTTATTCATGAAATTTAATTTTAATTTAAGAGTATTTTACTTTACTATTAATTACTTTTGTTGTACATGCCTATCCTTAATCTCAAACTTCTCTTTCAACAGAGGTTTGCTGTAAGAAAACTCATGTCTGAGTTAAACTCGCCTTTGTACATTAATTATGAATTTTCTGCTTTAATGTTTTTATCTGTAACTGTGATTGTTGTACAATAAAGAATAAATAATAAATAATAATAAAAAAGCCGTCCTCTTGAACCACTCTGTCTATTAAAAGAAACCGCATCAAAGTCTGTTGCGTAGTTTTGAAGATATAAGCTCACATAGGGACATACATACAAAAATAATGACTTTGTTTTATAATAAGTGATGACTGGCTGAGGCCCGCGAGAAATTTAGAAATTTTTTCCCATTTTTGCAACACATTTCACTGATGTTTCGCACCTATTGGTTCCATGATGTTTTACAGTCGAAAGATTTCCTTGATAAATGTACTATCAAACATTAAACGAATTTTTCGATTAGATGCAATACTTCCTGAGATTAGCGCGTTCAGTCAAACAAACGAACTCTTCAGCTTTATAATATTTGTATAAGATTTATATTCAGAATATTATTTAACTTATACCACTAACCATGTGGTGACAGATTAAGAATACCCCTTTTCCTTCCTATGATGCTATTAAAGCCAGCTAAGACATAGTGTACAGATAATATTCTATGTGACAAATAGAAAACTCGAAAATGAAACCTGTGCTAATACGCCTGGTAAGCGCGGCACAGTAGACTATAATCCCTCCCAAAATGGAGGAGGCCCGTGCCCAACAGTGGTACGTTTATGGGCTGGAGACAGAAACAGAAAACACAACTGACTGACCCATTTAACAAAACATTCAAAGCAAAACGGTAACTGGTTTCATAAACAATGTAACGACTAAATAATAATCCCGCCTTTAAGGTGTTCTTAACTACTTAGCATTCAAACGTGAATAGATAATACCTAAAACTATATTATATAACAGAAATTTTGCAAACATACCGAAATTTTCTTTACAAATAACGCCTTGACTTTTTTTAGGAATAATCATTGAGTAATTTTATTATTTATGTTAATGTTATTCATTTCTTATTTATTAATACCTAATATATATACATAGCATTAAATTATCTATTCTCATATTATAAAACTGAAGATATTTATTGTTGATTTGTTTGTTTGAATGCGCTAATATCAAGACCCGCAGGTCTGATTTAAAAAAAATTCTTTCAGTGTTCAATAGCTCATTTTTCGGCCAATAGGAGGGAAACATCAGTGAATAATGTTGATTAGTTAAAACTTTCTAAATTTCACACGAACGATGAAGCTGGTAACAGCTAGTTATTAAAAATCTTTTAATGCACTACATTTCTCAACAAAATAAATATGAACAATTCCAATTTTTTTAAAGTCTGTACGATTCAAAGTAATGTATTGAATATCAACATTATTGATGAGAAGAATGGATATAAGCATATCCACAACTTTCTTCATAAACAATAATAATATAATCGTCCTAGTCGGTTATCGAACCTATAACCTCGTGAACATATGTCTGGCTGTCATAAAAAAAATAACGAAAAAATTATGACATTTTTTAATATGAAATCAATTATTTAATTAAAACATTTAATTGCTTAACACCACGCTCATTATTTCATATTGATTATGTTGCAGCAATATTTTTATTCCGACCTTTTAACAAATTACTAGATCTGTAAGTATTTGTGTAAGATTTTGTACAGATATTGTCAACTACAGCTTTCCATGATATTATAGACTGTAAACAATTATGAGTTAAATTAATCTTTTGCATATTAGGAACTAGTTTTTTCTCGTAACTTCGTACGCGTGGAATTTAGAAACAAAACCTTATCAGATTATACAAAAAGCAATCCTCTTGAACGACTTTCATCATTTAAGAATCATCCACATCAAAATCAGTAGTTTTGAAGATATAAGTTTACATAGGGACATACATACATAAATAACGACTATGTTTTATAATAAGTAAAAATAAAGATGATTATTCTTGATACCCAATTTCTTTTTTATACTCTGCATGGTGCTAGTTCGCTAGGGCGTGGTGTAGTAACTATAAAGTTTGTACGTAAGTAGTAGATAGGATTAGTTCATTGTCAATCATAATAGTTACGTAATTTATCAATCAACTAAATAAGATAAATAAATAATAAAAATGTTTATTAATTTTATTTTATTTTACTTTGTTATAATAAAAACTGTGTATTATAGACTAATGGTCTTATTCATAATGACTTATCGGAGGTTTAAAAGTTCGCTAAAATTGGTTCACGAAAATTATCAAAACTTGTTATTCATAATAGTCTTTTTACGCTAAAACGTTTATTATATCTCCGATAAAATCTCCGTTTAAACCTCCGATAAGTCATTATGAATAAGACCATAAGGATTTTAATTAATATAAATATTCACCGCGAAATAGCCAATTAATCAAAATACGCCAGTTGTTAAAATATTTTAGTTAAGTTTTGTTTAAAGCTTCACTTAGAATTGGCACCATTATCTAAATAACTATAAAGTAAACTTAAAATTAAAATATTAATTTTTGACATTCAGTAACGTTATTACGTTATTTTCATGTGTTATATTGTTGAATGGATACATAAAATCGTGCATTAAATTTCATTGAATATAAATGCCCTTGCCCCATTTTGGAGCAAGGGCATTGTATGACCAGATGTATGAATGTGGATGAAGCCAAGGAAGTATGTTTGGATCGTAGCAGATGGCGCTCTATAGTCTCTGCCTATCCCTATGGGAAAAAGGCGTGATGTTATGATGATGATGATGAATATAAATTAAAATAAAGAATCATTTTATGATATAACGATGTTATGCCCATTCTAGAAACTTAAACTATTGTTTGTGATAGTACCACAATTGTGTAATGTTTATGGCTGTTGCATATATCCATTTTCATTCATATTGAAACTACTTTTAAGAGCCTTATTAATATTATTGGCAATAACAGTTATACTATAATATAATATATTTAAGAGTATAAACCTTATATTCATATGCAGATTGATAATAATTCGCTATGCACAAAGTAATTTAACTACTAAATAATTAACATTGATATCAAAATTACAATTTCTTGTTTCTCGTTTTGTGTGATACTTTTGTCCAGTAGAAAATATTTTACTGAAAAGTACAGTAATATCCATTAGTACGTAGTAAAAATATTATTTGATTGAAATATTTCATCAATTACTAAATAATCAAAGCCAGTTTAATTCCGAAGGGAATTATTTGTCGTAGTAAAATATTAATTTTAATCATATTCTATACTTCTAATTAGCTTTTTTATAATAATTTACATTCTATGTTAAAGATACGCCGCCAGCTGCAAGTAAAATAAAAGTATTTTGTCAAAAGTACAAATTAATATAGTAACTGCAACATAGGTTCTAATTATAGTTGGAGTGTTTGTCGAATGCGTCATCACGTTCCAAACAGCTTATGTATATTATACCGTATACAAAGTACTATAATCTCAAGCGGTAGAGAAAGTGTGTCTAGTTTCATTGGGATTATTATTATATAATTTACATATAGTTACGTATTACTGAGGTTTATTTTTGTATAGTGTTTTTATTTAAATGTTGTAATCAAATAAGCCCCTTTGTTTTTTGTTTCCTCTTAAAAACAGACACAGATTCTTAGAAATACGTACCGTTTACATTTTTGACATCAATATCTTAGATATGAAATAAGTTTTTGTTATTTGAAGATAAAAGTAATTTTAAATGAATTAACTATACTAATCTATTTAATAATATAAAGCAAAAGAGTTTTAGCGCGCTAATCTCAGAAACCAATGCTGCACTAATCAACAAATCGGATCGATTTGAAAAATTCTTTCAGTTATGGATAGTGCATTTATCGAGAAAGGCTATATAACATTACGCTGCGAAGCATCAGTAAAACATGTTGTAAAAGCATACGAAGTCGCGGGCAACAGTTAGTACATAATATGTATACTCAAATCGCTTCAAGCTTCGCTATTGTTCTCTAACTGTTATCTGTTATCTATCTTAGGTATTCTTATCCATCCTAACGTTGCCTGGGAGAAATCACACTAGTAATAAGGCCGCCCTTTGTACAATACCTTACTTTAAGAATTTATTATGTAAGCAAAACGAATTATCGTTGTGTACAAATAATGAGTTATCTATCTGTCTTTTGTTTTATAAACAGTACACCTCATGAACAAACTGTACGGTTTTGAGGTAAGGTAACCACAAACTTTGTTAAACATTTGCGTTTCGTGCTCCTAACCTAGTTATTATGCGGCTTCCGTACTACACATGCTGATATTTCATATCGTACCTACTAATCTAATACCAAGTTCAACGGCTCCATAAAAATTCCCGACACAAAGCAATAGTTGATTAGGAGCCAGGTGCTCTCAAAAATGTCTAAAAATAACATCGTCGTTTGTTTTGTTTTATTTAACTACCT
Organism: Orgyia antiqua; assembly: GCA_916999025.1. Taxonomy (NCBI): domain Eukaryota; kingdom Metazoa; phylum Arthropoda; class Insecta; order Lepidoptera; family Erebidae; genus Orgyia; species Orgyia antiqua. The sequence continues at coordinate 25,874,652 of OU779868.1, forward strand.
AAATGTAAATGCACGGAGGAAAAATAGTGTCTGAAAGTATATAGTAATTCTTTACCAATTTATGTATAGTAATACAAATAAAACAACCAGGGTTGACGTTTAAAAATGAGGAAAAGTGACTTTAGCTTGCCTAAATCGTATTTCATAGAATAATGACGTGTCGACACTACTTTTAGTAAAGCTGTGGTGATTGAGAATACCTACAAGTATCACCACCACATTTCCTTCTCAGGGTGCTATAAAAGCTAAGGGATTTAAACACACATAGCATCCTCTGTGAGGGACGGTAGTTTCTTCAGTGCAGCATAGGAGACCATAATCCCTCCTAAATGGGAGAAATTCCGTGCCCAACATTGGAACTTTGGTGAGCTGGAAAGAGAGAGAAGAGGGACGTCGTGAATTATACTACAACAAAACAATACAAGATCAAAATGCTATGCGTACAGGACCTAATCTATCTGTCTGTGGTGTTTTAACATTAAAGACAGCGGTATTATTTATTTTAGGCTATTGCTCCACCAGATAAGTGCAAAGATGGTTAAAGTTCGAAGTTCTAAAATCATCTGTATTGTTTCAGGCCAACTGGTTCAAGGCGCAGCAGTATTGCAGATTCCACGGCATGCACCTGGCTTCTATATCCTCACAACAGGAGAATGACAAGCTGGAACAATACGTCAAAGACTCAGGTAAACTTGTTAACTTCATACAGAATTATTTTAACCATGTGCCAAGGATGCCCGTTAGAGAGAGTAGTTTTAGTAGATAAGTTAAAGCTTAAGTTTGAAATGGTGTATTAATATTATAATTTTGTTTGGATATTAACCTTATTTATACTTTATGTAAGCTCTAAAATCTTAACCACTCTTAATAAATCAAATCATAGTGAAAAAATGATCACCATGAGTGGAAGTTGAAGCCACGACCTCGGGAAACCGTTCCGTTGCTCTACCATCTGAGCTATCAAGGGATCCATTCGTAATAACCCATAATCAACCATTCTTTTACAATTCTTACAAGTAAATGCATAGATACTTTAAAGTCATAGATACTTTAAATCTTTTTAGTTCGTTTTTCCACTGAAGCAATTCCACAGAGTTGTTTTTTATGGCAATCTTATTTCAAAAGTATTTTGAAAAACCTTGTCGTTTGCCGTTTTGTTTTAGCATATTTATTCTCTACCAGCAAACAATGTTTACCTCGCTGCTTTGAATTGAATATTATATACATACTAGAATAACTTCCATATGTGTCAAGGTTGTTTCTTAATTTTTTAATGGATTTTATCATTTTCTAAAGTTGCCATAATGAACGTTGTCACACTGGTTCATAGGATAATATTACGGCACTTATACTACTTAATACCTAATTGCCATTATTTAGAAGATTGGATTGTATAATTTAAACAAACGATTCAGAATTAAATAAATAAATAAATATTCAGGACATTTCACACAACGTCCTCTGGTCCCAAAGTAAGCTATATTTCTATGCTTGTATTATGGGTACCAGATACGGATAGACTACATTATACTACTTTTCTTTTTTAAATACATACTTATAATACATAGAAAACACCGAATAGAATAGATAACCGAGTATATACCCGATAGAATTTGACTAATTGTTTAGTTTAAGACGATAATAAGCCTCAAAATAGCATAGAGACGGACATAGTTAAGTTTAATTTCTTTTTGTAAGATTTTAATGTGAGATTTAAGTAATGCTTTCGAGATTTTTGGCAAATAGGTAGTAATCGTATAGGTTTAAAAAAGAATAAAGGAGATAGTTTGTGTATAGCTAGCCTCGGGTTTAGAAAGGCTTATATCTTAAATGATTCAGACACTGTTTAATCGTTTCACGCCTAGTGGAACCACAACTATAAGATACTTTAGATGAATCATTAAAGTGTCGACATGTATTTTGTAGGCTGATCGGCCAAATTAGTCAACGAAAGCAATTCTTTTGTTCATGCTTAATATTCATCGGCGACTTTTGAAGGTCGTTTACGTTCTCATACTTAATGTGTGTTCACATACTTATATTCAGCTTTAGCTTTGTTTTACTCTTTTAGTTCATGAAAGAAGAAAGAATTTAAATGTTTCTTAAGTTCTACCCAAGGTTAAGCTGGACATGGCTTAACCACATATACCACCATGACCTATCAACCTTAATAGCTTTCCCTTGCACCACCTTTACTATAAGACCAAATTGGTATAGAACTACTTATTCGCAGTCCACTTTGGAATTTTTCGATTATACGCTCTAAATTAAACTAAAAAACTAGGCTCGATGCATTCTGTGAGTTCTGACATATGATATACTCGTAAACTGTGAGAGGAACCTTGCGGCTCATACTATAATGAACATGACAAAATAAGCTCAAAATTCCCTATCTTTTTTCAGGTTACGGCCGTGAACATTTCTGGACGTCAGGTACTGATTTAGCTGAAGAAGGTAGTTTCTTTTGGATGGCTAATGGAAGACCTTTGACATTCGTTAACTGGAATGCCGGAGAACCAAACAACTTCCGATATGAAAATGGAGAAGAAGAAAACTGTTTGGAATTATGGAACAGAGATGATAAGGGTCTGAAGTGGAATGATTCTCCATGCTCCTTTGAAACGTATTTTATCTGTGAAGTGCGGTCCGATTGATAGACCTTCTTCTAATAAATCGATACGTTAATGTGAGTGACTGAATTTTGTATAGATGTCGTCTTAAAATGTTTGTAGTTGCGTTTGCGATATTAGTCAGAATTTTTTAGGTTGCTATGGTTAATAATCCAAAATATAATGTCAGTACTAAAAATCACAGTGAGTTTCAAAGAAGGTAAAAAACCAGAGAACCGGTATTAAGAACTTAAATCACTTAAAACGGATATCATGAGTCACAAACGATTTTGTTACAATACCATCTACGAAATATTATAAGGAAAAGCGTTTGACCAGGATTTGTCACCTAAAAACGTATCTGTTAAAAACAATATAGTACACTCCGTTGAAAGATTAGTTTTCGATTAAAAGAATAGTTCACCACTCATTGAAGATGCACTACTAGATTGAGTTGCTTTTCTTTAAGTATATTTTTTAATAAACTTAACATGTAAAGTTTTGCAAACGCAACTGCTAAACAGAAAACTATCGATCCTAAAACCAAAGTATGATATGGCGACCAGATAATGTTTTCTTAACTTTTATACTTTGTTTAAGACACCAATATTTGTAAATATCACGGAGAATATAACGTAAAGAAATTTATATTCTCATTAGATGTTAGTCAGTACAGCTAGATTTCAATAAGTTGTGTTTATTTATTATTTTCGTTTACGTCTTGAGATAAGAATTAATAGCAAATTTTTATAAAACACATATATGTACTATATATTGCTAAGAATTAACCTGCTCACGAAATTGCAATCGAACTTTACTTGGTAAGTTCTTTTAATTTTTAATCATCACGGTTTCCTCTTAAAACTTAAATCATCACATTTTTGGTGGGACGATTTAAGTTTTTTCGAAGAAATCAAGATAATTTTATTTAGATCGACCTGCACTTGGTAAGTTCGTTTGATTTCCAATTATAGCTTCACTATTTAGCCTTTTGTTTCTGTAATTTAACAGTGTTGTAAAATACATTAGCAAAAATGTTATTTTTGATGAATGAAATAGAAAAACAAGTCCGCTTATTGATATTTTTAGGATGTTTAAATCAATTGTATAAAATCTGCACACCACAAAGATCTCTATGTACTTAATACAAAATTTTTTGCACTTTTTAATATTCGTTAATATGTCAAATATTAATCTGGTTATAGAAAGTCTGATTGTATGAAATATTGTGGTAGTTAATTTTTTTAGATTTAAAGCAAGTATCAAAACTTGTTATAGTAGTCGAAACTTTTAACATTCTTTCATTTCATTGTAACATTCTTTCATTAATCTCATCTGTGTTTGAATACTTTTTATGGGAGAACAATTTTGATACTTGATATTTTATTACAGCGAATTTTTAGGACTGCTAGAAAGTACATAGATATCGTACCTACATAGTAACAAAGTATTCTTAATTATTTCTTGTGTTTAGTTAATTTTACAAGTCACTTGTATACTTATTTATATTTTGTAATAATCACTGCCTTACGATTTTATAAAGAAACCTCTGAGCAACAGCTCAACAGGCAAAGCCGCGGCGTGCCTATAGTCAAACATAGTGGGTAAATCAATGTTAGTTACCTTAGTTATAATAATGTACATAGTTTTAAGAACAGACAATAAATACTTTTTAAGTTATTTATTTTTATTTTATTCAACATCCTTCTACGCCTATTCGAAATTGTCCTTCGTTATTCGAATTGAGAAAACGAAATCGATATAAGGAGTTATGTTTGCATTCATTAATAAAATGGCTGAGAGTTAGCTTAGTAGTAAACAAGAAGCTTGGACCTACCTGCAAAGCAAAACATAGCTAAGTATATTTGTAATTTGCTCTACAAATAGTCTGTTTATTTAAATACTATCGGTTCTAGTTCCATCCATCCATCAGCGGTTCTCCATCCACTGCTGAATATAGGCCTCCCCTTATAGAACGCCACAACGCGCGGTCCTGCGCTAACTGCATTCAGCGGCCTCCGGCACATTTGATGATATCATCAATCCACCTTGTTTGGAGTCGCCCCATGCGACGTCGTCCGGTAGGTACGTGGTCGCCACTCGTCGATCTTCCGTCAACAACGGTCGTCAGGTTGCCGAGCGATGTGGGCTGCCCATTACCACTTTAGTGTACTAACTCTTCGGGCTACGTCGTACACACTGGGCCTTCTACAGATCTCCGCATTCCGGCTCTTATCACGTAGGGACACACCGAGCATAGCCCTCTGATAGGTCCTTGTTAATAGTGCTAAATTTCAGATAAATAAAACGCATCCTAGGAGGTAAGCATCTATTACTACTGATTTATGAAAACATTAAATTGATAAACTAAGCTGAAAAAAGCGTGTTTAAAACAAATATGTATTACAAAGTATAATGGAAAGTATCATAGTACTATCGGTCTCAATAAACAATTAGCTGCCCGTTTCATTCAATAAATAGAATGTACAGAATTTGTAACAGTTGGCACTGGTGATCGCTAATTTTGTCTCTTACATAGAGGTTAATGCGCACAGTGTAACTAATCGAATACTGAGTAGGAAGCTCTATAGTACACTTTCTTAAATCAATATTGTAGTATTCAATCTGTTTTATTACGGTATTACGGTCTACTGTGCCGCGCTGTAGACCATCATCGATCGTTCCGTCTCACAGACGATGTTATCTCTGTACGATATCCCATAGCTGGCCATTAAAGCACCATGGGGAGGCCATAGAGTGGTAAAACTTGTATGTCGAAAATCATACATTTTTATGCATTTTGCGGCATAGCTGCTAAAACAAAACGAAGAATTGAAACTACCCAATTCCCGAAGATTATGTCCTATGCTTGATTTTATTAGACACCTTTTCCAGGTTTTCCTCTTATGCGGTGAATCTTGCATTTTTCCATTTCCCACACCTCTTAGAGCAGCCATGACCTATATTGGCGTTGACACAGTATTCTTAATAGAACAGACTATACATTATAAGACCATTTTAAGCCTTAAAGCCTAAATTAAAAAGTAAGCAAAATAATAATTTGTTAAAATAATATAAAGTCAATAAGTAATCATAAATATTGTGTCAAGTACGTGATTGCAGCAATTTTTGGCTTGAGATGCTTTTATATTTACAGTTGAACAGTAAACAAACTAAAATTTTATGTACCTACCTACTGCCCATCCAACCATCTATTAGCCTTTCTCCTGCTTTTCTACTGCTATATTCATTATTATAATAATAATCCTCCTCTACCGATTTCGGCCACGGCGACCTCTTCAACTCCGTTCTTACTGTCGCTGGTGTTTTCGTATATGGCTAACGTAGCCGACTTTAGTGGGGAGAGTTCGTGGACAGTGTGGACAGGTGAGCACACCCATGTTATAGTTGTAATTGATTGCACAAGGTGGACGTGCTTTGAGTTCATCGCGACGGACATCTAGCATAGAGCAGCGATTACATTCCTAGGTCTTGACTTTGGATTTCACCAGAGAACTCCATTCGGTTCGATTAGACGCTGTCTGTACCCACTTCGATGGTTCAATGCTGCATTTTTTCAGGTGGCGCTTAATCACATCTTTATACCTAAGAAGTGGTTAGCCCTGCTTATGCTTGCCCTTCTCTAGTTCCGAGAAAAAGATACACTTTTCCAGACGTTGATCTGTTATTCGAGACACGTGCCCACACCAACAGAGTTGTCGCCGCATGAGATAGGCCTCAATGCCCATTATATCAGCTCTCCGTAGCACTTCCGATCGTGATCAGACCAACGGATTTTTAGGATTTTCCGCAGGCATTTCAGGTGGAACCGGTCTAACGTACGTATTACTAACTTTGTATGTCTGGGATTTCGAAGACATATATAGACAACAAACTATTGTCCGCAACATCTTACGCGTAGAATTTAAAAACAAAATCTTATCAAATTATACAAAAAAGCCATCCACTTGAACCTCTATCTTTTTTAAAACCGCATCAAAATCCGTTGCCTAGTTATAAAGATATAAGCTCACATAGAGACATACATACAAAACTAACAACTTTATTTTATAATAAGTAAAGATACAATCTAACGCTTTTTAACACGCTTTTATTAATAACATAGTTCGTTAGATTAGGTAATTACAAATAGATACTAAATAAGCGTAAAAGCCTAAATATAATAAAAGAAATACTAGAGTAAGTCCGTACAAAAGGTTAACACGGCATTATTTCCAAATCCGTCAAAGGATTAGAAATACCAACGTACTATATATAAGACGAATACACATTTTAATACCACCGATGTATATTTTATAAGCTTGGCTGCGGTCTCTCATGATTTATAAATAGCTTGTTTACAGTTAAGGGTAAAGAAAGTGAAATAATCAAGAAAATGAGCAACATCTACTTATAATAAACACTTCACCCCTTCCACAGCGCGTCATCATGGCGGCCTACTTTGGTACTTCATAATCATACTAAATTATGTATCTTCTATACGTGGGAATAATAAAATTGTTACAAATCAATGTCTGTCTTTTAGACTTTGAAGATAATGACGAAAAGTAGTTCTATTTCTAATAGAGTAATGGAAGCAAAAACAACCATATTTTTTATTTTTGTCAGTCTGTGCAAACGAAATGGATGCCATTTTCATTAATGCGGACTATTGCATATACTGCTATAGGTCTAAACTAAAACATAGGTTACGTAATATTGAAGAAAAAGGAAATGCTTAAATAAACAATTCAAAAAAAAATTACAATTTTTCGTGGAATAAACATTTATTCCACGAAAAAATCTTTATAATATGTTCAGATTATCTTTAAATTGGTGGAAATATTAAAATCAAGCGTCTAAAATCTTACATCACAGTAAACATTGCCTAATTCGTTTGAAATAAATAACAAAATATATTGTTCCTTATCTATGAGTCCACCCAAGATAGAGTATTTGTACATTTAAAGATAGCTTTTAAAGAAAACTTGCTAAGTAATTTATTGCAGAACAAAATTTGCCGTGTCAGCCAACTTTCAATAAATCGCGACGATATTAAGCATATACGTATAACCTATACAGTCGCCCCATCATATCCGGAGTTGTCCCGGCAATCTGCACGAAAGCCGGGTAGCTGTTTCATCAATCCCCCATCCATACCAATTTATACCTTACATAATCGTACGATAAGCTTATGTTTACACAAATTCTTACACGAAAGTTTATTGCAGGATATTGATAGACTTGTTGACATAAATTTGTACCAATTCTACGTGCACAACCAAACTGAACTAAAAAAAAAATTGATAGTGTAAGTAGCACAATTCGGCAATGTTAGCTGAACTTGTTTATTAGAAAGTCATTTAATCAAAATACACCATAGTTGTGTTCATTTTTTAGTTATGTTTAGTTATGCATATAGAATTGGTACCAATATATTGATTTTTTTGTATTATGAAGAAGTTTTAATATTTAGGGTTTCATTATTTATAATAGAAAGAGCTTTTGATCTCAATAATTATGTAAGTTAACCAAACTCTACTACTTGCCCATCGTGTCTTATAACCTCTCTTTCGGTCCCTAAGCTTCCCTGTCTATCTTACCCGTTTTCTAATCATGCATCTATCTGATAGACACCTATAATCTGGCCTGTTGGTTGACAAAGTCTGTACTTACCTTAGATCAAGACTCTTTTGTTCTTCTTTATCTCTCTTTTCACAACTCTTTTAGCAACGGATGTGTATCATCGTATACAAAATTAAAGACTAATGGTCTTATTCATAATGACTTATCGCAGGTTTAAAAGTTCGCTAAAAAGGGTTCGCGAAAATTGTCAAAACACGTTGTTCATAATAGTCTTTTTACTATAAAACCTTTATTATCTCTCCGATAACATCTCCGTTTAAGCCTCCGCTAAGTTATTATGAATAAGACCATTAATATTTTTATGCTGCTTTAATTTTTACGGTTTTGTAACGCTCAAAAAACATATTCATAATAATTTGGTAGTTTTAGTAATATTAATCCCATAATAGAGCCGTAGGCTGTAAGCTCGTCAAAGGTTGATTAATTTTTATTGGCTACTGCACGCAAGGTATGTACATTTTATACAGCCTGCATTCAACAGCCTCTTGCGACCTTAATTAAGTTGTCAGTACCGAGTAATAGCCTCACCATGCCATCGTCCATATCATTTTGTGTCTAGAAATCGCCATCCAACGTAACCACTTTATATGACTTAAGTTTTGTCAGTGTAATGTACATATATATATTTACTCTTTCGAAATACAGCAGCGCATAAAATTAAGGTCAACAACTATTGTATGTTTACCATTGATGAGATAAAGTAAAACGTGTCTAATTAGTCTCGTCAAATACGAGCCTAAAATGAAAATAATCATTGATATAACAGGACTGCAGTATCTAATTCTGTAGCGTTAATCACATCGAATAAATATGGATTGAAGATCGAGTTATTACTCTAAATAACTTTACAACTCTTATTACTCTAAATAAGTTTATGAGATTTCAGCTATCATAAGAAGATACTTATTGAGTGGAAATAACAAACAGAAATTATCTTAGTCGTAGATAAGCTATCCTCTATTCAGAAAATGCTCTATTTTTACACGCTTTATATTAGCTTCACTTGTATGTTTGTTTGTATGTTTGTTTGTATGTTTGTATGTTTGTAACCGACTCCTTTGGACGCTATTTTGACCCACTTTAAACGGTCAGATCCTATTCAAATTTTGCACACCTGTCAAAGACCGATGACAATGCAATAAGTCGATTAAATAAAGCGTGTTTTTTTAGTTTTTTTAAACTATATTTTTTTTTTAACCATGAATATCAAGGATTATACCGAATTTGTCTTGTAATATACACAAATACGCAATCATAAAGATTGAGCGAATGAGTCCAATAACATAATAAGACTCATTAAACCTTATCATCCCATCTTTCACAAAAAAATCCATTGAATGTACAAAAACTAGCGACTAACGAGAGAAAAGAAAGTTTATGAAAGGCTTATAATTAGAGGACCACGTTTACAACCTTTTTCAGCATTTCCTACGTTTAAATGTAGCACAGAGCCTATTACTTTGGCAGTGCTTAAGGACTACATGAAGTGGAGCCATTTTATTTTTTATAATCTTAATATATATCCATTTAATGCCCTTCCAGCAACGTTAATGAAATGCAAGTGATGACTTTTTGCTGATATCATTTAATCTCTGGTGGATTATCCGTAGAGTCACCAGCTCTACGGATAATCCATTTTTTGACTAACATAGCAACATTTGCATGCTAATCATTTAAATAGATTTGCGCTTTTAGAGTAATCTATAAGATAATTAAAGATAACATCGTGGTAATATAGTATTCATAGTACCCTTAATAATCTCCAATAATAGGACTTGTAATTGTCCATCTCGATGGCAGCATTTTAAACATTTACTTCAATAATTTTAATAAAGTAATGATGTGTTTTGATTTAACTATCTGTGCGTTAGTGGTACTAAAATAATGTCAATAAAAAGAATGAGAACATAAGAAAAGAAATAACTCGCCGGTACATAAAAGACCTCATTAAATACCTTTTTCCCCAGCTTTGTTAGAGTTCCGCAGTGTCGCGTAAAGAGCAGTTCGCTAAAAGTCGTTAGTGTAACACTTTAGTCGTACTTACCTGGGAGTTTATTCTGACACAGTTTTGGATTTAACGAAGTTTTCTCTGTATAAAAAGTAGATCCAGGAAATTTAATAAGTAAAGAACTTGACTGGCTTCGTGGTCTAGTGGTTCAGGAAACGGACTGCCGTTTACGAAGTCGCGATTTCGATTCCCGCACAGGTCAATCATCCCCGGCATCGAACCAGCGACCTCGTAAATGGCATGGTTTAAAAATAAATGCAATGACACATTATTGATTTGTTAGAAAGTGTGACTAGATTATGTCTATTAAAAATTCTCTAGTAGCGTATCGGATCTGGACAAGTGCCATTGGGGCAAAAGATAAGCTCACCTTTAGTGATGTGGAATTAAAGAAATTTTTGTTCAAAACTTCTGTAAATTTAAATGATATCTCTATGGATAATCTTTGGATAATCGTTGTAGTTATAAAATAAATAAATAAATAAATAAATATTCACAAACATTTCACACAACGTCCTCTGGTCCCAAGCTAAGCTTAATAAGCTTGTGTTATGGGTACCAGAATACGGATATAATACATAAACTACTTTTCTTTTGTAAATACATACTTATAATACATAGAAACACCCAGACGTAGTACAAACATTTGTATGACATTTATGGATATCACACAAATGAATGTCCCAAGCGGGAATCGAACCCGCGACCTTGTGAACGGCAGTCCATTACATGAACCACTACGCCACGAAGCCCGTCAAAATAATCATAATGGAATTAACATTAAGAGGTATAAATATTAAAGTAATTTATTAATTTGCAATTGACATGCTAGGCTTTTATTTAATAATTTGTATGTAATGTACGTAAAAATACGATATAAACTTAATCGAGTGACGATTATGGTGGCCTAATTTGATTACCGAAAAGCACGACCGCAATAAGCTCAGTTGCCAGAGCTACGGAACGGTATTCCGAGGTCGTGGGTTCAAGTCCCGCTTGCGGTAATCACTTTTTCCACCATAATTTAATTTATTAGATATAAATATTTTTATATGTGTACCTACTAGACGTACGCGTGGAATTTAGAAACCAAACATCATCAAATTGTACAAAAAAGGCCATTCTCTCGAGCCACTCAATATAGACTATAGATTTTAAAGTAATTTATTAATTTATATATTCTATAGATTTTAACTAATATGAATGTGTACAACGAACTGGCAATTAGAAGATATATTGACACTATCAAGTTTCATTTTTAAGTAAAGTTAAGTTTAGTTTTGTACGGAGAAATGGTACATTGTACATTTGATACCCATCCATATTAATTTATAAGTGCGAAATCCGGATGATAACTCAATGATAATTTTGACGCGCTTAAGTATTAATGTATGGAAATCGTGAAAATTAAGTATTAATGTGTGAAATTTTTAAATTGTGCTATCGTTTTGATAGCGCGATTTAAAAATACAGAGCAGAACAGTAAACTTCTGTTTGTTAAGGATTGGTTTCTAAATTTCACGCGTACGAAGTCGCGGGCAACAGCTAGTTATACATATAAACACCCAAACGCAGTTCAAACATTTGTATGACAATAATATTATAATAGACTGTCTCGTGCGGGAATTCAACCCGCGACCTCTTGAACGACAGTCCGTTACATGAACCACTATACCACACGGCTCGCCAAAATTATTGTGATAATATTATGATATTACATATAAATCATATTCCTAAAAATAACACTTGTTAAATTCACCTCATATATAAGGTTCGTTATAACAAGTAGAGATATCGTGTGCAGTGTTCTTGTCATGATTTATTCCTCGCATCTCACATTTTTGATTTATAGCTGTAGTACCTACTGAGAGCTGGCGGGACGTGTCACGTCCATTCCTCAAACGGTCGGATTGGTCTCAGGAGGCGAAGTTATAAATGTTGTTTTTCTAAACACAAGTACCTTCACAAATATTTTCGTGCAGAACCTTTTCTTCGACGCTTTTTAGGGTTCCTTACTAAAACGGGACTCTATTACCGAGAATTCGCTGTCCGTCAGTTTGTCACAGGGCTGTATTTCTGGAACAGCAGTAGCTATTAGCTATAGAAGTATAGTTCGCCATCGGCACCGAGTTCATTCTCACACCTTAGAACCGATTCCTTCGCGTACTGTGCGGTTTCATCGAAACTTCATCTCGGACACGAACAGATTGTGGAATGAAATACCTGCCGTGGTTTTCCCACAGGACTACAGCATGGGGCTCTTCAAAAAGGGCGTGAAAAGGTTCTTACAGGGTCAGCGACGCGAGAGCGACACTCCCAGTGTTGCAAACGTCCATACGCTACGGTAACTGTTTACCATCAGGCGGGCCGTATGCTTATTCGTCACCCGTTAGTAATATAAAAAAAAGGTTGAGGGCTTAAAATTTTCACAACTTATGAGTATCAGTTGATGCTACGACAGCAATTACTCATCATCATCATACTATGGTAACATTATTCACAAATATCCTCTGGTCTCAAGCTAAGCTTATTCTCTAGCGTTATTGGAACCTTGTTACCGATATACATACTATTATTTTTATACTATGTCCTTCTTAGGCATACTTATGTCCTTGTTAATCTGTTGTGTAAGTAATTTGTTTAATATCACTACATGTTTCCTTAAAAACGGGATTAAAACATGTGTTAATTTTATACAAGAAATATTATAATTACTTACAAACACAAATTACATATTTTTTGCCAAGAACTTGTGATAGGACAACTGCTTTATGTTTTATCTGTTTCAATAAACAAATATTTGTAAATAAGTATATATTGTAAAACTTCATAATCATTTTTCAACATCCTCTCTTTATGTCCTATTCACATCTTTCAAATTCTTTTCTTTTTATTTTCAAATTTTAAATTTTTTATTCCTTTTTTAAAAACAAATCTTAAGTGGCCTGTATCATTGTATAGGTTATATTCAATGATCACAACCTTTACATTCTCCCCCTCTTAGAGGATAAAAAAAAAAATTTTTCCAAAAAAAAAAAATTTTTTTTTTTTTTCTAAGTTACAAAATACTGGACACCCTACCTAAGGTTGGAAAGCATGATAACAAACTAGAATGAACCAGATTAGATCCAGCTAGGACCTAGCTTTTCGAAGCAATACATTTCGAAAAACTTGAAAAGCAAAAAACCAACCAAAAATTGCCTTTCTAATCTTAGTTATCCGAACCACACTAACTACGATGCCCTTATATCATATCACTCTTTTCATAAAATATTAAACTACTTCATCTTTAAAATTGATTTATCCAATAATAAACAAGAGTGATAAGGCATCCTTAACACTATCACACCAAGACACAAAGCATATATCATCAACAATCAATCAGAAAAATGTTCATCACCAAACAATTAATGCTCTTATAAAAACTATCGAGCTTCAATTATGAGGTCAGCATCATAGATCCGAAAGATATGCTAATTTAACAGCTTTCCAGCTTAATGAGAAAATTTACATAAGAAACCATTATAATTGATAGAATCCAGAGATTATCAAATTAAAATTTAAAGTATGCTCAGATAATACTCAACTTTCTTTTCAATTATTTAGGTATAATTTCTACTCGGGAATGACCAATTTATTCCACATTTAGAATTCCTTCTCGTGAGATAAATTTACCAACCATTCTTCTACCACAAGTAACGTTTTAAATAATCAATCATTCTATTATCTAAGTAATTATAAACTATTCGCTAATCATTATTATCTAACTATTACCCAATAAATAAAATAAAAATATTATCAGCAACCTCTCACTATAATACAACTTCTTTCAATTTTCAACCTTTCACATTTCTCTCCTAATGAACAAATACTTTACTCTAGCACCTACTTTCCTAAATCCTATCTTATGAGTTCTATCTCTAAAATGCGTGATATCCCAAAACAGGATTCCATGACAAATAGCCTATGGCCTTACCATGTTGCATTCATAGATATTACCCGTTGATACGACTCATCCAACTAACTCTACCAAGCCACTACCTTCGACATTATAACTCAATACAATCCATTATTATACCTATTAATCGTTCTACCTTAATACTATAATCATAATCTAGTACGAAATACTCACTATCTAATTACTATGTTAATATATTTATCTCACATTTTTAACTAAACATTCAAAATATAAATATGAAAAAATAATTAAATTTTTTGATGTGGTTCCTTTTCACTGCATCTTTCTTATGTACAAATATGCTGACGTCATTATGAAGTCTCGCCGATCCCGAACAATATGAAACACACCAAAATAAAACAATATTAGTAAATTATAATTATCACTATATATATAACCTTAATCTAATTGAATCACTAAACCAATTTACATCATTATGCAAATAATTATTGCGAACATTCTTGGTAATTTACTTCTTGGTACTCTTCCCTTAGTCTATCAAATACCTCCTGCACGCTTTTGCACGTGTCTTTAATGCCCCGGAAGAAAAGTAAGGCGTTACCCCTTAAAAATGAGGGCAATAGTGATAATTTTTCTTCTTCAGACGAGCATCTCTTGAAAGTTATTAAAGCGTAAAACATTTCTTCGAATTCATCTAGGCACTCCTGTGCGCAACCACCGAAAGTTATCGTGGCTAGTTCCATCTTAGTTATAAATAATTTATAAAAATTTAATAAAAAGATACGGCTACTTCTCTGATAATTAATATTTATCCTGTGTCGATCCTTTGCTCGTCAACACATCCCTGGGCGTAGGAGCTAGTTTACCAATCGGGCCGCTATACCCGGCGCGCCTCCACCATTTGTAAAACTTCATAATCATTTTTCAACATCCTCTCTTTATGTCCTATTCACATCTTTCAAATTCTTTTCTTTTTATTTTCAAATTTTAAATTTATTATTCCTTTTTTAAAAACAAATCTTAAGTGGCCTGTATCATTGTATAGGTTATATTCAATGATCACAACCTTTACATTCCACAATTTGTAAAACTTCATAATCATTTTTCAACATCCTCTCTTTATGTCCTATTCACATCTTTCAAATTCTTTTCTTTTTATTTTCAAATTTTAAATTTTTTATTCCTTTTTTAAAAACAAATCTTAAGTGGCCTGTATCATTGTATAGGTTATATTCAATGATCACAACCTTTACAATATCTATACAAATATTATAATGCTGAAAAAATTGTTTGTTTGTTTGAACGCGCTAACCTCAGGAACCACTGGTCTGATTAGAAAAATTCTTTCAGTGTTAGACAGTACATTTATCGACGAAGGCTATAGGCTATATAACATCACGCTACGACCAATACGAGCGAAGTATTAGTGAAAAGTGTGCAAAAGCGGGGAAAATTTTAAATTCCACGCGCACGTTGTCTTGAAATAAGTGTAATACCGACTAATAAATATTGAACACAATCAAACGTGTAAATACTAATCATTTATATAATATAATAATTTATAAATGTGAAAGTTTGTGAGTACGAATGTACGGATATTTGATACTCTTTCACGCAAAAACTACTGAATAGATTTTAATAAAACTTTACAATAATGTAGCTTATACAACAGAATAACATCTAAGCTACTTTTTATCTCCAAAAGAATGCAATTTTCCCGTGGGATAATAAAAATCGAACAGATTTTTTATCCTTGTTACCGAGGATAACACCGCGGGGTACTGCTAGTTCATAATACAAAGGTAACATTTTTACTAGTTCTTTCATCTTTTGAATTCAATCTTCACTAGCTACTTTCAAAATATCATTGAGCGGTTATTTAACGACTTTGACTGTATTTCTCTTGTTATAGTTTTATATAATAACATCATAAAGTAATTAAATATTTAATTATTAATTATGAACTAGGAAATAAGGTACGCGTAGCACTTCCGCATTTATGTGAGCTTATAATTTGAAAACTACGCAATGGATTGTGATGCGGTTTTTTTTAATAGATAGAGTGGTTCAAGAGGATCGCTTTTTTGAATAATCTGTCAACGTTTAGTTTCTAAACTTTAATTGTATCTGGGCAATAGTTCTACACAATATATAAAGCAGATAGTATACATAGTAAGAATCGTGTAGTTATGAATATATATTATGTTCTTTTGCAACCACCGAGCAATATGCTGAGTGGTGTACCTACTTGAAGTATTGTACGTTGGCGACGACGCCCGCTCGATATTGTCATAGCTTGGGCTTTTTTCTTTGTTGTACAGTAATACTCCCATTTAAACAGAACTGTTATATGGTCACTAATTGTGATTTGTCATCAGCATGTACACATTTCGATAGCCAAGTTATCTTAGGCTTCTATAGAATTTAATAAGTAAATAATAAATAAATATTCATGGACTACACACAACGTGCTCTCGTCACAAGCTAAGCTTATATGCTTGTGTTATGGGTACCAGACTACGGATATACTACATATACTACTTTTCTTTTGTAAATACATACATATGATACATAGAAACACCCAGACGCAGAACAAACATTTGTATGACATTTATAAACATCACATAAATGACTGTACCATGCGGGAATCGAACTCGCGACCTCGTGAACGGCAGTCCATTACATAAACCACTAGACCACCAAGCCCCTTATAAGTTTTCTATATACGTAGGTTAATCCGTCACCTATACTATATAGGTGACGGATTAAGAATACAGATGTCACCACCCCATTTCCTCCCCAAGGTAAAATCCAGCTAAAGGATATTGTACACAGACAACATCTCTGTGAGACGCGGAAACCTCGAAAATAAAGTCTGTCTCAAGATACTAGATAACCATGCCATAATAGACCCTAATCCTATCCAAAGTGGAGGACGCCAGTGCCTAACAGTGGAGCTTTTATGAGCAGAAGAGAGACAGTACATATCCCTCTTTTCTAAATTATTTTATTCAAATAATTCAGCTCTCTAATCGGGAATCCAAGTGCAATTTAATCGACAAATGAAAAAGTTTGTTTTATTTTATTAATATGCATGGACAATTCACACAACTGTCTCAAGCTAAACATATTATAGGTATAGGTACCAGAATACGGATATACTGTCTATAACAATTTTGTTTTATGAACTTTTTAAAATACCTAGAAAACACCAAGACTCCTACAATAATTTCTATGACAAATATAAACATCACGCAAATGATTGTACTCGATCGAACCCGCGACCTCACAAACAGTCCATTACATGAACCACTAAACCAGAGGGCCCGTAAAATTATTGGTTATTATTGATAACTCTAAACCTTTTTGTTGTTGTCATGACCCGATCACGTCACATCGATCTATTATGGTACATTGACATACCTACTTATCGCGGATAAACCTACGTTATACTTGCAGCGACGGATATAATAAAATACGACATTACTCTATTCAATATCACCTCACAAGAATCCTGGAAAAGGTCCCAAATAAAGAGACGCAATCAAAGTTATTGAAAGAACCTTCGGGCTGATCCGGCTTGAGGCGGCACAATTCTGCAATCGTTCCACCAATCCCTCGCGTAAAGCTACCCATGATTATCGACCACGCCAAATTTGAACTATGACCTTTTACGTCAAACCTCCAATTAAATTTACATTCGATGAAAATTGTATATTAACTTGTTAAGTACCTACTCTAACAAAGTATTTTGTGAAATCTGTTCCTTCAACCCTCATCTGACGTCTGTAGGCAACATATTTATAGATTCTATACAGGATTCTATTTATGAGAAATAATTAAATACATGTGTAGTTGATAAATTAGTATTACAGAGTGCTATATTCAGAACATTAAATTAATATTCTAGCTATATACATAGCCAGTAAGCTATACTAAGTAAATTTATAAGCTACTATGAATAGCTATTTGTTATGTGCTATATTTGTTAAGCTAATGGTACCAATTCTATATGCACAAATAAACTTAAAACTAAAATCGATAGTGTCAGTGTGTCTATTATTTGCTATTTAGTTGCACACATTTATTTTATTTATTTATTTATATTAAAAAAATCTGTTAACATTGCCGAATTGTGATATTCACACTATCAGTTATAATTTTTAGTTAAGTTTAGTTGTGCTAATATCATGACACGTGATCAACTACAAGAATAATTTTTGAGTCAATAACTGTGTATATCAGGATTCGGTTCATAAAATTCCAAATCTCAGTCAAATAAAGGTCACCCCAAATGGCACCCCTACAGGTATTACAAAATGGCGTCATTGGTGTATAGTTATAGTGTTGTGCTCGTCAGGTACGAGGTAGAAAGGTTAGGTCGTCGACGTAGGAGACGTCGCGGGGGCCGATATTCTCCTCCCTCTGACCTTTAAAGTGGTGTCCCGCGGGAGCGTGTAATCGCGCCGCATTACCACGCGACACGTGCCTAGAACAAGCTCGTAGCTCGTAGCATAGCTAAGTACGTCTCAAGTCGATGCAGGGAGCGCACCTGTGTACGTGAGCCCAGCTAGCTGCTAGCACTGCTGCAGCTCAGGCAGTGGGACGCCTAGTCTCGCTGAATTCATATATATTACTAGTGACGTACCTACATAATATCCGAACCGATATCCGAAAATATTATTATAGTTATAGAGCTCAGATTTCGGTACTTTCTTTGAATGCATGTTTCTAAAATTAAATATCCTTATTTTAAAATTTCCTTATACCGAGTGTTATGAAATTCATTTCATACTACACCTCAGCCAGCAGTTTTTCCCATTTCAAAAATACTTAGCGCCTAAAAATTTTCCAAAACTACATTGATTTATATTTCACAGGCGTTAAGAAATAAATGTAGAGCGAATTACTCCATTTTCTTACAATGTTTTTAATTATTAGTTATCTACTAGTATACCAGAGAAAATGTAGATTCAACTCGCGGACCAAATGTGTTATCCGCACTATCCCGTCCCTATTCAAAGAGTGAGCAAACGCGCATGCGCGATGGACGCTTATAAAAAAATGAATTCCTGGTTCCCGCACTGTGAGCCGTACGTCGGTGACGGCGGCTGCGTATCGGTGGAGTGTGACTAAGACCGCGCCCGGTGGGTGCACGACACGTTAGTGAGGCCAGTGTGTCTGGGAGAGTGGGGCCCGGGTGTGGTCCGAGGCCAGTGTCAGTGCGCGAGTGTAGCATGCGGTAGAGGCGCGCGATGCGGCGGGCCTGGCCGGGCTGCTAGCGGCCGCGGCATGGCGCGCCGCCCGCCCCACACCACGCACCATGACCGACCTGCAGGCCACATTCGAGTTCTCCGTAGAACTATACAAGTTCTACAATGTCGATCTCTTCCAGAGAGGGTGAGCTCACTACTATTATACTAAATGACACGCTACACAACAATACTGATAACATCGATAACAACTTTTATAATTGTCATCAAACCTATAGAACAACTTAAAGGGATTAATATTTCATACTTGATAGCAAATACACTACTGATGCAGGACATTAGCGTAGTGCAAGTTTTAGGTTTGTCAAATAAACAGCTACTGATTCTAATAGACCGTTAAAGCAATTGATGAATAACAACACGATAGACATGAAACAACTAGAACTCATCGATTATAAGATACAATCATATATTGTACATATCTACAATATAATGTTTAACAATTTCAGTTGTACCTATAAAATATTTATGGTAAATTCAAAGGCAACTACTAACTGTAGTCGTTTTAAACGTTGACGCGCAATGATGACTGATATAATACATCTGACTGATTTAATCGGTACAATCTAAAATAGTGCACAAAAGTACAAGATGTATTCATAGCTTTTAAGTGCAATGTATGTATGTGTATTAATAAAACTAATATGCAATACTTAAATTGTTTAATAAGAACGCTTTTAATTCTATGCTGGCTGTTGTTAGCCTTGCGTCAAAGTCACTTCAATTGCGTATGAATCTATCATCTTCATTTAATCAAACGACGATATTGATTAAACAAAATAAGTAATACTTTTATCCAATGTCACCTTTAAGCGGTTAGGTATTAAAATATTGTGGTATTTTAAATGAGCATGAACTTTAAGTTAATGATAGTTCTTTTGGGATAAATATGTTTAAATTTAAGTAAGCAAACACTATTAATTAAACATGCTATATCCGTGTGGTGACGGATTAAGAATACTAGAGTCACCCCCCAACTCCTCCCCAGGGTGCTGTAAAAGTCAGATAAGGGATACTGCACACAGATAACATCCTCTGTGAGAGACGGAAAACTCGAAAATAAACCCTGTGCCAATACGCCTGGTCCACGCGGCACAGTAGGCCATAATCCCTCCCAAAGTGGAGGAGGCAACCAACAGTGGGTCGTAAATGGGTTGGAGAGAGAAACACGTTACTTAGCAAGCAATGTTGAGAGTTATTACCTACTGGCTAGTGCCTGCGACTTCGTACGCGTCGTGTTTAGAGAGGTTTCCCAGTTTTTGCAAAATTTTTACAGATGCTTAGATTCTATTGATCGCAGCGTGTATAGTACACTAGTTTATTTCACTCATAGATCGTTTCAGAAAGTTATAGTTACTAAAATTTAATACCTAGATCGAACTCTAAGTACATATTCTATTATGCACGAGCAGTCCGTAGTATGTTTTATTCAGAATTTCGGAAATGGGGCTAACAATTTTCAAGATATTCAGTATGCAAGAGGTTTTAGGTCGCTATAGCAATCTAGTTTGGTTTTATCTCTGCAGAAATGCGGGTTTTCAAGTAACTATTCGTAACTGGTTTTCGTTTACCTAATTTGGTAGCTAGAATATTAAACCAAAAAACTAGAAAACATATGATTCTTAAAGCGCATTGTGGGAAATAGTTTGGTAATCCTTAATAACATATTTAAAAATTAATGAAAAAGCAAGAGACAAACCGAGATACTGTCTGTCTCTCTGTCTGTCGCCCTTTCACGCTATAACTACTGAGCCGTTATTCTAGACGAGTCCATCTTTTAGACGTTAGAAAATATGCCCCGCTACGGAATTAAGTACAAAAATGTGATGAAGTATAGACTAGGAAGCCCTCAACCATCGCCATTTGCGAGGGCCTGGGTATGTCTCCAGTGTGCCCATTGGTGAAGACAGCCCTGATTCTAGAGCCACGGAAAGAACATAGTTTACTTCCTGATGCAAAAGAGTGTGTAGTGATTCCAAATTTCACGTGTAGGTATTATATCGCAGGCTACAAATAGCATTGTGTAAATATTCTTCTTGACCTCATCATCATCATCATACATCACGCCTTTTTCCCATGGGGGTAAGCAGAGACTATAGAGCGCCATCTGCTACGATCTGGTCATACAAGCCCGACGCACAGTGTACGGACGGGAGCTCAAATCCGAAATTTTTTGTTCTGCTTAATTGTGGACTGGCATAAAGATGTAAAAGGCGAGAGTAAAACACCCAGATGCCAATTCCGTCTAGTTTTGGTGCTATGCGGTACCAAAGTTCGCCGTTTTTCTGCGACTTAGGTAAGAAAAAGTTATATTTCTTTGAAATTATCTGTTCAACAATTTAATCCTGTATTGTATCACATTACTTACTTAATAAGCTATATTTTAGGCTTTTTTGCTAAGCTGTTACGTCAGTATTTAGGCTTAAAATAGGCATTTTCTACTTATCAGATAATATTTTTTTTCTCCAAAGGTACAAAATTTTGGCAACTAGTCTTCATTTAGAATCAAAGATCTAGCTTTATACTAAGCCCAGAAAAAAAATTACGTGCAGGAAGAGTGGAACTTTTGAGATATACAATTTTGAAAATTTGTACTAGGGTTGACACTACGCGCGATGTGGTGAGCCCCTGCTAACTAAGTAGTAGAAATAAAAAAATCGTATTTAATTGTTCTTATCTTTATTAGAAATGATGAGGAAAGTGTAAATGTGATGAAAAATTCTCAATAACGTTAGATGGCCACGTTCACCAGGCTAGTAGCTATGATGATTTTTTATTTATTTTTAATACATACTAAGTACATTGTTACCATAAGTTAAAATTACATATCAGTAGTTAGTCTAGTTCTTCTAGGACAAGACATAACAGGCCATTATCGTCAAAACTTTTTTCGCATTTTTCATTTCGATAGCCCGTTGACACTTAAGTTTGTAAATTGCGTTATCTCAATTTCCTCAAAAGTTCCACGGATTTGGCATCTTTTTTTTTGTGTACATAGAATGATTGTTTACCTTCATTTTAAAGTAAAAACTAGATGCCAAAAGTGTGTAACATTAAAGAAAAAAAACTAAAATTAACTTTTTTAAGCCCTAATATTGACATTATGGCATAGGAAAAAATCATAAAATATACATTATTAAATATGCTATCAGATACTATAAAATATTTAGTTATTAGAAAAATAATTTAAAAGAAATATCATCTTTTCGTTTTCAAACCGCAAAAAAACAGCGAACTTTGGTATCACATAGCACCAAAACTAGACGGAATTGGCATCTGGGTGCTTTACTCTCGCCTTTTACATCTTTATGCCAATCCATAATTGAGCAGAATTAAATATTTCCGTTTTTAGCACCCGTCCGTACACTGTGCGACGGTTGTAACTGCTACGGCACTTACTACTAACTAACTAACTAACTACTTACTATTTCATGTTGAGCTAATGCTTGAAATGATTTATTTGATTTCAAATAATAAAGAAATATAACATATTATGGGAGTCAATTAATGAGTATACAAGTATTTTATTTCAATCAATATATTTTAATGCCTATTCGAATAATTGCGAGTAAATAAGACTTGGAGTGTAGAACTTATAAGAATTTAGAGTGATTTAAACAATAAATAACGCAACAACTGTTTACCAAATTATTAATTTTTATAAGATGTTATTTCAAATAAAAATTCGTATATTTTCAATGTTAAGTGATTTTAAATTGGCTATTGATTAAGAAAGATTTATTCATTTATTTATTATTTATACTTTATTGTACACCAATTATATTAAATTTACATTAAAAAGAAATATAATAAGAACCCGTACAATGGGAGGCCTTATCGCTAAAAGCGATTTCTTCCAGGCAACCTTTGGATGAATTTAATATGGTTTAAGATTGTAATTTTAACAAAAATGAATGCTACTTTTTACGGATTTAGACGCGTATATTTGTTTCTCACCCGTGACCATGGTGACTGCAAAGTCTCCGAAACGTCGGGCCAAAATTTAAAACAAATATACGCGTCTAAATCCGTAAAAAGTAGTATTATTTAAACAGATGAGTCGCACAAGTGTTAGAAAATATTATAGAAATGAATGCATTATAACAACATTATTTAACTAGCTGGATATCGTAGTTTCGCTTGCGTATTAACTGGAATCTTCTGGTCTCAAATAAATGACATTTCGATTCTGAAATATTCTAAAAAAATCATAAATTCGGTAACACCGTTTCCGAGGACCACTTCGGAAAAGTATTTGGTCTTCTATACCACGCTGACCAGTTATTTAAACTAGGGTTCAGTTTCGAGATTTCCGTTTGTTACGGAGCTTTATCTGTAGATTTATGGCCATTTTCAATAATCAATCTACTATTGCTAATAGATTGTAATCATTCTGTCGAATTTCCAATAAAGAATACTGTCATCAGTAGCTTACTGATAAGCATGATACAACCGTTTAGATTAGTCTAACTTTAACAGCAAAAAATCTTTGATAGATAAAATATTGAAGATGGCCGTTAATGAAAATTATATAACTGATAGAACAATAAAACGACAATTTATTTTGTTTTACAACATTCAGTTGTTATTTACGTCACAACAAGGTCACTTCTCTAAAATTAACTGCTTCGCCAGATTTAGTTCACGATGTTTACACCCATGTTTTCATGCTTTACTACTAACATTTAAACACGTGCTGGGCATTAATAACACAGAAATTATTACGGAAAATTGAGGGTTAAATGAAATATCTGGGGGTTTGATTCTGTATCTAAAAAATTTAAGAAAAAAAAATAGGTTTGAAAAGAATTAATTAAATAAACTAAATTATAATGGAAAAAATGATAACCATAAGCGGGACTTGAACCCGCGACCTCGGAATGCCGTTCCGAGGTCGCGGGTTCAAGTCCCGCTTATGGTTATCATTTTTTCCATTATAATTTAGTTTATTTAGTAAAAGCATAGCGAGTCAATCGCAAAATATTAATAAATTAATGAAGAATTAATTAACTTAATTTTTTCTTTATTTTTCAATTTATTTAGGTACTTTTGTTGAGTGCTCTTATTTTTAGAATCGCCTTTCCTTTAAATCTTTCCACATTCTAATTCTCCTTAAGAGGATACCAAAATAGCTTCGTGAATTTTTTCTACGTACGAAGTTTTCATTGTTTCTTTAGATTGAATGGCTAGAGCTCTAATTTTTAAGTATATGTTTTTTCAATATATGATCTAGGATCGCATAAACTCAGAAACGCGATTGAAAAAAGTTTTCTCGATAGAAAATCTTAGCGAAACAACCTCTCTCATTTGTTATTTTTTTCATTTGTCGGTCTATAATCGCGTATTAACTAATGAAATAACTTTAAAAACATAAGTAATTATTATACATATATAGAAACACGTAAATCAGAATTAAAATATATTTAGTAGATTTTGAGTAAACAAAAAAAATATCCCTAATTCTTCATTTTCTATACCTACTAGCTGTGTTAACATGTACATGTCGACGATAATATTGATGTAGGCCCTCTCTTGACTCAGTTGTGATTATTACGTCTCCAATTATAAATGGAATTTCTAATTCAATTACATATTAAATCTATACTAATATCATAAAGCTGAAGAGTTGGTTTAGATGCGCTAATCTCAGGAACCACTGATCAAATTTAAATAATTCTTTCAGTATTGGATAGTACATTTATCACGCTACGACTAACGGGAGCGAAGCATCAGTGAAAAATGTTTCAATAACGGGGAAAGATTTCTAAACTCCACACGTACGTAGTAGTATCTCAAAGTAGATAAGGCCCCTGTTTAACAGTAGGACGTTAAAGGGCTGGGAGAAGATGGGAATCATAGATATAACTACTAATAATTTTATAGTAAGAAAAACATTTTACAAACATATTATTTTAAACATATTTCATGTTTTATATTACAAACGACAGAATCCCACGCATCGCGGTCAGTTTGCGACCTAGTTTTACATTTTCTATTAGTGCTTCTAATATATTTACACGATTATGTTTCGTTTACTCATATATTTTTCACGATTTCCACAGAAAAAATCGGGTTGCGTTCCTTTTTGTTTCTCCAATGAACTTAATATTTAAATCTGTGTTCTCAATTTGACATTACATAATTACGCCAAATATTTAACCTATTTTTCTTAAAAACAGAATACCTTAACAATAAATATAAATTTTCTTTGTCTGTATATACTTAATCTAAAGTTTGCTATAAAATTTGATTTTAAAAAAACCACTATATAATAAATAACTGCACAAAAACAGTTACATTTAAAAAAAAGCCCGACTTATTATGACTACTATATTAAATCACAAAACAGCTTAATCTGAGTAATCCGTACTAATAACACATATAACTGAATAGTTTGTTTATTTATTGTTAGAACGCGCTAATCTCAAGAACTACTGGTCGCAGCGGTATAAAATTCTTTCTTTATTGGATAGTATTAAATAAAACGGAATTTTACGGATTTAGACGCGTATATTTGTTTTAAATTTTGGCCCGACGTTTCGGAGACTTTGCAGTCACCATGGTCACGGGTGAGACTGAGCTGTAATGTGTCTTCTACGATCATAGTTATTACAGGGTTTACCCACATTCAATTTAATTTTACATTGACCATAAAGATAGACTTTTACCATAAACTATATCAGATTGCATTGTGCTCAGACTACATAAAATTAATAACATTATTTTAGTTTCTAAATACATTAACAAAAATTATAACAATATAAATAAAATTTAAAACTATATATAGGTAAAACATACATAATTTTATCTTATGCATGTTTCTCTAAATCCGTAAAAAGTAGTTTTATTTAAACAAATGAGTCGCGCAAGTGTTAGAAAATATTATGGATAGTATTATTTATCGAGGAAGGCCTTAGGCTATATAATATCACGATGCGACCAATAGGAGCCCAGTATCAGTGAATAATTTTGCAAGAACGAGGAAAATCTCAATTCCACGCGTAACAGATAATATTGCATATATCAGGTAACATATATTAATTCCATATAAACAATCCCCTTGATTTAGTAGAAAGAAACAGTATAATACGCACGACAACTCAGGACGGCGTGTAAATTGATTTGGGTCGTAACCATTGCGACAGGTGTAAATGAATTGGGCTGTAAAAATTTTTAGACTTCGCCACATAGCTACATACGTATAAAAGAAATGTCAAAGGCATCGTGACGGATTGCTTTAGTTTTGTAAAAGAAATAAAGGGATTAAAGGGCAGTATATGTTGAACACAATTTTCTTTAAAAATGTACTTCTTCTGCTCCTTGCCCTTATCCCAAATTATTTGGGGTCGGCGCAGCACGTTTTTTCCTTTCCAACTTCTTCTATCAGCCGTGATATTCTCGTCAACTCCCTTTTCTTTCATATCGTCTCTTACGCAGTCCATCCATCTTTTCTTTGGTCTTCCTCTCCTACATTTATATTCATCATCCTTTTGCTTAAATATCTTTAAAAATGTATGGATTTAAATTTGTATCGTTACTAACAAATCGAGATAAATACAACTATAAATTAATGTTATAAAGCTATGGTTTATAGTAGGGTTTTGCCTGTTCTAGTTGGTCAATTATCCCATAATAGTAAGATCCATGGAAAGGGAAATATTTTGTAAACTTAATGATGTAGTTAGTTAAGTTGTTAACCTTTGTAGAAAAGAAAAAAGAATTGCATCTTTACTTATTACAGTACAAAGTTGTTATTTTTGTACGTATGTATGTGAGCTTATATCTTCAAAACTACGAAACCGATTTTGATGTGGTTTTTTTTAAAATGATGGAGTGACTCAAGAGGATTGCTTTTTTGTATAATTTATTAATATTAGTTTCTAAATGCAAAGCCTACGAAATTGCGGGTAACAGCTAGTAATACTAATAATATTTAAAAATCTTTTGCGTAATGTCAATTACGCGAAACGTCTTTATGTGTCCTTTGTAAAAAATTTACTGCTAAAACTTGTAACGATAAGATACCACACGAAAAACGCATAGATAAATTAAAATTATGTAAAGAAAGAAGTCTGCTGGTATAATTTAGATATTGAGCACATTGTTTATGTAGATGAAAGTCGTAGCGAAGTGTTAAAAGCAAGCATTATCCAGGAATGACTGTAATAAGAGTAATTGCTAAATTAACCAGCGTAATAAACTGAAATACCAGAATATTTCCAGGTAATAGTTTATTTTACTAAGTAGATTTATTTGAATAATGAAGCTTTTTATTTAGTCCTTTTTTATTTACTAGTTAATTCCTGCGGTTTCATACAATCGAGTTTATTTTACATAAGTTAAGTTGAACAATATGAAAAAATACGTATTGGCTGACCTGTGCCGTTAATGCCTGTAATGGGTTTGAGGGCAGGGGTATGATGAGGATGAACTTAGTTTCGTTTTTAGTCCATTTCATTTTACAGGCGCCTTTTTATTGATTACACAGTTGATAAGTTATATACTTATTGTTTTCTGTACTACATAACTATTGGTTTCTTTAAGAGCTCATCATCATCATACCGTCACGCGATTTTCTCATGCGAGTAGGCAGAGAATATAGAGTGCTGTCTGCCACGATCTAATCTCGAAGTGTGTTTAAGAGCCAGTTGCAGGAAACTGAAATATATTACTTACGTAATTACTCCAGGATCACATTATTACATACAGACGTATTGTCTTATAATATACTATAGAGCGCGATCTTCCACAATCTTACCATACTTTCCTGGGTGCATTCGTAATCCCAGGAAAGTATCTAGTCTTAAATTCATGATGGTCGTACATTCTTGTGTTTTTGGAGAATCATCCCTGATGATAAACGCGATGTCTGTTTTATATAAAAATGTAAACAAATTAAATAATTTTGTCAGATTATACCAAGTACGTGTGGGCCTCCGCGTGTCACCCAAGGTGCCGGTCCACATCGAGGCGTCGGTCTCCAGTGGCAATGGTCCAGCCCGCACAGGCCGCCCAGCTGCCAATGCCTCGCTTATCGGTGGACTTGCGGCCTCCAGAGCCTTCCAGATCATGTACAGAAATGAGGAGGTCACGCTTAGAGACATTGTGCATTTTAGAGCTCATTTATTAGGTAACCAATTTTCTATGTTTAAAACTGTATTTTGTTAATAAGAATCAACGTCCTATAAACTTGATTTACGATTCTTTTTCCTTCTGAAATAAAAAAAATATGGGTCCATTGCAACTATTCACGAAGATTATGTTACGATAATTGTTTGCCTATGCCGC
Source organism: Orgyia antiqua (assembly GCA_916999025.1). Lineage (NCBI taxonomy): Eukaryota > Metazoa > Arthropoda > Insecta > Lepidoptera > Erebidae > Orgyia > Orgyia antiqua. Next base: position 25,903,395 of record OU779868.1, read on the forward strand.
GTTCACGATAGTTGCCAAATCTCCAAAAGTCGAAAAGTAAAAAAGAACTCAACATGTCAAAAAAAAACTCATGAAATCCATTAAAAATCAGTTTTATTTATTGACAAATCAATTTATTTTATAGTTATTTATTACTTTAACAATTTGATTGCTATTTTATTATACATTTTATTTATGAATTTTACATTTTACTACATTTTATCAATCAATTTTACACTTTACTAAACTTGATACCGATTTATACATTTTATTAAAATAAATTTTACATTTTACTAAAAAAATCATTTTTTATTTAAATTGATTTGAAATTATTGACTGTTTCGAGACATTACATTTTAATCATTAACTGTTACTTTGTTTGACGATTCTAATTTATTGGAATCAATTAGATGGGTTAGATATTAAGAAAAATCAATTGTGTAAGCCAATCGGCAGATTTTGGAGAACTTATTTATATTCTATTTATTTTTACATCCTTTGTACCCAATTTCACACTAATAAAGATTATGAGTATGATTATGGTACCATTTTGGTTTTTGACAGTTGATAGTCGAAACCTGAAGGAATCCCTCGAGCGAGCAGAATGGAGCCTTGGAGTGGAACTTTGGTGCAGCGAGGGTGCACAGTCCAGTACCCTTACACCGATGTCCTGTCGCGTATTAAAACTTCACTTCCAGCCATCACAGGGTCTACATTACCATCTACCAGTTCTATTCGACTATTTCCACCTGTCAGCTGTATCCATCACCATTCACGCAAGTCTCGTAGCTTTACATCAACCTTACATCAAGTAAGTCGTACATTTTTGAAGTAAAGCTTCTTTAGGCTCACTTTACTTGGGCAGTGAGTAAATGAGTGATGGAAGCGTTATGAAAAGAATGAACGGGACGAGGCGAACGATGGCATGAATGAAGTTTTTCTGTGGTCAAATGGTTTAAAGCGTGCTAAATGCTCTATTCTTTTTATTTACGTTCACAATATTTACCTGGAATTGCATATATGATTTTACTGAAAACCATACATTATTAAAAAAAAAAATTTTAAAATCAAAGGAAACTATAGAAGGACATTCTTTACAAATGTGCTTAAAAACCCTTTTATTTAGAAAGTTTGCACCTTAAACAGGTTTTAAAATATTTAAAAAAGTGCATCACCGGTTTTAATCCTAAGTAATAATAAATAATAAATATTCATTGACATTTCACACAACGTCCTCTGGTCCCAATACGGAATACGGATATAATACATAAACTACTTTTCTTTTGTATACTTATAACTATCCTAGATGTTGCCCGCGACTTCGTACGCGTGATATTTAGAAATCAAACCTTAACAAACAGAAGTTTACTGAAACACTCGACAGATGGCGTTGTACCGTTTTTTTAAATCGCGCTATGGTTTTGTTACACACATTAACACTTAACTTCGTCAAAATCATTATGGTGTCGTCATCCGGATTCCTCATTTATAAATTAGTAAGGATAACTAATTATTATGATGTACATTATAGAAGAATATTTTATTTTATTTATTTATTTATTTTAAACACGCAGACGCAGTACAAACATTTGTATGACAGTTAAAAACATCACACAAATGATTGTCCTGACCGGGAATCGAACCCGAGACCTCATGATCGGCAGTCCGTTATATGAACCACTACACCACGAGGCCCGTCAAATAATTTATGTAATATCAAGCTACAGACCTACAGACAAAGAAGTAATTTAATATAAATTAATATAACGAATAGTGTAGTCATTACCACTGACAAGGAGATGTACTAACGTAACGTAACGTAAATAAATTAGGATAAATAACTTCGATGACAAGTTTATTTAAATACTGCAGTAAATATTCAACTTATACTTTTGTAAAAAGGAAGCATATAATTTTCGAATATTATCTTAAATTTAATAAAATGGAGGATGATGTCAAGTTGTCAATTGCGTAGGCTTTAAATTTACACCTACGGCCGTGCATCTTGAAGAAATTCATAAATTGAGATTTTTGTACACAGATTACAGCCTTGTACGACATAACTTGAAGGGGTTTGTAATAAATTGTCTTTCGGAAACACTTCTTTATTTCGATTCATACCTATTTTTAAATATTGCTTTTTTATTCATTAAACATATATATAACAAGAGATAGAAATGAGAGATATTACAAAAGATATGAATATTATTATATATTATATAGAGTTACAGGGTCCGTGTGGTGACAGAATAAGAATACAAGTGTCACCACCCCATCTCCTCCCCAGGGTGCTGTAAAAGTCAGCTAAGGGATACTGCACACAGATAACATCCTCGAGACGGCATCTCGACAATAATCCCTGTGCCAACACGCCTGGTCAGCGCGGCACATTAGACCATAATCCCTCCGAAAGTGGAGGAGGCCCGTGCCCAACAGTGGGACGTAAATGGACTGGAGAGAGAGAGAGAGAGAGATAGAGATACTTAATGCTTTGTTTTTATTCGAAGATATTTGGGTTTATTTGTTTCTTATAGAAGTTTTACTACCTAGACCAATTTAAATTAGGAACTACCAAAAGATAACGTTGGACTGCTTAAACATTCAAAATGGTTTTTGCCAGCCCCTTAGCGCAGGTCCCTCTAAGCCCCGGGTTATACACCATCATCGAGGGCCACAGAATTTCTATCTGCCACCCGGCTCAGTCTGACCCTGCCAAAAGTAATTAATGGCCTTCATTAATTATTAAACGACATATATAGAGATCAGCAATCTCAACGTCTCTTAGGGTGTCACCGTGGATTGAGCGTTCACCTATATTTTCTTATGTAAACATTATTTCATGTCTGCACGTAAAGGAAGAGCATAATGCATTATGTACAAAGTTGGTAAGTTATTATCGAATAGAATTAGGGCTGCCATTCGTACGAGATTAGTCGGATATGTCTTTGTTTAAATAGCGTCCGCAGTCCGTTATTTGCAAAACTCAGAAATGTCCAGGGAAAAAACCATGTTTTGCCCAAATATCCGGGAGTTCTGGCGTGTAAATCTATCGGCGGCATTAGATGATGGCAGCCCTACATAGTATTATATAATTATATGGTACTTTTACACTTCATTTAAAGGTCAAAAAATATGATAATTTGCAGTACACCTCGCTCGAGTAAACAATGGGGAAAATTGATGAAAAGTGCTGGCTCCAACTTTAACACTTCTGGAAGCTTCGAGAACGTGCTTTTTGGCTCTAGTGGAAAATGTGCCGGTGGAAACTCAAGCAAAATCGCACATGCCAGGTTAGCACTTGTACAAATACAATCTCATTATAACTTAGCTACTTATTTAGCTATATAGATGTTATCTCATGTTATCATAATTATGTTAGCTTATCTCAGCTACATTATATGTTCAAATTAATTTTTACAACTATGGGACATACTTATATACCTTATTATTTAATTAAACTGCATTTCCATTTCTACTGTGTCAAGCACAAGTTATTAAAGCTAAATGCTTAGCTTTTATTATGGACTTCCTAATTTTTGGAATAAGTGATTACCGCAAGCGGGAGTTGAACCCACGACCTCGGAATACCGTGCCGTAGCTCTGCTAACTGAGCTTATTGCGGTCGTGCTTTTCAACTTTTCGTAATCAAATTTGGCTACCATAATCGTCACTCGATTGTGTTTATCTAGTATTTCTACGTGCAACGCCATCTATCAATGATCATTTAATATCAATTAATTTATTATATATTATAGCATAGCATGTCAATTGCGAAATTAATAAATTGCTTCCTAATTTTTGTTTTTGCAATATTGGATCATAATGATAAAAAAAAACTAAATTCCGGTTACTATAGTAGCGTAATTAATATTCTGAGATATTAATGTGAGGTAATATACTTAACTATATAACTATAAATTGTGTTTCAGACAAGTTCACGCCGAAGTGTGCGGTATTTTGTTAGGTTCTTTAGAAGGACTACAAAGTGCGCTAACAGTGTGTGGATCAACAGGTGTTCTGCTTACTCCCGAAGAATCAACATCTAATTCTGTAGTAGGAGAAGTTGCTCAACGAATTAAAGACCTCAGTGACTTTGGAAAGGTGAGCTCTTTGACATAAAAGCTAAAGCAAAGCTAAAGCATACTAAATAGGTACTTGTATACGTATCATATTTATATATTTAGTGAACCAAATACAAAATATAAATAATTACGCGTTCTGCATTTCTTATTAATTAATTAAACTATTGAATTATCCCTAAACCCTAGAATTACCTTAATTAAATACCTACCATGTCAGTGACTGGTCGTTTAAACATACAAATACAATACAATTTCCCCCCAGGGGTACATCTGAGGAAATATAATCAGAAAGCATTTTCTATGAGATCCTATTTCAACACCAGGACTATTGTCAGCGTTGCACTTAGTATACTAATATTTGATTCCGTTTATAGGTTTAAATGCCACCTTAAAGTACGTAAAAGAATGATAATAATATGTACTAAACATAATAAATAATAATTTCCAGAAGTCAGACTGTGGTGAAGAGGAGGAATGGGCAATGAGTGCCGCGCATGATATCGCGCGACTGTGTGCCGAGGTGACACTCAGATGGCGAGCCTTCCTTCACCACACCACAGACAGACCTCATGTACATCATGCGCTGGCTGCTAGACATCATGCTTTACGGTACAATTATTATTATAACCAACTTTTTTATCTAACATTGGCGTAGCTAGAGTAGGCTTGTAGAAAAAATATCGATATATCGATATTATTTTTTCAATATATTTCAATATATATCGGCGATATTAAATTTTTGATTTATCGATGTATCGATATAAATTTTCAAGTATCGAAATGGTATAAAAATCGATATTTTTTTCAGACCGAAAACTAAGTAAGTAACTACTTTCTATATCGGTATTAATATTTTTTTTTGACAAATAAAAACAAACTTTTGTTTTGTTTTTTGGTTGACTCGCGATTTGATGCTTCTCAATTTGACATTTGGCATTTAGACAGATTTTTAATTTATATATCGATATTTTTCAAATAAAATATCGAAGCCGATATCGATATTTTTATAAATATCGATATATCGATACATCTATTTTTTTTTCGTTTCCGACATCCCTAAGAGAGTTTAGTAGCGGAGAGTGGAGGGTTTTAAACTAAATTGCTTTTGACAGAAATAGTGTCAAATCTAGTTTTAGGGTTATAGTCCTGGCACGGCTGACTATCCGAGACATGTGCATTAGGCAGACACGCCTTCTTTAATGGAATTTTTGTCAACTAAAGCACGTTAGCCGAGCGCGCGCTGTGCGAAAGATATCCTGCATGCTGTACTTTTAGCTTCTAAAGCCTTCAGCTGAATAGGCATAGGAATAAATATAAACAGATCCGTAATATTTAAACGAGATACTGAAAATCCGAACTTAATACACGTTAGCAGCATATAGTTATAACACAGTATGGAAGAGGTCGGTAGCCGTGGCACATTTGTGGGCTGAGGAATTTACCTGTTCTTAAAACAAATAAAACATAGCGTCGAACTATTGAATTAATAAATATAGAACCTAATCAGGATAACATGGAGTTATTGGTACATTTCTTATTTCCAGAATCAAACGTTTTGCTGAATGCTTTTTCGTGTTGGACAATCCTCGACACTCTTTGGCAGGTTGCTATGACAGTAACTATCAGTCTTATCAGAGTGTCGGGGAAGTAGCTAGGAGGTCCAGGTATCTGGCTCTGCTTCCGCCATTACCAGTCCACTGTATCGCGCTTGATGGTGATCCGCATATCATGCCCATCATTTTTGAAGACAGGTGATGACATTAAACTATATTAATGCGAGATATTATGGTATTCGTTAAAAATTCTATCTAAATACATAGCAGTGAGTCTTTTTTAGGGTTCCGTACCCAAAGGGTAAAAACGGGACCCTATTACTGAGACTTCGCTGTCCGTCCGTCCGTCCGTCCGTCTGTCACCAGGCTGTATCTCAAGAACGGTGATAGCCAGACATAGTTGAAATTTTCATAGATGATGTATTTCTATTGCCGCTATAACAACAAATACTAAAAATATAATAAAATAAATATTTAAGGGGGGCTCCCATACAACAAACATGATTTTTTTACCGTTTCTTGCTCGATACTAATAACGTTGCCTTATGTTGCATAGATACCAACGTCGCACTTGACCAACTTTTTAATCATTACAATTGTTAGAGCTTTGTATCAACAGGTTTTTCTGAAGGAAGAATCAGGAAGACCCGTTGAAACAAAAATCTCTCCCGAAAATCATACCCGGACAAGTAATTTACACTAAACTACAAATTATACGCAATTGAAACACTTAAAAGACTGTAACATATTTACTACTATCCAAAATACATAAAAGTAGATTAACACAACAATTTTTTTGTTCACTATTGTTTGATTACTTACTACTGTTTATTTCAGATATCAAGATACAGCAGAATTTGCAAGACGCCGTTCCTTTTTAAATTCCAACGCAAGCAAATCTGGTAGTGGTAAGCAACTTATCATAGTTACAAAACGTCTGTTAAAATAATAACTTATGAACATTTATATTAAATATTTCTATTAAATTACAGATCCTTTTCTATGTTCAGAGCCCCTTGAAGACGATTGCGCCTGTAGTATTAGTTCTCTAATGGATTCCAGAAGACCATCATCAGAAGCATCGAGAGTTACACTAACACTGCCTAAAACTATCATGGACGTGCTTGATCCACAGTTCAATACGCCTAAATCAAACGCTAGTGTCGTTCAAGCAACTCTAACATTAGCACCGCAGAAATCAGCAAGAGGATCACCCAAAAGAGCTTTAGTAAAACAAAGCGTAGTTGAAATAAATAAACCACATAATAAGCAACTAGAGCTAACAGGAAGAAACAGATATATTGTACAAAACAATCAAATTAGTGAGATCCAATTACCACCGAATGGGGCATTTGCCTCATGTCCTATACAACAAGGCCAGCAATTGTCTCGATATTCAGCATCAACCTTGCTTGACATCAATGCAGCAAAAAGAACTAATGTTTCTCAACTAGGAAAAGAAAAGGTCAATCCAAATGAGGCTTTTCGTCAAAAACATGAGATTACAAGTGGTGTTAGTACTTTACCAGCTCGACACAGCAAATCCTTAGATCAGCTTAGAATGTCACAACTTACACCACTTAACCCAGCGCAGACATTATCAAAGAATCCTAACAACAATTCAAATTCTTCTGTTGCTTATACTAAACAGTATTTAGCTCCGCAACAGATGAAACCCACAACTTTGCCAAGAAGCGTCACAACTACTGCTTATCCAACAAACACAACGACAAGGTGTGGATCCAAGGGAGATGATTACAGAAGAAATATAAGCGAATTTAGGGAAAAATACAAAAATCCATGTAATCCCAATAACGGTCACGGTACGAATAATGAGGTGTTCCATAATATAGGTTATAAGTATGATGGAGTTATGAAGTCTAATCCTAATCAAGTATATGGCTATGCTTTCGGTAATCAGGGTAATATGCAGGCGAATAATGTTATTCGTAATCCGTTAGAGTTTCAAAGAGGCTACAGTGTAAATTTACCCCGTCCTATGTTGCCTCCACGTAATTCTTACCCACCTGTTAGTGGTAAAAGCCAAGTGACTGATCAGAATAACCTAGTTTCTAATAAACACGTACACAGATCGAATTCTACTCACGTATTTCAACAAAAAGAAAATTCTCAAATAGACATTGAAGCCGCGCGTAATCAGCTAAGACATGAGTTAAATTATTATTTACAAAAAGGTGATTGGAGCTACGATTTTAATACAGGAAGTTTAATACAAAATTATCAGAAGAAATCTAGTAAAAGTAGCGATGATAGTGGATTTGTAATGACTTTAGATAGAAGCAGTGATGGTACTTCGAAATCAACATATTCTAAAACACCACCATCAACTCCACATTCTACAATGCCATCTGTAAGACATAAGAAAAGTCGGTCAAAAGAATCAAAGTTAAATAATAGTGGAAAAGAAACGACAAAAATTAATTCAAGCAGAGATTCATTAAGTAGTCATCATTCTATTAAATCCAGAGATAGTAAATCAGATCGACAAACCTCAAAATCTGAGCGAAGTACTCCAAAATCGGACAGGGCAACACCAAAATCTGGAAAATCTACTCCAAAATCTGGTGGCATCACTCCCAGGTCTGGTTTAGCAACACCAAAGTCGGGTAGAGCAACTCCAAAATCTGGTATGCAAACTCCAAAAAGTACACGATCGAATGGTAAATCAGAAAAACGGACGAAACATAAAGCATCAGAAAAGATGACACAACTTATGTCAGAAGCAGCTTCATCATCTAGCAATGAAAGCATTCCTTTCGAGCTTAGAAGATTAGAATCATCGGCCAGTGTTCCCTATAGCCTGGACCATGGTCCTGAACTGTTACGACACTGCAGAAGCGCAGCATCAGTATTAGATGAACCCAACTTAAATAATACGTTTGGATCCGAATCATTACCAAATTTAGCACCTCCTCCTGCATTTGAATCACCACCACTTGATATAGGTGATAAAGATTTCAAAATATTACCTCCAGAAATTTTTTCCAATAAAGAAGAAAAACGTAGTAGGAGCAACTCCACATCTAGTTTGAGTGAACAAAGTGGTTGGGTTTCTAGCGGACGTAGTTCAGGACCTTCTACCCCGGATAATGCTAGTTGTCAATTAAACCAGAATTATCTTCCTCCGAATCCACCTATCTCAAAACTAAGTAATAAAAAATACGAGGATCCCTCACAATCTCGTAAAACAGAGGGCGAAACAATAAGTGATTTTAAAAGAACTATTCTCAATGGAGAACAATTAAGAGAACGATTACTAAAATTAGCTGTTAAAGTCGCTCAAAATAACACAAATGAGAAAATAGAATGCTGTGATAAAGAAGTATGTGAAGAATGTACTATTTGCAGTGATTCTATATGTACTGATAGTCAATGCGAATATAATAAGCTAATGCATAGTAATGGAGTTGATGCAGGCTGTAATTCTGACACGTGCACAGCAAACTGTTTCCAGCAGATATCTGAACCTAATGCAAGCAAAACTAATCAAAGGCATAATTCTTTTAGTGCAATACAAGGAAAAATATATAATTCATCAGGGAGATCTCATAGTGAGGGAACTGTCAAAAAATCGCAAACTATCAGCGATAATCTTCATCCCTATATAAGAAAGGAAATTCCACCCAAACAGCAGCAAACACAGCAGCCTGCTAAAACAGGTGCAGTAGCTAAAACAAAATTGAAAGACAGAATAGAATATACAGAAAAACTAATAGCTGCTGAAATTCGAAGTCTTACAGTAGACCGTTCATGTAAAAGTCATAATGGCAAAAAAGTAGGATCTGCAATTTCAATGCAGCAGTTTTCGAATAAAGCTAAATCTGAAATCGATTTGGCACATTTCATTGGTGATAATGATTACGAGCATCTACCACCTCCACAGCAATTTAGAGATGCTCCACCGCCACCAGATGAATTCAAGGTAACTGTCACCCCATTTTCAGGTTTCCCCTTTAGTTTCTGTTGGCGTTGTGTCATTTTGACGAGCCTCGTGGTTGAGTGGTTCATGTAACTGACTGCCGATCATGAGGTCGCGGGTTCGATTCCCGCTCGGGACATTCATTTGTGTGATGTTTCTAATAGTCATACAAATGTTTGTACTGCTTCTGGGTGTTTCAATGTATTATAAGTATATATTTACAAAAGAAAAGTAGTATTATGTATTCTATCCGTATTCTGGTACCCATAACACAAGCATATAAGCTTAGCTTAGGACCAGAGGAAGTTTTACGAAATGTCCATAAATATTTATTTATTTCATTGGATGCCATTACATTGCCGAGATAAGTTCCTTTTGCTCCCCGTAGATGCGACACATTAGTTGTAGTTTAACGTAGTTATTGTTGAAGTTTATTAGTTGTGTCTCTTTTTGGGCATCAATAAAGTATACTTTCTTTATTTCTTTCTATTTTTTCTGTTGCAACTAATATATCGTACATTACAGGATCCGCCTACAAAGTCACCGAAATTAAGTAGACAGAGCAGCAAATCGTCTACTCCTTCAAAAACACCTCGCAAACCGCTAATACAAACTACCACGCTTCAATTAGACAATCCATTGTACCACGTATGTGAAGGTACGTACCTAACATACATAAACATAGTTTTATGATTGTTTCTAGACAGAATGCAGCTTATGCAACTAACATAATTGCTTGGCTTATGACAGGTATCATGGAGAGGCGGAAGTTGAGACCACTTCAGTCAATGAATTCGTGTGGGAACACTGGTACTACACTTAACAAAAGCCAAAGCACCGGAGAGCTGGCATCCAGAAATGAAGGTGGAATGAATAAGGGTATTTCACCTAATAACATTACAACTAGCCTTTTGTACTATTACTTTTGCGAATTAGTCATTTGAAGTTTTGAAAACTCTTGTTTCAGAGCGAGAAAGCAACCTTGTAAGTATATTCGGCCTGGCTGAATCAGAGAGGCTTTTCGTTAAATGCCGTGAAGAATTTAGACAAAGCGTCAAATATCCAGGAGCCATATATTCTGATTTTCCGCCAATTGAGAACCCACTTCCTTATTTCCATATAAGTGATGAGTACAGAATGTTTAACCCTGAAGGTGAGAATTTAAATAACATACTTATTACAATTTAGAAATAGTTATTTGTTCATTAAAAAAATGACATGTCTATCTTTAAATATGACGTTTCGTATGTTAAATAGATACTATACTTTCTCTACCTACAGAACAAGAAAAGTATTTTTTGATATTTACAATCATAGCTTACAATGTTGCTTATTATTATTTCTCAGGGCTGCATCTTATCATTTGCGTACACGGCTTAGATGGTAATGCAGCGGACCTGAGGCTTGTTAAGACCTACCTTGAACTGGGTCTGCCCGGAGCCAGATTAGATTTTCTTATGTCAGAGAGGAACCAAGGAGATACGTTCTCTGATTTTGAAACAATGACAGATCGGTGAGTAATTATTTTTCTTATATTTGTGGTAAACGTACGTAGGTGTCGCTTTTTAGTTACTGGGTATTTTTGATTTCATCTTCAAACCGTAACTAGTAGAAACTCTAAACTAGTTCGTTTGTTTAATGTGATATAGCACCATTTGCCTTTCTATTATACATACTTTTTAATTCAGTTAATATCTAATAGCAAACACAATAGTTTGGTTTAACTAGCGATCTACTCCAGTAATTATTTATATTGTGTTCCACAGATTGGTCCAAGAGATACTCACTCATATTCAAAATTCAAGTGAACCAGCCAGAATTAGCTTCGTGGGACATTCTTTGGGAACTATTATCATACGTTCAGCACTAGCGAAGCCTCAAATGAAACCATTTCTTGGTAAACTCCACACATTCCTGTCACTAAGTGGGCCTCATCTTGGGACTTTGTATAACTCAAGTGGCTTAGTTAATGCTGGTAAGTATAGATTAGGAAAATAAAAATAGAAAAATTCATTTTCTGTTAGATTCACGTTAATCTTGGTAACTTTGTAAGGCGGCAATTGTTTCTTAAATAACTTATTACGTCATTCGTCATCAAGGTCCTAATGATCTACTGGATAGCGAATTTAAAGAGATACTTAAACTATTTCAGGAATGTGGTTCATGCAGAAATGGAAAAAGTCAGGATCTCTACTGCAACTCTCTTTACGTGACAATTCAGATCCTCGACGGTCTTTTCTCTATCGACTCAGTGAACGGAGTCAGTTGCACCAGTTCAAGCATATACTGCTTTGCGGCTCCGGGCAAGATCGATACGTTCCATTGCATTCTGCTAGACTGGAGCTGTGCAAAGCTGCAGCTAAGGATACCTCTTTATTAGGACAAGCTTATAGAGAAATGGTAAAGTTTTACGTACTATAAATATGAATTCCAACGTTTATACATTTAAATACATATTTATACCGTAGGAGGTCCCAGCTCAAAAGTTAGAAAATTATAGGCTAGAAGGAAATATGATCTATTTAGTGTAAACATATTATTTCGCAGGTACACAACATGGTATCACCACTGGCTGCGCGAGCCTCAACCGTATCAGTAGTGCGGTATGATGTCCAGCACGCACTACCTCACACTGCCAGCGCTTTAGTGGGCCGAGCAGCTCATATCGCTGCACTTGATTCCGACCTCTTTATAGAAAAATTCTTACTTGTTTCTGCACTTAAATATTTTAGATAAATTTTAATAGATTTCATCACAAAAAATTCGCTATAATTTTTCCAACAAGCCTGCATTTATACATACCTATTCAGGTATAATTTTGTAACAAAAAGTAACTTACTCGTAGTTTATGCCTTTCGCCTTAAACTAAATTAATAGCGAATTTGCAAAACTGAATGCTTATAGCGTTTTATTCCATAAATCGATATGAATACAACACTAGAAATGAAACGGTTTCATTGAAATGCTATTTAACAATGTAATTATATTAATAAATAAATAAATATTCATGGACATTTTACACAACGTCCTCTGGCCCCAAGCTAAGCTTATTATGCTTGTGTTATGGGTACCAGAATACGGATAGAATACATAAACTACTTTTCTTTTGTAAATACATACTTATAGTACATGGAAACACCCATATTGTGCTATTTAATTAATTATTAGAATTATGCTATTGAGCGGCATAATTTAAATGCTATTTTGAATTATAATTAAACCGTTTAATTTCTAGTGTGATCAAAGATTAACTCAACTATCATAATTTAAGGAAATATTAACTAATGCGGGTAGAACCACGGCCGTAAACGTAATAAGGGTTTGGATGTTACGGGTTCAAATTTCTCCCGAAATATAAACCTAAATCTCGTACTCAAATCTCATATTTTTGCAATAATTTCCCTTATTCTGTTGCTTAAGTTTCACAATTAACTCGTTCGTTGGAATTTCCTAAATCTTAATCTACTCTCAAAACCACGGATGATTGCTAGTTCTTTCTGACTAAGAATTTTTACCTGGAATTAATTGGGAAATATATTAAAAAATCTGCTTACCAGATATTAAAAAACTAGTTAACCGATCGTAAATACTTGTAAATATCTGAACGCAATTTTTATCGAATTTATGATGTTCTAGCAAACTTTTTTTAATGAATAATGGAATTATAATAACGATTGAGTGATGAGTGTAAGAGGAATAACTTAAATCTTTACATTGGTACTAATTCTGTGACATCAAGAACGAAACTAAACTTAAACTTAACTATGGTGTATAATCCTAAAGAATATCACACAACTTGGGCCTATTCATGATCATTTGATCATAGTGATTTGATTCAATTGAAATTTTTGTGAGTTTGATATCATTGATCCCAAAAGTGTAACCAATAGCCTGTAATACAATAATATTAAATTTTACAATGACATTTAATTAACTCGTTTACTTTTATGTTAATAAGTAGTTAAATGTGTTCTACATGCGAATGAATACATATGAATTTTTACTTCGCTGCTATTGGTCGCAGCGCGATGTTGTAGAGCTTATAGTCTTCCTTGATAAATGTTCTGTCCAACACTGAAAGAATTTTTCAAATCGGACCAGTGGATCCTGAGATTAACGCGTTCAAATAAACAAACAAACGGTACAGATAAACAGCACAGTGTGTATGTATTTCATTTGTATTTTTATACTTTTTTATTACAGCACTTAAAATACTTAAGTCGGGAATCTCTTTGATCTGCAAATGAGGATACGAAATTATTCGCATTTTCTTAATTAGTTTTATTTATAGATACAATACAGTTAAGAGCATTTATTTGCGTACTTAGTTTTAAATACAGTAATTTTGGAATGGATCAAGGTCAAGAAACTAATAAATAATTTGTATTCACCAGATATTTTGCCTAACTGTGGTAAATCTAATTAAGTAATTTAAATATTATCTCTTTTTCATAAGATAATTTAACAAGAACAACTACAGCCACACAACTTTTTGACTTCCTTAGACCGAAATATAATTTTTTAAATAAAGTTTCACATACAAAAATTTTTCTATTTGTTTTGGCTATTTATATATGAGCTGACTTTACAAAATGCTTTATTAACGGGTACACACGCAATATAGTATTTCGACCTATAATAAAATAATACTTGTGGAATATCATGAATGAGTTTCTATTAACTATGTCACTTGTGTACGTATACAAACACTCTGTTTGAATAAAAACGTGTGATAAATTGATTTAATTCAAGATTATCGACGTATAACTGCGTTGAAATCACTATGAAGTAACAATTTTAGTTATGTAGTTAGAATATAAGATGGATCTTTACACCAATTAATTAAGAATATAATTTTAGTAACTGTAGATAATATAATTAGATGTTATTTGTATTATTGTTGTCTATGAATGGTATTATTCAAAAATACATTCGATTATCCACTATGAAAGTAATATAATACAATACACCCCATCAACACTAGCTATTTCGTATTAGTTAAGTAATCTGAAAATTTTATATTACGAATTTACTTTCATAGTAGAAAATCAAATATTTTTAAATTTAAAATTCTCGTTTTTTCGTAAGACCCATATCTTATTGATTAAGTTAAAATTACCTCGGTCACACTGGGTCTGAATTATGCATATAAATATAAGTTTATTAAAAAAAAATATGAAATAAAAGAAATATTATTATTGATTATAGTAAAGAATGTTTTGTGTCATAGTGTATTTATGTTCCTGCGAGCAAAACCGATGGCCTGTAATACCGGCCGTAGCCTTAAAAATATTTGTAAAATTTAGAAGAAAGATGTAAATTTTTAATCGAATGTTAGACTGATCTTTAAAAATATACGATCATGGAATTAAATAAGTTTAGATTATCTTTTCTTATTAATAGTTATAATATAAATTAAACATAATACTGTCTTTCGCTGTCCACTTCTATCTATGTAAATCAGTAGATAATATTTTATACAAAAGCTTAGGAGATTTAATTCAATATGATTGGATACACGTACTGCATACAGATAGAGATTTTGGGGTTCTTCAAAAAAGGTGTGAAAAGATTTCTACAGGGTTGGCGACGCGCGCAGCTCCACGATTGGGCCGGATTCGGCATCAACATTAACGGCGAATACATCAGTCACCTTCGATTTGCAGACGATATCGTGGTCATGGTAGATTCCCTGGAGGACCTTAGCACAATGATCAATGACCTCAGCAGTGTTTCCTAACGGGTTGGTTTAAGGATGAACATGGATAACACCAAGGTTATGTTCAATGTTCATGTTACTCCGGCCAGTCTCTATTGGGAATGCGAGTCTCGAAGTTGTCGATCACCTCTGGTGTTGAGGACGTTTACAGGCTACGGTAACCGCTTCTCATCTGGGGGCCAAGTCTGCTAATGAATGTTGTCACAATAATCGTTCAATGACACCATTATAACCACAAAAAATTTACAGTAGACTACCAAAGTTGATAAAATTCGCCACTAAGCAATCAGTTATTGCATTTGTTGATTGCATAATAGTGAATTTTATCAAGTTTGGTAGTATACTGTTAATTTTTTGTCACAAATGAAACCACACAATTGAACTTTCATTGTGACACGATTGATTATTGAATTGACACAGACACAGACTTGAGCCCCAGGTTACGTTTGTTTGCCAACTTAGTAGTATAAAAAAAAGAGATCACAATAGTATTGCTTTCGGCCACGCATTGGTATCAATTCTAAGTGCACACAGTGGCGGATTTACCCTAAGGCCCGGTAGGCCCGGGCCTAGGGCGGCCAGATTTGGGGGCGCTGATTTACAAAAAACCTTCTTATTTACAACAAAATTAAATTTTCTTGCGTAATAAAACTGAATTTTCTCCTAAATTTCTAAATCTATTTAGATAAAAGTTGGCCATGAAGAAATTTCATTATGTAGTCTATATGGTGGAAATTGAGAAAGGGGCGGCTAATTGCTTGGGGCCTAGGGCGGCTGAAACTGCAAATCCGCCACTGAGTGCACAACTAAACTTAACTAAAAAATGAATACAAATTTAAATTATTAAATTTAAAAATTTAATAATTTAATAATTTAAAAATTTTCTTTATATTGTTACAATTTGTTAATGTATTTTAGAAACTAAAATAATGTTATTGATTTTATGTAGTCTGAGCACAATGTAATATGATATAGTTTATAGTAAAAGTCTATCTTTATGGTCAATGTAAAATTAAAATCGAATGTGGGTAAACCCTGTAATAACTGATCGTAGAAGACACATTACAGCTCAGTCTCACCCGTGACCATGGTGACTGCAAAGTCTCCGAAACGTCGGGCCAAAATTTAAAACAAATATACGCGTCTAAATCCGTAAAAAGTAGTTTTATTTAAATGAATACAACTTTGGTGTATTTTGATTATTTGACTATTTGGTTATGCACATTTATATTAATTAAAATCTTCAGTCTTTATTAGAAAGTTCAGTAGGTAAACACCGACGAATTGCGTTATTGATACTATCAATTTTCATTTTTTAGTTAGATTTAGTTGTGCTCATAGAATTGCTACCATTGACAGATAACCCAAACATCAGTTTATTTAATGTTGACTAAAGAAATAGACTTCACTGGTTTTTCTTTAAAGTAGGGTACCATCAGCATGAAATTCCCCGGTTGGTTTTTTCTAGTTTAATAGCGTACAGAGGCTATCCGGCAGGGTCTGTAAAAAGTATTCCAAGAAAGTCAAGACGCTTTTGTTGTCACGGGAGACAAAAATTTTAATTTTAGAGTTTCTTATTTTTGTTGCAAAATATATTTTTAGGAGAACCACATTTGACCAAATGTCCGGGATTTTTGCCATTTTTATCCTGTTTCGGCAATCTAGCTGATGGCAGCCCCACTTCAAGGGTAAAGTTGTGAGTTTTTCATCATTCGCGAATACTTGTACCAATTCTACGTGCACAACTTAACTTAGCTAAAAATTGAAAGCAACTACTTATATTTTGATTAAATGACTATTTCGTTGTGCATATTTATATTAGTTACAGTCATGGGTCATAATCATAATACACAGGTTTTTTAATAAAAAAAATTTTGTTGAAATTGCCGAAGTGTGTTATCGACACTATCGAAATTCATTTTTTAGTTCAGTTTAGTTATGCGCGTAGAATTGGTGTCATTATTAACTTATTTTTTCACACAGATCATGTAATAGGAAGGGTGACATGACATGTGATAATAAAATTTATAAATATAAATATAATTATATAAATTATTATTAAATTTAATTATTTTGACAAAACAAAATTGATTCATGGTTTGTCGTCATAAAATAAAATTTATTGTATATCTATTTATGTTTATATTTTCCGGGGACGACATACAATGTGTAAATATTCTAGAAATGAATTTTTATTTGTAAATGGTATGTTTAATGGCAATGTGTCGATGTTATACACTTATGATAATAAATAAAATAATATCGCCTGATATTGTCTTTGTTATTCTTCGAGACCGTGTGTTAACGGATTAAAAACACAAGTATATCAAAACCTGGACCCAAATAACAATAAATAACCCCAAATAATGGGATAAGCACCGCTGCAGTAGATCTCTTCAAGCTCCTCGATTGGGCCGGACTCGGCATCACCATTACTAACGGTGAATACATCAGTCACCTTCGATTTGTAGACGAATTCGTGGTCATGACAAAATCCCTGGAGGACCTTGGCACAATGATCAATGACCTCAGCAGTGTTTCCTAACTCCGGCATAAGTCTCTATTGGGAATGCGAGTCTCGAAGTTATCGATCACTACTTCTACCTACGACAAACAGTCCATTTGGGCAAAAAAACTTCGAGAAAGAGGTCAACCGACGAAGCCAACTCAGCTAGGTAGCACGTCCAATGCTCCACAGTGCCTAAAGACATAGTTCTATGACCACTGAGTGTTACCAGCGATGACGGAACAAAAACATGATCTTATCTAAGCTAAGCTATGGGCTATGCTCGGTATTTCCCTACGGGATCAAATCTGAAATACGGATATCCGTAGGAGAACGGGCGTACACAGCCTGGAGATAGACGGACGGGCAGCTAGGTCTCAGTCAGTAGTTGGTCCTGTTACACTCTTTCGTACGGATTACCTAAAAGTTAAATTCGTGTGCGAGTCTAGCTCGTACTATATTTTATGTTTAGTTAAGGTTAGTTGTGCACGTAGAATATCTACCATTTTCTTTTACTGAAACTTAATAATTTAATTTATTGCAATCAATATTATATAGCTAAAGAGTTTATAATATATAAAGAGTAATAACTGATTGTAGAAGACACAGCTCAGTCTCACCCGTGACCATGGTGACTGCAAAGTCTCCGAAACGTCGGGCTAAAATTTAAAACAAATATACGCGTCTAAATCCGTAAAAAGCAGTTTTATTTAGCTAAAGAATTTGTTTATTTTTAACGCGCAAATATCAGAAACCACTGGTCTTATTTCAAAATTCTTTCAAATTTGGATACACATTTATTGAGGAAGGTTATAGGCTATATAACATTACGCTGCTACTAATAGGAGCACAGCATCCGTGAAAAATGTTGTTAAAACGGGATTATTATATATTGTATGCGTACGAAGTCGCAGGCAACAGCTTGTTATAGTCAATAAATAAAATTCATATTTAATATTTTTTATTTTTGATTTAGGGATTGTCATATTGATAATGACTTATCGGTAATAATCGCTAAAATCGGTTTGCTAAAATTGTCAAAATGTTTTATTCTTAGTAGTCTTTTTACGATAAAATTTTTATTATCTCTCCGATAAAGTTATCTATATATCCGATAAGTCATTATAAATAAGACCATTTAGTGTATAAAATTGTTGTTGTGGACAAAATAAAACGTTTTTAAATCAATGAGTTCTGATACAGTAATAATAGTGATACAAATAATAATTAATAATTAAATAATAATGTTTAATTTATACGATAATATTTAGTAAATACTATTGATTATCTTTGTAGATTAATATGTACCTAAAGATACGCTAAGACTGCTGGCATACTGCTACAAACGGAGCGGTAGCGATTGCGGTTTCATCATGCATGAGAAAGCAGCCGATTACCACATACCTAAATCTACACCTTTACAAGCCTATACTAATATTATAATGCTGAAGAGTTTGGTTATTTATTTGAAAGCGCTAATCTCAGGTACTACTGGTTTGATTTGAAAAATTATTTCAGTGTTAGATACTACATTTATTTAGAAGGGCTATAGGGTATTTAGCATCACACTGCGACTAATAGGAGCGAAGCATCAGTGTGAAATGTAGAAATAGGAAAAATTGTCTAAATTCCACGCGTAAGAAACTGCGGCTAACAGCACATTTCACACGGTAGGGAATGAAATGTGCTGTTAGCCGCAGGTAATGGTAGGGAAAAAAATTGGACATGTCATAAGCACATAATTTTTCTGAAAAATTATGTCTACGTGATTAAATGATTTTTCATTTCATTTCATTTCATTTCATTTCACACGACATCCTCTAATCCCAAGCTAAGTTTATATGCTTATGTTAAAGGTACCAGAATACGGATAGACTACATAAACTACTTTTCTTTTGTAAATACTTACCTATCGTGGTCGAGTGGTTTATGTAACGGACTGGCGTTCACGAGGTCGCGGGTTCGATTCCCGCTTAGGACAATCATTTGTGTGATCTTTATAAATTTCATACTTCAAAGTCTATTCTGCGTCTGGTTGTTTCTATGTATTATAAGTATGTATTTACAAAAGAAAAGTAGTTTATGTAGTATAATATACGTATTCTGGTATCCATAACACAAGCGTATAAGCTTAGTTTGGGACCAGAGGATGTTCTGTCAAATGCGCATAAATATATATATACTCGTATATATAATACATAGACAACACCCAGACGTAGTACAAAATTTTGTATAATAATTATAAGCACCACACAAATGATTGTCCAGTCAATTAATGAGAAGGAAGTTATCCTTACATAACACAAAATGAACATTATTTTGTTCGCATTCAGTATATGAAAGAATGTAATCATTCTATTTATAAACATTACAATTACCGTATTACAGTTCGTTCATTATTTACTATCCTACAGTAAGGAAAATAATATGAGTTCTTAACTACGTTGAAGTTTTCCTGTAATATCAACTCAAAACATCAAATCCAACCGGAGTGGCCCCTTTCTAGTTTTCGCGCTGAAAAAGATAAGAGAGCACCGCTTTTACTCACAGTGTACGTACAATTTCGTCTCTTAGAGCTCGTGTTCCAAATGTAGCGATGAGGTAAATGAGGTTAAGAGAAATGAAAATTCGGCATTTGTTAAAAATGTATCACTGTTGCGCATTGCCCAAACAAGTGCGATAGAGACAAAACCTTTTAAAAGTTCACGAAATCTACGTTTGGTAGTCCCCTGATTACTCCCCCAAAACTTAACTGTTTAACTAATTCTTTCATAAAAACTTAAAGAAAGGCTTTGGCCGTGTTCCTAATTTCACCCTTTTTTGAATAATGTTATTATATTTGTTTTCTGCACATGTGTACAACGTAAAAAATCTAGCATATTTAATAGATTTTTGAAGGTTATAATCTTTTGTAAGAATAAATTTATGAAAAAAAGAAACACATAGGAAAATGCAAATAGTAGCAATATATTGATGAAAAAAAAAATTGCTCCACGGACATTATCCAAGGAGGAAATAGGGGACTACGTTTGTATAAAAAAACTGATCTTATGATTTCTTCTTATGTTATGTTGTAGTGTTTGTGTGCATTACCTCGGCATCCCACATACTTGGCAGTATATTTCACAAGGAAAACAGCATGTATAACAACTCCAATTGGTTTAATACTTTAAGAATATCAATCGCACCTAACTCCGGGTCGCTTAGCATCGTCAGTAAGCCATAGGCTTTATTCAACATACCTACATTCAGATTACTGTATTTAAAATCAGCGAATTCATTGATAAGTTTATCAATTCTTTCGTGGGCGTCAGTCTGTAACAGTCAAGCATTTATACCACACGTAAGGTTAGAAACAAGATTCGGTACTTATTTCTTTTCTTAGTTATAAGCGATTTATTGATGTGTTTATAGTTAACGTAATTTTTTTTTAAATGTAAGTACAAAGTATACCTACCATATTGTTTATTAGGTAATGGCACCAATTCTATGCACACAACTGAACTTAACTAAAAAATGTAAACCACTATGCTGTATTTCGATTAATTGGTTTTATCGTTGTGCACATTTATAATTATTAACATCTTTAGTCTAAAATACAGAGTTTTATAATAAGAAAGTTCAGTTAACATTTGCAAATTGTGTTATGACACTATCAATTTTCATTGTTTAGTTAAGTTTTGTTGTGCGAATAGAATTGATACCATTTACTGATAATCTATACAATCACAAAGTTTGCACGTAAAACTAATTAAAGCAGTCACCGATAAAAAAAATTGTTAAATAATGGTATACTTAGTGTCTTAGGAATAAGTGACTTTGGATATAGTTAGAAATGATTGACATCTGTCCGGTTTTCCCCGATTTCTAGTTAGAAGAAGTATAAGTTATTTAACTATGCTTTATAGTCCTCTTGGGGCTGTCTGGTAGGGTTTTAAAAGTGTCCGTGTACTTTTGATGTGAGTAAAAATATCAATGTTTTTCACTAGTGTCCAGAGATTACCATATTTCGCCCAAATGTCCGGAATTTTTGCCGTATTTATTCAGCAATTTATGTGATTCATCGAACTACCTACAGCATTAATCAAGAGTTGTTTGCAGTTCCAGAATGTCACCATTACTAAGCAAGAACGATTTGAGCCCACCTGCAAATGCTGTGCGTATGTTGGCTGAAATTATCGGGCTAGACTTAGAATTGAAGAACATTGATTTACTTGCGGGGGAACATAAATCTGCAGAATATTTAAAGGTGAGGCAAACAATATGTTTTTTATAAATATTTATGGACATTACACAAAACGTCCTTTTGGTTCCAAGCTAAGCTTATTTACTTTTTTTTTGTCCTCTTTGCCCTACCGGGCCATGATGGTGCCTTGATCTTTACCATGACCCGGCAAGGGAAGCTTATATGCTTGCGTTATGGGTACCAGAATACATTTCTTACTTTTATCTTTACATAATTATTTAAAAAGATTCCTGCCGACTGATGTATTAACACAACGAGGACTAGAAAAATTGGTCAAATGCGAGTCGGACTCGCGCACGAAGGGTTCCGTACCATTATCTATGCAACATACGTTATTAATAAATGAGCAAAAAACACACACAATACTTAATTAATCACGTTTGTTGTATGAGAGCAAGAAACGGTGAAAAAATCACGTTTGTTTTATGGGAGCCCCCCTTAAATATTTATTTTATTTTATTTTATTTTATTTTTAGTATTTGTTATTATAGCGGCAATAGAAATACATCATCTGTGAAAATTTCAACTCTATAGCTATCACCGTTCTTGAGATACAGCCTGGTGACAGACGGACGGACGGACAGCGAAGTCTCAGTAATAGGGTCCCGTTTTTACCCTTTGGGTACGGAACCCTAAAAATCATGATAACCGGTTTACTTGTTTAGATGCTACAGTGCTACAAATAGATAAACCGAAACACACGCGTTACATTCAACTATTACCCATTGTATTGCATTGGAGCTAAAACTTATGAGAAATTAATATTAAAATAAACGATTTACCTACCTTGTTTTGGGGGTCTCTTATTGTACTATCTATACTAATATTGCTAATATTATATAGCGGAAGAGCTTGTTTGTTTGTTTGAACGCGCTAATCTCAGGAACCACTGGGCCGATTTGAAAAATTCTTTCAGTGTTAGATAGGGCATTTATCGAGGAAGGTTTTAGGCTATATAACATCACACTACGACCAGTAGAAGCGAAGCAGTAATGAAAAATGTTGCAAAAATGGGGAAATTTTTCTAAATTCCACGCGGACGGAGTCGTGGGCAGCAGCTAGTGTAAGTAGGCATCGTGTAGTTTATGCGTTTTTTACCCCACTATCCAGTAAAAAAAAAGTTATTAAATTAAGTATATAATTCATCATCATCATAACATCACGCCTTTTTCCCATGGGAGTAGGTAGAGACTATACTAGAGCGCCATTTGCTACGATTCCCAATTCCTTGGCTGTATGCACACTCATACATCTGGTCATACATGCCTGGCGGTTGTAAGTATGTATATTTAATTTAAATAATGCCTTATGTCTTTTTAGATAAATCCTATTGGTGCCGTTCCATCACTGATAGATGATGACTTCGTTGTCTCAGACAGGTAATATTTTCATATGTATTACATAAAAATAATTAAAATTCTCTTTTCTATTCTGGGCTTAAACTTTTTCGCTTGAGTTATGGTTACCAGAATACGGAATACACTATGTTTGTAAATATATTCTCATCTCCTTTACTTATTACAAAACAGAGTCGTTATTTTTGTAGTTCGACCGGACTAGAGAAAGACCATGTTAACCTAATGAGTTAAGGATTCTACATAGGTAAATGCTGTTTTAAAAGTCTAGATTACTCTCTACATTACCTAACGTGTTTAAGATGCCTATGTGATCTTGTGGTGATCTACTTATAATATAATGTTAATGAGTTAGTAAATAAGAATTCGTATGTTATTTACAGTCATGCCATTATGATCTATCTGCTTTCCAAATATGGCGGAGACAAGGCAGAGTCTCTATATCCAAGTGACCTTCGTACCCGCACCACAGTCAACCAGGTCATGTTTTTTAACACTGGAGTTTTGTTTATCAGAGTCAAAGAAGTTACTGTAAGTATCATAAATATACTTAAAATATTGCTATGTAGTTTTTTATAATAACAATTGCCTTCTTAACGCATTTGCTAAACCAGGCGTGACAAATGCGTACACCTTTAACACAGATATCAAGAAGTACCTTAATCTTACGGCTGTTTTAACGACAGCACGATGAATACAGTCTTATACGACCTTATAGTCTAATGTTTTATAGGTTATGAATCTATTTACCTGTACGACTACATTCCTACGTCTCATTCGAGCTGAGGATCTGAAGATTGGGAAGTACAAAGTATGGAAATCGTCAGCCTCTTAATATACGTTTGTGATAGAAAAAGAAGGAATATTTTAGTTTTAGAATTCAATAATTGAATTACATTTATGCACTTAATTGTATAATAGGTATAAACAATTACAAACTTTAATTTTTCTTACCACAGCTACCGACCTTATTTGGCACCCTAACCGGCACTACGGACCAACACATACAAGGAATAGAAGACGCATACTCTGTGTTAGAAGCATATCTTCAGAACCGTAAATATGTCGCCGCTGATCACTTGACTATCGCTGACTTGGCTGTTGTAACGACTACGTGCTTTTTACAGCCCATTCATAAATTGGATTCTGATAAGTATGTCACTATCTTAAGTTTTTTATTACATAATTGTTCATAAAATTCATCCGTTAGATATTATAATGTTATTAAGTATATCGTGTTAATGATTTTTGGTATTTATTTATTAATAACATAATATAAACATAGTTTTAATAATTTAAAATAAGTAAATATTATGTACAAAGCTGAAAATATAAAAAAGAAACAAATAAAATAAGTTAAGCGTCTTAATATTCCTCCGCATTGTCCTCAACTGGTAATGTGCTTAGAATGCTGGCAGGACTGCCACATTGGATGGCTTAAGCGTTGAATTTAAAGAAACTAATATGCAAACTCAGCACATTTTCTAATTAATTCAGATTGTATTTACATAAAACGTGCTAAAAGCTTTAAGCCTCCTGCATAGAATGCCACAACTGAATCCCTCGGCATATTTGACGTCAGCATCAGACCAGCTTGTTGGACGCCGACACAAGATACGTCGTTCGGCATAAATAAATGTAAGTAATTGGTATTTTTTTTACTTCTCAGATATCCTCGTTTTGCTGACTGGCTGTCGCAAATGGAAGAAGAATCATTCTGCAAGACTATATTCAAAAACATACCCGTTATAGGACATATTCTAAGCTCAGCTTGGGAGAAAAATAAACAGAAATAAATTATCGATTATGATTGATACTTGGCCTTTTATTTGTTTTAGAACATATTATTTATATATAAAATAAATTATAAAGACTGTTTACTGCTTTGTTTGTATTTAAAATAATCTACTTAGTTCTAAAACTAAAAATTCCTGAATATTTTTTTAAATTAATGCATTGTCATCGGTTTTTAATATGTGTGCAAAATTTCAGATCGATGTGACTAATGTGAGTGAAAATCACATTCAAAATTCCGTTAATAATAAGCGTGTTAAAATATTAGCTACGTATGCCTAGGTGTCAAATGTTCTATACGCAAATGTAAAATTTCAAATCATATAAAAAAAAATTCACGTGATGAGTATTATAATTATGATATTAAATTATCTGTGGTATTTTAAAAAAAAACGTTCAACCGACTTTGTGCCTCTGATATTTGAGGGTTTTCCTCGATTTCTCAGGAAATAACCATCACATCGTGACCTGGTGCCAACAGGACCACATGGAAACCACCAGCTTTTAAATAAAAAAGAATAATTAAAATCGCTTCCCTCAGTTTGCGGTAAAAGGTAAAAGTTATGAGGTAACAAACAAAAAAAAATTAAAAAATTGGTCAAGTGCGAGTCGTACTCGCGCACGAAGGGTTCCGTACCATTATCTATGCAACATAAGGCAACGTTATTAGTATCGAGCAAGAAATGGTAAAAAAATCATGTTTGTTGTATGGGAGCCCCCCTTAAATCTTTATTTTATTTTATTTTTAGTATTTGTTGTTATAGCGGCAATAGAAATAAATCATCTGTGAAAATTTCAACTGTCTAGCTATCACCGTTCTTGAGATACAGCCTGGTGACAGACGGACGGACGGACGGACGGACGGACGGACGGACAGCGAAGTCTCAGTAATAGGGTTCCGTTTTTACCCTTTGGGTACGGAACCCTAAAAATAAACATGCAGACGATTTAAGAACCTCCTCCTTTTTGAAGTCAGTAAAAAGTAGCCTACATCCTTTCCTAGACTCTAAACTATCTGTAAACGATTGTAACTATGACCTACGCCATCGTCAATGGATACGCCACAGACGAGATAATAATTGTTTTTAAAATACAGCTAATTCCTTGATATGTGTGTCAATATATTCATCTGCGTCAGTTTGTAACAGTCAAGCTTATGTAACACATGTACCAAAGATAACACTTTTGTATTTTATCATTTTGTTTGATTCACATTCGAAACAAAATAATAACGACTCTACCGTGTTTTTTACATGTAAGTATAAAATATTCCTTTCTTTTTTTTTTAAAACCAGTTTAAACCAATGTCAAAGTCTTTGAAGTTAATATTTAGGTTTTATTGATATAAGAATTCGCTAATAAAATGACTTTGTGCTTTTTCGTCGTATGTCTGTTTTGTACCTATCTTTAACGTATGATTATCTCTAAGCAATTCGGAGCATTTATTATACATATTAACAGGAGTTGGCATTGTCAAGAGACTCCTGCCGAAAAAGGTACTAGAGCAATGGTGTTACTAATAAATTATGTATAGACATAGCCATCTCTTAAAGAGTTTTCGTATGCTAATTAATAAATAATAAATAAATAAATATTCAGAGACATTTCAGACAACGTCCTCTGGTCCAAAGCTAAGCTTATATGCTTGTATTATGGGTACCAGAATATGTATAGAATACATAAACTACTTTTTTTTGGAAATACATACTTATAATACCTAGTAACACCCAGACGCAGTACAAACATTTGTATGACAATTAGAAAAAAAATGATTGTCCCGATCGGGAATCGCACCCGCGGCCTCTTGATCGATAGTTCGTTACATGAACCACTCAACCACGAGGCTCGTCGAATTATAGTGCACATACCAATTTTTTGGTTTGGAATGACTCAATTACATTTGTTAACGTTACGTTAGCACCCCAACGACCTTGCAGTATATTTGGCAAAGAAAACAGTGTATGTCAAGGTTAGATTGAGCCGGAAGGAGGGCCCGCATGGATTACCACAAGTCTGGGGTGCGAGAATAAGCGATGGTATATAAAATAATGATTGCCCGGCTGGCAAATGCCGTATTAAATATATGAGCAGTCGTAGCAGGCGTGTCTAACTAACTCCTATTGGTTATATCCTCGATGCTAAGCAAGTATTTGCAATTTGCGCTGCTGTTAAAAACAACGAACAGTTATGTGCAACCGATATTGTTTGAAAACTGGCATAGTACGTCACAGATCGCCACTGTACATAGCATACGTAGATTTTGAGAGACGAGATTGACGTTATGGTGTTAATTTTCGTTCGTCTAAACCCTTTACTTAATAGTCAACTCAATAATAAAACTGAGTTTCTGTGAATTAACTAGGTACTTTTATGTCCAAGTAAGAATCGAAATCACTTTATCCAGTGCTCATTGCTCCATCAAAGTTTTCTTTTTCTAGTTAAAGAATGGCACCTTTATTGTACAAGAACGAAGTCAGCCCACCGGCAAATGCGGTGCGTATGTTGGCTGAAATCATCGGGCTAGAGTTGCAATTGAAGGACATTGATTTCCTCGGGTTGGAACATAAATCTTCGGAATATTTGAAGGTAAGGCAAAAATATATTACTTATACTTACCTTATAATCTTAAGGGAGAAAAGGAGGACAAAAGTAAAGCAGGAAGTAACCAAAACCACTGAAACTAGGAAAATGAAGTCTCCCTGAAGTGAAAGCTCTGAAAAGGGGGTGAAATTTTTGAAATTTAGATATTTAAGTAACAAAGTTCTTGTATTTGTTTCTTTCGGATCTCTCTCTTACATCCTGTATTCTAGCAAGAGCTTGAATTTTCTGGCGACTCTTGTAAAAGGTATGGCAGCGATGCTCATAGTTTTAGTACATGGACAGTATGCAGCAGGTAAATTTGACAAATAAAACAGCGTTTTATCTACTCCAATTGGTATAACACTCTAATATCTATAATTATAAAGCGAATGAGTTTGTTTGTTTGTTTGTTTGAACGCGCAAATTTTAGGAACCCAGGGCCGATTTGAAAAATTCTTTTTGTGTTAGATAGGGCATTTACGAGGAAGGCTTTAGGCTATATAACATCACGCTACGACCAGTAGAAGCGAAGCAGTTGTGAAAAATGTTGCAAAAACGGGGAAAATTTTCTAAACTCCACGCGGACAGAGTCGCGGGCAACAGCTAGTCTGTAATAAATGTATAAAACATTATTATTAAACGAAACACTTTACCTCGTTTTTGAGGTTTTTTTGCTGCATTTCTTCTATTTAAAAATTGACTCGTCTTATGCGTTTTTTATCCGACAAACCAGGAAAAACTATTTAAATTTTTAATTAAACTTTTTGTAGATAAATCCTATTGGCGCCTTTCCAACACTGATAGACGACGACTTCGTTGTTTCAGACAGGTAATATGTTTTGTAAATATAAAAAATATCTGCTATATGATATTACCAGCTGTGCCTGTGTTAACCGCGGTAAAAAGGATATAAAATCAGGCAGTAAAGGGTGCTCTTAGGACGCTCACGCCAGAATAGTTCGCAGATTCGGTAGATTTTTTTCTAGTTACTTGATATTTATCGTCAGATTTTAAACAATTCACACAATACCTTTATAAATTGTAGCCTGTGTGTTATTCTGATGTGTAAGCTACAAGTTTCATTAAAATCCATTCAGTAGTTTTGGCGTGAAAGAGTAACAAACATCCAAACATTCAGATCCGCTAACATTTACATTTATAATATTAGTAAGATTGGTTATTTATTTAATCTCCGTGAAAAAAGAATACAAATGTTACCACCCTTTCTCCTCCCAAGGGTGCTGTAAAAGTCAGCTAAGGGATATTGCACACAGATAACATCCTCTGTGAGAAATGGAAAACTTGAAAATAAACCCTGTGCTAATACGTCTGGTCAACACGGCACAGTAGACCATAATCCCTCAGAAAGTAGAGGAGGCCCGTGCCCAACAGTGGGAAGTAAATGGGCTGGAGAGAGAGATTATTTAAAAATATAATTATATGTATGTTAGGTTTATCCGATGGCTATATCCAATTTTAAGATAAAATATTTTTTTCTGCGTTAAACCAAGTTTCCCCATATTCTCTATTACATAAATAGGATAAAAATGAAACAAGCTTGAAAACAGACTATATGTAAGATGGTGCGTGTCCCGATTAGCGGTCACAATACGGTAAGCCTCCTAATAACCTTGCCCGATTGACCTTCTAGACTAATCTAGACCGATCTGTGTTACTGTGCTTAAACCAATTGACAGCCATTGTGATATATCTCTACTAATATTATAAAGCTACGCTAACGCGCTAATCTTAGGAACCACTGCGGCCGTATTATGAGCTCTTATTCCCAGGCCGTTTACGCCGTGAATGGAACTGCCCGGCAAATTCGTAATATGGACATAACTCCCAGCCATCCAGTTCGCTAAAACAGTCATAGATTAATATGTTTATAGTGAAGGTGCAACTAAAACTTTAAGTACTAACTAAAATTTTTCAACTAAATGTTTTATGTTTACCATAATACATAATTTAGTCAGGCAGTGTACGGCCTGCTTGGAACTTGCATGATTTTTAAAAAGCTCATAATACGCCCGCTGATCTGATTTAAAAAATCTTTCAGTTTTAGATAGAACATTTATCGAGGAAGGCTATTTAGCCTATATTACGCTGCTACCGGAGCGAAGTATCAGTGAAAAATGTCACAAAAAAAACGGGAAACATTTTATAAATTTCACACGTACGAAGTCGCGAGCAGTCGTGTACCTACAACTAGTACATATTATGTAATACTAAAAGACCCGGACTTGCGTTGCTGTGGCTTAGGTTTTTGTGATATTAATACCGCGACTATACATAGAGATATAAACTATCCTATCTTTCAAATTGGATCAAACCGCACACAGTGTGCAAAATTGATTGAAATCGGTTAAACGGCTCGACTCAGGAATCCATCACGAACAAACAATGTGACACGTTATTTACATATCTCTTTCTTTATCTCTAGTCTATTCACGTCCCACTGCTGGACAACAAGCTTCTTCACTTTGGGAAGGATTGTGGTATACTGGTGCGCCCTGCCCAGGCGTGTTGGCACAGGAAATAATTTCGAGCTTTCCGTCTCTCACAGAGAATGTTATTTGTGTACAGTACAGTTCCATAGCTGGCTTTTACAGCACGCTGGAAAGGAAAAGGGGTGGTGACACTTGTATTCTTAAGCCGTCATCACAAGGACAGTAAGGACAGTCAAATTTATAAATATATTGAGATAATACATCAATTTCGTCTGTATGTAACAGTCGGATTTTACTGAAAAGAAAACTCAATGGTTTTGATTACCAGGTACCTACATGTTTAATTATGAAGATATGGCCGTATCTAAAGATAAAAACAAGATAACCGTGTGCAGTCCATTAAAATTTATCACAGGCATAGATTGAAGAAAAGCTAATCATAGATTACATATAGGTATTATCCCCCCATGTATCAGTAAGATATTATCTATCTGCAGTCTACGTTTCAAAACAAAATGCTATCTATAATTATTTTATTCATTCGTGTGACGGATTAAGAATACCTATAAGTTTCACTACCTACCCGTTTTCTTTCCCGGTGTGCTTTAAAAGCTAAGCGATATTGTACACATATAATATCCTCTATGAGAGACGGAAAACTCGAAAATAAACTCTGTACCAATATGGCCTTGGCTCCAATGAAAGTGGAGACGGCCCGTGCCCAACTATGGGACGTTAATGGGCCCTAAGGAGAGATAGATCAATTAAAGCTCCAATCCAATTAAGATCCAGCTTGTTATGATGCCCAGTTAATTCAATAAATATTAATAAATCAAATTGTGGTGGAAAAAGTGATCACCGCAAGCGGGACTGACACTTTTTCATCATCACTTTTTCCACCACAATTTGATTTATTAAGTAAAATCATAGCAAGTCAATTGCAAAATTAATAAATTACTTTAGAAACAAATATTATTTTGCTTACAGTCATGCCATAATGATCTATCTTCTCTCCAAATACGGCGGTGACAAGGCAGAGTCTCTATATCCTAGTGACCTGCGTACTCGCACCACAGTCAACCAGGTCATGTTCTTTAACACTGGAGTTTACTTTATTAGAGTTAAAGAAGTTGCTGTAAGTATCTTATAATCTATACCATCTATACTAATATCACCCATCTTTAAAAGTTTGTTTGTTTGAATGCGCTAATCTCAGAAACTAGAAAAGTTCTTTTTGTGTTGGATATTGTTGGATAGTCCATTTATAGAGGAAAGCTTTAGGCTATTTCGTTAAATAGCCTAAAGCCTTACAGCGTTATGTTTAACGCTGCCTAAATGCCCTATCAAACACTGAAAGAATTTTTCAAATCGGCCCAGTGGTTCCTGAAATTAGCGCGTTCAAACAAACAAACAAACTAACTCTTCCGCTTTATAATATTTGTATAGATTGGGAAGAATAATTACCCATTAAGCTCTAACGAAAATAGGTTATTATTATTTTAATTTCAAGTAAAATACAAATACAAATTTAACCTTTTTTCACAGCTACCATCAGTATTTGGCAATCTAACGGGCCCTACGGAGCAAAACATACAAGGAATAGAAGACGCTTACTCTGTGTTAGAAATATATCTTCAGAACCGTAAATATGTCGCCGCTGATCACTTGACTATTGCTGACTTGGCTGTTGTAACTACTACATGCTTTTTGGAATACATTCATAAATTGGATTCCAATAAGTAAGTAAACTCCGTTTTTACTTACTTGTAAAATTCTCGTGTCATGGTTCTAGAAGGGTTTTAGTTACCAAACTCGTATAAACGATTCTACCAATATTTAGAGCGTAGATACATCTTCTATGTAAACAGGAAACCTTAACCCTATGTTAACACGCTGAGGAAGGCATGTTGTCTACAAGGTAATACCCAATCACTAAAAATACACCATGATTGTTGCCATTTTAGTTCAGTTACGTTAAGTTTTTAACGCTGCAGGTAATTACCTGCAGCGTTAAAAACTTAACGTAACTTAAAACTAACTTATAACTTAACTTAAAACTTTTTGATGTTCCTGATCAATTGATCAGGAACATCAAAAAGTTTTAACATATTTATATTAATCAAAATCGTTAGTCAATAATACGCAGTTTTTATAATAACAGATTTCAGTTAACAATTCCGAATTGTGTTATTGTTATTGACACTATCTGTTTTCATTTTTAGTTGTGTTTAGTTGTACATGTATAATTGGTACCATTATCTGTAAAAAATATATCAATACTTCTTTTTTATTTCTCAGATATCCTCGCTTCTCTGACTGGCTGTCGCGAATGAAAGAAGAATCATTCTGCAAGAACATAGTATTGAAAAATATAGCCGTTGTAGGAGAAATAATGAACTCCGCTTGGGAGAAAAATAAACAGAAATAATTATCGGTTTTGATTGATACACAGCAATTTATATTTCGGAGACATTTTATTTTTACCAAATAAAACAAAATCAATTAAAGAGACTGTTGACTGTTTTGTTTGTATTTTAATTTTAAACATTACATTACAATTTAATCTATTTATTTCGACCAGTGCTACGTCAGGCAAACAATATGCTCTCAGCTATTTAGATAATTCTAGCATTCTTTTGTTACAGTAGAGGTTGAAAAGAACTTACAGGATTTGTAAGTATTTTACCCACGTTTTCCAAGTCACACTGTAATACATTAATCACATCTTAAAAGGAGGTGCAATATATCGCGTCCAAAGCCGTTTAGAGCATTTGAGGAACTTGTTCTTCAAATATTTTGTTAATATATAAAGAACAAATTCCTCATGCCTGAAGTGAAACGTATAGGTAAGTAAAAATAACTACCTCGATTCTGCCTACCTCATTACCTCAGTTTGACGTCATGATACGTAACTAAACAAGTTTAAAACGTATTTTTCTTTCTAAAAGCAGTAGGAATACAATTTCCCAAAAGATAAAATTCATAAATGAATGT
The DNA here is from genome assembly GCA_916999025.1 of Orgyia antiqua. Classification (NCBI taxonomy): domain Eukaryota; kingdom Metazoa; phylum Arthropoda; class Insecta; order Lepidoptera; family Erebidae; genus Orgyia; species Orgyia antiqua. Next base: position 25,936,593 of record OU779868.1, read on the forward strand.
CTTTTAATAAAATTTTGGTAACTAAATCATTTTATTTATATAACAGATTCTACACCGAGTAACATTAGTTGATAACTAGGTACATTCATGAACGCAGTAGGTAGTGTAGGAATCGAAAAGAAATCTCTGCCTGTAGAACCACGAGAGGAGTTCGTGAAAAAAATATATTAACCATGGGTGTGTAGTGTGAGTTGACAGAAATACGGTCAAAATCATTTAAAGTGTTATTGTGTACCCATTATAATTTTGAGAATCGAAAAGATATCGACAATATGGAGCCAGGTTTTCAAACATATCTGTTGCTCATCTAGTCTGTTAAGTAGGAAGCAATGCCAGTGACCTTTAGAAGGTCGCAGACCGTGAGTGATAATCGATAATACATTAATATTCGTAAATGGATACCTGTTTACGAATATTTATGCTTTTAGTTTTATTATAAGTGATCCATGCCAGTGTTAAAGATTATCATGTAAAACGATTATCATGTAAAACATTTATTGATGGTGATGTCATGTTATCATCAATTTTGTTATTGACGCGAGTGGAAATGAATCTAAAAAGCATTGATTTATGGTACCTACATATTGATACAGCTTACGTAGAGCTAAAAATAAATACATCGGTGACTATATTTATTTACATAACATCTTTTAGTCTCAAATTAAGTTCCTCTACTTATGAACATTACAGCCAACATAGTGAGATAAATTACTTCATTGTAAATCTTAACTTATCGTAAAACAGTCGTCTTAGAAGCAGTACAAATATCTAGGCCAGAGGCGTATTTACCCTAGGGCCATAGAAGCCATGGCCCGGAGCGGACAGCCTGAGAGAGGCGGCAAAAGCCTTTAAGTTTAAAATTTTGCTCTATCCCTATTAATTTATAGGGCGGCTAATTAAATTGGCCCGGGGGGTCATTTAAATGGCCCGGGGCGCTAATTTTCAAAATACGTCTCTGGTCTAGGTTCATCCACAAAATAATCGTCGGGTACGATAGTTACATTTTTCTTTGTTATTGCTTTGTAATCTACAACAATGATTCCCTATGATATCTACAGCAGTGATTCCCATGCCTCATAGAACGGCAATTTCATAGTGGCCAATTTAAAAATGGACACGACACGACTTTAATCCACATTTTTTATGGACATTTCCCACAACGTCCTCTTGTCTCAAGCTAATCTTATATGCTTGTGTCATGGGTACCAGAATACGGGTATACTACATTAACTACCTTTGTAAATATATACTTATAATCTTATAATACATAGAAAACACCCAGATGCAGTAAAAACGTTTGTATGACAATAATAAATGTCACACAAATGATTGTGATGTAATCGAACCTGCGACCTCGTGAACGACCGTCCGACCACGAGGCCCGCCGTTTATATTTATTAAAGAAATAAAACAATTAATAAAGATTTAAAAACATAATATATGGGCGACTAAAAATTTTACAAAACTCGAGGATATAAATCTAATATATAAAATTCACGTGTCACAGTGTTAGTTACCGTACTCCTCCGAAACGGCTAGACAGATTCTTATGAAATTTTGTATGCACATTCAGTAGGTCTGAGAATCGGCTAACATCTATTTTTCAAACCACTTTTCTTTTTTTTTTTAGTATGGCAAAACAACGTTTGCCGGGTCAGCTAGTAATGTATAAAAGTACAGTGTACAAGGATAATTTAATAGGTAAGTCCATTTGTAAGTTGGCATATGAAATTTTAAAGGGGATATAAAGCACGTTTAAAAATTCCGGTACAACTTTTTCACACGAGTATGTAAGTTAAAAAGTGGTCACCTTATGTTCTGCATGGTCTGTTTCGAAACGAAGCGAAAACTCCAGTAAATATTCACGAATCTTTATATCGGAACGTGGAGCGAAATGTTATAAGGGCGTATCCTGAATTCACAGATCCTTCAAATTAATTTTCGAGACTAAATAACTTTCAAAGATTCCGTCACATACATTAATAAATAAATAATTGCAGCACCCTTGATAGGAAATACGTTGGTGTCACTTGTATTCTTAATCTGTTACCACATGGACAAGATCGACGCACTTTAAAAAGATCGACAACGGTGTGCTCTTCTCAGTCTACCTCTCATTAGTCGCAATCTTATTTAGAAACTAATTGAAAAGATATGGATGGAAAATAAAAAGAGAAGATAGAACTAACCAGTTCCAGTGACGGATACATTCACATACCGCCACTGCTCCATTAGTCATTCTATCCTTTGAGTATTAAAGGAATAGGAATAATTACGCTATTTTGTTGTCAAATTATACTACAAGGTCGTTGAGATGCTGGGAGGTAACGCATACAAACATAAACGTACCTCACAAGATCGACTCGTGCGTACCTACTAAGGGAAAACACCATCTTCAATAATTCATTAATTTTTGCAATTGCAATTTACCTTTTTTCATCCGCGGGACATCTGACATTGGTGCCGATTCTACGTGCTCAACTTAGCTTTACTAAAAAATTAAAACAAATATTGCGTATTTTAATTAATTGGCTATTTCGTTGTGTACATTTAACAAAAACATGAATTTTGTTAATGCTAAAAACAAAATAGCAAATGTGTTAAGAGGATACCAAAATAGCTTCGTGCATTTTTCTACGTACGAAGTTTTCATTGTTTCTTTAGATTGAATGGCTAGAGCTCTAATTTTTAAGTATATGTTTTTTCAATATTTGATCCAGGATCGCATAAACTCAGAAACACGATTGAAAAAAGTTTTCTCGATAGAAAATCTTAGCGAAACAACCTCTCTAATTTTTTATTTTTTTCATTTGTCGGTCTATTATCGCGTATTAACTAATGAAATAACTTTAAAAACATAAGTAACTATTATAGATAGAAACACGTAAATCAGCATTAAAATATATTTAGTAGATTTTGAGTAAATAGGAAAAGTATCCCTAATTCTTCATTTTCTGTGCCTACTGTCTGTGTTAATATGTACGTGTCGGCGATGATATACGATAATATTGATGTAGGCCCTTAACTGTGCAATATGTAAGGTTGTTCGGAAAGTCATTTCGTTTTTTCCCAACAGAGGATTTAATTGTATTCTTTTGCACCCAACTTCACATTTAAGCCGTATAATTTTTATATGCTTTGAGAGCTCATATAGCAAGGCTTGTGTGTGAAAAATTCCAATTAATTCTAAGCAGTAGTTTATGGTTGGTGCCCTTATAAATTATCATTTTGTTTGATTCACATTCAAAACAAAATAATAACGACTGATAAGCAGCATTTTCGACATATCTTACTGTTTTACTACAGAAAGGGTAAAAATGCTGTTCAATCCAGAAAGAAATTGACTGATGTGTAAGAAGATGGTGTGTTGACAGTACGCCATCGCCAGTGCCAGAACTGGTTCGCTAAATTTCGATCTGACAATTTTGATGTCGAAGATGCACCACGTTCGGGAAGGCTGGTTGAAGCTGATAAAGACGCGATAAAGGCATTAGTTGATGTGATTCGGCGAATAACAATACGTAGCAAGCCATCTATCAGTCGAGTTTGGATAATTCAGAGTTAGCCACGCGCGCATGTTAACGTAAGTATTGTAATTAGTTATTATTATTGTACGTTTGCTTGATAACTAATTGAAACTAATCAAAATGGGACTTAAACTACATAAATATTCTGAGACTAACCTAACCTAACCTAACAAAAATTTTATAATAATTAACTTTATTTAGAGCGATATAGTTTCTAAGCGACCAAGCCTTTTATATAAAATAAAATAAAACTTTAATTGTGTTAAGTTTAAAGTAAAATAGTACATAATTTACGTTATTTATTTATGTAGTAAAGAAGATAATACGAAGCGAGTCTTATGAGAATCAAATGTAATACTTCACTCACTTCGCTGTTGTGGACTACACCAGGAATCGTTTATATGTTTGTTTTTTTTTTAGATAATATAATGCCACCAATACTATACAAGATTGATATCAGCCCACCAGCGAACGCGGTGCGAATGCTTGCTGATATTATTGGACTAGAATTACAATTGAAAGATGTCAATTTCACGCAAATGGAGCACAAATCTTCGGAATATTTAAAGGTAAGAAATAAAAATTTATATGTATATGTAGCGTCAGGCTCCGACATTGTTAATTAAAACAAACACAAAAGTCTTCACACAATCACTTTGCTTATTTCAAATAACAAAACTTTAAACTTCAAATTAATTTTAATCGTAATTTAGTGGTAGGGTAGGTGTGCACTGGGCGACGGTCGGCTAACGAATGACAAATCGTGCGCGCGCGCTGCTTTATATAGGGTCGCTGCTCGTTGTTTTCAAAACATTTGATGGTGGCGCCGTCACGGCCATGCTGACATACGCTCGTCCTCGAGCGTCTTCTGAGTGTCTGAGAATAAGACAACAAAATGTTCGCTCATCCTGACTCACTTAGTGACTAGTTTATAAGTTGTGAGGTTAATAACAAGATACTCAACAATGTGCTGGTCCGGCAAGCCCTTCAGCATACTAGAACTATTAATCCCTTCTCATCAGTTTCAAAACCGGAGACTGTATAAATCCCTCTCATCAGCTTTAAAACCGGAGACTGGATAAATCCCTCTCATCAGCTTTAAAACCGGAGACCGGATCCGTGCCAGACCGGAAATCCCTTTAGCTGACAGAGCTAGACCAGATTTCCCTGTGGCGAATGATAGACCGGATTTGCAATCCCTATAACCCAAAAGGTTAGACCAGAGTGCAATCCCTATAGCTGAGTTATTGGACCGGACTCCCTTCAATAACTTTTTCCTACATTTTTTGATATATTAGTTCTCTCTCTTTTCTAATTCTTTTTCTTTACTTTAATTTTTCTATTATTATTTTTATAATTAATTATCGTGATGGACAATGGCAGTAGTTACAACAGTAACTGAATCAGGTTACTCTGATGATGAATCCTCTACACAATCGTTATTAGCGCTTAAAGTACGTGTACCAGTTGACTGAATGCTACCATCAATTGATAAATTGTTACTATCAGAAAATTCATCCTCAGCGTCACCAACCACAACTAAGCTAGGACCACTGCGATCGACTTCATGAACACCATTATTTTGACTTACATCCGCCGTCACGTCATCATCATTATAAGTTTCAGTTACTTCTACAAATCCTAATGGGCCCCGGGGTACTTCGCGTAAATTTTCATGGGCAATTTTGTATGTTCTATTGGTTCCGTTAACATGCTTCAGTTCGTACCTATCGTTTTCTAGGATAGCAGTGATTTTATAGGGGTCTTTATACTTTGGGTCCAACTTAGATTGGTGTCTTTCTTCACTTTTCGCAAAAACGAAGTCTCCAACAGAATAGGGTCTTATTTTTGCCTTACCCCGGTTAAAACGAGCGACATCAGACTGAGCCAGTCTCTTTATATTTTCTGACGCACTAGACCGTGCCGCTTCTAAATCTAATCTGGCAGGACTTTCGGCACCTGAAGCAATTCTGGAAATACCTAACGAGTTACCTTGTATTCCCAACATCAGCTCGATTAGGGTAAAGCCAGTTACTCTGCATCGAGTACTATTGAGAGCTAGTTGAATCTCACCTAATTGTTCTTGCCACGACCTATCGGAATTACCTTCGGCTATTGTAAGTAGGCTTTTAAGAGTTCGCATAACGCGTTCCACCTGGTCGTTGGCTCTGCAAGTACCCGTGGCTATAAAGTGTAACTCAATATTGTTGTCTTTACAAAAGTTCCTGAAATCTGTATTGTCGTAGGAGCGTCCGCGATCAGCTATTATTCTCTTCGGTGTTTCAAACAAATGAACAGAGTCTTTGACAGCTTCAATAGCATCAATGGAATTGAGTGTTAATGTGTGCTTCAGAAGGACATATTTTGTAAAGGCATCAATAGTGATAGAACAGTACTCCTTGCGGTCACTCTTACCACTGAGTTTACCTGTGAGATCTAAGTGCAAAGTATGCCACGGAAGTGGAACCTTGGGAATCGGGTGCAAACGAACTTGCTGGGCACCTGATGGACCCTTTGAAGACTTGCAAACCACACAGGAATCCACGAACTTCTTAACATATTTGGACATTTTACTAAACCAATAAAGGTCATATAATTTATCTAGCGTCTTTTCATAACCCATATGTTTTATGTCACTATGGACGTGGCTAATAAGCGACCATATTAAAGAGTGTGGAAGGATTGGTAACCACTTAGTAACTTTGGCGCGTTCTATTTTACGGTACAGTATGCCTTGCCTAATGTTGTAAGTATGGGCGATTTCAGAGGGTAATTGATTCGATTGCACTTTTGAGATTAAGTCTAAGATTTCAGAGTCTCGTTGTTGTTTTGTTTTGTTTCTTTTCATCTATTCAAAAATAAGTTAGTAAAAGGTAGAATCACCAACATGTTAGCCAGCTCTACTGTTTCTTCCGCCCATATGGTCATCATGGAACAAAAACGTAATAACCGCTCGTCCATCCATTTTGGGTCAAAATCAACCACTTCATCATTATCATCCACTCAAAACACTGCTGCCAAACTCATTCTACATGGTCTTAAAATTCTATTTAGAACACAGAAGATTTCAAGTAAAAATTGGAGAAGAATTATCTGAACTATGTTACATAAACGCATTGGTGCCACGAGGATCTGTATTGGGACCAGCTCTATACTCCATATACACTGCAGATATGCCCGAAACTCCAGGTATCACAACAGCAACATAGGCAGCTTCACTTGGGCAAAGCACACTAAAGCAAAAAGTACTGAAGCAAATATAGAAATAAGAAACATGTCATGGCTCCTTGACAGTCTCGCCTCTCGCTCTTTTACAAACTCTCCAAGTACAATGCCTTGCTGGAACCGATTTGGATGTACGGCGTGGAACTCTGAGGATCATAACTAACATAACTCATAACAAAAAAAAACATAGAACATAGAAATAATAAAATAATAAATAAAATAAATAAAATAATAAATCGTAAAACTCTAACCAAGAAATTCTTCAAAGTTTCCAAAATATTGCCCTGCCAACAATCTCAAACGCACATTGGTTTGTCTAAAACAGTGAAATTCATTAATTCCTAAAAATGCCTGCAGTAAGAGGAAGTGAACAACTACTGCAAGAAGTATAAAGGGCTATTAAACCAAGATAACAATGCACTTGCCAGGGGCTGTCATATTGTTGCTGCAGCAGAATGACATTACCTAATGTAGTGATGCCATAATTTATACCAAACCCGTGAAAATATTTATTTGAGCAGCATTATTTTTCTGAAATTCATCAACCTGTAAATTGGGGCACAAAAATAAAGCTTCATATTTATCAAATCATTCTGTACTGATTACCCACAAAGGGTGGTTTCAGCATCTAAATCATATTAAATTAATTATTACAAGACATAATTAAAATATTTTAGTATGTGTAGCAAAATTAGAGGAACTTTAACTTCAACTTCTTGTTCTTAATGGCATCATTCCCAAGATGAAGCAGATCAGGAGTTAAATCATTTTCAAAAAGGAAAAGGTTTAATGTTTAAACGATTTTGTTTTGTTCAAAACAAATTGATTTAATTGGCTATTACAAATAGACTCTACTCTTTTATTCGAACGATATCTTGATGATAAAATTAAAATAAATCAAGACGTTATCCATAAAGATTGAAAAGTGCAGTATTATATTTTGAATTTATTAAAATTGCTGTGCTATATTCTAGTTACGGAAATGTCTTTGTTATCAAAATTAAATTCTCAACTTCGTTTATCATTTTACAATGTGTGGGTAATTGTAGATTACAAAATCTATCGATTTAATCACAATTGTTAACTTTTCTACCAAGTCAAATTGATGACGGTAGTTCAACAAAATCATATTATTATAAAGTTCATTTCGGTAGTGTAGCAACCGGTAGTGAAAACGTTAATTGCGAACAAAGCGCATCTAAGCGATAAAATTACGTGGTGTTATTGTGAAACTTATTCAGTGTTAAAAGAGAACCAGAGAACATTGCTTTTATAAAGAGTGTACTGAATATGTGGTGATCTATCAATTACGCAGTTATAACATGGGGTGAGTACTTGTGGCTTGTTTTTATCAATCTTTCTTTGAAGATAATCAGAGCAATATCAAAATTGTCTTTTAAATCTGTGTATTGCGCAATTTTACAATAAAGTTAGGTTTGTTACGTGACGTTTTATTATCTTACTGCTAACATGAACTAGGCGTATGAGATGTCATAACAATATGAAATTTTAGTCGAATTTTGGTATTTTATTGCACCACGGCTTAGCAAATGACTTTTATTTTTCTTTCTTTTTTTTTTTTTTAACTCTTAGAAGAATGATATTGCTTACCAAGTATGATGACGTGGTTCCATAGCTACGAGTTGCTGTTTGAAATGTCACTTTTGCTCACACTCACACAATAATTTTTACTCATTTGTGAAGACACGCTTTTAACTACTTTTAATTATTGGTAGGGACGCTGTTATACGCATAACCTACCATTAATTATTACGACGGCATAATTGTACGATATCTTTACTTTTGATTGCACGATATCTTTACTTTTGATTTTAGCAATTGAACGTTTTACACTTTTGAGTTAGCCTTAGGGGCTGTTTCTCGGGTTTTTTATCCCACACTTCTGATGTAGCGTCAGGCTCCGACATTGTTAATTATAACAAACACAAAAGTCTTCACACAATCACTTTGCTTATTTCAAATAACAAAACTTTAAACTTCAAATTAATTTTAATCGTAATTTAGTGGTAGGGTAGGTGTGCACTGGGCGACGGTCGGCTAACGAATGACAAATCGTGCGCGCGCGCTGCTTTATATAGGGTCGCTGCTCGTTGTTTTCAAAACATTTGATGGTGGCGCCGTCATATATAAAATCTATATGTATTATAAAACAAAGACGTTTTGAAAACTACGCAGAGATCTGTGCCTCAAGTCCCGTTTTTCAATGGTCTCACAATGGCATCACAATGACACATTACAACCTCAAAAAATTAACAATAGACTACCGAACTTGATAAAATTCGCAACTAAACAATTAGTTATTTAGTGTTAATTTATTAATATTTTGCGATTGACTCGCTATGCTTTTACTAAATAAACTAAACTATAATGGAAAGAATGATAACCATAAGCGGGACTTGAACCCGCGACCTCGGAATGCCGTTCCGTCGCTCTCCCAACTGAGCTATTATGGTCCACGCAAATGTTTACCAAATTTTCCACTACAATCATCTCAATGCGAGTTTTAACATCGTGCGATTATATTATTTAGTGTTATTGCAAAATGATGAATTTTATTAAGAGGGAATCGAACCCGCGACCTCGTGTCCTCGTTCATCCGCCACGATTGACTTCGTTCATTATGTCTTGCTTTAAAGATATTATATAAATTAAAAAAGATAGATTACCTAATTACATAAGTAATTATTATGATTCTGGTTTTGTTTAGCTTATATACAAGTAAACTAGCTGTCCCGGCAAACGTTGTTTCGCCATACTAAAAAAAAAAGTTTGAAAAATAGATGTTGGCCGATTCTCAGACCTACTGAATATGAATGTAAAATTTCATAAAAATCGGTCAAGCCGTTTCAGAGGAGTAAGGTAACTAACACTGTGACACGTGAATTTTATATATTAGAGAATATAATATAATATATAGAAATATAGAAGACAGGGCCCAACCGAACATAAACCCAATTTCATTAAACAGCCTTAGATTTCGTATTGAAATTTTCGTGAGCTAACACTCACTGTTATGGGATCGACGATGTCGACCCACGTTTAGAGCATATCCGGTGCTCATCTTCTGACGAGTGCGCAGCGGTGTCTGCGACCTTCCGGTGTGCACTTACCTTAGCCTTAGATTAGCAAAACGAACAATATTTACAAGAATACACTTTGTAGTAACGCACACAAAATAAATAATATAACTATATTTTTACAGATAAATCCGCTTGGCACCTTCCCAACATTGGTAGACGACGACATTGTTGTTTCAGACAGGTAAAATTATATATTATTTTCTGCCCATTAGTGTCCCACTGTTGAGCAGAGACCTCCAACTTTGGGAGGGTATTAAGTCTTCTTATGTCACACATACCTGGCTCGTTGAACCAGTTTCCTTCTTTAATAGAATTATCGAGGAAGGCTATGACCTTCTATAGCCTATGGGCTATATAATATAACGCTGCGATTAATAGGAGCGAAGCATCAGTTTTTTTTCCTTTATTGATGACTCCGGTCTTCGGGGCCACTTTCATCAAAATACAATCTAGACCAGGTGTGGCCAACTTTTGTGCACATAAGATCTACTTTATATTTTAAAAGTGAGTCGCGATCGACCTATTTCTTAGGTAAGAAGGGGGACGTTTGTGCAATGTGCTACGCTTTTATACCGCCGTGCATTCTTGCGAGCTCCAGCAACATACATGGATATTTAATTAATGGGTTAAAAACACTGAGATAAATAGGGGTAAAAAGCTTTGTCTAGAAGAATGGAACTTGCGAGTGATCGACCAAATGTGGTCGCGCGATCGACTGACTTGTTGATGGCGATCGACTTGTTGGCAAAGCAACCAAAGCTACTAAGTAACTTTAATCTAACTTAATGTAGTAAATAGAATAATAACTATGACTCATTGACTAAGACTTATTGTCTCTTTTTAAGGTGAAGTCACTTTGTTTGCGAAGCATGGGAGAAAATGTTCTAAATTTCACGCGTCTGAAGTCGTGGGCAACAGCTGTCTGTTTATAATAGGTATTTCTTAGCTAGAAATAGGAACTCCTTCGCTAGCTTAAGTATCATTCAGTTTGTTTTCTAAGTTCCACGCGTCCCAATTCGCGGACAACAAATAGTTAAATATAAACATTTTACGATGACGATAAGAAAAGCTATACAGACTTATGTTATCAGTGGTAAAAAGACATAAATATCGGCAAATCGAAGTAAACAAAAAGCTATCTAGAAAATAACGGTGATGACTGACAAAAATCCATGCGACACACAAGAGGGGAGGGGAGGGTTTCCTTTGGATTTTGCCAAGGATCGGATCGGAACTCAAGATAGGCTTGTCAACAAACCATCGCTAGGCAGAGACTCCAGAAATGCTTTGGTTAGAAGGACTAACATCCAGATTCACGGCGCAACTACATAAACGCGGCGAGTGCCGCGTCGACTGGAAGTAGCTGATTAAAAACCTAGATAATAGTGATCACTACTTTCAGTCATGAGAAATCGACGGAGAAGAAGAATCAAATCTACAATCGGTTTTTTAATCAGACAATTAATAGGATATTACAATTAACTTAGCTTGTCCATCGGCTCACAGCCGGCTAGCAACGTCTTCGCTGAACTCTCTTTGTATTATCTTAACATAGGTACATAAAACTACCATGAGCTATGGTATTGCTTACAACCAGTTGTATATATACCGTTTTCATATCCTTATTTTATTTACAGTCATGCTACAATGATTTATCTACTTTCCAAATACGGCGGCGACAAAGCAGAGTCTCTATATCCTAGTGACCTTCGTACTCGCACCACAGTCAACCAGGTCATGTTCTTTAACACTGGAGTTTACTTCATTAGAATCAGAGAGGTTTCCGTAAGTATTGATGAATAATATCTACAACACATCAACACCTACCTCCGTGGGGCAAAAAATAATAATAAATAAATAAAATTTATTGGTAACCATTTTCAAATTAGTGGGTACAACTATAATAATTGTGCGATAACAGCTGCAGTAGTGATACACTGTGGCGCAGCTATTATCTACCCTCCTTTATAGTAACAAAAATGTGATGACAATCCATTTTATAAAAGAGAGATATGCTAATATTTAACTAATAGGTAAGTGATAAGTGTGATAACTAAGCAATAAAAAATCGTGTGTCAGTGTGTGTATGTGTGTATAGTGCATGTGTGTAAATACATATATATGTCTATTATGTTATTATTAATTATATGTAATAAATAAATAAATTGTGAAAGTGTGGTGTAAGTGTTATGCGAAATAATTGGAGATAGGCACTAGAAAGTTTACATACCCTGTTTTCCAATGGCAGAGCATAACGCGACTCAGTGCCGCACAATGCTGAACAATGCTGACGCTTAATTGGAACGTGAATTAGTTTTAAAATGCGCCAGCAGAGTGCGCTAAGTTCAGTGTTGAAAAAAAAAATTCTAAAATAAACATTGTATTCACATTATATGTGTGGAATATAAAAAAAGTCATTGTTTATACCTTCATCCATACTTATATTTATTTATTTTTTAACACAGCTTGAATTAACAGCTATCATCAACTTTGAATATTTCCAGAAAACTCCGACGAAACGAAAGCCTTAAAGTTTTTTTAACAATTAATAATTATTACTAACGATACTATTTAAATAAAATTTCAATCAATGCCAATTTAAAGAAAAAATACTTGTTAATTATCTGTCGTTGAAGTTGGTATGGATTGCATGCATCACTTTTGAGAGTGCTCGATTGTGCGATGGGATGCTGTAATTGGAACACTCAACGTTGAGCATTGTGCCGCATAATGCGCTATTGTGCTCTGATTGGAAAACGGGGATATTAATTGTTATGCACCGTGGTTGAGTACTGCGAGACGGTTGGTAAGAATGTATCCTTTAAGGTGTGGAAATAGGGGATGATTATATACCTAAAGTTGGATGATTGAAAAGATATGCTAAAACTGTAATTGATAAAATGTCGTCGCTAAGCTCGGGGGCTTCATGTTCGAGTTGTTACATATTTCATTAAAATTAAAAAAATTAAGCTATTATGCCACTTATAAAAAAAAGGTACGCATATCGCGAACATTTTATGCCGCGTATTCGCTGATATAAATAAAAATAATAATAACACTGCTCGTCTCGATAAATCCTTCTTGTAAAGCCCATGATAAAGCCATTGCACTACAGTCCCAAGAAAATATTAGTTCCAAAAATCATACAGATATCATCCATCCATTATCATAACCTAAAACAAATATCGATCCATTATCTGTAACCGGTGTCACAAATATCATATGGGTTATCTAGACATACATAACAGTTAAGTGCAGAGTTGGTTTTATTATTTTTAATAAATAAACTGATTACTTTCGATGTTTTGCCAAAAAACTAAACTTCTAATAAAGTAGGTATGTATATGTAAAAAGCATCGGGTAACGTTGTTGTTACAAGCAACTCAACTGCCAAGACTAGATGCCTCGATTTAGCCTATTATGTACCTACTCACCTACTATAAATTAATTTATGTGTCTCTAGACTTTTCAGGAACTAATTTGGTTTCATTTTTGGTTTTACCACAGTTACCAACATTATTTGGCGATTTAACGGGACCCACGGAACAAAACATACAAGGAATAGAAGAAGCTTACTCAGTATTAGAAGCATATCTTCAGAACCGTAAATATGTTGCCGCTGATCGCTTGACCATTGCTGACGTGGCTGTTGCATCTACAACGAACTTTATGCAATATATTCATAAATTAGATTCCACTAGGTATGTTTCAATTAACTTTTTAATTTCTATAATCTAACATAATCTATAATCGTGACTGACTGAATTAGTGAGTGTTGCGAGATATTTCCAAGTATTTTGAAAGATGGCTTCGGGTCATCATGCTACTTATCCCTGAAAATATTTTAAAGTATGTTTTTATTCCTTAGATTCCCTCACGTCGCAAACTGGCTGTCAAGAATGGAACAAGAATCATTTTGTAAAAAAATATTAAGAAATACAGAGCCTGTAGGACAACTACTAAAATCAGCGTGGGAGAAGAATAAACAAAAACTAATTAAAAAGTAAGGTATTATTAGCAATCTAAATGAAGTCTTGAATACTTTTTTAAAATAAACATTACTGCTTACTGATGATTGTTTTTTTTTTATATTTGGTCTGCTTATACCCATCTTATACCACGTCGACGAGACCAGCGTTTTGGCATAGCCGCATAGGTTTCGGTTTCAAGCGCTGCTTCTCTCACAAAAGATGTTTCTGACTATAAGCCACGCAAATTGGTAATGCGCTGGAACCTTGTCAAATTAACGCCCTTGTGACGTCATCAGCAAAGAAAAAGGACAGCTAACAAAATGTAATATTCTCATCTATACGTCACTAAGACGTCACCAACATGGCCGCCAGGCGCATTACCAATTCGTGTGGCTTATATACGAGTAGTATAACTTAGCTGACTCTTGCTGCACCCTGGATAGGAAATAAGGTGGCGATACTTGAATTCATAATCCGTTATCATACGGAGAAGAACGACGCATATTAAAAAGAATATGTCGCGTCGACAAGGCTATGCAAGCTTATTGCAAACAAGCTGTTCCCTACAACTCCGTACGCCTGGAATTAACCACCAAACCTAAAACAAATAATAAACATTCCTCTTGAACCGATCTAATAAAATAAAAGAAACCACATCAAGATCGGTTGCGTAAATTTGAAGATTTAAGCGCGCATACGGATTGCGCGCGGAGATGCGCGTCAGCATTGTTCAGCATTGTGCGGCACTGAGTCGCATTATGCTCTGCCATTGGAAAACGGGGAATATTGGTAATTGGTATAGATAGTCTGTGGTCTATCCATTCAATCACGATTCAATCACTTGTTCAATTCAGTTCGTTCATTATTCAATTCTATAAGTTTTTTAATGATAGAAACAGCTTCCTCTGTGTATTGGCCCTTATGGAGGCGAAAAAATACTAATCGAATATTCTAAATAATTCTATAAAAAATATTTATATAGCAGAATTCACAAACACAATACAGTAATAGCAGTATTAATTATTTGTTTGTTGAATATGCTAATCCGCAGTTTTTGAGGAGAGCGGTTTCCGACAGATTCTAATGTTAATTGTATTTTTAGTTTATACATAACTAGCTGTTTCCCGCAAATTCGACGCAAATTTAGAAACCAAAACGTGACAAATTAGGTAAAGAAGCCATCGTCTAGAACCTAAAAAAAAAAGATGTGTGGCACTCGGGGACTGCCGCGGTAAAGCATAATATTTTTTTATCAACTTATGTAGGTATTTATAATTATTTATTTATTTTATTTATGCAAAAATCTACATACCGTAAACTAAAATAAGATTATATATAATCCTTATATGTATATAATCCTTATTTACTGATGCTTACATCTGTCCATTGTTTATGGTAATTATGATAAAATAGCGATTGTCAATCAAATCTCAATCTGTTTTAAAATAAATGTCAAATGTCAATCTGTTGGTATACAATTTTAGTATAAGCTGTTATATAAGCTGTTATCTGAACATTTAGGATATAATATGTTGTCGATTCAAAATCCTTATTTTAATACGTTGTTTAATTTGAGGAAGGCGTTTACCCTTGGTATCAACAGTATGAAATAAATTTCAGGGCGAAGAGGGGATTACGCATGCACAGTAGCGCCAATGTGTAAGGTTTTTTACGCTATTTCCGTTACTTACGGAATTTAAATTTCGAATTTTGTGGATTCGGTCTCCACGCTCAAGGCCCGTGATAGAAGCTATGCAGTAACTTAAAAAACCGCATCCAAATCTATTTCGTACTTTTAAAGATACAAAAATAACGACTTTGTTATATAATAAGTAAAGATGGGGAATACCATGTAAATGATTTCCATGATGGCAATAACTTCTAATTTGCACACACTTTACAGTTCTGCTTGCAATTTTTACAGTGGAATATATTAAAAATTTCAATGATTCATATTAATTAGTACGCTAATAATAAACTAATAGTTTATTAGACGCATCAGAATAGACCACATGCTCTCATTTGTAATCTGCTAAAAAGGTATCCAAAATTCTGAGGGCAGCACATGAACATGCAGTGTCAATTTCAATGAAGTTTACCATCACTGGTTCAATACTGCCTCATTCATTCATTCCGTATTCATTCAATCGAGTCTGATACGAGAGGAAAGGTGTGCGACGGTCTTTGAAATTATAAAAATAATCTAAATTAGTTTTTTAAACCGTCTTAGTATCATTTTCTTATAAAAATATTGCGTTTTATTTATATTTATACAGTGACAAAAAGACATGCAATTGTGACTAGAAATTTTAAAACTTAAAAGATTTGTAGGCAATGCAGTGTTTGTTATCAGAATTTTTTTATAAATTGTGATTTATTTATATTTCTATAATGGGTAAATTATTAAGTCTTTTGTCACGCGATGATTCGAATTGTTGTTCATCACCGCGCTATGACATATTCTTGGATTTTGAGAACGCCGCGCCCACGGATACTGAGAAGAATGTTTACGAAGAAGTGCAAAATGTCCTGTTGGAATCGGAGAAAATCCTGCAAGAGATACAGTGTTACAAAGGTGCGGGGAAAGATATAAAGGAAGCTATAGCGGATCCTTCTCGAATATCACAAGAGAGAGCTTGGCGTGCAGTCAGGCCGCTGGTAGAGAAGCTGCTTCGGTGTTACAACCACTCCATAAAACTGCAGCGGGTGAGTTGATGATTCATTACAAATACGGCACAAAGAAACTCATACAATCACTTAAATCCTACTATCAGGCTATATTTTTAAAGAAATATACTTATTTGTTGCAGATAGTAATAAATTCACAGTAGAAATGTCTATTTTATAATGTAAATATTAAATACAGTTAGATATCAAATAATTTTTAACTTATTTATTAGCTTGAAAGTTGTACAGTTAAGTTAAAAAACTATTATTGGCAATTTATCATTATTTAGTTGTACTTCTTCCTATAGTTAGAAAGATGTGTATGGAAACATGAACACAATCTTTTGAAGCGAGTTCAGCAACAAAAGGCCTATGGTACAGATTGTTAAACTGGGAGCCTAATGCTGGACCCTGGTTTCAGGGATATCCCTTATCCAGGGCCTTGTTGGTGGTTGCCCTGAGATTGAGATCTGGACACATTCTGTCCAACAAATTCTTACACATGATAGGAAAGAGGACGTCTCCACTTTGTGACATTTGTCACAAGGTGGATGTACATTTGTTGACAGAGTGTGTCCAGGTCGACAAGCAATGCTCTCTGTTTGGCAGTGACGTGAATGTGCTGTTAGCCAATCCTCTGTCTGAAGGAGCAACTAAACTGTTTAAGAGTATTAAACTAGCCCTTCAGACGAGGGACAGTCAGCAGCACTGATTTACTTTGAAAGTCCCATGAGGCTGGCATGGGCACATAGGGTGAAGCCTTAAAAAAAAATTGATAAAAAAACAAAATATTTTATCAAACTGTAACAAGAACTTTATAGTTCTTGTTGTCATCTTAAGGGTGTAAACTCTCTAAAATGTTAAAATAGTTGATACATATTGAAATCTCATGATAGTTAAGTTATTCTGTCTGTCATGGAGTTTCTTGTCTGTTCTTCTCCATAGTATTTGCGTTTGGAACAGACACCTAGTTCTAAAAATCTCCAGCAATTGACACAAACTCAAGAATTGAAACCTCTGACACTTGAAACTTAAAATCTGGTGAGTCTCGTGGTCTAGTGTTTCATGTAACAGTCTGCTGTTCACAAGATTGCAGGTTCGATCCCTAAACATTGTGTGGTATTTATTGTTGTACATTTTTTTATACTTATTTTATACAGATGTTTACTATCCATGATGTGTGTATTTACCAAAAAGAGTAAGATATACATATGTAGTTTATCGGTATCCAGGTGCGCTTTTACCCTAGGGCCAAGGGGGCCATGACCCAGGGCTGCCAGCCAGAGAAGGGCGGCAAAAGCTTTCAAGCTTAAAATTTTACTCTAGCTCTAGTATTTTTAGGGTTAAAATGAAACAAAAAACGTAGAATTTGGGAATATAATGTAAGAAATAGTATAAGCATAGATTTTTTGTGAGGGAAAAAAAAGAAAAAAGAACAATGTTAAATATACATTTATATTTAAGATACAATGTAAATGAAATACTGTCTGAAATAAAGGCTATTATTATTATTATTATTAGTATTTTTAGGGTGGCTAATAAAATTGGCTCGAGGCATCAAATCTAATGGCATGGGGTGTTAATTTTTGAAATACACCTCTGTCCGTATCAGGTACCCATAACACATAGAAATCTAGCTTACTTTGGTACAAAATGTTATGTGAAGTGTCCACACTTTATTTAAATAAATTTATGTAATATCTATTACCTTGTCCTGTCATACAAATATACATACTCCATTGTATGTCTTATAAACTAGAGATATGACAGTGATAAGATAATGTGATGTGATGTTGATAACTGCACACAGTGATATCATTTTAACAACATTATTGTTCAACATTATTGTAAGTATAGAAAATATTTACATTAACTACTTTTATTTGGAGTTGGGATACATTATTTTTCCTATAAATAACTATGTGTATAGTAACTACTGCATAGGTGATAAATTATACTGTATTTTTTGCTATTTGTTAGTACTGAGCATATCTATTCTATTATTATAAAGCTGAAGAGTATGTTTGTTAAATAAATAAAATAAATAAAAATAAACGCGCTAATCTCAGTAACCACTGGTCTGATTTGAAAAATTCTTTTAGTGTAGGATTTTACATTTATCGAGAAAGACTATAGGCCAAGAGTGGCCAACAAGTCGATCACTCGCAAGTTCTATGAGGAGACCCATTCAATGCCAAATGTTTCTAGTACTTGATACAGGAATGAACATGTATGCAGCTCATGCTTCGAGTAGGGAGTCTCTTAGTTGAATGAACTTTTAGTAGTTTTCTACTATTTTCAAGAGTGCCCGGCGTTATAAAGGCACTTTGCAAAAAATTTCCCCTTCTTACCTAAGAAATAGGTTGATGGCGACTCAAATTTAAAATAAAAAGTCGATCTTATGCGCATAAAAGTTGGACACACCTGCTATAGGCTATATAACATCACAAAAACATTGCCAAAACGAATAAAAATCAAAATTCCATTCCTGTTGTGGACAGCAGCTAGTACTAAATAAACCTACAGCATAGTTAATACTCTCTCTCTTCAGCCTATTAACGTTCCACTGTTGGACATGGGCCGCCACAATATCCCTTAGCTGGCTTTTACAACACCCTGGGAAGTAAATGGCGTCATAACACCTGTATTCTTAATCCGGTGACGGATTCTGGATCCGGCACAGACAATTGGAAGTTATAAATAGTTTTATTTAACCTTTATAATTTACTCAAATAACCAGTGGTCTGTGATTTCTAAGTCAACCAAACTATTGAATTAACTTGTAACAACGGAAGTCTTAGCCTAAACTATTTTATAAATAAATACAATACATAACATTACCTGAAATAAACAGAGCTTAACGAGATATGTGTATTACAAAATCTGGTTATAAAATTACTAGCTGTCCCGGCAAACGTTGTTTTGCCATACAATTGTGTGTAAAAATCAATAACAAAAAATTTCATCAAAATCGGTCCAGCCGTTTAGGAGGAGTTCAATTACAAACACATGTACAGAAGATTTATATATATAAAGATGTTATTTATTCAATGTATTATTAGCAGTAAACTGTAAAGAATGTTCATTGTACCGTGAACATGACCTAAACCTTATGTTAAAGGTCATTATTGTGTACTATATTTATACTGACTATAAATTCAATATAGTCAGTATAAATGCCGACGAGCCTCGTGGTCGAGTGGTTCATGTAACGGACTGCCGATCAAGAGGTTGCGGGTTCGATTCCCGCTAGGACAATCATTTGTGTGATTTTTCTAATTGTCATACAAATGTTTGTACTGCGTCTGGGTGTTTCTATGTATTATAATCATGTATTTACAAAAGAAAAGTAGTATATTATGTAGTCTATCCGTATTCTGGTACCCATAACACAAGCAATATAAAGCTTAGCTTGGGACCAGAGGACGTTGTGTGAAAATTCCATGAATATTAAAAAAATTAAAAATATCATCTTGAATAGAAAATTATAAAATCGTTACCAGTGATGGATTAGTAGTGTGACCTGTTATTACCTCGTTTTCTTCCTAAGAAAGTGTTAGATCCAGCTTAAAGATATTCTTCTCCTCTTTCAGCCCAATAACGTCGTACCTACTGTTGGGCATGGGCCACTTCCACTTTTTTTATCTTACTATGCCCCCGTTATTATTGTGCATAGAGTTAATTTTTTATATTTCTGTCTGTCGCAGAGGATGTTATATGCTTACAGTATCCCTTAGATAACTTTTACCTGGGGATGAAATAGAGTGGTGATTTATTTACACATTCTTAATCGTTACTAATATGTAAGCTGAAGAGTTGAACGCGCTAATCCCAGGAACCCAGCGGTTCCTGAAAGAAATTTATCAGCACATTTATCGAGGAAGACAAGATATATAACGTCACGCTGCGACGAATAGGAGCAAGCAATTTTCACTAAATAACCACGCGTACGAAGTCGCGTCAACAGCTATCTGTATATTCTCTACCTACCTCCATGGTAAAAAGCGTAAAGTTATGACGATGATAACAAGAAAAACTCCAACCCAATTACGCCTAATCAACGTAGTGTCTTTAAAAGCTGCGAGTTATCTTTGATAGCATAGCAACAATACTTCATACTCTTAGCAATAGCTAACTGACTGTATACTTAAATTACTCAACACTTTGCAAATCTGATTTCCCAAAGTACCCCTCCAAAATTTATAGCAAAAGATTTTATAACGCGAAATACCAGTGCTGTATAAATAAATAAATAGTGACGTAGTATTCAGATGGGTTTATAGACGGCCGGTTACTCACATAAAAACTCAGTTTATGTAGAAGTCTGAACAAACAGTAGTAACAGCTAGGGTTGCCAACTGTGAAGTTGTAGAATATATATCGGAATATACATGTTTTATTAAAGAACCAGAAGAAACGGTGAATGGAATGTGTAATAGAGGATATGAAAAAAAGAGCAGTAAATACATACAGAAATTACATCTCACAGAAAAGCGTGGAAGAAAATGAAATGTTGTGCCATCCCCAAATAATATAACCAACCTAAAATAAGGGCAGAGTAATGATGATATTATAAAACCGGTATTACAAAAGAAATATAACTAATGAAGAATATTCAGTAAACATTTATACACGCGTTTCTAGTTAGTTATTTTCCGCTCTTTGGCTTTCATCTATATAATATACAGGGTGTCCCAAAAGTCAACGTCCAACCGAAAACCTAAGCTAGGCCTAGTTGTGGGGGCTCTCAAAAAAAAAGAAAAAAAAATCTATCTCATGTAGTTTCGAAATGACAGCCATTTTTCTTAAATTGACACCCTGTGACGAGTTTACGACTACTGGGGCTGCAAATGAGCTCTTTTGTAATTTTATTTTTGTGTGGAGTAGTCTTAAGTGATGCTCCTACAAATTCCAATTCATCATTTGCACACAACTTCATTGGAATTTCAGAAAATATCCGTTTTATACCGAACCATGACGTGAAAATGACTACATCACTAAACTTTGACAGTCTGTACTGAAAAAAAAATCTACTATGCAATTTCGGCAAGTGCCCTTAAAAGTTGGCGCATTTAATGGGCTTTCCAAAATGGTATAATACTTACTAAATTATTTCTTAGACGACGAGAAAAAAAAAAAATTAAGAAAGTCGATATTTAGCTTATTATTAGTTAGTCATAAAACTTTCTCAAAATTATTCTAATATCATCTAGGCGTTCTGTAAGGTGTAATTAAAGAAAGAGACGAAGAAAAGTTAGAGCGGGATAGTGACGCTACTAAAAGAAAGAGACGAAGAAATGTTAGAGCGGGACGGAGAGTGACGCTACTTGGTGTCAGTGAATCTTTCTACAATGTGTGAGCGAGACGAAATTGACATTTTGGCTAGTGTGGGTGAAACAGATAGCACGCTAATACAACAGCGTGGTATACGTACAATAATTCAGTACGTTTCGTGCCTTCGTTTACTGCGCATCTTTTTGTATTCGTTTGTATTTATTTTGTGCTTACAACCTTGGCTCTGTTTACTGGACTTGATTGCGTGTGACTTGGATTTGTTTTCGAACCGTTTCTGACGAACTTGGCTTTCTCCTGGACTGTTTTTGTAAGAAAATGCCTTTCTTGTACTCTGCAGAGGAATATGCAAACATGCACCTTATTTATGGGGAATGTAGGTGCAATGCTAGAGCTGCAGCTCGACTCTACCGTGAGAGATATCCGAATGCCGAGCGTCACCCAGATCATCGAGTTTTTGTAAATGTGCACCGTTTATTATCAGAAAATCAACTTCCTACTCGAGCTACTAGAGTGGGAAGAACCGTCGTGCCTTATGAAGAAGATGTCCTAAATGCAATTGCAGAGAACCGGAGTATCTCAGTACGTGGAATCGAGCAAAGTCTGGGGGTACCTAAAAGTACAGCACATCGGATACTGAAGAGAAACGAATTGCATCCGTACCACATGCAACGGGTACACGAGTGGCACGTCGAAAATCCACATTTGATGCGCGAAGATAGGTCACAGTACCGCTTTAAAATAAACATGTGGACTGGGATCTTAAATGGATCCATTATTGGGCCTTTTGAACTGCCAGAAAACCTCGATGGGGCTTATTGCTTATAGCTTATTTGGACTTTTTACAACATCAGTTACCCAATTTGTTAGAAGACGTGCCACTTAGCATTTATCGAGACATGTGGTTCCAGCAAGATGGCTGTCCGGCACACTATGCGCGCCCAGTGAGAGAATTCCTTAATCAAGAATATCCAAATAGGTGGATTGGTCGATCCGGTCAGATCACGTGGCCCCCCCGTTCCCCGGATTTAAATCCTATTGATTTTTTTTATTGGGGAACGGTCAAAGAAATTGTTTACCAAAAACCAATTGAAAATTTAGAGGAACTGCGTCAGAGAATTCAAGATGCCGCTGATCACATCAATTCCAGACGTTTCGCCCGCCAGATTACACGATCGTTTTTAAGAAGGTGTAGGGCGTGCATACGCACTGATGGCAAGCAATTTGAACATTTGATATGATTTAAATAAACATTCGATTTTTAATAATTGACTTTTATTTAAACAATCCCAAAAATTCACTGACACCAAGTAGCGTCACTCTCCGTCCCGCTCTAACATTTCTTCGTCTCTTTCTTTTAGTAGCGTCACTATCCCGCTCTAACTTTTCTTCGTCTCTTTCTTTAATTACACCTTACAGAACGCCTAGATGATATTAGAATAATTTTGAGAAAGTTTTATGACTAACTAATAATAAGCTAAATATCGACTTTCTTAATTTTTTTTTTCTCGTCGTCTAAGAAATAATTTAGTAAGTATTATACCATTTTGGAAAGCCCATTAAATGCGCCAACTTTTAAGGGCACTTGCCGAAATTGCATAGTAGATTTTTTTTTCAGTACAGACTGTCAAAGTTTAGTGATGTAGTCATTTTCACGTCATGGTTCGGTATAAAACGGATATTTTCTGAAATTCCAATGAAGTTGTGTGCAAATGATGAATTGGAATTGGTAGGAGCATCACTTAAGACTACTCCACACAAAAATAAAATTATAAAAGAGCTCATTTGTAGCCCCAGTAGTCGTAAACTCGTCACAGGGTGTCAATTTAAGAAAAATGGCTGTCATTTCGAAACTACATGAGATAGATTTTTTTTTCTTTTTTTTTGAGAGCCCCCACAACTAGGCCTAGCTTGGGTTTTCGGTTGGACGTTGACTTTTGGGACACCCTGTATATAACATGAACTACAGTTTTTCAGTTTAATAGAATTTGCGTAAAAAAGCAACAAATATTAATCTTAAATTAATCTATTCATTCTTACAAAATTTCATGTTTATGCTAGCTGTGCCCCACGGTAAAAAAGATAAAAAATCTGTTCGTTTTTATTAGGGTTCCGTACCCAAAGGGTAAAAACGGGACCCTATTACTGAGACTTCGCTGTCCGTCCGTCCGTCCGTCTGTCACCAGGCTGTATCTCAAGAACGGTGATAGCTAGAGAGTTGAAATTTTCACAGATGATGTATTTCTATTGCCGCTATAACAACAAATACTTAAAATAAAATAAAATAAATATTTAAGGGGGGCTCCCATACAACAAACGTTAATACGGTAATAACGTTGCATAGATAATGGTACGGAACCCTTCGTGCGCGAGTCCGACTCGCACTTGACCAATTTTTATCTTACGGCAACATTGCATTCTTTCGGGATAAAAAGTAGCCTATAAGTTATTCTGATGTATAAGCTACATTATTGTAAGGTTTCATTAAAATCCATTCAGTAGTTTTTGCGTGAAAGAGTTTAAAATATTAGTTACATTTATAATATTACTAGGATTAGTAACTAGGATATTTTCACCAACAAATACAATACATATAATTCAATTGGAAGTACAATAAAATTGTACACGATGTCGTTGACCGCTTAAGTTACAGGTGACTTTTCAGTCATTACAAACAGTATCGATATTGATATTTCCGACCTCTTCAATTAATTATTCAACGTTCCTCGTAAACGAACACGCTGTACACAGCGTGTTAGAATGTACGGTAAATTTGACCTGAAATCAAAACTGTTGTGTTACGAAAGCTATTAAAATGCATAAGGCTTTGCAAATAGCGAAAACACTGTCTGAAGTGGAACACTTTGTTAAGTTAAAGATCTGTTAAGGGCTTTATCATTTAAAGTAATATGCTGTTCATTCATTTTGTTAGGTATCTCTCTCTCTCCAGCCCACTGTTGGACACAGGCCTCTTCTGCTTTGGGAGGGATAATGGGCTACTGTGCCGCGCTGACCAGGCGTATTGGCACAGAGTTTATTTTCGAGTCTCACAGTGCATGTTATCGGCCTACAATGATTCTTAGCTGGCTTTTACTCCAATCCTAGGAAGCAAAACGTGGTGATGACAATTGTATTCTTAATCCGTCATTACACGGACATAGGTAGGTGTAGATACCTACCTACTAATAAATAGCTGATGTGATATCAAACTGAAATGTAGTTACTTACCATTAGGTAAGTAATATTAAGTAAGTAATTGTTAAGTAAGTAAGGTAAGACTATTCAGTCTTGATACCAATATTTGAGGTGAGGCAACATTCTATACATTTGCGCCTGTTCATGTAATAAGGATTATGCAATCGTTTGTTAGTCACCGGCTGTCGTCAAATGGGTCACAAAATAAAAAATGTATACTGACCCAGATGACCAGTGCGGCACGCCATTGCCTCGTTCCCAATGCCTTTAAAAGAGGTGCATTTAAAAATGTAAATAATTTACTAAAATATTTTACTAAATTAAATTTCTACGACTTCTTACGAGTGAAATTGGCTAAATTCCACTCATAGGAAGTCGCAGGCAACAGTTAGTAGGTATTCTATATCGTTATTTTGCATACATCTAAAAGATATCCAGGAACGTACAGACCATTCGAGTAAAACTAACAATATAGTCTCGCTAATGTGTAAGACACGTCGTAGATTGCTTTATGAGAGTCGCTCTACGTTATTTTAATCTGTCGTGGCTGAGGCCTATAACTAAAGAATTTCTTCCTTCTCGACAAAGGAGAGATACGAATAAACAAATCATTAAGCCCTTTTTAGAGAAAATAGAACACCGTTGTCTAAAATTAATGGGCCTGAAGTGTACTACTATTGATTCCATTTATATGTTTAACGGGAACGTCTAAATGCATGGTAATTTGATCGAGTCGACACAAAATACGTGTGAAACGAACAGATGTTTCATATAAAGTGGTTCACATTAAATCTTGTTCATTTTGTCAAAGATTACTTACACACGAACAGTTTTATGGGGAGATTTAATTTATGAAGCAATAAAGTTAAACAATGTCTCAAAGTTAAATTAAGTTCTATGAATTTATATGTATAGATCTTAAAGTTAGTTAAATGTTTGTGCAGTAAATTTAATACAAATAGATTTTATTTGTATAACTAAATTGTGTTTTTAAAGCGATATATTAGTAAGAGAGCGAGAATATTAAATTTGAGGTTATCTAGACATGATGCTAGTAGAAAAATAACATATTAATATCCCCGAATTTAATTAATACCCCAATAAACTCTACTTAAAATAATATGACTTGTGCCCTTGCAAAATGTCAGTGATTTTATTAATTTTGAAATATAGGGAACCTTTAAAATTCCACACTCTATTATTACCTGCCTTCCTCTCTTAGAAGATTATTCACATCCCTAACTATGAGAAGTTCATTGTTTTCTGGTTATTTATTCTACGTGTCTTCTTTAGACAGTTTGGGTCCTAGCAGATGGCGCTCTATAGTCTTCGCAAACCTCCAAAGGCGTGACGGTATGATGGAAAAACAAAGTTCAACATTTAACTACAGGTTCCGTGAGAATTTGATGATGATAACTAATTAAGTCTGTTTTAACTACGCAAGAACAGCTTTAATATATTGTGCTGAACATATAAATAACGGGTAATATTCAAACCGCGCAGTTAATTCAGAACCTTCTTCTATTAGAAGTGCTAAAACCAATAGATAAGCACGATTAATAATAAATCCTTGTTAGGCTATAGTTTTGCAGTCATAGTACTCGTGATTCTAAATAAAATGACAGCCCTATTATATTTGAACGAGTTCCAACCAGTTCCAACGCCCGACTGGCTGGTTAATATCTTTTCGGCACCGCACGTACGTGTTTCCGGTAAGCGAAACGTACTACAATAACATTTACTCCTTATTATGATAAAGTTTAGTCATACCATTGCCATTGATACAGTATGATGACAGCAACCATAATAGAGGGACTATAAACTATATATTACTACTAAATATATTTATTAATGGTCTTATTCATACTATTCATACTTATCATATACATACACATACTATTAATCTTATTCATACTTATCGGAGGTTTAAACGGAGATTTTATCGGAGAGATAATAAACGTTTTAGCGTAAAAAGACTGTTATGAATAACAAACTTTGACAATTTTTGCGAACCGATTTTAGCAAACTTTTAAACCTCCGATAAGTCATTATAAATAAGACCATAAGTGTTTACCTAATAAATATATTTATTAAGTGAGTGTTTAGGTCATTGAGTTATTTATCCATTCCTTCTAATAATTACATTATTAAAGAGATCATTCTCCGTAGACGCTATCAGTTAAATTTGAACTTAAGTACACTTAATATAACAAATAGTTACATGAAAAGACCTAAACACTTAATTATGTTAAGGTCATCGTTTTTTTAAGGTATGTCCTAATATTTGTATTATTTAATAGGTTATTTGCAGTAGACGATATCACAGCCAAAATTGAATCAGAATGAAATAACAAAGGTTATATCTAAAGTAGCTTAACTATTACGCAAAATCTTTTCTATAGTTAGCCCAAAATGCCAGTAACGATAATATGTACAGTATTATGTATAGAATAAAATAAAACTATTGCTTTACTTGTTCGAAGACAGTAATATGAGGATATTATAATAGACTAGCAGCCAATTACGAATGTGAGGCAATATCGCCCACATAGTGTGCGAATCTATAATTTTATATACATTCAATCGAAAAGGAAGTCTCTGACGTCAAAAGAAAAACGCAATTATGAAAGTGATGCTGAAAGGTCATTGTAACGTGCATGAAGGTTAAGAGTTTATTGTGAAATCTATTATCAGTTTTGCAGACAAAATCGTTATAAGATTTCTTATGATTAAAATAAGTTAAGCAGTTCCTCAGCTGTTTAAAAACTTCTATTTTTCGATCTGACGTGATAAATTCTTTTACACTTTTAGCAATTACATTTCATTACGTTTAATTCAAATTTGATCCTATTTTCTTATATATAGGTATGGTAAGAGTCAGCGAGAGAAAATCTAAGCAATTAATATCAGAATCTGTGGGCGGTAGAATTCTTGAAACCTTTAGCACCACAGCCACCACGTCCACCATGGCTTCTCAGCGTGAATATAATTGTAGTAACTATGACTTGGCTAAACACACTCTTGTTGTTAAGAGATCCATATCAAATAGGAAGACGTGGTTTTATATTTCGAAATTCTAAGTTATCTTGTCCCCTTGTAATGTATGGTTTTCCTGATTTGACAATTTGTGCGAAGGAGCATTATATTAAGTACCCAATTAAATCGGGCGAGATGACAGACCTATCTTATCATGAGCACAATATTATATCGCTGTATACTGGTAGATTTATCGATAAACATTCATTAGAATCGAGTAGAGTTTCTGTGAATACCATCGATGTTAATATCGTTTCGTAAAATCTGTAGTACCCTCGTTATATGGTACCAATATCCTAATAATTATTGGAACCAATATGACTTGATATGGGAGCAGAGGACGTGAAATTTGCTCGGTGCAAAATCGTCAAAAAATCTAATTTGTTTTAGATTTCTTTTTTCTGTTTTATCTGTGTTCTAAATTTTTATTCTTTTATTTTACATAACTAATAACGATTACTCCATTCCACGTTCTACTTAACAATACATTTGTATCTCATTAAGACGTTATTAAAAATAAGAAGTGAGAATATAGCGAAATTAAAATTTGAAAATATTTAATTTTCTGTGTTGATAATGCCGACTATTCTTGTAATAATATATCGTATGATTGTAGTTAAACAGAAGCGAAGAAGAATCGTAGATTACAAAACCAGCCTGTTGTGACTAGTTAGTAATTTGACCTTATTTATTACAAGTTTTTTTTAATAACTGGGTAATAATAATAATATTATATAAATAAATATTCATGGACATTTCACACAACGTCCTCTGGTCCCAAGGTAAGCTTATTTGCTTGTGTTATGGGTACCAGAATACGGATAGAATACATGTTTCTTTTGTAAATACATATATACTTATAATACATAGAAACACCCAGACGCAGTACAAACATTTGTATGACAATTAGAAAAATCACACAAATAATTGTCCCGAGCGGGAATCGAACCCGCGACCTTTTGATCGGCAGTCCATTACATGAACCACTCACCTCAAAAAAATAAATAGCATTTTCAATAGTAACTAATTATAATCCGCCCGTTAGATAAGTGATACAATTTTCTTGTCTATTTTTCTACCATTATTGCAATATCTCTATCGCATATCTTAGAAAAAAACACAGAGTGTTTTTTATTTCGGTTTTTATGGACTTAGGGACGGTGGTTTTATTTTATATTTTTGTTATTAACTTTTTGAAAGTGAATTGATAGGTCGCCCCACGTTCATTGCGTTGTGACAATCATCCAATCAAAACGATCACAACTCTACTCGTGAGAGAATGGTGAGATAACGCGTGCTGCATCCTCTAAGGGCAATGTAACTATCAATTTATTTGCTTATTACACGCTGTGATTTATAAAACATAAATTAATAACAATAACGTAAGACTAACATCGTTATATTTAGTTCGTAAGTCACAGTTCAAAATTAATATGTCATAACTTTACGACATAATATTTATACATAACTTGTAGACGTCTACGTGTGTTTAACGGTGTTTATTATTCACAATGGCTTAGTAATTTGCTAAGTAAAGCGGTAATTTTAAATAAATAAATACACGCACATTTCACAAACGTTCTCTGGGCCCAAGCTAAGCTTATATGCTTGTGTTATGGGTACCAGAATACGGATAGAATACATATACTACTTTTTTTTTGTAAATACATACTTATAATAGATAGAAACACCCAGACGCAGAACAAACATTAGGATGACATTTATAAACATCACACAAATGATTGTCCGAGGCGGGAATCGATCCCGCGACCTCATGATCGGCAGTCCGTTATACGAACCACTAGGCCACGAAGCCCGTCAAATTAATTTGTATCTAATTTTATTTTATTTTTATTTTTAAGTGTTTGATACGACAAGAGCTTTGCAAGCCTGTTTTTAACTTTGACAGTGTCGATCTAGTGATTTGCGAAATAAAACCAAAAAACTAGTTATTTTTTGGAGCTTTAGGAAATATTTTATCACAATGTGCTATTATATATTTTAACTGTTGTAGTCATAATAATGGCACTAATATTTCTCTTAATGACTTAAACTAGGGTTTTTTTCATAGTACGTTGGCACGCGACTATGTTCTACCTGACGTTTTCAGGTAGGAGTACAAGATAGGAAATTACTTGAATATCTCGGGCCAATATTGACCTGAACAATCGTTGTGTGTGTCTAACTGTATGGATTTCTTATACATTTATTTCCCAATACAAAAGAATAAAAAGGACAACTGAGGCGAATTTTAAGTATATATGACCACTTATTATAAACCTCTCAGATGCCAGCGAAAAGTATGTATTTTAATATTATCGGCATTTAGTGAGAACAATATCTTCAAGGATATAAGTAATAAAAGTTGACTCAAGCTTTAGACGTGCTTTTTATCTCTTTCTTTACAATACAGTAAGAAACAATCGACAAATATCTGTGTTGTATATGGTTAGTGTATTGTTTAATAGTAAACCATATTTGGTGCGATGTTTGTGGGTATACGCTGCGTCATCATACTCATACATAACGCAAGTTAATGTTCAATGTACATTAAATATTCTGTTGTTATATGTATACATAAATAATGGTTAATTTAACACTCTACTTTGAGTGTTATCAAAATATATTCACATTTATAAGCTACTAGCTGTTGCCCGCGACTTTGTACGCGTGAAATTTTGAAATCAAACCTTAACAAACAGAAGTTTACTATACCGCTCGATAGGTGGCGTTGTACAGTTTTTTAAATCGCGTTATAGTTACACATATTAACACTTAAGCTCGTCAAAATTTTTATTTCGTCGTCATCTCGTTTTCAAAATTATAAATTAGTAAGGATTCAGTGTACTTAAATACATTTTATGAAGTTTCGCATTCGTCTTAAAAGCCAGAATTAGGGCCTATTCCAATTTATATGGAACTTGTAATTCTGTCGCTTTATACTAGCTATTTACTGGATATTCTGAGCGTGAAATTTAGTACCAAGTAGCCTTAAGTGCCTCGTCCAAGAAGAGAGAATAGAGTTAGAGAGCTTGGAAACTAATCTAATGTATACTCTAATTGCTACGTAACTACATGTTGAATTTAGAGCGAAAGTAGCAGAGCTTGTCTACGTAGACTAGTAATTCTGTAGATAGGGATAGATGAAAATCACTCTCCGTTAATTTAATCTATCATGGACTAGGCCTCTTATATTTGATGTTAGACTTAACTATAGATTAATACATCGATGAACAGTTCCATTCAGTAGTTTTAGTGTGAAATGCGAAGAAACACTGACGGACACTTGAAAATAATAAAATATTTACCTGTAAAAGTTCAAAAATGTAGAAACTTAAAATATTATTTAACACCACTATTTGTACCATATTTTTGCGAATAAATGATTGATTTGATTTGATTTGAATTATTGAAATGCATATAAATAATTATTAATGCGTATACGTTAAAAAGCGTTCTCTAAACACGCTCTCTAAATAGGATAATGTTATTAGATGTCGAGTTTTTTACATCATATTATTAAATTACAAGTATATTTTTCCCTTTTCAAGAAAATATTACAAGTTGTAATATTTTGTTGAGAAAACCATCATCGGAACAACCATACACTTCCAAGGTCTCCTTATTTTGTCTGCAATTTTTACAAGTAGCAAGTACTCGGTATGTTTTTAGCTAAAATATTACTGCTTTATACTTTTATGGCGTCGGTCGCCAGCTGCTCCCTTCTACCTCGCGTAATATACATTACTTACATATTTACAAACTACAAAATGGGCAGGTGCCACACGTTTACGAATAGTTTCCTGTATAATTGTATGTTTCACTGCATTTGCTAACGAAAAGTGCAACTAACTCTACTAGGTTTAAACGGCAAGATAATTATGCATACCGTGAATATAATATTTGGTATTTTTGGATTTTTGACGGTTTTCTACAAGTAGTGCGGCCACCAGACTGGTTCTTCCTTTAAAAAAATAATGTTGATACTTTTATTTCTCTGCATAATTATATTTTGCTAGCCATATTTGCACCATTGTCATTATTTCCATATTTCGCTCAAATCTTCGGACTTTTTACGTTTTCTTTTGGTGTCGGCTATTTAGGTGATGGAAAGATGGAAACCCTATCTACAAGGCAAGTGGTAAATGCAGTTATGTATTTAAATACATGCTACAAATAATGACACCTGCGCTACCTATACTTGTGGCATCTGTCGTGAATAAGACGACTGGCATTCCAAGTACATCTACAATGCTATAGTTTGCACCTGCGCACAGTGTACGGACGGGAGCTAAAATCGGAAATTTTTTGTTCTGCTTAATTATGGACTGGCATAAAGATGTAAAAGGCGAGAGTAAAACACCCAGATGCCAATTCCGTCTAGTTTTGGTGCTATGTGGTACCAAAGTTCGCCGTTTTTCTGCGACTTAATTACGAAAAAGTTATATTTCTTTGAAATTATCTGTTTAACAATTAAATCTTATATTACTACATTGACATTACTTACTTAATAAGCTATATTTAAGGCTTTTTTGCTAAGGTGTTACGTCAGTATATAGTCTTAAAACAGGCATTTTCTACTTTTCAGATAATGTTTTTTTTCTCCAAAGGTACAAAATTTTGGCAACTAGTCTTCATTTAGAATCAAAGATCTAGCTTTATACTAAACCCATAAAAAAAGTTACGTGCAGGAAGGAAGTGGAACTTTTGAGATATACAATTTTGAAAATTTGTACTCGGGTTGACACTACGCGCGATGTGGTGAGCCCCTGCCAACGTAAAAATAAAAAAATCGTATTTAATTGTTCTTATCTTTATTAGAAACTATGAGAAAAGTGTAAATGTGATGAGAAATTCTCAATCACCTTAGATGGCCACATTCACCAGGCTAGTAGCTCTGATTTTTTATTTATTTTAATACATACTAAGTACATTCTTACCATAAGTTAAAATTACATATCAGTAGTTAGTCTAGTTCTTCTAGGATAAGGCATAACAAGCCATTATCGTCAAAACTTTTTTCGCATTTTTCATTTCGATAGCCCTGTACTTAACACTTAAGTTTGTAAATTGCGTTATCTCAATTTCCTCAAAAGTACCACGGATTTGGCATCTAGTTTTTTTGTGTGCATAGAATGATTGTTTACCTTCATTTTAAAGTAAAAAATAGATGCCAAAAGTGTGTAACATTAAAGAAAAAAAATAAAATCTGATAAACTAATATTAACTTTTTTAAGCCCTAATATTGACATTATTGCATAGAAAAAATCATCAAATATACATTATTAAATATGCTATCAGATACTATCAAATATTTAGTTATTAGAAAAATAATTTAAAAGAAATATCATCTTTTCGTTTTCGAACCGCAAAAAAACAGCAAACTTTGGTATCACATAGCACCAAAACTAGACGGAATTGGCATCTGGGTGTTCTACTCTCGCCTTTTACATCTTTATGCCAGTCCATAATTAAGCAGAATAAAAAATTTCCGTTTTTGCACCCTGTACACTGTGCTGCGTTGTCACCGGCCTATTTAAATTCATCTTAAACAAGGTGTATCTAGCATTTAGTC
This sequence comes from Orgyia antiqua, assembly GCA_916999025.1. Taxonomy (NCBI): domain Eukaryota; kingdom Metazoa; phylum Arthropoda; class Insecta; order Lepidoptera; family Erebidae; genus Orgyia; species Orgyia antiqua. The sequence goes on from OU779868.1 coordinate 25,970,182, forward strand.
CAATACCTGTTTCTTTGTTCTGTTCTAGTCTTCTAGTGGTCTAGTGGTTCATATAACGGACTGCCATTCGCGAAGTCGCGGGTTCGATTCCCGCTAGGGACAATCATTTGTGTGATGTTTATAATTGTCATACAAATGTGTGTACTACGTCTGGGTGTGTTGTATGTATTATAAGTATGTATTTACAAAATAAAGTAGTATAGGTATGTATTATATCCGTATTCTGGTACCCATAACACAAGCATAGAAATATACCTTACTTTGGGACCAGAGGACGTGGTGTAAAATGTCCAAAATATATATTTATTTATTATTATTATTATTCTGTCATTATCTCAAACTACCACAAGATGTTGATACATTTTTAGGGTTCCGTACCCAAAGGGTAAAAACGGGGCCCTATTACTGAGACTTCGCTGTCCGTCCTTCCGTCCGTCCGTCTGTCACCAGGCTGTATCTCAAGAACGGTGATAGCTAGACAGTTGAAATTTTCACAGATGATGTATTTCTATTGCCGCTATAACAACAAATACTAAAAATAAAATAAAATTAATATACAACAAACATGATTTTTTTACCGTTTTTTGCTCGACACTAATAACGTTGCCTTATGTTGCATAGATAATGGTACGGAACCCTTCGTGCGCGAGTGCGACTCGCACTTGACCAATTTTTGTTTATTCATAAACTCTGAACTTCATACATAAGGTTAGGTTAGTGTAGTATATTAAAACTTGTTCAATTATATCCCTTAATTTATTAACAGAAGCTTTACTTGGCGCAGAACTCGCTTAGAAATGTATGAACAGCCAATTGTAAAGTTTTGACTGGAGTGCGTACTCGAATATTTTATTGTTGTTAAAATTAGGTAACATTTATAGAGTTCCTAATTATTTAGTAAGTATTAAAGTATTCTTTATTTTATTATTTAATCATTTAGCTTATATTTTAATGATAACCTTTAGAATATGGATCTCACTATGAGTTTGTCTAAAAATGCTGCTCCTGTAAAAAACTAAAAAAATTCTTATCGTATGTCTAAATCCATCCATCAGGCTTTCTCCGTATACTGTTGGACATAGTCGCCACAAAGCGCGGGCCTTCGCCGTCAAGAATGTTGTAAAAATAAAATTACCCATAAGTCTTTCACAATGTTCGACGGGCTTCGTGGTGGAGTGGTTTATGTAATGGACTGCCGATCGCGAGGTCTCGGGTTCGATTCCCGGTCAGGACACAATCATTTGTAGTCCAGTCGTGGGAGCCAAAAAAAGATAGGTGCATGGATGTGGCTTGATGTACAGAACTTTTTTTTTCTAATTGGTCCGAAAAAATGTACAGAATCCGAAAATCAACCTGCTGCGTGGGGAAAATAATGGGAAGTTTGTTTAAATAAACGGAAACTGCAAAATGACTGATTTTGACTTGAAAAATCCGTTGTAACTAAAAAAAAAAAAAAAAAAAATAACAGGCTTGCTTTTCAAGTTACAACGGATTTTTCAAGTCAAAATCAGTCATTGCAGTTTCCGTTTATTTAAACAAACTTCCCATTATTTTCCCCACGCAGCAGGTTGATTTTCGGATTCTGTACATTTTTTCGGACTAATTAGAAAAAAAAAATTCTGTACATCAAGCCACATCCATGTCATTATCTCCCACGACTGGACTATTGTGTGATATCCATAAATCTCATACAAATGTTTGTACTGCGTCTGGGTGTTTACTATGTATTATAAGTATGTATTTACAAAAGAAAAGTAGTTTATGTATTATATCCGTATTCTGGTACCCATAACACAAGCATATAAGCTTAGCTTGGGACCAGAGGACGTTGTGTGAAATGTCCATGAATATTTATTTATTTATTTAATGTTGAATTCATTTTTTCTAAAGCTCAGGTACGCCTGAAATTATTAGCTAGTTCAAAAACAAGCAGCCATAAGCAGAATATGCCAAAAAATCACTACCGATTGCAATCAGATATTCTCAAAATACATGCGTGAATTGCCTGTTTGTTTATAGTAATGTTGTATACTTGTATTGTTAGACTTAGGTCATGCACTTAGGTGTACTGTTTCTTCGCCGTCCGCTTTATAAAGTGGAATTTCTCTATGTTTGGATATCCTGCATTCTTAAGACCAAGCACTCAGGTTAGTCTTAGGTATGCAGGATATTGTGTATTACCTATTGCGGTAACAAATCTATCTGTAAAAATTAATATTTTTACAGATAGATTTGTTACTATCTACTATATTTTTTCTTTATTATTTTTTCTATATTTGTACTTACTATATTTGTTCTATCTGTAAAAATATTATAAAGCTGAAGAGTTTGTTTGTTTGAACGCGCTAATCTCAGGAACTACTGGTTCGAATTGAAAAATTATTTTTGTGTTGTATAGTCCATTTATCGAGGAAGGTTATAGGCTATATCAATACGAGCGAAGCAGTATTGAAAATAGTTGCAAAAACAGGGAACATTTTCTAAATTCATACGAAGTTGCGGGCAACGCTAGTCTAATGTTTGTTTAATTTTTGATGTATGAATGTAAAGGATGTTGGTTATTCTTTCACGTAGAGACTACTCGATGGATTTTCATGAAACTTTCCTAAATTCCACGCGTATAAAAACTTCTTATAAAAACTTCTTATTCTGTTCTTTTTTTTCGGTAGTTATCTTTTAATAGAGAAGTCGGAGATCGATGTATGTTTATCAAACTGACTACAAAGGTCGTTTATTGGTGAAATGTGGTCAAAATTGTGAATACAATCTCTACTAATATTATAAAATGCGAAAGTAACTCTGTCTGTCTGTTACGCTTTCCCGCTTAAACCTCTCAACCGATTTTGATGAAATTTGGCACAGAGAATCTTTAGACCCTGAGAAAGCACATAGACTACCTTTGATAGCGAAAAAAAAAAATCCAAATTCCACGCGACGGAGTCGCGGGCAACAGCTAGTAACTAATAATAGTTAAATCCAATTATTTTGCCTTAATATTATTTTGCTCACTCCTTCTGGGATATACTTTATTATTTAGTTGCAAAGTAACTCCTTACAGTTGAAATATTGTTTTAGATAATAAATTCTGTAAGCGCAAAAACTTGTGAACGTGTTGTGATTATCAAGATGGCCTAATAAACTTTATAAATGCTAATTGGTAGTTAGCATGAGACGGTAGGCTAATAAAATCGATCAAGTCTATAGTCTTAAGTTGTGTATAGGAATGATCGTGATGTGGAACCAAAGGAAATGGTGCGTGGAGTACATTGCACTCGCATGTTAGAATGCATACTTTCTGTTTACTATAATGTGTCATATTACAACGGTTTTTCATCTTATAAACATTGAGAAAATTAAGATCCGCAGAAAGCATGAAATGGCTGCTTCTTATGAACATTAAGAAAAATATTGGACCATCGAGCGTGTAAATATAAAAGATGGTAAATAGCACTTTTACAACAGATTTGTCAAATAGACTGTCTATGGCTACTCATCACTCACCCGTTTCAAGCCTCAGAAATATCTGTGTGTGCTTGAAATTATGTTGTGTCTCTAATACAGCCTTTACGTCATATGAAACTTTATTAGTCTATGAAATACGATTTAGCCAAGCTTTAACGTGTCTTCAATATTGAACGTGTACCCACTATCGAGTAAATCTGTGACTATTAAGTACATATTAATTTAACGTTACCGTTGTAATTAAACGCATTTTGAAAATACACGCTGTGGTTTTTTGTCGTCAAACCGCATCTTGTATTTTGAAATGTGCTGAAATTATCACTTTCATAAATAATTACAACTTTTACTCATTTGTTAATAATAAGAGATGCCACATTTTCCATTTTATAAACATTTTCTATTTTACAAAACCTTTGTGCCTATATTTTATGACCTTTTTCGAGCTGTGCTAATTACGAGTAGAAACTTCATTTTTCCTTTAAAATATTACCATACGCGTACTCTACAATCATTATGGGTATTTCTTGTTCTTAATCTTTGTATTAAATATCTGCTGGGTTGAACCCATGCCTTTTCAATATTATGTACAGATAATGGTATAAAAATGAGTACTTGAAGCTATAGAACCAAACTCGGTAATCCATATAAATCGACTACTGGCCATTGGTCTCTTTTGTAATAGGAGATATTAGTCAGCTTTATAATGTTGATTAGAAATAATAATAATAATATAGGTAAAGTTCGATTTATGTTTACCGTCCCTTATACCAGATATTATCTGCTGAGTGTACCCCTTAGCTGACTCACGAGATTGTTTGTGTGTTATTGCCGTATAATTTGAATGTATGTATATTCTTATAGGCCTTGTCTTCGATAGATTAAAATAACGGAGAGCAATCCACGACGTCTACATGTACACATCAGCGAGACTACCGGTAGAGTATCAATACAGTCTACGTAGAGGAGCTCCGGTACTAACGCTTTAGATCTTTATGTGTACGTAGATATTAGAGTATAGATTCGATTAGTTCAGCTCTCTAAGTTCAGCTCCATTCTCTTATGTGGACAAGGGGCCTTATATCATCACACAAAAACAACATTTAAATTTAAGCCTAAATTAGATGAGTAATCTTTTAGATTAACATATAAATACGATAGGCGAATAAAATTGTGTTAATACGTAATCTATTTATAGTTAAAATGACACCCGCGTTCCAACTTGAAGCTAAACCAGCTAAACTACACATCTGGCTGAATGGTGTGGCTGAATTTATTGCTCAAATCTCACAATTGGTCGGTAACTGGTGTTAATTTAATTATACCCGGCACAACTGATCGTGCGTGTCGCTCTTAATTGCAGTAGTTTTATCGTACAAGTACTGTTAATGTATACATTAGATCATAGATGTTATTTAACTGTTCTGTAAACGTGATGCATTTTTAAACGAAACAGTCAATCTATCATCATAATTCTCCTGCCTTATCCCATAACTTAGGGTCAGCGCGACATTGCTTTTTCTGTTGTTGTTTTTTGTTTCAAATGTTACAGTCTACTACAGAAGAATTTTATTTTTATGATTACAACTGTTTATTGTTATTTGATTACAAAAAGAATCAAAATAAGGATGTGGACGATTTCTTTAATTTGATAATGGTAATCTTATCAATTTCAGTTATAAGTGTGCCATGAACATTTGGCTATATTGAACCTTGACCGGCTTAAGTATCGTTTATTAGACTCAGATATTTTGATGTTTTTGTCGTCTTAGAGTCGTCAAGAGATGGAATATCAAAATAATTCACTTCTTAGTGGTAAAGTTATCACTATTTATAAGGGTATTTAGTATACTGTACCATCTGTGGTTTATTTTTGAAGTTTTCCATCTCTCACAGTAATTTCTAGCTGTTATTTTGTCTATGAGTTGATTATTATAAAACCATAAAAGGAATCAGACGTGGAAGTATCTATAAACGATGCCATGAAAATAATAACAGAGATTTAAAAGGTTGTAATATTTACAACCTACTACCTTTCTACCTACCTACCTTGCTACCTTTCTTGGGTTTTCACGCTCTGGTTAAAGATAATGTGATTTTTTACCCTCTCATACGCGTTTGAGGTTATATTTGACGAGATAATTAAATTCAAATTGACTGCATTTAAACCAGATACAAACTCAGTACTATAAATTACTAGAATATTCGAAATATTCAAATTTTATTGTATAATTTCATGCAACGATGGACGCTTTCATGATTTCATTTTTTTAAGACCATGCTTGAATACGTAGATATGGCAATGGTTTTTAAGAACTTATCTTGAAAATAATTTTAACATAATAACGTAACAAACAAATGCATTTAGAGTAATTCTGACGGGCTTCGTGGTCTAGTGGTTCGTATAACGGACTGTCGATCAAGAGGTCGCGGGTTCGATTCCCGCCTCGGACAATCATTTGTGTGATGTTTATAATTGTCATACAAATGTTTGTTCTGCGTCTGGGTGTTTCTATGTATTATAAGTATGTATTTACAAAAAAAAAGTAGTATATGTATTCTATCCGTATTCTGGTACCCATAACACAAGCATATAAGCTTAGCTTGGGACCGGAGGACGTTGTGTGAAATGTCCGTGAATATTTATTTATTATTATTATTAATTTTATGTATGTGCAAACCCTTCATTTTATCTGTACCAAATTTTATCGTATTCCGTCCAGTGAACGTGAAAAAGTAAAAAAAAACTGATATTTATTTAGTATGACAACATTTTCGTCGAATTCCAGAATTATCCTGTCTCGTTGGGGCGCTTTAAAGGTACAGTTCTGTCTAAAAGTGAATCATCCCATTGTAATTTGTATGAGTCAGCAATTATCACACCATATACATATTATAATAGCAGCTGTGCCACACACTTCATTCGTGTAAATGGCATTTATAATTTGTCTCCATAGATCGCCATTAATTTGTTTCTTTTAACCAAAAACTCAGCACCATCATTTCCTCTTTCCCAATCACTTGATCGACCATGTCTTTTTCTTTTCATACTCTTCTGTTCAACGTCATTTTCGAAATCATACAAAGTTTCTTCGTATCCTCATTCACAGAATTAATCCATCTGTTCTTGGATCTATCTTTGAACTTTTTTATGATCAATAAATATAATATGTCATGATAAATAAATATAATATGTCCATGGAATCTTTGAACGTTCATTCAAACCTCTCACTATTTCGTAATTTTGCTAAATAAATGCCCCATTACTCTCGGTGGTATCGTTCCGGCTGATCATTTTTCTTTTATTGTAACGCGTTTTTTGTTTTGTAGTGAGAACGGCTACTTCAATTTTATTATAGTCTTCATTTGTATTATTTCATCACAACCGCACCATAAACATTGGTAAACCATTAACACATAAACGTTTAAGCACATTATTCCGTATAAGAGGAAATAATACATGATATTTATGACCATGATACTCTCAAGTTATTTTAATACCAAACAACATATGCAATCATAAATAATTATTGCACATTGCTCGATTATATAATTTTATAGACATTGATTGGTCATACATCATAAATGTCTTACTGTTAGGTACTGGTCTTGGTCTTCTCCACTTTTAAAGGGTCTACAAAGTCAAGCTGATCAAACACTTTTGGCTTAGACTTTAGTGTCGAGTTTTGCATCTCTTACAAAGGATGTTATTTTCTCATCTGATTCTGGTATACCTTAGATGGTTCTGTTAAACCCTTATGTGGAAATGTGATGGCGACACTTTTATTCTTATTCCGTCACCACACAAATATTAATGGCATGGCCTACCCGTAGGGAATGCTTTATGTTTAGCATTTTTAGACGTTATGGATTCTTTGCGTGACTCTAGGTGTAAAGTACACATTTTTCTTTAGTTTATTAGTAAGAGGCTACGTTATGTTACTATTCGTGCTACATTAAATGGGTTACCGTATCGTGTTACTATATTCAGCGTAAATATATTTTTTGAGAATTTTTGTCTTAATTTTCATGTATTCATATAATCACCTTGCGACATACCTATTTACATTTACTTATTTTAAAACAACGCATAACGTCTTTATTAACGTATTTATAACGTTTTTATTAACTAACTGTTGCATGCGACTTTGTACGCGTGGAATATAGAAAATTTTCCCCGTTTTTGCAACATTTTTCACTATTGCTTCGCTCTTATTGGTAGCGTGATGTTATATAGACGATAGCCTTCGTCAATATATACATATACTAAATAAAGCGAGAAAGAATGAGAGATGAAATACGAAAAACGTGAGAGAGAAGAAATACGAAAGACGTAAGAAATTTTCAAATCGGGCCAGTGTTTCCCGAGATTAGCACGTTCAAGCAAACAAACAAACTCTTCAGCCTTATAATATTAGCATAGATGTGGTGACAATAGATGCATTAGCCTTTAAATCTGGCCTAGAAAACAGTTACTTGCGTTGAATTTTATTTTGAACATAGAGTTTCGAAAAAAAACAAAGAAACGTTTATTGCAGCTGTTTTCGCGGATTTTAATGAGACGATTATTTGATTCTTATAGCAGGCATTTTAAAATCTAAATATCCGCTGCCTTAATCTTCCTTTTGTTAAAAACGGACTGCTGATTTAATCACGATAATTATGCTGGTTACGATAAGGTAAAAATGAGTTCAGGGTTACTGAATTACATAACGGTAATTACTTTTTCATCTGAAGCTGTCAGCTTTACAAAACATGCCGCGAAGTATATCTCGCCTGCCTATCGCGTTTATCTACACTCGTGAAATCTAGCTATCATATAACTGTGTACTAGACTTATAATCAGTAAATTTCCCATTATGTCTTACATAGCGTGATGCTTGTATATTTTTGTTTTAGTAAATAAGCTGTAGACCGCAACAATACGTACGAGTACGAGCGTGAAAATCCGTTGCGTAGTTATAAAGATATAAGCTAATATAAGGACATACATAGAAAAATCTTGACGAGCCTCGTGGTTAAGAGGGTACTGTACTCCTAATTTAGGTATTTGCGTTAGGTATTGCTATGCCTATTCCCGAGCACCGCGGTGAGAGGGACAAATATAGCTGAAACAGATTTTACCTACAAATTCTTTGAAAAAAAGACGTTTCGTACTCCCATTTTTTCTTCGCGAAAGTTAAACCGATTTTAATTGTTGTACGCTATATTATAGATGAATTTTTTTTGGTAAAACGTTACCAAATATGTGTGATAGACACTGCAACTTTACCTAAAGAAAACCGAAAAAATCGAGATTTTCGGATGGTCATATTTCTTTTAATTATTATGTATTGAAAAAAAGAAAGTGACAGAAGCATAGATATACTCTTCATCAATAATATAGCGTAGAAACAATAAAAATCGGTTTAACTTTCGCGAAGAAAAAAGGGAAGTACGAAACGTCTTTTTTACCCATATTTTTGTATAGAGGTTCAAGAGGTTGCGGGTTCGATTCCCGCTCGGGTCAATCATTTGTGTGATTTTTCTAATTGTCATACAAATGTTTGTACTACGTCTGGGTTTTTCTATGTATTTTAAGTATGTATTTACAAAAGAAAAGTAGTAGGTACATATATGTATTCTATCCGTATTCTGGTACCCATAACACAAGCATATAAGCTTAGCTTGGGACCAGAGGACGTTGTGTGAAATGTCCATGAATATACAATTTATTATTATTTATAAAAAAAAAATAACGACTTTGTTTTATATTAAGTAAATATACACAGTGTTAATTACTTTTGTCATGGAATATATACTAGCCATTGCCGCAGAACGCGTAGAATATGGGAAATTTTCCCAAATTCTACGCGTTATTTTTTACTAATACTTGGCACGCAGCTTTATGTTATACTAGCCTCCCTTGATAAATGGACGATCCAACACTGAAAGAATTTTTCAAATCCGACCACTGGTCCCTGAGATTAGCGCTTTCAAAGACACAAACTCCTGAGCTATAAATAATAATGGTATACTTAGATTGAAAGATGTAATTACAGGTATTCGACGTTAGTTCAAGCCGCAGCCAACTGTCAAAAAATGATTTATCTAATGGATAATGTTAGTCTCAATGATAAAACTATATTTAGATTTTATTACTTGTGCAAGTATACAACAAAACAATTCAACATTATTGTATTGATAATCACATCTTTCGACATCGAGAGCCCTTATGGTTTTAATGTAGTATTGTTGTCATCATTATTTGTTGCTTAATGAACCTCTCTGGCTATTCATTTGTGACAAACAAACGTAATGTTTTTAACAGATGTCTAATAAGCATTGTGTATGCTGGATGTGTGAACATAATCTTAATCCGCCACACGAACAATTAAATAGGCATAGCATAAGTAAATGTACTGAAAATGTCATCATAATCAATCCTGTTACAGACTAGATGCCTCGTTTGTTGTTGTTTTATTTAAAAGGGAGGAAAATAATAAAATTATGGCCATTTTTACCAAACAAACCCCTATTGTTCCAACTATAATGATAACCATTCATTATCGCATAATGTATAGGGAAAAGTAGTACCGAATAATTGTTTGTTTATAGCTGAGGAAAACAGTCGAAATATACTCGACAGTGATGAAGTCTGTGTTAAAACTCGCGTTATAATATGTGAATTCAGTTTTAGAAAACATATTTCAACAGATTTCAAAAACAAGTGAAACAAAGAAGATCAATGAAGATCTTGTCCGAAGCTTTATTTTTTTTTTTATTTTGCTTGATTATCTTGAAAATACCTGTATCAGATTTAAAAACCTCCTTTTTGTATGAAATGGTATACTTTTAAGATGGTCCTGTAGTCATTAAGTCAGAATTACAGAAGTCTAGATATATCAAAAGTATTGCGCAAGTTTAACTCGCAACTATTAGGAGCTATGAGTTAGGTTCAATAACAAAAACTTTATAATTGAATGTGGTCTTTTCTTCCACTATTTATTTGTCATTAACATATTGTTCGATTTGTTCCAGGTCGTTCCACGACTACTAGGCTCACTAGTGGGTGGTACAATGTCTCCAACTCAGCACCTAGAACAGCAACAAGCCCTAGTCAAGCAGTTTGCAGAAATTCTTGAATTCGTTCTCAAATTTGATGAATATAAAGTAAGTATAAAACTTTCCATAACCATTCTTCCACTTACCTACCAAATTGACCGGTTTTAATTGACGGTTGTAATTGATTTTAATTAATTAGTTTAATCGACCATGAACGGAGCCCATTTTCCTTCGTAACTGGGAAAAGAATGGTTAAATTTGCATAACTTTCAGGTACATCATCCACGGATGACATTAAATGCAAACTAAATATTCAAATCTTTAATGAGAAATGCTTTAAAATGTAAGTGGTTCTCTCCAACTCATTAACTTCTCACTTTTGAGCACAGGCCTCCTCCACTTCGGGAGGGATTATGGTCTACTGCGCCACGCGACTAGGCGTGTTGGCACAGGGTTTATTTTCGACATTTCCGTTCAATTTCCGGTTCTCACGGAGAATTTTATCTGTGTACAATATTCCTTAGCTGGCTTTTGCTCACCCTGGAAAAGAAAAGGTGTAGTGACACTTGGATTCTTAATTCGTCACTATAAGCTGGAAGAAGTAGTTCTAGTTCCAAATTAAAACAAATTAGAATCTCTCCACTCTATACCTCCATGGGCAGAGTAGACATTGAGTGGATAGTCATGTCATATTCTAATTAAACTGCGTAAATTATTCAGATGCCCCTAGTCGCTACTCATGTCGTGGTTCGTTCCAAATTGTATTATTAATTATAGACCTACTTGATTTATAATTCTTGGTAGTGGAATATCACATTAATTACGTAAGTTTAGTATTATGCTTCCTATTTAACTAAATAAGTAAGAAGCTCTAGAGAGCACCTGAAAGAACGTTTCGTTTGGGATGCGGTAACTGACTCATCCGATTATTTTCATTATAAGCTTGCTATATATTTTATACCTAAATGAAAGATATAAAACCGGCAAATTAAATGTAAACATAGAAGTTTAAACAGCTTGTCTAAATAGAGAGATACCGGTGATTGATTTCCTAAGCCTAATTTATAATCAGAGTTCTACACGGAATTTGAGTGCTGGTCGAGGTTTGACGTTTGTAATATGTATCTAAATTCATTGACTCATTAGTCTTGTGCTTTCTTCACCGTCGTTTTCGTGGTTTATTCGACCGCTTATAGTAGAAATGGTCATGAACAGGTTTCAGTTTAAGGGATAAGCATCGGAATAGCTCTAATACCGTACAAGTGTATGCTAACGGCGTTGAGTTCTTCAGCTCAAGTTTCCTCTTCATTATAAACATTTAAACTAACGTTAGTAACAAATATTAATATTTTCATTATTTCCTTTGTTATTGTTATAATTTTGCTATTTTCATCTAACGACTATTAACATAAACTATCGTAAAGAAACTCAACGAATTTCTCTACTGATAAAAAATGTCAAAATGTATAAATAAACAGGATATAGATATTTTTAATCAACTTCACAAGAAGGAGATTATCAGATTGCCTGTTTTTTTTTGCACTATTACTAATGCTACTAATCTGTTAGTAGATAATTTGTTGCCATTACAATAGTCATAGCATTGCCATATTAAACGTCGAATATGAAGCTATCTAGATGTTAGTCATCGTGTCTGTAAAGGTATGAATAAAAAGCATTGTGGTAGAAAGTAAGGCTTGGCATGACCTCGACCATCATGACTCATGGACTAGACCGTTTAATAATATTTTCATGAAGATGTTACATACACGTTACATATTATTATTAGCAATTGGGATTGTTCATAATTTTTAACCTGTTGTTTTTATATTTTTTTTAGAAAATATAGACTATTTTAAGCAACTAATTTCAATATTATTGAAATATTCACTATAGAATTTAAAAAAAATACTTAAAGATATTATTTTAAATGTTGTGGCGTCATCGTTGTACTCAATCTGTGTATTGTCTTTTCTTGATAGACTTAAGACAGAATGCAATACATCTTTTCAAAGTTGCCAAGTTGATATAATAGACCAATTTCAACTCCACCAAGAGTAGTATATCCCTAAGAACGCCTTAATCTTTTAAGTCCTTTATTTCAAGGGCAAATAGAGGTCATTTGCTTTTTTGGAAAAATTATCGTTATTAAAGCAAATTTTCCAAAAAAAATTAATGGGTCATGATCAGAAACACTATTCCCCGAAATGGTTTTCGAATTAAGAGTTTTAAAAAAATATGAACAATGCCCATTGACAATAACATTGACATGCCTTTCAGAATAAATTAATATCTTGGTAAATATAATTATTGTACTGATTGTTTAGTAAGATAAGCCACACGTTGCCACGATAGCTTACATGGAAGAGCTACTCTTTCTCTCTTATTCATATGTGTTTGCTTTTGTCAATGTACTAATTTCTGAGTCATATAGAAACATGTTAAAACACAAAAAGGATTTAGAATATTTTCAATATATATTCGTCATTCTTTTGCAGATGAAGACGCCTGCGATCCAAAACGATTTTAGTTATTATAGACGAAGTGTATCCAGAGGTGGTTTGATAAACGCTGAACTACCGCCTGGAGAAGAGCCTCATATAACAGCTGAGGTTGCCAACAGAATGTCACTATTCTACGCGCAAGCAACTCCGATGCTCAAAGTATTATCCGAAGCCACTAGCCAATTTGTGAACGATAATCAACAGGATTTGGAAAACACAACAGAAACCCTTAGCACGATGGCTAAAGTATGCCTTCGAATGTTGGAAAATCCGTAAGTAACTTTTATCCTTATTATTGTCTGTCCTGTAAGCAAGACTAAGTAATAACGAAAAGATCAAAAGTAGAATCGAGAGTTATTGACACCATTTCCCTAGGTGTTTGCTGCAAGACTTCACAACGCGCCAGTTTCAGAGCAATTAAACGTGCCGTGATCAAACAGGGTTACGATAGCCGGTAGTTCCAAAACTGAACCAGAGCAGATGCCAATATTATGTTACAAGCACTAACCGGATTTCGCAAATGCCGCCATGTTTAAACCTGTAAAACTAATCAAGACTTCGACCACTCATAAATTATATTTGATTTACATAAGTAAACTAAATATCAAAATAACTTTTAAATAGTTTTCCGTCTGTTGATTTGGTTTGATTTGGTTGGGCAAATGGAGAATGGGTGAATTTTTGTCATTTCTTTCACTTCCGCATAAAACAAAGTATCTATTATTAGTTTATTACGCTTGTATGCTTTTTAAATCCACATCTCTGTGTGTGTTTTGCTATAATCACTTTGTCTATGATCTGATTTCGATTGATCATTATTTGTTTGTAAGATAAAGAATACATCTGTAACGTTACCATGATACCTTCATTCAATTGTAACATTCGTTCTTGGCTTTTGAAGATATAACAGAATTTGAATTAGATTTTCCAGTGCTTTTGCTGATTTATGAATATTAGTGCATTGGCCTATTTAACCAAAACATTCAGTTCAAACAAACATTCTTGTTAGTTTCATAAATAAATCTGTTTGCGAACTAAAAACAGGCGGTAGGAAATCTACACCAGTATGTACCTCGCGGTTAGCCCACGCCTTATCCTTGCTGTAATGAGAGCGTATCCATTACAAGGATTATGTGTCTTAACACCGACATGCTTGAGAGGTCTTGTAACAGACACAAATCGCTTATAAACACAAGTTCTGTTTTCCTTTGGAACTGATGTTAGGAATTGTTCATAAAAACCGACTCTAGTACATTACCACTTTGATAAAAAATTATGCCTCTTCATTTATCTTTCGTGTTGTTGGGACATTCGCTATCACCTACAGCGTTATTCTACTTTTGTGACTAACTTCAAAGTGACGATGTGCGCGTGCATCCTACTTTTGTGGATAATTTACATACCAAGAGAAGTACTTCTTCAAAAATATAGTGTATCACATTCATCACATTTATTCAAAAACTTCATTTTTCTTATCGAGAGTAAGCAAACAAGTTGCCTCTTGTTAATCAGTAATTAACACTGATTTTCTATAAATCAGGTTATTAAGTTGGTTGTAACTATAAATATTTTGCTACTTATGCAATTGCTTAAACGTTTTCACAATGTCATTGAAATAATTGTCTTGATCTAACCTCATTCGTTATGCCGATCTAAACATTTCTCTATTTTCATCAAGAATATGCTATGGTATTATTAACTTCACTTTTTATTTTTGTTATTGTATCGATTCCGATTAAATAAAATAAAATATTGCAGTTCTAATTAACGACGATTATATTCAATAATAATTTATTTGTTGCTATATAACCAATAACCAATTCTGTAGTACAAATTGTTGTCTGTTTTGTGACATTCCATTAGTTTTAGATTTGATTTATTTCTTCTCAGAACTAATTTGTCGGATGTTACCAGAAAAACTAATTAAGACCCCCCCTTCCTACTGTTTATTTAGGGTGAATATCGGAAATGCGCTTCTGCTAACATTTCAAGTGGAAAGAAATTTAGTTGATTGCATACAACAATTTCCCGTGCAACGTCGTGTCCCTTCTTTATACAGATTTAGTTACTATTTAAGTATGTGTTCCTATACATCATCATCATCTTCCTATATAATGAGAAACACATATTTCTAAGTCATAGGTACATAGATACTGGACTTAACGAATCGACATTTTTGTTCTACTATAACTATGGGCCATAATTATTAGTTTATACATAGTTTTTACCCTTTAAATCTATACTTTTAAAATCTTGTATGACATAATATATTGATTATTTCCGCGATACGGATAATTAATACAACATGTTGTTTGATAACACAAACATCTGTTTAGTGTAATCATCTACGTAATAGTTTTTATGTGTGACATTTTCGATGCACGGAACTATCCACATTTCTTGGGGCGTTTTGTAGCAATGTCTCCCATAACCTTCATACCTGTCAAACTCTTACGCATCTGGATTAATA
The DNA here is from genome assembly GCA_916999025.1 of Orgyia antiqua. Taxonomy (NCBI): domain Eukaryota; kingdom Metazoa; phylum Arthropoda; class Insecta; order Lepidoptera; family Erebidae; genus Orgyia; species Orgyia antiqua. The sequence goes on from OU779868.1 coordinate 25,985,659, forward strand.
GGTATTGTGCCGTACTGTCCTACCTAGTATCAAAAACTCTTCAAAATGACGTTATTCTAAAATCCTGACCGAATGAATCCTTTGACCGGAGTGGACCCGACCACTGCAGTAGAGGGGGACTGGGGGCCCTTCCGCCCACCACGCCACTAAACTGCGAAGCCTATAACGAAGGGTGGTAGGCTCACACTGCACTTTGTTTTGTTTGCTATCCGTGTAGTGCCTCCCCTTATTGGGAATCAATTTCCACCGAAAATATTTATGGCCATGAAAAACCAAAAACGGAAGACTTCTACAGCGGCATCTCCATCCACTTTTAAAGTGGACTTCTGTAATATCAGGGGATTACACTCCAACATGAACGAGGTACATCACCACCTCGAGACTACTCGGCCGACCCTGCTCTTCCTCACGGAAACGCAGATTTCTTGCCCGGCCGATACTTCCTACTTGCATTACCCTGGATACAAATTCGAACATGTATTCATGCGGCGTGCTGGGGTATGCATGTACGCTCGGGAGGATGTCTGCGTCCGTCGTCTTCATGGCCTAGAAGACAGAGACCTGTCCATCATTTGGGTACGCGTAGATTGCGGCGGCCACACTCGTATCTATGCTTGCCTCTACAGGTCTCATAGTGGTGATTCGGACACAGCCAGGCTTTTCGACCACCTTCAATCGGCGACTGATAAGGTTACTGAACAGTACCCCACCGCGGAGCTAGTGATTTTGGGGGATTTCAATGCCCACCATGTAGAGTGGCTTAATTCTCGGTCCACTGACTTCGCGGGGAGGGCAGTTCATGATTTTGCTCTGGCCTATGGATTCTCACAACTGGTAAGTTCTCCAACGAGAATACCAGACGTGGAGAACCATACAAGCTCACTGCTGGATCTTCTGCTGACCACGCGCCCGGATAACTACATCGTCACAGTGGAGGCTCCCCTTGGATCCTCGGACCACTGTCTTATCCGGACCAGCGTGCCCAACGCCCACGCGGACCTATCCCAGGCATCAGAGAGGCGGCGCGTGTGGCACTATATGTCAGCAGATTGGGATGGATTGCGCGAATTCTACGCATCGTACCCGTGGAGGCAGCTTTGTTTCGCATCAGAAGACATTGATTCTTGCACAACTGCCGTAACCGAAGCAATCCTAGCGGGTATGGAGTGTTATATACCTAACCCGCTAGTGACCGTTGCGGGGGTCAAGAAACGACCGTGGTTTAATGGGCCTTGCAGGGATGCTCGAGCACACAAGCAAGCTGCATATGAGGCTTGGACCACGGCTCGGACTCTGAGGGACCCCAATGTTTCTGATGTGAAACGGAAACTGAATGCTGTCTCGAGATCAAGTAAAAAAGCCATCGCCAGAGCTAAATACGAATTCGTTGGCAGAATTGGTAAGCGACTATGTAGCTATCCCTCTGGGAGCCGTGCCTTTTGGTCGCTTGCCAAGGCTGCCCAGGGAAACTTTTGTCAGTCGTCCCTGCCACCACTGCTGAAGCCAGATGGTAACTTGGCCCATAGCGCTAAAGAGAAAGCGGATCTTCTAGGCACTCTCTTTGCGTCTAACTCGACTCTAAATGACGGAAACGCGGAACCACCTACTATCCCCCCGTCCAACGTGACCATGCCGGAAATTTCTTTCACTCAAAGGGATGTCCGGCGGGAACTGCGTTCTTTAGACGTCAATAAATCGAGTGGGCCAGATGGCATCCCAGCAGTGGTGCTTAAGCACTGTGCTCCTGAGCTGTGTCCGATATTAACTCGTCTCTTCGCACTTTCCTACGACTGCGGGCATGTTCCGTCTTCGTGGAAGACTGCTAACGTGCATCCGGTACCTAAAAAAGGGGAAAGATCAAACCCATCGAATTACAGGCCTATCGCTATAACTTCCCTTCTCTCGAAGGTAATGGAGCGAATAATCAATCGTCGCCTCCTCGGGCACCTAGAGGAACACGACTTGATCAGCGACCGACAGTACGGCTTTCGCCACAGTCGCTCCACAGGTGATCTGCTAGTGTGCCTTACGCATCGTTGGGCAACCGCCATCGAGAGTCAAGGCGAGGCATTGGCAGTCAGCCTAGATATAGCGAAGGCGTTCGATCGGGTTTGGCACCGGAGTCTTCTCTCGAAGCTGCCATCATACGGACTCCCCGAGGGATTATGCAGTTGGGTGGCCAGCTTTCTGTTGAACAGAAGCATTAAAGCCGTAGTCGACGGGAGTTGCTCCGAACTTTTCAACATAAATGCTGGCGTCCCGCAAGGCTCCGTGCTGTCTCCAACTCTGTTTCTGCTGCATATCAATGATATGCTGTCAATTGACGGTGTACATTGCTATGCAGATGACAGTACCGGGGACACATTCTACACGGGCCGTGCTAATATCCCTCGTTCCGATGTCGAGGAAAGTCGGAGCAAACTTGTGTCTGAAATCGAGACTATTTTAGCCAAGATATCCGATTGGGGACGACTTAATCTAGTCCAATTTAACCCCACTAAGACTCAAGTTTGCGCGTTCACCACTAAAAAAGCTCCATTCGCTGTAGCTCCACAGTTCGTGAACACAGCCCTGACCATCTCTGATCACATCGGGATCCTAGGAGTTGACATCTCCAGTGACGTCCAATATCGTTGTCATCTAGAGGATAAGGCCAAGCTGGCATCGAAAAAGCTAGGTGTGCTCAACAAGGCAAGGCGGTATTTCACTTCGGGTCAAAGACTTGCCCTGTACAAGGCGCAAGTTCGGCCCCATATGGAGTACTGCTGCCATCTGTGGGCGGGCGCACCGCAATATCAGCTTGGGCCTTTTGACTCAATCCAACGACGCGCTGTGAGGATTGTCGACGATCCCGTGATTACAGGCGGTATCGAGCCCTTAAGTCTTAGGAGAGATTTTGCCTCCCTGTGTGTGTTCTACCGCCTGTATAATGGGCTGTGTTCTGACGAACTGTTCGAAATGGTGCCAACGGCCTCCTTTTATTATCGCACCTCTCGTCATCGGCAGAGAGTTCATTCTCACACTCTAGAACCAATGCCATCACGTACCGTACGATTCCTTCGGAATTTTATCCCCCGTACAATAAAGATGTGGAATGAACTACCTGCCGAGATTTTCCCACTGGACTACAGCATGGAGTTCTTCAAAAAAGGTGTGAAGAGATTTCTGCAGGGTCGGCGACGCGCGAGTGATGCCCCTGGTGTTACAGACGTCTATAGGCTACGGTAACCGCTTTCCACCAGGCGGGCCGTACGCTTGTTCGCCACCTCAGTAGTATAAAAAAAAAAAAAAAAAAAAAAATCCTGCCAATACATCGACAGACAAAGTTAGGATTTTTACGTGGGGAATGCATTTACGCACTTCGTCTGTCCGGTTGCGAGAGCAACTTTCGAGCGATACTTCGGCTGATCATGCTCAATTGACAGAAGCTAGACTCCCCACTAAACTCCTCCTCTCCCTTAACCGGGAGATGGTGTTCACTGAGGTATTACCATGACCCGGCAAAGGAGAGTTAGTTGCTTCTTCTCAAAATAGAATAAAAAATGTAAACATAAACAGAAGTAACAGACAGACAACAGAAGTAAAAATTTGAGCAGAAACGCTCTTATTGTAATTAAGAGATAACGGTTTCCTCTATGCGTTTCCTTATCAAATTGGGGCGAGTGTCCCAAACGTGATTTTAACCATCTCTTCCCGATGAAGTTGATAAGTGCCTGTTTCCGTACTGGGCAAATCAGCATTTGGCTACATGGTACTGTCCATAGAGGACATTATGCTACACTTTGTCTAAATCACTGAACTAATATACAACAAAACTATGCTTATTGCTAGATTGTATTGTCATCGCGATTGTGTAAAATATTTACTCGTTCAATTTAATCTAGGCCCCTGAATCACATTATCCAAATATCTTGTTTTTATTTCTTCTATTGGTCATCTTACAGAATAAGCTTGCTTAAATAGCTATAAAATACAAACAAAAATTTTTTAAAACGATGTTATTTCGAATCTATCGATCTTATTCTGGAAGTTTAGTTTTAAAAATGAGGACATCTGTGTAATGCTCATAATACGCTGTCCTTAATCCTGCAGATACATCAACATATTCGTTTCCCACTTACATTTTCGTTTCTAAATTATTTTCAATATTGAATCCTTAATTTTTAAGTTACTAGAGCAATTTATAAACAATCGATGTCCGAACTACTGTATAAACTTTCATAAATGAATGAGTGGATTCAATCATTCAGAATTGTTATTCTTTAAAAAACAGAAGTCAACATGGGATGTAATTGTTTTTTGCGTGTTACAGCTTTTTGTATTTCCTTCTGTTTCTATTGTATATCCTTCTATTTCTATTATTGGCTATGTTAATGCATGCAATTTATATCACTTCCCGTGTGATGTGCCTTTCCAGGTTTCTAGAGTAAATAGAGATTCAGTTTGAAAACAAAGATCTTTGAATTCTGTGGTTGTTTTGCCTAAAACCAGTTTATTTCCTTCATCCAATTTAAACAATGCAAAGTAAGAAAATTAATTAAAATATTTACCAGTAGCCGGTAAAATGTTTCATTTAAGGGCCTACATCAATATTATCGTCGACATGTACATATTAACACAACTAGTAGGTATAGAAAATGAAGAATTAGGGATATTTTGTTTGTTTACTCAAAATCTACTAAATATATTTTAATTCTGATTTACGTGTTTCTATAAATAATAGTTACTTATGTTTTTAAAGCTATTTCATTACTTAATACGCGATAATAGACCGACAAATGAAAAAAATAAAAAATTAGAGAGGTTGTTTCGCTAAGATTTTCTATCGAGAAAACTTTTTTCAATCGCGTTTCTGAGTTTATGCGATCCTAGATCATATATTGAAAAAACATATACTTAAAAATTAGAGCTCTAGCCATTCAATCTAAAGAAACAATGAAAACTTCGTACGTAGAAAACTGCACGAAGCTATTTTGGTATCCTCTTAAATATATTTGATACTTAACTTGGTGAAATTTGGGCATTTAGTTTTTTGATATAGCCCAAAATAACAAGAAAAGTGTGTTAAAACTTCAAGTCATGTAATTTATTTGTGTTCTATTGTCTTCACTTGTGTGATTTTCAAAAACGGGGAAATACAAATACCACAAATTTCATACTAACTATTTAATCGGGGCGCAGAAGATATCACTTCGGATTAATGTACCTAATGTGATGAGTACCTAACTCAATAGAAACACAACATTACTTGATTGATAATTAGACGAGATTGTATCTCAAAATTTAAACGGGCCTTGCTGTGGAGTGGTTAGTCTAATAAGCTGCCATTTACCAAAGTTGTGAGTGCGATTCTCGCACTAGTCAAATTATTGGAGTGATGCTTATATTACTCTCAAACAGGACTAGAAGTACTAGGACATTTCGTACTATAGGACATTTCTTTCATTTCTTCATTAGAATTATATCCATCATCAAACTGAACTGTCATGATGTCAGCTTGATAAATATTGTATAAGCTGATCACTAATACTTACATTCAAGAATGTATAATAGACTTCATGTAGCGGTCCGCACCGTGTACGGGACGAAACGTGGGCGTACAAGCGAGTCTCGCGACCTAAATCCACATGCAAAGCAACAATCGTACTAACAACAACTTATCAAACTTCAAACCCACCATAGAATTTTCTCTGCCTACATTACTAGCGGTTATTAACTCATACTGGTAACATTATTGTGATAGACTTCGATCAGAATTAATTCTGTAAAAGACAAACTTCAAAAAAGACTTTCAAAGTGTCATTCTGGAATTGGGTATAATAATGTTGGTATCTGCGCTGAGACTCCAGAGAGACCAGGCATGTTGATGTACGTCTTTTAAGTTTTGATTACGAATTATTCTTTAGCTGTTACTAACAGCACACGTAGAAACATGGCATGGATGCGTATCAGCGGAAATGGACCTACAGCTCGTATGTAATTAATACATAATATGTAATTTTCCGTGACCTATTAGTCAGGGACCGCCTGGCGACACCCATGCAAAAGTGTGGCAACGCTACATGCTAAAGGAAACAACTAAACTGGGCTAACGTTAAGCTTACCAGTTGTAAGTAACTATTAAAAGTATATCATAAATTTAAAAAAAGCATTACAGAATTTAACCCAAAAAAATATGTAGCAAGAAAGTTAATATATCAAAGAAAAAATTATGTAGTTTATATTATAAAATAGAACGCGTTATACGGGACATAAATCTGTTTGCTTGTGTAATGTATTTACATTTCGGAATCGTATGTGATTTCCTTATTATTTATTATTACTATTTGTTTGTCATTTACGTTGTTGGTTGACTATTTACTGGTCTAGTAAGTGAATAGTTTGCTAGATAAGTAAATATTCAACGTCAACTGAACCGCAACACAATTTGAGTGGGTGTTATTGACATCTTATTGTGAAGAATGAAGGTAATGTTAAGTAGTTATTCACCCTCTTTCATTAAAAGGATAGGCAATTTTATAATAGTATTTAGACGTAATATTCTCTACCTGTGCTCATTGTGGTTGAACGGTCTGAAATGTTGGAATTAAAATCTAAAACCAAATTCGTTAATAATTTCTGTAACTTTTAATTTTTTAATTCCATCAAAAGAAAATATTAAATAATTACAGAACACAAATGTTACCACCCCTTTCCCTTCCCAGGGCAGCTGTAGAATGTTGTACATAGATAACATCCTCTGTGAGAGACGGAAAATTTGAAACTATGCCAACACGCCTTATCAGCGCATGGTAGCCGTTGGAAGCCGATAATAGACCGTAATCCGTCCCAAAGTGGAGGGCTGGAGAGAGCGGAAGAGTTTATTATACATATTCTTAATATTTTCATCTAACAAATACTTTACCACATCATTTTTCTCTTATTACAGAAAACTAGTTGCTCAATTCAGTCGCGAGGAGACATCACTTCTAGTCCTGCGTGTTATGGTTGGTCTCATCATACTTTACGACTGGGTCCACCCATCTGGTGCCTTCTGTCGTTCCTCCTCCGTTGATGTTAAAGGATGTGTGAAATTCCTTCAACAGCAACCACCGACTAAGGCGGAACCCCTCCTAAACGCATTAAGGTATACGACGAAACACTTGAACCATCAATCGACACCAAAAAATATTCGGACTCTGTTAGCCGCGTGAGGACAACATTCGAGCTTTGCATGTTGTTGTGGGGAATAATGCGACAATAATATATAACTGTGGGGATATTTTGTACAAGCCTTTACTTTGCTTCTTATTCGTAGCTTAGAGCATTAATCCAACAGGAGGTGACATTATAAGGCGACCTCTGCCTAAAAGGGTACGAGAACAATGATCATATTAATTGTATACGGACGTTGTCGTCTCTTAGTGTGCGTAAAGCGATTTTGAACTGAGCGTACGTAGCGACCAATGAAATAACGTTATAGAGTATGTGTGCGTTACCTCAGCACCCCGCCGATGTGTATATTTGTCAAAGAAAACATCGTGTATATCTACTCCTTTTGGTTTAATACTCTAAGCGTCGTATTATTAATTAAAATCTCTCATCATGAAAATTCTAAAGGCGAGTTATCATGGACCATTTTTTGACAAAACTATTGTGTATATTTAATTTTTTTGTTATATATAAGGATATATAATGAAACTACGAGGCTGTTATTATATTAAAAAAAGTGTTACGGAAAATATCCATTTAACAAACATTATTGTATAAGATGAGAGATGAAAATACAATAACATTCTTAATTTTTTTTTCTTGTAATTCCATTTGCTGAATGAAATTTTATAAGTCCAAATTTATATTTTTGTGTATACTTAAAACTATTTAGTAATTGAGAATTTTTTCCTCAATTTTCAATCTAGCGAATATTTATTTCGATTCTGTCGATTTTAGCTTTAAAAGCATTATGTTGTCGAATATTTAAATAAGTATCTATGTATAGAGAAAGTATCCCTACACACCCACACACGTGCAAGGTTTCATTAACTCACACAGATATAGTAAACAGTCGCAACGTAATTTTAGCTTTTATAACTATAATAGGACGGTTTAGAAACCTTAAATGAGTAATCCTATAAAAGTATTATTTTATCCGCAACATTCTTCCATATTAAACCGCCTTGTATTGGTTATCTACATCAGGGCTGTCCAAACAAAGGGCCTTGTTTTCATGCGGCCCGCGACACGCATTTTAAAGACTACGATACTATTGTTAAAGATAAATTAACGAAAAATCAATAAACATAGAAAGACAAAATTACCCTGTATTTTATTTACTTGACAACTGAAAATACTTTTCTGGCCCTCCAGCTTTTGTATGAAATTTAATTAGCCCACGAAGGTCTATAGTTTGGACAGCCCTGATCTACATGATCAAATGTAACTACTTAAATTATCAGTTAAATTATCACATAAAAATACTTATTTATGGCGAAATATGTGCGTCCATTTTAAAATAATCGATTAAATAAAAACCACTCTTTACTCTATAAATACAACCACATAAATATTAATAATTGTTTATGGCGAAATTTGTGTGTTCAATTTAAAATGATTGATAAATTCAAATAAAATCACTTTTTACATATTTAGACGCGTTTATATTCGTAAAATGGTGGTTTTATTTGAAATAATGGGTCGTCAAAGTATAAGAGAATATAATCGATTAAAATTAATCGTTAATATTACAACATTGTGAAATAGACTTTACTTATGAACAAATCTAGTGTTATTAGTTAGTATATGTTATTTTGTAGCACAAAATTAGATTCAGTGGCATTACACAGTTAACTTTTTTTTTTTTACTTTCTTAACGGGATTTCCTGTCCCCTGCACATATGTGATTAAACATTAAAAATTATGTGCTTTTAGTATTCAGTTCCAAAGATTTATATTGAAACAGTATTTTTCCAATATTAAGAGTAATTGGCTTTATCATAGTCAACACAAAATTCACTCTTATAACGCTAATTATAATTCTTGGCGATATAAATTATTTTTATACATGATGGTGCCAATACTGCACATCTAAAATTGACTAAAAAATGAAAATTGATAGCATCAACTAGTTACTGTATGTATATGTATTGTGTATGTATTGTATGTGTATGTAGGTTTATTTATTCATATTTTAGTATCTGTTTATCACAAATTTAATAAATAAATAAATAAATATTCATGGAGATTTCACACAACGTCCTCTGGTCTCAAGCTAAGCTTATATTGCTTGTGTTATGGGTACCAGAATACGGATATAATACATAAACTACTTTTCTTTTGTAAATACATACTTATAATACATAGTAAACACCCAGACGCAGTACAAACATTTGTATGACATTTATGGATATCACACAAATGATTGTCCTGACCGGGAATCGATCCCGAGACCTCGTGATCGGCAGTCCATTACATAAACTACTCCACCACGAAGCCCGTTAATTATAAACTAAAAGTTTTAATTAATATGAACGTTTAAAACTAAATAGCCAAATAATCAAAATACAATGAATGAATATGCTTTATTGTACACCACAAGGATTTACAAACATTAAACTTAAAACTAGACATCAAGCATTGTAGGCACAATGGGCGGTTTTATCACTAAAACCGATGTCTTTCAGACAACCTTTGGATGGACTGGCAGTAAAAATTTTGGCGGTTGATGGCCTACTTAAACTATTTTGTATGTATTATAAGTATGTATTTACAAAAAAAAGTAGTATATGTAGTATATCCGTATTCTGGTATCCATAACACAAGCAATATAAGCTTCGCTTGGGACCAGAGGACGTTGTGTGAAATGTCCATGAATATTTATTTATTTATTAAATTTGTGATAAACAGATACTAAAATACGAATAAATAAACCTACGTACACATACAATACATACACAATACATATACATACAGTAACTAGTTAACTACATTCAACAACAATTGTTGTTTTTAAATTTTTTTAGTTAAGTTTAGATTAGTTGTGGATATATAATTGGTACCAATATCTTCTTTAATTCAATGAAGATTTCAATTACACAGTTTATTTTGCATTTAGTATAAATAAGGCAAAATATTTCACTTATTCTTTATACATATATGAATTTTTTATTGCATTTATATTCAGAAATGTTAATCATCATACCGTCACGCCTTTTTTCCGTGAGAGTAGGCTTAGACTATAGAGCGCCATCTGTTACGTTCAAAACACACTTCTGACTGAAGCTTTGTTATTAAACCTAAAATATATAACTATCCAATGCCTTATTGAGTAAAAGGCATACATATAGTTAGAATTATGTGTAATTTCAATGCCTTTTTATATAAAATTATAATAAAAATGTTATTTAAATCGTGTTAAATTTATGATTGTACCCACTGCCTTGATGTTAACTAACATAATAATATTAAATTGAATTTATAGAATAATATGTTTCATTATTATATAAGCTCAAAGTATGTACGTATGATTAAGTATGAGTTCGATATCTACTATTAAAAAAACTTGTCATTTTCATAATAAATTGTATGATTTTAAATAAGATATAACTATATTTTTGAAATGTTTTTTTATTGGCCGCTTTTTATGCTCAAAGACATTCACAAAGTTTTTTTTGAGATCTCAATTTGCTTTCTAATGAAATTGCATCGTAAAGTTAAATAATTCAAATTCATTTTGATAGTTTGAAATATATTGTGTTCCAATTTTAAAATTGTGGTTAAACTAGTGTTCCTATTTTAATTATGATGGTTGAATAGTATTCCAAAATCAAATAATGTGGTTTAAATAGTGTTCCAAAATTTATTATCGTGGTTGAAGTTGTATTCCTATTTTAATTATAGTGGTTGAAATAGTGTTTTAAAATCAATTATTGTGGTTGAACTAGTGTTTCTATTTCAATTCTTCTCCTTCTTCAGCTCATTTACGTCCCACTGTTGGGCACGGGCCTCCTCCACTTTGGGAGGGATTATGGTCTACTGTGCCGCGCTGACCAAGCATGTTGGGACAGGGTTTATTTTCGAGTTTTCCGTCTCTCACAAAAATGTTATCTGTGTGCAATATCCCTTAGCTGACTTTTACAGCACCCTTGGGAGGAGATGGGGTGGTGACACTTGTATTCTTAATCCGTCACCACACGGACAGTCACGGTCTATTTCAATTATTATGGTTAAAATAAATATCACGATTACCTTTTATATGTTATAGCATCATGTACAATGAATATTAACTAAATACCAATTTATCAATAGGCATACTTATATACTAACAATGTTATGTTTATAAACACAAAGAATTGTATTTACCCACACACAGTTTTCATAATATATTGTTAAAATATCATTACTTCACTCAGCACAAACATTAAAACTTGTCTTTCTTGTGTAGTTAAGTAAGTATTATATATTATTGACTTAGAATGTTAAAATAAAATACATGCACAGTCAGCACAATACTTTTTAATATAGTTATATAGTTGGATAGTGTCATTTGTTGAGAGGTTTTTATTATGATTGGGTAATGATGCTTGGTAGGGCTCTTGGTAACGGTAAACGGGGTAAAAAGGTAACACAGTTAATTGTTTAAATGAGTCTCATCCGTGACCATGGTGACTGCAAAGTCTCCAAAACGTCGGGCCAACATTTTAAACAAATTCACGCGTCTAAATCCGTAAAAAATGGTCAAGTGCGAGTCGGACTCGTGCACGAAGGGTTCCGTACCATTATCTATGCAACATAAGGCAACGTTATTAGTATCGAGCAATAAACGGTAAAAAAATCATGTTTGTTGTATGGGAGCCCCCCTTAAATATTTATTTTAGAAATATAATATAATATAATAGAAATAATACATCATCTGTGAAAATTTCAACTGTCTAGCGTTCTTGAGATACAGCCTGGTGACAGACGGACGGACGGACGGACAGCGAAGTCTCAGTAATAGGGTCCCGTTTTTACCCTTTGGGTACGGAACCCTAAAAAGTAGTTTTATTTAAACAAATGAGTCGCGTAAGTGCTAGAGAATATTACTGGTAATTGTCCTATAATTACTGATATTATTAATTAAGAAATTGCAAAAAAAAATAAACAAGTGAATTAGCATGGGTAGTGTGATAAGGACATTTCACACAACGTCCTATGGTCCCATGCTAAGCTGTATTTAAAAAAAAAACTATATTGAATTACATAATATGTTTTTTGCAACTGATTATTAGTCACTTAATTCACGTTATATGAAATAATGATAAGAAAAACATGTGATGGCCATTCCACACAACGTCCTTTGGTCCCAAACTAAGCTTAATTGCTTTTTTTTTTATAAAAATATTCATGAATAAATAGGTATATTGAAACATCGATATTGTACTTTATATTTGCGCCTGCGTTCCAATTTACTCCGTTTTACGTTGTGCACAAAGTATTTGCATGATACTGTGAGGAATTGAAGTGAAATTCGTTTATATATATATATATATCATTCCCTAAATAACACTGCCCCAAATTATTTGATACTATATTATTTACAAATTAATTGCAGTGTTTTCATATAAATGTGTCTTAGTAGTTTTAGTTGAGCGAAAAGAATTATTGCTTATGATCGTAATAGTAAAATTGTATAGTTATATAATAATCTGCTGTATGTTACTAATACTGAATTTATTATATTAAATGGCAGTTGTTTAAAACTTTAGCCAAATGTTTAGTGAATTCTTTAATACATATAGTAAAACTCATTGAACTACATATTTGCAAATGGACGTCGTGAAGCTTAAGTTTAACAAAAAACATATTTCAAAGACGTAACTTGAAACGACGTACCTAAGTCGAGGACTGCCTGTACTTACCAAATATAGAAAAATACTAGCTGACCCGGAAAACGTTGTTTTGCCTTACAAATGTTAGGGGTAGACAAATAATTTGCAATAAAATAATATTGCGACTATAAATTTAAATGTAAGCTATAATCCCATCTTTCAAGTTTGGTAGAATTGCACACGGTGTGCAAATCAAATTTAAAATCGGTTCAGTAGTTTAGGAGTCCATCGCGGATAAACATCGTGACAGGAGATTTATTTAAATAAAGATTAATAAAATCCGAAGCACAGTTTGAAATAGCTACATATGCCGTGTCCTAATGTTAGTTATCATACTCCTCAGAAATGGTTTGACCTATTTTTTTATGAAACTTTATATACATATTTAGTACGTCTGCTAATCCGTTACTATATATTTTTCATATCCGTAAGTGATAATTTGTCCACTCCTAATGGCGAACAACGTTTACCGGTATGAAAATAAAAAAAACCTGTCAAGAGCGAGGTAACTTAGACACTTAGGGTTTCGTACCTACTAGACATATAAACATAAGTGACTGCATTCAAATAATCATTTAATTAAACTCAAAACAGCTCACCAACTTAATTTTGTAGTTGAAATATAGGGAATCGCCTACTTTTCAGCTACTTCATAAGTTGGTATTAGTATAAACACTTTTTTCTTGTGATGTGATGACAAATTATAAGTTTTTGGATTTTTCCCTATATCAGCACTATATAGACTTGATCTATGCCAAATTTCAAGGCTCTAGGGCAACGGGAAGTACCCTGTGAATTTTGATTCCCTAGCATAAGTCGAAAATTCTTAAAAATGGCCGTAATTCGGTTATATCTTTTAAATGCGTAGAGGTAAAAGGTTGATTATATTTTTTGCAGCAAGGGACCGCGTAGATCTACATTTGGTATGAGTTTCAAGTTGATACCTTCAGCCGTTGCTGAGTAAAAAAAGATTGACAGACGGACAGACAGACAAACACCGGAGTGAGACAATGGGTTTGTACAAAACCGACTAATTAAACCAATTAAGACTCGACGTCCATTTTCACAGTATTCGATGTAAAACTAGCAACATAATGCATTATAACTAGATAAGGAAAATATTGTTGTTGTATTTAATTAGTCCAAACAACCACAACTCTTTTGTTATTGTTTAAGATGGTGTTGTATGAGAAACATGTTTTGTAAGTTAACATTTATTTATTGTATATAATAAATACACCTTAAATACCAAAGTTATAAGTAATAAACTTGATAGATTCTTGTAAAATGTGCTTTTATTTTAACGGTCTTATTCATAATGACTTATCGGAGGTTATAAACGAGATAATAAATGTTTTAGCGTAAAAGACTATTAAGAAGAACAATTTTTGTCAATTTTCGCGAACCGATTTTGGCGAACCTTTAAACCTCCATTCATGGTCCTCCGGTCATTATGAATAAGACCATAAGTCTTTAATGTGACTTCTATACCACGCCAATGGGAGTTTGAAACAATTTTATTTCTACCCCTAAAATTAACAGGATCAAATATATGATTTTAATCATAATAAACTAAATTATAGTGGAAAAAATTATTAACATGAGCGGGATTTGAACCCACGACCTCAATACCGTTCCGTTGCTCTCTGAGCTATAATGGTTCCTGCACATGTTTACCAAATCAAAGCAAGTTAGTTGCAAAAACTATTAATTTAGATTTTAATCCCTTGATCTTTAGTAGACTTTCAATACCATCTAACCGCTGCAGAGTACGAATTTTTGAAATCAACGGCAACGTGGATATTCCTACACTCAATCCCAGTCGTGATCAGTGGCGGATTTTGAGATTTACGAAAAACCTTATTTACAACAAAATAAAATTTTCTTGCGTAATAAAACCTAAATTTCTAAATCTATTTAGATAAAAGTTGGCAATAATGAAGTAATTTCATTGTTGTCTTTAAGGTGGACGCTGAGAAAGGGGCGGCTAATTGCTTGCAATGTAATTGACTGCAAATCCGCCACTGGTCGTGATATCAAACCCAGAGCGGAACTTAGGATGTAGTGAAGACCACGGGATACACGTATGTAACGGCATTTTTGTACTTGACTACACAATGATAACCATGCTACGGAAAAAGATGTCTGAGGAATAGAATGCATCTAAATGCAACCCTATCCGTGTAGCAAAAGATGAACAATCGCTACCCCTATAAACAATGGAGCGCTGTAAGTCAGCTAAGGGTGTATTCCCTTATGTAGTAACATGGTCTACGCGAGTTGAGCGACTTGTAAATAAACCTATATGAACACTCCGCGATTCATATTATATTATGGACTTTGCTTTTTAATTATTTAAAAATTATGTAAACAAACTTAATCGTGCTAGTGCAAAGTTCAGTACCTAATGATTGCGCATCGGGACATTTTTAATATCTCTACATAATTATAAAGATTAGATAGGTGGGATAGAAAATGCTGCGGTAATCGTTTACTTCGCTTAGACCGTAGGTAATATACCGTAGTATAAAAATCGGTCGTACTTGAAAGTTTTTTTTTATGGGTTAAGCGCAGGAGAATATTGTTGTAGTATCAACTAATAATAGTCCTGTTTTACTTTTTGGTATGGAAGGCTAAAAAGTTGTTACAGAATGGTACCAATTCTACATGCACAACTACCTAAACTTGACTAAAAAATTAAAATTGATGATGTCAATAACACAATTCGACAATGTTAACTAAACTTTCTCATTATAAAAACTGTATTATAAACTACTAGCTGTTGCCCGCGACTCCGTACGCGTTGAATTTAGAAATTTTTTCCCGTTTTTGCAAGATGTTTTCACTATTGCTTTGCTCCTATTGGTCACAGCCTATAGCCTTCCCCTATAAATGGACTAAACAACAAAAAAAGATTTTTTCAGATCGGCCCAGTAGTTCCTGAGATTAGCGCGTTTAAACAAACAAACAAACTCTTCCGCTTTATAATATTATTTTATAACTATATAGATTTTAATTAATATCAATGTGCAAAACGAAATAGCGAATTAATCAAAATACGCCGCAGTTGTGTCATCTTTACTTAAGTTTAGTTGTGGACTCAGAATTGGTAACAATGTCACTATGCAGACTGCTTAAAAAAAATTATTGAAATGAAAGGGCAAACAGAAATAATGCAATAAAATATTTAACAAACAATTTATTCTTAACGTAAAAAAATTAATATACATTTAGATGCTAAGTGTTGGCTGGTCGCGGTTTTAAAATTAACTTGCCGGTATCATCACAGGACATGTTGAAATCATTGAGCACTGAACGAGTTCTTGCGGTGATTATACTTGGTGCTACCACCTTTCTGTGTACACCCATCATGAACAGTAGCACTGAAACAACATTTAAAACTTAAAATCGCTCTCCAATGTCAGTAAAATATGTATAAAATTAATACAATTAACTAAAGTTTACCTAGGAAGGTAGATGTGAATGCAAAAAATGGATGATTCCATAATGACTGTGTGAGAGAGACAACTGGTGTGAGTGGATCCATTAACCAATGGTATGCTGCGATGGCTGTACACACCGAGATCACTGTCAGTAATACTGTAACAAAACACAAGAATGTATAACTTTCAAACAATTAATTGATGTAAAGGTCCTAGTAACCAGGACATAAAATCACAAAAAAAATTTCAAAGCCAAAGCCTTTATTTCCAGTTAAATTTTTTTTTTTCATGTCGGCATGTTTTACAAGCTCTTTTGAAACTTCAGAAACTAGGTATCTGTTCCAAATGTAATTCCTATGGAGAAGAACAGACAATAAACTCCATAGATTTGTTAAACTTCCACTCCTTAGAGCGATTGTTGTTAAATTAGCACACTAAAGGGGCAATAGGCAGGGCAGTTTGTTAGATGACTGCTGGTGAAGAAACATTCTTTAGTGAATACCACACAAGACATGATGCATGATGATCAACAAACGAAAATCCATACAATTATTAAATTATAGAAACTCAATATTATGCAGTTCAATGAATCACATGAAAAAAAAAAATGGCCTCCGTCGAACCAAAATATTTCTGCTATTTAAATAGATAAAACCTTACTAAACAAAAATGCATAGTGTGCATACGTGATTTATTAGACCCGACAGTTATTTTTATTCGGATTATAGGCAACGAACGAACGCCGAATACTCGCGGAAACATACGATCGCCAAAGCAGGCGGCAGGACATACGGTGCGAAGCGTCTTCAATATGCAAGCCTGTGTGCGTTTGTAAACTGTGCACGGACACCAAAATTTCTACACACATATGAACTCATGGCAGGCGGGCGGCGTCGGGCTTACAAGTTTCCGTCCGTCTGACCAATATTATTCCTTCGCCAAACACCTGGCAAAAAGCACCAATTTGCAAGCACATATTGGTGCTATTTATGAATTATTAGGCGTTTTTAAGTTATAATATTTTATTTAAGAGGATACCAAAATAGCTTCGTGCATTTTTCTACGTACGAAGTTTTCATTGTTTCTTTAGATTGAAAGGCTAGAGCTCTAATTTTTAAGTATATGTTTTTTCAATATATGATCTAGGATCGCATAAACTCAGAAACGCGATTGAAAAAAGTTTTCTCGATAGAAAATCTTAGCGAAACAACCTCTCTAATTTTTTATTTTTTTCATTTTCTATTATCGCGTATTAACTAATGAAATAACTTTTAAAACATAAGTAGCTATTATATATAGAAACACGTAAATCAGAATTAAAATATATTTAGTAGATTTTGAGTAAACAAAAATAATATCCCTAATTCTTCATTTTCTATACCTACTAGCTGTGTTAATATGTACATGTCGACAGTAATATTGATGTAGGCCCTTAATTAATAGTAAATAAATGAATAAAGTCATCTAAAACATACGAACGTTTTATTAAAATATCTGTGAATGGCAAGTAAAGCACTGCTTTTCTGCCTTTATGGAGCGCACGCCCCTGGTACATACGTACATGTACGTATGTATGTACGTACGTAGTTATTGTTTAGTAATTCTAGTACAGTGTGGACTGATTCGGGATATTCAGATTTAAATTTGTTCTGTTGGCATGGTTTCCAACTTAGAGATCCGTCGCGTGGCTATGCTAAAAATCTATAAAAGAAAAAGTTTTTGTGACTGAGTACTGCGCCGCATACCCAGTGTCATATTCCTATGCACGCCACTGATGCAGAGTAGGCTATATCTAAATAGATTGTATTTAACAATTTTGTAATATGTATAATGAGGTTTATTATATACACCACCACACATAGTTCCCTTGTAAGTACAAAGCTGAAATTAATTCTATGAAACATTTTTGAGAAACACTGACTAGAACTGCTTTCAATGGTACAAGCTTTATTGTTATGCCATAGCAAGCTATTTAAAAAATATATCACCCTCATTACGCTGATCTAATTTTATTATGACGAGCCTCGTAGATGAGTGGTTTACGTAACAGACTGCCGATCAAGAGGTTACGGGTTCGATTCCCGCTCGGGACAATCATTTGTGTGATTTTTCTAATTTTCAATTACAAATTACAAATGTTTGTACTGCGTCTGGGTGTTTCTATGTATTATAAATATGTATTTACAAAAAAAAAGTAGTATGTGTATTCTATC
Organism: Orgyia antiqua; assembly: GCA_916999025.1. NCBI lineage: Eukaryota > Metazoa > Arthropoda > Insecta > Lepidoptera > Erebidae > Orgyia > Orgyia antiqua. The sequence continues at coordinate 26,004,160 of OU779868.1, forward strand.
CGTATTCTGGTACCCATAACACAAGCATATATAAGCTTAGCTTGGGACCAGAGGTCGTTGTGTTAAATGTCCCTGAGTATTTATTAATATTTTTTTTTTGTTTGAGTTGTGGCTAATCAGGCTCTACCCGCCTAGTATCACTGCGACCAGATTGATCTATTGTGATCGCCACTTTCTATAGTTCTTGGTCCAAGCCCGTTGCCATGAAGAACTCCAGGATTGTTTTGGCTCCAAGAAGTTTGATTTCTTCCGGGTGCATTACATGCTTTCCCAGAAGGGAGCATCGTGTGCGCATCACTTCGGGGCAGTCAGTGAGAAAGTGAATAGGTGTTTCCTCCTCTGTTTGGCAGAGTCTGCACATCCCATTGTCACCCAGCCCCACTGTCCGCACATGCTTGTTTAAACAACAGTGTCCAGTAAGTATTCTTACTAGCATTCGCAGATTGTTCCTGCTTAATGCCAGGGCTTCTGAAGCAGCCTTTAAGTTAAAGGGTCTTATAAGAGCCTTGGAGTGTTTCAAACCGGAGTACTTAGTAATATATTTATTTATTGTCTGAACTATCCTGTTGGTTCTATATGGTTATAATAGCATAAAGGGATCCCTGTCCACTGCTGGACGTAGGCCTTTGTAATTGAATAGGCATTACTATATTATTATCTACGCAAATTAGCCAACAGGAAAATAATAATTTGAAAGATACTACATACTTCTCCATCTAGTAGTGGCTGGTTGTAAGCATCCTATAACTTCAGTCAAGCGCCGCTCAAAAGCTTTGAGATCTGAAACATTGTTTTTAAACTTTTATTGCTCTAACTTACTAAAAGTTCTTGGATTTAATAAAAAAAAATTCTCATCACAAACATACAACTTGCATTTTTTCAAAAAATGCCAATCTGTTAAATTCAAGATTAAATATCATTCTCAATTCTACAGACCGGCTTTATAATTATATCTTTATTATCTTATATCATTCTTATCTTCTTATCGTATATCATAAGAGTAGTTCTATTTACTTTGGAAAAGTACAAAAACAAATAAGAATTACTTACCATCACAAGCAGTTTGTTCTAGCGACATAATATGTACACGAATAAAATAGTAACCGTGACAAAGGACTTTTATTTTTCTTTAAGATTACCTACATTTATAAACGGCTATGATAAAAAGATAATCGCCGTATTATTTTCTATTTATTTTGCAATTTTCAATCACACATACATTTTTTTTTTAATTCAAGAATTCACGATACAGGTTAATGAAATACCACAGATTGATAATACAGGGTGTGGCGTAATTAATGGATAAGCCTGTGCCTGTGGATAAGCCTCCTACTGCGCTATACGAATATGTATATTTTTAATTAATCCTATGTATGGTCTTGAAAAAAATGGCATAAGTCATGTTTTTCATAAAATGACTACTTTCACTAACCAATTATGCTACTGTTGCCACAATTTTCAAAAATTTTGCATTCTGTTTTTTTTATAAAACAGCTTAAGAGGTGAGCTATTGAAAGCAATAAAGAATTCCCTATTCGTAATACAAATTTTGGGAAAAAATACATGAGATATCAAAAAAGTGTTATTGATTATTCAATTTGTTGACTTTGTACATCGTCTAGCTTAAAAAATCTTTATGGGAGTTGATTTGCCCAATATCTTAAAAACATGCTTGTTTTATGCAGTTTCCGAAATGGTATAATACTTATTACATTTCACGAGGTTTTAAAAAAAAACGACAGTTGTAAAAAAATACCCTAATTTTCTTTAACAGAATTATTAATTTATCTTAAACATGTCTTTGTAAACAGTTTGAATGGACCCTTTTTTGTGTGCTCCGGAGCAGGTAGTCATTCACAATGGACCCTTTTTTGGGTGCTCGGGAGCAGGTAGTCATCCACCATGAATAGGGTAAGCAGATAACGACTCTAAGTCAACTACTTGTGGTTGTTTATCGCACGGCAAATCCAGACGGTTAGTCTTATCATAAGACAGAGACAAAGCATTTTGATGTCAGGTAAATAACAGTTGTGCGACAGAGATAGATTTTTATTATTCTCACAAACAACAAAACAGCTTTTGAACTTGTTTAACAAAGTTAGTGCTCTTTTGACTATCGTCTCTTGCGCACATATCGTTTGCTCTATCGTGTTTGTTATTGTGACGTGAATTTGGCTTATGTACTACGGACTCTGTTTTTGCTATACGAATTGGACAATTGTGATATTATCGACGACTTCTACATATCCCTGGACTACTGATCATGCCGCGTCATACGTACACTCCTCAAGAGTATGCAAATATGCATCTTATTTACGGCCTGTGTAACTGCAATGCAAATGAAGCTGCACGCGAATATCGTCGAAGATACCCCGATTTGCGACACCCAGACTACCGGGTGTTTACACGTGTGCACATCGCTTTTAGCGAAGGGCGAATGCCTGGTACCGGTGTTGGTGGTGCTTCGGAAGGCAGACCTCGACGACATCGTGATGACGAAGTTCTAGAAGCTGTGCGTGCTAATCCAGAGTTATCAATTCGTGAGTTAAGTAGAGGAACCGGTGTAGATACGCGTACTGTGGGCAGAATTCTGCACAGGCATGAGCTTCACCCGTATCACTATCAAAGGGTGCAAACACTAATGACACGAGACTATGAGCCTAGAGTCCAATTTTGTCGCGTCATGTTGCGAAAAATACGCGAAGATTCGGCGTTTTTTGACAAAATACTGTGGAGCGATGAGTCATCATGTAAAAGAAATGGCTACGTCAACATGCACAATCTTCATAGTTGGCAGGCAACCAATCCGAGAAACATAAGGCAAGACCGAGCTCAAGTCCAGTTTAAAGTGAACCTTTGGACAGGAATTTTAAATGGACAAATAGTTGGGCCCGTCGAACTATCCGAGACACTAACAGGTCCCAATTATTTAAATTTTCTGCAAAATACGTTGCCGGAACTATTACAAAGTTTAAATGTGCCAGAAAACTACTGGTTACAAAATGATGGTTGTCCCGCTCACTACGCACGAATTGTACGGAACTACCTCAATGATGAGTACAATGAGAGGTGGATAGGTCGTTTGGGTCCCATTTTGTGGCCACCAAGGTCCCCTGATTTGAACCCTCTAGACTTTTTTTACTGGGGGTGTTTAAAAGAAAAAGTGTATAAAAAAGAAATAGCATCCCTGGAACAACTAAAGGCCCTGATTTTTGAAGCCGCTGATGAAATCAAGAGCTCCGGCTTCATCCGACGCCTAAAGCGGTCATTTATCCGTCGATGCAGGGCCTGCATAGCCGCAGGTGGCCGCCATTTCGAACATTTTTTGTAAAATAAAATTTATGTAGTGTTTGCATCTTTAGAATAAAAAAAATAAAATAAGTTGTTATTTTTTTTCAACGACTAACATTCCCACTGGTAAACTCAAGACAGATAAGTTAAAATACCACTGACAGTTTGTTTAAGTTAACAGTATTAATTTGATTAATTAAATCACAATAAGAACATTTTTTTACGAGTGTCATTTGGTTCTTTAATATCACATCAAACTTAATAAGTATTATAATAAGTATTATACCATTTCGGAAACTGCATAAAACAAGCATGTTTTTAAGATATTGGGCAAATCAACTCCCATAAAGATTTTTTAAGCTAGACGATGTACAAAGTCAACAAATTGAATAATCAATAACCCTTTTTTGATATTTCATGCATAATTTTCAAAAAATTTGTATTACGAATAGGGAATTCTTTATTGCTTGCAATAATTCAACTCTTAAGCTGTATTATAAAAAAAACAGAAAGCAAAACTTTTGAAAATTGTGGCAACAGTAGCAGAATTGGTTAGTGAAAGTAGTCATTTTATGAAAAACATGACTTATGCCATTTTTTTCAAGACCATACATAGGATTAATTAAAAATATACATATTCGTATAGCGCAGTAGGAGGCTTATCCACAGGCACAGGCTTATCCATTAATTACGCCACAGCCTGTATAATAATATGTCAATATTAAAATATCTTTTGTAATACTAACCTATAATCATGCACTATTATTTATTCATTAGTCTGTGGCAACAAGCCTCAAGAAGGGTCAAAGACCAAACCTGTTGTAAGATTTAATTAACTTTTAAATTCATTTAAATTAGTCAACTTTTAGATTTAAGAGTAAATACCCGACTAACAATCTCAGCACCCAACATATATTCGCTTTGTTAAACGCATATACTCGCTGCCAAGAGATTTTAATTAAAGGTATTTAATATTTTAAATATTTGTTATATTTTTAATAGTATTAATTAATTTATAAATACGAGATGATAAACACGCCAATTCTCGTTTTCAGATGTTTTCCCTAAGACGACTTTTACCCACAGTTAGGCAAATGCCTGCATTTAGAGCTATGTCCAGTGCTGGAGCACTAACGGACCTGCAGATAGACAATGAGGGAGTAGCTATCCTCACAATGCAAAGACCACCTGTAAACAGCCTTAATTTAGACTTACTGCAAGATCTAAATAAATCGTTGGATGAAGTAGCAAAAAACAAATGCAAAGGAATGATTTTAACTTCTGTAAGTATAATTAATAATAAATAATTACATTTGGATTTTATTTTATATTTTAAATCTATTTTTTTTTTACTGTGCCCTGTTAGAGCAAATTAAAGTAAATCAAAATCAAACCACCACAATTTAATTTATTAAGTAAAAGCATAGCAAGTCAATTGCAAAATTAATAAATTACTTTAGAAATTAAAGTAACTTAATAAATTCAACAACAAATAAACATACATTCTTCTTAAGTTCACTGGTAAATTATACCTTTAGATGTTTATTTTTTTCTATTTAGTGTCATGGTAATTTTTAAGATGCATGTGAAAAGTACCAACTACTTAATATATTTTTTTCAAGTTGGACAACTTAGACAATGACAATCTTAAAAAATAAAAAGAAAAAATTACTAATTTTTTTTTCAGTCGTCACCTACAGTTTTCTCTGCTGGCTTAGATATAATGGAGATGTATAAGCCAGATATGAAGAGAGTGGAAACATTTTGGACGACTCTCCAAGAAGTTTGGATCAAATTATTTGGTTCAAACTTTATTACAGCGGCTGCTATTAATGTATGTAATAAAAATTATCGTACATTATAATTACTAGGTATAATTACTAATAAACAATCCATAACAAAAATTGTATAAGTACATGAATTTTTTGCAGGTTTGAAAAATCAAGGACAATCCTATCATTTGTCTTGACAGATTTTATAGTCCATTATGTTAAAAGACCTCATACACATTTTAGGTACCTACTATATTATATACCATTAACTTTTTTTTTTACTTATTTACTCTTCAATACATAACTATCGTCTGATTTAGGAGTCTCTCTGTAGCCGTAGAAAATGTAATTTCTGTTATGTATAGGTAGTGTCATAAGTAACGAGGGCTAGCTTAACTTGTGCAGAATACATTTTTAAGTCCGTTTGGGCAGGCGGGAAGCACGCGCCGAGCTTAACTTCGTATGTGATATAAGCCACACAAATTGGTAATGCGCCTGGCGGCCATGTTGATGACGTCATAGTGACGTATAGATGAGAATATTACATTTTGTTAGCTGTATTTTTCTTTGCTGATGACGTCACAAGGGCGTTAATTTGGCAAGGTTCCAGCGCATTACCAATTTGCGTGGCTTAAAGTGATAGTCAATATCTGATTTCCTCACCCACATTAGGCGAGGTCGGTACAAATGCGCATGTACCACAAAAATAGATCGCACATAACTCATGACGCTGCCTGTAAAGGAGTTTAGAATATTTTTACATAAATGAAGTAAAAATTTTGTTATTGTTGTTTTTACATGCTGATTTTAGGATGTAGTTTGGGTTAGTAGGTAAGTAAAACAATTAATGATAGTACATTAACTTATAGTACAAAAAGCATTTTAAAATAATATGTTGTTATGTGCATTTTAAAATTGTTGTGTATGTGCATTTTAAAATAATATGTCTTAAGTATTTTTGGTAAGGTAATTGGAGTAGCATATTTTTACCGTATCAGCTTTCAAATTACGATCAGACTGCTGCCAATCCTACGGCCAATCACATAAATCGGTGGGCGGAGCTTACAGCTTATAAAGGAATTTCTTTTGTGGATTTAGGGTCACGCCCCGGCTGGCGGATGCCTCTTGTCGATATCCTGTGAGTATCGAGCAATGGTGAGTGGCAAATACACTATTGGACTTAATGAGACAGCCCTGGGAATAGTCGCGCCCACGTGGTTTATGTATTCAATGACCAACACCATTTCACGGAGAGAAGCTGAGTTCGCGCTGACTACTGCTAGAATGTTCTCTGTCGATGAAGCTTTAAAGGTAGGTTCCTATTGTGCAATTGGTTATTACTATGCAAGTTGGTGTCTAGGAATGCACGACTAGCAGATCCAGTTAATTTTCATGTTGCCAAGAAGAGATTTTTTGTGTTTTTTACACTCCTCGCATTGATTACTGGGGAGCGTAATTAAAATCAAAACTGAACAACAGTGCTGTTGCTTTTCATACATCACAGTACGGGTCGCGGTTGCAAGTCGCTTAGAACCGAATGGTATTTCCAATACAAAATCGGGCGGCGATCGCGAGTAGCGCGTTGTACATTCACTAGGAACCGACTGGCAGCTTTACTGACTTTCAAGCATAGATGTGTCGGTTTTAGCGATATGGAATATGGAGCGAGATACGCTCTATTATAGGCGGACCCTGTATCATAAATATGTTAAGAGGCCCGATAAGAGGAATAAGAAAAGGTTTTTTTAGGAAACGTTTGATACATTTGTTCGGGGCCCCATATATTTAGTGATACAGTGCTAGCCTAACCTCTGATTCGTTTCAATTCGTCCTAAAGTCAGTATTGCAAGAACTGATTGTGGTAATTTCGACGATTATCTTATAATTAATTATTTTAGGTGGGCCTTATCGACGTAGCTGCTACAGATAAAGCGGACTCAATCGACAAATGCAAGAAATTCATTCAAAAGTTCGACAGGATCCCACCTTTGGCTCGTTCTATAACCAAACAGAAAATAAGGGCGGAACCGTTAGCGTGGATGCAAAAAAATCGTTCCAATGATCTTCAAGAGTTTCTAGGGTTTGTACAATCACCTAAAGTACAACAATCATTGGAAATGTATATACAAATGTTAAAGAAGAAGGCTGCTAAGTAAATATTTGAACTAATTTAGAGTAATAAGTAATGTTGAAGTTCCTTCCTATTTATAAACGCCAAAAAACAATGAAATGTAAAAAAAAAACTATTTAATACTCTATTGCAATATAAAATTCTAAGATAAGCCACTATAACCCCTTGCTAGATGAGCAAAAGATCTAAAAGTTTTGAAGTAAAGATTTGAAACATACTTGCGAAAACCAGCCAAATGCGTTGGACAGTTAGTCGAATTTTGATTTTGAGTTTTACGTGCCTAACTATATTTATTCTACTCTGTATATTATTTTCAAAAATCGAATCATTAAATGTATTTGTAAATTAAATAAAAGAATAATTAGTAATTACTTATTAAAACAAAACATAAGGAAAAGGAAGACGATAAAGGAAATACTTTAAGAAAAATTATAAGTACAAACATTTAACATGATTACATGAACAATAGCATTGCTGATTGAAATCTCATTTGGACAACCTTCCAATATTAATTGTTATCGTGGAAACTGCAACTATCAGGAAAATGTAAAAAAATACATTTGCAATAAAATTAATCACATAGCATACCTACAAATGAATAAAATAAATCTTAATTTATTCTGTAAACCATAATTTACAATTTGGTCATGTCATGTAGACTACAATCTGTGGCTACAGTAGGTAGGTACAGTTAATGCCATGCTTAAGAGATTTATAGTTTAAGAGTTTCTTAAGAGATTTATAGTTTAGTATAGAAACAAGGAGCCGTGTCTAAAATTGTACATTGACGAAAATCTTCGCTTAAATATTGTAAGTCGCTGGAGTGCTTAATTCGATACTTATTTGCGGTATTTATCTAGTCGTACGTCCAAATATTACATAATTTTTACAATTTAAAAAAATTTCATTATTAAAAGAAAATTGCGATTCAAAGAACAAAAACAGAAATTCGAATTTCGAAATTTCGAAGTTACCAGTGTGATGGCTGTAGTCACTAATTTACGCTGTAGTCAATAGAAAAAAAATATTACAAATCTAATTTAGAAGTTCATTTTTTGTAAATCATACTCATTAATTTAGTTTTTGCTATTCATTTTATTTTATTAGTGGCACTCATTAAGCTTAAGATCAATAATTTAGATTTATGCAATACTAGCTGGCCCGGCAAACGTTGTTTTGCAAATTAAAAAAAAAATTAAAAAAAAATGAACTATAAACCTCACGGAGCCCGAGACCTTTCCAACGAATGCAAAACCGTGAAACGGTTTTCCATGGTTTATTTCCAAAATAAGTCGGGACGCTATAGCGTCAGGAAGGAAAACCCGACTTATTTTTATATAGTAGATAATAATCAAGGGTACCGATTTTAATAAGGTTTTATAAAGTTTATGTTATTTTGTTATATCGTATAGTCATATCATATTATAAATAAAATTGTAATAAAATCGGACTGCTTTTTATTTACATGGCCCGTTACATAACTATTTGTATAAGCACAGATCACCCCAATAGATTCGGCACACAAACCGATTAACGCTTAACAAACGTATGCGCCCATACACGTATAGGTAATGTATGAGAACTCGCCGTGTGATTTGCCACGACTAATGAAGATTTATTATTCTAATATTTTCTAACACTTGCGCGACTCATTTGTTTAAATAACACTACTTTTTACTTTGCACAAAGTCAAGTACAAAGTCTCCGAAACGTTGGGCAAATTTTAAAACAAATACACGCATCTAAATCCGTAAAAAGTAGTTTTATTTATTATTCTATTTACCCTGCAACCCGCGCCTCCAACGTTGGTGCGTCCATGACAAAAATCTCGTAATACTTTGTCTAATGGAAGTGTTCTGCGACTATCTATACCAATATTATATATAAAGCTGAAGACTTTGTTTGAACGCACTAATCTCAGGAACCGCTTGTCCGACTTAAGAAATTCTTTGTGTTGGATAGTACATATTTTATCGAGGATGGCTATAGACTAGTCACGCTGCGACCAATAAGAGCGAAGCATGAGTGAAAAATGTTGCAAAAACGGGAAAAAAATCTAATTCCACGCGTACTCAATCGCGGGCACATCTAGTAAAGGAGTAAAGAAACTCGAAAACCAATAAGCTGAAAATTGAAAATTGTATTGTGCAGAATATACAAAATTAACTCAATAATCATCGCCCAACAGTGCAGCGGCTTCAGGATCAATAACATCATTGAGTGACATCTGCAGATCAGTCCATTCCTCGCGTTGGTTGTCGATGAAATAATTTATCTCCAATATTCTATCTCTGTTGCGCTTTATTTCATTGCTACGACAAGATTTACCAAATTAGTACAGTAACTGACGCCCTAGGGGCGTCGGTAATAATAAACATGACCATGTGCATAATTTAGTACGCTACAACATTGTGCTAACTGTGAGTACCTACAAAATATCTATGAAAGCTGAAACGATTTCTTACTCAGTAGTTCCTTGTACCAGTTCCTCTCGCCATTTGTTAGCACGAGTCATAAGTAGATCTTCACGATCATCTATGAAGCGCATATGGTTGTCTGCAGACTGTGCTACCAAATTCATCATGTAGTCACGCTCCATCATAGCCTACGAACATCAGTGCGGATACATTTCAAATACCTACATTATATTCTTCCTTATCGGCCCATAAACAAGCCATGGTTGATCACTGAATATAACATAGTATTTAATCTCGCACATTTCCTATTTACCAGTTTTTTGAACATGTTTCCATCTATCCACCAGCCTCTCTCCGTTCACTGCTGGACATAGGACGCGAAAACGCGTGTTTCTGTGCTATTCGCTCCCTGCAGATTTGGACAGTTTCTTGGCTCTACTTTGTTGAGGGCGCCCCATGCTGCACTGCGTCGACGGATCAAAGAGTTTTAATTTTATAGATTTATACGTGTCTTTCGATGTCTTAAAAAATTTGAATAGGTATTCATCTGGATAAAACAAAACCTTGCAGACACGAAAAATCTAATCAGACTTAATTACCTCATATAGTTCAGGTCTCGCATCGCCCAACATGACCTTATTTCCCAAATACTTGGAAAGCGTTTCGAATTGCCTCATGGACCAAACTCCTTCATGTTCACGCCACGCACCGAAAGCATTTCGCGATACTTCGAGAAGTTTCGTGATCATTTCTGTTAGGTTAACAGAGAACTGCACGCGAGCTTCCTGGTGAAATCACAACTATTAAGTAAAACCAGTCAGTTTATGAGAACAGTTCTAATCATTTACATGGGAATTGACTTTAGTGGGTATGCTGCTTGGTATCTTGCAGAATTAGATCGAGAATGCTTTTCTTCCAATTACTACCCTAAGCGAAAGCCAGCAGTCCTGTATGTACAGCATTTTGGAAATTAGTCAGTGACAAAATAAAAAAGAAAGCATCTCCATTACTCGAACAGCTTTCTGTCTATCAAAGCGGAAGTCAATCGCTTGAGTCGTTTAATCTATCTCTTAGCTGACTCTTACAGTAAGTACCTAGCCTATTTAGAATGTGGTGATTATACGCGTACGAACAGCGTTAGCCTTACCTCGCACTGTTCAAATAGTCTCATCTCAAGAGTCATAAGACTCTTCCATAGATTGTACAAGAGATCGTTATACTGATCGCTGACGTCAGATATCATAGGTTCTAACTGTTCAATGGTCGCTTGCTTCGACGTGAACTTTGCTATCAGTTCTTGCATTTGATCTGTAAGTGGCTTTTTATTTTTCTCGAATTCTGTTAGTACCCTTAGTAAAAAAAGAGAAGCTGTTGTATAGTCCTAAATCTTAAAACCTATTATAATTTATCAGATTAGATGTCACTTATGTTAAATTAGGAATTATGCGCAGCAGTATGAAAGCATAATAAATAATTAATGGTATTCCGAAACTCCGAATCATGCATCAAACGTTAAAACCAATTTCTGTTAAGTAATAAGTAAGTTTAGTAAGTAGGTATTATATGTAGATTTTTAAGGTCATATCCTCACAACCAAAAAAAGAAATTGGATTCGTAGTTAGCGCTTCCATATTATATTGTTGGGCACGGGCCTCCTCCACTCTGGGAGGGATTATGGTCTACTGTGCCGCGCTAACCTGGTGTGTTGACACAGGGTTTTTTTCCGAGTTTTGTATCTCTTACAGTCTCTCACACTCACACTCTGTTCTATAAATATGCGACAGATATTTACTCTTTGCTCTTTCCGACACTATCTTCGAGTGCATTATTGACGAGATCTTTAAATAGCTTAATTTCATTCTGTCTGTTATTATAGGCTGTTTGTGCATATTGTACAAGATCTGCCATTGTTTCTACATATTGCTCCGTGTATCTGAAAATTAAGAGTAAAATCACTGCCGAGTTCCTTACGCCCGCACCGGTTCTTCTCAGTGGATTGCATGTCCAAAACAAGTGGTAGGAGAAAAGTCTGGACTATCCATACAGCAATTTTTTTTTTATCTTCTTATATATAAAATTCACGTGTCATAGTGTTAGTTACCGTACTCCTCCGAAACGGCTTGACCAATTTTTATGAAATTTTACATGCATATTCAGTAGGTCAGAGAATCGGCCAACATCAATTTTTCAAACCTTTTTTTTGTATGGCAAAACAACGTTTGCCGGGTCAGCTAGTAAAATATAAAAACATGATTTTCTGTTTTATTGCTAGCATATATACTATGAAAGCAGTAGATTTTTAAGAACAGAAATTGTAGGGACAATATTCTTTGTACTATACTTTGTAATATACTGATTTCATTGTTTGCAAGTAGACGTATGTCAACAGGTCTACGAATGTATAAAGACGGTTGTTCTCGCCGCCTAAGTTATTATATACAAATACTAGCTGTCCCGGCAAACGTTGTTTTGTCAGACCAAAAAAAAAACATTTGAAAAATAGATGTTGGCCGATTCTCAGACCTACTTAATATGCGTGTAAAATTTCATAAAAATCGGTCAAGCCGTTTCAGAGGAGTACGGTACCTAACTAACACTGTGACACGTGAATTTTATATATAAGAAGATATTATGTATGGATTCATTGTATGCAAGATGACGTGTGTCAGCAATTTAGGAATGTATAGAGGCAATTGTTCTCGCCACCTATATAAGTTATTATAATCAAATATATTGAGTCGCAAATAAACGCATTTCAAGTACGGACGTATTTCATTTTATCCTCTTACCGACGCACGACACACATCAACACCTAAAAAATAATAAATTATAATATATTTTGGAACTAATATTTACTGTTCATAAAAAGGAATCAGTTCGCCACCGAAGCTGAGCAATATAGTACCGTCAGGATCTTTCTCGAACATTGAAGTTATCAGTTCAGGACCACTCAAGTATTCTACGAAAGACATTGCGTAGAATTTAACTTTTTCATCGTATTCTTCACGAGCAATTCTTTGCTTCTCTGATATTTCATCAGCTTCATCTAGTTTTCGCAGTAAACCCCTAAAATTTAAATTAAGCTATTGTTATAAATTATGTCAGGTAAGCTAAGAAATTAAACTGACAGGTAGGTAATACTAAAAACGAAACTAACACATATAACAGGTCGCCTGACATGTCTAGGTTATAATAAATAAGCTATTGCATGAGTGGAGAAGTTTCGCGCCAAAGATTGCGACGTGCAGAGATTGAGAATAAATAACAACATAGGAATTCAACTACACCCACTTAAGTACCTAAACATACTGCGCCCTTTCTCTCTCTCACCCTCAGTAACGACTTTATAATCCAGATATGTCACTCTCACCAGAGCCGACTTGAGAAATTCATTCGTCATGGGATCGTCGCAGCAAGGGTTGCCTTTAAAACTTACGGATCGCAGTTTCCGGAATTGTCGTAAATATGACATCTAGGGACACAAGAATCAATTTAATTAAGGGTTATTTAATTATTTTATTAAGTATTTTTATAAGACAAACTCGTAACTCTTTTATATTTTTATTTAATGTGAGTTTATATCTCCAAAGCTACGCAGCAGATTTTGATGTGGATTTTTTAATTGATTGTAATTTTTGTTTGTAATTTGTAAAGGTTTCGTTGCTAAATTCCACTCGTACGAAGTTTCGGGCAACAGTTTAAACTTAAATTTAATTAAAATTAAATTTTGGTTAATGTTAAATAACCGTATCAAAGCAGCAGTTCCATTTCAGCCATGTCTATCTGCAGCCTAAGCTACTAAGCCAATAATGATCATCCTGCCCTTATCCCATTATTTGGGGTCGGCGCAACATGTCTTTTTCTTCCATAGTCTGCTATTAGCCGTCATGTCTGTGTCAACTCCTCTTTCTTTCATGTCTTCTTTCACACAGTCCATCCATCTTTTCTTAGCTTTTCTCTAGACTTTTTACCTTCCACATTTATACTCAGAACTCTCCTAACGACATTACTTTCCTCTCGTCTCATAACATGCCCCATACCAGGACATCCGCTCATTCTTCAATTTTTCAGTCACTGGCATCACTTTCAGACTTAATGCACTGATATTTATTGGCTTAGTTTGAACATATAAAATTGCGAATTTACTTGAGAGACGTAACTTGTAAACTATAATATGAATATCGTGGATTATCGTAAAAAAAAACACCAACCTCCTTGAAATCTTCAATCAAGTTATCACCAATACTAAATACGAGAAGGTTTTCTAAAGATTCCATATTCTCCAGTTTTCTTATTTTATTATGAAACAGCGTTAAAATTTCTAAGTTCACCAAGGCGTCTAAATTTTCGATCTTCTTGATTTTGTTAAATGATAAATCCAATTCGTGTAGACCAGTTAACAACTCCAAGTTTTCGATTTTCTCAATTAGGTTGTGAGCTAGAGTTAATTTAGTAAGGGAAGTAAGCATCCAAAGGTGGTCAATCCTAAGAATATTTTGAAATTCTAACCGTATTACTGTAACTTCGTCTAAATGTACACCTTCTTCGGCGAACAGCCTACCAGCTTCTTCAGATGGACCTAGATGATAAGGAATTACAATTGCTACATACTTACCTACTTCACAGGCTGATTCTATTTAGGTACTAGCCGTGTGATAATGGACAAGATCAATGTCTCCAACCATTTGCCCCCCCACGGCTGCTGTTAATAGTCTAGGTAAATCTGCGATATAGCAAGGGTACCAATATAAGCAAGGAAATTCCATAATTTGCGAGAGACCGAAAGTCGAAACTAAACTACAGACAGAAAGTAGAAGCTATAAAGACTGCGGGTAGGACGAAGTTGTCTGGCGAAGACCTTGCATTTTAATTCTCGCATGAGCGGGCGTTGCCAGGATTTGAACTTGCAAACTTTCGTCCCTCCCTACCTGCTACCTAATCCCATGAATAGGTAGGTACTTTAAATAATATGATTATTTAAATATATTTACCATATTGTAGGACACATCTTATTAACATAGCATTGTCTATTACCCCTGGTTCCACGGCAGGGTGGATAATAAGACTGTTTAGCGATTTCTTTTCTACATTTCCTGAACTTTCCGTCATAATTGTTTAGTTTAAAGTACTATTCTGAAAGTGAGGAAGTAAGTACCAGTCACCACTAACATATAAATTGCAGTCCGAAGTTTTATATTACATCACGCTACACAAAGTTATAGCAAAATTTTGCATAATATATTTATTTATATAAGATGACACTAACCAAAATAAATAACCGTTGCTATGGTTTCGCTCGAAACACGACACAGAACACGAGTACCTATATAACACATTTACACCTTAGAGCATTCAACCAACAAGAGTTGACATTATAAGGCGACCCCCGCTGAAAAAGGTACAAGAGCAATGATCATACTCAATGTGCACAGACACTGTCATCTGGGCCCCAAGTCCGGTAAATGAATTGTGTCACAGTGGTCAGAATTGTGTCACAATGGCACATTATAGTGTAAACTTGATAAAATTCGCCACTAAGCAATCAACAAATGTAATAACTGGTTACTTAGTGGCAAATTTTATCAACTTTGGTAGTCTATTGTTAATTTTTTGAGGTTATAATGTGCCATTGAGCTACTATTGTGACACAATTCATTTACCGGACTTGGGGCCCTGTTAAGGTGACTGTGTGTGAGGCGATTTAGGGCGGGACGTCTCATAGATCTGTTTACATAACTCTATGGTCTACATTAGTTACAATTAGTTACTACTGGTTACTACGTCTATGAGTTGCCTATGAGTTACACAGACGAAGTTTGCAAAATTTTCTTTGACAGTTTGACAGTTTGACACACTTCGTGGTTTGACACACGAAGTGGTGCTTGTCTGGTTGTTGAGTTTATCGGAGTAACTGAAGTTATTAAAGTCACGTTTTTCGGCTGAAGAGGGTGAGTGGCGTTACATGTGCTCCGCGTTCTTTTTAGTTTTTTAGTAGTATATTTGTGTACTCTTTTTAATCTAGTGGAAAATAACAACTACTTACTAACATACACTAACTTTCTGATAAATTTTATTACCTTACTAACGCAATTACAATGGAAATAGATCCCTTTCCCCCTGACAGACCGCCGGACCCTCCGGATATAAGTCCGCCATTTTTATCTACAACTCATCCGACCAAACGTAGATTAGATACGGAAGCAGCAAGTTCTGCTAAGAAGACCATAACCGATACGGAACTTGCATCGGCGTCTATCCAAACTGTCTTCACCCACCCAGCTTATTCCATTCTTGGTATATGCTCCTATGAGCAGTTAGACTGTGGCCCATTTATAGTTCATGTATCCCGGGTGGAATCAAACCCAAGTGCCAGTACTCCGTTCAAACCCCTCAAATTTGGTCAATTCTTACACTCAAACAAAATTACCCAGGTGTGTATGGACGGAGTAAAAAAAGTAGGTCGCAACAAAATATCTATAGAGTTTGAAACAGCCCAGGGAGCCAACAACTTTATTTCCAATCCCATTTTAAAATCCAACAACTTCGAAGCCATCATCCCTACCTATAACGTAACTCGCATGGGTCTCGTTAGAGGCGTCCCTGTAGACCTATCTATGGACGAATTTGTAGAATCCCTTAATAAATCCGACTCATATTACATCATAAAAGCCCGTCGCTTAAATCGTAAAGTTAAGAAATCTGACGACACCATAGTCTGGGAACCTACACAAACAATCGTATTAACCTTCAGAGGACAACAACTTCCCTCCCGTATCTTCTCCTTTTATTCCTCTCTACCGGTTGAAACCTACAATTTTCCTACTATCCAGTGTCACAATTGCTGTCGCTTTGGACACATCAAATCCCAATGCCGTTCGGCACCCCGCTGCTTCCGCTGTGCTCAGCCCCACAGTGGAGACTCATGCTCCGTACCAGAACATGAATCCTCCTGCCTGTACTGCTCGGGCAATCATTATTCAACAAGTAGTCGTTGCCCCGAGCAGGACAGACAAAAGGAGATAAAAACCACCATGTCCACTAAAGGCGTTTCCTACATGGAAGCGGCCGCTCTTATTCCGAAAGTAAACCGACAATTTGCAACAGTTGCGAAGGATCCCTCTCCTTCTTTCCTTAACAATACCCTACCTTCAACCTCCTCCTCTGCACCTGTTAATAACCCGCCTATCTCCCACTCTTACAGAAAAACTGTTCTCCAACTTCCTCGCCCCAGACCCACTTTAGGTAAATCATTTGATAGAGAAGCCCACAATAATATCATTGCTAACCCAGCTCCTTCACTCCCCAATGGGAGCGCTTTTCCAACAAATCCCCAACCTATTACATCCACCCCGAACTCCCAGGAACATCTACTTATCCAACTACTCTCTTTACTTATCAACATCCTCTCGCAAAACTCGACCAATCTACCGTCCCACGTTGCCCCATTAATTAGTCAGCTATCCTCTCTCATCACCCATAATGGATAAGTACCCCTTACTCCAATGGAACGCCAATAGCATTCGCCCCAAACTCCACGAACTAAAATATCTTTTAAGAAAATACTCACCCCCTATAGTAGCCATTTCTGAGACTTGGCTTGTGCCAGGCACACAATTTAGAGTCCCAGGATACTCCTGCCTTAGAGATGACCGTCAAGACGGTTACGCCGGTGTGGCCTTACTAATGAAACACCTTACGCACTTTACACAAATTTCCCTTCCCACACATGACCCCAATATAAACATAGTAGGTGTAAGAGCTTTTAACATTACATTCCTTTCCATTTATATTGCACATCCAAACTCTTCCCTTATACCTGATATACTATTAATTATCTCCTCTGTTCCCCACCCTATTATAATTATGGGAGACTTTAATGCACACCACGTTGCATGGGGTTCACCTAACTCAGATATGTTTGGAACATCCCTTTTAGAAATACTAGACGAATCCAATCTGTGCATCTTAAACAATGGCTCTCCGACACGCAGGGTGTACCCCCACCAAAACCCCAGAAGTGCAGTTGACCTCACTATATGTTCCTCGTCTCTTACCGCCTCACTATCCTGGGAAGTGATGCCATTGACATATGGCAGCGACCATTTCCCTATCCTAACCCAACTCCTCCAAAGATCCCCTCCCCCACTAAACACCAACCCCCTGATAAAGTATAATCTATCAGCCGCCAAATGGGACCAATACTCGGATTTACTTGATAGCAAAATATCGTCCATCCCCCCTCCAGACTCTACTAATTGCTTGGAATGTTATGATGCATTCATAGAATGTATAATAGCATCAGCAAACACACATATACCTCAAAAATCTCGTTCTGGTACAAGAGCATCTCCCCCTTGGTGGGATGCTGAATGTACACAATTAATTAAAAACCGCAAGGCTGCCGAAAAAACTTACAACTCATCTATGACTACTGATAACTTTCTCAGATACAAAAAAGCAGCAGCCACAGCCCGGAAGATTCTTAAGAAAAAGAAACGCTTAGGTTGGTCCCGCTTTTGTTCAAACCTCTGTCCATCTACACCATCCACCATAATTTGGAAAGAAATCCGTAAATTTAGAGGTCATCACTCATCACCTAACACATCATCCTATGACCCTGATCTATGGCTGGAAGGATTCTCTAACAAAATCTCCCCTCCGTATGTCCCATCACCTCCACCTAATTGGCCATCCCAAGACACAGCTACAAACTCATCAATAGAATCCCTGTTTACTCGAAGAGAACTCGATTTAGCTCTTAATGGTTTGGTAGATTCCTCCCCTGGCCCAGATGGGATCCCATATTCTTTTATTACAAAAGCTTCTTCTGATACAAGAAACTACCTCCTTAATCTTATCAATTCCTTTTTTGTTACTAACCATATTCCCAAATCCTGGTCCTCTCAAATAATCATACCAATTCCTAAGCCTAATAAAGACCCATCTGAAAGCAATTCCTATCGACCTATTGCCCTCTCGTGCACATTAGCTAAAGTCACAGAGTTAATGATCAAACATAGGCTAGAATGGTTTGTTGAAAGTGAAGGAATACTACCCAGCTCTCAATGCGGTTTCAGAAAGGGCAAAAGCACACAGGATAACCTTTGCATACTCACCACTGACATAGCCTCTTCATTTAAAGACAAGGGGTATCTTGTTGGAGTATTCCTGGATACAGAGTCAGCATACGACAATGTCTTACTTCCAGTACTCAGAAACAAAATGTTACAGCTGAGCATTCCTGTGAGGTTAACACAGTTCGTCTGCTGTTTTCTGTCAGAAAGGTCTATTCACATAAGAATCCCAAACTATTCAATTCCCCCCAGGTTGGTATGGAAAGGTCTGCCCCAGGGCTCGGTCCTTAGCCCCCTTTTATTCAATATATATACTTACGACTTACCCATTTCTATACCGTCATACTGTCACATACTGCAGTATGCCGACGACCTAACCCTATACTTATCTACAAAATCCATTCAGGAAGGCGAGTCCAGATTAAACTCTGCACTTGAGTACTTAAATAATTGGCTAGAGTATCACGGGTTATCCTTATCACCTTCTAAAAGTTCAATGGTAGTGTTTACAAAAAAAAGAATTATCCCTCCCATTAACCTGGTCATTAATGGTACAAACATTCCCCAAAAAGATTCAGTGAAATTTTTAGGGGTATGGCTGGACTCCAAACTTTCTGGATCCTGTCATGTTAATCATATAATCTCGAAATGTGAAAACAATATACTAATTTTACGCGCCCTATCGGGTACATGGTGGGGATCTCACCCATTTTGTCAAAAGATCCTGTATAATGCAATAGTCCGGCCCCATTTAGAATATGGCACTTTCCTACTTGACATGAGCAATAAAGGCGTATTAAGCAAGCTAGAAAAAATACAAGCGAAATGCCTACGTATAATACTAGGCGCTATGAAATCGTCGCCTATAAACGCCATGCAAGTAGAATGTGGGGAACCACCCCTCCACCTTAGAAGACAACTATTTACAGACAGATTCCTTTCCAAAATCGCCCAATATTATAATCACCCCATTATAGAAAGTTTAAAAAAACTACATTCCCTCATCCCTCCCCAAGAAAACACCTCAGATAATATCCCACACATCATAAACAGTTTCATCAGGCTATCCCAATACTTTTCAAACATTTTGCAATTCTCCAAATTTCCCATTTTCAATTTCAAATATGATGCACTAATTCATATACCCTCTATAATTCTGGACATAGGTATAGACAAAGAATCTATTGAACCAAATAAATCTCTTAACCATTTTGTTGAGGCAAATTGGCAGGATCACCTTCTTATTTACACGGATGCTTCGAAATCAGAATGTAATGAGGTAGGATTTGCTATCTGGATTCCAAAATTTTCTATTTCCCTCTGCTATAAATCCCCTTCCATTTGCTCAGTATTTTCAGCTGAATCCGCTGCTATCTTAGAGGCGCTTAACTATGTTATCTCCCACAATATTAGAAAATCAGTTATCCTCTCTGACTCCAGGAGCTGCCTAGAGTCATTACTATCAAATCCCTTCAAAAATAATTCACTTTCTCCCATATCGCTCAAAATCCGAGAGGCTCTATACAACTGTAATCAATTAGGATTAGAGGTTACTATAGCCTGGATCCCAGGTCACCAGGGTATCCGAGGTAATGAAATGGCAGACTCGTGGGCCAAACAAGCAATCTCCATCGGCAATAGTTCCAATTTTGTTTACTCCCAAGACCTAGTAACAGACAGCAACGCACAACTACGTTCGTCCTGGAACTCCCATTGGCAAAGCTCAAGTAAATCCAAAGGCAAACATTACAGCCAGTTTGAACCAATAATTCCGCCTAAACCTTGGTTCTTCAAATTTAGATACTTAAGTAAATCAATTACATCATCCATATGTCGTATGCGGTTGGGTCACTGCTGCTCCCCTGTCTTTCTGAAAAAAATTAAAATTAAAGACAGTTCATTATGCGAATGTGGACTCGATGAAGGCTCCGTAGAACATATCCTTTTTGCTTGTAACAACTTACGCTTTTCTCTATATGATAAACTCCCACCTTATATTCCACGACCTACTAATGCAAACCAACTTCTCTCACTTACCTCAACCCCGTTCCTTAAAAAACTTTCCAACTTTATGGCAGCCAATAATATAAAATTGTAACCTATCCTGGTTCTCACTGTTTCTTCTATTACTGTTTCCTCAATTTCCTTGTCTATTTATTTATTTATTAGCATACTTTTTTTTTTTTTCTTTCCTTTTTTTTTTTTTTTTTTTCTTTGTCACTTTCCTTTCCATAGATTGAAAAATAATAAGAGCACTGATCATACAGGGTGTGGCGTAATTAATGGATAAGCCTGTGCCTGTGGATAAGCCTCCTACTGCGCTATACGAATATGTATATTTTTAATTAATCCTATGTATGGTCTTGAAAAAAATGGCATAAGTCATGTTTTTCATAAAATGACTACTTTCACTAACCAATTATGCTACTGTTGCCACAATTTTCAAAAATTTTGCATTCTGTTTTTTTTATAAAACAGCTTAAGAGGTGAGCTATTGAAAGCAATAAAGAATTCCCTATTCGTAATACAAATTTTGGGAAAAAATACATGAGATATCAAAAAAGTGTTATTGATTATTCAATTTGTTGACTTTGTACATCGTCTAGCTTAAAAAATCTTTATGGGAGTTGATTTGCCCAATATCTTAAAAACATGCTTGTTTTATGCAGTTTCCGAAATGGTATAATACTTATTACATTTCACGAGGTTTTAAAAAAAAACGACAGTTGTAAAAAAATACCCTAATTTTCTTTAACAGAATTATTAATTTATCTTAAACATGTCTTTGTAAACAGTTTGAATGGACCCTTTTTTGTGTGCTCCGGAGCAGGTAGTCATTCACAATGGACCCTTTTTTGGGTGCTCGGGAGCAGGTAGTCATCCACCATGAATAGGGTAAGCAGATAACGACTCTAAGTCAACTACTTGTGGTTGTTTATCGCACGGCAAATCCAGACGGTTAGTCTTATCATAAGACAGAGACAAAGCATTTTGATGTCAGGTAAATAACAGTTGTGCGACAGAGATAGATTTTTATTATTCTCACAAACAACAAAACAGCTTTTGAACTTGTTTAACAAAGTTAGTGCTCTTTTGACTATCGTCTCTTGCGCACATATCGTTTGCTCTATCGTGTTTGTTATTGTGACGTGAATTTGGCTTATGTACTACGGACTCTGTTTTTGCTATACGAATTGGACAATTGTGATATTATCGACGACTTCTACATATCCCTGGACTACTGATCATGCCGCGTCATACGTACACTCCTCAAGAGTATGCAAATATGCATCTTATTTACGGCCTGTGTAACTGCAATGCAAATGAAGCTGCACGCGAATATCGTCGAATAACGCGTATCTACACCGGTTCCTCTACTTAACTCACGAATTGATAACTCTGGATTAGCACGCACAGCTTCTAGAACTTCGTCATCACGATGTCATCGAGGTCTGCCTTCCGAAGCACCACCAACACCGGTACCAGGCATTCGCCCTTCGCTAAAAGCGATGTGCACACGTGTAAACACCCGGTAGTCTGGGTGTCGCAAATCGGGGTATCTTCGACGATATTCGCGTGCAGCTTCATTTGCATTGCAGTTACACAGGCCGTAAATAAGATGCATATTTGCATACTCTTGAGGAGTGTACGTATGACGCGGCATGATCAGTAGTCCAGGGATATGTAGAAGTCGTCGATAATATCACAATTGTCTAATTCGTATAGCAAAAACAGAGTCCGTAGTACATAAGCCAAATTCACGTCACAATAACAAACACGATAGAGCAAACGATATGTGCGCAAGAGACGATAGTCAAAAGAGCACTAACTTTGTTAAACAAGTTCAAAAGCTGTTTTGTTGTTTGTGAGAATAATAAAAATCTATCTCTGTCGCACAACTGTTATTTACCTGACATCAAAATGCTTTGTCTCTGTCTTATGATAAGACTAACCGTCTGGATTTGCCGTGCGATAAACAACCACAAGTAGTTGACTTAGAGTCGTTATCTGCTTACCCTATTCATGGTGGATGACTACCTGCTCCCGAGCACCCAAAAAAGGGTCCATTGTGAATGACTACCTGCTCCGGAGCACACAAAAAAGGGTCCATTCAAACTGTTTACAAAGACATGTTTAAGATAAATTAATAATTCTGTTAAAGAAAATTAGGGTATTTTTTTACAACTGTCGTTTTTTTTTAAATCCTCGTGAAATGTAATAAGTATTATACCATTTCGGAAACTGCATAAAACAAGCATGTTTTTAAGATATTGGGCAAATCAACTCCCATAAAGATTTTTTAAGCTAGACGACGTACAAAGTTAACAAATTGAATAATCAATAACACTTTTTTGATATCTCATGTATTTTTTCCCAAAATTTGTATTACGAATAGGGAATTCTTTATTGCTTTCAATAGCTCACCTCTTAAGCTGTTTTATAAAAAAAACAGAATGCAAAATTTTTGAAAATTGTGGCAACAGTAGCATAATTGGTTAGTGAAAGTAGTCATTTTATGAAAAACATGACTTATGCCATTTTTTTCAAGACCATACATAGGATTAATTAAAAATATACATATTCGTATAGCGCAGTAGGAGGCTTATCCACAGGCACAGGCTTATCCATTAATTACGCCACACCCTGTATATAACCTTACACCGACCAGATTACATAGTACTTTTAACGTCCACTCTTTTCCACTCGTAATTGGCGAAGTCATGGCATTAATCTGCTAATGGTGCCATTAAAAACAAGAAGTTGAAGTTGAAGTTGACACACGAAGTATAGATAGAAGGAGTCCGAACGGTATAGGCTTTTCCATAATATTTCGTGTACACAATAACAAACCCAGATCATAGTTCTATTTTCTGCCACTGGCTGCGCAAGTGTTCAGGGCGTACCGATGCTATTATTATTATTACATGTAAACACGCGCTGGCTCGTGAATGTTGAATTTAATTTAATTAAATACATTTAATTAAATACATAATATTATTTATAAATAAATAATAATATTATTTATAAATATAATAGAATTCAAACGAGTACTCCTTGAAAAATGGCGCGCTCTACCGGCAAAAAATCTGTCCCTTAAATTGAGACCATTCGTTCAACATTACGTTCGGACTCCTTCTATGTCTATCTATACTTCGTGGTTTGACACTTGAACATGTTTTTCACAGACTAGGATAATGTTGTTTTTCATCTGCGTATGACTGTCGAAATAAAATTTTTAATACAGTAAAATTCGTGAAATCGTGAAGTCACTCTGATTAATCTTAATTATTTTGATTCCAAAGATGTCTTTCTTTGGTGTGGGAAATCCTTTTTCTACGCCAGTGGGCCAAAAAATAGGTAAGAATGCAAAATCTTAGTGTCTACTTTCGCCATCAATATACCTTTGCTAAGTTGCGTATTTGCATTTCACAATTTCTCTTTGTTGTAATGACATTGTAAGTTTTTGTGGGGAATTTCCCTTATATTCATAATAATTTTCATTAAACTTACCTTATTTATACATAACTAATAAAAATCTTAATTACCGTTATGGCAAATTTAGCGTAAATAACTTGACCTTTGCTAATATTCATGTTACAAAATTGTTCCAGAACAAGCTACAGATGGATCTTTACCATCAGAAAATTGGGGTTTGAATATGGAGATTTGTGATCTTGTAAACAGCACGACAGATGGTCCAAAAGATGCTGTAAAAGCAATCAGAAAACGTTTGACTCAAAGCGCTGGAAAAAATTACACCATAGTGATGTACTCCCTCACTGTGCTTGAGACATGTGTTAAAAACTGTGGAAGGTCTTTTCATGTACTTGTATGTAACAAGGAGTTTATATCTGAATTGGTAAGTAACTCTAAAATAAGTTTTTTCACTCCCATAACTGCCAATCAATCACATAAATGATATTGAATTGAGATACATGTACACATGTATATGAATTTTATTTATTTAATATTTTGCATTAATGCAATAGGAATAAAAATTAACTTATTTTCAACATACAAACTATATTATATCATATATTATGTCATAATTGAAATTACTTTGTAGTAGCAATTATTTCAATAAGTGTTGTCAAAAAGATTTTATCTTAATAACATTATTTATGGTTAGTTCACAGTCATTTCCTACACTAAACCATTCACTGTCCAAAATAAAGTAGCCATGGGAATGTATTAAGACGATACCAAAATAGCTTCGTGCATTTTTCTATGTACGAAGTTTTCATTGTTTCTTTAGATTGAATGGCTAGAGCTCTAATTTTTAAGTATATGTTTTTTCAATATATGATCTAGGATCGCATCAACTCAGAAACACGATTGATAAAAGTTTTCTCGATAGAAAATCTTGGCGAAACAACCTCTCAAAATTTTTATTTTTTTCATTTGTCGGTCTATTAACGCGTATTAACTAATGAAATAACTTTAAAAACATAAGTAACTATTATATAGAGAAACACGTAAATCAGAATTAAAATATATTTAGTAGATTTTGAGTAAATAGGAAAAGTATCCCTAATTCTTCATTTTCTGTGCCTACTGGCTGTGTTAATATGTACGTGTCGGCGATGATATACGATAATATTGATGTAGGCCCTTAACTGTGCCTACTGACTGTGGACGTTCGTGTCAGCACTCCAAGGTCCCATTTGAAAACCAGCGTCAAGTCCCTGAGACTTGACATTATGCTGAAATGGGACCTATTGCTGCTGACTGAACATCACATTATTGTAATTATACATAGCAAATTGTTTTTACTGTAACCTAATATGTTTGATGATGTGTGTTTCGTCAGTGCAATAAAGGTTTTCTTTCTTTCTTTCTTTCTTTCATTGCAGTACCACTAGGTCTAATTACTTTACACAAATAAATATATGCATGGAGTTTAGAAACCAAACCTTAACAAATTATACAAATATCCATCCTCTGAAACCAATCTATCTATTAAAAAAACTGCATCAAAATCCGTTGTGTTCTTTTAAAGGTAAAGGGTATACGAAATGAAAATAATATATTCAACAATGAACTTGAATTATATTATCGTAAATATAATAATCTAATGTACAAGACAGAATGACAATCGTCAATAATGCAGCGACATTACCAAAGAGGCGAAGACTTAAACAACAATCCTCTTTGGTAATGGTCGCCACACTACTCCCCCGCCGAGACCGTTGCCTGCTACGGTCGATAGTAATCAGGGAAATAAATCTGTCTCCCACTCCGTGTTGTCCTGACTGGGGAATCAGCTGCTGGGACTGGAAACGTGCCGGGTGATTTAAAACCGGAGTCATCCTCGACGGCCATGTATGCTGGTTTCAGTCTGTCTATTGTCACCGTATTGGCTTTGCCTTTTATGTCGATCTTGAGAGTTTTTCCATTTCTCTCTAATACCTTGTATGGGCCTGTATACGGTGACTCTAGCGATCCTTTAGATGGTCCATGGCGAAGAAAAACATAGTTAGCAGTACTGAGGTCTTTAGGTACATAAAAAGTTTTCTGCCCATGACGGCTGCCTGGCACTGGTATAAGTTGTCCTAAATGTTCTCGTAATCTTGCAGCAAAATTTGAGTAGTCTGAAGTAAAATCCCCTGAAGGCGTGAAAAACTCGCTAGGTAAGCGCAGCGGTTCTCCATACACAAGTTCAGCTGCAGAAGCCTGTATGTCTTCTTTCCAAGCGCTGCGAATGCCTAGCAGAACAAGAGGTAATATTTCAACCCAATGGGTGTTGGTGTGGCACATGATAGCTGCTTTCAGTTGCCTGTGAAGACGCTCAACCATACCATTGCAAGCTGGATGATAGGATGTTGTTGGTCTATGTTCCGCTCCCAGAATGGTTGATAAGCTCCTGAATAGTTCACATTCAAATTGCCGGCCTCTATCGGTAGTAATCTTGCTTGGACAGCCAAAACGAGCTACCCAACCTGTAACAAAAGCTCGTGCGCAGGTCTCCGCCGTAATATCGGGCAAGGGATACGCTTCTGGCCAACGCGTGAAACGATCGATGGCAGTAAGGCAATATTTGTAACCGCAAGAAAATGGCAAGGGTCCGACAATATCCAGATGAACATGAGCAAATCTTGCCGATGGTGTGGTAAAACATGAAGTTGGTGCAAGTGTATGACGTGATATTTTATTTCTCTGACATTCGATGCATTCTTTTGCCCATAGGCGACAGTCTCTTTTGATTCCACACCAAACAAATCTCTGTGTAACCAATTTCATAGATGCCTTCACACCCGGATGACTCAACCTATGTAAAGCCTCAAATGTGGCCCGACGAAAAGTTTTTGTAACATAAGGCCTAGGATTTGGCGTAGAGACATCGCAGTAAAGTTTGTAGTCACCATCCGGTGCTTTAATTTTCTTAATTTTTAAAGCTGTGTCCCTCTGCAACAATTGTCGTAACTCCAGACCTTCATCTTGTGCTCTTGCTAGGGCTCTGAAGTCGATTGACTTTGTAATTTCCTCTATCCTAGATAACGCATCGGCGACTAAATTATCTTTTCCAGATATGTATTTAATGTTTGTACTAAACTGAGAAATGAAGTCGAGATAGCGAAATTGTCTAGGCGGACACTTATCTCTTGAAGTAGTAAATGCATACGTGAGCGGCTTATGATCTGTATATATTGTAAAGTGTCTAGCTTCCAACATATGCCTGAAATGACTTATGGCATCATGTATGGCCAACAACTCTCTATCGCATGGACTGTACTTTTGTTGAGCAGGATTCAAGCGCCGAGAGAAAAATGCTAAAGGTTCCCAACTATTTTTAGATACCCTTTGTTGTAGTACTGCCCCGATGGATACATCTGAGGCGTCAGTTTGTAAAGCTAATTCAGCACTTGCATTAGGATGTGCCAACAGAGCAGCTTGGGAAAGACTATTCTTACACTCATTAAACGCTTCTAGCATCTCCTTTGTTAATGAAATTTTTTTAGATGCACTTATCTTCGGGCCACTCAGTAATTTGTTCAGTGGTGCTTGTATAGTAGACGCATGAGGAATAAATCTGCGGTAAAAATTAAACATGCCAAGGAACCGGCGGAGCTCTTTAATCGTCTGAGGTTCCGGATAATCTAAAATAGCTTGTACTTTTGTTTGTAGCGGTTTTATGCCGTCAGAAGACACCTCGTGACCAAGGAAAGTAATTTTAGATATACCAAACTCACATTTAGATGTGTTAATGAGGATTCCATAATCCGCAAGTCGCTGAAACAACTCATGAAGGTGTCGCTGGTGGTCAGATTCAGAACGAGAAAAGATTAAAATGTCATCTAAGAACCCGTAGCAATAGTCTAGCCCTCTTAGCACTTCATCCATAAAACGCTGGAATGTTTGAGCTGCATTGCGTAGACCAAATGTCATATATGGGAACTGAAATAGGCCAAAAGGAGTTATGATGGCTGTCTTTGGAATATCAGACATATGTACAGGAATTTGGTTGTAAGCTTTCACCAAATCAACTTTAGAAAAGATCGTGCTTCCTGAAAGCTGCTGTGTAAAGTCCTGAATATGGCGAACTGGATACTTATCCGGTATAGTACGTGCGTTAAGGGCGCGATAGTCACCGCATGGTCTCCAGCCGTCATCTTTTTTTGGTGCTAGATGAAGCGGAGAAGACCATGAGCTCTCCGATCTGCAGGCTGTACCGTTTTGCAGCATTGCTTCGAATTCTTTTTGCGCAATCTTCAAACGGTCGGGCGGAAGGCGTCGAGGTCTGCTAGTAACCGGTGGACCGGGTGTAGTACGGATGTGATGTACTGTATTATGTTTAGGAACCCTAGGGGTACCAGCCGGTCTAGTGATATCAGGATACTGCTTTAATATGTGGTGATAAACAGAGTTACCTGAGGTAATTTTCACGGAAGAAATGGCTTCTTTAGCTGCGTTAACTGAAGATTTGACTGAAAGTGTTGTCTGATTATCAATTAGGCGCTGATTTCTGCAGTCAACTAATATATTGTAAAAGGATAAAAAATCAACTCCTATTATAGGTCTTGAGACATCAGCAACCACGAATCTCCAGTTGAATATTCTACGTAAACCTAAGTCAAGTTGCATATTTACCGAACCATATGTGTTTATTATGGATCCATTTGCAGCCGTAAGCTCATAATTTGTTTTCGGGCGCGGACCCTTAAGGGCTGTTCGCGGGTAAACGCATAAGTCGGAGCCCGTGTCTACTAGAAATAATATTTTGGAAGCTTTGTCAGTCACAAATAGGCGGCCTCGTGTACTAAGGCAGTCGTTGGCCGCTAGTTCCGGCTGCCGCTGAAGTTTCCCGCACCCGCATGGCCACATGGCCTAGTACAACGGGTAGCGTTGTCGCCGAATCTTCTATGATACCAGCATATTGTCAAGTTAGATTTAGATGATGAATCTGAATGTCCTCTGTATGTGGATGGCGTGTAACTTCTGTTTCGTAAACCATATCGTGATTGCGACTGTGTCAAATTAGATTTTGTATTCAAATGGTTTTTTAATGAAGCTACTTCCGTAGATAAGTCAGCCATTTGTTTTGTCATTTCATTGAAGTATTCATCTTTTGCAACAGCAGAAACGTGAGGAGTTGGTGGAGCAACATCGTGCACTTTATCAGCTATCTCAGCCAATTCATCAAGCGTTGCCTTTGATTGCGAAGCGATTATCATTTGAATGTTGCTCGGTAGTCGGTTTGTCCACACAGTGCGTAAAAGAACATCTGTCACTGACGTACCAGCTAACAACCGAAGACTTCTTAAAAATTGTGATGGCTTTCTGTCACCTAATTCTTCGTGATTCATTAGTTGCAATAATCGCTTTTCTTGGGAAGCTGATAAACGTGATATTAATTCTAATTTTAACTTATCGTACTTATTCTCTGTTGGTGGATCAATGATAATTTCTTTGACCTCCAGCGCATATCTGTGCTCCAATTGTCCGATGACATGGTGAAATTTTGTAGAATCCGCCGTTATGCCACTTAGAGCGAATTGTGCTTCTAGCTGAGAAAACCACAGAGCGGGTTCTTCGGCCCAGAATGGAGGTGTACGAATCGCAATTTTGGATACGCCAACCATGACGTCATCAAATTTTTTTTCCAGCGACATAATTTTAGATTATTTTGCGTTTTTGTTCAATGTAGTAG
Organism: Orgyia antiqua; assembly: GCA_916999025.1. Lineage (NCBI taxonomy): Eukaryota > Metazoa > Arthropoda > Insecta > Lepidoptera > Erebidae > Orgyia > Orgyia antiqua. The sequence continues at coordinate 26,033,994 of OU779868.1, forward strand.
GGTCACCAGTAAAGGGTATACGAAATGAAAATAATATATTCAACAATGAACTTGAATTATATTATCGTAAATATAATAATCTAATGTACAAGACAGAATGACAATCTTAATATCTTCTTTTTATGACAGCCGTCAATAATGCAGCGACATTACCAAAGAGGCGAAGACTTAAACAACAATCCTCTTTGGTAATGGTCGCCACAAAGGTATAAGTTCACATAGTGACATACATACAAAAATAACGACTTTCTTTTATAATAAGTATTACTAATAAGTAAACATATGTACATTCATCTCTACTTATTATAAAACAAAATCGTTATTTTTGTATGTGTCCCAATGTGAGCTTATATCATCTAAAATACGCAACAGATTTTGATGCGAATTTTTTTAATAGATAGAGTTCTTTTTATGAGGAGGGCTTTTTTGCACAAAATGTTGAGTTCTTTCATGAATTCCACGCATACGAAATAGCGAAAAATTGCTAGTAATTTAGTATGATGTAATATATGATATTGTTTATCTTTCCTTAAACAACCTTTCAGTGTTCAACTAATGTATGAATATATTTTTGCTGTGTTTACAGTGACTCATACAATGCTAACACAATTGATTTGTATTGAGTAACTACTACAATACAAAATATTGGTTATATTGTCCTTTATAATTGACTAACTGTAGCCTGCCATTTTGTACTCGTGAAATTTAGAAAAGGCAAACCTTAGCGAACTTACTCACACACTCACATACAAACACACACACACATTTACCATCACTAAGGGCCTCGTTCACCATCTTCAAGTAAAGCGTTGATTAGTTACTTATCGATTAGCGTTAATTGTCAAGTAATAGTTACGAGTATCTTCTGTCAATTTCAATTTTTTGATCTTAAGATTACTGCTACTCGAACGTCGTGAACGTCGCACGTGTAGTTACTGGTGACTTTAACTAGCGATTAGTCTACTTGGCGCTTTACTTGAGAATGGTGTAAGAGGCCCAAAGGGCCTAAGTGTCCTATTGCTTGCATACACAAATCTTCTGAATTGTTATTATTGTTATTTTTTTTCTTTTTTAAGTTTTGTAAAATTAGTAACTTATTATTTTACATTATTGTCGCCTGTTCGAAGGTGGGCGTTAATAGGTGCGACACAGTTTTATTTAACGGATGCAGTTGTTATCGTGCACAAATCTGATGTGATTATTTAATAAGTTATAAATAAATAAATAAAATAAATAACTAAACCACTTATTAAAAAATACCGCATCAAAATCCGTTGCGTAGTTTTGAAGATTTAGGGCCTCGTTCACCATCTTCAAGTAAAGCGTTGATTAGTTACTTATCGATTAGCGTTAATTGTCAAGTAATAGTTACGAGTATCTTCTGTCAATTTCAATTTTTTAATCTTAAGATCACTGCTACTCGAACGTCGTGAACGTCGCACGTGTAGTTACTGGTGACTTTAACTAGCGATTAGTCTACTTGGCGCTTTACTTGAGAATGGTGAAAGAGGCCCATAAGCTCATAAAGAAACATAGATATGTACATACAAAAATAACAACTCTTGCCCTTTAACGTCCCACTGTTGGGCATAGTCCTCCTCTACTGTGAGAGGGATTATGTTCTACTATACCATGCTGACCAGCTAGCAGGCGGGTTTTCATATGGTTTATTTTCGAGTTTTTCATCTCTTACAAAAAACGTTATCTATGTACAATGTACCTTAATAGGCTTTTTAAGCACCCTGGCATGGAAATGATGCGGTGACATTTGTATTCTTAATCCGTCACTACATGGTTAATGAAATTACAATACATACATAACTGAAATAACGATATTGATCGTTGGTTATTAGTTTAGCAATAAATGGATAAAGAATGCAGTTGATTACTGAATCATCTGAATATTAAGATTAAAGTTTGACCTCATTTGATAAACACAGCTCTACAGATCTGTATTAACTATAGATATTAGATTATTTTAATATTACGTAACAAATAGCTTCATTCAACATAGCTGTTGATGTGACTTCAAACGTGTGATATTTTGAAACTAAATATTAGTAAATTATTTCAAACGGCCTCTCGAACGACTCTATTAAAAATACTGCATCGAAAGCCGCTGCATATAATTAATAGGGACATACATACATAGGTACATAATAAATAACGTACCTTTAAGAAGTACATGAAGGAACATTATTTGTCGTGGTCATCCAAATAGGTCACTATGTTTAGTTAGTATATTTTAAGATATGTGTATATTTTTTATGTATTTCTAAATGTACGTGTGTTTATAGTTATTTAATTATGTATGTATATGTAGGTATGTGTGTATTTATATATGTACATCACAATTAGCCAAATTTTTCTTTCCTCTCAGCTCTCAGTCCATCCAAAGGTGGTCTGGAAGAGATCGCAACTTGCGATAAGACCTACTTATCTAGATAAATACTAAAATCGTATAAGTAATATTAATTACCTACTGTAATATTGTTAAGATGTACAATAAAGAGTACCTATTCTATTCTAAATAACGACTTTGTTTTATAATAAATTAAATAATAAATAATAATATAAATAAATAATAAACAAATAAATATTCACGGACATTTCACACAACGTCCTCTGGTCCCAAGCTAAGCATATATGCTTGTGTTATGGGTACCTGAATACGGATATACTACATAAACTACTTTTCTTTTGTAAATACATACTTATAATACATAGAAAACACCCAGACGCATTACAAACATTTGTATGACATTTATGGATATCACACAAATGATTGTCCCAAGCGGGAATCGAACCCGCGACCTCGTGATCGGCAGTCCATTACATAAACCACTCCACCACGAAGCCCGTCGCCCGTCATAATATTAATCGATTATAACATACATCTATATCCTATATCAATTTGAAGACTAATAACCACTCGGAAAAAAAAATAAGTAGACCTCATGAATTTACTTGGTAGGTACTATTTTAAGAAAATTTTTTTGTTCATTTTTACTTTTAGTGTGGGTTGTGAACCAATAAGCGAATTTGTATGGAGATTCGATTCATCCACGCATTTCGTACGTATATAGCTAAAAGCGTCATTATAAAACAAAAGAAATATAAGCAACTCTATCAATCATACGGGGGCCGCCTGCTAGAGGGGCCAGGAATGTTTGTAAGCAAGTTTTCCTACCAAAAATTATTTTCCTTTGGGCCCTCGACATATTTAGACACAGGAATCCCCTTTCTGAGTTAGGCAAGGCCAAAAAGAAAACTTAAAATCAATCATAATACTGAAACAATAATATCGTAAGACTTGTTTTAGGAGCCATTGACATGCCGTATAAATACAAGCTGAAAATTTTACCTAAGCTAGCTATTAAGTTTGGCATGAGGTTGAGTAATGAATTGGTCATTTTAATCAAATATTTGAATAAGCAAGCATCAATTAACATTACGACCATGTTAAGTATTCTAAAAATAAGTTATGTGGTTAAAAGTCATAAAGAAATTAGTTATGCTCAATTTTATATTTATAAATATACGTAGTAAAAATATTTTCTAATATATGTACATATTTTCGCCACTTAATACTATTTAACAAGACGAGTTTATTTATAATATTCTCCAACATTTCGCGACTCATTTAGTCACATATTTAAGAGGATACCAAAATAGCTCGTGCATTTTTCTACGTACGAAGTTTTCATTGTTTCTTTAGATTGAATGGCTAGAGCTCTAATTTTTAAGTATATGTTTTTTCAATATATAATCTAGGATCGCATAAACTCAGAAACGCGATTGAAAAAAGTTTTCTCGATAGAAAATCTTAGCGAAAATACCTCTCTCATTTCTTATTTTTTTCATTTGTCGGTCTATTATCACGTATTAACTAATGAAATAACTTTAAAAACATAAGTAACTATTATATATAGAAACACGTAAATCAAAATTAAAATATATTTAGTAGATTTTGAGTAAATAGGAAAAGTATCCCTAATGGCCCCTACACACCTTACGATTTATCGAACGAAAAGTCGGCCGACAAAACTGTGCAGTTCAATTTGGGTATTCTTTTTTTTAAAAATGTATGTAAAATCGCTGCAAATCGAATCGTTCGTCAAATGTGCGTTGTTTAGCGCGCACTAAATTATCGTACGATAAAACTGTGCGATCTCTTGATCTTCGATTTTTCGTTCGTTTGTAGAACATTTGCTGCGAATTATCGTTCGTCGAAGGAAGATACAATTTTTATTTCTTAAAATCGATTCGTTTTCTGACCGCTTGATCGACGGTCCTCGTGGTCTAGTGGTTCATGTATTTGACTACTGCGGCCGTTCAAAAGGTCAAGGGGTACGATTCCTGCGCGGGACAGCCGATTAATTTTCGTTTTTATTTGTTACACAAATACTAATAAATAGTAGGTACTGCGTCTGGGTATTTTTTACCCACTTAAAAAAAAAGAGGAGGTTTTCAAATCGTTTGTATGTTTCCTTTATATTTATGGTTGTTACCTCATAACTTTTAACTGGGCAAAACGATTATAATGATTCTTTTTTTACAAATCTGCTGATTCCGTGTGGTCCCATTGGCACCAGGTCAGGATCTGATAATAATAATAATATAATAATAATATTCATGGACATTTCACACAACGTCCTCTGGTCCCAAGCTAAGCTTATATGCTTGTGTTATGGGTACCAGAATACGGATATAATACATAAACTACTTTTCTTTTGTAAATACATACTTATAATACACAGTAAACACCCAGACGCAGTGCAAACATTTGTATGACAATTAAAAACATCACACAACATTTGGCAGTCTCAGCATCCATTCTATGGATGGGGGTTTAGGAGCGGCAGGCGCCACGGCTGGAGCGGCGGGCGCCTGTTTCGCGGCAAGCGCCGCGATGGACACGGCGGGTGCTGCGGACTGCTCAGTGGGCGCCGTTACTGGCGGTGCGGCTTGTTTGGGCGCCTTCTGACGGGGGGGTGCGGACTCGATTTTCGCTGCGGCGGCATTTTCTTCTTCTCTTCCTTTTAGGGGAGGCTGCATTGGCGCCGGCTGCGTTTGCCGCCGCCACCAATGAGTTGGACGCACTGTCTACCGTAGCGACAAAGGTCACTACGGGTTTGGCTGCTGGTGTAGTTGTCGTGCGCGACACCGTTCCCGCGCGATTGTTTCTTGCTTCCATGCGAAACACGCAGCAATGACGTGACGCTGTTGGCGGTGTGTTCGCCGCCGCACGGCTGTCCAAAACCCAAACCTAGCAAGTTACATTTGAGTAAATTTTTCAGCAGATGCTTTTTCATTTTGTAATCAACAAGTATGAAGTGCTGGTTGCTAGGTTTATACATGCTTGTATCTGTGATTCTATGTAAGATAGAAATACAGTTGTTTTTGCATCAGACGCAGTAAGAAAATTGGGAAATAATTGGTTTGGAAAATGAATTAAAAAAACGTCACTTGCTAGGTTTTGATTTTGGAAAGTCGCGCAGTTTCAAGAATGTTGTTAAGTGATTGATGTTTTATAATTAAACAAGATGGCGCCCCTGCAACCCTCGGTGCCACACGAAAAGTTGTAAAAAACGTTGTAAATAATGCCATCTCCCGCAAAAATGCATTACTATTTGAACGCTTGAAGAATATAACTTGATACCGTATGAAATAGAAAAATACTACACTAGAAAAACAACAGATGTCAGTACCAGCTGTTTAGAGTTGGTCATATTTCACATAGGAGTGAGGCGTATTTATCGTAACAGGTAGATTTCACTGTGAATTAAAGATACCAGATACTAGCTGTTGCTGCAATTAAGAAATCACTGTGATCAAAAATAACAGGCAATACCATTCAACCATCCATACAAATTATTAAAAAAACAGCTGAGAACAGCTCTGCATGAACTGTGAAAAAAGAACAGCTGTTCTTTTTTCACAGTTCATTATTATCCGAAAAATATAGTTGGTAGTTTTTCAAGAAGAAATCATTATACATATGATACATCCATCTTTGGTCGTGTAATGTGTTATCAGGAACAGCCCGCCAATGCAAGAAATATAGTTGGTCGCTTATCAAGAACAAATCCTTCTTTATAAGTAACTTTCAAACTTGGTCGTTTTATCTGTTATTTACTCTGTCTCGTTCACGCTTATTGCATTGGCACGTGCTAAAACGAGATGCAAGTTATATAGAGTATATATATAGAGTAGATTAACATGAGTTGCCAGAACGGAATTTTCTTGTAATTCGAACAGAAAATTGATAATAAAAAAAGGATCAATTAATAAATCTAATATATAAAATTCACGTGTCACAGTGTTAGTTACCGTACTCCTCCGAAACGGCTTGACCGATTTTTATGAAATTTGACATGCATATTTGAGAATCGGCCAACATCTATTTTTTAAACCTTTTTTTTAGTATGGCAAAACAACGTTTGCCGGGTCAGCTAGATTTATATACAATTATAACAATTCAATATTTTAAACTTTAATTTCTAGACGAAAAATGCGCGATTTAGAACGTTTTTGTTTCTGTTAATCAAATTTTATATTACAAGCAAATGTAACTTTAACAATGGATGATAAAGGCGAATTTGAATTGATACTTGAATTATTACAATTTTTTTTTAATTTCTCCCTATAAAAACTAAACAAAAATACAGTTGTTTGCTGTAATTTCAGTAAAAAATAAATAAGAAAAGTTTTGAGTTTGTGAACTTAATAAAAGGTTTAGTTCTTATAAAGTATAAATGTAATGAAATGATTTAATACTATACATACAATTATAAAATATAGGTACAAGCTTTGTTTAGTTATATCGGCAACATGTCGAGTAAAAAAGTAAGTGCTGCTTGGGACTATTTTGTGGACATAGGTGAGAGTTATGCAACCTGCAACATTTGTAAAATTGTCTTTTAAGTCATCAGTGACTAATTTAAAGGTTGTATGTATGTTATTATTAAATTAATAAATAGAAAGCCCTGTTTTTATTTATTGAGATAAAATGAAAATGTAGGATTAATTTCAGCTCTTTTTAGTTTTGATTTTCTAGGTTCCATTTCATTTTATTCATTCGACTTGGAAACTTGTGGTCGAAATTCGAAGACGCAGCCGGAAGCTGCTTCTATCTAAATATAACAGCCTGTTATTTAATAACAGGTATTGACACCTGTTTTCTTCGTATAACAGTAACAGGAATAACAGATATCACTTTTCTGCTGTTATAACCCATCGCTAATTTCACAAATGTTTACAACAACGTATCACATGGCGCCACTCAGCCTGGTGTAATCGCCAATAACGGTTCCGTAAACTATTCTACTCACTCACTATCTACCCATATCACAAGGACTCAAGCCTCAAGCATATAAGCTTAGCTTGGCACCTGAGGACAATGTGTGAAATGTACATGAAATTTTTATTTATATGTAGTTTATGTACTTATGCGTACATATGTGATACTAAACAAATATTTTGTCAAGGTTATACGTAAATGCGTTAAACGAAACAATAGCGTGATGTAGCGAGACGGCACAACGCCATCTATCGAGGCGGATAACAACTTCTTGATACATTTGTTTATTTAATATTATAATTAATTTATCGTCTGTAACTGTTGACCACATGCTACTTGCACGAGCTTGTGAGGAGAACTGACGACCGCGGTCGTCCATAAAAATCGTTCGATAAAACTGCGCAGTTTTTTCGTTATGGTTTATCGTAACGTGTGTAGGCGGCATAATTCTTCATTTTCTGTGCCTACTGGCTGTGTTAATATGTACGTGTCGGCGATGATATACGATAATATTGATGTAGGCCCTTAACAATAAGACTATGTTTGTTTTAATGAATTATAATTTAAACATGTTCCCTGGAAAACTGCTAAGTGATAACCTATAACCATAATGGTTGCAAAGATTCCGGAACGTTGGGATTATTAGATATGTATAAACTCTTTAACATCCGTAAAAATACATATTTATCTATCATAAACGATCCATCAGTACGTATAGTACGTATACGATCACGGACAGATGCAAAGTTTTCGAAATGTCGTTTTTGTTTTTGCCAACCGTGGTCATTGCCCGGTTTCAAAACTATTTAGCATTTAGTATATCTAAATATAAATTCAACTGGATAATAATACCTATCTCTCGGCAGTTTCATTTTACTAATATTTTTGTTTTAAACCTGATCAATATAATTAATGCGCATATATTATAGAAACTAGTATAGAGAGTAGATATGTATTTATAGGAGATACAAAATAACAAATATTTTTATCACTCTGTTTGTTAGTAACGTGAATATTTACTTAAGATGTTTGTTATTATGATTTTGACACATTGTTGTTGATATTCAATATTAGATTATTTACAATGTTAAGTCTTGTCACACGTAGATTACCTATACCTGAAAAATTGTGTTGTACAGTAGTTACTTATATTTTATCATTAAATAGATAGAATCTTCCAGCCAACATTTTTAAACATCTATTATAACAGAAAATAGGAAACACTAAGACTTAAATTATGCCCTACAGCCAAATACTCGTAAGAAGGATGTATGATTTTTTTAAACTTATTAGACCTAGCTTTCTAAATTTCTACAGCTTCTAAAATATGGTATAATAATCTCGGCACATAGTCACATTTTGAATTTAATCATACTCGAGCTAAAATACCAGTTTTGATAAGACGTTTTTAATGACTTTTGCCAGAACCAAGCCGTGTACAACCCAAGAAAATTCCAATACGCATAAGGCTTCTGTCCTTGCGCCATGGAGGGAGTTTTAAGACAAATGTACACTCGCCATAAATTCTTCACATTTTTTTGTTCAGGTAAAACTTATTGGACCGAAGAATGACCCACCAACAATAGTGCAGGAAAAAGTTCTCAGTCTGATTCAGTGTTGGGCTGACGCATTCCAAAACCAACCCGATTTACAGGTAAATAAGTAGAATAATTTATTATTTAATTAAAACACCACGACTAACTATGTTTTGTATCGAATTCGCATTTGAATACGCGTTCTATGCGTATAAAAATTAAAGTAATTTATTAATTTAGCAATTGACTTGCTATGCTTTTACTTAATAAATGAAATTGTACTCGATTGAGTGTACATCAAATGCGATGTAGATTCAATCGAGTAATATTGTAGCGGCGAAATTGGTTACTGTTAGCATGGCCGCAATAGCTCAGTTGGCAGAGCGACGGAACGGTATTCCCAGGTCGTGGGTTCAACTCCCGCTTGCAGTGATCACTTTTTCCACTGCAATTTAATTTATTACATATAAACTTTGTTAAAATTGTACCAGGAGCCCCCAAGCTAGGGGGGCCCCGGAAGTACGTAAGCAAGGTTTTGTAAAAACATTCCCTTTCTTTTCGGCCCTCTAAAGAAAGCTACTACAATGACCATTATTATTTGCATTTCTATCGGAACAGATCCAATACCCGTTAGGTAATTCGTAGATCATTCTGACATATTGCCACACAAGTTGCATAGAGAGGTAAATCATTGACAATAAAGTTTCGAGCTATAGAGGTCGTAACTAATGAATCGACCTCAATACTCTCGACTGCTTTCCGCTCTGAATATGCTCTTGTTTACCGTACTGACTATAAGTTACTGTTTATCTTCAAGAATTTATTCTTGTGTAATATTAGAGTTAATGCGAGTTTAATACAATAATCATTTTATAAAATTTTATGTTATTATTTAAATCATAAAAATTATAGATAGACGATTAATTATTGAAACGAGTCTTTTTAGGGTTAACTACCAAAAGGTAAAACGTTGACCTTATTGCTGAGACTTCGCTGTTTGTCTGTCCGTCAATCATCAGGGTGTAGTTCTGTAATGCTAATAGTTAGAAAGCTGAAAATTTCACAGTTTGTGGATATTTGTTGATGCTACATTAACAAATAATCATCGTCGTCATTCTGCTGCACTTGTCCCAATGTGTGGGGTCGGTATGACGAATATATTATGATTACAATGGCAGGAAACCCTTCGTGTGCGAGTCCAACTCGTGGTTGACGGGTTTTTTTAATTTCACCATTATTTTATGAATGAGGATTGCATTGAATCCTCATTTTTATAATTATAGTATCAAATTAAAATAAATGTGTCTGGGTGTTTAGTTTAACACACCACAAGTTAATCTCATTACGCGCCTTTTTTGTAGATTAAAACCTAATCCAATTCACGTAATTAGGTAGGTATTGATACTTCGTTAGTTTTATAGTTATCTACTGCTAACTGTTGCCCGCAACTTCGTACGCGTGGAGTTTAGAAACCAAACCTTAACAAATTGTAAAAAAGAGCCATCCTCTAAAACCTAATCTATCTATTAAAAAAAAACCGAATCAAAATCCATCCCGCAGTTTTGAAGATTCTAAGCTTACATATGGACATACATACAAAAATAATGACTTTGTTTCATAATAATTATTATCTACAAAGTAATATTTTGAAAAATATAAATGTGTGTGCATTGCCATATACCTACTTAAACTATTTATAACTTTATTAAGAGCTGTTAGGCCATATTGCCTTATAGGCCATTTCAGTAAGAAATAAACTAGTATAAGATAGGTATGATAACATTGCTTCATTTACTACAGCAAAAACGTTTAATTATTTTTTAAATTGTCGTTGGTTTGACCTGTTGGATAATAAAGTTTTTGTCAGGATTACATTAGTTCAGTAGGTATGTACTCAAAATTCATGTATTGATCTGCTAGCTGTTTGAACTAGATCTCCTTCCTAGGGTGCTGTAAAAGCCAGCTACATGATATTGTACTTAGATAACATCCTCTGTGAGGGACGAAAATCTTGAAAATAAGCCCTGTGCTAAAACACTTGGTCAATGCTTCACAGTAAACCACAAACCCTTTCGAAGTGGAGGAGGTCTGTACTCAACAATCAATAACAGCAGTAATAAATCTAATGCTCTAATCTTAGCTTGGCGTTGAGTGTTGTATAGTTGTACAGATACTTTAATCAACGACAGGCTTCGTGTGAATGACATGATGTTATTTATCTAATCAATTTGATATTGATATAATGTATGTATAACACAGACAACTATATCACATTTCCCATTTATACGTGCCTGTGAACTTGATATTTTGCTAGGTTGCATGATGATAATATTGTGACCGATTAGTATAATCTGTTAATATATTATCTTTTTATCTATTAACATTTTAATGTTTACATATCACAGCAAAATCGTTACAATGGAGGTCGATGAAGCTTTAATGTCTCGCAAGATATTTTTTCTAAATCTTTCTCATTTTAAAAGTAGTCTTGTGGTCGTTTAATAAAACGATTTGAATTTGGTCTTTATTTAGCCGGACTTCGTTTTAGGGTCTTTAGGACCTCCTGCAATTTAATAGAGTATTTGGACTACTTAGTGCACCTATGCGTCCTCTGCTCATCATGATGAGGTTAATTTCTTTTTTCTTTCTCCACCTTGCCCTGCCGTGCCATGATGGTGCCTTGAGCTTTACCATGACCCGGTGAGGGGTGGCCCCGCTAATAGGGGCCCGGCCCGACGGGGGGGAGCATTAGGTCCCCCCATCATGTTTGGCGCGGCGGGTCTCTGGGTACCGGCCAATCACCTCTTCGGGGATGATGATGATAATGCCTTCCTTGCCGATTTCGGTGACGGCGACCATCTACTTTGTTAAGTTTTGCGATTACTGATGCGTTCTCACATGATTTATGTAAGCCTATTTTTTCTGTTAACGTTCTTAAACAGTTGCAACATGTGAAAACACCATTGACGTAACTGTATGGTATATTCATAATGATGTAATAGTTAATAAATTGTCCTCTCGTTATAGATGAGGCCCATGCTTAATACTGGGACGTGATAAGAATAATAAAATATATTGTTGTTTTAGGGTGTTGTACAAGTCTATAATGAATTACGGACCAAGGGGGTCGAGTTCCCTATGACTGATTTAGACGCTATGGCGCCTATATTTACACCACAAAGGGTAAGTACAACAATATTTTAAGTAAACATAAGAACGACTTAAAACGAATTTTAACGTTTTGAAAGACGAGTCTTTATCAAGTGTATAATAAAAGCCATACATAGACAATACTGCTGATTACTTGTCGAGTTCAATAGCAAATGAAGTTATTATTATCGAGCCATGTGTAGTATTTTGCGATTTTCATAGATTTGTTTAGATTTAAGTAGTTAAATATAATTCAACCATACTTATTTATATCGGGACTACATTTTGACTCGATAAAAATGTGTATTATGTTTAAGTAGCTCGTGTAGAAATTAGTTATACATAAATAAGACAGAAGAGATATTTTTTTCTTACTAAACAGTGATTTTAAAGATATAATATTAATTTTCTAACACTTGCGCGCCTTATTCGTTTAAATAAAACCATTTTTTTGAGGATTTGGACGCGTGTATTTGTTTTACATTTTAGCCCGAGGTTTCGGAGACTGCAGTCACCATGGTCCCGGGTAAGACTAACTTTCGTCGGTCTTACCTGTGACCATAAAAAGTGGTTTATTTAGATGTAATATTTGCGTAACAACGTTAATTTTTGTTACACAGAGTGTACCGGACGGTATGGAACCTATCGTAGGATCGCCGCAACGTGGAATCATACCGCAGAACTCGCCCACTCGACCTGTAATGGAACAACCTATTGCTACTGTGAGTATATTACTTCAAAATAGTCTATAAAAAACCTGCCAGAAATTATTTCCAGTCCGTGGATATCCCACATTATTCTCCAGCACTTATCACGTTATTTTGGGCTTGGCGAAATATGTCTGCATGTTGCAGTGTGTGTAGGCTGAGTTTTCAACGTGGCCGCCTGCCTGAAGTCCAATCTATTTGAGTATAACTCCGTGGACATCCCTTTAATATTAAATTATCTTTTAAACTTAATTTCCATATTTTTCTTTAGCTTCAAAAACCATAACGCGCCAAAATACAGTCAATTGAAGGAAGATGTTGTTTATGTACAGGTGACACTGTCTGAGAGTCAGACAAACAAACTTCGCGCAGATCTGTCCGTGGTTGATGGCAACATGTCTGTCATGAACGATATGCTGAACGAGTTGACAACACAACCACACACAGCACACCATGACACCGATATTGAATTACTTAATGTACGTATTCATGTTACTCATGTTCATGTTACTCCTATACTAATACTGGTTGCGCCCGCAGTTTCACTTACGTATTTACTAGAAATGCCCCATCCTCCTTATGGCCTGGGGGATTAAAAATAAGTATTTATTATTAGTTCACGTTAGAAGTTAGAAGCCGGAGAGGATGATTAATTTTTATATTCTTAGAACGCCTGTAAATCTTCAATGGGGTGAAGTTGAATTGATTTTTAAACGTAGCACGAGCACTTTTTGTTATGGGAACATCTTAAGATGATTAATGTTGACGGTATATATATATATATTAACTTCACTTTTTAATTATTAATTTCTATTCCTCTTCTTTTCAAAACTCTGTCACTCAAACTTAATTTTTTAAGGTACTTTTAAAATAATATTGATAACTGTTAATTTTGCATGTACACACAGAACTGTCAAAAGTCATCTGAAGTTGACGTTTGAGTGACGTTGACGTTTCTACTTTTCGTTTTGTTTTTGTTCCGTAGACTAAATAACTTAAACTGAAGCAATGACTAAACGTAAAAATAGTTTTATTGTTTTATATAAAATTTTCGATTGAATATTTCAAAATTTATATGTAGGTATTGGATTGTATTAAATTTTTTATTTAAATTATTATTTAACTAAACAGCTTGTAATGTCACAACATGATCTGTTTTCAATAATATGTACAGTTTAACTAAAATTTTCTTGTTACATTCAACCGGCAGGTGGATATAGATTATAACTTACCGGTAATTAGACAATATATTTATTATATTATATATTTATTATTTAATTATTAGTATTTATTTAAGTATATTAAATAACTTTTTTTTTAAATTATGGAACTTAACAGTGATATAGACGATTTTTTCTCCTGTAGTAGTGGTCTTGATAGTGATAGCTTTGATAGTGTTCCATCCCTAGGTGAGATACTCGAATCCCAGTTTTCCGATGTTCTGGGCAACTTTAATGTTGTTCATCTCAATGCTCAGAGTATTCCGGCCCACTTCTCAGATATGCTGGCGAATTTTGACTGTAAGAATATCCATGCTATTTTGGTTTCAGAGTCATGGCTGAAACCTTCTCTTCCTTCTACATCATACTCTCTTCCAGGCTTTATTCTCATCAGGAATGACCGCACAATTGGCAGAGGTGGTGGAGTCGCCATATATTTACGTTCCAACTTTCCCTACTCTATCATTAACATGTCTTCACAACCGCTACCTCCTAATGCTGGAGAACATCTTTTTCTGGAAGTTGAAATCCAACATACCAAAACTCTTCTTGGAGTCTACTACTGCCCTTCTCTTCATATAAATTACTTCTCATCTCTCGAATTTCTTTTACACAACTTACTTCCGTCTTACAGTCAAAGCATTATTATGGGTGATTTCAATACATGCCTACTAAAGAACGACTTCCGTTCATCTTCTCTCTTAGCTATTTCTAAATCTCACAATCTTCATATTCTTCCTCTTAGTGCTACTCATCACCCTCCCAACTGTACCCCTTCATTACTTGACCTCATCTTTGTTACTTCTTTAGATCGTTCAGTAGTACATGGACAGTGTGCAGCTGATGGCTTTTCATGCCACGATTTAATTTATTTGTCCTATAAAATTCGTCCCCCTAAAATAAAGCCCAGGATAATGATGCAAAGAAATTTTAGTGCTATGGATCTTAACTGTCTGAGTGAAGATGCGCAAGCTATAGATTGGTCTCGAATTTTTAGTGTGACCTCTGTTGACGAACAGATCGAAGAATTCGTTAGAAAAATCAACCAGTTGTACGATACGCACGCCCCAATTCGACCTGTTAAAGTGCGTCATTTACCAGCACCATGGATGAATAATGATATAAAAATCTTAATCAAGAAAAAAGCTGCTGCCAAAGCTAAATATAATTCCAGGCCCACTAATGTCAACTGGGACAAATATGTGGAAATTCGTAACCATTGCAACAAGGTGTGTAGGAGAGCACAACGCCAACACATTCACAATGCCGTTAATAATGTTGATTCCTCAAAAGTCTGGCAATTTCTTAAATCATTAGGAGTTGGTAAACAGCGTCAGGTAATTAATTCTACAAACATAGATATAGACTCCCTAAATCAGCATTATTGCATGTCGTCCAATTTTGATAGGACAATCAAAACTAACACATTAAACTATCTTTCATCTCTACCAACTTCTTCACATCCTCAATTCTTCTTCAGTCAATTCACCGACTGTGATGTTAAGAAAGGTATCATGTCTATTGTCTCTAATGCAGTTGGATCTGACAGTATCAGCCGTAATATGGTCCTTCCCATTATCGACGAAATTCTTCCTGTCATTACTCACATCCTTAACACTTCCATTACCAGTAGTGTCTTTCCTTCCCTCTGGAAAGATGCTCAAGTCACTCCGCTACCTAAAGTCCGAAATCCTTCGTCCTTTTCTGACTACCGTCCCATATCAATCCTTCCTTTCCTCTCCAAGGTACTTGAACGTTTAGTCCACGATCAGCTTTCTTCCTTCCTTTCCCAAAATAACCTGTTAAATCCATTCCAATCCTGTTTCCGTCCTGGTCATAGTACCACTACCGCCCTTGTCAATATTACGGACGATATAAGGTCTGGCATGGACAACGGTAGGCTGACAGTGCTCTGTCTTCTTGATTTCAGCAACGCTTTCTGTACCGTTGATTTCGAAGTGCTGCTCGCCATATTAGATACCCTTAACATATCTCCAGCAGTGGTTGATTGGTTTCGTACTTACCTGTTCGGGCGCCGCCAGCGTATTCGTTTAGACGACACTTATTCCACGTGGTCTGACATCTGTTCTGGCGTCCCACAGGGTGGCGTTTTATCTCCTTTACTTTTTTCCGTTTTCATAAACTCCATCTCTTACAAACTTCACTCATCCTACCACCTTTACGCAGACGACCTACAAATTTATTGTCAAGAAACCACAGCAAATCTGTTTCAAGCTATCCATATTATCAATTTAGACTTACGACGTATACAAAAGTGGACTGAAAGGTTTGGGTTGACAGTCAATCCAGCAAAGACGCAGGTAACAGTAGTAGGTAGCTCAAGACTTCTTTCCAAAATTGACTGGCAATTGTTACCTCAAGTTTTCTTCAATGGAGTAACCCTACCAATTAGTGACAGCGTAAAAAACCTGGGAATATTTATTGACAAATCGTTATCTTGGACAGTACAACTTCAAAACATTAGTCGTAAGGTCTTCTCTTCCGCTGCAATTCTGCGCAGACTACGTAACTTCCTTCCCACTGCCACTAAAACTGCGCTAGCACAATCTATTCTTCTTCCGATTCTTGACTACGCCGACACCAGCTATCTTGATCTTAACGAGGACCAACTTGACAAGCTTGAGCGACTCCAGAACTTCTGTATTAGATTCATATTTGGACTTCGTAAATATGATCATGTATCCGAGTTTCGAACTATGCTCAAGTGGTTGCCCATCCGACTTCGACGGAATACTCATATACTTAGCCTTCTTTATAATATTCTTTTCAATCCACACACTCCCGACTACCTCAAAAAACGGTTCACGTTTCTACATGACACACATACGAGGGACCTCAGATCATCGGAAAACCTAACATTGACTGTAGTTACGCATTCGACTAGATTCTTTACTAAATCTTTTACAGTAGAAGCGGCGCGGCTATGGAATGCCTTACCTTTGACGATAAGAAACGCTCAGACCATATCAACATTCAAAAAACTTGTTAAGGAACACTACTTGTCCCTACCGATAAATTGATATACTTCCATATTAATATTCTATGTATCTATATGATATGTATGTATTGTATATGTATGTATATGTCAAAATATGTATATAAGTATATATTTATGTAAGTGTTATGTATGTATATGTATTTGTATATATCTGCTACTATAGTATATTCACTTATTTTTAGTACACCAAAAGTCGCCTATTCTGCCTCGGTCAAATCCATCTTATGGTTGTCTGGGAGAGATCGCAGCTCGCGATAAGACCGCCCTTTGTACCTATGATATGTCTGTTATGTAAGCTTTATAAATCATTATGGTGTGCAATAAAGAATATTTTACTTTTACTTTTACTTTTAAGAGGTTCGAGTCACCAACATGTCTATATACACAAATACATAGTTATAAGTTTTCATTTCTCTCGGCAGTAACTTCGACTGTCACTCGTTACTACATGGAATTTTCTTAGGAAATGCTAAACTAAATTTGATCAAACAGGAGTTAGCGGACACTCTGCGCGCTATGCAAAGTCGCGTGGCTGAGCTTATAGGGCGCCTCGCCGGAGAGTCTGCGCTCACGGCCGAACTATTACTTGCCAACGATAGACTTAACAACTTGTTGCTAAGACATAGCAGATTTATTAATAACAGGTGGGTTTTGGTATAGAATTTTGTATTTTTCTTTCCTAGTTCTCTAAAAGAAAGAAGGAAAAAGGAAAGAAGAAAAAAATGGCTGGGTCATGGTAAGACTCAAGGCACCGTAGTGGTGATAAAATGGTAATCCATGACCCAGCAAGGTTAGCCCCTTTATTTGGGACCCGATTAGAAGTGGAAGTACTAGGCTCCCGTCGCCTGAAGATGGCCACTTGCCTCATTGGCCGCGGCAGGCTCCAAAATGTTACCCGCTGCGCGTGACCATCTCGTCGAAGAGGTCACCGGCTATTGAACGCCGAAAACAAAATTTAGCAATTCGGGTCTGCAGTTTAAACAGTACCTACGGAATAAACAAGTAACGATAAAACGTACCTAAAAGTGTCATTCGGATCCTAGTGACAAAAGTCGCGCGAAATGTCAAATCAGATCAATTTTCACGTTGCTAAAAGAATTTAAGTATATATTTATGTACAGCGCGACCTATTTGCCAGCGGTGCTAATATTTTTGCGTTTAGCTACCCTCGCTTTTCACAGAAAGATGTGAAGTCCGCGTTCGTGCGGCACGTGTACCGTGAATCGAATGGTATTGTCTATAGCAAATCACACGGATCCGAATGGCCCCTTAATTCACCAGTTGCTTAATACAAATTGTAAGAGTAGGTGTACTGCTTAATGAGATATAATAATATTTCAGAAATGCAGCGACCGGCGGTGCGACCCCATCCGCTATATTAGGTGCCGCCATGGGAGTACCAAGTGCTAACGCTCCTGTATCATGTAAGTATTGACTTTATTAAAACCATTAGGTATTGGTGCCAATTCTACGTGCACAACTAAACTTAACTAATAAATAAAAATGGATGCTGTCAATAACACAATCTGGCAACGTTAACTAAACTCTCTTATTGTAAAAACTGTGTATTATAGACTAACGATTTTCATTAATGTAAATATGTACAGTGAAATAGCAAATCCACCGAAATACACCGTAGTTGTTTTCATTTTTTAGTTAAGTTAAGTTTAGTTGTTGCACGTAGAATTGGCACCTTTATTTAAGTCAACAAATGTAAGATGCCTATAAATTATTTCCATATTTCCACTTTCAATACAAGTACTTAGATAAATCTTAAATCGACATCAAACAAACCTTTTCTAAAACACAGTAACGTAACGCAAAGGAACGTATCTACAGTCGATTCAATTTTACGGGGCCCCCCGTCTAGAAGGGCCCCGGATGTATGTAAAAAATTAAGAGTGTGAAAAGGTTTACTTCTTTGTTTATTTTTCGCGTTATCCTACATTTGTAACTAACTTCATAAGTACCGGTTGTTATATGTGACGAAGTTCGAGCTCGTCGTAAAGGTTTTTGTTATATTTTTCTCTAACTTAACCAAAGATCAATTTTTTTAAATCTTCTGTATGGCCCCTCATTCTAATTCTAGGGGCCTTGCCAAAAACTGGACCACTATAATATCACATGTAATTTGTTTCCAGCACATAATAATGATGACGACGCATTGATAGATCTCAGTGACGACGTGCCTGACATTACCAAGTTAAGTAAGTAATTAATTAAATATTCATTGACGTTTCACACATCTCGTCCGAGGTTAAGCTTATACTCGTATGCTTGTGTTATGGGTACTAGGATACCGATATACAACATAAACGACTTTTTTTGTAAGTAATAAGTTATTATTCATAGTTAAAATACACACCCACTACCTACTTAATTTTTTCTGCATCGCCCTAGGATGACTGGAAGAGAAACTACTTTTTGTGTATATAAAGTTAAATAAATAATAATACTACATTTAATATGTTTGGTGTGTGTTGATCGCCTTGCAGTATCTATTGGGGGTGATCTCGTATTCTTAATCTTTCTTAATTCCTAATATATCAGTGATAGATTAGGAATTTTACCCATCCATCAGCCTTTCCCCGTCCTCAGTTGGACAAAGGCCTACTTTTTACGAATTGAGACGAGTCTAAATCCGTAAAAAGTGGTTTTATTTGAGATAGTAATGATATTGTTCACTAAACACACTATATTTTTTCTGCACATAAAAGTCAGTGTATATATATGTCTTATTTTACTTCCAGCCGTAAAGGACTCCCAACCAGACAAGTCCCCGAGTAGCTCTAAGGATGAATTTGATATGTTCGCACAATCAAGAAATGTTACGTATGAAAACTCTAAAACTGGGTAAGATTATACAAGGTTTTATTTTATTTCACCTATCCTCTATTGTCTGTAATCAAAACTTACAAATTAAATTTTAGAATTTATATCTGTTTATATACTTGTACGTGTATCTCACCCTAACTGAACTATGGTATGTGCCCTAAGTCACACCATAACCCGGCAATGAGGGCCCCACTATGTGGGGCTCAATCCGGTAGGAAGTTTACTGCACGGAATTGAATGCGGTTTCTAGAAATACTGCCAACTGCTCGGATTTAAATATTGGCTATGTCTTACCACAAAAACAAATATTTTGGTTCCGTATGAAAAGCTGTGGACATAACTACGCAACTTAATACCGTCTTACTGGGGGCACACAGGCCTTTTCTATTTTGGGGAGAGTGTTTGATCATCTTAAACCACGATGACCAGGCGTGTCGGCATAGGGTTTAATTCTCGATTTTCCTCCTCACAGAGGATGATAACGGCTTACAATATCCATTAGGTGGCTCTTGCAACACCCTAGGAAAGAAATGGTGTAATTTATATTCTTACGTCATTGTTATTATATAGAGGCAGTAGTTATGCGGATAATTTGGAAGAACAAAGTTCTGGTTTAGCTTCAGCTGCCAAACAAAGACCAACACAGGCGCAACAACCATTGGTAATATATTTATTATTATAAAAATTTACTATTTATAAATGCTTTTTAATTTCTTACTGTAAATTGTAATTTTTTTTACTGTCTGTATATTTTTTGTCGCTGTATATACAGCAATAACAAAATGGAATCAGACCATATGGTCTGATTCCATTTTGTCTTATTTAGTAAACTTATTGTCTGAGATTGCTTTAATTGACTTTAAAATAAATAAATGTTTTAGAAAAGAGTACATTTTTAGAAAACCTTAGAGTTTTCTGGGTCCCCTATAGCCTGGGAATCCCATATCATTGAAATAGTCTGGGGGCCCCGTATCTTTGAAGTAGCATGGGGGCCCCTTATAATTGATAATACTGCTACGCTACTGCTTTGATAATTGCGTAAAACAAATAGATAACTATTACAGTATATAGAAATAAGTTTACCAAATACGACAAAGTTGTGTATTACCTTTGTACACTCGATTTATGCAATGAATAGAAGTATCTGTCTGATCTATTTAATTTAATTCTATGTTAAAATATTTGCTTTAAAAATAATTAGGTTAACACTAGAGCTATCATCCGTTAGTTTCCCCTGAATAGTCTCAGGTTCAAGGCAGTCCGGCAAGCTTTTAAAAAAATACCGCCTGAATTTTCTTTTATTTTCGACGGAATTTTTTGTTCTTGTTATCAAAAATAATCTCTGCCTACCCCCATGGGAAAAAGGCGTGATGTTATGATGATGATGATGTCTAACAAAATCTATATTTCATCCAAATGTCCGGGGGCTTTTTTATATCTAGCCTCGGCAGTTTATGTGTTGCGAGGTTTATTTAAAACATGAAATTTCAAATAAATTGGATTTTTATTAAAATTTTATTCTACATTTTAGTTGTAGCAATAAACGTTTACTATCCGTTAAATATCTGAGTATATCTTGCGTTATATCGAGTATATAATGGTCTTACAAAATGCTGTAGCTTTTATGATTCAGTAATTGCTGTTCATAGACTTGTATATGTTATTATATACTTATTATTTGACGCATTTGACAGCCGTCGGGCATGGATGAGAGGGAAATCGATGAAATAGCCGCTTGGTTAGCTCAGGAGAAGGTCTGTTTTATATTTATTTATTATATATTTTAATTTTATAGCTTTTCATTTTAAATAAACATTATTATATACGTATTTACGCATTTATTTTAATATGCAATCATCATATCATTGTCAAAAATTTGAAAAAGCAAGTGTCATTAATTTTAGAATTTATGTCTGTTTATATGCTTGTACGTGTATCTCGCCCTAACCGGACCATGGTATGTGCCCTAATTCACACCATAACCCGGCAGTGAGGGCCCCATTACGTGGGGCTCAAGCCGGTGGGAAATTATAATCCCATAATAATTGCCCATTGCAATTTTTTATATATGAATTTTAATTTAAATAGCTTTCATTTTATGTATGAACATTGCATTTTTGTTTGTATTCATACATACAATTTGTATGAAATATTCTTTTTTATTTTTTGACTTAATAAACAGTTTTGTGTTTCGCAAATAATAAAATAATCTTGTGTATCTTGTTCAATATTTTTTGCACACTTTTTTCGCAATTTTGCACTGCCTAGCTTTTTGCGATCAGCTTGAAATATATTTGATAAGGAGTCTTGAGATTTATGTACTGCATTTTATCTAGGAGTTACCATTTTCAACAACATTACATATATACAGGGTATTTTTTCTAAGGGTACCCAAATTTTCACAGGAGGTACAGAATCGGTAGTATAATCGATTTTTGAAATAAAAACAATATGTTTTTTTTTTCAAAACTTTAAGCATTTTATTCCCTATAACAGAGAACTCGTTGACAACGTGTCTGAAATTCATTCATCTAGACGAATACATTACTTAGTAAGTA
This sequence comes from Orgyia antiqua, assembly GCA_916999025.1. NCBI lineage: Eukaryota > Metazoa > Arthropoda > Insecta > Lepidoptera > Erebidae > Orgyia > Orgyia antiqua. The sequence goes on from OU779868.1 coordinate 26,056,321, forward strand.
ACTGTGAGTAGCAAAATAGATGGTTGAGTCACATAAGTGAAGCATTGAGCCACTGAAGCTTTAACAAGTATATGTATATAGATCTTATGAATATCTTACATAATTCTATGCAATTTTGTGATGTGAATGTATATGAGTAGCATACATTATAGCGTATTATACTAAACATCTTGGTTCGTATCATTGAAAAATAAATGTATCTACATGATTAAATAATGTTCATTTCTTTTCAATTCAAATTGGCTACTTAATACGACAACGAATAATATACATATATTTATTTTATGTTGTCCTAAAAAGTATCAAATTCAAGCCACTTATACATAAATTACTTGATGTTTAATTGGCTTGGATATAATATTTATTATATTCACGCGAAAATCCTATTATGCAAATAAATATAGCTTTGGAGTTAAAATTATATTTGTTTAAAAATGATACTGCTACAGATGCCCTTGTAATTTTATAAATTTCACTGCGCACACACACACCTACATACGACCGACATAGGTACCGATTCTACATGCACAACTAAACTTATCCTAACAAAAAATGAAAATTGATATTGTCAATAACACAATTCGGCAATGTTATCAGAACTTTTTTATTAGAAAATCTGTATTTTGTAGGCTAACAATTTTAATTAATAAAAATGTGCACTACGAAAAAGCCAGTCAATCAAAATACGCCATAGTTGTTTACATTTTTTAGTTAAGTTTAGTTGTGCAAGTGGAATTGGCGTCCTAGTCGACCAGCGTTCGGGCCCGATCGGCGCGCGCTGTGAGCGCTGTCGCATGTCGTCATCAGTGGCTATTCGGCCGTGACCTTGTAACTATTGTTTATGCATTTTTGGATTTGCTTATCTCTAACGATGGCGGCACAAATTACTTACTCGAACCGCAAGTATTACGAGAATAGTGTTAGTATTACGGTGCTACATTTTAAGAGGTGAAAGTTTACTGCATTTAGTGAAGTGAAAAGTACTCATACACAGATAATGTTAAAAACAGTTTAAGAAGGCGTGCGCAGCTTTGTATGAGACAAATGGACTCCGCTTTGAACAATTATTAAAATATCAGTGATAGTGTTTTTAGTGTGTTGGGATTATAGGCAAAGTATAATAGGGTAAGTTTTTAATTGCTGTAAATAGTTGATTCCACTTTTTAAATACCCCATAATAAATACAAACATTAGTGGTGGTTTTAAAATATTAAAATAATATTTTAGTATGTATTCGTTTATTATGACGATGACGGTCCTAAGCCCGTTAAAAGTATGAAGGAAAATTGGAATCGCAACTTATTTGCTGTTACATGTATTGGTAATAAACATTAGTCCCAATAAAAATAGATAATTATCGTTATCATACGCAGCGGTATACACAAACACTGTCTACTCGAAGACGAACAAAGATAGACAAGCGTGAGTGCACTCAGTGAACTCACTGAGTTATGAATGATTGCGCGTACTACGAAAAGGTTGCCCATAAATCACGCATTTTTTAAAATATTTTCAAATGAAAGTAATTAAGTAATCACGAGTGATTTTAAATATTTGATATTTTTTATATAACATTATTTATATCTAGTATTTCATAAAAAAGTTTGGGTACCCTTAGAAAAAATACCCTGTATAGAAGCATACTATATTAAATTGTAGATAAATAAATATATTTTTGCTCTATGTGATGACAACAAATTATATCTATTTCCCATATCAGCCTATATAGGCCTAGTCTATGCCAAGTTTCAAATCTCTAGATTAATGGGAAGTAACCTTTATGTTTTGATTACCTCGCATATGTTTGCCCAACAGTTGATATCTTGAAAATTTAACGAGATAATAGATGGACACCGAAGAGATCCTATATTATGGGTTTCTTGATATGTAAAAAGCCCTGAAAATTATACTGTCACTTTTTTTTTGTTAGGCTTAGATAATATTTTAACATTTTCGATATGTTTTGATCTCGCAAACCCCAGCCCCATGTCCACCCATGGGTGTATTAACAATTGTTGTAGGGATGTCGGAAACCAAAAAAAATATCGATGTATCGGCAGAATTTAAAAACTGGCTAAGTGCGAATAGGACTCAAAAGGTTTCGACATCAAATTAAGAAGCATCAGATCGAGAGGCATCAAATCGAGAGTCACCAAAAAACAAAACAAGACAAAAAGTAATTTGTCAAAAAAAATATATTTAGACCTACATAGAAAGTACTTGATTTTCGGTCTGCTAAAATATTTAGATTTTGATACCATTTCGACACTTGAAATTTTATATCGATACATCTTTATATCGAAAAATTAAATATCGCCGATGTATATCGATATATCGAAAAAATAATATCGATATATCGATATTTTTTCAACAAGCCTAAATTATTGGTATGTAACCATTACTTAAAATATACAGGCGGCGACTGAAGCCAACGCAGGTCAGGACAGTGTCACCAGCAGTGATTTCGACAAGTTCTTAGCATCGCGAGCAGCCGCCGCGGATACACTCCCCCCTTCTAACGCACCACCCACCCCTCAGCACAGGCAGATCAACAAGGATGGACAAGATTCTATGTTCGCACTCTGATAAGTACACATACATACATACACTACTATATTATACACTTTGACGACCATTGTAGTTCGTTTAGTCTATATAGTGCGAACTAACAGTTTTGATACATTAACACAATATTTTAAAAAAATCGGATGCTGCAAAATTAGATTCGTAAGAGAAATCGATATCATTCCATGAAATAATCAAAAGCTACTTTATAGATTAAATGAACTATAAATTAAATAAACCACAAATGGCGTAGTAGTTAATATTTAGCTTTCAAAAAAAAAATTGTTACAAGTATTATGCCAGGTTGTATAGTTTTACATCTTTTGAGCTGGGTCTCTTATGCTATTTAAAAAACTGCATTGTTGGTGTACATAAAAGATGGGCGTGGCTTGTTGGTTTTTGGTTGGGAAAGCACTTAAGCCACGCCCATGTTTTATGTTTAGTCTCAAATTGCACTCCATTATTACGTAAATAATCCTTACCGACAGGAATCAAAGAAATATTGACTATCAATATATACTGTCAATCTTTTGATTGAAAACACTAATTGTGTGTACCTTGACTGCACGAATGTGCCTAGGTAGCCTTTTACGTATTTATGCCGCCTCGAAAGTACCTTGACTATTGTTGGTGAAAAGGATTTATACACATTTTATGTGTCTGAACTGGATTGTGCACTAAATATACCTCACACAGTTTACTGTAAAAATGCAATTAAATTTTACAATTTTAGTCTCTTTTTGAGGGTATGTTTACTTTACAATGAGTTTATTTTATTTTTTAGACAGTCTAAACTAGGCTTGATCATGCACATGCGTATGCGTGCTTAAACAATAGTAGTCAAGCTTTAAGACATGCATAGCACTTATAATCGATATGCCGTTTGGTGCCTGGCTTTATAAAACATTGAAGTGTTTTATATTGATCAATCATGATACAAAAAAAAATATACTACTTAATATATTCTAACATTGAAGACTTATCTGTTCAAATAATACTTATTACTGATTTTGAGGTGTTTATTTTAGTCTAAAGCCGTTACAATTCTCTCTAGTGACAATGGTGATCAAAAAATTTATTTATTTATATATCAATTTTTTGATCACCATTGTCACTAAACTTAAACTAAGATAAACGCATCCAAGAGTATAAAACTTAGTTTTATTTAAATTAGTATGTCACATACCTAATGATTAAAAATACATTAATAGATTTGGTCAGTTTGAAATACTTCAGTAAAATAAATTGTATATGCAATTAAATGCACATTATGGACGTCATTAATGTATTACATTAGGTTAAGATTACTTTAAGTAAATTTCTTTAATATATTATGACTATTAGTAGTTCACTACACCATAGAAGGAGCATTTAATATAAGATCATACGTTAGATATTATTTGACTGTTATTTGGTAAAGATTGCCTGACGAGATATGAACCAAAAATATTTAAAAGTAGCAAGTATATGCCAGTGGCGTAACTTGCCTTAGAGGGCCTTGTATCCAATTGTATTGAGGCCTAAAGAAAAGGCAAAATTTCCTACACCTGGGGCCCTCTATCATTGATCTGGTTGATAAAGTAGTAACTACGCCCCTGGTATATGTATATACAGGGTGTCCCAGAACTCAACGTCAAGCCGAAACGGGGTGACAGGATAGATCATAACCATCACGAGAAAAATCAGAAAAAAAATCTATCCCATGCAGTTTGAAAATTATGGGCATTTTAAGAAAAACCTAGAAATTTGGTCTAACTGTACCATTTTTCGGTTATTGTGGTTAATTTTTATTATTTTTGGTCATTTAAACTTTGGAACCGTAACCCTAAATAACATCTCGAGAATCACAGTCTAAAATAATGACACAATTACCCCAAGTTTCCTAGAATTTAGACTATTTGTTAAACTATGAATTTAAAATTTTCAAACTTTGTCGACTTTGAAACACCCTCCTTTAAAAAAAATGTACTAGAGTGCCTTGGCAAGTGCCATTAAGAGTTGGCGCATTTAATCAGGATTGTAAAATGGTACAATACTTGTAAGTTTCGTACTAAAAAAAACGAGTAAAAAATAAAAACCTCAAGTAACCCGATTTTTGCTAACCCATTTTACTCAGGAAAAATGTTTTTTATTCGCACAAGCCCTTGGTAGGTTCTTTATTTTACGGCAAAATGATGAGAGAGATGGATAGTGGACATGTTTGCCATGAGCGAGCGAGACAGATAGTGACGCCACGCAGTGAGACGGAGATGCATCGTTTAAACGAGTGCGAATGAAACAGATACAGACGCCATACCAAGCAAATAGCTACGCTGCCAGTCTGACACCAGTTAGTACATTTCGCTCATTCGTCTACTGCGCACCTTTCCGTATTCGCTTGTGTTAATTTAGTACTGACAACTTTGGCTTTTCTTTTTGGACTTGGATTTTTGTGAATTGGACTTGTTGATTACATACCGGCAACTTTGGCTTCTCTCTTTTGGAATTGGACTTTTGTGTTGACATCCTTCTCATCACTATGCCTACGCGCTACACTTCACAAGAATATGCGAACATGCATCTCATTTATGGGGAATGCAGATGCAACGCAAGTGCCGCCGCTAGACTTTATCGTGAAAGATATCCAAATTTAGAGCGCTATCCGGATCACCGCGTGTTTGTTAATGTGCACCATTCACTCACAGAGGACGGCCATTTCCCGAATCAAATACGGGCTGGAGGTAGACCTCGCTTTCCTTACGAAGAAGAAGTGTTGGAAGAGGTCGCAGATGACCCAAGTATTTCCGTTCGTGGAATTGAAGAAAGAACGGGAATACCCAAAAGCACAGCACATCGTATTTTACAAAGAGCTGAAATGCATCCATTTCACGTACAACGAGTTCAAAGTCTTCTCCCTCGAGATTATCCTGAAAGGATTTCATTTTGTAGAACAATGCTACAGAGGCATAATGAAAATCCCCAATTCATCCAAAAAATTCTCTGGTCAGATGAATCTACATTTAAAAAAGATGGCTACATAAACTTACACAATTTTCATGAGTGGCATGTGGAGAATCCACATTTAATGCGAGAAGACCGATCCCAATATCGCTTTAAAGTTAACCTGTGGACAGGAATTTTAAACGGCAAAATAGTTGGGCCTTTTGAGCTGCCTGAGAATTTGAATGGCACGAATTACCTAAATTTTTTACGAGAAAATTTACCAAGTTTGTTAGAGGACGTACCACTAACAGATCGTTGCCACATGTGGTATCAACAAGATGGCTGCCCAGCGCATTACGCAGTGCAAGTAAGAGATTTCCTTGACCAAGAATATCCGGGAAGGTGGATTGGACGTTCAGGCACTATCTCGTGGCCAGCCCGTTCCCCAGATTTAAATCCCCTGGATTTTTTTTATTGGGGCGTTCTCAAAGAAAAAGTTTATTCTAAGCCCATTGAGAGCGTAGCCGAGCTGCGTGAACGAATTTCTCAAGCTGCTGAGGACATCAACTCTCGAGGATATGCCCGGCTAATAAGTAGATCTTTTTTAAGAAGATGTAGGGCGTGTGTTGAAGCTGATGGTAAACAATTTGAACATTTGTTTTAATAAAAAATGTTATTTTCAAATCTGACTTTTATTCCAATAAACCTAAACAAAACAAGGTCAACATTTTTCATTATTTTATTAGTATTTTGTTGCTTTGGTAAAAGTGGCGTCACTATCTGTCTCGCTCGCTCATGGCAAACATGTCCACTATCCATATCTCTCATCATTTTACCGTAAAATAAAGAACCTACCAAGGGCTTGTGCGAATAAAAAACATTTTAACTGAGTAAAATGGGTTAGCAAAAATCGGGTTACTTGAGGTTTTTATTTTTTACTCGTTTTTTTTAGTACGAAACTTACAAGTATTGTACCATTTTACAATCCTGATTAAATGCGCCAACTCTTAATGGCACTTGCCAAGGCACTCTAGTACATTTTTTTTAAAGGAGGGTGTTTCAAAGTCGACAAAGTTTGAAAATTTTAAATTCATAGTTTAACAAATAGTCTAAATTCTAGGAAACTTGGGGTAATTGTGTCATTATTTTAGACTGTGATTCTCGAGATGTTATTTAGGGTTACGGTTCCAAAGTTTAAATGACCAAAAATAATAAAAATTAACCACAATAACCGAAAAATGGTACAGTTAGACCAAATTTCTAGGTTTTTCTTAAAATGCCCATAATTTCCAAACTGCATGGGATAGATTTTTTTTCTGATTTTTCTCGTGATGGTTATGATCTATCCTGTCACCCCGTTTCGGCTTGACGTTGAGTTCTGGGACACCCTGTATAAAATAATAACGTAAATATATTGTAACGTTTGACTCAGTATATGGAATGCGTTTTATTTTAGAGATTTTTCAATATGATAATTAACATAATTTTGTATAGCCCGTGATTTCGTGACTTATTTAATCAAGTATCAAAACTATCCGTTGAGACTTTTCTTAATAGTTTTTACAAAAATAATTACGCAGGTACGTATTTCTCTTGTCTAATCTTATTTAAAAATCGGAGGGTTGATATTGTGATATACAATATTATTTTATAAAATATATGTATTATTAACATTGTATTATTGTTTATTAGGCTTAAGAATGAATGAAATCGATGTAATTGAACATTAATTTAGGAATTAAATGCATTTTTGTTAATACCTTATAAATATATGGAATTCAACATTACGTATAATCAATTAAAATTAAACATAAAAAATAATCTACTTAATTCAAAAATAAAAAAAACACGCTTGAAAATCCGAAATATTTTTTTTTATTGTTGCTATGTCATCGGTCCTGGATATATTATGTGCAAAATTTCAGTTCAATCTGACTACTGCAAGTGAGTGAAAATCACTCAAAGATTCCGTTGCATAGATTAATACATTGATAGATACATACCGAACTTATATAAGCGTGTTATCTAATATATAAAATTCACGTGTCACAGTGTTAGTTACCGTACTCCTCCGAAACAGCTTGACCGATTTTTATGAAATTTTACATGTGTATTCACTAGGTCTTAGAATCGGCCAACATCTATTTTTCAAACCTTTTTTTTAGTATGGCAAAACTACTTTTGCCGGGTCAGCTAGTAATATATAAATGTGGAACCATTGTGCAATTAAACGACATTTTTTGTGTGATTTTTGACACATTTTAACAAACAATTTTGAATTAGGCTTCGTAATTTCTTGTGTATTCTTGTAACAAAATATGTATTATCTAAAGAACTAATTAAACATTGATTTTCTTTATATATCAAGTAAAATTTACTTTTTATATGACAAGATGAAATGTAATTTATATTTTGGCTACTAATGGTTTATAGTTTGAAAAACCTTATAAAATCATATTTTAGTTTCCTGAAAATTTATTTGAATATTTTTTGTTACTTAGCTGCTATTTTAAATAGATATTTACAGTTCAGGGGCGTTACCGTCTTATCAATGATACGGGCCCCCCTAAATTACAGTCGCCCTCCAGGAATTATGTAACAATTTTTGGGGGCCCCCAACATATTTTGCTGTGGGCCCCTTCTAAGACAAGTTAACTCACAGCTGCACATAATCAATGCCTATATGATGTATATTATTACCTCACAGAACACATGTACCAAAGTAAATTGACAAACTACTTAATATGCCATTCCACATGTCATAGTCTCCATTAAATGTTCTTTTGGTATTAATGTGATAATTTATAAAGAACAAGTTTAATGTTAAATTATTTAAAGTGTTATTTTATGTTGTACTCGTTGTATTTAATTAAGATAATAAAAATAATTACTAAAATTAGTGTGTTTTCTTGCCTTGATAAACATGACTTCCTATAATCGCCCCTATGTTAGGCACGGGTCAACATCATAATGGACCGATAGGCAGCGTGAATGGGTCTTGCTTGATCGGGCCTTTAAGCTGTGTAGTGTTTGTGTAAGTATTTATTTGAAGTAGAAGGTAATAAAGGCTGACTTTTTAAGCATTGTTTTTTAAAAATCGAATAATACACTCAATTTGCGTCGTGTATTATTATTTTTTATTGGAATCGATAACTTTGCTTTTGCCATTTATAATATTTTAAAGATAAATTCATGTAAATGTTGTCCGTGACTCCCTTTCAAGTGTTCCATTCGGAAGGTCCAATTTTGCGTCACTTTTTCGAGCCTTTCGGCCTGTATTCCCCGAATTACGCATGTTGTTTTCCAATGAGGCTTCAATCGTGTTCGGCCTGTCTACATAGACTAACAACTTTACATAACCCCACAAGAAATAATTAAGAGGCGTTAAATTATCGCTAAACACAATTTTTCGATAAAAAGCGGATTTTCATGCTGCTGTTCCAAGGTCCATTCACAAAAATTAGACGTTGTAGTAGGTCATTCGGCATCAATTCTTGAAGAAGTTGAATTTTATAGGCCTTTAAATCCAAATCGAAAAGTAAAATTTTCCGTGTGCAATCCTGGCAAGGTATGTTGTACCTGTTCTAGGAGAAATTGTAGAGCTGTAGGGGCGTTAGGTAAACATACAAGTGCTAGACTATGGAAGGTTAAGGTATAAATAAATAAATAAATATTCATGGACATTTCACACAACGTCCTCTGGTCCCAAGCTAAGCTTATTATGCTTGTGTTATGGGTACCAGAATACGGATATAATACATAAACTACTTTTCTTTTGTAAATACATACTTATCATACATAGTAAACACCCAGACGCAGTACAAACATTTGTATGACAATTAAAAACATCACACAAATGATTGTTCTGACCGGGAATCGAACCCGAGACCTCATGATCGGCAGTCCGTTATATGAACCACTACACCACGAGGCCCGTCAAAGGTATGAGTATTTTGTTGGTACGTAATTTATACCTTTTGTCCTACCCACAGATAATATAATAAAGATATATTATTATACCTAAACCTTTGAAGTGTTATGCCCCGACATCACATATTGGATGGTCATTGCCTCGTGACCTTTATTAATTGCAATACTAGAGCTCTAATAGCACATAACATTGTAAACTCAAAAAGAAGCAAAAACCTTGACCTTGGGCAAGTGCGTAGCACTTACAACCGTCGGGCATGTATGACCAGATGTATGAGTGTGGATGAAGCAAAGGAAGTATGCTTCGATCGTAGCAGATGGCGCTCTATAGTCTCTGCCTACCCCCATGGGAAAAAGGCGTGATGTTATGATGATGACCTGGTCCTTTGACCCTGGGAAACGTTGGACTGCGATTTGATATCGGGTATTATTATAAAGGGTGGTGAAAATTTCATTAGTTTTCTATAATCCACATTTGTACTACAAAGTTGAATTAAGTAACAAACACAAAGAAGCCTACGAGCTACGTACGGAATAATCATAGAAGATGTATGTAAGATGATTTTAAGTATATTATCATACTATTTGGATAATGATGACCTGTCTTTCGAATAATATAGTTGAGGCCTAGGATGGATCTAGACGGGCTTCGTGGTCTAGTGGTTCATGTAACGGGCTGCCGTTCACGAGGTCGCGGGTTCGATTCCTGCTCGGGACAATCATTTGTGTGATGTTTATAAAATATGTCAACCCATACAAATGTTTGTACTGCGTCTGGGTGTTTCTATGTATTATAAGTATGTATTTACAAACGAAAACTAGTTTAAGTATACTATCCGTATTCTGGTACCCATAACACAATCGAATATAAGCTTAGCTTGGGACCAGAGGACGTTGTGGAATATTTATTTATCTCATAATGAGGTTGACTTATTATAATGAATTGTGGCCTTATCTGTATTATTTGTTGTAATAAGAATCTAATAAAAGCCAACCATAGCTTAAGGACATGGGGTAGTTAGTGGCACTTATATTCTTCAGCCACCATACAATACCATCGCAATAGTTATAGCTGTCTGAGGTTATAAATAAGTCGAGTTGTATGTTTAGTCACTCACATTCTTTACAATAAAAATCACAAATCTTGTTTAAATTTTCTTTATTTATCAATTTCTGTATCCACAACAGATACACAAATGCAGATTTGGTTAAAATACAATTATGCAATATTTACATTATTTATTTGTATACAGAATTACCAATATGTAACACAAAAAAAAAAATTAACACTATTTTGATTAAATATTACTTCTTAGATGATAAAATTTTAACTATTACAAAAGAAATGTAATTAAAAAAAGCTATAAAAAATAAAACTGCATGTACATAAGTCTATGTGTCACTGACAAATATAAAAAAAAAATCACTGGAATTGTTCGATGTAAATCAACTTGTACTATGGAATGTCACAAACCATTATGATACAGAAATTAACACAATTAATATTACACATAATATACTAACATAAGCTGTTTACGAAAAATAAATTATGCTTTTTAGAATATAAATAAAAAAAAATTTCAAAGGGCACTTGTACGAGATCTGTTAAAATGGGCTAACTCGATTTATATGTAAAACAACACTTACACAAATATTATGATATAATATAAAAAAAAAACATAATGGTTTTTAGTAACCTTAACACAATTTAGAGAACAGTCTAGCAAATGCAATGTGTTAGAAAGTATAAAAGTAAATAATTATAATCTATAAAGTACTATTACTATGGAAGTCTCATAGAGTTAGTTCCGTCCACACATTTTATAATTCATCTCTTGCTGGCAACTCATCTTCTTCCTCTTCTTCGCTCTGTAAATAAATAAATAATAACATTATTATAATATTCTCTAACACTTACGCGTCTAATTTGTTCAAATAAAACCACATTTTACGGACTTATACAACAAGTTTAGTGAAGTAAATACACGCGTCTAAATCCGTAAATTTTTTTTTAACACCCTTGCTCGTAAAGCTGATGTAATTCCACCGGTTTTAAATATGTAAAGCGGGTCATAAAAAACGCGTGTGTTACCAAAGCAAATAGTTAAGTTATAGCCCATACAAATTTCATAACAGTATTATTTGCCATTTCAAATATGGAACTGATCGCCGCCGCACGACTCGAGCAGCGCGCTGTTGCTATTCAAATTTCGAACTAATTGCCGCGCGGCGCCAGTCAGTAGGCAGCGCTAGCGCGCTGTTAAAATGGCGGGAAAGCAACAGTGTGCATTTACAGATTGAGTTTATTTAATGTTCTTTTTTTCTGTTTCCTCGCAAATGTGTTAAAAAACGTCGTACGATATACGTGCGTATTGATTATAACCATCTTAACGCACTAATATCGTAATGTACTATAATAACAATATTTGTGGAGAAAAATAGACGTTAATATATAAAAGAAATACAATAAATGACAACATACTCGTGCCAAAAAAATAAATCGATTCTTTTTAAATCGTTCATTTTGTAAACACTGGGTTTATTTAGATTTTTACTTTGCTGAAATCTGAATGTGTAACTCAAATACGATCATAATTAAAAAATTGTAAAGCGCTAAAAGTATTATTAAGTTGAATATGAACTCACCACACTGGGGACAGGCTCGGCGGCCGCACCGTCAGTCTCTACGAACTTGGTCATGGCGGCAAGCGTCCTCTCACCATTGTAGTCGCGTACCTACAAAATAAACATTATTATTTTATATACTTAAAATAGATAATTATATGCAGTAGAACTACATACGTATAATATATTTGACAACTAATCACAGAAAACATCATACAACTCCTTAACGTTGGGATCGATATAAAAAATTAAGATTCCATTCATATTTTGCTATGATGATTTCTATTAATATTTTTCTTTCTTTCGATAATGACTGGATAACATAGGCATCCCCTAAGACTTCGGGATTCAAATCCTCCCTCCTAAGACACTCCTTAATGTCATACTAGCTGTGGCCCGTAACTTCGTACCCGTGGAATTTAGAAATTAAACCTTGACAAAGTATACATAATTGAACCATTGAAAAAATCCGTATTAAAATCAGTCGCGTAGTTTTAAACACATAAGCTCATACAAAAATAATGACTTTGTTTTATAATAATTATGTCAAATATAATACCAAAAACATCAAAATTTAACAAATTTATTGAATTTCGTCTCAAACCAAGAAATGAAAAAAATATATAAACCTACACCTGAACACAGAAACACTCCTTTTTGGAAGTTGGTTAAAAACAATAAATAGAGAAGTATGACTAAAGACATTTTTAATAATTTGTCTAATCCACATACCTGGTTATCCTTGGTGTACAGTTTGATGGTAGGGAACGATGTGATCTTGGTGTGTTCCAGCTCGTTGGCTGTCGCGTCTATCTTAGCGATAACTACGTCATCGTCCTTCTCGAAATGTTCACCCAACTTCTCGTAGATAGGAACTAACTGTTTGCAGTGTCCGCACCTGTACAATAAAAATATTTTAGAGTGAAAACAAAAACATAATCAATTTTTTTCTCCTCCTCCAGCCTAAAAACGTCCCATTGTTTGGGCACGGGTCTAATAGCGGAATAGCATAGGTAATAAATAAAAACTTAAAAGATATTGCGAGTTGGGTACCCGCATAATGCGTTCCTTAACATTATATATTAAAATCGTATTCATTGTCATATACAAAAATCACATTTAGCCCCCCATAAAAGATCGTATTTAGCCCCCCCCCCCCATAAAAGATCGTATTTAGCCCCCCCCCCATAAAAGATCGTATTTTTTTGCAATTTTGTTTTTTTTTTCTAAGACAGACAGCGGTAGCGGTTACCTGTTCAAAAGGTGCTCATTTGTACCCAAAAGGTTATTTTTGAGTACAAAACCCCAAAAAGTGCTTTAAAAGAATTCTATAGAGCCGTTTATTATACTTCTTTATTTAGACAAATACAGAGTTGTTTATACCGCTTAATTTAGACAATATTCCAGAGAAATCTCAACAACATCCAATTTACTATGACGTCAACCGAATATTAAAGTTATGATAACATTTTGTAAGTAAATGTGTTGGAGTTATATTAACATAATGTTGCAAATGACAATGTTCCACGTCGCCCACGACCTAAATACATAGTGATACTACATAGAATTAATAGCGACCCACTGAATAACAGCTAACGAGTCGACACTTGTATCAATAATAGAGAGCACAATATTATAGATATTATATAATATTTACTTAGACTATTCAAGTATTCGAGTATAGTAGACTAGCCTCGTGGTCGAGTGGTTCATGTAGCGGACTGCCGATTAAGAGGTAGCGGGTTCGATTCCCGCTCGGGACAATCATTTGTGTGATTTTTCTCATTGTCATATAAATGTGTAATGTAATTGTACTGCGTCTGGGTGTTTCTATGTATTATAAGTATGTATTTACAAAAGAAAAGTAGTATATGTAGTCTATCCGTATTCTGGTACCCATAACACAAGCATATAAGCTTAGCTTGGGACCAGAGGACGTTGTGTGAAATGTCCATGAATATTTATTATTTATTTATTTATTCAGAAACACTTTGCTGACTCATTCAACTCCGCGACTCATTTGTTCAAATAAAAGTACTTTTCACGTTTTCACGGATTAAGAGTTTTAGTTTAGTGGCTTTAAGCTGGCCGAGGGATGTGGCCATAGACTATACATTTCGTAAGTCTTTGTGTTTAGAAATTTATTTCTTCGGGATTTCATTGTCTTTCAATTCAAGAATTTTTAAAATCTATTGTTAATTTTTTTTTAAAGGAAGTCACAGCTACATAGAATGGGACTCGCCGACGAAGGGTTTTGAACTATCATCATAATCATGTCATCAAAATCATTATTAAACTGAAATATGTTGTATGTATATCCCTTACATGTATTTACTGCATTTCTATTTTTAACAATTTTTGTTATACATAGAAACAACAAATATACGTGTCATCATCTATGATTTGTTACGGAACAACAAATATCTACAAAATATTTAAGAAATAGTCTAATTTGGTTACTGTTAGCACGACCGCAATAAGCTCAGTTGGCAGAGCTACGGAACGATATTCCGAGGTCGTGGGTTCAAGTCCCGCTTGCGGTAATCACTTTTTCCACCACAATTTGATTTATTATTTAAGAAATATTTGATAAATCTTAAGAAAAAGTTGTTGTCACTAAAAACTTTAGGTAATGTTTCATTTAACCGCAATAATTTAACAATTTTACAAAACAATGTCTTTAATTGAATAAATGTAACAATAAGCTGCATAATTAACTCACCATGGTGCATAGAACTCAACAAGGACCTTCTTGTTCTCATCAAAGACAACCTCATCGAAGTTGGTGGCAACGAGTACCTTGACAGGATTGGCGGCCCAGTCTGAAGGTAGGTCTTCACTTAACAAGTGTTGTTTCAATGTACCAGCAAAGAATGATTGAATGAATTCCTGTTGAAAAAAAATATTTACTTAGTTTAAACTAATTGGGCTAATCGTGAGAATAACAGCTGATGTTTTCTTTGTTGTACCTGCCTTGGCAACTGAACAGGCGAATTTTGTAAATGTATTTCCCATGTAAAAATGACTACTTAAACCAGCTACCAATTCGTGTAGTACAGTAGACCAAAGAATTAAAATAGCAACAGAATGCCTATTTCATGTACTTCTTCTTCTCCAGCCTAATTACGTCCCACTGTTGGGCACGGGCCTCCTCCACTTTGGGAGGGATTATGGTCTACTGTGCCGCGCTGACCAGGCGCGTTGGCACAGGGTTTATTTTTGAGTTTTCCGTCTCTCACAGAAGATGTTATCTGTGTGCAATATCCCTTAGCTGACTTTTACAACACCCTTGGGAGGAGATGGGGTGGTGACACTTGTATTCTTAATCCGTCACCACACGGATAGAAATTTCATGTACACCACACATATAATGTAGGAAAATATCTGTACAGAATAATGGAATATTTATGAGCTGTTAAGAATAAAATAAAATCTACTCTGATGTTTTTTTAACTATGAAAATTTTATAGATATTTATTAAAAGCAAATTAATGCAGAGAAAAATAACAAACCAAAAATTACATAAATCAACATAAATATTTCTTTGCAGTTAGAAAATATGTAAAAGACAAACTTTATCTTAAACGAAAGTAGGTACGTAAAAATTATTGTTACTTTTTATCAGTTAATAGGTGTGAATGTAAATATCATTACGTTATAAGTGTGATAACTAACGTAATAGATTGGACGGCTAGAAAATTATAATCGTTGTCGGTGTTACGAATCAATTACGATATTAAAACAAACAGGCGATATGCGGTTGAACTTTACCGTTATAATATATGATTGTTCTACTCGGTAACTACTTATGTATGCATAGCTTGTTAGTAAAGCCTATATCGCGTTGATACAACGAGTAGCTAAATAAATATTAATGGACATTCCATGTAAACACACATTAATATCTTTTCTTTATTTTTTCAGCACATTTTTATTGAAATTTTGGCCAGAACAGAAAGACACGCTTTGTGACGTATTGGAACCCACAGAGCCATATTTTGTACAAGTGACTCTGGACACATTACGATATATGCTATAAAAATATGACGGAGCAGGAACTATAGAGGCCCTATTTCATATTTTTGTACTTATATCCTAGGTTTTGACAAGGTTTGAAACAGGAAAAAACATTACGTTGCAATTTTTTTTCAAAGATCCGAGGATTTAAGTAATACTAGCCATGATTGAAAATAATTTTAATATATTTTTTTAACAACATCCACTGCTCTCAAGCTAAGCTTATATGCTTGTGTTATGGGTGTCAGAATACGGATATAAAGGTCAAGTGTCAAGTGCCAGTTGAGAGGATAATACATATAGGTACTACTTTTCTTTTGTAAATACATACTTATAGTACATAGTAACACCCAGACGCAGTACAATCATTTGCATGACATTTAGGAATCACACAAATGATTGTCACGAGCGGGAATCGAACCCGCGACCTCGTGAATGTCCGTTACATGAACCAGTCGACCACGAGACTCGTCAATATGTTTTTGTTATTCAAAGAACTGGAGAATTAGTTAATACTAGCCATGATTGAGAATAATTTTATTAGATTATGTTATACAAAGCAATAACATTGACAGTAACCGGACATGAGGTCGGCAAATAGATAACGCACGTCATCCATAATGTCATTGCACTTTATTACACTATTCGGCAAGTATGATGCGTAATCTACAGACAACAATAAATTTGGAAGAAACTGATGTTTGTAATATGGAGAGATGTGTAAGAAAAGCTAATACTGTGATAATAAAATGGAGAAACACTATTAATATATTTTGTTTTGTCTTTAGTTGTTCTAACCATAGTGAAAAATAATTGACGTTCAATTCCCGCTTGGGACAACTTATTGTGTGATATTTATAATTGTCATACAAATGTTTGTCCTGCGTCTGGATGTTTACTATGTATTATAAGTATGTGTAAGTATGTGTTTACAAAAGAACAGTAGTTTATGTATTGTATCCGTATTCTGGTACCCATAATACAAGCATAATAAGCTTAGCTTGGGATCAGAGGACGGTGTGTAAACAAAAAAAATATATATATATAAATATTTACAGAAATTCATGAGATTTTTCGCAATAATTTTTATTTATATATAACTTGTACTTATAAATTTAATAAAAAATTAAATATATAATTACGCCGAGTGGGATTTCACTAGGTTCATCAAACTTAATAATGAACGCCTAGTTTCTGACTTTTTAAGAGAGCATGTTTATCTTGCCTATTTTAAATAAACATATTTAACTTTGACATAATCCCGGAGAGAAATCGAAGACATCTAATTAGAAGATAATAATAGAAAATGTCTCTCCGTGTGGTGACGGATTAAGAATACAAGTGTCACCACCCCATCTCCTCTCAAGGTTGCTGTAAAAGTCAGCTAAGGGATATTGCACACAAATAACATCTTCTGTGAGAGACGGAAATCTCGAAAATAAACCCTGTGCCAACACGCCTGGTCAGCGCGGCACAGTAGACCATAATCCCTCCCAAAGTGGAGGAGGCCCGTGCCCAACAGTGGGACGTAAATGGGCTGGAGAAGAAGAAGAACAGGTAATGATAATATGTTACCTCAACAGCGTTAGCGGATAGTTCGTCGCTGGCAGGTTTGTATTTAGCCATATCCTGTTCTAAAGCAATAAGGCGGGCAGATGGCACTTCTTCCTTCTTCATGCCGAAGAACTCCAAGATTCTATACAAGAAATAAATTTAATTACTTCCATGAACATTACCATTACGTGTGGTAACAACTGCACATATCGTGACAATAGAATTTTATATAGGTACTAGCTGTCCCGGCAAACGTTGTTTTGCCAAACTAAAAAAAAAAATTTGAAAAATAGATGTTGGCCGATTCTCAGACCTACTGAATACGCATGTAAAATTTCATAAAAATTGGTCAAGCCGTTTCGGAGGAGTACGGTAACTAACCTGTGACACGTGAATTTTATATATAAGACTAGCTGATACCCGCGAATTCATACGCATGAAATTTAGAAAATTTTCCCCCTATTTTTCACTTCTGCTACGCTCCTATTGGTCGCAGCGTGAAGTATACAGCCATAACCTTCCTCGATAAATGTACTATCAAACACTGAAAGAATTTTTCGAATCGGCCCGGTGTTTTCTGAGATTAGCGCGATCAAACAAACAAACTCTTCAACATTATGATATTAATACAGATATTATGGTACCCCTTTTCGTTGTGATAAATCAAGCGCAGTGATAGATAAATACTGAAGGAATAAAAAGTAACATACCTCTGGTGTTCATCCTCATCAGCATCAATGGCAACGCTCATGATTCTGTCACGGTAGTTCTTGGCTACAGGCTTGATCTCCTCAGTGTATTTCTCAAAGTCACCATTTTTCTACAAACAATATAAAAAAAGTTGAACACACAAGAATACAAATCAATGTACCTACGTTACGACTAGACTAACGACCGTGATGAGGTCATTGAACTACGCTTACGATTTACACGCGTAAATATTTACGGAATAATTATCATACATTTACTTTTACTTAGAAGCATTTATTTTGAAAAAGGAAAATTACATTTATTTTATATGAATATTTTATTTTTTATTTACCAGTTAGCAAGATATAGACAAGGCTATATGGTCAAAAGTCACCAAATGGCGGACCACCGACTGACATTTAGATAGCTATAGTATAGTAGCATTTAGAAGTATAGCTGTTGCCCGCAACTTCGTACGAGTGGAATTTTAAAACGAAACCTTAACAAATTATACGAAAAAGCCATCCGCTTCAACCACTATCTATTAAAAAGAACTGCATCAAAATTCATTGCGTAGTTTTAAAGATATAAGCTCACATAGAGACATACATATTATTATAATAAGTAAAGATATAGAATATATTTTTATATTATGTAAAGATTTACACTTTGTTTCGACTATTACCTTACGAACGGCGACAGTAATCAATTTTTAAGGAATAGGAATAATAAGGCTACTAAAGATTTATGACCGCACAGTTTGACCCATGGTACAGACATAGTATTGGTGGATAAAATCAATTATCTCTTTTAGTTCCATTCAAAAAAAGCACAACGGTAATACAACGGTGAAATAATGACCTATTAATCTTCATCGCCTTAACAAATACTTTTTTTTAATAGTATCAGAAGTGAAAAGGTTAAGCCAAAAAGGGTTTATTGACCGCGGCCTTAGGCAGATCATGACGAACAGTGAAAGTTCATTACACGCGAGACATTTCGCTAAAACCATTACTAGGCTTACTCACTTGCCTTTCATACATCATTGTGAAAGTATATAACTCGTCTAACTACTTTCGAGTTACAGATGCGTAGTAGCATCAATGTATTAGTATTTAATCTTAAGAGGATACCAAATTAGCTTCGTGCATTTTTCTATGTACGAAGTTTTCATTTTTATTTTAGAATTAAAACAATTTACATACTAAAAGAACCATGTTGTAGACTTGTAGTTGTAGGCATAAAGGCGACAGGTGATAACTAAGTACTTCAGCAAAACTGGTTTTAAATATCACTCTATAGATAGAGTATCATATAATACCTCTATTTAATAATAATTTATGCATTTTTTTTAAGTTATGAATAAAATATGATTCAATCTAATATATAAAATTCCCGTGTCACAGTGTTAGTTACCGTACTCCTCCGAAACGGCTTGACCGATTTTTATGAAATTTTACATGCGTATTCCACTGAATACGCGGTCTGAGAATCGGCCAACATCTATTTTTCAAACCTTTTTTTTTAGAAAAGCAAAACTACGTTTGCCGGGACAACTAGTATTATATAAAGATTTTAAATAATACTTTAAAATTATATTCATAAAATCATTGTGACAAATTAATACGTCATTTATTTTATTTCAAAACTTTATCTTTACTTATTATAAAGCAAAATCGTTATTTTTTTTATTTCACACTTTAAATAGGTACATTAATTGTACAAAGGCGGAATTAATGCCACAGGCATTTTCTTCCAGTCAACCTTTAGATGGTGCAGAGAGCAAAGGTACAGATAGGTGTGATCGATCAAAGAGAATTTTTTTGTATGTATTTTCCTATGAGAGCTTTTATCTTCAAATCTATAACTACGCAACGGATTTGAATGCGGTTTTTTTCTTAATTGATAGTATGTTTCAAGAGGATGGCTTTTTTTATAATTTATTAAGTATTAGTTTCAAATACCACGAGTACGAAGTCGCGGGCAGCAGCTATATTAAATAAAATATAAATATGTCTCTTTTTCTAGCAAGATTATGGCAAGACAAAAAAGATTTAAGTTTTAGCAACAAGATGATATCTAGTTTATCAAACGTGTGACTTTTTTTTGTTTGATTGATCAATCATATAAGAAAATTACTATAAAGAACTGGTTTCTATCTTCCAAACAATTACGGAAGAAATGTTGCAGTACAAAATTGAGAGTTTCATTCACTATCCTTAGTTATTATTAAGTATTATTATTTAGTTATCATTTTCCTGCCCTCATCCACTGCCGAATCAAAACAGGCCTGTAGCAAACTCTATTAAAGGCCTTCTGAAACCTTATCGGCCTATATGTGTAAGAAATAATAACATTTCTGAATGCTAGGCCCCAAATGATGTGGGGCCCGTACCATTTGCTACTCTGTGTATGGTTAATCCTATGCCCTCATCCTATTACTTAACAGTAGTCAAAACATGTAATTTTCTTCTCTTTAAGTAAGACATCATATTAATTTAATTACTAGCTGATGCCTGCTACTCCGTACACATGTAATTTTAGATCCCCATATATTTTGTCACCGTTTAAACATTCCCTAGACTTTCACGAGTATTTCAACACTTAAATCACCAAAATCGACCCAGCCTTTCGCAAGTTTTAGCAAGACTAACGAACAGCAATTGATTTTTATATATATACTAGCTGACCCGGCAAACGTTGTTTTGCCATACTAAAAAAAAAAAGGTTTGAAAAATAGATGTTGGCCGATTCTCAGACCTACTGAATGTGCATGTAAAATTTCATAAAAATCGGTCTAGCCGTTTCGGAGGAGTACGGTAACTAACACTGTGACACGTGAATTTTATATATTAGATTAGATTAGATAATTTTACTAGTGAATATTTAGACTAGAATATAAATATAATAATTGTTTATTATTAGTAAGCTATAGGTATGTATTTGTTGTTGATATTATTAAAAAAAAAAATGCCAAAAGAATAAAATCAAGACCAAAATCACTAAAATCGGCCTAGCCGTTCGCGAGTTTTAGCGAGACTAACGAACAGCAATTGATTTTTATATATAAGATTAGATTAGATAATTTTACTAGTGAATATTTAGACTAGAATATAAATATAATAATTGTTTATTATTAGTAAGCTATAGGTATGTATTTGTTGTTGATATTATTACTATTATTAAATTAATAGCAACTGTCAGTAATACTTTCTGCACCTACCAATGATTGCATGGTAGAGAATGCCCTACTAGGCTAGTCTGTCATTGTACAAGTTAATAGCCATTACCAACATTTTTATATTTAACTACCCACATCGGGTCATTTTTATTTATTTTAATAATTTACTGTTCTCAAAAGTGATTTGTTGTCTTCTTGAGAAATAAACACCCGTATTCACAAACAATATTTACTTAAGTAAGTACTTAAGTGTTGATGCACTGTGCAAAGGGTAACACTTCTCAATGCGTTCCGTTCATTGAGCCTTTGTATTCATAGACAAAACTTAGCTATGCCTTCAGTTTAACAAACGCATAGTGCACTTCCACTTAAGTATTGTTTGTGAAATGATTTTGCTACCCCTGTACGTCCATGCCTACTATGAGACCTCACGTTTGTGAATACGGGTGAAAGACCTTTGAACCGAACGTTTATGCATGAAGTTTAATAAATAAATAATAACTTACCTTTGACAGGAACAGAAGGAGGTGGTATTTGATTTGTCCACCGAAGATCTTGGAGGCTGTTTCATGTGAGAACTCAACAATGGTAGGCATACTCTGAACAAACACCCATGTCTTGAACACATCCTCATTGAATGTCTCACCTTCAAACTTCACTTTAGGTTCTTCAAACTGTAACAAATGTTATTATTAATTGTCATTACCAATATTAAAGAGGTATTTAGACGTATCAATGAATGATTTATTTATTATTTAGAAATCGAACCCACACCCTCGTTAAGGGACTGCCAGTTGACGAGGTCGCGGGTTTGTTTCTAAAACAGGACAATCATTTGTGTGATCTCTATTATAATTGTCATACAAATGTTTGTACTACGTCTGGGTGTGAAAAAGAAAAGTAGGATGTGTATTCTACCTGTATTCTGGTATCCATAACACAAGCAATATAGGCTTAGCTTGGGACCAAAGGACGATGTGTGAAATGTCCATGTATGTATATTAATCATAGAGGTTTCACTATCAATTCACACAACATGTATCAATGCTTTTATCTCTTCATATTTATTACTTTGTATCAATCAGTTCTACTAACATATTGTAATTAGGTATAAGTTAAATATTTTTAAATACAAAGTTCAAAATGAACGACAATATGTTATCAATTCTAACAAGCTCCTATTTTTACAGAAACTCGCTGTTGGTCACAACTTTGTATAGGGTGGAAATTAGAAAGAAAACTTTAACACATCATACAAATAAAAGTGCCTCTTGAATCCACTCTATCTATTTAAAAAAAACTGCATCTAAACTCGTTACGTAGTTTTAAAGGTTACAGCTCACATAGGTTCTTCTCAGATATTTATTATTGCGTCATTATATTGCGTCCTGAACCGATGGTAGGGAAAAAATATTTGGATTTGTAATAAGCACATAATTTTCTCTAAAAAAATTATGTCTACATGATTAAATGATTTTTTCATTTTCATAGGGACAGAAATAACAACTCTGTTTTATAATAAGTAAACAATAGAATAAAATTAAATAGTATACTGCATAATGTTCTCCAAAATAGTCCAACATTTAATTCCAAATTGATTTCACAATTATGTTATCACCCATTCTATTAGTCATTCTATTCTTAGGAAAACACATTAATATGATAATCAAATATAACTGTATAGATAGCAATAATATTAAATGTAATATTTTCAATTTGATTGGAATGTTATTGGAATATAAATAAATATACTATATAAGGAGTTGTGTGGTGTAAGTTTGGTAATTTGTTTTAACTATTTGGACGTAGTTATGCAAAATGGATCCAATCCATAACAACCGGTTTTAGAGGTTACTGTCACTATAGTTATCTATACATCCAATTAGATATATGCAAAAAATATCCAAGCCGCAATGTACCTAATTTCTAATAAAAAACACATAGACATTCAAATGAAAGTATGGTCTTCTTATTTTAATATATCAATTTTACTAAAACTCCTATGTTCACAAAAGTAAGTTTTTGTGGCTGGATAAATTTTGCATAACTACGTCCAATTATGGACAACATCCTTTGGCCCTAAGCTAAGCTTATTTGCTTGTTATGGGTACCAGGATATTATCTTATACCAGAATAGTATATTTATTTGTTCTTTTTGCAATCTGTTCCTACAAACATTGAGCAAATGATTTGATATAATTTTAAAGTAGTAGTTATCTTATTGATATCAGTAAGTATATTTTGTAAATTCATACTTAAAATACAAAGAACACACCCATTATAAGGTAACTAGTAAATAACATATTTAAGTAAAATAATTACTTACGTTCTTGTATAGAACAACATCATCATCTTGTGCGTCTAATTCAGCAATAACTTTCTCATCAGAGACAACAGCAAAGACCTGGTCATCAACACCACTTGCAACACCCAAGAAAGCCTTAGCCTTTTCAGATGTCTGGTCCGAGAAGAAACCAAACACAATCACATTGTTAGCACCAATAAGCTCCTTAGCCTGTTCAGCTGAGGTTACTTCGATTGCTGGAGGTCCAGTCTTCTTCTTCAACCAACTAACAATGTCATCAGCTTGACGACCACCTGCAAATTAATAAAAAGGTTAATTTTGTGACAAGTATGCATTAGACATAATTCTTGTATAAAAACTTATTTCAATCACCTATAAAGAATTTTATGAGGTGTTGTTATAGACTTTTATCAATGTTGAAAAATCAATTACACAGTCATTAAAAATTTAATGTGCACTAGCTAATTAACTTCTATAGATGGTAATTTACACGAGAAATTAAGCAAAATACCTGAGTAGTCAATAGGGTTTCCGTTCCTGAAGAATTTGAGAGTTGGATATCCTCTGACGCCATAGTTTTCGGCGAGATCCTGTTCTTGCGTGGCATCTACTTTAGCCAACTTGATAGGCGACTCTTCCTCGGCCAGTTTGGTAGCGGCCTTGGCATATTCAGGTGCAAGTGATTTGCAATGACCACACCATGGTGCATCTTAAATAAAAAAGTTAAAACAAATTTATCGCACCGGCAAGCACGTTTGATCTTTGCATGCCGGTTCGTTGGCATGTCAAAGTATCACAAGGAAAAAATATGTTACCAGCACGTGTAACGTAACAAATACAAAAAATATTTAAAGAAATGCGGTAAAATATAATAAAGACAAAAGACTTACAGAATTCCACTAAAATGAAGTTGTTGGCCGAAATAACACTATCGAAATTAGACTTGGAAAGTACGAGGACATTGTCTTCAGTGGGAACTTCATCGGCAAAAGCGGCGCCCAAAAGAGCTATCGCTGTAAATAGGATTAGTTTCATTTTGGAAAGTCAGCACTCCACAAACCCGCACGGAAGACAAAACTCTACAAAACAAAATGCCGAAAAATTGCCACTTCATTCACTCCCGTCTCACTTGACGTGGCAGCGTCGATCGTGTGTATTGCTGTGATTGGTTGGTTATTTTTTTTTGAGGTTGCCAAGGGCAGCCAACATAAAAATCTAATGCATTCAAAAATAAAAAGTACCACCCAACTTTTGATATTTAAAATTATGTAAAAAAATGTTAACTAAAGATTTTTGAACCTTATCAATTCATATGAATAAACAATATTACAAACAAATGACTACTAGCTATAGTAGCTGTACCTATATGACAGTGAGTCTTATTAGTTGCCATCAAGGTTCGATTTTGAGTTCTAATTATAACTACATACATAGTAACAGTAACTATCCCATAAAAGCGGCTGAAACCGAATGGTTTTGTTATAGAAATCGCACAGGGAAATTTTATTCTTCAGTTGTCATCTGACGTATGGTCTAATAATGTACTCTGTAAAAAAACATTTGTTATTTATCTATGCTTTATGGTAATCTGTCAAAATATGTAAACAATGCGAAATGAAAACAGCTGATAATTTAAAAATTTTTGCTTGTTTTCTTTTTCAAAACTGAATTATAGTGTATACAATTATGGTATGTTATTTATTATTATACTCCTCCAATGATGTCGGGGGGCTGAGTCGTTCCTTTGAAATTCTTAGTCGATAATGTGTATCAATTACCTATATTAATATGCTTCCTGGCAATCCTGGCACAGCTTTCTGGGGTGTGCTTCAACTTCTCCAGTAATTAGAGCGGCAATGTATGTGTTGACCTGTGCAGTCTTGCAGTCAAGAATTCAAGGTTTGTTTGTATTAATGATCAGTGGTTGCCATGTTCAATTCACAGGTTCTCTCTACAACCTATAACTAAGCTTACTTCTCTAAAGAAGAAAACATGATAACCAAGAAATCTAATTTAAATAATTTTATTTCCATTGAGGGAAATAGCACCTAATTAAAAAAAAATTGTTACTAATTCAATCCCATACTCTTTTTTCATCATCATCAGTAGGGGGTAGGCAGAGACTATAGAGAGCTGTTACGATCCAAACACACTTCCTTGTACACCAAAATTGTATAACTGAAGAATTTTTCTATTTCAATTTTAAGGTTAAAAAATTGCCATGGCAGCTGCACTGCAGCAGCTCACAAAGTACTCACTAAGATTTAGACAAATATATTTTTTTTTTCCATCTTCTTTATTGAGTGTGAAAATTAAGATTCTGTATAAACAATAAAAGTGTTAGTTAATCACTTCTAAAGACAAGCGAAAGGCTTTTGGTTATTAACAGGACCACAAAATAATTCAAGTGACCTTACACTTGACTTACCTATTGGGCAGTCTCCCAAAAGGTTGACTGGCAACATAAAGAAGTTCGCAGAATGGGATTGGATGTATTTTTTATTTTTTAGGGTTCCGTACCCAAAGGGTAAAAACGGGACCCTATTACTGAGACTTCGCTGTCCGTCCGTCCGTCCGTCCGTCCGTCCGTCCGTCTGTCACCAGGCTGTATCTCAAGAACGGTGATAGCTAGAGAGTTGAAATTTTCACAGATGATGTATTTCTATTGCCGCTATAACAACAAATACTAAAAATAAAATGAAATAAATATTTAAGGGAGGCTCCCATACAACAAACATGATTTTTAGGGTTCCGTACCCAGTATCTCAAGAACGGTGATAGCTAGACAGTTGAAATTTTCACAGATGATGTATTTCTATTGCCGCTATAACAACAAATACTAAAAATAAAATAAAATAAATATTTAAGGGGGGCTCCCATACAACAAACATGATTTTTAGGGTTCCGTACCCAGTATCTCAAGAACGGTGATAGCTAGACAGTTGAAATTTTCACAGATGATGTATTTCTATTGCCGCTATAACAACAAATACTAAAAATAAAATAAAATAAATATTTAAGGGGGGCTCCCATACAACAAACATGATTTTTTTACCGTTTCTTGCTCGATACTAATAACATTGCCTTATGTTGCATAGATAATGGTACGGAACCCTTCGTGCGCGAGTCCGACTCGCACTTGACCAATTTTTTATTTTTATTTTTTCCTGATTTTATTTGCCATCAGTCATGTGACTATAATCAAATGAGTTTTAGTTATAAATGGTGTTTGCGTGAACATAGACCAATGCCCTATTCATGAAATCAAGGGAATATATGTTTCCTTTTAAGTCTCTTTATATTGCTGCCACACAATAGGGCTTGTGCCAGTGGGTTTGCATGAACAGAGAGTTTAGTTCTATACATGTTCTTATAGCGTTCAGCTTCTTCAAAGATGGTGGATATTTGAAGGTACTCGTGGATTTCACTGTTCCGGGCATACCACGGTGAACTAGATATAACTCTCAAGATGGCGTTTTGTGCTCTCTGGAGACGTTGGATATTGGATTTGCTGGCAGACGACCACAAGTGTATACCATAAATCCATATTGGTTTTAGTAGGGCAGTGTAAACGAGGAGTTTATTGTTCAAAGATAAGGCTGACTGTTTGCCTAATAGCCAGAGTAGATTCTTGAAACGGAAGTTAATTTCGTCTCTTTTCTTGGCAATGATTGGGATTGGATGTGGAAGGCGCAGGATCGTGTATTGTGACCCGAATTGGGAGAGGCTTATGACCAGCGGTGGACTACAATAGACTGATTAATTTGATTTAAATTATTAAAATTCATATCATCTGTAATTATATGCTATACATATACAGAGTGTGTATATTTAACGTATTTTTTATTTTATTTTATTACGTTGGCACATTTCACATTCCATTCAATACAATTTTTTTCATTAAATCAGTACATGATCAAAATAAATAACATAGACAAACGTTCGTAAATCACAAAAGCTGGCACCGATACCAAAACTATTACAGATTTATTTTAGAAGTTTTAATATTGGACAGTTTCCAATTTTTGCACTAGTGGCCTTCCTTATTATTGCTTGATTGTGAACAGTTCCCTTATTGCCTTCGGTAATTATTACAAGTGTTAGAAAAAGGTAAGTTCATATGAAATATTTTTTTTATTACTTAGGTACTGGTAATAAATGCAAGACGTGTGAATAACATAAAAATATGTAGGCAAGAATCTAATATGTAGTAAAAAAAATCGTGATAAGTCTGCATAATGTGAGTTTATTTTCGTTTTATGTTATAGTGAAATAGGTATATTATTTCAATATTTTGCAATAATAAAACTTAAAGTGAGGATAATATTGTTGTTTACCCAATGTGTTTAACAAACTAAATATGGAATACATTAATAGTAACTGTGATTATAGTTTCACATCGTAATTTTTTTAAGCTCTGGAAGAGTGTTGCCCCTCTCACTAGCCTGAATTGAAAGTCCCCAACAGAGAATTTATACTATGAAATTAAAATAAATAATAATCTACAGCGTCATCATCATCATATTTACGACTTCACGTGCCTTTACGCAGAGGCGTATTTTGAAAACTAGCGCCCTGGGATATATGATTTGACGCTCCAGGCCAATTTAATTAGCTGCCCTATAAATTAATAGAGATAGAGCAAAATTTTATACTTGAAGGCTTTTGCCACCCTTCTCAGTCTGGCCGCCCCGGGCCATGACCCCTATGGCCCTAGGGTAAATACACCTCTGCTTGTATGATTACTGAAATAACTTTCACCCTGTAGATGCACAGATATAGAAAAAAAGTCTAGCAAATAGAGCTGTAGGCACTCGTAAATATCCGTTTTATTACAGTTATGTTACATAAATTATCATTTTAATAATAATTTATGTATCTACTTAGTAACTCCCTTTTGAATCATAATAAATCAATCTTAAAATCATGCTATTAAATTCAGCAATAAAGTAATTATGTTATAGCAAATTATTTTAAAACATTTACAATTTCATTCTTAACACTGCTTCCATGCATAAATTTATTACCAAGCAATAACAAATGTTAATATGCTGTTAAATGTCACACTCACGGAATATAAATATTATCGCTGGAAATTTACGATTTTCTTTATGAAAATGGAATCCTGTTATGATTACAGATGCCAGAACTCACTGTAACATCCGAAATTTATGACGAGTATAATTATAGAACTAAAATTACACCAAGCACAGAAGGAAGTAAGTACCTAGTCATCCATTTTACTTAATTACCACCAAAGATTAGGGGACACCTGACGTCCACGCTAAAAGGGGCCCCGGACGTAGGAAAAGTTTCCTTTAACACACATTTTTATATAGGGCCCCTTTAAGAGGAACTACACCGCGGCACCGCTGCATACACAGATATACGCTGCTTAACGATACCAAATTATGCTCCGTACAAAAATATGGGTATCGTACTTCCCATTTTTCTTCGCGAACGTTAAACCAATTTTAATTGTTTTTACGCTTTATTATAGATGAAGAGTATATCTATGCTTCTGTCACTTTCATTTTTTCTATACATAATAACTAAAATAAATATGACCATCCGAAAATTCCGTTTTTATTGGTTTTCTTTAGGTAAAGTAGCAGCATCTATCACACATAATTTGGTAACGTTTTACCAAAAATGATATGTATGTATATTTTAATTATTTACAGATGTTATATCAGAATTTCCATTTTTATTGCCGAAACCAGGCAATGATGTTACTTTCGATCAAGACGGAGATTTAGATATTGAAAGGCCACAAAAAGAGATAATTAGGATAGGTAAATATTAACATAATGTGCCAATTTTATAACGTGAAGGAAATATTATTAAAATTGGTAATAACGTGTTGTAGAGCATAGTTCAAAAACGAAAATCGCGCTAGTTGGCTTGCAAGTATGGAGAGGCGCATTTTTGCTTGGTGATTGGCTGATCCATCTCGGTATAAAGGGTGAATTAACAAACAAATGCGTGTTAGAACTGGGTGCTGGAACTGGACTCACCAGTTTTATAGCTGCTGTATATGCAAAGAAAGTTATTTGCACCGGTAAGAATCATATCCGTTCAACAGACTGACAAACCGACTTAGTAGTTTTTTAGGTAAAATATTTTATTAAGTGGTTTTAAGGGTTCCGTATCAAAAGGTAGAACGGGATCTTATTGCTGAGTTGTCCGTCCGTCTGTCTGTCACCAGGCCTGTATCACTGGAACAGTGATAGCTAGTGTTACTTGATACTCTTAGACATGACTATGACGGTATGACGAATTTATTAGGACAATTATGGTACGGAGCCCGTTGTATGCGAGTCCAACTCGTACTTGGCTGCCAAAATAGTTAAATAGTAGAATAGTTTTCATTGAAGCCCTTCAATGAAAACTATTAATAAATAAGGATTTTATGTCGAGAATTCTGTTCCAAAATAGTTGACGATAACAGCTGAACGGGTAGGGTTGTTAAGAGAAATTTATTTTTAATAGGTACGTAACCATAAATTGCACAAATTTTTTGTTAACGCTTTACAGATATTGATATTGGTGGAATCTTAGATTTAATAAGGCAAAATTCAAAGTATAATAGAAATTTGATAAAATCTCAGTTTAAAGTAATTCCATTAGACTTTACTGATACTGCATGGAGTCAAACACTTTTAAATGATATAAAACAAGCAGATATTATTATTGCAGCTGATGGTATGTATAAACCGTTTTCTTACCTAGTAAGCAAAGTTTTTACATTATAGAACAATATCATCATCCTCCTGCCCTTATCCCATTATTTGGGGTCGGCGCAACATGTCTTTTTCTTCCATAGTCTTCTATTAGCCGTCATGTCTGTGTCCGTGTGTGTGTTTCTTTCATGTCCTCTTTCACACAGTCCATCCATCTTTTCTTAGATCTTCCTCTAGACTTTTCCCTCCACATTTATACTCGGAACTCTCCTATCGACATTACTTTCCTCTCGTCTCATGACATGGCCATACCAGGACATCCGCTCATTCTTCAATTTTTCTGTCATTTGGCATCACTTTCAGACTTCCTCATATATATTCATTCCTTATTTTATCCATTCGCGTGACGCCACACATCCATCTCAACATTCGCATCTCCGCAACGTGCATTCGTCTTTCATCCATCCCTTTTGTTGCCCACAATATATTTATCAGAATTTCATCTATTTTAAGCTCTGTTAATGTTCTTTTTTAGTTATTTATGACGATGATGTCACGGCAGCGTTCATAGCGACTATACAGAAGATTCTAAATACTCAGCCACCGAAAACTCTGTATATTGTACTAGAAAAGCGCTACGTATTTACGATAGAACACATGGATTCTGTTGCCCCATGCTACGAAACATTCCTCCATCTACTTGACAAAGTCAAGTCAGAAAATACACATTCCACGTGGACCATACAACAACTACCCCTTGATTTTCCAAAATTCTTTACATATGATCGCGTTAAAGATTTAGTTCTATGGAAATTATCTTCCACTTTAAGTTAATAAGTATGTTAAAGTTAAATATAATTTATTTTTCAAGTTATGTCGATCTTTTTATTAAAAAACCTATGAACCTTGTACTTAGTCTTTATTTAAATTTAGTATCCCAAATGCCACAATATCTTTGTACTACTGAGCTTAAATACAAATTGATTCGATTTAAATAAAATACGCTAGACAAATGCATATAAATTTTAACATACAAAACATATTAATGAAAATAAATAATATTAATTTAAACCATTTTTGTAAAATCTTTCATAGTCGTGCACTTCTGTACCCACTAACATAAACCTTTATTAATTTAAGTTTAAAGCTATTTCTGTGTTGGCCAAAATTCGTTGTATTTGGTAAGAAAAGTTTTCCTTAGTTCAGAGTTCCTGGCTTGTTGATCCTTCTCCTTGCTGAGGGTCTCGACGCTTTGTCCTACGCACAAGTCGCCCGTAAAGTGAATAATAACAACGTGCGTGTTGAAAGTCACATTTTTGTCTGGGTACTGCTTGGTGTAGTTGTGCGCGCCAAAATCCATCGTGAATGGTAATAGCTCATCTGTGACAATAATAACTACACTAGACTATTACAATAAACACTAGTAGTACAGAGGCGTATTTTCCAAATTAGCATCCCAGGCCATTTGATTTGAGACCCCGGGTCAATATAATTAGCAGCCCCATAAATTATTATGGATAGAGCAAAATTGTAAACTTGAAGGCTTTCGCCGCCCTTCTCAAGCTGGCCGCACCGGGCCATGGGCCCTATGGCCCTGGGAAATACGCCTCTGACACCTATGAAGTTTTAAGAGTTGAAATATGCTATTACCAGCATTGCAATCATCGACACCTTGCTCAGAAGAATCTCCCGTGCACTCGGGTCCACATCGACCGTCCTTTAGGATACCACGCATCGTAGTTAACTTACTGATCGCTTTCTCATTGCTCTTACTATTCTGATGATTTTTATGTTTGTCTATGTTACGTAAAAGCTTTTTCATCTAGAAAATTAAGACATAAAAATGAGTAATTTAAATGCATGTAACAGAAACTTATTAACATGCGTCGTTCAGAGAAAATTCAAGTAGGACAAACTAATACAGCTAAAAACAAATCGATTTTGTTGATCTATTTACTTAATTCATGGCTGACCATAGTCGCTTAAACAGCTGGAAGCTCTAATCGGAAAAGATTTGATTTATGATACCATACCGCCTTTGATATTTTTTTAGGAGGATCTGCATATGATTTCTTCGGTTCTCCAGGATTGCTTCCAACGACGTATAATGTATTTTTCGGGATATCAAAGTCGGAGTACACTGACGGTTGTTGTCCATCGACGTGCTCCTTCTGCCTAGAGCCGGTAGCAGATTTACTATTCGTGGGCATATAAGATGATTTCTCTGCGTTTGCTGATTGCGATTTTTGTAGTATTGGTTTATTTTTATCAAGATGTTTCTTTCGAGGGACTGTGGACTCATCCTCATTAGAAAGGCTCTCCTCTGAAGTAGATGGGAACACCTCTTTGCGGCTGATCACTTCTAAATTACACTCCTCAAGGTTTGATGCATTATCAGCATCAGTTACTTGACACAAGAGGTCTGTGGAATGTATACTTATGAATGACTTTTGTCCGGCGCACATAGGACCTTCTTCGCTCGATCCTGATGGTTTCTTAGACACTGTCACTAGAATCAAAATTGGTTGGGTTATGTTCTAGCCATTTTAAGTACCACATTATTCGTAATTTACCAGATATACACACCAGCATATGTACTGCTTTCTGTAGCGTTACAATTTAATACTTGACCTAAAAATAAACACTTGTTAGGATCTTTTAATGTATGTATTTGTATGCTGAGTACTGTGCCTATAAAGTACGCTAATTAGTAATTCGTAAAATGTATGGCACTGGGTTATTGTTACCTACCTTCTTCTTCATTTTTATTAACTGCAGCTACATCTATTCTATTTCTATCAGATAATTTGTTTGTTATCCTCGAATTTGACATAATTAAACAACAAATTTCAGTTCATGAGCTTTGTCAAATGGCTTTCCATTTTTCTCTTTATTTATTGACAGCTTGAAATTTATTTTTCAAATGTCTGTGTTGATATCAAACCTTGTAGTGAAATAAATCTATGGGCATTCGTGGTCGAGAGTCTCATGTAACGGACTGCCAAGCCGTTAACGAGTTCGCGGGTTTGATTCTAGTACGGCGCAATCATTTGTGTGATATTTAACATATTTATTAATGTCATACAAATGTTTGTGTTGTGTCAGGGTGTTTTCTATGTGTTATACGTATGTATTTAAACGAAAAGTAGTATTTGTAGTCTGTCCGTATGCTGGTATCCATAATAAAAACACTTAAGCTTAGCTAGGTACTGGTAAAGATAGGTAAATTTTAAGAAAAATAATGTTGGTGTGAACTTATTGTACCTACGCAAGGTGCGTGGGTGAGATCTCAAAATTTGAGAAAAATGTGTAATAATCGAAATAATTTCAATGAATTACATGACGATGTGTTGACTAACTCGTTTGATTTCAATTTATGACTGTTAGTTACAAAATTAGTTAAAAACAACCTTTTAAAAGTAATAGCGAACAGTGTGATAACAGCCGGTAGTGCT
Organism: Orgyia antiqua; assembly: GCA_916999025.1. NCBI lineage: Eukaryota > Metazoa > Arthropoda > Insecta > Lepidoptera > Erebidae > Orgyia > Orgyia antiqua. Next base: position 26,090,248 of record OU779868.1, read on the forward strand.
TTCTCTGACAATTTTACCGAGACTGGGCTTATATGCAAAACCAAATGCTGGATCAAATCATATATTATAATATAAGCACGTGGTGTTGCAAACTTAAAAATTGAGATAATCTCTAAACATCCTTATCATTTCAAAATTAATATAACTGGTAGCGTCGCACGTCGTCACTACTGCATAGTCTTATGCAATTTAAATTACGAACATGTTTTTGTTTTGGTAGACAGCACAACTAAACTTAACTAAAAAATTAAAACTGATAGCGTCATTATCACAATTCGGCAATGTTTACTGAAGTTTCTTATTATTAAAACTGTGTAATAAAGAGTAACCATTTTAATTAATATAAATGTGTACAACGAAATAGCATGTAATAGCTATATTGACACTACCAATTTTCATTTTTTAGGTCAAGTTTAGTTGTGTACCTAGAATTGGTACCAATGTCTACCAAAACAAAAACATGTTCGTATTTTAATTTAAGACACGGCAAGATCCAGATCATTTCAAATCTCTTGTACCACCTACACGTTTATGAAAACGAGTCTTATGCGTGTAATAGTTATCAGGAGAGGATTGCGATAGTTATTTATAAATAATTGGGCGAAGTGAAGAAAAGTTGAGGTTTGGTAAAGGAAAGTCCCTATACTTCTGTATTTTACTCTCGCAGGCTATTTTTTTTTATTATCAAATAATTAGCTAATGCTCGCAATTTTACTCGCGTTTATAGTTATTGAACCCACAATATACAAAAAAGCCATCCTCGTAAACCAATAAGAAAAAAAAGGCTGTTGCTTTGTTTTAAAGATATAAGCTCACATAGGGACATACATACAAAAATAACGACTTTGTTTTATAATAAGAAAATATAAGACATTTAGTTTAGGTTAAGGGAGAAGGGGAGAAGTATCAGATGGGTATTAAAAACAAAACACAAGTATTGAAAATAATGTTATATTTAAAATTTCATCATAAGTACAATTTACTGAACATAATAATAATAAACTCAAAATGAAATTATAAAGGACCAGAAAATATCTATTATTGAATTTAACGTTGCAAAACAGATCGTTTGAGAAACTAAAATGACAAAATATTTGATATTATTTTATAAAAAATCTATATTCAAAGATTAATTTAAACTTACAACGACTGATAAGCCCTTTTCTTATCAGTTATATCTAAACTTTTCAATGAAATCGCCTATTACAATTTGACGTTTGTTAATTATGATGTTGCCACTATAAATAAATTACACATTCACAATTCATTTTCACTTAATTAGCACATGTTCATAAGTAAGAAACTTATAACCTAAAAAGGTTATTTTATTTGTATATATAAGACCTACTAGAACACTTACTAAACTGTAACACCACTTAGAAACAGATAAACATCAGATGGGTATACCAGGCGCATTTCCATTATACACGTATAGGTATAGGTGAAAGACGCATGCAAGTCGCGGTTACCACCGTATCAATCATGCGGGGCCCCCCGACTAGAGGTGCCCCGGAAGTATGTAAGAGGTGTTTTTATACATTTTCCCCTTTACATTAGGCTTAGGATAGCTATACCACTCTATACAAAAGAGTAATTAATTGCTTAAAATAACTTATTATGAAAAAGGTGAACACTTGACCGATATAACTAGAGGCGAATTTTTATACATAGTTAAGAGTGGCGAATACAAAATCCTGTCTTAAACCTCGCTAAATAAAGGTACATATGTGGCAAATGTTTATAAGTAAAATTAAGAAGTTGTTTACACTAGAAAATGTGCTGATAAATTAAAAAACTCAATTTAAAAGAGCACAGATTTTTTCATGTAATCTTATAAATTGCATTATAACAAACATTCTGTAAAAGTTGATCAGCTAAAAATTTAATAGTTTAAAAAAGATAAAGAAAGTTGTTTATGGATGCCTGATTTTGTGGAAAATATCCAGGGAATACTAAAATAGGGTCTAAAATATTTATAAAATAGATGAAGTATAAAAATCCACCACTGTCGACATCATGTGCAAATTACGAACAATAAATAGGTATGAATAAGGCATTTAAACCCTGCAGTCTTTTGTGATTTATGCATAAACAAACATCACAAGAATTAACTTGACAGACAATAGTATTATCTAGTACTACACGTGCGGATAAAGAATTCAGGCAATCATAGATAGAATACATGGACAGTAAAATGTACTTGCTTAAGGGCTTAGCATCGTTCTGAACTGGCCTTTAATATTCCTTTATAAATAGAGGCATATCTAACCTATAACACAAGCAATAGCCTGTGGTATGGGTACCAAAATATGGATATAATACATAAACTATTCATTTTTGTAAATACATACTTATAAAAGTTTTTAACTCAATGATTCTTTATTCACACGAGTAACATAATTTCCTAATTAAATAATTAAACTAAAGATTTTCAAGATTGTTATTTGCTGTACTTAATGACATGGAATATAAAAATGTTTTTGTGACTACATATAAAGCTGCACAAAATATGTATTTCAGAAAATTACATCGCCTAATAAATATCTAAAGTTATTTTAATATATCAATAATAAAATCGGAAATACAGAACATTGTCTGCCTGAAAATCTTATTTTTGGTCTGATTTTAGATCATACGTCACCTAAAAGGACTTAGGTAGCGCCTTATCAATTATACGGGGCCCCCAAGCTAGAGGAGCCCAAAAATGCCCTTTTAATCGGGCCTCTTAACGAATTATAATAGAAAGCCCCTCTGAAGCAAGCTACACCTCTGCTTACCTGGGAAATAAATCTTTAACATTTTTTTAAAGGCAAATAAGTCTAATCAAATGTCTATAAGTAAAATGGTTACACAAACTAAAATACTGTGGCAAGGTCTGTAGTATTTTTTTTCAGTCACAGGAATGGTTCCTGACTATATTAAAATCTGCTAAAAATAAACAATCGACATTGAACAATCAACACAATGCCCAAACCGAGACGTTTCGAGATCAAATAGATCAAAAAATATCATAATATTATGTAAACTATAATTTAATAACTAAATTATGTGCAATCCATTTTATGGATCGTTGACTTACAACTAAAACATAATCACTGTTTAGCCAAAAGTAATGCTAATCGGATCTTAGGTATAATCATTAAAATTAACTAAAAAAATCATATCTAATATATAAAATTCACGTGTCACAGTGTTAGTTACCGTACTCCTCCGAAACGGCTTGACCGATTTTTATGAAATTTTACATGCACATTCAGTAGGTCTGAGAATCGGCCAACATCTATTTTTCAAACCTTTTTTTTTAATATGGCTAAACAACTTTTGCCGGGTCAGCTAGTAGTTAAATAAAGTCATAATTACTTCTAGTGTGGCTATTGTGCTTGAAGAACGCAGAAAGAATACGTGCGCAACGTACACAGTACATGTATGAACGCACGTATGTATGTAAATAAATAATAATAATAATAAATATTCATGGAAATTTCACACAATGTCCTCTGGTCCTAAGCTAAGCCTATATGCTTGTGTTATGGGTACCAGAATACGGATATAATACATATACTACCTTTCTTTTGTAAATACATACTTATAATACACAGAAATACCCAGAAGTAAAGAAGAAGAAAAATCACACAAGTTATTGTCCCGAGCGGAAATCGAACCCGCGACCTCTTGATCGGCAGTCCGTTACATAAGCCACTCAACTACGAGGTTCGTAATCGTATGATTATGACGTCACTGACACGCCTTTTCAGTTCAAATAGTAGACCAAATACCCTCACAAAGAAAGAGGAGGAAGCGGCCCGTGCCCAATAGTGGGGCATATAATAAATACGTTATACATTAATCATAATTAAATATATGATTTATCGATAACCATTACTTTTGGAATATCTCTCGAACATCGATAGTAATGTAATTAACTCAACCGACAAGTTAAAATTTGTTAAAAACATAACCTAATTGATATGGCGTTAACATTAAAAATATGAATAACGAACGCATCAGATAAAATATTATTCTACCGATTCATATCTACTAAGAGCTTAGAGCATTAATCCAACAAGAGGTGGCATTTTCAGGCGACACCCGCTGAAAAAGGTACGATAGCAATGCTCATTATATTGGACATTTAGTTAGGCGTACATAGCGACCAATGAAAATATGTTATTAGTTTGCGTTACATCGCCACTCTACCGACCTGACAGTATATTTGACATACAAAATACCGAAACAAGTCTTGTTGGTTTAATACTCTAAGACTAAGAGCCTAGAAAAATTTTGAATTTAATAGATTCGGTGATAGCTTACCACAATCTTATAAATCAGTTAAATCATTTAAGTCTTTATCTTTACTAAAGTAATTTATTAATTTTGCAATTGACTTGCTATGCTTTTACTTAATAAATTAAATTGTGGTGGAAAAAGTGATCACCGCAAGCGGGACTTGAACCCACGACCTCAAAATACCGTTCCGTAGGTCTGCCAACTGAGCTTATTGCGGTCGTGCTAAGAGTAACCAATTAGATTTATCTTTACGTATTATAAAACAGTCTTTATTTTTAATGTGTGCCCAATCTGAAATTATATCTTCAAAACTATCCAAGTTGCAGGCTATTTAAGTAATTAAAAGTATTAATGACATAGCATCGCCATATAAATGTACGGGGCCTATGTGCAAGGGGGGCCCCAAAAGTACGCAAGATTTTTAAAGGAGATTTCTTTCGTTTGTGCTTCTCAACACATTTACAGGGCCCCTCGAAGGCAAGCTAGGCTATAAGATCCCGCTTTATCATTTAATACGGAACTTTTAACACATTTGTGAAAAGAAACTAAATCAAAATGTAAATGAAATATAAAATAAAAATAATAACTTTAACTTTAATCGTGCGCAAAATTAATTAGATAATATTAAAATCATTGTTTTTCCCAATTATAAAATATTGTAAATATTTATTTTAACCATTAGGTATTTTTTTATAATAAAAAATAACTGAAAAAGATATAATCGAATCCTTATTGAATGTAACTCTGCCTATTGCTCTTTAAAGGCAGGGGTATTATTAAGCCGATTTAAATGAACTTTGGTAGGCTACTTTTTAATGCGCAATAAAATTATTCCAATTATCACGAATACGAAGTCGCGGGAACCAGTTAGTTTATTATTAAGTTTATATTTAAATTGATATATGTATAGTAAACTGTTTAAAAGATTGTGGTATGGCCTCTAAACATATTTCAGTCTCGAGATTGAGAACCAGTCTGTTAATGGAACATTTGAAACGTTCGCTATACGGAACTTTTCCTACTCCGAGAACGAGATCTTGAACGTTTTCGATTAGCCAACCTGTTGGTATGCATATTCGAAGTTTTCCTACGAACAGATGGTGATGCCTCAACGCTATTCAGTTTGACAGTTGATGGTTGAGGTTTTTGCTCAATAATGGCCGGCTGTTGATATTTGCCTACAAGATTCCAATGTTCCCGTTGAGCTCTAAGTGATTCACGCATTTTTTCTTTGGCTTCGGTGTTGTCCGCTAGCATTTGGTTAAGCATCTGTACTGTCTGGTACATTGCAATAGGGCTTAGTAGCCCAAAGTCATGTAAGGAACTCATGTGTAGAACAAAGTTTCTATAAAGATTCTTTTCAAGCAGTTCTTTGCCTTGCATTTGTAGGAACATTTGGCAGGCGAGTGGTATTTGACAATCGCCTACATAATTGTATTTCATCACGTGTAAATTCCACATCTTCATGAGTTCTTTCTCCCCTTCGTTAACATCTGTGAATTCATCTATCATCATCATAGTTTTTTGTTGTAGCCATAGTGGGTCAGTTTCACTTTCTGAATCGATATCTAATTCGTTGGGGTATACTGGCAGACAAGTTATTGTATGGTGGTATAATCTGTAACAAGAATATAACAAAAGATGTCATCTTCAAAGCTATGTAACTAATACATTGGTCAAATGTTACAATTGTGCGACTATGAAGTCTTTGATTTGTCACAAATATAAAACTTAGCAATTCAGTTGCGAGAAATAAAAAAGAAATACTGCGATTTTCTATAAATTAGGGTAGTTTTCTTATTATAGGTGTATCCAGGATTTAGTTTCGGGAACAAAAAAGGACAAAAATTATCGAATTATCTTCGATAACTTTTGTCCTTTTTTGTCAAATCTTGTTTCTTGGCATAATTTTCGGCATTTATTGGGTTTTCAACACCTAACATCTGGCTACACTCTGAAACATCAGCTACTTTAGCAAATTGCGTTTAACTTTACTTTGAATAAATGTGGGTAGTTTTAAATCTCAATCGAAAAAAGGAGAAAATTTGTTAAAAGTATCACACGTTTAATGAAAAGCTGTATAATATTCGTTAACTATTACTGTACCTATTATGTCCTGTAAGATAAGGTCGTTGTGCATCACCAAGTTCAGCATCATCTAACTCTAAGAACTCGGCGAGGCTATGTCTATGAGGTCGTCGTCTAGGTCTGGCCCGCCACACAACTACGTGAGTAAGTGACGTACGTCTTGTTGGTCCAGCCCTGACACCCGTAGTGCCAGTACATCCCGCCCCACGACCTTGAGCCGCTATCAGGTCGTGAGGGGAACCTGTATACGATCCGTCGTACAACTCGTTGATGGACACGTCTATACGAGCACCACCAGGTATTGGCTGCAAATAATACATAGAATATATCCTACTACCTATAACTACTACAAACAAGAAGATGTATTGAATTGAATACTAATTTTAAAAACGCGAAAGTTTGTAATAATCTAAGGACGTTTGTTACTCCTGCACGCAAAAACTATTGAATTAATTTTGGTACAGCTTGACTCAAAACCTACTCAACATCTGTAAATTATCTATACTGATAATATACAGCTGAAGTTTGTTTGGTCACGATAACCGTGTTACCCACACAGTGGTTACCCATTCGCCTTCGACGGAATACTCATATATGTACTTGTCCTTCTCTATAATATATTATTTAGTCCCACTACCCCTAGGTATCTCAAAAACCGTTTTAACTTTCTGCACGATACACACACGAAAAGCTTGAGATCATCGGAAAACCCCATTCTAGTTATACCTGCCCATTCCACCAAGTTTTATGCTAAATCATTTACTGTCGAAGCAGCTCGCCTATGGAATGAGCTACCTAAAAATACAAGAAGTGCTCAATCAGTAGCTACTTTCAAAAAAAATGGTCAAGTGCGAGTCGGACTCGCGCACGAAGGGTTCCTTACCATTATCTATGCAACATACGTTATTAATAAATGAGCAAACAACCCACACAATACTTAATTAATCACGTTTGTCGTATGAGAGCAAGAAACGGTAAAAAAATCATGTTTGTTGTATGGGAGCCCCCCTTAAATATTTATTTTATTTTATTTTTAGTATTTGTTGTTATAGCGGCAATAGAAATACATCATCTGTGAAAATTTCAACTCTCTAGCTATCACCGTTCTTGAGATACAGCCTGGTGACAGACGGACGGACGGACGGACGGACAGCGAAGTCTCAGTAATAGGGTCCCGTTTTTACCCTTTGGGTACGGAACCCTAAAAAGGGTAAAAGAGTACTATGTATCACTGACATAGTATTAATAACGTGATTAAATTTAAATATTATTTTATACTCTTATATCTCCTGAGTGTAGTCATATTTGTTTATGTATTTGTGTAAGTATGTGTATGTATTTATGTATATCTATTTATATATGTATTAAGTTTATGTAAGTATGTAAAGCTAATCTTTTAGGTTAGAGTACACCACATAAAGCCCTCTTTTTGACCAAACGTAGTCCATCCAAAGGTTGTCTGGAAAAGATCGCAGCATGTGATAAGACCGCCTATTGTACTATATTATTGTTAACATAGAATAAGCTACTGTAATGTAAAATGGTGTACAATAAAGAGTTATCTATCTATCTATAAACCCAGGAACTACAGCCTCAAATTAAAAAAAAAAATTGTGTTGGATAGAACATTATAAAAGTAAGTCCACAGGCTATATAACATCACGCTTGCGACCATTAGGAACGAAGCATCAGTGAAAGATGTTGCATAAATGGAGTAGAATTTTTAAATCGGTCAACAGCTGGTAAATAGTAAAATTATACAAATTGTAAATTATTCCAAATTCCAAACTGCCTTTTTAACTAGCCCCTGAGAATTTTAAGCAACTTTTAATGTGAAATAAGGTAAATCAAAATTGCACACGTACAAAGTTAAAATATTGGCTAGTAATCAATAAAACACTTACAAAATAAGTAAAGTTGAATCTTGAATGACACAATTTAAGATGTTTGAGTAGTGAATACAATGTACCACAGTCTAACGAACACCAAGGACAATGTAAGTCATCGCAAGCCTCTGTTTGTTGTCGAGAATTGTTGTTATATAAAAACTGATAGATTATTTGCTGACGTTTGGACTCGTTGTCTGCATGTTCGGATTTATGTTTATCTGTAAATAAAATTAATAAAAAGAAATATAATTACGGGGTCGATCAAAATTTCGTCCATAATTAATTTTAAATATAGTATAACATATATTACATGAAACCACCGTTAAAGAATATTACGCGTTACGTTTTAAAATCTAGAAAAACCTCCCAGGTTAAACTTATAAGTTAATATATTTAAAGCACTTAAAAACATAATATTTTTTAAACATTAGTCTCCAAAAAAATTAACAAGAAAGGTCCCAAACTAAGGACAAGACAATCAGGGGCCCAAGTCTGCTATTACAATGTTGTCAGTCTCTGATCGAAACGCAAAAATTACGAGTGATTACAGCGCGTCTGTACAGCGTCTGTACCTGCGCGTATACGCGAAGTAGAGGCGCGTTTTACAATCGCCCCGTGTGCTTAAGTTACAAGGTTGCGATCAAATCTCGTTTTAACCACGTATACGCGCGTCGTCTGCGCGTTTAAAATACGCCGTGTGCTATGGGCCTTAATGATAAGTAATACAAAAAAAAATGTTAACGTAAAAGTCAAAAGTAAAAGTAAGTCGCAAAAAATAAGTCAGATGTGGGTAGTTTAAAATTGTTATTTTGAAGAATATCTACCCAGAAAATCAAGCAGTTTTAGTCAATAGATAGGCATCTTTTGCAATTTGAAGATTAAAAATAAAATGTAATAAGACATTTTTGCTATAGGATAAACAACACAGTTAGTTAATGCATCAAAGAAATGGAATCGATTTAAATCGAAGTGCACAGCCAATATTAAGAAATAATACTATACCATTTTTCAAATCACTATTATTAAAATTTTTGGTAGATGTTTGTCTATCTTTGTAGTCCTTTTTGTGTCCATTTTCATTAGTCTGTTGATAAAGTTTGGGTCTATTAACCAGACCATTGGTGGGTTCTTGGCTCCAGCTGAGTTTTAGTTTCAATAGTGGCCTCACTTTGAATATATCAAATGGATTGGAATTTGTTTGGAGATCATGTTCCTGTACAAACAAATACGTATTACGTATTAGGTATTATAATTATTTCGTTTTAAGAGGATACCAAAATTGCTTCGTGCATTTTTCTACGTACGAAGTTTTCATTTTTTCTTTAGATTGAATGGCTAGAGCTCTAATTTTTAAGTATATGTTTTTTCAATATATAATCTAGCATCACATAAACTCAGAAACGCGATTAAAAAAAAAGAAACCTTTTCGAAAAGTTTTCTCGATAGGAAATCTTAGCGAAACAACCTCTCTAATTTTTTATTTTTTTTAATTTGTCGGTCTATTATCGCGTATTAATTAATGAAATAACTTTAAAAACATAGGTAACTATTATATATAGAAACAAGTAAGCCGGAATTAAAATATATTTAGTAGATTTTGAGTAAACAAAAAAAATATCCCTAATTCTTCATTTTCTATGCCTACGAGCTGTGTTAATAGGTACATGTCGATATTGATGTAGGCCCTTAACAAATATTCTCTATATTAAATTACTAAATAATACAATAAAGAGGTTCTGTGTTTCACCATATGTTTTGGTTTTTTGTTGGAAATTTTTTAATTATTTTGGAAGTTAGAGAAAAATGAAGAAAGTAAAATTTATAAATATGAAAAAGTAAAATATATAAATAGGATGTGCACAGCATTATTCTGAAGTTAGTTACCAATGTATAATCAAATAAAATTATTGTATTACATTTATATATAAATTAACATGTTTATCTTTTTCATAACTATTACACAATTTAACACTAGAAAATTCGCAAATGCGAAAAATATTGCGTAAATTTTTAACTCAATTATCGTAATTTGTTTTTAGGCGTTCAAAGGAAATATTAAAGATTATACTTACGTTAGGTATAGTTTCCCACTGCGCCATCAACGCTTTATGTGGTGACTTAGCTATAGTAGCACTCTTCCCGGTCGGAGACACATCACGTAGCACCAGGTCATATTCCCCATTAGTAAGTAAACAACGATTATGTTTATCATACACTATAAGCTCACTGCCATATAACTTTGTCCATTTATTTGTGTCATTTGAATTAAGGTCTGCTGATGATTTCAAGCGTTTTGTAAGGGGTTCTGAAATAAAAAATACCTCTATTCAATGAGTTTTGAGTATCCAGAATGAGTTAATGTAAATAAGAATAAGTAGTTATTTATTATTATAATTAATAAATAATTTTAATAATTAATAATAATTAAATAATTAATAATAATTAAACAATTAATAATTAATTAAATAATTATTTATAGTAGAAAATTCATGTTGTATTATATATTACGGGACGGCATTGTCAATATTGACGCAGTTCCTTAAATAAAGAAATAAAAAATAAGAAACTTGAGTAAGCCGAATGATACACATTCGGCTTACACATTCTGCAACTAAGTATTAGTTCAACACACTAATGTAGTTTTAACTGTTTTAATGTATGTGCCTACATGTTACTTGGCGTAAACGCACAGCATAAGATTTATGTAAAGGCGTCACTGGAATCTTCGCGGCACGCAACCCTCTCCGATTTTGTATTGAAAATACCATTCATTTTACCATATTTCTTGTAAATTATTTGCTTCGTTAAAAAACTAAAAAACATGCTTCATAATAGTAAATACTTTCTTTTAAATTATTGCATTGACATCGTAATGTGTTTAGTCGGGTCCCAAATAAAGATGCCACTATGGCCCAGTAAGGGCAAGACAGTAGAAAAAACAACTTAATATGTATGTGTGTAAAATTTCTACTAACTATTGCAAGCCAATGAAAATCTCTTTCAAAGATTCTGTTACATAGATTAATACATAGATAGATAAGTACGTAACTAACAAAAACGTGCCAATAATAAAAATTATTATAGTAATTCAACTCACCATCAGCGTCGCCATTAGTAATCTCACTAGAACTAGCACCGTTAGTAGCAGCTGTTCCTGATGCTCTAGTGACGGTTACTCTTAACATCAGCATATAGGACTTGACATTAGGACCTTGCGATGGACTGAATGTGTCACTGGAGATGCTAACTGCGGAAGCCATGGCTGGAGGCTCAGATGTCGATGGGTTGAGCGGGACAGAACAACTACCAACCTAATAGGTATTAATGAATAAAATCTTTATTTTCTCACCACAATAGAAAATTACATAAATAACATAAAAGAAATAAAAAAACAAATCTGGTACTTTAAAAAAAAACATTTGTGGTACAATTTGATACTAAATAAAATTTATTTTATTCATCTAATTCAGTATGCATAAGTTGGATTCAACACTGTACTTAAATGTCGATATTTATTTACTTATAAAACAAAGTGGTTATTTTTGTATGTATGTCCTATGTGAGTGAGCTTATATCTTTAAAAGTACGCAACGGACTTTGGTGCGGTTTTTTTTATAGATGTGTGTGAGAAGTGAGAAGAAGGTGGCATTTTTGTGATTAAGGTTTATTTTTTAATGGTTATATTAATAATTTCAAATATGGTAATAATTTAAAATAGCATGGATACGAAGTTGTGGGCAACTAGTATAGATAGATAGATAGATTAACTCTTTATTGTACACATTTACAAGAAACAGAAAACAGAAATTAAGCTTAAAACTAGGTACAAATGGCGGCCTTATCACATAAAGTGATCTCTTCCAGGCAACCATGGGATGGAAAGAAAAGTTAGGGACTAAAATAAAGTGGGGCTGCAGTGTACAAGTAGATTAATGTAAGTATACTCATAAGATAGAAACTGAAAAGTTATCAAACACAAATAATTGAAAATTGTTTATGAATTAATTCTTACTCTTTATCTACCCGCATGCAAAAATTCATGAGGGTAGGCACTGAGAGGCATTTGCTGAGTTAGTGGATTTATTTCACTATTTATATGTTACACATTTATTTTTCCTCTCCTCTCTGCCCTGCCGGGCCATGATGGTGCCTTGAGCTTTACCATGACCTGGCGAGGGGTGGCCCGGCTAACCAGGGCCCGACTCGGCGGGGGGAACAATAGGTCCCCCAAATTATCTATTTATTTAATAAATCAAGCCAATTGCAAAAATTAATATCTCTTTATTTATTAACTATAGGCACAGTAGTGTACAAAGGTGGACTTAATGCTAAAAGATGGCACTCTATAGCCTCTGCCTACCCCCATAGGACAAAGGTGTGATGTTATGATGATGATGCATTCTCTGCCAGTCAAGCTTGAGTAGTGCAGAAATATTAATCATAGCAGGTGAAATAACCAGAGTTGCTAAAGTTATTTGAATAGTACACTTGCTTTCTATTCAGCGAAGATTAAAATATTAAACTTATATACCAAGTATCTAATAGTATATAGAAATTCAAGAGATTAGTGTGAAGCTTCAGTTCCTTGACCATCCTCTCCAGCCCATTTACATCCCACTGTTGGGCACAGGCCTCCTCCACTTTGGAGGGATTATAGTCTATTATGCCACGCTGACCAGGCGAGTTGGCACAGGGTTTATTTTCAAGTTTTCCGTCTTTCACAGAGCATGGAGATCTGTGTGCAATATCCCTTAGCTGACTTTTACAGCGCCCTTGGGAGGAGGTAGGGTGGTAACATTTGTGTTCTTAATCCGTCACCACATGGAGGAAACCTTGACAATAATGCAATTGACAATAATAAAATAATCCTTGACAATAATGGTAATAAATAAGTTGATTTTCAGTAAATTCAGATGTTTATATTATAGTTATACTCACAGACACTTCTACTATGGCTGATGAACTTTCTTTTCTTTTTTTATGACATATTTTCAGTAAAAGTGTTTCGACTTTAACTTGATAATCTCTAGAATCGTCAAGGCTTTTGTCATAGAATCCCAGAAACGTTAGTGTCATGTATCCTCCCAGACTATTTGGTTGCAATTCTGTACTCTTTTTTAAAGTAATCTTTTCTAACAAACTGTCCACTTTAAAGCCTATACGGCTTTTATTACTTCTAGACATTCTTCGCTTCATATACGATAGTGTTCTGTTCAAGAATATAGGCTGAAAAGATAATACATCCTTCAGTATTGTTTATTTAGGGTTATGTCAATTTTATCAGATTACAATACATACCGAAAGCATATTGCGAGTTCTCAGAAATCTGTATATTTGTGTAGGCTCTGAAAAATTATTTAGAATAAAATTATTCACGGAAAACGCTTACTAACACAGCTCTAATCTATCGACTTACTTTCGAATGCCTGTAAAAACAACTCATGATCTGCTTGCAAGTGATCTATTTTTGAACTCTTACTAGTTTCATTGTCTTTATCGCGCTTTTTAGGAGGCATTTTAGGCTTACTTTCGTGGTATTTATCTAAACTATATCAATGAAACCGCCAAGTTCATCACTTCATCAGTTCGTTGACTTTTGTACGAATTGACAGCGTCAGGTTATGGGGCTACCAGCTTGTAAAATATTAGTAGAATAGTAATAAAAAGTGTAATTTTTTTATTTATGTGTTGCTTGACTATTATGTCTTTATTTAGTAACATACCAATGTTTTATTTTATTATAATCTATTCATATTCTATTTGTCATATTTAGTTTATTCGTATCACTGAATAAAATGTATGTATCATTTAAAGCAAGTAATGCACCTACTACCAATATCTCTGCATCACCTTAGGTTGACCGGTAGATAATGCTTTTAGCATTATGTCCGCCTAATGGACAATAGTGTGCTGAAAGATTTAAAAAATAAATAATTTCATGGTTTACCATAATGCCCAAACCTTTGCAACTAATATCGTAAAAATCTGACTTTTATTTTCACAAAATTTGTGCACGTGTATGCGTAGTGATACGTTGTAATGTGGTATTTCGTTACAGTCTTACAGTGTAAAGGCTAAGCTCTAAGAAAAGGCACGGCAGCCGAGTAAATCAAATAAGATCCAAGCTAAGACTACATTATAACCGGTTCTCGTTGAAATAATTCACATGGGCTGTTTTATATATACTAATACTAGCTGACTCGGCAAACGTTATTTTGCCATACAAATGTCAGGGTTGGACAACCTTTATCACATAAAGTTTTGAAAAATAGATAGTAGCCGAATCTCAGACCTACTGAATATGCATATAAAATTTCATAAGAATCGGCCAGACCGTATGGGAACGAACATTATGACACGAGAATTTTATATATTAGATTATAAAGCTAAAGAGTTGTTTGTTTGTTTGTTTATACGCGCTAATCTCTGGAACTACTACTCAGATTTATTATTTCAGTGTTGAATAGTACATTTACAGAGGAAGGCTATATAACATCACGTTGCGACTAATAGGAGCGAAGCATCAGTGAAAATGTTGCAAGAACGGGGTTAATTTTATAAAATCCTCGCGTACGAAGTCGTGGGCAACAGCTAGTTAAAGTATAAAATTAGTAAGCTTTATTGGCAACATTGACTTTGTGTGGTAGTAATATTTACTATTCATCTGTTTTTACTTTACTCTATTGAGAAATTCATGGAGACTAGAAGACAGGAGGAATATCTTGTATGGGGGATCAGGGATAAACAGCAAATAACACTCACCGAAATAGCGCTAGTGTAGCAAGACAAATGATATGAATGTAGCAGTTATAAGCAGAGTGAAGTGTGCTACTGTTGCGGTTATTCTTTATTACTAGTTTCTATTTACAAATATTTGGGGTACTTAAAAACACCGTATAATTATTATAAATTTATTTCATAGTCATGTTTGTCTATATAATATAATAATTTAAAAAACTGCGCTGTAACAAAGTGGAAGTTTTTCTTTCCTTTCTAATAATTTGTGGTGCTCTTTTTAGGGTTCCGTACCCAAAGGGTAAAAACGGGACCCTATTACTGAGACTTCGCTGTCCGTCCGTCCGTCCGTCCGTCCGTCCGTCCGTCCGTCCGTCCGTCCGTCCGTCCGTCCGTCTGTCACCAGGCTGTATCTCTAGAACGGTGATAGCTAGACAGTTGAAATTTTCACAGATGATGTATTTCTATTGCCGCTATAACAACAAATACTAAAAATAAAATAAAATAAATATTTAAGGGGGGCTCCCATACAACAAACATGATTTTTTTACCGTTTCTTGCTCGATACTAATAACGTTGCCTTATGTTGCATAGATAATGGTACGGAACCCTTCGTGCGCGAGTCCGACTCGCACTTGACCAATTTTTTAAATTCTTACACTTGCCACTATGGCGCCACCTTAATTTGCTGCCTTTCAGCGGACACTTTTTAATATACTGAGATATTCCTCCTTTCTTCTAGTCTCCATGGAGAAATTACATTCAAAGAGTCAAAGAGCTTACATTATTAGTCTGTGAAGTGAAAGGAAGTACTTGAAGTGTCAAAATTTGTTTTTAAATATTGTTGCTTTATTTTTAATTAATTTTTCAAGGAATAAAAGTTTCTATGCATGAATTACTATTAATCGCTTACTATGAAAATCTTACCTTATTGAACAATGCGTAAATTTAATGATGGAGTTATCAGAAATCGATTAAAAGCTATTCAAATTAAAGCAATTACGAGGGACCTAAGTACAGATTTATTGAAGCAATATGATAATATTTGTGGTTTAAGAGTTAAAAATGAATTGAGACCAAAAAATAATAATAGGAGGTTAATTGTTCTAATTTCATCAGCTTTTTTATTAATAGCGTTAAGCATTAATTTCCTGTATGATATAATAGGTGTCAGATGTCTAGTATCAAGTAATTATTTAGTGTGGGAGGCGACACGACCACTTGCTGATTGCGATTACTGCCAGAATATTACAAAGCCAATTATACTGTGGAACATTACACAGGAACAATTTAATGTAAAATAATTGTAATTTTTTTTTTATTTCATAGCAAGTACTGGTCATAATTATTATTTCTTTTTTCAGAGCTATGCCTATACTTCACAGCCTATAATAGTCAAAAATGTTATAAAACATTGGAAAGCAACCAAAAAATTTAGTTTTAATTTTTTTAAGAGCTTGTATGAAGATACAGCTGGTAGTTATGAAAGTCTTGACGAAGGATGCCAATTTCTGAATTTTAAAACAGATCTGTTTAGTCTTAAGGAAGTTTTTAATATGCCTGATGCTAGAGTAAATAATGAGGATGGACAGGAACCTTGGTATGTGGGATGGTTAGTATGTTATATTTTTACAAATACAAACATATTTTTAATACACACTTTGACAGTGAATACCATAGATTATATTTAAGGCACATCACCTGGTCTTAAATTAAGCTATGCTTGCTTTACAGTATATCTCATAGGAAGCACCTATGAAATATACTGTAAAGCAAGCATAGCTTAATTTCAGACCAGGTGATGTGTTATGTCCATAAATGTATTCTATATTTTTTAAGCATTAAATTGAAATTTAAATATGAAAAAAAATCAGATAATCTTAAATATGTAGGTACTTTATGAATACTGCTATTTAAAAAATTATTACAATGTACAATTTTTTTAAACCTTTTAGGGGAAACTGTCATCCTGGAATACTTGCTAAAGTCAGAAAGTATTATTCAGTACCTGATTTTTTACCTGAAGATGCAGAGTTTCCAGCAAATGAAAATATATTTTTTGGATATGAAATTGGAGCTGTTATGCATGTAAGATAACTATTATCATGGGTATGGCTGCCACCCCTCAGGTTGTTTTCATAGTCGCTTGCCATCAGTTGAAATGGAATAATGCACCAACATGATTATTAAAAATTTTCTTTATGGCCATACATTTGTCACTTGACGTTGATTTTAATTTTCGTAAAACCATTATTTTTGCAGTTGGATTATATATCAAGACTGATGTGGCAAGGTCAGGTACAAGGCAATAAAACATGGTCACTTGCACCAGTACCAGAGTGTGATGATATTTGTCACAAGTTCGAGTTTTATGTGGAACCAGGTGATGTTGGTTAGTATAACTGATTTTTCACCTTCTATGAATAAACTAGCTGCACTCGCAGCTTCAAACGCCACGATCGCGCGTCTGAATCGGTATTCCATTTTCAGTGACATGCAACCAATATTAGCTCAGGTCGCTAGCAACCGAAAAACACCTTTAACGCGTTCAATGCTGAATAATTTGCGAATTTATAGCCAATGCTAATAAAAGAGTCATTCGCCCAGTGCTGAAAACGCGTATGTGCGTTCAAAACATTTTTCGCGTAGTGCTAAGAACGCTTATGTGCGTTCATAGAAAACTCGCGTAGTGCGGCTGGACGCTATAGCGCGTTATCTTTTACCTTCCCGCAGTGCGGCCGACGCTTATGTGCGTTCGGTAACTTTCGAGTTTTATGACTGTCATATAACAATTACGGGTCATATAAAGGTGTTGGATGGATAAAGGTGCTTCCACACTAGTGTTTATTTGTAAGAGATTTTGTGAAGTTTACGCCATAATATATCTTCGTTCGGTTTTGTTAAAATAGTAAGTTATACCTTAATAAAACAGTAATAGTAAAGGTACCTTCTCCCGAAAGCCCTTTTATTCTTAATTTTTTTTAACTTACGACTTCGCCCGCCTCGTTATAGACACCATTTATAAATAGACTAAAACTACCTATTACTTTAGTTAAAAGAGCGAGTCATAATAAAATTATTTCAATAATCTATTGTACTAAATTAGGTTATTGTTGTCGTCGCCGCCGCCGTCCCCCCCCCCCTGCAAGATTCGTAGCAGAAACCTGACTAGTGTGTAGTCTCCCTTACAATTCCACATTTTACGACCGTTTCGAAACAATAGACACCCAGAATACACGCAATAAACGCACAGGTGCGGCGCACCCCGCTTGCCTACAGATTTTTTTTTGTATGGACGCGTATACGCGTCGGTCCGCACTTGGTGAAGATCAGAAAAACGCGCATAAGCGTTAGCCGCACTGAACGTATTAAGAGGATACCAAAATAGCTTCGTGCATTTTTCTACGTACGAAATTTTCATTGTTTCTTTAGATTGAATGGCTAGAGCTCTAATTTTTAAGTATATGTTTTTTCAATATATGATCTAGGATCGCATAAACTCAGAAACGCGATTGAAAAAAGTTTTCTCGATAGAAAATCTTAGCGAAACAACCTCTCGAATTTTTTATTTTTTTCATTTGTCGGTCTATTATCGCGTATTAACTAATGAAATAACTTTAAAAACATAAGTAACTATTATATATAGAAACACGTAAATCAGAATTAAAATATATTTAGTAGATTTTGAGTAAATAGGAAAAGTATCCCTAATTCTTCATTTTCTGTGCCTACTGGCTGTGTTAATATGTACGTGTCGGCGATGATATACGATAATATTGATGTAGGCCCTTAAGAGCAGATTTGAAAAATATGTATTTCTATAGTAATAATTTTGTTTTAATTCCAGTATTATTAGATACACGCATCTGGTACCACGCTACAAGGATACCTAAAGGTCAGTTCTCTATCACTGTTCAATCTGAATATGGCTGAATTGGAGTTACAAACGATACATTTATCAGTATTATATTTACATATCGCAATGCCAAAATATACACGTTAAAATAAGTCCTTTTACATATTTTATTGATATAAGCCATGTGCCATTTTCTAGTGCAAATATATTTAAGCTTTAACTTTTTTGCTATATTAATAATTTACATTTGTAACTATTTATTTTTACTCCATTTTATATTTAATAAAAACTTTTTATACATTTATTTGATAATTTTATTTTTGTGTAATGATGCCTTGCTTAGAAATTTTAGAAAATAGTTTTCCCAAGTCTGTGATAAGTCTAGCTATTTGGCAGTTTCTTGCGATGCAGTTTCCTGCAGTGCTGTTAGAGCAGCTGCTGTTAGGTAGATAGCATTATCTCATTATTAAATTTATAAATAATTACTAATTTACTTTTTGGAAAATGAAGGTATTGTTTTATTTGTTTTCTTGTCACATGTCTCTCGATGCTTCTAAAAACGTCTCTGAATTGCCGTATAAATCGTGCTGCTACCTTGGCTAAGGAATTTCAAAATTGGTTCATTAAAAACTATAAAGAAAATAATACATTAAAAATAAGATAATTTTAAATATTCAAAACGTTTTATTCATCTAATTTCTATCATCAAAAGATTGAATGAACTATTGTGCTGCATAGTGAACTGTCATAATATAACAAAATATTAAAAAAACTGTCGATTTATAAAATAAAAAAAGTTAAAACATTAATGCATCCAGCACAATTGTTCACTCAAGTTACATTGTAAAGTTTACATAAAGAGATCAGGTTTGATATATGAAGGACGACCAGCTATAACTGTCCAAATAAGAATGTGCATGACGCCCGCGCCATATTGTGACGTCATAGTTCTTTAAACCAAAGGAAAAGTGCAATTAGTAAAAATATATTTGTATTTATTACATATCTCTTATAAGGCATGTACATACAATAAATGCTGTAGAAGTGCGCTCTTTACGAATTACTAATGTGTGAAACTTAGGCAGGTAGATCAAGAAATGAAGTTTTATGAGTGTTCGTAATTTAGTCATGTGGAGAGTATGGATCAAAGACGACTAACGAACGGCATATACATAACGGAGATAAGTGGAAACGCCGAGGAGACGCCTGATAAAGACATATTCATATGTCATCGGCAATGTCCTTCGAAAGAGTCAAGTGCGAAGCAGACGTCGTCTCAGCTTACCCCAATGGGAAAATGGCGTATGATATCATCATCATACTGTCACGCCTTTTTCCCATCGATACTCTTCGAAAGCTTATTTTTCTAATTTAACCATTAATTTGTTTGCTACTCACATGTTGGACTTTTGAAGTTTGCTTGATTATTTCATGCACATTCTTAATAAAAGGGCACTGTACTGGTAAAGACTACACATCCTTATTATAAGACAATAATATTGTATTTACAGAACACTGAACCCAAATGCATGACATGCAAACTTACAATAACAATAAATAATAAATTTTTTGACCAGATAGATGCCAATTCGAATGGACAATTTTAATTGACATGGCATTATGTTTTTATATCACAAAAAAAGTGTACCATTACATTGTACCGATTGAAATGGACACAATTACATAATTTTATATTGCAACTACCCAAATCATATGAGAATAAGGTAGACACATTGGACAGATAACATTTTGAGATTTTTTTTTTTAAATTTAAAATAGTTGCCAGACCCCAAGGACTGCATCTTTGATGGCCTCTACATATTGTGCTGGCACCCAATATACCCAATACCTTGATGCTTCTGTGGGACCTAATTGAAGACCCTGTGAAACAATGAAAATATAAAAGTTATGACAACATAATATATGGATGTTGCTCTTTCATGCAAAATCTACTAAATAAATAATAAGATATCATAGCTGTCGAAAAGTCAAGGAGTCCAGTATTCCCGGTGCTTATATCTACTACAGCAGCAAGAAACAGGGGAAAACCGCAGGCTTTAGCTAGATCATAAACAAAAACAGATTCTAATCAATAATACATACCATGATGTGATACTCCTCATGCTCTTTGATAGGTTCAGATGTGATACCTGAAAGAAAAGATTTTTTTTAGGATCTATGGCTGGAATTTACATGAAGACTGGATAATGGTTGGAGGAACAAGACGAATGAACTTTGTGCTGTTCCATGGCGGAGAATCTACGTTCAGCAGTGAATGGAGAAAGGCTGACAGATCTATCTGCCGTATGTCATCCTATATAGAAAATTATAACTTTGGAAAAAAGACAGACACCACAACCCCTTTAGTTTTTGACACTATCACTAAAGATACTGGCAGAGTTGCAATTTAAACTCTAAGATAAGTCCCTTCTAAAGAGGCCATTAAACAAGAGCAAGCTTATGACACTAAAATAACAAAATTCATAATGTGTGATGGATAGCAATGTTTGCAATTAGACTAACAATCAGATTAATCTATTGTGACACTGATAAATACAAAATATCAAGCCACAGAAAAAAAAACAAGTGGAGATAGCCTATACATTTATGTGTGTTCCAACAACTAATCCTGTCAATATAGAATTCAAAATTATTTCAGATTCAATTTTCTATTTGACAAAAAAAATTATGTTTCCCTATTTTCAACTTACTTTTAATAGAAGCCATAGCAAGTTTTTCAGTGCGTTCTTTAGTTCCAATCCACAACTGGTCCTGATCATGTTTAAATGTAAGCCGAACTTTACCTCCATGTTTATTTAACATACCACTAAGAGGTATTGATGGCAGGGGCTCCTATGAAAAAAAAAAAGAAAATTAGCTGTTGTCATATCAGTAAATAGTTCTTTTGACACTCTGTTTCTTTTATGCTGTAGAATTATTGCATCTAGACTAGCCCTAAACAATAGCAGCATTATCATCATACACCAACCAACACCTTGCTTTGTGGGTGTAGGCAGAGACATATAGTCTTATCTGTTTAAGCCTAAACAGTATTTTGCTATGATATTATGTAAAATATACTTTAGTAATTATTAGATAAGGAAATACTTTGTTTTACACTATAACATTTCAATGTGTATTTAGATAGTAGCAGGTGGCCTTCTATAGTCTATGCCTACCCCCATGGGAAAAAGGCGTGATGTTATGATGATGATGTATATTTCAATTTACTGCTACATTTCCCTAGCTTTAATAATAAATAAGCTTTATTTCCACTTAACAAATGGTTTTATTTTTCCACAATTTTTTTTATAAATGTGCAATTCTTCTCATTCTTGTTATGTGATACCTCTATGGGTAAAAGCCTTCTGGTTTTCTTTTGTAATTTTTCCTATCTTTGGCTGCAGACACCCAACCCTGTCCTGATATGTTAATTAAGTCATCTGCCCATCTTTTCTTCTGTCTACCCACTTTTTCTTACACACAGTTCCTTACAATTTTTGTACTTTGGTATGATATTTACATACCAAAATACTAAATAGCAAGTTCTAATAAATATAATTATGTTATCTCTTACCTTACCACCTTTAATGCCAGGCATTGCATCTGGAGGGATGCCTTTATCAAGTACTTTCCTGTGAATCTTCTGCATACAAAGGGGCTCTTTACTTGATTGACCACTTGCTTTCTCTTCCAATGTCTCCTACAATAACAATTATCAATATATAATATGCACAGACAATAATCAATTTTTTAAAGTAACACTAGCTGTTGCTTGCTAGCATATAAAGTTTAGCCTAACAATGTTATCTTAGAGACAGCAGTAAATCTAATTTCATTCTAATTTAAATCAATAAATGTACTGAAAGAAAACTATAGCATGTCAAAATTTGTACAAACCTGTGGTCCACTCTTCATTGCTAAAATGTCATCCATTTTGGATCCTACAAGCATCACTTTAGCTCCTTTAACCAGACCAGATTGTCTGAGTGTCATATTGTCACGGGCCATGCCCTTTATTATTAATTTTTGTGCCGACTGCGGCACACCACATATCCTCTCCAAATGAGCTTTCAAATCAAGTACAGTAGCGTCATAGGCAAAGGTAATGTCATGTTTTGCTTTATTAAAGACTATAGTAAATTCGATCTGTTCCGGAATCTCACACAGCTCCGTGTCTTCTGTTGTTTCTGATGTACATGGCGCACTCTCCGCGGGAGCTTCTATGTGTGACTTTACATTTTCTACATTCGATTGTTCTGTCTTTGACTTTCCATTAGCTAGTAAATTTGGATCTTGATTTTCTGAGGAGTCTCCCTTTTCTGTTGCTAGTAAATAATACCAAAACGTGAGTTAGCAAATTTTGAAGAACAAAAGGCTGCGCTGGTTTACACAGACAGTCAGGCAAAATAGTTACACCTTTCAGAAAACATAAATGAGACCTTACCAATAAATTCCATAGCTTTTACAGATTGATGAAATAAAGATGTTTAATTAAAAAAACGTTTTTGTATATCATGTAGATGTTTTGAAAAATAATTAAAATACAGCCGATAATCTGACGTGAAGCAACAAATTTAACCACAGATTAAATATTTATTTTTAGTACTCTACTCTATGGTTGGCGATGACAGCCTACGGCATTCAGCTTCTATTAATAGAGGTAGTATGTGTTTTAATATAACCATGCTCTTGTACGATAAATGTTTTGAAATGGTTAATATTATAACAATTTATAGAAATATTTGTTGTAAATTCATATTTGCAAAAAGCTTTAAATCAAATACTGCTTGTATTCACCGTGAAATTATTTTTTGCTTAGACATAATTTCTAATATTAGTCTGTATCACAACAGTACATGCATCGTGGTGTAAAGCTAGAGGCGGTTAAATATTGTGAAATAAAAAAAAACACATTTCCTGTACTCTTTGCTGTACTCAAGCTGTACTCCCGTCTCCCGTTGCCATGGCGGTCTATTTTTAAACAATGTGCAAAATAAAATTATTATTTTATGTCGGTTTTCAAGCATGAGTTTTAATGTTAATGACCCTTTAGCTGGAATTCTTAGCGATGGCAGTGACGATAGTTTTTTCGATGATGATGTATTGGGAAAGAAAAAGCCTCCTAAGAAAAAGATTACCCCGACAGCTCAAAAGAAAAATGCGCTGTTCGATTTAGATGATACGAATAAAACCAAACCGGTTGCAAGCACCTTAGAAGGAAAGTCTGATGTTAGTACAAATAGGTCTCCTTTACCATTTAAGCGAACTGATAATACTTCAAAAGAATTTAATATAATTTCTCAAGTAGACTCCAAGCCGAAGACTGAAACTACTAAATTAGAAGCAAGATCCTCCATAAAAGCCAAACAGAATTCTAGTGCTGACACTTTTGATATTCTCACTGATCTTATAGAACCAAAAAAGGAAAAGGCTATAGAAAAGGGAAAAAGTTCACAATCTTTACTTGATGATATTTTAGGCAGTACTTCAACAAAGACGGTGAGTTCAAATCAACACCCAAGACCGGTCACAGCAGCAAAAAGTCAAGAATTCGACATTAACTCTATCTTAGGAAAAGGGGATACGAAAATTTCATCAACTAAAAGTTTGCCACAGAGACAAACTTTGAAGGACAAAGATGTTAAGGAAAAGACAGCTGTTATTGGAAAGAAGACTAAAAGTAGTGATGATTGGTTGGGTATATTCCAAAAAGAAGAAGATGATGAATTCGTGAATGATTCTGAGATGCCTTCATGGTTGGTTGGAGGAGATTCTAATAAGAAAAAGACAGAAGAGAAGAAGGCCACTCCTAAAAAGGAGCCTTTGCAAGAGAAACCGAAAGAAGAATTAAATCCACCTGATGAAAAGCAAAAAGTAGAAGCGAAAATAGATTTGGAGCCTTCTCTAGACAATTTGGTAAAATCCGTGCCATTTTCTAATGCGGTTCATTTAACCAATGATGATATTACAGCTGAAGGGGCAGCTCTGTACTTGCAACAACAGGAGTCACAAATTATGGTAGCTTTACAAATGAAGGCGCAAGAAGAAAAACTTGCGGCGATGCAAAGTAAGGAACTTTTGATTTCGATCAAAATTTTATGATAGACGCTTTTACCTCAGTGACTGAGAGGGAGCGTATATTAAAGCTATTTGCACTTGCTCTTTTCTGTGATAGCTCAGCAAAATTAATTTAGCTGCAACAAACTCGTACATATCAAGCACATACGGGCTTAACCGTTCTTGCAGCTGTGTGAAGATATTAAGTTTTTTTTGTTAAATGTTGTATTATACCTTGATTTATTTCGCTTAAAATGTTAGTGTATTTTTTATGTCGCAATATAGTAAGGCAGAAAGAAACCCAGCGCGTCCAAAGAGAAGCAACGCAGGCGCAACAATCGCAACTGGACGCAATGTTGCGTCGTCAAGCCGAGAACAGACAACAGATGCAGTCTATCATTTCTGCACATCAGGAAAGGATCACTCAAAGAATTAAGGTATATCACTAAGGTATATTACAATATCACTTAATGTGACATTTCTAGCTACGTCTTCTTATCTTCGATATATGCCATGGCTTTTTGGTGTGTAACTTTAACGAATACAGATCACTCAAATAGTAAAAAGAATAGCCCATTTGTTTTTTTACAAATATTAATTTTTCTGTAGGCTCTATTAGGTACGGAGAAAGCTGATAACGATGAGGATGTAACACACGAAGATTTAGAGTCAGGAGATCGTAAAGAACCACCACATGTACGGGAAAAGAAACAATTACTGCAACTTGTGCAGTCCTTGCAAGAAAATCACGATAAGGAAATCGATCTTATGGAAACTTCATACAGGTTAAATATACTCATATAATTATCCACTACCATCAGCACACTCGTTAATCAAATATTAAAAATGGAATTAACTACATTTTCTCTCCTGATTTCCAAAATGCCTAATTCCAGGAGACAGTTAGCTTTCCTCGAAGTATCTTTAAGCCAATCGGAAGACAGAATGAAAGAAGAAAGTGACAAAATAGTAAAATACTATACAGAGAAAATGAATTGGTTAGAAGAACACCATCACTTGTATAGAAAATTGACTGAAGATAATTTGGGCGCTTTATCAGACAGGCATAGAGCGGAAACGGAGATGCTCCGACAGCAACATTTGGAAAACATTAGGGTATTACAGGAGCATCATGCATCGCTTATGGAAAATATCAAGTAAGTAACATTTTTATAGTCATTTCAGGTGACGTTACAATGCCTAATGTGTTTACCATGTCGACCACGTCTAACAGATATAAGAATGCAAGATTCGTGTGTTTTAACGAGACCCAAGATTCAGAATTATTAATTGAACTAAGAGCTAACAATAATTTGATTTTACGTGCCCTAAAAACTGTAAAACCTTCAAGTTTTCTTACTTTAGCTTCAAACAATTTCGCAAAACTTTCAAACATTTCGTAACTATGAAAGTTACACCTCAGACAGTGTGGAACTGTAATAGCTACTTGAAAAGGAATGTGTTTTTATTGTTGTGGTGAATATTGGGCAGGCTTTACCTTAAAAATGTGTAACAAATCAAATATACCTATTGAATTTGTTACACCCAAATTATCTTATTAATTTTTTAGAGACGCAGTTAAACAAGAACAGCTCCTTATACAAGACTCGTCTAGTTTCGCAGCAGATCTTAAAGAATTAGTATCAGATGTGAGAGAAAATAAACACCATTGTCAAGAGCTCATTGAGAAAGTGCAAAGTTTAGCTGAAAACTCAGAACGGAAATCTGACACCAGTTTACAATTTAGGGAAAGTCAGATTAATGGTAAGACTATGTTTTATGTTTGACGAGCCTCGTGGTTGAGTGGTTTATATAACGGACTGCCGATCAAGAGGTCGTGGGTTCGATTCCCGCTCGGGACAATCATTTGTGTGATTTTTCTGATTGTCATACAAATGTTTGTACTGCGTCTGGGTGTTCCTATGTATTATAAGTACCTATGTATTTACAAAAAAAAAAGTAGTATATGTATTCTATCCGTATTCTGGTACCCATAACACAAGCATATAAGCTTAGCTTGGGACCAGAGGACGTTGTGTGAAATGTCCATGAATATTTATTTATTTATGTTCCATTTTGTTTGTTAAATGATATATGGACAAAAATGTCTTAAAATTAATTATAGATTGCTTTTCTTTGTAAACACGAAATCGGTATTATTTGAATTGTAGAGATACAAGCTATGATTAGCTGGATTCAGTGAGCGCATCAAATGACGGCATAGAGAGCATCTACAGAGTTGACTAAACTCTTTGGATGCAGAATCATTAGGCTTCAAGACGGTTGCGTCGAGGCTACACAATTGCTTCTACCCTAATGGTCTTATTCATAATGACTTATCGGAGGTTTAAAAGTTCGCTAAAACCGGTTCGCTAAAATTGTTAAAAATTGTTATTCATAATAGTCTTTTTACGATAAAATTTTTATTATCTCTCCGATAAAGTTATTGTTTAAACCTACGAACCAATGATGATACTTAATTGAAATATCATTGTCTTCATTTTCCTCAGTAATATCTTCAGTACCTATTGTTGTTTTTTATATTTCTTCTTTTTTTCAAATCCTCCTTTAGAATTTTCGTCTATCTCTTTTATGGTCTTTCTCGAGTTCTAATTAAATCAAAATTCAATTGCAGAATAGTAATAGTCATGTTACTTTTCTCTCGTCTGTACCTTTTATGTAACTTTATTATTTTTATGTGTTAAAAGTTCAAGTTCCTAAAAATACTAATTTGCAAGACATCATCTGCCTTTCAGAAATGATTCAACAGCTTAAGAAGGAGCGGGAAAATTTTGATATTGAGAAATCTGAAAATAGGGAGACCATCAAAATGTTAGAGAGTAGACTGAAACAGATGACAATGGTAAGAATATTTCCAATGATCGAATGAATACATCGTGACCCATGTTGCCATTTAGTTGTGTCCTGTTTAACTTTACTATCTTTGTAAACTATTTATGAAGTTTCCAGCAGTCATTAAAAGGAAGTACTTTAAAAATGAACTGATGATACATTTAAATCATACAGGCCACGCGTATACTCCATTACCAAAAAAATTATTCGATTCCTATATTTTAGCCTTTTTAGTGTTACAAAATGCTCTAGGGTAAAAGTAAATATGTCTTTAAAGGTAATCGAAGAAGAGTCCACAGCACTAAAACAGAAGAGAATGGAATTTGAATTTGAGAAAGCCACTTTTAATAAGCAAACCGAGTTTGCTAAGAATATTCTCAAAAAACAGGACGAAGAAATAAAGGTGAACATTATATTTAAGAATTTATTGAATTGTTATGTTTGTTGTACATCGCCATGTTAGTAAAGTCTAATTCAGCGATGGCGATTTGCAGAATTGCCATGAGCGTAGACAGGTGCGGGATTTTGGTGAATCGAACACGCCCCCGAAATGTTTAAAATTCTACTAAAAACTAAATTTTACATTATTTCCGAATAAAGTTCTATTTTGGTTCGTTTGGAACCAAAATAGAACTTTATTCCCGAAGTGAAACCAAGGTTTACAAAACTAAATCCTAGTCATGAGAAATATACTTCGAATATTATGACAGCTTATGAATGAAATAATATTGTTTTTTAAATATCTTTAGCATACTTACAGCATTATTTACGAATATATGCGTATATCCCAGAGTTTCAGGAGAAACCTCTTTTTATATGAAACGTCTATTTAGATCATTATTATTTTAATATACTTACTTGATCTTGATGCCTTATCTTTATTACTCCAGGTTTTTTTCAACTAATCGCTACGTCTCTTCCACAATCCAAAGGTGTACATTTTTGGTTTACTATAACTACTTTTGACAGGTTTTGTCTCTAGCATTATGAAGTATGTATTATCCCATATATGAATCTAAGTTTTCTTACAATATCTTACTACTTAGATGCTGCGAGAAGAGATTCAGAAAGAATATCAAGAGAAAACTGCAAGGATTGAGGAAGAAAAGTCTAAAGCTGTGAATGAAACTGCCGCACTGGTTAGAGACAAGTCGGTTTTACACAATATGAGACAGGAACTTGAGGTAAGTCTGAAATATTTGTATATACTAGATTTTAAAAGATGTCTTAGGAGTTATTGTTCACTTTCTTTTTATTTTTTGTCTCTACCCTGTTTCTTTCCCAGGCAACTGTAAGGGCTAGCTAAGGAATAAGCAGATTAGCTAGATGTGCAGCAACCCTATGCCGAAACGCGGAATAGTAGACCAAATACCCTCCGCAAGTGGAAGAAGCAAGATTCCAACAATGGGACATTAATGGGCTGAAGAGATACTTGTGTCGTTATGATATTTATGTATTTTTTGGTGCAGAAAGTGAAAGCTGAGCTGAAGGCGCAGTTGGAAGAGGCGATGGAAGACAGATCTAAGCTTAACGTAGAACGACAACAGATACACATGGAAGAGCAAAGACTTATCGCCAAGTGAGTTTTTTCAGACAGAAATACGTATTAGGATAACTTTTAAGTAATGCTAGCTGCATTACATATAATCTTAATTGCCGACAAAATGTGGTAAATTATGGATTTACTTCTGGACATCTCTGAAAAAATTTTAGCGACATTTTGGTATCGTAGTATCGTTCAAGGATGTTGGGAAACATATTTAATATACTAGCTGTGCTTTACTAGTTTTACTTACATACCTACCTTTTTCAGACATACTGTTACATGTTTCTCAGCGTAACTAATTCAAGGAATATTCTAAAAAAGTAGTTAGTGATATCGGTTCAGCTGTGCTCGACATTTGCGCTTAGCAACAAATCCAACGATTGATTTTTATAATGTTATAGACAAGAATTTCTTGCTTTTCAGGGCTCGTGATTTAGATTTGCTAGCTAAAGCCGCAATTGAAAAGCAAGCTCAAGCTGAAAAGAAATATTCAGAAGCGGAGTTCATACAAAGAAAATACGAGGAACGAATCCGAAGGATCCAAGAACAAGTTGTATCATTAAATGCCAGAGAAAAAATGATTGCAAAAGAAAAAGTGACACTATCAAGGGAGCGGTTAACTCTACATAACGCTAAAAAGCAAGTAGAGGGTAGACAGCAGTGTTCGCTTTGCAAATCAAGCCAGTATCCCATATCCATTTATGAGCAAAGTTGGATGCCAGAATCTTACGTAAATGCAGCAGTTTCTAAGGAGTTTAGGAGTTCTGATGTCACTTCGGCGATGAATGCTATTGAGCACGAAATGTCTCATTTGATGGGGAGGAATTTGGATTTGAGGCATTGTTCCGGTATTGGGGATTTGAGGAATTTGGACAGTGATAGGAGACGGAGGGTAGACACAGAGGTCACTGTGGAAGACACGGCTACTTATAAAGTAAGAAAATCGTGTTATTTTTTTTGGATCCCACACTCTTATGAGACATAGACTTGTAAATACAGACTAGTTGCATTCTAGCTATTTGAGTAGCCCATAGGAATACTACATTTGGGATAAAAAGCTTTACATGTGTTAATTATTCATACCAGATTTCGTGTAGATCCAGTGTTTTCACGGTTCATCTAAGTACTCTACGATTTAAACTTTTCTCTCATAGCTACTACTCTTTCTATTTTTGTGAACTTACTCAAATCCGATGCCTTCGAAAGACCTAAGCTTACAGCATCAGTAATAAAAGCGTATTTTGTTTTATACTATCCAATCCAGTTTCTGGATGGCACGTTTCAATTTTTCGTATTTCCAGTCTATTAAAAAAAAACGTTAAATAAAATATGTAACAAATATTACCAGATTTTAAGATTGCTACATTCTCATCGGTCCTTGATCCGAATCCACCACACGCATAATACGTTCTTGATCCGTATCCATATTACCCACTGACCGCAAGTGGGATCAAGGACGGATGAGAATGCAATCATTTTAAAATATATTCAGAATATTCAAGCATTTTTTTATATTTGAAGTAATGAAATTATTTGAAATTTCGTAGAGGCCTTGATACACTGTAATTTGCGAAAACTACACGTCACATAAATACGGAAACCTTATTAGACCCTGAACTAACTTTAGCCCTGGCTAAAGTTACGTGTCTTCAAAATTGAACACCTATTTACTATCTGGTATGCCTGTACCTGTTACTCCAAACACTATTTTTTTCCACGCCTTTAAACGGTTTAAGAGGATACCAAAATAGCTTCGTGCATTTTTCTACGTACGAAGTTTTCATTGTTTCTTTAGATTGAATGGCTAGAGCTCTAATTTTTAAGTATATGTTTTTTCAATATATGATCTAGGATCGCATAAACTCAGAAACGCGATTGAAAAAAGTTTTCTCGATAGAAAATCTTAGCGAAACAACCTCTCACGTTTTTTATTTTTTTATTTGTCGGTCTATTATCGCGTATTAACTAATGAAATAACTTTAAAAACATAAGTAACTATTATATATAGAAACACGTAAATCAGAATTAAAATATATTTAGTAGATTTTGAGTAAAGAAAAAAAATATCCCTAATTCTTCATTTTCTATACCTACTAGCTGTGTTAATATGTACATGGCGACGATAATATTGATGTAGGCCCTTAACTATGAGTTGTCATATTTCAGGATTACATGGATCCAAAATTCATGATGTTACGCCTTGATGTGCAAAAAGTAATCAGAAATTTGGATCAAACAAAGAAAGATGATATCTACCCACCAGAAGACAATAACGAACAAAATTAAATTAAGGGCCTACATCAATATTATCGTATATCATCGCCGACACGTACATATTAACACAGCCAGTAGGCACAGAAAATGAAGAATTAGGGATACTTTTCCTATTTACTCAAAATCGACTAAATATATTTTAATTCTGATTTACGTGTTTCTATATATAATAGTTACTTATGTTTTTAAAGTTATTTCATTAGTTAATACGCGATAATAGACCGATAAATGAAAAAAATAAAAAATTAGAGAGGTTGTTTCGCTAAGATTTTCTATCGAGAAAATTTTTTTCAATCGTGTTTCTGAGTTTATGCGATCCTAGATCATATATTGAAAAAACATATACTTAAAAATTAGAGCTCTAGCCATTCAATCTAAAGAAACAATGAAAACTTCGTACGTAGAAAAATGCACGAAGCTATTTTGGTATCGTCTTAAGAATAAATAAATAAAAGACTGAATATTTATTAATTGGTTTTATTTAATTTGATGACTGTTAGAATATTTTTTTGTATTACATTTGAATGACAGGGTAAACATTTTTGACATAAGTGGCCTGGTTTTTAGGGTTCCGTACCCAAAGGGTAAAAACGGGACCCTATTACTGAGACTTCGCTGTCCGTCCGTCCGTCCGTCTGTCACCAGGCTTTATCTCAAGAACGGTGATAGCTAGAGAGTTGAAATTTTCACAGATGATGTATTTCTATTGCCGCTATAACAACAAATACTAAAAATAAAATAAAATAAATATTTAAGGGGGGCTCCCATACAACAAACATGATTCTTTTACCGTTTCTTGCTCGATACTAATAACGTTGCCTTATGTTGCATAGATAATGGTACGGAACCCTTCGTGCGCGAGTCCGACTCGCACTTGACCAATTTTTATTTTATAATGGCAAAGGTAGAATGATTATATTCAGATTTTTTTTTGCTGTTGGAAGAAGGAGCGTGTTGTGGGTTATGGAATATTATTATTTTTGGACGTAGCTAAATCATACGTCTACTTTTCACACACACCTATGTGACAATTGCATGCGAAATCTGTTAAAGTGATCTATGCCTATTTTAATAAAATATGTAGGTATGTTTATTACTTATATTCATAGCAAACACAAGTAAGAAAGTCCAGGCCACTTGCTCTGACAGTTTTATTAACAACATTATCAAAATGTACACAAATACCTACATAATTATAACCTAACTTATAATATCTCATTGTAAAAATATAGGTACATGATCCTTATTATAATTATTGTTTTAGGTACTACGTTATATAGTTAAAATTACTAATATACTTCGTAATAATGGCTCCAATCTTTATGATACTATTATGAATTAACTTCCATTCATCTTGCAATATGGCGGCCCGTTGTTAATGGGACGTTTAAGAGGGGTAATTAAAGACAAATCTAAGTTTAAAGTTTTTAAATTTCGACATGAATAATATTTCTGTGTCTTTGTAAGATTACATCTCTTAAAATATAGGTACTGCCGAACATATAACCTCCTCCCTTTTCTCCGGTTAAAAAGTCTAGACAAGTTTCAGTTTCGTGTTTAATAAAGCTAAACATCAAGAGGCTAAATACGCTATAAATATACTCAGCTTTTCTGTAAAGTCCGTCTAAATCCGTAAAAGGTGGTTTTATTACATAAATTTTCTCAATATCCGTTAAGTCGTTTCATAAATTTGAGTTATTTTGTCTCAGTTTAAAATAATTATCAACATACAAAAGCTATATTTTATAAAAGAAAAAAAAAACAAAGTAGGAAGTGGATAATTGAAAATTAATTCAAAATAGTACAAAAGTTTTTGTAAATTGTATAAATTCCTTATTTAATCTACATATACATAATGCACCCAAGATTTTTTTTTATCATACGTACAGTCTTTCATAAAAAAATTGCTAAGTAGTTTTAATATCCATATGGACGGCCTGGCCTTAATTCAATCTCTCATACAATAAACAGATCTACATAAAATAAATTACATACAATAATCTGATATAATAATATGAATCTTATGAAGTATATGTCTTTGAGTAAAATAATAATGAACATATCTTCTATATGTTATGTGTTCTTATAGTATGTTATATACACAATATTTACATTAAAATTAAATAATTACTACGTCAATCATACGAATCACATAGGCGTAAAACAAACTGCTATTATTTTAAAATATGTGGGTAGTTATAAAAAAAGAACGAGTGAAATATATGAGTTTTGTTGCTTAATCTGACAGCTGTAATGTCTCGTATACCTAGTTTCAATAATAATAATTATCACCAGCGGTTCGAGCATTGTCCAGAAAGCGGACAATGCTCGGATAGTCCGTCGGTTTCTATTCCATTAAACTCCACCGCTCTGGGCCCCAAGTCTAAAAACAAACAGTAGACTACCAAACTTGATAAAATTCGCCACTAAGGAATCAGTTATTGCATTTGTTTGCAATAACACTAAATAACCGATTGCTTAGTAGCGAATTTTATCAAGTTTGGTAATCTATTGTTAATTTTTTGAGGTTATAATGTGCCATTGAGCTACCATTGTGACACAATTTATTAGTTATTTGACTGTTGCCAGCTTCGTAGGAGTACATCCTGCCGCCTTTCGAGGCGAGGCAATGTTCTATACAAATAATCACCAGCAAAGTTTAAAGGTAGTTTCGTACCAAAATTCAGATTTTGTAATTTTTTACAATACCCTTATAGGTTGTTAGGTCACTATGTAAATTCTATAACCATTTTACTTTAAAGTACTCTGATTTTACACACAAAAAATATTTTTCTGTACTCGTTCTTCATAAATTAGGCGATATCATAATGGCAGTCTGCTTTGCACCTGTGGAATTAGCTAGATAGATATTGCCTTCTAGACAATTTCAAATACAAAAAGACCCATTTTACATCAATCAGAACACTACAATAATTTTTTTTCTCTTATCACAGTAACAATAATAACATCCGAAATATAAATTTCAATAAGTTGATAATATAATAAATTGTTAAAATATGTCCAAAGTAAAAGAAAAATTAATTAAAAATTTAACTAGAAATTATAGAATTATAAGAATTTTAATATAAATAATAAACTATGCGTTATGATCTAGGGTCGCCGGGTTTCTGATATTTGACTTCAAGAAGTTGAGGGTAGTTCTCCACTATAGATAGCAGTATACCATCAATGTAATTCCTTAGTTGTACATTGACATCTTGTTGTTCCTTCAAGGCCTTTTGTAACTGTAATAAATAAAAAAATGCTGAGGAACTGCGAGTAAAATGCCTCAAAGCAGAGGTACGAGTATATCGCCAGTTATAATTTGGCAGATGTTGCATTCGAATCGTCAATCCCAGTGTAATCTATGGTTTGTTACAAAAGTATTTGATAGGTAATAAGATATTGCTATAACTTCCTGGGAAGACCAACTATTTCCAAAAAGAATATTAGCATAAAAACGTTTTGAAACTAACTAACAAAAAAAATTCTACATCTAAAAAAAATTAAAATTCGCCATGTCTTAAAGAGGTGCTAGATTAAAGGCCTCCCCCTTTAGTTTAGGTTAGCGATGCCCTTGGCGTTTGTTGTTGGTGGTGAGTATAGAATAATTAAGTCTAGTATGAAAGTCAATCCAAGCGTGGCGTGAAGAATGTTTGCTGCGTGCAATATCTCTATAATGTTATGACTATGATATTTATTAATCGTCAGGTATTTCTCATTCATGACAGCTATAGTAAGATTTTAAGTCATTTACTTTGCAAAGATTTGAAAGCTAAATACAAAATGACGTTTTCTTTGGTCAAAGCAGGAAAAACAACTGACGCGGTAAGTAATGTATTTAGGCAAGGAAAATAACCATTATATTATTGTATAGGTAAGTTATTAAGGTAGGGAATTCTATATAAAGTATGAAAAAGGTACATTTCAAACCCAAATCGCTGTTAATTTAAATATAAAGCATGCAATAGTTAGCTTTAGATAGATACACATGCACAGTTAGTAATAAAAGTCGTACCTTTTCCATCTCTATGGTGAGAACTGATTGTGTATCGTTACCATCGAGCTGCAAAAATGCATACATGACAATATAGGCAGTTGCTTCGCTAAATATCAATCCAGGTTTCATAAAAGCTAAGCGAAGATGTTAATATTGTATGTGTATATGTTGCTTTAATATAACAATGTAATTAAAAATAAATAGTAATATACTTAATAATCATTTAAAATTAAGCAAAGCATAAAACCAAGTTTCCTGCTACACTTTTAACACAGCTTTGTTGGTAACATAAAAAAGGGGCGTGGCATAAGAGTCATGTGTCGGCAAAACGATCAGACCACGCCCCTTTTTTATGTTGCCAACAACGTTTGCTAAAAAAGTGACACAGAAAGTCTGGCTTAAGTATGTCAATTGTTAATAAATATATTGGTCCAAAAATCGTCTGAAGAGATTGTGACGGTTAAACTACTGGAAATAAATAATAAATAGTATCAGATATTGGAAATTTCCAATATCGGGATATTTTTAGGGTAAATTCTGCTTTGATTTTGGTCAAAAGTCAAATTTCGGTTAGATACTGTAAATGTAACCGCTTTACGAAAATTGTTTAGCTACAGATTTGCTTTGATGATTATGATACCACAATGATGATAAAATAAACATGCTTGCATGTGTATTTACCTCATCATCACTCATTTGTGATAGTTCATGTGCTAATGAGTTGGTTGCTACGAGGGGGCCGCTAACTCCGTCCAGCAGACTGCGACCTTCTTCTACACCACGTGTCAGGATTTGTGCCTGCAATTCCTCTTGAGCTTCTGATAGTGCTGAAATTAATATTATTAACTTGAAGGGGCTATGCTATTTAAATAATGCCACATAACTGTATAAGGTTTTTTTTTCACACACATTATTCATTATCCAATTTCTTTACAGAAATATATTACTTTATTATTTATATACCTACTTAATATTTTTTATAACTTGCGCGACTCATTTATTCAAATAAAACTGACTTTTTCAGTCCCATGGTGACTTAAGTCGTCGACGTTAAGTATTCGTAACGTTGGGCTAAAATTTAAAACAAATATACGCATCTAAATTCGTAAAAAGTGGTTTTATTTAAGTATTTGAGGTAGGTTTTTTGCAACCACTATGATCGCCTATATCATTATGTTCTTTTAACAAACTTTTATTTATTACGATAACTCAAAAGAAGGAGGATTATTTTCTTCAAAATTACTAGTACCTACGCAAGTCATAGCTACTCGTAGTATAAAAAAACTTTTAAAAAGGGATGCGTCATAAGTGTAACGTACATTTATGTGTGGTGTTCCAGAACATTGGCTTCCATGGTACCGATTCTACGTGCACAAATAAACATAAATAAAAAAGGAAAATTGATAGTTTCAATAACACAATCCGGCAATGTTAACACAACTTTTTTTTATTAGAAAATCTATTTATCAAAGAGTTCCAATTAAAATGTGCACAACGAAATAGCCAATTAATGAAAATTCGCCATTGTTTTATTATTTTTTAGCTAAGTTTAGTTGTGCACGTAGAATTGGCACCATTATCTGCTGTTACCGGAACGCAACATCATAATATAGCGGTTGCTTAAAATATGTGGGTGATAAGTCCTATATGTTTGAAGACCCTACGAATAATTGAACAACACATTGTAAAAAAATAATGTAAACGGCGGTTAGTATCAGCAGCCCCTGTTTAGTTAAAAACCTTACTTTTAGAACAACTTAAAAAAATATAACTTGTTTGGATTCTAAATTTAGTTAATCGCGTGATGCTTGCGTGTTTTAATGTAACGACATTTAGTAACGCAATCGTTTGAGTTAAAAAAATCGATATATACTTATTTGAAAGAGCGCACTACGGCCTTAATGTATCAATAGAAGACTTAACAGTGGCAATATATAATAGCAATAGTAGCAGAGGACTATTAAAATAGAATGTTTAGATAGATAGGACTTGCATTATTAAGAAGGTAACGTAAAATATGTTACATAATATTATGTATCAAATAATGAATCATGATTCTGAAATGAATTTCTTCAGAATTAAATAATATGATTCAACATTACGTATTTCACGTGACACGTTGGTTTATTAAAATATTGACACAACGCACTTGAGATTATGTATTGACGAATATGCTTCATGATATCTACGGAATTTTTTGTTCCTAATCATAATAATTCAGCAAGTTAAGAGGATACCAAAATAGCTTCGTGCATTTTTCTACGTACGAAGTTTTCATTGTTTCTTTAGATTGAATGGCTAGAGCTCTAATTTTTAAGTATATGTTTTTTCAATATATGATCTAGGATCGCATAAACTCAGAAACGCGATTGAAAAAAGTTTTCTCGATAGAAAATCTTAGCGAAAATACCTCTCTCATTTCTTATTTTTTTCATTTGTCGGTCTATTATCGCGTATTAACTAATGAAATAACTTTAAAAACATAAGTAACTATTATATATAGAAACACGTAAATCAGAATTAAAATATATTTAGTAGTTTATGAGTAAATAGGAAAAGTATCCCTAATTCTTCATTTTCTGTGCCTACTGGCTGTGTTAATATGTACGTGTCGGCGATGATATACGATAATATTGATGTAGGCCCTTAAATTGATAGTTTTATAGATGAACACAAACGTAAAGAGTTGTGCAGTGTGCTTGAAAAATATCGCATAGCAATAATGCTACGGTAGATTATATTTTTTCTAGCTTCTTATAATTAGAAAAATACTTCCTATAAAAATCATAATTCTGAAATAACATGGCACCACGTCATAACCCCCACAAGAGTTTAAGAAGTAGACGATACCTTTGTGGTGTAGATGTGGCATCATTAAGTATAATTATTGCTCATATAACGAATTCATATAGACACTGAATTATATTAAGCAGTATTTCAGACAAACTGTAAGAGAAAAAGCCAGAATGTCAGAAAATTAGAAGTTCTCTTACTTTTGTTTTGTGCACGCAACAACGCAAGTTCTTTCCTAAGTTCATCAAGGCGTGGATCAGGCGGAGGTGGTGGGGCATCTCTCAGTCTTTGTAGTTCTCTTTTAGCAGCCGCCAGCATTTCTGCAGCGGCTGCAGCGGCATCTCTCTCCCTTCGCTCGGCTTCTCTTGCCGCACTTAAAGCTGCTGCTAATTCCGCAACTTGTTCTTGAGCTTCGTGATGAGCTCGACTTGCTGCTTCGGCATTTGCTCTTAGAGTTTCTGCTACGCCTCGTAGACGACCCACCTAGAAAGTTAAATAAGTAATTTTTTATATATGAGAGGAAGGAATGGAAAGATGCCGAAATAGAAAAATCTGCTGAGATTTTTAGATAGATTCGTTGTTATAGGTTCTCCCTATGCATTTCTTTTCAATTTCCTAATTGAAAAGAAATGCACAGGGAGAACCTATAACAACGAATCTAACCTGTTACTTCAGAATGTTTACACGTGGCAAGCCAAAAAAAAAGATGCCGGTTAAGAACGCTTTAGGCAAGGGGTTATTTATAAGTCTTAAGTTAAGTCCAAAGTGCGATCATAGCGATGTACTAACCTCCTGTTTAAGCTCTGAAGCCTCAGCCTCAGCGGTACCAAGTCTGTCGGTGATGGCAGCTAGCTGTGTATCTCTATCACGTTCTACTCTCGCTATAGCTTCACGACTGCGCCGTTTCTCTTCTGCTATACTTTCTTCACATCGGCACTCAATCTGTACAATATTTATTTGATTCAATCATTTACTAAATAACCAATTGACAAAAAAACATGGCAAGTTATTCGCTAGATCAAATAAAAAAAAGATTCTTATTTTATCTGAGATTATTCGACTGAAAATAGATATATTCAATTTTTAGCCTATGAAATTAATTACTTCCCATATGTGCTGCAACGAGCAGTTACGGATAGTAGATTGGAATGGAAAGTTCACCAGGAATCCATATACCCACGTCTAATTAGTGTGACAGAGTAGACATATAGATATATGACAACGTTTTTATTACGGCTATTGATCCTGATTGATCTCATCAAATTAATTTTAGTATTGCCATATTACAAATGTATCGTTTTGAATTACTTCTCTTATTTGTTCGTCGAGCATGTGCACACGAGCTTGTAACACTGCGTTGTCGGCCTTTGCCCTAGCATACCGTTCGTCAGCTGTGCTTTGTGTATCTGCCAGTGACGTCATTTGCTGCTGTAGTAGTTGCACCTGGAGGACAATAAAATAAATTAGCATTTAGGTTTGTGTTTCAAAATTGCGAATAGAAATTATGTCAGCTTGTAGGAGAATCGCAAATAGTAAATATTTCTGATCCTGATTATGTATGTATAAAGAGCTGCTTTGATTTCTTTTTAATTATGCTATTTTAGCCGATTAGCGAAAACTGAGCCCAAGTAACAACACTACCAGAATCTTACTGGTTATACAGATTTGTGATTAGTCTTATTTCCTGTAAGCATAATTATTATAGGTCAAATATTGATCGATAAGAAACCGTTTATCTCAACACGGTATATTGATCATCATTATTGGATACCGATACGATATTTCTATTGTTCATTCATACAACAATCTCCAGATATTGTTCTAATCAATCTTTATAATGGTATGTGAGGTAGGTCTGGATATTATCTACGATCGATTATAAGTATCGATACTCTTGGAAACGATCTTAATGGTGATGAAATATGAACATTCATTATCTGTGTTCTGCCCTTGTCTGGACCTAATACTTGGGGTCGGCGCTACACATCTGTAGTTATCGATTGAGCACTCATATTATAATTATTTATTGCAAATTTGCAAAACCTATCATGTTTATATAGATTTTGTTACTAATTATTATTTACAGTTTAACAGACATGTATGTAAATTTTTAGACACCAAAATGTTCGTTTATATTACAATGATTTATTAAAACATAATATTATATTAGATCTCTAAGCACTTGCAAAAGCCAATCTCTTCAACGTACCCGCGACGTCTTTACTGTTTATTGACTCTTATGGTCATTACATTTAGTTTCACTAATCGCACAATCACGAATAGTTATTTGATTCGTGTACAATGTATGTATATATTCGCATTCCTACCTACTTGCAGAATTTTATGCATGGAGGAGTTCATTGCGTTCAGTTGATAGAACTCAAACAGGTTCACGATTGGAATGATAAGTCAGTAAACTCTAGTATGTACAGGGCTGCCATACCATCACGCTGATGCCGGGTAAACATGGCAAAAACCTCGAATATTTCGACGAAAATAGATTTTCCCTGTATATCCCACATATCTCACTACAAAAGAAAAATTTTTGGAGGAAACTAGACAGGGTTTACTCCAAACTCTTTTTAAAATTTCCTCCCGGATAGCCCCTGGACACCCTGCAAACTAGAACGAATCCAGGGAAACCTGGACTAGATGGCAGCCCTAAGTATAAGTAATGTAGTCAAGACTACAAAACACAGCCAAAATAGAAAGTAATATTTAAATATTTCATTATATTTGTTTGTGATTATACAAATTAAGTACCTAACTTATTAAAAAATGTGATGTAATATAATAATAACTTATAGTTAATTTGCATAAATTTCACTGGCAAAGAACGAAAGTCAATATGCTGATTATGTTTCCCGGCAAATGAAAAAGATAGGAAACACCGTGCAGGGATATCAGTCCCGATAGACAGTAGACAGCTTAGAAGTAGTAGAGCTTAGATTTAGAGATTCGTTAATATTCAGTTATAAAAATCTATCACAGCGCCATTATATGATAAAATTGTAAAGGTTAATTATTACTACAAGATCATTGGCAATAATATAATAAAAATGCTAGCTGTTGCCCGCGAATCCGTACGCGTGGAATTTAGGAAAGTTTCATGAAAATCCATCCAGTAGTCTTTCCGTGAAAGGACAACAAACATACTTACAATCATACAATCCAACATTAACCAAACATCCAAATATTAGAGTAGGTATGGATAGAAGACCGAGGAAACGTTCGCGTTGCTCGGCCAACAGTTAAAGTATTTTATTTTGTCGCGCCTAATTCTTTTTTCGTCATATCTCCTAAGGTATTCATTTAAATGCATGCTGTAAAAAAGCAATTATAATCTATATTAAACGTGTAAGCTAACTAAGGTATTTAATTTGATAAAAAATATTACTATATACACATAAATAGTTTTGAAAACACCCTATTGAATTTGATAATTTTTGCGACATTATTATGGGTACAGCGGGTTTCTCTTAAAAGATAGACATATGCCTTCGCGGACTTTTTAGGGTTCCGTACCCAAAGGGTAAAAACGGAAACCCTATTACTGAGACTTCGCTGTCCGTCCGTCCGTCCGTCCGTCCGTCCGTCCGTCCGTCTGTCACCAGGCTGTATCTCAAGAACGGTGATAGCTAGAGAGTTGAAATTTTCACAGATGATGTATTTCTGTTGCCGCTATAACAACAAATACTAAAAATAAAATAAAATAAATATTTAAGGGGGGCTCCCATACAAAAAACTGATTTTTTTTACCGTTTCTTGCTCGATACTAATAACGTTGCCTTATGTTGCATAGATAATGGTACGGAACCCTTCGTGCGCGAGTCCCACTCGAACTTGACCAATTTTTTGAAAAACTATAGGTAAGAAACAATTCCGCCATACATTAGTTTGTTGTACCTCACATAGATAAGGCAGCGTTTTCATTTATAGCTCGCACGCGTGCGAGTTTCTCGGCAAATTTAATCATATCTCATCCAATATATAGCAAACCACAACAAAATTATGCACAAAAAGCTATCCTCTTGAACCATTCTATCTATTAAAAAAAACCGCATCAAGATCCGTTGCTTATTTTTGAAGATATAAGCTCACATAGGGACATACATACAAAAATTACGACTTTGTTTTCTATGAAGTAAAGATGTTGGCAATTTAAAATGGAGACATCAAGACCTCAGATTACATAGGTATATTGTTACAATATGACATTGAGATGTGATCGAGCACTTAATTAAGTAGATAAAGTCGTATCTAGAATTCTTATGAATACTTACTGCTCTTAGCTACTGATGATGAGTGAATCTTAAAGATAGGTTATGTAATAATACATAGTTATAGTAAGATAAAAACCTTAAAACTAGCGTCAAATAATTTATAGGAAATTACCTGCATATACGAGTATAAATATAATAATAGTTCAACAATTTATTAAGTAGACGACGGCAAGGGACCTATTTACTCTAGGGCCATAGAGGCCTTGGCTGGGAGTGTCTGCGAGGGGTGGCACAAAACTTCATTTTTAACATTTATCTTTTTCTTCATTAATTTACGTAGCGGCAAATCAAACGGGCCTAAGGCAGTCATTTTCAAAATACGCCACTGGATAGAGACCATGGATGAAGTCAATAACTTCGGGGGTTCAAACGCTCATTTTATGTAGACTTTGTGACATTAGTACGAGTATTTGGCTTATAACCGCCTATCACGGAATAGAAGGACGTATAAAAATAGAATGATAAAGTTTCAATGATAAACATGCTAATGTGACAGTCTGTAGGCCTTACTCGACGAACTACTAACAGTTTTAATGTTCTTGAATGATGACTACGAAGCACGCAATTAAGTAGAGGTAGAGACAACCATAGCAACTAGAAATATTTGCTAATGCTCGTGGTTTCACCCGCTGTAGTTACTACCACGCTCTTTGGATTTTAACGTGATATTGTAATTAATTTGTAGCCTATGTGTTCAGATAAGCTATACATTTGTTAAATTTTAATAAAATAGGTTCAGTGGTTTTTACGTAAATGAACGACAAA
Organism: Orgyia antiqua; assembly: GCA_916999025.1. Lineage (NCBI taxonomy): Eukaryota > Metazoa > Arthropoda > Insecta > Lepidoptera > Erebidae > Orgyia > Orgyia antiqua. The sequence goes on from OU779868.1 coordinate 26,133,677, forward strand.
CATCCTTACATCCATCCCTACATTCTTCCAAAATTTCGCGTATATAATATTAGTGGGATAAATAACTTTTGTTTAACTTAAATAAAAGTTGAATTTAATTATATTGAATAACAGATTTCTAATTTTCAGTCTATCCAAAGGTTGCCGGGAAGACATTGCTTTTAGCGATAAGACCATATCAATTACTAATAGAGTTTTTTAAGTTACCAAGTAAAATTTCTTGTGTGTAAACTTAGTGTACAATAAAGAATATTTTCGAAAAAATTCGATATGAATGTGCAAATGAAAGGAGGCTTTTAGTGTTGTTCTTTCGTGTTTAAACAAAGTATGTTTACATTGCAAACATGTATATCGGTAGATAGAGTAACGATAACAGTTGACGTATTCAATTTTATCGGTCCATCAATCATAAATTCATCAGCAAAATGTTTTTTGTTATTTTAAGATTTTCTCTTGTAGTCATATTTTTAATACGGTGTGTTTATTGCATCATTTATTCGTCAGTAGATGATAGTTCTTTTAATTCCAATGATTTACCAGCCGTGTTATAGATAGCGACATACTAGAATACAGATATGCCACAAAATTTAAATAAATCCACGATACCTATAAATGTCTAAAATATAGTGCCTGTTAAACCGCTAAAAAGGGCACCACAAACGGCGTATTAATATATAATAATATAGCGAGAAAGAGACAGATGTATATAGAAAAAAGACGAGGCGAGTAATAAAGCCCGGCATTACAGTACATAGAACTGAAGACAGTAACACTGGAGGCTTACTAAAGCATTAGAATAAATAGGTGAATAGTATGGCTCTACTGGGCATATTTCCAAAATTGTTAAGAAATATGTAACAATTACAGAAATAACTAAAAACGTCTGTTAAAATTGGAATTTCAAGATAACTCCCACAACATTGGCGTAAAATATTCCACAGCTCTATTGTATTCAAAGTCTCTTTCTTTTATGTTGTGGCAAATTTTTAGGGTTCTGTACCAAAGGGAGCGGGAAATTGATCGGCCACTCTCTGCGTAAAGACTCCAATCATATTTCTAAACAGGCACTTGATTGGAATTCATAAGGAAAGCGTAGGCGTGGTCGTGCCAAGCAAGCATGGCGGCGCACAATTACAGACGAATAGAAGAATATCGGGAAGACCTGAAGCGAGATTAAAAGAGCAGCTTAAAACCGATCGCGACTCCCTCGGCCCTACCTTGGGGACATAGGACATATGGTATTGCTCTCCGTTCTGTGGTCACCAGGCCGATACGTGACGGATATAACTAGACACTGCAACAAGTATACAGTAGTAATTTTAACAGCTGATATGTAATATGTTTCTTTTGCTGCTATCATAATAAATACCATAAATCAAAATAAAACAATTATGTTGGCATATTGACCATGACCATCCATTCGCACACGAGTCTACATCGTACTTGGTAGAACTTTTCTACACACTTTAGATCGTAATAAATTCTAGACCTGAGAACAGTAGCACTTACAAAATATATTCTTAATGAAATGTGAAGTTTACATGCGAAACAAATTATCTCTAAGACAATAATACACATCTAATTATTGCTATGTAATTGTGAGAGTTTGTAATTCACAAGTCGCGAGATGATACCAACTTAAGCACTAATAAATTACGTTATTATGTAGTATTAGTCTATTTTGTTGTAGATTTTTAGGGTTCCGTACCCAAAGGGTAAAAACGGGACCCTATTACTGAGACTTCGCTGTCCGTCCGTCCGTCCGTCCGTCCGTCTGTCACCAGGCTGTATCTCAAGAACGGTGATAGCTAGACAGTTGAAATTTTCACAGATGATGTATTTCTATTGCCGCTATAACAACAAATACTAAAAATAAAATAAATATTTAAGGGGGGCTCCCATACAACAAACATGATTTTTTTACCGTTTCTTGCTCGATACTAATAACGTTGCCTTATGTTGCATAGATAATGGTACGGAACCCTTCGTGCGCGAGTCCAACTCGCACTTGACCAATTTTTAAAAGATATGAGAAACAGAATCCGGATTTGTTGTTAAAAATAATTTTACGAAACATCAGGTTCAGAATCAAAAGGTAAAACGGATCCCTATTACTAAGACTTTGCTATCAGTCTGTCACCAGCCTGTATCTCTGGAACGGTGATAGCCAGAAAACTGAAAATTTTACATAATACATTGTGTACATCATTTGATGCGAATACAACACATTCTCATTGATTATGAGTGTTTGTTGCAATTATCCTGCCCTTATTAGGTACGGATCCCTTCGTATTCGAGTCCAACTCGTAGGTGCTTCATCGGTTTTATTTATCACAGAATTGATCTTCAACTAGCCTGCAGAAAGATTCGTCACCATGCCATTATGTAGAATTGATCAAAATTTACATTTTCAATAATACGCAAGCTTTTAAACATATAATCTTAACATACTTATGATTTCTAAATATATACTTTCTTTAATTTCTAAATGTTATGTCGCGTTGCTTAATATGATAGCTTTCTTACGTTCTGAGATTTACTTATAAAAAACTAGATGTCGCCCACAACTTTGTATGCGTAGTAGGTAGTAGCTTTGACAAAATATACAAAACTAGTTGTTTTGCCGCTACATTTTACGCATGGAATTCAGAAACCAAATCTTAACAAATTATACAAAAAAGTTATCCTCTTGAACCATTCTATCACATAAAAAAACCACAACAAAATCCATTACGTAGTTTTGAAGTAATAAGCGCACATACATACAAAAATAACGACTTTGTTTTATAATAAGTAAAGAAGTAACGGTGACGGGCTTCGTGGTGGAGTGGTTTATGTAATGGACTGCCGATCACGAGGTCTCGGGTTCGATTCCCGGTTGGGACAATCATTTGTGTGATATCCATAAATGTCATACAAATGTTTGTACTGCGTCTGGGTGTTTACTATGTATTATATGTATGTATTATATGACGAGCCTCGTGGTGTAGTGGTTCTGGTAACGGACTGCCGATCAAGAGGTCGCGGGTTCGATTCCCGCTCGGGACAATCATTTGTGTGATTTTTCTAATTGTCATACAAATGTTTGTACTGCGTCTGGGTGTTTCTATGTATTATAAGTATGTATTTACAAAAAAAAAAGTAGTATATGTATTCTATCCGTATTCTGGTACCCATAACACAAGCATATAAGCTTAGCTTGGGACCAGAGGACGTTGTGTGAAATGTCCATGAATATTTATTTATTTATTTACAAAAGAAAAGTAGTTTATGTATTATATCCGTATTCTGGTACCCATAACACAAGCATATAAGCTTAGCTTGGGACCAGAGGACGCTGTGTGAAATGTCCATGAATATTTATTATTTATTTATTTATTAGTAACTAAATAAATGCTTGAACTTCAATCATTGCCAAAAGCCTTTTACATAAGGATTCCTTTAATATTTTTGACCATATGTAATTATTGTGTAGGTGATTTCTGATTAAAATTAATATTTACGTTTAATAATAATAATAAATAGGCCCGTCAGCAGCAAGTGCGTCACTTACTATTGCAATGACATAACTTTACGATCGTTCTCATGGGAAAAGTGAAATGAATAGAGTATAAAACATATCGAACTTTCGATCGGAAACACGGGTGAAGGTACTCGTTGTATTGGTTTTACTTTTGTTAACTGTATGCCAACTGCAAGCCGACAGAATAATATTTGTAAAACAATTTATTGCTTACTTACGGAGAGATTGCGGTTTTTATTAGTTTGAAAATGAAGTAATAGTGATGATGCCGTTGCTTGATAGCCATGTTTTGTCGGTTTCACGCGGACATTGCCCGTGTGGGGACGGACTAAGAACGCAAGTGTGACCATCTCTTTTATATATATATGTATTGACGGGCTTCGTGGTGGAGTGGTTCATATAACGGACTGCCGATCATGAGGTCTCGGGTTCGATTCCCGGTCAGGACAATCATTTGTGTGATGTTTTTAATTGTCATACAAATGTTTGTACTGCGTCTGGGTGTTTACTATGTATTATAAGTATGTGTTTACAAAAGAAAAGTAGTACATGTATTATATCCGTATTCTGGTACCCATAACACAAGCAATATAAGCTTAGCTTGGGACCAGAGGACGTTGTGTGAAATGTCCATGAATATTTATTATTTTATTATTAATGTATGTAATAGGAGCAAAATATCTGTGAAAAAAGTTGCAAAAAGGGGGAAAATTTTCTTATGTGAGCTTATATATCTTTAAAACTCCGCAACGGATTGTGATGCGCTTCTTTTAATAGATAAATAGACGGGCTTCGTGGTGGCGTGGTTTATGTAATGGACTGCCAATCACGAGGTCGCGGGTTTGATTCCCGCTTGGGACAATCATTTGTGTGATATCCATAAATGTCATACAAATGTTTGTAGTGCGTCTGGGTGTTTCTATGTATTATAAGTATGTATTTACAAAAGAAAAGTAGTAACTATATGCAATTTATACGTATCTGGTACCCATAATACAAGCATAGTAATATAGCTTACTTTGGGACCAGAGGACGTTGTGTGAAATGTCCTGAATATTTATTTAATATTTATTTATTTATAAAGTGGTTCAAGACTATGGCTTTTTTGTATATTTTGTAAAGATTTAGTTTCAAAATTCCAACAACCCAACCAAAGTCGCGGGTAACAGCTATCTAATATAACTCTTAAAACGACATTCAATTGCAATACACTACAGAATTATTTTATAATTGAAATAAATGAGCGCTCAATTAGTTAGGGTAACCTCAATCATTATTGTAACCTCAAAATTTTAGTTAACGAGTAATTTATATTCGTCACAGTAGGCAAGACTAATTTAAATTACTTAATTTACAAGACAATAGCTATTTAGTTATAATAAGTAACTTAAAATAGATTATTAGAATATTATAATTGGTCAAGGGAAGGTCAAGTATATATACGCATAACAATACAGTGCATACTATATGGAGTATTTGTTTAGGAGGTAAAATAAAGACAGGTAGTGACAAAATAACTTGGTAACGACAAAATAAATTGGCAATTTCTTCCATAAATCTTTTGAATGAACTTAATTGATTTTGAAAAAGGCATATTACCATTTCCATTTCTTTATTTTCTCTAGGACAGAGGAAAATCCATTTATTTATTACTAGCTGTTGCCTGCGACTTCGTACGGCACGCATTTAGAAAATATTCCATTTTTTGCAAAATTTGTCACTGATGCTTCGCTCCTATTGCTCGCAGCGTGATATTATATAGCCTATAGCCTTCTTAGATAAATGTAATATCCAACACTGAAAGAAATTCTCAAATTATTTTCAGAGATTAACGCGTTCAAGAAACAAAAAAACAACAAAGAAACTCTTCAGTTTTATGATATTACTTAGTATAGTTTTGCTACATCCTTATTGGTTTCTATAATTCTGATATGATCTTGAACGAGAATACCTAAGCGATATCTTCTAATATATAAAATTCACGTGTCACAGTGTTAGTTACCGTACTCCTCCGAAACGGCTTGACCGATTCTTATGAAATTTTGTATGCACATTCAGTAGGTCTGAGAATCGGCTAACACCTATTTTTCAAAATTTTTTTTATTAGTATGGCTAAACAACTTTTGCCGGGACAGCTAGTATTTATATAAAATGAAGCATACCTATTTAATGTAAAATAGACGCACATTCAACGAAAACGGGGATTTTCTTCGAGTAAATAAAGAAATTGAAATAGTAACTTACTATTCTATTTTTAATATTAACTGAAGTTAAAAATATTATATGCTAGCCATAAAAAAGGTTGAACACAAGTCTGAATAATTAGTAATTTGTGGAGAATATGGATATGCAATTTATTGAAGCACATTACTTCGATACAGGTCGATAAATAATTATTCACGCACGGCATTCTTTCATACGGCTTCTTCAGACAGGTTTAAAATAAATGTTTATATAACACACTTGACTATTTTTATATTTTGTAACGATGACTAAGCTTATCCATTACCATTAGAACAAGACTGTTTGCTTTTGGAACATCGTCTGGCCTAAGTTTATGCCATAATGGGCATTGTTCATATTTTTTTAAACTCTTAATTCGAAAACCATTTCGGGGAATAGAGTTTCTGATCATGATCCATTAGTTTTTTTCGGAAAATTTGCTATATTAACGATTATTATTCCAAAAAAGCAAATGATCTCTATTTGCCCTTGAAATGAAGGACTTAAAATATTAAGACGTTTTTAGGGATATACTACTCTGAAGTGGAGTTGAAATTGGTCTATTATATCAACTTGTCAACTTTGAAAAGATAAAGTGCAATCTGTATTAAGTCTATCAAGAAAAGTCTATACACAGATTGCGTAAAACGATGACGTCACAACATTTAAAGTAATATCTTCAAGAATTTTTTTAAAATTCTGTATACTGAATATTTCAATAATATTGAAATTAGTTGCTTGAAATAGTCTATATTTTCTGAAAAGAATATAAAAACAGTAGGTCAAAAATAATGAACAATCCCCTTTGCTTTTCCTTGCGATTTAATCCACCAAAAGTCAAAGTCAAATTGAAACGTTAGAAGCTAGGTGTTTGTTCCAAACACGAATCCTACGGAGAAGAACAGAAAAGAAACTCCGTGGATTCTTATTATCCCCTTATTTCTTTAATTTTTTTTCCAATATAATCTAAGTATGTGGCCAAAATACATTTTGTTGGGACTCTGTATTAACAAATAATGTAGGCTTTTTAATCCAAAATTTAACTGCCCTTTTCATCTTTGGATTTAAGTTCCCGAAATAATTCTAAGGAGTGAAGTAAAATATAAACTTTCATGGTCTTAGGTCTGCAGTTTTGGTTACGCGTCGAAGAATATTATTCCTTTATGCTACACTTAGCTCATAAATTTACATTCAACCACTTGCTGCAAATGATAAGACAAGAATGTCACTTATTTCGTTCAATAGAAACAATTACAAACGTAAATGAGTTTGTAAGGAGATTATCACGTCAAGACGTGAACGTGATACCAATAGACTCAATAAGCAAGGGCATTTGACGATTACAACTTTACAAACAAAAATACAAACAAAGTACTGTAAAGAAGTGAATCTTTAAAGATAACTTGTGTCAGATCGGTTCGTCTTGCCAGATGTACACAGGACGAGGTAAAGTTGACGAACTGTGTTAAATTTACATAACTAACTTAACGAGAACTTACTAATAATCTTAAGTTAAATATTTTACAAAATAATGTAAATTATGTGCATAACATTTTGACAACTGCACTCCATGATGACAGACTATATTATGTTATAACTATTGTCTATAAGTAGAGATTCAAATTTTCAGGCATCCTAAGTCACGGGTAACAGCTAGCGTATTATAAAAATAATTGAAAAGTAAATAATGCAGAATTGCTGCTAAAGTAAGATAGCTTAATAAAATATCTAAGGTCGATATAGATAGCTTATGTAATGTCCCTGACGAGACGAGTTATCTCACTGTTTGTTGAACTGAGATCATCGGTAGTTATAACTAAATGTATGATTAGGTACATTTGTTTTAGTATCTACCTATACTAATACTAGCTGACCTGGCAAACGTCGATTTGCCATACAAATGTCAGGGAACGACAGCACTTATCATTTAGGGGTATGAAAAATAGAAAATAGCCGATTCTCAGACCTACTTGAATGTGCATATAAAATTTCATAAAAATCGGTCCAGCCGTTTTGGAGGAGTACTGTAACTAACACTGTGACACGCGAATTTTATATATTTGATTATAAATCTAAAGAATTTGCTTGTTACAGCGTGTTATATAATTCCTAAATTAGCCTTCCTCAAAATGCGCTATCCAACACTGAAAGAATTTTTCATATCAGTGGATAGGCGCTAACGTTCCAGTGTCAGGATATAAAAGAGTGGATTGGTAATAAATTATAGTTAATCAACCGCGTTGTTAGAACTTGTACTACAGAATAGTGGTTGAGTAAGTGAAACCATGATCATTATCATATAATGCAATCAATAGCCACTTTACTTGAATAGCCAAGTTGTTTACGCGCTTCCTTGAAAGTTACCGAAGCTGACTGGTTAAACAAACCGTTAATAATTTCAGTAAGCAATGACAATAGCTATAGATTTGAGATGTTACCAACTTTTTTTTTTCAATTTTAGGGCAGACTAATTGGCTAAGTGTAGCGTCTATAAATAGTTGGGTTTTGTCAGTTTTATTGGTTTTTAGAGTACCGTACTAAAAGATAAAAAGGGACCCCATTATAGACTCTTCACTGTCCGTCTGTCATTAGGTTGTATCTTTAGAACGGTCACAGTTAGAAAATAAAAATATCACAGTTCATGTACATCAGTTGATGTTATAACAACAAAAAGTCCCATTTGAAAAACAGCGTCAACTTGACATTATGCTGAAATGGGACCTGTTGCTGCTGACTGGACACAAACAGCATTTATATATCACTATTGTTTAGTTTGGTAATGTCAGTCCATTTGTTTTTCTTTGCTTTTTTTAAGTATTGCTTATATATTGTTTGGTTGCAGCAATAAACGTTTCTTTCTTTTCCTTCTTTCTTTAAATATTCTTAATCATCATTCTCTTGCCCATATGCCGTTATTTGGGGTCGGAAATATGACGATTATGTTACGATAATAATTCTATGTAAGCCTCCGTATGCGAAACTAACTTACTTGACAGGTTTTATAGTAAGTTTTTCTTTGATTTGATTTGTTAATGATATGACTATGTGGATGGTTTTTCGTCGAGTTATCAATATTTCTTTTTCTAATTTATGTTAGTGTGGATGTGTTTTATTACACTTAACGGCTACGTATTGGTTGACACTTGATAGATTTCAACTGCTTATTATAATTACATATGTTGTGTTTGCAATGGCAACTTGTCTAACAGCTTTCCACTGTTCGTTAAACTCCAGATAGGTGTTAGTTGACAGTCGGTTATGTTCAATTATTATCTGTAAGTGAATGTTACGGATAGATGTCATGTTTGGTGCCGTAATACTTTTGTGTGTGGTTCTGAGGTTGAGATAAATAATATCTTGGCATTATATTACAAATAGCTGTTCGTGGTTACATGCTCTAGTAACAAAGAATAATTGTAAACATAGAAACGAAAGACGTATAGTTAATTTGGAATTCATTTACTAAGCTTTTAAGTACAGATATACTATATAGAGTGTCCAAATATGCGTCAAATGGTAGATATTAGTAAAGGTATTGAAAGTTGTCGAGTATTGTGCTATTTTAGCATCCTTATCATTATCATATCGTCACACCTTTTTCCCATGTAGGCAGTAACTACAGATCGCCATTGACTTCAATCAAAAAACACGTCAAAACGTTAGAGATATATTTGTTCAAACTAATTGGAATACTACGTATTACATATAAATAAATATTAAATATTGCAAAATCTTTCACTCATGCTTTTTTTATTGGTCACAGCGTGATGTTATATAGCCTATAGCTTTCCTTTCTAAATTTACAATCAAACACTGAAAGAATTTTTCAAATTGAACCCGTGCTTCCTGTGATATATATATATATATCCTTTATAATGTTAAATCACTCTTTGAATAACCGTGCGATATATTACAATATCATATTAAATACATTATACAGATAATAGAAACTCCAGACAGGCGTAATGTCGACTGACTCAACGGCCTACTTACTCGAATATTATTAGGCCGTAAGCGGTTAAAGTATTGTTCAATCGATAATATTTAATAAGGAGAGTCGTAACCACTGTGTCTATGTTACAATTGTTTGATTAATTAACTGGTGTCAGATTATGCAGAATTCATTGACTGGTTATGTTTATACAGATATTAAACAAGATCGCTGCATTTTGTCTTTATTGTATAGTGAACAAAAATAGAACAAACTCTATTTTGAGAATATAATAATTTATTATTATATTGTTTGATTTTTAAATAAGTATAAATTAGGTGACTTGTCACGCTTGGGAATATTAGGTACCAAGTTCAATTCTGTATTTTTCTTCTTTTATTCTTTTAATTTTTATCCCTTGTTAAGATTGCTAATAGATATAATGAATAAAATAAATAAATGTTCATGAACATTTCACGCAACGTCCTCTGGTCCCAAGCTATGCTTATTAGGCTTGTGTAATGGGTACCGGAATACGGATATAATACATGAAACTCCTTTTCTTCTGTAAAATACATACTTACAAACAAAAAACACACACTTTTTTTATAATTATTTACATAACTAAAAATATGTAACAAATTGTTAGTAAATAATAATTATGTATTTATTTCACTATTTGTTCAAACATTTGCCTCCGTTTCTATTCAAAATTAGCAACATATTATTCTTCATTATTTATCCTGGACAACATTCCTTACTGACATAGATAAACCTACGCAACCGTAGGTAACATCATAGACACAGTATAATAAAGACATATAACCTCCCAACAAATTGTGAAACTCAATTATCATTACACTCTGAATCTACAGATGGCACTAAGCGTATCAAATCACATAATTTATCGTAATCAATAATCATTCATAATCTTACTACGTCACGTTGTATAGCGGTAGTACTAAAAAAAAATGGCAGATGGCACTATTTCATAATCTTGATAAATCAATTACGTAACTAGTTTTAAATTTACCTCAGATAATCTGAAAAATTTAAATGAACACAATTTTGTTTATCATAGAATAGTTTAATATGTTTATCATAGAATTTACAATTTTTTTATCATAAAAAGTAAAGATACGCTTTTGCGGCTTAGAATACACATATAAATTTCGAACGATTTTTTAAGAGTGCCGTGGCGTATCGGGTAAAGCATATTATTATATATAGCAGGGCCACGAATGTTAATAGGTGTGGCGTTCAAATTAAAGTTGATTTTTGATAATGCGGTTTCACTTTTTGTATTTTTAAACACATAAATAAAGGCAATTTAGTTACTACAGTATATAGATTTATATCTTAGTTAATTAGTAAATACATTTATATCTTTCGCAAACTACAAACTTCATTTTTTTAAGCTTCTTATCAAGTACTTACCTACCAAGTTTGTCAAACTGGCAACGTTGCGCGTTACGTTACCGCGTTGTGTTTCATTCAATTCCTTAGCCTATCGCATCGTGAGGTTCTTGTACCTACATTTGTAGTTGATTGTAGTATCGCCATCGCGACTAGCGACAGCACGATACATCGTACATACCTATGCGGCTTGTAATATTTTACATGTTTCGTGATTTTACTTTATATGTATAACGTATATTAAATACCTGTGTTTAAATAAATGGGATTTTGGATTTATGTATACTTATAAAATTTCTTTTTGTCGGTGTTTTCGTACTATGAAAATTTTCTGTTTAGCTAGAGAGCTGAAATTTTCAGTTTGCTTAGATCAGATGATACTACAACCACAAATACCTACTCAGACTCACCATCATCATCATCCTGCCCTTATCCCATTGTTTGGGGGTCCGCTATATGGTGTTATTTGTGGTTGGTGTCACGAATATATCATCATAATAACCGCACGGAACCGTTCGCGTGCATGTCCAACACGTACTTGACCGTACCAAAAGGTAAAATGGAACCCTATTACTGAGACTTACCTTATTAAGAATAATTTCACAAAAATCCATCGAGAGTTACGCTCGGTCAAGCAGATATTGGTACCAATTCTATGTGCACAACTAAACTTAACCAAAAATAAAAAAGCAACTATGCTGTATTTTGATTAATTGACTATTTTCTTATACACATTCACAGTAACTTAAATTGTTATTATATAATACACCGTTTTTAGGGTTCCGTACCCAAAGGGTAAAAACGGGACCCTATTACTGAGACTTCGCTGTCCGTCCGTCCGTCCGTCCGTCCGTCCGTCCGTCCGTCCGTCCGTCCGTCCGTCCGTCTGTCACCAGGCTGTATCTCAAGAATCTCCCATACAACAAACATGATTTTTTTACCGTTTCTTGCTCGATACTAATAACGTTGCCTTATGTTGCATAGATAATGGTACGGAACCCTTCGTGCGCGAGTCCGACTCGCACTTGACCAATTATTATAATAAGAAAGTGTAGTTAACAGTACCGAATTGCGGAATTGTGTTATTGAAATAATCAATATTTATTTTTTAGTTAAGTTTAGTTTACTTGTGCATGTAGAATTAGCCACTTATAGATCAACTCATGGTAGACATTTTAACATTTTGTTTTTGCCTAACATTTCGCTCTCACACTTGTATCGATATTAGTTAAGAATTTATTGCTGTTAATGACATAGGTTTGACAACTTCAAGTAGCGCGTCCCTTGAACATAACGGGATCGTTACCTTTCCTGCAGAATGTAAGATTAGACATATTTATGTTAGTCTTAGTTTGGTCTTAGTCGTGAATAAACAGTGTTTACGTGAACACGCAATATCTCTTACTTCTAAATATACCCAAGGTACCACACCTAAAAATACGTTTCACTTTCTTTTTTTCAAAACATAATAACTAAAAGAAATATGACGATCCGGAAAACTTTTTTTTTCGGTTTTCTTTAGATAAAATTGCAGCGTCTATCACACAAATTTGGTAAAGTTTTACCACAAAAGAAAGTGATAGAAGCATAGATATATTCTTTATCTATAATATGACGCAAAAACTATTAAAATCGGTTTAACTTTCGCGAAAAAAAAACGGAAGTACGAAACGTCTTTTTCAAAGAATTTGTAGGTAAAATCCGCTTCATCTATATTTGTCCCTTTCAGCGCGGCGCTCGGAAATAGGGATAGCAATACCTAAGGCAAATACCTAAATGAGGAGTACAGTACCCTCTTAAAGACGATTGAAGACGAAACAATAAAACACGCAAAGCTGCTTTTGCTATGAACGTCGAACGGAACAACAACATTTAAAAATATACTTTCTTTATTGAGGCATAAGGTTGCTTTCATTCTGTTTGTTAACATTCTCAAAAACACCGATCACCGCGAAGGCGGCTTGTGTCAAAGGCCTCGACGATATCATATATCAACCATAACAACATACTTTATAGTCTAAGATCCGAACCTAAATCGACCTTCACCGAGCTGATAATAGAATAAAACTTATTTTATAATAAATTTAGTATCATAATATAACAACCTGTTAATAAATATTAAAGTACTTTGTTTCTTTTGATATTGTGAGTGACGTCAATAATCCTTTTTACTTTTCATCACAACAAAATATCTCATTCAATTATTACGCTTACTTGTTACATGATACTGAAAATATTTAACAAAGCGGTAGGCTTTGTTAAATATTTTCAGTAGGTACGATGACGACCTATACATTGAGGATGTGCTGAAAGAGACAGTTCATTAGGGTTCCGTACCCAAAGGGTAAAAACGGGACCCTATTACTGAGACTTCGCTGTCCGTCCGTCCGTCCGTCCTCCGTCTGTCACCAGGTTGTATCTCAAGAACGGTGATAGCTAGACAGTTGAAATTTTCACAGATGATGTATTTCTATTGCCGCTCTAGCAACAAATACTAAAAATAAAATAATATAAATATTTAAGGGGGGCTCCCATACAACAAACATGATTTTTTTACCGTTTCTTGCTCAATAATAATAACGTTGACAGGTAGACGCTTTAACTATTCACAGAATATTTGGTTCTATAACGTGCCTAATGTTGCATAGATAATGGTACGGAACCCTTCGTGCGCGAGTCCGACTCGCACTTGACCAATTTTTTTACATACATACATCGCCCAAAGCTAATATACTATTTGCGCACACGCACACACAGACACATACACGCACGTACGCACACACACTCGCACACACACACGACAAATGTAATTTCTAAGAATACACTCGCTATTTGAACGTCATAACAAGCAACATCGTTTTTAGGGTTCCGTACCCAAAGGGTAAAAACGGGACCCTATTACTGAGACTTCGCTGTCCGTCCGTCCGTCCGTCCGTCTGTCACCAGGCTGTATCTCAAGAACGGTGATAGCTAGAGAGTTGAAATTTTCACAGATGATGTATTTCTATTGCCGCTATAACAACAAATACTAAAAATAAAATAAAATAAATATTTAAGGGGGGCTCCCATACAACAAACATGATTTTTTTACCGTTTCTTGCTCGATACTAATAACGTTGCCTTATGTTGCATAGATAATGGTACGGAACCCTTCGTGCGCGAGTCTGACTCGCACTTGACCAATTTGTTTGACGGACGGACAGCGAAGTCTCAGTAATAGGGTCCCGTTTTTACCCTTTGGGTATGGAACCCTAAAAACGTCGAAATCAAGTGGCGCATCACTATTTGTTTTAACAAGCTTGACCTTGAACCCAAATAAATACTACCTGTTTTTTAATAAACCAATTTGATGATTTTTATGAGATAATTTAGTTTGTAACTTTTTATCTTTTCAACCTTTTTTTGTTTTTTTTATAAAACTAGAAATATATTATTGTTCTTAAAACTTACTAATATTTAATACCCTAAAATAATAATAATAGTTTTTGTAACACCAATCAATGATTTAAATATATTAAAATGCCATCTAGTTAAAAACTGTGTTAAAAATAACAAAGCGATCATTGAAGCGAATCATCTGCCATCTATCGCAAGAGGTTATTTTATCGTAAGAGGTTATTTGCATGTACTAATCAGTGGAAAATAATTATTATTGTATTTTTTCGTTGAATGTAACATATTAAATATGTATTAGACTTTTAATTTAAGTTAATTTTTTTCTGTCTAAACGTATCTTATTGCAACGTCCGTTTTATACAAGTTGTTACGCTAGTGAACAGCGCCACCTAGATTTAGCGTGCATTTTATGGCGAACATGCCAAAGTATGGGAATTGATAATCTTTATTAGTACTGTGTCTATGGTAACATTCTAATTTCAAGCTCCAAATTCTAAATCCTTTCGAAATTGAGAAGGGTGTTGGAATATGTTAGTATAAAATATATATAGAAATAAAAAGAACTTGCCTATAATTGAAATTTTTTTTCGAAATATTTACTATTTTTTTAATGGCTTGGTTGCCTGTGGACCACTCTTTGGTGTCTGTTCTATAACAGCTATTGGCAAA
Organism: Orgyia antiqua; assembly: GCA_916999025.1. Lineage (NCBI taxonomy): Eukaryota > Metazoa > Arthropoda > Insecta > Lepidoptera > Erebidae > Orgyia > Orgyia antiqua. The sequence continues at coordinate 26,148,835 of OU779868.1, forward strand.
GCTATCGGTTATATACTTAAGAGGATACCAAAATAGCTTCGTGCATTTTTCTACGTACGAAGTTTTCATTGTTTCTTTAGATTGAATGGCTAGAGCTCTAATTTTTAAGTATATGTTTTTTCAATATATGATCTAGGATCGCATAAACTCAGAAACGCGATTGAAAAAAGTTTTCTCGATAGAAAATCATAGCGAAACAACCTCTCTCATTTTTATTTTTTTCATTTGTCGGTCTATTATCGCGTATTAACTAATGAAATAACTTTAAAAACATAAGTAACTATATAGAAACACGTAAATCAGAATTAAAATATATTTAGTAGATTTTGAGTAAACAAAAAAATATCCCTAATTCTTCATTTTCTATACCTACTAGCTGTGTTAATATGTACATGTCGACGATAATATTGATCTAGGCCCTTAAGGATAAAATATAAACTCTACGACATGTTGGTATTAATTAAATTTGATTAAAAACATAACAGCGATAATGTCAATGACATATTTCGTTTATAGACGAACGGCAGATAATTTTTTGCAAATATTTTTATAACTTTTGTAAAATGTATAAACATGTTTTTTTCCTCCTAATTTTCCATTTAGGTAGTAGGCATTTTTAAAGCTCTCTCGAATAGCATGTATACAACTTTTGTTATCAATAAATACGAATATTAGAGGGAGTAAAAATCACTTTTCCGTTAAATAGATTAATGGTTACATATAATTATGTAACTTACTCTATGTAACGGGATCTAACCAAGATATTAAAGCACAGATTAATAACAATTTTCTACAATTAAAATTATCTGTCGCAATTACACAAACTATGAGGTGGCTTAATTTACATTATTCTTCCAAAATTATTACGGCAACTTCTTTTAAAATATTCGAACATTACCGACAGTGTCATAATAGATTAAAAATTCTTTAGAATAATCAATGTAATACATAGAGCATATTATTATTATGTAAATAAAAAACTAAATATGGTGACTTCTTAAAAACATTATTATTATATATATATATATATATTACTTAACAGTGCAGAGGAATAAATTAAATTTAACTTTGGTTTTTATACTAGATACTTTTGAGTGAGAAGTATGCGTGTATTTAACCAACATCTTTTATTCCATCTCAGTGCTGGAACATTCGATTTTCCGGTCTAAATTTCTTAATAGATATTTTGTTTACTTTCCCCGTAGTTATGGATAGGATAATGAAGGCTTACTGTGTTTATTATTCTTAACAGAAATAGTTGCGTAATAAAAGGCTTGAAAAAAGGCCAACTTAAGGCTGAATTGTGTGTGAATTTGTGTGATTTTTCTAATTGTCATACAAATGTTTGTACTGCGTCTGGGTGTTCCTATGTATTATAAGTATGTATTTACAAAAAAAAAAAAGTAGTTTATGTATTCTATCCGTATTCTGGTACCCATAACACAAGCATATAAGCTTAGCTTGGGACCAGAGGACGTTGTGTGAAATGTCCGTGAATATATTTATTTATTTAATTGCATTGAAATTAATATGGTAGACACAACCCTGGAGGCATGAAAGTAAGCAATCTTAACCACGAAGTGCTGTTGGTCAAAACCACATTAAAATTTAGCGCAGTTGTTATTAAGTTTACTGCGGACTTTGTTTTATAATATTTAACGATGTTATTTACGCCATGTTGTGTCAAGTTACAAAATATTCTACCAAATATTTCTAAAACTATATTTTTACCAAAAAACTAAAACGATTTCTTTGTTAAAATCATATGATTTCACAAATTGTTATCGTGATACTCAAAAATATCAGATAAATCCAAATGTAAGGCGATTACCATCATCGATAACGATGTTGTATAAAATGTAGAGTTTGGTCGATCAATGTTATGTTCAGAAGGTAAAGTTTGCGTGACATTGGTGTACAAATCAAAGGCCGCGATGGCACGACAAGCCACCACCAGGTTGAGACGCTGTATAAATTTTCATAAAATAGTATAGGGTAGTAAATATGTAATAGAAGAATTACAGTTTTACATGGAGTATGTAACATATACAAACAAAACTTATCAGTGTTTTAATAAAACTACTTTTTACGGATTTAGACGCGTCTTTTTGATTTTAAGTGAGACTGAGCTGTAAAGACAGCACAGCTCAGTCTACGGGTGAGACTATGAAGACTGCAAAGTCTCCGAAACCTCGGGTTAAAATTTAAAACAAATACACGCGTCTAAATCCGTAAAAAGTAGTTTTATTTAAACAAATCAGTCGCACAGCGCAAGTGTTAGAGAATATTTTATTAGTTTTATGTTTTTAATTTTTATTGTAATCTTCAAAAATACCAACTAATTAAATTCAGGCTAATTCGTGAATCGTCCGTGTGACGACGGATTAGGAATAAAAGTGACACGACCCTATTTCCTCTCCAAGGTGCTGTAGAAGTCAGCTAAGCGATATTGTGCACACAAATCCTTTATGAGAGAGGGTAACCTCAAAAATAACCCTAAGCCAAGATGCATAGCAAACGCGGCAAAGTAGAGCATAATCCCTCCAAAAGTGAAGGCGGTGTCCGTGCCTAACAGTGGAACCTTAATTGGTTGGAGATAGTGCCAGTGCGTCATTCAAGGCAATCTGCAAAATAAATATTGGTTTCCCTTCAAATATCTTCGTAATAATCCTAAGTTTAATTTTCCTACCATTATGTTACTACCGGCTGTACCTTCTTCTTAAAGTAATTATAAACATTATTACAATTAGGTACGTATATAAAATAAGTAGGGCATATTATAATACGTCATTCATTTGTATGATAGATACATAAACAATTATAAAACAGGAATGAGTAATGAAATGTTAGGAAAAACAAGGAACAAATCATGTTTTTAACAAAGGTTAGTTAGTCATCTTTACGCATTAGATATTTTCCATAATGACTTAGTGCGTAAAATTGGCAATGTTCCCTCCTTAACATTTCCAAGATTCGTTCTAAGCAAGGTTACAAGAACAAGGAGATATTTGCAAAAAAAATGCAACGTATAATAATTGCCAGATCAACTAAGAAATAATCGAGTGGTGCTAGAAAAATAATGATTAAAGTTGGTTCATAGAGAACAAGTATAGATCTATACACTTTCGGAGAAACAAGTAATATAATGGGAGAATTCTTGATTTCAATCGATCGATTTAGAAATAACTTGTTGAACCGATCATCGCTATCAGACTAAGAATTATCTTTAGATTACAAAGAAAAGCCGGAAAGAAGAGTGAGTACAGTTGAATAAGAAGATACTCTTAATCGATTGCTTCATTAATATAAAATTCATTTTATGTAAGAATTTGTGGTAAGAAGTAAAAATAAATTATCTAGACGGTTTATCTAGGAACTCCTTGTAGAGGATCAAACATTAGAGACAGGGAAGTTTAATAGATGCAGGGTCATGACCTCTCCCCTAATTGAACACATGTTACTGATTGTGTTAAGGTTTAAACTTGAGTAAAAATATGACAGGATCTTGTCTGTTTTTGTTGACTCTTCCTGGCCCTAAATAGCACCGTTTATTTTCCTCATAACTTACATATACTTTTATCTACAAAGTAGTAATTAACAACAGTATAATCTTAAGTTATTCATTTTTAGGGTTCCGTACCCAAAGGGTAAAAACGGGACCCTATTACTGAGACTTCGCTGTCCGTCCGTCCGTCCGTCCGTCCGTCTGTCACCAGGCTGTATCTCAAGAACGGTGATAGCTAGAGAGTTGAAATTTTCACAGATGATGTATTTCTATTGCCGCTATAACAACAAATACTAAAAATAAAATAAAATAAATATTTAAGGGGGGCTCCCATACAACAAACATGATTTTTAGGGTTCCGTACCCAGTATCTCAAGAACGGTGATAGCTAGACAGTTGAAATTTTCACAGATGATGTATTTCTATTGCCACTATTACAACAAATACTAAAAATAAAATAAAATAAATATTTAAGGGGGGCTCCCATACAACAAACATGATTTTTTTACCGTTTCTTGCTCGATACTAATAACGTTGCCTTATGTTGCATAGATAATGGTACGGAACCCTTCGTGCGCGAGTCCGACTCGCACTTGCCCAATTTTAAAAAGTATTGTTTACATGATGGGTATTTTCGAGACCTTAATATATTGTTTGCGCACTAATAAGGATGACATAAACATCAAACAGTTAGTCTAATGTTTACATTCATAAATTCTATTGAAACTTTTTGTTACAACAGTTAACTTAATACTAATGTAATTATGATTATAGGCAATGCTTACTTGATCAGACAAATTATCGCACCACTGATGGGCAGCCGTCTTTTTTCCGCCATTTAAACCGTTAGGTAAGTGAGGGGAAAGCGGTCCACCCGTGAATAAGTCCTCTGACAAACTAGTATCAGAAATAATCCTGAGTCTTGATTCTGGAGGGGGTCCTTGAGGACCTACAAAGTCAAACTGACCATCCCACATGTCATATTCTAGCTCAAGGCTATCTTCCACCTCAATCGGTTCACCCATCGTGCCTCTAGACCGATTGAATATTCCCGATTTAAACATTTAGGATCTGTTCCTTATCTTTGGATACCTTCCAATATTGCACCGTAATTTAAATATTACATGGCATTAACACTATCACTAAGAAATAATTTGACTTCCATAAGACGATTAGAATAATTACTGTTCATAATAAAGCTAGAATTAAAATGGCACACTTGATTGAAGGTAGCACTTCCAACTGTTCTCTCCAATAATGCAATTTTGTAATTGTACCGTACACTTACACCAAAGAATTCACATTGTTTTGCATAACATAGCACTAAATCATCATCAACAAATTAATGGGATCACAAGGTCACAATAAGTATAAAATGCTTTAATTGTTATCGTACACAAGAATTAAAATATCCGGCAAAAACAGACTTCGGCGAAGTCGATTCAAAATTTTCGACGGTTGCACTGACATCCTTTAGGACGAAAAGTAGTTGATAATGCTTGCTAAATAATTTGTTGTTTCTTTCCGAATGTTAAAGTAATTTGATGATGTCGTGGTATAATAAACAAACTTTAAAACACAGAGACGGAGGTACGTGATGGTAGTACAATGTCGCGTCGAGTACTAAACGGCGGGCGGCAGCATTCACCCGACGCGCCCCACCCATCATTGACACGACATGATTATCAGCCGGTCCGAGCAGCCGTACTACCAAACAAATAAACTTTAATCGCTCCCTGCACATATGCACAGCCGTCTGATAGCTAGTTCCGAGGCAATAACCCCTTTCATAAACTCCCCCAGTCTGGTTGCATCTCGTAATTTAACGGACGAGAGGCCGTCATGATTACATTCAGCTTTGCTAGGTACCAATAAACAAACAAATATATTTTATAACTGGAATTATTTAGAATTCGTTGGATTCAAGTACAATAATAATATTGCTAAGGCAGCAGCTGCTGTTGCCAAAATCTAAAAACGATTTAGTTACAAAAAAGACGAACTATAGCTTAATATAAAACTTTTATGAGTACAACAAACTATTAAAGCTTCAATTTATAAATTAAAGAAAGTTGATTGATACTGAAAGTGAAATGGATATAACAGAAAAAAAAAACATGACGCTATTAAGATGACCGTGAATAAACAACAGGGTTCTTCAGGATCATACAAATTGACCATTTCACGTTTTATCCATCATATAATTTGCATATAGTGAATTATTCAATTAACTATCATTACAACAATTTACAGTAAGAAATGATCATGTTAACGGCGTTTAGCAGAATTTAGATTTTAGGCTAAATATTATATATAGTTTTAATTTCATAATGAAGTAATGAGTTCCTCATTTCAGGCCTTCTTTTATTGAAACAATTTATGACAGGAAATAAATTCTAATTAAAAAATTATTATGGGTAGGGTAGGCGCCTAATCTGATCAAATAAGATAAGATTCAAGAGATGGACTAATAAATTAAATTAGGAACGGAAATATTTCAATATAACAACTTTTTGATGAATATCCGTTCCTAATAAATCCTGTTTTATTACAAAACTGAATTAGGATATTTAACAGATTTTTTTAAAATCGATATTGACAAATATAAGAATTTTTGTTGTTCTTCCTGTGTGAAATCAGTGATCGTAAATTGTAATTAGATACTTAGATGGAATTTTCTATGCTATTCTAGCTTAAAACAAAAACTGTGAAGGCGTCATTACGCATTTTTAAAAGTATTTATAAACTTTGTAATTTGAATAAAATTTAATGGCAGTTTTGATTAAGCACAGTTATGAAAAGACTTTAGAATTTTTAGAATAAACAGAAATGGCAGCTTTGACTATTATAAATTGAAATGGCTATTATACAATTATGTATAGACAATACAACACATACACACTTGAATGTACCAAAACTAAAAAGTATTGTAGAGTTTTTCAAAATATTTGTCTTTATCTTTAGAACTATTATTGCCCGCAACCTCGTATGCGTGAAATTTTGTAACCAAACACTAACAAATTATACAAAAAAAAAGACGTGTGGCTGTCGGGGACTGCCGCGGTAAAGCTATTGCATAGCATTTTTTTATCAACTTATGCTATTATAATTATTTATTTATTTTATTTATGCAAGAATCTAAATATGTACCATAAACTATAATAAGATTAATAATCCTTATTTACTGATGCTTACATCTGTCCATTGTATATGGTAATTATGATAAAATAGCGATTGTCAATCAAATGTCAATAAAATAAAATAAACATTATTTTACATTATTAAAATCTAAAATACGCTGTTATCCGAACATTTAGGATATATGTTGTCGATTCAAAATCCTTATTTTAATACGCTGTTTAATTTGAGGAATGCTCTTACCCTTGGTATCAACAGGATGAAATAAATTGCGGAGCGAAGAGGGGATTACGCATGCGCAGTAGCGTCGATAATATAAGGTTTTTTCATAACATAATTTTCGTTACGGAATTTCTGGATTCAGTCTCCACGCTCAAGGCCCGCGATAGAAGCTATGCAATAGCTTAAAAAACATCCTCTGCAACCACTACACCATGTAAAAATAACCGCATGAAAATCCGTTGCGTAGTTTTCATATAAGCATAGATACATAGAACATACACACAAAAATAACAACTTTGTTTTATAATAAGTAAAGATAAAGATTTGATAAAATTCTTTATAGACACTTTATGTGCCTATGTGCAAAAGTTTGTAAATATATAAATAAATAAAAAGTTCAAAAAATTGCGTAAATTTTAAAATCTTACAGTAGGTACTGTCCTAAAATATTTAACGCCTATTTTCTGAAACACTTAAACGAAAAAAACTAAAATCCCACTAAACTAAAATCTTGTCTCTTTGTTCAGTTTCGTGCGAAGGCCTAACTAAAGTTACTGCATTGCAGAGTATAAGTCCTTAAATAACGTATTTACTTTAGTACAACCTTGTTATACATAACTATAGCTTGTCTCAGAGTTACAAATGTTATTTGACGTTTACTGTGTTGCTAGCACTTTTAAAATAGTTATGTCCTCCAACCGTAATGAAACGAAAATGTATACGTAAAAATTTTGCAGATTTATATAATTTTGTAAATTCATTAAAAATATTGATGGATCATCATTTAACATTAACCATTTTAAATTCCTGTTATTCACTTGTGTGTAATTTTTTTTAGGGTCAACATAGATCAGGTTCAATTCGCACAATTCAAAATCTATACAATCCATTCATACATCTCATCTGCCTTTCTCCGTCCACTACTGGACATAAGCATCTCTTACATAACGCTACAACGTTCTGCGGCTGTTTATTTTACTCTATATTGTAATAAATAACGCAGTGATTCCCAATTCCATGCGTACGAGTTCACAGGAAATATCTAGTACGACATATTTCCTTTCGGTTCAAATAATCGGTATTAATCGGTGTAAAAAATTACGGTTGGCCAAAAATGTGGCAGTATTATTTTCAAGTTTGACATATTACAATTCTGGGACGGATTATAACGCATAGTTAAGTTTTTGCGTATTCATGACTGACGATTGTAACCAAGTAAAAACATACTATTACCACGGTAGTACAAACTATATTAAAATGTATGAGATTGCATTGTTCCGTCAATAATGTTGATTATACGTATCATTTTTTATTCCGATGAGAATATTCGAATCTTTTGTTTGGGACTTGAAAGTTTGATTCAATGGTGCTGATTTGTCAATCTCAGTTTAATTATTATATCAGGTTGAACTGATAGATTATACGAAATAATTGCGAAACGTGTGTAGTGAGAGGTATTAAAGAATAAACATAATCATTCATCTTATTATTTTATTAATGTAAGTTAGTGTTAATTAATCGCGTTGTATAACAAAATGGTGTTGAAGTAATCATATTTCTTATGTTTTGAAATTATTAGATTAATTTTTACTATAATTTAAGGCAGATTTTTGAATGAAAAGCTAGTTTACAGGAACACTTAAGCGCTTCTTTACTTATTATAAAACAAAGTCGTTATTATTGTATGTATGTCCCTATGTGAACTTATATCTTCAAAACTAGGTAACGGATTATGATGAGATTTTTTTAATAGATAGAATGGTTCACAGGTGGCCTTTTGATATCATTTGTTAGGGATTGGTTTCCAAATTCCACGCGAACAAAGTTATGGACAACAGCTAGTTATATAAATAAAATAAGCTTAGATAAATAAGAATTTTAACGGGCATCGTGGTCTAGTGGTTCAAGTAACGGACTGGCGTTCACGAGGTCGCGGGTTCGATTCCCGCTCGGGACAATCATTTTTGTGATGTTTATAATTGTCATACAAATGTTTGTACTTCGTCTGGATGTTTCTATGTATTATAACTATGTGTTTGCAAAAGAGGATGATGTGTGAAATGTCCGTCAAAATAAAAAATAAAAACAAGATTTGTTTGATTGATGTTTTGTGATACATATTATGTAGTCTACTTATTTGTTATTATTGATTTCCTATAGTTTTCCCACTAACGTCATTGTAAACTTAGTTTCCTTAATTCTCGTCTCAATATGCTGTATTATTATTATCTATTATGATATGTTATTAAATTAAATAATTACTTATGTCACATAGTTATTTTCGTAAGTACTTAAGGAAATAAACATAAAGAAAAAAATATTATCTGTTTTAAGTTTAATACTATTTATCTTCTGATATTTGTAAGATAAATTCAATATTGATAAAAAATTATGATAAGTTTAACGGATGATTCATCTATCATTGTAGAGTATAGTAACAGTCTGATATATAGACTAGACCTTATAAAAATTTTAGTCTTAAAGGGCCATATAATCATAAGTGTTGTTTATTAATTTATTGGTACAATAACCATGCAGTTTTGTGGTAAGTATTTAACAACAGAAAACTTAACTTAAGGTTTAACCTGGATAAGAAGTAAAACCATAGTAATTTAACTTCATATATAACAACTAGCTGCCCCGGCAAACGTTGTTTTGCCATACAATTCTGTATAAAATAAAATTTCATCAAAATCGGTCCAGCCAATTTGTAGCCTATGTGTTATTCTGATGTATAAGCTATATTGTGGTAAAGTTTCATTCAAATCCATTCAGTAGTTTTTACGTGAAAGAGTAACAAACATCCATACATACATCCATACTTACAAACTTTCGCCTTTATAATATTAGTAGGAAGTAGGATAATATACTTTTAAAATGACATAACGTAGGTATTCGCGAGTCCACGCAAATTTCAGATTGTTGTTAGTGAATAAGCCGATAAGAAATTTAAAATTTTTTTATTGATCTAGCTGACCCGGAAACCGTTGTTTTGCCATACAAATATCAGGGTTGGACAACCCTTATCACTAATGGGTATGAAAAATAGATAGTAGCCGATTATCAGACTTACTGAGTACGCATAAAAGAATTCATAAGAATCGATCAAGCCCTTTCCGAGGAGTATGGGAACGAACATTGTGACACGGGAATTTTATATATTAGAGATCAATATATTATTTTGAATTATAAAGACCGTAGGTACTAATAACGCTTAATAATCACGATCATCAACATCTAATATATTATGTAATCCTAGATTTTAATTATTTACACGATAGGTGTTAATTTTCCTAATTATTCACGTTAACTAAATATGTGCAGGTGTTTGTAGTGTCTGCAAAACGAATATTTGTTCACAAGTCTCTAGGCGTACTAAACTACCGTTACTTACATTAGTAAACCATACAACACGTTGTTTTATTCTAAAACTAGCTAATGCCTACGACTTCGTACGCATAGGATTTAAAAAATAAACTGAACAAATTATATTATGTATTATCTACCTACATATAAACCTTCTTAATGAACCACTCTATATATTAATGGTCTTATTTATAATGACCTATAGGAAGTTTAAAAGTTCGCTAAAATCGGGTCGAGAAAATTGTCATAACTTGTTATTTATAACAAGAAAAATAAAGAAATTTATTAAAGAATTTTTTTCGCAATAAAACGTAGCCTATGTCCTTTCTCAGGGTCTAAAGATTGTCTGTGCCAAATTTCATCAAAATCGGTTGAGAGGTTTAAGTGGGAAAGCGTAACAGACAGACAGACAGAGTTACTTTCGCATTTATAATATTAGTAGGGATAGTCTTTTTACGCTAAAACGTTTATTATGTCTCCGATAAAATTTCCGTTTAAACCTCCGATAAGTAATTATGAATAAGACCGTAAATCTATTGAAACAATATCGCTTTTACGTAGTCTTATAGATTTAAGCTCACATAGGGACATACAGAAACAACGATTTTGTTTTAAGCGCAATACACATTGAGCCCGCCGGACCGCCGACAAAGCCCGGCGACACAACCCGGCGGCCTGTATGAAAAGAATCATGTCGGCAACATGCGCCTGCGCGTGTTACCCGCCGACATGTTGGCGGCTTGGGTACGCCTGTGTTACAATATTAGTGTAAATTAAATAAGTATTATTTAATTTAGGGATATAATTTTGTAAAATAATCGTACTATTGATGACAAATCATAAAAACAAACTAAAATAGGAACATCAACGTAATTTTCTAATATGTGGGGGTAGTCTTGCTTTGCAACTCAAGCGGGGATTACATTATAAAAACAAGCCGCTAACGTTGAAGAGGGGCAGTCTGCAGTCTGTCGTGCTGTCCGATAGGTCACACGTTACTCTCTCTACAAAGTATTTATATTAGTACTATTGTTAGTAAGTGGTGTTAATTATAGTTAATCATGGAGTGTTTTATGATTGTGTCAATATTACATTATTGTTGGATAATTCCGGTAAGTACATGACGTGTAAGACTTTATATTATTTTAAGTGACTCTACAGTAATATTACAATACTAGTGACACTGTGTACTTGCTGGGACATTATGGCGATTATAATAATGATATTGTATCGTATCGTATTTATATAAAATAGTAAGGCAATTGGGTTTCTTGTTGGTTCTTCCCAATTGATGAACATTTCCGAACCAACGGTAGTATAAAAGATTACACAATGTTAAATGAATCTATGATGTGTTTTATTTGTATAATCAAGAGTTACATTACATATTACAACCTCTGACGTGGATATACCTAGACAACAGTACATTTAATAGCCTATAACTAGCGATATTCATCCTGACTTATATAGAATACGACATAATATAACCCTAATAACTATAGTCTCATAACATCAGAATTGTGGGATATGAACCTGATCTGAACGTAGCGCCTTGTTAACACAATTTTTTGCAAGTTTTCAGTGACATAAAGAAGATTACACAACTACAAGGTGATAATCACAAGAAACAGGAAAACTATAAAGGTACCAAGTAACTACAGCCTAGTGGATTTTAAACTTAACTTCATCAGGATAACAAGAGCAGCAAAAGGAGGTCAAGGTATGAGAAGCTCTGTACCATCATGCTGCAAGATATGAGAAAGAAATTAGTATAAACAGGATGACCAAACGGCTAAAAGGATAGATTTTGGTATGTGATAATTCTTATAATTGATTTTGTAATTTCAATGTGCCTAAATTGAATTGCAAATACAAATGTGGAACACAATGTTAAGTATTTAAAAACAATCTAATAGTTACAATATTACCACAAAACTAAAAAAGTCAGGCTATTGTATATCTGTGTAGTAGTTCAAAGTGAATCTTCAGTTATTCAACGTTAAGGAACATAGTAAGTAGATAATATTATTAATTGTACTATTCCATAGTGAGAGGATTACAAAATTTAAGATTTTAAAAACTACTTGATACAATAAATATCTTTGGGACTTGTTTAATGAGTTTCTAAAATGTAAAAATGTTTAAAGTATATTTAAGAAGAAATCAATTTGATTAAAATGATGTAACTGTATTTCACAGTATCTTGTAATGTTGGTACAAAACGATAAGTAACTATTATGTAGAAAACTCTCCTCCATAAACTGTCATTATGGACTTCAGGAGATATCTTGTCACATTCGCTTTTATAGTGTATTATGATGTGAGTCATGAGTGGACAAACTTCGTATATCCAAGTGACTTAATCAATGGGTCTTAATACATATAAAAAAAGCAAACGGCTGGAACGTTTAGTAATACACTGGTATTTATTTTAAAAGGATTATCATCTACGACAGTCGGATTTTTAGAAGTTTACATTTTATAGTTGTTCCAATTTGAAACATAGATAGACCTAGGAATACAACCCACACGAGGTGTGGCACCAAGATTTTAGTGTCACTGTGTGAATTTGTTATAGGAATGTTTTATTTCTATTCGTTTTAGATCCTGGTAGACGGTACGAGACAGCGTTGTTCCATTAATTTGAACAGTTTATCTATATATTTATATTTATATATATTTTATAACCCATCCCAACCCATTTTACATCCTAATACAATAATGTCGCTACTACATATATTTATTTACTTTTGTTTTGTGCAGTACAACTAGTAATAAAAAATAATAGGTGATAAATATTCGTGGTCATTTCACACAACGTCGTCTGGTCCCAAGGTAGGCTTATAGTGCTTGTGTTATGGGTACCAGAATACGGATGGAATACATATGATGCTTTTCTTTTGTAAATATAGCACAAATGATAGTCCCGTAGTAGAGCACTAGTATAAGTGTGATATTAGGATATTGGTTTGATATTTCTGTATAGACGTTAGTCAGAACCACCGATTATTAAAAATAGGTTCCGTAAAGATACTATATTACTGATGGTAGTCGGGTGTCACTGATGATTTATGAATTAAATTGTGATCAACTAATGTTGCTTTGTCCGGTCATTCAAGTTATTGTTCTACAGACATAAACTTATATGATTTATTTTGATAAGTCTAGGTATATACTGCTGCAGACACTAGTAAATAATACTTTTCCAATAAAGTTCATGATAAAAACAGTTCAAGGAAGGAGTTGTACGTGTACTGTATTTTTGGGCTTAATATTTATGAACATTCATTTATTATTTTGTAGTGGTAGTTTTTGCTAGGTTTACAGGGGTGTAACAATGTCATGAACATGAATGGGATTAAATCAACAGTTTAGGCTCAGGCCTTCTTCTTTTTCAGTTCATATAATTTTTATTATCTAATCAGTGTAGTTATCGGATTATCATACTATAAAAATACAATAGGTGGAGATCTAAGTACTAAAGAAAACTGTGCCTTTTTGTCTGCTACATGGTTGTAGTAAAAAAAAAAAAAAAAAAAAATCCTTTGGGTTATTACTTTGGTCTTTTTGCTATGATAGTCATAAAAGAAATAAAATACAATACGTTACGATAATGTTTGTTGCAAACATTACTAAATATTCTTAGGAGTCTATAAAAATTATAACAATTGTGTACGTTTTGGTGTACTGTACTGTGGTTATTCATCATCGTCATACTTTATCAGTGGATAAAGGATGTTACGGGATACTGTAATAATTTAATGTTATTCATAACATGAATTGTGGACCTTAATGGTTATTGGTGGCATCATCATGATTATCTGAAACATGGGTACCTATAGACATATTACATTCACTGTAAGAAGCGTTTTAACAAACTTATTATAGCGTTATAACAGTTTTTAAATTATAACTACTGACAGACTTTATTACTATTGAAGCTATTTTTGATCACTAGTACTTTTTAATACCGATATATAATAACATCATGACTGTTTTGATATGACTGTTAGGAATATTATGACGGCCGTGGATATCATAACGATGATTAAGGCTTTGTCTTTACTGTGTCCGGCTGACACTGACGCGGGTGTTTGAGCAACTCTGACAGCGGGTGTCTAGCCGCATACAGTGAGACTTTACCATTGTGTATCTTACGATGATGATGATTATATGATGATGATTTGTCTTTACTACTATAAGTATTATAATGATAATTATCTATATTTTTGTCTTTACTGTATCCGGCTGTCACTAATGCGAGTGTTTGAGTAACTCTGACAGCGGGTGTCTAGCCGCATACAGTGAGACTTTATTATAAGACTAATGTAAGATTTATGATTAGTATTATGATGAATACTATAATGATTACTATATTTGTGACTGTGATGATAACAAAAACATGTTCGTTGTTACAATTGGGATTGTTCATAATTCTTGTAATCCAGTTTTTATGTTTCTTTTTAAATGAAAATGAAGACTATTTTAAGTATCTCCAACGGTCGACACTTCTAAGTAAAGTTAAAAAGTTTCATATTATGATGAAGGTTAACATAACTCTCAATGGAAAATGCCTTCAAATTCTACAGTACTTTTAGGTAATGATAAGTAAAAAGTTTTTTGGGGACTGATGAACAATGCCAATTGAAAATTAAAAGGATGTATTATTTATCGATAAAAATTACTCGGTTACGAAGTGTATTCATGACTAGGATCTATAATGAACTTAAAACTTTACTTTTATGGTTAACTAATGATGACTTTGATATAGTTTGTAGGTATAACTATGATCATTTATTGGAAGTTAGTGAGAATTATTACAATTATTGTTGTACTAAGTTAGTGTGACCCGACACGTCCGATATGGTTTTTCAATGGCTAAATAGGTCCAATATAACTTATAAATGTGCAAATTTATCCCTGTTTCAGGATTAATACTAAAAGTACATTGCCTACAACCAAACATACGTAGAACATATCTAGAAAACGGTTTTGGCAATCAAGTCACTCTTTGTATTTATTAAACAGTTGTAAAAATTGTCTTGGTGGTATTAATAGTGAAGAATATTCATAATAATTCAAATTAAAAAAAAATACTTATTAATAATAACTATAGTGACTTATACTTTGGAACATAAGGTTATGTATGATATCTATAGTATCTTGATACATTTTAGCTCAATTGTACTAATTTGAAAAACTATTCGACATTGTCTAGCATCGCTCAAAATTTAATGATTTTAAAGATCCAAAAAGAAAATGTTATTGAAATATGATATGAATTTATGATATAATGAATATTTTTATGCCATTGTAATGATGGATACTTCGGGGACGAAGTATTTGTCAGTATGGCCGTGTTACAATATTAGTGTAAATTAAATAAGTATTATTTAATTTAGGGATATAATTTTGTAAAATAATCGTACTATTGATGACAAATCATAAAAACAAACTAAAATAGGAACATCAACGTAATTTTCTAATATGTGGGGGTAGTCTTGCTTTGCAACTCAAGCGGGGATTACATTATAAAAACAAGCCGCTAACGTTGAAGAGGGGCAGTCTGCAGTCTGTCGTGCTGTCCGATAGGTCACACGTTACTCTCTCTACAAAGTATTTATATTAGTACTATTGTTAGTAAGTGGTGTTAATTATAGTTAATCATGGAGTGTTTTATGATTGTGTCAATATTACATTATTGTTGGATAATTCCGGTAAGTACATGACGTGTAAGACTTTATATTATTTTAAGTGACTCTACAGTAATATTACAATACTAGTGACACTGTGTACTTGCTGGGACATTATGGCGATTATAATAATGATATTGTATCGTATCGTATTTATATAAAATAGTAAGGCAATTGGGTTTCTTGTTGGTTCTTCCCAATTGATGAACATTTCCGAACCAACGGTAGTATAAAAGATTACACAATGTTAAATGAATCTATGATGTGTTTTATTTGTATAATCAAGAGTTACATTACATATTACAACCTCTGACGTGGATATACCTAGACAACAGTACATTTAATAGCCTATAACTAGCGATATTCATCCTGACTTATATAGAATACGACATAATATAACCCTAATAACTATAGTCTCATAACACCTGCGCTGTTGCCCGGCGACGCTCGACCTCTTTCATTTCTCCGTTTCTCATCTCAAGCCGCCGACATGCCGCCGACCAAATTTTCCGACTTGTAATAAGTGAAGCCGCCAACTAGACCGCCGACAAAAAGTTGCCGACATATGTCGGCGGCCCGGAGGGCTCAATGTGTATTGCGCTTTATAACAAGTAAAGGTATTTCATTCTAAATCGATTAAAAATAACATAAACAAAAGGAAATATTTAATATAAAAAGTTAATTAAGTAATGAAAGTAACACTATAAAACATGAATCTATAACTTTTTATCATTTACTGCTTCCTTGGAATAACGACTATGGTAGATATTAATTTTGGTAAATTATTACAATTACACGTACATTCGAGGCTATACTAACGTGATTACAATATTATTATATACATCAATAAAAAACTATATTTTAAACTTCATATGAATACGTATTGATAAAATATAGAGTACAAAAATGAGATAACTGTCGGCTAATTCTTTAAAGACTGCTACAAAACTTATTTAAAGTAGAAATGGACATTGGAAATCAACATTTAATAATGTTGTAACTTTATTTCTATGAAATAGATTGAATTTAATCGATTTATAAGATAGAACTCAGTTATTAAAAATATGCAACATATTTATAAAACATAAAGCAATCTAGTATACTAATATTATAAAGCGGAAGAGTGTGTTTGTTTGAACGCGCTAATCTCAGGAACTTCTGGTTAGTATTAAAAAATATTTTTGTGTTGGATAGGTCATTTATGTAGAAAGGCTTTAGGGTATATAAAATTACGCTGCGACCAATAAGAGCGAAGTAGTAGTGAAGAATGTTGCTAAAAAGGGGAAAATTTTCTAAATTCCACGCGTACAAAGTCGCGGAGAACAGCTGTACTTAAATAATTAAACAATTTATAACACAAAAAATTTAAAATATTCTCGAAAATTTAGCACTAAATATATTTACTTGCATCTAAAATCAGTGAAAACAGTAACAAAACCAATAGCAACATGACTAAAGTTCTATGATTGTATAAGTTTATTGACTTTACAATTCATTTGTGAAACGAAAGCCATTTGCAATGCTTCTACAGAATATACTTATCTAATTGTAATCGACTACTACAGCTGAATAATGATTTTACTGTTACTAAATAAGTATGCCAACCTAGGTTATACAGGTTTCTCACTCAGTCAGTCAGTACTATGTTATAGCTTTTGCTTTTGAGCTTTTGGCGTAGCTAGGATTCATTCATTTATTCATTATTTAAGCCAAAATTTGTCGGAAATAAAAACTCTAACTCATGGCGTCAGATCTTGTGTTTAACCGACTTTAAAAAAGGCGGTGGTTCTCAATTCGTCACTATGTTTTTTTTATTTTCTTTTATGTTTGTTATCTCATAACTTTTAACTGGGCGAAGCGATTTTAAAGATTCTTTTTTCATTTGAAAGCTGATGGTTCCCTTGTAGTCCCATTGGTCAGGATGTGATAGTTATCTCCTGAGAAATCGAGGATAACCCTCAAATTTCACAGGCACATGAAGTTAGTAAAAACTCATTTATTATGTTTCTCTACAATTTTCGGAATTTCGTGACACCCTAATCCCCCTCTCTTACATCCATGACAACAGTGGGTATGGGCGAGTAAAATATGTAGGAACCTTTATTGAAATACTTCACGCATTATATTAGGAATTCCCCATCCCCGTTATTCATTTATAATAGGATTATTGTGTATAGGGAGTGTTTAGCGAGGGTTACTTTATTGCTAGAATGATTAAACTTACAATACATTATACTTCGATAATGTTTTTTATAACTGACTACAAAAAAGAGCCTCAATTCGTCTGTACCTACCTCATATTTTCTAACTGGACCGAGACCTTAATGGTTTTTTTTATTTGAAAGCTGGCTGTCCCCGTTCCTGAGAAATCGACGAAAACCCTCAAATTTCAAAGGTACATGAATTCTGTTGAACTTTTTTTTAAAAAGTACTTAATTATTCAAGTTTCTCGTTGATAATATCTTGCTTTGCTGAAATTAGTTTTTACAGACGTCGCTGTATTATTGACAGTAGTTACTTTAATGTTGTAATAAAGAAGACAAAAAGACAATTTAATTACATTTTATTTGACTTCATAATTTGTTACTAGACTTTTATGATGTCAACCGATAGTTAGCACAATACACTGAAACAATATTGAAGTTAATTACAGCTTAAAGACAGGAAAATACATTATCTTGGTCTTATTTCGTTAAGTTTTAGTAACAGTATATTATTTTACTGATTTTGAGTGTATATTATGACGACGCAGCGTGGGGCGGCCCCCAACAAGGTGGACTGACGATTTCGTCAAATGTGCCTGGGGCTATTGGATGCAGTTAGCGTAGAACCGCACGTTGTAGCTTTCTATGGGGAGGTCCTATGTCCAGCAGTGGGCGAAGAAGGGGTGGTGGATGGATGATTAGAGTGTTTATTGTTGGGTATTTCGTTCGATCCTTGAAAGGTATATTATGAAAAAAAAGAAAACTGGTTTTCTATGACAATATCTACAAAAAATAACCCTTTTTCTTCACTAATATGCATTTACCTGTATGTTTTATTTGGTAGAGTAGGCCTAGAATGTGTCCAAGGCGTATTTGCACAAAAGCCGTGTAAATAAAAGGATAGCTCATCTATCTGTATCTATAACAACTAAAGAACGCTATGTGGAACGGTTAATCACTTTATACAAATTGCCAAGTGCGGGCAAAAACGTTAAAACAACTGGCTGACCTTAGCAAGGTCACCACACTAAGGTCAATGATGGTCTTTGCACTTTAATTATAATTATTACATAACTATTGTTTATTACTATTTACTAAGAATAGTTTATTATATAAGACAAAGTTTTATTTGGTAAACAGTCATGAAAAACCTGCTGTAAGAATAATAATAGAGTTAAATTTACAGCTAGATTAATTATTAATTAAAATAATGTATCCATAATTCCATACTAATTTATCAATGTGAAAAGCGGAATAAATACCAAAAATTTTGACGAGCTTATGTAATAATCTGTGTAACCAAACCATAGCGCGATTCAAAAAAATGTACAACGTCATCTATTGCCCGGTAATAGTAAACTTCCGTTTGTTAAGGTTTGATTTCTAAATTTCACGCAGACGAAGTCGCCGGCAACAACTAGTTAGTCATAAAATAAAATGCTAAAGCAACCTTGTAGAGAGAATAGAGCTAGAAAGCTTGGATACTAGTTTAATTTATAGTCTAATTTCTACGTACACGTAGAGATCTTTAGAGCGAGAGTAGCTGAGTTTGTCTACGTAGACTGTAATGATACTCTAGCTAGGGTATTCTCGCTAGTGTGTACGTCGTAGATAGCTCTACGAGAGTCGTTCTGTTTAATCTATCGTAGACGAGACCTATGACGTTTAAAAAGCGAGGCAGTAGCTATCAGAGCTTTCAATTGACTTCAAAACAAGAGGATTATAATAGTATTTCTATAGTTCTCTCTTCCCTCTTCAGCCCATTTACGTCCCACTGTTGGGCACGGGCCTCTTCCACTATAGGCGGGATTATGGTCTACTCAAGTCTACTGTGCCGCGCTGACGAGGCGTATTGGCACAGGGTTTATTTTCGAGATTTCCGTCTCTCACAGAGGGTGTTATCTGTGTGCAATATCCCTTAGCTGACTTTTACAGCACCCTTGGGAGCAGATGGGGTGGTGACACTTGTATTCTTAATCCGTCACCACACGGAGAATATTCTTCTATAGTTCTATAGTTTCTTCTATAGTTACTAATATAAAAAGAGGTTTATACGTTTGTTTGTACGGGGTAATCTCTGAAAATATAGGACTGAATGTAATTTTCTTTTTCATTAATAGAGTGTCTCTGATTGGATGATTTGAATTACCTATGAAAAATGAAAATCAGAGATTAAATGGACGATGTAATGATCAAAAAGCTAAACTATGATATTTGTAACTAACCTGACTATTGAGAATTTTAATTTTGTATTTGTTTTTCCGTAAACAAACATTTATTACATAATTTTTATCTAATTGTGGAGTTTCAGTCATAAAGGAAACCATAAACAATTTCTGAGATCAAGAAACATATTAATTAAATCAATTAATAATTATATAAAGTACTAATTATGTAATTGATAGACAGTTATGAATGAAATAATTAAACTGTGACAGAAATAATATTTTTCTAATTTTGCAATTGACATGCTATACTTTTACTTACTAGATTAGATTGGACCGCTTGCGGTAATCACTTTTTCCACCATAATTTAATTTATTAAGAAATAATTATAATTTTTTTTCGTGTTAAAAATAACGACTTTGTTTTTTAATAAGTAGTCATTAGGTCGAGTTTAGAACAAAGTTAGTTCAACTTTCATAATTAATCTTTAAAAGTATCATTAACTTCATTATATAGTGTAAACTCAGGGATTAAACTAGGGACTATTGAACTGAGCTATGTTCGTCAATTCAACAAGTAATAACCCCGTAACCAATTAATTAATAACCTAGTTATTTTCTAACACTTGCGCGACTCATTTGTTTAAATAAAACTGCTTTTTACGGATTTATACGATCAGTTATTACAGGGTTTACCCACATCCAATTTAATTTTACATTGACCATAAAGATAGACTTTTACCATAAACTATATTATATTACACTGTGCCCAGACTACATAAAATTAATAACAATACTTTAGTTTCTAAATATATAACTATTAATTATTATATTGTTTATATTTATATTGTTAAAATTTTGTTATATATTTAGAAACTTAAAGAAACATTAAAATAACTACAGAGTTCTGGTTCTGTAGAGTGTAAAAACTAATTTATTTCTTTACATATAAGATACGGTTCGTGTATTAGGTAAACTTAATAAACCTTCTAATTAAGCATAGAAACGTCTTCATAAGATGTAATTACAGTAGTGAAGATGTCACTAATTTCTGCACATAGAATAGGCACCATTGTCTCGTAAATCTTAGATCTGTCACATTTGTAACACTTCTCGCCTTCGTTCTATTCGCTCTAAAAACTGTATCAATTAGTTTCTAAGTAAGCCCAGATGAGTGACATTATTGAAATGAGTAGTATTTAGTGATTCTCAGAATTGTATTTACAAGACGTATTTACTCTAGTGAAAAATTGTTTTATAAAATATTTTAAAAAAGTAATCTATACTATAACTTATAAAGCGGAAGAGTTTGTTTGTTTGTTTAAACGCGCCAATCTCAGGAAACTCTGGTACGATTTGAAAAATTCTTTCAGTATTGGATAGTCCATTTAGCGAGAAAGGCTATAGCCTGTATAACATTACGCTGCGACTAATAGGAGAGAAGCAATAGTGAAAAATGTTACAAAAACGGGGATCATTTTCTAAATTCTACGCTTACGAAGTCGCGGGCAATATGCATTACGCATCACGAAATAAGCTTAGCTTGGGACCAGAAAACGCTATGTGAAATGTCCTACAATCTATATAATACGTACCTATATATTAATTTAACCTTATTTTATAAAGTTAATTTAGCAATAAGCTTTTATCGAATCAAAATCCTCGAAAATAGCTTGACTGATTTTTGTTTTTTTTTTTAATATTTATAAATAACCTTAGGTGATAGGGGTCATCGTCATTAGATTATTTTTATTTGTCGTCAGAGCATGAATGAAATAACCTGCGTGGCCCAATATTTGATCTTCTTTAGTGTATAGAATCATACATATAAATACTAATATTTTGTGATGATTTAACATATTTGCTTACGTCGGATGTAAGGTAAGGCAGACCAAAGAAGCGATTGATGGGTTATGTAAAAGAGGATATGAAGGAGATGGATGTAAATTTACAGATGACGTGTGACGGAGTAGTATGGAGGAGTCTTTATCCTCCATACTACTCCGTCACACGGCTGTACTGTTGCGCCGATCCCAACTAATTGTGAAAAAGGGCAGTGAATAATTATGATGTAACATACTCGCTTACATCATCACATTGCCTATTATATTTTTCTCTGAAGGAGGAGAATTTATTGACTTACAACCAAATACAGACTTCCTTCGCTAGATATTAACGTGAGTAAGTTTTAGAATTACCTTTAATGTTCGTACGTACACAGAATATTCATTCAACATTTATTGAGTTTTAGTGTACCCTACTCGTTTGTGAATTTATATTGAAGAAAATAAAGGAAACGAGTGAAGGTCTTTTGATAAGAACATCATTTACATGTAAAACATCAAGGACTGCATCACTTTGTCGTGTAGTAAAGATAACAAACAAAATATTGTATTTAAACTTTTACGACTTGTAGTTTTGGATGATAATCGCGGTAATTTTATTAAAATAGAGAGAGCGAAAGTATTTATAGTACTAAAGCATAGGATATTACCTACTATAAATTTATTACGTACTAGCTGTTGCCCTCGACTCCGTACGCGTAGAATTTTGATAATTTTTCCCGTTTTGGAAACATTTGTCACTACTGCTACGCTCCTATTGGCCGCAGCGTAATGTTTTATAGCTTATAGCCTTCCTCGATAAATTTACTATCCAACACAGAAAGAATTTTTCTAATCGGGCCAGTAGTTCCTGAGATTAGCGGGTTTAAACAAACAAACAAACTCTTCAGCTTTATAATATTAGTATAGATGCCGATAATCATCATTATAATATCACGCCGTTCTCCCACGGGGGTGGGTAGAGACTATAGAGCGCCATCTGCTACGTAATGCCGATAAATAAGTAAAAATACAAAATAAATATACTATAACATAACAGCAGACCACATAATAAATCAAATTTGAGTAGAAAATATTAAAATAATTACGCCGAGTGGGACCGTAAAAGCATAGCAAATCAATTGCAAAAATTAATGAATTAAATCAGACCACCTTTTCATTTTTAGGGTTCCGTACCCAAAGGGTAAAAACGGGACCCTATTACTGAGACTTCGCTGTCCGTCCGTCCGTCCGTCCGTCTGTCACCAGGCTGTATCTCAAGAACGGTGATAGCTAGACAGTTGAAATTTTCACAGATGATGTATTTCTATTGCCGCTATAACAACAAATACTAAAAATAAAATAAAATAAATATTTAAGGGGGGCTCCCATACAACAAACATGATTTTTTTACCGTTTCTTGCTCGATACTAATAACGTTGCCTTATGTTGCATAGATAATGGTACGGAACCCTTCGTGCACGAGTCCGACTCGCACTTGACCAATTTTATTGTCTGTATGTAAATAAAGGTAGTTTATAGAAAATATTCGGTACGATTATAAATATTCTGGTACCCATAACACAAGCAAAATGGTCTTTAATTGGGACCGAGAAGAGGACGTTGTGTGAAATGTCCATAAATATATATTTATTGAAATACGTTATTGAACATAACAGCAGACCACATAATAAACACGTGCTTATTCCTAGCAACACCCAGCAGTATACATATTTATTTTGTATTTTTACTTATTTATCGGCATTGCTTAATTTTATTTTATTTTATTCATTGTTTTGTTTTTATTTATTAGCTTTGTATATAGTTTTGCCTATTTTAATTTAAAAAAAAATACATTGTAAATATTTTATCTAAATAGAAAACTATCTTTTAATATAGTTTTAAATACACCATTATATAGTAGAATTAATATTAGGTACGTAATTAGAAGATCTATATCTTATAGTGCAAAACCCCGTCGTCAACACAATTATATTTTCGCACGCGTTTCTTACACTTTCAGTTTCACATAGGTACTAGGTTTTTGTGTGATACACTCGTAACACGCGGTAGAATTAAGTTAGATAATAACAGGTTGAGCATCATACTTTTGTTCTCAATCTCAGATAAGATTGATAGATTATTTATAGATAACATCAACGTGCAATTGCCGTTGAATTTATGCAAGAACATGTTTGAAAATCCAATTAAGAGTGCTTAAAGATTAACATCAAATGATGTTGCGAATGTTTTAATCAAATTGTGCGTTTATGTAGTGTAAGTACAAAATGCTTTGTTTCCAGTTTTGTGAAGTTACCTACTAGCTGTACTTACAGTTACGCTTCTATTTGGTTAAGTTGATAATACTATTATACCAATTCTATGTGGACAACAAAACTTAACTAAAAAATGAAAATTGATATTGTCAATAACACAATTCGCCGATGTTAAGTTTAATGGTGCACGTAGAATTGATACCTATGTACCTAAACACATCAACGATCGAAAAATACCTTATTTATGCAAATCCAAAATCTGTTAAAAGATTTGTACTAGCGATTTGTACTAAATGGGTGGTACATCTAATACTAATAATGAATTATAAGTATTTTTAATACCTAAAAATTACGAATTATATTTTGGAGACGGTTAAAAAACATATAGCTAATATACCAAAAATAGAAAAGGATATTGACAGATATTTAGGAGTTTTAGTAAGTACACTACAACTCCTAAATATTCGTCAATATTTTCTAGAGGAGTTAAAATTTATATGTTATGTCTCCGTTATTTAAGTTAAAATATAATTTATACTATTTAGTTACCACTGAAACTAAAAGTAATTAAGTATTGCGGGAGTCAATACAGTATGTGAATTGTAACAATAAGTAGTTGATGTCATCATTACTAATTATAATTCTTAGATATTTCACTAGTTCCCGACATCCTTGGCACAGTTATACCACCCACGTAGTCTCCCACCAGCGACTGCGTATTGAATTTAGTATTAATTAGTATTCCTATGTAGAGCTTAGTTTTCATCATAGTTGTGAAGTGACAATTCTATGTATTGACCTATTAAATGTTTTTTATCTATGGCTTTAAATCATAAAATGAAGTTCCTTTTCGTCTATCCTTGACTTTAGCATACTGCGTAATTCAAAAAAAGAACACTTTTTTGAAAAAACTATTCCTTTTTTAAAATTGTTGCTTTACTTTTTTATTATTATTATGTTTAAGGATTCCATTAAATATATATATATATATATATATATCTAATATATAAAATTCACGTGTCACAGTGTTAGTTACCGTACTCCTCCAAAACGGCTTGGCCGATTCTTCTCAAATTTTGCGTACATATTCAGTAGGTCTGAGAATCGGCCAACATCTATTTTTCAAACCCTTTTTTCTTTTTTTTTAGTATGGAAAAACAACGTTTGCCGGGTCAGCTAGTATATATATACAAATAAAGCTAATATAAATGCGTGTAAGTCCATTACGATCAGGCTTGAAGCATAGGTAGGCGAAAGGTAGGCGTCGCTTGGGCCAGCAGTAATTTTTTTTTTTCAATAAATACTCTATACAGTTATTAAAAATAATCTTTATACTGTTAATAATAACATAATAAAGAAAAATCTTGCTATTATAGTACTTACAAACAGTTAGATCAATTGACACAACCAATTTGAAGTTTATTGTCTTTCTCTATCAACGAATATCTAGCAAAACAACCGTTATCATGTTTACTTGCGTGAAATCAATATGCATGCTTACAATCCATCATTTGTTGACTATTTTTTTATTTAATTTATATTTAATATTTATGGACATTTCACACAACGTCCTCTGGTCCCAAGCTAAGCTTAAATGCTTGTGTTATGGATACCAGAATACGGATAGAATACATATACTACTTTTTTCATTGTTGATATTTATCGTTTGAAATATATCTTTAAAATTGATGGCATCTGTTGTAGCGATTTTCTCGTTGGATTGGCCAAGTCACGAAAAATAGACAAAAACCTTAATTGTTCCTCCCATCACGTCGGGCACCAAATAAAGGGGGCCACCCTTGCCGGATACAATGATACGATGAATTTTTAGCTTAAATACACCACTTTTTAAGAATTGTGTAAAAAGAGGACTGGAGAGAGAGAGAGAGAGAGAGAGAGAGAGAGAGAGATTCTAAGCATTGTGGGCTTGCCCGTGTGCTTATAACAGTGGATCTACGTTTGACTGATATATGTATATTTTATCAAACAAAACATGATGTATGTACGTATAAAATTGTCCAAGAATGTTCAAGAAAATATTAAGCAAAACATCGAGTAATTTCTCCAACGACGTATTGTTTTATGCGACAGATACGCTATTTTACAAACAAGAACCGTGTTTAAGTCTTAGGGCTCCGTATTGCATAACCATGGCCCAAGTTGTTTAGATTTACAATTGAATGGAACATTCGCTACCAAAGCTAAAAGCATTACATATCAACGAAACAAGCAAAGATTATAAAACCTAAAGGAAAGTTGAGGAATATTAACTACGACTTTTTTACTTTAAGTTTTCATTTCTTGATACAATGCGTTAAAAGTTTTCACAATTTTTTTAGCAATAGCTTATATGTTACGTTATGTACAAAAAGCAATAGCTTTTTGTACATTACATACGTACTAGGTGGTACTACAAAAGCAAAGCGAGTAGTTAGGTACTATAACGAATTCTAAAATATTTCAAAGTCGACAAGTTTTTGCTCTAACGAAGTATTGTTGAAACAAATTAGTTAGAAAAAAGTTCAAAATTTTCTCTGCCGATCCTAACGCACTAGGCATTAGAGGATTTTAAAAGAAAGCGCGGTTTTTATGTTGAAAAGTAGCGGATAAGCCCTGGATATTTTGCGTTCTTCTTCATACATTTATTTATCTAATATATAAAATTCACGTGTCACAGTGTTAGTTACCGTACTCCTCCGAAATGGCTTGACTGATTCTTCTCAAATTTTACATACATATTCAGTAGGTCTGAGAATCGGCCAAGATCTATTTTTCAAATTTTTTTTTTTAGTATGGCTTAACAACGTTTGCCGGGTCAGCTAGTAAATTTATATTTATATTTCAAGAATTACGTAAGCAAGATGATGTGTGTATCGGCTACTCAATACGCTGGTCTTACAAAGTCGACTAAGAAAAGAAAGCTGAATCATCGATCGTTCCTTGCACAGTTTGTTTACACCACAAGTTCGGCAGTGAAAACTCATATTCAATATTTACGTTCAAATTCTAAATTTAAATCATCAATACTACAACCGGGCACGCATTTGACCGGAAGTGGCGTATACGCAGTTGAGAGACCGTTTCCGGCATCCATTACTGTCACACTACGTAAGACTATCAAATGAAGCGGCACGGAGCTATTGTTTAGATCCCTTTAATAATATACAACGCTGTTACAATAAGGTCATTGAACAGAGATTATGAACACTCCTAAGTACTTAGCTATTAGTTTTGTAAAGAAAATTAACCGTTAAACTTGACTGTAACTTAAAAATAATTGTACTCGCGGGACTATAT
The DNA here is from genome assembly GCA_916999025.1 of Orgyia antiqua. Classification (NCBI taxonomy): domain Eukaryota; kingdom Metazoa; phylum Arthropoda; class Insecta; order Lepidoptera; family Erebidae; genus Orgyia; species Orgyia antiqua. The sequence continues at coordinate 26,176,524 of OU779868.1, forward strand.
TGATTTGACTAGCACAACGCTACGTCAGTTAGGTCGTTTGGTAACTGATTAAGAATACAAGCTCAGTGATAATATAAGTAAATAAAAACCTCTGTGAGAGACGGAAAACAGGAAACCAAACTCAATGTTCTCCTAGTCAATATAGCAAACATAATCATCCCTATTAGACTGGATGCGAAATGCGAAGAGCTGAGTTTAATAGCCTGAACTGGAGGAGGCCGATGCTCACTAGTCGGTAGTGGACTGCTAAGGAATGAGAAGATGAATTGGATTAGGCCCTCGTCCAATGGGACGTTAATGGACTAAGTTCTTATTAGCAATTGGAAAATAATACATTATAAGTCTTTGCATAAGAAAGTGATGTCAGATTTAAATAGAAAACGTGCCTAAATTAAACTATTATTTTTAGAAATTGGCTGTACGCCAGCATGACCTTGCAATGATAGGAATAAAATAATAATGCTTTTTATGACGTAAGGCGTAAAAAGAGAAATGTGACAAAGCTATAAATAAATCTCTTGTTATTAGGCCTCTCTTTGGTAAAAGAAAGCGATAACTTAATGAGCTTCTCTTCAATTCTTCGTAAAATATCACAGGCCTGAACGTAATTTTTTTATAAGTTCTTCATTATCGGATAAATGTTAATCTCTTGTAGGCGGTAAATACCGACCGGAAAGGAAGTGACACAGTACATGACAAACAAACACTTAGTAAACTATTACACATTACTATTTTTCTTAGAAAATAAGGCTGATTAGTACGAACTAGCCATTTACAATGGTGACACAATAATGAATTATATCACTTGACTGATTCATGTAGACTACAGATAGGTATACCAGATGTAGTGTCTCTGGCTACATCACACAGTCGGCTTGAAGCCATTTACATATCTATGTGTGCGTAAAAATGCATCTATATGTGTCTATGATACAGGCTATACGTCATATGAAACGTTATTAATCTATGAAATACGATTTAGTCAGGCTGAAGTGACTTCCCATCAATTTTAAACGTCAACCCACCATCTGGTATATCATTGATGTAAATAATATTTCTGTACTATGCCGTTCAAATGAGAATAGGATTGACCCTGCGTCATGTTGGAACGTCATCGTTGTCAATTTGAACAAGTTTGGTTTACACCGACGCCAAAAAAAAAACAAAAAAAAAGTTTTAATTTATTTATTTTTTTAACGGGCTACAACCACGTAACTAACAGAATTTAAAATAAAATGCCTAATAATTTTTTTACTCAACAAGGCACACCAAAAACAACAAAATGGCGTTTGGCAATTCAACTTAATATCATATTATCCAACAATGAAATTATTGAAAGAATTTATTTTTAATAATATTATAACTATTATTACTAAATAATTTAAGACGTTTTCAGCTTCAAATTACTGAGTTTAGGTAAAAGAAAAAAAACATTATTGATACGTAAATAAAGTTCCGTTGCTGATAGTACTATTCTAATCACTTTTGACAACTAAAGGTCATAACCAATCCTATTCTCAATTGAAACGTGTAGTAGGTACATAGATTTTAAAATTTCCAAGAAATTATTTCATTTGAAATATTCCAGCTCTCGTAGTACAGCGAGACAGCCTCTAACTCCCCACGACTAATGAGAAACATAGTAATAATTAGGAGGCATTCAACGTAAAGTGCTTTGGAAAAGATACTTTGGGTGTTGTCAACAGAATTAGTTAAGCGTAATAAAGTATATGCAAAAGCCACTTTCTTGCCACATTAAACAGCTATTAAGTTCTTTAAAAATACGTAGAATCAGCGTTTGTAACATTAGATTTTGGAGACAAAACTAATATTTTTTTGATTTTTGCAACATGTTAAACTTCTTGATATTAGAGAATTGATTGTCTTAATTCTGTGTAAACATCTATGAAAATAGGTATGTACCAATTTGATAAAACAAGCAAAAGCTGTAACTACGCAAATTTGTGAATTGGCATTGTTCATATTTTTTTAAAACTCATAATTCGAAAACCATTTCAGGGAATAGAGTTTCTGATCATGATCCATTAGTTTTCTTAGGAAAATTTGCTATATTAACTATTATAATTCGAAAACCATTTCAGGGAATAGAGTTTCTGATCATGATCCATTAGTTTTTTTAGGAAAATTTGCTATATTTTTCCAAAATAGCATTTGCTCTTGAAATGAAGGACTTAAAATATTAAGGCGTTCTTAGGGATATACTTCTCTGTAGTGGAGTTGAAATTGGTCTAATATACATATCAACTTGGCAACTTTGAAAAGATGTATTGCAATCTTTCTTAAGTCTATCAGGAAAAGCCAATACACAGATTGCGTACAACGATGACGTCACGACATTTAAAATAATATCTTTAAGTATTAAAAAAAATCTATATAGTGAATATTTCAATAATATTAAGATTAGTTACCTAAAATAGTCAATATTTTCTAAAAAAAAAATATAAAAACAGCAGGTCAAAAATTATGAACAATGCCAATTGGACACAGCCTTAAATAGACCATGAAAATACTAAATTTGCTATACTTATTATGCATGTGCAATAATGTATATTGCGAGTAGGTAGTAGTATACTACTAATAACGTAGCTTAAACAAATGCACTCGCATCTCCTGCGATTGTAAATTTGAATATCATAACTAACGCACCAAAAGAAGAAAAAGTTAAAAAACTACATACTAGTTCCCACTACTAATAATGATTAATAGGCAGTTAACATAATGAATGTGTAAGGAATTTATTTCTCACAGATAGAATGGTACAAATTCTACGTTAACAACTAAACTTAAGAGGGTACTGTACTCCTAATTTAGGTATTTGCCTTAGGTATTGCTATCCCTATTCCCGAGCACCGTGATGGACAAATATAGCTGAAACAGATTTTACCTACAAATTCTTTGAAAAAAAGACGTTTCGTACTCCCCTTTTTTCTTTGTGAAAGTTAAACCGAGTTTAATTGTTTTTACGCTATATTATAGATGAAGAGTATATCTATGTTTCTATCACTTTTTTTTTGGTAAAACTACCAAATATGTGTGATTGATGCTGCAACTTTACCTAAAGAAAACCGAAAAAATCGGGATTTTCGGATGGTCATATTTCTTTTAGTTATTATGTATTGAAAAAATGAAAGTGACAGAAGCATAGATATACTCTTCATCTATAATATTATAGCGTAGAAACAATTAAAATCGGTTTAACTTTCGCGAAGAAAAAAGGGAAGTACGATACCCATATTTTTGTATGGAGCATAATTAGGTATCGTGCTCTCTTAACTAAAATAAATAATTGGTCAAGTGCGAGTCGGACTCGCGCACGAAGGGTTCCGTACCATTATCTATGCAACATAAGGCAACGTTATTAGTATCAAGCAAGAAACGGTAAAAAAATCATGTTTGTTGTATGGGAGCCCCCCTTAAATATTTATTTTATTTTATTTTTAGTATTTATTGTTATAGCGGCAATAGAAATACATCATCTGTGAAAATTTCAACTGTCTAGCTATCACCGTTCTTGAGATACTGCGTACGGAACCCTAAAAATCATGTTTGTTGTATGGGAGCCCCCCTTAAATATTTATTTTATTTTATTTTTAGTATTTGTTGTTATAGCGGCAATAGAAATACATCATCTGTGAAAATTTCAACTGTCTAGCTATCACCGTTCTTGAGATACTGGGTACGGAACCATAAAAATCATGTTTGTTGTATGGGAGCCCCCCTTAAATATTTATTTTATTTTATTTTTAGTATTTGTTGTTATAGCGGCAATAGAAATACATCATCTGTGAAAATTTCAACTCTCTAGCTATCACCGTTCTTGAGATACAGCCTGGTGACAGACGGACGGACGGACGGACGGACGGACGGACGGACGGACGGACGGACGGACGGACGGACGGACGGACAGCGAAGTCTCAGTAATAGGGTCCCGTTTTTACCCTTTGGGTACGGAACCCTAAAAATTAACTGAACCTTCTTCTTCGGTAATATTAACTGAACCTTAATATTATAAAAACTGTGTATTTTCGACTAAAGATTATTATTAACATATGAAAGTTCAGTTAACATTGACGAATTGTGTTGTTGACACTATCAAAATTATTTTTTTAGTTTAGTTTAGTTGTGCACATAGAATCGGTACCAATGTCTAAAAAAAGCAATGTGTTGTATGAATGTAATGAATATTATTTCTACAGATTATTTCTATCTCGTTACACATCTGCGCTCATGAGTAGTCATGAGTAACGATGATGTTGTCGTTTAATAAAGAGCGTGAGACACCAATATGACCTATTAAGGGCCTACATCAATATTATCGTCGACATGTACATATTAACACAGCTAGTAGGTATAGAAAATGAAGAATTAGGGATATTTTTTTTCTTTACTCAAAATCTACTAAATATATTTTAATTCCGGCTTACGGCTACGTGTTTCTATATATAATAGTTACTTAATGATTTTAAAGTTATTTCATTAGTTAATACGCGATAATAGACCGACAAATGAAAAAAATAAAAAATGAGAGAGGTTGTTTCGCTAAGATTTTTTATCGAGAAAACTTTTTTCAATCGCGTTTCTGAGTTTATGCGATCCTAGAATATAAATATTGCAAAAACATATACTTAAAAATTAGAGCTCTAGCCATTAAATCTAAAGAAAAAATGAAAATTTCGTACGTAGAAAAATGCACGAAGCTATTTTGGTATCCTCTTAAAATACAAGTATTGGTTTATTTGTAAATGCAATGTTTGTCTTTGTCCATCTATGATTTTTACCAAAATCATTTAATATGTAGTTCGTTATTTTGCTTAAATCAATTAATTAATTTAACATATCTTAGTGTTCATTGATTGTCCCGTCCGCGTCAGTGGATAAACCATCGGCTGCGTAAAGTACCTACCTATCTTACAGCCTAGGGTTCGAGCGCAAGTTGTATTACCAAATTATTTATAACTACATTATTAAATAATATACCTATATGGTAGCAATAAAAGTACATTAAATTATAAAAATAATAATTCAAATCTTTTAATTTTACTCATATGGCGTCGCAAATAGACATGCCTTTCTGTTAGGAATTCGTTAATATAACCACACATAACCAAAATCTGTGCCCAGAAAATGATAACGGCGCAAGATGTATGGCAGATATCTGAAGAAACCTGAAAGTGAGATCCATTTTCGACAATACCGCGACTCTTCTAGACTATGGGTCTTGATCTTTGTGGTCCTCTACCGGCGTCGTATCAGAGCCTAGTCTAGTTAGGAGTGTGTCTAGTTTGCTATAGAGGTAATACAGACAGGTATCCAAATGAAATTAAACTTATGAACAAATTTATATCTCACTGACCTTATAATTGAGACCTTGAACATCTTCTTCTAACGATACATCAGAGTACATGTCGTCGGCAGGTTCCCCGCCGGAGCCGCAGCCCGACGAGTTGAATGACGACGACCGGTATAATTGGCTGAAACAAAGTTACTCCTAATATTACCGGCGTTTTATTAGGTCCGTTTTTGTCAACCGTCCCAGCATAAAATTTATTCGTTGCTTTGTTTGTATCTATTAACGCCATCTGTTGAATACTGCAGAAAAATATAGCTACTGCCATCTATGCTGCAATAGAGTGACTTGATTATCATAGGTACAATGGGATTGATATGTGTGTAATCGCATAGATGGCGCTATTTTCAAAAAAAGAAATACACACGGCTGTATTTTTTGCTAATTGGCATTGTTCATAATTTTTGACCTGCTGTTTTATATTTTTTTTAGAAAATATAGACTATTTTAAGAAACTAATTTCAATATTATCGAAATATTTATTAAATTTCATTTTTAAAAAAATACTTTAAGAAAATATTTTCTACAAATGTTGTGACGTCATAGTTGTATGCAGACTGTGCATTGCCTTTGCCTAATGAGCTTTTACAACACATTATTCTATATCTTGTCAAGTTGATTTATTAGTCTATGCGGAAGTACGTCACGAAAATTTGGAATTGCTTTATTTATACTTAGTGTTTTTTGTCTGTTTTGCTTTATTTTTTATATCCTTATCATTATAAATCTCCTAGTTTTTAATTACTTTTATTTTGTACTTTTTTATAAATAATTGTTTTACATAGTTTACTTTTTTATTTTGATTTGACAGCGCTGACGGAAATCGTAACCACAGACTAGTTGTTCACTATAAACAATAACAACTCTAATACAGAGTAGTGTGTCTCTAAGTGCTTAAAAATTGTAAGTCTTTCATTTCAAGGGCAAACAAAGATCAATTACTTTTTTGAAAAATAATCATATAGATAGCAAATTTTCTAAAATAAACTAATGGATTATGATCAGAAACTCTATTCCCCGAAATGGTTTTCGAATTATGAGTTTGAAAAATGAGAATGAAAAAAGAACAATGCCAATTGCGAGTCCGCTCTTCTCTTCATAATATCATAATATCTATCCTTAGTTAGCATGCTAATTGCGTTAGATGCTATGCTGCTGTTTGTTCATATAGAAATTTTAAGAAATATTATAATAATTGAGAGGCATACCTAGCTAAGACATTGGAGCCGATTTGTCGTTTCCCCGAGCTGAAACAAAAATATAAAAATATAAATTTTTGAATTTAACTAATTTAAGACATTTTAAAGCTTTCATTTTAAGAGAATTTGTTAGAAAAAAAAGTACTTTAACTTTACTTTACTTTAATTCTGCATCACCCTATGGTTGGCTGGTAGAAAATCCCTTAGGCATTAAGCCCGCCTATGCATGTAAATAGCATTAAAGTGTTAAATAAATAAATAAAATTGGTACCATTGTCAGTGTTGCCAGAGTGATTTCGTCGAAAGTTACGTTGGCATCCATGAAAAGTTACATTTTTAAACTAAAACTTACGTAGTGGTAATTTTATGAGTGTGAATGTAGCAGCCATCAGCCAAATTTATAATTATTTACAAATAGAGTAAATAATTAATAAAATATTTTTTTTTTAAATGCGCATTTAAAAAATTTTCTAATTAATAAATGCATTTTTTATAAATATTATTTTTTAAATTATTTACTCTATTTATTTGTAGTTTTAAATTTTTCTGATGTCTGCTACATTCACGCTCATGTAATTTTCAGCTCGCAGATCAAAAATTATTATTATTTTATATTTTCTTGTACACAATAATTTACAAAAAATTATATTTATCAATATAATTATAACTTTTTTAATTTTTTGCGGTAGTTTTTGTTTTCATTAAATAAATTTAGATAAGAATATTTTAATTTTTCAAGATTTTTTTTTCATTTTTACCTCTTTTGTAATTCTTGAGAAGTTACTTAAATTTAACTAAAATTGTTTCTTACATACATGTTACATGAACTGATCAAAAGTTACGTAAAATGTAAAAAATGTAACCTTCTGGCAACACTGACCATTGTATACTGCGCTGCGCTGACCAAGTATGTTGGATAAGGTTAATTTTCGAGTTTTTCGCTTCTCGCAAAAGGATGTTATATCATATATGTAAACAATGGTACCGATTCTAAATGCACAACTAAACTTAACTTAACTAAAAATGAAAATTGGTAGCGTCAATAACATAATTCGGCAGTGTTAACTGAACTCTTTTTTTATAAAAACTGTGCTATATAGACTAACGATTTAACGATTTCAATTAATGTAAATATGCTCCGCGAAATATCCAATTAATCAAAATACGCCTAGTTGTTTTAACTTTTTGGTTAAGTTTAGTTTAGTTGTGGACGTAGAATTGGTACCATTATCCCCTAGGTTGCTTTTACAACACCCTGGCAAAGGAAAGGGGTGGTAACACTTGTATTTTTGATTGATTAGTTTAATTTAGCCATAGTTAACGGTTGATTTTTACAGCAAAAGCATATGTTACTAATTAGTTAATGGTATTATTTATACTTATATGAAATATAGTTTGAATGTATGAATGGTTTGTTCGACCTTCTGCAACACTTGCATCATTCAAACTGCCCGTTAGCAGTATGGTTGAAGCAGTAAGTATATAATGCAAGCTACTTTGGCCTATCTAATTTTGAAACCATATTTGATCTATAATTTAATTACGACTATTATTCTTAATTGCGCACGCGCATTTTAGCGAATGCTTGTTAAGCTTTTTTTTTTCTTTTTTTTTATTTATTTCAGAGAGCATGATGAGCATGACAGCGTCAATGCGTTTTGGGGGCAAAATCAGTATTCCACGTCGCTTTGTGAGGCACTCCGTATTTCATTACTACATAAAATATCTTTACTTATTTTACTATCAAATCTTCAAAATTACAACACGGATTTTGAAGCCTTTTTGTAAAGCTAGCTGGTTCAAGAGCAAGTTTTACATTTTATTTGATGAGGTTTGGGTTTCTAAAGTTCACGCGATCGAAGCTGCGCGCAACCACTAGTTGTAACATAAAATGAAGAGTGTGGAACTAAACACACAGATTTATTAAACATATCTAAGGCCTAAGGACTATTCGTAGCCCGCCAATTTATACGCGTGGAAATTAGAAAATGGTCCCCGTTTTTCCAACAATTTTCGCCTATACTGACGCCCAGACGGGCTTCGTGGCGTAGTGGTTCATGTACTGGACTGCCGTTCACAAGGTCGCGGGTTCGATTCCCGCTTGGGACAATTATTTGTGTGATATTCATAAATGTCATACAAATGTTTGTACTACGTCTGGGTGTTTTCTATGTATTTTAAGTATGTATTTACAAAAGAAAAGTAGTATATGTATTATATCCGTATTCTGGTACCCATAACACAAGCATAATAAGCTTAGCTTGGGACCAGAGGACGATGTGTGAAATGTCCATGAATATATATTTATATATATATTTATATATATTTATACTTCGCTCCTATTAGTCGTAGTGTTATGTTTAATAGCATTCTGTCTTCCTCGATAAATGTACTATCCGACACTGCAAGAATTTTTCAAATCCGACCTGTAGTTCCTGAGATTAGCGCGTTCAAACAAACAAACTCTTCAGCTTTGTAATATTAGTATAGAAGTATAGATATTTATGGCCTTATTCATAATGACTTATCGGAGGTTTACACGGAGATTTTATAGGAGAGATAATAAACGTTTTAGCGTAAAAAGACTATTATGAATAACAAGTTTTAACAATTTTCGCGAACCTATTTTAGCGAAGTTTTAAACCTCCGATAAGTCATTATGAATAAGGCCATATGTATTCCTGCACCTTGTATATCTCGCACAAAACTCTCACGCAGCTATCTAATTATAGGTATCATAATAAAAATCATTGAGGCTTGTCTAGTAAAGTGGTTGATGGTCTAGTCTATCATTTGTTAGGGCAGGACGTCCGTGGGGACTGCTGGAGAAATCACAAGGTAACAAATGAAACATGGGTGCGCGTGCGCCGTGAAATTGTGTAAGAAAGTGACGAGTTGCGTACTAACCATTACTGGTACCGATTCTACGTGCACAACTAAACTTAAGAGTACTCCTAATTTAGGTTATTGCCCTAGGTATTGCTATGCCTATTCCCGAGCGCCGCGCTGAAAGGGACAAATATAGCTGAAGCAGATTTTACCTACAAATTCTTTGAAAAAAGGACGTTTCGTAGTTCCCTTTTTTCTTCGCAAAAATTAAACCGATTTGAATTTTTTTTTACGCTATATTATAGATGAAGAGTATATCTATGCTTCCATCACTTTCTTTTTTGGTAAATCCTCTCCAAATTTGTGTGATAGACGCTGCAACTTTATCTAAAGAAAACAAAAAAGAAACGGGATTTTTGTACGGTCGTATTGCTTTTAGTTATTATGTTTTAAAAAAAAAAAGAAAAAGATAGAAGCATAGAAATATAAGACCTAGGTACTGTGAAAAAAATTCGTTCCTCTGGAGGCAATATCCACGAAGAAAACAGGGGAACACGATGCCCATATTTTTGTATGGAGCATAATTTGGTATCGTGCCTTCTTAACTAAAAAGTTAAAATTGATTGTTTCAATAACACAATTAGGCAATGTTAACTGAACTTTCTTATTATAAAATGTATTATAGACTAACGATTTTAATTAATATAAAAATGCACAACGAAATAGACAAATTGATTTATCAAAATACACCATACTTATCAGTTTTTGTTTTTTAGTTAGGTTAGTTAAGTTTAGATGTGCACGTAGAATTTGTACCACTATAATGATCTCTATTCGATAGTGTACAAAAAATGTGAAACAAACTGAAAGTTGGTACTTAGTTGGTATTTGAAATAATAACAAATAATGTCAGTACTTCTATTATATCTATAGACGAAGATCGTTACAATTTTCATCAAATAAGCAGATTTAGGGTTCCGTACCCAAAGGGTAAAAACGGGACCCTATTACTGAGACTTCGCTGTCCGTCCGTCCGTCTGTCACCAGGCTGTATCTCAAGAATGGTGATAGTTAGACAGTTGAAATTTTCACAGATGATGTATTTCTATTGCCGCTATAACAACAAATACTAAAAATAAAATAAAATAAATATTTAAGGGGGGCTCCCATACAACAAACATGATTTTTTTACCATTTCTTGTTCGATACTAATAACGTTGCCTTATGTTGCATAGATAATGGTACGAAACCCTTCGTGCGCGAGTCCGGCTCGCACTTGGCCAATTTTTATTTAGGTACAAATATTGAACACTGAATTATTGCTTTTCAACTTAGCACTTAACTTAGTAGCATGTGTTGTCAATAGCAATACAATATTTAATATTAACTGCTCCAAAGTATTGTTGTTTACTAGTCTATCGCTATAATTTTCTATTGCATAAGCTACTCACATGCGCACTCTATTACCTACATCCTGCGGTCGCGCCGCGCGCGACTTTAACTCTGTCTTCGTCCATCGCACGAGAAATTTGTCTCGGACCTCTTTGTCGCACGTTCGCAGTCGCGTTAAAATTTTATTTTTTAAAACTCAACAACCGTCATTCAGGACAGGCTTTTTGCAGTCAACCCTATATCATTGTGTTCGCAATAAAACAGCGCTTATTTTTATGTTTAATTTATAGATTAAACAAGTAGGTGAAAATAACTAAGACCAAAATACCTGTTTATACCTGTCAACCCAATAGTTAGGCCAGGAAAAATACAGGGGGCTTCAAAAAAATGTATACACACTTTGAACTTCCATAGAAAATTTATTTACTATTTGTAAGGTCTGGAGAGCGTGCTGGAAACTCGATTGGCCCCCTGCGTCCTATCCACTGGCCTTTTCTTGTGGGGCACAGTAAAAGATGAGGTGTACAAACGTAAACCACGTAACCTAGACATTCTTTGGAATGAGATTCAAGCAGTGTGTAGAGAAATCTCATTGGACGTTTTGATACGATGTACAGAATCTGTGGTGACTCGTACTCAGAATTGTATTGATGCTGCAGGTCACCAATTTGAACAGTATTAACATTTTTATTTATGTTTCATTTACATTGGACTTTCAGCTTTCTATTTTCCTGAAATTTAACTTTGTAGAACGGTAAATAAATTTTCTAGGGAAGTTCAAAGTGTGTATACATTTTTTTGAAGCACCCGGTATAGTCAACCCTACGTTTGCATACTCTATAGACTATGTACTTACGGTTGGTGTACAATTTTTTCATTAAACATATCGGTACAAATTAAAAAAAAAGTGATTTTTAGGGTTCCGTAGCCAAAGGGTAAAAACGGGACCCTATTACTGAGACTTCGCTGTCTGTCCGTCCGTCCGTCCGTCCGTCCGTCCGTCCGTCTGTCACCAGGCTGTATCTCAAGAACCGTGATAGCTAGAGAGTTGAAATTTTCACAGATGATGTATTTCTATTGCCGCTATAACAACAAATACTAAAAATAAAATAAAATAAATATTTATGGGGGGCTCCCATACAACAAACATGATTTTTTTACCGTTTCTTGCTCGATACTAATAACGTTGCCTTATGTTGCATAGATAATGGTACGGAACCCTTCGTGCGCGAGTCCGACTCGCACTTGACCAATTTTTTAATTATTAATTAATTATAGCCTGGCCAGGATTTTTTCAGTCAACCCATTATTTTTATCATTTTTAACATACTAAATTACTTATAAAATTATTTTCATCCATTAAACAGATGGGTGAAGGTCGATATTACTTCGGATCCCCTACTATAACAAATTATACAAAAAAGCCATCCTCTTGAATTACTCTATCTGTTAAAACAACCGCAATAAAATCCGTTTTATCCGTAGTTTTGAAGATATAAGCTCACATAGGGACATACATATAAAAATAACGACTTTAATTTATATTATGTAAAGATAAAGATACTAAATCATATCAGATGATCAGAATAACATAAATATCTAAAATGAGTTTCCAACCTATAGTTGTGTCATTTCAATTGTAATGACTGTTGCATAATTTTTAAAGCAGTTTTCGGTCAGTTTTACCCATGTTTTACCTTGATTCTTATTGTTGTGTTTAGTACAATTTTATGACATCCGTTCCTAATATGAAGCGTGAGACTGAATGGTCATTTAGAATTCTTCATATTAAGAACGCATCATTTCGTAACCATGTAGATAATTTGCGGTAAACCTACATGTTGCATAATATGTATTACTAGCTGCCCCGGCAAACGTTGTTTTGCCATACAATTCTGTATAAAATAAAATTTCATCAAAATCGGTCCAGCCAATTTGTAGCCTATGTGTTATTCTGATGTATAAGCTATATTGTGGTAAAGTTTCATTCAAATCCATTCAGTAGTTTTTACGTGAAAGAGTAACAAACATCCATACATACAAACTTTCGCCTTTATAATATTAGTAGGATAAACACAAAGTTTGTTTTTAAATTGACGTTCATGTATTTTGATAGTACATAACTTATTACACATAATTATAGAATTACGATGTACATAAGAGGGTACTGTACTCCTAATTTAGGTATTTGCCTTAGGTATTGCTATCCCTATTCCCGAGCACCGTGCTGAAAGGGACAAATATAGCTGAAGCAGATTTTACCTACAAATTCTTTGAAAAAAAAGACGATTTGTAGTCCCCTTTTTTCTTCGCGAAAGCTAAACCGATTTTGATTGTTTTTACGCTACATTAAAGATGAAGAGTATATCTATGCTTGTATCACTTTCTTTTTTGGTAAAACGTTACCAAATACGTGTGATAGACGCTGCAACTTTACCTAAAGAAAACCGAAAAACGGGATTTTCGGATGGTCATATTTCTTTTAGTTATTATGTATTGAAATAAAGAAAGTGACAGAAGCATAGATATACTCTTCATCTATGATATAGCGTAGAAACAATTAAAATCGGTTTAACTTTCGCAAAGAAAAAAGGGAAGTACGATACCCATATTTTTGTATAGAGCATAATTTGGTATCGTGCTCTTTGGCTCTTAATTATTTATATTCGTTTGGCTCTTAATTATTTACATCAAATGAAATATGCAAATAATTGTTAGTGGTAGGTATAATAATAAACTTACACCTTTATATAAATGTGGATTGCATTGTTGCCTATTAGTTCAGTCCATTTAAAAAGACTCAACACAAAAATGATCTAAACACACAGATATAACAGATGGTAGGTTGGTTGACCTTTAAAATTGTGGACAAGTAACATTAGCCTGTCTAAATCGTACTTCATAGAATAATGACGTTTCATACGACGTATAGCCTGTATCGAGGTATAGTCCGTGTGGTGACGGATTAAGAATACAAGTGTCACCACCCAATTTCTTCCCGAGGGTGCTGTAAAAGCCAGCTAAGGGATATTGTGGTGGAATAACATCAACTGTTAGAGACGGGAAACTCGAACCCTGTGCCAACACTCCTGGTCAGCGCGGCACAGTAGACCATAATCCCCCCTAAGGTGGAGGAGGCCCGTGCCCAACAGTGGGACGTTAATAGGCTGGAGAGATAGCCTGTATCATAGACACATTTTCACGCACACATAGATATGTAAGAGGCTTCGAGCCGACTGAGTGATGTAGCCACAGACCATACATATGGTATACCTATCTATGTGTTTTAGATCATTTTTGTGTTAAGTCTTAATAAATGAACTGAACTAATAGTCCATACTGCAAGTTTTAGAAAGTTTAATACTACTAATACATATTTTACAAAAAATCTATGACCTATTCAGGGATGCGGATAGGATACCTGTACTCCACTGTAGGATAGATACAAAAAATACTACTATTTTGTTACATTTAAAAAAACAGAGTACCTATATTATAAATAAAATAAAGATATAATAAACAAATAAATAGACATTTCACGCACGTGACTCTGGTCTCAAACTAAGCTTATTTCCTTGAAAATAATAATTGTACGTACTTACAACTAAGTTTGCGTTTACGACGACGGTACTTTTGATTTTATAGTAGAGCAGTTATATTGTCTTAGCCTCACCATGAAGTAAATAAAAAAAATAAAAAAAATTGTCATAAATACAGCACAACCACTAATAAGACTATTTGTTTATTAATTGTTTAAGTAACGAGTAAGTGAGCAACGAATTTGTACAATAAATTGTGATGCGTAATTTAACTTGAATGTTAATTGTTCGTGGGACCTTGCATTTGTGTAATTATCTGCTATAGGTGCGAGTATATATTATTACCATAGCTGAAATTTTAGCGCAAAGAAGTAATGATTGAATACCTGTCTAATTGGTTTGACAAATTATTTTAGTATTTCAGTTCGCTTCTAAAACTTAGAGCGGTTAATTTATAAGTAATTTTTTGATAGGACTACATTTTATGTACATGTTCTACATTATCTGGTGAATCTGTGTGTATACCACACGCAGATTCACCAGATAATGGGTACGCATTCAATCTTGAAGACAAACAAATCTGGATTGGCTAAATCGTAGGTACTTCATTAACTTCATAGACTAATACAACTAATACTGTTTCATATGTGGTATAGCCTGTATTAGAGATACACATAGATGCATATTTTACGCACATAGACATTTATGTGGCTTCAAGCAGTGTGAGTGATGTAGCCATAGACACACTATCTGTTAAATCTGTGGTATTCTGTGATCTGTGGGTATTCATACATCGATACTTGATAAGTAGTTATTGTTGCTTTTGTTCCAAAAGGTCCTTCTCCCCGAAATCCTCTCCCAAAGCTTTGCTACGGTAATGAATTGTTTTTTTTTAATTTCTTTAATTTAAATTACCTACCTACGTACCTGTCGTCGAGTGAGTTCGTAATTACGATATGTAACAGCAAAAATTGTTATGTATTGTGTCGTTGCAAAGGCTAATAAAACTAGCAAGGTATCGACGTTTTATTGTACCTAGGTACAGAATTAAATTTCTTAGTTTACATAATACATTTTTATTGAGGATGGATAAGCGCATAATTGAGGCATTTTAGTAGATTTATTACAATACTGAGATCTGAAACCGGACATTTGATATGTTCTAAAAATACTAATCTGATTTATCAGTGTAGAATGCCAAACCGACTAATCATGGGAGTAGCCATGATATAGTTTCCCATAAGGAGGGAATAATAAAGGCAATAAATATAGACTTTAAAAATATAGAATAAATAAAGACAATAAATAGTGTTTATGAAGAAAGTTTAATTAATTTTGCCGAATTGTGATGTTGACACAATCTATTTTAATTTTTTAGTTTAGTTTTGAACCTACATTTGGTACCATTTACACCATAAGAGATATTTTAAAAATACATTTGCTGTAAAGTAAATAAGTAGGTATATTGTATATCATTATGTTTTAACCTTATGTCGAATAATAATGATGTTATGGAGCTTATCCTTGAACATAATCTTACAAGGTAACTCAAATTACTATTAAGTTTAAGTTTAGTATACATATTTAAAGTAAGTACTTATTACTCTAAAAATAAAAAACATACAGACGAATTAAGAACCTCATTTTTTTGAAGTCGATTGAAATACTCTAGATATATTGTTCAGACCACGACACGTTTTAGGTTTCTCTATATTATTTGATTATTATTTATTACTAGGTAGCTGTTGCCCGTAATTTCGGACGCGTGGTAATTAAAAAATTTTCGTTTATGCAACATTTTTCAGTATTGCCTCGCTCCTATTGGTTGCAACGTGATGTCAAATACCCTATCCTTAGCCTTCCGCAATAATTCAATTCGAACCAGTAGTTCCTGTGATTAGCGCGTTCAAATAAACAAACTCTTCAGCTTTGTAATATGAGTATAGAAGCATAGATAAGACTGGAAAATTTCGTACAGTTACACACCTACGTACGAAGAGTGATCGAACCACATCTGTGTTCTCCAAGGGACATATGTTTTTTTTTTAATATTCAATATTCTATTGCAGGAGTGGCCAACAAGTCGATCGCGATCGAGAGGTCGACCGCGCTACCAATTTTGGTCGATCACTCGCAAGTTCCATGAGGGGACATGGGGGGACGCATTCAATGCCAAATGTTTCTAGTACTTGATACAGGAATGAACATATAGCAGCTCATGCTTCGAGTAGGGAGATGTGACCACTTTTGGAAGTTTTAATTCCCCTGGACAAACTTTTTTAACCCATTAAATAAATATTCATGAATATTGCTGGAACTCGCAAGTGTCCACGGCGGTATAAAAGCACATTTCATAAACATCCCCCTTCTTACCTAAGAAATAGGTCGATCGCGACTCAATTTTAAAATAAAAAGTAGACCTTATGTGCATAAAAGTTGGCCACACCAGGACCTGTTCTAATGCGTATAGATTGTTATCCTCGTTTGTTCTTTCTTCTTCGTTGTTTCCTCAGCCCTTAACGTCTCACTGTGTCTACGTGATAAAATGACATTCATTTCCACTTAGGGAGAGTCTGCTATATAAGTCATGCTGACCAGGCGTGTTAGCATAGGGTTTAGTTTTTTTAGGTTTCTGTCTCACACAAAGGTTGTTATATGCTTATATTATTCCTCCGTTCTTACAGGATCCTGTGGTAGAATTAAGAATTAAGAAAACAAGTATCTCCTCCTCAACTGAGGAGGAGACACTTGTTTTCTTAATTCGTCATCATACGGACAAATGATATACCATCGTTTTTAAACACACAATGCAATGGGACAGTAATAAAGTAGGGACATGTACACATTATTGTTTTGCTATGTCCGTTGTAACAATAAGTACTGCATTACGTTACTACAGCGCCATAACGGTCTTTGTTTTTTCACATTAATACTCATTAAATGTGACGAAATAATTCATTTCATTTCATTTCCCTCCGTATGTTGACGGATTAAGAATACAAGTGTCACCACCCTATCTCCTCCCAAGGGTGTTGTAAAAGTCAGCTAAGGGATATTGCACACAGATAACATCCTCTGTGAGAGACGAAAAACTCGAAAATAAACCCTGTGCCAACACGCCTGGTCAGCGCAGCACAGTAGACCGTAATCCCTCCAAAGTGGAGGAACAGTGGTACGTAAATGGGTTGGAGAGAATTAATTTCATTAGTTACAAATAACTCGAATATTTTGATATCTCAGTGAATTGATTTGCATTTTCATCTCGCTGGTAGCGTAGTTCGTAGAAATGAATGGCCTGCGTGTGAGTAGCATGGGAGGCAATGAGGTCTAATGATGTGTTTTCAAACTATCCAAAGTCAAATAATAAAAACTCTTAGTATTCTTCTTCTTCTTATATTTAAAAACCAATTGTTGTTCGTTAGTTCCGCTAAAACTCGAGAACGGTTGGGCCGATTTTGGAGATTTTGGTTTTAAAATATTCATGAAAGTTCAGGGAAGGTTTAAACCGTGACAAAAAATATGGGGCTCTAAATTTCCACGCGTATAGAGTACCTTGCATCAGCAAGTCGCGAAAATTCAAAAATAAACCTCTTCATTGTTTGGTGCCAAGTGTGACCAAGACACTGTTTTCCATAGTTATTTAATCTTTTTTTTTCGTTTATAGTGATTTTGTTGTTAATTTTTACTTATTTTTTTGGTCTTTTCTGTTTAAATCTTATCTTATCTTATCTAATATATAAAATTCACGTGTCACAATGTTAGTTAACGTACTCCTCAGAAACAGCTTGAACAATTTTTAGGGTTCCGTACCCAAAGGGTAAAAACGGGACCCTATTACTGAGACTTCGCTGTCCGTCCGTCCGTCTGTCACCAGGCTGTATCTCAAGAACGGTGATAGCTAGACAGTTGAAATTTTCACAGATGATGTATTTCTATTGCCGCTATAACAACAAATACTAAAAATAAAATAAAATAAGATTTAAGGGGGGCTCCCATACAACAAACATGATTTTTTTACCGTTTCTTGTTCGATACTAATAACGTTGCCTTATGTTGCATAGATAATGGTACGGAACCCTTAGTGCGCGAGTCCGCCTCGCACTTGACCAATTTTTATAAAATTTACATGTGTATTCAGTAGGTCTGAGAATCGGCCAACATCTATTTTTCAAACCTTTTTTTTTATTATGGCAAAACAACGTTTGTCGGGTCAGCTAGTAATAAATAAAAATGCGCACGATTCTGTGAATCTGTGAAAGCAGTTTGTTTTAAATATTTTTATAATTTGTGTTAGTTTCAGAAAGTATCTTAACGGAATTAAACGCATTAATTTAATTAAAATTAGTGTAATAAAAATAAACAATGAGTTGTTTTGTTACGGATACGCAACGGTAGTGTTTTCATAGTGTGTATTCACGTATTATTTGTAGCTTACTTGGATTGCAAGGGGATAAAATAATTTTATTCCTGACGGGAAGACGCGATTAGCATTAGCGCGCGGTTAGCATTTTTTTTTCTTATTTTTGTCTTACGTTAACTGGGCCATGACATATGCCTTGAGCCTAACTATGGGGATCTATGGGCAATCATCTTACGCTTTCTGCGTAATACTATAATTTGATAGTGATGTGTGTGATATGGTTACTTTGTTTGTCCAGTGTAATTAAGTTTAGAATAAAGTACGTTTACATCGTACAAAATTAGAATAGGTAGGTAATGTAAAATCATAAAATATAAGTTAGGTACTAGCGCCACAAGCACGTAGAGTAATCTAATATTTTCGTCACGCGGTATTCAGATTCGATTCGGTTTTTGTGCCATTATGTACGGAATTAAAATATGTAAGTATGTATTGTGTTCAAGTGACTGAATAGTTTATAGCCTTAGAACAATCACCAGTTAGTTCAAATACAATTTAAAATGTTTGTTAAGTTTAATTAAATTATGTCATAAGGTTATATACGTATATACCAAACTAACCTGTAGGGTCGCTTTCTGTAATGCATGTAAACACCGTTACGCTCCAGCTTTACAAACAAATAATTACACCGATTAAAAGTTAACAACGAATTCCTTCACAACACAGCACTATAACTTTTTTGTAACATCACTATCTCACAATGCACTGCACTGGCACAATTAAAAAAACAAAAATAAAAAACAAAAATAAAAATAATGAAAAAAATGAATGAAAAAGAAAAGAGTAATAAAAAGTATTTGAAAATAGAATGGAATTTAGTTGGCGCGAAGGCGTTGCGTCCGGTGTATCTGTGCGAACAACAACGATGTACTGACGCATCAACAAACAGTAGTGGACCGGTCAGCGGGCCGCAAGGTATGAATTATCAACAGACAATAGAACGTGAAATTATCACCGTTACTAAACTACAACACGCGAGGAAATTAAAATGAGAGCATTCGCATATATAAAAAAATATACAAAACATCCCGTGGACCTGTTCTGTCCTACTTACTAGGTTTTATAAAATCCTTAGGAAGGCATATCTATTACACTCCTTCAGAATTATAACACCTTTTCATGTTAAACCATGGGATTTATTAATCCCATGGTTTAACATGCAATCCCATGATTTGTGCGTAAAACCACTCCATCACCTTGGATAGGTCATGGTATAAAAAAAATCATCACTAATGTTTTGATGACATTGAAATGATTGACACCAGTTCATGCACACAATTAGCATGCACATTTATAAACAAATCCATAAAATTCTAAATATCCTCAACCTAAACATACACAAAGTCATAACAATTGTTACAGAATGGCTATTAAAGCAGCACTATACTCAAACTGATCTTTACTCACATACATTAGTTAAGAGGATACCAAAATAGCTTCGTGCATTTTTCTATGTACGAAGTTTTCATTGTTTCTTTAGATTGAATGGCTAGAGCTCTAATTTTTAAGTATATGTTTTTTTCAATATATGATGTAGGATCGCATAAACTCAGAAACGCGATTGAAAAAAGTTTTCTCGATAGAAAATCTTGGCGAAACAACCTCTAAAATTTGTTATTTTTTTCATTTGTCGGTCTAACATCGCGTATTAACTAAAGAAATAACTTTAAAAACATAAGTAACTATTATATATAGAAACACGTAAATCAGAATTAAAATATATTTAGTAGATTTTGAGTAAATAGGAAAAGTATCCCTAATTCTTCATTTTCTGTGCCTACTGGCTGTGTTTATATGTACGTGTCGGCGATGATATACGATAATATTGATGTAGGCCCTTAAAGCAGGACTATACTCAAAATGATCTTTACTCACATACATTAGTTAAGAGGATACGAAAATAGCTTCTTGCATTTTTCTATGTACGAAGTTTTCATTGTTTCTTTAGATTGAATGGCTAGAGCTCTAATTTTTAAGTATATGTTTTTTCAATATATGATCTAGGATCGCATTAACTCAGAAACGCGATTGAAAAGCTTTCTCGATAGAAAATCTTGGCGAAACAACCTCTCTAATTTTTTATTTTTTTCATTTGTCGGTCTATTATCGCGTATTAACTAATGAAATAACTATAAAAACATAGGTAACTATTATGTATAGAAACACGTGGATCAGAATTAAAATATATTTAGTAGATTTTGAGTAAATAGGAAAAGTATCCCTAATTCTTCATTTTCTGTGTCTATTGGCTGTGTTAATATGTACGTGTCGGCGATGATATTGATGTAGGCCCTTAAGCAAACATCACACTTATGTACTCAATACTGAACATAATATTTATTGGAGATATAAAGAACTATATGACTACTCTCGCGTACCAACCATCAATCATACACACTTCACACAAACACACACACTACACAGGTATACTGTAATAAAATAAAATAATAAATAAAAAACAATACCACAAATGAATACATTATTTATTGTCAAATTAAAATCATCTCTTTGTCGTCCAAACTGTAAGCACATATTGCAAAATTCCGTAACCGAACGCTGTCTCTTAAGATACAGGTTGTCCTAGTTTAAGAGACAGAGTTTATAATTATTGTAAGTGCAGAATTGTATAAAATTGTATAAGTGCATATTTTATATACCTATCTGTAATTTTGGTTTAAAAAAAAAAAAATGGATGGTTTTCTAGCGAATCGACATGTGGCTACAGAATTCCTGCTAGCCTAACTTAAAATGATCATAGTCCTCAAGAACCACGAAGAATAAATGCACAAGAAGTCGGCTCTATAAAATACTTAATTAATGGCTTCGGTTACAATCACCTTACGTAATTCGGAATGACTCATTTCAAATTTGTTTTTCCAAACACACATTTTTTGTACATACGACTACGTAGGTATCCAGTTTAAAAATAGAACATCTTTGACGATCTTATTCGTCAAGCACTATAAAATCGCTAAACATAGATGAAATGCAGGGTGATTGTCTTCAAAAGGTTTTTGCCAACTTTAACTTTGTTAAAGGCTGAATTAATTCGGACATTGAAGTCAAAGCTTTTGCAAAGTGGCAGTCTTTGTTAGAAGTTCGGATTCAGCAAAAATAGCGGTTTTTTGTTGTTATTTAATGAAACTAGAAGCCAGAAAATACATATCAGGTAACGAAAACAGGGTACCGGGTACCATTTATGTAAATCTGCCTCTAAATTTTGTAAACTTTTGTAAATAATAAAAGCTGTGGTATGTCTATCGATCTCTATGATATTTAAAATCAATGAAGTAGTCATCGGTATTATTATATGACTGCTCACATAGTTATGGATATGACATTGACGATTACTATCCTTTTAGGTTTCCGTTCTTATAAGGATAGTAGCAATGAAATATTTATAAGCCGTTAGGCTGCCTCTCTGACTTTTAAAACTGATTTTATTGAACCTATTCCATTACGAAGAATGACGGCACAATGATGAAGATATTTTTTTGTTGTGTGAAATGTCCATGAATAAAAAAAAAAAAAAAAAAAAAAAAAAAAGGATATTTTAACTTTTATGGTCTTATTCATAATGACTTATCGGAGGTTTAAACAATAAAATAAGCGGAGGGATAATAAACATTTTAGCGTAAAAAGACTATTATGAATAACAACTTTTGTCAATTTTAGCGAACTTTTAAACCTCCGAAAAGTCATTATGAATAAGACCATTAGTGATTCGCGCAAAAATAAAAAACCCATAGGTTTTTATAATTTTAACTCCAGAGTCCGTCTATTATAGCGTCTTTCATTAAAATGCGTTTTTCATAAGAGTAAAAGTTTCTAGCTTATTTATTCTATTTATTTATACTTTATTGTACACCATTATGGTTTGAGTACCTATATTAAATCTATGAAATAATAGTAAGAACATGTACAAATGGGCGGCCTTATTTCTTAAAACGATTCCTTCCAGGCAACCTAAAATGAATCTGACTTATTATGTTTTCTGTGTTACTGTCTTTGCCTTATTTTTTTGTAGTATTTGAAGACTTACTTAAATACTTTGTCATTGTATTTTAATACTAGCTGTTGCCCGCGACTTCATACGCGTAGAATTTAGAAAACGTTTCCCGTTTTTGTAACATATTTCACTACTGTTTCTCTCCTATTAGTCGCAGCGTGATGTTATATATATAGCCTATAGTCATCCTGGCTAAATGGACTATCCAACACTGAAAGAATTTTTCAAATCGGACCGGAGATTCCTTGGATTCCTGAGATTAGCGCGTTCAAATAAACAAACAGTTTTATATTATTAGCATAGATTTATTATTTTTTGTCATTGCATGATTCATTACAATTATAGTGGGTGCCTACATTAAAAAAGAAGGTCTCTTAGTTATTGTAATGTTATTTTTTCATAATCTCCCACGATACGTTTAAGTCACGAATAATTTCAAATCAAGTTATTAAAAAAAATGAACTGTTCACTATAAGGAAACGACATTGAATATTCTAAGTACATAAACGTTATATTATTCTCACCATTGTATTTATAAGAAAATCGACTTTTGTACCTTTTGATGTAAATAACGTCTATTCTAAGGGTTTCGTGTCTACTACATAGATATTAAAAAATGCTTCAATAATGGCTCTGAAATTAGTCTTGCACTCTTGTTTTTTCATCTATACTCTATACTAAAAAGCTATATATAGCTGAAGATTTGTTTGTTGGTTTATTTGGTCAACAACTGGTCCAATTTCAAAAATTCTTTCAGTGTTGGATAGTACATTTATAGAGGAAGTCGATATAACATCACGCTGCGACCAATAGGAGCAAATCAGCAGTGAAAAATGTTGCAAAAAGAGGAAAATTTTCTGAATTCTACGCGTATAAAATCACTGGTTAAACTGCTGGTTATACATATAATAACTGATAGATAGAACAATACTGTATAAGCCTAGCATATTTTTTCTACGGAACGCAAATAACCGTGCAATTACATTACATAAGATTCCGTAGCTATAAATAAAAAATTGGTCAAGTGCAAGTCGGACTCGCGCACGAAGGGTTCCGTACCATTATCTATGCAACATAAGGCAACGTTATTAGTATCGAGCAAGAAACGGTAAAAAAATCATGTTTGTTGTATGGGAGCCCCCCTTAAATATTTATTTTATTTTATTTTTAGTATTTGTTGTTATAGCGGCAATAGAAATACATCATCTGTGAAAATTTCAACTCTCTAGCTATCACCGTTCTTGAGATACAGACGGACGGACGGACGGACGGACAGCGAAGTCTCAGTAATAGGGTCCCGTTTTTACCCTTTGGGTACGGAACCCTAAAAATATACAGCTATCTTAGTAGGAAACTAGGAACTGTAATCATACCGATAATATTCATGGTGTTATTATAATAATAAGAAATTAACTAACAGTACTTGATATGTTAAAATTAACACATAGAAAAGTTGATGTTATCTTAACAATTTTCTGAATTTAACATCCGTGACAAATTATATGCGTTGATATTAACATATTTAATAGATTTTTATAAATGAGATAATATTCATTCTCTTAATTTTAACCTAATTAACAGCTTTTTAAGTTTGGTTGCTTTTTTAAAATGTGTTCAGCTAAACAAACATTGTGCAAAGTCATTTTAATACTACAAACCTTCTATGGGTTTATTAAAAGATCTTTTTATTAGTTAGGTCGAGAGATGAGCTAACTAGATATATTCCGATGTCATCGCCAGCATACTCCAAAAGGGGCAAGTGCGTACAACTTACAACTGTCGGGTGTGTATGACCAGATGTATGAGTGTGGACGAAGCCGAAATCCTTAGAGGAGTCCATATAACAATGTGGATGAAAATAAACACTATTTTACTAGAATAAAATTGTAATTTATGCAATTCTTAGAGTATTATCACATTGTATATGAAAAGGAATAAGAAATTATAATGAATTTCTTTTTCTCTTGTGACGAAATTCTTTTAAGTTTACATTTCTATACCCCCTTTCTATAATTGTTTATGTACAAAACTCATATCAGAATAATTAATAGCTCGTGTGATTATATGTACGTTATGATGAGTAAAACTTATGGCCGTTCTAAGCATGTGTGTTTGAGCAACCGTAGAATGAACCCACCGGGCCGGAACAACGCAGTTCACTTTCTTGGTGTGAAATTTAGGATCCGCATGCCGTCTAGTCTTCACCACGTTTATATAAATAAATACATATAAGATTTGGAATTTCTAAAAATTGTGTTTAGTTTAATTTTTTTATGACGGGCTTCGTGATCTAGTGGTTCATGTAACGGACTGCCGTTCACGAGGTTCGATTCCCGCTCGGGACAATCATTTGTGTGATGTTTATAAATGTCATACAAATATTTGTTCTGCGTCTGGATGTTTCTATGTAGGTATTATAAGTAATGATAAGTAATGTGAATTATAAGATGCTAAAAATGTGTATACAGTTGGAATATTTCCATAATATATCAGCTGGGGCCATTCAAGTTATTATTTCTTATTATTTAGGTATATGTATAATATTTACACTTTATGTAAATATGAAACAGTAACAACATGAAAACAATTAAAACATGAATGACGACACTTTAGGACCGACCGAGTAATATTTACTAATGGTCTCATTCATAAAGATTTATCAGAGGTTTAAAAGTTCGCTAAAATCTGTTCGCGAAAATTGTTAAAACGTGTTATTCATAATAGTCTTTTTACGCTAGAACGTTATTATCTCTCCGATAAAATCTTCGTTTAAACCTCCGATAAGTCATTATGAATAAGACCATAAATGATCTGTTGAGCATTAAGTTAAACATGTTACGGTATAAAATTAATCTTAAACGATTTAAAACTGAATTATACAATACTGATAAAGCACCGTGTATTCAATAAATAACATTGAAAAATGTACTGGACCCATGGTAGCTCAGTTAGAAGAGCAACGGAAAGGTATTCCGTGGTCGTAGCTTCAAGTCATGGTGATAATTTAATCTACTGTAATTTGATTTATTAAGTAAAAGCATATGTAGCAAGTTAAAATCATTTATAAAATTAATAAATTAATATTGATAAACATAAATATTTAGACGAATTGATAATTTCTATCGACAAAAAAAGGAGCTAAAGAAAACTATAGGATTTTTATCTAAACAAAGTCGTTATTATTGTACGCATGTACCTATGTGAATTTAAATCTTTAAAAATATATAACAAAAAATTTATTTAACAAAGTCGTTACAAGTTTATAAGTACGAGTATGTAAGCTTATATCTTCCAAACTACAACGGATTTGGATGCGTTTTTAATAGATAGACTGGTTCCAGAGGATGGCTTTTTTGTATAATTTGTTGTTTTCTTTTTATATACCACGCGTATAACGTTGCGGGCAATAGCTAGTTTAATATACAGACTGGTTCAAAAGAACGAAGAAGACGACATTCAAAATAAGGAATTAATATATTAGAGGAAGTCTGAAATTGATGCCAGTGACTGAAAAATTAAAGAATGAGCGGATGTCCTGGTATGGGCATGTCATGAGACAAGAGGAAAGCGTTAGGAGAGTTCTGAGTATAGATGTGGAAAGAAAAAAGTCTAGAGGAAGACCTAAGAAAAGATGGATGGACTGTGACAGAGGACATGAAAGAAAAAGGAGTTGACACAGACATGATGGCTGATAGAAGACTATGGAATAAAAATACATGTTGCGCCGACCCCAAATAATGGGATAAGGGCAGGAGGATGATGATGTTCAAAAGAATGAGTTATTGTATAATTTGTTAAGGTTTGCCCAAATCTGAAGTTAAAATATACTTTAGGCACTTTTAGGTTTCAAGCTATGTAATTGTTATGTCAATTTTGCGGCTTTATTTGTTACCATATCATATCCATACCATATCGTATGTTCCTACTCAAAACGATGTAAAATCTTGGTTTGGTCTCTCCACTAACTCCGAACAAATTATAACAAAACTATTGTAAAATATTAGATAATAGTTACATGTTAGTAGGCACCTCCAGTATTGCTTATTAGAAAGAAGCATTACCACAAAGCTTAAGGAGAAAAAAGGCCTTAAAAATTAGAAAAAAAAAAACAACATTAAAGCTTACTGTCTCATGGAGCCCCATCGCCGATGTGGCAGATTCTCCTGATGGCTACGGAAGATACAACACACAATATAGATAAAAAGCAAAACCAAAAGGAAGCAAATAATTAGTATAAATATATCACAAAACACTCAAGAAATAACAAAAAATAACAAAAACAAATAAAAGATTAAACAACTACAAATAATATTGAAAAACAATAGTTTTAATAATAAAGGATACTAAATGATGGCCAGTTATTAATAAAACCAATAAAACTTAAGAATAGACCTAATTCACAAAAGCCAATTTTAGTTAGGCTTAATTTAACAACAATTGAGTATCACGCCATCTATAGAATTTATGCCGCACTTCTATTGATATGTCTACTAGTTTTAAGCATACAAAAGTGTTATAAATCGAAAGGATATGTAGAAAGAAACACATAACATTATAATATGTTAAATAAGTATCTGTTTCAAGGAAAATTTGAAAGTAAAAAGCATACGTGTTAGTTAAGTCAGTTGCTCAAATTTTAATAACTCCAGTGCTTTTTAGTTCGGCTAAAGCACCTAGATGGCGTTAGTGTGGAGTTTTGGCGTAGCGTTAGAAGGCGCTACGGTTTTGTTATACACAGGTAAACCATTTCTTTAATCTATAATTTCTCTTAACCTTTCATTGATTTTTTTTCAAATAGAAAGACGAGCAACTCTTAGCAGTTGCTAGTATTATACCATTATTATAGTTCTCGGAAATAAAGCAATCATTTTGGTATCCTATATAATTTCTACAACACAACAAAACAGATATTATGGCAAACTTGTATAGCAAACTTGTATGGCAGATATTGAATGACACTAACCTTGGTGGTGTCCGCCTAAGGCTTGTCCGTGTCCAAGAGTGTCTGTTCAAAGGATTACTAGGACTTCTGGTTCCATTTTCTATTCTGTAAAAAATATATAGCATTAGTATTCTATTTGTAGCGTCAAATCTTGATTTATTGGTATTTCTTTTAAACCCCTACTATCGACGTGGTTTTACTAAAAGCGTTTGTTTGATTGGAGGGAGCAGACGAGTAGACCCATGAGTTCTAAAATTCTAGAGTTTTCTGGAAATCAGAACACAAATAAAAACAATGCGACACTCAAATGTCTCGTTGCAAAATTTCAGATTAATGTGACTTTTGGAAGCCAGCGAAAATTCTGTCAAAAATTTCATTATGGGGGTTTTAAGGGTTCTGTACCGTGATTATCATAACATAGCTGTTGCCCGCGACTCCGTCCACGTGGAATTTAGAAAATTTTCCCCGTTTTTGCAACATTTTTCACTACTGCTTCGCTTCTATTGGTCGTAGCTTGATGTTATATAGTCTAAAGCCTTCCTCGATAAATTCCCTATCCAACACTGAAAGAATTATTTAATTCCGCCCAGTGGTTCCTGAGATTAGCACGTTCAAACAAACAAACAAACTCTTCAGCTTTATAATATGAAGTACTTATAGATATTCGTAATACCATCGATATATCGTGTCTATGGTAATACCCACCTTGAATAAACTCAAATAACGGAATAAGGGCAGTGGAATTATGATAGTGAGTATTTGTTGTTGTAGCATAAGTTGATCTTATATGTATACACAATATTTGTTGTTGTAGCATCAACTTATATACACAACACAAATTGTGAAATGTTCAGCTCTTTACTTATCACTTATCTCTGTTCCAGAGATACAGTCTGTTACTTTTATTTACTCTGAACATCCTGGTGACAGACAGACGGACACCGAAGTCTTAGTAATAGTCTTAGTAATAATAATCCCGCTTTATCTTTTGGTACGGGAGCCTAAAAACAGAACTTATCAAAGGTTCTAAATAAATTAAAATTATTTACGGAAGTTTCTTTTTATGACACCAGAGACCGCTAGTAAAATATTGTTACATTTTTTTATGTGTCTATTACTTTTATTACAAACAAAGGATATAAAATAAGTCTTTGATATTGACGGTAAACCTTAAACATACATGACCTTATTTTGTTGATGTGGTGAAATTCATAGAGACACCGAATTACAGACTTTTGTACATGAAGTAGTGGAGTCTATCTCTGGTTTCCCCTCAAAACGTATATAGTGGAGTCTATTCCTACTTAGGAGAAGTAATTTGTGGTATCAACACAGGTATTTATACTGCGATATTTTAGTTTATTTCAAATCATACCATCACGTCTCTTCCCTTAGGGGGTAGACAGAGACTAAGAGCGCCATCCGGCTATATACGTTATCTAATATATAAAATTCCCGTGTCACAGTGTTAGTTACCGTACTCCTCCGAAACGGCTTGACCGATTCTACTCAAATTTTACATACATATTCAGTAGGTCTGAGAATCGGCCAACATCTATTTTTCAAACTTTTTTTTTTGTATGGCAAAACAACGTTTGCCGGGACAGCTAGTTTCATATAAATATCATAGCATAGCGGACTTAAAAAAAATTTTTTTTTTTGAAATAAGAATCTATGTTTAAAAATCTATCTAGATTCTATTTTTTACTATTTTTAAATTATTTCCTGCTATAGGTACGATCCTAAATAGTCCGTGTGGTGATGGGTCAAGTATACACGGGTCACCGCCCCTTTTCCTTCCTAGAGAGCTGTTAGAGCCAGCTGAGAGATATTATACACAGATCGTCTGTGAGTGATAGAAAAGTCGCAACTAAACCTTACGCTAACACGCGGTCAGCGCGGCTTAGTAGACCATAAACCATTCCAGAGTGGAAGAGTCCCGTGCCCAACAGTGGGAGGTTAAGGGCCTAAAGAGAGAGAGACACGATCCTATTGTATAAATCAGGAGTGGCCAACAAGTCGATCGCACGACCAATTTTGGTCGATCACTCGCAAGTTCCATGAGGGGACGCATTCAATGCCAAATGTTTTTAGTACTTCAGGAATAAACATGTACGCAACTCATGCTTCGAGTAGGGAGACGTTCAGCGTGACCACTTTTAGTAGTTTTTTAATGGCAAGAGTGCACGGCGGTATAAAAGCACATTGCATAAACGTCCATAAACGTTCTTATCTAAGAAATAGGTCGACCGCGCCTCAGTTTTAGAATAATAAATAATAGTTTAAAAAAACTAAAAAACACGCTTTATATAGAAAACCCAACTAAAAAATAGAAAAAAGAGTTTCTCTGGAAATGCGCGCATGCGTAGTTCGCGTACTAACCCTCTCTCTTACTCTCATGCAAAGGATCCGGAAAGAGATTAATGAATCCTGGCGAATCTAACCAGGATAATCGGATATTTTAATCGAATTATTGCATTGTTATCGGTCTTCGACAGGTGTGCAAAATTTGAATAGAATCTGACCGTTTAAAGTGGGTCAAAATAGCGTCCAAAGGAGTCGGTTACAAACATACAAACAAACATACAAGTGAAGCTAATATAAAGCGTGTAAAAAGTAGATCTTATGTGCACAAAAGTTGGCCACACCTGGTATAAATAACAAAATAATGTAAGCTTGTAAATTGTCAGAATAAAAAGTATGATAATCATACTTGGTGACGTCATAGCGAATCCTCAAAAAATAATAAGTTTTATTGCCGAGATAAATAGTCGTAATTCACACACTTTCTACATTTTATGTAAATGAATACCGGATTTATTTTAATATTTATTAATTACTATTTATGGCAGCTTTTATATAATTTTTACTTTTTCAATCATTAACTTTATGGCTAAGTAATATAGACTTAAATTAAGAGTACTTGTTTAATTCTTCTAATATCTAGTTTCGTAGATTATACTATGTTTGTGTTCACAGGTTTCAGACAGATAAATTATTGTTTTGTAATAAGTTAACTTTATTTACTTTTTGGATAAGTAATTAGCCTATAATAATATGCTGCGTTAAGTGTTTATTTTCGAGATTTCCGTCTCTCACAGAGAATGTTATCTGCTTATTCGATAATCGTTAAGCTGGCTCTTACAGCTCATTATAAAAGTCAGCAAAGAGAGATTAAGTTGAAATTAGTTATAGACTAACGTATTAGCTGGTGCATCATGATCGCCTTCTCCATAACATTCGAAGTTCTCAGCATCTGATATGGAGTTACCAGGACTTGAATCTGCTGTTGGCTCTGATGATGAAGCTCCCGTGCCATTCTAGAATAAAATACAAGGTTTTCTTTTAACTTAGTTTTAAATATACAATTCTGTAATTAGTTTATTTTATTTACTTTACTATAAATAGCCTGTGCTATAACTGTTTTTACAACAATTTTCACTGACGCTTCGCTCTTGTTAGTCGCAGCGTGATGTTACATAGCCTGTAGCCTTCTTCAGTAAATTTACCATCCAAAGTTGAAAGAATTTTCAAATCGGAAAAGTGGTTTCTGAGATTAGCGCGTTTAAACAAATAAACTCTTTAGTTCTGTCGTTAACAAAAATCTCGTATTGTTCTATCCATTGTAGTTGATCTGTGCTCTAAGTTATGCAACGATTATCTCAAGAATCGTCTATTGAAAGGTGATGTAAAAAGAAAAAAGAAAAATGCAATAACGTTAGCGACGGAAGTTACATCAACAAATGTGGATCTTTGGTATAACAATTTGCATTATCTCGGTATTAAATGATTTATATTTAAATTATATAATCAACGGCCTCAATGAGACATGTATTTATAAAAATAGTTTTAAGAGTACATAAATATCATGTAAAAAAGTTAATATTGTTAGCCGTTAAGACTAAATGAAATTTAATGAAAATCGGTCTAAGTACTCGTAAGTCTAATCACTTTCTAACGACGATTTTAGAATTTATAAATTAAAACACAATTAATGTCGTCAATTAAATATGAAATGTTTACAAAATCTTTACTTATCCTTACTAATTTTATTTATAAACGTAAAAACGACAGGATGACACAATAAAAATATTGACGAGCTTATGTGTTAATGTTTGGAACGAAACTATAGTGCGATTTAAAAGACTGTCAACGCCATCTATCGACTGTCATAGTAAACTTCTGTTTGTTAAGGTTTAATTTCTAAATTTCACGCGTACGAAGTCGCGGGCAACAGCTAGTTGTTATTATAAAACAAAGTCGTTATTTTTGTATGTATATTCCTATATTAGCAATTAGCAATCCAAAAGCAAAAAGTATCCTATATTAGCAAAACTATCTATCTTCAAAACTACGCAACGGATTTTAATGCTATTTTTTCAATAGACAGAATGTTTTAAAGGGATGGGTGTTTGTATAATTTATCAAGGTTTTGGTTTCTAAATCCCACACGTACAAAGTTGTTGGCAACAATAAGTATTAATCAAAAAACAACAACAACATTATGTTTACCGGAAATAATTTGGGTACAGTATACTTTATATTCACAAAATAAAATTAATACTAATTACTAAACACGACTAAACTTAAAAATGCTTAAAATATTATGAGCGAATATAAAATATTATATTAATGTAATGTAATTGAGCAATTATATACTATTATATAGTAGGTTACAAACGTGTATTTAATAAAATAATGCGAGGAGCATACAATATAATGCTATCCAATAGTACAATATTTTTATACCGACTGAGTATTATCTATATGTGTAAAAATATTATAACTTTATGCAAACCAAAAAGTAACTTAACGAGATCGGTATGTTTATTGTTTTTGGTTTGCTAAATAAAAAAATTCGCTAAAACACACGTTTTTGTTAGAGAAATATTTAATAATCTTAAATGATAAGCATTTTGTCCATAAATTCTTCATTCTAATTCATTTTGTGAGCTTTTTTCTTCCTACGGGTATAAGATATTTTGCAATCTAAGCAATCGGTACATTTTTCGAGAACCACAAAACTCAAAAACCACGAGCTGGGTTAGCGTGGTATTCACCTATATACATCAGTCTTTCTTCTACTGTGTGATGTAGATGTAGGTTTCTCCCATGTAACTACAACTCAATTAGAATAAAAGCTCCAATTATATGATGAAGGAGGCCCGTGGCAAGCAGTGGGTGTGAATGTGCTCAAAAGGGAAAATACTTATCAACGCTCCAGAATTTTCACATTTATGTCTTTAGGGTAGGAAGAACAGATCACCAAGATATTATTGATCTTACGTAGGTATATACTGATAGAAAACTAGCTGTTGCCCCAACTTCGTACGAGTAAAATTTAGAATCAAACCTTTACAAATTATACAAATAAGCCATTCTCTTGAACCAATCTGTGTATTAAAAAATCGAATCTATATCCGTTACGTAGTTTTGAAGATATAAGCTCATATAGTGACATACATAGAAAGAAAATAACGACTTTTTATTTTAAGTAAAGATAAAGATAATAGTTATATTTACCTGTAATTTCCTAGGTAGATTTCCTGGTGAATTTCTTGGCGATTTTGTCCTTTGGAAGACGCTAGGCGCCATCATCGCCGTCACCGGCAACTTCAGTTCTGAAAACGATATTTTACAATAAATAGCATGTTTCATATCTAATAAAGTATGTAAAGTAAATGTAACAAAAAAGGTCGTTGACACTAAATAGCAGTCACGCAACAAAACCATTGAGAACGAGGTAAATAAAGCCTTTGAAAATAGTAATCCAACAAGGTTACGTTAGCCTAGATGAGATTTGAATGTAGTTGCACTAACACGACTATGATAATCATTACAATATTAAACAACGAATGAAATACGGACGGAATTTTGATAAATTTTATTAATGTTTGTGTATTTTTTCTATTATCTACTTTGTTTGTATTTTTTATATTACTTTGCTTACTTCTGTTGTTGCCCTATGGAACCTTATGGAAATGTATCTACTATGCCGTTCAAATGAGAATAGGATAGGAGACCCCGCGCCATGCTGTGACGTCATAGCTGTCAATTCGAACAATTTTAGTAGGGTCAGTGAAACAAGATATTTTTATAATATAATTTATTTATGACTTTATCGTCATCGTTAACTCATTTTCGAGCAGCTAGCGAGATAAATAGCAATAACAAATCGAGACTACGACAAATAACAAAAAAAAAAAAATTTCATTAACGGGGAACAACCACATACTCGTAGCTAACAGCATTATAAATAAAACATAAGCAAGCTTCAAAACTCGACAAGGCAAAATAACAACGACAAAATGACGGTTGGTTATATTATCGTTTCCAACGACGAAATATTGAAATAAAATAGTTTTCTTTTTTAATAATGTTTTAAGTATTAGCATTCAAAAATTTTAGACATTTTTTCACTTAGAATAACTGAGATTAGATAAAACATAAAAAAATAATTTATTAATTCGCAAATAAAGTTTCGTTGCTGTCAGTACTTTTTAAATCACTTTTGACAGACAGAGGTCATTGCTAATCCTATTCTCATTTGAAACGTGCAGTTTAAGTGTCTACGATACAGGCTATACGTGATATGAAACGTCATTATTCTATGAAGTACGATTTAGCCAGGCTAAAGTTACTTATCCTCAATTTTAAACGTCAACCCACCATCTGGTATAACTTGTTTTTTTGGGTATTTAGATGTTGTTGTAAAGATTTGTCAGAATTCATTATGTATTTAGGGAGTAAAGTCAAGCAGTAACAAACAAGTGGTAGAAGCGACATGCAATGTAGCAACAACGCCAAATATTTTTTTGAGCGTGTGGCAGAAATAGAATTTCACTGATTTTAGTTGTAAAGCAGTACTTAGCAGTACGTACTAAGGTGAAAGGCCCCATTTGACCCGTACAATTTAAATAAAATAAAAATTAAATTTTACCTCGAGACTTGTCAATGTCTTATTATAATCATTTAAAATCTGTACCATTCCTTTCACTTATGTTTAAAAACTTTTGTTTTCATGAGATAATTAATTAAAATTTATTATTAATTTCAAATTATTTATCTTGTTTTGTGAGTAGAAAGATGACAATCGTAATTACTTCAGTAAGTATTTCTGTGGCCGATAACAACGTTATCTGTGTTATCAACGAGTACTGATTAACGATTGTACATGTATCATGTTTTACAAGAACATTTTGAAATTAGTAGCATTAGAATTAATTATATTTATAACATTCTATTTTCTATGCTCATTTAAAAGATCTAGCTTTAAAATAATAACAAGGGTTGCTTCTTGACAATTTTAGGTGTATAGGTAAATACGAGTTAACAGAAGCAATTTCTAGTGTATCCAGAGTGAAACAAATCTCCTATTTTATGCTTGAAACCCTGCATTCTTTAGGTCACCACTAATGACTACGTGAAGTTAGAAATTAAATTGCATTATAACATAAAATTATATGTCCACACTATTTTTAAGTCTAAAATTAAATTATAAATATAAGTACGACTATTTTTTAAGTTCTCTAGCTATTTTAAAACAATTATTTTGTGGTACGGCTTGTCTGGAGTCTAATGTACCTACTGCTTATAATTTAGCAAGCCAATGAGTACACAAAATCTAAAATATATGCCTACCATAAGCAGCCTGCTGCAATATTCTCAAGTAGGAAGCCACCAGCCTCACAACAAGAAGCAGAG
The DNA here is from genome assembly GCA_916999025.1 of Orgyia antiqua. NCBI lineage: Eukaryota > Metazoa > Arthropoda > Insecta > Lepidoptera > Erebidae > Orgyia > Orgyia antiqua. The sequence continues at coordinate 26,211,926 of OU779868.1, forward strand.
TTTGCCACCAAGCTTCTATCAAACTGAATACATTAAGCGAATCACTTTTAGACACAACCACCTCAGCACTCGTGGCAACCATCGATACTCATTTATATTTCACTTTAACACTCCGAAAAACAGTTACCATCACTTCTTATTCATAGTTATTACATTTTATGACACTTTTTTTTATAACATAATGCGTTTGTGATCATGTCTCTAATAAATATTCTACCTAAATTTTGTAAATCTATTGCAGAGTAACATCAAAGAAAGGAAAAACTGTAATAAAAGTCTATGTAACTAACTGTACCTAGCCCGCAATTTCGTACGCGTGGAATTAAGAAAATTTTCCCCGTATTTGCAAAATTTTCACTGATGCTTCGCTCATATTTGTCGCTGTGTGATGTTATATAGCCTAAACCTTCCTTGATAAATGTACTATTCAACATGGAAATAATTTTTCAAACCGGAATAGCAGTTTCTGAGATTAGCGCGTTCAAACAAACACTTCGGAGCAAGTGCTATGGCCTAATGCTTCTGCTCCACAAGCGATATCGACTATGACAATATTCCGGCTGAATGTTTTAGTTAGAATACAAGAAATGAAGTTTTTCGCGGTTGGAGCTCGGGCATAAAGAGTATTTTAAAATACAAACTTTTCGCGATTCTATGACCTTTTCAGTTTTTTTTCCGCATTTGAATAGGTATCAATAACATCCATTTTTTAATCTTGAATTAAAAATGAGGTACGCAACAATATTTGTAACCTTTCCACTAACAAATGTACGTACCATTTTATTTTTCTAGCGTTTTGATTGTGTGTGTTTTATTTCCATATAACTAGGTAAATATAAAATTACTTAAAAACCAATGTATGTTACACATAACAAATTAGTAGAACACTTATGTTGCACGCATTGGAAATTATAGTTTCCTTGCAATCCATTTGCGCAAATCAACGTCCTTCAAACGTTACACAACAAACATAATAAAAATATAGTTATCAAATTGACACTTCCTTTGATTACGGTAACTTTGTATACAATTTTAATAACTAATTATTTAATTAATTAATCATTTTTTATAAATAAACAACAACAGCTAAAAGGTAACGCCAAGCTTCTGACTTTTTAAAAGAGTTTAATAATGAATAGCTGTTGCTCCCAACGTTGTACACGTAGAATTTAGAAACGAAATCTGTCACAAAATTATACAAAAAAGCCATTCACGAAGTCCTCTATCCAAAATCAGTCTGGTTTTTCTGAAAATATAAGCTCACATAAGAACTTTATACAAAAATAACGATTTTATTTTATATTAATTAAAGATGACTACATAAAATAAAGATATTAGAGCTTGAGTACTGAATGGCGTCTATAAATATTTTAGATGCGTTAAAATTATTAGAAGAAAAAAGATAAGAATTTTTTTACAATACTTACCTAATTATTTGTTAAAAGGTTTAATACCTTGAAAGAATTTCTTTACTGCTTTTTAATATAGTGTAATAATAATTACACTATATTTTAGATGACATTAAAATTGTATTTTAAATAAATTAGTTCCAAATGATATTATGCTACGCATTTTTTTAATGAACGAAATGTTGTTCATCTATTGACTTTAGAACGAATATGCCTTTGCCTAAACGTGAGCTGTGAAAATTAACTAAGCATTATAAGTGTAGGCAGCCAAGATGTAATCTTTAAGATATACTTAATAGACGATTAGATGACTGATAATTAGTAGATAGATGAAATTATGCGATGGTTTAACTACTCATTGAACATTCACCAATAAAATAAAAAAAATGGATCTCGGGATGCCCGACACAAGTGACACCGTAACGCGTCACGTAACGAAGAAGTTTACCCTCATGTAACAACAAACATCACTTTTGCACAAACACAACACACATCACAAATAAACTTATTTTATATACGCGTGTTAATTAACAAAACTGTTGTAGCACTTTTAATAGTTTTATTCGAAGGGTAGTTTGTAACCGGTAACTACCGATCGTGGCCGCTAACTGCACTCGAATCAACAAAACAGTCATAATTATGCAACACTAATATTACGGTATTATCGATAAATACTTGAACAAGTAATACGAGCAACAAAAACGAGGTATAGACAAGAATCGAATAGGTAGAATTGACCATTTGCGAAATCGATTAAATTAACTTTTTTGCCGGTTGTTGAAGTAGATCCGATCGAATGTGAAAGTAGATACTAGATTTAGCTCGAATGGAAATTAGTAATACGACTGATAAAGGAATGTCAACACTGAATATTTTATTATGTATAAACATTTGAAACGGTAGCGAAAGTGTAAACAGTTGTTTGTCTGAATGCGGGACTTAAGGGCCTACATCAATATTATCGTATATCATCGCCGACACGTACATATTAACACAGCCAGTAGGCACGGAAAATGAAGAATTAGGGATACTTTTCCTATTTACTCAAAATCTACTAAATATATTTTAATTCTGATTTACGTGTTTCTATACATAATAGCTACCTATGTTTTTAAAGTTATTTCATTAGTTAATACGCGATAATAGACCGACAAATGAAAAAAATAAAAAATTTGAGAGGTTGTTTCGCCAAGATTTTCTATCGAGAAAACTTTTTTCAATCGCGTTTCTGAGTTTATGCGATCCTAGATCATATATTGAAAAAACATATACTTAAAAATTAGAGCTCTAGCCATTCAATCTAAAGAAACAATGAAAACTTCGTACATAGAAAAATGCACGAAGCTATTTTGGTATCCTCTTAAGTATAATAATATTATTGTGACGGAATTCGGATGGGATATTTTTGAAGAATGCTGTTAAGGGCCTACATCAATATTATCGTCGACATGTACATATTAACACAGCTAGTAGGTATAGAAAATGAAGAAATAGGGATATTTTTTTGTTTACTCAAAATATTTTATATATATTTTAATTCTGATTTACGTGTTTCTATATATAATAGTTACTTATGTTTTTAATGAAAAAAATGAGAGAGGTTGTTTCGCTAAGATTTTCTTAGAATTGTTTACTTTTGAATAAAAAATGTTAAGGTTCTTGACACGGCACGTATTGTGAGGAGGTTCCTGTCTCTGGAGCCCTAACCACCGGTAGCTTGGACCTTATTCCCGATGCCAGTGGAGCTCTGTTTTTTGTATTTTTAGAAGGTTATTGTGTGAATGAGTATTTATTTGTTTTATTTGTTATTAATTTGTTCTGTTAAGTGTTTGTTTTTTAATTGTTAGGGTTCCGTACCCAAAGGGTAAAAACGGGACCCTATTACTGAGACTTCGCTGTCCGTCCGTCCGTCCGTCTGTCCGTCCGTCTGTCACCAGGCTGTATCTCAAGAACGGTGATAGCTAGACAGTTGAAATTTTCACAGATGATGTATTTCTATTGCCGCTATAACAACAAATACTAAAAATAAAATAAAATAAATATTTAATTTAAATTTAAAATAAATATTTCCCATACAACAAACATGATTTTTTTACCGTTTCTTGCTCGATACTAATAACGTTGCCTTATGTTGCATAGATAATGGTACGGAACCCTTCGTGCGCGAGTCGGACTCGCACTTGACCAATTTTTTTAAATTGTTTTTATATTATGAGTGAATGTGTTTTATGTTTTTAGTAATCTTTTAAAAATTTAAACGAGAGAACAAAGAATAAATAAAGAAATACATAAATAATAAATAAATATTCATGGACATTTCACACACCGTCCTCTGGTCCCAAGCTAAACTTATACGCTTCTGTTATAGATACCAGAATACGGATAGAATACATAAACAACTTTTCTTTTGTAAATACATGCTTATAATACATAGAAATACCCTGACGCAGTACAAACATTTGTATGACATTTAAAAAAATCACACCAATGATTGTCCCGAGCGGGAATCGAACCCGCGACCTCTTGATCGGCAGTCCGTTACATGAACCACTCAACCACGAGGCTCGTCAGAAGAATAAAAAATATACATGTAATTAAATTATACATCTATCAGCGAGCGTTTTATTAAAAGAATGGCATCAGAAAGTTATATTTATTTCTAATAGATGGCGTGCAACGAAAAAAGGCTTCATATATAATATTCATATATTACTAGCTGACCCGGCAAACGTTGTTTTGCCATAGGTACTAAAAAAAAATATTGGTTTGAAAAATAGACGTTGGCCGATTCTCAGACCTACTGAATACGCATGCAAAATTTCATAAAAATCGGTCAAGCCGTTCCGGAGGAGTACGGTAACTAACACTGTGACACGTGAATTTTATATATTAGATTAGAAGATATTCTTTATTGATTTTTTCAAATATCTTTCTTAAAAGTTGAATTACTAAAAACCTGTATATTGCTGATAATCAGTTAGGTATACAAATAAATGGAGAATATCAAAAATACAAAGAAACCTTGAGACTGATACTAATAAAAAAATAATTGTTAACTTTTTATAAAACTTCACATTAAATTATAAAAGTGATTTATTCTGACCCGGAAATATTTAATATAAAACAATATTAGTCTATAAAGTATTTTATTTTATTCTTTTTTTACTAGTTGATCCTCACTACTTCGTTCGAGTGGAATTTAGAAACCAAACCCTAACAAATTATACAATAATTGGTCAAGTGCGAGTCGGACTCGCGCACGAAGGGTTCCGTACCATTATCTATCCAACATAAGGCAACGTTATTAGTATCGAGCAAGAAACGGTAAAAAAATCATGTTTGTTGTATGGGAGCCCCCCTTAAATATTTATTTTATTTTATTTTTAGTATTTGTTGTTATAGCGGCAATAGAAATACATCATCTGTGAAAATTTCAACTGTCTAGCTATCACCGTTCTTGAGATACTGGGTACGGAACCCTAAAAATCATGTTTGTTGTATGGGAGCCCCCCTTAAATATTTATTTTATTTTATTTTTAGTATTTGTTGTTATAGCGGCAATAGAAATACATCATCTGTGAAAATTTCAACTCTCTAGCTATCACCGTTCTTGAGATACAGCCTGGTGACAGACGGACGGACGGACGGACGGACGGACGGACAGCGAAGTCTCAGTAATAGGGTCCCGTTTTTACCCTTTGGGTACGGAACCCTAAAAAGCAATCCTCTTAAGGGCCTACATCAATATTATCGTCGACATGTACATATTAACACAGCTAGTAGGTATAGAAAATGAAGAATTAGGGATATTTTTTTTTTTTACTCAAAATCTACTAAATATATTTTAATTCTGATTTACGTGTTTCTATGTATAATAGTTACTTATGTTTTTAAAGTTATTTCATTAGTTAATACGCGATAATAGACCGAGAAATGAAAAAAATAAAAAATGAGAGAGGTTGTTTCGCTAAGATTTTCTATCGCGAAAACTTTTTTCAATCGCGTTTCTGAGTTTATGCGATCCTAGATCATATATTGAAAAAACATATACTTAAAAATTAGAGCTCTAGCCATTCAATCTAAAGAAAAAATGAAAACTTCGTACGTAGAAAAATGCACGAAGCTATTTTGGTATCCTCTTAAACCATTCTATCTATTAAAGAAAACCGCATCAGAATCAGTTGCGTACTTTTGAAATTATAAGCATGGACATACATACAAAAATTTTACAACTTTGTTTTATAATAAGTAAATGTCGTTCATTTCCACACAGGTTGTAGGTATAACTTTATATTTGTTGGTTCGTTGTTCTTATTTTGAGGAAAACATTGAGATAAAATATACAATTTTATTAATTCAATGGAACATTTTTAATGCAACTCTTTAAACAGTACTTTACACACACTTTTAGTACAGTGATTATTCATTCAAAAATATAATGTATAAAAATAATAAGTAAATCTCAGCAGAATTAAAATTTTGGTAAATTTTTAGGTTTTCTACTTAATTACCTACGTGATTTTAATTTTAAAAAAAGTGCTTAACGAAACAGCTAGTTAATCAAAATACGTCATAGCTGTTTTTATTATTTAGCTAAGTTTAGTTGTGTACATAGAATTGGTACCATTGTTACAAATTTTTAATACCTACATAAAAAAAACGTCGCGAGATTATATTCATTGTCACTTCGTGATTAGAAATAACTTTGTTATATTTCTGTAACATTTCACTTAACGTTACAACATTTGAATTTAGTCAATAGAAACCTATTATTATGAGAAATTCTATTGAAATCAAGTAGACCGAAAACATGTATGAAATACATTACCACACGTAACCGCTTAGCCTTGGGGCCCAATAGCCATAGACACGCTTTAATATTACATGGAATAAACTATTAATGGCTCGAATATATCATACACCATAAATAAAATTGTATGAAACTTTCATAACAGTAGTTACCACGAATCTTTCTTTACGCGTAAAATTTAGATATCAAACCATAACAAACAGATCTCTACTATATCACTCGATAGATGGCGTTGTATAGTTTTTTAAATCGCGCTATAGTTTCGACTTAAGCTAGTCAAAATTTAATACTGTCATTAGCCCGTTTTTGCAATTATAAATAGGTTAGGATTAGGATACAAAACAAAGTTTTTTTTTAACACTTGCGCGTTTCATTCGCTTAGATAAAACTACTTGTTAAGGATTTAGACGCGTATATTTGTTTTAAATTTTAGCCCGACGTTTCGGAGACTTTGCAGTCGCCATGGTCACGGGTGAGACTGAGCTGTAATGTGTCTTCTACAATCTACCTACTACTAATCTATCTACGTCGGGCTAAAATTTAAAACCAATATACGCGTCTAAATCCGTAATAAGTAGTTTTATTTAAAACAAAGTTTCTATTTTCGTATGTATGTCCCTATAGGACAGTATAGGAGCTTATATCTTTAAAAGTATGCAACGGATTTTGATGCGGTTATTTTAATAGATAGAGTGCTACAAAAGGATGATCCTTTTTAGGATTCCGTACCCAAAGGGTAAAAACGGGACCCTATTACTGAGACTTCGCTGTCCGTCCGTCCGTCCGTCTGTCACCAGGCTGTATCTCAAGAACGGTGATAGCTAGACAGTTGAAATTTTCACAGATGATGTATTTCTATTGCCGCTATAACAACAAATACTAAAAATAAAATAAAATAAATATTTAAGGGGGGCTCCCATACAACAAACATGATTTTTTTACCGTTTCTTGCTCGATACTAATAACGTTGCCTTATGTTGCATAGATAATGGTACGGAACCCTTCGTGCGCGAGTCCAACTCGCACTTGACCAATTTTATTTAATAATTTGTGAAGGTTTGGTTTCTAAGTATACATATAACGTATACATCATACATACAATACATCATCATCACCATACAATACATCATACACGTATACACCATCCAAAGGTTGTCTGGAAGAGATCGCAATATACGATAAGACCGCACATATTTTCATGTTTTATCCTAATTTCGATATATAAGCGTCATGTAAAATGTTATGGTGTACAATAAAGTGTATTCTATTCTATTCTATACGAATTTGTGGGCAACAGCTAGACTTTAAGTCAATAATCCTTTGAATCGATTATCAAATCAATAAAACTATTACTTTCGGAAGGCAAAACTTCTTCTCTTCTCCAGCCCATTTACGTCCCACTGTTGGGCACGGGCCTCCTCCACTTTGGGAGGGATTATGGTCTACTGTGCCGCGCTGTCCAGGCGTGTTGGCACAGGGTTTCTTTTCGAGTTTACCGTCTCTCACAGAAGATGTTATCTGTGTGCATATCCCTTAGCTGACTTTTACAGCACCCTTGGGAGGAGATGGGGTGGTGACACTTGTATTCTTAATCCACCACACGGTAGTACTACCAAAACTAGTACTACCATAACTTGAATTCCTGACGCCGAATAAAACTACAAAAATACCGGGCATTTGGGAAAAGTATGGCTTTTGCCCCGGACATTACGCGCCTAATCCTTAAAATGCGTTACCTCTTATTTTTCAAATCTGATAAAAAATTAATTTCCTTTGAAATCATTGTATCCTGAAACTGTTTAATTTATGTATTAAATAATATTCAAAAACAAACTAAAAATCACAAACTAAAAAAAGTTATTAAGTATGTTTAAAATGGTTTAAAACTCGCAATCTGGAATTAGAGATGCTTGATCATTCAGTAAAACAATTGCAATAAGAAAATAAACCAGATCGATCGAGGTGGGAGCGGTGATGGCATCGACCTCAAATTGCATAACTATTGACGGCATTCAGTGCTGCACATTGGTCATAGCTACTGTACAAAAGTTAATAAACAAAAAAATAGGTTAAGTGCGAGTGGGACTCGCGCACGAAGAGTTCCGTACCATTATCTATGCAACATAAGGCAACGTTATTAGTATCGAGCAAGAAACGGTAAAAAAATCAGTTTTTTGTATGGGAGCCCCCCTTAAATATTTATTTTATTTTATTTTTAGTATTTGTTGTTATAGCGGCAATAGAAATACATCATCTGTGAAAATTTCAACTGTCTAGCTATCACCGTTCTTGAGATACAGCCTGGTGACAGACGGACGGACGGACGGACAGCGAAGTCTCAGTATTAGGGTCCCGTTTTTACCCTTTGTGTACGGAACCCTAAAAACTAAAATGGTTGTATAAACTTTATCTCATTACAACATTGTATTTCGTCTTAATATAAAGAAGAATTGTACAGTATTTAAGAGCAATAGCGCACTAGCGACCTGGCAGCGCGGCCACGACGCGCGGCTCGGCCGCAGGGGTTGCGATTTGCAACGCGGCCAAAATCGCGGCTACGATTGTCAGTTGCACATACAGCGCGCTTCAAAATGGACGTTGAGGAAATAGCAGTGCTTTTATATCAGAGATATCGAAAATAAATATACATTTACTGGAAGGGAGGTCCAGCATCTGAACCCAGACGGGCAGGTGTAGGATTTGCTATTAAAAATCGTATTGCAAGTAGATTGGAGGAATACCAATGAAAGGAAAATATAATGAGACCATATGACGGAAGAAATGACAGTCTTCACAGGACATGTCCCACAACCCCCTACTTGTCTCAATCTCGGTTATTAATCTTTCCGTGTCGAAAGACATAGCGATGATCACAAATCACGCTGTAGTTCCACAATAGGTGCGGCCGCCGTGGCTAGTGCGCGCACACTGGTGATTTAACTACAATCCAATTGATCTCGATGGCCGCAGCGGCCAGCGACTGAACACGGGCCGCAAATGCGTCGCTTCGATCTAGCTGGCCGTTGCGGCTTGGTGGGGCCGCTGGCCGCGTGCGGCCAGGTGCGCGTGCTCTATGGCGATTTCATACTAATGTATCTATCTCGATGGCCGCCGCGATCTGGCCGCTGCGGCCTAGCCGCTAGTGCGCTATTGCTCTAACGCCGTCTACCTAGAATATTTGTGTTATTTGATTATTCCACGGAAACACCTCAGTTTTCCGGGAATAACAGTGGTCTAGGTATATGTTAATCTTGCCCGTGTGATGACGGATTAAGAATACAAGTGTCACCACCCCATCTCCTCCCAAGGGTGCTGTAAAAGTCAGCTAAGGGATATTGCACACGGATAACAACTTCTGTGAGAGACGGAATACTCGAAAATAAACCCTGTGCCAACACGCCTGGTCAGTGCGGCATAGTAGACCATAATCCCTCCCAAAGTGGAGGAGGCCCGTGCCCAACAGTGGGACGTAAATGGGCTGGAGAAGAAGATATGTTAATCTAGAATGTAAGCTTAGTACCACACAGTCCAATCCATTGGGTCGTTTGATGGTGAAGGAGTAACAAACATAATTATATTATACACACACCCACACACACAGAGAAATAAACTCTCGCATTTTGAATTGACGGGCCTCGTGGTGTAGTGGTTCTGGTAACAGACTGCCGATCAAGAGGTCGCGGGTTCGATTCCCGCTCGAGACAATCATATGTGTGATTTTTCTAATTGTCATACAAATGTTTGTACTGCGTCTGGGTGTTTCTATGTATTATAAGTATGTATTTACAAAAAAAAAGTAGTATATGTATTCTATCCGTATTCTGGTACCCATAACACAAGCATATAAGCTTAGCTTGGGACCAGAGGACGTTGTGTGAAATGTCCATGAATTTATTTTAGAAATATTTTTTTTTTTAGAATAATTTCTTAAACTGCATTTTACATGTTAGGTTTGTCTTTGCAGCAAGAATGTGGGATTTGAAAAAAAGTTAGAAGGATACCAAATACGTGACTAGAATTTTAAAGCGGTTTATGACAAGCCAAGATGCTGTGTTGAATATTAATAAATTTAGAAATGTAGATGTATTGCATGTTAGCTTACCAAGAATTTATTCCAGCTCTCTTAACAAAGACGATGCACGATGACAGGATCTGTAAATAAAATAAAAGATAAATATATAACAAAACAAAAATTAATATTTTTAAGACGCTAAATCCTTCTATAGACGGCCGTAGAGTTTACATAATAATTTTCCATTTTCTAAAAGATAACAAGCTTAAAGAAGGAGATTTATATGATACTAGCTATGCCCCGCGGTATTACCCGCGGTAAAAAGGATAAAATCTGTTCGTTTTTAGGGTTTCGTACAAACCCTTATAGGATCACTCCGGTGTCTGTCTGTCTGTCTGTCAGTCTGTCTGTCCGTCTGTCAAACATTTTTTACTCAGCAACGGCTGAAGGTATCAACTTGAAACTCATACGATATGTAGATCTATGCGGTCCCTTGCTGCAAAAAATACGATCAACCTTTCACCTCTACGCATTTAAAAGATATAACCGAGTTACGACCATTTTTAAGAATTTTTCGACTTATGCTAGGGAATCTAAATTCGCAGGTTACTTCCCGTTGCCCTAGAGCCTTGAAATTTGGCATAGATCAAGTCTATATAGTGCTGATATAGGGAAAAATCCAAAATCTTATAATTTGTCATCACATCACAAGTAAAAAAGTGTTTATACTAATACCAACTCATGAAGTAGCTGAAATGTAGGCGATTCCCTATATTTTAACAACAAAATAAAGTTGGTGAGATGTTTTGAGTTTAATTAAATGATTATATGAGTGTAGTTACTTATGTTTATATGTCTAGTAGGTACGAAACCCTAAGGGTACGAGTTTACCTCGCTCTTGACAGGTTTTTATTATCCCACGAGATTGTTAAACTAGTACATAAGCTACAATACTGTAAAATTTCATTAAAATCCGTTTATTAGTTTTTGCGTGAAAGAGTAACAAACATCCAAACATACTTACTCACAAACTTTCACATTTATAATATTCTTAGGATTAGGATTATACAGGGTGTGGCGTAATTAATGGATAAGCCTGTGCCTGTGGATAAGCCTCCTACTGCGCTATACGAATATGTATATTTTTAATTAATCCTATGTATGGTCTTGAAAAAAATGGCATAAGTCATGTTTTTCATAAAATGACTACTTTCACTAACCAATTCTGCTACTGTTGCCACAATTTTCAAAAGTTTTGCTTTCTGTTTTTTTTATAATACAGCTTAAGAGTTGAATTATTGCAAGCAATAAAGAATTCCCTATTCGTAATACAAATTTTTTGAAAATTATGCATGAAATATCAAAAAAGGGTTATTGATTATTCAATTTGTTGACTTTGTACATCGTCTAGCTTACAAAATCTTTATGGGAGTTGATTTGCCCAATATCTTAAAAACATGCTTGTTTTATGCAGTTTCCGAAATGGTATAATACTTATTATAATACTTATTAAGTTTGATGTGATATTAAAGAACCAAATGACACTCGTAAAAAAATGTTCTTATTGTGATTTAATTAATCAAATTAATACTGTTAACTTAAACAAACTGTCAGTGGTATTTTAACTTATCTGTCTGAGTTTACCAGTGGGAATGTTAGTCGTTGAAAAAAAATAACAACTTATTTTATTTTTTTTATTCTAAAGATGCAAACACTACATAAATTTTATTTTACAAAAAATGTTCGAAATGGCGGCCACCTGCGGCTATGCAGGCCCTGCATCGACGGATAAATGACCGCTTTAGGCGTCGGATGAAGCCGGAGCTCTTGATTTCATCAGCGGCTTCAAAAATCAGGGCCTTTAGTTGTTCCAGGGATGCTATTTCTTTTTTATACACTTTTTCTTTTAAACACCCCCAGTAAAAAAAGTCTAGAGGGTTCAAATCAGGGGACCTTGGTGGCCACAAAATGGGACCCAAACGACCTATCCACCTCTCATTGTACTCATCATTGAGGTAGTTCCGTACAATTCGTGCGTAGTGAGCGGGACAACCATCATTTTGTAACCAGTAGTTTTCTGGCACATTTAAACTTTGTAATAGTTCCGGCAACGTATTTTGCAGAAAATTTAAATAATTGGGACCTGTTAGTGTCTCGGATAGTTCGACGGGCACAACTATTTGTCCATTTAAAATTCCTGTCCAAAGGTTCACTTTAAACTGGACTTGAGCTCGGTCTTGCCTTATGTTTCTCGGATTGGTTGCCTGCCAACTATGAAGATTGTGCATGTTGACGTAGCCATTTCTTTTACATGATGACTCATCGCTCCACAGTATTTTGTCAAAAAACGCCGAATCTTCGCGTATTTTTCGCAACATGACGCGACAAAATTGGACTCTAGGCTCATAGTCTCGTGTCATTAGTGTTTGCACCCTTTGATAGTGATACGGGTGAAGCTCATGCCTGTGCAGAATTCTGCCCACAGTACGCGTATCTACACCGGTTCCTCTACTTAACTCACGAATTGATAACTCTGGATTAGCACGCACAGCTTCTAGAACTTCGTCATCACGATGTCGTCGAGGTCTGCCTTCCGAAGCACCACCAACACCGGTACCAGGCATTCGCCCTTCGCTAAAAGCGATGTGCACACGTGTAAACACCCGGTAGTCTGGGTGTCGCAAATCAGGGTATCTTCGACGATATTCGCGTGCAGCTTCATTTGCATTGCAGTTACACAGGCCGTAAATAAGATGCATATTTGCATACTCTTGAGGAGTGTACGTATGACGCGGCATGATCAGTAGTCCAGGGATATGTAGAAGTCGTCGATAATATCACAATTGTCCAATTCGTATAGCAAAAACAGAGTCCGTAGTACATAAGCCAAATTCACGTCACAATAACAAACACGATAGAGCAAACGATATGTGCGCAAGAGACGATAGTCAAAAGAGCACTAACTTTGTTAAACAAGTTCAAAAGCTGTTTTGTTGTTTGTGAGAATAATAAAAATCTATCTCTGTCGCACAACTGTTATTTACCTGACATCAAAATGCTTTGTCTCTGTCTTATGATAAGACTAACCGTCTGGATTTGCCGTGCGATAAACAACCACAAGTAGTTGACTTAGAGTCGTTATCTGCTTACCCTATTCATGGTGGATGACTACCTGCTCCCGAGCACCCAAAAAAGGGTCCATTGTGAATGACTACCTGCTCCGGAGCACACAAAAAAGGGTCCATTCAAACTGTTTACAAAGACATGTTTAAGATAAATTAATAATTCTGTTAAAGAAAATTAGGGTATTTTTTTACAACTGTCGTTTTTTTTTAAAACCTCGTGAAATGTAATAAGTATTATACCATTTCGGAAACTGCATAAAACAAGCATGTTTTTAAGATATTGGGCAAATCAACTACCATAAAGATTTTTTAAGCTAGACGATGTACAAAGTCAACAAATTGAATAATCAATAACACTTTTTTGATATCTCATGTATTTTTTCCCAAAATTTGTATTACGAATAGGGAATTCTTTATTGCTTTCAATAGCTCACCTCTTAAGCTGTTTTATAAAAAAAACAGAATGCAAAATTTTTGAAAATTGTGGCAACAGTAGCATAATTGGTTAGTGAAAGTAGTCATTTTATGAAAAACATGACTTATGCCATTTTTTTCAAGACCATACATAGGATTAATTAAAAATATACATATTCGTATAGCGCAGTAGGAGGCTTATCCACAGGCACAGGCTTATCCATTAATTACGCCACACCCTGTATACGGTACTGCTCGCTAGTTCTCACTTGAACTTAGCTTGACACGCTAACGTGTGTCTAATCAAGATAATAATATGTGTAAAATGTTTTTTTTTCTTTTCGCCTCCTGCCCTGCCGGGCCATAATGGTGCCTTGAGCTTTAACATGACCCGGCGAGGGGTGGCCCCTTTAATCGGGGCCCGACCCGACTGGGGGAGCATTAGGTCTCCCTGTCGCGTTGCCGTGACTGACAGCCACATTTGCCGCGGCGGGTCTCGAAATACCGACTCACCGCGATGTGTAAAATGTTCAGTGTATTAAATTTAATTTAATTGTGGAGGAGCGTGGGTGATCGGATTCCTCCAACCACAAATGGAGAATTCTCCGACCAGGCTAGGTGATCAGCACTGGCAAGGGCTTTCGCCCCACTGTTGTATGTTCAGATGTTGTAGCTATCTTAACTCGTATGCAAATCTTGCTTTCGTGATGTAGAATTCATTGTGACGTCATATTTTGACATCTAACGCCATCTGTTGTTATTGTGCTGTACTATGTAGTGACAGCTACATATTAGTCACTAGATGTCGCTACATAATAAATAAAATATGTATAGAATTACTATTCAGTGTATTTTGTTATTTTAAAATAAAATTTACTGAGGAATACAAATGCCGTTTCATTACGAAATGAACGATATGGTTGTCAGACAAATTTCAGTTAGAACCATGTTTCATATTAGTAACGAGCGTTTCGTTATTGTTACCAGTCGTGCGTGAACAAGGTGTTCGATGTCGTTGATGATTTTGTAAATACCTGTCTAATAGGTAGTTATAACGATTAAATGTATAGAAAGTTTAATGAAACGAGATAAACTCGCGATAAAGACTAAAATACAATATATACATTGGTGCCAATTCTACGTGCACAACTAAACTTACTTAAATACTTATTTCAAAAACTAAAAAACACGTTTTTAATACGCATGTCCTGAATGTTTTTGTAATTTATCATAATGTCTTTCATATGACATTGTCATTATTATATGAAGTACGATTTAGCCAGGCTAAAGTTACTTGTGCTCAATTTAAAACGTCAAAACACCATCTGAAATATCTGTGGATGATATGTATAACAGATCATCTAAATCTGTGGTCTGAGGTTTACAGATTAATACAGATAAGTTTATGTTATAGTCGTATAGTTTGTAAAATCAACTAAAAGTTACCTTTTTAATAGATATTAAGTTTATAGTGATTATTTACCTGCTGCTGTATCTATTTACATATAAGTAACATGATCAGTCGCGGTATTATTACTATCCATGTCATTAATATCTGTTGCATTTCGATATTTCTAATCGTAAGTGTTGCAACACATACCTCGATTGGCTTACTGCATTCATGAATTATAATTTATTTGGCGTAAGAATTTTGGTTGAATAAAGCACAGTAAACAAAATTAGTTCTATAAAGTAAGTGAATAATTACTTATAACAAAAGGGATACATAGAGATTTGTCAAGCGTATATACGCCTAAGCGAACGTTTAACAAAATGGTACCTTGTAAAATGCAACATTTAGTTGTGTAAATATCATAAAACTATTAACTTTTAATTAGATTTGGATGTATTTGTATTTTGTATTTTTTTCAATGAAAAATAAATCATGATTTAACAAAAACATACATGTTTACTGATTTTGGCTGAGCTGGTGTTTTCCACTTTTGATAGACATAGCGGAATAATGTTGGGGGAAATTCTTATTGTATACCACATATCGGAAGCTAACTTATATTTATGCTTTTTATGGCTAGATTTGGGCAATTACTACTAAAGTTAATTGCAAATGCAATTCCAATGCGAGGGAAGCTACTACAGTGTAAAAATGCACTTGCTGCCCTGGCCTGTCGACCCACAATGTTGAAAAGGCCCTCCTCTTCAACCTCGTTTAAAAGATCCCATATCATATGCAGAAAGAAAATGCATTTGATAATATATATAAAACATAAAATTCAAATGAAATACGTCACATTCTTATTTCATTGAACGATGCTCGATGCAAATACATTGGCAATTGTTTTCCTCCTGGCTATTGTCAATAACAATAGTGAAAAGTATGTTGGTAAATAAGCTATTCTTGAATAGAACGTGGAATTTATTTGCATAATCAAGGTTCTTTCTGCAGTTAAAATTGTCATAATTCTCCGGCTGTTATTCCCGTCATTTGAGGTCATGGCGATATCTTTCGTACATAATGAGTAAGCTTTTCAACATTATTTAGCCCCATTTATAACTCAAAGCCTTTTAAAACTATTTTGCATATTCTCCCTGTTGGGCAGTAGCCTCTTTCACTTCGGGAGGGATTATGGTCTACTATGCCACACTAACCATTACACGTATTGGCTTAGGGTTTATTTTCGAGTTTTCCGTCTCACATAGAGTATCTGTGTATAATATTCCAAGCCACTCTGGAACGGTAAATGGATATTCCCAATCCAACACCACATGGACTATTTGCTTACTTACTTGCTATTGGAAACTAGCAATTTAGGCTATTTTGCAGATTTTGAATGTAACGCCTAAAATATTAAGAGAAATCTCTATTCATTGTAATTTGCACGAGCTGGGTATTGAATGTAAGACGACATAGATTAACACGATAGTATTATGGTTTAATCATTGTGTGGAAGGCATCGATAAATACCGTTTACGGTTCGTCGAGTAACTGTGGAATCCCACCATAGCTATTGGATCGCTCTGATTCACAAACGCAATCACTTGTAGTTCCTTATCATCATTTTACTTTGAAACCTGGCGATTTATTAGCTAGGTGCTGCTTATTTATCTGTTAACGGAATATATTTTGTTGACCTACTTTTACATCTTGGAAGTAATTACAATGCTATATTATATTCAGTACCTAATAATTGCAAATTATTTACTTTAATTTCTGGGCGGTAATGAATTGTCTGGTCTGCGAAATACCCTACGTAGATGATACTTGCCAAGTTGTCAACAAAAATACAGCCATGAATACTTTAGTTAAGACATCTGTGTTTGTGGCTGTGTTTTCATGGTTGTATTTGTGTATAGAATTCGATAAATTTTTATAAAATATATTTCGGTTTCATCTGGTTCTCAGCATTACATAAGTTGATGTTTGCACGGCTCTTAACCTAGCTGGAATAAACTGGAAATACTACTATAAGCAACATTTTGTAGCTTGAACAAGCGTTAATAAATTGGCGCCTACAATCGTTTCATACCAGGCCATATTTGGTTTAAATATCGTGACGTGTTGATTAGTCATGGACATCGTTGTAAAGGTTGTATTAAAAGTGGGCGTATTGTAAATACGTGTGCATTCAGGTGGTTTATAGGTATGACGTAATATCCTAAATTGTAAGCAATATCCGTAAGCCGTAAAATTCGTTCATGACAATGTTACTAATGTGAATCTATTTAAAGTCATGAACTATAAAAAAAAGAATTATGTAGAAAAATGATTTGTTTGCTCCTAAGCAAACCATGCGGTCGAAGATTAAAAAATATAATTAAACTGATTTGTTTGCGCATACGTGGTCAAGGGAAGTGTACAATTGTGTTTTTAATTTTGTTACGTAAACTAAATATGTCTTTTCATAAAAGAAGTTCAATTATAACTTTAATTCGATAACAAGTCATCGGCAACAGGAAGATCTTGGTTGACTATCTTTCAATAGATTTTGCTTTCAGGAAGGCTTAAAACATAAGATGTATGTTTCATCAGATTAAAGTCCAAAGATGTATAAAACTAACACTACATGTGGTTACCAATAATATTCCCAAGTCGTACCTTCATGTAATTATACTAGAATCTAAAACACTCCTATATACCTACATAAGTCGTATGTAATGATAGAGTATGTTTAATGAATGAAAATAAATATACCGTGTAAGTACTTCTAGAAACTATTATTAACTATTTAGGACTCCAGTGAATGAGTTAACAACAGTTATTTGATGTAACACTATTATGTCTGCTTTGTAGAAAAAGATAATAAAAATTAGTAGCACTGAAATTGTTGGAATTAAGTAGATGATAAAGGTAGGACATTTCGTTTTGGATTTTGTTTATTTACATTTTTGCTGCTCATACATAGATGTGAAGAACGTAACTCATTTGTTTTGGTATAGCAGTATTGGTTACTTAAAACATCCTTAATATGTACCGTACATAAAGGTAAACTTAATACGACCACGATTACATTACGATACCAGGCTTGTTGCAAAAAGGTCTTCTCTTCCCATACGTGTTTTATCACGGAATAGAAAAAATTCCGTGTGTTTTATAGTGTGTAAAAGTAACGTATGCGTAAAATGCACAAATTATCAAAAAATAAAAATCATCAGTATCAATATCACAATTCCGCCATTTTACTAAAAGTTACTTCTTTTGAGAACTGTGTATTATCTATAGACTAAATAATAAAGTATTGAATTAATATAAATGTGTACAACGAAATAGACAAAATACACAATACATAGGTAATTTTTATTTTTTAGTTATAAATATTGCTTAGTTCCTTTTTTTTAGTTAAGTTTAGTTGTCCGTTTAGAATTGGAACCATTATTTGCGAAAGTTTACCACCTATGTACACAATTTATGAATTGCGTCATTCTTGCGAAAACAACTAACTATTTATGTAAATTAAGTGATCACGATAATGTAATATTTTATATGTTAATAAAATCGAAACATGGATTATTGAACATTCTTTCCTGTTAGAACATTTCCGTTTATTAAAAGAATTATTAAAAAAATCTGTACCAATTTGTTTGACTAGCATAGTTAATTAAACTGATTTACTTGACTTGCAAGTAAATTGGATTACTAAGCTAATCAGACAAGGTATAAGAGAGAGGCGTTTACTCAAATTGACAGAAAGTTAATGCCTTTCAACAGAGAAATAATCTGTGATTTTAGTTAGTGTGAGAATTGATTTTTTGCTAATAAGATTACTTTCTTCCTTTTTAGGGTTCTTTATCAAAATGTAAAACAAGACCCTTTTACTAAGACTTCGCTGTCTGTAACAAGGCTGTCTCTGTCTGCTGTCCATGTGGTGATGGATTAAGAATACAAGTGTCACCACCCCATCTCCTCCCAAGGGTGCTGTAAAAGTCAGCTAAGGGATATTGCAGACCGATAACATCACGGCAAACTCAAAAATAAACCCTGTGCCAACACGCCTGGTCAGTGTAGCACAGTAGACCATTATCCCTCCCAAAGTGGAGGAGGCCCGTGCCCAGCAGTGGGACGTGAATGGGCTGGAGAAGAAGAAGAACAGAAGAACCAGGCTGTATCTCTGGAACGGTAATAGCTAAACAGCGGTTTGTGTAGGTGCGTGCGAATTCACAGTTGGTATACATATAAGTTGATTTGTCTCTATCCCGCAAAAAGCCCTTATCCCATTATTTGATGAGATCGTTATTCGATCGGCACTAATAACGGTAGGAAACCCTTCAATGTGTGAATGTAACTCGGACTTGACAGATATTTTTAAAAATACATTTTGCATATTCTATCCCGATTGAAAAAAAAACTGCTGTAAGATTTGTGGTGGAAAACTCGAATACTTATTTACTATTGCTTATTATATTATAATAACTTTCTTTTCTTTTAAAGTTAAGTAATATGGAAAATATTTGTTATATTACTGGAAGATTTCCAGTAATATTGTATATCGTTGGTTAACTATTGGCGTCATTCCAGAAGCCTGGACACATTCGGCCGTATTTCACTCAATGCGAAATAGTCGCACGGAATAAACTGTACTATTAATGTGAGCTATAATTGAACTTGGGCGTCCAGTAGTCTGCTTTAAATGTTATCTCGTAACACAACGAAATGCAAATATATCCGCTCTATTCTTAGGACTTACTTTGTGGAAATATATAATTTTGATGCGAATCTTTACTTATTACTTGACGGGCCTCGTGGTGTAGTGGTTCTGGTAACGGACTGCCGATCAAGAGGTCGCGGGTTCGATTCCCGCTCGGGACAATCATTTGTGTGATTTTTCTAATTGTCATACAAATCTTTGTACTGCGTCTGGGTGTTCCTGTGTATTATAAGTATGTGTTTACAAAAAAAAAAGTAGTATATGTATTCTATCCGTATTCTGGTACCCATAACACAAGCATATAAGCTTAGCTTGGGACCAGAGGACGTTGTGTGAAATGTCCAGGAATTTTTATTTATTTATTTATTACTAGCTGACCCGGCAATCGTTGTTTTGCCATATAAATGTCAGGGTGGACAACCCTTATCGCTTAGGGGTATGAAAAGTAGATAGTAGGCGATTCTCAGACCTAGTGAATATGCATAAAACATTTCATATCGGTCAAGCCGTTTCGAAGGAGTATGGGAACGAACATTATGACACGAGAATTTTATATATTAGATAAAAAAGCCGTTATTTTTGTATATGTCCCTGTGTAAGCTTATATCTTCAAAACTACGTAACGTATTTTAATGTGATTTTTTTTAATGTATAGAGTGATTTAAGAACTTGCCGTTTTTGTATAGTTTGTTAAGGATTTTTTGTTTTCTTAACAACACGTATGAAGTTGCGGGCATAATATTTCTGTTTAGAATTGAAAATTAATAACTCTGTTCCATGCCATAAATAATCAAAATACATAGCCTAATAAGACAGATCTTTTCTTCCAAAAGATATGCTTGTTTAAAACTTGTGAAAGTGAAGTTTGTAGTTCGCGAAAACTATTACGTCATGTGAATTCGGAATACCATGGCCTCGATGGCTTCACTATGACTGCATGCAGAATTCTTTGTTGTTATATACATAATTATCACTATAATGGGAGATTCACTTTAAATTTAGATATTTATTTAATTGTCATAAAACATAAAGTGGACACTAGAGTCTGTCAAGCGAGTCGAGTCCACAACCCTTTTACTGATTTCTTTTAATGGCAATACTATGATCTGTCAAACAGATTGTCACAAATTCTGTTGAAACCTCGTAATAATCCGGTTTTTGTTGAGTTTTTTAATGTTATAATGCCGAAACCTATTAAAAGTAGTGTCAGGAGCTTGTTGTTTACAATGATTAATAAATATAATCGTGTACAGAGTGAATCTGACGACGTGTTATCGCAAAAACGACGACTTTTGGATGAAATCGTTTCAACATCAGGTAGGTTGGCAACAACGTGTTGATACTTTTAGCACAATTGTCTAACTTTTTTTATTTTACTGTGATGTGATCACGATTTCCGTTTTGGTTTAGATCCAGACGTCGTGTTCATGACCTTGAAACTTACTGGGGCATCTTTAAGTGAAAACTACTATAAAGATTGTTGTCATTTTTTTCAGCCACCTTGGATGATGAATTAATAAAAAGCACAATTCATGATTTAGTTAAGCAAGTCATAGCCTTAGAAGACCTGACCGCTATTGAACTTATATGGAGTTTGGCTAAAAGAAAAATAGCCAGCAAAAATTTAGGGATTCCAGGTAATGAAATGGAGAACCTTATAAAAGAATGTTTTAATAGTGTCACAGCCAATGATTGGAAAAAATGCAGCGATCACACTATTAGTGTCGAAAACAAATATAAAGTAAGAGACAGGATATCCGAAACTGAGTTGGAACCTTTCATCATTTCTGTGCGTAATGATGATACTGACAGTGATTTCTCATATGAAGGCATTGAATTTCTTGATTCTGATTTTAGTTCTGATTGTGACAAATAAATACTTACATTGAAATCCTTTTTTTTTATTTATTTCAAATATGTTTTTTTTTTATTAAAAATTCAAGTATCAATAAGTTTTTAGCGTGTTATATCAGTGTTGACACCTGAAAGATTTTTGAATTTGCCGCCTTTTTCATGGGACTAGACTCGCTTGACAGACTATAACGCTTGAGGTATTTTCTATCAGTCGATTTTTATCAGATAAAAATAAGTAGGTGTCACACATTACGTACACAACAGAAACAGATTATATTTATAATTAATACAATACATAGCTATTTATTTAAACTTATTTTATTATGAATATAGTTTAAACCTACGTATCTTTATCTCCACTCATTTGTATGTAGGTATGTATGTCTCTATGTAAGCTAATATCTTCAAAATTACGCAACGGATTTTGATGCAGTTTTTAGGGTTTCGTACAAACCCTTAGAGGATCACTCCGGTGTCTCTCTGTCCGTCTGTCAAACTTTTTTTACTCAGCAACGGCTGAAGGTATCAACTTGAAACTCATACGATATGTAGATCTATGCGGTCCCTTGCTGCAAAAAATACAGTCAACCTTTCACCTTTACGCATTTAAAAGATATAACTGAATTACAACCATTTTTTAAGAATTTTTCGACTTATGCTAGGGAATCAAAATTCACAGGTTACTTCCCGTTGCCCTAGATCCTTGAAATTTGGCATATATCAAGTCTATATAGTGCTACACACAGTAACACAATTGGACCGAAGTAATGGCTGTACATGTATTTCTACATTAATATATTAATATTTTGCGATTGACTCGCTATGCTTTTACTAAATAAACTAAATTATAATGGAAAAAATGATAACCATAAGCGGGACTTGAACCCGCGACCTCGGAATGCCGTTCCGTCGCTCTCCCATCTGAGCTATTATGGTCCACGCAAATGTTTACCAAATTTTCCACTACAATCATCTCAATGCGAGTTTTAACATCGTGCGATGTTTTTTCGTACAACGCCATCTATTGAGCGGTTTGCACCAACTCCATCAATCGATCAGTTAGCGTTCTTTACAGAACACAATTGGACCGAAGTAATGGCTGTACATGTATTTCTACATTAATATATTAATATTTTGCGATTGACTCGCTATGCTTTTACTAAATAAACTAGATTATATATTGAAAATATATAATCTAGGATCGCATAAACTCAGAAACGCGATTGAAAAAAGTTTTCTCGATAGAAAATCTTAGCGAAACAACCTCTCTCATTTTTTATTTTTTTCATTTGTCGGTCTATTATCGCGTATTAACTAATGAAATAACTTTAAAAACATAAGTAACTATTATATATAGAAACACGTAAATCAGAATTAAAATATATATAATAGATTTTGAGTAAACAAAAAAATAGCTCTAATTCTTCATTTTCTATACCTACTAGCTGTGTTAATATGTACACGTCGGCGATAATATTGATGTAGGCCCTTAACAAGAAAAAAAAATTGGTCAAGTGCGAGTCGGACTCTCGCACGAAGGGTTCCGTATCTATGCAACATCAGGCAACGTTATTAGTATCGAGCAAGAAACGCTAAAAAAATCATGTTTGTTGTATGGGAGCCCCCCTTAAATATTTATTTTAGTTTTAGTATTTGTTGTTATAGCGGCAATAGAAATACATCATCTGTGGAAATTTCAACTGTCTAGCTATCACCGTTCTTGAGATACGGACGGACAGCGAAGTCACAGTAATAGGGTCCCGTTTTTACCCTTTGGGTACGGAACCCTAAAAAAGCATTCGTTTAGTTGAAATCTGTTCGTAATAGAATTTATTACACCATTTTACAATGCTTTAACGATTTTTAAGCATGTTTCAGTAATTGCCTTGCTCTACATAAGGTTGTAAGGCCGTCGACCCATTGGTATCGATTGCATGGTTTTTTAGGGCACCAGCTACAAACTACGGTGTAAAACCCTTTTGTAGGGCGAGCAAACTTTCCTTCACATATTCTAGGTCATATGATACGTATCTCATAAGTGCCAATTTTTGTATAAATATCTAGTACGAGTAGGTAGTTTAATGTATACACAATTTAATTAACTTCATATGTAAATCTTTGTAAATTTGATTGGTTATGCGGATTTTTAATAGGTTTAGAGTACTAGTTAATCTGAAGTATTTTAATTAGGTAACTATTAGCTGTTGCCCACAACTTCATACGCGTGGAATTTAGAGCCAAAACCTAACAAATTATACAAACAAGCCATTCTCTTGAACCACTCTACGTATTTAAAAAAATTGCTTCAAAATCCGTTGCATAGTTTGGAAGAAATAAGCTCACATACAAAAATAATTACTTTGTTTTACAATTATAAGTGGAAATGCTGGGAGAGGATGCCCCAGAAAAATATACTCCGATGTTATCGCCGGTATACTCCAAAAGGGGCAAGTGCGTAGCACTTACAACCGTCGCGCATGTATGACCAGATGTATGACTATGGATGAAGCCAAGGAAGTATTTTTGGATCGCACCAGATGGCGCTCTATAGTCTCTGCCTATCTATATCTATCTATCCTATATATAAAATTCACGTGTCACAGTGTTAGTTACCGCACTCCTCCGAAACTTATAATGGAAAAATGTCCGATTTTTATGAAATTTTACATGCATATTCAGTAGGTCTGAGAATCGGCCAACATCTATTATTCAAACCTTTTTTTTTGTTTTTTAGTATGGCATAACAACGTTTGCCGGGTCAGCTAGTTTTGAAATAAATTACAGATGCAGTATTAAAACTTTAGTTTTCAAACATTTTAGTCATAGTAATAATGTGTGACGCATGTGTGAACTTGATAAGTATGTATTTAATATTAGATTAGACACGTTCAGATTTTGCATCGCGTCATCATTCTACGAACATCAACATTATAATACTAACCACATTGATATTTTATGCTCAGAAGTCATGTTTTAAGAATAATAAGAGAGATTATAAAACTAGACAAACTATAACTTACTACTATCTACTAATCTCATCCCCTCTTTCTCCAACCCATTTACATCCAATGTTGGGCACGTTCCTCCGGGCCTTAATCCCTCCAAAGTGGAAAAATATTATCCACTACAGTGCGATTCCAGAGGTCATTTCTACAACGTACGTTCAAGTTCTGGAACGATTTTCCTGGCTGCAATATTTCCCCAATACTAACAACATGGCCCTTTTCACACGAGATTTAAGAAGAGTAATATTCTCACGGTAGGCGGCGGCTTGGCTGTACCTTGGTATTGCTGAGTCCATGAACAGCGGATGCTACTTACCATCAGGTGGACCGTCAGCTCGTCTGCCACGGTGAGCAGTAAAAAAAAACTATACAAAGTGGTGCAGTGCGACTGTAAAAGACTTCCGTACCTGCTCTTAAGTCGCGGTAACCATTCCCGTGATACTCAAGTTTTATTTTATGTCCTAGATTTGTAAACTCCGGTGTGCATTACCCATGTGTACGGATTAATATTACAAGTGTCACCATCCCATTTCTTCCCCAAAGTGTTGTAAGAGCCTACTGGTGAGAGACAAGAAGTCTGGTCAGCGCGGTATAGCACACACTCCCGAAGTAGAGGAGGAAAGTGCCAAAAGTGAACGTTACCTAATGGGCTGGTGCGATCTAAGATCTATTTTAAAATAAACCTTAATATTCTTAATCCTTTTGCAATTCTTAATTGGGGACATTATGAGTAATTCGTCTATTACAAAGACCATAATAGATGACGTATATCAATCATGTTGAACAGTAAACTTTCGAACTATTTTTTCAATGCTTTGTAAAAACTCAGCTAAATATTTGTTAAAAATAATTGTACAAGTCAGTTACTCGTAACTAGTTTAAATAAATGATTTTTTGTACGTTTCTCTTTTGTTTTAGAGATTAGATATAACAAATGGGGGAGATTCTAACCAATACTTATACGTTTACTAATTATAAAACAAAGTCGTTATTTTTGTGTGTATGTCTCTAAATAAGCTCACATTTTCTAAATTTCGCAACAGATTTTGATGCCGCTTTTTTAATATATTAAAAATATAGTGTGGTTTAAGACAATTGTTTTTTTTAATTTGTATGATTTGGTTTCTAAATTCCACGCGTACGAAGTTGCTGGAAATAGACAGTAAAGAATAAAAATAAACTTTTAAAATGTCTTTTGCTAAAGTAGTATGTTTGAAGGTTAGTATTGTCTGCCAATTTGCAAGATGCGACCAAACTGTTAGAGGAATTTGCTAAGTGTTCAACTAAACAAATTATGAATCGATATTTGCGTCATGCGTCATGTGATATTGTTGTATTCTTGTAACCAGTTTGAAGTGTCGTGGGTGGCGAGGACAAGATCTTTACTGCATTTGATAATATACTTCCATAGTATATTCCATAGTTGTCGCTCTCTCTCTCTCTCGGTTGGGTACGGGCCTCTTCCACTTTGGGAGGGATTATAATCTACTGTGCCACGCTGACCAGGGCCCCAAGTCCGGTAAATGAATTGTATCACAATGACAGCTCAATAGCACCATTACGGCGCCATAGTGGCATCATCTGTGACAAAAAATCAAGTTTGGTGTCATTATGGCGGAATTTTATCAATTTTGGTAGTCTACTATTACTTTTTTCGTTACGTCACAATGACGCCATAATGGCGTCAGTGACTGACCATTATAACAACATTGTAATACGATTGTAATATGATTGTAATAGCAGAATTACCAGACTTGGCCACCACTGCCACCAGGTGTGTTAACACAGGGTTTATTTTCGAAGTTTCCGTCTCTCACAGATCTCTCAATAAATATCTAGTTAAGTCCATAATAGGGAAATTCATGAAGTGCGTGCAGTATAATATTGTTTTTCCTATTTCATTATACCATAAATGTGATTAGAATAATTAACCTAAATAATAAGTAACTGTAATGAATACTCAATAAGCGGCATTGTTTTTCTTTGTAAATACACATACAATATGTATGTGTATTTACAAAGAATGCTAACGGAACATTATGCGATAGAAAGCCTACAATCCGCATAATTTCACTGGATATGGTTTTCTATTTCTAGTGTTATTGTTTGCGTGTTGGCTTCATTGAGAATTATTGTTCCAGTAGCATATTTTTTTTCTTTATTGAAGGGTTTTGTCGCTTAGCGACTATATCGCCCAGTAGCATATTATTATTAAGTATCTTCTTATTTCATACCGTTTTACTATTAAGTATTTGGAATATCCTTACTAATACTGTAAAAGCGAAAGTAACGATTTATTTCTTTGTTGCGACTGTTTTAAATGCGAAAAACATGTTAATTCGAAAATGAATCGGACGATTGGAAAGGGGTAAAATCATGTTCTGATATTCCGAAAGTTAATAATTGTTTTAGGGCGAATTATTATAGTTTTTTATAATTTTATTGAAGAGTTTTTGAAAATGGTTTATTACAAGTACATGTCAGTTATCAACAGTAATAGATATTTTAGTAAAATAGGACAGGGGACTGCAAATTCCACAGCCAAAGGATCAAAGATGACGGCAAAAATTACTGTGTTGTATTTTAGCACGTCTGGCTAAAATACCTACAATATATTTAACACTTCAATGAAATATAGATAAGATAATACTACATTACTTCACAGTTAAGATAACTATGCTTAGATACAGACGTGAGTAATATGTAGTTGGAGATAAATGGTATAAAAATGATCTAGAATGCTGTTTTGTTGAGCTATAAATTTCAGTGCAGATTTTAGTATCTTCTTCTTCTTAGTACTTTTATGTCCAATCATTGTTGGGAACGAAATCCCTCCGTTTTAGAATGGTATTTAGTCTACTACTACGCAAAACTAGGTGTGTTAGCATAGGGTTATAGTTTTGAGGTTTAGGTCTCTCACAAATGAGGTTTTGTGCTTTTGATATCTCTTAGCTGGCTTTTACAATACCTATGGGAAAACATTGGAAAATAGGTACTAAATAACAATAGTTAACTATAATTTTAACTTTCGTCCGTAACTTTGCCTGTAATTTCGAATATCAATATATATAGCACTATATAGACTTAATAATATAGCACTCTCGAAGATTGCAGCTTCCTATTTGTGAAAATATTTTTAGGATCATTACTTTCGGAAATTTCCCCTTACATACGGCCGGTCGTAATAATCTGCTAAATCCCAATGCAATATGACCCTAAAATAACGGGATAAGGGCAGAAGAATGATGTCCTCTATTTTAATAGTTTATATTTGTAACCGTTTTCTATATGTTAAATGCGTTGTTGTTAAACCAAGGTTCTGCAATATGAATAATAAAAATATGTAAATTGTACGTGCGTATTTCCCGATGTGATCCAAAACTGGTTATGTGTTTGTATGTTTATTAATATCTCTATTTGCCTATGTATATTGACAATAATATTTCATTTTATTGATTAGTAAGTTGATGTCGATATCTAATATCTAATGAAAGTAACAAGTTTGTTACGTTTTATAACATATATCAATAAATTAGGAATTATTTATCTTTTATTCTTTGCGTTTCGTGACATGAACTTTATCTTTTAACTCTAAAGGAACCAGCATTTCAATAGATTGCTATTGAATTGGTCACAAGCACCATATTAACCTACTTTCGATTGCTATCACTTGATTCAACGATAGTTCACGAACGACACTTACTAATATTAGAGTCGATCGTTATTGTTTTAGATAAATCAAAATTTTTAGTATCGCTATCTCAAGCCTATTGGTCCCATTGCTAGGCACGGGCCTCCTTCACTTTGGGACGGATTTTTAATAATATTATAATAATAATATTTATTTTAATTCTGTAGTTCAATTTTTAACATTTTTAAAATGATTATTTTGTGTATATGTTTTGTTTCACTGTTTAACTCTCTTACTCTCTCTCTTTCCTTTTCTGTGTGTAATTATTTGTTTTATTATTATCTTCTTTTAAGTTACCTATTTATGTTAATTCTGTACGATTGTTATGTAGGTAATCTTTTTAAAAATGTAAAAAATTGGTCAAGTGCGAGTCGGACTCGCGCACGAAAGGTTCCGTACCATTATCTATGCAACATAAGGCAACGTTATTAG
This sequence comes from Orgyia antiqua, assembly GCA_916999025.1. Taxonomy (NCBI): domain Eukaryota; kingdom Metazoa; phylum Arthropoda; class Insecta; order Lepidoptera; family Erebidae; genus Orgyia; species Orgyia antiqua. Next base: position 26,240,779 of record OU779868.1, read on the forward strand.
TATCGAGCAAGAAACGGTAAAAAAATCATGTTTGTTGTATGGGAGCCCCCCTTAAATATTTATTTTATTTATAGTATTTGTTGTTATAGCGGCAATAGAAATACATCATCTGTGAAAATTTCAACTCTCTAGCTATCACCGTTCTTGAGATACAGCCTGGTGACAGACGGACGGACGGACGGACAGCGAAGTCTCAGTAATAGGGTCCCGTTTTTACCCTTTGGGTACGGAACCCTAAATTAAGAAAATTAATCAATAAAGAGAAATATATATTTTAAACACACATCAATTTATAATACTCTTAAATAAGGTACAAGGTAATACAGACATAAACAGCGTAATATATATGACCAAGTTAGGACGGAAATCCTGTGTTATATATAGGAGTCAAGAAGAAGAAAATTATAGTCTGCTGTGCCGCGACTATAATTTTCTTATTCGTACGTATATCGCATATGATGTTGACGTCAGAGACTATAACATCCTAAATAGTTAGCATATAAATTATTTAGTTTTATAGTGTAGCAGAACCACATCCTTTACTAAATAACGGTACTTTGACTTGATCTTAGACAGGATCTTAATTAATACTTAAATGACGAACGCAGAAATCGAATTCAATATCGAAATACGATTAGTCTTTTATGGTATAAACACATAAATGGCTGCAGTTTTAATGCGAAAAAAGGATTTGTGGTGATTCCGATTTAGTGTCCGTGTAATGAAGGATAAAGAGAATAATCCACAAGCAAATACGCCCCCGGTCAGCGCAGAGTAGTGGACCATTACACTTCCAAAGTGTTGAGGCCCGTTAGTTTAATTAAAAAATACAACATGTAGCTGTTTCCCGCGACTCAGTATGTGTGGAATTTAGAGAACTTTTCCCTTATTTACTTTGGGCCAAAATTTAAAACAAATATACGCGTTTAAATCCGTAAAAAGTAGTTTTATTTAAACTTTCCCCTTTTTTTTTTTGCAATATTTTTCACTAATGCTTCGCTCCTATTGGTCGCAGCGTGATGTTATATAGCCTGTAGCCTTTCTTGAATACAAAACACACTCTTCAGCTTTATAATATTAATATAGTATAGAACTATGGATAGATATTATATTTTGTGTTGTTTACTTGGCTATCATTGCAATGTCAACCAAATGTGTTTGGCAGACTGCCATTATAAAATAAAACACAATACTTTTTAGTTTCTGAGTGTTTTTGTTACATTCTTGACATTTTATTTAATAAAATTCCTTCCCTTTTTTCATTGTCGCTCTTCTGTCGGAGGTGTTAGGTTTTTACACCATTTTCTTTTATATTATCTTTCGCACAGTCCATTCATCTTTTTGTTAGGTCTTCCTCTAGACTTATATCCTTCCACATTAATTCGCAGAACACTCATAACAGTATAATTCTCTCATCTCATTGAATGACTAGACCAGGACAGCCGCGCATTCCTAATTATATTTTTCAAATAATTCCTATAGCCATGTAGTGGCTAAATACTACTAACATTATAATCGAGAAAAATAAGAAAGTATGGATGGATGTTTGGATGAGGATCGATATTACTCTTTCACGTAAAAACTATTCAATAGATTTTAATGAAACTTTAGAATTCTATAGTTTATACAATACACATAGAATAGTAGATCATCACGCTAGAAGCTAATGAGATGGGGCAGTAATAAACGCAGATGCAAGCACCGGGTTAAGTTAGTATTATTATACATTTGTTTTATGAAGGATAACTTCGTTATGTAATGAGGAAATAATTCGCAGTTGGCTCTCGTCTATACGTATTATAATATGATAATTAATGCCAAGATGTATTTATATACTTATAGCTCTACATGTGCACTTAGGTACTTATAAATAGAGCTTGGATTTTGAACATAAAAAGCAAATAAAATATGGATGAAATAGTATAAATAATAAAAAGATAGAATACCTATTTAATTATTAAACATAAGTAGTTAATATGCGCCGTGGGTAACAGAAAAATCTGAATGATCTCTTCGCCGGGTCCTAGTCAGGCTCAAGGCATAGTGCCTTATACTATGGTGGGTACCAGTAGGAGCGAGGAGCAACATAAGACCTAAATACTGAGGGAAAAATTCGTACCTCTGGAGGCAATGTCCACGAAGATAACAGGGGATTCCGATACCCATATTTTTGTATGCAGCATAGTTTGGTGTCGTGTCTTCTTAAGGTACGATATCTGTATTTGATCTCGAAGTTTCGATCTAAGACGGGCTTCGTAGTCTAGTGGTTTATTTAACGGACGATCAAGAGGTCGCGCATTCGATTCCCGCTCGGGACAATCATTTGTGTGATTTTTCTAATTGTCATACAAATGTTTGTACTTCGTCTGGGTGTTTCTGTGTATTATAAGTATGTATTTACAAAAAATAGCAGTATATGTATTCTATCCGTAATCTGGTACCCATAACACAAGCATATAAGCTTAGCTTGGGACCAGAGGACGTTGTGTGAAATATCCATGACTATTTATTTATTTATTTAATTGCATTGGCAGTGCACGTGCAAGTACTTTTTTTATCAAACAAACTCAAAAATTCTCAATTTTATTAGCAAATTGTGAAGAAACACATTGTTTTACGACCTCTACCATACCTTTACACTTGAGACTTACAAACAATGATGTTTTCGCAGCTGGTTCACAACAAAACTATTTGGTATTGTATTTTAATATAATAAGTTGGAATATTTTACCACGAAGTTGGATCTTAGTTGTAGGTATAAATATGTATAAAGCGTAACAAAATGAGTATTATATGAAGATTTTGCAATTGAATTCAGCATTCACGGCAGCGCTGCAAGATAGATTTCGACTTATAAGTTACAATATTAAAAAACCCAATATTATTTCTTTTAAAGTACACTAAATATGAAATCGGGTCAAAATCGCAGTGCACTAAAGAAATGGAGTAAGATTTAGTGATGCGCTCGCAAGATGCTTCGCTCTTTCTCTTAAATATAGCGTCTTGTGGCTTGTCGCGTGTCATAAAAATATGTGTGATAAAGATTATGCAAGCAGGATTAATCACAGATACGACAGTGAATGGCGTACTTTAGATGTTAATCTTTAGAACAATGTGAACAATAGTTTACCGTTGAGCTTACCTTGACTTTATAGAGACAGAAATCGATAGCTCGACAAAAATAACCGTGGAACTGTAAGATAAATGTAAACATTGACATTTATTGGAAGCTTTAATATTTTATTAGTATCATTAACATTAAAATATTGTTTACAAACTTTCGCTATTTTATCTATGTTTTGGGACTTGTATGTTGTAATATTTGTAACGGATGATAAATGATAGATTTTCCGTGTGGTGACGGATCAAGAATATGTTGTAGCATCTACAACGACATAATATACATAAGCGCGCGACGCCTGAGTTGCCGCCGGTTGACGATCGTCCAGCTATCGCGCCGCGCCCGCACCCCTCAAACTCAGGCGTCGCGCGCTTATGTATATTATGTCGTTGTAGATGCTACAACAAATATGCGTAGGAATAATGCAAATACATATTATTTTCTATTATTATTTAGACTGGCTGTATAATGTTTCTTCGCAGGACATGATGATAGTGTAATAAAAATGACTTTTCAGAACCTGTTTAGTGAAATGCGGCTGTAAGAAAGAACAATGAAATGTTAGTGACCACGTTTACCACAAGTAACATTATATTCACACACATAAGTACAGACGTACAGGCAGCAACTATTTCTATTTCTGATAGTAATTAAACGTATCTTTCCGCAGAAGTGCTATTACAATCATATAATAGTATGGAAAATAGATAATAGCTTTAATTGTCATACAAATGTTTGTATTGCGTCTGGGTGTTTCCTGTTTATTATAAGTATGTATTTACAAAAGAAAAGTAGTTTATGTATTATATCCGTATTCTGGTACGCATAACACAAGTATTTAAGCTTAGCTTGGGACCAGAGGACGTTGTGTGAAATGTCTATGAATATTTATTTAAAAAAGAAAAATCCTATTCTTTAATTCGTAATAGAAATCAATATGGTGTGCAGTAATAAAAAAATAATCTATACTTTCTATACCTATACTAGTATAGGTATAGAAAGTATAGATTATTTTTTGTCACCCGCAACTTTGTACGCGTAAAATTTGAAATACAAAACCTAAACAAATTATGCATAAAGCCATCCTCTTGAACCATTCTATTTATTAAAAAAGACCGCATCAAAATCTGTTACTTAGTTTTGCAGATATAAGCTCACATAGGGACATACACACAAAAATTACGACTTTCTTTTATAACAAGTATAAAGATTATAAAGCTAAAGAGTTTGTTTGTTTGAACGCGCTAATCTCAGGAACCCCTAGTCCGAATTTGGATATCGAATATGATTTGGATCTGTAGACTAATAGCCTATAGCCTTTCTTGAGAAATTCAAGTCAAGATAGGCTATATAACAACACGCTGCGACCAATAGGAGCGATAGACGATAGACGGGCGGATAGATATTTAACTTTGGTATTCTAAATAATACGTAAATAGAAATTCTTTAATAACCCGACTAAGTATTAAAATAGTTGTTGTTTTGCAAGAGACCATTAATTTTAACAACTTGTCATCAAAATTGTAAAGACTGCAGTGACTCACAATTTCCCAGTAATCATAAAACATTTAGTAATTATACTTTGTACCTAAATTTAGTTATGTCATTACGGTAACACCTGTGAGTATAATAATATAATCCGATGGTTTCTGCCTCGAAGCTGGAGTTTAGTTTGGTCTAATACACTCTGTTGATTTGTGTCTATCTACTATATAAAAATAAGTCGGGTTTTCCTTCCTGACGCTATAACTCCAGAACGCACGGACCGATTTCCACGGTTTTGCATTCGTTGGAAAGGTTTTTTTTTTGGTATGGCAAAACAACGTTTGCCGGGCCAGCTAGTTGATTATACAATCATACATCAACAACAATAATTGTCCATGACGGATTAAGAACACAAGTGTCACTACCCTTTTTCTCCCCAGGGTGCTGTAAAAGCCAGGTAAGAGATACCCATTGTATACAGATAACCTTCTGTGAGAGACTGAAAACTTGAAACTAAGCCCTGTGCCAATACGCGTGGTCAGCGCGGCACATTAGACCATAATTCCTCCCAAAGTGGAGGAGGCCCGTGCCCAACAGTGGGACGTTTATGGGTTAGAGAGAGATACCAATTGATTAATTTAGTTTTCCTGCATTTCGTAGTTGTTACGTACTTAAATTTTTACTTAAATTACTGTAAAGCATAGATAGGAACGAAGCTAATATAAGCGTGTTAAAAAAATCGTAGTGTTTTTTTGTTTTGGAACCGCGAGAATCGTCCGTGTAGTGATGGATTAAGAATAAAAGTTCAGTGTAACCACCCCATTTGCTCCCAAAGGTACTGTTAAAGCTAAGGAGTGTTATAAACTGATAACATCTTTAGTAAGAAACGGAAAATTTCGAAACCATACCCTGTGCCAACACTCTTTGTCTCTGCAGCTTTTGTAAATTAAATACTTCCTAAATTGGAGCAGGCTTATTGGAATGGAAAGAAGAAAAAAATAACCGCAAGATTAAAATAATCAAGTCTGTGTAATATGCTTAAATAAGGTGACTTATAACGACGTAAATTTATTAACATTGCGTATTTTGTAGAGCGTATCTTTATTACAGATGTAAGTACGAGGGGAGGTCCAAAAGTTCGTGGAATGAAAGGGTTTTAGTAAAAATGAAACAGTAAATTTATTTTTCCTTTTCAATATAATCACCCTTAAGCTGAATACATTTATTAGATCTATGAATTAATTTTTCTAAACCATCGTAAAAATATTTTTTATCTTTTCCCTCAAAATGAGCCAAAATTGCCTCCTTTACCTCATTGTCGTCGGAAAATTTCCTTCCCCTTAAGTCTTTTTTTAAATTGGGGAACAAATAAAAATCACTTGGGGCCAGATCTGGACTATAGGGTGGGTGGACTAGTGATTCGAAGCCATGCGTGTGTAGAGCAGCCATTGCAACTTTGCTCTTGTGAACCGGCGCGTTGTCTTGCAAGAGCAACACGCCCTTGGTCAATTTTCCCCGACGTTTTTCTTTGATGGCATCCTTTAATTTTTCTAGTATTGTTGCGTAGTATTCTCCGGTTATGGTCCTGCCCTTTTCTTTATAATCAATCAGTATTATCCCCTCACAATCCCAAAAAACAGTAGCCATCAACTTTCCAGCCGACTCCGACACTTTGAATTTCTTTGGCGGTGGTGTCCCCTTTTTATGCCATTGCATGGACTCTTGTTTGGACTCAGGCTCAAAGTGATGAACCCATGTTTCATCGCCGGTAACAATTCGCTCCAAAATCGGTCCAGGATCGTCGCCACACAACTCCAAAAAATGTTTTGACGCTTCGACGCGCTGCTGTTTTTGAAGCGGCGTGAGCATTCTCGGTACCCATCTTGCACTGACTTTTGTCATACCCAGGTGGTCATGTAGGATTCGCAAAATGGTGGTATCTGATACTCCAACTAATGCAGATAACTGTTTTTTCTTCAAACGGGTGTCCTCCAGTACAATTTTTTCCACTTTTTCGACGATGTCTGATGTGGTGGCCTCAACTGGCCTTCGTGAGCGGGGGTCGTCTTCAATCGACTCCCGACCATGTTTAAAAAGACCATGCCACTTGTAAATCATTGATTTACTAGGGCACTGTTCCCCGTAAACAGTTTCCATTTCATTCAAAATGGTCTGAGCGTTCTTTCCTTGCTTGGTAAGGAATTTAATGACCGCATGGTGTTCAATTTTCTCCATAGTTTCAGTTTTCTTCCGGATTGACGTGTTTAGCAGGCGAGTGTTCGTAAACGAATGACGCAATAGGGCTGAAACTCCATTTATATACTAATTATGAGTCCCCAATTAGTATGACACTAAGCGAGCGCCCCTATCCCCACTCCATCCCCTCCATTCCACGAACTTTTGGACCTCCCCTCGTACATTAAATACTTATCAAAGAAGAAATCCGTTAAATATGCATAAGCCATATGGTTGTATTACGTGTACCGTACTTCAACTTATTAGGGGGACTGGTGGATATTACAACCATCATTATAAAGAAGACTATTCAATGTTCTGTGTGCAGTCCTATGTGTTGGGCTGCGATGGTGTTTTCACTTATGCAACATCTTTTTACTTATTAAAAAACAAAGTCATTATTTTTTGTATGTCCTAATGTGAGTTTATATCTATCATAAAAACATCGTAGACATTACCTGTAATTACAGCCAGAGCAGTCATCTATCTAAAGACCTTGTAATACTGGACAAACTAACTACGTTAACTACAAAATTCTATTAACTACGATAAGATTGATCCGTGGCTTAACGACACGTGTAACTGGTTTGGAAGGATCCTTTTATGAATATTCAACGGGTCACCATTAATTCTCATCTAATAAACGAATTACTCACCATTGACACCATTTGAGGACCCACTTCACAATCTTGGAACCTAAGTTAAAACTAAGAATCCTTAAGTAAACTACATATTTTAATCAAGTCTCCTACGACATATCTTTTTTTTTTCTAAACTACGCAATGGATTTTGATGCGGGTTTCTTTTAAATGATAGAACAGTTAAAGAGGATGTCTTATTTGTATATTTTTTGTAAATTTTTATTTCTAAATTCGTAAAGTGAGGTTATAAATGCAGTTAAATACATATACGACAATAAATAGTATCAAGAGATAGAACAAAGCAATTTATTAGTTCACTAGCGACCGCGACTCCGTACGCGTGGAATTAAAAAAAAACGTTTTTGCAAAATTTTTCACTAGTGCTCCGCTCCTATTGGTTACAGCGCGATATTATAAAGCCTATAGCCTTGATAAATGTACTATCCAACACTGAAAGAATTTTTCAAATCGGACCAGTAGGTCCTGAGATTAGCACGTTCAAACAAACAAACAAACTCTTTAGCTTTATAATATTATAGTATAAATAAATTAACGTCCCAGTATTGGGCACGGGCCTCCCCTACTTCGGGTATGTATATAGGTTTACATCTGGTCTACATAAGCCACGCTGATTAGGCATGCTGACATAAGACCTTGTCCAGAAGGGGCGAATTCGCCGCGATACTCTTGCGCGTATTACGCGCGACCGTTGCGTCCACAAGGTGCGTACCAACGCGCGAGCATTTGGGGAGGAATTCAGTACTAGCTTTAGAATTCGCTCTAGAGTTCGCGCGTTAACTGGACGCAACAAGGCGTCCCTAGTATAGCTAGTATATAGCGCGTATTGCGCGCGAGTCGAGAGTCTGGCGTAGTGGACGCGATTTACGCGCGTATTTTGAATTCGCGCGATGCTTGTGGACGCGATGTATTGATGTCTAGTGCCTCGACAACGCGCGTATGAATTCGCGCGATACGATTCGCGACGAATTCGCTCCTTCTGGACAAGGTCTTAGAGTTTAGTTACGAGTATTTACGAGTTTTCTTTGTCTCACAGACGATGTTCTGTGTTTGTCCCTCTTAGCTAGCTCTTATAGCTCCCTGCGAAGGTAACGGGGTAGAGACATTCGTATTCTTTGACTCACTCATCACCCGTTTAGCTTGCGGAGCCCGGATGCGTTAATGATGGTCTTGCCTTAGTACATTTGCATTTACGTATCTATGTCTTGTATGATATGTATACAATACTTAAGCTAAGCAGATGTTTTTTGAAATCCTGCAGTGAATGGTAGTTGTTTAGACTAACTTATTAGACTGGTGGACATAACCATCATATTAGGAGCATTACCACACAGTGTAACTGTATACGGACTGTCAAGCGGATGTGGGCGTGTTTGACCATTCGTGACATAAGCCATGATGTAAATTTATCTATATTGTACAAGTGTTTGGCTCCTAATCACCTTGTATCAAGTATCTGTATGTATCTGTTGGAAATATTATTGACTGCATAATGATAATATCGTCAATATATCCGTAAATAAAGCAACAAAGAATAATATCACATAAAGTTAGGTATATGTAACGTTTTATATATTCTGTCTAAATATTGATATTTAAATACTTGTAAATTAACATACATAAACGAAAATTGCGACAAATCGATTGATTTTAGTCTCAAATAGAGAGCGATAGCAATGCATAAATAAAAAAAATTGTCTAAGTCTTTCTAGCCTACTTTTTAGTAGCGTAACTAACCAAATTATTTAATCGCTACTTTTCTAGATGAATTGTAATTTGGCATGGTGACGCTTACTGCGTACTTAGTGTAAAAATCGAATCTATATAAATATGTATATATAAAAAGGTGAAGAGTTTGTTTGTTTGTTTGAACTCAATAACCTCAGGAACTACATATCCGATTTGAAAAATTCTTTCAGTATTACATAATACATTTATTGAGGAAGGCCATAGGCTATATAACATCACGCTGTGATTAATAGGAGAGAAGCATTTGTTAAAAATGTTGTTCGCGGGCAACAGCCAGTTGAGAATATTTTCTTTTTTAACTACGAGTATAATAATACATTATGGTGATCTCTGTGAATTGTATAAAACGTAAACGTTGGGTACACAATAGTTCGATAAGAACAACTGACTCACGTTGGGAAAGCATCAACGTTTACTGGTATTGTGCTGACAACCATGAATACTCCATTAGAGAAAGCTTTGTATATTGGAAAGCATTATTATTTACTACTGAATGGTTATTAATTATCTTAATAGGACTTCTTCTTTTTTCTCTTTCGCGGTAAGAGATAATTTGCTGAATTAATTTATAAAATCACTAGCTGACCCGGCAAACGTTGTTTTGCCATACAAATGTTAGGGGTAGACAAATAATTTGCAATAAAATAATATTGCGACTATAAATTTAAATGTAAGCTATCCTATCTTTCAAGTTGGGTCGAATTGCACACGGTGTGCAAATCAAATTTCAAAATCGGTTCAGTAGTTTAGGATGATGTGATGTCACTAGTGATGTGACACAACCTCACAACAATAACCATTTAGACGCGTATATTGTTTTAAATTTTGGCCCGAAGTTTCGGAGACTTTGCAGTCACCATGGTCACGGGTGATCACCCGTGACCATGGTGACTGCAAAGTAGTTTTATTTAAACAGATGAGTCGCGCAAGTGTTAGAAAATATTATATAACAATAACCATATCTATATTAATAACTTTGACATAGTTTATCCGCAAAAATAAACATTTTTATAGTTGGTAAGAACCAAATCCATAAAAAACAGAATAGGATTTAGTTATTGTATCTCTTGAATTTTCATCATCTCTTGAATTTTGTTAAGAAAAGACTGTAACATTTTATATTCAAATCTCTACTATAAGTACTAAAAGTTTAATGCGATTTTTCTTTGACAAAAATATCCGAAGTTCTCCAGCTATCTAGATAAGTGTAATTTCAGAAATTAGTACGATAAAATTCACAGTGAGGAGTGTAAATAAATCTACACCTGCGTCTAGTCCCCTATTTGTGATATAGAGGTAGACTATTCCAATGTAAAAATTAAGTATATTAAAACAATTTAAACAGTAATGATGTTAATAAATATATGTTTAACTACATAAGTATAATATGCACCCTTGTGTTTTTGTGCTTTGTTCCGCGACATTTCCTCCTGTTTCGTGTGATCAAGAATGTTAGGAGGGCTGTGTGTTTTTATACGGCTTCCTTTGTCGTGGGAAATTGACGGGTTAACCTTCCCTGACCTTTCTCTACCAGTGCGTCGTTAAGACAGTAATAATGGGGTAGATACGGGCTAGACATTGTATAGTTCTATTTATGTGATTGGTGAGACGTAGATTTGTATTAAAAACAGTTATGTTTCGGAATTGTATCGACAAGTATGCTCTATATGTATATATACTAATATTAAAAAGCTGAGGAATTTGTTTGTCAGTTTCAACGCGATAATCTCAGGAACCACTGGTCCGATTTGAAAAAATTTTGGTACTTTTATTGAGGAAAGTTATAAAAGCGTTTACAAGCGTTTTAGTAGGTATCTGTAGATTTGTCATTACAAAGAAAATAATAAATTTTTATTTAGAATCAAACAAAGATCTAATAAAAATAAGACAAATGACAAAAATATTGTCTGAAACATATTTTTATTTTGTAATTATAAAAAATGTATCTTCGTATACTTTTTTCTCAGACTTTTTAGGGTTCCGTACCCAAAGGGTAAAAACGGGACCCTATTACTGAGACTTCGCTGTCCGTCCGTCCGTCCGTCCGTCCGTCTGTCACCAGGCTGTATCTCAAGAACGGTGATAGCTAGAGAGTTGAAATTTTCACAGATGATGTATTTCTATTGCCGCTATAACAACAAATACTAAAAATAAAATAAAATAAATATTTAAGGGGGGCTCCCATACAACAAACATGATTTTTAGGGTTCCGTACCCAGTATCTCAAGAACGGTGATAGCTAGACAGTTGAAATTTTCACAGATGATGTATTTCTATTGCCGCTATAACAACAAATACTAAAAATAAAATAAAATAAATATTTAAGGGGGGCTCCCATACAACAAACATGATTTTTTTACCGTTTCTTGCTCGATACTAATAACGTTGTCTTATGTTGCATAGATAATGGTACGGAACCCTTCGTGCGCGAGTCCAACTCGCACTTGACCAATTATTTATACACACCACCTTCTAGGTACTGACTGCACCACTGGCTGGCTTGGCTGGGAGAGAATGCCTCAGACATTAAGTCCATATTATGGAAAAAATAATTGCATCATAACATACAATGTAAGTATAATTATCTGCTACCTTACCTCGTACATCACAAGCGTTATGTTTAATTTAGAATAGGCGTTAGTGAATTTCCAAACAACATAAAAAATATCTATCAATTTCATTACGTTATTAACTTATTACGCACTTTGTGGTTATAAAAACTAGTTACATTTCGCATGGTTACCAAATATAAAGTAGTTTAAGGTTAACAATTTGTCAAAAGTAAAGTAAAAAGCTTTATTATCAAAGTATCTCGGATATCATATTGTTGTAAGTAGAACGCACTTTCACCGGTGTGTTATGGTTTTACTGCGGGCTATTACAATTTAGGAACTCTGTGGCTATTTTAACTCTTACGAGTATATTACAAACAAGTTGTTACCAGATACTTCGTTCCCGTGAAAGAATGACTTTTTTTTGTTAAAGCAGTGGACAAAATGCATTTACGCATCCCCTCTGCTATCCTCGGCTGAGAGGTATGTAGGACTCGCCAATGCTAGTAGTAGGGGAGCCGAAGAGGGGATTTCGGGATTTACTAAAGCGCGTCAGATTAATATACAGGAGGATACCTTGTACCCGGTTAAGTACCTCCACAAAATATGAGACCCATATATAAGGCCGCCCGTGAAGGATACAGGATCAGATTAGTAAAAAAAAATTGACCATCAGAAATTCTCGAGCGCGTCAGATTAAGGTAGGGTGAGTTAATTACATCCTAAAAAGTGTATATTCCACTAATCCGACAATTTGAGAGTGACGTAAAAAAAGGGGAGGGCAACAAAGTTGTAAAAAAAAACGTCATCTCGACATTCTCGAGCGTAGCTAAATTTTTTTTATTTTGAAGGTAATAATTCAAGAATAATGAAAAATATATAATCTGACAATTTCCGCAAGCCGAAATAACAAAAAAGATCGATAAAGTTAAATGCGTGCAGCTGCGTGATGCCTGCATTTGGGTTTGTTTGAGTTGGACTTCTAAATGTTTAATTAGGACTGTTTATGAGATATTAAGCCATCAAAATATATCGTAAAAAAAGTTGCAAAGGTACACTGTCGGCTTTTAAATTGTTAGATTTACCAGCAGCTCTGTGTCTAGCCAACCGGAGTCGCCGATAAGATATAACAATAGATTTTAAGGACAATAGAGTCGTAAAATCTCATCTCCATTGAATCATAGCTAGACAAGAAGCACAATTAAAAAGCTCTTAGGAATATTTATGAGTATGTTGTAAAGATAAATCATACAAATTTTTAGACAAGTATAAAATATTATTTCTATTACAGCGTGATCATTTATAATTTACAACAATTAAAAAGAAAGTAAATATTATGATCTAAGATAATTTGTATCACAGAATAGTTTTATCACATAATGGACAATAATTTGAAAGTGTAAATACTTTCGTTAATGTTTTCGTTCTTCAAACTATTTACTTTTGAGGTGTAAGTATTTGGTACACAAGGAAACGTTGAAGTTACTAACTTTCTTTTAGTATTGAATATTTATAGTCGCTTCAATTTTATTTTTCTCAAATCACGCTGTAATAGAAATAATATTTTATACTTGTCTAAAAATTTGTATGATTTATCTTTACAACATACTCATAAATATTCCTAAGAGCTTTTTAATTGTGCTTCTTGTCTAGCTATGATTCAATGGAGATGAGATTTTACGACTCTATTGTCCTTAAAATCTATTGTTATCTCTTATCGGCGACTCCGGTTGGCTAGACACCAGAGCAGCTGGTAAATCTAACAATATAAAAGCCGACAGTATAACTTTGCAACTTTTTTTACGATATATTTTGATGGCTTAATAACTCATAAACAGTCCTAATTAAACATTTAGAAGTCCAACTCATCTTTTTGAAATTTAACTTTTTCTAGTGTCGGCTCCTGCACTATAGTGTGGAGGACTGGGAATAAACGGCACCTTTCCCTCCTCACCCTTTTTATTCCCATTCGTCCACACTATTCCCATACCTCCACACTGTGGACGACGGGGTGTGGAGGACTGGGAATGACCCGCTGAGTTCAAAATATAGTTCAAAGTACAATTTTAAGCGCCCAGGAATGGAATTAGCGGGAAGTTGCAGGGATGGCAATTAAGGTGAACCGTTTTTCGAATTTTTTTTTGTCAGATTAGGCGAATCCCTCTAGATAATCGTCAGATTATGAGACAGTACGTTTAGAACATAAAGATGAACCATATATATCTTAATCTGACGCGCTTGAGTATTTCAAAATGCCGAATTTTTTTTTGCACATTATGAAACTGGCCGTGAGTTTGCGTCCCATCGAAATCGTCAGATTAGTGAATGAGAGCTTTTTTTTGGTGCACTTAACACTCCCTTAGAAAATCTGACGCGCTCGACAAAATTTTTTTTTTTTTCATTTTCAACCTAACAACAACTAAATATTCAACTAAACTAAACTAAACTAAACTAAATAACAACTAATATATATTTTAACAACTAAATATTCATGAAAATCTTTCCTAAAGGGTTCTATCATCAAAAAACTTTGAGAACCGCTGGTCTAGAGCTACAAATTTGTTACTTGATTTTATATAAACCACTATCTATACTAATATTATTAATCTGAAGAGAACTCTATCTATTATCTATTCTCATTTATCGAGAAACCAGACCATAACCAGACCAATAGGTGTGAAGTATCAGTGAAAAATGTTGCAAAAACGGTGAAAAATTTTCTAATTTCCGCGCGCAACAAGGCGCGGGCAATAGCTATGTGTAATATAACAAAATTACGTAAGTATACCTCAATGAATATTGCCTTCAATAGCTCATAACAGTACCCTACTAACAATCTTGGCAGTAAAAAAGTGATAACACAAACTATGCTAACTCATCGCGTTCTCAATTAGCATCACGGAATTATTTCGCAATCTGACACAGATCTTTCCCCTAGATATAGATTTTTTAGGGTTCCATACCAAATAGGACCCTATTTCTGAGACTTCGCCGTCCGTCTGTCATCAGGTTATATCTTAGGAACGGTGGTAGTTAAAGAGTTGAAATTCACAAATAATACATATGCTATAACAACAAAATTAAATACTAAAAATCAAAACAATAAATATTTATGGAACCCATACAACAAACGTTTTCAGTGTAACTTGATTGACTCTTAAATGACATGATTATAACGATATATTGAATATTATATTGATACAAACGGTACGGTTGTCCATGTAGTGACGGATAAAGTACACAAGTGTCATCCCTTTTACCTTCTCAGGATGCTGTATAAAGCCAGCTATGAAATGTTGTACAGAGATCCTCTATAAGAGATGAAAACCTTAAATAAACCCTGTACCAACTCGTCTCGTCAGCCTAATAGAGCATAATTCTTCACAAAGTGGAAGAGGCCCGAAGTAAAAGGCTGGAGAGAGAGCGAGAGAGAGAGAGAAAGAGAACGGTACGACTGCGGAACAATTAGTGTGTAAATCTGACTCATACTTGGCTTTTTTATAGTAGTCAAATTAACTTCATCATCATCATATTTTAACATGAAAATTACTAAGTGTAGGTGGCACATGGCTGGTCATATGTTTAGAAATGCGTGCGTACTCATTCACTGGTAAGTATTATGTTTACAAATTCAAGTAGTAAAGTTTGTAAATATACGGTAAATCTTAATTAAGATGTGTTCATGTTTTTCAACAATTGAGAAGCATACCTCCTGTAACTGAATATTTTATTTAAATATTTTCACACTTCACGCAAATTACAACATGCATGCATAGGCGGACTTAGTGACTAATCAGCCGATCAACCATTGAGTGGTATAAAACTAGAAGATGCTTTGTAACATTATAGTATGGTACATATGTATGGGGTTTTTTATATTTATTTAAGTCCATTAATCTTTAAACGTTATACAATATTTTTATAAGAAAATCAGTCACTAGTACAAAACGCCTCTCTACTCGAGTCTTGTTCTATCATTCTATGCCGAGACAAAAACAATGGCTTCTAAAGATAATAGTAGAGGTACTTACAATGTTACATTGTGATGCGTAAACCGTACGGGAATCAATTAATACCGTTACGTCCGGGTTAAGACAATACCCTAAGTTTATACACATAGAGTGTGTTTTCGATAAACTTGAGAAATCTCTACAATTTCTAAAACTTTAAGTACTATCGAGAATGATAAGTAACGGTTGGTTGTACCTTTTTTTACTTCATTACTTAAACAATTAGAGATTTTGTAGAGTTTAGTACCAAAATGAGACCTTTTTACTGAGATTTCGTTGTCCGTCTGTCACCAGGCTGTGTCTCACACACACTGAGACACAGCCACACAGCCAGAGCTGAAAATTTCAGTTTATGCATTGTCCGTGTGGTGACGGACTAAAATTACAAGTGTCACCACCCCATTTCTTTCCTAAGGTGCTGTAAACAGTTAACGTACGTCTACTGTGAGAGACGGAAAATTCGAAACTAAACCCTGTGTCAACATGCATGGTCAGCGCGGCATAGTAGACCATAGTCCCTCCCGAAGTGGAGGAGACCCGTGCCCAATAGTGGGACATTAATGGGTTGTAGAGAAGTTGATGCCATAACAACAAATACATGTAATTCTTCTGCACTTGTCTAGCATTTGGGTCGGGAATATGACGAATATTTTCTGTGTAGGTACCCTTCATGTGAGAGTTTAACTCGTACTTGACTTGTTTTTCCTTCATTACTTAAACAATTAGAAATTTAAAATTTCGCTTTTTAAAGTTTGAAAAGTAAACTCATGGTAATTATGATGACGTTCGAGATGTAACGTTAGCAGAAATTAACATGTAAGAAAAAAAGCGTTACGTCTGCCTTATTCAACAAATAAGGCAGACGTAATTTTTTGGCAACGATTTTATTCCTCGACCAGCCTTTATCTACGTTTGCGTTCGCCTAAACTTTTATTTTTAAGTAATTTGTAGCATACTAATAACTACTTTGTGCTATTAGAGAAAATCTTTTCATAACACAATTTCGGAGATAGCCATACATATATAATGTATACATACGCATTACAAATTTTTCGTTTTTATTATTAGTATGGAATAATTAAATTAATTAATTTATAAAAAAATATATTATTACACATAGTAGATACCTAGACACAAAAAAGTTAGTCATAAATGAGAAACAAATCAGCGACTTCTGGACATGTTAAAGACTTTATCGTATGCTAAATCAATAGGTTTCTACCTTGGTTTTAGTTAATCTATCAAATTATAACTAATAACTTATGCAAAACAATCAATAAAGTAATTACATTCTCTGCGGTATAAACTTTTTTAAACGATTTGAGAAATAACTATGTATTATTTAGGTATTAATAATAATGATTAAGATTTATTTACTTTTACCTTTCTTACGTTTACCTCTCAATAACTAGTTGAAACTTATTCTATAAGGTCAAAGTGAAATAAACAGTCTTATTACTTGATATTATACTATAGCTGCTATACTATTTCAAATGAAAGGTAGGTGACCTCGTAAGGGGATTGATATTATTTATGAATGAAAACAGCTTTTGTTCGTTATAAAACAGACACAAATGTGTTTGACTAAAGTTAAAAAAAGGTTAATTTGTGTTAACTTTTCTCCGCTTGCAATAACTATATTATAGCACTAATTTTCAAAAGAAAGAATACCAATGTTCAAACTACTATTCTAATTTCAAACGACACAAATCCAGAAACAGTTTAAAAAAATACTGAACTGTTACTGATAAAACTGTCAGATTTCAAAACCGAGTTAAAAGAAAAAAAAATAATTCAAACAATTTACTGTTCAAAGTTTACGTATTTGTTTGTATATAGATTATGAGTAACTAAATATTCTTTTATCCCTAATTGTTTAAGAAAGCAGATGTCTAGCTTTAAATTCCAGGTAACTAGAGCTAAAAAAAATTGGTTAGTTAGGGATTATGTTGGCATAGGTCTTATACGTACCAATACTTTTTTGTTTTCAAATTTACAATATCCTTTTGCTGTCTTTTACAGCACTCTGGGGAAGACGTGAACCGTTACCGGTATTAGAATATGATATTATGTAGTTTTAAGAAACTTTTATCTTTATTCTATATATTAATCTACATTTTATTCCAGAGCTTTAATATTAAGTAATTTAAATATCAAACAACAAACTGCAAGCTTATCCAGTCTGTAAGTGAATGATCTACCTGGATGCAGTGATATCAACTAACATGCCACTAACATGAGTCACAACGTTATAGCTATAACGTATGCACTGTCGGAATGTCGCACGAACAATAAAAGAAGAACAAAAGCTATACATATAAAAATATTGGAATGTTTTTACAAGCTAGAACTAGGTACGTAATTCTAGAGGTATAATCTAATATAAATGTAGTACATCTTTCTTAATATAATGTAGAGGCAAGATTAATAATAAATGAGTATTTAAAAAAAAAGTTCAACCGACTTTATGTGCCTTTGAAATTTGTGCGTTTTCTCGATTTCTCAAGATATAACTATCAGATCCTGGTCCGCTACACGGGACCCATCAGCTTTAAAAAAAAAATCATTAAATTCGCTTCGCCCAATTAAAAGTTAGGTAACAAACATAAAAAAATACAGACGAATTGAGAACCTCCTTCTTTTTTAAGTCGGTTAAAATATTTGAATGTTTTAAGCTCTAGCTTGTAAATACATTAAAATATTTTTATTATTTTTTTCTCTATGAGAAAAAATAATATAGGTATTTCTTCTTTCAGAAAGCTAAAACAATGCCCTATGTACAAACGATATTATGTTTAATTAACCAAGATATTAGTTTTGTTAGGATTTTTGTACACCTATCTTGACTAACATTTTATCTACTAACATTCATTTTTATGTAGATGCATTATGCAAAGACCATTGCATGAATTTCACTTAAAAATGTATTTTTACAACAAAAATCTATTCTAAATTCAGAAAGGAAGCTGTTGATTCCAAATTTTTGCAAAGTAATCAAAATATCTAATACGCCATAAATATTACGAACATTGCAAAATCTATAAATAATTAGCAGCAAAAACTAGGTATGTAATAAGGTAAGTATAAAATAAGTTATGTTAGTTATATATACGCATGATAATTATTCCTAACATTATCAATTAACTCATAGTTACTATTATAGTAATTATGCACGTTATTATGTCACCTAATTTAAATGTGTTCATGAAATTATTACGTTATTCTGGAATTAGCTGTTGCCCGTATGCGCGAAATACAGAAAATTTCCCAGTTTTTACGACTTTTATCACTAATGCTCCGCTCCTATTGTTTGCAGTATGATGTTATATAGCTTATAGCCTTCCTCGATAAATGGACTATCCAGCACAAAAAGATTTTTTTAATTCGAACCAGTAGTTCCTGAGATTAGCGCGTTCAAACAAACAACCAAACTCTTCAGCTTTTTAATATTAGTATAGAAAGAAGTATAGATTTAAAAATATTTTTATTAGTTCAAGGTATGATCTTTAAAGTCCGTAATTGGTCCTAGTTTTGCGTGTATTGTTTAAAAACAAATAAGTGGACAAATAACTGTGAAAAATAAAGAGATACTAGTTGCTAGATGACATTAACTTTTGACATTTGTTATAATATTAATATGATATAGGTAAGTACTTTTAGTTTTAATTATTTTTATTTAAATGTTGACCTATAGTGGTAAAATGTAGCGGACAAATCTATTATGACAATTTATTGTAACATCTACTAAACCCATGTTTACAAAATAAATATTTGATTTGATTTGATTTGCTGTTAGACTTGACTTTGCACACGTGGAGCTAAAAAACTCTATACCCCCTTTTTCTCATTAAAAAGTGCCTTAGTAAGGCCAATATATTTGGGTACAGATTTGATTAACTAATAAATAATCCACATAATTATATTATACCTACTTAATAATATTTTCTTTTGCTATCTGAAAACAATATTAGTCAAAATCTATATTTAAAAAAACACTTAATATAGACTCAGATGTCGTTCAATATTTATTACAAAAATCAATATATTCAAATAAAAAATAATGTCTCAAAATTGCACATAAATACCACTATGCAGATAAGTAGTTCTTAAACTTATAAAAAAACGGTGACAGACGGTCGTTACAGGTAAAGAGTAAACACTGATATGGCTCCCCATTCAAACTCATTAAGCCCTCACTCAAGTGCATTCCAAAAATAACACCTGATGACACTCAAAGTAACAAGTAAACACAAAGATTATTACGTGTTAAAGTTTCCAACTTGATATAACTCACACTGTAATAATAGTGAATATAAATAACATTAAATAAGAACATACAAAACGTCGTAACATTATACAGTCGGGTTAATTTCTAATTTCTAAAATTTCTTTCTTGTGAAATACTGTGTTTGCATTTAATTTAAAAATATAGTAATTTAAAAGTAAAATTATAAGTAAAATGACATACCTGGCGCTCGGATAGCCCGCAAAATGTACTAAAAGCGGGACAAACGATGATAAAGCCTCCAATTCAAGGACTGAACATAACACGAGAAAAACTTGTTGTCACTGTTTCGAAACTAATCACTTTTACACGAATCGGTGAAAACAATGTGAAATAAATACCCGTGTATAGAAATTTCCGTAAATTTTGTAGCAATATGCAAATTATCTCAATGTAAAGCACTGTTATTAAAAAAGGTTATTATTTATTTATGTTCGTCTAACATCACACAGTCTGCGACACACCTGTGAAATACGCTAGAGTTCCGCGGTGTCTGAACACGCTGCGAGACAGAGATAGCGACATATTGATAGAGAGAGATAACATTGTGATGTGGAGGGAGGCTTCAAGAACGCACAGTGCTGTATTTGGAATGTTTTGCCGGACAAACTGTATAATATTTTGTCCCTGTTTTGCCACGTGTTAGAGAGATAAAGCTATTAATTAATTTGTAAATTTCAAAAGTAGGTAAGAATTTGCTTGATTTCCGTGTAAAAATATTTTGATAAAGTCGATATTCTCATTATTTAAAAATAATGAGCATTTAGGTACGTAAATTCAAAATAATTCATAATAACATTAAAATTTGTATTTTAACTATTGTGTACATACTGAATGTAAATTTATACATGTAATTCTATTATTCACTTCAAGTGAATAAAATAATAAACAAAATAATTTATTTAAAGATACTTAATTAGATTTACCTAATATAAGGCATCTCATTAACTAATTCTTAAAAAACAGAACCTCAATATAAATTGCCATATAATATCATAAAACCCAAAATTGTCATGGTTATTCATCGTATCGCTATTATACTATCGCCATTATACTGTATTTTTGGTTTTGAATCTTAAATAATTAATTGCATGATGATATACATAATAATATATTAAATTTGTATGCCTAAATAGGCAAAACATGTTGATACCAAAAAATTGTAAAATTGACTACCACATGACTTGTACACATGTTTATGCAAATAAATCTAATCTATTCTATTCTATATGTGAAATTCTTTTCTTTACATCTTTTAATATCTAAAAATGTTTTTGGCCCACAGTTAGTGCAAATAAATCCACTGTGCCGCCGTACCTCCTGTTACCTGGCACCGACAACCACGATGGCGGTGCGCCGGCCTCTTCGCACACAACACGTTTAAGAGTTTAACTCTACCTAGAGAGCAAAATTCGACACCATATTATAATATGAATAAAGTTGCATAACATAAGAAAACTTATTAAGACTTTTTAAATTAAGGATTGCATTTATAATTTAACAAAAGTGGCAAAACTTGCTAATTAAATACTCGTAAATTAAACTTTTTACATTTAACACAAAACATTCTTGACCTTATTTAGAGATCCGTGTCAATTAAGTCCTTCTATTTCTTTGACCATTATTGTCCTATCTTGGATACGGCCCTTCTCCGCTTCGGGAGGGTATTTCGTCTACTTTTTGCGTTTGCGCAGGGTTTAGTCTTGAGTTTCCTTTGTTTTAAAGAAGATGATCTGCTCATTTGGCTCCTAAAACACTTTTGGACAGTAAAAAGATGACACCTTCAGAGAAATATAACATTTTGGTTAACAGGTGTCGTTTACGATCTCTCTTGTAATGTACAATTACCTAAGTAATTTTCATGACAATGGTACCAACGGTTTTAATTAATAAAAATGTGCACAACGTTTGACGGGATTCGTGGTCTAGTGGTTCACATAACGGACTGCCGTTCACGAGGCCGCGGGTTCGATTTCCGCATCGGACAATAATTTGTGTGTACATGTTTATAAATGTCATACAAATGTTTGTTCTGCGTCTGGGTGTTTCTATGTATTATAAGTATGTATTTACAAAAAAAAGTTGTATTTGTAGTATATCCGTATTCTGGTACCCATAACACAAGCATATAAGCTTAGTTTGGGGCCAGAGGACGTTGTGTTAAATGTCCATAAATATTTATTTATTTAACGTAATAGCCAATTAAGCGAAACACACCATAGTTGTTTCCAATTTTTAGTTAAGTTTAGGTGTGCATGTAGAATTGGTACCAGTATTAAACAAAAGTTGGTTTTCAAGTAACTGTTGTTTTGGAGGAAAATCAAGTAGTTTAGTCTACTATAAATGTTAATAAGTTGCTGCACCGTATAAGATAAAGACCTTGAATACAAAAATAAAGTTATAAACCGGTATTTAGGCAGCTCAAGGATAATACATCGCTAAAGAATGATGCAGAGCGAATAGTTTGGGTCTAGTCTGAATTCCTTTCTGGGGATTTCATTCTTTCAATTCTTTGTTCAACTAAATATTCTTTAGTTCAACAAAGAATTGATTTATGCTTATCTTACACAAACCCTTTTAGGTTGTGTAAGATAAGCACAAAATAATTATTATATTTACTACCTCTATGCTTATATTATAAAGCTGAAGAGTTTGTTTGTTTGAACACGCTAATGTCAGGAACTACTGGTCAGATTTAAAAATATCTTTCAGTGTTAAATAGTACATTTATTGAGGAAGGTTTTAGGCCAACTTCACGGTGGGAGCAATAGAAACGAGGCATCAGTGAAAAAATTTGTAGAAACGGAGAAAAATTTTGTAAATTCCACGCGTACGAAGTCGCGGGCTACAGCTAGTTAAGTATAACTTAATATGATAAAGATTAGATAAAGATAAATTTATTTGTCTCAACATGTGTACAAAAAGATGTTACATATATACAGAGCGTCTCAACATGTTCTGCCTCATTGGAGACATGCAAATTTATATGAATACTAGCTGACCCGGCAAACGTTGTTTTGCCAAACTAAAAAAAAAGTTTGAAAAATAGATGTTGGCCGATTCTCAGACCTACTGAATATGTATGTAAAATTTGAGAAGAATCGGTCAAGCCGTTTCGGAGGAGTACGGTAACTAACACTGTGACACGAGAATTTTATATATAAGACTAGCTGTCCCGGCAAACGTTGTTTTGCCATACAAATGTCAATTTAGGCTTTTGAAAAATAGATGTTGGCCGATTCTCAGAACTTCTGCATATGCATGTAAAATTTCATAAAAATCGGTCAAGCCGTTTCGGAGGAGTACGGTAACTAACACTGTGACACGTGAATTTTATATATAAGACTAGCTGACCCGGCAAACGTTGTTTTGCCATACTAAAAAAAAAAGTTTTGAAAAATAGATGTTGGCCGATTCTCAGACCTAGAGGATATGTACACAAAATTTCAGGAAAATCGGTCGAGCCGTTTCGGAGGAGTACGGTAACTAACACTGTGACACGGGAATTTTATATATTAGATATAAAACAGATAAATTAAAATAAAGTAAAATAAAAATGTCATTATTTTATTTGGAGAAAACTATTCCTCAAATGGTAAATGTCAATATTTTCACAGACATTTATTAGACAAACTAACCAATCAATACGGAACTCGAAAAACTTATGCGCGATGTAATTTATATAGTTTGAAAAATTTATGAACTCTTTTTTCCCACAATTTTAATTACATGTTTAATTATGAACGATAGTTCTTCGTATTCAACTAAAATAACTTTCTTAGAGAACTAATCTGTCCAATGAACGTTAGGAAATAAACGAAACAAGTAGAGCTTGTCAAGAGACGATGTTACGAGAGCGAATTATTTAAGACTTGTGTTGTGATCTGTGATAGATCAATGCAATAACTTGAAAAGTTACTTGGGTATTAAGGTTTTCTTGCGTTAATTACATTTCTTGTTACAATTTTGTTATTAAATAATAATAATAATATATATAATAAATAATAAATATTCACGGACATTTCACACAACGTCAAATGTAGAGAATATGGATTTATCAACAAAAAAGGAGTAAAAATTACCAACGAGAGTTTAAATGTAGCCATTGGTACCGATTCTACGTACACCACTAAACATAACACACAGGGTTTCTATTCGAGTTTTCCGTCTCTCACAGAAGATGTTATCTGTGTGCAATATCCCTTAGCTGACTTTGTTGTTGTTTGTTACCTTACTAACTTTTAACTGGGCGAAGCGATTTTAATGATTCCCATTGGCACCAGGTCAGGATCTGACAGCTATCCCTTGAGAAATCGAGGAAAACCCTCAAATTTCAAAGGCCTATGAAGTCGGTTGCACTTTTTTTCTATAAATACTAATTTATTTTCAGATAGTTTATTTGA
The DNA here is from genome assembly GCA_916999025.1 of Orgyia antiqua. NCBI lineage: Eukaryota > Metazoa > Arthropoda > Insecta > Lepidoptera > Erebidae > Orgyia > Orgyia antiqua. Next base: position 26,265,278 of record OU779868.1, read on the forward strand.
ACTATGTTTTTGCTGGCATAAAATAATTTATACTCACTAAATTCTTACTTTGTTATTTCTTCGTTACTAGCTGCTGCCCGCAGCTTCGTACGCGTGGATTTTAGAAGCAAACCTTAAGAGGATACCAAAATTCTACGTGCATTTTTTTACGTACGAAGTTTTCATTGTTTCTTTAGATTGAATGGCTAGAGCTCTAATTTTTAAGTATATGTTTTTTCAATATATAATCTAGGATCGCATAAACTCAGAAACGCGATTGAAAAAAGTTTTCTCGATAGAAGATCTTAGCGAAACAACCTCTCTCATTTTTTACTTTTTTTATTTGTCGGTCTATTATCGCGTATTAACTAATGAAATAACTTTAAAAACATAACTATTATATATAGAAACACGTAAATCAGAATTAAAATATAATTAGCAGGTTTTGAGTAAACATAAAAAATAGCCCTAATTCTTCATTTTCTATACCTACTAGCTGTGTTAATATGTACATATCGACGATAATATTGATGTAGGCCCTTAACATAGTATACAAAAAACCATCCTCTTGAACCAAAAACCACATCAAAATCCGTTGCGTAGTTTTGAAGATATAAGCTCACATAGGGACAATAAAGATATGCTTAAATCTTGTAAAAGCAACAAGGTACTTTTTATTATTTAATTTTATTTTATTACTGTTCGTAAAGTCACAAGATGATTGATATAATAATATAGTTATTTATATGGTCCACTTCATTTAACTAATTACTAAACATTTTAACCTCATTAGTCGTCCAGTTTCCGTTATTTTTTCTTTTTGTAATGGCCTTGACTCTACATAGAGAGTTGACATCAAACAAAAACACATCATCAGAATCACAGTCCCGTCGTCTCAGAAACTTACTCAATTTAGAAAAATATTCCTATAAATAGTTGGTATATCTGTTGTTCCTATACAAATAAAATATCTATAGTGTTAATGTCCGTTTTTGAACGGATTAAGATCGTATATATATATTTTGATATATTTGATAGTTTCTTAATCTCTCTCAATCCCAGTAATGTCCCACTGTTGGGCTAGCGCCCCCTTCGCTTTGGGAAGAATTTTGGTTTGCTATGCTGACCAGGCCCAGGCGTATTGTCCTAAGGTTTATATTCGAGTTTTCCGTCTCTCACAGAGGATGTTATCTGTGTAATATCCCTTAGCTAGCTTTTACAGTACTTTAGGAAGGAAATGGAGTGATGACACTTGTATTCTTAATCCGTCACCACAGGGACAATCGGGTAAACTAAGAAGATTAACTGTGCCATTAAAATTTGTTTATAGAAATGTTACTTCCAAAGTAAGTAATATTTAGTACTTATTTACATTTACATACTAAATATTACTTACTTATTACTTGTAATATTGTTGTAAAGACCGAAACGATATCCCTGAATATCCCTAGCAATGTAAACAATAAATATTGAGTGAGGATAGCTATAGGAAGACGATTTTGTAAAAGGAAGATGGCCGTTCCTCAGTTTGGCGCGAACAGGCAGGAGGGCGCGTTGTGTTGCGTTCGAAATTTAAAAATAATGCCGACTTGTATTATTAGAGGTTGCAAAAACAGTTCGGCTTTTCAAAATAAAGCACTTGGCGTTACTTTTCACAAGTAAGTTAGTTAAAATTGGCATTTCTTTTTTGTATTTTGGATATAATTTACGATATTGATTTCGGCATACAAGTAGTAAGCCGTGCGTGCGCCTCACTCGCCTATTCCCAACCCCCAGCTATAAGGACCGAGGGGTTACAGTTTTGCAGAAAATTTTATATTTTAGCTTATAATACTGTTAGCAATGTTCTTAAATTCTATGATCTTTATTGGTAAGGTGTAGTTGCTAGCTTAGTTATGGGTTCAATTTTTTATCAGATAAAAATTCATAAAGAAAACTCATGTAAGTCTTAATTTTGATTATTTTTATGTTTACCCGTTCAAGATTTATGCGAATTTGAATATCATACCTACATAGAAAACATCTGTATATACACCAATATCCGTATTCACCAAATAAAATAAAATTGGTCAAGTGCGAGTGGGACTCGCGCACGAAGGGTTCCGTACCATTATCTATGCAACATAAGGCAACGTTATTAGTATCGAGCAAGAAACGGTAAAAAAAATCAGTTTTTTGTATGGGAGCCCCCCTTAAATATTTATTTTATTTTATTTTTAGTATTTGTTGTTATAGCGGCAATAGAAATACATCATCTGTGAAAATTTCAACTCTCTAGCTATCACCGTTCTTGAGATACAGCCTGGTGACAGACGGACGGACGGACGGACGGACGGACGGACGGACGGACAGCGAAGTCTCAGTAATAGGGTTTCCGTTTTTACCCTTTGGGTACGGAACCCTAAAAATATGTTTTTATAATGGAATCGAACGCAGAACCTCAAGTGCAACCAGAATCATTACTGCCACCAACCCACAACTAAACTTTGCATACAATTAGGGGTTTATTAGGCCCACATCCATCCGTCCATCCCACACGAAGCCCGTAGGTTGCTCGCGCAACCGGAAAGACAAATTGCGTAAAATGCATTGCCCACGAGAAAAAACAGAAAAAAATACAATTATGTATACTTATTTTATCTTATATCGATACTTACAGATTTGAGACAACAACTGCCAGCCCCATAATACAAAGAGTCAATACCATTTAGCAAAATTTTTTAAAAGGGTTAATAAATTCTAAAATGATCTATGGTTTCTTTTAATATTACGATTTTAATACTTTTCTTTGAAATTATTTGAAATTTTCAGGTTTCCTACCGATATGTTTTGGAAAACGAAATGGATTAAACTTATAAGACGGAACAGAAATGACCCTGAGTGGTTGCCATCGAAGTTTAGCGTCCTTTGTTCGTCACATTTTGAAGAATGTGACCTACATTTAACTAAAGGAGGTTTACGACGTGTACAGAAAAATGCTTTGCCAGGAAGGGTACGTATTTACTTACTTAGGTTTATTTATATGTTATTCTTGATCCAGTATGGTATGTAGAATAGCGTAAAAAAGTTAGAGATAAATAAAGCCACATCCAGTATGGTATGTAGAATAGCGTAAAAAAGTTAGAGATAAATAAAGCCACATTTTCTAATTTATTTTCAAAAAAGATTAATTGTAATAGTAGAAAAGGACTTTGAACTACTTACTTAAAATAATTATTCCTTCTTATCTTTACTTCTTATAAAACAAAGTCGTAATTTTTGTATGTATGTCCCTATGTGAGCTTATATCTTCAGAAATCCGCAACGGAGCTCGATGCGGTTTTTTTTAATAGATATAATGGTTCAAGAGGATGGCTTTTTTGCATAATTTATTGGGGTTTACTGTATATTGGATGAGATATGATTAAATTTGCCAAGAAATTCGGATGCGCGCGAGCTATAAATGAAAACGCTGCCTTATCTATGTGAGGTACAACAAACTAATGTATGAAGGAATTGATTGTTACTTATAGTTCTTCAAAAAAGTCCGCGAGGGCATGTCTATCTTCTAAGGGAAACCCGTTGTACCCATAATAATGTCAAAAAAATTATCAAATTCAATAGGGTGTTTTCAAAAGCTATTTACGTGTATATAATAATATTTTTTACCAAATTAACTTAGTCAGCTTACGCAATTAATATAGATTATAACTGCTCTTTACAGCATGCAATTTAAATGAATATCTTAGGAGATATGACGTAAAAAGAATTACGCTATAAAATAAAATAAATATTCATAGACATTTTACACAACGTCCTCTGGTCCCAAGCTAAGCTTAAGGGCCTACATCAATATTATCTTATATCATCGCCGACACGTACATATTAACACAGCCAGTAGGCACAGAAAATAAAGAATTAGGCATACTTTTCCTATTTACTCAAAATCTACTAAATATATTTTAATTCTGATTTACGTGTTTCTATATATAATAGTTACCTATGTTTTTAAAGTTATTTCATTAGTTAATACGCGATAATAGACCGACAAATGAAAAAAATAAAAAATTTGAGAGGTTGTTTCGCCAAGATTTTCTATCGAGAAAACTTTTTTCAATCGCGTTTCTGAGTTTATGCGATCCTAGATCATATATTGAAAAAACATATACTTAAAAATTAGAGCTCTAGCCATTCAATCTAAAGAAACAATGAAAACTTCGTACATAGAAAAATGCACGAAGCTATTTTGGTATCCTCTTAATATGCTTGTGTTATGGGTACCAGAATACGGATATAATACATAAACTACTTTTCTTTTGTAAATACATACTTATAATACATAGTAAACACCCAGACGCAGTACAAACATTTGTATGACAATTAAAAACATCACACAAATGATTGTCCTGACCGGGAATCGAACCCGAGACCTCATGATCAGCAGTCCGTTATATAAACCACTTCACCACGAGGCCCGTCAATAATAAAAAATACTTAAGAGGATACCAAAATAGCTTCGTGCATTTTTCTATGTACGAAGTTTTCATTGTTTCTTTAGATTGAATGGCTAGAGCTCTAATTTTTAAGTATATGTTTTTTTAATATATAATCTAGGATCCCATAAACTCAGAAACGCGATTGAAAAAAGTTTTCTCGATAGAAAATCTTGGCGAAACAACCTCTCAAATTTTTTATTTTTTTCATTTGTCGGTCTATTATCGCGTATTAACTAATGAAATAACTTTAAAAACATAGGTAACTATTATGTATAGAAACACGTAAATCAGAATTAAAATATATTTAGTAGATTTTGAGTAAATAGGAAAAGTATCCCTAATTCTTCATTTTCTGTGCCTACTGGCTGTGTTAAGACGATACCAAAATAGCTTCGTGCATTTTTCTACGTACGAAGTTTTCATTGTTTCTTTAGATTGAATGGCTAGAGCTCTAATTTTTAAGTATATGTTTTTTCAATATATGATCTAGGATCGCATAAACTCAGAAACACGATTGCAAAAAGTTTTCTCGATAGAAAATCTTAGCGAAACAACCTCTCTAATTTTTTATTTTTTTCATTTGTCGGTCTATTATCGCGTATTAACTAATGAAATAACTTTAAAAACATAAGTAACTATCATATATAGAAACACGTAAATCAGAATTAAAATATATTTAGTAGATTTTGAGTAAATAGGAAAAGTATCCCTAATTCTTCATTTTCTGTGCCTACTGGCTGTGTTAATATGTACGTGTCGGCGATGATATACGATAATATTGATGTAGGCCCTTAATATGTACGTGTCGGCGATGATATACGATAATATTGATGTAGGCCCTTAAACTGTTGGCTAAGCAACGCGAACGTTTGCTCGGTCTTCTAAACATACTGTGATGTTTGGATATGTAAGGATGTTTATTGTGCTCTTGTGATTTTCATAAAACTTTCCAATGAAAAATGGAATAGAAAATGAACTTATTTTTTATTCTTTTTACCGCGGGTAACACCGTGGGGCGCAGCTAGTCTCATTATAAAACAAAGTCGTTATTTTTGTATGTATGGCCTTATGTAAGCTTATATTTTGAAAACTACGCAATTTTTTGATTTAGATTTTGATGGGTTTTTTTAATAGATAGAATGGTTTTAGAGGATGGCTTTTTGTATAAAAATATTGAATCCTAATCTATCCTATTGAACCTGACTATCTATTAAAAAAAAACCATTAAAAATTGCGTAGTTTTGAAGATATAAGCTAACATACGGACATACATAAATATCAGCTTTGTTTTATAATAAGTAAAAGTATAATATATAATTTTGCAGATCAAGCTCGTGAACTCTGAATGGTGCTTAGATGTGGAACACCCGTCAATATCAATATTTAAAACAGAACCTGGTGACTTCTGTATAACTTCTATGCAAGAGAATACTGAGGTACTTAACTATGTATTTTATTTTATAATCTTTCTAGTATGTAAGTACCTCGATGGAGACGTCTACTAGATGTTTACAACTCCACAGGTCCACTTAATTTAATTCTACGATTCAGAGGTTCAATGCCCAGGTTAAGTAGCTACAACTACAACTTTTTAACTTTTTGTAGCTACAACTTTTTCTTACAAAATTACCCGCAGAAAAATCTTAATAAAAATTTACTGATAACTTATCAAATATTAGGATTTTAACAACCAGGGGATCTACTTTTCAAAACTAATACTGTACAGTATTAATATGTTAGTTTAAGTATTTGTATGTTTGTAACGACATAAACTAAAAACTACTGGATGGATTTCGATAATTCTTTCACCATTACCATATCGATACAACATTAATAATAATTTATCCTTGAATAACATAGGCTATTTTTTTTTAAAATTAACTTTTACACTTGCAAAGCCGGGAGGGCCGCCAGGTAAAGATATATCTAATATATAAAATTTCCATGTCACAATGTTAGTTACCGTACTCCTCCGAAACGGCTTTACCGATTTTTACCAAATTTTATATGCGTATTCAGTATTCCCCCCCGAAGAGGTGGACGCGCGCGGCGGACAGGTACTCAGAGACCCGCCGCGCCAAACATGATGGGGGGACCTAATGTTCCCCCCCTCTGGCTGGGCCCCGGTTAGCGGGACCACCCCTCGCCGGGTCATGGTAAAGCTCAAGGCACCATCATGGCCCGGCAGGGTCAAGCGGAGAAAAAAAAAGTAGGTCTGAGAATCGGCTACTATCTATTTTTCAAACATGACATTTGTATGGTAAAACAACGTTTGCCGGGTCAGCTAGTTTTTGTCTATATTTAGCAGTGGCCATAGTATAAAATTTTCTAAAAATCTATTCTAATATTATAAGGTTTGTCGAACGCGCTAATCTCAGGAACCACTGGCCAGATTTAAAAAATTCGTTTAGTGTTGGATAGTAAATTTATCAAGGAAGGCCATATAAAATAACGCTGCCACCAACAGGAGAGAAGCAGTAGTAAACAAATGTTGCAAAACAGGGAAGATTCTCCAAGTTCTACGCGTACGAAGTGGCAGGCAACAGCTAGTAAATATATAATCTGTTATTGAACAAATATACATTCCTTCAACTAATTCAAGATTGATTGATTTCAGAATTCAGAGATAAAACAAGAAATCGATGAAGACTATCAATTTGATCATATACCACCTGAGACATTAGTGATTAGCTGTACTCCAAACGAAGATATGCCTGAACTAGACTCGGATGAATCAATGTTCGACAGCCCTAATGAGAATATACTCAGAAATCGTGTGAAAAGACTTCAAACGCGAGGGAAACTGCAAGCACGTAGGATCAAAACTCTTACACAACATATAAGACGTTTAAAAAGAAGTAATATGTGTTTAAAAACTATTGTAAATGATTTAAAACAGAAATTAAATATAGAGACTGGTTAGAATTCCTGTGTTTTGTTGTAATTAGGTACGTACCTAATTGTAAATTTGGTGAGAATCTATTACAGCACTTCAAAAGGTGTAACGTAGCAAATCTACCACCTATTGTAGTAGTATTTGAAGTGGGTAATGCTGGTATCATTTCCCATTAGTTTTTGCGCTGGCAACCTTTTGAGTGAACGATTGATGTCATTTCCGTTTCTCCGTCTCCTTCTGGTAGCAGAGACCTACTATAGCTCGCTCTCGCTCTCAACGGAAATCAAATTTCATAAGATTGAAGTTTCCATGATTGGCTCCTGATTGGTCGAAGGAGGCTTCGCCTTTTGGTGCCATGATGGAGGGACGAAGGGTTTTTCGGGGAAGGAGTTTTTTCGCGCTGGAGAGATGGCGCCGAACAAGATTGAAGAATAAGTTTTAAAAGTTGAGGCCGTAGTCAGGCGTCGAGCACCGATATTTAGTAGCATGTTTCTGGGATTGGTGGTGAGTTTCAACACTTCTTGATGTAGGTCCGACAAAATGGCCGTTAGCGTTTTATGAAAATAATTACTACATGATAGTTTTTTCTTTGTTACAGGGAGGGTTTATTTTAGTAGTATATTTTAGTATTATATTTTAGTATCGTATTTTAGTATCGTATTTGTTTTTATTTATTAAGTTACTAGTTGAACCTGAGTGTGGGCTGATTCCGTTGTTGGAATGATATTTCCGCAACGTGGGCATTAGTGCAACCTTTAATTCTAACGAGAGATTCGTTTTCATTTATATCACCGCAGTGATTTTAGCCCAGGTTCCTTAAAGTTATTTTATTTTAATATTTTCCCTATGGGGGTAGATTTAGTTTTGAGTCAAGGATTATGTCCTTGATAATTGGATAGGCCTCCGGTTGTGAAAGTGCAGTCGTCCAACGCCGGGTACCACCACTCTGACTTCGCGGACTTCCTTCAGCGTCACCCGGACTTACTGCATACGCCGTGGGACTTTGAGGGCTCCGTGACTGCTACGCTCTGGTGATTGCGCCCTGGAGATAACCTTGGTAGGATAACTTGCTTATTTTAATAGTTCCTCACAACGGCTGAGTTGTGTCATGTATATTTTAGTTAGTTAATATAGGTAAGCGGTTGGTCCGTTAGATATAGGTACTAAGTCTTGATAGAAAGACATATGTGTAATATCCTAATGGTATGTGTATTTAATTAGATATTAAACAGTTGAGGTGCTCACCCTGTACTACTAAGATCACTTTGTTGTTTTTCTTTATCATAATCCCATTGCCACAGAATAAGAAACAAGATGTTGTAGTCAACCTTAGGTTGGCTCCCTATATTACTGGAGAAATAAGTGCAGGTAATTTACATTAATATTCAGCTAATATATCAGTAACCGTTTTGTCCTACCTTTTGCTATTTATGTGACAGATAAATGGCCCTCTGCTATCCTCACGGGGCGAGGTAAACTAGGTAGTGACCCTTTGTTTTCCTAGCTTTCAATAAATACTTTATAATATAACACATAATTACATTATAGGAAAATTACGGTTACAAAGGCTTGACGTCAATAGTAAGTTAGTGACAGTCCAGATGCTGAATCGCCTAAAAACATTCTTTCTGAAAAACATTCAGAAGTCCGTCGGTTTCGATTCCATTAGGCTTAGTGCTCGACCGTTACCGGCCGAATGTTTCGATTCTCGTCGGAGTGCAGCCTACTATATTTCCAGACAAGGTAGTTCCGTATAATGTTGTCATGAACACATTGAAAGGCTTTACTGTGCAGTAATTATATAATAAGTCAGTCACAATCTAGATGCAGAAAACAGTCTGGAGTTTGGAGTTTACTGTTGCCTTTCTCGTTGGAGTGCATCCCGTCCTGCTGACTATCCCCTTCAGAGGCACTGTTCTTTCTGATTATTTCTTGTAAACCTTAGTTTGATCATTATCTGATAAAATTAGTATAAATATTAAAGAATATGTAATTAGTGACACTTTATTTAAATTGATCTAAATAGCGCCTGAAAGTGTAATATTGCTAGATGCGATATAAGTGTTTCACTTATTTAATGTGATAGGCGCTTAAGTTTGAAGCTCTAATCATTAAAGAGTTATGTTATACATCCTTGTGTTATCAGATCAGTGACGTAATAATATGATTTTAATTGTTCATATCCGCTGCCTTTGTGAAAGAAATAAATAGAGAGTTTATTATTATTATTGCAATAAAATATATTTAGCGCAGGAAAACTATCCTGTGATCTTGTTTTGTGAAATGTCATATTAGGTATATCTATCGACTCTACCTGTGCCTACTGTCGTGAATGGGATACTATAATAGCAACCCTACTATAGTGATAAAGAGAGCTGTTGTCCGTGACTCTATTCGTGACGAATTTGGAATCAAAATCCGGGTTTTAGGTCTAAAAAGTACCCCATATCCCTACTTTCAAGTACAAGATCAAGTATGTAGCAGTTACAACCGTCGTGATGAAGGTAGGAAGTATATTAAGAAAGTTAAGTCGTAGCAAATGGCGCTCTATAGCCTCTGCTTACACTCACGGGAAAAGGTGTGACGGTATGATAATGATATCCTTTCTGAAGCTCTAAATTATCAGTGTACTGTGTAATTTAAATAAGTTTTATAATTTTAGTGTTAAACAACGACAGACAGACATAGTTAACTTCGCATTTTTTATAATTACGAATTTTATGTATTAGCTATTCAAAAGATTTCATAACGATTTTCTATATTTTATAAATAGCAACAACAAATATTAGTTATATGCAAATTATCGGAGAGAGTTATGAAGATTACCTAGTATTTAAATATGCACCATAACAACTTGATTATTTTTAGTATAAGTAGATAAGCACATTAAATAATGAATGAATGGTTTGTAGGCAGAATATATAGCATAGATTTTTTCTTAATCTTTATCTTTACTTATTATAAAACTAAGTCGTTATTTTTTGTATGTATGTCCCTATGTAACCTTATATCTTCAAAACTAGGCGTTACAGTTTGATGCTGTTTTCTTTAATAGATAGAGTTGTTCAAGAGGATGTTTTTTTTAATAATTTGTTAGGGTTTGGTTTTTAAATACCATGCGTATGAAGTTGCTGGCAACAGCAAATTAATTATAACAAAAAGTATTCAAATCAAATTTTTATGTCATGTACAGAAATAACAAAAAATATAATAAAGTTGAGACAGATTTCAACGCGTTGTTCCTCGTGTTCCTATAGTCACCTTTCAGCTCCAGCAAGTACGCAAGTGAAACTGTGGGGCATATACAACGTGTTGCAGAAAGGTGTAGTCATAATTTAAATTTGCATTAGATAGGCCTTAAATATTATAAATATTATAGTTACACATAGAAAAATACAGTTGGTAAGTTTTTTTTGTTTATTGCCTACTATTAAATAACTACTAGAAACGCATCAATTATGAGATGTTTACGATTTATTGAATGCGATTGAACCTTACGATAAAAGATGAGCTCATAGTAGTGTTGTATTTGAAAAAGATCGATTAATTTAATAAATTAATTAAACTTTTATGAACACATAAAAGTCATAATATAACTAGTATTTGTAATTTCATCCATGCCTAGTGCCTAATCACCGGCCATGTGTAACGATGGTCAAATATGACTACACCTTTCTGAAACACGTTGTATAGTAATTTATAAGATTAAAAAGAATTTACAAGTAAATTTAAAAAAAATTGGTCAAGTGCGAGTCGGACTCGCGCACGAAGGGATCCCTACCATTATCTATGCAACATTAGGCAACGTTATTAGTATCGAGCAAGAAACGGTAAAAAAATCATGTTTGTTGTATGGGAGCCCCCCTTAAATATTTATTTTATTTTATTTTTAGTATTTGTTGTTATAGCGGCAATAGAAATACATCATCTGTGAAATTTTCAACTGTCTAGCTATCACCGTTCTTGAGATACAGCCTGGTGACAGACGGACGGACGGACGGACGGACGGACAGCGAAGTCTCAGTAATAGGGTCCCGTTTTTACCCTTTGGGTACGGAACCCTAAAAATGAAAACAACTACCTATTGATGTATTTATAATTTTTTTTTTTTTATTTATTTGGGACTTCGAACTACTATGAGTTCATGTCAACCCCGTAAATGGTATTAAATACCTAATTACAATTTTAATTTTTTTAAACTATTGTATACCTATATAAACTTATAAACTAACTTACATTTATCACTGGTAGCATCAGACAATACAACTTGAAATAAACCTACATCATAGCATTTAATTTATGTATTTATTAATTTCTATTTCATTGCTATTTCATTGTGCATATTAATTAAAATATTTATGGTTTTATTCATAATGACTTATCGGAGGTTTAATCGGAGAGATAATAAACGTTTTAGCGTAAAAAGACTATTATGAATAACAAGTTTTGACAATTTTCGTGAACCGATTTTAGCCAACTTTTAAACCTCCGATAAGTCATTATGAATAAGACCATTAGTCTATAATAAACTGCTTTTTAATGCAGAAAGTTGAGTTAACATTGCCGAATTGTGTTATTGACACTATCATTTTTCATTTTTTATTTGTGACTAGCTGTTGCCCTCGACTCCGTCCGCGTAAAATTTAGGAAACTTTCCCCGTTTTTGCAACATTTTTAACTACTGCTTGAGTGAGAGTATTATACACGTAAGAGTAAACAAATATAATCAGAATGCTCCGAACTGCTAAGCTATCAGGAGTTACACGTGTTATTGTGAGTCAACCATAAAATATAGATATATGCTGTTGCGGGATATTTTTTAGACAATTTTATGTAGAATATTTCTGTCATACATGATTTCTATGTAACTTTAACCATTAAGGCTACACACGCGACGGAAGCTTAAAAAATGGAGTAACTTCTCCCGTTTTCCCAACATTTCCCTTCTCTACTCTGCTCCTATTGATTGTAGCGTGATGAAAAGTATACTATAACCTGCCCAGGAGTATGATGAATAATTGTACCAAGTTTCGTTAAAATCCGTCCAGTAGTTTTTTTTTCTATAAGGAACATACAGACGGACAGACAGACAGACAGACAGATAAAAATTTTACTGATTGCATTTTTGGCATCAGTATCGATCACTAATCACCCCCTGCTAGTTATTTTCAAAATATATTTCATGTACGGAATTGACCTCTCTACAGATTTATTATAAGTATAGATAAGTTTAGTTATGCACCTGGAACCGGTACCATTGTTGATTGTTAAGTGTCTCTCTCTCTTCAGCTCATTTACGTCCCACTGTTGGGCACAGGCCTCCTCCACTTTGGGAGGCGATTATGGTCTACTGTGCCGCGCTGACCAGGCGTGTTGGCACAGGGTTTATTTTCGAGTTTTCCGTCTCTCACAGAGGGTGTTATCTGTGCGCAATATAGGGATATTGCGCACAGATAACACCCTCTGTGAGAGACGGAAAACTAGCTGACTTTTACAGCACCCTTGGGAGGAGATGGGGTGGTGACACTTGTATTCTTAATCCGTCACCACACGGAGCGTTAAGTGTCTAAGTGAATGTAATGTTAAATATACCTATTATATTTACTTGTATTTAGACAGGAAGGAATACAAATTAGCTGACGTATCGGACGCTACTCGACACATTTTACTTCATTATTCAATTGAAATCAATTGATGACAACACAATACCAGTACTGCTTGTAATACAGTCAGCGTCGGTGCTATTTGGATTAAATTACAATAATAATATCGAAAAAGTATTATTTACTTACGTAGTTTCATAATTGATTTGTACACAAGGATTTTACAACAAGCTCTACAAGCTGGTAAGGTAATTTAATTTAGAAATTACAACCTAATGCTTACGATTTTGGTTATTTAGCCCTCTCCCCCCAAATATACATCAAATCTTAACAAATTGTACAAAATAGTCATCCTCTTAAATCAATCTATCTATTAAAAAACCGCATAATTATTCGTGGTATTTATTCATATTATTCCGCTTCGTGGTCTAGTGATTCACGTAACGGACTGCCGATGAGGTCTCGGGATCGATTCCCGCTCGGGACAATCATTTGTGTGATGTTTATATTTGTCATATAAATGTTTGTACTGCGTCTGGGTGTTTCTATGTATTATAAGTATGTACATATTTACAAAAGAAAAGTAGTATAATGTATTATATCCGTATTGTGGTACCCATAACACAAGCATAATAATATAAGCTTAGCTTGGGACCAGAGGACGTTGTGTGAAATGTCCATAAAAAGAAACAAGAAACAAGCATCAAAATCTGTTGCGTAGTTTTGAAGATTTAAGCTCACATAGAAACATACAAAAATAACGACCCTGTAGTGTAATAAAATAACTAGGAATATTATTATTTCAATAGCGAATTAATGGACAAATGATGAATTCAGTTGAATAAGCAATTTCGAAAAGGTCACATACTATAAAATGTTTACTGTTCAGAAAATAAAAAAAATAACTGATTATTATCGAGGTATATATATATATTTTTTTTACTTGATTACTATCAAGCTGATTTTCCGTGAGTAGCTTTATTATGACGAGACGCCCAATAATTTTCTATTCCAAAATCTCGATTGTGGTAGCTAACAGAGATAGCAAGGATAAAATATCGTACTACCCGTAAAAAAAGATATATATATTAAATAAGACGAGTAAAAGAGACAAAACATTTTGTAGATAACGGCCATAATTTCGAAAATTTCGTATCTACGACAGTAGCTATTATGTAGCCAAATAATTATTAAAGTTTATCAAATGACAAGCTGTTGGTCGCGAGTTCGTATGCGTTTAATGTAGAAAACAAATGATACTTAAGAGGATACCAAAATAGCTTCGTGCATTTTTCTATGTACGAAGTTTTCATTGTTTCTTTAGATTGAATGGCTAGAGCTCTAATTTTTAAGTATATGTTTTTTCAATATATGATCTAGGATCGCATAAACTCAGAAACGCGATTGCAAAAAGTTTTCTCGATAGAAAATCTTAGCGAAACAACGTCTCTAATTTTTTTTTTTTCATTTATCGGTCAATTATCGCGTATTAACTTATGAAATAACTTTAAAAACATAAGTAACTATTATATATAGAAACACGTAAATCAGAATTAAAATATATTTAGTAGATTTTGAGTAAATAGGAAAAGTATCCCTAATTCTTCATTTTCTGTGCCTACTGGCTGTGTTAATATGTACGTGTCGGCGATGATATACGATAATATTGATGTAGGCCCTTAATTATAAACCACTAACGCAGCACACGTAACAGAAGAATATGGATAATTTTCCCCGTTTCTTCGACATTATTCCCGGATGCTTCACTCTTATTGGCCGCAGCGTGATGTTATATAGCCTTCTTCGATAAATTTTCTGTACAGCACTGAAAGAATTTTTGAAAACTGACCAGTTAATAAATAAATATATGTATAATAAATATTCTTGGACATTTCACACAACGTCCTCTGGTCCCAAGCCAAGCTTATATGCTTGGGTTATGGGTACCAAAATAGGAAATACTACATATACTACTTTTTTTTGTAAATACATACTTATAATACATAGAAACACTCAGACGCAGAATAGACATTTGTATGACATTAATAAAGATCACACAAATGATTGACCCTAGCGGAAATCGAACCCGCGATCAGTGGTTAATTATTTCGTTCAAACAAACAAACAAACTCTCAGCTTTATCATATTAATATAGATAGATGTACTGCTTATTTTAAGATAAGATAAGCAATATGTTATGTTATTATCATCTATAGGTTAATCAAGGTTTATTTTTAAACTGAGAAACATGTTAAAGTAAGCAATTATTTTATTAAAACTATTATCATATCTATTATTTTATTAATCACGAAAAATAATGTCGATTTAGATTTTGAGCATATCCGATACACATTTTTAACCGGATTTTTAAAAAAAGAGGATGTTCTCAATTCGTCGGTATGTTTTTAGGGTTCCGTACCCAAAGGGTAAAAACGGGACCCTATTACTGAGACTTCGCTGTCCGTCCGTCCGTCCGTCCGTCTGTCACCAGGCTGTATCTCAAGAACGGTGATAGCTAGAGAGTTGAAATTTTCACAGATGATGTATTTCTATTGCCGCTATAACAACAAATACTAAAAATAAAATAAAATAAATATTTAAGGGGGGCTCCCATACAACAAACATGATTCTTAGGGTTCCGTACCCAAAGGGTAAAAACGGGACCCTATTACTGAGACTTCGCTGTCCGTCCGTCCGTCCGTCCGTCCGTCCGTCTGTCACCAGGCTGTATCTCAAGAACGGTGATAGCTAGAGAGTTGAAATTTTCACAGATGATGTATTTCTATTGCCGCTATAACAACAAATACTAAAAATAAAATAAAATAAATATTTAAGGGGGGCTCCCATACAACAAACATGATTTTTAGGGTTCCGTACCCAGTATCTCAAGAACGGTGATAGCTAGACAGTTGAAATTTTCACAGATGATGTATTTCTATTGCCGCTATAACAACAAATACTAAAAATAAAATAAAATAAATATTTAAGGGGGGCTCCCATACAACAAACATGATTTTTTTACCGTTTCTTGCTCGATACTAATAACGTTGCCTTATGTTGCATAGATAATGGTACGGAACCCTTCGTGCGCGAGTCCGACTCGCACTTGACCAATTATTTTTTTTTACCGTTTCTTGCTCGATACTAATAACGTTGCCTTATGTTGCATAGATAATGATACGGAACCCTTCGTGCGCGAGTCCGACTCGCACTTGACCAATTTTTTATGTTTGTTAACACAAGCATAATAAGCTTAGCTTGGGACCAGAGGACGTTGTGTGAAATGTCCATGCTTAATTATTTATATAAGTACCTCTTTATTCTACGTTCATATTATTCTATATTCATTAACTTTTTTTAAATTTTCATTAGTCTATCAATAATTATGACGCGTGTTGTCAATATTTTTACTAAGTATTCTGGTATTCTGTTATTTTATAAGTTTATACATATTTTATATTATTTTCATGCTTTTTTTATTTACTGAATGCTTACGATGCGATGGTAGACCACTGGCATTAGTTTTGTGAATATAAATACCACAAACAAATGATTATTAACAAAATTTGTAAAATTTGGTACTTTGAACCCTTTTTAATCCTTTTTATACCCTTACGCGTAGACATTGTGCCCTTACGTAATGAATGTATTTTACGCACAAGAATTTACGGAATCTTGAATTCAACGTAAGTGCTACAACAGTAATACATAGTTTGAATGATTTGTATGTACAAGTTTAAATCTAAATTAATATTGTAGGGAAAAAGAAATAAGGGCACTTTGGGAGGGATTTATTGTCTAAATTAACTAAATTTGACGGGCCTCGTGGTGTAGTCGTTCATATAACGGACTGCCGATCATGGGGTCTCGGGTTCGATTCCCGGTCAGGACAATCTATGTGTGATGTTATAATTGTCATACAAATGTTTGTACTGCGTCTGGGTGTTTACTATGTATTATAAGTATGTATTTACAAAAGAAAAGTAGTTTATGTATTATATCCGTATTCTGGTACCCATAACACAAGCATATAAGCTTAGCTTGGGACCAAAGGACGTTGTGTGAAATGTCCATGAATATTTATTTATATTATTTATTTAAAAATTCGCCACTAAGCAATCAGCTATTGCATTTGTTTGTAATAACACTGAATAACTGATTGCTTAGTGGCGAATATTATCAAGTTTGGTAGTCTATTGTTAATTTTTTGAGGTTATAATGTGTCATTGAGCTACCATTGTGACACAAGTCATTTACCGGACTTGGGCACTAGGCGTGTGGGCACAGGATTTATTTTTGAGTGTTAAGTCTCTCATAGAGGATGTTATCTTTATATATTATCCCTTAGCTGGCTCTTACAGCACCCTAGGGAGGACAAGGGGTGGTGACACTTGTATTATTTATCCGGGACTTTTTAGTTAGGTACCTATTGTCAACAGGTACAATATAAGAGGAACAAAAAATGAATTTTCTTAAGGATCTATTACGACGATCTCTACAGAAACATCCAATCCTTACAAATGCTGGTGTTTATATGTCATTTTACACGGCAGCTGAATTCTCACAGCAAACAGTAAGAAGAATTCAATCGGTAAGTAATAAAAATACATAGCGGTACCAATTCTGTATGCACAACTAAACTTAACTAACAAATGAAAACAACTATGGTGTATTTTGATTAATTGGCTATTTCGTTGTGCACATTTTTATTAATCTAAATCGTTATGGTCTTATTCATAATGACTTATCGGAGGTTTAAACGGAGATTTTATCGGAGAGATAATCAACGTTTAAAAAGACTGACAAGTTTTGACAATTTTCGCGAACCTATTTTAGCGAACTTTAAAAACTCCGATAAGTCAATAAGAATAAGACCATTAGTCTATATTATACAGATTTTCTTATAAAAAAGTTCGGCTAATATTGCCGAAAATTATTTATTTAATTTTAATATTTTAGTTAAGTTCTAGTTGTGCACGTAGAATCGGTACCAGTATCACTTTTTTAACACACCAAAGGAAGTGTTAGTATAAAAATAAATTCAATTAAAAGTAAGTGTAATTTTTACATCTGTTAATTTAAAATTCGTCCATTTTTGTAACAAAAAGATATATGGCAGCGGTGGGATTCGAACCCACGCCTCCGAAGAGACTGGTGCCTTAAACCAGCGCCTTAGACCGCTCGGCCACGCTACCGATAGACGCAGTGTTTGAAATACGTGCTTATATACTAATGAAAAATTATGTATGTAGTATGTATGTATTACATAATAAATATTGTATCTATTTCAGTCTCAAAAAACGGACTATGATTTTCCAGCAATGGCCCGGGTTACATTGGTGGGTGGAACACTATACGCACCGACTCTTTATGTTTGGTATGTATTAGGCATAATATTAATACGCCTTCACAACATAAATAATAGATTATCAGCTAACTTTTATGAAATTAGCTATTGCCCGCGCATTTGTATAGAAATAAGAAAATTTGACCCGATTTTGTAACAATTTTCACTGATGCTTTGCTCCTAATACTTGTAGCGTGATGTTATTTTATAGCCTATAGCCTTCCTCGATATAATAATATGTACTATCGAACACTGAAAGAATTTTTTTAAATCGAACTCCCGGTTCCCGAGATTAGCGCGTCCAAACAAACAAACAAACTCTTCAGATTTATAATATTAGTTTAAAAGTATGTATTAGTATTGTACATCTTACAAATTATTTTCTTCAATTATCTTTTCAAAACAGATTTTTTTAAATTCTCTTTTAGGTATAAATATCTTGACAAGAAATTCGTAGGAACCGCTATGAAAACTGTGTTAACTAAAGTAGCAGCTGACCAGTTTCTTATGTCACCTATATTGCTGTTTGGATTCTATACCGGTAGGTACGAGTATCTTTCTGGTACGTCTTGTGGCGGCTTAAGAATACAAGTGTCGTCACCCCTTTTCCTTCACAGGGTGCTGTAAAAGTTAGCTAAGGAATATAGTACACAGATCATTCGCTGTGAGAGACGAAAAATAAACTCTGCCACACGCTTGGTCAGCATGACACAGTAGACCATAATCTCTCCCAAAGTGGAGGAAGCCTGTGCCCAATATTGCGACGTGAATGGGCTGGAGAGAGTGAGAGATAAATATATTTTTCTTACCCCATAAAAGTCTTAGGCAAGACTCTACTATAATATTTTTACTTATTATAAAACAAAGTCGTTATGATTGTATGTATATCACTATGTGATCTTTAAAAGTACGCAAAGGATTTTGATGCCTTTTTTAACAGAAGTGATTCATGACGTAGAGTTTGTATATTTGTTAAGGTTTGGTGTATATTGAGGGGCTCAATAACTATTAACGCGTATGAAACTGTGTATATGAAGACTCTGGCTTGGTTCATGTAGCTTATAGCTAGGAAATATGCTTTGTATTCTTAATCTGTCATCACACGGAGGGAGGATTAAGAATACAAGTGTCACTACCCCATCTCTTCCCAAGGGTCAGTCCCAAGTCAGTTAAGGGATATTGCACACAGATACGAGAGACGGAAAACTCGAAAATAAACCCTGTGCCAACACGCCTGGTCAGCGCGGCACAGTAGACCATAATCCTTCAAAAGTGGAGGAGGCCCGTGCCCAATAGTGGGACGTAAATAAACTGGAGAGGGAAGAGGCGTAATATGCTTTAAGTGTACAATTTAGTTTCAATGTTTCCATCTCTTCCTTTACCTAATTGATTTTCATAGTCTACTATTATTACATGGGACTAAAGGCCGTTGTATAAAATATTCCGTAAATATTTATTTACGCATTTTTCAGCAATGGCAATTTTGGAAAGAAGAAAAGACCTCTTCGAAGAGATGCGAGAGAAATACATGATGACTTTCTTAGCAAATCAGCTGTTTTGGATTCCTGGACAATGTATCAACTTTTATTTTGTACCGAGTCATTTACGTGTTGTATACGTTGCGTGTGTATCGTTCATTTGGATTAATATAATATGTTATATTAAAAGGCAAAAATTAAAGAGCGAAGTTAATGAATTGAGTTACAAAATTGAATAATAACTAAAAGATAATGTAAATTTTATGTAGTATAATATTTTCTAAAACTTGCGTGACTCATTTGTTTAAATAAAACTACTTTTTACGGATTTAGACGCGTGTATTTGTATTACAAATATACGCGTCTAAATCCGTAAAAAGCAGTTTTACTTTTATGGAGTAGTTGATAATTTGATTCATTTACACTTTTACCCTTGAAAAATACGATGTGTATCTGTATTTTATTGATAGTTTGCCATTATCTTTCAATGGTAAGTACCAATTTTACGTGCACCCTAGACTTAACTAAAAATTGAAAACAACTACCTATGGCCTTAATGGCCTATTTCGTTGTGGAATTTTTTTATTAATTTAAATCGTTAGTCTATAATATACAGATTGTTTAATGAAAAAGTTGTGTTAACATTGCCGAATTGTGTTATTGACACTATCAGTTTTCATTTTTTAGTTAAGTTTAGTTGTTGTAGAATCGGTATCAATGTTTTAAAAATATTCCTCCCAAAGTGAAGTAAACACATGATGCCTAATGATGTTTAAAATAAACATTATTATTAAGTCTTATAAACCTACGTTTTAAATAAGAAAATCCAATTCAAAGATTTTATTACTTACTTGAAATGAATCGACTTATTTGTAGGTTTCATAATCGCGGGATGCTCGATAATTGTCATCGTATTATTTGTAATATTATTTACTAGTTTTCTTATCAATATACATTGATTATAACACATACCTGTCTTTCCTGTTTATGTTTTTTCAATTAGAACAGTGTATAATCAAGAGCAGTTTAATAAAAAAATAATTCAAAGAAAACCATTTTTTACGGAATTAGACGCGTACATTTGTTTTAAAGTATAGCCATGACGTTTCGAAGACTTCAATCAACATGATTACGGGTGGGATTGTTTTGTGTTGCAAAAAGTGCTTTTATTTGAATAGATAATTAATAAATGTATTAGAAAATATTATGTGAAAGGGTTTTTCAATTTTATATTTCAGTATCTATTTGTTTCTAAAGGGTAGCTATAGTTAGAATACTTAGAATGTTATTCATGCGTGGCGAGTTTAAATTATCTAAAAAGACTCTTCGCCTTTCTCTTCAATTTAATCTGCGTCTATAATATCTACTAAATATGCTATAATATTATAAAGCTGAAGAATTTGTTTGTTAGTCTGTTTGTTTGAACGCGCTAATCTCAGAAACCACACTGGTCCGATTTGAAAAATTCTTTTAGTGTTGAATCTCTTCTCCCGCCCAATTACGTCCCACTGTTGGGCACGGGCCTCCTCCACTTTGGAGGGATTATGGTCTACTGTGCCGCGCTGACCAGGCGTGTCGGCACAGGGTCTGTTTTCAAGTTTTCCGTCTCTCACAGAGGATGTTATCTGTGTGCAATATCCCTTAGCTGACTTATACAGCACCCTTGGGAGGAGATGGGGTGGTGACACTTGTATTCTTAATCAGTCACCACACGAAGAAGTGCTAGTGTTTAGTGTTGAATAGTACATTTTTATCCAGGAAGGTTATCTTTATATATATAAATCTTATGTACGTGTGTTTATAATTAAACTCCTCCTAAGCGGCTGGACCGATTTTGATGAAATTTGTTGTGTGTATTCAAGGGGGTTTGAGGATGGTTTAGATTCACAATTGGCAGGACCGATTTTGATGACATTTTTTGTTTTTGATTTTTACACAGAATGTATGGCAAAACAACGTTTGCCGGGGCAGCTAGTAGGTTATATAACATGACGCTGCGACTAATAGGAGTAAAGCATCAGTAAAAAACGTTGCGAAATTGAGAAATATTTTCTAAATTCCACGCGTACGAAGATATAGGCAACAACCAGTTATAAATATAGTAAAAAAATGTAAATGAAACATTTTTTAGTATAAATTTATATCTTTGAAGTAGTTTTACGTCGTTTACACACTAATTATGTAGTGTCATAAGAGGAATAGTTATTTGTTATTTCTTGTAAGTATGATACAAATATAATGTATTAAACAAAATAAAACTATTTTCTATTGTTAATTATTAACCTAGTTATATAATACCCGTATATTACAAAAAAGTTAGAGCTTCAAATACTACTTCCAAATAACTTGTCCAGGTAATAGTTCTTGAATAATAGTTTTCAGTCGCAAAT
The DNA here is from genome assembly GCA_916999025.1 of Orgyia antiqua. NCBI lineage: Eukaryota > Metazoa > Arthropoda > Insecta > Lepidoptera > Erebidae > Orgyia > Orgyia antiqua. Next base: position 26,287,446 of record OU779868.1, read on the forward strand.
TCTCAAGGAATAAAAGATTGCATTTGCGTATCTAAAAAGAAAGCGTGTTATATTTTATTACAGTTTTACAGGACCTAATTGATTAATTTAGAACAGACTTGTTACCTGTGCTTGCTACTTATCTCTACTAATATTATAAATGCGAAAGTAACTCTGTCTGTCTGTTACGCTTTCTCGCTTAAACCTCTCAACCGATTTTGATGAAATTTGGCACAGACAATCTTTAGACCCTGAGAAAGGACATAGGCTTATGGCGTATATGTCGTGTGTCGTCGGTTAGAGGATAAAATTAAATACGTCCGGACTTGAATGGCGTTTATTTGCGACTCAATGTATTTGATATAGTAATAGCTTAAGTATATAGGTAAGGAGAACAATCATTTCTATATATTCCTAATACTGCTGACACGCATAGTGTTGCATACAATGAATCCATACATAATATATTTGTATATAATAAATTATATTAGGCGGCGAGCAAACAATACATACTGTAATAAATATATTTGTATATAATAACTTAGGTGGCTAGCACAATGGTCTTTATGCATTCGTAGGCCTGTTGACATACGTCTACTTGCAAACAATGAAATCAGTATATCAGTATATTGTGTCCCTACTGGCTATCTTTTATTGCTAAAAAAATTTTCCAAATTCCACGCGGCTGGAGTCGCGGGCAACAGCTAGTTTTTTTATCTATTATAGCCAAAACGCGATCACCACGGGCTTGACATAAATCCACGACATCGGAATATAGAACAACGCAACAGTATTCACTTTTTCTGCTACAATAATTTAATTCTTTTGGTTTTTACCGTGTTGTGACGGATTAAGACTACCAGTGTCACCACCCCTTTTCTTCCAGATAGTGCTGTAAATGCTAGCTAATGGATATTGTACACAGATAACATCCTCTGTAAGAAACTGAACGAAATGACTCAGTCAGTCAGCGCGGGATAGTAGAACATAATCCCTCCCAAAGTGAAGGAGACCCGTGCCCAACAGTGAGCCGTTGGTGGGCTGGAGAAAAGAGAGAATTTTATCGTTCGGGTATGTCGACACAAACATAATAACCATTATGGCTTATTTAGAACCACAAGCTATTAAATAAAATATCCGTAAATATTTATCATAATTACCTATGTACATTATGTACAACCTCCGGGCATGTATGACCAGATGTATTGTGTAGATGAAGCCAAGGAAGTGTGTTTGGATCGTAGAATATGGCACTCTGCGTCTCTGCCTACCCCCAAGGGAAAAAGGCTTGATGTTATGATGATGATTTATCTATGTAATCTTCCTGTATGTACGTACTTCAAGGTACTGTAAAACTTCGTCTTTACATTAATTTATAATAATAATTTAAAACACATTTAATTACTTTGTTATATTTTTTATAATAAAGAAAAACTATTTTACAATCATTTTTCCAACATCCTCTCTTCATGTCTATTTCTAATCTCCATAAAATTCTTTTTTCTTATTTTCAAATTTTAAATTTTTTATTCTTTTTTTTTAAAAATAAATCTTAAGTGGCCTGTATCATTGAATAGGTTATATTCAATGATCACAACCTTTACATTCTCCCCCCCTTAGAGGATAAAAAAAAAATTTTTTTTCCAAAAAAAAAAAAATTTTTTTTTTCTAAGTTACAAAATACTGGACACCCTACCTAAGGTTGGAAAGCATGATAACAAACTAGAATGAACCAGATTAGATCCAGCTAGGATCTAGCTTTTCGAAGCAATACATTTCGAAAAACTTGAAAAGCAAAAAACCAACCAAAAATTGCCTTTCTAATCTTAGTTATCCGAACCACACTAACTACGATGCCCTTATATCATATCACTCTTTTCATAAAATATTAAACTACTTCATCTTTAAAATTGATTTATCCAATAATAAACTAAAAAAAAAAAAAAAAAAAAAAAAAAAAAAAATAAATCTTAAGTGGCCTGTATCATTGAATAGGTTATATTCAATGATCACAACCTTTACATTCTATTATCAATATACACCATAACCCCTTTGAATTTTAAGTCTCCCAAAACTTTATCCATCATGCGTTGGAATACCGCCTGACTCGTGGCTAGTCCAAACGGCACCACATTAAATTCATATAATCCTGTCGATGTTACAAAGGCTGTCTTGTGCCTCCCATTGGTAATTTCCGTCTGCCAATAGCCTGAGTTTAAATCTAACTCTGCAAAATAACGCGCCCCCGCTAAATTATCTACTATATCGTCTATCCTCGGGATAGGATAATTATCACGCTGAATCTTTTTATTTAATTTTCGGTAATCTACACAAAAACGCCATGTATTATCCGCTTTCTTAATTAATACTACAGGTGACGCATAGGAGCTAGAGGACTCACTTATTACCCCTAATTTCAACATTTCTTCCACCTGTTTATCAATAATATCACGCTGCGTCGCCGAAACCCGATAAGGATAACTCCGCACCGGCTCTTCATCCTTCGTTTCGATCAACACAGGCACCACCGCCGATCTACCCAACTGTTCAGTAGAAAAAGCAAACCTATCCCTATTACTTTTCAACAATGACATTAAGCTTTGTTTTTTACTCTTTTCTAACATATTATTTATTATAAAACTTTCATTTTCTATTTTGACAGACACCTCATACTCATTTACTAAATTAGAAAAATAACAACTATCCTCTTTCGTAAACTCCTTTACCTTACAACAAACTTTTTCCTGCGGTTGCTTAATAATTTTTTGTATCTCATCTATCGCAGACACAAACCTAATCCTTCCCTGTCCGAATGACACACAATGACTACTAAAATCAATACACATTTTATTCTTTAATAAAAAATCTTGCCCCAATATAACATTACAGCTTAAATCTTTAATCACTAAAAACTCGTGTTGAAATAAAAAACTTTCTAGAGCGAACATCACATCGCATCGCCCTAAAACCTTCAATGCGTTTCCATTTACTGCTTTCACACACATATTTTCTATACTATTACATTCCATTCTCATATCATTCAACAACGACTGGCTGATGCACGAAACTGAAGCACCGGAATCTGCCAAAGCCACATCTTTTACTAAATTTGTACTGAATTTAACTAGGGGTCTAACCTGCATATTCAATTTTTCCGTAGACTGCATCTCAACATCCATAATATGTGTCTGTAGAAGGCCTGATCCCCTATCCGCCACCTCGCTGAACTGGACCTTCCTCAGTTCTGGCGAGTGGGAAAATTCGGCTGTGACCGTGTGTTCCTAAAATCAGAACGTAAATTATAGTTATGTCTATTATATTGAGGAGATGAAGCTGCATCTTGTATCTGACGACGACCCCTTATATCTTGTGACGGGCTGGATATGGGCGACGAGAACGGTGTGGGTGCACGACGCTCATTTACGAAATTCGTTACTAGTGCCCTAGGGTTGAGCTCTAGTTGTAGCGTGTCCTTCTCTCTGCTACAATACAATTTTTCCACTTGCCGGATCACATCCTTTAACACTACTTTCGTCGGTAAATAAGAAGTCGATAGTCTACTCTTATGGAAAGGGTTCAATGCCCCTATAAATTTAATAATAAACGTTTTGTCATCCGCAATCTTCGCCTTCCTAGCGATTTCATTTAAATAATAATAAAATTCCGACAGACTTTTACGATTTTGACGAGCGTTATAGAACAATTCTTGGTAATTTACTTCTTGAAACTCTTCCCTTAGTCTATCAAATACCTCCTGCACGCTTTTGCACGTGTCTTTAATGCCCCGGAAGAAAAGTAAGGCGTTACCCCTTAAAAATGAGGGCAATAGTGATAATTTTTCTTCTTCAGACGAGCATCTCTTGAAAGTTATTAAAGCGTAAAACATTTCTTCGAATTCATCTAAGCACTCCTGTGCGCAACCACCGAAAGTTATCGTGGCTAGTTCCATCTTAGTTATAAATAATTTATAAAAATTTAATAAAAAGATACGGCTACTTCTCTGATAATTAATATTTATCCTGTGTCGACCCTTTGCTCGTCAACACATCCCTGGGCGTAGGAGCTGGTTTACCAATCGGGCCGCTATACCCGGCGCGCCTCCACCATTTGTAGAACTTCTTCTTTATATTAATTTATAATAATAATTTAAAACACATTTAATTACTTTGTTATATTTTTTATAATAAAGAAAAACTATTTTACAATCATTTTTCCAACATCCTCTCTTCATGTCTATTTCTAATCTCCATAAAATTCTTTTTTCTTATTTTCAAATTTTAAATTTTTTATTCTTTTTTTTTAAAAATAAATCTTAAGTGGCCTGTATCATTGAATAGGTTATATTCAATGATCACAACCTTTACAGTACTCACCTCATAAAGCAACAACGCTGCATCAGAGCTTCGTTCAGCTGACATACAGTAAGATAGTTTGGCGTCAAAACTTAGCTGTTCTCTGACAGTCACGTTAACTACGTCATGCAATATATCCTTCATATGGTTCATTCTCTGCTGATACAGTCCTTTCTGCAACACATCTGCTCATGGCTTAGAGAGACATCGAATATTGCAATATTTACGGCATCCCTACAGGCATATAGCCCAGGTAGCAGTAGCAATAAATGCTAAAGGCCCCACGCCATAATAAGAGGAAGAAATTCTCGTAATTCGAATTAAGAGCAAAACAAAGGCCAGTAAAGCAATCATACGCCCCTTCATAGAATCTGCTGTCACTGGTTATCTATCATTGTGACGAAAGGTTATGAATGCATGTCAGCTCAAGAATAATGTTAGTTGATAATATTCTCCGTGAGAGACGGAAAACTGAATCCATTGCCAATACGTCTGGTGAGCGAAGCATATTAGACCAAATACCCTCCCAAAATGGAGGAAGCGAGAGAGAGATTTAACAGGTTGGGAATGTACTAAGGAGTCATTGGTCTAAGTGAATATAAATCTTACGTACTAGCGTCTGCGTCTTGCGTCTAAGTGCCAGATACTTTTCTCCGACAGTAAGAAGTGATCTGTGCGCATGCGCTAACTGTGCATAGATAAGATTAGCTCGCTGCTGCCACTGCGCCAATCTCATGTTACGGATGCTTAATGCACTACATTGTACGTCATATCCTTGTAACAAAGCATCGTAACGTTTTGATAGTTCTTCAAACCTTATAACAGAAATTAATAGGAAAACAAGTTCGAATCTGTTTGATTACAAGCTATACTATAAATGACATTCTAAAAAAATTTTAGCTTTTTGTTTCTATTAGGTAGGTACTGTTGTCTTTTTCGTGTAGTTAGTAGCCTAGTCATTTATAAGATTTAAAAATCCCCCACCACGTTTTAAATTGCCAACCATGAGTACCCACTCTGCATAACTTTACCACTTGGTCCACTTTTGGGAACAATGGATTACTGTTACTTGTTATCAATTTTCAGTATAGAAATAATTGGGTCCAATCAATGACTTACATTCGCTATGCATGCACATAAATAGGTATCTACTACATGAGTATGTTACTCTCTCTCTCCAGCCGATTCATGTCCCACTGTTGGGCACGAGCCTCCTCCACTTTACTGTGCTACTGTGCCACGCTGTCCAGGCGTGTTGTCAAAGGGTTTAGTTTCGAGTTTTCTGTCTCTCACAGACTATGATGTCTGTGTAAAATATCCTCTAGCTGGCTCTTACAGCTCCCTGGGGAGGAAATATATAGGGGTGTCGACACTTGTATTCTTAATCCGTCACCAGAACGACAATTATCAGGAGTACCTACTACTAAACCTATTTGAACATTTGGCTAGAATACAACTATCTTACCGATACAGAAGACAAACAATACTCATAGTTGACCATGATTTCGTTTCCGTGATTTTGCTTCGTGATGAATTACTACTGGGTGTATCTAAAAGTGGATTTTTTGGGAAATAATTTAAAGTAAAAACGTGACATCATGTAGGCACAATTTTTTATGATACATAATTGTACATAGTGTATTCAAATAAGAATTTATAAAAAAATAGGATATCAGGTTATCTTAGCAGCCTGCTTACGGTCTTATTCATAATGACTTATCGGAGGTTTAAAAGTTCGCTAAAACCGGTTCGTGAAAATTGACAAAAATTGTTCTTCTTAATAGTCTTTTTACGCTAAATCGTTTATTATCTCTGCGATAAAATATCCGTTTAAACCTCGATAAGTCATTATGAATAAGACCATAGTCTTGTATATAAAAATCAATTGCTGTTCGTTAGTCTCGCTAAAACTCGAGAACGGCTGGGCCGATTTTTGTGATTTTGGGCTTGAAATATTCGTGAAAGTCCATAGCAGGTTTAAACAGTGATAAAAAATATGAGGATCTAAAATTCCACGCGTACGGAGTAGCAGGCATCAGCTAGTTAGATTATATAGACGAACTTTGTAACGATACACTTACCAGACTTTCTGCTATTTGTGTTGTACTTATAACTTTTCTGCTCAGATTGATCACTGTCCCACCACTTATATGTATCATGCGAGTGGTTATGTGAGTTCTTGCATCTCACTAGCTTTTGTTCATACTTGCTTGTCTTGTGAAGACTCCGCTCTAATGAACCAAGTGTCCTTTGTGTATTTTGTATACAATTCAAGAAATTATTTACAGGTACTTCTTGCTGTTAAAGAAATAATTGATTTGAAGTCGTATTTCATTGAATGAGGTTAAATTGTCTAAGTAGATACCCGGCAGGAGCACGGCTATTGATGTATCAATGATACGGGGTCCTAGGCCAAAGGAACCCCATAAGTAAGCAAATTAGAGCGACCCTCCTATTGTTACATATGTCCTTAGCCTACGCAGTTGTAAAATCGAAGCCAGGTTATAGGTCCACCCTTTTACCACTTCCGATAAATAGAGTGCCTTTTTGGGCTTACACCACCGCCCCAAAATGAAACAGTATTTAGAAACTTTCACTAAAGTAACTACATGCGATATACAAGATGTATAGTCTATGGCTACATCACTCAGTGGGCTTGAAGCCAATGAAGAAGTGAAGTATCTATGTTGCGTGAAAATATATCTACGTGTTACTTGTCCTCAATTTTAAACGTCCACCTACCATCAGCGGAATATGTATTGTATGATCTCTACATATTCCACTCCAGTTTTCTTTTTCTTCCCGTCTCAATCTACCTCACTACTGGACTCAAACCTCCTTCATTTTGGGAGGGTATCTGATCTATTAAATAAGCCACACCTATCAAGCGTGTTAGCATAGAGTTAGTGTCGAGTTTTACCGTCTACCATAAGCGTTATCTGCTTATAACATCACATAACTGACTTTTAAACTTGTATGTTATATAGCCTATAACTCCTCGATAAATGTACTATCTAACACTGGAGACTTTTTCAAATCGTACCAGTGGTTCCGAGATTAGCGCGTGCAAGCAAACAAACTCTTCAGCTATGTATATAATATTAGTTAAGAGTTATTTAGACTTTACAACCTAATTTACAACCACAGTTTACAACACTACTTTGTAAAGTGAATTTATCGTTGCTTACATTTACGTCCTGCATTTTATAGTACATTCATAAATTGGCGATACAATATAGGCATAACAATGTACCAATGTATTTTATGATAAAAAATGTATTACATGATAAAATTTGTAAATCGTTTCAAAATCAAGGTCAAAATTGACTTTCGCCATAGACAACGGCTATTTTTTCATAGAGGTTATTATATCCATAAAGTTAGTACCTATGTATATGTCGATGGTATGTAGGTATGTAATTCAAGTCTGTTGTTACGCTTAGGTACCCACCTATGCTATCGTAGTATTTTACCGCTGTTTAGAACATGGTATAAAAATCCGAGGCTACTAGATGCGTTATAAATATAAATGAGGAGTGCCACTACCATTACCATAAAAATGTTTCTTCTTCCTGTCCTTATCTCAAGCTCCAGCCTTTCAGTCCATAAGCATGTTTATTTCAGTATATTTCATATAGCTGTTGTCCGCGACTCCGTACGCGTAGAATTTAAAAAATTTCCCCGTTTTTGCAACATTTTTCACTACTGCTTCGCTCCTATTAGTCACAGCGTAATGTTTTATAGCCCATAACTCCTCGATAAATGTACTATCCTACACTGGAGGCTTTTTCAAATCGCACCAGTGGTTCCGAGACTAAAACTAAACAAACTATTCAACTTTATACAACATGTAACATATTTACCTAATTTAACGCACACCCTCAAACACCCCAATTAGACTTTAATAATATAAACGCTATGCATACACCAAATATTATTTATATGTGCGTTAACATTGATTATTTGTGAAATTAGTAATTCCCATTTCGTGGAAATAAAATGGTCACCGATTGACACTCCGCTGCGCACGCACACACAGACACATGTACCTACTCGCCGCGCCCGCTCCCCGCTGTCCGAGTGCCACCCGACTTACGTCCCATTTTCGTTTCTATGAACTGTTTAGCTAGCTGTGTAAGGTGACTGTAATTTACTTAGTTTTAACTAAATTTTAGAAAAAAAAATTGGTAGGTACATAAAAAACAATCAAAATCGATCCAGATTCCGATTCTGAACAAATTACTTTCAGGGTGTATATTATTATAGATGGTGACATCAAAATCTCTATTTCATGTCGTTTTGTCTGTATTTTCTGTGAATGATTTGATTTCTGATTTACATTCTTTAGTGACATCATCCGATGAAATAATCGTGTTTGCTAACTAGAATTGCTGTGGGCATTGTGTCGAATCTTTAATTCGCATTAATAATATTTCGTAATCACTAATAGAAATATTCCTAATGATGCAATCGATTTAATAGATAGGTAAGTAGTTAAATACCCAATTAAATTTTAGGTTAATTTAATATAAACAACGAAATCATTTATCAGATGGTTTATTCAACTACAACAAAAAGCATAACGTTTTTATAACTAAATCAGTCTAAAAATATTTCCCTGCGTTATTAACTACGACTCAATATTTCATCAAAAAAAGGTTAAAAATTAGGAGTATATTACATTTTGTGCTATTATTGCATAAAATTAATTATTGCATTGATAGCAGGGACGTAGCTAGCGCAGCGCCGTATTATTGAATAGGGGCCCCCTGTCAGAGGGCCACCCCGGCAGAGGGGCCCTCCGGCTAGAAGAGCCCAAGAAATACTTAATGTGCATGGATTATTAGGAAAAATGTATACTTTAGGCGTCCCCACACAAGGTGACCCTCGAAGGTAAGCTACGCCACTGATTAATAGTTTATTATTCTTTCACATAACATATACTTTATTTTAATTGTTGCTTTTCTTAAAAACCATATAGCATATTATATAAAAATCGAGTCTTTGTGGTAAGTATACATTTTATGGACCTATACCGTGTGTAATCAATGTAATAACTCCTATATTTTAATAACCAATAAACAAAAGGCCTTCATAGTTCGGGCGGCTATAAAGGCCTCGGAAAATATTCCCTTTTGGGTGGCCCTGTTAACATATTTTGGCTTTGATCCCCCAAACAAAGCAACAACTATGTAATCCGATTGCAACAGCCGTAGTCACAGATGGACAGTGAATCTTTACATAATATGTGTATAAGTCTTAAAAGTTTAAAATGTTATGAAAAACAACAACTAAAACACTTTAGTATAAGTTTGGGAAAAGACTACTTAATTTCTATACAATAATCGCAATAATAATTACAGCTTTTAAAAAAATATTGCTTTAATATAAAGTATTACATTTACTTAAGTAAGTTATGTAATATGATAAATTACTGCATTATTGTATACAAAAATAAGTATTTATTTAAAAAAGGTATAACTGCAAATAAATATATATATTGTAAATTTTAAATGTAAAAATTAAAACCAATATTCCAAAGATTTGTACATGGCATCATGATCGAATACATATTACTTTATACAGGGTGTCCCAAAAGTCAACGTCCAACCGAAAACCTAAGCTAGGCCTAGTTGTGGGGGCTCTCAAAAAAAAAGAAAAAAAAATCTATCTCATGTAGTTTCGAAATGACAGCCATTTTTCTTAAATTGACACCCTGTGACGAGTTTACGACTACTGGGGCTGCAAATGAGCTCTTTTGTAATTTTATTTTTGTGTGGAGTAGTCTTAAGTGATACTCCTACAAATTCCAATTCATCATTTGCACACAACTTCATTGGAATTTCAGAAAATATCCGTTTTATACCGAACCATGACGTGAAAATGACTACATCACTAAACTTTGACAGTCTGTACTGAAAAAAAAATCTACTATGCAATTTCGGCAAGTGCCCTTAAAAGTTGGCGCATTTAATGGGCTTTCCAAAATGGTATAATACTTACTAAATTATTTCTTAGACGACGAGAAAAAAAAAAATTAAGAAAGTCGATATTTAGCTTATTATTACTTAGTCATAAAACTTTCTCAAAATTATTCTAATATCATCTAGGCGTTCTGTAAGGTGTAATTAAAGAAAGAGACGAAGAAAAGTTAGAGCGGGATAGTGACGCTACTAAAAGAAAGAGACGAAGAAATGTTAGAGCGGGACGGAGAGTGACGCTACTTGGTGTCAGTGAATTTTTGGGATTGTTTAAATAAAAGTCAATTATTAAAAATCGAATGTTTATTTAAATCATATCAAATGTTCAAATTGCTTGCCATCAGCGCGTATGCACGCCCTACACCTTCTTAAAAACGATCGTGTAATCTGGCGGGCGAAACGTCTGGAATTGATGTGATCAGCGGCATCTTGAATTCTCTGACGCAGTTCCTCTAAATTTTCAATTGGTTTTTGGTAAACAATTTCTTTGACCGTTCCCCAATAAAAAAAATCAATAGGATTTAAATCCGGGGAACGGGGGGGCCACGTGATCTGACCGGATCGACCAATCCACCTATTTGGATATTCTTGATTAAGGAATTCTCTCACTGGGCGCGCATAGTGTGCCGGACAGCCATCTTGCTGGAACCACATGTCTCGATAAATGCTAAGTGGCACGTCTTCTAACAAATTGGGTAACTGATGTTGTAAAAAGTCCAAATAAGCTGCCCCATCGAGGTTTTCTGGCAGTTCAAAAGGCCCAATAATGGATCCATTTAAGATCCCAGTCCACATGTTTATTTTAAAGCGGTACTGTGACCTATCTTCGCGCATCAAATGTGGATTTTCGACGTGCCACTCGTGCAAATTATGCAAATTCATGTATCCGTCTTTTTTGAAGGTCGATTCATCAGTCCAAAGAATTTTACGCAAGAATTCTGGATCTGCTCTGTGCCTTTCGAGCATTGATTGACAAAATAAAATCCTGCTAGGATAATCACGGGGTAGCAAAGTTTGTACCCGTTGCATGTGGTACGGATGCAATTCGTTTCTCTTCAGTATCCGATGTGCTGTACTTTTAGGTACCCCCAGACTTTGCTCGATTCCACGTACTGAGATACTCCGGTTCTCTGCAATTGCATTTAGGACATCTTCTTCATAAGGCACGACGGTTCTTCCCACTCTAGTAGCTCGAGTAGGAAGTTGATTTTCTGATAATAAACGGTGCACATTTACAAAAACTCGATGATCTGGGTGACGCTCGGCATTCGGATATCTCTCACGGTAGAGTCGAGCTGCAGCTCTAGCATTGCACCTACATTCCCCATAAATAAGGTGCATGTTTGCATATTCCTCTGCAGAGTACAAGAAAGGCATTTTCTTACAAAAACAGTCCAGGAGAAAGCCAAGTTCGTCAGAAACGGTTCGAAAACAAATCCAAGTCACACGCAATCAAGTCCAGTAAACAGAGCCAAGGTTGTAAGCACGAAATAAATACAAACGAATACAAAAAGATGCGCAGTAAACGAAGGCACGAAACGTACTGAATTATTGTACGTATACCACGCTGTTGTATTAGCGTGCTATCTGTTTCACCCACACTAGCCAAAATGTCAATTTCGTCTCGCTCACACATTGTAGAAAGATTCACTGACACCAAGTAGCGTCACTCTCCGTCCCGCTCTAACATTTCTTCGTCTCTTTCTTTTAGTAGCGTCACTATCCCGCTCTAACTTTTCTTCGTCTCTTTCTTTAATTACACCTTACAGAACGCCTAGATGATATTAGAATAATTTTGAGAAAGTTTTATGACTAAGTAATAATAAGCTAAATATCGACTTTCTTAATTTTTTTTTTTTCTCGTCGTCTAAGAAATAATTTAGTAAGTATTATACCATTTTGGAAAGCCCATTAAATGCGCCAACTTTTAAGGGCACTTGCCGAAATTGCATAGTAGATTTTTTTTTCAGTACAGACTGTCAAAGTTTAGTGATGTAGTCATTTTCACGTCATGGTTCGGTATAAAACGGATATTTTCTGAAATTCCAATGAAGTTGTGTGCAAATGATGAATTGGAATTTGTAGGAGCATCACTTAAGACTACTCCACACAAAAATAAAATTACAAAAGAGCTCATTTGCAGCCCCAGTAGTCGTAAACTCGTCACAGGGTGTCAATTTAAGAAAAATGGCTGTCATTTCGAAACTACATGAGATAGATTTTTTTTTCTTTTTTTTTGAGAGCCCCCACAACTAGGCCTAGCTTAGGTTTTCGGTTGGACGTTGACTTTTGGGACACCCTGTATAATGGAAGACATTATTAAGCTTCGAAAGCATGCGAGGCTATCAACTAATTCAAACACTAATTTTAACAACATACATTTAAGGTGACCAGAATAGAGTAAATTATAAGTATATGAAAACTTCATCTTATTTATAAAATTCTCCTAAGAAATTGCTTGACAGATTCTTATGAAATTTTGTGGGTGTATATGCTAAGATCCCAAATTGGATGTAAACTCCTTTTTATAACAGTAAGCTATAACAGATGCACATAACGCAAGTGAAACAAGGGAGCACAGCTAGTTAAGAATAAAAACGTTTAGATATCGTATCTTTTATGCTGTGCTAGTTAAAAGTTTAAAATAGTTCTTAAATTGAAAGTAACAATAGATAAAATAGTTGCATTATACAGAAATAGTTTTTTTAATTAAATAAAACTTACATAAAGTATTTAAAATAAGTATGGTTAAAATTATTTACTTGACAACATGCAAATATGCATTTGGAGAATGAGTTAAATCCTTATTTATATTTTCAAAATTTTGTACACAACATTTTCATATACACGAACATAAAAAAGGGGCGTGCTCTAAACAGGCCACGCCTATTTTTCATGTAGCTTATAAAGAAGCGCGGGAACCCGGTGAAAATTAAATCTGGTCACCATACTTAAACATAATATGTAATTGAAAATCCTAATCAATTTTTAAATTCAATAGACAATCTATAACAAACAAACAAAAACCTAATAAAAAATTGTTTTAAATCGTATACTAACAATAAAATATAATTTAACATTCAGCTTTCGTATGCATTATACATATAGTTACGTTATACGTAAATGAAAAAAATAAGACAAAATAACATAAAGAATTAATAAAATATTAGATTTGTGATAACATTGCTTAATAGAATTATTTTTAAGTAATATGGCGCAATGTAATTTTGACTACTTTCCGTAATATAACAGCGTGACTGTGTATGTATGAAAAAACAAATAATATAAAATGGATTAATATTTTGTTCATAAAACAACTATAGGTGAAGAATAGCGATAGATATAAAAAGTTTGTAGCATTTTATTCTATACAGATTGAGAGTAGTAAGATTAGTAAGAAATATTCCTTGTAGATATAAATATCTAACGCTTGCCACAAAAATTATGTATGCTTCAAGAAAATCCTTTAACTTTGTCTAGTTTTTGTGGCACAATGTGAAATAAAAGCCAATTGGCTAATCAACAACTAACAAGATATAAAACATCAAAATAAAAATCTGATAATATGTAAAACCATGGTTATGTTACCATCATGCTGAAATTGACCACCATGGTTGACATTGTTCATCATGGTTAACATCATGCTCAAATTCAGCATCATGCTAAGATCATGATCTGAATCTGACAGGCGTCTAAAATCATGATCCGAATCTAAGACCCGGTAATTATATATTAATTATGACCAGAATCTGTTCTGCGCAATAAGATTATGATTTGATTCTGATCTGCATGCTAAGATCATGATCTGTATATGATTAGCATGTTAAGATCACGATCTGAATATAATCAGCATGCTAAGATCACAATCTGAATCTGATCATGCATGTTCAAAGCAAACTGTACTATGGTTAATGATGTCATGCTAAAATTTAAGATCATGATATTTTGCGTTATGATTAAGATCATGGTTAAAATCATGCTGAAACTTAGCATCATGATTAACATTATACGCTAAAATCAAATTATGGTGGGAAAATTGACTACCGCAAGCGGGACTTGAAATATATAAACTCAGTCGAGTGACAAATGTGGTGGTTAAATTGAATGTTGCTAGCACGACCGCAATAAACTCAGTTGGAAATAGCTTCGGAACGGTATTCCGAGGTCGTGGGTTCAAGTTCCGCTTGCGGCAGTCAATTTTTTCCACCATAATTTGATTTGTTAAGTAAGGCATAGCATGTCAATTACAAAATCAATAAATTACTTTATTATACTGAAACTTGACATCTTGATTAACATCATGCTAAAACTTAGGATAATGGTTAATTTCTGGCTGATATTAAGCATCATGGTTAACATAACTATGGTTAAGTTGAAATAAACTACATATTTACAGATTATAACATTATTTATCCCAATTAAACAACAATTCATATAATACTGTTTATTCTATTGCTTATGCTTAGGCACTTTGTATGTAGCTGCTATACGCGTAAGCTGTCTTTTTTATATTAAGTAACAAACACCCATAACGTTTACTACGAGATGTTACAGATTTTAAAAAATCAATTTCTGATTTTTTGGGCAAACAAATCTTTGTTTTTTTTTTATGACACGGTAAGATTACACAATTGATATAATAATATATGGACTTTTGTAAACTCCAGCGCAAATTATTTATTTACTTTATTGTACACCAGAAGAATAAAATTTATAATAAATACTGTACAATGGCAACCTTTGGATGGAGATCTTGTGAAGAGAAAAGAGCAATAGTAGTTCAGATAGGTTTACTTATTACATTATAACTTGAAATTTATGTCGATTGTGTTATGAGTAGATTGTCTAGTGAAAAAAATCCTATAAAATTGAGCCTAATAGCTGAGGATGCTACTGGATTCTAGGAGTTCATGTATTATTATATCATTAGTATAGTAATTTTATTTTCTTTGGTATATATTTATCATGTAATATAAAAATTCAACAATTGCACAACAATCTCAACGAATATTGGTTCATGGTAACAATGCAAAGAAATTGAGCCTTTGGAAAATTTCACTTACAATATGACATAACTACTGAGATCCACAATCAACTGTAGATTACTTAATTTTTTTTTATTGTTAGTTTTTAACTCCTGAGTCATATGCTAGCTATTAAGTTTTTTTTTTATTGTGGCCAGCCATTTCTGCATTGATATGTATCAAATTCTAGAATCGGAGTTATTTTTTAAACAAAAGTCTTTGAAGTTCCAATTTAGAAATTAAAATTTTTTTATTTAGTTACATAGCTTGTTGTTGACTTGTTGTTTTTTTTTTTCATGTGAATTATTTGTCAAAGATTGCGACTTTCAAATATTAGTTAGAACCAGCCAAAGCTAGAAATAAATTTATGTTATTATGTTGGCCGACTCATTGAATTAGGCTGAATGTTGATTTCCTGTGTGTAATCCAACATTAAAATTTAGTAAACTACAGATGATTGTGATTTACGCTACCGCCAACTTTTATGATCCCTTATATTTCTTACTTGTTCAATGGACTTAAAGGGAATTTGTGATGTTCTGGAATATTCTCTTGCCCCACCATGTCTCCAGGTCAAAGGGCTGGAAGTCTCTAAGTACTGCGCTTGGAGCATCATCTTGGTAATAAAGGCTTGATGGAGGAGAGGGTGACAAGCTGCCAGATCCTGTAAATGAATATCATATAAATAAATCTTCTCTTTTAGGTACATGTTTAGAATATGATGCTATAAGTAATATACATGACATGGATTTTAAGATATTTTCTAAAATAAAGTAAGAAAGAATTTAGTCTTACATTATGCATAATATTTTAAATATAAGCGTAAAGTAGATTGTGGATTTGTGGAGATAAGGTGGATTGATGATATGAAGAAGGTCGCAGGATGGGACTAGATGCAGAAAATGGAGGACTGTGTGATGTGGCTCGAATCGGGAGAGGCTTATGTCCAGCAGTCGATATATTGATTATTTAAATTCATTCTATAAGTACAAGTTATTTTTAAAGTACAGTTTTATGGGTAGAATATTAAAATATAACTTAATATTCAATTCAAAAATCGTGTAAAATAAAAATCTTACCAATGGAGCCAGTTGGAGTTGAAGGCTCACTGTCACCACAGGCTGTTTGTGTCCAAGCTAAAAGAAAAAAAAATTAAAAAGCAATAAATGCCAAGTTTATCAAGAGTTCAATGTTCAATAATATTACACAGAAATTGAAATTTATTCTTGAGTAATAATAGCAATATGTATTATCTATTGGTTACATAAAATAATTATTACTCACTTTCACTGATATATCTAATGATTTCCTCATGTTGTGGTGTGATAACGTGATGCTGTAATCTTTGGTGTACTACTTTTTTACCATTGGAGTGGAAAATTGGCTTAGGCATACTGGAATAATAAAAAAGAACATATTTATAAAAAAATACACAAATTACTAAGAATAAAAAATCTGACGCATATTTAATCTTTATAGTTATTCATCGGCAAAGGCAATATGTTTAAAGGCAGCTTGTGTTTCTCATGAGGTTATGTAAAAACTGATGAAATTTTTGGTATCAGTTTGTAATGTAAACTTGTATGAAAACATACTTAACGATTTCTCCATTATCAGATTCTGAAGACTTTCTATTGTAATCTTTACGGCTGTCCAATCTTTCCAAATTCTGTGAGAGGCCTGCAAAAGAAAATACAAATTTTCCATCTCACATGATCGTTGACAAGTTGTAATTTATAAGAATGAAATAGACTATTGGCAAGCACCTACCTCGTCGAGTTTTAGCTACTATCTTGCTAGGTCCTTTAGAAACAGTATACATCTTAAAATTTCACTCAGAAATTAAAAAAATAAACGTAAAAACCGCGCACGAAACAAAATTACGAGACCAACTTCAATGACTTCTTCCAACGAGTTGCCAACTGCAACTACTATAGCTCTCGTTAGAGAGTAGTATATTCTTTGTACTATAATAAGATTTTAAATACATAGGTAGCTATATGTAGTTAATTCAATTAAAATTCAAAAAACAACAAGGTATCGATAGTGGAATGTGATTAACCAAGAGAAATTAGTATGGTTTCAGTCACGTCTCAGTAAGTTACAATATTATTTTGGATCAGGAAAAAAGAAAATTAAGTTTAGTGGGTTTTACTCGTTTCGTGGACTTTTAACTTTATATTAGGGATTGAATCCAATATATATGTCTTAATTTACATGTCAAAGTAAGAATAATAAGAAATCATATAGCTAGCGATTTCAGCACTGTGAAAAATATTCATAAAAGCCAAAATATAATAGTAGAAAAGTTATATGTCTGGCAACTCTAAAGCAAATGTCAAATCTAATTTTATTTTACTTTATTTCCTTGAAATATTATGAGATGGCGCAATAAGCAATTTATCATAAAAGTACCCATCACAGCGGTTACCTCCCTACTAATTTTTAAAATTTTTATTTGTATAGGGCATCTCGGTTTGAGTATTGCCTATATGTATTATTTCGTAGCTGATTCTACGTGCTGAAATCTGTTACCTAGTTTGTAAGCCAATTCAATTAATAAAAATCTCAAAGGGCCTCACTAGCCAGGGAAACGGATATGTTTATCGACCCCCCAATCTCCTAAACTGTACTGTCTTATGTTCCTGACGCAATAGTACATTATTATGGGAAATTTGGACGTTTCATACAGTTAAAATTTTAAAATAATAAAGTTGAAATAATGGCAAACCAAAACTTGATCAGTAGGTATCTACTTTTATAGCTAAGTAGTAATATCATATGAGCTGTATACCTAAACGCGACTTGTGTATCCAGACTTTCTCTGTCACGGAAGTTAACTTTCACTTAGCGGTAATTTATACTTTTAACGTTCTTTCAAGTACCTATCAGTAGGTAGTCGGATTGATCTGATTTTTTTTTAGGTTTGTTAACTATAGGCCATTGAAATGTTACATGAGCTTTGCATTTCTTAGAGGACGCAGTTTTATTTTTGGAACATGTGTCAATAGAAGCTTAAACTTGAATTTTGTGCGGTCGCCACCCTTGTCACCCGGCCGCCATCTTGAAAAAAGGGGTGAAAACACTTTTTTCGCGATATCTCGGAAACTATGAGTCTTACAAAAAATTTGTTTGGACATAATTTGTAGCAAATTATCTTACCTGCAAATATGTTTACATAACTTTTTGTAACCTAAATTGAAAATCAAAGAAGTTATAAGCGTAAAATGAGAATTTTTTTATAAAATTTTCTTTTTTGCTCTGTAACCTTTTTTATACGTTTTACAAAAAAACAAACACAAAATTCAAGTTAAGCTTCTATTGACCAAACCCCCCCCCCCCCCACATGTTGCAAAAATAGAATTGCGTCCTCTAAGAAATGCGATACTCGGTCCTAAATTTGTAATATTTCAAAGAACTACTAAGCAAATTATTCGTAAATTATTTACCCAATTAAGCTGTAATTATGTATACACGTTAAGATGTAATTAAAATAAAAAAAAATTAAAATATTCGTGGACATTTCACACGACGTCCTCTGGTCCCAAGCTAAGCTTATATTTATGCTTGTGTTATGGGTGTAGGGATACAATATACTGATTTCATTGTTTGCAAGTAGACGTATGTCAACAGGCCTACGAATGCATAAAGACTATTGTACTAGCCACCTAAGTTATTATATACAAATATATTTATTACAATATGTATGGTCCTATTGTTTCCTCGCCGGCTAATTTATTATATACAAATATATTATGTATGGATTCATTGTATGAAACACTATGCGTGTCAGCAGTATTAGGAATATATAGAAACGATTGTTCTCCTTACCTATAAAAGCTATTACTATATCAAATATATTGAGTCGCAAATAAACGCCATCATGCAAGTCCGGACGTATTTCATTTTATCCTCTAACCGACGACACACACGACATATAACCCTAAAATGGGTACCAGAATACGGATAGAATACATAATATAAAACTTTTCTTTTGTAAATACGTACTTATAATACAAAGAAACGCCCAGACGCAGTACAAAAATTTGTATGACAATTATAAATATCACAGAAATGATTGTCCAGAGCGGGTATCGAACCCGCGACCTCTTGATCGGCAGTCCGTTACATGAACCACTCAACCACGAGGCTCGTCGCCTCTAATGACAAAATTAAAGATGGTTAACTGTGTGACGTCCCTCCAAGTTATTTTTCTTTAAAGACATGAAATCAACGAATCATTGAATATTATGCATGAAATTACATCTCAATTATAACCCATAAACTATTTAACTACAAAGTTTTCCGTGACACGTTCGTTTGCGGAATAAACAATTAAAAACTGATTGTTTTTGCTGTCGATTAATAAATTAAACATAGCTAAAGACGAGACTTGTGTATAGCTAATCTTAATATATATATTTCTTGTGTGCGTGTGTATGTGACTGAACTCCTCCTAAACGACTGGACCGATTTTGATGAAATTTGTTGTGTGTATTCTAGGGGGTTTGAGGATGGTTTAGATTCACAATTGGCTGGACCGATTTTGATGAAATTTTTTTTACACAGAATTGTATGGCAAAACAACGTTTGCTGGGGCAGCTAGTACAATATATAATAATACAATATATAGCTAATACATCCTTCTGGCTAAATATTTATGGCGCCGTACCTGATGGTGAAACAGTACCTATAATAATAATATTTTTTCCTATTGGTATGGTATACTAATGCGAAACTAAATGTGTTTGTCTATCACTCTTTAACGATAAAACTACTCACTCATGTGTTGGGCGCGGGGCTCCTCCACTTTGGAAGGGATCATGGTCTACTATATCGCGCGGACTAGGCGCGTTGGTATAAGGTACCTATATTTTCGAGATTTCCGTGTCTCACAGAGGATGTTATCAGTATAATAGCCTTCTGTTGGCTTTTACAGCACCCTGGGAAAGGAATGGGGCGTGACACTTGTTTTCTTAATCCGGAAAGGAAATAAAACTAAGAAAGAAGGAAGAATAAACTAATAATGGGATTTAAATACGCTGCTTTTAATTACGAAAATTTTTAAATGGATTATAAATTCCGGGCGTACGAAGTCGAGGGCAACTGACATTTAGGAATAAATATTCATATGTACCTACTTCCATAAGTTCGTAACGTAGACCCAGATCTTAGGCACAATAAAGCGTGTTTTAAAATGTATGGGAAACCAGTTTGATCAGAGACACAACACAATTGTTAAAAAGATTGAAAGTATTTTAAAAACAAATGCTAAAGGTATATGAACTAAGCATACAAACGTACTCTACTGAAGGTTGTTATTTACTGAAAAACTGATTTCGCGGTCAAAACATTTTTCCAAAAAAAGTTAATTAAGATTTAACGTAATTGTTAAAATTGTAGATATATTTCGTTGTAACGTAAACATGCAAGTAATTAAATATGTAGTTATGTTTTTATTAATATTAAATCGGATAGTAATTATTTTGTTATTGATTTATATCTTATTTAATATATCTTCTGATATATCTTGATAGTAAGACAGATCTGATATATCTTGATACTATGAGGCGTTTCTCTATTTAAGGGCCTACATCAATATTATCGTATATCATCGCCGCCACGTACATATTAACACAGCCAGTAGGTATAGAAAATGAAGAATTAGGGATATTTTTTTTGTTTACTCAAAATCTACTAAATATATTTTAATTCTGATTTACGTGTTTCTATACATAATAGTTACTTATGTTTTTAAAGTTATTTCATTAGTTAATACGCGATAATAGACCGACAAATGAAAAAAATAAAAAAATTGAGAGGTCATTTCGCCAAGATTTTCTATCGAGAAAACTTTTTTCAATCGCGTTTCTGAGTTGATGCGATCCTAGATCATATATTGAAAAAACATATACTTAAAAATTAGAGCTCTAGCCATTCAATCTAAAGAAACAATGAAAACTTCGTACATAGAAAAATGCACGAAGCTATTTTGGTATCGTCTTAAATAGAGACAGTGAAATGCCTCTGATACCTACAGCATAGGGTATCGAGAACCGCTACTGCTTCCGAGATACGGTAATTTCGGTACCGACATTTGCTGGAACCGGGAATATCCGTATCCAAAAGAACTTTTTTATTAAAAATATGTTTAAAGGTAAAGGTCGCGTCATGTAAAAAGAACGCTGGCGGTCATGCTACGCATAGGCGATTTATCGATTTTCTATGTAATACCTATTAAGAATAACAAACATGTAGGTACCAAACCACGAGTCGCCAGCGAAAGCCTAGTTCAAAAATTTAATAATAGGCACAACTTTCGTGCGGGAGTGTACCCATACGCAAAGACGCCCCTACCACTTTTTTCCAGCGTTCTTTTTACGTGACGCGTACTATACTAGACTAACGATTTTAATTAATAAAAATGTGCACAACGAAATAGTTATTAATGAAAATACACCGTAGTTGTTTTATTTTTTTAGTTAAGTTTAGTTGTGCACGTAAAATTGGCAATTTGGTTCCATGGGTTCGTTTATTAGTAAATTTATCAAGCTCATTATCAAGATTTCTAATAATTTTACCAAATGGATTTTGTTAAAAATGTATTAACAAATGCTTTTTTATACTTTAGATATGGCTATTAGTATCTAATAACTGCTAACAATATCAAACCCATTAAGTTCGTTATCTAAGTGTTAGTTACAGAACATGGTATTGATAAAGTCTTCAAAGTGAAAACGATTGTTTTAAAGTGAAGTTGTACGAGATATTGTTGCAGCCATTTTCATTATGAGACGATTTAATGCAATCCAACGGGTTACAATTATAAGACATCCCCGTCCTGGAAGGTGCTTGAAATTTATGGTCTGTTTTCTTGTTTGTTTTTTTGTCAAAGTGAGCCTGTGTTGTGAAAGTTCTTTATTCAAATCAAATAGTCTTTATTCGAAGATAATTATTTATTATCAGTGGATTCTTAAAACCGTAAATAATAAAATAAATCCCTAATTCTTACTTCATTACTTCCTTGCTAATAATTATAAATGAGATAGTGTTAACTATGTCTGTCTGTCACTATTTCCCGCCAAAACAATATATTATATTATTATATTAACAGTATTTGTTGAGAAAAAACCTAGCTACTCATTATTGAAAAAAGAAAAGGCGATTCAATCCAATTTGCGCATCCTGGGTAACGGCAAAAAGCTAATTAAAATATATGTAATAATGTTTATCAGACAGCGAATAAAACAGCAAGTAATAAATAAAATAAAATGGCCTAATTATATATGCCTATAGGTATAAAAAAACTAATTTACAATGAATAAATAAACAGAAATGACATGTCATATTTCTATTGTTTATAAAAATTGGTCAAGTGCGAGTCGGACTCGCGCACGAAGGTTTCCGTACCATTATCTATGCAACATAAGGCAACGTTACGTTGTTTGTTGTATGGGAGCCCCCCTTAAATCTTTATTTTATTTTATTTTTAGTATTTGTTGTTATAGCGGCAATAGAAATACATCATCTGTGAAAATTTCAACTGTCTAGCTATCACCGTTCTTGAGATACAGCCTGGTGACAGACGGACGGACGGACGGACAGCGAAGTCTCAGTAATAGGGTCCCGTTTTTACCCTTTGGGTACGGAACCCTAAAAACTAAGTTTCCGGCTAATCACATAAATACATCTTTAACGACTTTTATGATAGTTTACAGCGGACGATTGTCATGCAAGAACAATTATAAAATCTTGCAATAATCTTTGAATAGAATTATTATCGTAAAACATCAAAAGAGAATATTTAACGATTAGAAACTGGGCGGATAATATTCTTATTCGTAACATACGCCCAATAATTTTTGAACTGAAAAAAATATTTTACAGTAGATTTTACGCCTCTTCTATAAAATTGATATAATATATTTTTATAATTGTCATACAAATGTTTGTATTGTAAGTTATGTAATCACAAAATAAAAGTAGTTTATGTATTATATCCGTATTCTAGTACCCATAACACAAGCATATTAAGCTTAACTTGGAAAGGACGTTGTGTGAAATGTCCGTAAATATTTATTTATGCATTTGATGAAATGGTCACAACTATTGGTATAAAATAAAGTAATAGATTTAATAATTTTATGGCAAACAACAAATTGAAGTCATGACTTATATGTGAAAACGTCCAGCCTGTAGGTGCAAGCGATGACAACCACAGAACAATACTACCTAAAAGGTTGATGACAACTGACGACTGCTTCCGCTCAAACAATGTATTATTGACTGCACCCCGGAACCCACAAAGGGTCTATAGAGAGAGAACTTTGTCACAAATCATGGTGCATTTCTTATTAATGATGTAAAAAAAAAACCTAAAACCAAATTCAGATCTATATAAAATACGCAGATTTTTTCTGGATTATTCCTGGAAACAGTAATTACATGATTATTAATGAAATTAAAATGGAAAAAAATACTAATTTTATATTACTGTCTGTAATAAACAGATTTTTTATCAAGAAAGTTCAGTTAACATTGCCAAATTTTGTTATCAACACGATCAAAATTCATTTTTTAGTTTAGTTTAGTTGTGCACATAGAATTGGTACCATTGAGAAGCACAGTAATATGTAGATGATTGCAATATTATGCTTTAGTTACACCAAACGAAGATTAAGGCTGTAGAGTTCTAAAGTATTAGTTATCTAGTATTAACCTCCATTAAAACATGCAATCAGGCCCTCAAGTCCGGTATATCAATGGTGTCACAATGGCACCACAATGACACATTATAACCTCTAAAAATTGACAATAGACTACCAAACTTGATAAAATTCGCCACTAAGCAATCAGTTATTGCATTTGTTTGCAATAACACTTAATAACTAATTGTTTAGTGGCGAATTTTATCAAGTTTGGTAGTCTATTGTTAATTTTTTGAGGTTATAATGTGTCATTCTGATGCCATTGTGACACCATTCATTTACCGGACTACGAGCCTAGTTAAAAACGTATTTATAAAACAGACCAATCTATAGCTATTTTAGAACTTATTGATAACATAAATACACGAATAGACCTTCTTCTGACGTCTATAACAACGTCATAGGCCGAATGCGCTTCTGGATTACATAAATGGGCCACTTCAATCACACCCACACATTCAAAACGATATCATAATACTTTGAAAATTATTGTTAAACTTCCCGTTGTATTGTTGAACTAGTTTGAAGAATTTCTCGTTCTCATTAAAATATTATTATTTATAAACGTGATCTAAAGAAACTGTGTTAGTTTTAAATAAATACGATATTTTCACTCACGATTGCTTAATAGGCAATTTAGCTAAAGATCAATGCCCTTAAACCAGTAGACGTTATTCTTTCAAACAAACTATTCAACATTTGTGTAAAAATTCAATGATTGAATATATGGATGCAGCTTGCATAGCATCATACAGTCACGCCTCTAATCAAACATCCTTGCCAATAGTTACACTCATATATCTGATCGAACAAGCACGGGCGGTTGTTAGTGTTCTCATATTTAAATGACTATCTCAGTTGGACCACAGAGAACAGTCTGAGGAATTACTATAGATCATAGTGTAGGCTTATGGTTTGACCTAGTAGGTAATTAAAATAAAACGATGTCGCAGTATGTTCCCTCTCGGCACAATCATTTATGTGATATTTATAACTGTCATACAAATGTTTGTACTGCGTCTGGGTGTTTTCTATGTATTTTATGTATGTAAAATAAATAAATAAATATTCATGGACATTTCACACAATGTCTTCTGGTCCCAAGCTAAGCTTATTATGCTTGTGTTATGGGTACCAGAAGACGGATATAATACATAAACCACGTTTTTTTTTAATATTATCTCTATTTTAAGATAGATCGGTAGGTTGGTATGGTATTGTATGGTAAACACATTTCTAATATTAATGTTTTCAACATAAGCCAAATACTGCTTTTAGGAGACATTAAAATTGTCTAAATTTAAATGTCTACATAACATGTAAACATACTCGTTTCCCATAATTATCATAAGTGCGAATAATATACGAACACATCTCACAAAGCGGCCGTAACAAACAATGCGTCATAAATTTTAATGAAAGCTATCAAACTATTTAAGTTATAGACCGTGACAATGAAGTTGACACAGATATTTACTATTGAATGAATACACCGCAAATATTTAGCTTCTCTAATCATCCGATTTTTACGCATTCAAATAAAAACATAATAATAGTTTCCTTTATTGTTATTTTATTTCTAATCAATCATTTTATTGTCTCTGGCATATCAGATGTTCTTTCTTTGTTAGGTAACAAAAAAGAAGAAGAACTTCAGAATTTCTCTAAAGACGTGTAAAATGAACTTGGCTTTAAATTATAGATAGATAGCCTCCAAACTGGAATAAATTTTGGATCTGCGCTCTATATGCCAACTTGGGTACCTAAGTCAAAGAATACCTAATAAGCTGAAAGTTAAAACAAACTATTCTAAAAACTGGAAAACTGGTCAAGTGTAAGTAGAATCTACATAAAATAGAGCGAATTTTGCCAGCCTTTAGAAATTGAACTATAAATTATAACAAAGTAAAGCATTTTTCTAAATAACAAAACTATTAATGGAAGTGTGATTGTAATCTAAACATGGACTATTAAAATATTAAAATTTATTAATTTTAATTTTAATAATATTACTAATAAAATTATAATATCCATTAAAAATTTTTCGTTTTTTCTTTTTGCATTTATTATTCTTTGTTCGTTTAGATATAGGTAGTATCTTCTATTGAGAATTACTGTCATGGGCAAGTATCAATGACTAGAAAGTAACCTACACCATTTTGTATTTGCATAGCACCCAAAGAAAGTGCTCACCTAAATACATATCAAATTTACTACAACACAGATATTTTATTTGTTTACAAATGCTTCAATATTAAACTGTACTTATCATTAAATTTAAATACCTACTTAATTAGATGTAAGTGAAAAGGGAACGTGTGAATGTTAATTCTTGCAACCTCTTTCGGCTAAAAGCGGATCTCCCGCCAAAATAACAGATACTTGCTAGTAGTGTCCACTTATTTAGCCAATCACAGCGGTTCGCGCCTTACGTCCGCACGCGCGGCTTATCAAAATGCGAACGGACGAAGTACGGACTGTGGTTTATCAATAAAACAAAAAGAAAACATAACTATTTAAGTATTAATGCGTAATCTAGTACGCGAACTGTGCTAAAGAAGTGACGACCAGTGCAGCGTCTATACATATTGCAAGTAAACTGCATAAAAACAACGATAAAATATTACATTAATAAATAAAACGATAAAACTCAAGTCCGGTTTGGTTCTCAACTCCTTTGTGAATTGTTAAAAGTAAAATAAAAATGGCGCGTTTGTAAGTAGAATTTAAGTTGCATATAAAAGTTTATCATAATAAATATCGATATAAATAAGTGTGTTAGTTTATAGAAGTGACAAAGGTTTATTTAAGAGGTGCTACAAGTTCGGTGTTTGTGAACTAGCGACTTTCTTTTGGATCGACATATAATACGATTGTAAGTTGTTACAAATATTGTAAACATATTTTATTGTTCACGATGTTAGTTTTTGATAATACGTATAGATGATATGATTAACTGATAAGAAAAACAAAATAGATTTGTAGAAATAAGACAGCATTTATGCGACAATATTTATTATTAAAAAAAAAAACACTGGGATACATGACAATTTGAGTACTGAAAGTACCTTGCAGTCCATAAAGTGGTACAAATCCTTTAAGTAAAACATATTTAAAAAGATATAACTACAAAGCGCTCGTTCAAAAATAGAAAACTGATGATAAGTCTATGGTAGAGTATTGTAGAACTTGTCAGTTGTCACAACATCGCATTTTTTTCCGTCTTTCTAAACTTCGGTAGGTACTTTGTTTCTTACGTAATTAGATAATGTATAATATGTATTTAGTCAAAATACTTAACTAATTGTACTTGAGTAAAAATTAATATCACAAAACATTAAATTGAATTAATAAAAAAAATTACACTATACATTTACATAGTTATTTATAATTCATAATTTGTTAATATTACCGGTACTATAATCACGTTAATAACTGTTAAAAAATTGGTCAAGTGCGAGTCGGACTCGCGCATGAAGGGTTCCGTACCATTATCTATGCAACATAAGGCAACGTTATTAGTATCGAGCAAGAAACGGTAAAAAAATCATGTTTGTTGTATGGGAGCCCCCCTTAAATCTTTATTTTATTTTATTTTTAGTATTTGTTGTTATAGCGGCAATAGAAATACATCATCTGTGAAAATTTCAACTGTCTAGCTATCACCGTTCTTGAGATACAGCCTGGTGACAGACGGACGGACGGACGGACGGACAGCGAAGTCTCAGTAATAGGGTCCCGTTTTTACCCTTTGGGTACGGAACCCTAAAAAGCACAATACCTCTGCTCCCGACGTTTCGACCGAGTTGCATCGATCATGGTTATTTAAAATTGTCTATAAAGAAGAGACCTTAGATATACGATCCTTACCTATATTTTATGAAAGAATTTGTTTAATAATTCTTCTCTAGAAACGAAAATTGTACTTATTCATTGAGGTCAAGTCATATAGAATGAGATATAAATGATTAAAATACTTTTGCCGCAGTAATTCTTTTACTAAAAGAAAACTCGAGCTCTGTAAACATATAGGTATTGGCACTTATGATAAACTATCAGTAACCTAGTTAAATTATCTATATCTTTTACAGCTGAGAATTTGATATATAATTATTGACTGAAATATTATTTCAATAAAACTACCTTTTACGGATTTAGACGTGTGTATTTGTTTTAAATTTTAACACGATGTTTTGGAGACTCCAGTCTCCATGGTCACGGGTGAGACTGAGCCAATATTATTTTACTCTTTGGACTGAGCTGTAAATTGTCCTCTGCGATCAGTTGTTACAGTTTACTCCTTGGACTGAGCTGTAAATTGTCCTCTGCGATCAGTTGTTACAGGGCGCAGGGTTTACCCACATTTAATTTTAATTTTACCATTCCGCGTGCACTGGTGCCGGATGAGCATCGGATATACTCGAAACCTGGCTCGACACCATCGATCCCATAACAGTGAGTGTTACCCAGTAATATAAAATTTTCAAATGATAGTAATTAACATTTTTATACATAGTCCTAGTAAAATTAATAAATTATGAGTTCAGATCATGAAAGACTTAAATCAATAAATAATTATTTACATATGCACGAAAGAAGCTAATAAAATGTGTTAAAGAATTGTTCTTAGTAGGAAGTGTGGGAACCAAACTAACGACCTTGTACGTTGAAGTTAGTTACCTACTGTACTGACAACTGACCAGTTAGGAACTCTGCGAAGCTCTTAAAAAACAAAAGGCGAACTTATCACTATTTGCGATCATATACAGATAGCCTTGATATAGAAATAGGTACCTATTTAATTTTAAGAAAATTTGTTCAAAAACTAAAAAAACACGCTTGAAAATCCTGATTATTTTTTAAAATTATTGCATTGTCATCGGTCCTTGATATATGTGCAAAATTTCAGATCAATCCGACTACTGCAAGTGGGTTAAAAAAAAAGAAAGAAAGATTTCGTTACATAGATTAATACATTGATAGATACATACTGAACTTATTTATGCGTGTTTAAATAAAACTACTTTTTACGGATTTAGACGCGTATATTTGTTTTAAATTTTAGCCCGACGTTTCGGAGACTTTGCAGTCACCGCAGTATGCGTGTTAATAATATTTAGCTGTGCATTTTAATGACAAATTAAATAATTGAAGGAATAATAACATTACTGCAAAATGTAATGCACTAAATGACTGAAACTTACTAGCGTTTGTCCGCGACTCCGTACAATTAAAAAAAAAATCCCCGTTTTTGCAACATTTTGCATTAATGCTTCGCTCCTATTGGTCGCAGCGAGATGTTATGATTATAGTGCTCGATTGCAAAACTATCTAACTTAAAATTTTTTTTTAATTCAAACCACAATTTCATGAGATTGTCGCGTTAAGAGGATACCAAAATAGCTTCGTGCATTTTTCTATGTACGAAGTTTTCATTGTTTCTTTAGATTGAATGGCTAGAGCTCTAATTTTTAAGTATATGTTTTTTCAATATATGATCTAGGATCGCATAAACTCAGAAACGCGATTCAAAAAAGTTTTCTCGATAGAAAATCTTAGCGAAACAACCTCTCTAATTTTTTATTTTTTTTTCATTTGTCGGTCTATTTTCGCGTATTAACTAATGAAATAACTTTAAAAACATAAGTAACTATTATATAGAAACACGTAAATCAGAATTAAAATATATTTAGTAGATTTTGAGTAAACAAAAAAAATATCCCTAATTCTTCATTTTCTATACCTACTAGCTGTGTGTACATATGTACATGTCGACGATAATATTGATGTAGGCCCTTAAATCTTTTCTTTGGTCTTCCTCTCCTGTTCCGGTCATCAACATTCAAGTTCTTCTTCTTTTTGTTCTTGCATAGGTAACTATTTATATATCAGATCGTAATGTATCGCTTCCTGAAAAGTTAGACAAAGGCAATAACGAATAAAAAAAAACAAAAAAAAAAACAACCGACTTGAAATAAAAAATAAATACTCCTTGATTATTTAGATACATAATATGTATAACATTGTGTGTGCCATTGAAGTTTGAGGGTTTCCCTCGATTTTTCAAGAGCTAACCATCAGATTCTGACCTGGTGCCAAAGGGACATCACGCAAAGGGACAACACGGGACGCACAAGCTGTTGAAAACTGCAGATTGATTAAACTTATCAATCATTTAAAAAATAAAGTGCATTTAAAAATGAATCATGCAGATAAGATCAAGACTACATGACAGTTTAATTGATTTTTATTGTAACTAAGTAATTACATCTATTACTTATCTTAGATTTACCAAAATATAAACGAAATCGTTATAAATATTGGTGTAGTTATTTACTTTTAAACAAAGGCATAATGTGTCTGAAAGTTGAAGAACAATTTTAAGGATATTTCGGGGTGAGTAAAAGAATAATAACTGTATCTGTATTTAGATTATTATAGAGGTAAAGTAAGTAAGATTGCATTTACGTGATAATCTCCGAAAGTACAATATGTACATTCAATCATTATTGTACACCGTAGAAAAGAAAAAATACTTAATTTTGATATAGTACAGCATAAGGTATGTATAAGCGGCTGTTTTATTACTGGTAGCAGCGATCTCTTCCAGACAACCTATATGGAAACTATCGAGAAATTACAGCTAAGGTCTATTTAGCTGTACTTATTAGACGTAATATGTATATTTCAAATCGAACCCGTGGTTCCTGAGATTAGCGCTTTCAGATAGACAAACAAACTCTTCAGCTTTATAATATAAGTAAGTATAGATAAACTGGGATTGTTCATAATTTTTGACCTGCAAACAGCAGGTATTTATTTTAGAAAATATAGACTATTTTAAGCAACTAATTTTAATATTATTGAAATATTCACTATATAGAATTTTTTTCAAATACTAAAAGATATTATTTAAAATGTTGTGACGTCATCGTTGTACGCAATCTGTGTATTGCCTTTTCCTGATAGACTTAAGACAGATTGCAATACATCTTTTTAAAGTTCCCCAGTTGATATAATAGAACAATTTGAACTCCACCACAGAGTAGTATATCCCTTAGAACGCCTTAATATTTTAAGGCAAATAGAGATCATTTGCTTTTTTGGAAAAATAATCTTTAACATAGCAAAATTTCCGAAAAAAAAACTAATGGATCATGATCAGAAACTCTATTCCCCGAAATGGTTTTCGAATTAAGAGTTTTACAAAAATATGAACATTGCCAATTGCAGTAAACTGCTTCTATAAATACCTATACGCGTACGAAGTCACAGGCAACACCTAGTCAGTTATATTAATTCGTTTTTAAGAAAGGATATTTGGAATACTTAGATAAATTTATACACATCATACTAGTTTGTGTACCCGTTAGGATAATAAATTTTATGCTCATGATGGTAAAACTAAACACAATTAACCTCAATTGAATGGCATAATAATGAATTATACTGATAAAACTCACGCTTATACCATGATAGCAATGTATAAACAAGTCTCAGTTTGATACTATGTTATCCAGTATAAGCCTCCATGTAATCCAAATAATGGCAATTGCATTAACCAATGAGTTTAGTATTGGAATTGACTGGATGGTATATAGTATTAAAAGATTTTTCTTTTACAATGAATTTGCGTAAATAAAATGTTGATGCATGCCTTAACATCATTTTAAATATTCCATTAATAAAAATTGGTCGCACCGATTGATCTAATCAGAGACTGCTTATAAAACGTCCAGCCAGTAATATTTACTTTTCACTCTCCACTTTTATCTGAGATTTTCGTTTTCTTTCAGGAAAAGGAAAATGATACTAACCACTATGCATATATAACTTTAAAACTCTAAGAACGAAGAAACTTAATACGCGTATTATTAATAAACTTAAGCGTGTCCTTGTTCAAGATATCTTTGACTTTGGTGATTATGGTAAAGATAGCTTACTTACATTCGTAACGGGTTATTATTGCAACAATGTATAGAAGTAGGGTTGCTTCAAATCAAATACATGTACAAACAAAAATAATAATAGAATCAATCAAAATTTATGTCATTAAAGACCGACAAATCTAATCTGAATTTGCCCATAATAGTTGCTTTTAATAGGCTACTAACGAAAAACTGAAAATATAGATAAATTCATATTTATAAACGATGAGGTTATGAATCTATCCATAGTTCGTAGTTGGTAATTGAAAATAGCTGCTAATTGTTTTGACTATTTTAATTTGACGGGCTACTAACAGTAATGGCATGTTCGGAAGTACTTTGTGTAATGTCTGTTTCGATAATCTTTCTACTTATATTTATTATGAGTGTGTTCCGTCAGCGGGCACGCAATACAGCGCACTAATATGAACAATGAGTTGATGAGCATGTCAACAAACGTATGCTTAGGGTTGTCAATAACGTTTTCGAAAATCATTTTCTACTCGAGCTTTAACTCGGTTCAATAACCAAATTTTCGCAGTGATATAACCCTGGTTTTAAAAACAGATAACCGCGTATAGTTACTTGGCTACATATGCCTACTTTGTTAAGTTTAAGTTGCTTCAATTTATAAGCAGTAAGTAACATTTAATCATACCAATAATATGTGTCTCACAATATCTTGAGAGGCTTGCTGTTAATTTGTAAGTCGATGACGACCCTGATATAGAAAGCAGTCTTGCTGGCTTTGGCTTTGGCCTGTGTCGTCGCTTTCTCTCCCATTAGACTTCAACGTTCCGGCTAACTGTTGCTGACCTCATCGCAGTGCGTCCTACTGCCTTTCGAGACAAGGCAGTGTCCTATCCATACAAAAATAGACTTTCATCGTTTTTTGCAATTGTAATTTATTTATATTGTACAGATTATCATTGTATTCATTATTGCAAAAAAAAGTAAAATGACTCTGCTGAGTTTCTTACGTCGTTTTCAGCGGATTGTTTGAACCAGTGGCAGTGGTAGAAAAAAAAACTGGGACATATTACAAGAGCCCATTTTTTGGCTTGAAAATTCGTGCCTAAATGATTAAATGATTTTTGATTTTTTTGTCCTGCCATCATTACTAAATAACAAAAAGTTTTCAAGTTCGCCAAACCGGGATTTTTAATGCAATATTTATGAGGAAATCCGCATGAGTGGCATCCTTAACCTTCTCAACAGCAGCTGAATTATTAACATTGAACGGCTAAATTACACTTGATTTTTATACCAACTTGGAATTAAATGATATGATCGTGTATCCACTGTAACCACTGACACGAAATAGGCACATATCATTGAGAATTCTAATTACGGTCGTATAAAATAGAGATATCTATATTATTCCGTGTTGAATTATTTTACCTACGTTCTTAATTTTATTATTATTCAAATTACGTAAATTATAAAGTGTGTAATAATGTATTTTTGTAATAATAACAATAGTCCTTGACAGTGTTCAGTGTTAAGCAATTGATGTTTAAGTTACAAAGAAAACAAAAATATTCATTATTTTTTCCCTAATGGCGAATACCGATATATGCAATCCATTACTGGTAAGGAGTATTAAGCTTCTTTAACTATCTTTTGAATAGTATCAGGAACTCCTAGATTCACACTAGCAACGTCTGTTCCAAAAGTGGATAACTAATCTCTATTGAGAAGTCTTTTGTGTTTTTTTTTTCGTTTCCGCATTTTTAGGGTTCCGTACCCAAAGGGTAAAAACGGGACCCTATTACTGAGACTACGGTATGGTACGGTGAGGACTACGGTAACTAACACTGTGACACGTGAATTTTATATATTCTAATATATAAAATTCACGTGTCACAGTGTTAGTTACCGTACTCCTCCGAAACGGCTTGACCGATTCTTCTCAAATTTTACATACATATTCAGTAGGTCTGAGAATCGGCCAACATTTATTTTTCAAACCTTTTTTTTTTTAGTTTGGCAAAACAACGTTTGCCGGGTCAGCTAGTTAGATTATAAAGCTAGAGAGTTTGTTTGTTTACGCGCTAATCTCAGGAGCTACTGGTCCGATTAAAAAAATTCTTACAGTGTTAGGTAGTACATTTATCTAGGAAGGCTATAGGCTATATAACATTACGCTGCGACTAATAGGAGCAAAATATCGGTGAAAAATGTTGCAAAAATAGCCAAAATTTTCTAAATTCCACGCGGACTGAGTCGCGGTCAACAGCTAGTAATATAATAATGCTATAAAAATTCGTAAAACGGGACAGAAGTCTTACTATCTATTTAGTACGGGCGAGATAACAAATCATATGCGTCCTAAAATTATTTATATAGTTATGTGGTTATTTTAATCCTACAAATTGCGTATTATTATATATACCTACCTAATGATTATATTTGCCACTTCCTTTATGTGTTTTGACGCTTTTAAACATTAATATAATAGTTAGGTACTAAAAATTAAAACAAATAAATAAATAAATATTCATAGACATTTCACACAACATCCTCTGGTCCCAAGCTAAACTTATATGCTTGCGTTATGGGTACCAGAATACGGATAGAATACTTAAACTACTTTTCTTATGTAAATATATACTTAAAATACATAGAAAACAGCCAGACGCCAGTACAAACATTTGTATGACATTTATAAATATCACACAGATAATTGTACATTGCGGGAATCGAACCCCAGACCTCGTGATCGGCAGTCCGTTACATGAATCACTTGACCACGAAGCCCGTTAATATGATAAAATTATTACATTGGTATCAATTCTACTGACACAACTAAACTTAACTTTAATTCTGTGAACTATCTTATTATATAAATTGTGAAGCAATTTAATAAGGATAAACTATTAGTTGTTTTCATTTTAGTTAAATTAAGTTTTTGACGCTATGAGTTGTTGTCATTGTTATCGATCCTTAATAATGTGTGTATAATTATCAGATCAATCTGACTATTGTAAGTTAGTTAATTTTTTAAGATTTATTAACATGGATGTAGATTAAGAAGATGGATACGAACGAAGCTAGTAATGGCGTGTTAATATTTTTTGTTACAGGCAGCCATGGCAAGTATTTGGACGTTGCTAACGTTACTAGCTGTTACGAGAGTTCAGTCCAGTGAAAACGTGGTTGAAAATATTGTCGCTGCTGTTTATGAGTAAGTTAACAAATCGTCGGTATAATTGAAGAACTAAATAACTCAAAATTTCAAGTTTCGAGATAATCGCGATTTAGTGTTTTTTTGACACTTTTTTTGACATTATTAAGAAATGGAGAACAATTTTATTGTAGGAAATTTTATATGCTCTAGGCATGTCTGCTGACGATTATATGCTTAATCAAACCAATTCCTTTCATTAACCAAAAAAATATTAAAAATCAAAAACCAATTATCTAGTTCTGCCACACCAAGATTTTTGTAAATGTATCGTACTGTACCGTAGTTAGCTAACTTTGAGTAGTAGTTATTCAGTTCTTCCACACATTAGATGAATGTAAATACTCAAAATTGGGTCAGCAAGTACACTTATTGACTTCTGAACCTAAAGAAATATTCAACCACGAACGTTATGCACTTTAGTAAATGTTAATTGGCATAATTTTATCACTGATTATTGACTTCACATGAAATAAAAATACCAAGGTTGGAAGTAGTAACATCGTTTGTTTAAAAAACCTATCAAGAGCAAGATATACACTCACACTTAGGGTTTTGTACCTACTAAATCGAAAAACACAATTCTCTGTCTCTTCAGCCCATTAATGTCCCTCTGTTGGGCACGGGGCTCCTCCACTTTGGGACGTATCATGGTCTACTGTGTCGCCCTAACCAAGGGTATTGGCACAGGCTTTATTTTCGACTTTCCGTCTCTCACAGAGGATAATATCTGTGTACAATGTTCCTTCGCTCGCTTTTACTGTACTGTGGGTAGGAAATGAGGAAAATGGGACTCTTATATTCTTAATTCGTTACCACACGGACAGCACAATTAAGTGCATCAAAATGAGCAGTGAATTAAGCTTCACTAACTTTATCTTGTAATTGAAATACAGGATATCGCCTCCATATCTGCTACTCATAGTTTGGTATTGGTATAAACTATTTTTTCGTATTATGTGATAGCCAATTACAATTTTTAGACTTTTTCCTGTATTAACATTACAACAGGAAGAGGTGAAAGCAAAATAGTTATTGAGAGAGCGTTACTTGGGCGTATTAAGACGGTTTTAAATAGCCTTTTGACGGGTGGCATCATGGTTTCAATTTCTGGCTATTCCTTTGGTGTAATCGAAGGGTATCACTAAATTATAACTAGGCTTAACTAAATAACTCAATTTAGCTCATTTATTTCATACTCAAGTGATCAGAAGTCACAGGTTTGCATTTTTTATAGAGTTATTCATTTTTTCTAATAACATTTAAGAGTTAATTTAAAGATATTCATTTCTTCCACTAAAACACGAAAATGGCTTTATTTTTGGATTGAGTTAAGATTTATGAGAATGTAATTACTAAATTATAACTAGGGTTAACTAAATAACTCAATTTAGCTAATTTATTTCATACTCAAGTGATCAGAAGTCACAGGTTTGCATTTTTTATAGAGTTATTCATTTTTTCTAATAACATTTAGAGTTAATTTAAAGATATTCATTTCTGCCACCAAATCACGAAAAAAGGCTTTATTTTTGGATTGAGTTGAGATATGAGAATGTTTGTTAGATCAAAAGATGCGGCACATTTTGGGCTTCACGAAAATGGTAAAAGCTCAATTTAGCCAAAATGTGAGTTATTTAGTTCTTCAATTATACCGACGAAATACATTATTTATTTTATTTTTTATTTATTACTGTTTTTTTTAAATAAATAAATATTCATGGTCATTTCACACAACGTCCTCTGGTCCCAAGCTAAGCTTATATGCTTGTGTTATGGGTACCAGAATACGGATAGAATACATAAACTACTTTTCTTTTGTAAATACATACTTATAATACATACTTATAATACATAGTAAACACCCAGACGCAGTACAAACATTTGTATGACAATTAAAAACATCACACAAATGATTGTCCTGACCGGGAATCGAACCCGAGACCTCGTGAACGGCAGTTCGTTATATGAACCACTAGACCACGAGGCCCGTCAAATTATGTGTTTATTGTTGTGTTTATTGTACACCAACATAAAATACTGTTACAAAAACAAACTATATCTAGACATGTACAACTGGTGATATCGCATAAAGCGATATCTTCCAGGCAACCATGGGATGGAGGATAGAAATAGATATTTATATTGGGAAGGTCGGTTAAAAAGGTAATGTAATGTATACTTTTTAAGGTAATGTATACTTTTCAATCGACGCCGTGACGTCTAGGAATGCCTCTCCTTTTTAGTCTCCGCGGCGTCGATTAAGGAGCAGTCGATTCTCAATTTGGGGACTCTATTTGACTCCGTCATGACACCATGTCGTATCACTTGGAATAATTTGGAAATAAACTATTTTGTTTGAAAGTAATTCCATCGTTTATACAGTTTCTTTTTATAAATTAAAAATATCTGAATCTTTTCAAAATTCGAACATGTAGTTCCAAAATGTACCTATTTTCTATCCTCTAATCTAATTTAATGGTCATAGAACCTACTAGAAGGATAATCTTTCAAATAATAATAGTAAAAACTTTTTGTTTGTCACCAGACCAAAATGGGCCTACAAATGTGTCCCGGACGCCGGATGTCAGCGTACAGCATATCCAAAACCTGGAGAAAACAGCACTAGTACTTCAGAACTGTTATTCAACAGTGTGGATCTGTGCAGAACTGTTTGCGGGAGATTCGGTGGATTATGGCCACGACCTGTATTTGTTACATTGAGTACGCAACTTGTCCAGATACATCCAAATGCTCTGAGGTATGGTATTTTTTTAATTCCAACTTTTGCCAACTTCGTCGGAGTGCGTCCTCCCGCCTTTCGAGGCGAGGCAGTGTACTTATCCTATATACAAAATTGATACAATATCGATGTTTTGAACTAACCGTTGTTTTAGTCAAAAAGGCCGTAATTATGCAATCAGTTAATGCTCATTACCGAAGATTCCGTATATGGAGTAGCTAAATAGAGATGGCGCTATTAATTTAAATTACCAGTCAATGGTGTATATAATTCATGCAACGAGCAGCAGTCAACTTTAGGCTACCTATCGATGTTTAAGTTCATACCCCAAGGATTATTTTGTGATAGGGATGCGCCGTAAAGATTTTGCTATCTAATACGGTTCTTGATTTTTTAGCTATTAAGTGGGTACTGTACTCCTAATTTAGGTATTTGCCTTAGGTATTGCTATCCCTATTCCCGGGCGTCGCGCTGAAAGGGACAAATATAGCTGAAGCAGATTTTACATACAAAATCTTTGAAAAATGACGTTTCGTAGTCCCCTTTTTTCTTCGCGAAAGTTAAACCGATTTTGATTGTTTTTACGCTATATTATAGATGAAGAGTATATCTATGCTTGTATCACTTTCTTTTTTGGTAAAACGTTACCAAATATGTGTGATAAACGCTGCAACTTTACCTAAAGAAAACCGAAAAGAACGGGTGTTTCAGATGGTCATATTTCTTTTAGTTATTATGTATTGAAAAAAAGAAAGTGACAGAAGCATAGATATACTCTTCATCTATAATATAGCGTAAAAACAATTAATATCGAATTAACTTTCGCGAAGAAAAAAGGGAAGTACGATATCCATATTTTTGTATGGAGCATAATTTGGTATCGTGCCCTCTTAATATATTTATTTAAGTTCCTACAAACTGCAACACTAAAATACATTTTGTTTACCTAATAATGTAAAATAACAACTTGTAACTAATTAATTATGTACCTACAATACATCAAATTGCAATCAGGTACAACAAAATACATGTTGCAGTATCAATATATTTTACATAAACATACCATTTTGTATGTACAAAGTTAAAACGATATTAGCTCTTACAAAAAGTGGTATACACACATGTATGGATTTAATTTATCGGTTCTTTGTGGTCAAAGGTCACAAGAGTTCATATGAGTACAGATACGGACGCCCATATCGTCATAGTCTGCAAGTACACTGTTGCTTTTTATTTGCGCTCCATAAGTTATGTAAGAAACGAATCTTATTACATTTTATACTTGTGATTATGGATTCAAAATACAAGTGTCATCAACCCATTTCTTCTCAAGAGAACTGTTAAAGCTAAGGAATGTTATGAATTTTTGCGAGAGAAGGAATACTCTAAACTAAGCCCTATAACAACACGCGTGCGTAGCATAGTAGACCAAAATCTCTCCCAAAGTGGAGCGAACCGGTGCCCAATAGTGGGAAGTTAATGGGTTAGGAAGAGAGTGTTGCTCCTACACGCCAATACTACGCAATGGATTTTTAAGAAACTTTGCAGCTGTCGAGCTTATAGATCAGAATAACAATAGACTATAATATCATCACGTTAAAAGCCAAGCAGTGGGGCAGTAACTAATGAACTATAAAAGTCGATGATACTACAGACGTTAGCTAACCAGACACAAGTAATTGTTAGTTAGTACAGAGATGTATGTACCCTAGGGGCCATGGCCTGGGGCGGCCAGCCTGAAGAGTGCGGCGAAAGCCGAAGGAAGTTTAAAATTTTGCTCTATCTTTATTAATTTATAGCGCGGCTAATTAAATAAATAAATATTCATGGACATTTCACACAACGTCCTCTGGTCCCAAGCTAAGCTATATTTCTATGCTTGTGTTATGGGTACCACGTACTACTTTTTTTTTGTAAATACATTTTTAAAATACATAGAAACACACAGACGCAGTACAAACATTTGTATGAGAATTAGAAAAAACACACAAATGATTGTCTGGAGCGGGATTCGAACCCGTGACCTCTTGATCGGCAGTCCGTTACATAAACCACTCAACCACGAGGCTTAATTAATTAAATTGGCCCGGGACGTCAAAACCAAATGACCCGGGCGCTAATTTTCAAAATATGCCTCTGAGTTAGTAGAAACTGTTATTGTGATGAAAACCCATGCCAAAGTTATATGAGTTATAGCTAATAAGTTACTAGAATAATAGCTAATAATGCTAAAGTGAATTTATATAGCTCAGAGCAATCATACAAGTTGGCACGTACTGACCTAGTAAAGTAGCAGTTACTAGAAAGCGGAATTGCATACGATAAAACGTTTTTCCTTGTATATAAACTACTAATAATTTTAGAACAAAAACTAAAAAATGCACTTGAAAATCCAACATGTTTTTTTTTATTATTGCATTGTCATCGGTCATTAATAAGTGTGCAAAATTTAAAATCAATCTGACTACTGCAAGTCGGTGAAAATTACTTTCAAAGATTCCGTTACATATCTATATACATTGATAGATACGTACCGAACTAATATACGAACGAACAGCGTTTATTTTCTATCACAGTTCTGTATCATATTAAGTACCTACATACATCTTTTAATTTAAAATACCTAGTTGTACAATTGCCGGGACTTATCGCGCAAGGCGATCTTTATATAACAGAAACTGCTCTGATAATGTCGCTTATTTTAAAAGCTATTATAAATAAGCGATGTTAATTGAGCAGTTTACAATGTATAATGTGGGATTGGGTTTATTATAAAACATAGTGTATTACAAAACATATTGTATGTATGACCCTATGAGAGCTTATATCTTCAAAACTACGCGACACATTTTGATACAGCTTCTTTTGATAGATAGTGGTTTAGGAGGATGGCTTTTTTGTATAATAGTATCCAGGTTTAGATTCTAAATTCACGTGTAAGAAGTTGTAGGCAACAGCTAGTCTATATTATAAACAAGTAAAGTTTGAAATTTGTACGTAAAGGGTTGTGGAAAGGGGCAATTTCTGAAAGTAATAGTCCGATCCTAAAACTTTTTTCAATAAGAAGATACAATCTCCTGATTTTAATTATTATTTTATTAGCTTCGTAACTATCCATGTATGTAATCTATGTTACGCAATATTTGAAAGTGATTTTCACCCAATTTTATTTTACGGAATCACTTGACAGTTTGCACACATGTGTTAAACAATCAATAACAAAGCAAAAAAAAAATGGGTTTTTCATGTATTGTGTGTTTTGTAGTTTTTAAACTAAACAAATTATAAGACAGTCTCGGCCTCGAGCAAAGGGGATATTCTTTATTAGTATTTGTAATCTAAAAGATAGTCAAAGCGCCAATCTCCCAAGTCATCCTTTCTCTGATCTAACGAAGTTCTTACGTTATAGGTGTCGTCATGATAGAATAACGCAGGTGTCTCGCGTCCGTCTGTCTATTCTTAACTGTATATAATATATTACGTCACATACTCACGCGCCTAAGTACGTCATGTGACTGCCAATATTAACTACTGTAGGTGTTTGTCACTACATTTAGAACTACGAACGAAATACGGCAGACGAGACTATCCAGAGAAAGGGCGACGCACTCAGTCTGCAATTATTGCAGTACTAGCTTATGCCTGCGGTTTTATATGAGTTCATAGTTACTGCTCCGCTTCTTGGCGTGTTTAATAAATAATAATACATAGCTTGTAGATATCTACCTAAAATAGAAGATTAAAATTAATTACATAGATTAACTCTTTATTGTACATTATACAACAAAACTTATAACAAAGAAAAGATTAAGATGAAGTACAAATGGCGCCCTTATCACACTATCTCTTCCCGGCAACCATGGGGTGGTAAGAAAAATTAGGGATTAAAATACTACATAAAATATACATAAAACTATGTGTTTTTAAATCTAATAATATTTAATAAGCTAACACAATTCTGAAGTTTCATTGAAATTTATTTTAGTAGATAGTAGTTTTTACGTAAAAGAGCAACCCATAATTGAATTATCATTATCAAGTAACATTATTTTATTTATTTATTTATTTACACACTTTATACAAAGAATTGTACAGGCGGACTTAATGCCTTAGGCATTTTCTTCCAGTCAACCATAGGGTGATGCAGAAATAATGAAGGTAGGTGTGTAACCATAGGGGATTTAAGATAAAAAATAAAATTATAGTTAAATATTAGAAAGAAAATATAATACATACTTAAACATTTATTAACAGTAAACTCACATATACATACAATCATAATTATATACGAATAAATACATACATACATGAATACATGACAGAGAGCAAATTAAGACGATACCAAAATAACTTCGTGCATTTTTCTATGTACGAAGTTTTCATTGTTTCTTTAGATTGAATGGCTAGAGCTCTAATTTTTAAGTATATGTTTTTTCAATATATGATCTAGGATCGCATAAACTCAGAAACGCGATTGAAAAAAGTTTTTTCGATAGAAAATCTTAGCGAAACAACCTCTCTCATTTTTTTTTCATTTGTGGGTCTACTATCGCGTATTAACTAATGAAATAACTTTAAAAACATTAGTAACTATTATATATAAATACACGTAAATCATAATTAAAATAATTTTTGTAGATTTTGAGTAAACAAAAAAAATATCCCTAATTCTTCATTTTCTATACCTACTAGCTGTGTTAATATGTACATGTCGACGATAATATTGATGTAGGCCCTTAATTCGTTTATATGCAAGATAAATCATTTGATGACTATTAATAGTTTGTTTGTTGATTTATGATCTTTTAACTTAAGATCACATAATATATGACGATCCTCGTGGTTGAGTGGTTTGTATAACGGACTGCCGATCAAGAGGTCGCGGGTTCGATTCCCGGTCAGGACAATTATTTGTGTGATGTTTTTAATTGTCATACAAATGTTTGTACTGTGTCTGGGTGTTTAATATGTATTATAAGTATGTATTTACAAAAGAAAAGTAGTTTATGTATTATATCCGTATTCTGGTACCCATATCACAAGCATATAAAGCTTAGCTTGGGACCAGAGGACGTTGTGTGGAATGTCCATGAATATTTATTTATAATATTTGTATGCAATATAAATCATTCGATGACTATTAATCGTTTGTTTTTGATTTATGATCTTTTGACTTAAGATCACCATAATATATTTATCGTTTTCATAGCGCATACATAGATTTTTTTCATCAGAAAATTTATAAATAAAATTGGTCAAGTGCGAGTGGGACTCGCGCACGAAGGATTCCGTACCATTATCTATGCAACATAAGGCACATAGTTAAAGCGTCTACCTGTCAACGTTATTAGTATCGAGCAAGAAACGGTAAAAAAATCATGTTTGTTGTATGGGAGCCCCCCTTAAATATTTATTTTATTTTATTTTTAGTATTTTTTGTTATATCGGCAATAGAAATACATCATCTGTGAAAATTTCAACTCTCTAGCTATCACCGTTCTTGAGATACAGCCTGGTGACAGACGGACGGACGGACGGACGGACGGACAGCGAAGTCTCAGTAATAGGGTCCCGTTTTTACCCTTTGGGTACGGAACCCTAAAAAGGGTAGGAAGAGAATAGAGAGATTATAACTCTTCCGTTTAGTTTAGAGCGTAGATATACTTTTTTGTGTTTAAGTAATCGTAACAGATCACGCTCTATAGTCTCTGGCTATCCACAAAACCCCATCGCTATCTTGAGTGGCAGTCGAATCTTTGACCACATGTATGGAATTTGTCGAATTGTCACATTATTGGCTAACTATGATACCCTCCAAACGATACTTAAAGACTTAAATATTATATAAACTACGTAAAGTCATTTAAACGACCTTCACAAAAACTCCTATTATTCCTAATGAGTATACACTTTACGTGGGAACTGGACATCCTATTGTGATATGGCATTGCGACATCTAAATATACGTTGTCGAACATTCGATTATACAATTAAATTATTTTATTTATTAAATAAAGCTAAGCTTATATGCTTGTGTTATGGGTACCAGAATACGGATAGAATACATATACTACTTTTTTTTTGTAAATGCATACTTATAATAACATAGAAACACTCAGACGCAGAACAAACATTTGTATGACAGTTAGAAAAATCACACAAATGATTATCCCGAGCGGGAATCGAACCCGCGACGTCTTGATCGGCAGTCCGTTACCAGAACCACTACACCACGAGGCCCGTCAATTTATTAGATGTGATTTCTTATTAGACGCCTAGGTACGATGTCACCGGCTGAGTATATTATAAAAATATTTAACCAAATTCTATGTTTTTA
This sequence comes from Orgyia antiqua, assembly GCA_916999025.1. Lineage (NCBI taxonomy): Eukaryota > Metazoa > Arthropoda > Insecta > Lepidoptera > Erebidae > Orgyia > Orgyia antiqua. The sequence goes on from OU779868.1 coordinate 26,331,685, forward strand.
TTTCATATCCTCATTGCTCCTTTTATCTTCCTATCTGTCAAAAAGATATAAGGGCTTCGTGGCGTAGTGGTTCATGTAATGGACTGCCGTTCACGAGGTCGCGGGTTCGATTTCCGCTTGGGACAATCATTTGTGTGATATCTATAAATGTCATACAAATGTTTGTACTACGTCTGGGTGTTTTCTATGTATTATAAGTATGTATTTACAAAAGAAAAATAGTTTATGTATTTATATCCGTATTCTGGTGCCCATAACACAAGCATAATAAGCTTAGCATGGGACCAGAGGACGTTGTGTGTAATGTCCATGAATATTTATTATTATTATTATTATCTCCATTAACCCGAAGGTCATAGTAATCACTAAACTAACTTCAACTAAAGTTTATTGTCATTATAATAAAGAAAGAAAAACAAATTGTGTAAGTAGTTAACAGCTAAAAATACAACATTTTATTTTTGGTGTTGGTGGACTAATTTCAAAACTCGCCTGTTCTATACCTAGAAGAAGGGCCAAACTATATAATAAATCTGTCCATGTGCTGGGTGCTATCCAAGAGTTTGACAGGCCTGATCTAAATATATCCAGAAACTACTTTGGATAATGGTTACTCGGACTATGTATGTGTAAAAGTACTAAAAATGTTTTATGTAATACTTCACCGATTATAGATACCTACTTTTAGTTTAATTTCCAAAAAAAACCTTGAATATTTAGATTATTTTTTTGAAATTTTTTATCTCTCGGTTATAATTTATAACCATACTAGCTGTTGCCCGCGACTCCGTTGGCGTATAATTTAGAAAAATTTCATTCCTTTTTTTCGCAATAAAAGGTAGCCTATGTCCTTTCTCAGGATCTAAAGTTTGTCTGTGACAAATTGCATCAAAATCGGATGGGAGGCTTAAGCGGGGAAGCGTAACAGACAGACAGACAGTGTTACTTTCGCATTTATAATATTAGTGGGGATAAGACAGTGTAGTGTGTCGGTATTGTAGTTATTATAGGTATTTTTGAGCAGCATAACGAGCGTAATATATTAGACAAGTCTTTTCCTCGCGACTTTATCCACACAAATACCGATTTTCATCATTCCTTATTTAAAGAGGCTAAAATTGCATAAATGTTTCTTTTAAGGACATCGAATGGGATACTTCGTGAATAGTCCGAATAGTTTACCTACTTAACGTTGCACATGTTCAACACGCGGCTTCTCCTCTTTGGGAGGGTATATTATTATGGTAGGTACTGTGCCGCACTAACCAGGCGTGTTGGCTTAGGGTTTTGTTTCAAGATTTCTATCTCTCACAGAAGATGTTGTCTGTTTTATATCTTCTACAATATCCTGGAGAGAAAAAGGGGTGGTACAATTGTATTCCTAACTAGCTGTTGCCCGTGAATCCGTACGTGTGGAATATAGAAAACATTCCCCGATTTTTCAACATTTTCACTAATGCTTAGCTACTATTGATCGCAGCGTGATGGTATATAGCCTTTCACAATAAATTGACTATCCAACGCAAAAATAATGTTTCAATTCGAACCAATAGTTCTTGAGATTTGCGCGTTCAAACAAACAAACTCTTTAGCTTTATAATAATAATATAGATTCGTTACAATACCGATAAATTATACTATCGGGTGTAATTAAAATCGATTATTGCGAGTAAATATAAACATGACAGTATGTATATTACAGATATCTGTTTTGCAGTAAAATAACATCGAGAGCGTACGGGTCGTCGACCAGTTTGTACACCATATGATCGGTGAACCACCTTCAAACAAATGTCATTAATAAATGTGCTAATATTTAAACTTGAGATGTGCGAGCTTTATATCATGTTTTTAGTGGGCGGTATTGAAATAAAACCGGTAATCTGAGATAAGATTCGTTAGAATAATATGATCCTTAAAAATATTCTGTTGTTATTATATACTGAAATTCTTTTTAGGGTTCCTTACCAGAAGGACAAAACAGTCACGTATTACCAAGACTCCGCTCCATAGAGCGGATTCTTGGTAATACGTGACTGTTTACAGATGTTATGTGTTGTTTACAGATGGACGGACGGACATATCCGTCCGTCCATCTGTAAAATCTGGCTAAATTTTTTAGTTCTGATGCCGGTAATACCTTTGACATTAAGGCCGCGTTTGTGCCTACTATGAACATAAACGGTCTTATTCATAATGACTTATCGGAGGAGGTTTAAAAGTTCGCTAAAATAGGTTCGCGAAAATTGTCAAAACTTGTTATTCATAATAGTCTTTTTACGCTAAAACGTTTATTATCTCTCCGATAAAATTTCCGTTTAAACCTCCGATAAGTCATTATGAATAAGACCAAAACTGTTTAAATAAATGAAATCTTAGTACATATTAGTTTGTTGAAGATAGATGGTTTTGGGAGTGATTAATTGATCTGGCTAGGTTTCATTTTCAATGCTGTTTAAAATTTATACAATTTTTTTTGACAGATATTCGAACAACGATTTGATTTTACGTTGTTTCTTTTTATACGAAACTTTAAATATATATAGGCAGTTTTATCAGTAAATTATGATGTAAGTAGTTGAGGTTGAATGCCCTATTCGTAAACACTAACGGCAACTTGACCTACGATCCTTTATATATTTAATATACGTTATCTTCGTCGTTGTTTATTGCTTGTAAAGTTGCGCCCACTTTTGTTATTATATGCGAATAACCTTATACATTACAGCTAGTTTATATCTATGACCCCCACGTTTTTCTCTGTCTCTCTCTATCCGCGTACTAAAGCTTTATTTAAAGTTTTGGTAAATCATTTTAATAAGTCCAAAAATCAAATAACATGATTATGATACTTTTTCTTAGAAAACTTTTAACTAATTATTAAAAATCCTCTCTCTCTCTCTCCAGCCTATCACCGTCCCATTGTTGGGCACGGGCCTCCTTCACTTTGGGAGATGTTACGGTTTTATGTTCCGCGCTGACCGAGTGTATTGGCACGAGGTTTATTTTCGAGCTTTCCATCTCTCAGAGAGGACAATGAAATCCTATTAAAAATAAGTATTTTATACTAATATGTACAGTACACTATTATATTATGTACCTATAAGGTGAAAAATATTTATTAACAAATTTTCTCTTTACGTGAAAATTCTCACTCACCGCTTAGCCGCTAAATAGCAGTATAAGTCTATGGCTATACCACTAGCCATTAGGAATAAACAGCTTTCCTTTTACTGATTCTAGACTTTGTAGACTAAATGAGTTCAGAATGTTCACAACACTTTAACAGAGGTAATTTTCTTTAACTTACAGGTTTGACTTTGAAAATGTACCGGCGGCAGCTCAAGAACTAATGACCGAAATGACAAAGCTTGTCGGGAAAAATTTACAAGCAGAATGTGGTGGCGAAGTCAGTCAGATTTCAGAGACACCTATTGTGGTATACCTGAATGTAAAGTCAGCTGATATTACTTTAACTTGGGAAACTAATGAGCAATATACGCTTGAAGTACAGCTCAAAGGTATAAATCTAACTCTACGTTTAAAATTACAGTTTGATTTGACTTTAACCATAATATCTTAGTACTCTATTATAGTAGTAACTAATTCTAGTTTGTTTTTGCTACATTTCTTCATAAAATCTGTTCAATAAAATAGAATGATAACCATGGAACAAAGCAATAGGTACCTAATCATGAATATCTGAGATTGCCGGTCTCTTCTTTTACGGTTCATAGTTGCTGTCCTAGGGTTAGGTTCGATAGCTCACTGAATGAATGACTATGCATAATGTTTCATCCTTCTTATGTTAGTAATAAGGTACCATGATTCAGTCCAAGGATAATAAGTGCGATATTTTAGGGGTTTTAAAGAATAATAATATTTATAGCACACTTAAAATTCCAGCAGAAGTGTACAAGTATGACAAAACTTAATTAGAATGAATGTATTACAGAGAATCGGATATCAGTATCCGTTACTGCTGAGACAGTTTACGGAGCTCGTCATGCATTAGAAACTTTCACGCAACTAGCCGCTTCCGATAGACCAAACCATTCAGACCAGGAATCATGCGGTCTTCAACTAGTGGTAGGAGCCAAAATACGTGACGGACCAGTCTATAAGCATAGAGGACTATTGTTAGATTCCAGTAGACATTTTATTCCAATGAAAGATGTTTTAAGGACAATTGATGGTATGGCTGCGAATAAGATGAACGTCTTCCATTGGCATGTTACTGACTCTCATAGTTTTCCATTGGAGTCTACTAGAGTACCGCAGTTTACGAGGTAAGGACTTAAACTTTCTTTTCTGTTTAACAATTTTGTTCTTTGGCATCCATGTTGTGACGAATTTAACTCACGTATTTTATAGAGGCTGCTATGAAAAATAAAATTAAAAAAAAATCATTTGCATATCGTAATCTCCAAATCCTGAATTATCCAATTTTAAAATATTTTCGTTTCAAGATATGGTGCTTATTCGGCAAAAGAGATATATTCAGTGGAAGATGTCCGGCATTTAATAAAATATGCACAGATGCGAGGTATCCGAATGGTTATTGAGATTGATGCTCCTGCGCACGCTGGTAATGGATGGCAATGGGGGAAGGTAAGATGTAATAATACTAGATAAATTTGAAGAATTATTTTTTCAGTGAAAATGGCAAAAGTCCAGTTTTATAGTCCTTCAGTTTTATATTTAAAACGGGCTTAATGTAGTCAAAAATCATAGATATTTTGTTGCCAATTAATATATGGTTGTGATAAGTTTGTTTCCATCAACCTTTCTCAGTCCACTGCTGGCGTTCTATGGGGGAGGCCTATGCCTCCCCCATAGAACGCCACAACGCGCGGTCTTGCGCTAACTGCATCCAGCGGCCCCCGGCGTATTTGACGATATCGTCGGTCCACCTTGTTGGGGCCGCCCCACGCTGCGTCGTCCGGTTCGTGGTCGCCACTCGAGGACCTTCCGTCCCCAACGGTCATCAGATCGTCGAACGATGTGGCCTGCCCATTGCCACTTCAGCGTGCTAACTCTTCGGGCTATGTCGTACACACCAGTCCTTCTACGGATTAAGATCTAAAAGGAAGGATCTAGATAAGGTTGTTTAACACACTTAAAAAAGAAAGCTAATTTGTATGGATTTAAACGCCTGACTCTGTCCCAATTTTTAGCCAGTATAGTCACTTTCGTTGGATTGTATCCAGATTATCTCTACATCTCTACGACTCAGAGTTTACTCATCCATTTTATAAAGAAAAGATCTAAGATTTGAAACCCGGATCAATTTTATTTATTTTTGTTTGAAAACTTATCAAAGTTGATCCAGGTTCCCGTTTATGGGCCAGAATGAGATTTTATCTAGTCTATACCTTCAGTTATATTACGTTGATAATTTTTAAAAAAAAAAATTATTGAAGACGTTTATTTATCGACACTTACCAATATATATATTTTTATTTTCAGGAATACGGCTATGGTAATTTAGCAGTATGTGTGAACGAAAAGCAATGGCGTCCTCTGTGTATAGAACCTCCTTGTGGTCAACTTAACCCGGCCAACCCAGCCATGTACCGGGTTTTACGAGACCTGTATAGGGATATCGCTGAATCTGTACCACATCCAGCGTTATTACATATGGGAGGTGATGAGGTTAGTTAAGAATTTTGTTGTAAAGTTGAAAATAATAGAGATTTTTTATATCCATAATCATTCCGGTCTTTGGAGTCAAGTTTTATCACATCCAATTTCCTATCCAGCTAAGTAATCGGCTATAAATAGAATTCATTTTACATAAAAAAAAACTTGTTTTATTTACATCTCTCTCACCAGCCCATTAACGTTCCACTGTTGGGCACAAGTCTCCTCCACTTTAGGAGGGATGTGTCATTGATGATTTGATTTGATGGTCTACTGTGCCGCGCTAACTAGGCGTGTTGGCACAGGGTTTATTTTCGAGTTGTCCGTCTCGCAAAGAGGATGTCTGTAATAATAAGATCTTAATTGAATCTGTGTATAATATTTATCCCTTAGCTGACTTGACAGCAGCCTGGGAAGAAAAAGATAAAGATGGATTAAGAATACAAATGTCACCACCCCCAAGGACAACACTTAAGTACAAAATATATAATAAATATTTGCAGGTATTTTTCGGCTGCTGGAATTCCAGTGAAGAGATCAAAAACTATATGGAACAGAAGAATTACGAGATTAGCAAAGACGGCTTCATAGAACTCTGGTCAGAATTCCACGACAAGGCTCTTCAGGCGTGGGACGAGGAGTTGAAAGCCGCTGGAGGAACAATACAACCCGTGATGCTGTGGTCTTCAGAATTGACCCAATCAAAAAGAATACAAAGACATCTTAGCAAGGACAGGTAAATTATCTATACCAATAAGCTGAAGATTGTTTGTTGGAATGCGCTAATCTCAGGAACTACTGGTTCGATCGGAAAAGTTCTTCCAATGTTGGATAGTGTATTTATCAAGGAAGGGTATTTATTTATTATAAATTTTATAATCGTCGATATATCGATACTATTTTTCGATTCCGACATCCCTAGACTCAACTAGACTGTGATTCTGTTTCAGTGATCCTCGGCCGTATTGGCAAACTACAGGATACCAAAAATATTCCAATTTAGCTTATTAAACAATTTAATACTTGGGAGATTTATGAAATTCGTCTTGTTGTGGAGTACTTTAGAAACTGTTTGCAGTAACGTAACCATATCGCGTTTTAAATTTAATGTCAACGCCATCTATCGAGAGCACAGTGATGTTTCCTTGGTTCTTTTTACTTGATTTGTTCTAAGACTGTGCGTCTGTTATGAAGGAATATTTTTGATGCGTATCTTTAATGTATGTATTGGTAAAGGAGCGTGCTTAGGGATTTCTATTCTTGTGTTGAGTAAATTAATAATAGAAGCACTGGTTATAACAATTGTATTTCACAGTTCACACCACCAGTAAAACAGTAAATGAACTGGTATATATAACACTATAGCATTGCTTAGGAATACTGACATCCTAAGGGAATATTAATAGTACAATCAGACTGTATTTATCTTGAATTCTCCATCCTGAATAATCATAAAAATTACAAAGCTATCTTTATTGACATTTTTACATTCTTAATATTCTTTTTTTTTCTTTTGCTCTTCTCTCAGAACTAAAGGGATGGCATCTCGTTGGATTTGCCAAATACACGAAGAACCAGATATTATGAATATTTGAATTTAGACATGTCAAGTCCGAAACGTTTTCACTACAAAGGTTTAAGTGTTATAACCAAAAAGATTTAATGCAAAAACAATGTTCCCACATATTTTTATTATTACTACGTATGACATAAATCGAAATCTATCAGATTACGATAATTAGCGCATCGATAGATTTGATTAAAACATCCGAACGACGATCGATCTGATGTGGTTTCTTTATTAACACGTTTTTATTAGCTCGAGACGTATTTATCAATGTATTATTGTAACGGAATCTTTGAAAGTGATTTTCACTCACTTGCCATAGTCGGATTGAACTGAAATTTTGCACAAATAATAAGGACCGATGACAATGCAATAATTTTAAAAATAATTAGTAATATAAAGCGGTTTTTTCGTTTATAGAGCAAGCAAATTATTAAAACTGATTTTTGATCTGTTACATTATCTTCTAATGCGCAATTTGACGGGCTTCATAGTATATAGTGGTTTATGTAACGGACTGCCATTCACGAGGTCGCGGGTTCGATTCCCGCTCGGAACAATCATTTGTGTGATACTTATTTTGTCATATAAATGTTTGTACTGCGTCTGGGTGTTTTCTATGTCATAAATGTATGTATTTACAAAAGAAAAGTATTCTATCCGTATTCTGGTACCCAAAACACAAACATATTATAGGCTTAGCTTGAGACCAGAAACGTTGTGTGAAATGTCTATGCATATAAAAAATACTAGCTGTTGCCCGCGACTCCGTACGCGTAGAGTTTAGAAAATTTCCTCGTTTTTGCAACATTTTTCACTACTGCGCTCCTATTGATCACAGCGTGATGTTATATAGCCTTCCCCAATAAATGGACTAAACAAACAAACAAGCTTTGTAATCTTCTTATATATAAAATTCACGTGTCACAGTGTTAGTTACCGTACTCCTCCGAAACGGCTTGACCGATTTTTATGAAATTTTACATGAATATTCAGTAGGTCTGAGAATCGGCCAACATCTATTTTTCAAACCTTTTTTTTTTGTATGGCAAAACAACGTTTGCTGGGTCAGCTAGTATTACTATATAAATAAATATTTCAAAAATATTAATAAAAATATAAACGTTTTAGATACGTGATCGAAGTATGGGAGCCAGTAGGCAGTCCTCTGTTAACTCAATTAATCAGATTAGGGTACCGTGTGGTTAGTGTACCCAAGGATATCTGGTACCTGGACCATGGGTTTTGGGGTATTACTAAATATTCAAACTGGAGAAAGATGTATGCTCATACGTTACCAGGAGGCGATAAGGTTTTAGGAGGTGAAGTGGCTATGTGGACTGAATATTTGGATGAGCAGGCGCTTGGTAAGTGGGAAATAAAATATTGTATGTATGTTTCCTTTCTTAATTATCTTCGTTCTTCTCCAGCCCATCTACGTCCCACTGTTGGGCACTGGCTTCCTCCACTTTTGAGGGATTATGGTCTACTGTGCCGCGCTGACCAGGCGTGTTGACATAGGGTTTATTTTCGATTTTTCCGTCTCTCACAGAGGATGTTATCTGTGTGAAATATCCCTAAGCTGATTTTTACAGCACCCTTGCAGGAGATGGGGTGGTGACACTTATATTCTTAATCAGTCACCACACGGAGAGACTAAAATGAACTAAAAAATAAGAATTGATAGTGTGTATAACATAATTCAGCAATGTTAACTTAACTTTCTTATTATAAAAACTGTGGATTACCTATACAACGTGTTGCAGAAAGGTGTAGTCATAATTTAAAGTTGCATTAGATAGGCCTTAAATATTATAAATAAATTATTAGAAAAATACAGTTGGTAAGTTTTTTTTGTTATTGCCTACTATTAAATATCTACCAGAAACGCATCAATTATGAGATGTTTACGATTTATTGAATGCGATTGAACCTTATGATAAAAGATGGCCTCATAGTAGTGTTGTATTTAAAGAAGATCGATTAATTTAATAAATTAATTAAACTTTAATGAACACATAAAAGTCATAATATAACTAGTATTTGTAATTTCATCCATGCCTAGTGCCTAGTCACCGGCCATGTGTAACGTAACGATCAAATATGACTACACCTTTCTGAAACACGTTGTAGACTAGCGATTTTAATTATTAAAAGTAAATAATATGTACAAAGAAATATCAATTAATAGATATATTGACACAATCAATTTTCATTTTTTGGCTAAGTTTAGTTGTAAACGTAGAATTCGTACTAGTGCCACAATAATATATATATACAACAATATATGGTGGAGTGGTTCATATAACGGACTGCCGATCATGAGGTCTCGGGTTCGATTCCCGGTCAGGACAATCATTTGTGTGATGTTTATAATTGTTATACAAATGTTTGTACTGCGTCTGGGTGTTTATTATGTATTATAAGTATGTATTTACAAAAGAAAAGTAGTATATGTATTATATCCGTATTCTGGTACCCATAACACAAGCATATAAGCTTAGCTTGGGATCAGAGGACGTTGTGTGAAATGTCCATGAATATTTATTATTATTATTATTTATTAATAATTCGACAAGCCTCGTGGTTGAGTGGTTCATGTAACGGACTGCTGTTCGCGAGGTCGCGGGTTCAATTCCCGCTCGATACAATCATTTGTGTGATATTTATAATTGTAATACAAATGTTTGTATTGCGTCTTGGTGTTTCTATATATTATAAGTATGTATTTACAAAAGAAAAGTAGTATAATGTATTCTATCCGTATTCTGGTACCCATAACACAAGCATATAAGCTTAGCTTGGGACCAGAGGACGTTGTGTGAAAAGTCCATGAATATTTATTTATTACAGATACTCGTGTCTGGCCTCGATCTGCTGCTGTGGCTGAAAGACTATGGTCTGATCCTAAAGGAAGCGTGTATGCCGCAGAACCGCGCATGCAACGTCAAAGATCTCGTCTTATAGCTAGAGGACTGACTCCTGATGCTATTTCACCAGAATGGTGTTCACAACATGACTCTTTATGCTTTTAAATACAAAAAATCAAGAACTTCCGCATACTTATTTGTTCTTTTGTCAAAACAGATTGTGGTTATCCTAGTAATATTATAAACTAGCTGTTGCCCGCGATTTCGCGTGAAATTTAGAAATCAAACCTTAACAAACAGAAGTTTAATATACCACTCGATAGATGACATTGTACAGTTTTTTAAATCTCGCTATAGTTTCGTTCGACACATTAACACTTAAGCTCGTCAAAATTTCTATAGTGTCAACTTGTTTTCACATTTATAAATTGGTTAGAATGTGAAAGTTTGTGAGTATGTATGGATGTTTGTTACTCTTTCACGCAAAAACTACTGAATGGATTTTAATGAAACTATACAATAATGAAGCTTATACATCAGATTAAGTTATAGACTACTTTTTATCTTAAAAGAATGCAATATTCCCGTCGGATGATTAAAAACAAACAGATTTTTTATCCTTTATACTGCGGATAACACCGCGGGGCACAGCTTGTTACGGAATAAAATTGCTTTCATATCTTTTTAAAAAGATGTGAAAGTAAGTCTGAAATTTAAAGTTCAGAGGATGGTTACTCTCTATATGGGAGTAGCCAGGGGTGTGGGGTTCAAAGACTGCTTTTTATTTTTGTTAATATCCGTTATAGATTTCTTGAATATAAATTGGAGGGATGGACGGAAAACTTGAACCTAAATTCTGTACCAAAATGTCTGGTTAGCGCAGCAAAGTAGACCATAGTCCCTTCCAAACTGGAGGAGGCCCGTGCCCAGCTGTGGGGCTGGAGAAGATTATGAGATTTGTTGGTGCTACGATTGTTAGAATTTATCGATAACAGTGAGGAGCTGGAAATGATTTACGTACAATATCATTGTTTAATTAGGAACCAATTCTACATGCACAAACTAAACTTAACTAAAAATGAAAACAACTATGGCATATTTAGATTAATTGGCTATTTTATAGAGCACATTTTTATTAATTAAAATTGTTATGGTCTTATTCGTGATGACTTATCGGAGGTTTAAAAGTTTTAAATATTCATGGACATTTCACACAACGTCCTCTGGTCCCAAGCTAAGCTTATATGCTTGTGTTATGGGTACCAGAATACGGATAGAATACATATACTCCTTTTTTCTTGTAAATACATACTTATAATACACAGAAACACCCAGACGCAGTACAAACATTTGTATGACAATTAGAAAAATCACACAAATGGTTGTCCTGGGCGGGAATCGAACCCGCGACCTCTTGATCGGCAGTCCGCTACATGAACCACTCGACCACGAGGCTCGTCAATTTTATTTTTATTATCTCTCCGATAAAATCTCTGTTTAAACCTCCTTTAAGTCATTATGAATAAGACCATTAGTCTATAACATACAGATTTATAAAAACGTTCAGCTAACTTTCCCGAATTGTATTATTGACGCCTATCAATTATCATTTACTAATTAAGTTTTGTTGTGCATATAGAATCGGTACCACATTTTGTAAGTTAGTAAGTTGTCTCTCTCTGTAAGTTAGAGACATGATTATTCAATTAACTACTTATCATTTATCTTATAATGCAGGTTATAAATACTAAGACTTACTATTATTATAGATATTGAGTAGAATATTATTAATTAGATTGTAATACCTTTATTTAATATCTAATGGCCATTTTATTTAGCTATTTTTAGACATAATATAGTATACATATATCCGTATTCTGGTACCCATAACACAAGCATATAAGCTTAGCTTGGGACCGGAGGACGTTGTGTGAAATGTCCGTGAATATTTATTTATTATTATTATTTAGTATTGATTGGATGAGGAGCGCGGTGCTAGAAAAAACCTTACCTATGTTTACATAGAATCATCTTAAAGAAAAAATAATAATAGAAGACGTTATAGCTAAAGGATGAATGAAAAAAAAAGAAAATCCTAATCCTTAAAAAAAACTTAATATTTTCTAACGCTTGCGCGACTCATTTGTTTAAATAAAACTACTTTTACGGATTTAGACGCCTGTGTATTTGTTTTAAATTTTGCAATGTAATTATTTTAATTATAAATTTTTAATGTAAAATTAAATCGAATGTGGGTAAACCCTGTAATAACTGATCGTAGAAGACACATTACAGCTCAGTCTCACCCGTGACCATGGTGACTGCAAAGTCTCCTTAAAAAAACTATTACTTAATGAAAATTCTTTTTAATAGTCGTGACTTTTTGATTTTAAAAGGATGCATAGAGAAAATACACTATATCCTCAGTAATCCGGCCCCTGTCTAATCCGACACTCTTTATAATCCGGTAAAAGACAGCACTCTATATTCCGACAATACGATAGTCCGACATTGCAACTAAACATTTGCCGGACTACCGAGGGTCCACAATCTCTTGTAGGTATTCTTGCTTCCTGTCATATTTAATTATATGCATTTTGTAATTGTCGAGCTTCGTGGTCCAGTGGTTCACATAACGGACTGTCGATCACGACGTCGCGGGTTCGATTTCCGCTCGGGACAATCATTTGTGTGATATTTATAATTTTCATACAAATGTTTGTACTGCATCTGGGTGTTTCTATTTATTATAAGTACATATGTAATTACAAAAAAAAGTAGTATAAGTATTCTATCCGTATTTTGGTACCCATAACACAAGCATATAAGCTTAGCTTGGGACCTTGTGAGGACCACACAAGTCCTCCATCCAAAATAATCAAAACAAATATTTTTGCATATTCATTATTTTAAGCAGTCATTGATTCCAATTCTAGGTGCACAACTAAACTTAACTAAATAATCTACTTAGTTCAAAATCTAAAAAAACAAGCTTGAAAATCCTGAATATTTTTTTAAATTATTACATTGTCATCGGTCCTTGATATACGTGCAAAATTTTTGATCAATCCGACTACTATAAGTGGGTAAAAATCACTTTCAAAGATTCCGTTACATAGATACATTGATAGATACATACTGAACATAAGCGTGTTAAAAATGAAAACAACTATTGCTGTATTTTAATTATTTGGCTATTTTCTTGCGCACATTTATATTAATTAAAATCTTTAGTCTAACACTTTTACTTTACTTAACTTTTTACTCAACTTTATTTAACTTTTTAACACTTTTTAACTAAACAACTTTTATATCAAGAAAGTCAACATTGCCGAATTGTGTTATCGACATTATTAAAATTTAAGTTTAGTTTAGTTGGGCGTGTTGAATCGGTACCGCTCTAGTATAGTTAGTTTTATGTTATAAATTGTGATATAAAAATGACAATAGTTATATTATTTAAATTAAATAAACATATTATTTATTTATGGCAGCATTTATTTTATTTATAATGTCTAAGAAATTAATTAATGTCTTGTACCTGTTATAATTTTAAGGCCACTAAAAACGGCATATTATGATATATTAATATAGCGAGAAAAAGAGATAGATATATATATTATCATACCGAGATGTATACTTATGACGTCATCGACAGATATTGCTGTCTCTTTCACGCCTCACTTTCTACATACATGTCTCTTTCTCGTTATATTAATATGTATATCGTAATATAGGTACCGTTCGTGGCGTCCTTTAGACTGATTCGTAAATCCATACCAAATAACTCGAAAAACTGCGAATTATCTGTGTGGTGACGGATTAAGAATACAAGTGTCACCACCCCATTTCTTTCCCAGGTAGCCGTAAAAGATAGTTATGGGATAATAATTATGGATACGCAGTTATAATCAACTGTGAGAGATGGAAACGTCGAAACTAAACTGTATGCTAACACACTTGGGGGTCAAGTCTGCTAATACAATGTTGTCACAATGACAGTTCAATGACGCAGAAATCTTATAAAATTTGGTAATCTACTATTCATTTTTTGTCATAATGACGCCATTATGGCGCCATAATGGTGTCAGTGACTCACCATTATAACAACATTGTAATATGATTGTAATAGCAGAATTAGCAGACTTGGCCAGGTCAGCGCAGCGTAGTAGATTTGATTCCCCCCTAAAGTGGAGGAGGCCCGTGCCCGTAGAACATTAACAGGCTGGAGAGGGAAAGAGAGAATACGAGTACAGTGAAATGGTCCTAATAAAATATTTGTTGATGAGATCAAAGGAAATTTATATAAAAAAACTTAAAAAAACCCCGACGAAGTTCTACTAGTCTACAGAGGCTATTGTTTAGGATTTTAAAGAATATCGTAAGATATTTTGTGTATGACATTAAGATTTTATTGTACCTATAAATCAATACAATTTTTGTAACAGCTACATACATCTAATAACTATCTGTTGCCTGCGACTCTGTACGCGCGAATTTAATAAATACGCGCCGTGTTTGCAACATCTTTCACTAATGCGTTCCTATTGGTCGCAGCGTGATGTTATATAGCCTATAACCTTCCTCGATAAATGGGCTATCCAACACAAAAATAATTTTTCAATTCCAACCAGCAGTTCCTGAGATTAACGTGTTTAAACAAACATACTCTTCAGTTTTATAATATTAAGTATAGATATATATATTTAATACACAACTAAAAATCAAATACATACATCAACAATTTCTATTTTTAATTAATCAAAATTAATATCCATACTAGTTATGCATAATTACTTTACATTGAAATAGCAATACTACGAAATAGTTAAATAACAATGAAATCCATTATAATAACTTTGACTAGACAAGATCACAATAATCGTAAAAAATCTATTATACAAACGAATGAGTTACCTGGATATATCGAAATAAAACTTCGTCACGTTGCATGTTTCTCAAATAATTCTTTCGCTACAAAGATTTTGAAACTCAGATCAACAATTTGCTTAATACAAAAACCAAAAAACACGCTTGAAAATCCTAATTTTTTTTTATAAATTATAGCTTTGTCATCAGTTCTTAATATGTGTACAAAATTTCAGATCAATCTGACTACTGCAAGTAGGTGAAAATCACTGTCAAAGATTCCGTTACATAGATACATAGATAAGAGCATTGATAAATACGAAACGAACTAACAAAAGCGTGTTAAAATAATACAAAATATGCTTAATTATCAATCATGATGGGCAAAAACTATTAGTCGTGAAACTAAACACTTATGGTCTTATTCATAATGACTTATCGGAGGATTAAAAGTTCACTAAAGTCGGTTCGCTAAAATTGTCAAAAATTGTTATTCATAATAGTCATTTTACGATAAAATGTTTGTTATCTCTCCGATTAAGTTATTGTTCAAACCTCCGATAAGTCATTATAAATAAGACCATTAATGAATAACAACAGATTTATACGAAAGAACTTACAGTTATAGATTTTTCAATTAAATAGTAATATTATTTCGCATCCTATCATTGCCATTTTTGGCACCTAGACTAAGATCATTAGGTACCAAATCATGCAAAACAGTATCATTCCTAAAGATACTTGTAGCAATTCGACTGGCTAGTCGCTCTGAATCTCTAATATCATCATCTTTTGAATGAGAAGTCAAATCAATTTCAGTATCGCTGTCACTCTCGCTATTATCTTCCCTTCTCCTATATGCCAAGTTCTGTGGTTCATCTATAGATTGGCCTGGATTTGCGCAAGGACATGAATTTGGTTTTGACATCACCCTAAGGTCTGTTGGCACGTTCTCGGAGTCCATTTGTTGCGTCATTAGAAGGGGTGGAAATGCATAAGACTGCTGCAATATCCTGCCATCATCACTGGCATATGGCATCGGTGGTATATCGTGAATGTTAGCAGGTACTGATGGCAATGTTTCTATGCTAGAGTTTAGGTTATAAGGATCCTGACGAGGGGATTGGCGACTATCTTTATGTTCCCGATTTTCGAAATTCATTGGTGGCTCTGGTGATTCTTTGTCACCTGGAGATTCTGGTCCTTCTGGTGAAGAATCTGATGGTTTTGGGTGACCTAAAAGTCAAAAAAGATGTGCTATGTGTTCAGAACTTTTCAACAATAGGGTAAATAGGCTTCTTACATAAATGGTGCATTTCACCATTAAACATTCCATTGCCGCTTACCATCAGGTGGAATGAGATTAAGCACCAACATTTTTATGAAAGAGAATCTTAGCCGCTACCTCAAGATACCTATTCCTAAGTGCATGCGATCCTGGTACTCAAGTAATTTTGGTTTTACTGTATAATATTCAAAGGAATACCTGTCATTGGCAAGGGTGGCGTGCCTAGACCTAAGCAGCGCATCCTCCATGCATCTTGTAAAAGTTGCAAGCGAGCTTGTTTACGCCATTTAGCACGACGATTTTGGAACCATACCTGAAAGTAAGGTGTATAATTTAGTAATTCTTTAGAAACAATCAATTTGAACATATCTCAATACAAGTAAAACTTATAGTATAAGTGCAAGTTCTCTATTTCATGCGACGGATTTTTCCATCTGTGAAACAGTGTTATTTTTTATGTAACTAGCTGTCGCTCGAAACTTTGTATGCCTAGATTTTGAAATATATACCAAACCTAAAAAAATTATACAAAAAAGCCAATTCTGTTTATAAAAAAAATAGTACCTACATTTGTAAAAGCAATCCGTTTTCTACTGACCAAAGTGGTATTTTTGTATGAATGTTCCTATGTGAGCTTATTTCTTCAAAACAACGCCAGAAACGCCTTTTTAAAATGAGAAAATGGTTCAAGAGGATTGCTTTTAGTATAAAACTAGCTGGCCCGGCAAACGTTGTTTTGCCATACCAAAAAAAAAGTAAAAAAAAAAAAAATTAACTACATACTCGTATAAACCTCACGCAGCCCGAGACCTTTCCAACGAATGCAAAACCGTGGAAATCGGTTAGTGCGTTCTGGAGTTATAGCGTCAGGAAGGAAAATCCGACTTATTTTTATATAGTAGATAACAAATTTTTAATTATATGGTTTGATTTCTAAATTCAAAATAATATAATTTAAAAACTTACTTATATTGGTACCGATTCCATGCAAAACTAAACTAAACATAGCTATAAAATGAAAATTGATAGTGTCAATAACACAATTCGGCAATGTTAACAGAATTTTTTATTAGAAAATCTGTATAATATAGACTAACGATTTTAATTAATAAAAATGTGCAAAACGAAATAACCAATTCATCAAAATACGCCATAGCTGTTTTTATTTTTTAGTTAAATTAAGTTTTGTTGTGCACGTACAATGTCCATGACCATTGTCTTTTTTAGGGTTCCGTACCATAAGGGTAAAAACGGGACCCTATTACTGAGACTTCGCTGTCCGTCCGTCCGTCCGTCCGTCCGTCTGTCACCAGGCTGTATCTCAAGAACGGTGATAGCTAGACAGTTGAAATTTTCACAGATGATGTATTTCTATTGCCGCTATAACAACAAATACTAAAAATAAAATAAAATAAATATTTAAGGGGGGCTCCCATACATCAAACATGATTTTTTTACCGTTTCTTGCTCGATACTAATAACGTTGCCTTATGTTGCATAGATAATGGTACGGAACCCTTCGTGCGCGAGTCCGACTCCCACTTGACCAATTTTTGTTTACCTTAGTTTGTGAAATATTGAAAAAAAACATTAATTTAAAGCCATTGCAGGTCTTCCTGTACTTAAATCGTATATATTTACAATTGTTAGTAGATAATATTATTCATATAATTGTATACGCTTTCGGATTTTTGGAATAGCCTATTACCTAAGTAACTATATAACGTAAACTTCAAAAGCCATACCTAACGGTCAAATTGATAAGAAAATTTTGCACTTCTATCAAGGACAAATGACAATGCAATAATTTAAATTGAGACGGACAGATGGATAGACAAACGCTGGACAGAGAGCGAAATCTTAGTAACGAACAGCGAAGTCTCGGTCCCGTTCTACTCTTTATTACAGAACCCTAAAAATCAGGTATTTACGAGATCAACTAATATTTAAGTGTAGGTATTTTAGCTATTAAACTGAGTACTCCTTTATTCTGTCTCTCACTGATCACATGATTTAATCTGCTTAAAATATCCGCTGACTTTTACGGCACCCTGGGGAGGAGATGGCGGTGATCCTTGTATTCTTATTCCGTCAGCACACGGATATTCGTCAATACACGTTGCATAGGCTACTTTAACTCTTAAAATACTTCACACTGTAGTACTTACTTGGACTCTAGCTTCAGACAGGCTAATCCTCAGAGCGACTTCTTCTCTCAAGAATACGTCAGGATAATGCGTTTTCTGGAATAAAGACTCTAATTCGCTGAGCTGTTGTGGTGTGAACGTGGTTCGATTCCGGCGCTGTCTACGTCGTCCAAACATGTACTCAGTCAATAAATCTCCTGGCAACGGAGATAAATATGGACCTGCCATGATAGTATTTTTCTTAATTTCTTCTTTCTGTTACGTTTTTTTTCGCATGTTCTAGCTCTATAAATATTAAATTTAAAAGTGTGCTCTTTTTTAACACTCAAGAGAAAATAATTGATAAAAATTACTTAGAATTTCTTGTCGTTTAAAGAAATACAGCAAACATTTTATTTACAGAAAATCTAACTTCGTTAAAAGTTATCGCTAACGTTTCTAACGCGTAACTTTCCTATGATTAAGGAAGTCCCATGTTCGAGATGAACCGAACAGTACTGTTTGATTTCACTAAAATCTTGCTATGAAAACTACCCAGACTCCACCCCTTCTCTTTAGAGAGACAGTCTGTGATTGGCTGAGTGCTACAGGGGTTGAAATTTTCAGCCAATCGCATCACAGCTCAGGGGGTTGTATTTAATAGGTGTAGATTAAGTTATGGCGTATCACAAATATAAATATAATACGATTAAATTTGATGCTGAGCTGCTAATATTGGTGATTGTATTTATTTAGAATTTGAATAAATTATCACTCATCTAATATACTAATATTGAAGAACTGAAGAGTTTGTTTGTTTATTTGAATGCGTTAATCTCAGTAACCACCTGGGGCTCAAGTCTGCTATTCAATGTTGTCACAATAATTGTTCGATGACACCATTATGGCGCCATATTGGCACCATTTGTGACAAAAAATTAACAGAAGGCTACCAAACTTGATAAAATTCACCACTATGCAATCAATAAATGCAATAACTGATCGCTTAGTGGCGAATTTTATCATGTCTGGTAGTCTACTCTTAATTGATCACGTAAGTTCTCTTCCTTTCTACCGCGTCATCACTTTTTACTCTATATACCTAAACTACATACAATTTCGAAATGTTAGTCTATTTTTCATAATCCGCAAGTAAGGTTGCCTACGGGTTCCCTTCCATAATTAAATAAATAATTCTACTACTTGTAACGGATTTAGACGCGTATATTTGGTTAAAATTTTGGCCCGACGTTTCGGAGACTTTGCAGTCACCATGGTCACGGGTGAGACTGAGCTGCAATGTGTCTTCTACGATCAGTTATTACAGGGTTTACCCACATTCGATTTTAATTTTACATTGACCATAAAGATAGACTTTTACCATAAACTAAATCATATTACATTGTGCTCAAACTACATAAAATCAATAACATTATTTTAGTTTCTAAAAATACATTAACAAATTATAACAATATAAAGAAATGTTTAAATTATATAAGGTAAAACATACATAATTTTATCATATTAATTAAAACTTTAGTCTATGATAAAATTATGTATGTGTGTGCTTCCAAGTAATGCCCATAATGTTGCGAACGCAACGCATGTGAAAAGCGTACAGTCGACGCTCCTGCGCAGCATTATGGTGTCCACGTTTCGGCCCCATACAAGAGTATACTAAGAAGTAAGTACTAGTAAGTATGGCTTGGTATACCAGCATTTAAGTGCGCGTGGTGAGGTGGTTGTTCTGCCATACTCCTGCTCGGAGTTTTCCGAACATTGTTGCTACCTTACCAATGGGAATGTCTACCTCAGCATTAAGCGAAAGATTACTCGCTATAGTGGAACCAAGGTAAGAAAAATTCTCGACCACATCGAGTGGATTACCATTTAGTTGTATTAAAGGTATTTGTGCACATCCTTGGGCGGGTATGACTGTTTTCTTGGTGTTGATGGACATCGAGAACAGATTGCACGCATGGAAAAATTTATCCATCATGTACTGCAAGTCGTTAGGTGACGTCGCAACAAAAGCAGCGTCGTCCGCGAATAAAAGACGGTCCGCTTCTTTACGCGGAACGTCTTGAAGTCGAAACGTAACCGTGAGGACAAAGGTCCTCACGGTTACGTTTCGACTTCGTTTCTACTTCAAGAGGGAAATGTTTTAAAGCCTTCCATCAGCCCTAGTGTGCAAGTGTATCCCTGCTGTTTTTGCCAAAAGCGACTTTTAAAATCAGCGAAAAGAAATCGCGAAAAGCCAAGTCTAAATTCCACACGTACAAAGTCGCGATCAGCAGTTAATAGTATAATAATAACGGAAAGGAACACTTCGTGTGTGGGGTCTCTTACTTTGCCGGTTTTATGCGTGTTTTGATGTGTCACAAATAATTTCATCTTAGACACGAACCAAAAATAGCAATAAAATAGGCGCTGAAATTGTTTATACCTATCGTGTTTATTTCTATTAATTTGATATTTATTTAAATAAATAGAAGCGGCACCCTATTACTGAGACTCGGTTCTGTCCGACGTTCTGTCATCAGGCTCTATCTAATGTGTAGCTCTAGACAGATGAAATTTTACTCAAATACCCATTTATTCATAATGTTATTACACGTCATAATTTTTATGATACAAATACATTACATAATATGAACATACATATTCATTCATTACATATCAATTATATCAATTATTGCTGTATTTGTACAACATGAGTTATTTGAACATATAACCAAATAAATGTAAAAAAAATTATTTCAGATGCGAGAATTAGGTACTAGTGCTATCTGCCAATAATCTCCCTTAGCTAGTTCTTTGGAAATGAGCTGATGAAACTCGTATTCTTAATCCGTCACCACACGGATAATACATTTCATTATGATCAACATTATCACACCACCGCGCCTTTTTTCTATAGAGATAGGCAGACGCTATAGAGCGGCATCTATGATGTTCTAAACACACGTAGTCCGTCAATACGTCAATTACATTGAAATATTAAACATCAAATTCATGGACATTCATGGACATTTCACACAACGAACGTCCTCTGGTCCCAAGCTAAGCTTATATGCTTGTGTTATGGGTACCAGAATACGGATATACTACATATAGTACTTTTCTTTTGTAAATACATACTTATAATACATAGAAACACCCAGACGCAAATGCTTTTAATCAGTGCTTTAATTAATCTGTATTTAGTATATTCTATGTATATCGAGCGAAATGTTTGTGTAGAGTAAAATTAAGTCGCTAAGTGGGTTGGAGATAGCGGAAGCAACGATTACGAAGAGTAAATGAACGTCCCGCGCTCATTCAGGGCTGCCCCAACAAGATTGAATCAAGATTAATTTATATTGACCATAGAATAATAATTTACCTAGTTCAAAAACTAATAAACACCTATATTTTTTTCTTTACTTATTGCATTCTCAGTCCTTAATATGTGTGCAAAATTTCAGATCAATCCGACTACTGCAAGTGGGTGAAAATAACTAGCAAAGATTTGACTGATTGATTTGAAATTTTTCTCACATCTTAAGGGCCAATAACAATGGTCTAATGTAGGTAACGTAATATTCAGGATATTCAAGTGTGTTTTTTACTTTTTGAACTAATTATTACCATACATCAGTTATTGTATTACCTCTACACCATAACAAATTTTAAAATTATGGTAACATATCGACATGGAATAATGGTTAGATAAAGAAATTGGATCCGCGCAAATTAAAGAAAAAATAAAATCTGTATTTAGGCAACCCTAGATATAAGGCGGGCGGTAAGAGCGGCATCCGCCCGCCGCAACGACGCTAAACGAGTTTCCGCAAACATTTTAATGAATAACACCTCCCGTATTCCTCCCCCCTCACTCCCTCACCTCACCCGTCTGCCTCGCCCCCGTACCTCGGGGAGCCTGCAATGCGCTAATTAAACATTGGAGCTATATTGTCTCGGTTACCATGTTGCGGGATTTTTGTACTCACTAGTTCTTGTTACGTGAAAGTTAATTATTATTTTATATTTTTAAAGAATAATAGATACAGGATGAAATATGTATTTAAAAAACATATGGCAACTATTATTGACAACCAACGCGGCAATGTGACATATTACAATGATCATCGAATTCATACACGAAAGATGTAAATTAGAATCGCATCAGCGCAAATCAGAGATCATAACATGAATGTCTTTCCAAAGATTTTCTAAGCTTATTGTTTTAAAATAGGTACGACTGCTAAGATCTGTCAGAACATGGAAAGATATATTTTGGTTGACGTTAGCGATCGGGTAAAAAGAAAGTGTCATTTTATAAATATTTTTTATTTTTATTTGGAGTGGTTCATATAACGGACTGCCAATCATGAGGTCTCGGGTTCGATTCCCGGTCAGGACAATCATTTGTGTGATGTTTTTAATTGTCATACAAATGTTTGTACTGCGTCTGGGTGTTTACTATGTATTATAAGTATGTATTTACAAAAGAGTAGTATATGTATTATATCCGTATTCTGGTACCCATATCACAAGCAATACAAGCTTAGCTTGGGACCAGAGGACGTTGTGTGAAATGTCCATGAATATTTATTTATTTATTTATTTATTTTTGCTATAGCAAATGAGTTTAAAAATTATATTTACAAGCTACAGCTGTATATATTATATGTGCTTTATATTTTCTAACATCATGATCATGGAGAACACTTCACAGCTCAATCCCACCCGTGACCATGGTGACTTCAAAGTCTTCGAAACGTTGAGCTAAAATTTAAAATAAATGTAGGTACACGTTTTAGTGGTTTTCTTTGTTACTCCTCATTTTACACAAGAAATAACAATTTTACAAAAATAAATGTATTTAATGTTTATAAATTAAATTTAAAACTTTAACTATTTTTTACAAAACTACTCAATAAAGTAAAGATTGGTAACCATATCTGTTTTGCTGAAGTAAGTGTCACGGGTTCGATTCCAGCTCGGGACAATCATTTGTATGATATTTATAATTCTCATACAAATGTTTGTACTGCGTCTGGGTGTTTCTATATATCATAAGCATGTATTTACAAAATAAAAGTGTTGTATGTAGTATATCCGTATTCTGGTACCCATGACACAGCCAAATAAAGGTAAAAAAAAGCTTGGGATCAAAAAACGTTGCGTGAAATGTCCATGAATATTTATTATCATTATTTATTTATATCAAGTATCGTACGCTACCCATAATAACTTAAGCGCTTTAAGTTACAAAATGATAATTTTCACCACTATATAAGTATACACACTGCAACAAAATGAAATCTACGTTGCAAACTATTTTATTTTCTATTCAAAATATTCATACATCTTAGTGCGAGAATCAGCAATCATGTTAATTAGTCGCATGAAAAAAATGTTTAAAAAGAGCACAGCTCAGTCCGAAGCTCAATCAGTTAATTAATCTTTTTTTCCGCGTTAAAATAGCATTTATAAACGTGGCGCAAACCGGTGGGAACTGCCTCCCTACTAACATTAGGGTTGATACAAATATAACTTAATTCGAAATTTAAACAATAATATAATTTGCTTGGTTCGAAAACTAAAAAATACGCTTGAAAATCTTAAATATTTTTTTATTCCATTGTCATGTGTGTGAAAAATTTCGGATCAAGCCGAATACAAGTAGGTAAAAACTACATTCAAAGATTTCATTACATAGATTTATACAGACGTACTAAGCTAATAAGAGCCTGTTAAATATGTTCAGACAAATTCTTACCAATCAAAACAACGCGTTATGTGCTAATAACACTCGATTTGGAAAAGATATCTCCATGTTTATATGACCTCTGTTTCTCTCTCTCCAGTTCATTAAGGTCTCACTGTTGTGTACGATCCTCTTCTACTTTGGGAGGGATCATGATCTACTGTGCCGCGCCGACCAAGCGTGTTAGCACAGGGTTAATTTTTGAAATGTCCGTTTCTCACAGAGGATCTTATCTATGTATCTATGCTGGCTCGATAAGAGACGGAAAACTCGACCTGAGAAATAGTAAAAAAAGTTGTTGTGTTAAGTTTGTTATTATTACCGGAACTATAATCACGTTAATTATTTATTTATTTAAACTCTTTATTGTACATTTTAAAGTGGTATAGGTATTTACAAACATAAACAAGTTATAAATTGTACAAGTGGCGCTCTTATCGCTCGTGGCGATTTCTTCCAGACAACCTTTGTATGGAATTGCATGAAAGTAATCACTTTAGGTAGTGTGATTATGTAGTAAAAGAATGAAACAGGTTAGTAGTTAATAATGAGACTTATAATAAATACATTTAAATATACACACAAATATATATACCTAAATAATATAAATATACACATAAATACTATCTACATAATATTCAAAATACAAACATAAACTTACGTAAACTTACATAGACTTACATATAAATAAATATATTTACAAGATTGAAGTGAGAAGAGAGCTGATATCTGACTATTGTAGTGACAAATGGTGCTCCTTAACCATCTTTTTAAATGATCTAAGGGATTTAACTCTTTTGATATTGACAGGTAAATCATTCCACAGTATGGTTGCTTGTAATGTAAACGATTGTTATTAAAAGAGGTTTACTACTACTGGTAATATTAACAAATTATGAGTTCAAATCGCGTAAGTTTAAAATCAATAATTGTGTTAAGTGTCAACCCTATGTAGATGTTAACAGTGTTTACTTATTTGCAGCAGTAGTCACACAATGTAGCCGTCCGCTCATTGCACACAGTACTAATTAATATCCTTTCAGTAACCGGCTAGCTGATCATCTAGATAGGTAATTAGATGATTGCGGTCTGTCTGGACCACCAGTTAGATGTAAAGGGTTAATTTATATGTTCAGGTATATTTGTCCCGAAGTTGCTTGTGTTATTTGGCTTAGATTATCTTTTGTTCATTAACCAAATTGTTTTAGTTAAAACCAGAAACAACCGTAAAACATAAATTTACGGGGCAGGTTTGATGTTTAGTTTTTGTGTAATGGCCTTATTCATAATGACTTATCGGAGGTTTAAAAGTTCGCTAAAATAGGTTCGCGAAAATTGTCAAAACTTGTTATTCATAATAGTCTTTTTAAGATAAAACGTTTATTATTTCTCCGATAAAATCTCCGTTTAAACCGCCGATAAGTCATTATGAATAAGACCATTAATCTATACCTACTTAATATTATAAAGCTGAAGAGTTTGTTTGTTTGAACGCGCTAATCTCAGGAACTACTGGTGAGAATTGAAAAATTATTTTTGTGTTGGACAGCCCATTTATCGAGGAAGGCTTTAGGTTAGGTTAACAGTACGCTGTGACCAATAGGAGCGAAGCATCAGTAAAAAATGTTGCAATAACGGTAAATTTTTTCTGCTGGCAACAGCTAGTTCATTAAATAGTAATACATATTTGTTGGAAATATTTATTTATTTTAGAACACACACACAAACAGGGTCAGATAGATAAAGTTAAAAACATTTGAATATTAGTGTAATGTAATATAGCGTATAGCCTTTCTCAATAAATGTACCATCCAACACTGAAAGAATTTTTCAAATCGAATGGTTGGTATGTAGTCGGATCCCGTTTACCGCAATTGCAGAAGTGGGGCAGTGGATACGGTGGAACAGACCCTCGCCGTGTGTACGGCCTGGGACGTCTAGCGCGCTGAACTCCAAAAAAGAAAAAATTGCAGAATTTACCTAACATTAATTATTCATTCAACATAATTCTCCTGACATCGATATAAAAACACAAAACATTTTTCAAGACAATACATTACTTTGTAGTTAGGGATTCTTTATATACATTATACATGTCATACAATACAACATACATTAATCAAAATATGTTAGGTATTCTCTCATTGCATACAAATCTGTGATATCAAAAGGAATGTAATGTAAGCGCGCGTCGCTTCCTTCCTTTGTCCGAACTCATCCGTTTTGTTTTAACACCCCTTTTAACTTTCATACACTCATACATGTCTCCTTCATAATTCTTAAGTTGGGTGTACACCAGCGAAGAAAATAATATTCCCTCGGGTATAAAATAATAATGAAAACAACACCCAAATACAATAATTTGTCGTCCATCTTCAATATTTCAGAGTATATTAGTGTTTCTGTCTCTACTCTCAGCCGTTTTAAATAATTGATCTGATCACGGATAAATTCGTTATCCCCGTTTATCAGTAAGATATTATATATATTAATAAATAAAATAAAAAAACGTTTATTAGTTCACAATATTCTCCGTGTGGTGACGGGTTAAGAATACAAGTGTCACCACCCCATCTCCTCCCAAGGGTGCTGTAAAAGTCAGCTAAGGGATATTTCACACAGATAACACCCTCTGTGAGAGACGGAAAACTCGAAAATAAACCCTGTGCCAGTACGCCTGGTCAGCGCGGCACAGTAGACCATAATCCCTCCCAAAGTAGAGGAGGCCCGTGCCCAACAGTGGGACGTAAGTGGGCTGGAGAGAGAGAGAGTTCACAATAAGAGTACAGAACTGGTAAATTACATTGATCCCTACACTAGGATTCCCTGTGTCGTAGACACCATAAATACAGCTAAGTTTCATTAGGGAATTCTATCGCCAATAGCCAACAGCGTATTGATCAATTAAAAACAAAAATTTACATAAGTCTGTATTTAGTAGAAAAATTGTGTATAGATAAAATATTGAAAATGGCCTTTTTTAATTGACGAATCTGTCTGTTGTGATTCAGTGGCCAAGTGACGCGACAAACGCGACGGAATCCGTGAAAGTAAAATTTATTAAATTTAAATGAAATATTTACTTTCACTGATTCTGTCGCGTTTATTTAGAGTTACAAGCCTAACATGTTGTACACAGAGTTGTTCAACAGAATTTATTTATATCGTCAGAATTCATTTATATTATATACTAGGCTAGTGTACACCCATGCCTAACATTGTCTCCGGTTGATATATTTATGATTAAGCATCTAGTCCAAAGCGCGTCATTGTCTTTGCGAGGCCCTCTGTGGCACCCCATCCGTCTTGCTTTCACGCCACTTCTCCCTTTCTTTGCAGGCACGAGATTTTTTTAATTATGACGTTCAATGTTTTTGTAAATACGACTCACAACAGTCCGTTGAATAACACCTGATAGATACACACCTCGTCCAATTCTTGTTATAAAAATAATCTTGACAAATTATCATTCGTTGTTAGAAACAAAATTCCAACCACCAAAACGCAGAAGGCAATGTCTGTGTGTTTTTTTATGTTTGTTGCCTCATAACTTTTAACTGGGCGAAACGATTTAAATTAATAAATTTTTTTTAAAGCTGGTGCTTTCCGTGTCGTTTCATTGGCACCAGGTCAGGATCTGATAATTACCTCCTAAGAATAGGAGGTAAACTCTGATTTCAAAGGCTGGTTTTCACATGTTCACAATTTTCCGCTTCTCGCTGATGTTATACAATTAAGGCTTAGATTTTTCTTTAACTAATGACGAACCTCGTGGTTGAGTGGTTCATGTAACGGACTGCCGATCAAAAGGTCGCGGGTTCGATTCCCGCTCGGGACAATCATTTGTATGATTTCTCTAATTGTCATACAAATGTTTGTACTGCGTATTTACAAAAAAAAGTAGTATATGTATTCCATTCGTATTCTGGTACCCATATAACACAAGCATATTATAAGCTTAGCTTGGGACCAGAGGACGCTGTGTGAAATGTCCATAAATATTTATTATTATTATTTATTATTACTAATTCCTAGAAAACCTAAAAAAGGATGCATTCTTATGTATATTAGTTGTATTTTTAATCCAAAAATCCATTGTAACTGTATCTTATTTCTTTTAGTTGCAATATATTGAGTGAAGCTACCGATAGTCGGCTCGCTGTGTACACGGAACTTCTGATTATGTAGAGGAATTAATTTTCAGGCGCGACGAAACTGTTCTCTAGAACTAGGGGCGCGTTAGTGGGGGTTAGTGGGGATAAAGGGGTGAAACAAAACTACCTCGTCAGCCGCACCTGAAACTACATCAGTAAACTATTGCAGCAACTCAATATTGAAGCAAGTTTTTATATTGCAAGTACAAGTCAAAGCAAAATGCATATGAAAAGAAATAATTTCCGATTTTTTTTAAATATTAAATAAATAAATAAATATTCATGGACATTTCACACAACGTCAAATAAATTTCAAATACTAATTGCGTTTACAAAAAAGCTGTTATTAGGTGGTGACGTCATACGAAGCCAGTCATTTAGTCATTTTCAATATTTGATCTATCCTCGATTCTAATCTAAACTTTTATCCTGACTTAAATATCAATGAGCTACTGATGACAGCATTCTTTATTGAAAATTTGACAGAAGATAGAAATATCTATCTAATAAATGAGTTACAATCTATCCGTAATCCTAGATTGATTATTAAAAATAAAAATAAAAAATTACTTATTTTATTATAGCAAGTATACTTATATTAGCATAGCAAGTGAATTGCAAAAAATTAATAAATTGTAAATGTACTTTTCTTCATTACAAATCGCTTATTAGACACAATGGTACCAATTCTACGCGCACAACTATACTTAACTAAATAATGAAAACAGAAATCAAAGAGAAGAAATCCAGTAAGTCAATGATACCAACACATAAAAACATAAAATGCTTGATTAGGCATTTATACTTATGGAGAACTCTAAGTCACTGCTTCAATAACAATGCTAATTAAGAGGGTATAACTGTACACCTAATTTAGGTGTTTGCCTTAGGTATTGCTATCCCTATTCCCGAGCGCAATGTTGAAAGGGACAAAATAAATATAGCTGAAGCATATTTTACCTACAAATTCTTTGAAAAAAAGACGTTTCGAAGTCTCCATTTTTCTTCGCGACAGTTAAACCGATTTTAACTGTTTTTATTTATTTATAAACACTTTATGCACAAAAAGGTACAATGGCGGACTTAATGCCCTAGGCATTATCTACCAGCCAACCACATGGCAGTGCAGAGATAAAGGAGTGTGGGTCAAAAATACAATAAAAAAAGGGATCCTACTAATTTAAACAATTAATATTACGCAATTTTATCTAAGTAAATCTAATAATCATAATCTATTTAAACTTACACAAATAAGTTTTATTATATAAACATACATAAAATATCTACATAAGTACTTATACATAATATTTGTCACAGTGAGGAAATAAAACTAGCGGTTTGACTCTGCCAATAGCATAATATAGTGACGACGCAATTTGGCTTTAAAAGCTGCTTTGGTTTTAGCCATCCTAATTTCAAGAGGGAGGGCATTCCAAAAGAGGATAGATTGGACAAAGAAAGAAGAGTGCACAAGACTAGAAGTATGAACCGGACAAGACAGAAGAAGATTACGAGACGACCGCAAATTACGATCAAGCGTCGGTTGGATAAACTGAAAATGACACTTTAGGTACGCTGGAGAATCCGTGCCTTTCAAAATGGTGAACAAGGTGGTTAAAGCATGTAGACTGCGTCGTTGACGTATTGGCAGCCAATTCAGACGGGATCAAAAAGTTGACACGTGATCGTAATGCGCAGATTAAAAACGAATCGAATGCAATTGTTGAGAAGACGGTCAAGTTTATTGAGCAGATCTGCATTCAGGTCGAGGTAACACACATCAGCATAATCGATGATGGGAAAAATTAAAGTTTGCACAAGCGCTGTCTTGGCTGCTACACGCAAAAAATTCCTTAGCCGATAAAAGGCACGAAGCGTCCCCGTAACCTTTTGTGAGATCTTCGTAATTTGTGTTCGCCATTCCAGTGTAGAGTCCATATGTAACCCTAGGTTTTTGACGTCGGTATTGATGGGAATTACTGATCCATTGTAAGTAATAGAGGGTAATACTACTGAGTTAAGTTTACGTATAATAAACGGGCTACCCAAAACAAGGGCTTGGCATTTTGTTGGGTTTACTGCCAGGCCAAACCTAGACGCCCAATTCTGTAGAGCTTTTAAGTCTCGGTTTACATCATCAATAGCAGTTGACAGGTTCTCCACCCTGGACTGAGTATAAATCTGCAGATCATCAGCGTACAAATGATACGCACAGCCAAGCTCAGGTGTTAAGAAATTGATAAAAAGAGAGAAGAGAAGAGGAGAAAGTTTCCCTCCTTGCGGGACACCAGCCTGTAAATTACACCATTCAGACGATCTATCATCAACCCGGACAGATTGCTGACGCCCCCGAAGGTATGAAGCAAACCAGCTTAGCGCACCCGATGAAATGTTGAAATAAGATAAAATAGCTAAAAGGATGTCATGGTCAACTACATTGAAGGCGTTAGAGAAGTCAATAAGCACCAGAACAGTAACCAAAGTATTTTCAATACCCTGCCTGATATCACCAGATACTTTAACAAGTGCTGAGACTGTGCTATGACCCGCTCTAAACCCAGATTGATATGGACTTAAGAAGTTGTTACCGTGTATGAATTTCGACAGCTGTTGGTAGACACAAGACTCAAGCACTTTAGAAATAAAGGGAAGAATAGAGATAGGACGATAGTGATTAGGAAGACAGGGATTTGAAATTTTTGGTAATGGGCGAACATAAGCATTGCGCCATAAAGAAGGGAAAGTACAGCCATTTTTACATAGATGAAGAGTATATCTATGCTTCTATCACTTTATTTTTTGGTAAACCCTTACCAAATATGTTTGACAGACGCTGCAACTTTATCTAAAGAAAACCGAAAAAAAACGGGATTTCCGGATGGTCATTATTTCTTTTAGTTATTATGTTTGGAAATATGCCCTCATAATAAAACATGAGTATAGCAAAAAGAAAGAGATACGTATAATACATTTAAAACAAACAGAGACGCCATTTGTTATTTTATTTGCAACTAAACTTTAATCATATTTATTTGACAAGTTGCCTCGTTGGTGTATGATATAGAGCGCGGTGATTAAATGGCCATAAACAAGATATTTAGTAAACGAGGGGTTCTTTACTATTGTAGTGTACCTCTCTACATGCTATTTAATATGAAAACAATTCGTCCCTTGTCGGTCGCGCGTAACTATTACACATCAGGACAAAATATTGTTACGCATTTGCGTAGGTATATTAAATGCTTGAATAATATAAAAAAAATCACATGTAATCTATAGGTCGTATTTATTGTTCTTTTTTTATAAGATCTCTATTCGTCTAGCAGTGCACCAAAAATGTGTAAGGTAAATAAAGGTTTTTGATAATTTTAGATCATTTTCACTATTTACAAACTGCTATTGACACTTCGTGTTGACTGCAATGCAACTTCTTACGCGAGGAATTCGTAAAATAGTAAAAAACCTTAATATTCTCTAACACTTGCACGACTAATTTGTTAAAATAAAACCACTTTTTACGGATTGAGTCGCGTGTTTTTGTTTTAAATTTTAACCCGACGTTTCGGAGGCTTTGCAGTCACCATGTATTTTTACCACAAACTGCCATTGACATTTAAATAAGAATATAAAGTTCATACGAAGAAACAAGCAATTAATACTTTAATTCTTTTGAGGTCTATTACAGCTGATAAAACATTAGTACCATTATAATTATGATATTATTATGTGCAATAGAAGAACGTGAATTAAAAAATATTAGTCATCATAAACTTTTGTGAATAAAAGTATCGTTTATGATCTATTAGTAACTTTTTCAGATATTAATTTGGCCCAGCAGGGCAGGAGGTGAAAAGGAAAAAAAAATAAAAAAATGAAAATGCTCGGCTCGGTACGTATTTATCCATGTTCTATGTTGTGGAATCTTAGAAAAAGATTTTTTTTAAATCTGTGAAAATCGTTTTCAAAGATTGGATCTGATTGGATTGGATTTCGGATTGATTCGGATTGATTTGATATTTCGCACACCTAACAAGGACCAATGCAATAACTTAAAAAAATGTCCAGATTCTAATACATGTTTTTAATTTTTAAATTAGTCAGTAGCAAACTGGCTAGGTCATAAAATCTACTTAAATGCAATAAAACACGAAAAGCAAAACAAAATAATATAATTTACAAATATGTTTCCATATTTTGGTCGGTAGTGTACGCTAAACGATCCCCAAAGACTATGCATATGCGCGCTCGTTGCAATCAGCGATTGCTCCCATTGTGGCGTAGATTAAAATTTTAGGGTTCACCCGCTAATGTGATTGCACTCTTTTCTCACTAGCTCAGTACGGAACCCGTGGGCTCATTTAATCGCAATATTATAGGGGCGGTGTGTTATTTTTAATCACATTTGTGATTTCATTGCTTTTAAGGGTTTATCTGATTGATTGAATCGTGTATAATGATGACTTATGATGTGTGCTATACATGAATTTGATTACCTACAGTTAAGCTATAATTATGACATTTTTGAATTTTTTTGAAAAATTGGAATACAATAATATGGTCTTTGGTAATACAATATAACAGATGTGTATAATAAACCAAAAACTATGGTATTTATTTATTTTAGTCCCTAACTTTTCTTTGCATCCCATGGTTGCTTGGAAAAGATCAATTTTATGAGATAAAGCCGCCAATCCGACATCTATAAGACAATCAATAAGATATCAATAAGACTAACTTAAGGGCCTACATCAATATTATCGTATATCATCGCCGACACGTACATATTAACACAGCCAGTAGGCACACAAAATGAAGAATTAGGGATACTTTTCCTATTTACTCAAAATCTACTAAATATATTTTAATTCTGATTTACGTGTTTCTATACATAATAGTTACCTATGTTTTTAAAGTTATTTAATTAGTTAATACGCGATAATAGACCGACAAATGAAAAAAATAAAAAATTTGAGAGGTTGTTTCGCCAAGATTTTCTATCGAGAAAACTTTTTTCAATCGCGTTTCTGAGTTTATGCGATCCTAGATCATATATTGAAAAAACATATACTTAAAAATTAGAGCTCTAGCCATTTAGTATAAAGAAACAATGAAAACTTCGTACATAGAAAAATGCACGAAGCTATTTTGGTATCCTCTTGAGACTTTTTCTATTTCTTGTAAAGTAATCAACAAGGAGTTAATATAATATGTATCTGACTATCTAAATTTATGTGAATTTCATAGCATCTATTTTCTTTGCTCTCTGAGAAGTATAGAGTTTGGTTGGTCATACTAGTTGATGGTTAGTTAGCATCTAATTTTACCATATTCTCTTACTCAGGGGGAATTTGTGATCTTCAACACGGACATCATTATCTATACTAATATTAAAAAGCTGTTTGGTTGGTTGGTCCGATTTGAAAAATTCTTTCAGTGTTGGATAGTACATTTAGCGGGGAAGGCTATATATAGGCTATATAATACGCTGCGACTAATAGAAGCGAAGCAGTAGTGAAAAATGTCGCAAAAACGGGAAAGATTTTCTAAATTCTATGCGTACGGAGTCGCGGGCAAAAGCTAGTTAATTATAATTACACGAGTAATAAAAAAAACAAACAACATTCCTTTTTTTATTATTTGATTATACGTTTAACTGCTTTGCACATACCTGCTCCACAACCATGTGGTATTGAGTGGTGATTTTAGA
Organism: Orgyia antiqua; assembly: GCA_916999025.1. Classification (NCBI taxonomy): domain Eukaryota; kingdom Metazoa; phylum Arthropoda; class Insecta; order Lepidoptera; family Erebidae; genus Orgyia; species Orgyia antiqua. The sequence continues at coordinate 26,365,664 of OU779868.1, forward strand.
ATACGACTATTACTAACCTATTACATCCCTAGTTTGATATAATAGCCAGCTAAGGGACAATTATACAACGTGTTGCAGAAAGGTGTAGTCATAATTTAAAGTTGCATTAGATAGGCCTTAAATATTATAAATATTACAGTTACACATAGAAAAATACAGTTGGTAAGTTTTTTTTTGTTTATTGCCTACTTTAAATAACTACTAGAAACGCATCAATTATGAGATGTTTACGATTTATTGAATGCGATTGAACCTTATGATAAAAGATGACCTCATAGTAGTGTTGTATTTAAAGAATCGATTAATATATAAAGAATAGATATCGATTAATTTAATAAATTAATTAAACTTTTATGAACACATAAAAGTCATAATATAACTAGTATTTGTAATTTCAGCCATGCCTAGTGCCTAGTCACCGGCCATGTGTAACGATGGTCAAATATGACTACATTGACTACACCTTTCTGAAACACGTTGCATAAACAGAAAACTTTTCTAAGAGAAATTTAACACTTCGGCAACACACCTTGTTAGTGTGTTATATGTATACCAGTAAGATGACCTAAAAAAGATGAGGCCCGTGCCCAATAGTGGGGAGTTAATGGGTAGATATGAGCAAAGAATCAGACAGTAAACAGTCGCTAAGTTATTCATTTATATTACTAAAGGCATTCGCATTGATTGTATTCATATTTCAATCAAGTCGAGCAATGATTGAATACAAAATTGATTGCTCGCCGCGTATTGTTGGCTGCTATCGTCGACTGTACTCGCCTCGGTACAGTCAACAACAAAGTTGATTACATCTTTTGATTTATCCACAGACAAAATACAACTTCCATGGCATCATTGGATTTATGCATTGGTATTTAGTAAGTATATTAATTTGATTGTAGTGTTATTGTTTTAATAATTTCGTGTGATGACAGATTAATATTATCAGTAACACCGGCGATCACATCAAGAGTTAGCTGAAGAAAAATGTAAGCAGATATAACATTATCCGCAAGAGACCATAAAATAAAATCCGTTAACGAAGAGGATTTCAATATTAAGAAGCTACAGTCTCCGAGAAAGGACTATATTGTGAAAATCAGAATTTAATCGGAAGTAGTGACGGTTATCAAAACGTCTTAGTCGGCAGAGAATTATTACAATTATTGGAAAAAACGTGCTGCGTCGACCCCAAGTAGGCTGGGATGAGGGCAGGAAGAAGAAGAAGAAACAATAGGCTGTGGCTGGCTATAGGTATCTTCTATCTATTCTGAAGCTATAGGCTGTGGCTGGCTATAGGCTATTTTCTGAAAATTAGATACAGCTTAGACGAACGTAGGAGTGCGCAAAAGGACAGTTCTTAAATTAATAAATTACGTAGGTATCTTAAATTATACTCTTTTGATCAAAGTCTACCTATTTCTATGTTAATATTATAAAGCTAAGGAGTTTGTTGGTTTGTTTGTTTGAACGCGCTAATCTCAGGAACCGCTTGTCTGATTTGAAAAATTCGTTAGTGTTGGATAGTACATGTATCGAGGAATGCTATAGGCTATATAAGATCACGCTGCGACTAATAGGAGCTAAGCATTAGTAAAATATGATGCAATCACGCGAAAAATTTTCAAAATTCCACACTTTAGAAGTCGCGGGCAACAGATAAAGGCTGGTATCAGATAAAGTAAGCAGGGTATAAACATTTACATTATTAGCAAACAACGAAGATAACGTATAAGCATAGGTATACGTTAATAAATATTAATACAGACATAATCGGAATATCTCATTTCAATAAATACTCTTGGGAGTGAATTTCATTCGATACTCGTTTTATATCGTATTCATTCGATATTTTTATATAATGTATTCAATATTCGATATTAATGTATTCAACGGCGCCGGGCCGCAATTTTCATTTTGTAATTTTTACAGAGTGCGCGCATTCGGTGTGACAGCGGTACTCAAACTTATGTCTAAAGTACCAAAAACAATATCAACAGAGTCAAACCTTACTTACTGAATTTAAATCCGAAAGTAACTCTATTTGTCTATTGCTGTAAAAACTTGTTACTGAACGGATTTAAATAAATTTTGGGCTTTTTGTCTACAGCCTTTCAAAGCAGTACATTAACGCGATAGAAGGGTGTATACTCACAGTCAAAAAATGCCTTTTCAATGCTCTAAGGTGGTTAGTATGTCACAGGCAACGGCTTGTCCATAATAATTCAATAATAAAATTATGCCTATTAATATTTTAATACGTTACGATTACAGTCTATCAATGTCGCCGAAATGCTACACATCTTTGGCATTAGGCAAAACAATATTTTTAGAAATCACAATATCAGCACTCTTCTTTCTACTGTTAGCTCTTCCCCCTTTTCCAGCGAGAGTTTTCGAAGGTTTATCAGTATGAACGATTTAGTTTAGTAAAGCCCGTACAAAATTGCTACTAGCGCCACGTATAATAAGAAGAGCCATTATAATGTTGAGATTAGCTGTCAGCGGGCCGCACAATTGTTCCAAATAATTTTATAAAAGCCGCCGCGAGGGGGCGCCCTACGGTAAGTCCAGTCGTAACGGTAGAAATATATACAGCGCACAAAAGATTCATTTGCTTAACATTTTATTTGTTAATTATTATCTTTTCAAGCGTTCTGCTTTTATTATGGTATAAATGAATTGCTGGATTTTATGCGGATTGTTTGGTATGAAGAAAATATGTTTTATTATGTTGTTATTCTATTATGTCCGACCAGTATTCAAATAGGCAAATTGCAGGGATATGCCAGATACCAGATGAAGTGTCTATGGCTACATTACTTAGTCAGCCGGCTAGAAGCTTACATATTATCTATGTGTGCGTGAAAATATATCTATGTGCGTCTATGATACAGGCTATACGTCATATGAAACGTCATTATTCTATGAAGTACCTATTATTTAGCCAGGATAAAGTTACTTGTCCTCAATTTTAAACATCAATCTACTATTTGGTGTATCTGTAAAAAAATTATAGGTACATAGAAGAGTGAGTGAGAGAGGGAAAGAGAGAGATGTATATACATAATTCAAACCAAACCTTGGCATAGCGGAATTATATAGGAGAAATTTAAATTTCTTGAATAGGAGTGGTTATAATACATATCTTCTCCTTCTTCTCCAGCCCCTTTACGTCCGACTGTTGGGCACGGGCCTCCTCCACTTTGGAGGGATTATGGTCTACTGTACCGCGCTGATCAGGCACAGGGTTTATTTTCAAGTTTTCCGTCTCTCACAGAAGAAGTTATCTGTGTGCAATATCCCTTAGCTGACTTTTACAGCACCTTTGGGAGGAGATGGGGTGGTGACACTTGTATTCTTAATCCGTCACCACACGGAAAATAATACATATACTTACCTATTAATCAAAAACTGCATGCATACAAAGAAATGTCACCGTTCACTATTCAGTTCTTCACATTAAAATTTCTTCATCAGCATGGAAATGCCATCATAGTCGCTACAAAGTATATACAAAGAATGTTAGTTACACGTGCCATGTTAGAGGGAGCCTGTATTGTCTGTGGGTGACACCGTTAATTAGTAAGGTGCGTGATGTGAACACCGCCAAGTAATCAGTCTTGCACCTCATAACGTAGACCTAAAGATTATAAAATAGCTATCAAAATGTGACACCTATAATACTGATAGCTGATGCCGATTTTTTACCCGTGGAATTTATAGAATAACCTTTTTAAATAAAAGTTGGCTTGGAGTCTTTGGAGTCAGCATGGTCACGGGTGGGACTAATCTGTAAAGTGTCCTCAACCATCAGTATTGAATTAATATAAATCGTCATCTTGGAGATTTATATGTATAACTAGCTGACCCGGCAAACGTTGTTTTGCCATATAAATGTTAAGTGTGGAAAATCCTTATCAATTAGGGGTATGAATAATAGATAGTAGCCGATTCTCAGACCTACTGAATATGCATATAAAATTTCATAAAAATCGGTCATGCCGTTTCGGAGGAGTATGGGAACGAACATTGTGACACGAGAATAGATGTATAACCCACACGACAAGCATAAAATTATGCAGTAATTTATTGATTTTACAATTGACTTGCTATGCTTTTACTTAGTAAATCAAATTATATCACGAATTGCTCTGATGGCCCGATTTGAATAATTCTTTCATTGATGGATAAAGCATTAATCAAGAAAGGTTATTTAACATCACGTTGCGACCAATAGAAGCGAAGCATCGGTGAAACATGTTACAAAAAACGGGGAGAACTTTCTAAATTCCACGTATGAAGTCGCAGGCAACCGCTAGTACAGATATGAAGATAGGTAGTTATGTAAATAGAGGGGCAAAGAATAATCATGCCAATGACGGGCATTTGACGGGCCTCGTGGTCTAGTGGTTCATATAACGGAATGCCGTTCACGAGGTCTCGGGTTCTATTCCCGGTCAGGACAAATATTTGTGTGATGTTTTTAATTGTCATACAAATGTTTGTACTGCGTCTGGGTGTTTACTATGTATTATAAGTATGTATTTACAAAAGAAAAGTAGTATATGTAATCTATCCGTATTCTGGTACCCATAACACAAGCTTATAAAGCTTAGCTTGGGACCAGAGGACGTTGCGTGAAATGTCCGTGAATCACGCCAATGTTTATCACGCTTCATTTTTAAGAGGATACCAAAATAGCTTCGTGCATTTTTCTATGTACGAAGTTTTCATTGTTTCTTTAGATTGAATGGCTAGAGCTCTAATTTTTAAGTATATGTTTTTTCAATATATGATCTAGGATCGCATGAACTCAGAAACGCGATTGAAAAAAGTTTTCTCGATAGAAAATCTTGGCGAAACAACCTCTTAAATTTTTTATTTTTTTCAATTGTCGGTCTATTATCGCGTATTAACTAATGAAATAACTTTAAAAACATAAGTAACTATTATGTATAGAAACACGTGCATCAGAATTAAAATATATTTAGTAGATTTTGAGTAAATAGGAAAAGTATCCCTAATTCTTCATTATCTGTGCCTACTGGCTGTGTTAATATGTACGTGTCGGCGATGATATACTATAATATTGATGTAGGCCCTTAACACGCTTGTTCGGAACGTATCTGTCAATGTATTAATCTATGTAACGGAATCTTTGAGAGTGATTTTCACCCAATTATAGTAGTCGATTGATCTGAAATATTGCACACATATTAAGTACCGATGACAATGCAATAATTAAAAGAAATATTCAGGATTTTCAAACGTGTTTATGAACTAATTATTAACACAAAATCCCGCAATCTATTTCTAATGTTGAGAAAAATACTGTAAACTTTTCAAACGTTACGAACGTTTTGCATCCACCATCGAGGACAGGATAGGACCTACAAATTTTCCACAGATATAGAACTTATTCGTAGTACCTATGGTGTGTATAACTTGCAAATATATTTAAACGATGACACTTCCAGCAGTTTTTATATTAAAGATAGAAACATCTTGTGGTGGCGACCTCACCTGCTACAATACGTGTAGTGCATTAGTTGATGACGTCACGAGCTGCCGCGTCATACCTCTACTGCTTGCCATATTGTTTACGACAGTACCTAATTCCTCTAAAAGATTGAAAGTACCATTTAGCGGTGAGGCGAAGAAGCGAAAGATATGCTTTGTTTTGATGCTACGAGTATGTGTGTGACGACACCTTTGTTAAAGTTTACTGTAATGATAGATAGATAATATAATTATGTTTTTTTTATACCTTCTAAGCCTTTATTTTAAAAACACACACTGATAATTTTTTACATTTACAAAAAATATATAAATAAAATATTTCTTTTGAATTTGAAAGCCATTGTAGCATTCATGGACATTTCACACAACGTCCTCTGGTCCCAAGCTAAGCTTATATGCTTGTGTTATGGGTACCAGAATACGGATAGACTACATAATTATACTACTTTTTTTTTTGTAAATACATACTTATAATACATAGAAACACCCAGACGCAGTACAAACATTCGTATGACAATTAGAAAAATCACACAAATGATTGTCCCGAGCGGGAATCGAACCCGCGACCTCTTGATCGGCGGTCCGTTACATGAACCACTACACCACGAGGCCCGTCGTATTATAGGTATTACAACATAAGTAGTTAGGTGGTGAAATAATAATAAAAGAAAATGACTAATGTGGGTAATCCCCGTAGCAACTGATCGTAGAGGACACTTTACAGCTCAGTCCAAATGACCATGGTGACCGAAAACTCTACGAAACGTCGGGGTAAATCTAAAGCAATTATAGGTCTAAATCCGTAAAAAGTGGTTTTGTTTGAGTAAATGGTGACCCATTGGGAGTGTTGGAAATTGTTGGAAAATATTTAGAAAGATGACCTTATCGATAATACTATTTCTTATGGGTAATTAGACTATGTATCAGTAGCATTAAAGGAATCAGCAGGATAAAGCAAGGTTTTTGTAATTCTGTACCATTGCAGCTCTAAAACTCCTGAACCAATTACTATGTTTACACGTGACAGGTGACATTATTGACAGCGTTTTATTTTGTTTCATGAAAATCCTTTAAATTCTAATTTAATGTCAGTCTGGTTTTTGTTTAATCATTTAGGTGCCTATAAAACGGGTATTTTGCTTATTGGTAGATGAAGTACCTCCAACGAAATCAAATGAAGCAGGTACTTCAACTTACTCCAGATTAATTGGCCTTAACCCATAGCCGGATAACGCCCGTAGCAAAAGTAGCGAAAGCTAGAGGGCCCGCGCCTTTAGGAGACTTAGAAAAATAATGACCTCTAGGTACCTAAACCCCTCATCGGTTAGTAGATCTGAACCATGTATTAATTCAGCTTACCAAGTAAAGAAAGAAAGAAAGAAAGAAACGTTTATTACTGCCTTTCAAAACACATACAATAAGTAAGCACAAACAGGTAATATATAGTAGGTAGGTATTAACACTAGGTTTTGTTCACAAGCTGAAGCATGTGCCCTCAGGCGGCAGTAACTAGGTGTCCATTTCAGCATATGCTAGGTCACAGGACCTAGCGCTGGTTTTCAAATGGACCCTACTACGAATGATGTCACCGACATCAATAAGTTGATTAGAATAATTAAAAATAGTTTAAAAAAACTAAAAAACACGCTTTATTTATTCGAATTATTGTATTGTCATCGGTCTTTGACAGGTGTGCAAAATTTGAATAGAATCTGACCGTTTGAAGTGGGTCAAAATAGCGTCCAAAGGAGTCGGTTACAAACATACAAACATACAAACAAACATACAAGTGAAGCTAATATAAAGCGTGTAAAAATACTATTACCTACAGTTTAAGGCATATGTGTGAAACGTGAAATACGAAATACGTAATACGAAATGTGAAATACGTAATGTAAATAAACATTCAAAACAACTAAAATTACATAAAACGTACGTAACTTAAAACATTTCGCATTGATCGTAAAATTAATATTAAAATGAAAATTTGTGAATGAAAATTGTTCCTAATTAAACATGTAACTTATAGATAGAGATATACATATGTAAAAAAATTATCTGTTAAATATATGCATGAAAGTAAATAATATAAACGTATTATAAACTAGCTGTTGCCCTCAACTCCGTACGCGTAGAATTTAGGAAATTTTCCCCGTTTTTGCAACATTTTTAACTACTGCTTGAGTGAGAGTATTATAAACGTAAGAGTAAACAAATATAATCAGAATGAACGAACTGCTAATCTATCAGGAGTTACACGTGTTATTGTGAGTCAACCATAAAATATAGATATGTGCTGTTTAGGGATATTTTTTAGACAATTTTATGTAGAATATTTCCGTCATACATGATTTCTATGTAACTTTAACCATTAAGGCTGCGCACGCGACGGAAGCTTAAAAAATGGAGTACCTTTTCCCGTTTTCCCAACATTTCCCTTCACTACTCTGCTCCTATTGATTGTAGCGTGATGAAAAGTATACTATAGCCTGCCCAGGAGTATGAAGAATAATTTTTTGTTTCTAAAAAGTTTTTGTTTCTATAAGGAACATACAGACGGACAGACAGACAGACAGACAGACAGACAGACAAAAATTTTACTGATTGCATTTTTGGCATCAGTATCGATCACTAATCACCCCCTGATAGTTATTTTGAAAATATATTTCATGTACAGAATTGACCTCTCTACAGATTTATTATAAGTATAGATAGTAGCATAACTAAAACTATAGTTTATGGACACAAAGCGAACAAGTGCAGTGAAACAAGTAATTAATGAACGTAAACAAAAAAAAGAACCCTTTTGTGAGTTATCCTGCGCAGCGAATATTCCGCTGGTATTGTACTCTCTTTAACAAACTGCATTCGAAATTAAAATTTTTCATTCTGCTCCCTCCGAGTATGCCTCAGTCCTCAGTCCTCACAGGAGGATCACTTTTGATTATATTCTCTCCCACCGCAACGTAATTGGGATATTTTGTAGGTACAACAATGGCTTGCACATTCATTCGTTTTAACTATTTTATTTTTTAACATTCTCCTTTGTATAATTTTACTGAACTCCTGTTTAAATATTTCATGTTATTCTTCTACGTTTTCATTAACTTATAATATCTTTCGGTATTTTGCACATGGTTTGTTATTGTAATTGATAAAATAAACGTGTAAGTGATGGTATATAATAATAATACAAGTCACCAATACTTTTCCTCCCCAGGGATCCTCCCTTCATATCCTCTGTAAGAGAAAACTCGACAATTAAACATACGAGTATGTATGTATGATTGTGTGGTGACGGAGTAAGAATACAAGTGTCACCACACCATTTCCTCCCAAGGGTTGCTGTAAAAGTCAGCTAAGGGATATTGCACACAGATAACATCCTCTGTGAGAGACGGAAAACTCGAAAATAAACCCTGTGCCAACACGCCTGGTCAGCGCGGCACCGTAGACCATAATCCCTCCAAAGCGGAAGAGGCCCGTGCCCAACAGTGGGATGTAAATGGGCTGGAGAGAGAGAGATGTATGATTGTAGACCATATTCCCCCCAAAGTGACCAGGCCCGTGCCCAGCAGTGGTACGTTAATGGGTTAAACAGAGAGAAGTCAGAGAAAGTTTTTTAGAGTTTAGTACGGATAACAGCAGTTATAAACGTAATTAAATACTACTGTTTTATTGGGTAATATGCTTCATAAATATTGCCGAGAAACTCTGAGCTCTACCTGTACGAAAAATATTTCCAAAATACTATTTAAAAATATCTTTAATTTCGTCTTTCACTAACGTGGAAATAGACGTCACTAACAAATATAAAAAAATCTCGAAAAATTCTCGTATCAGTACATTTCATTTGGCACTGACTCTACCAAAAGAAGTGAAAAGTTCAAAAAACTAACGTTTCAGTGGCACACCTCAGTCTAACCGAATCCGAGTCGAACCCATTTGATCTGTCTAATTATGCCTCATGTATTTACGTAAAATCTCTGTCAAAGAGTTGCCTGAGAGAGTTAATAAAAATAAAATTTAGGTTTATGTTATTTTATCCTTAAGTTTTTCAACGAATTAACAAATTTAAAAGTAAAATTTACTAGAAACTGTTGAAATATATTTTGCCGTGATGTAATAGTTTAAAGGTTATTCCTTCCCTTCTTAACCGAATTAAAAAAACGAGTAGGTTCTCAATTCGTTTGGTTTTTTTTAAGTTTGTTACCTCATTACTTTTAACTGGTCAAAGTGATTTTAATGATTCTTTTTTTAATACTGGTGGATCCTATGTGGTCCGATTGGCATTAGGTCAGGATCTGATGGAAATCCCTCAAATTTCAATGGCACAAGATTTGCTATGTAAACATTTTTGTAAAAATGTTTGGATTTGAAATAATCAATTTTATTAATATAATTGAATATTAAAAAAAAGTTGAAAGAAAGGTTTAATAAATCAAATTATAGTGGAAAAAGTGAAAATGCCGCAAGTGGGACTTGAACCCACGACCTCGGAATACCATTCCGAAGCTCTTCCAACTGAGCTTATTGCGGTCTACTTGCAACACTTTCAAATTAACCACCATATTTGTAACTCGCATGAGTTTATATATTATAGGATATATATATGAGTTTGATATATGAGTTTATATATACCGCCATCTATCAAGATTGGTTTACACCATCTCGACCAACACTTGAGTATTCTTTCCAGAATACGAATGGTTGAAATAATGACGCGACGTTCATTATTAATTTATTAATTTTTGCATTTGAAATGCTATGCTTTTCATATTATTTATTATTATGCTTATATCAAATTCACAAAAAGTCTCAAAAAGTAAAAATTACAAAAATAATTTAAAATTCACAAAAAGTCCCACTTGCGGCATTTTCACTTTTTCCACCATAATTTGATTTATTAAGTAAAAAGCATAGCATGTCAAATGCTCAAATTAATTAATTGAAAGAAAGGTATTAACAATTGAAATAATCGTAATTTTTCTTAATACACTGAAATACGAACCATAACTTCATGATGACTTCTAAACGGTAACAATTTCAAAAATGGCGTTATTTTTCAGTATGATGTAAAAACAAGCAAAATACTTCTGGAATACCTACTCATTCAATGGATAATTACCAAATACTCACCTAACAATCAATTTGAAAGTATAAAGGTAACGTTATTTAGTTCAGTGAGCTTTTATTTAAACCCATTATGCCTTTCCCAACACCACCGTTTAATATCCTATGCCTTTTACATGAGGTAATGAATTAAAGTCATTGAAGGCAGACCGCAAATCAACTAAACTCACAGGTAATAATGTTGCTATTTTACAACGTTAGTTAATTACGAAAAGGTTTATCTTTAAAACGTAGGATTCAATGTACTTTAAGTTTAAACCAGCTGTTGCCCGCGACTCCTTACGGGTGAAATTTTGAAAAAAAATTCCAAATTTTGCAACATATTCCACTAATGCTTCACTCCTACTGGATACAGTGTGATTTTGTATAGCCTATAGCCTTCTTCGATAAATAAACTATCTATCACAAAAATATTTTTTTATTCATACCAGTAGTGACTGAGATAAGCGCGTTCAAACAAACAAACTCTTCAGCTTTGTAATAATAATATAGATAAACTAGCTGTCCCGGCAAACGTTGTTTTGCCATACTAAAAAAAAAGTTTGAAAAATAGATGTTGGCTGATTCTCAGACCTACTGAATATGTATGTAAAATTTGAGAAGAATCGGTCAAGCCGTTTCGGAGGAGTACGGTAACTAACACTGTGACACGTGAATTTTATATATTAGACTAGCTGTCCCGGCAAACTTTGTTTTGCAATACTAAAAAAAAAAGTTTGAAAAATAGATGTTAGCCGATTCTCCGACCTACTGAATGTGCATACAAAATTTCATAAGAATCGGTCTAGCCGTTTCGGAGGAGTACCGTAACTAACACTGTGACACGTGAATTTTATATATTAGATTAGATTTGGCTAATGTTTGACACTAGAATTGTGTGATATTAAATAGAGTTGTATGATTAGGAGGATTTTAGAGTCAGACAAAAGTGATTTTCACATAACAATTATAAGAGATTATAAGCAATAGGACCGTAGTAATTCGACTTTGCAATACAAGGAGTATGTAAATATGCGTTACAAAGAACGAGTCCCAACTTTGGCGTAATGTGTCGAGTTTAAAGTGAAAGCGGTAAGTTTAAGTAGATAGAGAATAAGTACTTGAATAAAATCAAAAATATAATTTAATTAACATTCATCTAGATTCTACAGGGTCATCTATGGGCTTTGTACGTTATACGTTGCTAAAAACATCTTTTTTTTAATTTAACTAAGCGACTTTGATTAATTGGACAATAAACAAAAGATTATGAAATACCTATTCTTGTTGATCAGTTTTCGCTCTATTTGTCGTAGACTGGAGTGGTTGTATGAGAGGGGTGCGGAGCGGCAATTATTGAGCAAATGTAATAGCAGCATTGTGATAGAGAGCACCAACAGACGTGAATCTGTGTTGATTAATGAACAATAGTGCTGTGGAGTCGATGTTTTATATAAGTTAATTGATAGTATGGTAATTAGAGAAGGCGATTGTAGTGGCATAATAAATAAATAAATATTCACGGACATTTCACACAACGTCCTCTGGTCCCAAGCTAAGCTTATATGCTTGTGTTATGGGTACCAGAATACGGATAGAATACATATACTACTTTTTTTTGTAAATACATAGTTATAATACATAGGAACACCCAGACGCAGTACAATCATTTGTATGACAATTAGAAAAATCACACAAATGATTATCCCGAGCGGGAATCGAACCCGCGACCTCTTGATCGGCAGTCCGTTACATGAACCACTCAACCACGAGGCTCGTCAATAATTGCTCATCATTGTTATTTTTTAATATTCATGGATATTTCACACAACGTCCTCTGGTCCTAAGCTAAGTTTATATATGCTTGTGTTATGGGTACCAGAATAGGAATATGTAGTCCAATACATCCATTTATCTATCAGCTTTCCTCCGTCCACTGTTGAACATTGGCTATTGAACGCATACATGGTTTTGCACCTCTTGCATATAACATATAGCGGTTCCCTGGGATCCGGATTATGTACATTGTCGCTCCACTTTTCGTTGGGCACCTATGTAGCCTTGCGCCGCCACCGTCCGGTAAGTGGTCGCCACTCAAGAACTTTACCTACCTATCTCTACGCATTTTATACAGGGCCACTTAAAGATAGGTAATCTATGTCACTGGGTATAATATTTGTTGTACCGGAAAATGATTTTACCAGGGGAAACAATTTGTCAAGAAAATGCTTCTGGAAAAAGATGTGAAGAATGAAGATGGGAAAACGTTATGTCAATAGATTTCTCTGTTCTTGATTATATTTGCACCGAGCCACGGACACGCCTCCATCCATCCCCTATTGTAGCTACCCTCAAAGTCGGTACGCCCTAACTTAATTAATTATTGTAAGGCAGTATCAACCATAACGGTTCAAAAATAGAGTTCAATATAATTATCCAATTGGTAAATTATATAAACACATAATACCATTTTGTTTCTGTATGTCTATAAAATAATACACTTTGGGCTTTGTCTGCAACTCAGAGAAAGGTAAGTGATGTTTTTCATGAATTTAATTAATTAAAATCTACATTTTATTAAAATATTTTGATTTTGATTCAAGTACCTACCTACTTATTTTTCACACATCATTTTACCGCGTGGTCCGACTGCAAATAGATAGTTTTAGCGGGATTAGGAGGTAGTTCGATCACCTTCGCAATTTTTGTATAGTAGCTAGCTATTGGTACCAATTCTACATCCACAACTAAACTAAACTAAAAAATTGAAACAACTGTGGGGTATTTTGATTAATCGACTATTTCAGGGTGTACATTTATATTAATTAAAATCGTTAGTCTATAATTACACAGTTTTTTATAATAAGAAAGTGCTGTCAACATTGCCGAATTGTGTCATTGACACTATAAATTTTCAATTTTGATTTTTTAGTTAAGTTAGGTTTAGTTGTGTTCGCAGAATTGGTAAGTACCATTATCTTTGATAGAATGCAAATCTCGTTTGTTGTTAGTAATAATTTATTTAATAAAGTAGGTATATCTGTATATGACTGTCTCTCCAGCCTATTAAGATCCCACTGTGATCCCTCCGAAAGTGGTCCTCCGCTGTTCAGCATGGCCAGGAGGCCAGGACCATTTTGGGAGTGATTTTGGTCTACTATGCCGCGCTGACCAGACGTGTTGGCATAGGTTTTAGTTTCGAGTTTTCCGGCTCCCACAGAGGAGTTTATCAGATAACTATAACCCTTAACAGACTCTAACAGGATCCTCGGGGAAAAACGGTCGGCGACAATTGTATTCTTAATCAATCACCACAATCACAGATAATATAACAATGAAATTTGCTATGTATGGTTATATACAATTCGTAGGTACATAACAAAAGTAACGATTTTAAAATGTGTGCAAAAAAAATTAATACCCACATGAAAAAAAATAGAACAAAATGGCAACACAAACTCAAAACAGCTCGTCCAAATGATACTGTTCAAAAACAGTTTCGTTGTGTTTTCGGACGAAACAATATCTCGATTTTTTATTGTCCGTAAATACAAGCACAAACTTACGGAAATTCAGCCTAGCATTCTGTTGGTAACAATGAGAGGCGCGTTACTTGTATTGCTAAGAGGTTCTATTGTTTAATGCCACAATTAGCCGCGAATACTGTCCAGATGAAAGAAACTGACCAAGTCGCCACAGCGTAACGTAGCGCAACAACTTAGACTTGATAGTTTAATTTCCTCCTTATTTTATGCATGGTGTAGAGCTAATTAAGGGCTCATGTTGTATGAAGTCTCGAAGAACATTCCAGGGGAGTAAATATCACAATTATCTCACTTCTGCGAAGTCTTGAGGCTGCAATTTCTGGTAACTAAGATTGGGTATAGAGACCTTCCTCATAAAAAAACGTGACGTGAAATCAGATTTGGCACTGAATGATAGCAGAATGCTTATGCCCACATCAGCTAAGGTCAGTTTTTATTGGGACTCTAGACCTGTGAAGATTTAATTCTCTATTAGGTATTTAGTGAAGCGATAAATATGTATAAGGTACTGAGATTAATATTACTATTATTATTATCCTCCCAAACGCCGACGGCCCCCAGAGGCAACCACGTAAATTTACGATATATTTTTGCGTCTCCAGCCACTTTGCCGAACATTTTTTTTATTTACTTTTGTCTATTAACGAGGTTTACCAAAACAAGATACCTTAAAATATTTTATTTTGGATTCATTTATTTGCTTATATTCATTATTCATTAATTTTCCAAGTATCAAAACCTTTTACTCCTCGCACGCCAAATTTTGGTGTGCAGAGAGTCAGTCCATCTGTATCACGTTATATAGAAGATCAAAATATGGACATGGTTTCATAAAAATAACTGTATTTATTTTAAACTCTAGGCGCCATTGTTAATTATTTACATAGGTAATAAGATTTTCACACCACCTGCTCGACAATGCCTCATTATATATCATGCAAACCTTACTCAAAGTAAATCATTATAGCCCTTGTCTTTTGCCGGGGTGTAATGTTGTACTGAATTTCATTATAACCCGCCGGGCAGTAATGTGATTCTCACTTCTCTTAGCTCTTAGTATTTAAAGTCTAATTTCGTCAAAACCGCGCGGCGCGCGCCGCGCCTCATTTATTTGAAAATCGAACTTATTTCAAAATCGAGCTGGCCATGCCACGGCAAGCCGAACGAAAAAAAATCAATACTTAAAACAAAAGCCGCGAGTATTTCAATACGGTGCAATCAATATCAGACAAAACTTGCCAATTATATAATATAATTAGTAATGAAAATAGTATTTTAATAAATAAAATACTTTTTCTAGTAGCCTTGGTTTTTATTGTCTCGCAAAAGGTGAGAAAAGTAGAGTATACTCCTCAGGGATAAAACTGATTTTGCCTTGGGTGCGCTTAAATCCTTCACTGCTCTCAGAACTCCATTTTCAACTCAAAACCCCCTCGCTACGCTCGGGAGTTAAATCTGGAGTCCTTCGTTACGCTCAGGATTCAATATCGCGCCCGTGACATAATACAGTGCATTATCCCCTTGGTGTACAATCTACTATTAATATAAATAATGTCGAATATGTCGTTGACTCGATGAGAAGGATCTAGTTCGATTTCATAAACCTTATGATATTTGACGTAGCCGCGTAGAATATCCTCATCAAGAAATAAAATTGTGTAAGTATTTGAAGTCTTTTGTCGCCAGTAGTAGGTGTAAGTCAATAACTCCCTCCTACTTCACGTTTCACACATATGCCTCAAACTGTAGGTAATAGTATTTTTGTAATCAACTTAATGATGTCTGTGACATCATTCGTAGTAGGGTCCTTTTGAAAACCAGCGCTAGGTCCTGTCACCTAGCATATGCTGAAATGGACACCTAGTTACTGCCGCCTGAGGGCACATGCTTCAGTTTGTGAACAAAACCTAGTGTTAATACCTACTATACCTGTTTGTGTTCATCTATTGTATGTGTTTTGAAAGGCAGTAATAAACGTTTCTTTCTTTCTTACTTCAGCTGAAAATCAGCGCTGTGATCTGTTGTGTTGCATCATAGCATACGCTGAGCTGGAGCGTTTAGATACACCGGTTTTATATTGCATAACCATTCTAATTATGATATAATATTCGACGAGCCGTTCATGAGGGTTCGGTTCGATTCCAGCTCGGGACAATCATTTGTGTGATATCCATAAATGTCATATAAATGTTTGTACTACGTCTGGGTGTTTTCTATGTATTATAAGTATGTATTTACAAAAGAAAAGTAGTTTATGTATTATATCCGTATTCTGGTACCCATAACACAAGCATAATAAGCTTAGCTTCGGACCAGAGTACGTTGTGTGAAATGTCCATGAATATTTATTATTTTATTTACTGATTTTGTTGTTTTGTGTTATTCTTTTTAATTCTTCTTTTTTAATTGCTGGTTTATTTATGTATGTGTAGCTTGTGCTTCTGAATGTGTATATCTAAAGAACGTATTTTTATTCTTTTCTTTCTTTAGTTTCTACTTTTAATGGTCTGATGGATAATACCGTGTGCTGATAATGGAAATTCTAAATTTCTACTTCTGAACACAATTATTACTTTCACTTATCTTTCTAGACATATTTAATTTATTTGAACGCATTTCTAAGAATAACAAAAACGAAAAATTGTCTTGTATATTTCAATATTTTTTTTCAGACGGATATGTCCACATTAGTCTTTTCACATCATAAGTCTGTAAGGGATGCTGTGTGGAGCCGACTAACCATTGCATATTCATATTCCAACCGATCTGCCAAAACATTAATTTAGCAATCTAACCGGACTTTGTCTTTACAGCGAAATTTTTTTGCCTAGTTTAGGGCTGGCCCAAGATAAGTACATAAACTAATTAAATGTGTCTGAGTAAAATGCTGTGTTAATGAATTGTATAAAGTCAAAGAATAACAATTTCTAACACTTGCGCGACTCATTTGTTTAAATAAAACTATGAGTTATTACAGGGTAATAACTAATAAGCCTGTAATAACTGATCGTAGAAGACACATTACAGCTCAGTCTCACCCGTGACCATGGTGACTGAAAATCTCCGAAACGTCGGGCCAAAATTTAAAACAAATATACGCGTCTAAATGCGTAAAAAGTAGTTTTATTTATGTCAAAGAATTCTAAAATTATAGTTAAGAATTTAAAGATTACAATTTATTGGTGACCTTAACGCCCACACCTTACCTTATGAGGGTACTGTACTCCTCATTTAGGTATTTGCCTTAGGTATTGCTATCCCTATTTCCGAGCGCCGCGCTGAAAGGGACAAATATAGATGAAGCGGATTTTACCTACAAATTCTTTGAAAAAAGACGTTTCGTACTTCCGTTCTCTTTTCGCGAAAGTTAAACCGATTTTAATAGTTTTTATGTTATATTATAGATAAAGAGTATATCTATGCTTCTATCACTTTCTTTTGTGGTAAAACTTTACCAAATTTGTGTGATAGACGCTGCAACTTCATCTAAAGAAAACCCAAAAAAGTGGGTTTTTCGGATCGTCATATTTCTTTTAGTTATTATGTTTTGAAAAAAAGAAAGTGATAGAAGCATAGATATACTCTTTATCTATAATATAACGCAAAAACTATTAAAATCGGTTTAACTTTCGCGAAGAAAAAACGGAAGTACGATATCCATACTTTTGTATGGAGCATAATTTGGTATCGTCCCGTCTTATGCCAGGCAAGCATGGGATAGAAAATATTGAAACGGTGTTTGAAAGTTGTTAAAGTTATCTACTTTATTAAATTCTATAAATTTTGTAAGAACTGGATAATCAAATCAAAACCATACGCGGTTTTCCCTTAGTAGAATTTAAATACTGCATATGCGTCTCAACTAATTGTCTAACTAGATTTGTTGTATCAACGCTGGTATGAACTATATATTCGAATACTTTCATTTGTTGCAAAGATTTCCAATAGTCCAGTCAAATTACCGAAAGAAATAATCACTAAAATACCTAGTTTGGGAATTATGCAGGATCGATCGGGGGGTGTATTCTGAGCTTATATTCCAATTTGAGGGAATCTAGGGAGGTCAGCTCAAGGTCATTTCGATGAAAATGCGTTTAATTCGATATCTCGAGAACGGTTAGTGTTAGGCAAAAAATTGTAGAGACCTTTTCTCTTCTAAATTAAATTTACTAACTATTTTATCCGAAACTTTTTTTTTATTATCAATATTTTTCAATTTATTGCTTCCGAAAGGCAAAAATTTTACTTTCCTTTCCCTTTTTTTTATTTTTCGCCATTTTCTCCCCAACCGTTCAATTTTATTAAATTTTACCCGAATATGAAAGTGTTGCTCTTTTAATTATGAACAACTTTATATGTAAACTTTTTTCTGTAATGCCAATACCTTCGGAGTTATATATTACTTTACCGAGCGAAATCCGTGCCACTGTCGCGACGCGTATTCACAGACACTGTGGCGTGCATTAGTGTGGGCCTTTAATATTGACGATTCACTTCCATCGACCTCGCGTACTTATTTTTACCAATTTTATGACCTATTTTTTTATCAATAAATGTGTGAAACAGTTTCAATTATTCGTTTACTTCTTTTTCTTATCCTTATTCACATTATTATCCCATTGAATGGAATAAAAAATACCCAAATTGAAAAAGTACAATATTTAAATAAATAAATAATAAATATAATAAATATTCACGGACTTTACACACAACGTCCTCTGGTCCCAAGCTAAGCTTATATGCTTGTGTTATGGGTACCAGAATACGGATAGAATACATATACTATTTTTCTTTTGTAAATACATACTTATAATATATAGAAACACCCAGACGCAGTACAAACATTTGTATGACAATTAGAAAAATCACACAAATGATTGTCCCGAGCGGGAATCGAACCCGCAACCTCTTGATCAGCAGTCCGTTACATAAACCACTCAACCACGAGGCTCATCAAATTGTTATTTTATTTAATTAAATGATATTTCAATTATTACAAAATTTTATATTTAAATGAAGTTCAATTTTTTAATAGTTTAATCGATTCACCTTTTGATACAGGTAAGTTGGCTAATAAATGATCATGGAATACTTTAATATTTCTTTCAAATACTAAATACCCACTGATGTCGATGATATTGCGACAGTGGCACGGATTTCGCTCGGTAAAGTAATACATAACTCCGAAGGTATTGGCATTACAGAAAAAAGTTTACATATAAAGTTGTTCATAATTAAAAGAGCAACACTTTCATATTCGGGTAAAATTTAATAAAATTTAACGGTTGGAGAGAAAATGGCGAAAAATAAAAAAAGGGAGGAAAAAAAGTAAAATTTTTGCCTATCAGAAGCAATAAATTGAAAAATATTGATGATAAAAAAAAAGTTTCGGATAAAAAAGTTAGTAAATTTAATTTAAAAGAGAAAAGGTCTCTACAATTTTTTGCCTAACACTAACCGTTCTCGAGATATCGAATTAAACGCGTTTTCATCGAAATGACCTTGAGCTGACCTCCCTAGATTCCCTCAAATTGGAATATAAGCTCAGAATACACCCCCCGATCGATCCTGCATAATTCCCAAACTAGGTATTTTAGTGATTATTTTTCCCATTCTCAGCCGTAATTTGACTGGACTACAATGATATCTATGTTTCATAGCTAGATTAAATAAGTCTTTTATCATCATTCTGCATTTCATTACCATACTAAGTAAAAACCCGGCTCTATAAGGCGCTGCTTGTCTATTCCTTTCCCTAATACTGTTTATAGATTTAACTTTTTTCGTAGTATCCGCTATACTCTGATCAATTATTGCACAGATTTTTTGTTTAATAAAAACAGCTTGATCTACTTGATTATCCGATGGTACCTCTTGTTTTTTGACTAACCTCAAATAGTTCTCATGCATAAGTCTTCGATTGGTACTTGGCAGTTCCTTCATCGAACTTACTTGGAATTTCTCAGTGATATTGTCTATTACAATAAAATCATCTGTATCTGATGGTAAATCCATGAATTTCAGACAATCATATTTATTACTCAATATTTGTAATGCATCTACAAAATTAATAAAAATTGTTTTTATTTACATTTAGCTGTTACCCGCGAATTCGAACGCGTGGAATTTAGAAAAAAAATCCACTTTTTTGCAATATTTTTCACTTTAAATAATAATATAATTAATAATAATTATAATAATAATTCATATTAGAAATACTATATTACCGGCTAACACTCACAGTTTTGGGATCGAAGATGTCGACCCAGGTTTCGAGCATATCCGATGCTCATCTTCAGGACGAGTGCGCAGCGGCGTCTGCGACCTTCCGGCGTGCACTGCGGGTGACAGCTCGTACAGCCCGCTGCGACAGTGCGGGGGGTGGAGGGTCTTGAGGTGGGGGGGAGGTTTCTTTACTGCTGATGTTCACCGACCCAGGTGATGAGTGGTCGATGACACAAGGTGATATTATCTTGCTGTCGGCAATCACTACGTCCTGGTTAGCGCGAGTACCATCGCAAACACTGCTTACTGTGTCGCTCTCTAGATCAACCACTTTCAATTTTGAGGTCGCATTAAGAGCAGGTATCCAAGAAGGAGATAGCGTCCACCCAACATCTCTGTTCATGTTCGGATATCGACGAATTTCTATGGCCTCGCGTATTTTACGAGGTACCAGAAACTTTTCTCTTGCTAATACGGAGGCTTTGTCGCGATAATACGCGAGGCTATAGAAATTCGTCGATATCCGAACATGAACAGAGATGTTGGGTGGACGCTATCTCCTTCTTGGATACCTGCTCTTAATGCGACCTCAAAATTGAAAGTGGTTGATCTAGAGAGCGACACAGTAAGCAGTGTTTGCGATGGTACTCGCGCTAACCAGGACGTAGTGATTGCCGACAGCAAGATAATATCACCTTGTGTCATCGACCACTCATCACCTGGGTCGGTGAACATCAGCAGTAAAGAAACCTCCCCCCCACCTCAAGACCCTCCACCCCCCGCACTGTCGCAGCGGGCTGTACGAGCTGTCGCCCGCAGTGCACGCCGGAAGGTCGCAGACGCCGCTGCGCACTCGTCCTGAAGATGAGCATCGGATATGCTCGAAACCTGGGTCGACATCTTCGATCCCAAAACTGTGAGTGTTAGCCGGTAATATAGTATTTCTAATATGACTCAAACTCACGAAAATTTCAAGACGAAAATAATAATTCATTTTTTTTATCAGTCGCAGCATGATGTTATATGCCTATGTTGGTGTGGCCAACTTTTGTGCACTTATGATCTACTTTTTTATTTTAAAAGTGAGTCGCGATCAACCTATTTCTTAGGTAAGAAGGGGGACGTTTATGCAATGTGCTTTTATGCCGCCGTGCACTCTTGCGAGTTCCAGCAATATACATGAATATTTATTTAATGGGTTAAAAAGCTTTATCTAGGGACTCTAGGGAAATGGAACTTGCAAGTGATCGACCAAAATTGGTGGATCGATTGTTGGACACTCCTGGCCTATAGCATTCCTCGATAAATGTACTAACACTGAATGAATTTTTCAAATCGAGATCGAGATTACCGTGTTGAAACAAAACAACTCTTCAGCTTTTAAATCCTAGTATAGATTTATATTATGTTTTATGAGTTTTATTTAATAATTTAATACTTACAAATACATGTGATTAATAATTTAAGCATATTGCTGCTAGATTTATTTTGCTTTAGCGTTATTTTTATGAAAGTTTTAAATTATTGCCTAAAGATATTAACCATAAATAACCGATACCTAATAATCGTTAAATAAAACAATTTGTTCCTGGCGGTAAATATTGATATGTTAGTTATAATACTTATAGAGCGACCGCTGCTTACAATACCGCAGGTTCGACCCGTACCTAATGGAAAAATTATTTGTTCAATATTTGTCACATAGGCAATTTATTGTACCTATTACCCTTATACCGACGAGCTTCGTGGTCTGGTGGTTTGAACGGACTGCCGTTCATGAGCTCGATTCCCACACAGGACAATCATTTGTGTGATATTTATAATTGTCATACAAATGTTTGTACTGCGTATTTCTATGTATTAATAGCTGTTGCCCGCGACTCCGACCGCGTGAACTTTAGAAAATTTTCCGGTTTTGCAACAATTTTCACTACTGCTTCGCTTCTACTGGTTGTAGCGTGATGTTTTATAGCCTAAAGCCTTCCTCGATAAATGCCCTATCTAACACTGAAAGAATTTTTCAAATCAGTAAGGTGGTTCTTGAGATCAGCGCGTTTAAACAAACAAACAAACTCTTCAGCTTTATAATATTTATTTCTATGTATTATAAGAATGTATTTATAAAAGAAAAGTATATTCTAGTACTCATTACAGAAGCATATTTTATAAGCTTAGCTTGGGACTGGGCCACGTTGTGTTATAATATTTATTTCATTTAATTATGTATGTACGGTTGTATGAAATCTTGAAACTCAATTTTGTACCAGACTATCCTATCCTCAACTGAGCAAGCCAATGTTTTGTATATGCCTGCTTAACTCTATGACGTCATTTTAAATACATCATGACGCAAAACTGAATATCGGATTGATCCTCTGTCTTCAGCCCAATAGCATTTCCCTGCCTTGGACCTCCTCCACTTTCGGACGAATTACGGAATTACCGCACTGACCAGGGGTGTCAGCACAAGGTTTAATTTAGAGTTTTCCGTCTCTGACAGTGGATGTATCCTTTAGTGGGCATCTACAGCACCCTGGGAAGGAAAAGGGGTGGTGGCCAAATGTATTCTTAATCCGTCACAACACGGACCGGATTGATTACTTGTATTGAATTTTATTGCTTTCCTACAATATGGGTTTTAAGGGCTTATAAAAAAAAACTCAAAAATAAAGTGTAGTAAACTGTTAGGTTTAAAAAAAAATATTTAGGTACTTATTTCTATATTTCTTATTCAACAACCAAAATCTGAACACATCTCACCATATCTCTCCAATATCCTAGTAAATAATCTTTTAATGTCAATTTTGCACATGTACGAGTATATATACTCAAATGCCTTCATAAAATGCAGAGGATCCCAATCATCACGGTGTTTCATCGCTAAATCGAACCATTGTTCTGCTAAACTTCTACTATGTCTCATTTTACTTACTTCATATCCAGTCATATAATATTTATCGGTATTCTTGGAAAGTCTCCGTGTTCTAACAGCCTTGTACCTTCTGGTTACACTGGACACTGTCTGATTTACAAGAATCTGAATCTTACTTTTTATATATCTCTCTTTCATTTTAGATGGTACCGATTCAGGACTTAGACCATGTTTTTGTAATACTTTAGAGTACTCTTGCATACATTCTTCACCAAACCTACGTTTGATCATTTTACGTGTTGATGTTCTTTGTTTTGTAGACGCCGAGTCTGTAATAATAAAAAAAAAATGATTTTGTATAATTGAAAATCTGATGGTAAATCCATTAGTTTTAAACGTTCTATATCATTTAAAATTAATTGTAATGTATCTGAAAAATCAAGGGTTAAACAACACAGATCATATTTAAAGATTGGTCTTATTCTTAATGAGTTATCGGAGATTTAAAAGTTCGCTAAAATTAGTTTGCGAAAATTGTCAAAACTTGTTATTCATAATAGTCTTTTTACGATAAAACGTTTATTATATCTCCGATAAAATCTTTGTTTAAACCTCCGATAAGTCATTATGAATAAGACCAATAATTTTTACGCGCTTTAGTTAGCTTCGTTTTGTAGTTAGCTTCGTTTATCTAACAATCTATATAACGGAAACTTTCAATGTGATTGTCGCCTCCTTTCAATAGTTAGATTAATTTCTAATTTTGTACCTATACTTATCAGGGATCAATCAAATAATGTCAAAAATATAAGGGATTAAGGGCCTACATCAATATTATCGTATATCATCGCCGACACGTACATATTAACACAGCCAGTAGGCACAGAAAATGAAGAATTGGGGATACTTTTCCTATTTACTCAAAATCTACTAAATATATTTTAATTCTGATCCACGTGTTTCTATACATAATAGTTACCTATGTTTTTAAAGTTATTTCATTAATTAATACGCGATAAGAGACCGACAAATGAAAAAAATAAAAAATTAGAGAGGTTGTTTCGCCAAGATTTTCTATCGAGAAAACTTTTTTCAATCGCGTTTCTGAGTTCATGCGATCCTAGATCATATATTGAAAAACCATATATGTACTTAAAAATTAGAGCTCTAGCCATTCAATCTAAAGAAACAATGAAAACTTCGTACATAGAAAAATGCACGAAGCTATTTTGGTATCCTCTTAAAAGAAATAACTAATATTTAAGTGGACCAATAGAATGGATATTGTAAACTAGAAAAATATCATTTGAAATGAATGCTTACGTAATAATATTGCTAGTTGCTTGGACATTACCGTATCGTTATTCCAAATTGCATTACTGCTAGTTTCATTAATGTTTAATGGCAATGATTAATGTATACCTACTCAAATATAAGTGTTATACAAGTAGGTAATATTTAATAGGTACATAACACTGACAAAGTAGCTATTTGTTTCAGTTCAATATATGTTAGAACCTGTTATCAGTTTCAAATTCTAGTCCCTAATAGTTACAAAAACTTAGAGTTCAACATGTTATAACATGGTTATAATCTATAATCTTACTAGATGATAAATGAGGAGACCTAGACATTTCCAAAGCGCGCGCGTTTGAAATCGATTAACGACAGTTTGTTGTCGTCCCATAAGAAATTACCAATGCAAGAAGTTACAAGCGCTAATATCAGTTCAATATACAGTCCCTAATAACCGAATTTTTGATTCAGAAGAAAAAAATCTTTAGTGGATAGGATGCGCTTTGTTGAAAGGGCTAAATATCTTCAAAAACTTGAATGGAGTGCGAAATTAAGAATTTTAAAATTTGATCTAATAATTATTAAGACGGCATGATACCAAATTATGCTCCATACAAAAGTATGGGTATCGTACTTTTTTTCAAAACATAATAACTAAAAGAAACGACCCGAAAAACCCACTTTTTTCGGTTTTCTTTAGATAAAGTTGCAGCGTCTATCACACAAATTTGGTAAAGTTTTACCACAAAAGAAAGTGATAGAAGCATAGATATACTCTTTATCTATACTATAACGCAAAAACTATTAAAATCGATTTAATTTTGGCGAAAAAAAACGGAAGTACGAAAGGTCTTTTTTATAAGAATTTGTAGGTAAAATCCGCTTCATCTATTTTTGTCCCTTTCAGCGCGGCGCTCGGAAAAAGGGATAGCAATATCTAAGGCAAATACCTAAATGAGGAGTACAGTACCCTCTTAAGTGCCGATTTTATTAATTTTGCGTCACAAAGTTATAGAACTCAATTTTCAGGTATCGAGTTAAAGTATGGTAAAGTTAAATCCATCCATCATGTCCGTGTGGTGACGGATTAAGAATACAAGTGTCACCACCCCATGTCCTTCCAAGGTTGCAGTAAAAGTCAGCTAAGGAATATTGCACACAAATAACATAGACGGAAGTCTCTCACAGAAGAAATTTAAATTTTTATTTGTGTAACTCGAAAATAAACCCTGTGCCAACACGCCTAGTCAGCGCGGCACAGTAGACCATAATCCCTCCCAAAGTAGAGGCGGCCCGTGCCCAACAGTGGGACGTAAATGGGCTGGAGAAGAAGAAGAGAAGAAAGTTAAATCCAAGCATCATTATTCCACTGTCGCCATGTTCGTAAAAGTAGTGGCTTGTTACAAAACCTTGAAGTCTGCGCTTGCAACGCCCATAAAACGACAAAACCTATAGCAAAACTAGCTGACCCGGCAAACGTTTTGCCATACTAAAAAAAAAAGTTTGAAAAATAGATGTTGGCCGATTCTCAAACCTACTGAATATGCATGTACCATTTTCCACCATAATTTAGTTTATTATGTAAAGCATAGCATGTCAATGGCAAAATCAATAAATTACTTGACCAATACATTTTAAAAATGATAATACTTAATAATGACGAGCCTCGTGGTTGAGTGGTTTATGTAACGGACTGCCGATCAAGAGGTCGCGGGTTCGATTCTCGCTCGGGACAATCATTTGTGTAATTTTTCTAATAATGTCATACAAATGTTTGTATTTGTACTGCGTCTGGGTGTTTCTATGTATTATAAGTATGTAATTTACAAAAGAAAAGTAGTATATGTATTCTATGATAGAATATTAATAATTATACGGATAGAATTTGCAAGCACCTCTATCTTTTGTTTAATGTAATCTGCTTGCATTGATTCATCGATCAAATCAGGGACCATGCCATGTTTTTGTAATAGTTTTGCAAAATCTTCGAACCATGCTCTGCGTTTTATTGTTCTGGGCTTCACGTCTCTTGGTCTAGAACGATGCTTTGCACCAAAGTTATTGATTTTAATTTCATCAGAATCAGATGGTAAATCAACAAATTTTAAACACTGATTTTCTTTAGAAATACATATACTGTATTGCACCTATAGATAGCATATTTATTTTAATATTTAATCATAAATGTATAAAATAATGTAGAAACGAGTAAACGCTTACCGAGAAAGATGATAGTTCTTATAAACATTTTATGGTTATTAAAAACAATATGTATTGCGGTAAATTAATAAAAACGAATAAACTTAGATAATGGAATTATATGCTCAGCAATATACATTAAATAAAATTGGTATGGAGTGCACTACAAAGGTACTGGTTAGCTGGTTTTAAACAAAACAATAAAAAAACGAATACCTAGGCATTCTTTTGGATGCTACCTAATATTAACACATTAATTCTGGTTTGTAACTACTTATTGTGTTACTATTAAGGATGTCGCGTATTATTTGCGTTTTTCTATATTCTGCTAAATAAAAACTCAGCTTTCTATAGCCCTCTATGACAATGACGACACAAAACATGTCCGTCACAAAATGTCAACTCAAAATCCATAACATTTTGGTAAAATTAATGTCTAAGTTTTATATCACATTACTAATAAAATAAGTAGATGATCTTAAAATAAAGTACTAACATAAAAGTATTCCTTATTATTTTGTTGGGAAAATTTTCTGTAAGTAATGTCTTTGAAAATAGCACGATTAGGATGTCTGGTCAAACCGAACTATTTATTTACGCAAATACGTAATTGTTACGGCGTGTTCGGTATCAAAGAGATAATTCTACAGGAGAAGGTTTGTGTTCAGTGATTCCATTAATATTTGGGCTTACAATTGAGTGCAGTTTTTGTAACTGTGCTGCCTAGGCCAGCCGCGCTGATTAGACGTGTTGGCATAGGATTAAGTTTTGAGGTTTCTGTCTCTCTTTGAAGCTATTATCTGCTTAAATCATCCTCAGTAGCTGATTTGCTTGTGTTATGGGTACCAGAAAACGGATATACTACATATACTAGGTACTTTAGCAAGTACATGTAATACATAGAAACCCCAAACGCAGAACAAACATTTGTATGACATTTATAAACATCACGCGAATGATTGTCCTGTGTAGATATCGAACTCGCGACCTCGTGAACAGCAGTTCGTTACATGAACCACTCGACCACGAGGCCCGTCAAAGTAATAATGTGTGACCCATTGTATGTCTTCGTTGTAAATCGGTTACTCTACTATAACAACCGGCCTAGTACCATTTATGTCAGATATTACATAGGTACAGCGAATTATGAAAAATTTTAATCTTTAAATAAATTTAAACACATTGCAGCCAAATTTCGCAATTTCTCAAGTGAGCAGTAAGGAACATGAGATGGCAGTGAGTTTCTTAAAGAACTATTATTTCCCAGAGCATGTCTTAGTTAAAGCACGTAATATGGATATTGTTAATGATCAAGCACTGGACGAGTATCTCGTGGGGCTTCTTAAACAAGGTATATAATAATTAAGTACCTTTAAACAACTAGGGTCCAGTCCCGCACAGATGGAAGTGTATCGGAAGATGAAAAAACAATTTTATTCGAAAAATATTACCTATGTTACTCAGGGATACAAATGAAAGAGTTATCGAAATCTGTTCAATAGTTTTTAGGGTTCCGTACCCAAAGGGTAAAAACGGGACCCTATTACTGAGACTTCGTTAAGTTTATTCTTTACAAACAAACTACACTTTCCTCAATATCTATAGGTACTAGTATAGATAACATCTTGTCAAGTCCCTTACGATTTTGGCAAAGATTAATGAGCTACCAGAAGATCCTCTGTCCTTGATATTAGGTAACTTTTACTTCTTAAAAGGGTTTAGTAAATATGCTAGAAAGGTTTTCTTAAAAAGTCTATTTATTAAAGTAATTAATGAATTTTTGCAATTGACATGCTATGCTTTTACTTAATAAATTAAATTATGGTGGAAAAAGTGAAGACCCGCTTGCGGTAATCACTTTTTTCACCATAATTTAATTTATTGTCTATTTATTTTAGGGCTCTCCACACATTTTATTGAAGGTCTCTCTAAACCTCTTTAGCAGGTTCTCTCTCTCTTCAGCGCATTAACCTTATGGCATAAGACTTTTCCACTACAGGAGGATTTGAGGGGTTTCTATGCTGCACTGACGAGGCGTGTTGGCACAGGGCTTATTTTGCAGCTATTTCCCTCCCTCACGGAGGATGTTAACTGACAACAACATCCCTTAGTTAGCTCTTACAGCACCCTCGGGAGGAAAAGGCGGTGACAATTGTATTCTCAATCTGTCACCACACTGGCAAAAGCAGTAAAGCAAGCTATGCCACTGCATTTTATTTGCAGGTAATTCAGTGTTTGCCAAATCTCCAGACGGTTCAGTAGCTGCATTGTGCGTCAATTTTGCTAGCAGCCCTGTCGATCCCAAGAATTTAAGAAATTACGCTTTTTATAGACAAGTAAGTAGCGCTTAAATAGTATTCAATAAATAAAACCTCATCGCTCGATGATCTGATGATCGTTGGGAGCGGAAGGTCCTCGAGTGGCGACCGCGTACCGGGCCACGTAGTGTGGGGCTGCTCCCAACAAGGAGGACTGACGATATCGTCAAATATGTCGGGTACCGCTGCTGGATGCAGTTAGCACAGGACCGCGCGTTGTGGCGTTCTATGGGAGAGGCCTGTGTTCAGCAGTGGACGGAGAAAGGTTTTTTCCCCCTTCCTTCTTGGCTTTACCGGGCCATGGTATAGTGCCTTGAGCCTGACCATGACCCGGCAAAGGGGTGGCCCCGTTATTCAGGGCCGAAAGACGGAGAAAGGTCAATGGATGGATGGAAATAAAACTACTTTTTACGGATTTAGACGCGTATATTCGTTTTGAATTTTAGGTTTTATTTAATAAATGAGTTGTGCAAGTGTTAGGGTATATTAGTATTCTATAAAATCGATTCTATCGTTTCATTCGTGCCTTTAATTTTTAGGATCCAAATATTAAAGATTTCTTGTATTTTATGGCAAAAATGCAAGAGACGCCTAATCTATGGGAAGCATTAGATCAGAATAAAGTGTTTGAAGTAAGTGCATTTTAGTTTTTTAAGTTAAAGCATAGCAAGTCAATTGCAAAAATTAACAAATTAAGTGCATTTAAACTAAAATCCTATTAAGATTAGGTAGGGTAAAATTATCCGTTGACAGATTAAGAACACAAGTGTCATCATCCCCATTTCTTCCCCATGGTGCTGTAAGAGCCAGCTACGCGACATTATACGCACTTAACATCTACTGTGGAAGACGAAAACTTCAAAACTAAACCCTAAGCCAACAGGCCAGTCAACGCGGCATAGTAAATAAAGTTGGACACGAATAGCTCGGGAATAGTCCCGAG
Source organism: Orgyia antiqua (assembly GCA_916999025.1). Lineage (NCBI taxonomy): Eukaryota > Metazoa > Arthropoda > Insecta > Lepidoptera > Erebidae > Orgyia > Orgyia antiqua. Next base: position 26,395,694 of record OU779868.1, read on the forward strand.
GGCCGAATAGAGTAGGCCCATACCCAATAGTGGGCGTTAATTGGGCTGGAGAGGGAAAGAGAGAGAGGGTAAAATTCCTCAACATTTATGCTTCATCTCATTCGTCATCCTTGCGTTTGGAGACTCAGTAACTTTGCCTTTAACTTATGTTATGTATGAGACACACTGTTTAAGTAGATTTATTCGGATCTCTACAATCCATACTAATATTTAAAAAATGTTTAAATTAATGTTTAAAAAACTTGTTAAGGACCACTACTTATCACTACCGATTAACTGATCTACTTTAATATGAATCTTACTAAGTATTAGTATTTATGTATTTGCTATAAATATGTATGTATTGTATATGTATGTATATACATGTATTTATGTATGTATATGTTTATATATGTACTAGCTGACCTAATAATAAATAACTACCTACTAATCGTTGTTTTGCCATATAAATTTTATGGATGGACAACCCTTATCACTTGGGGGTTTGAAAAATAGATGTTGGCCGATTCTCAGACCTACTGAATGTGCATACAAAATTTCATAAGAATCGGTCTAGTCGTTTCGGAGGAGTACGGTAACTAACACTGTGACACGTGAATTTTATATATTAGATAAAAGTAGAATTGTGTTTGTAGTGTATGTATTTATATTGTATTAGCTATTAGTACTTTCACTTATTTTTGGCATATATTTAGCATAATACACCACAAGTTACCTATTCAGTCTCGGTCAAGTCCATTCTAAGGTTGTCTGGAAGAGATCGCAGCTCGCGATAAGACCGCCCTTTGTACCTATTATTAAGTCTAGTAAGTAAGTTCTGCAAATTAATAAGGTGTGCAATAAAGAGTATTTTATTTATTTATTTATTTAATATTATAAAGCTGAAGAGTTTTTTTGTTTGCTTGTTGAAACGCACTAATCTCAAGAACTACTGGTTCCAATTGGTTTTTTTTTTGTTGGATAGTCCATTTATTTAAATTCCACGCGTACGAAGTTGCGGGCAGTAGCTAGTATATGATATCTGTAATCTGGTACTTGTGATACAAACGAAAAAGTTTAGCTTAATTTAAGACCAGAGGACTTAGCATGAAATGATCATAGACATTTAAATACTTACAAATTGTATCTAAATTAATATTATGTAATATTGGCATTTTAGATTCAAATGTTGACAGTGCTACCTAAGTACCGGAGGCAAGGCCTTGCCGTGATGTTGGCTGAACAGAGCATAGAACTAGCACAAGACCAGAATTATAACGTAGTACGCATGAACTGTATCAATCCACACGAGTAAGTTTCTTTTTTCATATTATTGGACATTTCACACAACGTCCTCTGGTCCCAAGCTAAGCTTATATGCTTGTGTTATGGGTACCAGAATACGGATATACTACATATAAGCACCTACTACTTTGCTAAAAAATACATACTTATAATACATACAAACACCCAAGCGCAGTACAAACATTTGTATGACATTTAAGAATATCACACAAATTATTGTCCCGAGCGAGAATCGAACTCGCGACCTCGTGTACGGCAGTCCGTTACATGAACGACTAGACCACGAAGCCCGTCGAAGTGGGTATTTTTCAATAATCCATTGTATGTGTATTCTTGAAGTATTTCACTTGTTTTTTACACCATACTGCGAAATAACGCCATTTTTTAAATTGTCCCATTACGTTTAAAAGTTGAAAAATGAATGAAGTTTTGGCATCGCAATTTTTTTTATACAGTGAAATACGAAATACGAACAAAATTATAATTTAACTTGAATTGTGTACAGTTGCGGTCATCACTTACCAATTTTAATTTCTAAATAATAAACGCTTGCACACAGATCATATTCTTTGTGAGAGACTAAAATCTCGAAAATAAACCTAGTGCCAACACCCTAGCGTGACATAGTAGATCACAAAACCTCCCAAAGTGGGGAAGGCCGTTGCCCAACAGTGGGACGTTAATGGACTGGAGAGAGTGTGTGCGTGTGTATAATACCTAGGGAATAAATACTGTCTCATCTACATGTCTGTATTATCAAAAGTCAAACACGCAGACAAGACAACGAGTGAGGTTAGAGGTCAGCTGATAAACGGGTGTAGTTATTTTCATAATAAACAATTCAAAATTAATGTAACATTTCAAACTTATACTTGTGTTATCTCCGAGTAATTTAAATGGTCCTATCATTACTAAAGCCTGCTATGTAAACAACATAAAGATGAAAGTATAATTTATCCTCACGTGCCTAAAGATAAAGGTCTATGACCAAGTAGGCAAGTCCGATAAATGAATGGTGTCACAATGGCACCACAATGACACATTATAACCTCAAAAAATTAACAATTGACTACCAAACTTATAAAATTCGCCACTAAGCAATCAGTTATTGCATTTTTTGCAATAACACGAAATAACTAATTGTTTAGTGCCGAGTTTTATCAAGTTTGGTCTATTGTTAATTTTTTGAGGTTAAAATGTGTCATTGTGGTGCCATTGTGACACCATTCATTTACCGGACTTGCCCACCAGTGTGTGTTACAAGTTACAAGCGATGACTTACGGAACAGAGACGTGGTCTTTGAATGTTGGCCTCGTATCTAAGCTAAAGGTTGCACAGCATGTTATGGAGAGGGCTATGCTCGGTATTTCTCTACGAGATAAAATCCGAAATACGGAGATCCGTAGAAGAACGGGCGTATTCGACATACCCCGAAGGTTTAGCACGTTGAAATGGCAATGGGCAGGCCACATCGCTCGTACGACTGGTGATCTTTAGAGAGACCTATGTACAACAGTGGATGGAGTATTATTGTCTGTACTCATAAAACTGTATGGAGAAAGGCTGATGGATGGACGGATTTATATTGTACTATTATGCTCATTTCAGTTACAAGATAGCGGAGCGTTGTATGTTAAACTGTATATCGAAGTTTCCTCTACACAAGCTACGTGGTACAACAGCGCCATTTATAAAAAGTGCCTCTAAATACAATAAACTTTGTCGCGTATACATCACGGCTAATAATGAAAATGAAGACTTTAAAATTAATGTAAAAAAGTTACAAAACTCGGAGCTTTTGATTGATTAATGAACAACTCCAATTTTAAAAGTATTTTTATATAATGGTAATTTCTTTGTATACATTCATATTGATTAAAATCGTTATGGGCGTCACAAACAGGATATTAATATAGCGAGAAAGAGACATACAAAAAGGACGAGGTGAGAAAGGGAATATCTGTCGGTGACGTCATAATTATATGTAGGTACATACATCTCAGTATATCTTATATATAAAATTCACGTGTCACAGTGTTAGTTACCGTACTCCTCCGAAACGGCTTGACCGATTCTTCTCAAATTTTGCATACATATTCAGTAGGTCTGAGAATCGGCCAACATCTATTTTTCAAACTTTTTTTTTAGTATGGCAAAACAACGTTCGCCGGGACAGCTAGTCTTTTATATAAAATTCACGTGTCACAGTGTTAGTTACCGTACTCCTCCGAAACGGCTTGACCGATTTTTATGAAATTTTACATGCATATTCAGTAGGTCTGAGAATCGGCCAACATCTATTTTTCAAATTTTTTTTTTATTAGTCGTGCAAAACAATGTTTGCCGGGACAGCTAGTAATATATACCGGGTGCTTCAAAAAAATGTATACACACTTTGAACTTCCATAGAAAATTTATTTACCGTTCTACAAAGTTAAATTTCAGAAAAATAGAAAGTTGAAAGTCCAATGTAAATGAAACATAAATAACAAATGTTAATACTGTTCAAATTGGTGACCTGCAGCATCAATACAATTCTGAGTACGAGTCACCACTGATTCTGTACATCGTATCAAAACGTCCAATGAGATTTCTCTACACACTGCTTGAATCTCATTCCAAAGAATGTCTAGGTTACGTGGTTTACGTTTGTACACCTCATCTTTTACTGTGCCCCACAAGAAGAAATCCAGCGGTGTAAGGTCTGGAGAGCGTGCTGGAAACTCGATTGGCCCCCTGCGTCCTATCCACTGGCCTTTTCTTGTGGGGCACAGTAAAAAATGAGGTGTACAAATGTAAACCACGTAACCTAGACATTCTTTGGAATGAGATTCAAGCAGTGTGTAGAGAAATCTCATTGGACGTTTTGATACGATGTACAGAATCAGTGGTGACTCGTACTCAGAATTGTATTGATGCTGCAGGTCACCAATTTGAACAGTATTAACATTTGTTATTTATGTTTCATTTACATTGGACTTTCAGCTTTCTATTTTCCTGAAATTTAACTTTGTAGAGCGGTAAATAAATTTTCTATGGAAGTTCAAAGTGTGTATACATTTTTTTGAAGCACCCTGTATAATTCTCGTGTCACAATGTTCGCTCTCATACTCCTCGGAAATTTTTTATGCATACTCAGTAAGTCTGAGAATTGGCTACTATCTATTTTTCATACCCATAAGTGATAAGGGTTGTCCATCCCCCCTGACATTTGTAGGGCAAAACAACGTTTGCCGGGTCAGCTAGTATTAATATAGTGGCATCTGTGATACAAATAACATAATTAGTACAGATGCTAATGTTCATATTATGTATATCAGTTACTATTGTAAAATTTTTGCTCAATAAAGTTATATTTCTGTCTCTTTCTCGCTATATTAATATATCGTAATATACCGTTTATGGTGCCCTTTATTCTATAATATACCTACACTTTGTGTAAGAGAGTTCAGTTAACGTTACTGAATTGTGAAATTGTGACTATTAATTTTTATGTTTTAGTTTAGTTGTATCAACAGAATTGTTACCATTGTTGTGTGTATTTTTAATAGCAATAAATATTACTAAATATTTTTCAATGATGTACAGTGATCTGTTATGATTTTATTAGTTTATAGGGTCTGCTCTTTTTTAGGGTTCCGTACCCAAAGGGTAAAAACGGGACCCTATTACTGAGACTTCGCTGTCCGTCCGTCCGTCCATCCGTCCGTCTGTCACCAGGCTGTATCTCAAGAACGCTGATAACTAGAGAGTTGAAATTTTCACAGATGATGTGTTTCTATTGCCGCTATAACAACAAATACTAAAAATAAAATAAAATAAATATTTAAGGGGGGCTCCCATACAACAAACATGAATTTTTTACCGTTTCTTGCTTGATACTAATAACGTTGCCTTATGTTGCATAGATAATGGTACGGAACCCTTCGTGCGCGAGTTCGACTCGCACTTGACCAATTTTTTTTATTATCTAAATAAAAACTGATTGTTTGAATAAAGTATTTATTACAAAACAGTACAAAATTCTCATGTTTTAAATAATATATATAAATATTCATAGACATTTCACACAACGTCCTCTGGTCCCAAGCTAAGCTTTAATGCTTGTGTTATGGATACCAGAATACGGATATACTACCTACATGTTATATTACTTTTCTTTTATAAATAATACATAGAAACACCCAGACACAGTACAAATATTTGTATGACAATTATAAATATTATACAAATTAATGATTGTCCCGTGCGGGAATCGAACCCGCGAACCGAACGAAGCCCGTCATGATGAATGAATTTAAATCAATGAATTTTACTTATCTCATAGTTAATCTAAGCTATAACACGATATGTATGGGTTTCTCTGAGATCTAGTTAATTGAGTAGATAAGGTTTAATTATGTTTTTGATAAACCATTCATCAGAAAAACGCAAATGATCGGTGGGAGTTGATAAAAATATTAATTTCCCTTGCTTATCCATCTTCTTAAGTCCGAGACGATCCTAGAAAGTAAATGAACAATTTGAAAGAAAATCGTAATGTAAACGAAAATTGTCGGTGTGGCGACGGATTATGAATGTTATGATAACGACGACGAGTAGATATAGGAAGGTGCTATTCTACTCCGCCGGCGCCACACGATATAAAACCAATTTTATTTCTTACCTCTAAATAAATCCTAGACTCCTGTAACGTAATTACTTTCTTAGATTGCCCTGGTTCATAGAAACCGAACCATTCCGACTCTATAGGTTGTACCATAGTATCATTATCGAACTTAACCATTACAAAATAATCCAATTTTTTCATATTTCCCACATAAGTTGCGTTAATAGTTAATTCGTTGTTGATATCAGATAGAAAGGTACTCTTTTCCCGGTATAAGTCCTCGGCAAGTGGATCATGCCAGTAACCAGCTTGAACTAGATGATGTTGGACCCAACTGTAAATTTTTTTTTAGTTAATTTTCCGGTTATATGGTACTAGTTTTTTTCCCCTTTCCGTGTGGTGACGGATTAAGAATACAAGTGTCACCATCCCATCTCCTCTCAAGGGTGCTATAAAAGTCAGCTAAGGGATATTGTACACAGATAATGGTGTCGATTCCAGTGCAAGTCCAACTAGACTAAACTTAACCATAAATAAACTATTTTTAGTTTGGTTTTAGTGATAAACCTATTCTGTTTCAAACAGAAATTAAACTTAAAATTTTAGTTGACAGCACTTATTTGATTTTGACATAATCATTAAAGCTGCCCACTAACAGACAAAAATGCCTTTTATAGTGAACGAATGAATGAATGAATAAAAAAATAACTAATATAAAATTCCTTTTCAAACGTTATTTGAGCAATATAGGTATTTATAAATATTTACAACTATTTCTGCATCATTGTTATGAACATTTATTAATAATTTAATTAGTTGGCGGCCTTATTTCAGTGTATTTCTCATCTTAGATATGAGCATAGTGAGCATCAAATCTTTTAGGTTATCTGTGGAGTGATTAGCACTACTTTTACTCTGTGGTATGCCTATATTACTTTCCTTGATTACTTTATACTAGGGGTGGGTCGTTAACAGATTTTCCGTTAACGAAACGTTAACGATAATTGGAGTTCGTCAACTAGTTGATCAACTAGTTAATTTCAGCAACAAATTTGCTCGTAAAAAAAAAAAAAAAAAAAAAAAAAAAAAAAAAAAAAAAAAAAAAAAAAAAAAAAAAAAAAAAAAAAATAAATACTACCAAGCCACGCTGACCAGACGTGTAGGCACCGGGTTTGTTTTTCCTTACCGGGTTTTTACAAAACCCTGGTAAAGAAATGGGGTGGTGACACTAGAATTCCAGTATTTCGAGTTTTCCGTTTTTCACAGTTGATGTTATCTGTGTACAATATTCCTTAGCTGGTTTTTACAAAACCCTGGGAAGGAAATGGGGTGGTGACACCAGTATTTCGAGTTTTCCGTCTTTCACAGTTGATGTTATCTGTGTAGGTACAATATTCCTTAGCTGGTTTTTACAAAACCCTGGTGAGGAAATAGGGTGGTGACACCAGTATTCCAGTATTTCAAGTTTTCCGTCTTTCACAGTTGATGTTATCTGTGTAGCTACAATATTCCTTACCTGGATTTTACAAAACCCTGGTGAGGAAATGGGGTGGTGACACTAGAATTCCAATATTTCGAGTTTTCCGTTTTTCACAGTTGATGTTATCTGTGTACAATATTCCTTAGCTGGTTTTTACAAAACCCTGGGAAGGAAATGGGGTGGTGACACCAGTATTTTGAGTTTTCCGTCTTTCACAGTTGATGTTATCTGTGTAGGTACAATATTCCTTAGCTGGTTTTTACAAAACCCTGGTCAGGAAATGGGGTGGTGACACCAGTATTCCAGTATTTCGAGTTTTCCGTCTTTCACAGTTGATGTTATCTGTGTAGGTACAATATTCCTTAGCTGGTTTTTACAAAACCCTGGTGAAGAAATGGGGTGGTGACACCAGTATTCCAGTATTTCGAGATTTCCGTCTTTCACAGTTGATGTTATCTGTGTAGGTACAATATTCCTTAGCTGGTTTTTACAAAACCCTGGTGAGGAAATGGGGTGGTGACACTAGAATTCCAGTATTTCGAGTTTTCCGTTTTTCACAGTTGATGTTATCTGTGTAGGTACAATATTCCTTACCTGGTTTTTACAAAACCCTGGTGAGGAAATGGGGTGGTGACACTAGAATTCCAGTATTTCGAGTTTTCCGTTTTTCACAGTTGATGTTATCTGTGTACAATATTCCTTAGCTGGTTTTTACAAAACCCTGGGAAGGAAATGGGGTGGTGACACCAGTATTTTGAGTTTTCCGTCTTTCACAGTTGATGTTATCTGTGTAGGTACAATATTCCTTAGCTGGTTTTTACAAAACCCTGGTGAGGAAATGGGGTGGTGACACCAGTATTCCAGTATTTCGAGATTTCCGTCTTTCACAGTTGATGTTATCTGTGTAGGTACAATATTCCTCAGCTGGTTTTTACAAAACCCTGGTGAGGAAACGGGTTGGTGACACCAGTATTCCAGTATTTCGAGTTTTCCGTTTTTCACAGTTGATGTTATCTGTGTAAAATATTCCTTAGCTGGTTTTTACAAAACCCTGGGAAGGAAATGGGGTGGTGACACCAGTATTCTTAATCCGTCACCACACGGAGGGCTGTCAGGACTGTCTCGTTTTTAAGTTTTCCGTCTTTCACCTTTCACAGAAGATGTTATCTGTGTGCAATATTCCTTAGCTAACTTTTATAGCATCCTTGGGAGAAATGGGGTGGTGACACTTGTAATCTCAATGCGTCACCACACGGAGGAACAGTGATTCATAAGATTATTATTTAGGAAAATATCTCTTAACTAAGTAATTTTAAAGTTCACTATTGTACCTATATCATAACAGTCGCTTACGATCTTTCGTTTTAAGAAGTATAATTTCTTTGAGAAAACATTGACAAGAAACGAACATTGAAAAAATTTAAACATTGAAAAAAACTGAACATTGAATTCAATGTTTAACTCTTAAACATTAAAAGAAACGACCATTGAAAAAAATTTAACATTGAAAAAAACTGAACATTGAAATCAATGTTTAACTCATAAACATTGAAAAAAACGAACATTGAAAAAAACTGAACATTGAATTCAATGACATCATTAAATTCAACTAGTTGATTCCGAAACGGTTAACCATTGAAACGTTGACGAGAGGTCAACTAGTTGATCAACTAGTTCGTTAATTCAATGCTCATCGCTACTTTATACAAAAAACAAACAATTAAATTCGTTAATTATTTATTTTAATAGGTGTTTAGTGTAAATAATTACAGCAACTAAGGAAAAATATGCTTATAAGCAAATATTTACTTCTCATCTACCATAAACTGATGACGGAAACTCATAATTATCAAGATAACAATGACAAAAGCCAAAAAGTGTATTTATGGAAACATGAAAATCTGTATTTATAAAAATTTGTGATATCATGTGGTGTATAATTATGCAAGAGATATTAAATGAACCTAATAATTTATTTCTACTTTTATTTATAACTTATAAAAGTGTGTTAAGTTCATTATGTAGTTGTATATGTTAAGTATTCTGATCTATAAGCTACACAACAGTAATTAATTCATCATAGTCTTTTCTTAAGGGCAACATATATCCATGAATTCTTACAAACATATTTAGATTAATAGAATGTTAAGAATTCCAATAAATTATATACTTTATTTCTAACTTAGCTAAGCCTGCTAGTGGTTACTATAATATAGCCTATGTGTTATGTATTCTGATCTAGCTATAAGCTACAAAACAGTATTTATGTATCTATGAATTCTTACAAACAATCTATATGGATTATTAGAATGTTAAGAATTCCAATAAATTACATATATGCATAACACATTACTTTTTGATATAGTAAGAGGCTTAATACTTACTTATTATACAAATAAAAATGCAATATTTGTTTAAATACATGTTTTACTAAATAAATCTGAATGTTTTCCGAGTACATATAAATAAATGTTGGTCCACTGAACTCTCTGGCTTGGCTTGGCTGATTCTATTCATTTCTTCATTAGTTATTTTTAATAATAAATTTAGAAACCTACTGATAAAAAATATAGCTCACTGTTCTAGAGACAAACTGTTAGAAACCTTATTAAGTATCACAGATCAAGTAGCACCATTTGGTAGGTATAGTTTTAAGACTGGCTACAATTATTATTTCTACTATTTAATTATATTTACATAACTTTAGGCAGACACACACAAATACATATTTTTTATCACTAGTTTCAATGTTCCAAACTATGGTTCCAAAGATTTCTAGATTTTTCCTGTAGTTCACTTAATATAATTGGTAGCAACTGCATTTATAGGTACTGGACCACAATTTTCCATTAGGCCACCAACTGGATATTTATTTTCCCCTGCATGACCTGGAAAAAAGTTATATTTATCATTAGACGCCATTAACCTCAAAATCGTTCACTTTGTATTAAATTATATATGTTTATAATATTTTTACGATAACTTGTATACTTACATAATATATGATGTCTTAGAATTCTATGGCTAAGTAAAAATACGTATTATATTAATTAAAGTAAATTACAAAACTATTTCGACAAAAATTAAGTAAACAAAGAAATACCTAAATAATTAGTTCTACGAATCTCCGCACTTGACTGTGATTCGTCTGTTTTTCGCGCTTTGTTTAACCTCAATTTTGGCGCCAATATTTAATTTATCAAGTATAATTTTAATTTATAAATATTTTTTATTTGCTAACAAACATTTATTATTCAATATTTAATCAGAAAATCAATTTTTAATGTTCAAAAAGCCATGATAAAATTTAGTGAATTTAAGTCGGCACCTACTCATATCCCGACTAAATAAGTCGAGAACTCACTAAATTAAGTGAATTTTTGACATTTATGATGTACACCAGAATAGCATTATCACTAAATTGTATAGATTGACTAATTTTGGTCCTGTCAAACTTAATTTAAGTGAAGTTGTGACTTTCAGAATAAGAAAGTGAGATTTGACAGGAATAAATCAATTTTTAGTTAAGTTTAGTTACGTTCTTGGACACAGAATCGACACCTTTATCCTCTGAGAGAGATGGAAAACTCGAAACTAAACCCTGTGCCAACATGGATGGTCAGCGCGGCACAGTAGACCATAATCCCTTCCCAAAGTGGAGGAGGCCCGTGCCCAACCGTGGGACTTAAATGGGCTGGAGAGAGAGAGAGAGAGAGGTACGCGTTCTAAGTCGTACGCGTGGCTAAATGTACTTCATAGGCTAATAATGTTTCATATGACGTATAGTCTGTATCAGAGATACATATTTCATACACAGATATTACGTGGCTATTACTTTCTTTTTCCAAATCATTATTACTTTAAGAATTGTGGCTATTCAAAACACCCGTTTTACGATGGTCTTCTAACATCTGGCTGATCTATACTTGTCTTTTTCCTGTGGAGATAGCAACACCTCAAGCATCTGCTTAAGAAAGGTAAAGAAAAAAAAGTAGGCATAGGAAAATGTTCACAATTTAGGTGATTGACCTCAATCACCTCAATTATGAATTTGTTCAGTGAAAAATGTGCCCTTAACATTAATCTTCTTCTTCTTATATATAAAATCTTATATATAAAATTCACGTGTCACAGTGTTAGTTACCGTACTCCTCCGAAACGGCTTGACCGATTTTTATGAAATTTTACATGCGTATTCAGTAGGTCTGAGAATCGGCCAACATCTATTTTTCTATCTATTTTTTTTTAGTATGGTAAAACAACGTTTGCCGAGTCAACTAGTAAACTTATAAAATTATAATATACTTACGTATTATAAGCTGCATAATTAAGTAGTTTTCTGACATAGTCACATGATTTAGCTTGCATAGCTGCACAATGAGGTATACCATACACACCTTGGTGTTGCCCTCCTAATGTTATTAGTGTCTTGATTTTTAATTCATGGCCACACCGCTGTACTAAACCACGCCTAGGATATTAAAAAAAGTTTTTTCAAAATAGTGCATAATACATGCAAGATCCTTTAATCCCCAAATAAGCTTAGGACATATTATGCATATAATACTTAGCATTTTATTTTTTCAAATACTTAAAATATATAAAAAGGGAATATCGAGATCAATAAAAAGGTTTGTGTTTATATCACAAATAAATAATTGTTCAAACCGGGATCAAACCAACAACACCATGCATGTTACTGACTATATTAATAATAACATGGAACTTACAAAAACTGACTGCCTTGTGAAAATCCAATAGCGTTAAAACCATTTTTTAGATTAGGATCATCCTTTAATATACTACATGCATTCCGAATTTGAATATCTGGCATCAAAAAATAACTGTTTTCTAAATCTTCAATAGATGAATTACCAATCCTTAGAGAATGAACATAAACACCAGGTATGTTTTTTTCTAGAAATAGTTTGAAGCCTCCTAGGCTGAATGACATGCAACATGTATCACCTTTAAGAAAAAAAAAACATTACTACCCTTATACCAATCTAGGAAGGTAATTAAAAAAAATGCTGTTTTAAGTAAATAAAAAACAAAATACATATTATAATAATTCTAAATTTTTTTCTTATTATGTAGGTATACATTATACCAAATATGTGAATTTCATATTTATGTCCGTCTAGTAACATCATCATCGTATTCTGGTACCCATAACACAAGCATATAAGCTTAGCTTGGGACCAGAGGACGTTGTGTGAAATGTCCATTAATATTTATTATTAATATTATAATCAGGTACTGGACATGATACAAAATTTTAATTAAATTTTTACATTGTTTACACTTTGAAATAAAAAGTTAATGACCATCACAATATTAATTTAAATAACAAAGATGAATTCTTCTTTTTCATTAAATTGATCATAGAAAGGCCAAAGGATTGTACTTGTACACGCATAGTTAGTTAGCTGATATCTTTTTTTGCGGAAGGATATCAAATTATTAATTAAAATAATAGGAAAGTATTTCAGACGAAGTTTTCCTGTTGTTAGTTGTTTTGAAACGTACCCATTCCATGCCACAATACGATCGGCGTCGGACTTCCAGTTATTAATTTAATAATAAAAAGAAACAGTAACACTTTCATTTTATTATGTAATTACAAGTTTAAAGATGAATGCAATAACACACTTATCTGTACGTTTTTTCTTACAGACTCGGGTTATCTGTAATCATGAACTTTAAAATATATCTTTGTTATTTTTATGAAAATAAAGTAGCAATAGCAAACTAAATTATCTTCCCGCCACCGTCGCACCGCACACACAACATCTATATTATTTTACTCTTTGACACACAAACACAAACAAAAAACATAGACAAATGTGGACAAATGCGACAAAATTAGACAGCAGAGCATAGACTAACTAGAAAACAGCCTTCAAACTACATTATTTATTTCTAATAGCGCCATCTATCAATGTCTGACAAACAAGCCAAGGCCTAACCCTAATTTTAGTGTTTTATCCATTAATTAATTTTATTTTTGTTTCTTATTACTGAAATGCTATGTATTAATCACGAAAACCCATACTGATAATATGGTCAAGAAATAATAATGATATCATCAGCGTCATCTATCATTGTTTGGTAAAACAAACAATTTTAATAAAATAAATATCATTCCAATTTGTTTCACCACGTGCCTACTAGGTGGCTGTGCGAGTAATCTACCAGATCCGAGAATTGAAACTGACTAAATCGGCTACTTTGAACTTTTTTGTTTAATTTAATATGACCAAGATCTAGTTTTATCTTCTTTGGCCATTAAAACATTAACACTTTAGTGTTACTGTACCCTACCATACTAGACTATCTGGTAAATCTGTGCATCTGTGACTAGATGGCGTTATTTTCATTTAGCATAAATAATTTATTTGTAGGTTGTTTTTTGTGTTGTATTTACAAATACTTGCGTATTTGTTAACGTTAATAAACGCAGTATTGAACTACTTTCTGACACGTTTTAGACATATATTTAAAGTAGGCACAGTAAAAACTAAGTTTCACATGCAAAATATAAAATAAGTTCCTTATGGGCCTACATCAATATTATCGTATATCATCGCCGACACGTACATATTAACACAGCCAGTAGGCACAGAAAATGAAGAATTAGGGATACTTTTCCTATTTACTCAAAATCTACTAAATATATTTTAATTCTGATCCACGTGTTTCTATACATAATAGTTACCTATGTTTTTAAAGTTATTTCATTAGTTAATACGCGATAATAGACCGACAAATGAAAAAAATAAAAAATTTGAGAGGTTGTTTCGCCAAGATTTTCTATCGAGAAAACTTTTTTTAATCGCGTTTCTGAGTTCATGCGATCCTAGATCATATATTGAAAAAACATATACTTAAAAATTAGAGCTCTAGCCATTCAATCTAAAGAAACAATGAAAACTTCGTACATAGAAAAATGCACGAAGCTATTTTGGTATCCTCTTAACTTGCTTCTACTTATGACTCGTCACTACACGGACAACTTTAACTTTTGCTGATAATAATAACCTACCTATGGTGTCGACAGTAGGTAGGTATAAAATAAAACAAATATTTAAAACGGAAACCCATTTTATTTAGGCAATTTGTTAATTTTTTGACATCGATATTTTTGTAAAAAGTACCACCAGGTTATTTTAGGTAGATACATTAAATACATTATTTTGAATAAAAGAGGTTATACATGTTAATGTAGGTACTATTTCATGGTTAATCAACTAATAAAATTTTATTGTACTCTATTGCTGACACAGAGTGTTTAGCTTGGACATTCACATGTTTAATTTCTTTTAAAAATGTGCATGTTGCAAAGTAATGAAATCGAAAAAAAAACTAAATTTAAAAAAAGAATAAAGTAAGGTATTGCACAATAATTCACAATATTCTATCAGTTATCAGTATCACTCAATGGTAAAAAACAACTATAAACTGTAAAACTACTTTTTATTCAGAACATAATTTTATGTGTAGGTAGGTCCTACACAAAACGGCGGAGATATTATTTTAACAACAGCAAAAGTATGAAAATGAAATACAGTAACCTCCTTATCAATTATGTAGGTACATAAAATGCTCTCTATACAGCCAACTCTTTGTTAACAAAACTTAAAAAATAATTTACATTAGTTTCTATATCTTATATCTAAATTTTTTTGTATCGTAAACCTACTTCAATCACAGTCTCATAAAGGAAATCACTATAGTCTGTTACATTAACGAATCACGTTATTTTATTTATTTATATTATATCTTTGGAAATAACAGGCACTTGAAAGAATATATTTATGTAGCTAAGCTGTTCTTTTTATGTGATTTTATGCGTGATAGAAAGTAGAAAATCAAATCGGTGATTCTTTTTATTCCATTCAGAATAAAAACTACTGTATTTTTATTCTGAATTGAATAAAAAGAATGAAGAATTATTTCACATTTGTATACAAAAGGTCACACGTAGCGTGGTTTAAGACAAAACACTGTGCTTAACTTTTTAGATTTTGACATATTTTGCCCAGTTTTACCTCAATGTTTTTGCTCTTTAGTTAACAGCTACAGGTTTTTAGTTAATGGTCATATTTACAGCAACATATTATTGCTATGTCATAACATTTTATTTACAAAAGTCGACGTTAAAATTATATCCTTAATTCATTGAAAACTACGACTTTTCTTTCGTATTAACATTTCTCGTACCTTTATGTTTAAAACTCAAAGTCAGTTAGTTGCAGTATACTTTAAAGTCTTAGGTCTGAGCCTAAGATTTTAAAGGTCGCTACAATATCTGTTTCTCTATCATTAGGTACCTATATAGTAAGTTTAGGGTCGTCATGAACACTAAATAACTATAGAATGCCTTTATGCTTAGGACTTAGTCAAAACTTAGGCACATAAAAAAGTTTAATTAAGTCCATGCATGATTTCCATGATCTTTATCTCATAGCTAGATTAAAATTTCTATTTGATTCCTTCGTTAACTTTTTATTTTGTATCGTTGACACATTTCTATGCAGTTTCAGGGAAGTTATAATGTGTAATAATCTGTGTTTGATATGTGAAATATTACTATTCAAATTTCAAAAAGACCTATGTAAATAGGTATTAGACATTACTAGGTACTAATAAGGCAAAAGTAGGTATGTTTGGGAGATGACTAAAAAACTCTTTCTTCTTTTAGAAGAATATTAACGTGATTCTGATCTAGTCAATTAACTAGATTGTACAGCCATATTATATTATTTCAGATTTCTTTTCTTATTTTTAAATCTAAAGCTATCAGATCTTGACTGTGTTACAGTATTCTCATAGAATCTGTGTGCTTGATAATGTTGTGTCCTAAACTCCGAATCGTCTTGTGTGATTCGAAGTAGTCGCTTGAATCTGATGAGTCAATTTGTGTATGCCTATGATGAGCTCGAACCCTTCTCGGTCTTGAATCAGAATCGTACATAAGAATATTATTGTTGCCTTTTCTTGATCTGAATGTGATTCTAAAAGGTGTGCTGTTCTGTACGTCGGACATAGATCTGATATGTCTTCTATATTTGGACTCTTTTGTTAGTGGTGAGAAAGTTATCATCATTTCTGGGCTTGAATCTGCCGACCTGGAATGAGAGAAAGAAATATTTATTAGAAAAACAAAATGGGGTATTCTCTTAAAAGTCTTAAAAGTAATTATGAGAGATGAAAAAGTCAAAAAATACTAATTTTCCTGGTCAGTAATAGTATGGAAGGTATAATAAGTAGCTTTACCAACATTTATGCCACTGTCTATCTGTTATTAGGTTTGATAATAAATTCTTTATTATAGCATTTTCCGTAATAATCTACAGGAACAGGATTGCAGCCTACAACACCTAGGCTATCAACATATACCTAGGTTCTTATTTTAAAAATATTTCACCCTAAAAAGAACTGGGTCGGCTGTGACTAACCTATGACATCCAATTTAGTAACACACATTTAAAGGCAAATATATTCTTGTGACTAGAAATGAATTTATCTGTCTGTCTAAAGTTTGTTTTAGAAAATTGGCTTCTGTCAAATAGTCGTATCTCTTAATGGGTAAACCCATTAGATTATACATAACTTCTAAGGAATTCACGCAGACTTGAACTTTAGTTCGATAACTACAGATAAGTTAACAATATTGACTCATTTGTTTCTAAGTAAACACACATAACAATATTTGTTTAACTTTGTAAGTAGTCATTTATTGAATTATATTTATCCAAGCTATAAGGATAATAAAAATGTAGCAAATATTGATTTATTTATTACCCGACTGCGCGACGCAATGACCAAAAAAAAAACTAATTTTTCCGGTTACTCAGTTTAACGAACGATTTATATTGTTCGATTTGCAATATTTTTCCTTAAAATTGTATATTATTAATAATTTCAACTGATTATAAAAATATTTCAACAAATATTGACGATTAACGAAATATGATTGAGTCGCGCCGGCGACATTTTTCAGAGTTTACTCCCTCCAAGCAATTCAAACTTCCGGGCTAGTATTTCATTGCAGTTTCCTAAGTTTCCTTTCATTTCAGAATCTATAAAAAATCTATATCATTACTGTCCTAAAATTTTAACTATATCTACTTATAGAAAATTTACTATTGGTAAAATTTTCTTTCGCTATTTTTAAAAACGATGTTTTAAGAACTTGGTAAAATAATATTTGCCAGGCCGGCTGGTAAAAATAAAAAAAACCTTACACGCTTTAGATTACTTTAGATAGGTAGGTAGGTATATCATAAATATATATATATAACTAGCTGTCCCGGCAAACGTTGTTTCGCCATACTAAAAAAAAAAGATTTGAAAAATATATGTTGGCCAATTCTCAGACCTACTGAATACGCATGTAAAATTACATAAAAATCTGTCAAGCCGTTTCGGAGGATTACGGTAACTAACACTGTGACACGTGAATTTTATATATTAGACTAGCTGACCTGGCAAACGTTGTTTTGCCATACAAAAAAAAAAATTTGAAAAATAGATGTTGGCCGATTCTCAGACCTACTGAATATGTATGTAAAATTTGAGAAGAATCGGACGAGCCGTTTCGGAGGAGTACGGTAACTAACACTGTGACACGTGAATTTTATATATTAGATATATCAGTAAGAAAAAGTGAAGTGAATTTTCGGTGAATCTTGATCACGTGATAGCGCTCCTCTATTTTTATTGGAGGAGCGATGTCACGTGATCAAAATTCACTGAAAATTCACTTCACTTTTTCTTACTAAATACCACTGCAGTATATACAAATGTATATATGTATATTACCTTATTCTTCGTATATCATTTGACACGTTTCTAGAGGTAAATAATGTGGAGGTCGTATAAGATACTCGTACAAGTGTAATATTGTGTAATCAAAACGTGCGCTGATAACATAGAATATAACCAACTCACTAATGAGTGACTACGGTCTGAATATGATGTCATCATTTCTTAAACATTATCATACATTATCTAGACATACCTCGGTAAATACATTATGCTAGCACAATCAGTAGTGGTTATTAATGGAAGACGATAAAATTTTAATCAATATTTTCTTTATTTCGTGTTGTTATTAGCTTTCACCACAGGATTATAATAATTTGCGTATGACATGAACTAGATTAAATATTTTTATTCTAAACATTTTATTGTGTCTGAGTGTTTATAGTATTTATGTTTTTTTACATACTAAAGATACGATACTTTTTTAATGATTGCCATTTTCTTTCAAATTAGCTGGTGCGTGTGGAATTTTGAAAATCTTCCCCGTTTATCCAACATTTTTATTGCTGCTTCGCTCTTGTTGGTCGCAGCGTGATGTTAGTAGCCTATACCTAGCCCTCCTCGATAAAAGTACTATCCAACAAGGAAAGAAATTTAAGGACCAGGGGTTCCTGAGATTAACGCGTTCAAACAAACAAACAATATCTTCGAGCTTTACAATGTTAGTATAGATAAATATATTTAAATATTGTTTAAAATAGGTAGTATTTAAGAGGGTACTGTACTCCTAATTTAGGTATTTGCCTTAGGTATTGCTATCCCTATTCCGGAGCACCGTGATGAAAGGGACAAATATAGCCAAAACAGATTTTACCTACAACGTTTCGTACTCCCCATTTTTCTTCGCGAAAGTTAAACCGATTTTAATTGTTTTTACGCTATATTATAGATGAAGAGTATATCTATGCTTGTGTCACTTTTTTTTGGTAAAACGTTACCAAATATGTGTGATAGACGCTGCAACTTTACCTAAAGAAAACTGAAAAAATCTGGATTTTCGGATGGTTATATTTCTTTTAATTATTATGTTTTGAAAAAAAGAAAGTGACAGAAGCATAAAATATACTCTTCATCTATAATATGGCGTAGAAACAATTAAAATCGGTTTAACTTTCGCGAAGAAAAAAGGGAAGCACGATACCCATATTTTTGTATGGAGCATAATTTGGTATCGTGCCCTCTTAATAGGGATTCTTAAAAATGGTTTAGTTATTTTTGTTTTAAAAATAATGACAACGAACTTTTGACTATGTTATCTAGAAACATTCTATTTAATGTGAAATCGATAAAAGCAGGTTGATATGACGTAAAATACTACGCTATGATCTATGCCTCGAGGGAAATGGAGCATTAAATAATAAATTATTACTAGACAGGTACAGTGGCGGTCATAGTTAATTAATTGAATATCTTTTTATTAACTTTAAGTATACAAATGGTAGTTAGATACGTACGATACCCAGCAAACGTTGTTTTGCCATAAGAATGTTAAGTGTGGACAACCCTTATAACAAAAAAAAAGTATGAAAGATAGATGTTGTCCGATTCTCAGACCTAACGGATATGTACACAAAATTTCACGAAAATCGGTCGAGCCATTTCGGAGGAGTATAATTAAAAACACCGTGACAGGAGAATTTTATATGTTAGAAGATTTATCATCTCTTATTGAAAAACTATATCGCTAAATGTGTTGCAAAACGCAAATCTCGAGAACAGCTAAACCGAAACTTTCTAGTTGCGCGAATTTATTTTCTTAAAAGTAAGTGCTCTAAAGATTCTTTTAGAATATTCCTACGAGGAGGGTTCTTAGGCAGAGAATATTTTTAAAAATATCTGAAGGAAGTACGCAAGCGGAAGTGCTACAAGAAGTGCGGAAGTGGAACAGCTAGCATACCCAAAATACAAAATTGCTTGAAAATTATGTGCGTTACTAGATCCGTGCTTATTATACCGAAGTGGGGGAGCTAGTGCCCAACAGTGGAACTTTACTAAGCTGGGATGCTAAAAGTTTAGCTAACATTACTGAATTGTGCTACTGACACTTATTGTTTATGTTTTAGTTTAATTTGATTTAGTTATGCAATTAAAATTGGTAGCCTTGTCACATTCGCATATTACTTAATCGAATGCTATACTACAAAGACCATTTACCTACTTTAATTAAAATTCTGTTTACAGTACCTACCATGTTGTCATTATTATTTACCTGCCGCGACCATAGACTTAGGATATAGATCTAGACGTAACACTCGGTACAACGAATCCGGCCTGCTGCTTTTTTTTGTTGAACACATTATGGAAAATAAATGATTTAGTAGCCTTTCTAACTCTTTCTTTTTAAACGGGAGTAAAAGAGAAAGCAAGGCTACTATTTACTATTTTACTTTTACACCATAAACGGGGCGGCCTTACCTTGGAACAAATCTATGTTCCCGAGTTGTTACTCCCTATTTATAACCTTCTTGGCCGCGACTAGTTATAAATTAAACTACTTGACAAAGTGACAAGGCGTGGTATTTTATTTTAAAACGATGTTTGTTCGGCAAAACAACCGACAATTTTTTTTGCCATACAAACGTCGGGGTTGGACAACCCTTATCACTTAGAGGTTTGAAAAATAGATAGTAGCCGATTCTCAGATCTACTGAATATGCATATAAAATTTTATAAGAATCGGTTAAGCCGTTTCAGAGGAATATGGGAATGAACATTGTGACACAAGAATTTTATATATTTACTAGCTGTCCCGGCAAACGTTGTTTTGCCATACAAAAAAAAAAGTTTGAAAAATAGATGTTGGCCGATTCTCAGACTTACTGAATATGTATGTAAAATTTGAGAAGAATCGGTCAAGCCGTTTCGGAGGAGTACGGTAACTAACACTGTGACACGTGAATTTTATATATTAGACTAGCTGATGCCCGCTACTCCGTACGCGTGGAATTTTAGGAACCGTTTAAACCTTCCCTGGACTTTCACGAATATTTCAAGACCAAAATCACCAAAATCGGCCTAGCCGTTCGCGAGTTTTAGCGAGACTAACGAACAGCAATTGATTTTTATATATAAGATTAGATAGTGTTGAATATAACACTATACCAATATTATATGTATAGCTGAAGAGTTTGTTTGTTTGAACGCGCTAATCTCAGGAACTAATGCTTCGAATTGAAAAATACTTTGTGGATAGACAATTTACCGAGGAAAGCTATAGGCTATATTGTAATCATTTTCAACTACAATTAAATGCTAGATCCTTTAAGCTTCACATTTCTAATTTTCATATAAATAAAATCCATTTTGTTATTTTTTTATGATTTTTTAAAGTAAAATGTCAAAAGTCGCAAAACTTTAAATGCGATTTCCAAAAAATTGGAATTTTGAATTCGTTCGTTGTTTGAATAAGCGTGTGATATAACATCACGCTGTGACCAATAGGAGCGAAGTATCAGTGAATAATAATGTAAAAATGGGAAATTTAGAAACGAACCCTAGCAAATTATACAAAAAAGCCATCCTCTAGAACTACTCTATCTATCTCAGAAACGCGATTGAAAAAAGCTTTTACGATAGAAAATCTTAGCGAAACAACCTCTCAAATTTTTTATTTTTTTCATTTGTCGGTCTATTATCGCGTATTAACTAATGAAATAACTTTAAAAACATAGGTAACTATTATGTATAGAAACACGTGGATCAGAATTAAAATATATTTAGTAGATTTTGAGTAAATAGGAAAAGTATCCCTAATTCTTCATATTCTGTGCCTACTGGCTGTGTTAATAATTATGTACGTGTCGGCGATGATATACGATAATATTGATGTAGGCCCTTAAGTACCTAGAGATTAGTATAGTTACTTGTACTATCCACTTCAGTTTACATCTTCTTAGTGTGCATTAAAGATTAACGGTCTTATTCGTAATGATCTAATGACTTATCGGAGATTCAAACGGAGATTTTATCGTAGAGATAATAAACGTTTTAGCGTAAAAAGAATATCATGAATAGCAAGTTTTGTCAATTTTCGCAAACCTAGTTTAGCGAACTTTTAAACCTCCGATAAGTCATTATGAATAAGACCATAAATAAATAAATTAAGAAAATGTCGCAAAATTTATTTCGAAATACCGAGTGAAAATTAATTAATGTTTTGAAAGTGACGTCATAAAACAAATCGTGCTGTTGAATGCATTATTATGCCAATTTACTGCTGAGTTATGTATTATATAACATCTGTTTTATATTGTTTGCATTATTTTCATTTGATAAACAACTGGTTCAAAGTCCATACAAACATTGCTTTATTTTTAATTGTATTTAGATTAAGGTGGCGAAATTACGAACTAAATTTAAGAAGTCAAACTAATGGTCTTATTTTCATAATGACTTATCGGAGGTTTAAAAGTTCGCTAAAATAGGTTTGCGATAATTGTCAAAACTTGTTATTGATGATAGTCTTTTTACGCTAAAACGTTTATTATCTCTCCGATAATATCTCCGTTTAAACCTCCGATGTCATTATGAATAAGAACATAACTAATTAAGGGTCTCCTAAAATCTTTTCGATCTTTAGCTATCACCGTTCCAGAGATACTCCCTAGTGACACACGGAATGTACGGACGGACAGTGAAAACTCACTATTAGGTCTCGTTTCTGGTACGGAACCGTTAAGAGGATACCAAAATAGCTTCGTGCATTTTTCTACGTACGAAGTTTTCATTGTTTCTTTATAAGATTGAATGGCTAGAGCTCTAATTTTTAAGTATATGTTTTTTCAATATATGATCTAGGATCGCATAAACTCAGAAACACGATTGAAAAAAGTTTTCTCGATAGAAAATCTTAGCGAAACAACCTCTCTCATTTTTTATTTTTTTCATTTGTCGGTCTATTATCGCGAATTAACTAATGAAATAACTTTAAAAATATAAGTAACTATTATATATAGAAACACGTAAATCAGAATTAAAATATATTTAGTAGATTTTGAGTAAACAGGAAAAGTATCCCTAATTCTTCATTTTCTGTGACTACTGGCTGTGTAATATGTACGTGTCGACGATGATATACGATAATATTTATGTAGGCCCTGAAAAGCTTTTTACTAAAAAAAAAATTCCCATAGAAGACGTTTTCATCTTACAGGTCATTAAAATGATTTTCGAAAAATTTCTAATACTTATTAGTTCTTCGGCGCCTAAGACACGTCGCGGCTCCTTCGTGTGCAGTTTCAACTCGTACTTGACAGATTTTGATAATATTTTTAATCGTGTACCTATCTATTAAAAATATCTATATGAAATATTTTAGGTCACAAATTATTCATAGTTTAAGTAAGTTTATTACAAGATTTTGGCGTTTCACCAAAACAAGAAGTGTAAAATCGTGTCAGACATTTTGTCTCGCTTGGCTCATCATTGTCTTTATAGATATTTTTAAATCTACAAGCTGTTATTGTTTTTAAGAAAAAAAAAATCGTTTCTCTGCTGGATCGGCTGAACTTAGTTTGCAGAATTTAGTGACATTAAAGGACTAAATTTGTCCGAAATAGTGTCAAACTATGTTATTTTGGACACCATTTTCGAAAATGTGGAGGGGGAGGGATGTAAACTCCTTAAATCTCCCCACTGGTTACGCCCTAGTTACTATTTCTGTTTCTAATAAACTATACTTGTTATGCATGCTTACTAAATGCCTAAGAACATCTTTGCTCTATATTTAACGAAAAGTAGCGCAATTAAGCTTACATAATATCTAATAATTAAAATGTTTTTTGACAATTTTACAATTGGCAATAAAACAATAATTTTACTTATACATAAAAAATCAAGCAAGGATCGTCTTTGAGTTGCCATTCATATTTTCAATGTAGAATGCGAGTACTGATAATTTCCCATTGCTTTAAATTAAATATCATCACGATAATGTAGCATTTAAGGAATAATTTAGAATATTTCAACAACTTACCGGAAAAAATCGGGTAGTATGATGATAAGATATAATATGAAAGGAAACAGATAGCAACCCAAATTCCAGTGTTCATTATAAAGCAGATATTTAAAAGATGACGTGAGTGTTATATCGAGATCCACTCAGTATTGCTGTGTATAAATAAATTTAAATTGTTGAAACAAAGTTCAGATGATGTGCCAAGATACCAATTTAAATGCTGGACTTATAACAAATTGAAATTCGAACGACTATGTCATATTCTTTGTTCCGAAACTTGTTAAGTATATTTGTGATATTTTTAGGGTTTCATACCCAAAAAGTCATTTGCCATCACACACAGATTAAGAATACAAGTGCCACCTCTGCATTTCTTTCTCAAGGTGTCAAAAAAGCTAGATAAGGGGTAATTATGAACTGATAAACAACTATGAAAAACGTAAATCTAAACAGACTCTAAACCCTGCCTGCGTGGCATGGTAGATCTAATATCTACACTCCCGAAGGAAGGAAGAAGACCTAACGATGATACTTTAATGGGCTAGTGAGGTACCTAAAAATTAAAACGGCAACCTTAGTTAGACTGTTGTTCATCTCTCACTCCGTCCCGTTTACATTTGTTTTGTTTGTTGAATTCATTAGAAAAGTGTGAGTAAAATAAATATACATACAAATATGGTAACCAAATCGATGTTATAAAGGAGATGACGTGTACAACAGCTATGTTGAGACATTATTAGTTAGTTAATGAACCATAATTTATGATTCAGTCAATATATTTTACTTAGAAATGTATCTATTAGTCATCGTAGTAAATATTTGCAACTTATTGATGCTTAACTTCCTAACTTCTTCCTGAAGTAAACATAAGAGCAACCCACGGGCATTGCCAGGATTTATTCGGGATGGGTTTCCATTTCTTCGTTTCATTTCGAAGGAGCTTTCGTGACAAAATAGGCACTGATTTGTCAGAAATAGTTAGGGTCAACGCTTTTATTGGTTGCATTTTCTATAAACTGAGTTATTTCGTTACAGTCTTTTTTGTGAAATTTTAATAACGTTATCACATTGTGACGGGTTAAAAATAGAAGTTTAAAAGGGACTAAAATAATGTATGCAAATCCTCTCGAGAAAAGACGTGGAAACGGAACAGCGTGCCACAACAGGCCAAACACTCTGGAAAACCATGCCCAATATTGGGGCATTAATTGGCTGGAAACAAGTAATAAGTAGATGGATTCTGTCATCTAAAGAAAACGTATAAAATAGTTACAACTATATGAGTTTCTAATAAGCACAAAACTATTAAGATGGATAAAACCAGTTAATCCGCTATTTTATGATGAGATTCTACGAAGTAACCTTGTTTTCGCGAATAATCATTTGCCATAAAGCGTTAATCCAAAGTTAAACTAGACACCAGGATATCTGAGGTTATTGACTTATCTTTATACATATTCACAACAGTTATGATTCTAACGTTTTCCGTCACAAGCTCTGTAAATATATATTTTGTTAAGCCTCTCTTTTTGCCTGACCCACTGCGCACTGATAAGATCCTCCACTTTGGAAGTGATTATCTGTCTGATATAAGTCTGCTGTGCCACACCGACCGCGTATAGGCAAAGAGTTTATTATCGAGTTTTCCAACTCTAACAGAGGTTGTTATCTGTGTACAATATCCCTTAGCTGGCTTTTACAGCATAACAGCACAATGGGGAGAAAATTGGGTGGTAACACTTGTATTCTTAATACGTCACCACACGGACAGCCTATTTTAAAAATACGAAGGTGACCTCCAAATGTTGTGCGTTGTTCTATTGAATACAGTTCGTGTGTGTTAATTTTATTTTTGTATTCTTCTTTAGTTTTTTTTCAACTCACGACACTATAAAAAACTTGTTTCTGTACAGTTCCGTCTATGAATAAAAATGAAAAACAAACACCTAGTTAGTAGGTAAGTACCTAGGTATATTTTAGATAAGCGTCGAATGTTCGAGAAAATAAAAGTATTTCGTTTTCGGCTTCTGGTTTTATGTAATTAAATTTTAAATGTATTTTAAATAATATTAACGGATATTTAAAGTTATTGAAATTTGTATTATAATAATGCAAAGTTTTTAAAATGTTAGTATTAATAAATTACACAAATTTAATTCATTAAGATGGTGATAACAATATTTTTTTGTGTAATTATTATAATATCTAGCCGGTATGTGTTGTTTTATTATACAGAATTTTTGCCGTTACTTATTAATTTATAGTGAATATTTTTTTTTATTAATTGAATATCTTTTTAGTTCGACAAATACACCTAGATGACGCTAGCATCATGTTAGAAGGTTTTGATACCTACAACTGCTACCAGAGAGTCCTCAACTATATATTTTTTTTGCCTTTTTTTTATTAACTACCTACACGAAGAGAAAGAATAGTGAAGAAGAAGAAGAATGAAGAATTCTCAGCGAGATTATTATTGTAAACTAGCAACTGGCTTTTGCCCGCGACGCGCGATGCGTATGCGTGGAATATAGAAAATTTTCCCGTTTTCGCAACTACTACTGCTTCGCTCCTATTGGTGGCATCGTGATATTATATAGCCTATAGCCTTCCTCGATAAATGGACTACCCAATACAAAAAGAACTTTTAAATTCGAACAGTAGTTCCTGAGGATAGCGCGTCCAAACAATCAAACATACAAAATTTTCAGCTTTAGCTTTTTTGATTATAAGCTTTTTATTATTAATACTGATACTGATACTCAAACGGTTCAAGGCTTATGATAAATAAATAAATAAATATTCAGGACATTTCACACAACGTCCTCTGGTCCCAAAGTAAGCTATATTTCTATGCTTGTATTATGGGAACCAGAAACGGATAGACTACATAGATAACATAGATACTACTTTTCTTTTGTAAATACATACCTACTTATAATACATAGAAAACACCCAGACGCAGTACAAACATTTGTATGACTATAATATTCAGGAACATTAGAAATTAACTATAAGGATATTTTATAATACTTCCTATGTATTAGCATCATGTTATATAGACTTATATTCGCTAAAAATTAAGTATTAATTTGACCTTCATGCTCTGCTTATTCGGCTTTAAAAAATATTTTACGTCGTTTTTTAAATAACTAATTAATAAAACTAATTTATTACGAATACTATATTACCGGCTAACACTTACAGTTTTGGGATCGAAGATGTCGACCCAGGTTTGGAGTGCTAGAGTTTCTTCAGGACGAGTGCGCAGCGGCGTCTGCGACCTTTCTAATATGACTCAAACTCACGAAAATTTCAATAGAAAATAATTTATTACGTTTAGTAGTTTATTTACGTAGGTATTTTTACTGCTTAAATATTAGAGAAACAAAGAATTTAAAACGTGAACCCACCATTTGTTATATCTGTGATTTTAACGAGTTGGATCTAATTATGAATTTTAAGTTTCTCTACATTTATCCATAACGTGTTTTGCTTTCTAAGCTATAAATATATAATCAATATAGGTAACATAATACATAAGATTTCTAAGCGGAATTCCGTGGTCATTTCAAGGTTATAATCGTTAATAGATAACTCCATAATAGTTTAATATTATGTAGGTACGTGCTAAGTCGAGAAATATATTTTATATATACTAATAGGTAATATAAAGCTGAAGAATTTGTTTGTTTGTTTAAACGCATTAATCTCAGGAACATCTGGTCCGATTTGAAAAATTCTTTCAGTGTTGGATAGTCCATTTATCGAGGAAGGCTATAGGCTTACATCACGCTGCGACTAATAGGAGATAAGCAGTAGTGAAAAAGTTACAAAAACGGGGAACGTTTTCTAAATTCTACGCGTACGAAGTCGCGGGCAATAGCTAGTCTATACAATATATAATATTACAATAGCTGAAAAGTTTGTTTGTTTGAACGCGCTAATCTCAAGAACAACTGGTTCGATTTAAAAAAATCTGTTAAGGGCCTACATCAATATCATCGTCGACATGTACCTTTTAACACAGCTAGTAGGTATAGAAAATGAAGAATTAGGGATATTTTTTTGTTTACTCAAAATCTACTAAATATATTTTAATTCCGGTTTACGTGTTTCTATATATAATAGTTACTTATGTTTTGAAAGTTATTTCATTAGTTGATACGCGATAATAGACCTACAAATGACAAAAATAAAAAATAAGAGAGGTTATTTCGCTAAGATTTTCTATCGAGAAAACTTTTTTCAATCGCGTTTCTGAGTTTATGCGATCCTAGATTATATATTGAAAAAACATATACTTAAAAATTAGAGCTCTAGCCATTCAATCTAAAGAAAAAATGAAAACTTCGTAGGTACGTAGAAAAATGCACGAAACTATTTTGGTATCCTCTTAATGTTGGGCAGTAGGTACATTTATCGAGGAAGGCTTTTTTTACTACGCTTTAGGCATTACGCTGCTACCAACGGGAGTGTTCTAAATTCCACGAGTACGAACAGCAACAGTATCTTATATAATGTGCCATAATCAACTTAATTATGTGGATGGGTATCAAAGATATTTGTTACGTCGTTCAACGAAAATGGCATGAGGTTTTTTATGAGTGTAGAACAATTAGCGCTATATTATATTTAACAAATGCTCTTCTTTGATATTTTTTTTCATAAATAAGTGTTCACAGACATCTCACACAACGTCCTCTAATCCTAAGCTAAGCTTATATGCTTGTGTCATGGGTATCGAATGGGAATACGAATACACTGAATATACTACTTTTCTTTTGTAAATACATACTTATAATACATAGAAACACCCAGACGCAGTACAAACATTTGTATGACATTTACAAACATCACACAAATGATTGTCTCGTGCGGGAATCGAACCCGCGACCTCGTGAACTGCAGTCCGTTACAATGTCCCTATGTGACCATATAGCTTTAAAACTACGCAACGGAATTTTATGACGTTTGTTTTATTCGATAGATTAGTTCAAGCTTGGCTTTTTAGTATAATTTGTTAGGGTTTAGTTTCAAAATTCCACGCATACGAAGTTGCGAGCAACAGCTTGTTTAATTATACTTTAAGAAGGTACTGTACTCCTAATTTAGGTATTTGCCTTAGGCATTACTATCCCTATTTCCGAGCGCCGCGCTGAAAGGGACGAATATAGCTGAAGCAGATTTTACCTACAAATTCTTTGAAAAAAGACGTTTCCTAGTCCCCTTTTTTCTTCGCGACAGTCAAACCGATTTTAATTGATTTTACGCTTTATTATAGATGAAGAGTATATCTGGCTCAAAATCACCAAGGTGCAGAATTGGCTTTGCTAGCAATTTAATGTCTTAAATCTTGACTTATTTGAGAAAAAAAAATTAATAAATTACTTCAACTAACCTGTTTTGTGTGTACATCAAACAATATAACTAATTAATAAAGCAAATTTTAAATAAAATCATTATACATGCATGGATAATCATGTCGGGAACGCGTCCTAATGTACAATCTTCAGCAACAAGTCCAAAATTTAATATAAAAATTTAAGGTAATTTACACATTTCATTACTCAATACACCGTATTTTTTATACAAAATTTAATTTTAGAAAGGATACTAAAAGATTATATATTTTTAACTATAAAAATATCCAATATAGTTTGTCCGATACCGCACAAGTCATTTCAGTGAACGTATCGATAATCGATCAAAAATAATTTTAAGTGAACGCAGCCATTCGGTGTCTAACGTCAGTCGAGGAAGAAAACAATAACAAAGCGGGCTGTCAGAGTATTTATCGTCAAATAAAATAAATCTAAATGGTAAGTACCTTTCAATTCATTATTCGTAGAGCGTACATCAATAGTCCGTCAATTCGTGAACGTAATTATTACATTTAATTATTGATGAAATTCTTTTTTACGACACGAAATAACAAAGTAACCTCAAATATTTTCCTATTGACAAACCTAGATTGCATTTAAGATGGCCGCCGTCTAATCAAAGCGCGCGCTTATTTGAAATCGTCATTTCGTGAACGGTCATTTCGGAAACGTTCCCGGACATGATGACACGTTCCCGAAATGACTGTTGCGTTCTCGGAATGATGATTATTATTTCTAAGGGCGAATCCTTTACAATTCTTTAATAAATTTATTTAAAATTTTTGTTTCTTTATAATTACAGCATAATGGAAACCCCTGATAAAGATAAAAATAAAAAAAAATCTCAAAAAAGGCTTAAAAAGGATAGTGCAGCTTATTTGCGCCAAAGAGAAAAGGCGAATGCTAGAAAAAGAAAGTTTTTGGATAAGATGACTGAAGAGCAGAAAGAAATTAAACGGGCTAAGGACAGAGAATATTATAGAAAAAAAAAGGCAGAGAAAAAAGTGAAGAAAATTACTGATATGACCGAACGAGAGAAACGAAAGCAGAGAAAAGATTGGAAAAAAGCATCAAAAAAATACAGAGAAAAAAAAAAAGTTTAGCAAATCTAGTGAGTAATACGCCACCACAATCAGATGACGACTTAGCCGCAGTACCTCCAGAGAGAAGACAAGTAGGTAGAAAAATCGTTCGAAAAGATAGGGCTAAAGCATACCGAAAAATAAAAAAACAGGATAAAATTATAATTGAAATGAAGCGGAAAATTGCATCTCTAAAGAAAAAACTAGTAAGAAGAGATGCAAAAATAAAAACTGTTCCAAGTCCCATCAAGAAAGTTGATGCTTTAACTAAAGATATTACAGTACCTCCTGAAGTACGCAAGCAACTTATATTTAGCGAAGTATTGACTAAAGAGTTGCAAGAAAAGGCTGATGTTTTACCAAAGAATTCAAAAGAGAGAGAAGCCTTTCATAAATGTATCAGTGGAACCACTTTGCGAAAATACAAAATGCTACATATGGCCAAGAAGATTTTACCAACTAGACCGAAGAAAATAAACTATACATCAATTTTAAAGTCTGATACCAAAGTTCGCAAAATTGTTTTAAAGCAAGAAGTTCAACAAAAAGTCATTGATTTCTTTGAACAAGATGATGTAAGTCGAATGTGCCCATCGAAGAGAGACTCTGTGAAACATAATGGTATCAAAAAACAAAGACGCGTGCTTTTACACTCAGTTAAAAACCTGGTGTCAAGATTTGTAGAAGAAACTGGAATTGTGTTATCATACGCAACGCTGCTGAGAGCAAAACCATTTTGGGTCGTAGCGCCAAAATCAAGGGATAGAGAAACATGCTTGTGTGTCAAGCATGCAAATTTTGAAGAAAAGTTGAATAAACTGAAATATGCAAAAGAGCTTAAATACGCGTCTATAGAAGAGTTTATTGAACAATACACTTGTGATGTTAAGTCTCCTGACTGCATGAATAGTTTATGTGAAAAATGCAAAATTCCTGAGTTCAAATTAGAAGATAATAGAGATTCTTTGACATATTTCATGTGGAAATCCGTTCAAGAAGATAAAATTGTAAAAGGTATAAAAAAGACTTTTAAAATAACAAAAAAAATCCGGATTACGAGTACAGTCAACGAATTAAAAATTGCTTTATTTGAAGATATTCCGGCTATGAAGAAACACTTGTATGGCATTTATAGTTACAACAAATTGAAAAAAGAACTAAAAGACAATTTACGTGAAAACGAGGTGATGATACAGATAGACTTTTCAGAGAACTATACTACGAAGTACGCAAATGAAATACAGTCGACACATTTTGCTAAGAACCAATTATCTATTCATACAGGCGTATATTATTTGCGAAGCGGTAACAGTGATTTAAAATCAAAATCTTTTGCTACAGTGAGTGATAATTTAGATCACCAAGCACATGCCATATGGGCTCATATGAAGCCAATATTAACAACAATTTTGGAAAACAAACAAATTGACACAGTTCATATTTACTCTGACGGACCAACATCGCAATACCGGAACCGAACAAATGTAACTCTTTGGATACAAACATTGATTAATGATTTTCAACAAGTGACAAAATCAACTTGGACTTTTAGCGAGGCTGGTCATGGTAAAGGCCCTATGGATGGTGTAGGAGGATACCTAAAAAGAACAGCTGACAGACATGATTGTCTTGATGGGTAATGATGTTAGAACAGCCTCAGAATTCGGCGATTTGTTCAAAAATACTGCTATCGAAGTAAAAGTAATCCCAGAAGACGACGTGATTGAGGAAAAAAACCGCGTTCCAAAGTCTCTGGATGCTATTCCAGGTATAATGGACATCACAAAAGTGTACTGGCAAAAAGGACTAGACGTTTTAGTACAATTATATCGATACGAACATTTTCATAAAGAGCTAAAACTTTCGAAGCTTTCTAGCCTTTGTAATATGAGTGCAGTTGAACCTGAGGAAGTTTTTATGCCTGCAATTGAATCTCATCCTGTTGACGAAGAGCCTATGATCACAGATAACGATTTGAGATTTAAAAATAGAGTAAGCATTTATAAATCTGTATACTGGTCATCTTCCTCGGACAATGAAGATTTAGAGACAATATCTCGTCGTCAGCAGATTAAAGTTAAACAGATTGATGTTGAAGCAAATACGTCTTATGGCAAAGAAAATATACATCCAAATCTCGTATCCCCTGGGACATTCTTGCTTGTTAAAGTTCCTACTGAGAAGCCAAATGTTTGCTTCAGATATGTTGCTACCTGCCAGACATGTGTCGATGACGATGATGGAGAAATCTTAGTAACTTTTTTGAGATCTGTGCGTAACAATATTAGAAAATTTAAGCTGGAACCTAAGGATATATCATATATTGATTTTGAGCAAATAATCAGTATTATTCCAACACCAACGCTGAAAAAAGAAAAAAGTCAAGAATATTATTATTTTGATAATGATATTGATGTTTTCGAAAAATAATAAGTTTTGTTTTGTATTTTTAATATTTTTTTAGTTAACTTCTTGTTCGTGACAGAATTTATTGTTGATTTTCTTAAGTTTCTTATATATTATTTGTATTATGTACAGAAGTTTAGTGAAGTAGACTGTGATTTAAGGTCAAAAGACTGAAATTATAAGAACTGATTAAAACTTATAAAAGATATAATATGAGTATAGAAGTTTAACTAGACTGATTTATGAAGATGTTAACACTGAATTATAATAAGAATTTATTAAAGAAGAGTAGTTTTTCTTAAGTGTGAACAATATGGCAATATAAATAAATAACTTAGTTATTTAAACCGTTGTTTATAATTTAAATATTTCCTTATTTCTACCTAATTATATCAATATCATCATTTCGAGAACATTTTTGTCATTCCGGGAACGGTTGATCATTTTCGGGAACATTACAATATTTCAATAAAATACGCATAAGTGGAGGTATTTCAATATTATATATATATTTATTACATTACAGAACTTTTGTTCTGTACATATTACGTTAATTCGATTATAAGAGTTTTAAATATTTTGAAATTTCTTAAATTGTATGCGCAATAATAGCAACTTCTTTAATTTTTTGACGTATTTTGCTAGTAGAAAATTTTGAAGTTATTGATTTCATTATTGCTTATTCAATATACATACATAATATACCCATGTTTTTAAACAAATCTCAAATTATGCGCTTTGTTTGGTTTTTGCGGATTTTATGAAACTTAGGAAAACGTTCCCGACTTGATGGTTTTCTGCAAGATATTTACTACTAAGCAATATTACTAAAAAAATCAAGAATTCTGTGCGCTGCCCTGTCAAGGTTTAAAAATATACAAATTAAGCAACAGTATAAACTAATAGTCCTCATTATAGCTTGCAATTTTTTTTGTCATAAAACCGATTTTGAAATTCGCAACCTTGGTGATTTTGAGCCATCTATGCTTCTAACACTTTTTTGGTAATCCCTTACCAAATATGTGTGATAGTCGCTGCAACTTTACCTAAAGAAAACCGAAAAAACCGGATTTAGGATGGTCATATTTATTTTAGTTAATTATGTTTTGAAAAAAAAGAAAGTGATACAAGCATAGATATACTCTTCATCTATAAAATAGCGTAAAACAATAGAAATCGGTTTAACTCTCGCAAAGAAAAATGGGGAGTATGAAACCCATATTTTTGTATGGAGCATAATTTGGTATCGTGCCCTCTTAATGCTTTATATAATTATGCATAGGCAGACTGAATGTCTAAGGTGTTTTTTACCCGTCAACCATATGTTGTGAGATGTATAATATTATAGGTGGCAGATGTGTAAAAATGATTAACTTTAAGGGCCTACATCAATATTATCGTATATCATCGCCGACACGTACATATTAACACAGGCAGTAGGCACAGAAAATGAAGAATTAGGGATACTTTTCCTATTTACTCAAAATCTACTAAATATATTTTAATTCTGATTTACGTGTTTCTATATATAATAGTTACTTATGTTTTTAAAGTTATTTCATTAGTTAATACGCGATAATAGACCGACAAATGAAAAAAATAAAAAATTAGAGAGGTTGTTTCGCTAAGATTTTCTATCGAGAAAACTTTTTTCAATCGTGTTTCTGAGTTTATGCGATCCTAGATCATATATTGAAAAAACATATACTTAAAAATTAGAGCTCTAACCATTCAATCTAAAAAAACAATGAAAACTTCGTACGTAGAAAAATGCACGAAGCTATTTTGGTATCCTCTTAAGAAACGACAATATTACAAACATCACAAATACATACTCGTATTGTAATTATTAATGGAATGTCATAGTGTTAGGTAAATTAGTATCTAAAAGAGATGTTATTCAAATGATATTAAAATCTTCTATACGAAAAATATTGAAAATACCCTAATACCGACAATAATGGTCGGTATAATGGACCAAATACCCTTTAAAGGTGACGGAGATCCGTGTTAAGTCTTTTATGAAAAAGATTTAAAATGAAGGTTTAAAATAATACTCTGTGATAATACTTTTGTCTTAGATGAATCATAAGTAAATTATGTTATAACAATTCTGTCACGATGATTATCAAATTTGTTCAAGATGAATTACTTGTCAAAAAGGAATAAAAGATAAATAATGTTTTTAAATGGTTACCTTATCATATCATTAACTAATGATACCATTAGCTGATTATATTTGTGTCAATTATCATAAAGATTACGACATTTTAAATGGTTAATGCTGTTCGTGGCACTGTAATACTAAGTACTGATCGATTACTAAGTAAATAGTATTCGCCAGAATTATGTACCTAAGCATCTAATGATAAAATTTCACTAACTACAAGTGGAACTTTAATGAAGTGGTACGGTATATCCAAATCTTAGTCAAAATTTTCATTCAAAAAGGCCAGTAGTTGGTCGGAATAAGGCGCATGTAAAAAGATCGCCTTTAAATTAAGAAATAGTAGCAACACTATGATTTTTAAAATCTAAAAAGTTAATCTCTCTACCCTTTGTGGAATATAAAGGCGTTATAAATACATTATATTGTGTCATGTTCGCAGCAATAAAAAAAATTACAGGTTTTAAACTAAAACAGATTTTAATATATAGTTGTACTTAATTGTTTTAATAATGTACATATTTAAATAATTATTTTATAGAACATGATAAGTTGGGCATTTTCGTTCTTTAAGATAATTCTTTAAGATAAATAGAAGCATTTATCGAGGAAGGCTTCAGGCTATATAATATCATGCTACGACCAGTAGAAACGAAGCAGTAGTGAAAAATGTTGCAAAAACTAGGAAAATTTTCTAATTTCCACGCGGATGGATTCGCGGGCAACAGCTATTATTTATACATCAGGTAGCAATTATGGATGATGCTTTAGACCAGGCAGTAACCATAATATAGGTAAAACCTGTGTTTACATATAATAATATTATGTTATGTTATAAAATCTAATAGACTGGTGACCGCCCATGTCTACGAAAGTAAATAAACTCACAAGCGTGACTTATTATATTTGTATTAAGTAAAGTATTAAGAACTAGACCATTGAGCACATTATAATTTGTTTACTTTACGTAAGTAATAATAAAGTTGCAACAATCATCAAAGACTTACAAAACTAATGTTTATTTTTCTCGATTCTTTTTAATTTATCTATGCAAAATATGTGTAAGTATTACCTTTTGTGAGATTTATTTAATGGCCGAATCAATTTTAATAGCATAATATGAACTGTTTAACCTTTTAATACATCTAAACCAGGCGTGGTTAACAGGTCGATTGCAACTGTAAGTCTAATCGATTTTGGCAAGGCAAAAAATATAAATATGTGGCATAATACGTTGGATTCCTTAAGGTGGGAAATATCCAACTACAAACCTGGTAATGCCAAACTAGTGGAAGGTGCTCACACGCTATGGTCACAGTAATAATATGTAATAATAAAGTGCTAAACACCAAAAATAATTTTCATATTTTAGTAGATTTCAAAAGGTTTCATTAAGAAACAGGAGATTTTGAGTTTAATCAAGTTGGCCACCCCTGATATAAACCATTTTAGAGAAATTTTGTTACAAACAGAACAGGTACCTATATTTAATAACAGAATTAATTGTTTTATGCTAGAGATGCAGTTAAAGCGCTTAAATTCTTGAAATATTATTGAACAAATAAACTGTTAAGCAAAACAAGTTCTGGAAGTATAAATATTAAAGATGCTGTTCTTATTTGCTGTCAGGGATCTGGCTATAAGATTAACCACTAATTAAGTTATAATAATTTGGAATCTATAAGTTACAAGTTTATAACCTTGTCAATTGAACAGTTTGTACTTAACAACTCTTTTTCCGCCTTTATATACTCGAAATAAACAACAGGAAAATTGCTTGAATTGAAATAAACACAATTTGAAATCGAACCGAGTTTGTCAAGTAATTAAATAATTAAAAAATATACCAATTACACACCTACGAGTTTTTGTCGAGCTACCTGTTCTGTTATTTATATAGGTGTACCTAATTCCGACCGAGAAAATACGTTATTTGTGTATGTCAAATCATTTCAGGACAACATACTTGGCTACTCGCAAGAACAAAAAAATAACATGCTGGTAATTTAAATATTAGTCTTGATAACAACTAATGGTCTTATTCATAATGACTTATCGGAGGTTTAAAAGTTCGCTAAAATCGGTTCGCTAAAATGGTCAAAAATTGTTATTCGTGACAGTCTTTATTATCTCTCTCTGATTAAATGTTTATTATCTCTCTGATAAAGTTATTGTTTAAAC
Organism: Orgyia antiqua; assembly: GCA_916999025.1. Classification (NCBI taxonomy): domain Eukaryota; kingdom Metazoa; phylum Arthropoda; class Insecta; order Lepidoptera; family Erebidae; genus Orgyia; species Orgyia antiqua. The sequence goes on from OU779868.1 coordinate 26,433,074, forward strand.
CTCCGATAAGTCATTATGAATAAGACCATTAATGTTTCCAACTTGTTTAATTTACGAGCGAGCTAAAGAAAACCTGAATTAGTGTTTAAGTTTTAAAAGTCATGACATACCCTGATCATTTTTAGGGTTCCGTACTCAAAGGGTAAAAACGGGACCCTATTATTGAGACTTCGCTGTCCGTCCGTCCGTCCATCCGTCCGTCCGTCCGTCCGTCCGTCCGTCCGTCTGTCACCAGGCTGTATCTCAAGAACGGTGATAGCTAGAGAGTTGAAATTTTCACAGATGATGTATTTCTATTGCCACTATAACAACAAATACTAAAAATAAAATAAAATAAATATTTAAGGGGGGCTCCCATACAACAAACATGATTTTTTTACCGTTTCTTGCTCTCATACAAAAAACGTGATTAATTAAGTATTGTGTGTGTTGTTTGCTCATTTATTAATAACGTATGTTGCATAGATAATGGTACGGAACCCTTCGTGCGCGAGTCCGACTCGCACTTGACCAATTTTTTACAAAGGTCATTTGATTTCCCCCGCAAAAACTTATATTAATAATACTTAGCCCCAGAAGTTAACAAACAGTGCAATTTAATTATATGATTATCATCATTTAGATATTATATTAAAAGAATTAAGAAACGGAAAACCAGCTTAAAGCGAAATAGATAATAAGCATCTTAACATTGCATAATCAATTTTCAATTACATTTACTAACAAATAATAATAAATACCTATTCAAGTACCTACTTTAAAGTAAAGAGTGCAGAGATACTAACTACGAGGTTAAGTACGTGTAATATAGTTATAGATATCATTGTAGTGTTATTCAAACTGTGATAGACCAATATTTCGTCATTGTCTTTAGATGACCTTGGCTGTATGGTCTGTGTCCCCTTTGCCTTTCAAAGGCACAAGGTATAGCACTCATCAACAGTCTCGTTTTGGAGTCTTAAAACCCCAAAAGTAGGTACCTACCTATATTTCTAAACACCAGAAATTTACGGTTGAATATTTTTTTTTATAATAATGGGTATGATGGGATTGGAACATTGAATAAGTATTCTACTCACTTTCCTCTCAAATAGTCAGAGATCTGGCTGACTTTCCAGAAAATCTGGAAGAGCAGCATCAGAACGGTGTGGTTAATCCAGGTGTAAAGTTTGTAGCAACTCTCCATTGCGCTTGCGCCTCCAGTTTCGCGCACCCACAACAACTTCGGGAACGAAACTTCACTCATCCGTCACGCCGTATGTATACAAATGTATTAAAATCACTAATAAATCTTGAATTATTAAACAGTCACTCTATTTAAACGGAAAAAAGTTAAATAATTTGTATGTACGTGTGGCGTGTTAGAGGCACTACGCTTGTTTGAAGCTTATCAATCGAGCGATTCTCGTATTAGAAATAGCGTCGATATAACACCGTAGAACGATAGTTTGACCGCGCACAAAGACCGGTGCACGCGAACTGATGTTGGCCCTGAGAATGCTACTACAGTTTGCCTCGACGAATGACGAAAGATGACTCAGTTAAATGATTGTATATCCACGTTGTAGTCGTTGTAGATATTGGATATTTATTTGCTCGTTTCAAATGGAATGCAAGACAAACGACCGACAAATTACATTACCTCATAACAATTACAATTTTTTCGTCGTTCTTGTAATATGACTAAATGTTTTATTGGTCTATATTTTGGTGTTGATCCACAATTTTCATATGGTTACTTTATTTGTGATAGTATTTTAATTTACTTAGTTTCTATTAGGATTGTCTGGTTATTTTTTCCCTATAGACTCGTAGGAAATTTGCAGCAATTCCTCTAAATTGCTACAATGTTTAGGCTGATTTCATTGCACCCCAACATGAGTGCCACCAGAGACAAAATGATTACTTTTTCTTTAACAATTCCATAATCACTATAAAACTGCCCAATGGCTCAGCACCTAATTAAGTGCTAGTGCGAGCAGGCGAGCACAGTCTCTACGTTTGCTTCACCTCACCACAGATCTAAAAGATGCTCTACGCTGTAAATTAGTTCAGAGAAAATGAAGCTATTTTTCAGACAGAGTCAAAACTCGAAACTAAGCCACATCACGTCAGGCTAGCGTGATATCACAGGGGGAAATTTACCGTCTGAGAAGATAAAGTTATATATACAATGGGCTTATCGCCAAAAGCGATTTCTTTCAGGCAATATTCCAATCAATTTTTCACAAGAAATGTTACGTATTGTTTGTAACAAATAAATATTGATAAAAAGTAAGATAAAATTATTTTCCGAATTTAGTCTATAAAACGATATTACATATCAAGTTCGAAGTAAACTTTTAAATATCTTTCATTCTTTCCTTCCGGGAGTGAGAAAAGAGTAAAGGAGAAAATTGTATTCAGATAAAATGAATAATAATGAAATTTTAAATAGTTTCAATTACCTCTCTCATAAAACTGCTTCAATGCTATACTTAATTACAGAATACTAGAAGAAAGTATGTTTGGATCGTAACCGATGGCGCTCTATAATTTCTGCCTCCCCTATAGAAAAATGGCGTGACGGTATGATGACTTATCAGGTTAGGAAATAGAAAACGCTACTTAACTTTTGAAACGTTTTTAAGATCTTTAACCACAGTATTTTTCTCTTCAATTAGCAAAGAGGTTGTGCCTCTTTGGGTAGCCCTTTTTTCGACGAATAAAATAGTTTGCTAAATTTCTTAATTACTAAACACCAAAAAATATTACGGGATATAATTATATATCTAACCTATTTGTCATTCCGTGTCATAAAAAGACTAGGTTACCAGTATAATGTTAAGTACTTTCTGTCATCGGTACAAATAGGTGTGGTTTCCATAGTCTACTAAAAGTAAGGTCGGTCGGTCTCAAGGGCCGGTCAACGCTCCTTCCGCTTCCGAACTCCGATCTGCACCTGTATGATATGATAACTTATTTATAAGTATTATTTACAAATATGAAACCAGATTATTGAGCCATTGAATACATCAGTATAGTTTAAATATGTATTCTTTGGTTATTTCCTAGTTAATAAAATATAGTTAGGTACTTACTGGGATATACCAAAAAAAATGAAAACCACAATTTATTAAACAAATACACGCGTCTAAATCCATAATAAGTGGTTTTATTTTAGTTCTAGCTCAGGTTCTAGTCATTTAAATTTAATTCTAAATCAATTTATATATTTGAGAAATCAGGTGCGGATTTATGAGCCTCATTTCTATGTTGGTTACTAATGTTTAAACACCGCTTTCTTACATTTTTAAATTTTTATCTTCAGTTTTAATTTTGTTTTCTATTAAAGCGGGTTTTGATAGGTATGTTTTAAGCGTTTAATTTTCATATACTTATCAGTTATTATGATTGACCGGTTTTAAATTAGGTTAATATTAAATAAATAATGAAATAAATTGCTTTCTAACAAACTGACCCAGTTATTTAGAAATCGATGACAAGGACAAAAGCTAATTTTAAATTAGCACATGTCTCGCCGATATGTGCTTGCTTTTAGTACATAAAAGACATTATTGTTCCAGTATGATTAATATCCTCCCACATTATAGACGGTTTGTCCCGTTTCAGTACCCTCATTAAATTTGTAGCAAACAGATGGTCAGGGTTAGCAAAATACACATACAATAACTAAGTATTTAAAAAAAAAAGGTATACCGTCTTCATGAGAGAGACTCGATTATCTAGATAGATCTTCATTATGATTATGTGAAAACAATGTGTGCCTTTGAAATTAAGGGTTTTCCTTGATTTCTTATGAAAAAAACATTAGATCCTGACCTGATGCCAATGGAACCACACGGGAACCATTAGCTTTCAAATAAAAAAAAGAATCATCACAGTCGCTTCGCACGATTGAAATTATGAGGTAATGAACACAAAAAAAAACCATACAGACGAATTGAGAACCTCTTCCTTTTTGAAGTCGGTCAAAAATAGCGGAGTACGAAGTCCATATTTTTGTATGGAGCATAGCTTGCTGTCGAACCTTTTTAATTCAATTGAGGATATTGGGCTAGTTATAACAACTACCATTATTTACTATTCTCCTTTCTTTTCCTTCAGGATTTTTAATGACAATGATCGCAAACACACAAGGCTTAACCTTCCAGTTTGCTCACAAGACCTCGTAAATATTAACATTATAAGCACAAAAATACGCCATGTGATGATGAAATCAGTTCTGTAAATGCAGTATGTACTTAACCTCTTTGATTTTGTGTTTAGGTGTTCAGAACAACTTTACGATAAATTGAACTATATAAAAGTTTGTATTTAAAAAGGCTAAAGTCATCATCATCATTATAACATCACGCCTTTTTCCTATTTGGTTGGGCAGAGACTATACAGCGCCATCTTCTACGATCTAAATATACTTCCATAAGTAAAAGAACACGGGCGTATTCGACATAGCCCAAAGGGTTAGCACGCTGAAGTGGCAATGGATAGGACTGATGATCGTTGGGGTAGAAAAGTTCTAGAGTGGCGACCACGGACCTGACGACACAGACTAGGGCGGCCACCGACAAGGTGGAACGACGGTATCGTTAAGATCGCGGGGAGCCATTGGATGCGGGCAACATGTGACCGCGCATTGTGGCGTCCTATAGGGGAGGCCATGTCTAACAGTGGACGGAGAAAGGCTGATAAGGTTTTTACGAGTATTCAAGAGAATACTCGTAAAAACTAAGATTCTTTTATTATTGTTAATATTTTGTATTGTGTTATTGTTTTATTATTGTTTGTTTGTCTTGGATTATTGTGTAATGAAGACATTACACAATAATCCTCTTAGTTGTTTTTGGTTGTTACGTCTTAACCTAATCTTAGCTTAAATCATGTAATTTTTCCCGGTATTTCTGAAATATTGACAACCCTATTTATTTGCCACTTCTGATTTTATTCAATTTATGTTTTGTGACGTTCATGGCCGGCATGAAAAAATCAATGTACCTAATTCAAGTGGGTGTTGGTTTTTATTCTGAGACGCGTTTATTATTGTATCACCTTTATTCCACCGTCGTCTTCTTGTATTTAGATTAATTCAAGCGACTAGCCCCAGATATTACTAAATCCCAAATTTCATAACAACATACATACGAAAACCTGTGATATTCCCACGGTGCTGTAAAAGCCAGCTATTGTACACAGATAACATCCGCTATGAGAGAAGGAAAACTGGAATATAAACGTTGTACCAACTCGTCTGGCGCGGCGTAGTATACCTCCTAAAGACGAGAAGGCCCGTGCCCAACAATGTGACGGTAATGGGCTAGAGTGAGAGAGATGTAAATGATTATGCAATCCTTTTGCCTCTCATCAGAGACAAAGGGATCTAAGGCGTTTCCATGATTTAGTGCAACAAGCTCCTACGTTTCCCAGCTTAAGCCATAAAGAGATAGAAATAATAATAAATAAATATCTATAATAAATATTCATGGACATTTCACACAACGTCCTCTGGTTCCAAGTTAAGCTTATATGCTTTTATTTTGTAAATACATACTTCCTTAAAATTTATAAATGCGAAATCTTATACGCTTGTGTTATGGGTACCAGAATACGGATAGAATACACGAACTACTTTTCTTTTGTAAATACATACAGCATACTTACTCGTATAATACATAGAAAACACCCAGACGCAGTACAAACATTTGTATGACAATTGAAAACATCACACAAATGATTGTCCTGACCGGGAATCGAACCCGAGACCTCGTGAACGGCAGTCCATTATATGAACCACTAGACCACGAGGCCCGTCATTAATAAAAACATTTAATGCTTTAATAGATTATATTCAATGATCATGACTTTTACATTCTTGAGGCCTCTGCTTCACATAAACCTTCTTCTTGGAGAACAATTCATTTATTTCCATTCTAGGACTTGTTACATTTACAAAATAAAAACATTTAAGGCTTTATAAATAATTGTATTCTTTTTAAATTCATATTTTGTTTCACAATATCTATTTTTTCCTCATCTCTCATGTCCTCTCAAAATCCCCATCCTTTTTCTTTTTCTGTTCCTTTCTTAAAATTTTTATTACTTTTCTTAAAAATAAACCATGTGTGGCCTGTATCATTGAATAGGTTATATTCAATGATCACAACCTTTACAATATCTATGCTTCTGTCACTTTCTTTTTTGGTATAACCTTACCAAATATGTATGATAGTCGCTGTAACTTTACCTAAAGTTAACCGGAAAAAAATGGATTTTCGAATGGTCATATTTCTTTTAGTTAATATGTTTTGAAAAAAAAAGAAAGTGATGCAAGTAAAGATATACTCTTCATCTTTAATATAGCGTGAGAACCATTAAAATCGGTTTAACTTTCGCAACGAAAAATGGGGAGTACGAAACCCATATTTTTGTATTTGTAGCTATTATAGCTATTTGTCTGTGACGTACCTATATTATGTATGGTACGTAATTTATTATTATTTTTGCTATCATCTATTACATCGCAATTTCTAACCAGGTCTAGTTATGCAATAATTATGATATTAAGCGCGCCGTTTATCCAGATCATCGGACATCTGTTTGTGAACTACTTTTAAGTATTTCGTCATATGCCTCCTACGTTTCTCCAAATTGAGAACTTTGATGGTTGGAAAATTTCCACAAAATAATCAACACTATAATCAATACTTGTCTGTTATTTTTCTGGTACAGATTTGATTACCATAGTCTCCGTTAATTTGACCTGAATCTTATTACTTATTTATTTATGGTCTTATTCATAATGACTTATCGGAGGCTTAAAAGTTCGCTAAAATGGGTTCGCAAAAATTGTCAAAACTTGTTATTCGTAATAGTCTTTTTACGATTAAACGATTATTATCTCTCCGATAAAATCTCCGTTTAAACCTCCGATAAGTCATTATGAATAAGACCATTTGTCTATCTAGAATTTATAAAGCTAAAGAGATTGTTTGTTTGTTTATTTGAACGCGTTAATCTCAGGAACCACTGGCCCGATTTCAAAAATTCTTTCACTGTTCGATAGTACATTTACACGGAAGGTTAAAGGCCATATAACATCACGCTGCGACCAACAGGAGTGTAGTATCAGTGAAAAATTTTTCAAAAACTTATTTCTATTGCCTTTCTATTACCCATCCATAGAAATCTACAACCAGCATACATTACGCTTAATCTGGATAAATTTTACTTCATATCTATCTGTTGGTTCTCTCTTAGTTGCGGAATCTTAATACGTAATAACTGAAGCCAACTGTGCCCAAAAGGTTAATTAAATTGTATTGATCATTGTATAAACCAAAAGCCTACACAAATTCCGCCTGCCTAACTCCACAATTCACATTGCGTGTCTTTTCATCAATTCCATTAATTAACTTATGTAATCTACCGTCATGGTTGCCTAGTTTGTTGGCGTTCTTATTGAATGATCACCTAACAATATTGTCTAGCTATTACCTGCGCGCTAGTTTGCGTGAGATGTCAACTAAAATATATTTAAAAACATAAATGTAAGAATTAGTATGTAAAGCTTAGGTATATATCTTCGTAGGTCAGAGTATTATACTTAAGAGGATACCAAAATAGCTTCGTGCATTTTTCTATGTACGAAGTTTTCATTGTTTCTTTAGATTGAATGGCTAGAGCTCTAATTTTTAAGTATATGTTTTTTCAATATATGATCTAGGATCGCATAAACTCAGAAACGCGATTGAAAAAAGTTTTCTCGATAGAAAATCTTGGCGAAACAACCTCTCAAATTTTTTATTTTTTTCATTTGTCGGTCTAATATCGCGTATTAACTAATGAAATAACTTTAAAAACATAGGTAACTATTATGTATAGAAACACGTAAATCAGAATTAAAATATATTTTGTAGATTTTGAGTAAATAGGAAAAGTATCCCTAATTCTTCATTTTCTGTGCCTACTGGCTGTGTTAATATGTACGTGTCGGCGATTATATACGATAATATTGATGTAGGCCCTTAAATACTTATAGCCCTTTTTTTGACCAAACGTAGTCCATCCAAAATTTGCCTGGAAGAGATTGCAGCCAGCATATGATAAGACCGCCTATTGTAACATACTATTGTTAATATAAATTAAGCTACTGTAATGTAAATTGCTGTACAATTAAGAGTAATCTATCTATCTACCTATCTGTCCATATATCTTTAAATAAACTTGCAATCGTTACATAACTTCTATTCTAGTTAACGAAAGTTATCTTTCTCTCCTACCCTTTAACGCCACACTGTTGGGAACAGGTCTCCTCCACTTTGGGATGGCTTTTGGTCTACTGTGCCGTGCTGACCAGGCATATTGGCATAGTATTTAGTAGGTATCGAGTTTTCTGTCTCTGTTGTTCTCTATATTAACTGTTCTGTATCTGATGTAATGTAAACTGTTTATAATATTCCTTTGTCTCAGCAACCTGGGGAAAAATAGGTGGTGATACTACTATTTACTTTACTAATTCGTTACCACATGGATGAACAAAAGTTAATATAGGTTAACTAGCTGTTGTCCGCGACTTCGTACACGTAGAATTTAGAAAATGTTCCCCGTTTTTGTAACATTTTTCACTACTGCTTCTCTCCTATTCGGCGCAACGTGATTTTATATAGACTAAGGCCTTCCTCAATAAATGTATTTATCCAACACTGGAGGAATTTTTCAAATAGGACCGCCGGTCTGAGATTAGCGCGTTCAAACAAACACACTCTTCAGCTTTATATTATTAGTATACATAGATTGGAACAGTCATATGAAGTCTTAGAAATAAATAAATAATTTAACTCCTCCTAAGTACATATATAGTCTTATATTTTATTGATTTTTTTTAGTAGCTAAATTAGGCCCCAAATCTAGCTACTCTAAATAAGATAATATCGTATTAATATTTTCCATTCTATTTAGAACAGACTAGACAATAACAAAGCCATTAAATATTTAAACATTATACATAAGTAGCCTCAAAATGCGTAGCAAATATGTTGCCATAATTTATGTATATGTCGTATTTGTATGATGATAGGATTGTATGTCGTTACGACACAGATTCTGATAGATATATCAAATTACGTAGAATTTAAATTATATGTATAGCTTTATGATATTAACATACGTATTATTATGTTTATTAAAAATGTGGGCTATCATCAAATATGTTGCAATGCTTGAAAGGCCTAAGGATGATCAAATCAATAATTTTAAAACATAATCAACTACGCGTTTTGTTAAGAGGGCACAACAACAAACTATGGTCCATACAAAAATATGGACATCGTAGTCTGCTTTTTCTCACAGTATCTAGGTCTTATACATCTATGTTCCTTTTACTTTCTTATTTTTTTCAAACCATTATAACTAAAAGAAATATGACCATGCAAAAATTCCGTATTTTTCGGATTTCTTTAAATGAAGATGCAGCTTCTGTCACACAAAATTGGTAAGGTTTTACCAAAGAAAGTAATAGAAGCATAGATATACTCTTCATCTATACTTAATATGGCGAAATTTTTTTTATTAACACGCTTTTATAAGTTTGGTATGTATCTATCAATGTATTAATCTGTGTAACGGAATCTTTGAAAGCGATTTTCAGCCACTGCAGTAGACGGATTGATCTGAAATTTTGCACACATAACAAGGACCGATGACAATGCAATAATTTAAAAGAATAATCCCAATTCCTTGATCAGAATTACTAGAATAGCATGTTTAAGTATCACTATGACCACACATGTATTTTTAATTATACACGTAATAGTTTAATTGTATAAGTATATGTTTAGACTCACCAAGATAATTGTATTTCTACGTATGCCTTTCATATACAATCAGATAATTTCACATAAAAACGCTTTGTTTATAGAATCAGGTAAAAATATCATAATTGTTTACTTGTGTTTATTACGATTGTGACAACATGTGACAACAGAAACTTATGTCTCTGACAACATAAACCGTCAACGTTTTGTAAGTAGGTAGCATAGAATTGAGTATTGATGACAATGCAATCATTAAAAAAATATTCAGGTTATTTAAGCGTGTTTTTTAGTTTTTAAACTAAGTAGATTATTTATAATCAGTTTATTTTTCACGAAAAAAAAACAGCGGAGTACGAAATGTCATTTTGTCAGATTGCATACGTAAAATCTGGCTGATGTATAGTTGTACCTTTCGGCGCGGCGGCGCTCGATAATAGGCATAGCAATACCTAACACAAATACCTAAATTATGAATTGACCGGGTCTATAGTGAGATCTTAAGGCTTGAATTTAGAAACTACTGTCTGTGTCATCGATGATATTCATACAAGCAACCTTTGTAATTTTCTTCATGCCATAATCTTTTGTAACAATTTTATTTTTGTTACTGGCTATTAAAATCAATGTAGCTATTTAAAAATACATACTTATAAATTACATAATAGTTTTGTGACAGTGTAACTAAGCTATAACTCGCTGGCAGTGAACTTTGAAATAGAAATATACAGTCGATCTATTAATGTAAGTACCTGAGATTTACATAGAATTTTGTGTAAATCTTTCCTTCTATTTTAGTGATGTCACCAGCTTGACATTGTTGGCTAACAGCCATGCCTGCGCCCTTCTTGGCTTCTCAACGAGGTTAACATCATGGTGATTGTATTATTGTTCTTTTTAGGGTTCCGTACCCAAAGGGTAAAAACGGGACCCTATTACTGAGACTTCGCTGTCCGTCCGTCCGTCCGTCCGTCTGTCACCAGGCTGTATCTCAAGAACGGTTATAGCTAGAGAGTTGAAATTTTCACAGATGATGTATTTCTATTGCCGCTATAACAACAAATACTAAAAATAAAATAAATATTTAAGGGGGGCTCCCATACAACAAACATGACTTTTTTACCGTTTCTTGCTCGATAACGTTATAACGTTGCCTTATGTTGCATAGATAATGGTACGGAACCCTTCGTGCGCGAGTCCGACTCGCACTTGACCAATTTTTTATATAGCCCAGCTTTTATCTATTCTAATATAAATAATCTATTTATTAGCAGGGTAAAGAAGACTAGCAAGGTTTACATCTGTCGGCTCAGACTTTTTCTTTTTTAGTACCGTACTAAAAGTAAAACGAGAACCGATTACTGGTACTTCACCGACCGGCTGTCACTAAGCTGTATCTCAGGAACGGTGATAGCTAAAAAGCTGAAATTGTGTATTTTAATGACATGCTGTTGACGATGTGATTATGACATTACTAGCTGTTGCCCGCGACTTCGTACGCGTGAAATTTAGAAATCAATCCTCAACAAACAGAAGTTTACTCTTCTGCTCAATTGATGGCGTTGTACGTTTTTTAAATCGCGCTATCGGTGCTCGTCAAAATTATCATTGTGTCATCTTCCGGATTTCGCACTTATAAATTAGTAAGGATGCCTAATATACTTCTATGCTTATTATTATAAAGTGGTTGTCCGCGAATTCATACGCGTGGGATTTAAAAAAAATTCTCCGTGTTTGTTTTTTTTTTTTCAATAATGCTTAGCCTACCTATTGATCGCAACGTGTTGTTATATAGCTTATATCCTTCCTCGATAAATGGAATATCCAACACAAAAAGCACTTTTCATTTCGTATCAGTAGTTCTTGAGATTACCGCGTCCTAATAAACAAAATTTCCAGCTTTGTAACATTATATTATATTACATATTTAAATTTAACACTGAGTACATGCAATACTGCCTAACCCTTTATAAATATAAAGGTGTGATAATAAGAAAATATTCAACAATCATGTGTAATAACATGAAACATATCACGACTCACAATAAGTTGTTTAGTTTGCTAATGCGCCGCTCCCATGAATATTTTATAGCAAAATCAATATCTATGACCATTAAGGTGTACCTGTATGGGCTGTATATTTAATATATTATGTATCGATATTATACCAATTATACCCGGTTGTTACATAATTCTAATTTATATTTAATCTAGCTGTTGCCCGCGACTCCGTACGCGTGGAATTTAGAAAATTTTCGCCGTTTTTGCAACATTTTTCACTACTGTTTCGCTTCTACTGGTCGTAGCGTGATGTTATATAGCCTAAAGCCTTCCTCGATAAATTCCTTAACTAACACTGAAAGAAATCGACCTAGTGGTTCCTGAGATTAGCGCGTTTAAACAAACAAACAAATAAACTTTTCAGCTTTATAATATTAGTTTAGATTACGTGTCACGTTGTTTGTCCGCGATGGACTCCTAAACTACGGAACCGATTTTAAATTTAATTTGCACACCGTGTGCAATTCTATTCAACTTGAAAGATAGGAAGGATAGCTTACATTTCAATGCAGTTTGCCGGGTCCGCTAGTAATAATTACAAATATGAAAGTTTGTTTAGTATGGATGTTTAGATATTTGTTACTCTTTCACGCATAAACTATTAATGGATTTTAATAAAACATTACTACGAGTATAATGTAGCTTAAGTACTAGATTAACACATAGGCTACTTTTTATCCCGAAAGAATTCAAGCTTTCCGTGGGATAATAAATTGAGAGAAAATTTTCAAAATTCCACGCGTACGAAGTCGCCGGCAACAGCTAGTATTCTAATAAAAATACAGTTGAATAGACATTTTTCTAAACTATTTTGAGATGCTAAATGCATAGGCATATGGTCTTATTCATAATGACTTATCGGAGGTTTAAAAGTTCGCTAAAATAGGTTCGCGAAAATTGTCAAAACTTGTTATTCATATTAGTCTTTTTACGCTAAAACGTTTATTTTCTCTCCGATAAAATCTCCGTTTAAACCTCCGATAAGTCATTGTGAATAAGACCGTAAAGGTTTTACTATCCAGCACTCTTCGCATCATTTGCGATAAAGAAATGCTTTTAGGGTTCCGTACCAAAGGGTTAAATGGGACCTCATTACTGAGACTTTTCATCCATCCGTCTGTTATCAGGCTCTATCTCTGGAACGGTGATAACTAAACGGAGATACAGCCTGTCATACGGCTGTAACTCTGGAAGAGTGATAAAGAACTGAAAATTTCACAGTATTTTCTTTTTTTTTCTAACACTTCCGCAGACTCATTTGTTTAATTAAAATAACTTTTTACGGATTTAGACGCGTGTATTTGTTTTAAATTTTAGCCCGACGTTTTGGAGACTTTGCAGTCACCATGGTCACGGGTGAGACTGAGCTGTAGTGCTTTCTACGATCAGTTGTTACAGGGTTTACACACATTTGATTTTAATTTTACATTGACCATAAAGATAGACTTTTACCATAAACTATTATATTAAGCTTAGACTACATATTTTATTTCACAGTTTATGCATATCAGTTGATGCTACATCTTGACCTTATTCCGTTATTTTTAGCCATGTTATTTGATGTTATATAAGGTCAGTATGATTATATTATGACAATAACGCTATAGAACCCTTCGTGTGCGAGTCTAACTCGTACTTTACTAGTTGTTTGTCACATCATTCGTTTCTATCCAACAGTAAGTTCTCGTTTTCTTTCACAATTTTTCATCATATCTCCATAAGCAGTATTCGTTTATTTGTTGCAATAGTCATTATCGTGAAGTAAACATCTGCGTGTTTATATATATATATACTAGCTGACCCGGCAAACGCTGTTTTGCCATACTAAAAAAAAAAGTTTGAAAAATAGATGTTGGCCGATTCTCAGACCTACTGAATATATATGCAAAATTTGAGAAGAATCGGTCAAGCCGTTTCGGAGGAGTACGGTAACTAACACTGTGACACGTGAATTTTATATATTAGATATACTAGCTGTCCCGGCAAACGTTGTTTTGCCATACAAAAAAAAAAGGTTTGAATAATAGATGTTGGCCGATTCTCAGACCTACTGAATAGGCATGTGAAATTTCATAAAAATCGGTCAAGCCGTTTCGGAGGAGTACGGTAACTAACACTGTGACACGTGAATTTTATATATTAGACTAGCTGACCCGGCAAACGTTGTTTTGCCATACTAAAAAAAAAGTTTGAAAAATAGATGTTGGCCGATTCTCAGACCTACTGAATATGTGTGTAAAATTTGAGAAGAATCGGTCAAGCCGTTTCGGAGGAGTACGGTAACTAACACTGTGACACGTGAATTTTATATATTAGAAGATATATATAGCTAAATTCCTTTAAATTAAAATTTGGCAGTAGCTGTAATCGCTATCAATAACGTTTGATCGATAACGCCAGTATAGCCGTAGCATTACCAAAAGAAAATTCCAGCTCTCCCACAGTGTAAAGAAAATTAACAACAAATCTACTTGTGTGAATATAGACAAACTAGTTAGAACAATATGATAATGTAATTGTCGATATAATAGTTGTTACAAAACTACAATGAAATATCATAACAATATTGAATGGGAAAGTATTCTAAGATAGGTATTGTGCTTGATCAATCAATTGATTAACTTGTTCTTACTTTGTAATAATATGTAAAAGTGACCATTCACTATTGGACTTTCGGTAGAAACACAAAGGTGCAAACTAAGTACAGCGAAATGTCGCGACAAAACGCTACTATCGGGAGAGATCCACGCCTTTTGCCTACTGCTTAGTTATTAGAAATGATTATAACTCGATGGTTACCTATTAAGGCTGTTTATACATGCAGTCCGGTGTTTAAGAATACGAGTGTCACCGCACCATGTCCTCTCCAGGGTGCTTTAAAAGCCAGCTAAGGAATATCAGGGCCCCGAGTCCGGTATCACAATGGTGTCTCAATGGCATCACAATGACACATTATAACCTCAAAAAATTAAATTATATAAATTGATATAATTCGCCACTAAACAATTAGTTATTTAGTGTTATTGCAAAAAAATTGAATAACTGATTGCTTAGTGGCGAATTTTATCAATTTTTGGTAGTCTATTGTTAATTTTTTGAGGTCATAATGTGTCATTGTGATGCCATTGTGAGACCATTGTGATACCGGACTCAGGGCCCAGGTAACATCATGTGTGAAAGATGGAAAACTAGAGAATAAACCTTATGCCAACGCGCCTAATCAACGCGGTATAATTGACCGTAATCCCTCCCAAAGAGTAGGACACCCATACCAAACAGTGGGTCCTTAATGGGCTATAGAAAGAGACAGATACATGCTGAGAAATGTATGTACTAATAAAGCATTCGTAACAAAAGAAATCCTAGATGATAACTGTACTAATATCATGCTTTTTGCTGCGATCTTTTACTTTGTGCATATTATTAGATTTTTAACACGCTTTTATATGTTCGGTCTGTATCTATCAATGTATGTATGTCAATCAATGTATGTCTGAATCAATGTATGTATGAAATCAATGTATGTCTATATCTATGTAACGGAATCTTTGAAATAGATTTTCACTCATAATAGTTGGATCGATCTGAAATTTTGCACAAATATTAAGTACCGATGACAATGCAATGATTAAAAAAATATTCAGGATTTGCAAGCGTGTTTTTTAGTTTTTGAACTATATAAGTAGACAATTCTAAATGACAGTTGCAATTCTATCGTGAATAGTAGTTTTTATAAACCCGTACTAAATATTAAATGTGGAATGGGAGATGTTAATAGAATAAACGGCATGACAACGCAGACGTAGGCGCCGACTGATGAGGAAGCAATTGAGGCCCACACTTTGTGACCTCTGGACGTGATTCAACAAGATTTCTTTTGTATTGTACAACTAGTTTTGATAATGAATGATTGAACCAATTTTCAACAACGTTATGAAGTATTTTAAATCTTTCAATCCTATTAAAAACATGTTTTTGCAGCTCGCTACTGTTATTCCAGGCTTTAGCGGCGAAAGCTATCGGTAACCGCCGATAGCATCACGCCTGTGTTAACAATAATTCCCTGCATTATGTTATAGTTTTATCATTTCCTGCATTTAATTTCCGGGACTTTTTCATACAAAAGTATGTAAAAGTCCCCATAACACAAGCATATAAGCTTAGCTTGGGACCAGAGGACGTTGTGTGAAATTTCCATGAATATTTAAAAAAAAAACAAAAAAAAAGTTTTATCTCATTTATTACATAAAATATTTTTTTGTACAAGTGAAAGGCATTAATATTGAACGCATGTTTTAAAAGTTACATAACGTAATTTTCAAGTTTACATTAAACGAATTTCGATGTAACAATATCTATTAATTTGGTTACGGTTGTCGAGGCGTTGTAATTTCGCTTCGACACTATCTGAATGTTGACGTCATGCTTGAGGGTCAATAAAATATTGCGTAATATCCAACAATATGGAACAAAATGTTTCTCAGTTTGTTGTTATTAGTATGTTAGTCTCTTTGTATGTTGAGTGTAATAGTGTAGGTTGCCATAGAAGACTATAATAAGATAATCTGAGAATGCCAAATATAAACGATTTCATTACCAAACCGGTTACGCGACATTTTTCCCGTTATTGCTACATTTTTCACTGATGCCTTGCTCCTTTTGGTCGCAGCGTGATATTATATAGAAAAGAAAGAAAGAAAAAATATATTTATTTGGCGCAGTTTACTAGAACATACATATACAACAACGATAAATACAAGCAGAAGTATAAAAGTGAGATAAATTCATTGAATTCATGCGACTACACCACAAAGGTACCCGTACTTACTGCTGCTTTTTCCAGATACAGGCATCGACCAAGGTACCTGGCGCTGGTTTTCAACTGGGGACCCAGAAACATGTATGTAGGGTTGTAGGTATATTATTATGTTTGTGTGTGTGCGCGGCTACGTCTCAAGTGTTATTTACTATAGATATATCGTCAGTACATGGAGGTTATTAAAGAGTATTGGAATCAGTTATTGATTTTTATTTTGCTAATGACTCATTATTTTGTTTTGAATTTTAAGTTAAACTTCCTGCAATGATATCATTCGTCTATTAGTTGTAATTTAAGAAAATTGTGCTTATTGCTTTATCATGATTATTATGAGCAGTAATAATCTGTGGTAATAATCAGTCTTTATTAAAAAAAAATATCGTCATTGTTACGCGAAAATCGAACGGCGAACTCTTATCTATTACCGAATATAATATAGATAGTGTGTAATCTGATTTGACATCATTTATAATTGAGTATTTTTGGTACCAATGGGACCACATGGGAACCACCAGCTTTCAAATAAAAAAAGAATCATTAAAATCGCTTCGCCCAGTTAAAAGTTATGAGGTAAAAACATAAAAAAAAACATACAGACAAATTGAGAACCTCCTCGTTTTTTGAAGCCGGTAAAATATTTATGATCGTAGGTACTGTATCCAAACATCCATACAAAATTTCACATTTATAATTATCAGGATATATTGTCACATAATACGCAACTATGCTTTTAAATCGTAAAAACAATGCTGATGTCGTCATGGTTATGGAAATAGCATTAAAAAACTTGTTCCATTTCGAATAAACTGTATCAAGAGATAATATAGCCGATAGCAATGGTTCCGAGTGCAAACCCAGTCCACGTGTACTTATGATTCATAGTTGTACCAGTCGTACTAAGGACGAACCTGTGTCGCACTATGATCATACTATTCATCTTGTATTATCTCAGGATTAATATTCAAAGTGTATTAGATACTTCGAGGCCGAGATTTCAAACTTTACTTTCCTTTATTGTCTTGTAATTTCGGCTGAGATTTATGTATTCTTTTAAAAAAACTACATGTATTATATATTTTAGGCATCACCACTTCAGACTAGAGTAGAAGTAGGTTTGGCACTTACGCGAGTTAGTATCACGAGTTAAGTCACGGGTTCACTCAGCTAACTCGTAATTACGATCGATGAAACTCGGTGGAAACGTCTGAAACAAAGGTATTAAATCTTTATAACAATAATTAACGTGATTATAGTCTTGGTAATATTAACAAATTAGAGTAGAGAGAGAAGATTATGGGACAGAGAACTTGTAGCATTCGATACTCCTGCTACGCGGTTAGTCCACGGAATAGAAAAAGGTTAGTCCGCCTATGTTACGTGTACCTAGTTCTCTTAAAAGCTCAGATACTGTTTTTATTATTTACTAACTGCTGTCCGCGACTTCATACGCGTGGAACTTAGAAAACATTCGTTCCTATTGATCGCAGAGTAATGTTTTATATGGCCTATAGCCTATAGCCTTCCTCGATATATGGACTACTCGTATCTAACATGAAAAGAATATTTCAATTCAAACCAGTAGTTCCAGAGATTAGCGGGTACGAACAAACGAACAAACTCTTCAGCTTTATAATATAAGTTTAGATTTATTTAGGAGCTTTCAGTCTTAACATCGACTAAAAGCTTCTAGTAGTAAGCTCCATAAAAGCATAGACACTAATTGAAATTGTTAGTAGCGTTTGACTCCGGACTGTCTTAGCCTTTAATATAAATCACATACTCTGTGGTAACTGTATACTAAACAAACAGTTTAGGTAATATAATTATGTTAAATGTGAACAAACAGGAAATATTCGATAATTCAAAGAGCACGTTGCATCGGCACGCTATTGCGATAGGTGGATGTACAAGCGAAATAATCATGTCAGATAAATATTGATAATAATGATATAACATACACACATCATAAAGGTAATCTTTACTTATTATAAAACAAAGTTATTATTTTTGTATGTATGTCCCTATGTCAATTTATATCTTGAAAAATACGCAACGCATTTTGATGCATTGCCACGTTGTATGGCAATGCTCTTAATGTTGCGGTATATGATATAAGAAGTATATAATGTAGTATAAGATAGAAATAAAAATTCAAAGAATTTTCATGTTCTAATGAAACTATCAAATATTACGATTACAATGATGTCATTGATTAACTGCTGCCTTTCGCAAACTGGAAAATGAACTTTTATTATGGTCACGTTGTCGTCTGTTCGTCTCTCATCAAAAAGGCATGCTAATATATCAATTGGCAGAAAATTTTAAATAGGGTTGCCATCATCTAAATTGCACATGCTAGAAAATAGAAAAACGCGGAGAAAATCTCGGGCATTTGAGCAGTGATGATTTTTTTCCGAACACAGATGAAAATTTGCGACCTTTTTTATCACGTTTTTATTACATTAATTTATAATTTTTTTTGCAATTGACTTGCTATGCTTTTACTAAATAAACTAAATTATAGTGGAATAAATGATAACCATGAGCGGGACTTGAACCCACGACCTCGGAATACCGTTCCATTGACGTTACCTTCCATCTGAGCTATCATAGCTAAATAAATAAATTAATGTAGAAATACATGTACAGTCATTATTTCGGTCCAATTATGTTGTGTAAAGAACACTAAGTGATCGATTGATCGAGTTGATGCAAACCGCTCAATAGATGGCGTTGTACAAAAAACATCGCATGATGTTTAACTCACATTGAGAAGATTGTAGTGGAAGATTTGGTAAACATATGCGGGAACCATGATAGCTTAGATGGGAGAGCAACGGAACGTTTTTATTAGCTTCGATCGTATCTGTATATCATGTATGGTATGTAAAAATCTAAGTAACGGAATTTTTGAAAGTGATTTTCACACATTTGCAGTAGTCGGATTGATCTGAAATTTTGCTCGCATATTAAGAAGCGATGACAATGCAATGTTTAAAAAAATATTTAGAATCTTCAAGCGTGTTTTGTAGTTTTTGAATTAAGCAAATTATTTTTTTTTTCTTAGACGGCAAAATGTTGCACCTTTTACAATACCCAGTCAAACTGTTCCCGGGTGCTGTTTAAAGGACAAATCCGGGGAATTCCGGACGGATGGCAACCCTAATATTACGCCATATTAAGTTTCGACAAGGCGTCAAAATGTCCTCGCGGTCACTCGTCGATAGTCCTCAATTATTTAAGTATGTTCAACGATTATATTAGGTGTACAAGGCTATGTTTGCAGTTACTTAAACATAATAATCTTATATATAAAAATCAATTGCTGTTCGTTAGTCTCGCTAAAACTCGAGAACGGCTGGGCCGATTTTGGTGATTTTGGTCTTGAAATATTCATGAAACTCTAGGCAAGGTTTAAACGGTGACAAAATATATGGGAATCTAAAATTCCACGCGTACGGAGTAGCGGGCATCATCTAGTGACAATATAAAACGTTAAGTAACTTCCTAAACGACGAAACCTTACGCTTTATTAGTGTAACGGTTATTAAAAATTGCTTCCTTCCTATTAGTCGCAGCGTGATGTTACATGGGCTATAGCCTTCCTGGATAAGTGTACTATCCAAAACTGAAAGAATTTTTCAAATTGCACCTGTGGTTCCTTAGTCCGTAGTCCGTTGCATAATTCTATACTAATATTAATGTAATATAAGCTGGCAGCCTTAATAAAAACATTTAATACAATATAACTAACACGTGATAAAAGTAAATAAGTACTTAGTACAAAACCGTATTACACTTATGTAGAAGATGAGTTCATTCCACATGTGTTTACAATTTACTCAGTGTTTACAAAGTAGTTGTCACTCCACTGTTTTTATTTGTTCTTGTGTTAGCACTGTACTCTTTAAATGTAAATTAAAACATAAATAGGTATAATGTCTACTCAAATAATAATGTTAGGTATAGGTAGTCATTACATCCTTGAAAATAGAAGCATACGAGATCTATCCTATATTCCTATATACTAATCTAATTTTCTATATTATATATTAAGTGGTTACAAATCAAGCCGAGAAACTACGACGTCATTTGTGGATGGCTTATTTAAATTTAAACCTACGGAAGTACATTTGTGTTTTGGATATAGATATCTATTTAGATACCTTCGGCGACTGATTTTTAAGAATTTTAAGTTTCTACTAAATATTGTTACAGTTAGGGCTGTCAACCATCCGAGATTCTTCGGATTAGTCCCTTTTCGTTGTAAAATAAATATCGGAAAACATATCATAGAAATCACCTGTATTCACAGCCAAAGCATTCATCAATATAAAAGCCTTGTAATACTGGACAAACTAACTACATTAAATACAACATTCTATTAACTACGATTTGCGAGATCCGTGGCTTACGACACAGTGTCAGAGTGTAGTTTTAATTTACATTGTTATATTAAATACAGGATAAGTAAATATTTACATTATGACTGCTCGTGCTAAAATTATATTAAAACAGTAGGTATATACTATGATACATAACCACGGGATATTATAACTAAATACTCAAATAAACATCACATCACTCATTATCCTGATTCACACCGACAGTAACGATGACATAATTGTACAGAAATGTGCTCATAATTTGATACCAATATAGTTCCAGTAGCTATGTGTGATTTAATATACTTAGGTAGTATGAAATAAAATCCCCGTCGCATCTATCTGTTTGTAATAAGCTCAAAAAATACTAAATTGGGATTGTTCATAATTTTTGACCTGCTGTTTTTATTTTTTTTAGAAAATATTTTAGACTATTTTAAGCAACAAATTTCAATATTATTGAAATATTCACTATATAGAATTTTTTAAAATACATAAGTTATTATTTTAAATGTTGTGACGTCATCGTTGTACGCATTATGTGTATTGCCTTTTCCTGATAGACTTAAGACAGATTGCAATATATCTTTTTAAAGTTGCCAAGTTGATATAATAGACCAATTTCAAGTCAACCACTGAGTAGTAGGTAAATCCCTAAGAACGCCTCAATATTTCAAGTCCTTCATTTCAAGAGCAAATATAGCTCATTTGATTTTTTTCAAAAATAGTCGTCAATATAGCAAATTATCCGAAAAAACTAATGGATCATGATCAGAAACTCTATTCCACGAATTGGTTTTCCAATTAAGAGTTTAAAGAAAATATGAACTATGCCAATTGCAGTCCATTGCCTCCCACTGCCACTGATGATCAATTTGACGGAATAAACTCATCCTTACAAATTAAAAAACAAGGTCGCCATTTTTGTAAATACATACTTATAATACATAGGAACACCCAGACGCAGTACAAACACTTGTATGACAATTAGAAAAATCACAGAAATTATTGTCCCGACCGGGAATCGAACCCGCGACCTCTTGATCGGCAGTCCGTTACATGAACCACTCAACCACGAGGCTCGTCATTATTATCATTATATAATATTATCATCATGAAACAACGTCGTTATGTGAGCTTATATTTTCAAAACTACACAACAATTTTAATGTGTTTTTTAATAGGTAGAGTTGTTCTGAAGAGGGTACTGTACTCCTCATTTAGGTATTTGCCTTAGGTATTGCTATCCCTAATTTCGAGCGCCGCGCTGAAAGGGACAAATATGGATGAAGCGGATTTTACCTACAAATTCTTTAAAAAAAGACGTTTCGTACTTCCGTTTTTTTTTCACGAAAGTTAAACCGATTTTAATAGTTTTTGCGTTATATTATAGATAAGGAGTATATCTATGCTCCTATCACTTTCCTTTTGTAGTAAAACTTTACCAAATTTGTGTGATAGACGCTGCAACTTATCTAAAGAAAACCGAAAAAAGTGGGTTTTTCGGATCGTCATATTTTTCTTAGTTATTATGTTTTGAAAAAAAGAAAGTGGAAAGTGAAACTATACTTTTCTTTGAGTCCTAACTCAAAGAAAAGTATAGTTTCGAGTAGGCAAGATATTTTAAAGTAATTTTCGTATATTTAGATTTTTATTAAAATTTTCGTATTTTTCAAAATACTAATGGTCTTATTCATAATAATAATGACTTACCGGAGGTTTAAACGGAGATTTTATCGGAGAGGAAATAAACGTAAAAACGTTTAGCGTAAAAAGACTATTATAAAAAAAAGTTTTGAAAATTTTCGCGAACCGATTTTAGCGAACTTTTAAACCTCCGATAAGTCATTATGAATAAGACCATAATTGTCTACGTATCCTTTTACCGACGTTATATCGTACAGCAGACATACAAGTTTGAATATTTGTTTTTTTTATCGCGCTGTCATTAGCTTTTGTGAAGGTACTTGTTTCAGTTTTCCGTCTCTCACAGAGGATGTTATTTGTGTACAATATCCTGCAGCTGGCTTTTACTGACTTTTACAGCACCTTAGAAAGAAAAGGGGTGGTCACGCTTTTATTTTTAATCCGTCACCACACGAACAAACAGTAGGTATACTACAAGGTAGGTACGTCATGCGGGCGGTAGACGATGCAGTTGATAGTCCTATGCCGCCCTGCCGTCTGCGGATATAATATTCATAAATTAAAATCGGACATTATGAATGTGTACATTTGTATTACAATGTAGTATGTATAAATATCAGTGATGATAATACTGCAACTCACGTGGAAAACTTTTAAGCCAAATGATATCAGAATAATGTGTCATAATGGTATGCGCTGTGTAAACTCTTGTATTATAATCCTTGTTGACGGTTTGTCTCTACTTTTATTGGGTTTTAAACAATGCTTAGCGTAGTAATGATGCCATTGAAAAAGAAATTGGTAGGTATTCTAGTTTTTTCTATAGTAAATGAAAAGATATCAGAGAACTCCAATTTATCTAGGACAAATTAATAGGTAGGTATAGCAATTCTCAGCTTAGTTTAGAAAGAAAGAAAGAAATCATTTATTTCTCCAACATAAGGGCAAAAACAATCTACAAGTTACATGTAATA
Organism: Orgyia antiqua; assembly: GCA_916999025.1. Lineage (NCBI taxonomy): Eukaryota > Metazoa > Arthropoda > Insecta > Lepidoptera > Erebidae > Orgyia > Orgyia antiqua. Next base: position 26,456,766 of record OU779868.1, read on the forward strand.
TGATAGTATAATAATAAAACTAGGAATAAACCCAAAATAAAACAAAAACACGTATATAAAAACATAAATATTTGCAACCCGAGCGTCGGAAAAATTGGAACACTGCTCAGCTATTGTTGTGAGATAGACCACGACCATCCCACACGCTGGTTTTCAGCAGTGTCCAACCCTTAAGGGCCTACATCAATATTATCGTATATCATCGCCGACACGTACATATTAACACAGCCAGTAGGCACAGAAAATGAAGAATTAGGGATACTTTTCCTATTTACTCAAAATCTACTAAATATATTTTAATTCTGATTTACGTGTTTCTATATATGATAGTTACTTATGTTTTTAAAGTTATTTCATTAGTTAATACGCGATAATAGACCGACAAATGAAAAAAATAAAAAATTTGAGAGGTTGTTTCGCCAAGATTTTCTATCGAGAAAACTTTTTTCAATCGCGTTTCTGAGTTTATGCGATCCTAGATAATATATTGAAAAAACATATACTTAATAATTAGAGCTCTAGCCATTCAATCTAAAGAAACAATGAAAACTTCGTACATAGAAAAATGCACGAAGCTATTTTTGTATCCTCTTAAAAACTGTCACTGTACTGTTTATATTATTTTCTATCACTTGCGCGACTCAGTTTAGCTTAGGCTCAGTTTGGTATAGCTAGACTTAATTTAGCTTATTTAGGCTCAGTTTAGCTTAGTTCGTATAATACGCGCGTCTAAATCCGTAAAAAGTAGTTTTATTTAAACTGATTCCCCATAGTTTCTTTGCTTTTAATTTCTATATCTTTAAACAACTCAATTCATTACGAAAAACTATTTCACTGTTAATAACGCGATTAAAGTTTCCGCAATTTATAAGAAGTAGAGATTATAGTATAGATTTTTTTTAAACTGTATATAGAATACAGATATTTGAGTTTACGTTAGTAGACCAACATATAAATAGAATTACTGCAATTCAATATTCATATACTATTACGTAGATAGTCTGTATGTCTGTCTGTATAATAGAGTGTATATATAATTATGTTATAATCAGTGTTATTAGACGCCTCGTTATCTGCGGACCAGATTATGACCGCTAACTTGGACATTTCATGTAATACTTATGATACTATAACATTGACATAATCCACATAAAATCAAATAAATCTCACTACAGTGGCGTTGTTAATGACATGTTACACAATCGTGTTATGTTGGTAGGTACGTTATGTAATACTGACTAATCTACAATATGTTATTTTTTACGAAAACCATGTATGTAAACAAACATTGTATGACCAGATGTATGAGTGTGGATGAAGCCAAGGAAGTATGTTTGGTTTGGATCGTAGCAGATGGCGCTCTATGGTCTCTGCCTGCACCCATAGGAAAAAGGCGTGATGATGATGATGATGATGATGTACGAAAACCAGCCGAATAATGGTTTTATAACGGACTGCCGTTCACGAGGACGACAGGGTCGGTAAACAAGGTGAGTATGATCGTTGTTCTCGTACCTTTTTCCCTGTGCCAATACGCCTGGTCAGCGCGGTACAGTAGACCATAAACCCTCCCAAAGTTGAGGACATCCGTGCCAACAGTAGGACGTTAATGGGCTTGAAAGAGAAAAAAAGAAATACATTATGTAGCTGTAGTAAGGAATTCCAAAAAAAACCTATTGCAATAAAAATAAACCCCATTTTAATACACTAATAATAGAAAATTTATTTTTTCTTCTACAACCAATTTTTATTATCTATACCTACGTTTTTACGGTCAAATAACTGGGTAAGACCAGACTATTATTTGTTTTTCATTCTAAATGAGACTACAATTATGATATCATTCGTTTTCACGTGTGTAAATACTATAGTTGTGTGTTGGTGTGTCTATGTGTGTGTATGTGTTTGTGTGTAACTTAGAGCATTAAGCTGTTGGCTTAATGCTCTAAGTTGGATTTGATAGGCGATAAGGCGACCCATTGAATAGGTTACGAGAACGATGTTCATACTCATTGCATACGGACACTTTTATCTCGTAGTATGCGTAAGGTAATTTTTGGCGGGGCGTGCGACAAGTGAAATTACGTTATAGTGTTTCTGTACGTTTTCTCGGTACCTTTTTCATACCATCCAACTCTTTCCGGAACACTTGGAAAGAGGTCCCCGCCACTGATGTTGGTTGTTGGTGGCACGAAGCCACGCGAGGAACGCGTGGCTTCCTCGTCGAGTGGGGTCGTCGGCGCGCAATAGCCGGCGGCCCCTACCCTGCTTGCAATGTAAAAAACAGCGTGTGACTGCTCCTGTTGGTTTAATGCTTTTAAGTACACACTTAAAAGCATTAAGAGGATACCAAAATAGCTTCGTGCATTTTTCTACGTACGAAGTTTTCATTGTTTCTTTAGATTGAATGGCTAGAGCTCTAATTTTTAAGTATATGTTTTTTCAATATATGATCTAGGATCGCATAAACTCAGAAACGCGATTGAAAAAAGTTTTCTCGATAGAAAATCTTAGCGAAACAACCTCTCTCATTTTTTATTATTTTCATTTGTCGGTCTATTATCGCGTATTAACTAATGAAATAACTTTAAAAACATAAGTAACTATTATATATAGAAACACGTAAATCAGAATTAAAATATATTTAGTAGATTTTGATTGAGTAAACAAAAAATTTTCCCTAATTCTTCATTTTCTATACCTACTAGCTGTGTTAATATGTACATGTCAACGATAATATTGATGTAGGCCCTTAAACACAAAAGTAGACATTATTTAAAAATAAATTGGAAAAATTCCTCTAACGTAATTTTTCTCTGTATTTTATCAAATGTCGTCTTTTGTGTTATCTTTAAATAATGATAGGTAGCTGATCAAATAATCACATTAAGTGTTACGCCCCCCTTTGCTATGATGATGATTTCAAATATACGTCTTATTACGCTTGCATCATTTCTTTAGCATACACTTGATATACTTACTTTTTAACTTACTTTTTTACTTTCATGCTTTGCTTTGAGCACAGGCTTTGAGATAGATTTACATAAAATACAACACTATCCCAAAAAACTTATATCTTATTTTTCTAACAAATCTATCAATAGTTATCATTCTTGTTAGTTTCCTCATTTTAAAAACTAAAAAAAAAATGGAATATTACTTAGTTGATCTTTAAACTCTTACTTTTTTATGAGTAGGTATTTATCATTGCAATCGCATCTAAAATCTGAATTTGATAATCAATGTGATTATCAAATTCAGATTTTATCAAATGAGTATCAAATTCAAAAAATTCGTTCGTAGATAGAAGGATAGAACAAGAATAATTAAAACGTGTTAAAAAGCTGGTAAATTGCGGAGTGGACTCGCACACGAAGGGTTTTGGAACATTAATATCTTAATAATGTTTCAAGGAGCCTGTTTTACCTCTTGTTTTTTAACCCTAAAATAGTATATATAGCATAACAACAAATCATTCTCAATTATGCATTTAATAAACAGTTTTAGGACATTGTAAAACCCAATTCCTTTAAAAACTCGTAAAATTAAAATGACCATGAACTTGTGGAGGTCACGCCCGCCCTTGCGCAGGGCGCGACGGTTGTCAAAGATGGAGTTTGAGGTGTGGTGCACTTTCTAGCCACTTATTGTCATGCTAACTACTTATTTTATATTTTCCGAAGTAATTTATAGTACGGACTATGACTGTGTATGTATGTGTTAATCAAGTGTGTAACCTGCATTTAGGGAGGAAATGGGGTGGTGATATTTGTATTCTTAATCTGTCACCACACGGAAAACATATTTTTACATAACGATATAGTAGGTTATCGAAAGCCATTTATTTTTGGACAGGTACACAAGAGACATCCGATAAGGAGTAGAGTAGTAGAACTAGTAGATACATATAAATGAATGCAAACATTCTATTGCATTTTCAGTATTGTATATGTATTTATAGTAAATGGTATGGTATATTACGTCAACCGACACATGATAAGCCTTTTTTAACTTTCTTTGTGTGAAATATTGAAATACTTACTGAAAAAACCTACTTTCCTCGTTTCGTATTAAATCTATTACGCTAAATAATAATTAAAAACTAAAAGCACACTATCAAATCTAAGTTATTTTAAAATTATTGCTTCGTCCAAATTATGTATGCAAAATTTCAGATCAATCCTACTTATAAATATAGCGAGTGGATGAAAAACACCGTCAAAGATATTGTAACTTAAACTAGATAAGATTATTATATAAATACTAGCTGACCCGGCAAACGTTGTTTTGCCATACAAAAAAAAGTTTGAAAAATAGATGTTGGCCGATTCTCAGACCTACTGAATATGTAGGTATGCAAAATTTGAGAAGAATCGATCAAGCCGTTTCGGAGGAGTACGGTAACTAACACTGTGACACGTGAATTTTATATATTAGATTACTGAAGATAATAAACGCGTATTTAAAATGGCTTCTATCAGCTGCTCAGTTCCACATAATCATGGTGACGAAAAAGTAAAAACCTTTACTTGCAAACAAATTTTGTTTTGTTTTTCATTTGTAACACATTGAAACAATGCAACTAGTTGTTGCCCGCGAGTCCGTACGCGTGGAATTAGGAAATTTTTTCCCGTTTTTGCATCATTTTTCACTAATGCTTCGTTCCTATTGGTCGCGGCGTGACATCAATAGCCTATAGCCTTCCGCGATAAATAGACTATCCAACATAAAAAGAATTTCTCAATTAAAACCAGTAGTTCCTGAGTATAGCGCGTTCAAACAAACAAACATACTTTTCATCTTTATAATATTAATATAGATATATGTACATATCTAATGATTGAAAAGAAATAAAACATTTCTAGCAAAGAAATGTCATGTTATAAATTTGTAACTCACCAAATAATGACACCAATTTATAAGCAATTCTTTCATGACATCATCAACAAAATAGGTTAATGTCTTTGTAAATTTTCCTACTTACATAGTCTGAAAGTTAATTATAATGTATCCACAAATAGTCTTTAATAAACAATGATAGTCTTAAAATAAATAATATTTTATATTTATAATATTCATAAAATATTTGCATTCATATGACGTTATCTTCTAAATTATATTTGATCTATGTCTGTCGAAAGATTGTGCACTCAGCGCCAAAAATATCTGATTTGATTTATAACTACAATGTACATAATTCAGGTATATTGGTTTTTATTACTAAAAATAGTTTGGTAAACAGGAATTGCCACTATCCTTATCCTTACTTATATACAATAAAAGGTGAAAGTGAGTTTGTTTGTTTGGAATGGAATTACACTAAAAAAGATATCGAGATAATTTATAGTCCTGGAATTAACATAGGCTATATAATTATTTAACTATATACTATTTAACACTGAATTTTGCCGCTGATTTGTTATATAATATTTATAACAAATAACCGCGACATCTAGGATATAAACCATCCTAGATGTCGCGGTCGTTGGTCTGTTTTCAAATAAATATTTAACTTTGTAGGTTATATCATAACAACTACCTACAATTCACGTCACTGTATAATGATAAGTAATTTAAACATCCCAAATTAACATCATATGATGTAAATATATTAACAGAAAATAAGGTATTAGATGAAGATAAGAATATAAACGTACATAAGTTTAACAGCTTAGTACTTGTAAATAAGGATCAAGGCAAGAGTGTGTAATTAGAATCTCAGTACATTGGACGCACTCCGACGAGGTTGGCAACAGACGGCCGGAGTGGTGAAGAGAATGGCCTAATGGGAGAGAAACCGACGGACTATACAGGCATTATCCAGCAAGACAGCTTATTTTTATTATCTTCTTCTTAAATATAAAATTCTCCTATCACGGTGTTTGTACAATTTTCGTGAAATTTTGTGTGAGTGAGTGTGGGACATATCCGTTAGGTCTGAGAATCGGACAACATCTATTTTTCATCCCCTTAAATGTTAAGGGTGCTCCCTCCCTGACATTTTTATGGCAAAACAACGTTTGCCGGGCAGCTAGTTTTTTATATGTATCTGGCTTGGCCGCTGTGCGATGATACCGCCCTAAAGTACATAAAATTAACAACACAAAACGTTGGTTAAAAAACTAAATTGAAATCACTTCATCCGTTCATGTATCGTGTTAAGATGCCACAGACATACAGGCAGGCAAAACTTAAAACACCTCTTTTTAGGGTTCCGTACCCAAAGGGTAAAAACGGGACCCTATTACTGAGACTTCGCTGTCCGTCCGTCCGTCCGTCCGTCTGTCACCAGGCTGTATCTCAAGAACGGTGATAGCTAGACATTAAAATCACTTTCAAAGATTTCGTTACATAGATTGATATACATACATTGATAGATACATACTGAATTTATAAAAGCGTGTTAATAGTAATAAAAAGAAATAGAATTTAAGGAAATTCGGACAGAAGGCATCTCTACTTCGAAATGAGCTTCCGCTTATTACACGGAAAAAATTGGTCAAGTGCGAGTCGGACTCGCGCACGAAGGGTTCCGTACCATTATCTATGCAACATAAGGCAACGTTATTAGTATCGAGCAAGAAACGGTAAAAAAATCATGTTTGTTGTATGGGAGCCCCCCTTAAATATTTATTTTATTTTATTTTTAGTATTTTTTGTTATAGCGGCAATAGAAATACATCATCTGTGAAAATTTCAACTGTCTAGCTATCACCGTTCTTGAGATACAGCCTGGTGACAGACGGACGGACGGACGGACGGACGGGCGGACGGACGGACGGACGGACGGACGGACGGACGGACAGCGAAGTCTCAGTAATAGGGTCCCGTTTTTACCCTTTGGGTACGGAACCCTAAAAACGCTTATTTTATAGAATCAGATAAAAATATCTTAATTGTTTACTACGATTGTGGCAACATGTGACAACAGAAACTTATTTCTCTGACAACACAAACTGTCAACTTTGTAAGTAGGTAGCATAGAATTACTAATATCTAGAATAGTGACTCGGTACTACGAATCCGGTCCGCTTCTTAATAACTCGCTTTTCCGGTAGGTATCTATCAATGTCGGATTGATATGAAATTTTGTACACATATTAAGTATCGATGACAATGCAATTATTTAAAAAAAATTCAGGATTTTCAAGCGTGTTATTTAATTTTTAAACTAAGCAGATTATATAGTATAATGTAAGTACATTCTTTTTTAACTTACTATTACCTATACTCTGATACTTGTAAAACAAGTAATATGCTTAACTATGGATCTAAGGACGTCCATGAATATTCATAATACGCATTATGTTTACAATAAGAAAACAGGCAGCAATTTAAACGACTTCTAATTGACTTTAAGTGTCCTTTATTATTTGCTACTAAACTTAAATTATATTCTATTATTTTGAAAATATTTACATAAATACATATTTTGTGTTTGTTATTCTCGCAAAATCATTTTAAATTACCTATTTATTTAAACATTAATGGTGTCGTTGTACTAAATATTCGTTAAGCATGCTAATGTATCTGAGTAAATAATATAAATATACATATGAATGAGTACATAATAACTTTAAAACAATAAACTAAAGTGAACTAATACATGCAGAGATAAGTAGGAGATGTTTTAAAAAACTAGTATTTAAATAAGTATAGGAACTGCACTGGTATTCAGTAAGAAAAAGTGAAGTGAATTTTCGGTGAATCTTGATCACGTGACAGCGCTCCTACAATAAAAATAGAGAAGTGCTGTCACGTGATCAAGATTCACCGAAAATTCACTGCACTTTTTCTTACTGAATACCACTACTGAACAAAGCAAATTTGAAGTACTTCTTTATCTCTCTTATATCGTATCCGTCCAGACCATAACCTTCCCGCTGTTAGGCACCGGCTATAAATAAATGATGACCTAATGTCATGAAATGATGTCAAAAAGTTGTCAGTATTATTATTGTTTATCTCTCTGTTTCACCTGTGGCACCGGCCTCCTCCACTTTAGGAGGGATTATGGTCTACTGTGCCGCGCTGACCAGGCGTGTTGGCACAGGGTTTACTTTCGAGTTTTTCGTCTCTCATAGAGGATGTTATCTCAAAACAATATCCCTTAGCTAGCTCTCCATCCATAGGAATCGGGAATAAATTACTAAATAGATAATATTCAAACATAAAAACTGAAACAGCGACTTATGATTCGAACTCAAGTGTGCAAAAATAATTAACAGCTAATTAATGTTTTTAATTAGGTACAAAGTTACCATAATAATAAGTAAATAATGACTTAGAGAGTCGTAAAAAATATGGTTTTTGTTCTATTATTATTACCTACATATAAGATTTTTTTTACCTGCTCTACGTTAATAAAGCTAGGTAAATAACGCAAAAACAATAATAAGAGGATTTACAGTAGAAATGACACCAGACACTAAAGCATGGAAAAAAATCTTCAAAACAGTTGGGTGGATTTAGCTGATCAACATTAGCCTGTCGTACTCTTTTTAACTTTAGTGATATAAACGGTAAGAAAATATAGAAAAACATAAGAAAAAAAACTAAAATTTTATACATATTTTCTTCACATAAATTTGCACATAAACAAACAAGTAAATCTGCGAACTAAAATATGTTAGAATAGCAGTTTCTCGTGATAACGTGCGAATTTTAATTTAGAAAATTTCTCCCCTTTTTGCAACATTTTTCACTGAGGCTTCGCTTCTATTGACCGCAGCGTTATGATATATAGTCTAAAAGCCTTCCTCGATAAATTTATTATCTAACACTGAAAGAATTTTTCAAATCGGACCAGCGCTTACTGAGATTAGCGCGTTCAAACAAACAAACCCTTCAGCTTTATAATATTACTAGCAGTGCCCGCGACTTCGTACGCGTGGAATTAAGAAACGAAAAATTAAATAAACTAACAATAACGCCATTTTACAGCTAATTAGTAAATCGTCAGTGTGGTTCTCTTTTCTTGCACAGTTCTAAAGAAGTAACACAGACGGCCCGAATGTCATTTTAGTAAATGATATCTCAGAGCTTCATCATGCCTTTTTAGGTCCGTCTGTCTGTCTATCCACTCGTTAAACTTTTTTTTACTCAGCCACGGCTGAAGTTGTTAATTTGAAACTTATACCAAATGTAGATCTATGCGGTCCCTTGCTGCAAAAGGTACAACCAATAATTTAGATCTACGCATTCAGAAGATATAACCGAACTACAGCCATTTTTGAGTATTTTCGACTTTCGCTAGGGAATCAAAATTTACAGGTTACTTCCCACTATCCTAGAGACTTGAAATTTGGCATGGTCCAAGCCTATATATAGTGTTGATAAAAATCCAAAAAACTTATATTTTAATACCACATCACATGAAAGATTTGCTAAAAACTAATACGAACTTATGATTTAGCTGAAATGTAAGCGATCCCCTTTATTGCAGCTACAAAGTTAAGTTGGTGAGTTGCTATATGCTTAATTAACTGTTTATTGGTATTTAGTTCTTTATATTTTTCGGTCAAGTAGGTACGGAACCCTAAACGTTCCAGTATACCTCGCTCTTGATAGGTTTTTGTTAGGTAACCTACCTAACAAACACCTATCAAGAGCGAGGTATAATTAATAATTTGGGCAGATAATCGCGAAAGAGTCACAGAGAGACAGAATTGCTTCCGTTGCTAAGTTATTGAATGCGACTTTCTTCACATGGAATTTGAAATCACTGCATTTAATGAGTTAAATCGAGGTAGTAAAATTACAACAATCCTAGAACAGATGATAATCACGTATTTCTTTCCTTGTACCAGTCGAAGCCATCAAGAAAAATGCTTCACCTTCCCGGCGAATAACACTTGATTGAAAAAATTGTCAAAATAAGAATTATCATAAACAGGACTTAAATCCACGACCTCGGAATAACGTTCTGTTGTTCTCTCAATTAACTAAGTTAATCGCAAAATGAATAAATAAAAATACTTCATTATATTAAAGCGTATATAAATAAGAAATTTTCACACAATGTCCTATAGTCCCAAGGTAAGTGTTATGTACCAAACTTAACCTATTGTATCAAGTTGCGCGCGCGCGTCCCTAGGAGATGGTAACTTCACTATCGATGACGCGGTTACGGAGCGCCGCGCGGTGACCTTCTCGGTCGTCAGTCGCAAAACACATCTTGTTTGCAAATTACGTCGCGATTTGAATGCGATTTGAAGCGTTTTCCTTGCAACTGTTTTTTGCGAGTTAAAATTGTCACTAGAATTAATTGTTGATAAAACTAATTATCCTTGTTGTGTGAATCGATAATTACAATTGAAAACAAAACCTTGAAATGTCACCGCGAAATGTAATGTTCGCCATTTTTGTATGACATAAATGCGTTATAAAAACTAGTGAATTTTGTGTCTCCATACTTAATACTATTTAATGTGAGTTGAACTGTTTGATAACTATAATTGTGATAGTATAATTGCATTGAGACGATTGGTGAAAGTTCACGGCTTGAGTCGCACCAAAGGTCATTGAGGGCTTCAAGAGTTCGTGTCTCCCTGCATAAAGTTAAGTATAGTTTGATTAGCATTCTGCGTTATTTTGGCCAATTTATCGTAGTTAGTTAATGAAGCTATAGCTAGGGCTTGACACAGTGAAGACATTGTTGAAGAACAAAACGGGGTAAGTTTGTACTATTGTAAATTTGTTAACGCTGTGATATACAGTATATGTTCGTTCCTCTCGCGCCTGAGAGATATCACGCTTCCACTTAACCTATTATTAATTAAAACACCAGGTTGAACGCAACAATTTTTGGTACCCAGAGCGTGGTTTAAACTCCGTTTCTCGAATGTTCCATGTTGAACAAACTATACCCTCATTATTTGTGAAAATTGATTTAATTAATTTAATTAATTTAATTTGATTAATTTGGTTGTTTGTTTGTTTAATCTAAATTGTTGGTATAGTTTTGCATAATTAATTTGAGCACTTGAATTGGCAATTAGATTTTAAAGGGTTTGATAATTATTTGTGCTATTGCTAATCGTATTTGTTGTTGCTCAGGTTATTATTTAATATAAATTATTATTTAATTATTGTCTAATATTGAACAACGTTATAGTTAAATTGTGGCGTTGTGCGTTTGTATAATACAACATTTATTTTATACGTTTGTTTGTTTTGTTGTTTACCTTAAAATAAATAATTCAAGTCTTAAATTAATTGCACATTGGCAAAGAATTGTTTTGTTTGTTTGATTTAAACTATTTAAGATTTGATAATTGTTTAGAATAATAGCGGCTTGTCTCATTGAAAGATATTTTGTTTTTCGCTATTGTAATATTGTTTGTTTGTGAAAGATATTTGTTTTTTTTTGTTGTTATTATAAGATTGTTTGTTTCGTGCCGTTTGTGCTTTGAAGATGTCTACCGCCGCGTATAATGTTGTCCGCGAGACATATTCCGGGATTGCGACTCATTTGAGATGGTTCACGTCAGCTGCCGCCTTGGTGAAAAGGGAGAACCGAATCGAGGCATTGTTGGACAGGCATGAGAAATGCCCTGCACGACTTCAGGAGGTGGAGGCGCTTTACCGGCGCTTCATCTTGCATCTGGATGATGTGCCCCTGGAGTCATTCCCCCAGGAGCGACGGGACCAAGTCCACGAGGACTACGTCCAAATTATGGACCTTGCCGACGACATCGCCCAGCGCGCGCGGGAGATTTTAGCCTCGCGCGCCGGAGTACCGGCTCACCGGGCCCCCTTGAAGACTCCCGTGGGCCTTTTGACTAGATTACCCAATTTGGATCTTCCACGTTTTGATGGTCGATTAGACACGTGGATGGGGTTTATTGGTTTGTTTGAGAGCCTTGTGGACTCGAGGGACGATTTGGGTCCGTCTCAAAAACTGGCCTATTTACTCTCCGTGCTTGATGGAGAGGCGAGGGGCTTAGTACAGCACCTCCCAATATGTGACGGGAGCTATGGGATCGCGCGGGCGTTGCTCACCAAGCGCTATCACAACCAGCGCTGTCTGGCAGATACCCACGTCGACCAGATTTTGAACCTTCCCGTCGTGAGCAATGCTGCCCAGTTGAGGACCGAGCTGCTGAACCCCCTCCTAATAGCCACCAATTCGCTCAACCGCTTAGGACTGCCGGTTGCCAAGTGGTCTTACCTACTGGTGCGTATCGTACTCAAGCGATTGCCGGTGTCTTTGAGGGCACGTTTTGAACAGGGGCACACTAGGGATGAGGCATCTGCTCTCCCTACCTTTGACCAGCTCCTGACGTTCCTGGAGGACGAGTGTCGCATGGGTGACGTCATGGTCGCCGACACGCCGGTGGAAGCATCACGTCCCAGACCCACCAACCAACGGCGCAATGCCCAACCTGCACCAAGAGGAGGTACGGCCGCCCGCTTCGCTGTCGCTCAAGCTGCGCCACCGGACTGCCGGTTTTGCAAGTCGCAGGGACACCAAACGGTGCGGTGCCCAGACTTCGCGGTCCTGCACGTGGCCGCTCGTAGGCGGATTGCCCAGGCCCGCGGCTGGTGTTTCTCTTGCCTAGGGGACCATTACCAGCGCGCCTGCCCCGACACTCACCCGTGTCCTATTTGCGGAGGGCACCATTTGAAAATCCTGTGCGCCAACGCGAATGGCCGTCGCGACCACGCGGGGTCGCCTTCGGGCGGGTATGCCAGTGGACACCGGGACCAGTCCCGCAACTTGGAGTCCGGCTCATCACCCCCACGCCGCGCAAACTGCGCTGCCGTTGATCGCCGAGTTGGTTCGGCGCGCAGCCCCACGGGCGGGTATGAAAGCGGGCCCCGGGTTCAATCCCGCACCTTTGTGTCCCGCTCGCCCTCCCCGCTTCCACGTGATCAAGCGAGATCACCTCCAGTAGTGTACCACGATTACCGTGACGCGCGTCCGGTACCACTACCGTCCCCCCCTCTGGCGGAACGTCCCCGTTTGGAGACGCGCAACCCTCGGTACGGACGCTCCAGGCGCTACGAACCGCCGTCTATGGCTCGTGGCAGTCGTCACCGAGAGGAGGCCGAGTTTAGGCACTACCCGCACTTTGATTTGCCGTCTCGGGACAACGGCGCTCAGTCGCCGCCACGCCAACATTAGGATGTTGGCGTCTGCCCCCGCTATGCACCGCCCCCTTTTGAGACCGTCCTCTTGCCTACGGCCCATGTCAGGGTCTGGGGACGGACGGGCGCCTCGGTTGTAGTCCGAGCGATATTGGACACAGGCTCACAGGGGTGCATAGCCTCGTCTTGGTTGGTAGGGCAGACTGGCCAGACTATTGAAAAATATTCAGATGTAATAAGGGGTGTCGGGAACGCCCCCGTGGCCACGGTAGAGGGCCGCGTTTGGTTTGAGTTCTCCCCCTCAAATTCTCCACGTCCGACGTTGGAATCGTCGGCCATTGTGATGGAGAATATCTTAGGCAATCACCCGCAAGTTCGTTTGTCTGCGGATGCGGTAAAATTGACCGCGGATTTGAATTTGGCTGACCCTAAATTTGACCTGCCTGGCACGGTCGATTTGTTGCTTGGTGCCGATGTTTTGGGTAAAATATTACTCGGCAAGGATCGTGTTTTGCAGCCAGGTGGCTTGGTAGCCCTCCGGACCATATTTGGGTTCGCACTGATGGGGCCTGTATTGAGGACTCCCCCCCCTGCCGAACTTGGAACGGCCTTGATGGTGGGGTCCGCCCTTTCTGACGCCGTGCAGAGATTCTGGGAAGTGGAGGAGCCACCACAAGCTCCCCGCTCTGATCCGGAGCATGAAGAGTGTGAGGAGTTCTACAAGACCAACACCAGTTATCTCCGTTCTGGCCGGATCATGACAAGATTGCCATTTCTCGCCGTACGTCCGCCACTTGGCGTCTCGCGGCCTATTGCAGAGAAGCGTTTGTTGGCGATGGAGCGCCGTATGAGCAGGGACCCACTACTCAAGGAGAAGTATATTGACTTCATGCGGGAGTATGAGGATTTGGGACACATGTCTGTGTCAAAATTGGATTGGCGTTCGACGGAGCACTTCTTTCTCCCGCATCATGCTGTAATAAAACCATCCAGTGGTAAGTTACGCACAGTATTTGATGGTTCTGCGCAGACTACTTCAGGAGTGTCCTTGAACCAGTGTCTGCATCCTGGTCCCAAATTGCTGAAGGACCTTTGTGACGTCATCACGCGGTTTCGACGTCATCAATTTGTTTTTGTGGCCGACATCAAGATGATGTTCAGGCAAACGGTAATTCACCCGGATGATCGCCGATACCAGCTGATATTGTGGCGAGAAAACCAGCAAGATCCCATGCTTGTCTACGAGCTCAACACGAACACATACGGGCTGAGGTCTAGCCCCTTTTTGGCTATACGTTCGCTTTGGGAGCTCGCGGATCGAGAGCGTATGTCGTTTCCTCGCGCGGCCGCCATTTTGAAGGAGGACCTATATGTTGACGATGTGTGCACTGGCGCGGCCACGGAGAGAGAGGCCCTGCTCTTGCGTGACGAGTTGATTGGCATTCTAGCCTCCGCAGGATATGAGTTGCGTAAATGGATCTCCAACTTACCTGCGCTCTTGGAAGGGCTACCGGACGACCACCAGCAGGATCCTCACCTATTTGAGAACCGTGACAACCCTACCATGATGTCAGTGCTTGGAATCCAGTACAGACCAGTCCAGGACATCTTTACATTTAATGTCAATTTGGATTCGCATCACACTTGGACGAAACGACTGGTTCTGTCGACTGTCGCGAGAACCTTTGATCCTAATGGCTGGATATGCCCGGTCATATTCTGGGCCAAATGCTTCCTGCAGAGACTTTGGACTGCAGGTCTTGGATGGGACGAGCCACTTCGCGAAGCTGTTTTGAAGGACTGGCTCCTATTTGCTTCCTCATTGCCTGCCATCAATAGGATATCGTTACCCCGTGCTCTGCTTCCGCCAGGGAAGCACACCGCGTCCCTTCATGGTTTCTCGGACGCTTCGGAACGTGGGTACGCAGCAGCCGTATACTTGCGCACCGTGACCACAGATGGTCAGGTGAAAGTGTTGTTGGTCATGGCGAAGAGCAAGGTCGCGCCTCTTCGAACTGCCTTGACAATCCCTAAGTTAGAGTTGTCAGGGGCGGCCCTTCTTGTTCGCCTTTTGAATCACGTCATGTCTACCTTGTGCACGTCAATTGACATTTCCACGATATATGCATGGACTGACAGTCAAATTGTGCTATGTTGGCTGAAGACGTCAGTTCACACCTTAGAGGTGTTTGTAGCAAATCGTGTCTCTCAGATACAGAAATCGGAGACCCCGTTGGTTTGGAGGCATGTGCCTGGCGAGGTCAACCCTGCTGATTGTGCGTCACGGGGATGTATGGCCCCCCTTTTAGTTGAGCACTCTCTGTGGTGGGGACCTGAGTGGTTGACCAGATCAGAATCTAATTGGCCGCGAACTCCGGCCTTAGACATTGTCGCACTGCCCGGGTTGCGAACGCTTGCGCTCGAACGGCAGGACCGTCCGTTCGACCCCGATTTCTTACTTAATCGTTACAGTTCATTGGACAAATTGTTGAGTGTCACCGCTTGGATCAAGCGCTTTATGAGAAATTGTAGACATCCACAGAACAAATGTTTGGAGGCCTTCTTATCGCCACAAGAGCTCCAAGATGCTCTTCTTCACTGGGTTCGTTCTGTGCAAGAGGCACATTTTGAAGACGAGATTGACATCTTGAGGAAAGGCAAATCCAAGCTGTCTGGAGCCATTTGTAAGCTGAACCCCTTCTTGGATAGTGAGGGTCTTTTGCGTGTCGGAGGGCGTCTTAGGAACGCAAACCTCCCTTATGGATCTCGTCACCCCCTCTTATTGCCCAAGAGTGGCCACTTGGTGAACCTGTTGGTGACTGATCGTCACATCAAGAACTCCCACGCCGGCTGTAATGCCTTATTGGCCATTTTGCAACGGGAATTTTGGATTTTATCGGCCCGTCGGACGATCCGTAGTGTGGTCTTTCGTTGTATGCCTTGCTATAGGCTCAAGGCCCCTACCATGCAGCCTATCATGGGTGACCTTCCTTCGGATCGGGTCACTGAGATAAGGCCCTTTGCTGGAGTTGGTACGGACTTTGCAGGCCCCTTTTTTGTTAAAACCTCGACCCTCAGGAACAGTAAAACTGTCAAGGCTTATTTGTGCGTCTTTGTCTGTCTGTCCACCAAGGCGGTACATTTGGAACTCGTCTCAGCCCTCTCGACAGAGGCATTTGTTGCGACGTTAGATAGATTCGTGTCACGACGAGGACTACCGTCCTTGATTCGGTCGGATTGCGGTACCAACTTCAAAGGCACAAACAACTATTTAAAAGCGATGTATGATTTTTTGTCGGCTAACGAGACTGAAATTGCGTCTAGACTAGCTACACGTAGAATAACTTGGAGGTTCAGTCCCGTGTCATGTCCCCACTGGGGAGGAATATTTGAAAGCGTAGTAAAGGTTGCTAAGACACATTTGCGACGGGTAATTGGCGAGTCTGTATTGACCTTTGAAGAGCTCGCAACTGTGTTTTGCAAAATCGAGGCCGTTTTGAATTCACGCCCGTTGTGCCCGATCTCTTCAGATCCTAACGACTTGGAAGCCCTCACGCCGGGCCATTTTTTGATTGGGCAGCCACTGAACGCCCTGCCGGAATATCCCCTTGTTGATGTGAGACCTAATCGTCTCTCGCGGTTTGAATTGGTCCAACAACTCACTCAGAGCTTTTGGAAACGTTGGAATTTAGAATATTTGCACATTCTCCAGCAGCGCGTTAAGTGGACTGACAAGACTGATCCACCTCATGTTGGTGACCTCGTTCTGGTTAAGGACGCTAACTCACCGCCACTGTGTTGGCGCAGGGGGCGCATTCTCAACCTCGTCTTTGGAGCAGATGGAGTGCCCCGTTTTGCTGAGGTCCGGGTGGACGGTTCAATTTTGAAGAGAGCTGTATCAACCTTGTCGCGACTGCCAGTGAATTAGCGGCCAGGTAGTCCTGGCCGAGGCGGGTAGATGTTATGTACCAAACTTAACCTATTGTATCAAGTTGCGCGCGCGCGTCCCTAGGAGATGGTAACTTCACTATCGATGACGCGGTTACGGAGCGCCGCGCGGTGACCTTCTCGGTCGTCAGTCGCAAAACACATCTTGTTTGCAAATTACGTCGCGATTTGAATGCGATTTGAAGCGTTTTCCTTGCAACTGTTTTTTGCGAGTTAAAATTGTCACTAGAATTAATTGTTGATAAAACTAATTATCCTTGTTGTGTGAATCGATAATTACAATTGAAAACAAAACCTTGAAATGTCACCGCGAAATGTAATGTTCGCCATTTTTGTATGACATAAATGCGTTATAAAAACTAGTGAATTTTGTGTCTCCATACTTAATACTATTTAATGTGAGTTGAACTGTTTGATAACTATAATTGTGATAGTATAATTGCATTGAGACGATTGGTGAAAGTTCACGGCTTGAGTCGCACCAAAGGTCATTGAGGGCTTCAAGAGTTCGTGTCTCCCTGCATAAAGTTAAGTATAGTTTGATTAGCATTCTGCGTTATTTTGGCCAATTTATCGTAGTTAGTTAATGAAGCTATAGCTAGGGCTTGACACAGTGAAGACATTGTTGAAGAACAAAACGGGGTAAGTTTGTACTATTGTAAATTTGTTAACGCTGTGATATACAGTATATGTTCGTTCCTCTCGCGCCTGAGAGATATCACGCTTCCACTTAACCTATTATTAATTAAAACACCAGGTTGAACGCAACAGTAAGCTTTATATGCTTGTGTTATGGGTACCAGAATACGGATAGAATACATAAACTACTTTTCTTTTGTAAATAGATACTTATAATACATAGTAAATAGTAAACACCCACCCTTATAATACCATAAACATGGCTCTTAATTTTTTATCCATGAGGACCTATAATTCGCTTGCTGATGAATATTTCTTTTTTGTTGACGCCGCTGTCGATGCCAACACCTATAAAACTAACTCAGCACCGATACGTCGGGGTTTGAGCAACGTAATGACCATACGCCGGAGGCGTCGGCGAAGCCGGCGCCGACGACGACGCCGAAGCCGACGCCGACACCTATAAAAACCAACTCAGCACCGATACGTCGGGATTAGAGCAGCGTAACGACCATACGACGACGATGACGCCGGCGCCTTTAAAGACCATAACTCAACACTGATCCGTCGGGGATTGAGCAGCGTAACAACCTGTACAATACTGACTTTTACACACACTGAGACGCCGTGACACATAGTATCTTTATAAATTATTGCATATGTGTTAATCTGATATGTAAGCTATATTACTTATTGCAAAGTTTCACGAAAATCCATTCAGTAGTCTTTACGTGAAAGAACAACAAACATCCTTACATTCATACATTCAACCATACATCGAAACCATGGAGTATAGATAGATGACGACGACGCCGACGCCGAAGCCGACGACGACGCCGACGCCGAAGCCGACGACGACGCCGACGCCGAAGCCGACGACGACGCCGACGACGACACCGACGCCGAAGCCGACGACGACGCCGACGCTGAAGCCGACGATGACGTCGACGCTGAAGCCGACGCTGACGCCGACGACGACGCCGACGACGACGCCGACGCCGACGCCGACGCCAACGTCGTCGCCTACACCGCTGTAGATGCCAACGCCTATAAAAACCAACTCAGCACCAATACGTCGGGATTTGAGCAGCGTAACGACCATACGCCGGAGGCGTCGGCGAAGCCGGCGCCGACGCCGAAGCCGACGCCGACACCTATAAAAACCAACTCAGCACCGATACGTCGGGATTTGAGCAGCGTAACGACCATACGCCGACGCCGACGCCGAAGCCGACGACGACGCCGACGACGACACCGACGCCGAAGCCGACGACGATGCCGACGCCGAAGCCGACGCCGACGCCGAAGCCGACGCCGACGACGACGCCGAAGCCGCCGCCGATGCCGACGCCGACGCGGACGCCGACGCCAACGTCGTCGCCTACACCGCTGTAGATGCCAACGCCTATAAAAACCAACTCAGCACCAATACGTCGGGATTTGAGCAACGCAACGACCATACGCCGGAGGCGTCGGCGAAGCCGGCACCGACGACGACGCCGAAGCCGACGTAGTAAAAGTATCTGTATAAATTATTGCATATGTGTTAATCTGATATGTAAGCTATATTATTGCAAAGTTTCACGAAAATCCATCCAGTAGTCTTTACGTGAAAGAACAACAACCATCCTTACATTCATACATTCAACCATACATCGAAACAATGGAGTATAGATAGATGACCGGGGAAACGTTCTCGTTGCTCAGCGAACAGTTTAACTTTATTTTATCACGCGTAATTCTTTTTTCGTCATATCTCCGAAGATATTCATTTAAATTGCATGCTGTAAAGAGCAGTTATTATCTATATTAAATGCGTAAGCTAATTAAGGTATTTAATTTGATAAAAAATGTTACTATATACACATAAATAGCTTTTGAAAACATCCCATTGAAATAGATAATTTTGTTGACGTTCTTATGGGTACAGCGAGTTTTCCTTAAAAGATAGACATATGGCCTCGCGGACTTTTTTAAAGATCTATAGGTAACAAACAATTTCTCCATACATTTCTTTGTTGTAACTCACATGGATAAGGCAGCGTTTTCATTTAAAGCTCGCGCGCGTGACTTTTTTCCCCGTTTCGTGCAACATTTTACACTGAGTCTTCGCTTCTATTCGTTGCAGCGTGATGTTATATAGCCTATAGCCTTCCTCGATAAATTTGCTATCCAACACTGAAAGAATTTTTCAAATCGGACCAGCGGATCCTGAGATTACCGCGTTTAAACAAACAAACAAACAATCAAACAAACAAACAAACTCTTTCGCTTTATAATATTAGTATAGATTACAGATTTCTTCGTAAATCAAATCACCAGTTTAATCTTGTGACATTCCGTAATAGGATAAATAAGTGTTAATTTATTAAACAAAACAGTAGTTGTTTACAAAATCAATTCAGGTGTCGTGAAATACCTTCGCATCGGTGTCGTCCAGTCACAGTCACGTGTACAGCCTGGTATGGTCACGTTGAATGGTAATATCCTTCTTTGTGTAGTAACACATAAACAATCGCATTATACAATATTTAAATATACATATTCTTTGGGATATCACTTTTGTGGAAAACGTCTTATTTTGCCTTATTAATAGTTAGTAGCAAAGTATTAGATAAGTATTCAATTGTTGTACTTTAATGATCTTTTGCGCGTTACATTATCAAGGTTGCGTGGAGATACTGGATGCAGATAGTACCAACAATACTGTGCGTTGTGGAGTTCTGTGTGTAACTATGTTGGAGTGGACAGAGAAAGGATGTTGGATGTATGGATGAATGGAGCTTATACTTACAGGTTTCATAATTATCACAACACTGAAGGAATATAGATACAACATTATCATCCTCCTGCCCCTATCCCGTTATTTAGGGTTGGCGCAACATGTCTTTTTCTTCCATAGTCTTCTATTAGCCGTCATTTCTGTATCAACTCCTCTTTCTGTCATGTCCTCTTTCCCACAGTCCATCCATCTTTTCGTAGGTCTTCCTCTAGACTTTTTTCCTTATAAATGTATATAGATATAACAACAATAATTTAACAACAAACAAGAATATAGATACAACAACAATAATAAATAATGAATCTCAAAAAACTAATATTACTAAGAAATGTGTGTTTGTTATTTCTGAACGTTTAATATCAAGATACCTATGACAACATACTATTGTGAGGCTACGGTAATCGTTTACCATTAGGCGAACTGTACCTATGCTTATTTGTCACCCTTGTAGTATAAAAAAGAATTTAGGTATCAAGGACAATGTAATAATTGTTACAAATACGTTTAAGTTTTTTAAGTGGGTTTTTTAGTCTTGAGTTTAATTTTAAATTACATGAGTGGTTTTTTCCATTGTAAGTAGTTTTTACCCCACGGTGCGAAATTAGGTCGCAATACCGATTAATCAATACACAATACTTACAAATTAGTATTAAAATCACGAACTGCATCGCTGCAAACAATAAACTATTGTTTTTAAATCTAACAATACTGCGTTCTTTTTATGCTCTAATTTAATTACATCTTATTGAAATCTTTCAGTGTTTAAAGTGTTAGTTTTGGAGAAAATACTCGAGAATAAAATTAAACATAAATGAACTAATTAATTTATTGATTTTTACAACAATAAACTAAATTATTTCCCGAGATTAGCACAAAAAATCATATTTTAATTACAGTTGTTTTATATGTACCTACCTATGTATAAATATATATAGAGAAACTAGCTGTCCCGGCAAACGTTGTTTTGCCATACTAAAAAAGAAAAAAAAGTTTGAAAAATAGATGTTGGCCGATTCTCAGACCTAGAGGATATGTACACAAAATTTCAGGAAAATCGGTCGAGCCGTTTCGGAGGAGTACGGTAACTAACACTGTGACACGGGAATTTTATATATTAGATAATATTATAAGCTTTACACGAAACATTCTAGTTTCTTTGAGATTTTCTTATCTAACTGGATTATTGCATGATCACTCAGATTAATTCCTCAGCCTCTTATCACTCATACAAGGATATTTAAGGATTATGATACTAGAAACTCTAAACCCAGTTTATTGTACGATTATTATTGTGACAGTGTAAAGATAATATATTATTGTTTTAACATAGGCTAAAACTAGACCCTGAACATTCTGCGCCAGAAACTAATATAAGAATTAGTCGAGAAACAACACGCATACCTAGATAGGTAATAGATAGGTACGTTAATGGGCTGGAGACAGAGATAGATAGATATCTATCTCTATCTCCAGCCCATTAACGTACCATTGTAGGGCACGGGCCTCCTCCTCCTTAGGTGAGGTTATGGTCTACTGCGCCGCGCTGACCAGGCGTTTTACGTCAGTTTTACGTCTCTCACAGAGGATGTCATCTGTGTAAAATATCCCTTAGCTGGCTTTTACACGGAGAAAATGGGGTGGTGTCACTTTTGTTCTTACTCCGTCACCACACGGACAATACAAAAAACGCATACCTAGGCTATGTACATAGATCAAGACAACGATTTAAAAATGCCATAGCCACTGAAGGATAACAGCAGTAAGCATATCCTACTCTTTCGTCTTAAGCTCGGAAAATCATTGTTTATTTTTTACATAGGTAGGAACTATAACGATTCACTGTTTAAAGTAATTAGAACTCTACCAAGCAGAAACCACTTAGTAAAGTTAACTGAAGTTATAATTGTATTAAGCAGAACGCGAAATCTCATAAATGAATGCTAAATCAATGTCCGGCCATGACAGCATGGAATAAAACTGAATACATAACACAATAGGCACTCTATTGTGTTATATCATTTGTAGATATTTTTAAAGGAAAATATATCTGAAATTAACACGTCATAGTGAAAACAACTGTGTAAAACATTGAAGTAAACAAACTACTTCCTAAGCGCACAATCTTGGACGTGATCCCGTCAAATTTTTCGAGATTTTGTATCTCGAAAAACAAGACAAGATCTCGAAAGATAGTGATCTCACGGAGTCGATATTGCATTACCTAATTTATCTTTTTTGGTACAGTCGACTGGAAGTAAGGCGCATGCATATTGCATATATTTCATATATTTCATTTTAATTTTTAAAGATAGAAGATTGTTCGTGTTGTGACGGATTAAGAATGCAAGTGTTACCGTGTTGTGTATTTTACTTCCCAGGGTGCTGTAAAAGCCAGTTAAGGGATATTAGATCTGTCTAATATCCCTTAACTGGCTTTTACAGCACCCTAGTAACATGTTCTGTGAGAGACGGAAAACTCGAAAATAAACCCTGTGCGAACACGCCTGGTCAGCGTGGTATACCATATTCCTTCCCAAAAGTGGGGTCATTAATGGTCTGGAAAGAGATATAAAATACATGAATAGACACAATGATTTAACTGGCTACATTCTACCACTAAGTTCATATTTGGCGTGAAAAAACTTCATTACGAATAACGGTATCCACAAAATGTCTTCTATCACGTTTATTGACTTAAATTCTTCGAATGTATTTATATTAATCTAAGCTATCAATTCTCATTTCATTTTCACAAATTTCGTATGAATTTTTATAATTTCAAACTATTCTTTTTTTGGCTAATTGAATCACTTACAGTGACATTGACGCACCAAAAAATAGCGTTATTTATCGCCTATACATACATCGACGTTGATAAAATAATTTGGCTATAAATATATACATACACAGTTGTTGCATTGTTGCGACATTGGTGCCGATTCTGCAACCACCAACTTAACTTTTTTTAACTTTGACGGGCCTCGTGGTGTAGTGGTTCATATAACGGACCATGGGGTCTCGGGTTCGATTCCCGGTCAGGACAATCATTTGTGTGATGTTTTTAATTGTCATACAAATGTTTGTACTGCGTCTGGGTGTTTACTATGTATTATAAGTATGTATTTACAAAAGAAAAGTAGATTATGTATTATATCCGTGTTCTGGTACCCATAACACAAGCATATAAGCTTAGCTTGGGACCAGAGCACATTGTGTGAAATGTCCATGAATATTTATTATTATTTATTTATTATTAACTTAAATTAAGTTTGACAGGATCAAAATAAGTCAATTCTGTACAATTTAGTGATAATGCATTCCATACTGGTGTACATCTTAAATGTCAAAATTTCACTTAATTTAGTGAGTTCTCGACTTATTTAGTCGTAATGTAGATATAGTATGGGTAGAATTTATTTAAAAAAAATTTCCCCGTGTTTTGTAACAGTTTTCACTAATATTTCGCTCCTATTAATTACAGCGCGATGTTATATAGCTTTATAGCCTTTCTCGGCTTTTCTTCCAAGCTCTCTAATTGCATTCTTTTCATATCAAACATACATAGGCACTTATATACATGTTATTACAATAAACATTATATATAACAACATTTTGTTGCCCTGTTGTAACAATTAAAAGGGCACGATACCAAATTATGCTCCATACAAAAATATTGGTATCTTACTTCCCTTTTTTCTACGCGAAAGTTAAACCGATTTTAATTGTTTCTACGCTATATTATAGATGAAGAGTATATCTATGCTTCTGTCTTTTTTCTTTTTTTTTATATTCTGTCTTTTTTTCTATACATAATAACTAAAATAAATATGACCATCCGAAAATCCCGGTTTTTTTTTTGGTTTTCTTTAGGTAAAAAATAGATACCTAAAAAAAATACGTCATGCACATGGATTGCAGCGCTAAAAATCCTCCCCGCTATTAATAAATATTTTAGTGCCTATTCATTTATGTATCTGTGCGGTGACGGATTGAGAATACAAGTGTCACCACTCCATTGCTTTTTCAATTAACTGTAAGGGACAGCTAAGGAACAATATAAGCTGTAAACGTGTACTGCGAGAGATTAAAAACTTAAAATTAAGAGGGTACTGTACTCCTCATTTAGGTATTTGCATTAGGTATTGCTATCCCTATTTCCGAGCGCCGCGCTGAAAGGGACAAATATAGATGAAGCGGATTTTACCTACAAATTCTTTGAAAAAAGATGTTTCGTACTTCCGTGTTTTTTTCGCGTAAGTTAAACCGATTTTAATAGTTTTTGCGTTATATTATAGATAAAGAGAATATCTATGCTTCTATCACTTTCTTTTGTGGTAAAACTTTACCAAATTTGTGTGATAGACGCTGCAACTTCATCTAAAGAAAACCGAAAAAAGTGGGTTTTTCTGATCGTCATATTTCTTTTAGTTATTATGTTTTGAAAAAAAGAAAGTGATATAAGCATAGATATACTCTTTATCTATAATACAACGCAAAAACTATTAAAATCAGTTTAACTTTCGCGAAGAAAAAACGGAAGTACGATACCCATACTTTTGTATGAAGCACGCCTGGTCAGCGCAGCACAGTAAACCATATTCCCTCTGTGAAAAGAAAATTCACTATATCGAACCCCCGACCTTTTGAACCCGGTCAGTTACGCCACGAGACTCATCAATCCATAGTATCCAAGTGACACAGTGATTCTAGTCGACCATTTTTCAGTCATCAAATTCTCATTTTAAAAACTTATGGCTAATTATAATTTTTATGCTTAAGGTCAAATCTTCATTTATTTTGCAGTATGTAAATAAAAAGTAAATTAATTGTAATTATTATGCAAAACTAATATAATATGTACTTCTAATTATTATACTTAATTATTTATTATGTAAATCTAATGATTTGCTTTATCAAACTTTCAGTATTTTAGGTTGTTTTTACTCTTAACGCCATCTCTTACCATTTATACAAACTAAAAACAGGTATCTACTAGAAATAAGTGCAGTATCTATTAATTAATAAAGAGTAGTTTGTTACGTAAGTACACTTTAAAACGTTCTGATAACTTCTCATAGATGTCGCTACTAATAATATCTCTAAAGGGGTAATCAATATTCGAGACTAGTTACAGCCAGAGACAATAACGTAGCTGTTTGGAGGGTTTTCCGTTTGATTTAGGGAGTGGTTTGAGAAAATTAAGTAAAGAATAAATAGAAACCTAGTTATCTGGTGAAATAGGTACTGTTATTTTTTGTAATTTACAGCAATCAATTTGGGTTGCATATTCAGGTACCTAGGTACACATTTTGTAGGTTGATTGATCGATAATATTAACATTAGATCATAAGCATAATTTTGTTTCAGTGAACCTTATAGAATGAGGATAAGGGCATGTATAAGGTTTATAAAAAAAAGACATTGTACCTAACTTGTTTTGCGATGCTGCCTTTAAAGTTATGATAATATCATAACTTTAAAGGCAAAAAAAAAATGAAGAATAAAATCCATAAAATAACAATATTATTGTTATTTTATGGATTTTATTCTTCATTTCGTTCTACATATGGTTATAATTTATTGTTAAATTTCAAGAAAAAAAAAATTACAAATATAACTCCAAATATTATATTTATATAATCAGTGATATAAAAATTAGTAACAAGAACAACTAAATAATCTCACATCAATATCTATTATTTATGAATATCAACAAAAAGTACTCACTTCTTTCATAACGCAATTAAAACGAATTTAACATGTACCTACATTAATTCTAAAATATTTAGTCCATTTTATACATATGTCAAATACAGAGTCGTAGCTTGTCTTAGAAATAAAACATGCCTGTACAAAATATGTTGAAAAACGAAGAGGAAAAGGTAAAACTTTCAGGGAACCATTTTCTTCATTATTTCGTGTTCCTACTAGCCTGCGGGATCCGTATATGTGTGATAGCTGATCCGACGATAAAGTCCCTTAATCCAATATTTTTTTAAAAAGTTCGTTGTAGTTTTGTAGTTAACAAGCAAGCCCACCGCCCTCATTACGTTGAAGTTCTGTACGTACATATTCCGCTTGTTTATCACTAAGACCTAATTGTTGTACTTCTTGTTCGAACTGAGCTAAACCACCAACACCTACTAAGTAACCATTCAGTCTTGCAGCTAAATGCGAAGTTTGCAGCATCGAAGAGTCCAACCCGATACTACTGCACAGATCTTTGTGTCCTTGCAATCTGTATTTTTGATGATAACTGAAAAAACATATTTAAAATATCAATACATAATACCAACACAAGCAAACAAGCTTAACTCGGGACCAGACAATGTTGTGTAAAACGTCCATGAATATTTATTTTGTTTACTTATTTATTTTAATAATTTTTGGATATTTTATTTAGATAATAAGGTCACTGTGCAAGGGGACAGCCGAATCGAGTTCCAATCCTAAAAAATACTAAAATAAAATGGAAAATAAATGTTGCAATAATGGTACCAATTCTACGCGCACAACTAAACTTAACTTAACTAAAAAATGAAATTTGATTGTGTCAATAACACCATTCCGTAATGTTAACGATTCTTTCTTGGTAGCAAATCTGTTTATTATAGATTAACGATTGTAATGAATATAAAATTACACAACAAAACAGCCAAATAATCAATATACAGCAATAGTTGTTTTTATTTTTTAGTTAAGTTAAGTTTAGTTGTGGACGTAGAATCGACACCATTGTCGTTTTTCTGTAATAAGAGCATCGTGGGTTCTGGGATCAACTTCTATTCAAAAGAATGATTACGTGCCATTTGTTAAATTTTGTTAGCATTTCATTTAGTTCTAATAGAGCATACACCAAAATGAGACTTTGGCTACCAACTGATGTCTCAAGAATAGACCATAATATCATCCATAGTCGCTACATAATGATGACACCTTGCATGTCATAGTTTTACTGTAATAATTAACTAAATTAAATATTATTAATTAAAATTAAATAAATGTCCGTGAATATTTATAAAAAAAAAAAATAACTATAAATGCAGGTCAAATTATCGAGTACTGTACCATGACCTAATTCTTTCTATATTTAACAAGTCATTTGTATTCATAGCGTTAGATTAGATATAAACGTTTATGAAACGTTGGACGAGAAGGTCAAGTCCGTTATTAGTGTCAACTTGTATTTGTCCTTCACATTGCAATCGTTGCCAATTAAAGTACAAGGTCTAATAGGTATACCTACGTTACGATCATTGTATAATTTTTTTTATAGGAATTATCATAAAATTCATGGACATTTCACACGACTATGTTATGGGTACCAGAATGCGGATATAATACATATACTACTTTTCTTTTGTAAATACATACTTATAATACATAGTAAACACCCAGACGCAGTACAAACATTTGTATGACAATTAAAAACATCACACAAATGATTGTCCTGACCGGGAATCGAATCCGAGACTTCATGATCGGCAGTCCGTTATATGAACCACTCCACCATGAGGCCCGTCAAAATAATAAATTAAAAAATAAATATTGCTAATTATAATAAAAAATTAACGAAATTTTAACGCGCCTCGTGGTCCAGTGGTTCATGTAACGGACTGCCGTTCACGAGGTCTCGGGTTTAATTCCAGCACGGGACGATCAATTGTGTGATATTTATAATTGTCATAAATAATATATAATAAGGAAAAGTAGTACATGTACTTATTCTATCTTTATTCTGGTAGGTACCCATAACACAAGCAAATAAGCTTAGCTTGGGACCAGAGGACATTGTGTGAAATTTCCATGAAATATTAAAATAAATATATATAGCTAGTTGTATATTTTTAGCTGCGCCAAAAGAGGCATTTTAAAGCCAGTTTTCAACGGTTTCTGACTTTTGGCTTTTGCCAAATAAGACATATTTATTTAAATACTGGAACTGGTCTCAGTACAGAGACTAACGCGCCAGTCGACTGTCGAACTCGCTTTTTGATACAAGGCAGTGTATACTCTTCAACAGTGGCGTATATATCAGAACATAGGAGCCTTGGCCCGGAGCGGTAGCCTGCGAGCGGCGGCGCAAAGTTTTACTTTTAATGTATGCTTTTTCTTTGTTAATTTATAGGCAGCAAATAAAATGGGCCCAAGGCGTTTATTTCGAAAATAGGTACACTACTACTCTCCAATAACAGTACGTAATATCTAATTATAATACTAACTTTTCAGCAGGATAGAAAGTGCTTGCAGGAACAATCTCCGTCCTTAATGGTTCGTTGCAACGTCCTTCCATTACTTTGTAAGATGCCTCCGCAGTTTTCTTCTGCTCCTCGTCATGATATAAAATCATTGATTGGTACTGGAATACAGATAAAATTGCTCTACATAATATAAAATGTTAAAAAATCAGCAATTAGAATTTGGGCTCTTATAGAAAATGAAAACGCTACCTAATCTAAACCTGAGATAATCATCTATCTTTAAGTACATATAATAATACTGTTATCTTCGGAGATGCTATTAAAAAGTATGATTGTAATGGATAATCCATAGAGCGGAGTATACATGAAAATGCTACCCAAATTCACAATTCCACCTGAAACTGTCGCGGGCACAGCTAGTCTCTATTAGGATCGATGTTTTATTTCTGTCCCCTCTATGATTTTTATTTTTATTATCGTTATTTTATATAGGTATAACTAGTAAGTTTGTCACATAACTAGGTTTTATGGAAACTATGCAGTATAAATTCTTGAGAAATTACTTAATAGCTAAGGGTTAGACTTGAAGCACTCACAACATGATATGAGACAAAAAGTTAACAAATTTGGCGGAAATAGTGTCAACTTGTCAAATATATAAAAGCCAGATAAGGGATATTGTAAACAGAAAACACCCTACGTGAGAGACGAAAAACTCGAAAACAAATCCGGCATTAATTCCTCCCAAAGTGGACCAGGTCCGTGCCGTTAATGGGCTAGAGAGTGTCAAATCTATTTTAATTGGCATAATTTTCACTATTTCGGCGGGGACAACCCCTAACTGCCCTGGGTACGCCCATTAGTGAATGTATTTAGTCCGTAGCAGATTGCACTCTATTACCTAATCTCATGAGAAAACAGGCATGACTTCTACCTATACAACAAATTCAGATAATATTTGCTTACCTGTCTCTTTAGTTTTGTTGTAAGCCCGTACTCGTGGTTAGCCCAAAACATATCAAGGAGATCATTGTATGTGACTGTCTTTGGGTCGTAGTCCAATTCTATCACTTCTGTGTGATCACCACTGGAAAATAAACACGTATATTTAAGAGAATTTTCAACGAAATTTACAGTGTTATAAAAGTAGTCACCGTAGTTTTGTTGATTAAGCTATCTAGCACCAAGAACATCTTTTCCATCCACTGCTAGAGATAGGCCTCCCCTAAAGACGCTTGGCCCTAAGCATACACTTCGTGCGGCCCTCTTTATATCGTCGTTTTCGTATTGTATTTCTATTAAACTAAGCATACACTTAAATATAAGCGCTAAAAAACTAACGGTCTTATTCATGATGATTTATCGGAGGATTAAACGGAGATTTTATCGGAGAGATAATAAACGTTTTAGCGTAAAAAGACTATTATGAATAACAAGTTTTGACAATTTTCGCGAACCTATTTTAGCGAACTTTTAAACCTCCGATAAGTCATTATGAATAAGACCGTAAATATATAAAATAAAGCTAAGGGGAGAGAACCTAACTCTCGAGTTTAATGATATTTTAATGTGTTAATAAACTGTTAATTAATGACATGTAAATACTACATTCCGTGTGGTGACGGATAAAGAATACAAGTGTCACCACCCCATCTCCTCCCAAGGGTGCTGTAAAAGTCAGCTAAGGTATATTGCACACAGATAACATCCTCTGTGAGAGGATCAATTCACGAGTTACGTGATATTTAATTATAAATCAATATTGATAGACATTTCACCCAACGTCCTCCGGTCCCAAGCTTAGCTTATATGCCGGGGGTATGGATACTAGAATTTGGATATACTACATAAAATACTTTTCTTTTGTAAATATGTATTTATACAATACATAGAAAACGTATTTTTTGTGTTATTTTTTTTTACAAATACTACACAAATGTCTAGCGCGCGCGGGAATCAAAGCCGCGACCTCGTGAACGCCAGTCCGTTACATGAACCATTAGACCACAAGGTATATCGATATGAATAGATGATGATTTATTTATTAACAAATGAAATAAACTTACAATAAAATAACTTTTTAAATAAAACTTTCTCAAGCGTAGAGTCAACATTGGAACTCTACCAAATCTTTGACGTTTATTTCTATTTTCGTTTTTAATCATAAGTACCTACCTGTTTCATGTCTTAAAATATGTAAACGAAGCTACAACAATAAAAATATATTATTATTTTATTATATCTTTTTAATAGCTATATTTGTCATAAATACGACGGGCTTCGTGGCGTAGTGGTTCATGTACTGGACTGCAGTTCACAAGGTCGCGGGTTCGATTTCCGCTTGGTACAATCATTTGTGTGATATTCATAAATGTCATACAAATGTTTGTACTACGTCTGGGTGTTTTCTATGTATTATAAGTATGTATTAACAAAAGAAAAGTAGTTTATGTATTATATCCGTATTCTGGTACCCATAACACAAGCATATAAGCTTAGCTTGGGACCAGAGGACGTTGTGAGAAATGTCCATGAATATTTATTTATTATTATTAAATAAGAAATGTTTTAGTGTAGGTACAACAATTTCTCGAATAATTTTTATTGATTTACAAAAGCTTTATTTTTGTAATTTTGAACACGCTTCTATTAGCCTGGTGCGTATCTACCAGTGTATGAATCTATGTAACGGAATCCTTAAAAGTAATTTTCAGCCACTTGCAGTAGTCGCATTGATCTTAAAATTTTCACACGCATTAAGGACCGATGACAATGCAATAATTAAAAAAATATTGTGGATTCTCTTGCGTGTTTTTTATTTTTTGAAAATAAAGTCAAATAATTATGACGTGAACTGAATATATACTTTCCGTGAGGTGACGGATTAAGAATACAAGTGTCACCACCCCATCTCCTCCCAAGGGTGTAAGAGCCAGCTAAGGGATATTGTACGTACATAGATAACATCCTCTATAAGAGACGGAAAACTCGAAAATAAACCCTGTGCCAACACGCCTGGTAATCGCGGTAGACCATAATAACAGTAGACCATAATAACAGTGGGACGTTGATGGGCTGGAGAAAGAAAGAAGAACTGAATAACAAATTTTTTATTTACATACAGTTACGTTATATTATTGCATTGTCTGATTTTAGAAAGGTTATCTTGTATTTACAATGAAAAGTTTGAAATTATTATTTATCTTTTATGTGCTTTTAATCTTATCGTACGCATGTAATGATGACAAAACATACTACAATAGTATGTCCATTGATAAAAGTGGTGTGCAAACCATTATATCACTCTCAAGGAGGTTTTGTTTACTTGTATAAACAATTAACTATTGTTTTATATACAAGACAATTATCTATCTGTTTCTACCATAGACTCAATAATCTCTACGTATAATATAACCGTAACTGAAATTTGTTCGCGCTGATCTAAGGAACTACTATAGCTATTAAGAAAAGTACGTTTGTTTTGGTCAGCCCATTTATTGAGAAACTTTATAGGCTATTAAACATCATGCTACGATCAATAGAAGCAGAGCAGTAATGAAAATGCAAGGCACAGCTAGTAGCGCGGCTTTTACTCGTACATTCCGTGTGGTGGAATAAGTTCTCTACCCTACCCATTTCGTCACATGGTTGTTGTAACAGTAAGTTCTCTCTCTCTCACTCTCTCTCTCTAGACTAATAATATCCCTTGCATGGGCACGGGCTATTGTTATGCAATCACTCTTACAAATTACTCAATTTTATAGTTTCTTTTAACTAAATAGTAGGCAGAAATAGTGTCAACTCGTTAAATCTGTAAAAGCCAGATAGGGGATATTTTTAACAGAAAATACCCTACGTGGAGACGAAAGCTCGAAAACAAACCCGGCATCAATCCCTCCCAAAGTGGAGCAGGTCCGTGCCCAACAGTGGGGCGTTGAATGGGCTGGAGAAAGAGAGAGAGAAATAGCAGGTATAGGAACTATTGGGGCAGTGTGATGTGTATTCCTAATCCGAAACCATACGCGACGCTAGGTCACTAAGTATCAATAAATAGGATAATAGGTAGGAATGCTAGATAATAGAAAATCCAGGTATATAAACTTTTTAAAAACAGATTGTTGCGTTTTTAAAAGCTAGCAATTATTGTTTTATTAATGTAAAGTGTACGTTTACGTTGTTTATATTTCCGTAAATATTTATTGCTTTCATTTTATTCAATTTTAACAATTTTAAAACAATATTACGTAATTAAGATTGTAAGTGATGTTCTTTGTTTCAGAAAAAAATCAAGGTCAATTTCGGACAATACGAGCGAAGGTTAAACGAATTTAATGTTGTCTTACATTTATTAATATCCAGAAGCATGCGAATAAACGAGTATTTTTTTAACATTAACACGCTTCTATTAGTTCAGTACATATCTATCATTGTATTCCACGTAACGCAATTTTTTAAGTGATTTTTACCCACTTGCAGTATGCGCATTGGTTTGAAACTTCATACACATATCAAGGACTATGCAATACTTGAAAATCATATTCAGAACTTTTAAGTGTTTTAGACTTTGAAATAAGCAAAATATTAAGAATTCAGTTATTTGCGATTGTTGCATTTGTTAGGATGCCAATGAAAAATCTTACTATAGGTTATTATAAGCGCAAACGTTTGTAAGTATGTATGCATGGATGTAAGAATGTTTGTTGTTCTTTCACAAAAAATAACTGATGAATTTTAATGAAACTTTGCAGATGTTGATATACATCTGCAGATTACATAACAGAATAACGCATATTATATTCTTATCATCACGCTGAAAGCTAAGAAGAATTGGGATTGTTCGTAATTTTTGACCTGTTGTTTTTATATTTTTTATAGAAAATATAGACTATTTTAAGCAACTAATTTTAATATTATTGAAATATTTACTATATAGAATTTTTAAAAAATTCTTAAAGATATTATTTTAAATGTTGTGACGTCATCGTTGTACGCAATCTGTGTATTGCTTTTTGCTGATAGACTTAAGACAGAATGCAATACATCCTTTCAAAGTTGCCAAGTTGATCTAATAGACCAATTTCAACTCAACCAAGAGTAATATATCCCTAAAAACGGCTTAATATTTTAAGTCCTTCATTTCAAGGGCAAATAGAGATCATTTGCTTTTTTGGAAAAATAATCGTTATTATAGCAAATTTTCCAAAAAAAATAACTAATGGGTCATGATCAGAAACTCTATTCCCCGAAATGGTTTTCGAATTAAGAGTTAAAAAAAAATGAACAATGCCAATTATCTATCAACACGTATAAAACCGAGGGCAATAGCAAGTAGGATTATAAAACACACATGCCAAATTTATCACGCCTAAGTTTTTCTAACAAGATAGATAGTCGGGTAAATAGATTTTCGTTTTTATCTTATCTTACGCATGAACTGATGATAACACTTCAGAGGATATTTTTAGAAAATA
The DNA here is from genome assembly GCA_916999025.1 of Orgyia antiqua. Lineage (NCBI taxonomy): Eukaryota > Metazoa > Arthropoda > Insecta > Lepidoptera > Erebidae > Orgyia > Orgyia antiqua. The sequence goes on from OU779868.1 coordinate 26,490,899, forward strand.
TGTGGTGTGCAAATGTTTCAATTAAATTTATTTTATTTAAACAAAACAGTAATTTTGTAGCAATAATCAAACATATGGATCTATGCTAGTGCAAAATGTGATACAGATTTTATACTTTAACTAACCAGGAATGTTTTTACAACCTTTTAACAAGTCCCCTTAAATATATATTTTGGTTTATAAACAAGTTAAACCAGACTATAATCCTCTCATAATATGTACAAATCGTAAGCTGCTTTGTACATGAAAGGAAAAAGCTAAAGCAATGTTTTTTTATCTTTTTATTTTAAATACGACATTGAAAGCGTTATCATGTTAATGACCTTGGATTTCTGATAAAATAACAATTATTTTCACGTACAATTTTTATCCGATATAATATCGTGTATGACATAATAGGTTATTTTAATTGATTGGTTACAGTTACACCATTATGAGGACTAGAGGCCATCATAGTATAAAGTAATTATTTAACTTATTATACAGTTTCACTCGCGTGTTATTCTGGGGTAAATACTAATTAAGAGGTAGGCGGTAATCTCCGAAAAGTCCAAATCTAAATATTTTACACGAACAGCTAATAGGAAGCTATCGTTATTTTTTTATACATACCTACATATAGATTTAAGCATTTACATAGATTTAAGGTCACATGTGGACGTAAATCTTCCAAAGTATACAACGGATTTCGATGCAGTTTTTTAATAGATGAAAGCGGTTCCTGAAGATCGTTTTTTTGTATAACTGATTAATATTAGTTTCTAAATTCCAGGCGTATGAAGCTACGGGCAACAGCTAGCGTAAGTATATTGCATAGAGTTACTTACATATTCCTATAGGTTGGATTTTTCATAGTGCCGCCAGAATATCCGACACGTGTTCGTATCACGCCCAGTGTAGCACCGAACAGCGAGTCATTGGACCAGAAACAGCCCATCCCGAAGGTAGCCTTCTGTGTTGGTATATCCACATTGTGCAGAAGATTGGCCTGAAAATAGATTAAAACAAAACTTAATTACATAGATAAATTGACATGCCCAACTGTAATAAGTATTCAATACCCTAAAATTCATTAGACCTAATTAAACTTAACGTGTATCTTATGTTCCGTGTAGTGACGGCTTAAGAATACAAGTGTCACCACCCCATTTCCTACCCAGGGTGCTGTAAAAAGCCAGCTAAGGGATATTTTACACAGATAACATTCTCTGTGAGAGACTGAAATCTCGAAAATAAACCTTGTGCCAAAACGCCTGGTCAGCGCGGTACAGAAGACCATAATCCCTCCCAAAGTGGAGGAGGCCCGTGCCCAACAGTGGGTTGTAAGTGGGCTGGTGGAGGAGGAGGAGGAAACTTAACGTGTTACTCACAAGATATCGGCAGTTAAAAGATCATGACGATATAATAGTTATTTAGCCCATCCTCCGTCAATATGCAACAAATCTTAATATATTACACAAAAAATCCATCCTCATTAACTATATATTTAAATAAGCAAACCGCATCAAGATCCGTTGCGTATTTTGGAAAATATAAGCTCACATAGGGACATACATACATAAATTACGACATTGTTTTATAATAAGTAAAGATATTAGTATGTGTATTAAAGACTAACGATTTTAATTAATAAAAATGTGCATAACGAAATACCCAAATAATCGACATACAGCAACAGTTTTTTTTACTTTTTAGTTAAGTTTAGTTGTGTAATATCTACTTATATAGTAAGCAGCCAATAACAAACGATCAACATAGACAGCCATACCATATATCATAAAGTTTATAAAATAAAAATCTACTGCATATAATGTGCTGTTTATCAAAACTATTTATCTAAGACATGGCACCATGGGCACTCATTAAAGCAAGCTGTTATCTATATTAATACTAGCTGACCCGTCAAACGTTGTTTTGCCATACTAAAAAAAAAGTTTGAAAAATAGATGTTGGCCGATTCTCAGACCTAGAGGATATGTACACAAAATTTGAGGAAAATCGGTCAAACCATTTCGGAGGAGTACGGTAACTAACACTGTGACACGTGAATTTTATATATTAGACTAGCTGTCCCGGCAAACGTAGTTTTGCCATACCAAAAAAAGGTTTGAAAAATAGATGTTGGCCGATTCTCAGACCTAGAGGATATGTACACAAAATTTCAGGAAAATTGGTCGAGCCGTTTCGGAGGAGTACGGTAACTAACACTGTGACACGTGAGTTTTATATATTAGATAAAAGCTGAAGAGTTTGTTTGTTTGTTTGAACGCGCTAATCTCAGGAACCACTGGGCCGATATGAAAAATTCTTTCAGTTTTAGGTAGGGCATTTATCGAGGAAGGTTTTAGGCTATATAACATCATGCTACGAAGTACAGTAGAAGCGGAGCAGTAGTGAAAAATGTTGCAAAACGGGGAAAATTTTCTAAATTCCACGCGGACAGAGTCGCGGGCAACAGCTGGTATACCTATAAAAATATCGGGACTTCATTGCGGTATTATTTGTATAGTAGTACCGTAACTACATATCTGTTTATTTGGAGCATGTGTTTTATATGTTGCATTTACCGTGACCACGGTAATTAACAAATAACATTTTACTACGAGAAAAAAAACTTTAATTACATATTTTGTCTATCCTAAAGGTCGAACTTAGATTCTTTACCATAATAAATATTAAATTTTTTTTTTTCATCATATAAATTACAATCTAGCCTACAAAGGCTAATAAGTAATTTTAAACTAACTTAAATTGTTAAATAGAATATGACTAAGAACGTGTCCATTAACACATTTCTTACTGTCTCTATTAAGGCGAAGACACTTTGTTCATGTGTTCTTTAAAACTAGCACTCACTGCACTATTAGCACTATCACTATATTAAAAAACTAGTTCAAACGGCTTTGTTCTTTTAAGTCTTCTCACTAGATCCGTATTGTCAAGGAGTTGGATAGCCTCAACATTTACGTGATGATGAAGTCGATTGTGATGAGCTTCAGCAAACTTTTTAATTATATTTGCGACCTTGTCAACCTGTAAATCCCTATGGATGTCGTCATTTCGCACATACCAGGGTGCGTTTATTATGCCTCTTAGGACTTTGTTTTGGAATCTATATTAATAACTAATTAATTATTCAATAAACGGAAGAAAGGTTATCGGCAGTTATAAGGACATTTTAATGACCTTCTAGACAATCGATACCATATCGATAGGTAACCAACGATGATCGGTCTATTACAATAGATGTGCGTCGTGTCGTGTGCAACTAAATCAAATTCATAATGAGTTATGATAACGTCATTATTTATTTCTTCTAATATAACAATAGCACTAGTTGATGCAATAATATTAGGTACGTCGCTGGATAAAATAACAATGTAAAGTCAACTCATAAAGAAAAAGATTACGTTTGTTAGGGGATCAGGATCTTATTTTTTAAACATTGGATCGGTACATCTGTACGGTTCGTGTGGTGACGGATTAAGATTATGGTGTCTCCACCCCATTTCTATCCCAGGGTGCTATGGCCAGCTAAGGAACAATATAAGTAGTTAACGTCTACTGTGGGAAACGGAATTCTCGAAACTAGGCCCTGTTCTAACACCAAAATTTACCAAATATTTTAAGTTGCTATTTAGCTAATTGTCTTTTTTTTTACTTTTTTTTGGTATGGCAAAACAACGTTTGCCGGGCCAGCTAGTTTGATATAATAAGTAAAAGCATAGCATGTCAAATGCAAAATTAATAAATTACTTGAGTAGGTACATACTTAAAATCAAATACATACAGGTAGGTAGGTACTTAATTAAAAAAATGTCTAACTTATAGGTGCCTACCACTTTCGCGAAGCTCAGCAAATTAAAGGCTTATTTTAATTAGACCGAGCTTCACGAAAGTGACATTTTTGATCAAATCAGGTTTTATTGAGGTATTTAAGTTACAAAAATAATAACCACTGTCAAAAAACATGATCTGCTGTACATGATCTGATGTACCTACATGATCTTGATGTACATGATCTGCATGCATCATTTATTTTAAAGAAATAATTACATTAATAAATAGTTGTTTATATTTATATCTTGTGATGAACACGAAATGACGATTGCTATTGCATTGCATTGTTAAAACGATACTTAATAAGTCACTTGCTTTTAAAGGCTGCTTCGCAGTTTTTATGCAACCTACCGTCATTCCGATATGTTCAATGTTAGTTGATAAATATTTTAAGTTTACCCTGTATTTCTTAAGCTAAGTGAGTTGTACTCTTTTTATGAAATAAATATCTTAAACCATGGGGTACGAATTAGAACATTTTGTAATTGATTTATATAAACGATTAATAGGTGGCATTACGATGCACGTTTGAAAATTATAAAATGTAAATAAGCCGAATTAAGTAGAAATATTGAGAATAAAATAAAAATTAGTATATTTTAGAAAAAAAACTTTACAATCCACCATATTATTCAATTGAAGATAAATAACACCATAAATAATCAATTGAGAGTACGAATTAAATTATCTGTGCTTAAGAGGATACCAAAATAGCTTCGTGCATTTTTCTATGTACGATGTTTTCATTGTTTCTTTAGATTGAATGGCTAGAACTCTAATTTTTAAGTATATGTTTTTTCAATATATGATCTAGGATCGCATAAACTCAGAAACGCGATTGAAAAAAGTTTTCTCGATAGAAAATCCTAGCGAAACAACCTCTCTAATTTTTAATGTTTTTCATTTGTCGGTCTATTATCGCGTATTAACTAATGAAATAACTTTAAAAACATAGGTAACTATTATGTATTGAAATACGTAAATCAGAATTAAAATATATTTAGTAGATTTTGAGTAAATAGGAAAAGTATCCCTAATTCTTCATTTTCTGTGCCTACTGGCTGTGTTAATATGTACGTGTCGGCGATGATATACGATAATATTGATGTAGGCCCTTAAACCTTAAAAACGGTGTTCATGCGTCTGTCGGTCTATCTGGTCAAACTTTTAAATTTTAAGTAGTTTTTTTTCTAGTTTAAGCCGAATTAAAGTAATATTTTTACAGAATCCAATATCAATGTTGGATATAATAATATCGCCTAATATATTCTATTTTAGAGAGAAAAAACCTTACATTTTAGAAAGAAACAGACTTACTAAAAATTTGCTTAGCTAATTCTGTTATGAAACTCAAGGTCATTCAATAATAATGAAATATTTTTATAAAAAATTATGGGATTTTACTTTTTGGAAGTCGATAAAAATACGTTCCGACTGCTAACTTAAAAATAATGCTTGTTTCGGTTTTCATTTTCTTATAAAAAACCTTGTAGTCAATTCTTTATTAGGAAGAGCTAGAGCTTATTATGTTTCATACATATATTATGTGGTGTGGTATGTAAAATAATATTATAAACCTAAAGAGATTGTTTAATTGAACGCCATAATCTTAAGAACAGCTGGTCCGATTTGAAAAATTATTTCAGTGTTGGATTAAGTACATTTATCGAAAATTACTATAGATTATACACATTTAACATAACGCAGCGACCAATAGTGAAAAATTTTGCTAAAACGGGAAAAAATACGTTAATTCCAAGCATTACGAAGTACCGGGCAACAGTTAGTTAACAATACAATTCGTTAATTTGCATCTTTATGTATACCACATCCACAATAAATTTCGACGTAGGTAATTAGTCTAGTACCTACTATGTTATTTTGGCTTTTTAATTTTGTTTATTTATTGTCATATCCAATTTATAAATACCTCCTCTCCTCTCCAGCACATTTACGTCCCACTATTGGGCATGGGCCTCCTCCACTTTGGAGGGATTATGGTCTACTGTGCCGCACTGACCAAGCGTGTTGGCACAGGGTTTACTTTCGAGTTTTCCGTCTCTCACAGTCCTCTGTGTGTGTTATCTGTGTGCAATATCCCTTAGCTGACTTTTACAGCACCCTTGGGAGGAGATGGGGTGGTGACACTTGTATTCTTAATCCGTCACCACACGGAGATATAAATACCTACCTAAATAAGAAGATTTCTTATATACCTAAAGAGCTATACAATAGATAAATTAATTAAATCACTAATTATTAAAATCACTTACATTCACTGGTGGTTTCATTTCGAAGAAATTTCTGATAAACCTCAACATACATAAACACTTGTAATTAACACTGCTTGTAAGAGAATAATAAAATATTTTGTTAATATTTTAGACTGTGATATTGTTGTCGCGTATTTAATATCGTAATGCGGTTTATAAAGAAGACAGCGATATGTGTCGTGTTACTGTAGCGCTTCGACTATTACTGCCGGCGACAGTGACGCACTAACATTGAATTGGTATAATTATTACTCTTTGCGCACTGCTTGCTAGGGTTACTGACTGTTGCTGAGGCAATATAACCCTAATATTACCATAAACAATGTGTTTTCAATAAGATTAACCACGTTTTTCTATTTGTTAAACCATTTATTTAAGATTTTCTGCACTGTTTTAGCTAAAAGGAAAATGCGATAGTCTACAAGGTGAACGAGGTGACCTTGGTAGCGAATTTGCGCGCACGTGCTACGAAGTCACGGATAAACGCGTCATAGAGCGCCGAGATTCGATCGGACCGAAGTGGTTGGTAAATCTTTAACTAAACAAACAACACGTATTAGAATCCATGATGTAGAGACTAGAGAATCTATGCATTAGACTCTGATTAGCCTTAATAATAGCCTGAGTAACACTACAACTTACCCAAACATACAAGTCATTCTTTTAAATGACCTCGATCCAAACCGGTTATAATACGAGGATATAAGTCAGCAACAGCGTCGTGGAATGACATTTTAATATTTTCGACAAGGTTTTTAAAAAAAGCGCTCTCTATACAATCTACGTGGAATCTCCCGACAGGGACTAGTTCTAACTGTGTCTATGGTTCTAAGCTTTGTTCAGTAGGTAATGTCTTTATGTGGGTCCTAACGTGAACAATGCCTAATTCGATTTGCAACTTAATCACGATTCCTGTGTACTTACGGTTTAAGAGTCCATTCAATCCATTTTACTGATCAGGGCCGACAGTGTACTCTTAGGGCCCCATTATTCTAGTGTCCAGTATTATAGGTAGGTGAAACACGGCCCTGCTAATAACATCTACGAGATGGAAAACTCTAAACCATATTATTAGACCATGTAATACACTCCTGTAGTAAAGAATATAGATAAGGATATCCGGATCTCGGGATAAGGGATCCCGTAATACAGGGGCGGCGGAACTAGGCTATTTATACACGTAATCACGTTGCGACTTGGTTATTGGCGACTTTTGCCTGCTTTCGACAACTTTCCTGTATGTGCCCAGATATCATGCGATGTGGTTTTCTAGGTGGATACTTACGACCGCAGCAGGCAAGACATGGGGTGGTGACACTTATATTCTTTTTGTCCGTCAACCAAATCAAAAAAAGTAAAACACACAGATTGATATTAAACAAACGATTTATTTTTGCCAGGAAACATAATTCTACACTACTTTTTCTAGGTAGAGGCCAAAGACAAACATCCTTTGTAAATATTACAACTATAAATAGAACAACAAATATATTACAATTGTATATAAAAATGCATTGTATTCTATATGTACTGTACACTGCAATTATTCCTTATTTGAAGTGTTTTTTTTTTGTTAAATAATCAAAATAACTTAAGGGAATCACTTTTATTCTAGTAGAACTAAGCCGCTGCCGAATGGAATAATAAAACTAGATACATTTTATCTTAAAATCAAATAATATTATTAATTTTCTTAAATTGAACAATCACTTGAAATAATCTGTGAAGATTCAGTCAATATTAGTATACTGAACAGATACATGATAAATCAAAATGGTTAACAAAATTGCAACAAAATTGAATATAGTCTGATTTAATTTCAGTTATTTGAAAAATAAATAATGATATTATTATAATAATGGAAATACAAAATTTTGGCTATTTATAAGTCACTAAAGGAATTGAAAATTTGCAAAGGCAAGATCTAAATGGCAAGCCAGACTCGACAATTTAGAAAATCACATATTTATTAGATATTTTTGTTTGCAGTTAAGTGTTAACTTCTTATATGAGTTACGTCCGTTACGTAACTGTAACGCGTTACATAATTGAACTATTTAACATTGCCAGACTGTCTGGCAATGATAAATAGTTCAGTTACGATTAGTTCAAGTTATAACTTCTGTCAGGTGTCCCGAGACACGCAAGTTTTTATTGTAATTACGTAATTGTATTTTACAAGATATATATTTTATTTCACAACAACAATTTGTTAACATTACGTAGTAGCTTTGTTTTTACTAATTTATATTAGACGTCTCTATTTCTGAGAGGTAAAGTAATAAATAAGTGCTTAACTCCAATATATTCACTAGAGCATTTTGGAATAGAGACAGCAGATTTCCTGTACAAGTTTTATTGTGTACTTTCGAATCTTTGAAGTATCAGCAATATGATTTTCCACTTTTTACTAGGCCTAAATAAATTAATATTAGACCTTTCACACAACGTCCTCTGGTCTCAAGCCAAGCTCATTTGCAGTAAAAAACGATTTTCAAGAAAAAGGGACTTATTATCCTTTACCTCTCACTGACAGATTTATAATCACAATAACAACGGTTTTCAACAGAGGAATCACATTTCACTAAGGCAAGAAATAACAGGCACTCATCAGTTTTAAGTATTTAGATAAAACACTGAATATCACATTATTTTGGAATCTTTTTGTTTTGTTACAATATTTAGGGGTCCTTGCACAGAAACCCTTATAAGTCTCATCAATCTGATATCATCCATCTGTCTACAAACATTTTTTTATATATTTACGTTTCTCAAATCGAAGGTATATATAAAAGGCAAGATATAGTCAAGAATATACGATAGATTATTCAAATAGTTCAGTTCTAATATATAAGTTTTACATTATTAATATTATTATATAGAGTTGTCTACACACATTTTTGTACTTACAAACACATCAGTGGTGTATGAAATTGAGTATCAAGTGATGAAATCGATGATATCTATGCTAAAGGTACTATTCGGTTTTTAGCGACGCGCGACTCGCGACCGCGACCTAATTTTTGTAATGAAAACACTTTTCGGTTGTTTGATAAGTTAGCGTGAGTAAACGCAAAAGTGGTCGTGGCGACGACACTGCTTTCGTTTCGACATTACGATAACAGCGCGATTAATATTAAATGTATTTTTGTTTTTTTATGGCTACCTGAAAATTTGCTTTCAAATTCTAGTCGCGGCTGATAATCTTCGGTTTTTAATAAGTCTTCTTTTTCCAATAACATACTTGTTTTATAGCTTTTAATATTGAAGTTTATAGTTTGCGAAAACTAATATGTCAATTGAATTGAGAATACCAAATCTTTAAAGACTATTGGTCTTATTCATAATGACTTATCGGAGGTTTGAAAATTCGCTAAAATCGGTTCGCGAAAATTGACAAAAATTGTTATTCATAATAGTCTTTCTACGCTAAAATCTCCGATAAGTCATTATGAATAAGACCGCAGCCTTTAAAAAGATATAGTATAAGCAATTATAGATAGATATTTTTAACATATATTTTATGTCTATACTTCAATTTAATAACACTATAATCTGATGTGTTAGTACAATTCTTGATATCACAACCGACATATAATTTAAGTCAAGATAACAACTACTATGAACAATTATGTTAGTATCAATATTTATATAAGCTGTAAAATTACGCACATGACTACAAAATGCTTTTAAACTTAATACTGTTACAGAACAAAAAATTACAAGTAGTTTTTATAAGGCCATTTTAATATTGCTTTGATTTTCTAATGAGTCTATATAAATATATTTTTGAATTACTTGATAGTCACATATTATATTAACCATGGTGTAATAAAAGATAGTATTGTCACTGCATGACATGCTTGTATTGCATTGACCATTCACGAGATGTTTGACAATCGGCTTATTTTGTAAAAAAGACCTCATCATATTTTGCTTTATAAACTACAAGCAGCTCAGTGAATGGTTAGTTTTATAACACATCTATGTCATCTAGCGACAATACCATCTTTTATGATATCTAACATGATATTAACATTACATATTAAGTACTTTTAAGTACATAATAAACTACAATATATTAACATCTAATGACTAAAATATGGACGAATGATTTACTAATGGATAGGTACTAATGATGATGATAACTCGTTTAAAATACGACTCCAAAAGGCTTATAATATATTGTACAAAATATAAAATTCAAAGGAATGTTAACCTGTTATATAATCACATAATAAGTTTACCACAGTTAATGAACACCGGACTATTAAACAATATTGACCAGCGCAGTATAGATACGTGTACAGCCATCATTAAATTATACCGTTAGACAAAGATATTCATAAAAATATTTGAATTTGTGCTTACGCATTTCATTCAACAAAATCAATTGAAATATCGTCTTTAATTACGTCTGCGGGTAATTTTCTGCAAATCACTACAAGAAACGTTAAAATAGATACTGCGCATAAAGGTGCCATTCGAAACCACGCGACGCGCGACTTGCAGAATTTTAATTAAAAGTGAACGTGGCTGGTCATGGCACGATATAGCGCGTAAAGTCCGTAATTTTCATGGTTGCATACAATAAATATTAAATATTCATGGACATTTCCACACAACGTCCTCTGGTCCCAAGCTAAGCTTATATGCTTGTTATGGGTACCAGAATACGGATAGAATACATATAATATTTTTCTTTTGTAAATACATACTTATAATACATAGAAACACCCAGACGCAGTATAAACATTTGTATGACAATTAGAAAAATAATACAAATGATTGTCCCGAGCAGGAATCGAACCCGCGATCTCTTGATCAGCAGTCCGTTACATAAACCACTCAACCACAACGCTCGACAATGTTTTAGTTTAGTAGCAAGGAAAGTAAACTATAGACGATTTTAAACGTATCCTACAAAATCACACGTTGGAAACCCACTTGTACACGCAATACACGCTGCACACGTATTCTATCTGCGCTAACGTTTTTACTACGGTAGTGAAATTTCTAGTTATATAGATATGTTTCTAAAGGGGCAAACATTTTGTATAAAACATTGTGCGGATAAAAATAATTAACACGACAACGATAATAACATTGTTACTACGAACAAATTTTTATACTACACAATTTTAATGTAGTTATGACAGAATTTACAAAATACCATATAATATGTCATAAGTATAGAGAAAAAAATTAAAATGTAAGTTCTTCTGGTTTTCAAATGTTCTTTAAAAAAGCTTTATTTATATAATCAAATATTATAGATGTAGGTATTTTCTCAATGGTATTTCTATGGTTAATAGACAAAAAATAAAAATGTTTTACAAAATATACCTAGTAACAAAAACAATTCAATATGCAATGTATATAAGTACGTAAAATGTGTTTGTAAAGTAAATATATTGGCACATACTGAGTATTTAACTGTCACAAACAAGAAACAGGCACTCGTGATACATCCATATCTTACACGTAATGTTATAAAATACTATAACCGAAACTACAAACAACTTAAAAAGATTTGGACTTTATTTTGTTTAGTATTAAGTAATTACAATACAATAAACAAAATTAGACGTATAATTTTAAATCAAAACATAACTGCTTGGTGAGTCAACCACAGTCTTCAGTAGTTTGGGCCCTTTGGGCGAATGCAAAGAACGCTGATTATTGATTGATAATTGGTACCCATAGTAGTGTTTTGTTTTACGCTAAAATAGTATATTTGAAAAACGTAAGTGTAGGATATGGATGGTAAAAAGAATTAAGGTGGCCTTCCGATATTTGCGACCGAGTCGCGCGAGCTGCCCGATTATGTACTGGTGCGCGACTCTACCGTTCGGTCGCAGCACGAACAAAGGGGACACCTACGTTGCGTACATCGTAAAGCTACCTTTAGCAGCAGGTATGCAATGGCCCCCGTTTTTAAATCAACAAACAGCTGCATTGAAATTCAACTTTGGAACCGATTTAAGTTTCGGGCCATAGACTACCATTATTTTCATAGATAACTTTTTAAAACATTAACGCTGGCAAATACAATTGGAAGCCTGAATAAAGGGTAAAAAAAAACTTTTATTTTCTGTGTCGAAGAGTTAAAGAGTTGTATTAAAATTAACTTTATTAAATCGGACTTACTGAGAAATATAACCATTCTTTTATTATAGCATTTATTTCAAGAATGGTGAAGTTCTATAATAGCCCATGATATGTATAATAAAAAAGGGTAGTTCAATAAATAATTGACAGATTGACCAGCAAAATTGACGCAAAGTTATCGCTTTTAGGATATTTTCTCTACAGAAAATATAAAAGAAGAAACTCGTCAAATTTACTTACGACTCTTTAACTCTCTCAACTAAGAAAACTTTGATAAAAACCGAGTATCTTTATAAAGGTTCCATATTATACACGAGATTTTAGCATTTAGAATTTGGCAGCTTACATGACTTACATGACATTAAGTAACTTAACCAGTCTTTAACGGTCAAATAGGAACAGCGTAAATAGAAAAGTAAGACATTATGATAGTATTGAATTAAGCAAGTTCAAATGAACCAAGAACAAAGATTTTCTACAAAAAATATGAGAAAATTCTTCATAAAATGGATCCTTTTCAAAATTTTAACTAAATGCGACCTCACTTACAGAAGCCAAAAAATTTTAAGTACAAAAATTTACTACTAAATACAAAAGGAAGACTTATTTCTTTGAATTTCGAGAATATTTATTTTATTTTGTTTATTTATGGATAGTAACAACACAAGAAACACATACAATTATTAAAAGCTGTACAATTAATATAACCTTCCTTGTAAACGCAATGTGCGTTTGTGGAGTATGTTCCCCTTTATTAAAAAAGAAAAAAATTTTTTGTAAACGCGTCCAAGTTATTAAATTGTGTACGTATATAAATGTATTCAATTTATGTATTAAAGTTTAGTTTTTTGTTAAGTCTAGTGATATATATTATTGCTATTTAGTGGTCCAATAAAAACTAAGGCAGTTGGCTATTTTCAAATAGTATACAGCTCTAGTACTGGAAATTAACTAATATGTATAATAATTTATCATTATAAATATATTTTAATTATATTCTACTATGTTTTACATAGATGGATTGACATTTAACATATGTATAAGCATTATTATGTTACAAACTATATAATTAAAATTATTCTATCTCTAAATATGAAGTAACTTTGTTCAAACGCATATATTATGCATTTTATTTTATTTTAGAAATTACTGGAAATAATTTATAATTGGCTTAATTACACATAACATTAATGGAAATGTTAATTTTGTTAGATGTTTCCAAGGTTTTATATAATTTTTGATCAAGTGCAACCTAAGTAATTAAGTGTGTTTAAATCTTAACAGATGGCGCTCTATAATCTACCTACCTCCATAAGAAAAGGGTGTGATAGTTATTAATTATTTTAATTATGTTAACAAGACACTGCCTCGCCTTGAAAGGACTAAACGCGTTCCGACGAGGTTGGCAACACTTGTCCGGAACGATGGGGCCAAAATATTTTAAATACTATTTTGTACTAATGAAATATTGGTGTCGATTCTATGTCCACAACTAAACTTAACTTAACTAAAAAATGAAAACAACTATTGCTGTATATTGATTATTTGGCTGTTTTGTTGTGTAATTTTATATTAATTACAATCATTAATCTATAATAAACAGATTTGCTAACAAGAAAGAATCGTTAACATTACGGAATGGTGTTATTGACACAATCAAATTTCATTTTTTAGTTAAGTTAAGTATAGTTGTGCTCGTAGAATTGGTATCATTATTATGTTTCATAGCTATGTAATGACCAAAGATTATGGGGATTCATTTAATATGAGAAGTTGTAAGTAAATTGACACGACATTATTTAACATTCTGTAACATTGTATGAATGATCACGTTTTCATTGTTATGTACAATATTAAAAGTTTCCTATCACATAAAGGCAACTAAGTAATGCATCACGAAATGTTAACGACCACGACATGTTACATTTACACATGATAACTTGTGTAAAATGAAACTGCGATGTAAATAACTTGTTATAATAAAACTCTCATCAGAAAAATCTAAACAATTTGCAAGTTATTTATTTTAAACTAACGGATTTGAGCTCATAATCTATATTGATATTATAAAACTGAAGAATTTGTGTGTTTGTTTGAACACGCTAATCTCAGGAACCACTGGTTCGATTTGAAAATTTCTTCTTTCTCTCTTTCTTTACATAATTACAATCAACTAAAATAACCAGGGGAGTGCTTTAAAATAAGTAAATTGCGAATAACCAAACGTTATGTGTAATAAATCCAATACTGGTACCAATTCTACGTTCATAACTAAACTTAACTAAAAATTAAAACAACTATGGTGTATTTTGATAAATTGAATATTTCGTTATACACATTCACAATAATTAAAATTGTTATATTATTACACAGTATTTATAATAATAAAGTTCGGTTAACATTGCCGATTTGAGTTATTGACATAATCAATTTTCATTGTTTAGTTAAGTTTAGTTGTGGACGTAGAATCGGTACCAATAACATTCAAAATATTAGGTATTCAAATTTACAATAAAATAATTATATTTACAATTAAAATACACATCAATTAATATTATCGTATAATGGAATGTTTAGGTAATAAGAATAATACGTAACTAATATAATACAATAATTAAAAAAAAAAAACAACAACAATAATCGTATAGGATTCAAACAGTTACAGTCGAAGACATCGTCGCTTGACCAGCTTAAGTGCGAATATTAGCAAGTCTTCGCACATTTTCTCGTACAGTAGTGGCATTTTGTTAAAACTAAATCTCACCTCACGAGTTTCGAGTGCTTACAAGTCCAGCAGTGGACGGAGTAAGGCTGATGGATATATAAGAACCGTAGAATCTTACCTGCTTCTTTACTTATTATAAAACAAATTCGTTATTTTTAACACGCTTACATAAGTTCGGTATGTGTCTATCAATGTATTAATCTATGTAACGGAATCTTTGAGAGTGATTTTCACTCACTTGCAGTAGATTGATCTGAAATTTTGCACATATATCAAGGACTGATGACAATGCAATAATTTAAAAAAATATTCAAGATTTTCAAGCGTGTCTTTTAGTTATTGAAGTAAGTAGATTATTATATGTACATCTCTATGTGAGCTTATATCTTCAAAACTATGCAACAGATTTTTATACAGTTTTTTTAATAGATAGAATGATTCATAATGATGGCTTTTTTGCATAATTTGTTGAGGTTTGATTTTTTAATTCCGCGTAAACGAAGTTGTGGGCATCAGAGTAAAATATTTATGAATGTGAAATATTATAAGAATAGACGTCTATGGATGCAGTCAAGTTAAAAATTTTGCTCTATTTCTATCAATTTATAGGGCGGCTAATTAAATTGGCCTGGGGTGTCAAATCAAATGACCCGGGCGCTAAATTTCAAAATACGCCTCTGTAGATGTTTGTTGCTCTTTCACGCAAAAACTACAGACTAGATTCGTCTAAACCTTTACAGTTGTATGGCTTGTAGATTAGAGTTACACATAGGCTATTTAAAATATCGCTAAAACGACAAGGAGCAAGAGAGTAACCGCACGTATCGAACTCAAAACAGCTGTATAGATTTATAGATCAAAACATACGCTATGCTACGCGATGTTAGCATCACGCTCAAAGGAGCAAGAAAGAAACCTTGGGCATTTAACTAAAAAGTATGAGTTTGGTTTTTACGCAATGTCACTGCTGTAGTAAATATTGATTCTATACAAAATGTTGAAGCGTCGGTGTCCACAACTGTACATTAGCAACCTCGTAGTTAACTTCCTTAACACTTAAACATAATTCTTGAGCTCATATATATATATTTATCACACTGTTTGCAAGCCATTAGTTATTCTTGCTACTTGAGCAATCATGGCAAAAAAACGGCAATTTTCATTTTTCCATTAGATTTTACTTATTTTCCCTTTCTCCCAATTCTACACCGATTGACTGTTTACAGATTTAGCCGAGTTCAAAAAAGACGGATTTTTTTCAAATTTCCTGTGTTTTTTTATGTTAGGTGTTTCGACAAAGTCAAATATATCGATGATTCTTTTGTCACATGTTAGTTATATTTATTTATTTTTAACTTCTTGCACAAAATAAATAGTAGGTAAAATGGCGGACTTAATGCTAAAAGCATTCTTTTTCAGTCAACCATTAGGCAATATGGAAAACGGAACAGGCAACTAAACACTAATATTTGTAATACAAAAAAAATCTTTGAATATTTTTTCTGAAGTGCTCAAATTTCTTGTATTTTTTATTTGTTATGTTAGATATTTCGATAAAAGAAACGATTTTGATAATTCTTTTGTTACATGTTTATTTATTTTTTTAAAAAGACTTCTGAGACGGATTTTACTAAAATTTTAAATAATCGAGACTATAAGATAAAAATAACTTGTTCCCTTACCGATATTAACATTATACCGTAGACAGTCAAAAAAGGCGTTTAAAAGCTGTTCAATAATTAATTTTGGAATGATATTCAGACTTGTACACATTACATCATCACATTTTTAGACAATCCCATTTCATAGAAGTAAAATCAAATATTTTAACACTAAAATTCTTTAAATTTGGTGCTCAATAAAATCGACTACTTAACGTCATTACCTTGGGGTTAATATTACTATCAAATTCCAATTTGCTCTATATAGAATTCTTACTATAATTTGATGTTACAAAATCAGATATTTTCCATTTAATAATCATTTCTTTAACAGGAAAAATCATAAGTAAAACTACTTCCAGAAAACCCACAAATTAGTTGGATTGCTTTCGCTTATGAATAAAAAAACAATGATAATAACAATTTCTTAAGTGAAAGCATATCCCAGCGTTTTCTAAATAGGTTAAATTGTTTTACAAATCTTACATTTTCATCATAATAGGTAAGTTTACATTATTATACAGCACCTTCGTGATCGCGTATCGCCAACAATTTCACTGGTGTTGCCAGAAAACCTCGGAACAGTTCCAGCAATGGGCGATAATATTAAAGGATTCAACTGCACAGGCATATCTTGCTTAGAAACTTCCGATAAAGAATTCATACTGTGATTATTCGTCGACGTCAAACTGTTCTCAACAGGACTTCCATTTGTTCTAATCTGTGATCGCTGCTTCTTTAAATCAGCCAAAGTGCCTAAAATACACAAGATTTATGAAAAAAAAATACACGTTTTGCTCTATAAACATTGACATTAACGAGATAAGCGTAGCGTAAACATTGAATGTTTCTGAAATATAATTTCTTAATCGGGGCATTGTGATTACTTTCACAAAATTGTTAGTAAACATTAAATTAATATCTCTAGCAATTCACATTACAAATAAAAAACAAACTTAATCTAATAAACGTAACATCTACAAGATAAAAGAAATAGTGCTGTGAAAATACAATAGAATAGGCGATAGTTTAAAAGTAATAACGTGCACTCGGTAACATAAAATCGACAATAATAAAGACCCAATTTTACGTAAACACAACATTAAACACATAATCGCCATTACAATTCGCATGCAACTACAGAGAGAGACTGCTTGCCTCAATATGCATCCTCGAGAGCGTATCAATTCTGGAAACCGGCACACAATCCCAACCTTCATTTTATATATAAACCATCACTTGTGCAAAACTGTTAGATAAAACTTAACAAATTGTTAATTTAAACTGTGCTATATTTAGTTTATATATTATAATGTGCTGTTACGATCAAATTGAGTTCGTAAGGATGCATATAATTACCTGCGTTAATCATGACGGTGACATGAACATTGATTTTACCATTATTGTCTGTTGTGTAGGTCGTTGTACCGCCTTCACTGACCGCGATCTGGTTCGGGTTGACTATAGAGTCTTTCCTACCGTCTAGGACATCCTCGTTTTTGATTATATCATTGTCCTGACCTTCGGGGGCTTTTCTAACCCCATTTGGTAAGTTTGTTCTTTCGTAATGTTTAGTTTGGTCATTAACAGACTCTTGTTGCGAAGCTAGTATTGATCCAGGCGCATAATGTGAAGCGGCGTTCACACCGAACAGAGGATTTGTGATTTTCTGTTGTCCGTATGAATTAATATCAGAGTTATCACTTAGATCGCTTGTTCTTAATGAACTTCCAATCCTTTGGTTATAAGAATGTTTTGGTACTGCATATTCCACCGTTGAATCATAACTCTGATTAGAATTAGTAGAACTATTTGATAGTCTTTTATGAGAGAACTCCGGTGGTTGTAAATTAGCTGTATTTTGGTCGTTTTCCACACCATTTGATAGGCCCTGTAACATAAAGAGAACCTTATAAATATCTACTATGCTAGAGATTATTATACACAAAGAGACTATATTAACACGCCTTTTAACACGCTTTTGTTAGTTCGGTACGTATCTATCAACGTATTAATCTATATAATGGAATCTTTGAAAGGAATTTTCGCCTACTTGCAGTAGTGGGGTTGATCTTAAATTTTGCACACATATTAAGAACCGATGACAATACATTAACTTAATACAGGATTTCAATCGTTTTGCTACTAAGAAAATTATATAATCTTTAATTTAACATAAATTGTATAACTAACAGAAGTATACATAGGCAGTTTATAAAATCCATTACATTATAGTGAGTCTAATGCTAATATAGTAATCCAGATAAGAAATTGTAAATAAGTCTGTATGTACTAGCTGTTAACCGCGGTAAAAAGTATAAAAATCAGGCTTACTACCTGATTTTTTATCCATTTTACCGCTTTAATTTTTATTAAATTTATTTGGTACTTGACATTTATCGTCACATTTTGGACAATTCACACAATGATGCCAATTCCACTTGCACAACTAAACTTAATTTAACTAAAAAATGAAAACAGCTATGGCGTATTTTAATTAATTGGCGATTTCGTTGTGAACATTTTTATTAATTAAAATTGTTAGTCTTCAAAATACAGATTTTCTAATAAAAAAGTTCCGATAAAATTGCCAAATTATGTTAGTCACAATATCAATTTTCATTTTTTAGTTAGGTTAAGTTTAGTTGTGCATGTAGAATCGATACCAATATCTTCATAAATTGTAGCCTATGTGTTATTCTGATGTAAAGCTATATAATTGTAATGTTTCATTAAAATCCATTCAGTGGTTTTTGCGTGAAATGAAATGAAATGAAAAATCATTTAATCAAGTAGACACAATTTTTCAGAAAAATTATGTGCTTATGACATGTCCATATTATTTTTCCCTACCACCGGTTCAGGACGCAATCTGCTGAGAAGAACCGGCGTAAGAAACTCAGCAGAGCTTTTAATCAAATCAATATTTTTTTAATTAAATGTCAATTATACTTACAATGCTAATAAAACTTTACAATATAGAATATGTATTGCTCCAGAGCAACTTACTCCCAAGCTTTATCATCTTTAATATAATTAGAAATTTTATAATACGCCTTTTTACATAATTTAGTTTTAATGAATTTTTTAAATTTTGAATTATTAAATTCTCTTACATCAATAGGGAGTTATTATAAAATGGTATACAATGACCCATGAAAGAGTTACAAAGTGTAACAAACATCCACACTCACAAACATTCACATTTATAAAATTAGTAGGATCATACGTGACAGTTGCATAGAATCTCAGAATATTAAAATGTATAACACGACACCATACTATAACAGTATGAATATAATAAAAGCATTGCGTGTCTGTTATTCTCATACGATCACTAATCAACCGTATTCGTTAACAAGCGTTCACTAACTTGACCTGCAGGTATGGAAACTAAATAACGGAATTTTATTAAAAACGCGAAGTGTTTTTTAACCAGCAGAAAAACATGATTTTTGGTTCAAATTATGAACTAAATATTAGGTAGGTATCCATGTCGTACTGAAGTGGCAATGGGCAGGCCACATCGCTCGACGATCTGATGACCGTTGGGGACGGAAGGTCCTCGAGTGGCGACCACGAACCGGACGACGCAGCGTGGGACGGCCCCCAACAAGGTGGACCGACGATATCGTCAAATACGCCGGGGGCTGCTGGATGCAGTTAGCGCAAGACCGCACGTTGTGGCGTTCTATGGGGGAGGCCTATGTCCAGCAGTGGACTGAGAAAGGTTGATGGATGGATGGATGGATCCATGTCGTAAAAAATTATCATAGAATTTCGAAAACAGTAAACTACATAAAATTATTTTAGCACTTTCAAAATAATGAAATTTTTGGTCCAGTAGTTTTGATCGTTTTTATTATTTGGTTACTTCGTTTCTATATCTGATGTTATCTGTTTAAGGGCCTACATCAATATTATCGTATATCATCGCCGACACGTACATATTAACACAGCCAGTAGGCACAGAAAATGAAGAATTAGGGATACTTTTCCTATTTACTCAAAATCTACTAAATATATTTTAATTCTGATTTACGTGTTTCTATATATAATAGTTACTTATGTTTTTAAAGTTATTTCATTAGTTAATACGCGATAATAGACCGGCAAATGAAAAAAATAAAAAATTTGAGAGGTTGTTTCGCTAAGATTTTCTATCGAGAAAACTTTTTTCAATCGTGTTTCTGAGTTTATGCGATCCTAGATAATATATTGAAAAAACATATACTTAAAAATTAGAGCTCTAGCCATTCAATCTTAAGAAACAATGAAAACTTCGTACGTAGAAAAATGCACGAAGCTATTTTGGTATCGTCTTAATAAAGAATTACAGTGTGATTTTAATTAGATCTAAAGCTCTAACCAAATAATTGATAATAGTGAAAAAGATACCAGATTAGTTCCTGAAAAAGGTTTCCGAGTAAATATCGAATGACAACACTACACTGATCGTTTAAAATCCCCGATGTATTATGAGAGGTGATATTTAATAGCTTACGTTTCACCAATTTAGTCTCCCATTAAAATATGGGTTTGGTTAGTTCACAATGCAAAGAATTGTTTTTTTTTACTTTTACCTATACTGTCTTTAATTATTTAGAATCGTAATGTTACGTTTTAATACAGATGACTTTTTATCGCCAGGGGACACACACACTACACTGAGCTGAATTAGTAAATACCTAATAAAAAAAATATTCATAGACATTTCGACAACAACGACAACGTCCTCTGGGTCTAAGTTAAGCCTATATTTTGCTCGTGTTATGGGTACCTGAATATGGATATCCTACATACAATAATTTGTCTGTGTTTTCATTGTGGTCTAGCAGTTCATACAACGGACTACCGTTCATGAGGTCGCGGGTTCGGTTTCCGTTCAGTAGAAGTATTTGTGTGATATTTATAATTGTCAAACAAATGTTTGTAATGCGTCTGGGTGTTAGCTATGTATTATAAGTTTATCGTATGTTATATTTGTATGTATTATACAAAAAACATATCCTAAAATACAGTTTTAATTATAAATAATACATCAATAAAAAGATTAAATACTTTCAAACAACCTCGAATATGTTTTACAAGGACAATACTTACATAAATAAAAATAAAAATTAGATAATCAATTTATGATTCACGTTATATACCATGTTATTTCAATTAGACGTAAAAGTATTTAGTTAAAGAGGACTGAAGAAGAAAATTATCCGTATTCAGAATACTTATGTGGCACCACCTTAACCTAAAATGTACCACCTCTTTTCTTTCCCAGGGTGCTGTTAAAGCCAGCTAAGGAATATTGTACACATATAAAATCCTCTGTAAGAGACGGAAAACTTGAAAATGAACACTGTGTTACGCCTGGTTAGCGCGGTATAGGAATGGGTTCCTGTAACTCGGAAACACATTTACAAGCGAAGGAAGCGTGTTTAGTATATCCAGTAAGACATTGGAATAATTTTTGCTTGCGTAAAGTATTTGGATGATTTCCAACCCAAAAATATATAGAGACGCTGTCGTAAATATATTTATTCATCTTGACATGAGTCGCGAACAAGCTCTACAAATTAAGTAATTACGAACTAAAACATCAGATGTCAATTAAAAATAAGTTTAGCTTGTTCGCGAAAATGTCAAAACTTAACTACTTTTTACGGATTTAGACGCGTAACCAGTGCAGTCACCATGGTCACGGGTGAGACTGTCTCACCCGTGACCATGGTGACTGCAAAGTCTCCGAAACGTCGGGCCAAAATTTAAAACAAATATACGCGTCTAAATCCGTAAAAAGTAGTTTTATTTAAACAGATGAGTCGCGCAAGTGTTAGAAAATATTATGTCAAAACTTGTTATTCATAATAGTCTTTTTACGCTAAATCGTTTATTATCTCTCCGATAAAATCTCCGTTTAAAACTTCGATAAGTCGACGCTCATTATGAATAAGACCATAAGAAATTACGCTTCGATATGATTATTAGGTATGTCCCTGTAAAAATAAATCGACATCTTTTAATATCTAAATCTTAGTTTATGTTGTTGTCATGTTACCAAGAAATCTTTCACAAACTCTTCATGCCAAAACATTATTAATGTCTTTTGGTAATATCTTTCTATTTTTAAACACTGCGCTAAACATCAATCAATAAAAGACAAAGCGCATATCTATGAAAAATATAGTAACATTCTACTTTTACTGAAATTGATTAAAATGTACCAAAACAAGGTGTTTGAAATATTATAACAAATTATAATGAAAACTTATTTTACGTTTATGATTCTAATACCATAAATTATTTAAGAAGTTTAATTATAATAAGAAGCTTTTACATACCCTGTATCGGAGCCCTAATATCTGGGGTTCCTTACGCATCCGACGCAAATTATCGTTAGTTAAAAACATTATATCTAATGACATCATTACAATATATATGAACATAGCACACCAAACATAACACAAAAACACAGAACAACTAGAAACTGTCAGTATATTTTGTTGGCTTAAACGTGAAATAGATATTTCAAGGTAACTTTGTTATATCAAAATGCATCATCGAAATAAAATGTTAAATATATAATGCATGGTGCGTGTTAGCGCGGTGACCACAAGACTGGGCGCGATCGTGTGCATGCGACCATCACCCGTCGGTGGTGAGGGAAAACTTAGGAAAACTTAAAACCGTCGTCCATGTTGTCATTTTATTCAAACATTAGAACGATATGCCAACAGTTTGAGAGTCAATGATTGATTGAAACACTCATAATTAACAATAAATAGTTATAGATTATTTAATTGATTTAATACATAACAGAATTTTTAGTAAACATAAGTTTTTCAATGAAGTTCGTAGAATTTTCGTTATAATCGTATATATAGACAAGTTAAGGGCCTACATCAATATTATCGTATATCATCGCCGACACGTACATATTAACACAGCCAGTAGGCACAGAAAATGAAGAATTAGGGATACTTTTCCTATTTACTCAAAATCTACTAAATATATTTTAATTCTGATTTACGTGTTTCTATATATAATAGTTACTTATGTTTTTAAAGTTATTTCATTAGTTAATACGCGATAATAGACCGACAAATGAAAAAAATAAAAAATGAGAGAGGTTGTTTCGCTAAGATTTTCTATCGAGAAAACTTTTTGCAATCGCGGTGCTGAGTTTATGCGATCCTAGATCATATATTGAAAAAACATATACTTAAAAATTAGAGCTCTAGCCATTCAATCTAAAGAAACTATGAAAACTTCGTACGTAGAAAAATGCACGAAGCTATTTTGGTATCCTCTTAACGCTTTTCTAAATTTATAATTCTCGATAAATTCAGTAATTGTTGTACAACAGAATACTTTTAAAGATGACAGTACAAGACACTACAGTACAGTACAGTACAACTTTGTTCAGGTATAATACTAAGATTTTTACTTTATATGTGAACTAGCTGTTGCCCGCGGCTCCGTCTACGTGGAATTTAGAAAATTTACCCGTTTTTGCTACATTTTTCACTACTGCTTCGCTTCTACTGGTCGTAGCGTGATGCTATATAGCCTAAAGCCTTCCTCGATAAATGCCCTATTTAACACTGAACAAATTTTTCTAATTGGCCCAGTGGTTCCTGAGATTAGCGCGTTCAAACAAAGAAACAAACTCTTCAGCTTTACAATCTTAAAATATAAAATTCACGTGTCACAGTGTTAGTTACACCGTTACACCCCGAAACGGCTTGAGCGATTTTTATGAAATTTTACATGCATATTCAGTAGGTCTGAGAATCGGCCAACATCTATTTTTCAAACCCCTCCCCCCACTGACATTTGTATGGCAAAACAACGTTTGCCGGGTCAGTTAGTATTAGTATAGAGTTTACTGGATAGTAATTAGAAACTAAAGTTTTAACCGTAATTTTTACATTGAATATCGTAGAGAACAAATCAATATTTTCACCATTACATTGAAATATTCACTCCTTCAATCTATCTAAATTATAACAAGTTTCACAACTTGCAGGCGTTTCATTCTATGCAATTAAGTATAAAGGCATTCTATAAAGCCATTAAGAGGTGAGTAGGAGCGAGAAGCGAGTCTAAATCCATCGCTCTAGTAAATCTCAAAGTGGAGAGGAACTGGGTACTCGTTATGAGTTAACAACACGACATGTCTACACGCCATTACTATCTGCATATGAAAAAGAAATCGATAAAGATCGATCACTTTGACAAGATTTTTTTATTTTATTCGAAAGTTAAATGATGAATAGATTATAACTCATTGTACAATTACATTGTCTCTGTCATTGAAATATTATTTGCAATGTTTTAAAAAGCCCTTTGATAACTTAACTGTTCGTGGCACAATAGCTAAAGCCTTGGCCTTGTGATGTAGAGGCAAGAAAAATAAACGACAGATTGCTCTCATTAATATAGTTTTCTAACCAGCTTCTGTTTAAGATTATTATCACAACAAATACTAAAATTCTCATTCAAACGGAATTTTAACCTCAATCAATTCTGTGTGTTAGGCAAAAAATTGGGGAATACTTCGTAAAGGTATGTAGCCTTTACGATGTATTCCCCAAAATTCTTAACTATTAAATAAGACGACATCTAACTAAAAAAGAAATACCATATATAAAATGAAAATACACCTATTTTTTTCAAGGACATACGCGTGAAGATAATGAAGCCAATTAAATACTACAGCTATTTATAAGAAGTGAGTAAATATAGTATTTGTTTGATATAAATTATAGCAGTAGAGCTAATTACGAGCATCTCGAGACGCAGAGAAAGTAACGCAGCTCGGACAATGTAAAAAAAAATATAATGATAATTCCGTACATATTAAAAATTCCGATAGGCTACGTTGACCAAGAGAAAGAATTGGTCGTTTAAACCACCCTTAAACGGTCGTATCCAGAAACAAATCTATGATTACGGATAGAGTTTTATCCTTGTTTATAAAGGCAAAATTTCGGTTTTAGGTTTTGGTAAGACACTCTTCCCAGGAAGTAGAATTGATATGTACACCAGTTTTAAGAAGACAGTGTTATAAAATTGTAAAAGTAGTAACTATATATTTAAGCTTGTAATAGTTATAATGAACCAGTATTAGAATTTTCTCGTACACCCCCCAAAAAAAATAAGGAATAAAAACCTATAGGCAACGTTTAACGTGTTATTTATTATTCTTATTGATAATTAAGTAACGAAAATTTACACAGTAACAATTTTGGTTGGATAAAATATTAAAAAAGGTTAACGTATCTTTTAGTTCTGTACCATTAAAAGGTTGACTGGCAGAAAGTGTCTTAAACACTAAGATTGCCTATGCCTAAATTGTAATTGCATGAAGTGTGAAAAAAAATAAAATGGGCATTAAAGAGTAGATCTAACCACATCTAGTTAGCACATTTTTAGGGTTCCGTACCCAAAGGGTAAAAACGGGACCCTATTACTGAGACTTCGCTGTCCGTCCGTCCGTCCGTCCGTCCGTCCGTCCGTCCGTCTGTCACCAGGCTGTATCTCAAGAACGGTGATAGCTAGAGAGTTGAAATTTTCACAGATGATGTATTTCTATTGCCGCTATAACAACAAATACTAAAAATAAAATAAAATAAATATTTAAGGGGGGCTCCCATACAACAAACATGATTTTTTTACCGTTTCTTGCTTGATACTAATAACGTTGCCTTATGTTGCATAGATAATGATACGGAACCCTTCGTGCGCGAGTCCGATTCGCACTTGACCAATTTTTTCCATTATGAATTTGTAATTCATAAAGAAAGGGAAAACATTGTGTAATTATTTCACTATTGTGTAATGCTTATTAGTAAACTGTACTTAGAATTTTATTACGATATCACCTCCCCTACTTTTTGTCTTACGGTCTTTCATATGTATGAGTAGTCTAGTTTCGAGTTTTATTCATGGATTGAGGAATGTTTTACAAATTTTGTTACATGATTACAACAGATTGCAGCATAATAAAATCGATTTAATAAAATGATAAACATTTAAGAATAATTTAAAATTCTATGTCTAGCTTTAAAATTCTATGTCTATTAAATGACGTTAGTAGCAGGAATTAAGAAAAATTTTTTGTGTGTTGGATAGTCTACTTGAAAAAGCATATATTTATACGCTATTCATCATCACGCTACGACCAAGAACAGCAGTGTACCTACATAAAAAAAGGCCGCGAAGTTATATTTCCCCACGGATGATATCGCGGTCACATCTACCTAGAATGGTACCGTATACCTAGCATAAATATTACTATAATGATATTTACACAATACATAACAAATGTCTAAATACATGTTTAAACTCTCTACTTTAAAATTTAACTTTGTGATTCGCTATTTTAATATAGAAATTTTTCACAGTTGTCGCGTGAACATGCATTGTAATACAAAATCTTGTTTTCAGCCATTGTCGGCAATTTAATGTTTATGAGCAGTAATAAAATATCGTATAATAGCCGGATATACAATTATTACACAAAATAAAAACAGTGGTCTAGTGGTTCATATAACGGATTGCCGTTCACGAGGTCTCGGGTTCGATTCCCGGTCAGGACAAATATTTGTGTGATGTTTTTAATTGTCATGTTTGTACTGCGTCTGGGTGTTTTCTATGTATTATAAGTATGTATTTACAAAAGAAAAGTAGTTTATGTATTCTATCCGTATTCTGGTACCCATAACACAAGCATATAAAGCTTAGCTTGGGACCAGAGGACGTTGTGTGAAATGTCCATAAATATTTATTTATTTATTATAAATGGCGTCCTCCTGTTCAAAAACAAAGCGTAATATGTAATCCTTTTATCTTGAAACTTGTCTTAAAAAAACCTGGAAGTGATATGTAATTTAAAATATGTAGTTGTATACACGGACAATATATTCACAGAGACGTAAAACCTTCGTATTATAAACACACTCCCCCTTATTACAAAACGCGGCTTAACGTTAAACCCAGGTTTAACAAAATTTATTTACGAGGAATTGGATAGTTAGACCCACTCTGACACTAGTTTGGCGTCGGTTTAAGACTAAGGTCGTTGTTAGATCTAGGATTTGAGAAAAATCTGCTTGAAATGCGCAATTGAAGTGTTTAATAAGCCTGGCTTAAACTGTGGCTTAAACTTAGTCCACGTTTTGTAATAAGGCGGACTATGTTTAAAACATACAACAACACCTTTTTCTTATTAAAAAGCTTCCAGATAGAAGAAATTACTTGTGTTTATAATATTAGTAATCAAATCAGATTATAGCAGCTCCCTTTTGGTCGTAAGCCACTTGCAATTTACAACACAATGTCCTCCGCCTTCTGCATTCATTCACACCCCGCGACCATACTTAGGTCGGCGGTCCACTTAGCAGGGGAGCTTCCTACGTAAGCTATATTAGTATCTCTTTTTCCAGCCTATTAACATTCCACTGTTAGGCACCGGCCTCCTACTTTAAGCTTCTGTGAAGCGCTGACCAGGCGTGTTGGTTGATTTATTTTCAAGTTTTCTGTCTCCCACAGAACATGATATCTGTGCTCAATATACCCCCGCTGTATTTTACAGTAGCCTAGGAAGGAAAAGCGGTTGTAACACTTGTATTCTTAATCCGTCATCACACGGAAATATAACAGACTAAAACAGGAAGGAATGCGAAGTATTCTTAAATTAATATCCAAGATCAGTATGACCACAACAAACCATAACATTATTTACAGTTTTCTCGTAAATCTACATTTTGCTATGCTCAACACAAGCCCGTTAAATGCTGCTTGCAGAACTGGAGAGCATGCGAGCACAGTTATGATGATTTAATTGCGAATGATTTGCGATTATTCACAAACT
Source organism: Orgyia antiqua (assembly GCA_916999025.1). Lineage (NCBI taxonomy): Eukaryota > Metazoa > Arthropoda > Insecta > Lepidoptera > Erebidae > Orgyia > Orgyia antiqua. Next base: position 26,519,384 of record OU779868.1, read on the forward strand.
CGCTGTTTTAGCATGAGATATTTATAATTTTGTCTTGTTCATTCATGCAATGGACTAATAAAACTATCTATCATAAGTGACTTTGTTCGCCTAAGCCCCAATTTCATATTAAAGCTCTCACATAACTTATATCGCACTCAAAAAAAAAATTACTTCCTAATGAAAATTGAAAAACGTATCAGACCGCTCACTACTCCCTAAGAATAATACGCCACAAATATTATCGTGATCTGCTTGATCAACCGTTTGCTAGACATTTTTACTGAAATTACGCTATATGGAATATGGAAATTAATACTCGCAAAAATTAACACGTTGGGTCTGACTGTGGATTTGTAATGAAAGGTTTTGATCGCGAAATGGTGACAAAATCCAAGCACGTCGTGTTTTTGCATTTTTGTATTCGACAAAAAACAAGGTCTATTTTATAAAAATTCATAAAACAGACAACAATGTAACGGAGATAACATCAGCTAGTACGGGGTCTGTTACGCCACATATCGTCTGCTTATACGAACGTATAAGCGTACATTGCTTAGCTAATTATTAGTCAATTAAACAACGGTATATAATATGGTGTAGGAAATTACGAAAACTGGAAAGATAAGTTTAGTGTTATCTTTACTTTTTTTTTTTGACATTTTACACAACGTCCTCTGGTCCCAAGCTAAGCTTATTATGCTTGTGTTATGGGTACCAGAATACGGATATAATACATAAACTACTTTTCTTTTGTAAATACATACTTATAATACATAGTAAACACCCAGACGCAGTACAAACATTTGTATGATAATTAAAAACATCACACAAATGATTGTTCTGACCGGGAATCGAACCCGAGACCTCATGATCAGCAGTCCGTTATATAAACCACTCCACCACGAGGCCCGTCGAATTTATAAAACAAAGTGGTTATTTTTGTAAACTTATATTTCCAAATTTTACATTAAGTCGTTGTAACAATCAATCTATAATATTTTCATTAAAAAAATCTGCTGATAAGATTCCTTCCTTCAGCCCATTAACGTCCTACTGTCGAGCGCGGGCCTCCTCCACTTTATTAGTAGTTTTTCGAAAATCACTTCTACTAACGCATTTTTTAAAAACGGCAACACATACATGCCATTCTACCACAATCCATAGATAAAAGAGACCGGTAACTTCATTGTCATTGAACGACCATTATGAACTCATATAGCAGACTACGGACATTTGATTTAAATGACAATGGCATTGCAGTTGCATCGTGTCGGTATGGCGATAGTTTAAAAATAGCCGACTTGAGGCCCAGGCATGTTGGCAAAGAATTTATTTTCAAGTATTCCGTCTCTCACATAAGATATATGTACATAATAAATAAATAAATAAATAAATATTCAGGACATTTCACACAACGTCCTCTGGTCCCAAAGTAAGCTATATTTCTATGCTTGTATCATGGGTACCAGAATACGGATAGACTACATATACTACTTTTCTTTTGTAAATACATACTTATAATACATAGAAAACACCCAGACGCAGTACAAACATTTGTATGACATTTATGGATATCACACAAATGATTGTCCCAAGCGGGAATCGAACCCGCGACCTCGTGATCGGCAGTCCATTACATAAACCACTCCACCACGAAGCCCGTCAATATCCATTAGCTGGCTTTTACAGCAGCCTGAGATAAGGAAAAGGGGTGTACACTTGTTTTCTTAATGGGTCAGTTTGTCGGTCGGTCGGTCAAGTGGTCGGTCGTTCAGATAAGTTTACCTAATGCTAAAATAAAAGCGCGCTATGCAGGCGGTGCTGCCTCGTAGTCAGATGTCTAGGTCTTAAGCTATAAGGCCAAGAGACCAGGCTGTAAACATCTTGACAAATATGTGAATGATCTACGATTTTGTATTCATGAAATTGAATGAATTAATGACGAAACAAACTAATGTTTTAAGTAGGTACAGCCATTTTTGCGCAACAAAGATACAAATTCGCGATAACCTCAAAATCCATCCGCATAGAAGAATATGTAATATTTATTATAATCAGAGGAAAACTGTATTAAAATTTTAATGAGATATTATTACTTGTGAGCAAATATTGTAATTTTTAAGACTCATATCATTAGGGTTCCGTACCCAAAGGGTAAAAACGGGACCTGTCCGTCCGTCCGTCCGTCCGTCCGTCTGTCACCAGGCTGTATCTCAAGAACGGTGATAGCTAGACATTTGAAATTTTCACAGATGATGTATTTCTATTGCCGCTATAACAACAAATACTAAAAATAAAATAAAATAAATATTTAAGGGGGGCTCCCATACAACAAACATGATTTTTTTTACCGTTTCTTGCTCGATACTAATAACGTTGCCTTATGTTGCATAGATTTTTTTTTTGTCTGATATTATGAAAAATCTGTGCAAATGTGTGTGGAGTAAGGATCTATGTGTGTTATAACTATGACGTAAGTCTAACAATTACGTTTGTTATTAGATAATTTAAAATACTTAAATATTTAGATACAAGGGCATCACGACACGTACAGAGGTATATGTACGTACAGTATGAAGGAAAAGAGACTGACAGATGTATGGAAAGGCATCAAAAGCCGACTCATAAGTAGGTACACGTAAGGTTTCTCGTAAGAAAACCGTTAATCCTTCGATTGATGGATAACTTAAACTCTAGGAAGAAAAAACTGCAATAACTTCATTAAAATCAACCGTTTTTAGAGATCTTTCAAAAAGATCAAGGGCGTAGCACTTACAAACGTCGCGTCGTATGACCAGATGTAAGAGGGTGAATAAACCCAAGGAAGAGTGTTTAGATCGTAGCAAATGGCGCCTTATAGTCTCTGCCTAACCTCATAGAAAATAGGTGTGACGGTATCATTATTATGATTTTGAAAACCTTGCAAAATTAGCTCGAATTAGCTTGGAATGATAAGACTTTATTATGCTTCTGTTACTTAAACCACTTTATTACTTGAGTAAAATAGTAATAAAAATACAATACATAATTCAAAGCTTATAAACCAAAAAATTTACATGAAAGAACATTGACACATAACAGTTGTAACATTGTAGTAGAAAAAAATTACATTATATCATGTAAATTATAAATGTTTTTAAGTTATACAATAATATACGAGAAATTGCTTAAAGAACTGCGTATGCGCATCGGTATGCGATATTCCTTTCACGGTAAACCATTGGAGTTTTTTTCGTTTGTCAATCATTGCAACTCTATCATGCGTAAACAATTAACGGAATGACAACATTAAAGCGATTATTGAGGGATTAATTGTACAGTAGAACTTATAATTTCGTATGTTCTGGAGTTTTTTTTAATGATTGCGTTACGATGTTCCTTCATTGGTTAAGTGTCATCGTTGCAATCGTTATCCTCTTACTGGAATGTTATGAAATTAAGATCTAATTGCGTGCTATCTGCTAAATTCCGGTAATTTGAGAGTTGGAAAATATTAATTTAATTTTAAAGTATCATCTTAGAAACAATACGAACATAATAGAAAATTGGAGATTATAAGCTAAACTAGGCCAAGTAGGAGTTAGGCTCGAGCACGAAAAATTTCGTACCATTATCATCATCCTCCCGCCCTTATCCCATTATTTGGGGTTGGAGCAACATATCTTTTTCTGCCATAGTCTTCTATTATTGTCTGTGTCAACTCCTCTTTCTTTCATGTCCTCTTTCACAGACCATACATCTTTCCTTAGGTCTTCCTCTAGACATTTTTCCTTCCACATTTATACTCAGAACTCTCCATTACTTTCCTCTCGTCTCATAACATGCCCATACCAGGACATCCGCTCATTCTTCAATTTTTCAGTCACTGGCATCTCTTTCAGACTTCCTCTAATATATTCATTCCTTATTTTATCCATTCGCGTGACGCCACACATCCATCTCGACATTCGCATCTCCGCAACGTGCATTCGCATTTCGTACCATTATCATCGCTATAATATCATAAAGCGTATTATCAAGTTAAACTGAAAACGTTTGCTATTTTAAAATTCTAACTCACATACATATTCTAGGAATGGCTAGAATCAGTGAGTTGAAATTTCAGTTTGATTCAATGATACGCTAACGACCATATTCAATAGTCATTAAATATTCATGTACATTTCAAACAACGTCCTCTGGTTCCAAGTTAGCTTATATGCTTTTATTTTGTAAATATCTACTTCCTTAAAATTTATAAATGCGAAATCCGGATTATGACGCAATAATAATTTTGACGAGCTTAAGTGTTAATGTGTGGAACGAAACGATAGCGCGATTTAAAAAACGTACAACGCCATCTATTGAGCAAAAGAGTAAACTTCTGTTTGTTAAGAATTGATTTCTAAATTTCACGCGTACGAAGTCGCGGGCAACAGCTACTATATTATAATACATAGAAAACACCCAGACGCAATACAAAGCATTTGTATGAAAATTAAATAAATATCACACAAATGATTGTCCCGTCCTCAATATACGATTTGAGACAAATTGTAATCCTCATTTATAAGCAAGTTATTTGTATATCCTGTCAAATTTTCAATTATAAATGTTGCCATCAGTTAATTATAGAAATGCAAGTGAAGACAAAAGTTAAAATTTTTCTGTCTTTAGTTCCAACTTCTTAAAGATCGATAGAACATTGAAAATGACCGCTAGGCGACATGGTTATGGCATTACAACCATATACATAATACATGGTGCGTCCAAATCATAGTAAACCAGCTTTTTTTATAAATTACAGTAGCTGGTTTTAGTAGAAAGTTGTAAAAATTAATGCTAATTGTAACTTACTGATGCAGATATAGTAATAAAACATGACACGTGATTGATTCTCATTATGTTAATATTACAAGAACACTTTCAGGTACAATGTTGTCTTACATTTTATTGTGTATTTTTGCTACATCATTTCGCAGTAGTAATTACATACTAATCTCTATAAATATAATGAATCATAATTATTATAAAAACGTGAATATGTGCGTAGCAATGAATAGGTTAATTAATATCTATTGCAATGATTGATGATTGTAAAACTTAGTCTAGGAGTGTTTTGCATGGGGAACGCATTTACGCATTTCGCCCGTTAGGGTGCGAGGGCAACCTTCGGGCTTCGAGTGAGATTCACGGCTTCAACGAACCGGAATACCCACTAAATCCCAAGATGTTCTGCCTTTCCCTTACCGGGCCATGGTATAGAACCATGAGGAAGGCCATGACCTGGCAAAACGGTGTACTCGGGGCCGGACTCAGGTTGGATTTTTACTATTATAAAAACATTTGCATTGCGATAGGTCTTGTGGTCAAGTAGTTCATGCAACGGACTGCCGTTCACTCGATTCCCGTCCGGGACAATTATTTGTGTGATAATCATAAATGTCAAACAAATGTTTATACTGCGTCTGGTTGTTTACTAGATATTATAAGTACGTATTTACAAAGGAAAAACCGTATTATGTAGTCTATGCGTATTTTGGTACCCATAACACAAGCATACAAGCTTAGCTTGGGACCAGAGGACGTTATGTTTTCACATAACGTCCTCTGGTCCCAAGTTATATTTATATTTATATAAGTTATATTTATCGGCGGCGGCCTTATAATTTTAATGGAGCAAACATATTAATATATTTTGTACAACGAAATGGACAATTAATGAAAATACACCATAGTTGTTTTTATTTTTAGTTAAGTTCTGTTGTCCGTGTAGAATTGGTACCATTACTTCTTTATTAAAATTGTACACGAACAGTTCCGTGGGTAGCTGATTTTCTACAAATTAATTAATTGCAACAAATAATAAAAGTTATAGATACAAGTAGAGCGCAATACGCATATAGCGTGTTAACCGTTATTTATCATTTGTGTTCATCATGTAAACTGTTGACAATATACTGACAATACATTCAGACGCTAATTTTTATTATATTACCATGGTAGTGACTAATTGACTCCTATTTTACTAATGCTTTGTTTTTATTTTGTTTCGTGTTCTTTTATTTTATTTTTATATGTGTAATAAACTTATGCCATCCTTGTAGTCTGTGACGTCACTAAGCGGCCCAGCGGAAGACCAGCGCTGGTTCTAACCAGCATTATGCTGAGCTGTGGCCGTTTAGTGATGGAGCAATACACTTAATTTTTTTATTATGTAATTGCATGTAATTATTTTTATTATGTTTTTTTTCTGTTAATATATTAATATTTTTTATTTATTTTTACTCTTTTTGTGTGTATTGTCTTATCGCTAATAAATTTCTTTTCTTTCTTTCTTTTCTTTCTAATTTAAAACAACGGTAATTTTTATCACGCTTTAGTTCAGAACGTAAGCGAATTTTTACGCGTGAATTTTAGAAAATTTTCCTCGTTTTTGCATTTTTCACTGATGCTTCGCTCCTATTAGTCGCAGCGTGATGTTATATAGCCTATAGCCTTCCTCGATAAATGTAATATGAAAGAATTTTTCACCATCGGACCAGTAGTTCCTGAGATTAGCGCGTTCAAATAAACAAACTCTTCAGATTTATAATATTTGTATGGAAATAGATGTACCGAAGACGTAACGAAAACTTGGAAATAATAAAAAGATACTCAGGATTTTTAAGCGTGTTTTTAAGTTTTTAAAGTAAACAAATTATATTAATATCATTTTTAATTAAAAAATTTTCTGTTTGTCACTTTGCAGTGAAATCCAATAAACGCTAAAGTAGAGCGATTCCCTCCAGCTTATTTTTAAATTTTCCATGCTTCACAGAGGATGTTATCTGTATACAATATTCCCTAGCTGGATTTTACAGCACCTCAGGGAGGGAAGGGTGGCGACACTTGTATTCTTAATCCGTCATCACAAAATCTTTAATTTAACATCAGAAAACTTTCTTATAATTTATGAGATAAAGGCTAACCTAAGCTATATAGAGATAAAGGCTAGCTAAGACTAAGGTGACTGATAAATGATGATATTATTTTTCACACGCTTAGATTAGTACGGAATGTATGTATCAATATATTAATCTATATAACGGAATCTTTGAAAGTAATTTTCACCCACTTGCAGTTTTCAAATCGATATGAAATTTTGCACACATATTAAGTACCGATGACAGTGTAATAATTAAAAAAATATTCAGGATTTTTAAGCGTGTTTTTTTTAGTTTTTGAACTAAGTAGGTTATTAAACACGCTGTAAAGAACGCTAACTGATCGATTGATGGAGTTGGTGCAAACCGCTCAATAGATGGCGTTGTACGAAAAAACATCGCACGATGTTAAAACTCGCATTGAGATGATTGTAGTGGAGAATTTGGTAAACATTTGCCTGAACCATAATAGCTCAGTTGGGAGAGCGACGGAACGGCATTCCGAGGTCGCGGGTTCAAGTCCCGCTAATGGTTATCATTTTTTCCATTATAATTTAGTTTGTTTGGTAAAAAGTAGGGGTGGGTCGTTAACAGATTTTCCCTTAACGAAACGTTAACGTTAATTGGAGTTCGTCAACTAGTTGACCAACTAGTTAATTTCAGCAACAAGTTTGCTCGTAAAAAAAAAAAAAAAAAACCACCAAGCCACGCTGACCAGACGTGTTGGCACCGGGTTTGTTTTTCCTTACCTGGTTTTTACAAAACCCTGGTAAAGAAATGGGGTGGTGACACCAGTATTTCGAGTTTTCCGTCTATCACAGTTGATGTTATCTGTGTAGGTACCATATTCCTTTGCTGGTTTTCACAAAACCCTGGTGAGGAAATGGGGTGGTGACACCAGTATTCCAGTATTTCGAGATTTCCGTCTTTCACAGTTGATGTTATCTGTGTAGGTACAATATTCCTTAGCTGGTTTTTACAAAACCCTGGTGAGGAAATGGGGTGGTGACACCAGTATTCCAGTATTTCAAGTTTTCCGTCTTTCACAGTTGATGTTATCTGTGTAGGTACAATATTCCTTAACTGGTTTTTACAAAACCCTGGTGAGGAAATGGGGTGGTGACACTAGAATTCCAGTATTTCGAGTTTTCCGTTTTTCACAGTTGATGTTATCTGTGTAGGTACAATATTCCTTAGCTGGTTTTTACAAAACCCTGGTAAGGAAATGGGGTGGTGACACCAGTATTCCAGTATTTCGATTTTTCCGTCTTTCACAGTTGATGTTATCAGTGTAGGTACAATATTCTTTAGCTGGTTTTTACAAAACCCTGGTGAGGAAATGGGGTGGTGACACCAGTATTCCAGTATTTCGAGATTTCCGTCTTTCACAGTTGATGTTATCTATGTAGGTACAATATTCCTCAGCTGGTTTTTACAAAACCCTGGTGAGGAAATGGGGTGGTGACACCAGTATTCCAGTATTTCAAGTTTTCCGTTTTTCACAGTTGATGTTATCTGTGTAAAATATTCCTTAGCTGGTTTTTACAAAACCCTGGGAAGGAAATGGGGTGGTGACACCAGTATTCTTAATCCGTCACCACACGGAGGGCTGTCAGGACTGTCTCGTTTTTAAGTTTTCCGTCTTTCACCTTTCACAGAAGATGTTATCTGTGTGCAATATTCCTAAGCTAACTTTTATAGCATCCTTGGGAGAAATGGGGTGGTGACACTTGTAATCTCAATGCGTCACCACACGGAGGAACAGTGATTCATAACATTATTATTTAGGAAAATATCTCTTAACTAAGTAATTTTAAAGTTCACTATTGTACCTATATCATAACAGTCGCTTACGATCTTTCGTTTTAAGAAGTATAATTTCTTTGAGAAAACATTGACAAGAAACGAACATTGAAAAAATTTAAACATTGAAAAAAACTGAACATTGAATTCAATGTTTAACTCTTAAACATTAAAAGAAACGACCATTGAAAAAAATTTAACATTGAAAAAAACTGAACATTGAAATCAATGTTTAACTCATAAACATTGAAAAAAACGAACATTGAAAAAAACTGAACATTGAATTCAATGACATCATTAAATTCAACTAGTTGATTCCGAAACGGTTAACCATTGAAACGTTGACGAGAGGTCAACTAGTTGATCAACTAGTTCGTTAATTCAATGCTCATCGCTAGTAAAAAGCATAGCGAGTCAATCGCAAAATATTAATAAATTAAGTAGGTTAATTAACTTGTGTGGAAAATACATTTAATTTATCCGTATTCTGGTTCCCATAACACAAGCATATAAGCTTAGCTTGGGACCAGAGGACGTTGTGTGAAATGTCCTTGAATATTTATTTATTTATTTTAACCTAAACCGATGTTACGTTAAAAAGTAATAGAGCTATGAGGACGAAATAATGTGTTAATAATGTAAAAAATACTAACGCCCTTTGTTAAATTACAATGTTACGTTAAACGTTGCAAGTTATTAAATAATGGGGACTGTAATTTTAACAATTATATTTTGTAATGAATTTCGCACACTTATAATTCCATTGAATAAGTGTGCGTAAGAGATTTTTGGTCTTATTCATAATGACTTATCGGAGGTTTAAACGGAGATTTTATGGAAGAAATAATAAACGTTTTAGCGTTAAAAGACCATTATGAATAACAAGTTTTGACAATTTTCGCGAACCTATTTTAGGAACTTTTAAACCTCCGATAAGTCATTATGAATAAGACCATATATGTGTAATTTTTATGGTACCTAAAGCAAAAATAGGACCTGATTATTGAAACTTCGATGTCCGTCTCTGTCCGTTTGTCTGTCACCAGGCTGTATCGAAACTTTGGCAGATCATGTATATTTACAATCAAACCTAAAATAAAAACTGAAATATACTAAAATCGATACTGAAATCGACACTGATATTTATAACTGTCATACAAATGTTTGTACTGCGTCTGGGTGTTTACTGTGTATTATAAGTATGTATTTACAAAAGAAAAGTAGTTTATGTATTATATCCGTATTCTGGTACCTATAACACAAGCTTATAAGCTTAGCTTGGGACCAGAGGACGTTGTGTAAAATGTCCGTGAATGTTTATTTAAAAAAAATATATAGGCAAGTACTATTAATTACGACTGTACAGTGTACATATAAAACAGTACTCCGTGTGGTGACGGTTTAAGAATACAAGTGTCACCACCCCATCTCCTCCCAAGGGTGCTGTACAAGTCAGTTAAGGGATATTGCACACAAATAACATCATCTGTGAGAGACGGAAAACTCGAAAACAAACCCTTTGCCAATACGCCTGGTCAGCGCGACACAGTAGACCATAATCCTCTCAGAGTGGAGGAGGCCCGTGCCCAATAGTGGGACTTAAATGGACTGGAGAGGAGAGGATATAAAACAATACCTGCATATCATCATCAACGGTGGAATCAAATGTCTCCCTGAGTCTTGCCTCGCCTCGTACATCCGCTTTAGCAGTCAACTGCTTCTCACGTAACGATGTACGACGAACTGATCTCACACTGTGTAAAAGAATAATTATAATTAGTTTTGTAGTTATTTTCAGGAAAAAACCGGCCAAATATGAGATGGACCCGCGAAGAGTTTCTACACTATTATCCTCATAATACAATTCCGTATCATTCAGTTTAAATTGACGATACGTCGAAAGGTATCCTCAAGTCATTCTGAAAACATTAACGGTCTTATTCATAATGACTTATCGGAGGTTTAAACGGAGATTTTATCGGAGAGATAATAAACGTTTTAGCGTAAAAAGACTATTATGAATAACAAGTTTTGACAATTTTCGCAATCCTATTTTAGCGAACTTTGAAACCTCTGATAAGTCAATATGAATTTGACCATTATTGTATAGGAGCACCCTTAAATATTATACTATCTGTTGCCCGCGACTTCATACGCTTGGAATTTAGAAAACTTTCTCTCAATTTATCATCCCACGGGAACCTTGCATTCTTTCGGGATAAAAAGTAGCCTATGTGTTAAAAAGCTACATTATTGTAAAGTTTCATTAAAATCCATTCAGTAGTTTTTGCGTGAAAAAGTAGTAAACATCGAAACATCCATACCTACTACAAACTTGCATATTTATAAATATTATTAGTCCTGTTACAGCTGCAACAGAAATACGTTATCTGGCTAGCTATCACTGTTCGTGAGATACAGCCTGGTAATGAAAGTACCGACGTAAATAACAATAACGCCTTTATACTTAGGGCTTCATTGGCCCTTACTGTAAAAAAGCTGAATTTTATGTATTTTTAACACCCTTGCTCGTAAAGTTGATGTAATTCCACCGGTTTTAATTATGTAAAGCGGCTCATAACAAACGCGTGTGTTATCAAATCAAATAGTTAAGTTATAGTCCATACAAATTTCATAACAGTATTATTTGCCATTTCAAATATTGAACTGATCTCCGCCGCACGACTCGAGCAGCGCACTGTTGCTATTCAAATTTCGAACAGATCACAGATTGAGTTTATTTAAAATAAAATAAAAACAGTTTATTCGGTAAACTTGGCTGCATGCTCTAGCGTCTTTGCCAACATTTTTACGCAGCCACGACAGAAAGTAATCCTCGCGCCATTTTTCTCAAATTTTCTTTTCTTTGTACTTTGAACAAAATATAAAATGTTTTTTTTTTCTGTTTCCTCGCAAATGTGTTAAAAAACGTCGTACGATATACGTGCGTATTGGTTATAACATGCTCGGCTCAATTACGCCCTCGCCTTCGGCTCCGGCTGAAATTCCGCCTCGCATGTTATAACCATCACACATACACACACAACACCATAACACACTAATATCGTAATGTACTATTATTACACTCTACAAAATATTAATCGATTAACAAATTGTAATCACTACCAAATATTCAAAAATTTTTATCAAAAAGCCTATGTCCATTTTCAGACTTTAGGCAATGCGTTTATCAAATAAGATCAGATAGGTATACACATCAGGAATATTATTTATTTTAAGTTAACACTTCTCTACACAAATAATGTACAAAGGCGAACTTAATGGCGGAGGCATTCTCTTCCTGACAGTAAACCTTAGGTGGCACAGAAAGAGGAAGGAATACATCACTTTTAACGATAATACAGCTTATTGTCTGATAAGTTAAAGTTTTAGATTTTATTAAGTAATTCCTGGTAGAGTACAATAAAGAGTAATTCATTCATTCATACATACCGGCTAGTACTGGCTGTAGATGACGACCGTCTCGCAGTTCTAAGTCTGTCAGCGGCCGCGTGTCGTCGTAACTCTTCCTGATCAGCTGCCAGACGCAGTATACGAGCTCGTAGTTCACCTTCCTCGCATATATCTAGATAAGTAACAATAATTATTAAAATATTTTTAACACCCTTGCTCGTAAAGCTGATGTAATTCCACCGGTTTTAAATATGTAAAGCGGGTCATAAAAACGCGTGTGTTACCAAAGCAAATAGTTAAGTTATAGTCCATACAAATTTCATAACAGTATAATTTGCCATTTCAAATATGGAACTGATCGCCGCCGCACGACTCGAGCAGCGCGCTGTTGCTATTCAAATTTCGAACTAATCACCGCGTGGCGCCAGTCAGTAGGCAGCGCTAGCGCGCTGTTAAAATGGCGGGAAAGCAACAGTGTGCATTCACAGATTGAGTTTATTTAAATGTTTTTTTCTGTTTCCTCGTAAATGTGTTAAAAAACGTCGTACGATATACGTGCGTATTGGTTATAACATGCTCGGCTCAATTACGCCCTCGCCTTCGGCTCCGGCTGAAATTCCGCCTCGCTTGTTATAACCATCTTAACGCACTAATATCGTAATGTACTATTAACAGACTGACACACAGACAGACGGATCGAAGTGATTCCGGGTTTTTTTTTGTACGAAACTCTGAAAGTGATATTATAAGAGCTCGGTGGTGCTGTTAGTATGATGGACTGCCATAAACAGAGTCGCAGGTTCGATCTCCGCATAGTATAAGTATTTGTGATATATTTGTATTTGATACATACATATCTGTACTGCGTCTGGGTGTTTTCTATGTATTACAATATTAATTTACGTAATAAAATTGCAATATTCTCTCTCTCTCTCCAGCTCATTTACGTCCCACTGTTGGGCACGGGCCTCCTCCACTTTGTGAGGGATTATGGTCTACTGTACTGCGCTGACCAGGCGTGTTGGCACAGGGTTTATTATCGACTTTTCCGTCTCGCACAGCTGTTATCCGTGTGCAATATCCCTTAGCTGACTTTTACAGCACCCTTGGGAGGAGATGGGGTGGTGACACTTGTATTCTTAATCCGTCACCACACTGAGATGCAATATTCAGTATATCCGTATTCTGGGTTTTTGTATTTCTTATAATACATCCATCAGCCTTACTCCGCCCACTGCTGCATATAGGCCTCCCTTCATAGAACGCCACACCTCGCGATCCTGCGCTAAGTGCATCCACCGCCCCGGGGCACATTCAACGATATAGTCAGTCCACCTTATTGGGGGCCGCCTCATTATTGTTATAACATCAACTAAAACATTGTCTGTGAAAATTTAAACTTCCTTGCCATCACAATAGCCTGGTGAAGATGGACAGGTAGCAAAGTCTCCGTAATAGTCTCATTTTACCTTATGGTACATAAATCTAAGGATCATGGTAATACCTGAGTGACTACCATGACCCGGCCAATGGGCGAGGAGGAACACCGTGGGGATTAGTGGGTAGTTCAGGTCCGTTTCTGACCCGGGAGTCCCACACAAAGTGCGTAAATGCATTCCCCGCGTAAAAAAAAAACGTTAATCTAAGGATATCCAAAGTAATAAAAATATAATACAATATTTTACCTGCCGGTGTTTCATCATGTTTGTTTCTTACATTGAGATCAGCTCCATATTGTACTAATAACTCCAGCACTTCTAGCTACAACAAAATTAATAATTACTAAAAAACATTTTTTTTTTTCTCTTTCAGGTGATGAAGGGAAACGCGTTATGTGTTGACGAATTAAAAACAATTTGATTGTCACCATCCCATTTTCTTTTGTAACAGCAAGTTAAGGGATGTCACATTTAGCTTCCAACTTCTGTGAGAGACGGAAACCTTTACCAAAACGCCACGTGGGTGAACATCGGTTTTAATACATTACATCTATCTATAATAATATTATAAAGCTGAAGAGTTTGTTTGTTTGTTTGAACACGCTAATCTTAGGAACTACTGGTCCGATTTAAAAAATTCTTTCTGTGGTGGATAGTACATTTATCGAGGAAGGCTATAGGTTATATAACATCACGCTATGACCAATACGAGCGCAGCATCAGTGAAAAACATTGCATAATCGCGGAAATTTATTTAAATTCCACGCATACGAACTGGTAGGCAACAGCTAGTAGGCTAATATATTGATAGACAGGTACCGAGCTAATAAAAATGTGTATAATAATATCATATTATATTACCTTCACAGCTGAGAAAAATATACTCACATGTCCCCAACAAGCGGCCGCATGTACTGGTTGCCACATATCATGGTCCACAACATCCGAGGAAGCCCGATGTTCTAACAAATATTCAACCACTTTGATATAACCATTTGCTGATGCTATATGTAACTGAAAATAAACATTATTTTGTTACTAATATATTTAACAGAAACTCTCTCTCTCTCTGGGCAAAAACCCTTCGGAAGTGGAGAAGGCTTGTGTCCAACATTGAGACTTTATTGAGCTGGAGAGAGAATAACTAACCTAGTTAAAAGCTATTCTCTAAGCTACCGAGTATAACATTCTTTGACATTTGCGCAACTTAAGACGGGACGGTACCAAATTATGCTCCATACAAAAGTATGGGTATCGTACTTCCGTTTTTTCTTCGCAAAAGTTAAACCGATTTTAATAGTTTTTGCGTTATATTATAGATAAAGAGTATATCTATGCTTCTATCACTTCTATAATATAACGCAAAAACTATTAAAATCGGTTTAACTTTCGCAAAAAAAAACGGAAGTACGAAACGTCTTTTTTCAAAGAATTTGTAGGTAAAATCCGCTTCATCTATATTTTCAGCGCGGCGCTCGGAAATAGGGATAGCAATACCTAAGGCAAATACCTAAATGAGGAGTACAGTACCCTCTTAATAATTCAAATAAAACCAATTTCTACGGATTTAGAGGCGTTTTGTTTTAAATTTTACTCCGACGACGCGACGTTTCGAAAACTTTGCAGTCACTCGTGTGGGGACGGGACCAAAGTTGCGCTAAAATATAAAGTTGTTTTATCTTTAGAACATAATTAAACTATTAAGTTAAAATTTTTATCTAGGTGTTAATAATCATTTACGTAATTTTGCTATTATAAATAAATAAATAAATATTCATGGGCATTTCACACAACGTCCTCTGGTCCCAAGCTAAGCTTATATGCTTGTGTTATGGGTACCAGAATACGGATAGAATACATAAACTACTTTTCTTTTGTAAATACATACTTATAATACATAGTAAACACCCAGACGCAGGACAAACATTTGTATGACAATTATAAATATCACACAAATGATTGTCCCGAGCGGGAATCGAACCCGCGACCTCTTGATTGGCAGTCCGTTACTTAAACCACTCAACCATGAGGCTCGTCATTTTTTTTATTTATAATTAAAATAAAATAAAATAAATTTTATTAATTTATTAGTTTACAATATTACAATATAGCCTATAATATTTCATAAACAGCAAGGGCTTACTGTAATAATTACAACAATATATTAAATAATGTAACACATCTTTTTAATTTCAACAAAAATGTTTTTGTTTATTCAACAAGTATTATATTTTCACGGTTGTAACTCACCAAATAAGCAGATTAATATTTATGAATATTATGACGTAAATTGTTACGTATTTTATTAGAATATATAATAAGAAAAATATAGCAGAAAATAAAAAAACAAGAGTAATTTATTAACAGCTTAAATTCATGTTCGGGTTAGACAATACTTAAATGGGTTCCCAAACTTAGCGAATGCTTATATTATAATCACAGATACCAGATAGCTTGGCTAGATCGTACTTCATGGTTTAATATATTATGGTATTCACAATTCAAGTGGCAGACTACGTACTCGTACAATAACACAAGCTCCCCACCTTCTTTATCTGTCTGTTAGCAATAAACTTAAAAACTATTGAATTATTTTTTATGCACTATTCACACTAGAATGTGGTTGGTGGTTCGTGGGGTCGAAATATATTTGGTATTAATTGATTAAAACACAATTAAAATGACAGAAAATGTCGCGTAAACCGTTGCCGAGCTTTTATAGACTTAACTATGCCCAGACCAGTGTATAAGTAGGTAGTATGTTATACCTACATTAAAATTGTAGCTGTCTCCGCAAACAATATGTACTATACATTTTATAAATACTCACTAGTGTTGCACCTTGATTATCTCTGGGCTCATCTAAATCCATTCCTTCTTTAACCAAATCAGCGACATCCCTCAACATTTTCATTTCAGTCGACGCCCTTGTATCATCTATTAACCTTTGTGTGACACCCCTAGCTGCCATTTCACTCTCTATCGCATCTAAAGTTCGTTCTTCTTCACAGATATCATAAGGCATGTTCCCATCACCATTAACAGCTAGTAAATTGGCTCCTCTTTGTATTAATACTCGGACTAGATTAAGGTTGCCACAAGTAGCTGCTGCATGTAGGGGTGTCCATTTTTCACTGTCTTCGGCATTCACATTAGCACCATGGTCGAGTAATAATCGCATCATCGCTTCGTTATTGTCTATGCAACATTGGTGTAATGCGGTTAAGCCGTCTTCGTTGGTAGCATCAGGTGTGACACCCTTGGATAGTAACCTTCGAACTGTAATAGAAATAAAAGGGTTCGATTAACTAAAGAATTGTATTTATTTACTATTTATATTTACGATTCATTTTATACAACGTTAAATCACAAATCGCGTTCAATATAAAGACCATTACGACAGTTGATCGCCCTGGGTATGCGATCTATGGGGTGATCTGTGCACAAAATATTCGCAAAAGAATTCTTGTACCAATTATAATAAACCACTCCCTTCGAAGCCGGGTTGATCGAATCTTACAAATATTTGTGACTACAATTAGAGGGTCTAAAAACAGTATCCGGTTTGTTTTTGATGGCCCCTATGGCCCATCAGGATTACGCCCACGGGAATTTGTGGGACACAGTTATACATAGAAAATACCCAAATATCTATGTTTAACACACAGATACTGTTCTAAGTGGGAATGCTCTCACAGGAAGCACAAGCTCGCCAAACATAAAAAAAATCGAATCTAACACTTTACATTCTTAAATTGAATGTCACAAAATTAGCAGTAATACATACAAATACAAAATAATTTGCTAAGTTCAAAAACAAAAAAAAAACACGCTTGAAAATGGTAATCATTATTCTACATTGTAGCATTGTCATCGGTCCTTAATATTCATGGACATTTCACACAACGTCCTCTGGTCCCAAGCTAAGCTTATATGTTTGTGTTATATGTGTGCAGAATTTGATATTAATCCGACTACTGCAAGCGGGTGAAAATTACTTTCAAGGATTCCCTTAAATAGATTAATACATTGATAGATAAGTACCGAGCTAGTGAAAAAGTTTTAAAATCATAATGTTTTAGTAGCAAGAAACTAAATTGCTTAGATTGAACTTGTAAAGTAATTAATAAAACATACATAATTAACAAGTGAAATTATAATAACATAGAAAGTTACAAGGCATGTAATCAAATACGTAATTACGTTTCAGTAAATGTGTTCATACTCATTTACCAAAATTTATTAGGTAGAGTCAAGAACTCTCTAATTGTTTTTTTTTTTTATAGTTGGGGTTGGCAAATGACTAATATATATTGTTATAAGTCTTTAAGGGCCTACATCAATATTATCGTCGTCATGTACATATTAACACAGCTAGTAGGTATAGAAAATGAAGAATTAGGGATATTTTTTTTGTTTACTCAAAATCTACTAAATATATTTTAATTCTGATTTACGTGTTTCTATATATAATAGCTACTTATGTTTTTAAAGTTATTTCATTAGTTAAGACGCGATAATAGACCGACAAATGAAAAAAATAAAAAATGAGAGAGGTTGTTTCGCTAAGATTTTCTATCGAGAAAACTTTTTTCAATCGTGTTTCTGAATTTATGCGATCCTAGATCAAATATTGAAATAAAATTGGTCAAGTGCGAGTCGGACTCGCGCACGAAGGTTTCCGTACCATTATCTATGCAACATAAGGCAACGTTATTAGTATCGAGCAAGAAACGGTAAAAAAATCATGTTTGTTGTATGGGAGCCCCCCTTAAATATTTATTTTATTTTATTTTTAGTATTTGTTGTTATAGCGGCAATAGAAATTCATCATCTGTGAAAATTTCAACTGTCTAGCTATCACCGTTCTTGAGATACAGCCTGGTGACAGACATACGGACGGACGGACGGACGGACGGACAGCGAAGTCTCAGTAATAGGGTCCCGTTTTTACCCTTTGGGTACGGAACCCTAAAAGCATATACTTAAAAATTAGAGCTCTAGCCATTCAATCCAAAGAAACAATGAAAACTTCGTACGTAGAAAAACGCACGAAGCTATTTTGGTATCCTCTTAAGTATTTAACCTAACAAGAGTGGACAGACGCTCTTTTATTCGTAAAATATACTGGTAAGGAAGATGCCGGGGTAACTAACACAAATACATTAACGTAAATTCATCACGTCGCTACATACGCAAACATTAAACACACATACACTAAAGGAAGACCCTGTCGCCATGTAGGTCCACTATAAGTAAGAGTATTGTTCTCTAATTTTTACAGAGGAGGTCCTTTGACGTACCAAATTCACGTGCGTAACTAAACTAAAAAACCTGTCAAGAGCGAGGTAAACTCGCACGCTTAGGGTTCCGTACCTACTTTACTGAAAAATATAAATAACTAAATACAAATAAACAGTTAACTAAGAATAAAGCAACTCACCAACTTAACTTTGTTGTTGCAATAAAGGGAATCGCCTACATTTCAGCTACATCATAAGTTGGTATTAGTTTAAACCATTCTTTCATGTGATGTGATAAAAAATTACAAGTTTTAGAATTTTTCCCAATATCAGCAGTATGTAGGCTTGGTCCATGCCAAATTTCAAGTCTCTGGGACAATAGGAAGTAACCTGTTATTTTTGATTCCCTAGCGTAAATCGAAAATACTCTAAAATGGCTGTAATTCGGTTATATTTTATCTTCTGAACACGTAGATCTAAAATATTGATTGTATTTTTTGCAGCAAGGGACCGCATAGATCTACATTTGGTATGAGTTTCAAGGTGATACCTTCGGCTGTTACTGAGTAAAAAAAGTTTGACGGGCGGACAGACGGACACCGTAGTGAGATGTGAGACTATAAGGCTGTGTACGAAACCCTAAAAATGAAAATGTATAGTGTCAATAATACAATATGGCAATGTTAACTGAACTTTCTTATTATAAAAACTGTAAATTATAGTTTTAATTTTTAGTTAAGTTCAGTTGTGCACGTAGAATTAGTACCAATGTCAACCCCATTGTTTATTATTTTCTTGAAGTTATGTTCTTCACAAAAGTGTTCCGAGCCACGTGAATGAATAGTCGACAACGATGGAGATAGGACATTAGCATTATTGATTTCTTTTGTGTGCCACACTGAGCGAAAAAGATAACACTGAGATAGTAAGACTTTGAATAAACAAGATGGCGCTACAAGACGATGGGTTATTTCACGCTACATAAATCTACGGGTGACAATCAATAAGTATTTAGTCTACCTACAGTTATAATAAAGGTAGTATTTACCTATGATAATTCTGGGTCTTTTGAATTTACACATGAATGGGATTTCTATACTGGAATGTATGTAATCGAAGCATTACAAAAGGGTAGCTACTATATACAGGTCGCTACCCTGAAATAGCAATGGTCAGAACATATTACACGCTAGAGTGAACGCGTTTCTATAATTACCTATAGTAAGTAATAATAATACTTATCCTATATGGCTAATCTTTACTTATTAAAAAACAAAATCGTTACTTTCGTATATATGCCCCTATTTAAGCCTATATCTTCAGAACAAGGCAACAGATATTGATGCGTTTATTAATAGATTCTAGTGGTTCAAGAGTGTGGATTTTTTGGATATAAATAATATTATGATATTATTGGGTCAGATTCTTAAATTTCCCGCGTACGAAGTTGCGGGCAAAAACTAGTATGATGTACATAAATTTGAAAGAAAGAGTTGCTTTCAAATTTTTCCTTACCTTTCTGTAATTCTTTGACGACAATCAACTAGTCTAAAGTCAAGTCTGTAAAATATTTAGTGATTTCGAATTCCATGCGCATGAAGTCACGGGCTGTAGCTAATAATATTTATGTAAACCATTATCATAAACGAAGGAAGCGGGGTGGTATGGTGGGCGAGGCGCACCCTAGAATTCGCTATGCTAACCAAAGGGGATTTTAGATTACAATTGAAAATATAAATATGTATTTTTGCGGGCTTGGTTCGATAGTAAAGAATGTAGGCACGCCAAAATATATTTCCAGTCTATATGCAGTATAAAGAGGTTTATTTACGGATTTTTATTCGAGTCGTGTATAAATCACAGAACATAAACAATTTATCTATACTAACCAATACACTATGTAATAGAAATAAGTACCTAAACATTAAATTCCTTACGATAGGTAAAAGTTATTTCTGAAATGCTATTTCTAGGAAAGATCCCACATCTTATCACAAGACTTCAATTACCGTGTGACCCATAGCGTTGGAGTAGTATTACAAATATCAAGGCAACTTCAACGCAATTTGTTATTTAATTTTAGTAAACTGTAGCGCATAAATTATCTATTTAATTTTTGCAACGCGATCAGTTATGATTGGGATGAAATTACAAGCCATTTTTACGTTTTGCAATCACGTCCAGTAGTAATTAATCACTACTTTCATTGTAGGAGTCATAAGAAGGAAATCTGCACGCCTGAGAAGATTTCTTTATTGCCGTCGGTTGTAAACTCGTAAATATAAAATATTTCTTCAATTTCTTTCTAAATAATTCCTATAAATTTCCAATACTCAGAAAAAAACTAATAATAGTGTTAAAAAATAACAGCATAATACAGAGAATAACTGTGTATTTGTGTTGTTGTTAATCTTGCCGCTATCATTGTAAAACAATCGCTTAATGCAAGCTTGTATTTAGTTATTTATGTTGTATTGGAGCCCCCCTTAAATATTTATTTTATTTTTAGTATTTGTTGTTATAGCGCCAATAGAAATACATCATCTGTGAAAATTTCAACTGTCTAGCTATCACCGTTCTTGAGATACAGCCTGGTGACAGACGGACGGACGGACAGCGAAGTCTCAGTAATAGGGTCCCGTTTTTACCCTTTGGGTACGGAACCCTAAAAAAGAATTTCTGGAACGAATCTAAGCTTCATTTTTATCGTAATACGAGTTTTTGGTAGTAACGGTCTCGACCTTCTACAGTAATGAGCTGTGAACAAAACATATCTTTGTTTCATGGAACATTTATTAGCATTTCTATAATAATGGTTAAGAGAACCTTTCTAATTGAATATATAAGGCAAGACAAAAATATTTTGTTAAACTTAGGAGGCCATAATTAGCAAATATTTACTTTTCTATAAATGTAGATGCCTAAAGCAACTTTAAATAGACATAGAAAACATGTATCACCATCCCTTTTCCTTAGTCACCAGGGAAGCCAGCTGAGGAATATTGTACACAGATAAAATTCTCTTTTGACAGTAATTATCGTATCATTTTTCCCAAACGCGATAAAAAGTAAAACACCGAAAATTCTTTCCTTATACCATAGCCTCATAGCAATTACAAAACCGATTAGTACTAAAGTACTGCAATAAAAAGCACATAAAACTTGTATAACCGTTGTTTTCTTTCCGTTGAGCAACTTATCAACACTTTTATGTCGCAATCAGCGCAAGTGCTGGCCGAGCTTGCATATGAATCAAGTATTAGTCATGAAAAAACATTTAGTTCCGTAATAAAACAGTTCATTATGGATTAATAAATACCACGCTTGCACTATATCAATCGTTTCGTGTATTAGGTTTTTGTTGTTATTTCATGACGTCAGAAAAGCTGCACAGAAATAGACAAACTCTGACAAAGTAAAAACTTGAACATTTAATAATTTTTTGCATCTTAATGGAAGGTTTTCGAGTGGCAACCACGTACAATATGAGAGCGACCCCGATAAGGACAGAGAAAGGCGGATGGATAAACTGTCTCCTTTAAGAACTTTTTGGACAACAAAAGCAGATTTTACCAAGGACAGCCAATGGTCAACGGTTCAGTGGAGAAAGAAACATTTAGACTAATTTTAATAACCCTTTTATCTAGGGGTTTAAATTTGACTTGAGCATGTTTATTCATAAGAAATGGCGAAAAAAATGATTTTGAAAAGAGACGTCGCCGTTGGTCAGTTCATCTTGTTCTAAATGTCTACTTATACTTACAACTAGTATATACCACGTCTAAATTGTTTTAATGTATTTTTTAAAATATGTAAAATAATATAAGTATAATAACGTATATATACGTTACCTTCATCTATATCGTTTCTTGCCGCAGCTTCGAGTAACATAACACTATCGCTAAAATATATACTTCGTTTGTTACTTTTCTCTCGTTTCGCTCTGGATCTTAACCATTCTTTCTCTCGTTGCTGCCATAATTTTAACTGCTGCATGCGTCGTCTGAAAGTAATTTAACAAAATTTTACTGCTAAATATATATATATAATTCTTTATCTCACCAGAATTCTTCGAAAGCATGGATCTCTTTCTTAAAAGTAGGGGATTTAGTCTATCTACTAGAACTAGTTGTTAAGTCGTTTTAATTAGGTTTAGTTTTGCGTTTTCCATATTATCTGATCAGATTATACCTTAAACCCATGGAAAAAGCGGTGACATCTTTACTTCTTATAAAACAAAGTCGTAATTTTTGTATGTATGTCCCTATGTGAGCTTATATATTCAAAAATACGCAACGGATCTTGATGCGGTTTTTTTTAATATAATAGAATATAATATAATAGAATGGTTCAAGATGATGGCTTTTTTCGCATAATTTGTTGGGGTTTGCTGTATATTGGATGAGATATGATTAAATTTGCCGAGAAATTCGGACGCGCGCGAGCTATAAATGAAAACGCTGCCTTATCTATGTGAGGTACAACTAACTAATGTATAGAGGAATTGTTTGTTACCTATAGTTTTTCAAAAAAGTCCGCGAGGGCATATGTCTATCTTTTAAGGGAAACCCACTATCCATAATAATGATAAAAAAATTATCAAATTCAATAGGGTGTTTTCAAAACCTAAATAGTTTAGTTAGCCTACGCAATTAATATAGATTATAATTGCTCTTTACAGCATGCAATTTAAATGAATATCTTAGGAGATATGACGAAAAAAGAATTACGCGCTATAAAATAAAATACTTAAATTGTTGGCTGAGCAACACGAACGTTTCCTCGGTCTTTTAACCATACTCCAATGTTTGCATATGTAAGGATGTTTATTGTGCTTACACGTAAAGACTACTGGATGGATTTTCATGAAACTTTCCAATGGAAAGTTGAATAGAAAATGAACTTATTTTTTATCCTTTTTACCGCGGGTAACACCGCGGGGCACAGCTAGTTATGTATATTCATAACCCACTACGATAATCAAATACTTAATATCACTTTAATCCAAGCTAAAATGAAAGTCAGCAAATATAAAATACCTACATACAACAAATTTAATCGGAGATTAACTTTCGATTACATCTGCACACGATAGAGAAAACATAAAAAGACTAAAATCTTTGAGAGCAGAAAATAAAACAGTTAAAACGTATCATATATGACAAAGAAACTAAACCACTTTAAAGCGAAACATTTACCAATCGCAGACAAAAACTTACAATTTCCTTAAAATAATTTTACGGGTATTTTTTTTTGTTAATGCATTTAGCCGCCAAACAACATTAAATTCGTCATAATTATAACATCACGCCTTACAGTCAAGCTGGTTTACAGAATTTCAAGAGGATAAAATGTTCAAACAAAAGACACACTCATCTTAATAATATTAACACAGATTTGTATCAGCTGATAACGTTGATAAAGAAACTAATAATAGAGCAAAGACAAAGACCTAGAGTATCAAATGACTTCATTAATTCTAATGTAACCATACGAAGGACTTTTGAAGTATATTTATATCACGGTTTGAACTCTATAAAAATACCAAAAGATAACTAAATACCGGCCGATAGCAACCATTTATTTATATAATATAACAATGTACATAAATAACATTACTTCTCATCATCATGCCGTCACGCTATTTGCTATGGGGGTTGGCAGAGACTAGAGCACAATCTGCTACGATCCAAACATACTTCCTTGGCTTCATTTACACTCATACATCTGGTCATACATGCCCGACGGTTTTAAATGCACTTGCTCCTTTTGAAGGATATCCATGTACAATATAATATGTTACTCCAGAGCAACCTACCTACTCCTTGATTATCAATAACATAATCTGAAAATGGAAAATACGCCTTTTTAAACAGATGATTAATGAACGTATATAGACGTCTATATAGACGTATAGACACGACTGACAAAAGAGTATGAAAGATACGTTGTACCTAAATATTGAATAACAAGATGATGACTTACAGTATACCGTTCCAACAACTATGTATATCTTCACAGAACATTATAACATAGAAACACATAGAAACAATATTATTATAGCATTCAGAGCAGACACCTGTCGCCTACTAGAAATAGCAATTGACATCTATATATGGACTCTACGACAATTCACACTGATTGGAAACACGTTAATTGAATATATCAATATTTTACGTCGATATTTTTATGTCTATTTATAACATTACTCTATAATAATTGTACCAATTCGTGCACAACTAAACTTAACTAAAAAATTTAAACAACTATGGTGTATTTTGATTAATTGGCTATTTCGTTGTAAATATTTTTATTAATTTAAATCGTTAATC
The DNA here is from genome assembly GCA_916999025.1 of Orgyia antiqua. Lineage (NCBI taxonomy): Eukaryota > Metazoa > Arthropoda > Insecta > Lepidoptera > Erebidae > Orgyia > Orgyia antiqua. The sequence continues at coordinate 26,544,502 of OU779868.1, forward strand.
TGTAATACACACTTTCTAATAAAAAAGTTCAGATAACATTGCCGAATTGTGTTATCGACCCTATCAATTTTCATTTTTAGTTAAGTTTAATTGTGCATGAAAAATTGGTACCGCTGCCAACCTTTTTGCGGACAAAGGTTACTAATCACACAGGAAAGCATTTAAGAAAAATACACCATTTAAATTATGAATGTGCCATTAAAAATAAAATCTTGCAAATCGGTCTAAAAATGTTGCCGTTATGGCTAAACATACAAAAAATAACTACATATTCGAATCGCGTTTCTTCTTTATTTTGAAGTCGATTATAACGGAAATAATCTACTTTATTTTAGTCCCTAACTTTTCTTTCCATCCCATGGTTGCCTGGAAGAGATCACTTTATGTGATAAGGCCGCCATTTGTACCTAGTTTTAAGCTTAATTTCTGTTTTCTGTTTCTTGTAAATGTGTACAAAAAAGAGTTCTAAGAAATCTATCTGTCTACCTATCTACTTAGTTCAAAAACTAAAAAACACGCTAGAAAATCCTGAATATTTTTTTTAATATTGCATCGTCATTAGTCCTTGCTACGTATGCAAAATTTCAGATCAATCCGACTTCTGCAAGTGGATGAAAATCACTTTCAAAGATTCCGTTACATAGATTAATACATTGATAGATACATACCGAATATATATATATATAAGCGTGTTAATTAATATATGCAGCACTTCTTTAGGTTTGTCGTTACTTTTGTATGTATGTCCGTATGTGAGCTTATATCTTTAAAACTACGCAACGGATTTTGATGCAAATTCTTATATTGGTAGAATGGTTACACAGGATGGAATTTTTGTATAATTTATTGAGGTTCAGTTTCTAAATTCCACAGATGTTGCTGGCAACAGCTGTTTAGTAACTTCTTTACTTCTATATTTACTTGGTAATATATTTTTATTTATATAGATACATACCAAACTATTTTTAACAAAGTACTGTGAGAGTCAAAATTATGTTTTTATACTTCAGTTATCTGTATAAATATTATAAAGCTGAAGAGTTTGTTTGTTTGTTTAAACGCGCTAATCTCAGGAACCTCTGGTCCGATTTGAAAAATTCTTTTAGTGTTGGATAGTAGGTACATATATTGAGTAAGTCTATAGACTATATAACATCACGCTGCGACTTTTAGGAGAGAAGCAGTAGTGAAAAATGTTACAAAAACGGGGAACATTTTCTAAATTCTACGTGTACGAAGTAGCGGGCAACGGGTGTTTTTATACCTTAACAGCATTAATTGCAATTATATTTCGCAATATTGATCTGAATGTTTCTGCTAGTTTATGATCTACTTAAGTAAAGTAATAGCTAGAAATAACCTTACTTTCTACTTAAAATAGCTACCTAGCTTAGTCTTTTTAGATTTAAATAGGAAGTCCCAATATGGATGTCGGATATTACGAAATCTCTGAACATTACTGACACAATGCTAAAAATCTTACAATATAATTATGCATTAATATGTACAACAAAAAAATTATAATATTTACATATACATTCAATTTATATAACTCTACACATTTTATCACGTAACTATTAAACTTATTTATATAAAAAAAATCAATAAATAAAAGAGATGTTTTTTTTTAACCTCTCTGCCCTACCGGGCCATGGTGGTGCCTTGAGTCTTACCACGACCCGGCAAGGGTGGCCCCCTTTCTTCACAGGGGGCTCAACGCGACGGGGGGATCGCTAGGTCCCCCGACATTCAAATGTGACCCTCCTGCCACGACTGGTGCGGCGGATCTCTGAACTGCGACCCGCCGTGCATGACCACCTCGTCGGGGGGGGGGCGGCCTGCCACCGCGAGCCGACGACCCCTACCCGGGGCCCTGCGGGGTGGCAAAGTGCCACCAGAGCGTTCGCGCTCTCGCAGGGCCTCCCTCTTTGCCGCCATCACCTCCCGAGCAAAGGAAGTGACGGCGGCCCAACACTGACAAATAAAAGGGATTCATTTATTATTTGAAGAATAATAATAAATGAAAGGTTTCAATACAATTTTGCATTTATTAGCTGCGAATTATATAATAGGAAATAATTCGTATACAAAATGTTGATATATGCATGAAAATTATAGACGAAGATAAATAAAAATGCAAATATCTAGAATTTAAATAAAAATAAAAACTTATAACTAAATAAATTCAAATGGTGCCAAACTGTCTACAGAAATAAAATGAGCTTATAACAAGGTATAGTTTTTATAAAACTCCAAGTCAAAAATAAATTCTAACCTTTAGGAAATTTTGATAATTTAAATAAAGTCGCCGTTGACGATATACGACATAACGATACGAAACCCACCATACGCGTTTTCAACTAGTACTTACCGAATTTTTATGTTCTACGCCTATAACCGTATGGGTTATTTCATATTTTTAACAATACAATATCATGCAATCATATAAAGTGAAAACAAGGTTTCACTTTCTATAAAACAGTTGATATTAAATACATTTTATAATACTGTACAGAATGACCAATATAGTATTTATGTTTAAGTTGTATTGAACCGGTTTGCCATTTAAAATAAACAAGTTTCTTAATTTATTAGGATCGCAAACGTTATTATAACTATTTACTTGTCATATTTCAATCAACTGTATACAAAATCATAATCAAGTATAAATCTTAACATTTATTCTTGTTTCGATAATAAAATGTTTTATTTTTAATTTATGGCAAGCAGACAACACAGCAGACAATTATTTTGTGATATTTGTAACACGAATATTTAATTTTTTAGTGTTGTTTTTAAGTTTAGTTAGTCAAGATTTTTAGAAAAGTCAAGAAAACATTGCGATAATCAAGGATATACCAGATGGCGGGTTGACGTTTAAAATTGAAGACAAGTAACTTTAGCCTGGCTAAATCGTACTTCATAGAATAATGACATTTCATATGATGTATAAGCCCGTCTCGTAAACACACATAGTTATGCAAGTGGCCGGCTAAGTGATGTAGCCACAGACACTACACCGGGGCCTCGAGTCCGGTAATAACCTCAAAAAATTAACTATAGACTACCAAATTTGATAAAATTCGCCACTGAACAATTAGTTATTTAGTGTTATTGCAAACAAATGCAATAACTGATTGCTTAGTGGCGAATTTTATCATGTTTGGTAGTCTATTGTTAATTTTTTGAGGTTATAATGTGTCATTGTGGTGCCATTGTGACACCATTCATTTACCGGACTCGAGGCCCTGATATACCTTAATTTATAGCGATAATTAATTTTACTCGGTGGAAATACGCTAATATTTTAGTCTTCACAAAATATTTAAAGTAATTTTAAACACCGGGTATTCCATCAATTAGTATTAGGTATGCTTATGTTAATCATGCATCTTTGTTCTTCAAACATAGCTGTCGCATATGTTTTTAACATCGATGTTCTAACATCGATATTTTTAAGAACCTTGTAGCAATTCTACTATAATATCCTTTTTTTCATTAACCTCGAATTATGAATGTGTTTGTTGCTCTTTCACGTAAAAAGTTCTGGCTTGTACATGACACGTAGACTAGAGGCGGGGCTGTAAAAGACGAGTGGAACCGCGGGCGTTATCTACATTGGCACTATTTAAAAATTAACTACGTCAGTTTTAAATAGGTAATTTTTATTTTACGTATAATCAGCTTTATCTTACTCTAATCACGTAAGGTAATGACAAAGGATTTTAATGTCAATGATAAGAAACACAATTCAAAGTCGTTATAGTGTTGAATGGCCGCTAAATCTTTAATTTCCCTCGTGTTTAATACATTCGCTTATCTTATTAAGAGTATTTATTTATTTATTTTATTTAATAGATTTTACACAAGGAAACAATAATTAGCAATAAGCGTAATCATATTAGAAGTCAGAAAATTTGTGTTTTTCCTACTTAATCACGTGTGAACTACTAAATGAAATTTAATTGAAATACGCATAGTATCTGTAAATTTTATAAAATGTCGCTATAGTTGCCGAAACTCTAAGATCTTTCATAAATTCTACATTTATGAACATTCGAAACGCAATTTACGGCCCATCATTATGCTAATGTGTACGATATGATTTATATACAAGTTTACGCTAAAACCAGCATTTTAAATTAGGAATCGAACAAAAACATCTCAGAGACGGCTGATCTAAATTACATATCATCTCTTTCGTCCATCTTTAGAAAGTTATTACTTCTGTTATCTGAGGAATTTAAAATTGCCTATAAATATCTCAGCGTAGAGGTGTTACATATTTTATTATATGGATAGATAGAAGATAAAGATAACAATACAAATTCAGAGAAACAATCGTCAACGGACTAATAAGTACAAGCTATCAGCTCATTCGCAAGAGATCATGATATCGATTGTGGAAATTTTGAGATGCTCGCATCGAATGTGTGTGATGTTAAGAGGTTTTTATTATCGTGACAATATCATAAATGTACTGAATACTTACATAAAAATAATATAAATAAATGTTCATTTCTCGATACTTTCGTAGCGTATTTTTACCACAAGATTTTTAGGTCAGGTTTCGTGGGTGAAAAATCGATTTAGATAGACAAAGACAAGGGGTTTAAATATATAAAATTTATACAATTTACGAAAAATTTACTCATTTTGGGTTTGTAACTAATGATAACACAGCAGATATAATTATAGCATTATTTTACTGAGATCTAGAATTTAACCCCTGTCCAGATAAAAAAAAAACTATTGTTAACTATCCTTATAATAACTATTGTTAACTATCCTTATAATAACTATAGTTACCTTCATCTTCATCGACTTATAGGCATGTTGTACGATAACATACAAAACAATATAAGTAGTTAAATATTTAACGGAAGTATAACTTTTGATAACAGTTATCGCACATGAGCTAACTGTTCTAATCCCAGTGACGTATTCGGTAGCCGTCGGATTATAAACATCAACCAAACCAAACAACCATTGTGTACTCAAGTTATAAATATACTAGCTAACACGTGTCACATTCTAACTGAGATTTTTAAAAGCCTAAAAACTAAATCTAGTTAGCGCTTATTACACTTACACTATATGAAGACGACACTTGAACCACGACAAATGACATACGATTGAGATGGAAAGAATGTAATAAGCGCTATAATTATAAGTTTAAAAAGTTGCTTAGTCTACATGTTTGTTCCTTTTTAACACGCTTTTATAAGGGCGGTATGTATCTATCAATGTATTAATGTATGTAACGGAATCTTTGAAAGTAATTTTCACCCACTTACAGTAGTCAGATAAATCTGAAGTTTTGCACACATTAAGTACCGATGACAATGCAATAATAAAAAAAAATATTCAGGATTTTCAAGCGTGTTTTTTAGTTTTTTTTAAATGAACGTAAAAGGTCTATATATTTTCATAAAGCTGGCTTTTACTGCTGTTTTTTTTTAGATGAGGTAATAGAGTTGTGACAGTTGTATTCTTATGTCACCACACGAACTAACGATATTTCATTGACTTCATATGGATCTATTAATGCACATCTGAGAAAATAGAACTACTATCATACAAGTATTAAAACCAAATAGTTTAAATAACCAATACATATGACCTTCAAGTATGTTGAAAAGGATGATTTTATATCAAATAGATTATAATATGAACTTGTATTGATACTTCATATAAATAGAATCCAATACGTGTCTATACGGATAACAATTATCTTTTTAAATTTTATCTAAAACCGGTATTACAAGTTGTTTAACATGATTTATCGTCATCGGCTTAGTGTTAATCTTTGAGAGATACTGCAGCACGTTTCCTTCCTTGACATGGAAGAAACCTCATCATCTACCATTATCTACCATTCGTCCTCAGCCCATAAATATCCTACAGTTCAACTTCGAAAAGGTATTTGGTCTAAGACGTCACGCTGACTAGGCGTGTTAGCATAAGGTTCGGCTTCAAGATTTCCTTATCCCACAAAAGAAGTGATTTGCTTATAATTTCTGGAAATGTGGTAGCACTTGTATTCTTATTCGGACTGTCGTTCACGAGGTCGCGGGTTCGATTTCCGCACGGGACAATTATTTGTGTGATATTTATAAATGTCAAACAAAATGTTTGTACTGCGTCTGGGTATTTCATTATAAGTATGTATTTACAAAAGAAAAGTAGTTTATGTATTCTATCCGTATTCTGGTACCCATAACACAAGCATATAAGCTTAGCTTGGGACCAGAGGACCTTGTGTGTCCATGAATATTAATTGTTTTTTAATACAAGACATACAGGAAACACGTGACTATTGACCAACCGACATTTAATAAGTAACTGAACAAGAACGAGTGGCTGCAGTCGCTGCAGATAATTTACATCACAGGCCGCTGTAGCAGTACCTACAGCACTTAAGGGCCTACATCAATTTTATCGTATATCATCGCCGACACGTACATATTAACACAGCCAGTAGGCACAGAAATTGAAGAATTAGGGATACTTTTCCTATTTACTCAAAATCTACTAAATATATTTTAATTCTGATTTACGTGTTTCTATATATAATAGTTACTTATGTTTTTAAAGTTATTTTATTAGTTAATACGCGATAATAGACCGACAAATGAAAAAAATAAAAATTTAGAGAGGTTGTTTCGCTAAGATTTTCTATCGAGAAAACTTTTTTCAATCGCGTTTCTGAGTTTATGCGATCCTAGATTATATATTGAAAAAACATATACTTAAAAATTAGAGCTCTAGCCATTCAATCTAAAGAAACAATGAAAACTTCGTACGTAGAAAAATGCACGAAGCTATTTTGGTATCCTCTTAAGTGGGCTTTGCAGTTTTTCAGACGGTGCTACTATATTCCAAATTCATATTGTAAGAGCAAAATATTAAGCAATGAAGACTATCGACAGTGATCCCTAGCCACACTTATTTGTCGTAACTTTAACATCGGTTTATTATATTTAAAAGCGTCATTTAAAGTAGGCATTGTATTTCTTTTTATTCTAAATTGGGAATGTAGTTCATATGGGGTCGGAGACCTGTAGTCAAGATAATAATGCTAAAAACTGTCTACTAAGTAGAGATATGCTAAGTATTTTAAACTATCCGGGTCAAATCGATGAATCATAATAACACTTAACCACGACTAAAACTAGTTACACTGACAAATCTTAGTGCTATTTGTTGCCTTCAAATGACGCATCAATACTTAAATATATGAAAAGGTCAATAAACAATAATTGGTCAAGTGCGAGTCGGACTCGCGCACGAAGGGTTCCGTACCATTATCTATGCAACATAAGGCAACGTTATTAGTATCGAGCAAGAAACGGTAAAAAAATCATGTTTGTTGTATGGGAGCCCCCCTTAAATATTTATTTTATTTTATTTTTAGTATTTGTTGTTATAGCGGCAATAGAAATACATCATCTGTGAAAATTTCAACTGTCTAGCTATCACCGTTCTTGAGATACTGCGTACGGAACCCTAAAAATCATGTTTGTTGTATGGGAGCCCCCCTTAAATATTTATTTTATTTTATTTTTAGTATTTGTTGTTATAGCGGCAATAGAAATACATCATCTGTGAAAATTTCAACTCTCTAGCTATCACCGTTCTTGAGATACAGCCTGGTGACAGACGGACGGACGGACGGACGGACGGACGGACAGCGAAGTCTCAGTAATAGGGTCCCGTTTTTACCCTTTGGGTACGGAACCCTAAAAATGAACACCATCTATTTAATGGTTTACCGGAAAAGAATTATGTTCTAAGTTCTGAATTTAAAAACCAAACCTTAAAAAATTATACAAAAAAAGTAATCCCCTTGAAGCACTCTATCCTTTAAAAAAACCGTATCAAAATCTGTTGCGTACTTTTAAAGATATAAGGGAAATAGAAAGATATAATGGAAAAGATATTTATAAAGAATAATAGGGACAAACATGAAAAAGTTTTGTTTTATAATAAGTGTATGTAGGTATGTCCCGACGTGAGCATTGTGAGCTTGTATCTTAAAAACTACGCAACGGATTTTCATGCGGTTTTTTAACAGATTAGAGTGGTTCAAGTGATGCCTTTTTTGGATAATTGTGTTCAGTTCTAAATTCCACGCGTACGAAGTTGCGGGCAATCGCTAGTTATTTATATCTTATTACAAAAATAAAGATATGATGCGAATCTTGTTTTTGTGAATCTCTTCTTCTTCTTCAGCCCATTTACGTCCCACTGTTGGGCACGGGCCTCCTCCAGTTTGGGAGGGATTACGGTCTACTGTTCCGCGCTGACCAGGTGTGTTGGCACAGGGTTTCTTTTCGAGTTTTAGGTCTCTTACAGAAGATGTTATCTGTGTACAATATTATTCCTTTATATTAATCCTTTAGCTGACTTTTACAGCACCCTTGGGAGGAGATGGGGTTGTGACACTTGTATTCTTAATCCGTCACCACACGGAGGATGAGGTGAATCTCTTAAACGCTAGAAATTTGTACATTTTAAATATAATGCACAATTAACTCAAAGATTAGAGATAAAATGAATATTATGCAAATATATAAAAATTACCCGCGAAAAAATGCAAAACATTCATGCAGTAAAATTGTATAAAATTAAATATTTTGTTTGTGTTTAGTACTCAGATTAATAAATAGGTTATTAAAACTTTTTGCTTCCTTTTTTGGGTAGCTGTACCCGAAACTGTTGTACTTCTTACCAACTAATGCCCACGGATTCACCTGTGTTTATAGTTATTGAGCCCCCCTCCCCTAACATACTAAAAACTTCAACAATTTATACAAAAAAGCTATCCTCCTGAACCACTCTATCTACAAAAAACACCGCATCAAAATCCATTGCGTACTTTTGAAGATTTAAGCTCACATAGAGACATACATACAAAAATAACAACTATGTTTTATATTAAGTAAAGAAGAAGAGTCTGCGACCCAATCTAAACACCTACAATAACAAAGCAAGTTTTAGGATCAAATATTAAAAAATCTCGCCATCAACTGTGCTTTTTAAAAAAAAAAGCTTAGAATAAAGACGAACTTTTACCAAACACTTTAGTATTGTATACAGGCAATCCAAGTACCAGATAGTACAATATTCTTAAAAATCATAAAAATATATATCCACATCATTTGTATATATATTTATATTTGATATAATTGTCATACAAATGATTGTACTGCGTCTTGAGTGTTTCTATGTATTATAATTAGGTATTTACAGAAGAAAAGTATTGTTATGTATTCTATCCGTACCATGTGGTACCCATAACACAAGCATATAAGTTTAGCTTTGGACCAGATAATGTTGTGTGAAATGTCCATGAATAAATAAAACTATTTCTGAGACTTTGCAGTCACTATGGTCGAGATTAAAACATCGGGCCTATATTTAAAACAAATACACGCGTCTAAATCCGTAAAAAGTAGTTTTATTTAAACAAATGAGTCGCGCAAGTGTTAGAAAATATTATGTCCATGAATATATAAAATTTATTTTAAATACGTAAATTGTAGGAAGCAACTAGCATTTTAACAATTGCCGTGTGTCAAATATTTAAAACAACTTAAATCCTAATAAGTCAGTATGATGATATTTCTAACACATTGACAATTATATCTTGGTTCAATATCAATATAATCTATAACAAATATTGTAAAATGTAAACATATCGCGCAAGGCTTAATACATCAAACTATATCTTTGACGGGCATCTTTGATAATATTAGATAAATTTCTATCAACACTAAATACTCCTAATACAAGACGAACACGATGTTTACCAAACTATTTCATAACTACGTAGATAATAATATTATAACACTAAATAAATACATATATCGTGGACTGACGATATCGTCAAATATGCCGGGGGCCACTGGATGCAGACCGCACGTTGTGGCGTTCTATAGAACACTATGTCCAGCAGTGGACGGAGAAAGGTTGATGGATGGATGGATGTATGTGAATAAATATATATGTACATACTTATCTTTTTAGACATTTCACACAATATCTTGTCGATTCGATTCGTCTCTCGACTTCCACAAAATTATGTTCGTTTCTATGTAGCACAATCGGTACCTACTATATGAGATCTATCTTCATTCAATTATTTGTAGTATCATAGATTTTTATTTAAAATTCAGTGTATTTGTTTTCTATAATTATTTACAATTTCTGTTCGTCTTTACATAAACACTATTTGATGAAATATAATACACATAATGCAAGCAGATTGCAGTAAGCTGCCACTATCCTACTGCTGAATTAGCACGTTGCGAATTGTTGTTCAAGATTTCTTCACATAAATGACTAGCCGAGCTCGTAGTTTAACTTGAGTATTTATTAGGAATGTTTCCATATTTTCTCACCGTTTCAAATTACCCCAGATGACGACAAATCTTTTAAAACCATAATAGCAAAATTGGCCATAGAGCAATTTAACCTGACAGCATAGGGCATAGCTATTTTCGAATTTTAGCAAAGCAAAAGAACTGTAATTAATTCTTACATGACACTTACTTTACCCCGCAATTTCAATTGTGAACATACTGAAGGCCTTTTAAACCAGATATATAATTAAACAAATGCAACTGGTCTCAGTGCTGCCCGAAATGCACAAAAACTTTTCTAAAAATCTGTGGAACAGGTTAAGAGACAACACGAGAATTCTTCGAGAGCTGTCTGCTTATTGAAAACCATCGCATATATGATGCTTACGAGCCTCAATACAAGGATATACATTGTTAGTAGAAAATATAGTAAGCTATCTAGATATATTACTATATTTTCTAGAAGAAATCTAGAGGAAGACCTAAGAAAAGATGGATGTACTGTGTGACCAAGGACATGAAAAAGAAATAGGAGTTAACACAGACATGATGGCTGATAGAAGACTATGGTATAGAAAGACATGTTGCGCCGACCCCAAATAATGGGATAAGGGCAGGAGAATGATGATAGAAAATATAGTAACCTATAGGCTAATAAATTATTGATGATTCTATACACGTACTTTTTATCAAATTTATAATCACACAAATCTATGTTTTATCTCTCATGCCTCAAGAATTACAATAATTGTTGTATTTAATCAGATTTCTAATTAATAAATTAATTACTTTATTGAAATCCTTTATTTGTATTTGTAAGCAGAAAAAGAAATATTTCATCAGTAAAAAAAAATTACTAGCATGACTACAAGTTAAAATTTTTGTTGGTTGATCTGATATTATGGTTATGTTTCACCCTTCGATTATTTACGAAATCATATTGATACATATATTTGTTTAAAATTTTAAACCAAATTTTGCCATTTTCGATGTTTCCATGATTACGGGAAAGTACAACATTCATAAATATAATAACAAAAAATGCTTAAGTAACTAGTTAAAGATTTGAGAAACATTCTATTTTAACCATTACTAAACACATTAGTTATAAACTTAATCACTTTTAAGCAATACTAATAACATTTGTTACTTAATTAAGGCCCTTTTATATTTCATAATGGTAAGTAAGTAGTGACTATTTGGTGATGGATTAAGAATATACATGTCACTGCCCTATTTCTGTAGGTGCATAAGCTAATATAATAAAATTAATGTGGGAAACGGAAATCTCAAAATGAAAGCTATACAGAAACAAATAGTTTTGTAAATTCAAAAGAGTAACAAAAAACATAGGTTTATTTTCAATTCAAAAAATTTCTTGTTTGAATTTTTAAACTTATAATCAAAATGTTTTTTTAGTATTTCAGTTAGATTAGTTATTTAGGTATTATTCTATAAAAAACCTTAACATTTATAACATAAAAAAGTAGTAATACTGACCTTCGGGCAAGATGAAGTCTTTCCTGTGTGGTCAGATGTTCCACCTGGGCCATTTCGGCCACCAAGTCTGAATGCTCCATTTTTATATTATTATCTGTATTCAAAAAATTCACTCATTGACTATAAAAAAATAGGTTAGTCACCGAAAGAATTTAGTCACTATTGAAATAAAACTACTTTTTACGGATTTAGACGCGTATTTTTGTTTCAAATTTTGGCCCGACGTTTCGGAGACTTTGCAGTCACCATGGTCACGTCATGCAGTCTCCGAAACGTCGGGCCAAAATTTGAAACAAATATACGCGTCTAAATCTGTAAAAAGTAGTTTTATTTAAACAGATGAGTCGCGCAAGTGTTAGAAAATAGTCACTATTTGCTAAATAAAAAGAAACTTTTCTAATAGTACCTTCCTAAAGAAGATAAGATTGCAATGCTGAGTACAGATCTCAAAAGTCTAAATAATACAGTTAAAAGTTACCTACACTAAATATCACTAATGTGGTATCACTAATGAAGTTTGCTGGAATGGAACTTTTGTTATGGTGTAACATGTTTGTAAATAAACACAATAACATTCCTATTCAACTACTAAGAATTACACTAAGCTTGGAATTTGTAAAACATTTAAAATATTTGGTAGTATGTAAAAATGATGTTGTCACAGCAAACGTCTGTAAACTTATTGATAACTCAACAGTGTGATAAGATATGATACATCATACTAGCTTTCATTAAAAAAGCAAATTAGATTTTGTTATCTCAATATTTCACTTTATTCTTGTCAATATATCAATTATATCGGAACAATTTAAATTTACCTCCTTATTATTTTATTACTTCTAAACAAACTCGACAATTTAGAAAGGTACTTGCTCTGCACAATAATTCACCTTTGCGGGTCATCACAAATAATAAAACAACTTTTGCTGGAGAAATTATATGTTAAGTACTTAAATTTATACCAAAAGATTTTTCACGCTACTTACCGCTGTTCTAGTTTAGTACAAAACGCAAGTATGTTCCATTCTTTTATTGATGTATTTGCCACACATGTTAAACAAGTGTTAAACAGGTTAAAGTACATGGAATAAGTAGCACTTAAACATATAGGTATTTGCAACTAATTAGAATCTCTAGTGACATATAAATATACAGTTATATTACATTTTCCGTTAGTTTTCATGAAAATTAGAAACAAGAGGAAAAATCACAAGACAGCTTGCGAACGATCAACGAGTAAATATTTTACTTTTTTTTAATGTTGTGATTGACAGATGCGTTTTGACTTGAACATAGGGCTTTTCGCCATAAGGTGAATGAGCATGTTATTAGTATACTACAGCTATAATATTTTAATTACTAATCATGTCTAACTTCGTTCTACGGTACATATCACAGAACATATATACTCCTAGCGGAGAAGAAACGTAACTCCGAACAAAAAAAAAGCGACCATTGTGTCACACACTTATTACACTAGCGCCACTGCGGATTAGCAACTAAACTAAATTGGAGCGGGAAGGTTCAAAATGTAGGTACTCTAGTAGTATTATAATAATAATTATGCAGAGCTCAAAAATCATTTCTCTGTAATACTATTTTTTAATTATCATTACTGAGAAATGATTCTTGAGCCCTGTTAATAGTAGATTAGGGAAGTTATTACAGTACTAAAATAAAACTCAAATGAAATTAAATTATTAAAATTATTTATTTCTTACAATTAACATTTTCCTCTGAAGAGCTTTATTTCTTTCGTCCTCATCGAATTCTCTGTTTTTTATCACAATATACCTCTTAACAGTAATAAAAAATGTGGAGATTATTATTTTTCTTTTATTTATTTCGAAATGATCCATGCATTTATTTAAAAATTCAAAATCTATTGTTTCTAATAATTTTATAATATTATTTTTAATTCGTGGTTGCCAAGCCTCTGCATTTAAATATTTATAAATTATTAATGCTATAGTTTGAACACACTGAATCATATTTTTATTTGTGTACTTTAATGATTGTGCGTTACTAAATTCTTTAAAGCTTGTGAATATATGTATGGTTTCTGGTTCACTTACTAACAATGCAGTTCTGCAGTTTGGGCATTCATTTTGCTGCATGTTTTTATAAATGAAACCACACACATATGCACAGGCTTGTCCTTCAGGTGTTGTCAGTTCTACTGTTTCAACTGCATCAGCCAGAACTCCTTCTACTTCTTTTAACTCCACATAATAGCTATCTAAATCTTTAGGGTCTATATCATCAGCTTTTAAAAAACTTGTTAAGTTGTCGCATAGTTTTGCTGCATCATCCTCACAATTTTTTCTTTGCCCTGAATATTTTAAATTTGATATTATGGCTGTTTTTATGCCTGCTATAAATTGTTGAGTTGTGGGGTTATTATTAGACCCACAATTATAGCGAATGCAGCCGAAACAGTTTTCTAATGGGTCTTGGTTCAAACGACGCGTGGCTAGACTACGGATTTCAATAACCTGCAAATTTTTCCAGAGTCTTTCAATGCCATTAATTGTATGGATCCATCCATCTTGTGAAGGTGGCTTGGATTTAGCTCCTACGTAAATCATTTCAGAAATAAATTTTCGCATTTCCACAAAGAGTTTAAGATGAGGACTTCGAGTTGTAATATTTGTAGAAAAAATCTTTCCTCTGCGTGCGTCGGGGCTATCAGCATTCACGGCATCAAATAATTGGTCGAATTTTTTGGTAAATGTCGCCGTCGCATGGACTTCAGCAGGAAGTTCATCTGAGGAAATTATAACATTGGAATGACTATAAAACCGGCCAAGTGCGAGTCGGACTCGCGCACTAAGTGTTCCGTACCATTACATATAAGCACAGCTAAATTTAATATCTAGATAGCAAAAATTACGTTTGTTGTATGGGAGCCCCTTTTTTATTTTATTTTATACTGTTTTTAGTATTAGTTGTTATAGCGGCAACAGAAATACATCATCTGTGAAAATTACAACTGTCTACCTATCATGGTTAATGAGATATAGCCTGGTGACAGACAGACGGACAGAGGAGTCATATGAATAGGGTCCCGTTTTTACCTTTTAGGTACGGAACCCTAATAATATACCACATATTATAAAAAAATACAATACAGTTTATGCAGTGTTATCAAGTCAATAACACTGCATTGTATATATTACTAGCTGACCCGGCAAACGTAGTTTTGCCATACTAAAAAAAAAGAAAAAAAGGTTTGAAAAATAGATGTTGGCCGATTCTCAGATCTACTGAATATGCATGTAAAATTTGAGAAGAATCGGTCAAGCCGTTTCGGAGGAGTACGGTAACTAACACTGTGACACGTGAATTTTATATATTAGATATTACCCCAAATTAGTATGTTTGAAGAGCAATGATAGAAATTAATATGAGTTACACAAGTATTTAAATCATTAAATTTAAATGAAATGTCTATTGGCTGGTTGTGTTAATAATTAAATGTAAAACTATTTAAAACAAAATTTGTGTACATAAATTACTCACTTGAGGCAATCTTAGCCAAAAGTCCAGCTGTTACTCCTGAACTGAATACTTCGGCTGCAAGACTCACTTTCATTTTTTGTTTCACATTAGGGCACAAGTGACTGTCCGTTAATTGAGGAGCATACACAAATATTGTGTTCATTTTATCCAATTTATAAAATGTTTCCAAATGCGACCATTTTACTATGCCTGCAAAAAAATATTACAAATTTTTTATTGTAGCATCATCAACGTCATCAACAGCCCATTACAGTCCACTACTGAACTATTGGCCAACAGCAGGAGCTCCTCTTTGGAGGGCTCCCCCAAAGATCTCTACAGCAACTGGTCCTGAGCTACCTGCATCTACTTTCATCCTGCAACCTTCACTAGGTCCCAATTGTAGCATGTTGACAACAAAATAAAAATTGTTTAAAAAGAAAAAACTACATCATTATCAGTCTATCACAGTACACTGAACATAGGCTTTCCTAAGATCGCGGCACTAAAAAATCTACATGAAATATTATTTTATATTCACCTCTAAAAGGCATATCATTTCCTTGTATCTCAGTTGTGCATTCAACATTATGCTTCATTAGCATATTCCTAGTGCATTTCAAGAGGTGTGGAGGGTCGAATAATGTCACGATTTCCCTTCCCTCAAGGGAAAAAAAGGGCTCCTGTGTTGTTGCACCTAGTGTCTTTAAAACTCTGACATTCACTGTTGACATGTCACAGACAGTAGCAACCACATTGAGATTTGCATTAAAGCTTTCGGCAAGTATCTGAAAGAATATAAAAATAATGAATTACAATCATTTGATGTATCTATCATTCTATGTATCATCATCAACAGCCCAGTCCGCAGTTGGGCTATGGGACTCCTCTACATAAAGAGGGTATTGCCATAATTTTCACATTTGGCAGGCGGGTTGAAGATCGCAGTTTAAAAGTTTCAGATTAATCAGAGAGTGCTGCTGCCCGGTCTCTATATATTCAAATTCATTTATTCATAAATTTCTCTCTATGTATATATTCTATGTATATATCCTTACTATTATAAATGCGAAATTTGTATTGTCAGTTTGTCATTCTTTCTTGTCACAACTTAGTCAGGAGACTGCAGAGTGACATAGTTAACTTATCACGGAATTTCCACAGGATTGGGAGATTCTGATGAAACTCTGGGGCGCAGTCACTACATATTAAACTTCGACACAATATATATATGTATATTTACCTCTTTTACCATAACTGTCATTCTGTCTGCTGTTATAGTATTAGAAAAATAGAAAGCGACCGGTTGTTTCCATTTCTTTCTAATCCCAGCTAGCATGAAAACCAATGCTTTAGAAGCAATTGCTGGACTTCTACCATGGTTGCCGTGGTCTTGAAAACCCTGTATTTCGTCCTGCTTCATGTCATAATGTAGGTGCTTCCTTATTGACATTTCATCAAACGATAATATGCAGATATTGTCTTCATCAGATTGTTTACGTGACATTTTTTTTAATGACTTGAAAATATGATTATTTATTCCAGGTCTAAGTGGGACTTTGTTTAATAATTTGTTTAAACTGCTTTGGCATGGCAAAGAAAACATCCTTCTGAGAAGTCTATAGCATGCTGGTGATTTTTTATATATTATTAATGCCATAATTTTTTGTTCTAGAGTGTATCTCCGTCCTTTAGGCTTTTTTGGAGCATTTTTTAATTGGCTTTGTAGCAGCACCATAAAAGAATTTGTAAAGCTGCAAAGTTTGTCAACATTTTCACTCTCATACAAAAATTTTATTGGGTTCATCTTTTTACTTTTCAATTTTTTCCTCAGCCTTATAATTTCTTTCATGTTTTTTCTACAAATGTTGTACATTTTCTTTTCTCTGGTAGTTAAGCAGCTGGTTTTGGTCACATTTATTGCACTTAGGATCCCTCTAGGCTTCTTGGAAGTCGACACACTTGGAGCCATTTCTGGTAGTATATGCTTAAATCACAATAAAAAACATTTTAAAGCATGAAAAGTCGGGAGATGATGTGTTGGGGTGCACACTACAAATGATTTAAAATGAATGTTGTTTGTCTGACTTTGTTGCTTGAACCTCAAAGCAAATTGAATTTATTTTAAATTTATAGTATGAAAATTAAAATGAAAGTTTTTATTTATACATCATATCTTTACAGGTTGTGACCCAATGCGACTACGAGGTTCATTACATATATTATGTACTTAAATCTATAAATTACCTATACATGCATATTATCTTTATTAACATATTGTAAAATTTTGAAGTTATTACATATGTATGTTTATAATATATAAATTTAATATCTATTTTATCTAACCTGCTCCTTGCAAGGGTTCTCCAATATTGGAACAACATTCTCAAAAGCTTGTTGTCCTGATATCACTCCACTTGTTGAAGGCTGACTAATATTGCTTTCTGTATCTAATAATGGGGTTTGTATTAACATCTGAAATTAAAATATTACAGGGTTAATATTTCCTAGGACATAGTACATAGTATGTGTAAGGAAACTGATTCCTGTGGGTATATGGCAAGGAAATTAAAAAAAAAATCACTGATATTAAATTAGTTTCACATAAATTAATTCATCAAAATTAATTAAGGATCACGCGACCACAAATATGTAAGCCATTACCTATGTTAAATAACACTGTTATTTAAAAGGAATAAAATATCGTGAAAGAATAACAACCTAAAAATATTTTTTAAATACCAAATTAGTAATACTCAATTTGACATAGCTTCAGGTAAAAATAAGCCATTACCTGTTTTATGCAAATTGGTGAAGCTTTATCTTTTGAAACAAGCAGCATGACAGATGGTTCATCATCCAGGTTCTGTACATTCTGAAAATAGGAACATAAAATGCATTAATGAAATACTGAGATGTACCTTGCTCTATAATCACTGAATTATAAAAATAGCAATGGCAATAAACTATAATAGGTAAGCGAACCTGATTAAACACATTTTCACGGTCACTTAATAGCTTCATAACTTCGTGTGAATCAGGAATTGCAAATTTTATCAGTTTTTGCCTCTTATTATCATAAAACTGAGATGAACTAAAATGTCTCCCGCATAAAACTCTGTTTTTAGTATGCAGTGAAAGTAAAGTGGCATGAGTCCAATCTTCTTGTGGCCAACAATACTCAGCCCATGCACGAGCCCTGAAAACATATGATAACTAATTAGTACTGAAAATAGCAGATTTAAAATTTAAAAGATCATCTTTTTTCAAATATTACAAATATTTGTCCTGAGCAGGAAGCAAATCCGCAAACTGTAACAATTGTTGACAACAGCCATTAGTTTCTTCATTTCACATACACGTTCCATTGTACATACCTGATAAACTTACACTAAGTCCCTGCCTAAATGACTAGAGATGACTTTTCATTAAAATATATGTTACTTACTTGATAAGGTTAGAGGTTCCTGGATTTGGAAACCTATGGTAGGTTACCGACGGATCCTCAGCACGTGTTCTCCCGCACTTAGCGCACTTTCTATAGTTATTGGAAGACATCTGATATAATAAAAAATAACCTAATAATAAACCTAAACTAAAACGTCCTTTCGTAAAATGTAATAGAACACACAAGTTACAGAACAGATTAAGTGGCGTGCTATTAAATTGCAATAACGACGACGACACAAAAATTCTTCTTCTTCTTTTAGTTAATGGCTGACACAAAAATTACATCAATGATCAAAGCAAAGATTCAAAACATAACAGACCACAGAATACAAACAAAACAAAGAACTAACGGCTGTCATAGGCCAGTGCTGCCAGTAATTTAATTAATTAATGGTAATTTTTTTTATGTGGTATACTTGCACGACGAACACACGCAAAGATTTGTATGTGTGCACGGTCAAAAACGAATGTAGGCAAGATAACAGACCCTGGTACATATTATCAAATTAATAACAAAGAATAGGTCATCTATAATGATTATTAATTTTTATGCACAAGTTCTTTGTCCAATCAGAGAGTCTAGAGAATGTAGTCTATGGTTTGAGTACGTGGGAAATTTTAAAGCCTCGTAGCGGGAATATTCGAAATCGTAAGTTTCTATCAACAGCTGAAATTTATTTTATTATAAATCTTGTCAATGCCCGCGATTTCGCGTTTATAGTTCTTAGTCTTAGTTATCTGTTTAATTTATCCTTTGCGAGACTGTTTTTACATCTGCAGTCTGTACAGTAGGATATAAAGTAGTGACGTGACATGTGTAATAAATATCCGTCACTAGGATGTAGCTTTACAGGACCCTGGTCCTATTTTATAATGACAATTTTTTTAAATTAGTAGAACTAGGCTAACAAAGAATAATAATAGTAAGAGCCACGCTATACCATGCTGGTCAGACAAGTGCCTAGGTGTAGGTACGGATTTAAGTTTCAAATTAGTCTTTGTACGTTTAGCGCTCTAGCTGAAGTAGCTTCGGCTTACTCTAAATTTTCATTTTCTACAGCACCCGACAGTGGATTGGATGGCGACAAGTTTATTCTTTGGCTGTCACCATACCATACTCTGTTATACCTACTGCCCGAAGACACCATCGCTTGACCAAAATTAATACGATTATTTCGAAGCAAGTAGGTATTTGAAATGGGCACCGCGTTGTAGTACAGCGTGCATAGCAATATTGTATTGAAACTGCTAAAGCACCGGTGACCATTTTTTTTTACATGGAGAATGCATTTACGCACTTTACCTTTCCGGTTCCGGGGGCAACTTTCGGGCTTTGTGTGGGACTCTCGGCCTATTGCTGCCGGACTACCCACTAAATCCCATGGTGTTCCTCCTCGCCCTTAACCGGCCCATGGTAGTCACTTACGGTATTATCATGACCCGGCCAGGGGACTGGTGACCATGAATCTACTTATTATACTACTATTAATAGATATATTATGGGATCTATTTAGTATGTAAGATAAACACAAATATAAAATCACAATTGCATAATTTTTATTTCAATTTCACGATACTTGTTATACCTACTAGATACTATGATACAGTTTCAACAATAATTTTGATACAAAAGACAAACATATTACAATATTTATCAATGAGCGATGTAGATGACGCTACACTAGGCACTATTATTTTAATCAATTGACACTTTATATTATATTTCCATTAATACAAAGCTTTCTACATTATCTTAAAATGTATATTAGAAACTATTGTATGCTTTAAATAAAAGAATTTAAATATCCGAAATATTGGTCGAGGTTTAAAAGATCTCGATACGCCTCTAAATTAAATTATTTGATTTAATAAATCACGTAATACATAAATATTATATAAATAAATCAAGTGTTGGAGAATATTAGAGCTTTGAAATCTTATATATAAAATTCACGTGTCACAGTGTTAGTTACCGTACTCCTCCAAAACGGCTCCACCGATTTTCGTGAAATTTTGTGTACATATCCGTTAGGTCTGAGAATCGGACAACATCTATTTTTCAAACCATCCCCCTCCCCCCGCTGACTTCATTCAGGGTCAGCTAGTAAATTATAAAAGTCGATTTAATGTGTCGAATAAAACTTACTTTCTTATCTGAGTAACTTAATGTATTTGCAAATTATTTTATTTTAAAAGATTGTGGTTGGAATTCAGGAACTTTACCACATTCTAATTTACTACAACCTTAAATAATTAAACTACTACTTTCTTATGTAAACACTTTTTAAACAGACTTAGGTACCTACACAACTGAAAAGATTTGACTGCACAAAAAGAATCATTAAAATCGCTTCGCTTAAATTAAAGTTATGAGGTAACAAACATAAAAAAAACATACAGACGAATTGATAACCTCCTCCATTTTTTATAAATGGACAAATATCAGGATATTGTTCTATTTTTAAATATATAGCTAGGCACCTAAATATTACCTGGGTCTATTCCATGTCATCCCATATAGGACGAAGATAATTCAAGAGTATAATTATATTATAAATACAACAAAAACTTTACCTATAGATGCAGTATCCATGGCTCACAAAAAGAATTATTGTCCCGTGAAACTCATGGGCTAGTTAACAGCTCCAAATGGTACCAATTCTACGTGCACAACTAAACTTAACTAAAACAATGAAAACAACTATTGGGGTATTTAGATTAATTGGCTATTTTGTTGTGCACATTTATATTATTTAAAAGCTTTAGTCTATAATAGACAAGTTTTTTATCAAGAAAATTCAGTTAACATTGCTGGATTGTGTTATAGACACTATCGAAATTCATTTTTTAGTTAAGTTTACTTTAGTTGTGTACGTATAATTGGTGCCAATGGCTTCAATTTATGAAAGGAGCGACAGTCAAAATCTATTACAAATTACTTCTAAAACTACCAAAATGGTAACACATAAAATAAATGTAGATACATGACAACCCTATAATACTAACTTGTATAATCCTACTTAATTTCTAATACATAAATACATTTTACATAATCGAAAATGCAACGGCTAATTTATTTTAAACACACTCACACAACTTGTCAAGCTATTACGTTCAGGTACACAAAAATAACGCTCTTTTTTAAATCTAAAAAAAATCTTATAATCCAATTTTTTTTATTAATTATTGCTTTGTCATCAGTGTTTATATTATGTGTAGATATAATACACATCAATCTGCTTGTGGCGAGTGAGTAAAAATAATTTACAAAGATTGCGTTTCATAGTTACGTAAATTAATTGATAGATAGATTCGAATGAAGCTAACGAAGATTATTAAACCAAAATGTTTTCTACTACACACTAATTTCTACGTTGGCGGCATGCTGAGATAACGCACACAAACGCTCCGTAATTTCATTGGTCGCTGCACACACCCCGCCCAAGACCGCCTCACGCACACTAAGAGACAACAGCGTACGTACACAATGAGTATGACCATTGTTCTCGTACCTTTTTCAGCGGGATTAGCCTTTTAATGTCACCTCTTGTTGGAAGGAAGCTAATAAAAAATGTTTTAAGGTAGAGACTCCACAGAAATAAAATTAATTCAATCGAAATAGAACCAATATAATCGGATAGCGAGCTTATTAATTAATATTTATCAGTGCGGGATTAAGTAGCTAATCACAGATTTATCAGATGTAGTGTCTATGCCTACATCACTCAGTCTGTTTGAAGCCACATACATACCCATGTGTGCGTGAAAATGTATCTATGTGTGTCTATGATCTAGGCTATACGTCATACAAAACTTCATTGCTCTAAAGTACGATTTAGCAAGGCTTAAGTTACTTGTCCTCATTTAAAACGTTAACCCACCATCTGGGGGTAGAGTCTGCTATTCAATGTTGTCACAATGATAGTTCAATGACACCATTATGGCACCATAATGGCATCATTTGTAACAAAAATTTAACAGTATACTACCAAACTTGCAACAACTTGCAACAAACGCAATAACTGATGGCATAATGGCAAATTTTATCAAGTTTGGTACTCTACTCTTAATTTTTTGTCACAAATAACGCCATTATGGCGCCATAATGGTGTCATTGAATGGTCATTGAACTATCATTGTGACAACATTGAATAGCACACTTGGCCCCCTGGTATATCCATAGGGTAAATCTGCGTAGCTAATAAGCTAATAGACAAAGTACTGCATGCGTGAAAAACTTAACTCAATAAATGGCATTATAATTTGCACTATAGTCTATAATACCAGCTTTTTAGGGTTCCGTACCCAAAGGGTAAAAACGGGACCCTATTACTGAGACTTCGCCGTCCGTCCGTCTGTCACCAGGCTGTATCTCAAGAACGGTGATAGCTAGACAGTTGAAATTTTCACAGATGATGTATTTCTATTGCCGCTATAACAACAAATACTAAAAATAAAATAAAATAAATATTTAAGGGGGGCTCCCATACAACAAACATGATTTTTTTACTGTTTCTTGCTCGATACTAATAACGTTGCCTTATGTTGCATAGATAATGGTACGGAACCCTTCGTGCGCGAGTCCGACTCGCACTTGACCAATTTTTCATTTTTATTAAAATACTTAGTTAACTCTTCTTAGTTAAATACATAATTCCACAATCCATCATATTTTTTTTACTGATTCATCTACTTATTTGCACAAAATTCCTTTACCTATGACTATGTAGTAACAGTACTTAAATACATTTCACATTTTCAAAAATTATTTCATGTACCTATTCAAATTACATAAATGCAGCAAAAAATGTTTCTCTAAATAAACATAGAATATTCTAAGTTGATCAACAACAAAAGAAATATTGTAGAAGTTAAGAGGAGACGAAGATCCAATTTATGTATTTGCAGTAGGTATTGCTATCCCATTCCCGAGCGCCACGCCGAAAGGGACAAATATAGTTCAGTCAGATTTTACCTACAAAATCTTTATATTTATAACGGGGGGAGTTTTTCTGTGCATCTAAGCCAATCTTTAACCACAAAAACATCAAAACAACATACCTAAAACCTAACGTTTACGAGTTTAGTAACAAATTATAACTCGCAAGATAAAAAAGAAAAGAAAAATAATTACGGAGAATAAAACAAGACATAGCGCTAGACGATTAATAATTGTACTAAGAAATAGCTTGTAAAATTAAAAAGCGCTTTCATCGAAAATAAGTTTCTATTATGTACCTATATATATTTTATACACATCAGAAAATTTATACCTGTGCTCTATCACAAGATGTTAAAATAGGTAGATATTATCCAGTACATACAAAGACATACAAAAATACACATCATACAGTTTTAAAAACTAGTTTAAGTATCATAATATTATCAAGTGCAATCAAAGCAATTTTAACAATTTTATTACAATAACTAGGTCTATGATTACTTTTAATGGTATAAAGACAAGAAATTTCCATTTGTTACAAATAATAAGCAAAAATACTTACGGCTTTAGAAAACAAGTGTCACCCCTTTTCCTCTCAAGGGTTCTATAAAAGTCAGCTAAGGGTTATTGTACACAGGTAACTATCTCTGTGGGAGACAGAAATCTCGAAAATAAACCCCCTACCAACACGCTTATTGGGCCCCAATTCTGCTAATACAATGTTGTCACAATGATAGTTCAATGGCGCCATTATGATGCCACTATGGCACCATAATGGCGCCATTGTGACGCAAAATCAAGTTTGGTGTCATAATGACGCCATAATAAATAAATAAATAAATAAATAAATAAATATTCATGGACATTTCACACAGCGTCCTCTGGTCCCAAGCTAAGCTTATATGCTTGTGTTATGGGTACCAGAATACGGATAGAATACATATACTACTTTTCTTTTGTAAATACATACTTATAATACATATAAACACCCAGACGCAGTACAAACATTTGTATGACAAATATAAACATCACACAAAGTATTGTCCTGACCGGGAATCGAACCCGAGACCTCCTGATCGGCAGTCCGTTACATGAACCACTAGACCACGAAGCCCGTCATGTCATAATGGTGCCATAATGGCGAAATTTTACCAAATTTGGTAGTCTACTATTAATTTTTTGTCGTAATGACCCCATTATGGCGCCATAATGGCGTCAGTGACTGACCATTGTAACAACATTGTAATATGATTGTAATAGCAGAATTAGCAGACTTGGGGCCCTGAGCGCGGCACAATAAGCTATAATCGGTCAATCTATATTACTTTACTCTTTGGTATAATTCCTTCTAAAATGGATGACGCCCATGCCCAACGGTAGGACTTTAATGGGCTGTAGAAAGAAAAGTCCGTGTGGTGACGGATTAAGAATACAAGTGTCACCACCCCATCTCCTACCCAGGGTGCTGTAGAAGTCAGCTAAGGGATATTGTATACAGATAACATCCTCTGTGAGAGACGGAAAACTCAAAAATAAACCCTGTGCCAATACGCCTGGTCAGCGCGGCACAGTAGACCATAATCCCAGCAGTCCAGCAGTGGGACGTTAATGGGCTGGAGAAGAAGAAGAGAAGAAGAAAGAAAAGAAAAAATATTGCAATGTATGGTATTTTTGACGTTTTTGGAACGATTTTACAATCGGCACTTATCAAGAGCAAATATGATTGCACAACAATGTAATTTCGCGCTTACCTATACAGTTTAAATTATTAGCAATCTGCCTTTTAGATTCAGTTTCTACTAAACTAAAACGAGATTTATTTGGTCAAAATAAACTCTAACTTTGCAAGCAGTTTATGGTAAATTAGATAATAAGGTATTATTACTTACTTAATTCAATCTACACCTTAAATTTCTGTCACAAGACGAAATATGGGTTCACTAATGATTGACCAAAAAATTTTTGACAAATGATCATTTGACAAACAACGTTTCACCAAATGATCATTTAGCAAACAATACACTTGACAAAAGTATCATTTTACAAAAAATTACTTAGCAAATGATCCATTAGCAAACACTACACTTGACAAATGTGTCAAGTATTCAAATATCAATTGACCTTTTTTTCATTTCACCAAATGATATGTTTCGTAAATCAAGTTATTTTAAATGTCCATCATCATGATTCTTTATTAAAGGCTGAAATACCCTAAAGTCACTTCTGACATTCGCCGGCCGCTGCCGCGGCACGCTCACTTTGCTCGCTCGGCTCGTGCGTTTGGGGTTAAAGTTCTAACCTAACCTAACCCAATCTAATAAAAGAGATAATATATACATAAATCTCCAAAGACGAACGGGTAAATAAGTAATTATTTTGCAAATATTGTAAAATATCTTTTTTTTCATTCAATCTATCTAAATTTAATAAAATATATTGCTTTGCAAAAAAATGTGCACCATTGTGCACATTTTTTAAAGAAAATTGAATTGAAAATTTGGTATTCTTGTTAAATTGACCACCTTTGGTCAATTTAAAATCTACTATTGGTCTAAAAATTTGGTATTCTTACCAAATTTTTAGACCAATAGTAGATTTATCTGATAACTCAGTTGCCAAATGTTAGTTTTGTAAAGTAATCATTTATAAAATGTCAATTTAAGTGTGGATCATTTGGCAAAATGATCAGTAGTAAAATGATCAGTAGTAAAATGATCAATAGGCGAATTTATTGTTTTGCCAAACGTTTTTTGTCAAGTGTAGTTTTGCCAAATGACTTTTGGTCAAACAATCGGACACCCGAAATATGTGTGCGTATCATGATTGAAAATATCAACGCGTCTAACTACTCAAGGTGATAATTAGCTTTCATTAGTTAGTTTAATGTACTTAGACCAGAAAAATAAATTTAATATTGACAAATCTCAAAATAGTACTTATAATTTTTAAACGGCAAAATAGATTTTTTATAAATATTTTCAATGATTCAAACAAAACAAATTTAAATAGGTACCTACAGGCGTTTTAGAGCATCTGTTTAAGACAACAGACTTAAATAAGTAATTATAAATAACTAGCTGCCCCGGCAAACGTTGTTTTGCCATACAATTCTGTATAAAATAAAATTTCATCAAAATCGGTCCAGCCAATTTGTAGCCTATGTGTTATTCTGATGTATAAGCTATATTGTGGTAAAGTTTCATTCAAATCCATTCAGTAGTTTTTACGTGAAAGAGTAACAAACATCCATACATACAAACTTTCGCCTTTATAATATTAGGAATTTAGTAGGATAGATACTCATTTACAATTAGGTATTTATTAAATTGCGTTAATGTCTTAAGAGGCAGCCCTAAACATTATCGAGATAAAAAGATTAAAAAGTAGCTTATTTCTAAGATCTTGATAATTGCTACGTTTACCCTATAAAATAACCCAAATAGATTGTTAACAGTAATTAGATTTAAACTAATGTACATATTTTATAACTTAGTTTACACCACAGATTCACAGCACTTTTTATAGAGTATGAATTCACATATGTAGACTTCCATCATGCCAATAAAGGTGGCATTTTATTCTAATGTCCTATACCTCAAAAGTGGCAACCTGTCATGGTCACCACGGCGGGCTACTCAGGTGTTCTCGTCTGAAGAATCGTCGGAAGACGAGCTAGTGTTGAAAGTAGAAGCCATTGTCAATTGCCTGATGAAAGGTTCCCTCGGCAAGCTCTGTTGACCGAGAGGTAAACGTCTAATACCCATACGTTCACTTTCTGGTAGAGACTTACTACATTTTTCTTCGGTTATAGCATCACGTGAAAGTGACCTGAAATTTACATATAAATTATTGTTTTTTTATAATCCTGTTAAGTTTCAACAAAGATTCAAACACATCTTTATGCAACTATGAAAAAACAATTATTATATGACAGTTCTCTTCTTCTCTCCAGCCCAACTTGGGCACGGGCCTCCTCCACTTTGAAGGGATTATGGTCTACCTATGGCTGACCAGGCGTGTTGGCACAGGGTTTATTTTCGAGTTTTCCGTCTCTCACACAGGATGTTATCTGTGTGCAATATCCCTTAGCTGACTTTTACAGCACCCTTGGGAGGAGATGGGGTGGTGACACTTGTATTCTTAGTCCGTCACCACACGGAGAATTATTATATGACACACTCTACATTAGATGATTTTATAATTTTTATTAGCGTACTCTTTAAGAAAAATATTATTAACTGTTGCAACCTAGGATGAAAACAAAACCCATATAGGGTAGGTAAAGTTTGATTTTTAATTATATATGCTACTCTTGCGGTTTTCAAAAATGTATAAAAACATACCCCGTAAGTTCTAGCATTGATCCTCTGCGACATTGTCCTCTATGCGGACCTTGCATGATACTGGCAGGTCTGCTAGACGCACCCAGTGGATCAGAGTGCGCTACATCTTCCATCAACAATACTGACGGTCCTCCAAGGCTTGTACTCCGTTTCGATAACAGACTTGCTCCATTCCTTGCTACTATATCTTTGGAAGACCCTTCTGCTTTTGACCAACTATCTCTATGCCCTTCTGAATCAGAAACTACAACGCTCTCAGCAGCACCCTGCGTGGAACTGGAACTTTCTCTTCTGAACAGACCTATGATAGATTTAGGATGTTTTGGCTTTTCTATGCCACCTAATGTGGGGAGGCCATTCGTATGGATGTGATTATAGAGAGGAATGGGTAGGAAGAACAGAGAAAAAGTGTGTCAGAAAAAGTTGGTAAAATTATATAACGCTAAGGCGTGCAGTATAGGAGTACAGCAGGTACGTATGATATTTAAATATATCATTAATATGGTCACTAATATACTTCTAAATAAACTAGGTTTATATGTGGATAAAATATTTTCTTTTAAAATCATGATGGTATGAATAAGTGCCCAAAATTGAATTTTCTAAAGTTTAAAGCATGCATAGTGCAGCATGCTAGTTATAGTATATGAATAAAAAGAGCCTGCTTGCCTGCTCTAGATATTATTAGTATTGTGTATCTTCGAAGCTAAGCAATGGTTAATATAGGTACTGGGAGAAAACCTAGATACTCCAAGATTTATACAATGGAATCCTAGGAATTATGAGTTATGGAATGTATCTGTAATTATGGATTATTCAATTAATTATGTATGTATGTATGTTGTATGTGTGGATTAATTATATATTGTAATTATGGAGTGATAAGGCCGCCCTTTGTACAATAGCTTTTAAGACTATTTTTAAGATTCTGTGTAACATTGTTGTTTGTGCAAATAAAATCATAATGCTACCCCAAAGTGAATCTACTGTGTTAACTAATCTGTTTAGAAATATGTACTTCAACAGAATTTATCTAACACTAGCTGTTGCCCGCAACTTTGTACGCGTGGAATTTAGGAAACAAACCCTAATAAATTAAACAAAAAAGCCACCCTATCGAACCATTAGGTATATCTACTAAAAAACTGCACTCCGCGGCGTAGTTTTTAAAATTTAAGCTCACATAGGAACATACATACAAAAATAGCGACGTTCTTTATATTGTTATAATTTGTTATTGTATTTAGAAAATAAAATAATGTAATTAATTTTATGTAGTCTGAGTACAATGTAATATAATATAGTTTATGGTAAAAGTCTATCTTTATGGTCAATGTAAAATTAAAATTAAAATCGAATGTGGTTAAACCAAAGGGTTAAACCCTGTAATAACTGATCGTAGAAGACACATTACAGCTCAGTCTCACCCGTGACCATGGTGACTGCAAAGTCTCCGAAACGTCGGGCCAAAATTTAAAACAAACATACGCGTCTAAATACGTAAAAAGTAATTTTATTTAAACAAAGTTATTGATTTACAGTGTTACCTAAAAATGTAGCGGATGGTGAGTTATAAGCCAAATACTCCTTGTTGGAAGCCCAGGAGGGGAACTCTGATTGTTTCAGAGCACCGGACCCCTCAGCTTCCTCTCGTTTCCATGGCAACATCGTCTCCGTAGCCGTAGGGGTTGCTACGCGAGCTTGTTCAGCTACAATCATGTAGGTGTCTGTGAATTTTAAATAATTTACTTAAGGGCCTACATCAATATTATCGTATATCATCGCCGACACGTACATATTAACACAGCCAGTCGGCACAGAAAATGAAGAATTAGGGATACTTTTCCTATTTACTCAAAATCTACTAAATATATTTTAATTCTGATTTACGTGTTTCTATATATCATAGTTACTTATGTTTTTAAAGTTATTTCATTAGTTAATACGCGATAATAGACCGACAAATGAAAAAAATAAAAAATTTGAGAGGTTGTTTCGCTAAGATTTTCTATCGAGAAAACTTTTTTCAATCGTGTTTCTGAGTTTATGCGATCCTATCATATATTGAAAAAAATATACTTAAAAATTAGAGCTCTAGCCATCCAATCTAAAGAAACAATGAAAACTTCGTACGTAGAAAAATGCACGAAGCTATTTTGGTATCCTCTTAATTTAAAACACGTTTAAATATTAGTTACTGTTAATCCTGTATATTTTGATATATTATTGCATTGTCTTTAATGTATCTGCAAAGGCTGACTTCTAGAAGTGGATGAAAATTACTTTCAAGGATTAGGTACATTGTAACATTAATTTAAATCAATAGATAGGTTTAAATACACCTATTATATGATATCAGCGTGTTAAGAGGATACCAAAATAGCTTCGTGCATTTTTCTATGTACGAAGTCTTCATTGTTTCTTTAGATTGAATGGCTAGAGCTCTAATTTTTAAGTATATGTTTTTTCAATATATTATCTAGGATCGCATAAACTCAGAAACGCGATTGAAAAAAGTTTTCTCGATAGAAAATCTTGGCGAAACAACCTCTCAAATTTTTTATTTTTTTCATTTGTCGGTCTATTATTGCGTATTAACTAATGAAATAACTTTAAAAACATAAGTAACTATCATATATAGAAACACGTAAATCAGAATTAAAATATATTTAGTAGATTTTGAGTAAATCTGTGCCTACTGGCTGTGTTAATTATGTACGTGTCGGCGATGATATACGATAATATTGATGTAGGCCCTTAATGCAAATGTTTTAATGTTAGTATTTATTAATGTTTTAATGTTAATATTTATTATTTTAAGGTTATAAGGTTCTACCTATATTATTATGTTAATTACATAAAAAGAATAAAATAATAGAAGCATAGATGTACTCTTCATCGGTACTAGTATTAAATAAGAGTTTGTTTGTTTGAATGTCCTAATCTCAGAAACCCACTCACTGTGCACAGGTCCGATTTGAAAAATTCTTTCAGTGTTGGATAGCCCATTTATTGAGGAAGGAAGGAAGGAATATAACATCATGCTACGACTAATAGGAGCGAAGCAACAGTGAAAAATGTTTAAGAACGTGGAAAATTATCTAAATTCCACGCGAACGAAGTCGCGGGCAACAGCTAGTCTATAATTAGGCTTTAAAATTTTTGAAATCGATTTCTCTTTCATGAAGAAAATAGCGGAGTACGAAACGTCTTTTTTAGAATTTTATAGGTAAGTCTGATCTATAGTTATTCCTTTCGGCGCGGGCGCTCGGAAATAGGGATAGCAATACCAAATACAAATACCTAAATTCTAAATTTGGTTATCCTTAGTTTAACATGGTATAACTTACCATTATCATCAGACAGTCTTCTTTCATCTTCTTCGAGAATATCTTCATTTGGTACTAAAATAATAAATAATAATTATTAAAATATTTCAGCAGATACATATAATTAGATATTAGGTACAATTTGATGTTAATCTACAACATTTGTGCCACCTTTACTCGTATCTACCTATATGATGCATTTCTTTACTGGGTATATTTTTTAAAATTACGTGATATACAATATTATACATAATAGGTGAATAACTTTTCACTGGATTCAGAAATAGTTTTATTTTCAAAAGCAAATATTTAATTTCGATCTTCCTGCACAATAATGTACATTAGGCAGACTTAATGCTAATAGGATTATCTACCAGTCAACTTAAATATAAAGTGCTTTAAAATCTATGAGGTGTTTTTTTTTCTAAAATTATACCAGTATCTCTATTTTGTATTTCATATCCTTCGCCCACGGTTGTAAGTTAGGTATACCTATAAAATATATTCCATTCATACCTCATTCATAAGTCTTTGACTTCCCTCCGTATATCGAGAGTATCCACTATCCCGTTATAGTATCCTAGTATCCCGCCATACATAGGTAAATTGTAAGCTCCGCCAAACGCTTGATCTAAATGAGTGTCAGATTAGCAGCGCGCGATCGGATCGTAAAAAATCTATTTATCTATGACTACATATCTACATTTTAAGAAGTTAATTTTACTATGTTACTATGAGTTGATGGTTTTCCTGCAACTCGTTCAGCAGTCTATATATGAAAAAACTACATCTAAAGCACGCACATGTATACATGTATCTGGTTTCGGGTAGGGCTTTCTTTTTTCGTGAGATGATGGTGAGAATTTTAGAGAAAATGCTATAAATACATCTTAAATATCGTCGATTATTTATTTTGATGTAAGATTTAGGAGGTAGTAGGAGTTGAGAACTTGGCTACGCTCATGAACTGAAAAACACGAATATATAGTCAGTAATTATGTACGCCATGCCATTTTACAGATAACCTTGTCCGTTTCGCAGGTTTAAATAATGAGGTAGCTTACGATGCAGTTTATATACTATGCAGGTAACAATTTTTTCTACCAATGGAGGTACTAATTATTTTAAGCAGATTTTATACCTAATACTAACACTATGTAATTATATCAAAATACTAAAGAAATTAGCTAAAATTAATACATAAACACAATGCTTTATTTACAAAAACATGCAATAATACTTACTTGAAGCTATCGTCATATGTTCTTTATTATAATTAATGTAAAAAAGAAAAAATAAGCTGTGGTATTAAAAATTTATTTACAATAAAAGCAAACTGAGAAATATTACATACATAACATTAATAATAGTATGTGTTTATAACATGCAATTTTAACGTTGAATCGGATGATCAATTCATTGCAAAGCGTCTAAAATCTAAAATAGATATAACACTACAGTATTAAAATAATAATTATAAGTACTTAACATAATTTTGTTATTATTTTAATATTGTGCTTCTAAATGACATGTCACTCTAAAGTTGAAAAAAAAAAACATAGGTACAGACGAATTGTTAATCTTCTTCTTGTGAAGTCGATTAACAACAGTTTTAAATGTCTACGCAAATTATAAGTTATTGTTAAAATTCTAAAGATTATAATTTACGTGTTACTAAAGTAGGAGAAGCTTAGAAGATTAAGAAAATAGCCTACCTAATCAATAAAACTATTATTATTAAAATAACATTTACATGCATTCTATAACGCGATGTAATAAAGATAGAAGCCAGAGTTTGAAATATAGCTCAAAGTGGCCAAATATTATGGATCAGTTGGTTTGTCTGTCAACGCACTTGATCTCAGAATCCGTAATATTTATACTAATGAAATATACACTAAATGGGTGACTACTGCTGCTGCAAAAACTAGAAATAGAAAAAAATAAAGTTCTTTATTTAAAAACTTACTAATGCAGCTCAAGTCTCTGAATTAGCCGATATTTGAACTATTTTCACTTTACGGTATATTTTAGGAACATATACTTTTTATACGATTTTAGGGAAAAATCGGTACGGAACTTATTATAAATGTACCTTATAGTAATTTTATCTTGCTTATTATCTACCTAATTATATTTTCAATTAATCATGATTAATGTTAATGAG
Organism: Orgyia antiqua; assembly: GCA_916999025.1. NCBI lineage: Eukaryota > Metazoa > Arthropoda > Insecta > Lepidoptera > Erebidae > Orgyia > Orgyia antiqua. The sequence continues at coordinate 26,578,101 of OU779868.1, forward strand.
AGCACATTAAATAAAGCGCAATCTAATGTATAAAGTTGAAAGTTGATCATCAGACGCAAGTATGCTTATGCACGTAATTATCTAGTGACAATTAATTCAGTTTTTATTTTTAAACACATACCAAAATTATACGTGGATCTGTCCCTTCTCCACGGTAAAGATTTCTCAACAGCTGTCGGTAGTATCTCTTCCGGTGTTTTAGCATACTGCTTAACAATCCTCGCTTTCAATGGATTGAATCCAGGCAGGTTAGCCAGTTGATTTAAAAGTGAACTACTATTTTCTTTATGCGAGGACGTCGGACTGACTTCTTTATATCCAGCTGATTATTTTATCATCCCCAGATGTCGAGAGTATCGGTTAGTTTGCGGTGCCACATGAAGAATGCCAGAAGGGAAGAAAATGACAATCAAACACAAAATAATATTAAACAAGCATACAAAATTAAGGCGTAGCAACTTTAAACTTAGTTACTAGACCACTAAAGGAGCTGGTTTTCTATGGTTGAGGATAGAACAAGAAAAACAAAAAATAATATCATTTTAACCAAATATAATTAGCAAACCTTTTAGCTAGTATTTGATTACAATACTGTTATATTTCATAAATGAGCGTTTGTAGGAATGGTTTTTAGAAATATCATTGGAAAACTACATAATGTTTAAAAGTTTAGGGTAATCGCTAAAAGTTTTGCAACTTGTTTAAAAAGACTGCAATTACATGACGTTTTTTTAGAAATTCACTTTAATAGGCAACATAACTTTAAAATTGTTTAGTCTGTATGAAATTCAAGTTACAAAGTCTAAATACAAACAGTAATTCAGAACATGCCACCACAAATACGTCTGAGCACATTCTCACAGTACGTAGCCATGTCAGAAATTAAGAAACACTTTGGTTTAGCAAATAATAATCATATACCAAAGTACCCATTAGCCGCTGTTCACGACATAATCGATATAAGATTTCCATTTCGCTATTCTAGAAAAGTTTGTAGAGCGATAAATAAAAAGAAATACATTAATATTAGTCATCCATATCTAAACTATAGGAGTTATTTGGATTTGAATACTTATTCATTTGTTGGTATTTGGTAGACAATTGATTCTTAATATTTCCTCGTGATTTATGATAAAAATGAGATGTTTTTATAAAATACTTAAAATTTTTGTAGTTATTTTGTTAGCTGTGTATATTTCCAAGTTTAGCTGCTATAACGCATTATAGGGTTAGCCTATAAGCTAAATACAAAGTTAGTGATTGTTTAGAATATTCAAATCCAAATCGTGACATGTCTCGAAGGATTTTCATGCAGAATACCTACGCGGGGATTTTGCAGTAAATGTAATACCGCCGTCATCGCCTTCCCGGCGTGGTTCCGGCTCTCGTTCGTCGCCCTCCTCCTGTAGAACCTCATCGATGTAGTCTGCAAGTATAGACCATACCTTTGCCTTATACTTATTAAAAAAAAACCAGAGCATTGTAGTTAGACACATATTTTATGTAGTATTTTCGTGTTTATCTACTTAAAATCTAAGTGTAAATCATTAAAAGATACAGTGAAATAATTTAAGTGAATTGTATAACATACGTAAATAAATAAAATATGTTATTACGATGTTTTTTATTTATTTTTAAACATTTATTGAAATGATGCCGCTAGTGGGATACAAAGCTTACAGTGCTTGCAAAGAAATGTAACAATGATATTTTGATAAATACATATTATTAAGTACGTAATTAGAAAAGAAAAATAAATAAAATTAAATATTTGAACCCACACGTGCATGCGATTGACACTCGTGATAGTAATAAAGAATAAATAAGTACCTAATCTAGAATACTTTATTTTACCGTGCGTGAACTGTTTGGCCGAACCGTTTAGCTGGAATTCGGGAAATGTGACATGATTTTTGCCATCCTGAAACAAACAAAATGTCTTAAGAGGATACCAAAATAGCTTCGTGCATTTTTCTATGTACGAAGTTTTCATTGTTTCTTTAGATTGAATGGCGAGAGCACTAATTTTTAAGTATATGTTTTTTCAATATATGATCTAGGATCGCATAAACTCAGAAACGCGATTGAAAAAAGTTTTCTCGATAGAAAATCTTGGCGAAACAACCTCTCAAAATTTAATAGTTAATTAATTAATCTTACTAATTAGTACCTATGTTATGCTGACATACTTAAAGGTATTTCTAATCTCACGAATGTTTTCTACTTAGATTTTCTTATATGCTGACTCTTAAAGGACCTAAGAGAAGAAATGAAAAGTTAGTGGGAACTTCACTCGGTCAAAAACGCACATAAGGACCAATTCCACGCGCACAACTAAACTAAAAAATAAATTTTAATAGTGGCGATAACACAATTCGTCAATGTTAATTGAACTTTCTTGATCGGCAGTCCGTTACTAGAACCACTACACCATGAGGCCCGTCTTAGTGTCCGCTTAGCAATTTACGAGTTGTTATTGAGTTGTAGGGTTTATGTTACTACTACTGCAGGTGGGTTAAAGACACTTTCATGGATTCCGTTATATAGATTAATTACATTGATAGATACATACTGAACTTATGTACGTGTGTTGATTCGAGGATATGCGGAGTAGCACGACTCATGTACAAATTGTTAAATGTTTGCTCTGGTACCCATAACACAAGTTAGATCTTAAATTGGGTGCCAGTGCCAGTGTTCAACTTTGTTATCTAGTACCTTGTGAATGTACAATTGTGGTGTAAACCTGTATATGATTTTAAGGCTAAATAAATATTATTATTATTATTTTTTGTTATTTATTTTAATCTCGGCTAACCGGAAAGAAACTAATGGCACGGGCCTAAGCCAAGTGTTCATTAGTGAAACGACTATGAGTAGTATTAGGTTCGTGAATTGGCCTATAGGTCCTGTTTGTGTGATTACTAATTAAATCATGGCTATCACATTGTAGGAACTTCCTCACTATTCTACATGTATTTAGTATTATTATTATTATGTTAACTTACCTGCTTCCCACGTTTGCTACGCTTGTGATGATGTTTCCTGTCGCCAACTCGACGTCGTATATTCATATGAGTCTTGTAATTGACTTGAGTACCAAGATCTCGATCGTTGACTGCGTGTCGACTATAGCTGAGCCGACGATGCTGATTACAACAATAATTAAAATGGTTATACTAACTAATATCTTTATTTATCAATAACATAATATGTACAAAGGTTTAAAAAAAATTAAAATAGCCTTTTAAAATGTACAAAACTGAAAATATAAATTAAAACAATTAAAATAAATTACGCGGCAAAATTTTCCTCTGCATCGTCTTCAACTAATAAAGTGCCCAGAACGCTGGTAGCATTGCCACGTTGGATAGCAATGCTAATGCGTTGCGCAAAATAAAGTCCAGCGTTATGGTAATACTAAGGTATATAACATTTTATAAAGATTTCTAGATAATAACGAGATAAAACGAAAACAAAATCCAATTACAAATTAGTACTTTCTCGGACTGTTCTTAACTACAGTAGAAAGAAAAGCATCGCTGGAGTTAATTAGTTTTATTTCGTTCTATAAAAAAATAGTAATTATAACGCTGCCGTTACATTATGTTTAAATGAAGTCTGAAAATTTATACTATACAATTTCTGTGTAGCAGCGCTCAAACTCTACCAAAATTTTGTGAATTTTTAAATAAATACGTAAATGTATTTTAAGTATGTATTTACAAAAAAAAAGTAGTAGATGTATTCTATCCGTATTCTGGTACCAATAACACTAGCATATAAGCTTAGCTTGGGATCAGAGGACGCTGTGTGAAATGTCCGTGGATATTTATTAATTATTTATATTTAAATATTTATGAACATTTCACTCAACGTCCTCTGGTCCCAGACGTAGTACATTATTATGTAACAACTAGCTGTTGCCCGCGACTCCGTACACGTGGAATTTAGAAAATTTTCCCCGTTTTTGCAACATTTTTCACTAAAGCTTCGCTTCTATTGATCGCAGCGTGATATTATATAGCCTATTGCCGTCGTCAATAAATTTTCTGTCCAAAACTGAAAGAATTTTTGAAATCGGACCAGTCGTTCTTGAGATTAGCGCGTTCACACAAAAATTTTTTAAAGTATCACACAAAAATTGTCCTATGCGGGAATCGAACCCGCGACCTCGTGATATATCGGGTAGGTTAACATTTCTTTTAATTCCCTAGGTCATAAGAGCACAGCATGTACCAATAAATTAACTGTTTGCAAATCATTCTAACATTTTAGTACTAATTCTATGTATCGTATTTCATCACAATATAAGTGGGTTGTGATTTTAAATATGAGTACATAAAAATTGGTCAAGTGCGAGTCGGACTCGCGCACGAAGGGTTCCGTACCATTATCTATGCAACATAAGGCACGTTATCAATAAATGAGCAAACAACACACACAATACTTAATTAATCACGTTTGTTGTATGAGAGCAAGAAACGGTAAAAAAATCATGTTTGTTGTATGGGAGCCCCCCTTAAATATTTATTTTATTTTATTTTTAGTATTTGTTGTTATAGCGGCAATAGAAATACATCATCTGTGAAAATTTCAACTCTCTAGCTATCACCGTTCTTGAGATACAGCCTGGTGACAGACGGACGGACGGACGGACGGACGGACGGACGGACGGACGGACGGACGGATGGACAGCGAAGTCTCAGTAATAGGGTCCCGTTTTTACCCTTTGGCTACGGAACCCTAAAAATCATGTTTGTTGTATGGGAGCCCCCCTTCAATATTTTTTTTTTAGTATTTGTTGTTATAGCGGAAATAGAAATACATCATCTGTGAAAATTTCAACTGTCTAGCTATCACCGTTCTTGAGATATAGCCTGGTGACAGACGGACGGGCGGACAGCGAAGTCTCAGTAATAGGGACCCGTTTTTACCCTTTGGGTACGGAACCCTAAAAATGAGAGTGATTTGACTGCTGCAAACGTTTTATGTGTATCACTTTATTATATGTGACCTAGATAGATATCCCGAGAGGCTTTTAGGTCATCACAATAATCATATGGTTGACATTAACCATGTTGTTACATTAAATCGTTTTTACGTAGATACGTCTACGTTATTGAATAAGCAAATTTTTAAAGTAAAGGCCAATTGCAATTGTTTTTTTATTTCAACGGTGGTCACTATAACCAAGTTGGGTTCAGATAACTGGATCTCAGGAAAATCAAGGGTAAACCTTGACTTTTATACACATACAATATTTTTCCTATATTTCCCATTAACAATGAGTTGGCGATAAAATGTTTATAACAACTCTTTAATGTTAAGAGCTTCTGTTTTTATTAAATATTCTTTGCTCTTTGTATTTTTTTTTTGTAAGTTGTTTTTCTTTTTCAAAATATAATGGTTCTAATACTGCACATCTAAAGTAAACTTAACAAAAAATGAATTTTAATAGTGTCGATAACACAATTCGGCAATGTTACAAAACTTTCTTGTTATAAAAACTGTTTGTTATAGACTAAAGATTTTAATTAATAGAAATGTGCACAACAAAATAGCCAAATAATCAAAGTACACCATAGTTGTTTTAATTTTTTAAGTAGTTAAGTTTAGTTGTGCACGTAGACTTGCCACCAATGTGACTTATTACCTAGTTTATTTTTTAAATAAGACTGCTTTTTACGGAATTAGACGCGTGTATTTGTTGTGTTACATTTACGTACGTTAATTTAAAACAAATACATACACGCGTCTAAATCCGTAAAAAGTAGTTTTATTTAAACAAACGAGTCGCGCAAGTGTTAGAAAATATTAGTTTATTCTTTATTCGGTTGGTTACAAATATTGTAACTAATGTATTTATTATTAACGTATAAATAATTTGTAATATTTACAAAAATTAAATTAAATATGTCTATCTACAAATAAAAGAAAACAAAACATGAGCTTACGCGTTGAAGTATTCCTCCGCATCGCTATCAACCGGCCCACAACGGCCAGAACCCTGGCAGCATTGCCGCGTTGGATTGCAATGCTTAAACGTTGAGCAAAATACTGTTACTGAAACTACTATAATACAAGTTATAAAACTCACCCTTCTAAATGGTTTGCAAAGTTCTTCAGCCAATAAATGATGTATCTTAGCATCAGTTAAATCCTTTTTAGAAGGATTATATTCAAGTTCTTGCATATCAATGTTCCATGTCGATGAATCAAGTTGACTAAAACTTGGGCTGAAACAGTATTATTATTACCTACTTGCATATCTATTAGACTAAACTTTTTTACTGTTACTTCTTCTATTTATACACTGCTTTTCACAATACGAATGTAGCTAAAACAAGCAGACGCGTATATTTATTATCCAGAAGTTTCGGAGACTCGCCATAGTTCACGGGTCTCTAAAACGTCGAGTTAGATTTAAGGGCCTACATCAATATTATCGTATATCATCGCCGACACGTACATATTAACACAGCCAGTAGGCACAGAAAATGAAGAATTAGGGATACTTTTCATATTTACTCAAAATCTACTAAATATATTTTAATTCTGATCCACGTGTTTCTTTACATAATAGTTACCTATGTTTTTAAAGTTATTTCATTAGTTAATACGCGATAATAGACCGACAAATAAAAAATACAAAATTTGAGAGGTTGTTTCGCCAAGATTTTCTATCGAGAAAACTTTTTTCAATCGCGTTTCTGACTTCATGCGATCCTAGATCATATATTGAAAAAACATATACTTTAAAATTAGAGCTCTAGCCATTCAATCTAAAGAAACAATGAAAACTTCGTACATAGAAAAATGCACGAAGCTATTTTGGTATCCTCTTAAAACAAAATATACGCGTCCTAATTAAAAGTCGTTATACTTCAGCAGAAGAGTCGCGCAGGGCTAGAGAATATTAATTTGATTTGACGAGCGTCGTGGTCGAGTGGTTCGTGTAACGGACTGCCGATCACGAGATCGCGGGTTCGATTCACGCTCGGGACAATCATTTTGCGTGATTATATAATATATGTATATTATAATTTTCATACAAATGTTTGTACAGAGCGTCTGGGTGTTTCTTTGTACCTATTATAAGTATGTATTTACAATAGAAAAGTACTTTATGTATGTAAGGATGTTGTGTGATGTGTCAAAAAAAAAAATAATTAGTAGTAATTTTTATACCTTCCATTTAAATTAGCATTAGTATAATTTTTAAATATCGCAGACATAGATTCGGCTCCAGAGATATTTCCTATTGTTGAGGCATTCCTTTGCATATATTCTATAGCATCCTTCATTGCAAGTTTGGAATATGTTTCTAATATCTTTGGCTCCGCTCCCTAAAATATTATCTTGATTATATTGAATAATATTGAAATATGTCTACATGAAGTGCATTAAGATCGTAGTAGACAAGCCTCTGCCTACATTCATGGGAAAAAGCCGTGATGTATATATGAAATTACATTAGAAACGAAAAGACTACTTTTCAGGATTAACAGGCTATATTAGACGATTAATGTATCCTGTTAATCCTGATCCTGATTTCTGTATCACTTACTAATAGGCTAACAAAGATATAACAATTTTAAAGAAAAATCTTACCTGATAATTTCTGATTAAAAATGGTCTTATAAACCGATTATCAAACCTCTTGAATTTATCTCTTATGTGATGATTTCCGTGTTTACCTAATATATCTTCTACCCCAGCCATTAAATGGTCCATAAACTGAAATAAATGTATTATTAATATACAAAAACATAATTTTAAGCTATTGCATAGCTTCTATCGCGGGCCTTAAGCGTTGAGACCGAATCCAGAAATTCCGTAACGAAAGTAACCTAACACCCCCCACTCCGACCGGCACAGCGATGATACTTTTTAGTTTTGCCATATATCGATGAATAGCAGAACATTAAATGTCTTTTTTTAAATATCACGCTTGTCTCTTTAGTTCCGCAACTCGCCTCTAGGCGGCATTTCTTTGATATTAATTCAAGTATAACTTGAATTACATCAACGAAAAAAAACAAAGGATTTAATGTTGGAAATGGATTGGATGGAAATTATAATTGCATAAGTTGATAAAAAATGCTATGCAATTGCTTTACGGCGGCAGTCGCCGAGTGCCACACGTCTTTTTTTCATAGATTCGTTTATAGCAATTTTACTTTTAATGGGTAAATAAGTAGTTACCTCCTAATAAACTCTACTTAATGCTTAATTAGTTATTATTATGTTTTGAGTCATTAACAAGATGTTTTTCTTAGTTATATATTCGTTGGTTAGTTTACATTGACGTAGATATTACAGATTATATACCTACTACAAGAGACATCAAAATTATGAACCAAGTTAAAAAGACTACATACGCTAACACATGACACACACGCACATACACATACAGATTAATACACACGCACACAAACATACACATACACAAACACACACAGAGAGAGAGAGAGAGAGGAGTACCTATAGAAATATTATACATACACTAGCTGACCCGGCAAACGTTGTTTTGCCATACAAATGTCAGTGAGTTGGGGAGGTGTTTGAAAAATAGATGTTGTCCTTTTCTCAGACCTACTGAATATGCATGTGAAATTTCATAAAAATCGGTCAAGCCGTTTCGGAGGAGTTCGATAACTAACACTGTGACACGTGAATTTTATATATTAAAAGATATAGAAATAAAAAAATAAATTGAATTTCTTTACCCTTTCATGTATTCTCTCATTCATCGTTGGTTTCCTCTTCTCAGCTGTTTTTACATTAAGTATTTTCACTAAAGGTTTGATAGTGATCCCTTGTATAAATACTGTAAAGTATATAACTGCTATTGTAGTCGTAACAAACATTGGTTGTAGTTCAACTACCTCTGGATCTATTAGTAGCACTAATGCGAAGGCTACGGCACCTCGTAGACCTGAAATTATTGTTAAAATTGACCTTCTTTTCTTTATAAGTAACTCATTTTGCCCTCAATTTTGTACACGTCGAAGTTTCGAATCTGAACCTTAATAAATTCTACGATAGAGTCCTCTTAAATCCATTGCGTAGGTTTAAAGATCTATATGTATATTTACTACACCACCTAAAGGTTGATTGGTAGAGAATGCCTTAGGTATTAAGTCCGCCTATGTATAAATTGTATGTGCATGAAGTTTAAAATAAATAAATACAGTACTAAACTCACATAGAGACATACAGAAATAACAACTTTTTTTTCTAAGCAAAATAAACGGATCCCGGCAAGGCATTACAAGATTTTTTTAAATAAGTTCATATTTTTCTTGACTTTTCTATGAAAATAAGGCTTTATGCCTTATTTTCATAGAAATGTTTCTTCTTTCATAGTATTAGTTTAAAATAGTAGCTACTTTTACGCTATATTCATAGTTATATTGATGATCTTTTAGTCTATAGGTACTTTATATATGTCGAAAAGTCACAAAAAGAAATTTTGTGATACCAGAGGTTTGCGTGTTTTTTGAATTTGAAACAAATACACGCGTCTAAATCCGTAAAAACTAATTTTATTTAAACAAATGAGTCGCGCAAGTAATAGAAAATATTATGTTAACAATCTAAAATTAAAGTTGGTTATCTAGTATAAGAAAAATGAAACTATAACTTCTAAGCATAAGTCTTGTCGTACACATAACTACACGATATCTAACTTATCCACTTATGTATACAAAAGTTATGAGAACATCGTAGATAATATAAGAAGCTGTTTCTAGATACGTCTAGACAGAACGTCTGTGGCTTTGTTCACTTGGCTATTGTTGTCTGGCTAATCTCTGACGTTATTTTAATCTATTAACTTTAGTCTTTCAATACATTAAAGTGAAACCTCTGAATAAGGTTACAACTATGTTGGATTTAAACTATTTTATTATTTTCACTTGAACACAAAATAGCCGATAAGTGACGTCATAGATTTAAATTGAAAGAAATAAATCAAATCGTGTTATAAAAATTAGCGCCACCTAAAAATTATTAAAGAAAGATCGAAACATTAGAAGGGAAGGTTAGTGCCACCCCTTGCAAGAGATGCCACCCTCTGTGTCATGCACCCTATGGCCCTAGGATAAATAAGCCGCCTAAGCTTTTGCTAATTATACTTAAATTTTGATAAGACTTAAACATATCGAGATCATTGCATTTTATATTGTTATTTGTAAACCATAGAATACTTATATCCTGCCAAAAGTTTTGTAAGTTAGCTTAGAGTTACATTTTGGAAACAATACTTAGATATTGCGAGATGGAAAATCCAACAAATTAAAGGTCGCACCCACTGGCTAAAAGAAAAATAACTCATGCCCAATAAAGGGACCATATTTTTTTATGTTATACGCCAGTTATAAAGAACTAGCTTTTGCCCGCGACTCCGTACCCGTCGAATTTAGAATTTTTTTTCCCGTTTTTGCAACATTTTTCACTATTGCTTCGCTCCTATTGGTCACAGCGGATGTTATAAACCTTACTTGATAAATGTATTATCCAGCACTGAAGGAATTTTTCAAATCGGACCAGTGGTTCCTGAGATTAGCGCGTTTAAACAAACAAACAAATAAACTCTTCAGCTTTATATATTAGTATATAAGGAATAGATGAAACGAAATAAACATACCCCCATACGACATAACAAATTTTTCCACTCGATTGAGCTTGTGCAAACGAAATTTGTTAGCTACGGCACTAAATATATACACTCCTGAAAGAAAAATACTCATTAAACGTTTATATTCAATTGTCATAACAAATTTACAGTTGGATAAAACAGCATAATTTGCGTAGGTCAAAAACTAAATAACACACAAGAATCCTGAATATTTTTTAAAATGATTGCATTGTCATTGTTTCCATGATCGTTTTTTGTCATATTTAAAATTTCAAATCAATCCGACCGTTACATTTTAAATAACTACACAAATTGATAAATAAATACAAACGAATATAATAAAAGTGTGCTAAGAACTCACCTATTATTCTAAAGACTGAACAGAAAACAATTGTTAATAAAACAAACCACGTATTCCAATCGTGGTTATTATTTACAGTAGCAACACCAAGGAACATAAATATAATGGTTTCAGATGATGAGGACAACATTTTCATTGTATATTTAATAGTTGTATGAGATTTGTGCGATATATTTCCTTCAACATAGTTCTTCATTGTTATACCACAAAATGTTATACTGAAAGCAAATGTCTTGGTTTCAAAATGACTGAATGAAGTGTGGTAGCTATTTGTATAAGCGCCTTCACAATTTAGAAACTAAACATAATTACATACAAAAGCTCTCCTCTTGAACCACTCTATCTATTAAGAGGATACCAAAATAGCTTCGTGCATTCTTCTAGGTACGAAGTTTTCATTGTTTCTTTAGATTGAATGGCTAGAGCTCTAATTTTTAAGTATATGTTTTTTCAGTATATAATCTAGAATCGCATAAACTCAGAAACGCGATTGAAAAAAGTTTTCTCGATAGAAAATCTTAGCGAAAATACCTCTCTCATTTCTTATTTTTTTCATTTGTCGGTCTATTATCGCGTATTAACTAATGAAATAACTTTAAAAACATAAGTAACTATTATATATAGAAACACGTAAATCAGAATTAAAATATATTTAGTAGATTATGAGTAAATAGGAAAAGTATCCCTAATTCTTCATTTTCTGTGCCTACTGGCTGTGTTAATATGTACGTGTCGGCGATGATATACGATAATATTGATGTAGGCCCTTAAGGACCCTTAAGGGCGATCCTAGATCATATATTGAAAAAACATATACTTAAAAATTAGAGCTCTAGCCATTCAATCTAAAGAAACAATGAAAACTTCGTACGTAGAAAAATGCACGAAGCTATTTTGGTATCCTCTTAAGAAAACCGCATCAAAATCCGATGCCTACTTTCGTAGGTTTAAGCACACTCTGACATGGTCATACTGTGGGGTCATACATACAAAAATAGCGACTTTATTTTATTGTAAGTAAAGATGATAATATTACTAACTGCAATAAAATTAACTAACTTTACAATTCAACTAGATGGTTTACCCGATGATATCTTTAATTATATGATTACTTAACCTTTCTAATAAAACACAACAATCAACTAAATTTCCATACTTATATAAATTACTTACGCGAGTATACCGCTCATATGAAACATCTCAGCATTAAGATAAGCTAGATATGCCATAACAAATATAAATATAGGCTCTATCACTCTAACTTCATGCGTGAAACGAGTGACAAGGCCGGTGGCGAAGCCCCATACAACTCCAATACAGGTTCCTCCAACTGCCACAACTAGGAATGATGCAAGGCCAGCCAATATATCCGTATATACTAGACGTGATGGACCCATTTCACTGTAAACAATATACAGAACATTATTAACTACTACAGTTCATATTCACTTTATTATTTCGTATTACAATGGTGTCAATTCTATTGGGACAACTTTTCCTTATATGTATATGTTTAAAGCAGATTTAGTTATAAAAATTAACGTCATATTAACCATACACCACAGCTGCTTTCATTTAAGTAAAGTTTAGTATTGTCGCAACAGAAATGACACCAATGCCACTACTTACGTATAAGCTTCAAACATATGATACAAAACTACTGTAACTGCATCATTCAATAAAGATTCTCCAAAAACAACTATGTACAGTACTTCATCAACATGGATTTCTTCAAAGACTGCTAGCACAGCTACCGGGTCAACAGCAGATATTAATGCTCCAAATAATAGCATATCTAAAAGAGGAGTGGTACGCCCAAACATTCCTGTTTGACCACAAGCCCATAAAGATGCTCCTATAAAAAAATAAAAATATCACGTTAAAAATAACACGTAAAGTCATTAATACCCATGATTGTAAACACAAGTATCACCACCCTATTTCTTCTCCAGGGTGTTGTAAGAGCCAATTTATGGATAAAAATTGTGAGTATAAGCTGATAAGATAACATAAACTGTAAGAGATGGAAACCTCGAGCAAAACAGAAGTCTGTATAGCGCCGCATAGTAGATCAAATACCCTCCTGCAGCGGAAGAAGTTCATGCTTAACATTGGGACGTTAATGAAAAGAGAGAAAAAAAGTAAAGTAGGAACTTACCGATGGTAAGAGTGTTGAAAACAGTTCCAACTACAGCAAATAACAAAATAGTTCCAAGGTGGTCGAAAAATAATCTATTAGGCATAAAATATCCCGCATCCAGAATAATAGGAGGTAGCATATATAAAAAGAACGTGTCTGGCGTTAATGGTTGTACATGTACACTATGTGTACTCAATAGTAATGCACCTATGAGAACCCCAACAAAAATAAGAAGACATGATTCTGGAAACATCTTGGATAACTTTGGAGCCATATGAAAACCTGTAACAAAAATATTAGGTAAACATTATGCCCCTGGCAAAAAAAAATATAGCCTAAATGAAAAAATGTCAAAATGATTACGTCTTAATGACACAAACAATGTCAAAACCGTAAAAGTACTAAAAGTTATTTACTAAAATTTTCTAGTAAAAGAAAATGTTAACTAACTAAAAGAAAAACATCTCCCGAAAGTAGAAAAATGCTGGATAATGTGAAATCTAATAGGAGACGCTGTTCCGTGTCGTCGAAGTCTTATTACTACAGTGTACCTACTCAACTTTGAAAAAAGATCTTATAACGCACAACTAAAATAAACAAATATTAGAAAATATGGATTATATTACAAGTGAAAAATATAATCTCACTATGGATGATATTGGTTCTAAATCACTTATACCTTCCACTAGTACCATATTCTATGATTTGGATGATATTGCAAAGAAACATTCTTTTCATGGGCTGGCTGAAATTAACCGATTTAGTTCAAACTTGAAAAAAGGTACGAGAGATACCGATAAAAACAATATAGTTAATCAAATAAACAAAACTGTTCAGGAATGTGCTACTAACAGGAGATATCCTAAATTATTGGTATGTAATAACATTGAAATTAATAAAAGAAAAACGCATAAAAAGATGTCGAAACAACTATCAACACCTACTAAGATGTCTTTAAAAGATTATAACTTTAACTATGAAAGATTATTAAGCTCTCCTGAAAGTCCTCAGAAATTATGGTTGCTAGGAAATTATCGTACAGAAATAACTACACCAAAGACACAACTAAGAAATACTGAAAATGAGAAAAGGGTGGAAGATCCTTGTCCATGTCAGTTATTTTCATACACTTGCCCTTGCTCTGATGATAAATATTTAGCAGAATTAGAACCAATTAATAAAGCAGTTACAATCAATCAATATACAAGTACAATAATAGACCATAATAACGCTAGGCGATATAAATTAAAAAAACAACATCACGACTTAGTTAGAGAAGATATGCGAACAAACACAAGCGTTGTTAAAATGGTGGAAGTGATGGTTTCTATGACTGAACCAGGGCTAAATAACCAAGATAGATCACAGTGTCACCGTAAAAACAAAGTAAGTAAAAACACACCAAACAATGTTACTAGAAAAATTAAGTGTCCAAAGTGTAACGAAATAATCAATGTAGTTATCACAGATAGTTTAAGTACAACAACAGAAGAAGAAGACCTTAAGAATAAATGTTCAATGGTTTACCACCTTTATAATAAAACTTCTCTAAAGACTCGTTATAATTACGGAATATCGTCAAATGATTGCAAAGAAAACAAAGTAATTGGTGCACACTTATACTCCCCTTTATCGACAAGTGAAATGTTGACTATTTGTAATATGAACGAAAAAAGTCCTAAAAACAGTGAGTGTAAAGCTACCCCACGTGTTATCAGAATTACAAAAGCTTGCAGACATCAGCCACCTTGTAAAGTGGTCCCATCTTGCCAGAGAGCTAATATTATTAATAATAAATGTGAAAATATTCCACCTTGTGCACATCGTCCACGTTGCATAAATCTACCATTATGTGCGCCATTCAATAAAAGTCTGCATTATGAAGAAACTTCTACAAAGTTAGTTGACGAAATATCTAATTTTCACCTTACTGAACCTAAGTACATATCAAATAAACGTAATTCGTTAACTACATTAGCTTGTCCAAAAGTAAATATAGTATCGCGAGTACAAAATGAAAATCAATTCCTTAGAAGTTATAAGACACCAAAATTATCACTAAGTCGACAATCAATTGGAATTCCCAATTCTTTCATACTAATTCATTCATGTAAACCTTGTAAATCATGTCAATTTGATTGTATACATTGTGAACGTCATTTTAATGAGGAGTTTAATAATGATACTGTTATATTTATCAGAGACGTGGGATGTCAATTCAAGGACAAGAGTTTGTCACCAAAGATTACTGTAAAAGGTTCTTTGCCAATCAATTATGTCTTAGAGTCAGCTTATACTAATTCTTTTGAATTTGTAAACGGTAAATACTATTTGAAACAGGAACAAAGAGACACATCAACAAATCCCATTACAGAAGGAGATTTTTCATTATCAACGGTGTCTTTAGATTCAAACCACCCAGTTCAATATTTAGGAGCTAATAAATTCTCACTGAGAAAGTCTCAAGCCACTGGTTTTTTACCACATTCTTCGTATTTGGCTGCATTTTCATCTGCGAAACATGCAGATCTAACAAGAGCTAATATAAGAAATCAAACCACAACTCAAGACAGTTGCAATCGTTTTCCCATCAGGTCTCATCGGAGCTTTTTTAAAGGCAAACATAAAATGTTTTCAATAAAACGAAGAAGAAAAGGCAAATACACTAACAGTATTTTCGGTAATGATAGACGGACACAAGCTATCAAGGAATAAATTATATTTTGTAGTTTGTTTTTCTCTCTTTCGTTACGTTAATTATAGAAAAAGAAATAAATGTTGTTTTATTCGTCATTGCCGTCATTATCTATTTTTACTTTCTTTTTATTGTTCTGAAGACAGACGCATATAAAGTTTTAATTTTAACGGTTATCTATTCAGCTACGCCGACGACAAGTCGATTGTCAACCTCAAGCACAATGAGGAAATCATGAATTATTGTGTCGATATTTGTATCTACTAAATCGTATTCACCGTCAACAAAAATGTTTCATGCTGTGAGGAGTATATGTATGTATTCAAGAGGCCACTTCGTCCGCGTGGATTTTGATTTCCGCGATAAGAATACCTATCTCTTATACACAATATCTTTATCAATTGTAGCCTTTACTATAATAATTCAGTATTTTTTACGTGAAAGAATAATAAATTTACATACAAACATTCATACTCAGAAACTTTCACATTTATTATATTAGTAGGATTTCTTACGTTTCTGTTTTATAAAAAAAACTGGTCCGTTAAAATTATATATTCTTTTATCCAATTTAATTATATAAGTGATAGCAATATATCTGTGGAAATTACCATACTCAAAGTAAATAACGAAATGAGTCTCATTTGAAATCATGTATTGAAATATATGCATAAGCATCGATGCATGAAATTGTATGACTTATACGACCTTCCTTTATTTTTCTCTTTGAACTCATAGCTTATGAAAACCACTGGAGAATTAACAGTGTTTATTTTTATTATAATAACTACATTATCATATCTCACGTAAGGAAAGTATTTGAATATATAATTAATTTTGCAGCGAATAAACGGAATAATAAGCCTAATCTACATGTTTAATATTTTTTTGAGCATATTGTAGTAGGAAAACGGACATTTTCATTGTAGTTATTTGAGAATAGCTAGAATATAACGCAATCAATTAAGCTCAAAAAGATTACAAATAAAGTCATGAGTTCAGGACATTTTAAGTTTTCATCTTTGAGACAGTAGAAAAGTTTCGCCAAGTCCAATCACCATAATAAACTGATAGATTATCATCACAACATACACAATCTATCAGGTTTTTATCGGTATTTATTTATAGAATGGATATTTTTCACCCATTCTATTCTCAGTATAATACAGGGCTGATGTTTAGCAGTAGAGCATGAAGCCACCAAGTGATTGGGATAAGAGCAGGGCATTACAGTTTAATTTACATTTTGGTGCATCACAGTAAGTCTTGTACTTAGTACTTACAAATTTTCGCTATGCTAGCAAAAAATATCCACAGTCCTATTAAGAAGGGTGTTTCAACCCTATGAAATTCGAAGGCAGCGATGACAAAGGTCCTCTCTTTCTTAGGCTTCTCTGTGCTTGGTAGACTAGTTGTTGACCCCTGATGCTGACGTAATTGAGTAGCTGGGGGCTCTCCAGGAAAAGGAGCAACTGGCCCCATGGGACCAAACCCCACGCCGGGATATGTTGAGATCCCATCACTTGTTATGGACGGACTTGGTTTCGTCGTAATCTTAAAAGAAAGGAAACAACTATTAATTGATAATTATATTTACTGATCATAAGCTTCTTCTCCTTCTCCAGCCCAATTACGTCCCACTGTTGGGCACAGGCCTCTGCCACATTGGGAGGGATTATGGTCTACTGTGCCGCGCTGACCAGGCGTGTTGGCAAAGGGTTTATTATCGAGTTTTCCGTCTCTCACTGAAGATGCTATCTCTGTGCAATATCCCTTAACTGGCTTTTACAGCACCCTTGGAAGGAGATGGGGTGGTGACACTTGTATTCTTAATCCGTCACCACACGGACACACGGATCACATGCTTACTTACTTATAGAATAAACTGATGTCCAAAAGTAGAGCTTGTACATAAATTCTTAGTTAAAACCAATACGCTTGGTCACTTATATGTAAAGTCTGTACATAAAGGTGACCAGAGTATTGCTTTCTATCTCTTATTCTCTACTAGCTGTTCCCCGCGAATAATTCTCATCCCTTTTTTTCGCAATGAAAGGTAACCTATGTCCTTTCTCAGGGTCTACAGATTGTCTGTGCCAAATTTCATCAAAATCGGTTGAGAGGTTTAAGCGGGAAAGCGTAACAGACAGACAGATAGAGTTACTTTCGCATTTACAATATTAGTAGGGAATAGTAGGGATTTATCTTAAGCTTTCTATCTCTACCAGAAATTAGAACCTACGCCCTTGGTCACAGGCTGGGTACGCCCATAATTCTTTCAGTAGGTAATAATATGGAGTAGAATAAATAGTAAACATCAATGCACAATATCAATAGAAATGAATAAAATGCAAAAAAATATATTTCATAAAACTTGAATCCTAGTATCAAACATATCTTTCCGGCTTCTAATAGAAGTTTCGAGAGCATTCTGAAACTTTACTTGCGGAGTAAACAGTTTTCTTTGACATTTTTCTTAAAGAAAGTCTGTTTCATACATACTTGTATCAATTAACAGGTTTGCTATGTTGCCTATGTTATACATTTTTGAATTATGTCGTGAAAAACGAAGTGGGCGAGGGTTCTTGCCAGCCGCTGTAGTGTTGGCCTTGGCCGCAACACAAGGCTTTATCTTTGAAGAGCGACCTTCGCCTAATTATTGTTAACTATTTTGATAAAACATTTCCTACTTATTAAAAACTTTGAAGCTAATATTATAGCACTTTTATGTGAGCTGTTTCAAATTCTACTCAGAAAAAAATAATACTACTTTCTTGGGCGTACGTTTAGGAATAATGTCTTTAATAGCTCAGAAAACCGTTTTTAAATCACTAAAAACCTAAATAGTTGCTTTTTGTGAAATAATTGCTTAGGAAAGTTAATAGTTAAAGTAGATCCGCTATGTTTAGTCTTTTATTAGATAACAGATTGATTTAATAAAATTCATTTACGTAAACAGACGTAAATAAAAACCGGTAAAAAACGGCTGTCACCAGGCTGTATCTCATAAACGTAATATCTAGCATGGGCGTGCGCTCCATTAAGGCAGAAAAGACTGCTTTACTTGCCATTCACAGATATTTTAATAAAACGTTCGTATGTTTTAGATGACTTTATTCATTTATTTACTATTAATTAAACAAAATATTAGGTATAACTTAAAAACGCCTAATAATTCGTAAATAGCACCAATATGTGCTTGCAAATTGCTTTTTGCCAGGCGTTTGGCGAAGAAATAATATTAGCGTAGCTAGCAAGCTCGACGCCGCCCGCCTGCCATGAGTTCATGTGTGTGTAGAAATTTTGGTGTCCGTGCACAGTTCGCAAACGCACACAGGCTTGCATATCCAAGACGATTTGTACTGTAAATCATGCCGCCTGCTTTGGCGATCGGATGTTACCGCGAGTATTCGGCAATGTTCGTTCGTTACTTATAATCCGAATAAATATAATAGTCGGAAGTCTAATAAATCACGTATGCATTTTTGTTTAGTAAGGTTTTATTTATTTAAATAGCAGAAATATTTTGGTTCGACGGAGGCCATTTTATTTTTTCGTGTGATTCATTGAACTGTTTAATATTGAGTTTCTATAATTGAATCATTGTATGGATTTTCGTTTGTTGATTTCAAAATGTTATTTGATTGTGAAATGTGTGTTGATAGTGTGTGTTTGTTAAAAATTAAAAATAACAAGTTCTCACAAATGTCTTTCTGTAAAAAGATTCTCTGTACCCGAGTTACAACAACTAAGCCAGCAAAACGGTATTGTAACTCGAAAATTTCATGTTGAAAGTTATGAAACGTATGTACATACGTACATTTACGTATGTATGTACGTACGTAGTTATTGTTTAGTAATTCTAGTACAGTGTGGACTGATTCGGGATATTCAGATTTAAATTTGTTCTGTTGGCATGGTTTCCGACTTAGAGATCCGTCGCGTGGCTATGCTAAAAATCTATAAAAGAAAAAGTTTTTGTGACTGAGTACAGCACCGCCAACCCTAAGTTAAATTCCAGTGCACGCCACTGATATCTAGAGATACTTGTTTTAATTTTTCAGAGTTCTTAATTATTTTAATGATTCTTAACACGAATGCTTTATTAAGTTTACATTAGTATATATATGGTGTGGTGACGGATTAAGAATACAAGTGTCACCACCCCATTACCTTCCCAGGGTGCTGTAAAAGCCAGCTAAGGATTTATCTACACAGAAAACGTCCTCTGTAAGAAACAGAAAACTTGAACCCAAACCCTGTGCCAACACGCTTAGTCAGCGTGGCACAGTAAACCATAATCCCTCCCAAAGTGGAGGAGGATCGTGCCCAACAGTGGAAGATTAATGGGGCGGAGAGAATATATACGCCACTAGCTCTTGTGCGCAACTTCATACGCGTGAAATTTAGAAAATAAGTATAAGTCCTTATTAAAATAAACAAAAAAAAAAACATCCTCTTGAACCACTATTAAAAAAAACCGCAACAAAATCTGTTGCGTAGTTTCGACGATATAAGCGTACATAGGGACATACACACAAAAAAATAACGACTTTGTTTTATAATAAGAAAAGATTGATAAAAATTTTGTACTCTATCACGCAAAAATAATAAAAAAAAATTAAGAAATTTAAAGAATTATAGCTTCTAGGTAAATAAACATCACGCTAAAAGCCAAGGAGCGGGGCAGTAGCTATAAACACGGCTAAAATCACGGGCATTAGGTCTAGTCTACCGGAATAATGACCATTTTTAACGACATAACAAAAAACCATTTTGTAGTCAGTCGACTCAATCCCAACTTTTTACCTTAGTTTAAAAATTGTGCTATGATTTTACCTTTACCAATTTTTGATATTACCTTTACAAAACTGTTAACAACTATAGACAATAAATTTAAGTAAGTTTGTCATGGCCCGGATAGCTCAGTCGGTAGAGCATTGGACTTTTAATCCAAGGGTCCAGGGTTCAAGTCCCTGTTCGGGCGGGCATAGTTTTTGTTCCTTCGTAAGTTATAAAAAAACAATTTGTAATCGTAACTGTATCTTAAATTAACCTTTGTTATTTGTTAACAGTGACCAGTTCTATAATAAGTGATTTTTATGCATGATTAATTTAACTTTTAGTAATTACTAGCTTTTGCCCGCGACTTCGTACGCGTGTTTAAAAATCAATCCTTAACAAACAGAAGTCTACTACAATAGATGGCGTTGTACGTCTTTTAAATCGTGCTATCGTTTCGTTCCACATATTAACACTTAAGCTCGTCAATATTATTATTATGTTAAGAGGATACCAAAATAGCTTCGTGCATTTTTCTATGTACGAAGTTTTCATTGTTTCTTTAGATTGAATGACTGGAGCTCAAATTTTTAAGTATATGTTTTTTCAATATATGATCTAGGATGAGGATCGCATAAACTCAGAGTCAGAAACGCGATTGAAAAAAGTTTTCTCGATAGAAAATCTTAGCGAAACAACCTCTCAAATTTTTCATTTTTTTCATTTGTCGGTCTATTTTCGCGTATTAACTAATGAAATAACTTTAAAAACATAAGTAACTATTATATATGGAAACATGTAAATCAGAATTAAAATATATTTAGTAGATTTTGAGTAAATAGGAAAAGTATCCCTAATTCTTCATTTTCTGTGCCTACTGTCTGTGTTAATATGTACGTGTCGGCGATGATATACGGTAATATTGATGTAGGCCCTTAACATCCGGATTTCGCACTTCTAAAATAGTAAGGACTTCATAGATATTTCAAATTCAATTTTTCTATTCAAACTAATAATTCTTGAGATTAGCGCGTTCTATTAAACAAACAAACTCTTCAGCTTTATAATATTACTATTGATAAAATAGTTACTAATTTCTATTAAAATAAATACAGTAGATTATTTTAATTTCCTTGTTTTAATCTACTCTACATTGAGAAAACCCTCACAACAAATATGATTTTAATGGTATCTAAGCAAAAAAGGCAGATTAGACCTTGATAATATTTTTTTTATTTTTATTATTATTTATCCTGGTGTACCCAGCCGTAAAATGTTTTATTTTTCACAGTAGTGTTATTTACATAATGTTCGTATTCATATTAGACCTAATTCTTTAGAACTAGACAATATTTGATATTATATGAGCTTTACAATAAAGGGAGTGTAGACAATTCTGTTGTGCTAGTAACTAAACAAAACTCATGAAACGAAATTATCATCATTTCGTGTGGAATTCGTTACGATGCCGATGGTGACAAATATTTTGAATATGATAAATAATTTGGTATTATCCCATTAAAATTGGTAAGACTGTCTGTTTTTTATGCCAACTATAATATTGAATAGCTAAGCATGTATGATAATTTCGATCCATGATTCTATAGCCCGGATAGCTCAGTCGGTAGAGCATTGGACTTTTAATCCAAGGGTCCAGGGTTCAAGTCCCTGTTCGGGCGGTATTTTTGCAATTTTTATAAATTTCTTATATAAATTATTATTATCGAGTTTTTATGTACTAGCTTTAGAGAAAATTCATATTCTCATTAGTAATTTATTTATTTATTTAATTTAGGTCCTTCACAGCTGTTATTTTCATAATAGTTAATCTAGGCTTATAGATACGCCAAATTTGCACTCCGATAGCAAAATTAATTTTACATTGGTCGAGAGAAACATAAATTAATGAACTTGAAGTGGGTTAGAAGGCATGTAGGTGTTGCGTGTATGTGTAGTTGTCGCATGGACAGTGTGTTATGTGTCTGGTCTGCGACATCTCAAGGATACGCTGCATCCACGGTGTGGAGGCGTGAACGCAGCATATCCCTGTGATGTGTGTAGTGTTAGTAGTGTTTTGTAATATAGATAGTCAATTAGTCAAATGAAAAATATATAAGATATATTAAATTAATTCCTGTCACGGATATGTATATAATTTTTATTTAGCCACAGAGGTCCAAAATGCAGTTTTTGAAGGATTTACGGGAGCTGTCGAATAGATCGACTGTAAGGAATTTATCGTTATATGCGTCCGGTATGCGATAGAATGGTGACATCCTAAGGTATCTTGTTTTTGCTGTAGGCACAAACAATAACGTTGCGTGTCTGGCGCGTCTTGCAGGTGTATAAAAGCTTATCTCATCAATAAGTTCTGTACAGTCAAATTTGTTATTGACCACGTCATATAAGAATAACATATCTGTAAAGTTGAATATCCTGACCCTGTAGTTTAGCTGTTTGATAAATTTTCGCTGTATTTTTTCAATGTTATCAATGTAGACCTTGAAGAATGGTCTCCATATTAAGCTTGCAAACTCCAATATACTTTTCACGTAACTAAAATACAGTATTTGAATGCAGTGAAGATATTTGAACGGTTTACTGTTTCGTATTATGAATCCAAGTGACTTGTACGCTTTGCTGATTATATGTTCAATATGTATATTAAAGGTAAACTTTTCGTCCAGCAAGACACCCAAATCTCTCACAAGCGGCGTTCTAGGAATAGTTATACGTTACATAACCTGTAATCGAACTTAAGAGGATACCAAAATAGCTTCGTGCATTTTTCTATGTACGAAGTTTTCATTGTTTCTTTAGATTGAATGGCTAGAGCTCTAATTTTTAAGTATATGTTTTTTCAATATATGATCTAGGATCGCATAAACTCAGAAACGCGATTGAAAAAAGTTTTCTCGATAGAAAATCTTAGCGAAACAACCTCTCAATTTTTTTATTTTTTTCATTTGTCGGTCTATTATCGCGTATTAACTAATGAAATAACTTTAAAAACATAAGTAACTATTATATATAGAAACACGTAAATCAGAATTAAAATATATTTAGTAGATTTTGAGTAAATAGGAAAAGTATCCCTAATTCTTCATTTTCTGTGCCTACTGGCTGTGTTAATATGTACGTGTCGGCGATGATATACGATAATATTGATGTAGGCCCTTAATAGTTTCCTTTTTACGAGTAAAGCTAATTACTTGACATTTTTGTGTATTGACTTTAATTTTATTATTATTGTAATATGTATGTAGTTAAGCGATCTAAATCAGATTGAAGAGACATACAGTCAGCGAGTGACTCAATGCGTCGATATATTTTTTTATCATCTGCGTTTAAGAGATGTTTTGAGTGGTGGAAACAGTCCGGTATGTCAAAAAGATATATATTATAGAGAAGAGGGGATATTAATGACCCCTGAGGTAATCCCGACGCAACATTCACATAGTCCGATCGAAAACCGCCAATTACCACTGCCTGCCGTCTATTTCTCAGGTACGATTCGAACCAACGTTAGAGATTTCCCTTGATTCCTACAGCCTCCAATTTAGAAATTATGATATTATAATTCACTTTATCAAACGCCTATTTGTGCGTCTCTCATGTTTGTAACTACGTAATGACTTAAATTTATTAGATTCGTAGTAACTGAACGAGACTTCACGAACCCGTGTTGTGACGATGGTATAATGTTACTCGTGATTCTACTGACGTGGTCAAAGACTATTTTCTCCAACATTTTACCGAAACTATTTAATAAGGAGACAGCCCTATAGTTTTTTATATCGGTTTTGGGGCCCTTTTTATGAATAGGCATGGCCTTTTTATAATTAGTAAAGAAATATAAATCTAAAGTAATCAATTTATTTTGCAATTGACATGCTATGCTTTTTACTTAAGGGCCTACATCAATATTATCGTATATCATCGCCGACACGTACATATTAACACAGCCAGTAGGCACTGAAAATGAAGAATTAGGGATACTTTTCCTATTTACTCAAAATCTACTAAATATATTTTAATTCTGATTTACGTGTTTCTATATATGATAGTTACTTATGTTTTTAAAGTTATTTCATTTGTTAATAGGCGATAATAGACCGACAAATGAAAAAAATAAAATATTTGAGAAGTTGTTTCGCCAAGATTTTCTATCGAGAAAACTTTTTTCAATCGTGTTTCTGAGTTTATGCAATCCTAGATAATATATTGAAAAAACATATACTTAAAAATTAGAGCTCTAGCCATTCATTCTAAAGAAACAATGAAAACTTCGTACATAGAAAAATGCACGAAGCTATTTTGGTATCCTCTTAATAAATTAAATTATAGTGGAAAAAGTGATCACCACAAGCGGGGCTTGAACCCACGACCTCGGAATACTGTTCCGTCGCTCTACCGACTGAGCTATTGCGGCCGTGCCAACAGTAACCAATTTATCCACTACAATGTCACTCGAATGAGTCTACATCGCATTTTGATATACAACGCCATCTATCGAGACTATTTATAATAAATAAATATAAAACTACTTACTTCAACAGGGTTACATTTTGCACAGGAGAATAGAGCAGTCACAGCCACCCACAAGATGGCAGGCCTGCATGCACGCCGGCTAAGATTGACCCCGTGCTTCAGTGACGTCATGATTCTATAGCTATCACCTTACAAACATTGACTTTATAACTAATACACTTATTTTAAATGTAAAACCATTATGACTATATCACTATCACTGCAATTTATTTAGATTTAATTTCATCACTAATAATTCTGTATGCATTAGATCTACCTAAACGTATTTTTGTTTATTTTTTACTATTATTTAGGTTGTAAACTTTGGCTGTCACATTCTTGACGAATATCAGCAGTTGTTGTACTTCCTTTGGGAACTAAACTTCGCTGTCATGGTGAGCCCTGCAAATAAAAAAAATGTTTAGTAAAGTTGTAAAATTCCGCAAATAAAACTATCGAAAATATTAACACGGTTTGCTGCTACAAACGTGATTTGTCAGGATGGCCAGACATCAAATCTAATTTGTTGGTGTGATTATCAAGTTTTCATTGCCCTGCCCTTATACCTTTATTTGGGATCGGCGCAACATGCCTTGTTCTTCCATGCCCTTCTGTCAGACGTCATTTTTGTAATTACTCCACACTCGTATGAGGATATGAAAGAATGACTAATATCCTTTTTAACACAATACATGCATCGTTTCTTTGTACTTTCTATAACTTTGATTCTCATGTTTGTCAAGTTTTGTTTCGGAAAATTAACAATAAACTTAACATTATATTAGTGACCGCCAATATATCTCTCTCCAGCCCATTAACGTCCCAAAGTTGGACACGGGCCTCCTCCACTTTGGGAAGAATTATGGTCTACTGTGCCGCGCTGACCAGGCGTGTTGGCACAGGGTTTATTTTCGAGTTTTCCGTCTCTCACAGTGGATGTCATCTGTGTGCAATATCTTTAGCTGGCTTTTACAACATCTTGGGAAGGAGATGGGGTGGTGAAACTTGTATTCTTAGTCCGTCACTACACGGAGAATATTATATGTATGTTTAAGAAACACGCCAATATATATATGTATGTATATGAAAATTTTAACTGTGTTTAAAATCTTCAGCCACTTTTGCGTAATATTTTCTCTTGTGTTAAATCCAAATTACTCCCATGTTTACTTTTGTTCACGTATTACGCAACTTATGTTTAATTTAAAGTTATAAGTGGTTGCAAGCTTAAGTTATAAGCTACGCAGTAACATTTAAGAAGCTGGAGCGTAGAAAGTAGACGTTAAAGTCTCATAAAAACTGCAAGAGATCTAATTGGAATAGGTTAAATTTTCCACTCTACATTTTAAAATAAAACATCAGATGTACTAGTTTCCTTGTCATTTGAACTTTTCCTTGACTATTTTGTCTTTTAAATAGAATTTATACTAACATTTTAAAGCTTACTACATAATTTTGTAAGAAATATATCTTTAACTGATTGAGCTAGTAAAATTTTTGTAAATGTTTTAATATCACGCTACCTTTTTAAATCAGGACTGATGCTGATGCAACTGAAATTTTTGCTTTCCTCTAACATGGGTACCAAAGAAAACGACGAGTGTACAGTTCCGAAAATGTAGAGACGTACCTACATAAAAAAAAACTTGTAACTCATTAAAATTTGTTATTCTTATACGTATTGCGTAATAAAAATCTTTAAATTAGAGCAAAATCTTATAATATAATACATAAAACTTAAGTAGATAACTTGTCAAAGTCATAAAGTAATAAAGGCACATAGAATGTGGGCGGGCGCGTCTACCAGGCGCCATGTCTCGAGGATATCGGCTTCAAAGGACTCCTACCATGTCCTACATAAATAGATTATTTTGTGCTCGTACCAACGTCATAGTATTTGGCATTGATCCCGTAATTAACTTTGTGCTAATGTTTTTGAATTTGCAACAAAATTAATTTTATTTTACTTTAAATTCTTTGCAGAATCGTGCGATTTAATTTATCTTCTATGAAAATATTTGTCACATCATCTAACTTTCTAATCTATCTGTACTTTATAGTATTCAAGTAGGGGTAATATCCAAACTACAGTCTCCGAAAGTGCTATAGGCTATTACATTATGTAGTAATATGATTTCCAGTCGTACAAAGTGAACAACAGCTTGTACCTAATAAAAAGAGAAATACGATATAGTGAATAAGCGTGAAACTGGTCTCTACCTAATTTAATAAAACGTATTCATAAGAAACATTTCTATTATTTTCGCACAAATATAACTACAATAAAGCTATTTTCTTCATCGAATCCTATTACGTTTATTTTAATAAATATCTAATCCCTTTTCAGACATTTCGTCCACCATAATATCGACTGATTTGTAAAATCTCCAAAATGTCGGACTGAATATTCAGTATTCTTCCGTATTTCTTTACAACGATGACTGTATTTCTTTCTAGACCTGTATCAAGGTGTTTAAAAATGAAATACTATGCCAAGGTCTTGTAATGTAAATGTGTCTATATTATTGTCAACAAACAAAACTGTTGTTATTCATTATTGTATCAATTATTTTAATATGTCTGTGTTGTGCCAATACTATAAATAAATATTGGCGCAATCTATTAGATCCGCACGTGGAAACACCGCGGTGCACTTTGTAAACAAACAGAAGATTGAGATCAACGACGCATAAAAACGAGATGTTTTCATCGTCATAACATCCCGCTTTTTCAATGGGGGTAGGCATAGATTACACCGTATTTTCCTTGTCTTCATCATCAACATCTATATCTTGTCATACATGCCATGCACAACCATGGTACAGCCGTCGTTGTGCTACCTGTAAAACGAGATGTTTATTTATTCTAATAAATAAATAAAATAAATAAATATTCATGAACATTTCACACAACGTCCACTGGTCCCAAGCTAAGCTTATACTCGTATGCTTGTACTACCAGAATACGGATACACTACATAAACTAATTTTCTTTTGCAAATACATACTTATAATACATAGTAATTTCATTAATATTAATAATTTATAATATTTCCATTTTCAATAATAATTTAAGGTCTTTTTAGTACTTTTAACAAAATATAGAACTAAACAGTGGCTGATTAACATAGCGCTGGGATTGCAGCAAACTATATGAAGGGATACCCTTGATTGATAGGAATAATGAAATTTCTGTGTCCCCTAAAGGCGTAGGGCCCGTAGCATTTGCTACACCCATTATATGGTTAATCCATCTATGGATCTAAAGACGAAAACATACATTAATTCTGACGTCTTCTTTGTCTGATCTATTTAAAGATGATAAGTATAATGTTTGTTGTTATAACTATACTCACAACAATGACAATTTTATTATATGATAGTCATACTGTAGTTGTAATCAAAATGATGTAGGACTAAACTGATTGTTTTTACTTATTATAAAACAAAAGTTTGTATTTTTGTTTGTATGTGAGCTTATATTATCTTCAAAACTACGTAGTGGATTTTAATGCGTTTTTTTTAGTAGATTGAATGGTTCAAGAGGATGGCTTTTTGTATAATTTATTGAGTTTAAGTTCCTAAATTCCACGCGTACAAAGTTGTGGGCGACAGCTAGTCTTCTATAAGAGAAGACAAACTTGAAACTATACGCTTGGTTAACATGCCTGGTCAGTACGGGATAAGGACTACATAAACTCCAGGCCTGGGAATGGCCCACACCCAATAATAGGAAACTGGTTGACTTGGTTTCAACCACGTATGTACACAATTATCTGTGTGGTCACTGACTAAGAATACAACTGTCACCACCCCTTTTCTTCCCAGGATGCTGTAAAGTCAGCTTAGGATATTGTACACAGATAACATCCTCTAGCAGAGACCTAAATTTTAAAAAACCGCTGTGCCAACACACCTGGTGGAGATGGCAGTGGAGTGGAGTGTGGAGGAAGGTGGAGGAGGCCCGTGCCTAAAAGTGGAACATTAGTGGACTTGCGTGCATTCAACAAAATATGTACCCAATTTTGCTGTGGTACTCAAATAGTGCTCCTAGTTGCGAACATTCAAGTGAAAGCGTACTTAATACAATATTTAAGAGAGCTGTGCTCATCCGAGTGTCGCATGTCTATTACTGCAGTAGCCTTGAACTTGTACGAGACTACGAGCACGACATAACAAACCATTCCCTTTGCCAATCTTTCAAATATTCGGTACAAAGATCCGGCCAGCAACATTATATCTCATTTGGGTTTTAATACAGACATTTATTTTGACGGGCCATGTGGTCGAGTGGTTCACGTAACGGACTGGCCGTTCACATGATCACAAGTTCGATTCGCGCGGGACAATTATTTGTGTGATATTTACAACTGTCATAGTCACATTAATTTATTAATATTTTGCGATTGACTCGCTATGCTTTTACTAATAATAATGTCATATAATTGCTTGTTCTGGATCTGAGTAATATTTTATTTCGGTATTATTTAATAGTACGAACACGTTAACTATAACGTATTTTAAATAAATATAACAATTTTGGTAGTGTTTTATTAATGTTTAGATAATTCAAGTGGGATTGCGACCATTTTCGGTAAACTCGCACACTTAGGGTTTCGTACCTACTGGACATATAAACATAAGTAACTGCATTCAAATAATCAGTTAATTAAACTCAAAACAACTCACCAACTTAATTTTGTAGTTGAAATATAGGGAATCGCCTACATTTCAGCTACTTCATAAGTTGGTATTAGTATACTTAAACACTTTTTTACTTGTGATGTGATGATAAATTATAAGTTTTTGGATTTTTCCCTATATCAGCACTATATAGACTTGATCTATGCCAAATTTCAAGACTCTACGGCAACGGGAAGTAACCTGTGAATTTTGATTCGCTAGCATAAGTCGAAAAATTCTTAAAAATGGTCGTAATTCGGTTATATCTTTTAAATGCGTAGAGGTGAAAGGTTGACTGTATTTTTTGCAGCAAGGGACCGCATAGATCTACATATCGTATGAGTTTCAAGATGATACCTTCAGCCGTTGCTGAGTAAAAAAAGTTTGACAGACGGACAGACAGACAGACAGACAACGGAGTGATCCTATAAGGGTTTGTACGAAACCCTAATAAAAGTACAAAAATCTTTGTGCTTTTATTTACATTATTTTACAAACGTAAGAAATTATATCCCAGATCTTTTAGCAACGAAAAGGTAACTACAATAGTTTTATTTATAAACCAAATCCTATATTTTTTAAACGACAAAGAAAACAAATGCATTCTGAATACAAATGCATCTGATGCAATAGATGGAAGCGAACGTCGCGTCAATGTTGTTTAACATTAGCTAGCTCGGTGAAGTGTGCAACACTAGATTAACACCAATCACGTCATAACTAAAATCTATTTTCAGGTTTCATTTCATTTCCAATATTGGCTTTATTTTTTGCCGTAGGAAGTTTCCCGTAGGATACTTCCTGCAGTTGTAACATATAATAACATGTAATATATAATCACACGTAATATTAAATATTACACGTACTTAAAAATAACTAGGAAAAAAGAAAAAATCTTGAGAGGTGTCAAGGTACACAAAAATAATCTTTGCGACACCACATTGTTCAATGTGAAATTGAAAGACGAAACGAAAATATCTGCCTTGCTTTCTATGTGAGAGAGAGAGAGAGAAAGAGAGAGAGACAGAGTAACATGCGCACACCGCACGGTTTACAATTACATATAGCAAAAAGTGTCGTTACAACTTTTGGTCTTAAGAGGATACCAAAATAGATTCGTGCATTTTTCTACGTACGAAGTTTTCATTGTTTCTTTAGATTGAATGGCTAGAGCTCTAATTTTTAAGTATATGTTTTTTCAATATATAATCTAGGATCGCATAAACTCAGAAACGCAATTGAAAAAAGTTTTCTCGATAGAAAATCTTAGCGAAACAACCTCTCTCATTTTTTATTCTTTTCATTTGTCGGTCTATTATCGCGTATTAACTAATGAAATAACTTTCAAAACATAAGTAACTATTATACATAGAAACACGTAAATCAGAATTAAAATATATTTAGTAGATTTTGAGTAAACAAAAAAAATATCCCTAATTCTTCATTTTCTTCATAACCATTAAAAATAAATAACATATTATGAATACTATTTCAGTCAGACATATGTGATTGTACCTACATGTTTAGGAAGGCTTGTTTTCGTACATATGATGATATTTGTACACCCAAGTAGCGAGGCCAAACTTATATCAATATTTGGACCGCTTACTCATATTTACGGTCATATGTCACTTGGGTGAAATTATTTAAGGCTACTTGGTTGAAATGACCTTAAAATATACGTCAGAGCAGTGAACTAACAGGAGTGGGTATTGCTAGGTGACTCGGGACCCCTATATAAGACAGTGACACCGATTCTTATATGTCAAAAACTTAACCTAGCTGAACTAAAATTTAACCAACTATGGTGTTTTTTGTTGTAGTGGCTATTACCTTGTAAATATTCATATTAAATAGCAACGTTCTTTCTCCGTGTGGTGACGGATTAAGAATACAAGTGTCGCCACCCCATCTCCTCCCAAGGGTGCTGTAAAAGTCAGCTAACAACAACAACAACAAATTTCTTTATTAAGGCACAGGTCCCATGATATACAAATTTACATAGCAAATTAATGACATTACAAAATTGCACACAGATAACATCCGCTGTGAGAGACGGAATACTCGAAGATAAACCCTGTGCCAACACGCCTGCTCAGCGCGGCACAGTAGACCATAGTAGAGGAGGCCCGTGCCCAACAGTCGGATGTAAATGGGCTAAAGAGAGAGAGAGAGTTCTTCTGTATTACACAGTTTTTATATTTTGATAATTTTGATAACATTACGTGTATATGACACTATCCATATTTATGTTTTAGCTAAATTAAGGGATCAGAATTGGTACCTACTATTGTCGTCTCTTATGGTAGATGTGTGTGCTTTTTGGGCATTACATACGTAGACCAATGAGTTTGTGTGCGTTACCTCAACAATATAACAAATAAACAACGGTGTCTGTAACTACTGCTGTTACTTTAATACTTAAGAGGGTACTATACTCCTAATTTAGGTATTTGCCTTAGGTATTGCTATCACTATTCCCGAGCACCGTGCTGAAAGGGACAAATATAGCTGAAACAGATTTTACCCACAAATTCTTTGAAAAAAAGACGTTTCGTATTTCCCTTTTTTCTTCGCGAAAGTTAAACCGATTTTAATTGTTTTTACGCTATATTATAGATGAAGAGTATATCTATGCTTGTATCACTTTCTTTTTGGTAAACCGTTACCAAATATATATTATGTGATAGACGCTGCAACTTTACCTAAAGAAAACCGAAAAAACGGGATTTTCGGATGGTCATATTTCTTTTAGTTATCATGTATTGAAAAAAAGAAAGTGACAGAAGCATAGATATACTCTTTATCTATAATATAGCGTAGAAACAATTAAAATCGGTTTAACTTTCGCGAAGAAAAAAGGGAAGTAAGATACCCATATTTTTGTATGGAGCATAATTTGGTATCGTGCCCTCTTAAAGATAGATACATCTATCTATACTGCGATGTACTATCTATAATGTGTACAACAAAATAGCAAGTAACAGATATATTTAACATTATAAATTTTCATTTTTTATTAAGTTTAGGTGTGCATGTAGAATTGGTACCATTATCATTATATACGTTTCAATGTAGAGTCACGTAGCAACTCGTAGTACTTCGCGTAGCACACTATATGTGAGATTTAATTTATTGCTAACACAACTACTCGTAGGTTTGCTGTTTAGATCGATAGATTGAACTATCTGTGTCAATTATTTCATTGAAATCCCATCGCATTAATAATTAGAGGATTTTTCGTATTTATCTTCCTAATTGAGATTTTATTCATACTTATTCCGTCACTCGTAAGAAATTGCATTTGTGTACGGAATTAAATAATTTCATTAGATTTTTTCTATGAAAACATGCTACTGAAACTCAGGGTACTTAATAGAAATGTTACCCAGAAGTTTTAATAGTAGACCTTCATGGTCTAGTATTAAGGTCATGGCTTCAAATGTCAAATATCTCTATTTCCTTACTAATTTATAAGTGCGAAATCCGGATGATGACACAGTAATAATTTTGACGAGCTAAAGTGCTGATATGTGGAACGAAACAATAGCGCGATTTAAAAAACGTACAACGCCATCTATTGAGCAGAAGAGTATACTTATGTTTGTTAAGGATTGATTTCTAAACTTCACGCGTACGAAGTCGCGGGCAACAGCTATTATAAATGCGAAAGTAACTCTGTCTGTCTGTCTGTCACGCTTTCCCGCTTAAACCTCTCAACCGATTTTGATGAAATTTGGCACAAACAATGTTTAGATCCTGAGAAAGGACATAGGCTACCTTTTACTGCGAAAATAAAATTCCTAATTCCACGCGGATGGAGTCGCGGGCAACAGCTAGTAATATTATAAATGCGAAAGTAACTCTATCTGTCTGTCTGTTACGCTTTCCCGCTTAAACCTCTCAACCGATTTTGATGAAATTTGGCACCGACAATCTTTAGATCCTGTGAAAGGTCATAAGTTAGTTTTATTACGAAAAAAAAATTTCTAAATTCCACGCGGACGGAGTCGCGGGCAACACCTAGTAGTTCATAAAATAATGCTTTACAAACTTAATATAAAATATTGGTTGTTACTCACGACACCAAAGGCGTGGAATTTTGAAAATTTTCCTCGTTTTTTGCAACATTTTTCACTAATACTTCCCTATATCAAAGTGATTTTATATAGCCTATAGCTTTCCTCGATAAATAGACTAGCCAACGCAAAAACAATTTTACTATTCGAACCAGTAGTTCTTGAGATTATCGCGTTCAAACAAACAAACTTTTCAGCTCTTTATTATTAGTATAGATACAGTATTCTCTAGGACACCTGAACACAAAGATACAAGAAAATTCTTAAAAAACTTAAGTTCAGCTTAATAAACTAAATTATGGTGGAAAAAGTGATTGCAAAGCAATCTTGATAGATGGCGTTGTACGTAGAAATACGATATAAACTCAATCGAGTAACGATTGTGGTGGTAAATTTGAATGCTACAAGCACGACCGCAATAAGCTCAGTTGGAAAGAGCTTCGGAATGGTATTCCGAGGTCGTGGGTTCAAGTCCCGCTTGCGGCAATCACTTTTTCCACCATAATTTAGTTTATTGTAAAGCATAGCATGTCAATTGCAAAAATCAATAAATTACTTAAGTTCAGCTTTATTATAACGTCAAAATACCAAGTAATAATAATTATGTTGGACACTTTTACCTGTATTGTCTTTATTCCCGTATATAAAGAATTCATTCGAATTGCCAATATTCAACTTCACGGAACAAAGTAATATTTAGGCGATAAGTGTTATATCCAAAGTCCCAATACACCTTAAGAAATCTAACTTTTGTCATAAAACACGTTTTGCCGATTGCGTATTGATCCATGTGTTGAAAGCCCATGAATGTTTAAAACATCACGACTGTTAGAAGTTCAGTTGAGTTCGATTCGTAACGGTCGTATCCACTAATATTAAAAAGCTAAAGAGTTTGCTTGTTCGTTTGTTTGTTTTAACGTGCTAATCTTAAGAACCACTGGTCTGATTTAAAAATTCTTTTAGTGTTAAATAGTATATTTATCGAGGAAGACTTTATGCTATATAACATCACGCTGCGACCAATAGGAGATAAGCATTAGTGAAAAACGTTTCAAAAACTAGGAAAATTTTCTCAAATGAACGCGTACGAAGTCGTACATGGCGATTAAATTCTTATTAATATACTAGCTGTTGCCCGCGACTTCGTACGCGTGAAATTTAGAAATCAATCCTTAACAAACAGATCTTTACTCTTCTGCTCAATAGATGGCGTTGTACGTTTTTTAAATCGCGCTACCGTTTCTTTCCACACATTAACACTTAAACTCGTCAAAATTATTACTGCGTCATCAACCAGATTTCGCATTTATAAATTAGTAAGGACTTAAAACACAATAATTATTATATAATACAATATTTGTTCGCTACTCTATAATAAATTGTTGTATCGTAAATTATTTCCATAAGAGATATAAGGCGCTTGTCAAAGTGCTATCATTAATCTCTAGTATATTGTATGGAATATTTTCCACGATGAAAGCCTTCACAAATATACGACAAAGATTCATTACTAACCGAATTGATACAAAGATATTTTGTATTCAGGTTTAAGGCATAATAATGTATGTTGTTCTATTTATATAATAAAAAGGTTTTTTAAAAAAAAGCAACCGACTTCCTTTGGGTTTTATAAATTTTATAATTAATTAGGGTTCCGTACCCAAAGGGTAAAAACGGGACCCTATTACTGAGACTTCGCTGTCCGTCCGTCCGTCTGTCACCAGGCTGTATCTCAAGAACGGGGATAGCTAGACAGTTGAAATTTTCACAGATGATGTATTTCTATTGCCGCTATTTTTTATATAATCTTTAAATTTGAGGTTTTTCCTCGATTTCTCAGGAGGTAACCATCACATCCTGACCTGGTGCCAATAGGACCACACGGGAACCACCAGCTTTCAAATAAAAAAAGAATCATCAAAATCGCTTCGCCCATTTAAAAGTTATGAGGTAACAAATATAAATAAAAAAATAATAAAAAAGAACATACAGACGAATTAAGTACTTTCTCCTTTTTTTGAATCGGTTAAAAATTCGTTAAAAAACAAATAAGACTAAACAATAAACTACTTTATATAATGAATATTGATCTATAACTGATGACGAAGTTTACGAGCAATAACAAAACAAAGAAAACTGATATGAAATTAGTCTGGTGCACATATTTTATGTTCAAAACATAGTTCAAACTATGACAGTACATTGTCCTCTGTCTACAATATCACGTTGCCAGCAAACTGCATGGTAAAGGGCAATAAACTGTTCGCCACTGGCTTGCCAATGATAATTATCATTATAAATAATGCACTATACTACTTCTAGATGTTCATCGTTTTTAATTAAGTTGTACTGCTTTTTACTTTTTAATATTTAGGTACCTAGAAGCAGTGTTTCTGTTATTAAATAACTTTATTAAATACTACCTGCCCGGCATTTTGTACACGTGTAATTATAAACGGACAAAATCTAATCGAATAATTATCTTATTAAATTAGTAGCTGTGCCCACAGAATATAGAATAAGACAGAAGGAGCGTCCGATCGACGCATTGTGACCCCAAAAAGAGCACCAAAATGGAGCACTTGTCCCGAGTACGTCTTAGTCAATTAATGACTAGTAACGTGTCAAGACCTGTCGTGCAAGTTCCGTTTATGACATAATTATGCCCACTCGTGTGGTTCCCGCGTATAAAAATGCTACTGGTCGTATGAAGAAGCAGGATCGGAGGATTTCATCGGTAAGTAACAAATAATTACATGTTTTCTTTGATAATTAAAATTATTTCAATTGGACGTAGTCGTAAGTCCACGTATGAAATGGGCGATCCTAATGTGTTGCTACTGTTTGCCGAAGCATTCTCCCTTGTTTATAATTTGTGCACAACCTATCGTTGCCACTTAGTCACCAAATATAATGCAGTTTTAATACTTGGTATGTATTTAACATATTAACGTAAATATTTTGCAAAAATATTTTTGGCGAAATTGGTGTTTTTTATTGCATGGGTGTGTTTTTTAATAAATAAAAAATAATAAAAGAAAAAGTATAAACTCACATAGGGAATTAGGGACGTACATACAAAAATAAGAACTTTATTTTATAATGAGAAAAGATATACACTTCATATTTTCCCCAAAAGTGAGAATTTTGAACACACTACGTGTGTCATGTTATCATGTAGCACAGAATAAGACAGAAGGAGCGCTCAGCAATATTTGAATATTGCCGAGCGCTCCTTCTGTTTTATTCTGTGGCTGTGCCTTCTTTCACGTGGAATATTGACTTGCTCCTTTTTGTCGTAGGGTGATGTTAAATAGCCTATTGGCTATAACATTCCTCGATAAATGGACTAAATAGTTTGCGTAGTTCAAAAACTAAAAAACACTGTCGAAAATCCTAAATATCTTTTTATATTATTACATTATCATCGGTCCTTAATATGTGTACAAAATTTCTGATCAATATGACTATTGCCAATGGGTGAAAGTCACTTTACAAAGATTTCGTTACATAGTTTCCTACTTCATTAGATACGTACATAATTAATATAAGCGTTTTAAAGACAAAAACAAATCCCACCAGTAGTTCTGAAGATTAGCGTGAACAAATGTTTTAGGATTCAGTTTTATTATATGTATCGATCAATAAACGTTTTATTTTACTTTAATTTCCTATAAAGCTTACTAAACTTGTGACCTAATATCCGATCCACGGTTCACGAACACACGCCACCTAAAAATCGACTTACTAAACCAAAAAATTCCATGACCTACATTTTTATGTAGCCGCTATTCATGAAAGATTAAGATAAGACATTCTAACACGTAGGTTTCTAGTAAAAATGCAATAAAACGCTATTAAATTTTCTTGTTGAACTTGACTTTGTATTTTATTTTTACTGCGGTAATAATATTTTGCGAATGATGACTATGTGAGTTTTTCTCTAAAAGCATTCTTACTAACAAATTGGTTATATGGAATCAATACTCTACCGCTCTCTCTCTCTCTCTGTCTCTCTCTCTCGAGCCCACTGTTGGGCACGGGCCTCCTCCACTATGGAGGGATTATGGTCTACTATGCCGCGCTGACCAAATGTGTTGGCACAAGGTTTAATTTCGAGTTTTCTATCTTTCACAGAGAATGATATGTGTGTACTTCTCAGCTAGCTTTTACAGCACCCTAGGAAGGTAAAGGGGCGATGAAAATTGATATTCTTAAACCGTCATCACACGGAAAGAATCAATACTAACTATATGAAATTACTTGTCATAAATAAGCACACAAGTTCGTAACCCATTTTTTCGCATGCAGAATTTATATTTCAGGTTAAGGAAGATAAAAGACTACTACATCTTATCAATAGCAAAGAACACCTGATCAACGCGGTACTAAACACAAATAAATACGGATAACTGTCCGTGTGGTGACGGATTAAAAATACGAGTACCACTACCCCTTTTCCTTCCCAAGGTGCTGTAAATGCCAGCTTAGGAATGTTGTACACAGATTGTATCCTCTGTGAGAGGCGGAATACTGAAAATAAACCCTGTACCTACACGCTTGGTCAGCACAGCACAGTTGACCTTAATTCCTCCCTAATTGGAGGGGGCCAGTACCCAACAGTGGGCTGGAAACATACCTACTATAATAGTTACATTCTGATTTAATAAAGATAAATAATACTGTCAACATTATTTTATCATCATTAGGTCATCATATATTTACGATGAATCGTTTTTGGCCATCGACTTTTAAAAGCAAAAATGTTATTTTGAAATAATAATTAGTGCTTCGAATAGCTGGTATTAACATACTATAGTACCAGCTAACTAACATGTCTTTTAATTTAAGATGATACTTATATACTCTACCTATTTCCTATCTATTTATCTCTGTTATTCCATCCGATTCCTTACAGCCGTTTTGTCGTGACTGGGTGCCTTATAAATCAGCTAGCCATTTATTCAGCAATCTAACCTTTCACATTTATTATTTTATTTCTATATTTGTAACAGAAAATGTCAATTTCATTTCATAAAAAATTCTTAAAACTTCTTAAAGATATATTAAGGATTATTTTACATAATTGTAAAGACGTAAGCAATATTTAATTATAAATAATGCGTTATAACCTAAACTCACCTGACTGTAGTACTTACGTCACACGACCAGGATACAGTTATATAATGATAACGAATCCTGACAAAATTATGCCGCGTTTAAGCTATTTACTATCAATATAACACAGATAGCGTAAATAACATAATATAAATAACATAATTACTACACGCTTTTAATGTTATTAGAAGAAAATAAAAAAAAAATTAACTAGTAATTATATTATTAACGATATATGTATATATAAAAGTTACTACGTAAGTAAATAATGAAGCTGCAAATTGAATCGTTACTTAAATGGTTTAATAACTTATCGATCATGAAGCCGGACTCTTGTCATTTACGTAACAGTAGGTACGTATAACAAAACAATAAATACGTAGATTTTATGTGTTATACGGCGTATATATGACGGCTGAAAATAGCACACGTTACAGTAAACGGATTGACGATCATGTGTTTTCATAGGTAGCCATGTTTCATGGTGTTTTGTTCACCATAGTAAAAATCTAAGTAAAGGTAGTACTAACATGATTTTTGAAATTTGTGTAGAATAGCTGTTAAGTCTTCGTTTTATATAAGTAATTTAGGTAATATTTTGGTGCTCACAGTATTGATCGGTGGTCGCGGTTAGGCGCGAGGTACGCGCTAGCGGCAGGTTGCGCCGCGACTGGCTGGGCGGGCGGTTGTCCGCCCTGCGTCGTTAGCCCAAGACCTCGGCACGGCTGCGCGGCTACATTTTTATTTTGATCCGCAACCGTTGCCGAGGGATGCTCAAAGCTAGATAAACGACCACGTGAACATTATCAATAAACTTAATAAAGACGCTTTCCTCAGACCTGTATTGAAAGAAAGAAAGAAAAAAAAATTTGTGGAAGGATAATCACACAAATACATTTAGGTACAGAGAAGAATATACATAAATAAGGAATAAAGCAAAAAATGTGTGAAACCCAAACAGGCTTTTTACCGTATTTTGTTTACCTCATTCATAAATATTTAAAATTCTTATCATTACTTTTGAACATTGATGAAAATAAAATGGGTTCATGTAATTTATACAACTTTTGAAGAGAATTTTAATTTATCGTTGTCTTTAATTGTTATTATAACAACTTTGTATAATATTTATCTTTATTAACCTATATTTTAGACGGCGTTGATTTTCCACCTTTAACAACGTATCTGGAACATTAAATTCGTTTCGACTGGTGTTGCTAAGTTTGTTATAGAATATCATTTTATAATTATTGATTGTAAACTTTCGCGATTTGAACTCATAATTTGTTAATATTACCGGGACTATAATCACGTTAATAACTTAAAAAGGCACAATACCTTTGCTCCCGACGTTTCGACCGAGTTGCATCGATCGTGGTCACGGGTCGACTGGAGTTTTGCTAGCGACGTCTCCGGGAGGCGCGGGTTTTGCGAACTACCCTCGCCTGGTCTTGCACATGTAAATGTTCACTATCGTCGAAACGTCGGGAGCAAAGGTAGTGTGCCTTTTAAAGTTATTAACGTGATTATAGTCCCGGTAATATTAACAAATTATCATCTTATAATCTTAATCACAATACATAATCTTTTTTACAATCTGATTGTTTTTTTTTTCTTAGTTATAAATTTAAAATATTAAAAAAGAATGCGAATTGTTAGTTTGTAATAAATAAGTACCTAGTTTATAATACTACGAACATAATTTGACTATTTTGCAATTTCCTAACACTTAAGGCCGTTATTACAATGGCAAGTAAAACAATGGGTGCTTTGCCTGATTTAGTTTGTGTTGACATTTCTGTAGATCACAATAATACAGTCCGCTCATAGCCCACTGCACACATAACACAGCCATAGCAAAACAATTCGTGATATTAACAAATCAGTCATGGCTGGAATACTTTTTATAGTGAACGTGCCTAAAAAAGAATATGAAAATCAATTAAAAAAAAATAATATTCCAAATTTAAATTTCGAAAAAGAAAGATATGAAATAGCTTCGAAAGTTATTCATGAATTAAAAGAAAAACATTTGGGTTCAAGAACTGTTTCTGATGTAGAATCTTTAGATTCAAAATGTAAATCAACAGATTGCATACATAGACATTCGGAGTGTTCTATGAACAAATATAACAGTACAAGCACTATAACAGAGATTATAGATGGTCAGAAATGTTATATGAAATCTTGGAATGAGATAAAACAAGTAATAAGATCTAAAAAAAACAAACTCAAAATAAGTCGGCCATTGAACGGCGTTGACATTCTTGAAGCCTTCCGATGTGATACTGCTCTTGAAATTGTAAGTAACATTACTAACATTAGGTAGTTTTTATTAGTAATATTTTAAGGCTTTCAACCCATTTTACGTAAAAAAGTCTTCCACAAAACGTGTCATAAGCATCACACATTGCATAGATTTTATTGATTGCATTTAGTCGGTTATTGATATGACGGTAACGCGGTACTAAATACACTGTTTCTATACTGCAATTCTTTTTCACACAACTTCTTCTGGTCCCAAATCAAGCTATATTTTTTATATGCTCACGAACCCATGTAAAAGATTACTATGCGTATTATATATACGCATAATATTTTTTACTCGAAGTGCTAGATTATTAATAGAGCCAAAACTTAGAAAACATCCAGACGCAGTACACTGTACAGATATTTATGTTTGCGTTCTTTTTACCAATAACACCCCACTGTTGGGCACGGGCCTCCTCCACTTTGGGAGAACTTATAGTCTACTAAGTCGCGATGATCAGGCGTGTTAGCACAGGGTTTATTTTCGAATTTTCCGTCTCACACAGAGTATATTATCTGCGTAGCATTAGCTCGTTTTAACGACACCCTAAGAAGGAAAAGGGATGGTGACACTTGTATTTTAAATCCGTCACCACACGGATATTTATGTTTAGCACACAAATATTTGTCCTGTATAAGAAGTAAATAATGAGTATTCATTAAAAAAAGTTTAACCTACTTCATGCCTTTGAAATGTGAGGGTTTTCCTCGATTTCTCAGAAGATTTCTATCAGATCCTGACCTGATGCCAATGAGACCACACGGGAACCACCAGCTTTCTTTCTTCTGCTTTCTTTTAAGTCAGTTATAAAGTAAAAAGTATAAAAGTCCACTAACTTGTTATTGGAGTCGGTTGTACTTATCTTGTACGACGTAGTTAGTTGAAGTGACATCATTTCGCAAATTCAACACTTGAATATAGAGCTTTACAAAATGATTGAAACTCTCATTGGAGAAATGCTATATTTAGTTACCACTTACGGTAGTGAGTGACTGCTTGCTTACGTCATTTACTGATTACGTAGGAATAATGGGTGGTGGCTACACACGGAACGCCATATCGTATCGATTTTTCGTTCGATCTATCTGTGCAGATTTCCTAAATGTACCGTTCAAAAGATAATATGTAATCTGCAACGATTTCTCGTACAACCACTTCACCACACAACTGACCAACATGCTTTGCAGAGTTTATTCGCTATATTTATGTAATTGTTTTTTGTAGTCACTGCGTCTTTGTGCTTTCTATTTATTTCTAGTATTTATTTACAAAAGAGTAGATGACAATTATGATGACGGGTCTCGTGGTCTAGTGGTTCAGGTAACGGACTGCCATTCACGAGTTCGCAGATTCGATTCCCGCTCGAGACAATCATTTGTGTGATATTTACAATTGTCATTCAAATGTTTGTCCTGCGTCTGGGTGTTTACCATATATTATTATAAGTATGTATTATATTTACAAAATAAAAGTAGTTTATGTATTCTATCCGTATTCTGGTACCCATAACACAAGCATAATAAGCTTAGCTTGGGACCAGAGGACGTTGTGTGAAATGTCCATAAATATTTTTATTTATTTATTTCGTTACGGGTGCGGCCAGCATTACGACCATTTACTGATTGATCTATAGTTTTTGAAGAATTAAGATAGTAATTAACAGGTTTAATAGGAAGCGTTTCGTGAATGGTTAGCTTTATAACAGGAATATTACGCAGCGGGAATACGAGGATATGATGTTTTAGAGAATGTTATAGGTAGGAAAGAAATAGTGACGTCAGACTGAGATACGTACGTCATCAATTCAATTACTTAAATTTTATACCAATCTATTAAGAACATTAATCATAGAGTTGAAACAATTTATTTTAGTTTACAGCTCTGTGTAGATAATGGTACCGATTCTACGTGCATAACTAAACTAAACTTAACTAAATTTAAAAATTGGTAGATCAATATACCTATTATTCGCTATATCGTTGTACGCATTTATATTCATTACAATCGTTAGTCTATAATACACAAGTTTTATAATAAAAAAGTTCTGTTAATGTTGCCGAATTGTGTCATTGACAGTATCAATTTTTATTTTTAGTTAAATTAAGTTTTAGTTATGCACGTAGAATTGCTACCATTGGTACCTATTATGTTGTCTTAAAAACGAAACTTTACTAATAAATAAAATAAATTATAATTTTAAAAACAATCGCAATTTTGATGTACCTACTCACAAATTTAAAAGTATTTTATAGACTAGCTGACGCGGCAAACGCTGTTTTGCCATACTAAAAAAAAGTTTGAAATATAGATGTTGGCCGATTCTCAGACCTACTAAAT
Source organism: Orgyia antiqua (assembly GCA_916999025.1). Lineage (NCBI taxonomy): Eukaryota > Metazoa > Arthropoda > Insecta > Lepidoptera > Erebidae > Orgyia > Orgyia antiqua. Next base: position 26,621,781 of record OU779868.1, read on the forward strand.
ATATACTTATGCAAAATTTGGGAAGAATCGGTCAAGCCGTTTCGGAGGAGTACGGTAACTAACACTGTGACACGTGAATTTTATATATTAGATATAATTTTCTTGTATACATACGCGTGGAATTTAGTGTGTGTGTGTCAGTGTGTGTGTGTTGGTAGAGGCGTATTTACCCAAGGGCCATAGGGGCCAAGGCCTGGGCGGACAGCTTGAAAAAGGCTGGTAAAGTTTTAAAGTTAAAAAATTTGCTCTATGTCTATTAATTTATAGGGCGGCTAATTTAATTGGCCGGAGGTGTCAAATCAAATGGCCCAAGGCGCTAAGTTTCAAAATACGTCTCTGTGTGTTGGCCACACTTGTATTCTTAATCCGTCACCATACAGGCAATAAGCGGTAGACTGGAAAGACCCTCCCAAAAAGGAGGATCACCTTAACATCGCACCCAACAGTGCGATGTTAAGGTGATAAGGTGGGCAATAGAAGAAGTACTACCAAATACTTGTGTCACCTAAGAACTTACTCAAATTGTATTTACAAGGCTTCAGAAAACAATAACAAAAAATAAACGGCAAATTGTGAAATTGCGTACCTTATACTCATTGTTGATTTTGAAAGGTGACATCCGGCGTAATAAGTTCAGTTAGAATAAAACAAATAAGGGAAATGTTGCAACGTTTATGGTAATTCAAAAGTAACAAAATATATTATCATTGTAAAATGTTTTACGACGTTTTACGCAATGTATTGTCTTATTTACATAATCAACTTTTTGTTTGTATCAACTACTAGCTGTTGGCTGCAACTTCGTACAAGTAGAATTTATAAAATAAAAAAGAAAAACTTTAACAAATTACGCAAAAATAAATCCCCTTAATCAACTCTATCAATAAAAAAAAACCGCATCAAAATCTGTAACATATCTTTCAATGTATAAAGCTCACATAGGGACATACATACAAAAATAACGACTTTGTTTTATAATAAGTAAAGATCAACTGGTTTAGAAGCACACAATAATTTTATAACTCTGTTGTTGAGAGTACATTTATCGAGGAAGGCTTCTTCGATAAATGTACTACGGACAACGAAAGCAGTACCTAGCTGTCTTTTAAAGGTTATAGGCCAGATTTTATACATTTCGCTGTAATTAGAGACAATCTATTCAATCACTAAGTCAATCCTTAGTAGTAAAGTCTTGTTGATGTCAAGTTGATGCACTTTATTTATTTTTTCAGATTCTATCAGATATTATTGACCGCCTAGAGATCAAAAATGCGACATGGACTTCAACGAAAGGTGACAAATTTTGGCAGGTATGATATGATCCAAAGTTAATAGTGTTTCGGGACATATAATTACATAAAAAATTATACACAATAGACTAGATATGCGTTCAATCGCGTTCATGATTTTTAATTTCTGTATTAAATCACCAAAGAGGCAGACAGTTTAAACAACAATATTTAGGTACTATCATCAGCATTTTTCCGTTGAACCCCCAAACCAATGTTTCTGTCTGACATGACACAAATAATAACAATAGAAAAGGCTTACTATTCTTATGACATGCTAGCTGTTGCCCGCGACACCGTATGCGTGGAATTTAGAAAATTTTCCTGTTCTTGTAACATTTCCGCTTATGCTTCGCTCGTATTGGTCACAGCGTGATGTTATATAGCATTTCCCCTTCCTCGATAAATGGACTATCCAATACAAAAAGAATTTTTAAATTCAAAGCAGTAGTTTCCTAGATGAGCGCCTTCAAACAAAGAAACAAACTCTTCAGGCTTATATTAATAGCACAGATTACATTTAATAGTCGATATCATTAAAACAATTTGTCATCGCTCGTAATCGCAACAATCGCACATTATTTGTTATTCATCATCATTTCATGCTTTGTTTTGTACACCAAACAAAGCACAATAGATATTAGGTCCAAAATTATTTTATTACTTTCATTCAAATCCCTAGTTAAACAAAAAGTAACTAGGTTCCTTAGAATTAATAGTAATCTAGTATTCCACTCACATTCTAAATTATATGCAGTCCAACTTTGTTAGCTGGTCTGCTTATTAACGTTATATTGAATACTAACTGTTGCCCGCAACTTCGTACGTGTGGAATTTTAAAACCAACCTCTAATAATTATGTAAAAAACCATTCCCTTTGCCTCTATAAATAAATAAAAAATAGCAAAAAAATCCGTTGCGTAGTTTTGAAGATATAAACTCACTTAGGGATATGCAAAAATAACTACTCGGTTTTAGGAAAGGTAAAGATATTGCAATGAAGAACCAACTAGATATTTAATTAGGAAAATAATAAAATACTCAATTTTGCCATAAACAAATTCGTTATATATGTTAAAAAAGGAATAACCATTAGTACCGATTTCAATCCATGTGCTACTTAACTAAAAAATACTAAATTTAGTTTAGTTAAGTCCTTGAACATAGAATTGGCACCAATATCGAAAAAAAATGTTTATTGTAAACTGACTTAACTAATTAGTGGAGCTAATGTTTTACTATAAAGTGCTATAAAGTTCTTAATTTTTAACTATAATTACAAAAAAAAATAATTATCATTTTCATTGCAGTCATTTTGAAGTTGCGTATAAACTTCTAAACGACTGCACTAAATTGAACATCCGGCAGCAAACATTTTGTCGATTTATTTTTATTTACTTAAATAAAGAGATTAAAATAATTTCACAGGTAATTTTCAGTCTTGAATCGGGCAAGACAAGCGAGGAGTTGTTAGAAGTGTTAAAGACATTCGGTATAGGATCACGACACCAATCATCTGTGAGCCTCTTACCTTGTGCCTTGTATTACAAGTCCAATGATCGAATTACTGATGAGCTTCAAAATGATAATAGAGAAAGGTATTTTTCAACTTGGTATATAATCTAATCTTTCATTCTTCTCAGCTTTATAAAGTTCCGTGGGTTTGTGGTTTACTATGCTGCGCTGACGAAACCTGTTGGTATAGAGCTTACTTTCTTGTTTCGAGTCTCTCATAGTTGATCATAAGCCTTAGCTGGCTTTTACAGGACTCTTGGAAAGAAATGGGGTTATGACACTAATATTACGTTACCTCGGTATGACCACCACCAGAAGTTTGCCAATAGTGTGACGAAATAATGCAGTAACATTGAATATACTAGAAATTTTTATGAAATAAATCAGCTACCATCGTCATCAATACGCAAGAGAATACATGTGTTTGTGGAAAATAACAGAATTCCATTATCTGTTTATGACATTGAAATGTTGTTTATATGAAATAACTTTCATATTATTCTTGGAAATCTAGTATTTTGTACTGACAACATTATAATCCCATATTTAAATCATATTTCGAACTTAACTGTACGAAATTCCAATCCCAGTCCAATAGTTTAGGATTCCTCATATTAATTATATGTATAGCACATAATATTATACAGTTGTCACAGATATTTGGAAGGACGTAGGTGTCAATTTTACGAGCACAACTAAACTTAACTAAAAATGAAAACAACTTTTGCTGTATTTTGATTATTTGGCTATTTTGTTGTGCACATGTGTATTAAAGAAAATCTTTAGTATTTATAATAAACAGTTTTTGAAACAAGAAAGTTCAGTTAACATCGTCAAATTGTGTTATCGACACTATCAAAGTTAATTTTTAGATAAGTTTAGTTTAGTTGTGCGCGGAGAATTGGTAAATATCAATGTTTAAATGGGTTAAGCTAATTGCTAATTTTAAATTGTAAACTCTATCCATGGGTTTTCAGACACTCTTTACAATGTTCACAATTCGTTTGATAAATTGATAATAATTGGTTTTACCACTGGTATCGTTTATCGACAACTGAGTCGGTTAAGTATAAATATTTGCTGTTTAAAATATTTATCTGGTCTAAAGTACCGTCCTTGCGGTGACGGATTAAAAATGATGATGAAAAGAAATGTCACTACCCAATATTCTCCCCAAGGTACTGTGAGAGAAAGTTTTATAAACAGATAAAATCTTCTGTCAAAAAATTATAATACGCCTGATTAGGGTGGCATACGTAGACTAGATCCCCTCTTGAAGGCCTATGCCCAACACTGAGCTTATAATAGGATTAGTATTAAGTGCATATAGTCTACTAGCTGACCCGGCAAACGTGGTTTTGCCATACAAATGTTAGGGGTAGACAAATAATTTGAAATAAAATATTAATGCGACTATAAATTGAAATGTAAGCTATCCTATCTTTCAAGTTGGGTCGAATTGCACACGGTGTGCAAATCAAATTTAAAATCGGTTCAGTAGTTTAGGAGTCCATCGCGGACAACCACCGTGACACGTAATTTTTATATATAAAGACTAGCTGACCCGGCAAACGTTGTTCTGCCATATTAAAAAAAAGGTTTGAAAAATAGATGTTGTCCGATTCTCAGACCTACTGAATGTGCATGTAAAGTTTCATAAAAATCCGTCAAGCCGTTTCGGAGGAGTACGGTAACTAACACTGTGACACGTGAATTTTATATATTAGAAGATAATACTACATTTAATCTGGTTACAGTGTATCTAGCACAGCATGGACCAGGTTTTCTTCCTCAGTACGAGCTAGAACAAACTTGGCCAAAGTTCTCTATGACGTCAAATCAAACGCAGCTCTTACGTTTGATTGGTTGTTTATGTTGCTGGTTGCTGCATTAGTAGCAGCAATAGTATTGGTTGAAAACTCAACTGTTATACTTGTAGCCAGCATGCTTATATCACCTCTTATGGTAAATAATCTTTTGTTTACGTTAACGTCCAGTTTGATAGAGATTTTCGCAACTTTAAGTAAAAAAATGCGGGTCCCATGGTAGCCCAGTTGGAAGAGCAAGGGAACGGTATTCCTAGATCGTGGGTTCCACTATAATTGAGTTTATTACGTGTAAGCATAGCAAGTCAAATGTGTAAGTAAAAAAATTACAGATAAACAAAGATATTGTCACCTTTTTACCACTTCCAGGGACCAATTTCCAAAAATCCGTGCTTAATTCTGGTCAACATATTAAAGGTATCAGCATATATGTATACATTGTTTCCTAGCTTCAGATGTTTGCGACATGTTCCTCACAGACTTCTTTTAATGGTTTCGTACCGAAAAGGGTATAACGGACCCTATAATTTTGGCTTTCGCTGTCCGTCCATCACCAGCACCACGCGGCTCATGAATAGCTGATTTTTTTACAGATTAAGAAGTCAATTCTATTAGTGATTTCCAAAATAGACTACATAACTATACAGTTTAAAAAAGCTTTAGCGAGCTGGTAACTATACTTCTGTCAAAGCTCAAGTGTAAAGAACTAAATATCAGTATTATTTCAGGGTCCAATAACAGCAGGTACATTGGGCACAGTATTGCAAGACCGTTCTCTTCAACTGCTTGGATTAAAGAACGAGTTCCTTGGGTTGTTTCTGTCTCTTGTGATGGGATTTCTTGTAGGGCTTACAATATGTGCTCTAGATGAACGGTACGGTGTGATTGAGGAATGGCCAACTGATGAGATGCTGTCAAGGTATAATTGTTACAAATATCAGCAAATATTTTGTACTGGTATTCCTTTTTGTCTTCTTAAATTTATCAGTATTAACCGTTAAATTTATTAGAATTCACATCGCAAACAGATACTCTCTGGACTCCATTCGAAAACTTTAAATTAATGAAGTAAGAAAAAACGACTATTTAACACTGAAAAACATGCTTAAATACAAATCAATCGTAATAGCCCTTGATATAACATTGTTTATTGTTGCATAGTCAACGGTCATAGATAATTTTGCCGAATTTTTAATTGGGAAGGGGGTAGAAATGTCCTTTAAATAATATTATTGATTTTTATGTAGAGTTGAATTTTAATAATTTGTAAAATATAAGTTCTTAATACAGGGTGTGGCGTAATTAATGGATAAGCCTGTGCCTGTGGATAAACCTCCTACTGCGCTATACGAATATGTATATTTTTAATTAATCCTATGTATGGTCTTGAAAAAAATGGCATAAGTCATGTTTTTCATAAAATGACTACTTTCACTAACCAATTATGCTACTGTTGCCACAATTTTCAAAAATTTTGCATTCTGTTTTTTTTATAAAACAGCTTAAGAGGTGAGCTATTGAAAGCAATAAAGAATTCCCTATTCGTAATACAAATTTTGGGAAAAAATACATGAGATATCAAAAAAGTGTTAATGATTATTCAATTTGTTGACTTTGTACATCGTCTAGCTTAAAAAATCTTTATGGGAGTTGATTTGCCCAATATCTTAAAAACATGCTTGTTTTATGCAGTTTCCGAAATGGTATAATACTTATTACATTTCACGAGGTTTTAAAAAAAAACGAAAGTTGTAAAAAAATACCCTAATTTTCTTTAACAGAATTATTAATTTATCTTAAACATGTCTTTGTAAACAGTTTGAATGGACCCTTTTTTGTGTGCTCCGGAGCAGGTAGTCATTCACAATGGACCCTTTTTTGGGTGCTCGGGAGCAGGTAGTCATCCACCATGAATAGGGTAAGCAGATAACGACTCTAAGTCAACTACTTGTGGTTGTTTATCGCACAGCAAATCCAGACGGTTAGTCTTATCATAAGACAGAGACAAAGCATTTTGATGTCAGGTAAATAACAGTTGTGCGACAGAGATAGATTTTTATTATTCTCACAAACAACAAAACAGCTTTTGAACTTGTTTAACAAAGTTAGTGCTCTTTTGACTATCGTCTCTTGCGCACATATCGTTTGCTCTATCGTGTTTGTTATTGTGACGTGAATTTGGCTTATGTACTACGGACTCTGTTTTTGCTATACGAATTGGACAATTGTGATATTATCGACGACTTCTACATATCCCTGGACTACTGATCATGCCGCGTCATACGTACACTCCTCAAGAGTATGCAAATATGCATCTTATTTACGGCCTGTGTAACTGCAATGCAAATGAAGCTGCACGCGAATATCGTCGAAGATACCCCGATTTGCGACACCCAGACTACCGGGTGTTTACACGTGTGCACATCGCTTTTAGCGAAGGGCGAATGCCTGGTACCGGTGTTGGTGGTGCTTCGGAAGGCAGACCTCGACGACATCGTGATGACGAAGTTCTAGAAGCTGTGCGTGCTAATCCAGAGTTATCAATTCGTGAGTTAAGTAGAGGAACCGGTGTAGATACGCGTACTGTGGGCAGAATTCTGCACAGGCATGAGCTTCACCCGTATCACTATCAAAGGGTGCAAACACTAATGACACGAGACTATGAGCCTAGAGTCCAATTTTGTCGCGTCATGTTGCGAAAAATACGCGAAGATTCGGCGTTTTTTGACAAAATACTGTGGAGCGATGAGTCATCATGTAAAAGAAATGGCTACGTCAACATGCACAATCTTCATAGTTGGCAGGCAACCAATCCGAGAAACATAAGGCAAGACCGAGCTCAAGTCCAGTTTAAAGTGAACCTTTGGACAGGAATTTTAAATGGACAAATAGTTGGGCCCGTCGAACTATCCGAGACACTAACAGGTCCCAATTATTTAAATTTTCTGCAAAATACGTTGCCGGAACTATTACAAAGTTTAAATGTGCCAGAAAACTACTGGTTACAAAATGATGGTTGTCCCGCTCACTACGCACGAATTGTACGGAACTACCTCAATGATGAGTACAATGAGAGGTGGATAGGTCGTTTGGGTCCCATTTTGTGGCCACCAAGGTCCCCTGATTTGAACCCTCTAGACTTTTTTTACTGGGGGTGTTTAAAAGAAAAAGTGTATAAAAAAGAAATAGCATCCCTGGAACAACTAAAGGCCCTGATTTTTGAAGCCGCTGATGAAATCAAGAGCTCCGGCTTCATCCGACGCCTAAAGCGGTCATTTATCCGTCGATGCAGGGCCTGCATAGCCGCAGGTGGCCGCCATTTCGAACATTTTTTGTAAAATAAAATTTATGTAGTGTTTGCATCTTTAGAATAAAAAAAATAAAATAAGTTGTTATTTTTTTTCAACGACTAACATTCCCACTGGTAAACTCAGACAGATAAGTTAAAATACCACTGACAGTTTGTTTAAGTTAACAGTATTAATTTGATTAATTAAATCACAATAAGAACATTTTTTTACGAGTGTCATTTGGTTCTTTAATATCACATCAAACTTAATAAGTATTATAATAAGTATTATACCATTTCGGAAACTGCATAAAACAAGCATGTTTTTAAGATATTGGGCAAATCAACTCCCATAAAGATTTTTTAAGCTAGACGATGTACAAAGTCAACAAATTGAATAATCAATAACCCTTTTTTGATATTTCATGCATAATTTTCAAAAAAATTGTATTACGAATAGGGAATTCTTTATTGCTTGCAATAATTCAACTCTTAAGCTGTATTATAAAAAAAACAGAAAGCAAAACTTTTGAAAATTGTGGCAACAGTAGCAGAATTGGTTAGTGAAAGTAGTCATTTTATGAAAAACATGACTTATGCCATTTTTTTCAAGACCATACATAGGATTAATTAAAAATATACATATTCGTATAGCGCAGTAGGAGGCTTATCCACAGGCACAGGCTTATCCATTAATTACGCCACACCCTGTATATTGCAGATGCACACATCGTTCTCTTTGGATTGGTATACTGGTAGCTATACCAAGTGGTGCTGGTTGTGCTCTGGCCGTACTCGGAGACTATACCGCCTCTCTTGTAGGGGTAGCTATCTCTGCATCACTGCTGCCACCTGCTGTCAATGCGGTTAGTTATATAAAACTAACTTGTAGGATAGCAAACCTTAATTTTCCATCTAATAAAGTCTGTTTACGATCAGAGCCGTCTCTAACCTACTAGAGGCCCTGGGCAGTAGGTACTGAGCACATTAGGATGTACGTTGCACTATGACTCATAGATTTAAGTAGGCCCTAATAAGTGGGAGGCCCTGGGCAATATGCCCAGTGTACCCAGTGGAGAAGACGGGTCTATATACGATCAATCTGTTAGCACGATGAAGTAGCAATGGGCAGGTCACATCGTACCACGATCTGGTGACCGCTGGGGACGGAAGGTCCTGGAGTGGCGACCATGCACCATTGCGTCGCAGCGTGGGGTGGCCCTTAGCAAGGTGGACTGACGATATCGTCAAATATGTTGAGGGATGCTGGATGCAGTTAGCGCAGGACCGCGCGTTGCGGCGTTTTATGTAAGGACCCTTAGCCCAGCAGTGGACGGGGAAAGGCTAATGGATGGGTGATCGAAATCCGTGGCGTATTTTTGAAGAAATAAACTCACATAGAGACATAAATACAAAAAATAACGACTTTGTTTTCTAATAAGTAAAGAAGAATACTTATTTTTTGATATCCTAATTTAACAGGGTCTCCTATGGTCAATGGCATTAACCCGTCTTATAGTGGAAGATTCAGAAAAACAATGGTTGGTGGTACAACCGTCAGAACTAGCTCTCTTAGGCACAGCATCACTTTGCCTGACGTTTGTCAATATTGTCTGTATATACCTATCCGGTATTACTGTATATAAGGTATGATTTTGCATATAAAATTAACAAAAATCATGATTATTAAGCGATTTTAATTTAGGTAATCGAAATATCACGGGTGGCGTTTGGGTGTTATTATAAGTATGTATATACAAAAGAGAAGTAGTTTATGTGTTCTATCCGTATTTTGGTAGACATAACACAATAAAATATTTATGTCTTTGGATTTTTCCCTTAGAGTTTAGAGAATCCCAAGGATCTAGGTTATATATAGCTCTAACAGCACGTTTGTAAAGAATCAACTCAAAAACTGCATTACGGATTTCGATAATCCATTCACATTAGACCTGAGTAACACAGGCTATAATAAATAAATGTATTTCAGTTATTTAAATTTTAAGTGTAAGGAGTCGTTAGCAACCACTAGTAAGCTTTCCAGCTGTTGTTTAAGAGTAACACGTATCTATTCATACATTCTTACAAATCATGTCTTCATAAATTAAAAGATATATATTCCACACACAACATCCTTCGTACAAAGGCAACATACATAGCTCAATTTAGGACTATACATCTAATATATAAAATTCTCCTGTCACGGTGTTTGTAATTATACTCCTCCGAAACGGCTCGACCGATTTTCGTGAAATTTTGTGTACATATCCGTTAGGTCTCAACAGCTATTTCTTCGGTCGGTCGGACAACAGCTATTTTTCTTCCCCCTAAATGTTAAGGGTGGTCCAACCCTGACATTTGTATGGCAGAACAATGTTTGCCGGGTCAGTTAGTAATATATATAGTTACTAACTGTTGCCCGCGACTCCGCCCGCGTGGAATTTAGAAAATTTTCGCCGTTTTTGCAACATTTTTCACTACTGCTTCGCTTCTACTGGTCGTAGCGTGATGTTTTATAGCCTAAAGCCTTACTCGATAAATGCCCTATCTAACACTGAAAGAATTTTTCAAATCAGCCCAGTGGTTTCTGAGATAAGCGCGTTTAAACAAACAAACTAACTCTTCCGCTTTATAATCTTAGTATAGATATATTTCTTTTAAATCAATTTAATATTATGTAAATAGGTAAAAGAAGTCAGTCCATTTGCAAGACGAGATATATCGTGGTGGAGTTCAAATACAAGTCGCTTTAATATTTCAAGACAGACAAGAGACAGGTCTCTTGATTGGGACGCTTACACGTAAGTCAATATTGATTTGAATATGTACGTAGGTGCCTTTGTGATGGTAAGATGTCTTGGGTTGTTTTATTTTGGGATAGCGATTGTAATAATAACATAAAAATAGATAAATGGAGATAAGGACGTCGCAACGAAAGTAAGACTCAGTTATCGTCATAAAATCATCACCATACCAACACGCTTTTTTACATGGGTGTAGGCAGAGACTATAAAGCGCCATCTAATACAATGCAAACACACTTACTTGGCTTCATCCACACTCATACAACTAGTTATATATACCCGACAGTTCATCATAAAAAATAACAATTACATAACATCCGTTTTGTTTTTAAAAAGGTAAAGTTTGTAGTCTCTAAGAATGTATATATACAATCCAATGTATGATATAATTAATACTCTGTAGGGGTAATCTGTCCGTGTGGTGACGGGTTAAGAATACAAGTGACATCACCCCATCTCCTCCTAAGGATGCTATAAAAATCAGCTAAGGGATATTGCACACAGATAACTTTCTCTGTGAGAGGCGGAAAACTCGAAAATACACCCTGTGCCAATACATCTGGTCAGCGCGGCACAGTAGACTATAATCCCTCCTAAATTGGAGGAGGCCCGTGCCCAACAGTGAGACGTAAATGGGCTGGAGAGTGGGGTAATCTCCGAAAGTAATGGTCTGGTCCAAAAGCATTAAGAGGGCACGAGACCAAACTATGCTTCATACAAAAATATGGGCATCGTAGTCCCCCGTTTTCTTCGTGGATATTGCCTCCAGAGAAACAAATTTTCTCACAGTATCTAGGTACGAGTATATCTATGCTTCTATCACTTAAAAAAAAAAAACATAAATATGACCATCTAAAAAATCCGTTTATTCTTTAAATGATGTTGCAGCGTCTATCACACAAATTTGGTAGGATCACCAAAAAAGGGGGTCTACCAAAAAAGAAAGTGATAGAAGTATAGATACACTCTTCCTCTATAATAAAGCGTAAAAAAATTAAAAAAAATCGGTTTAATTTTCACGAAGAAAACAGCGGACTGCGAAACGTCCTTTTTTTTTCAAATAATTTTTAGGTATATATTTGTCCCTTTCAGCGCAGCGCTCGGAAATAGAGATAGGAATTACCTAAATTGGCATTGTTCATATTTTTTTTAAACTCTTAATTCGAAAACCATTTCGGGGAATAGAGTTTCTGAGCATAATCCATTAGTTTTTTTCGGAAAATTTGCTATATTAACGATTATTTTTTCCATAAAAGCAAATGATCTTTATTTGCCCTTGAAATGAAGGCCTTAACATGTTAAGGCGTTCTTAAGGATATACTACTCTGTGGTGGAGTTGAAATTGGTCTATCATATCAACTTTGCGACTTTGATAAGATGTATTGCAATCTGTCTTAAGTCTATTAGGAAAAGGCAATACACAGATTGCGCACAACGATGACATCACAACATTTAAAAGAATACCTTTAATTATTTTTTTTAAATTCTATATAGTGAATATTTCAATAATATTGAAATTAGTTGCATAAAATAGTCTATATTTTCAAAAAATAAAATAAAATCAGCAGGTCAATAATTATGAACAATCCAATTAGAACTGTTGTCCGCTTTTAATTTAAATTTTATATTAATATAAAATAATCGTATTAATATATAATAATATAATAATCATAATAAAATAATATAAATAAATAATAAATAATATAAATATATAATAATCGTATTAATATACGAAAAATTGTTACAGTAAATGGAGTACCAATTCAATGGAAAACAAAGATCATAAAAATGACATTGAACATACAGACGCTAACAAATGTGCTACTCCTATACATAGCAATACAAACACTTTCCGCAACAGACCTAGTTTTATACATAACTTGAGAGCTCAAAATATTGAAGCGTATTGCAATAATTTTAATTTACAGTAAGTATTTTCTGTCATTTATGCTGTTGATATTACCATAATTAGATTGACCGCCCCAAGCCAAAATTTGTGTTGTAGATGCCAGAGATTTTCCAACACAGGTTTTCTAACGTGGGTGCCAGGAAACTCATTGTTAAAACGAACATGTAATCAATTTATTATTAACATGTTATTATTAAAAAAATCTAAATATCTTACTGAATTGTAAAAATTACGTTTTGATCTTTCTCCTTTAATTTATGGGGCCCAAATCAATTTTTTCTTACAATTGCTTCGTTCCTATTAGTCACAGCTTGATGTTTTATAGCCTATAGCTTCCTCGATAAATATACTATCCAACACTGAAAGAATTTTTTTATTCGAACCAGTAGTTTCTGATATTAGCGCGTTTAAACAAACTAATCCATCCCACTCATCCCAGAGTTCGAAATGTTATTTGACAGTTGCTAATATCAAACTTGAAAATAATGCTGCCACATTTTTGGCAATAGTGTTGGCCAATCGTAATTTTTTCATCCCGGTTGTTACCGATTATTCGAACCGACCAGAAATGTCGTACTAGCTATTGCCTGCGAAGTCGTACGCGTGGAATTAGGAATCACTGCTTTGAATAATATAACATAAAGTAAAATAAACATGACTTTAAAAACAAACAACGTAAACAATTCGTAATTTTACGGTTATTTGATTTCATTGTTTGATTCTCGTTGCACTGTTCTATGATTCTAGGACCATGCTGAACTCTAGTAAGGTTATTAATTACTTGTTAGCGTGAGTGAGTTTGTACGCGCACATCCTAAAAATAAAGTAATATGTACTCAGGGTTGCACTGGTCGTACGAATCCGTAAAAATAGTTAACTTTAATTAATGTAGGCACAAAATTATATAAATCTGCTAAAGATTTACGTATAGTTTTTGTTTAATAACGGTTGGAAGACATAACTATTTTAAAAGTGAAATTACCTAGCAACACAGTAAACGTCAAATAACATTTGGAACTCTGGGATAAGCTCTTCTCTTTATAATATGACTCTTCATCTTTATAATATTAAGTATAGATAACAACAATATATTATAACTTTGTAAAACTATATTTACAATATTATGGTGTTATAGGTCACAAGAGAAATTTCAAGACAATGGTAATTTAGAGAAGCACATTGAATCAATATCAGATGATGTACAAAGTCATAATGAAGACAACAAGAAGAATACATACACAGCACATCACGAAGAAAATAACAGAAATAATATACAACATAGCGGTTATTACAATTTAGCATATGAAACTAACAAACAGACTGACAGTCTTAATCGTCCTACAATAGAACCTTCTTTAAGTTTTACAGTTGATAATAAAAGAAATGGTATAATAAACCAAACAGTTTTTAATATATAATGTAAAAAAATATACGAAATTTGATTTTAAATAAAGTTATAAATGTAATTGCTCTCTAATACTCCACTTATTTATTCAAATAAAACCACTTTTTACGGATTTAAATGCGTATCCATATATCCGTCAGTCCTTCTCCATCCACTGCTGGCATAGGCCTCCCCCATAGAACGCCACAACGCGCGTTTCTACGCTAACTGCATCCAGCGGCCCCCGACGCATTTGACGATATTGTTAGTCCAAGCGAGACGTGTATATTTGTTTTAAATTTTAGCCCCACGTTTCGACTACTTTTCTGTCTCACCCGTGACTATGGTGACTAAGAAGGCTCCAATACATCGAGCTAAAAATTAATACGGATTTAAATCTGTAAAAATTGGTTTTATTTGAATATGTAATTTTTTTTATCCTATACATAATATTCTTTTATTTATATTCAATCAGAATCAGTATGGCAAAATATTTTTAAATAAAATGTCTAAGATATTAAATTGTGTCATTATTGTACCTTTCCATCCATATTTTAAAATCCATGGTCTTATTTAAATTCCAGTTCCTCACCTAAAAATTATCCTTTGATAATTGATTTAGTTGAAGTTTTTAAAAAAACATAAACTTACATACCTACCTACAAACAATTATTATTAAGCTTTAGTTACCAAAACTTGAAAATAATGTCAAGTACAGGGGCTAAATACTACCTCGGCATATATTTCAATCAACCTTTGAGCTTTGAGTAGATTCCAATTAGATTTAAAATTCAGTTTTGACCTATATTATCGGCTACGTCATAATTAAAGATACGGTTAACTGAACTCTTCTCTTCGGTTATACTTTAACAAATATAATTTTTCAGTACATAAGATTAATCTTATCATAGTGATTTACATATTCCACTACGGCTACGAGTATTTCCAAGTAAATTGAAATTAACATATTATTTAATAGCAAACACGTTACAATTACAAGTTATACCATTGTCTAAATGAAGTTACATAACAATTTGAATTGTACATATAATATGTACCTATATCGATGTTTACGATAGCTAACATGATTACGTTAATTACTCCAAGACGTCTATAATTAAGCGACATTTATATGCTAAATGATTGAAGCATTTCCTGAGAGCACTTTACTGAAACAATTTTCATTTCAAGTTAAGCCGTAGAAACAAAAATGCCTTCAGGTGTTGTTTTCGTTATTTATATACCATCAAGTAATTATGAGCATATACTAAGGTTTGGCAAACCAAGGGATCTAATTGTGGTCAATGATGCTATTATTAAACCTGGGCGATTAGCTGTTGAGTTGAGGAATAAAAAATCCAGGAGTATCCCAGTTCACTTGACGGAGCATTATTATAACAACGGTTTTAGTGAGCATTTGGAAGAAATTAATGAAGATGATGAGTTATTTACAATGGAAAATGTGAGTAGGTATCCCTTTGGATCCAGCTACGTAAGATAAATACCATAGAATATCTATAAGATTTACTTTTAGACACCCTTTTAAAATCTTTTTCGATACCCAACATTTGACGTATTAAAGAGCTTAAAACTATCTTAAAACTAAAATGAAAGTTATTTGACTTTTAAACAGATTCTACAAGAGCTTCTCAGCAAACTTCACGTGGAACACGTAGTGTGGATAAGTGACAAAACTGGCAACTATTACGAGATAATATTTCCATTGCCAACAGGTGATCAATGTGAAACTATGTTGCATTGTCTTACACAACTCGGTATCGGCATGCGTTGCAAATCTATTGTCAGGTAAACATTAGTATCAATAGATATCTTCTCCAAATTATTTAGGCATATTTCCAATTTTGAATGAAGGGTACCGGTTGTTACGCAGAACAACCAATTTGGATGCAATTTGGTACTTATATGATTTTGTTTGAAATATCCTCTTAGCAGAAGGCATTAAGTGGTATTCATCTATGTAGGCTGCACCTACCAACGGGTACATTATGATAGCGTCATATTGTCTTGATGTTTTATTTATTCTGACTTGATCGATACCACTCAAATATTTTTCCTATGAACCTATCTTATTCGTTTCCGACATTCCACAACGCATAGTTCATTCTTTGTCTTCCGTATTTAGACCCTGTGACTCTCTGAGACCCTATTTTGTCAGCCAAGCTCTACATAACGAAAACAAACTTGTTATGAAAATTGTAAAACCCAAATTTTGGGTTAGCCTTATCAATTTCTTAGTTAAGTACGCACTTATGTACAAAAGGAAATACATGAAATTGCAAAAAAAATTAAAACTTCAACCCAATTAGCTAGATCATGAGAAATATAAGAGACGTAGAAGGTGTCATTATTTTCCAGTGTTTTGCCGTGCAGCGTTGTACATTCAGCTATTATTAACGAACAAATGGAAGAAGACGCCTCATTGTAAGTAACCAAACCAAATAAAACAGGATAGTAGGTAACAAAATATAATAAGTAATAATATTATGATTATTAATGAGTCAATAATATTATGTTTTAACACAGCCGAAGATCTGAAGAAGCGAAACGTTGGAGAAATTTCGTAGAATCGATTAGATCTAAATTAACAGTGAAGCAAGTTGTAGACGGAGTGCGCGGTGGTGGAGAATTGTCATTTGATTACCTCACATTAATTATAACAGCTGAGTAAGAATATTTATAATTTAGGACTAATATTTATTATAAAAAAATCCTGGAATCTATTCATCCACGCCATAAACGCGAATGAAACCCCGTATATTGCTTGTCGAAAATTAAATTACATAAGTATTTTATTATTTTCAACCTTTAAGTTAATCTAGTATGGCTAACATAAAAGCCTTCGTCTATGGCTTTTAATTTGCTATTACAGTTCCCTTGCAGCTCTAGGTCTAGTAGAAAACAACGCATCGAACATCGTAGCAGCAATGTTAGTATCGCCACTAATGGGACCTGTGATGTCTATTACATTTGGAACAATAATATCAGATAGAAGTCTTGTACGAAGTGGTGTCGAGAGTTTAATTATAGGCATGTTAGCGTCACTTCTATTTGGATTCATTTTCGGATTGATTTTGGGCACGACTGAAATGCCTTGGGGTTTCGGAGACTGGCCAACCGAGGAAATGAAAGGAAGGTAATCTAGCTTTCTTAAAATATATTCTGTCTGTCAATAAAATCAAAGTGAATGCAATATTTGCCTTATAGCAAAAACTGACTTTTGTGCACGAGATCATTGGTTAAATTCCCAGCAATTATTTATGATAAATAAAGCTACGATAATATTTGGACATAATATAGCCTTAGCGCAATCATGTATGGTACGTTAAAAGCTCGTGAAAAAAAGCGCTATACATACTTGATCATACCATTGAGTGTTGACTCTCGTTACATTGTATGTACCTATATAATATGTGGTCACTTAAATTAGATAAGTAAATTATCTCAGGCTTTTACTTATTTTGTCCTGTTTTCAGAGGCAATGTCCGAGCATTATGGATGGGCGTACTTTGGGCCTTGACGTCTGGTACAGGGGTAGCCTTAGCCCTATTGCAAGGCAGTGCAGGCCCATTAATTGGTATTGCTATTTCAGCGTCTCTATTACCCCCGGTCGTGAATTGCGTAAGTTCATGAAACTACAATATCTAAAAAAAAAATTTTTTTCCTAAATTAGAACGATTCGCTTCAGAAAAAATGTAATAAATTATATGAAAAGTGTGTATTTGTAATTTTTATAGGGATTATATTGGGCATTGGCGTGCATATGGTTATTGTACCCAGGAGTGAAAATACCTCACATAAAAGGAGAATCTTATACAGGGAACTCATCGTATGTACCTTTGTACCATGATTATCTACCGATTGAATTTGCTGTTAACGGTACGCGCCTAAATATCTTTATAATTTTTTTCATATTACTTATCAGACTTTAACTCACTATTGATGTTGAAATAATATCTACTGATTTTAAATAAGAGGTTTTTGACAAGATTTTCTGCATCTTAAAACAATTAAAACATTTTAATTATTATTTTCTAACACTTGCGCGACTCATCTGTTTAAATAAAACTACTTTTTACGGATTTAGACGCGTATATTTGTTTTAAATTTTGGCCCGACGTTTCGTCGTAAATCCGTAAAAAGTAGTTTTATTTTAATTATTTCTAGTATATTAATTATTAATAGTTTTTAAGTAGGTATACCTATCGTATAGTTATTTATTTTGTTTTAGGCATAGTAAGTTGCTGCCTAACAATAGTCAACGTTATATGTATATTTATAACAGCCATTATATTCCTCAAAATCAAAGAAGTCGCTGCTCCTTACACGTCCAGTCCAGACTTGAGACGATTCTGGGAACAAGATATCAAGGCAACGCGGGAGGCTAATCGAGCTAACTTAAACAAGGCGGAAGACGATGAACGAACAGAGTAAGTATAATGTCTGCACTAACAGGAATAAATAAATTTATTTATTTAGGATTTAGTTTCAGGGAGGATTTCTAATTCAGAACTAAACTAAATTTGTCGGAAATAGGGCTTTGAACACCTGAAACTCCCTTGGCTAGCCACTATACCAAATATGTGTTTATTTAATATGGCTGACAAGACTTTCCAGACTTCTAAACCAGTAGTTATATTTTGGCATTGGCAGCTGCATTATCCATTGAACAAGTGGCGAATTTAGCCATAAGACAAACTAAACATACGTGTGAGATTCAAAAGTTTAAAAAAGACCATCTGTAAGGTTTTAAATGTACTTTATTTCAGGTTAGTGCTAGAAGATCTCAATCAAGGAACAGACGATGAAATAAAAGAAAGACTAGAAGCTGCCGTAGAAGAGGCTTTGGATGACGACACTTATAGGAAAGTTAAAAGAATGAGTTACCAAAGTCACATGGCTGATGAGGTAATACCATTACTTACTTTTATGTCCCATTATCACCAAGTTATCTAAGTATTTACATGAGATCTTTTGCGAGGCGAAAAAACGCGTAACAGCGTAACAAACCCATATGCCAATAAGCTTGGGCATCGCGATATACTTACCTTCTCTACTGTAAAGGAAGCCGGAGACAGTAAATAGATTTTTTTGGACGATTATAAAAAAACTTAAATCTACGCATACCAAAACCTTTGTTATTAATTGTGTAATTGTTCGATTTCAGATTGTTCATTCCATCGGCCTGTCTAGAACACCCGTTTCAATGAGATCTACTCAATTAAATTCAGCTATAAACACGCCGACTAGATCCAAAACCACAGTTGATGATATAGCGACACTTGACAAGCTTTTGACATCCCTGCTAGGCCTAAAAGAGAGTAAACGAAGATCCTTCGTATCCCATCGTGGTACTCCAAGAGATAGTCGTATACCAAGAATAGTAGAAGAAACAGCACATGCGAGTAATCGACGTTCTGATACTTGGCCTGACAGAATATACGAGGATTCTGTAGTTCGAAGCGTTATCAATAATTTGAAGGAGACCAAACGAAAATCTCAACTTGAAGAGCCATTTTTTACTCCGAGTTAACTCTACCATATTAAAATTTACGTATTAAAGTGCTTATTTTGGTTTTTTATGTAACATTGTAACCCCACGTCGTAAGTTTACGAAAACTGAATTTTGAAGTTTCTATTGTTTGCAGCACCCAGGTAGAGATAGGCTAAAATAAACCCACGGCAATGTTTGATAATGATAAAAATACCTACTAAAATGTTTACTTTTAAAGCGTCAGGGAAAAATTATGGCTTTTTTACAATGAGTGTGCGCAGTCTTACGAAACCGACACGATGAAATTATTTACAGAAAAAAGCATACTTATTACGTGGGTAATATAGTTACTTGACATATTGTAAATTATTTAAAAAAAATTACATGCGTACAAAATGACATACACTTCTCTTTATTATAGAGTTGTGGGCGACTGTGCCTATTATATCTTTCTATCTCTCTGCTCAATCTATACTAATATAATAAAGCTGAAAGGTTAGTTTGTTTGAACGCGCTAATCTCAGGAACCACGGCACCGATTAAAAAATTCTTGTAGTGTTCGATAGTACATTTATTGAGGAAGGCTCTAAGCTATATAACATCGCACTGCGACCAATAGGAGCAAAGCATCAGTGAAAAATGTTGCAAAAACGGATAAAATTTAAAAAAAACGGGTAAAAAGGCAAGGCGATAAACCAACGCGTTCAATTCGCGTCCGCGGTGGCATGCACGCTGGCAATCAGTTGTTGCGTACGTACGCTAGTGATTTATATAATACATGGTCAACATTCTTATATAATGATGATGATATCTAGAGTTAAATATACAATAGCTGTTATCACATTATGACCTTGAAATTATAAGATATTGGTAACATCTTTAATATACTGTGATATGGCCTATCATAATACATTTTAGCAATAAATTAAGCCTATATTTCAGTTGCTTGTTCAAATAGGCACAGATATAGCAGATGGTGGGTTGATGTTTAAAACTGAGGACAAGTAATTTTAGCCTGGCTAAATTGTACTTCATAATGACTTTTCATATGACGTATAGACCTGTACCTATAGATGTATAGCCTGTATCATAGACGTCATAGACACACATTGATACATATTTCACGCACACATGGATAGGTGTCTTCAAGCCTTCGAGTGACGTAGCCATAGGCACAACATCAGGTGGTCAAGTCCGCAATTCAATATTCAGTGAAAGTTCAATTGAATGGTATCATTTGTAACAAAAAATTAACAATAGACCACCAAACTTGACAAAATTCGCCACTATGCAATCAACAAATGCAATAACTGATTGCTTAGTGGCGAATTTTATCAAGTTTGGTAGTCTACTGTTAATTTTTTGAGGTTATAATGTGCCATTGAGCTACCATTGTGACACAATTCATTTACCAGACTTGGGGCCCTGGAAAATCTGTGCAAATTGGTAGTTTTTAAATAATAAAATTTTTATATATGATAAAATGTTTTATTTAATAGTGTACTTTGTACATAATATCTTAATTGTACATGATTACAAAATAAATAACATAAATAATTACAATATTACTTGCCTAATGTTCTACAAAGGCAAATATTCATCACAGAGAAACTTATCTTATGATAAAATACGGTGATAAATATCTATTAAGGAACTGATATTTAATAAAAATATCGGTAAATATATAAATTTTGTATTGGTTTGGAATCAAACAAAATATTTTTATGGCTTTACTGATGACATTTGGACTTCGAGGCACTCTTAAGATTACTGTTTAAGGTAATTACAGCTCAAGGTTGCAGGTTTGATTTTCGCACAAAACATTTATTGCTCATGTGGTTTCAAATATATAATTATAATGCATCTGAGTGTTTCGATGCGTTAAGTAGGATTAAGAATATGAGTGTCACCACCCTCTTTTCTCCTGTGAGACAGGAATCTCGAGATTTAAACTTTATACCTATAAGCCTGGTCAGCTTGGTAGCGACCATAATCCCTTCCAAAGTACAGGAGACCCTTCCTAACGGTGGGCTGGAAAGAGGAGGGTTTTCTAAGTATTACAAGTATGTTCTGTGTACTGATACCCATACTTTAAGCAATGAGTTTAACTTGGGGCCAAAAAAGGACAGTGTAACATTTCAGCAACTACTTACATATTACCTATCTACTATCTAATAGGCAGTATAATATAATTAAACATTGTAGTTAAACAGTCCAAATGCCAAATTAATCCATCAAAATTATCTAATACAATATGCTAAAAGCTTACATCAAGAAACTTTGGTCATTATTTTCGTATCTTTAGCAACAGACTTTAAAGATGTATTGTGTTTAACTTGAGAAGTATATACATCATAACCTAATGATATTGTATTATCATATAATACTCTAAACCTAGTAGGTAAAAAATAAAAATTTATAACTTGGGCAGGCGGCCATACCATCCACTCGGCCTTATAAAGTGTTATAAATTTATATTTGACTTCTTGTTTAAAATTCTGCCAAGGATTTGGTTCAAACAAAGCAAGGCTACCAAAAAATGTTACAATCATTATTGGTGAAAATATTAATTGATCTAGCGCCAATTTCTTCATAACCATATCCACAGATTTACCTACAATAAACCTATCCAATACTTTATACCAATGATGACACAAGACTCCGACCGCAGCACCAGATGATCCCATATGTATAGTCCGTTTAATATCATATTTTAACTGTTCACCTGTATATATTTCATAAGTTTGTTCTAAAGAATCCCCCAAAGCGGATAACGTCACAGATATTGACACATTTGTGTAAAATAAATACTTGTCACTAAACGCCACTTTTGTTAACACTTTACACTTTGCCACAATATAAGAATGTTTCATATTTGTTGCTAGTTTTCTCCAGGTTGTACTTAGTGCTTGCATGGTATCTGTAACAAATTTATAATAAAAATATAGCTGCCTTAACAAAGATAATAATTTTAGAAAATGTTATAGAATCTTATTGCTCTGTTTATAATTTCTTTTTTGTTAATGCCATCCATTCCCTGTGTGAAAATGCATGTAAATAATTTACGATTTCAAACTTATGACACTGAAACAGTTTTATTAATTTAAATACTACAAACTTCAGGGAATTTTCAAGAACTAACCAACAAATACAAAATTTAACAAATTAATTTTGAATGGATCAGAACTTTAATACATAGTCATGATTAATTAACAGGACAGGTACGTAGTTATCTACTTAACGGTTAAAATCATGAAATTCGAAGATAACTGATTACGAGAAATATATCCTATAAAGTTAAACCTTCGAAAAACTTGGCTAAAATCACAGGCTAAAATGTAATAACTCACATGTTGTACTGTATAATCAAAAAATGTTGCTTATATAAACCAGGAAAAAAATGTTCTTATTCTAATTATTGGTAAATTGCGCAAAGCAAATAATACAATTACATAACGATATATTAATTTGTTTGAAACCGATAACCTGAAAAACTACGAACAACTACGAAAAAGGAAAACGACAAGGAATACAGATTACTTTTCTTGCAGCTACCACAGAACAGACCGCGACTTCAATGCTGCCAGATGATAGCTAATTAAATTCGCTTATTTTTGCCTCTTTATCAGGGGGGCCAAGTCTGCTTTTGAATGTTGTCACATTAATAGTTCAATGACACCATTATAACCACAAAAAATTAACAGTAGACTACCAAACTTGATAAAATTCACCACTAAGCAATCAGTTATTGCATTTGTTGATTGCATAATAGCGAATTCTATCAAGTTTGGTAGTCTACTGTTAATTTTTGTCACAAATGATACCATGTAATTGAACCAGCATTGTGACACTATTGAATATTGAGTAGCAAACTTGACCCCAGTTAATACAGTAGTCATGTGACATCTCACAGGTAATTCCTGCCAAATCAAGGGCACAACTTGTTTAAAATAAAAATACCTATAAATATTTGTAAATAAAATTGGATAATATTAAACGATCACTTTGCCAAAATAGTTCAAAGTTATGAACAAACCCACACAGGGTTAAAATAAGTCTTTGGGAATGAACAGCGCAAGATATCAGAAGTGTGAGCATCAAAGGCTAAAGCGTTTTTCAAGACGTGTCAATTTTCTTTTTAGCTACAATTTTATCCTAGTTTCGCCATTTAACGCTGCAATGTAGCCTAAATAACAATAATGCACCTAATTGGTATCCCGGCAACAGGGTAGCTTAGTATCAGCAGGAACCAAAGACAAAAATCTTGACATCTGGGCCCTGAGTCGGGTATTTCAACGGTGTCACAACTGTACCATTATTGTACCATTATGGTGCAATAGTAAAGTTTTAGACTACCAAAAACTTTACTATTGCACCATAATGGTGCAATAATGGTACAGTTGTGACACCGTTGAAATACCCGACTCAGGGCCCTGATCGTATGTGAAGGACCTATAAAAAATTAAATCGATCCATATTCTATATCTATATAATATATCTATTCTTTAAGTCGATCTGATTCATAGCCTAAAAATCGTATATTCGAAATCGTTAATTTGTTTTTTTGGGATATATTCGGTATCTCTACGTAAAGATTCCATGTATTTTTCCTTTCGATTTTAGTAAATTTCAGTCTTTTCACTGGTTTGTTTCTTTTGTTTTTTTTTTTCGTAGAAATATGATTAATTTAACACGCTTTTAGTAGCTTTAAAAATTAGACATAACCATAAAGTTCTGTCAGGTGCTCAAGTCCACTATTTTGGAACAATTGTCATACCGGCACAATACCGGCACGATACCGTTGCAATTGAAGTCAAATATCCGTAGTCTGCTATATGCCGTCATAACGGTCTTTCAATGGTAATAGAATTGTCGATCTCTTTTATCTATGCATTGAATTTTCGGTCTCTTTTATCTATGGATTGTGTTAGAATGGTATGTATGTGTTGCCGTTTTTAAAAAATGCGTTAGTTGAAGTGATTTTCGAAAAACTACTAATAAATTTAAACATTTAATCATGCTAGACTTCGTTTAAATATATTTGTACATACTATTTATTAGTATAAAAAGCAATGTGAAGTTTAGGAGATTAGTAAATTGCAATAAATTACAAAGAACAATTTCTAATATTTCTATCTATCTATTTTTTATTTATGGCAATCTGTCGACACAGGACAATTTAAAAATATTACTGTCAAATTCAAAATAGCAGACTACCGAAACATTTCAGTCATTGAATTGCAATTGTGAAGCAGTTGTGTTCGAGACAAGCAATTTATGTCACTTTGACAATTGTAAGACAATGATGAAGTCGTTATGACGACACATTATTAGTAGACTACCAAAAACTTTACTATTGCACCATAATGGTACAATAATGGTACAGGTGCTCAAGTCCACTATTTTGGAACAATTGTCATACCGGCACAATACCGGCACGATACCGTTGCAATTGAAGTCAAATATCCGTAGTCTGCTATATGCCGTCATAACGGTCTTTCAATGGTAATAGAATTGTCGATCTCTTTTATCTATGCATTGAATTTTCGGTCTCTTTTATCTATGGATTGTGTTAGAATGGTATGTATGTGTTGCCGTTTTTAAAAAATGCGTTAGTTGAAGTGATTTTCGAAAAACTACTAATAAATTTAAACATTTAATCATGCTAGACTTCGTTTAAATATATTTGTACATACTATTTATTAGTATAAAAAGCAATGTGAAGTTTAGGAGATTAGTAAATTGCAATAAATTACAAAGAACAATTTCTAATATTTCTATCTATCTATTTTTTATTTATGGCAATCTGTCGACACAGGACAATTTAAAAATATTACTGTCAAATTCAAAATAGCAGACTACCGAAACATTTCAGTCATTGAATTGCAATTGTGAAGCAGTTGTGTACGAGACTAGCAATTTATGTCACTTTGACAATTGTAAGACAATGATGAAGTCGTTATGACGACACATTAATAGTAGACTACCAAAAACTTTACTATTGCACTATAATGGTACAATAATGGTACAGTTGTGACACCGTTGAAATACCCGACTCAGGGCCCTGTTGTGACACCGTTGAAATACCCGACTCAGGGCCATTCGCTTAAATACAGTATAGGTATATAATTTCAGTAAACAATGTTAAAATTAGGACTTGAAGTGTAAAATAAAAATTTTTAATACTCAAATACGCTACAGATTGTGTCATGATCGGCATCATTCTCACACCCTTGATACAACTATGTATAATATTATTGAAAAAAAATGGAAATATGAAAAAAAAAATCCATGGAGTTTCTTGTCTGTTCCTCTTATTATAGGATTCGCGTTTGGAACAGACACCTAGTTTCTGACGTTTCAAAAGAGCTTGTAAAACATGACAATTTGAAATTTAAAAAAAAATTACTTTGACTTTGAAAAATACGTGTCTGTAAATGTAAAATGACTGCAACGTTTAATATAGTAGTCACATACTCGCATAGCAGGGACAGGCATGAGTTACTCACTATTTGGGAGTAAATCTCATTCGATTTCGTTGTATTTTTTTCAAAAACATTTTCATTGACTCTATGACTAAAAGCCTTTTAAATTTGTTTTGATGTTCACTGTTAGATGTTAGCAAAATGTGATACGATACTTATATGATAAATATGATACAATACGTTTCAAATTTTTTATTTTCTAAATAACGTTATTAAATTGAAATCGATTCTTCCACTCATCCCTAAAGTGCAAATAAAATTGATTTGACGTTAGATATGTGTTACTCTGTGTGTGTTCGTCTTCTTCTATTAATTTGTCTATGAACTTTAATAAAAATAAAGTTTTCGCGTCTATTTTTCATTTTGTTGTAAAATAAAAAACTATCCGATTTGTAAAGTTACACATTAATGTGTTTATTTAAACAGGAGAAACATAAATAGACTCTTTTAAGATGGCAGGTAAAAATAAATAACATAAACAACAGCTAACCTCTGCGGCACTATAACTTAACTAATTTTTAACTCGTTATGACTGTACTCGGGTGGATTAAACACGTAGCAGCCTGCTACTAGCAGGAGCATCAAAGCAAACTAGTAAACGCTACGGGACCCGTGCCTTTGAGGTGCCCCCGCTTCATGGTTTTTTAGTCGCTACATTCTCAAAAGTTCGAGCTTCTAGCCTTTCATACTACACTAATGATGATCGCGATTTCACAATACAAAATGCAGCACTGGTCACTGGTTTAATTCAGCAATTCTTTATGCTTTTTAAAATATTTAACTTTTCAGATAAATTAACTTTGGACAGACAGGCTATGAAAGATAGGAGTACAGCTCATCTCCGTATATACGTTGGCTCGATACCTGATAATACCTCAATTGACGACGTTTACGAGCATTTTATATCTTATGGAGAAATACATGGGATTGTAATAAATCGTAACTTTGGTTTTGTACAATTTGCTGAAGAATCCAGTGTACGGGAAGCTATAGTAAAAGCCAATGGCAGTACATTCCAGGGAAATCGTATAGTTGTTAAAACTGCTCAAACAAATCCTGACAAGAGGTAAATATTTTATACAAGTGTTACCACCCCATAAAAACATCTCTCTTAAATATCAAAAAGTTATGCTATTAAATCTAAAGTAACAGAGTTATTATTTGGAATTATTTAGTAGTTTTTAGAGTCCATACTAAAGGTAAAATGGGACCTATTACTGAGACTGCTATCCATCTATCTGTCTGTGACCAGGCTGTATTTCAAGAATGGTGATAGCTAGACAGTTAAAATTTTCACAGGCAATTTAAGTAGTTAGTGTTGTATACTAAACAGTAATCATATTTCAGCAAGTTACCAGTTGAAACTACAATAATACAACCGAGTATACCACCTGCTGTTGCGCTCACTGATAACTCGCTTAGTGAAGAAGTAACAGAAGACTTGTATGATAGCTATGGCAATTATATTGGAGATCAGGGTGGTTAGTAAATCTGTACTTATTATAAAACAAAGTCATTATTTTTGTATGTATGTCCTAATGTGAGCTTAAACGTTAAAACTACGCAACTGATTTTGATCTGGTTTTGTATAGTACATAGTCGTTCAAGAGGATGGCTGTTTTTGTATATTTTTTTAGGATTTGGTGTATACTGGCAAAGAGGGGGCTCAGTAGCTACAAACGCGGGTGAAATCGTGGCCATTTACTAGTAATATTAATAACGCCTTTTGCTTGAAACTTCTTCATTCATTCATTCATTATAACTGCTACTCACTATCGGTTTTCTTCCATTCAACTTTTAGCAGGTTATGCTGAAGAAGAAGTTGAGGAGACTAGAGAAGCCAGTTACCCAAGTCCCTGGTCTGAATCACGGGGAGGGGCTAGAGGACGCGGCGCGCCCAGGGCTAGAGGTCGGGGAGGACGAGGTCGCGGTGGACCTCCAAGATCTGATTATCCAGAACGTGCACCTGCTCCTGCTAGAGGTATCTCTTTTAAAAGTACTATCTTTGTGGAAAATGGTGTAAAGTTTTGCCCCTTTGGGGGCTATTGGTTCTGCTACCTTGCTTTGTTGCTGGTTGGTGTTTCATGGGCCTACAATTTTAGTAGAATTATTATTAACTGAAACTGAAAAACGGAAACAAAGTGAGCAAGAGGATGAGGTCATCTACATTTTACAACTACCTGACTGGGAATTCAAATGCCCAGTTCACCAAGAAACCATTAGAACACCCAGATTCATATGGCATTCTTGTAAGAAGTCCAAAGATAAGTCCTCTGAATCCAAGAGAGGAGGTAGGCCTCTCAATAAACCAAAACCTTGGCTGTTGAGCAGACACACCGATTTTGATTTATTGTCACAGTGGTAATAAGCAGACTACACACGAAATATTTTACCTAATAGAATCTAATAAACTAACAGCTACACAACAAATTTTGTTTAAAATTTAATTCGTAAATGTTTATCTGCAACTAGCTGAATGTTCATGATTAGGGAAGAAACTGGGTCCCACTACACAGGGAATCCTAGTGTGGGACTCAGAGGTACCCCAATAAATTATACTAATTTACATTATTTGTGAGTTGTAACTATAATGTATCATTTGATTATTATGGAATTATTATTCCTTTATAGGTGAATGGGCTGAGCGTGGTGGAGGATATGATCGTTACGCACAACAAGTTCCTGATTATCCCAGAGCACTTCCAGTACCAGAGAGAAATGACTGCGAAATTATTGTAGTTTCAAAGGGACTTACGTAAGTGAAAATAATCATATATCATATAAATAATAAGATTATAATTTGTGTCTAACTAACTTTTCTTAGGTCTTGTTATAAACTTAATTCATTTCATATTCATTATTAGAACACTCGTCATAAATAAATAAAATAAATATTCATGGACATTCCACACAACGTCCTCTGGTCCCAAGCTAAGCTTATATGCTTGTGTTATGAGTACCAGAATATGGATATACTACATATACTACTTTTCTTTTTGTAAATAAATACTTATAATACATAGAAACACCCATATCTAGAATCATAATATTACTTCCGAGTGTTCCTACTTAGGAGTGAGTTGTCCTGATATGATCATATCAGGACAACTCACTCCTTAATTTTTCAGTCTTTTGGACTTCGTATATTATATTTAATTTAATCGATATCCGTGACGCCACACATCCATCTAAACGTTGCGTTGGCATCAATCACTTTTAATTCTAAACTAATTGTTGCCCGCGACTCCGTATGCGTGGAATTTGGCAACATTTAGTACTACTAACGCTCCTATTGGCCGCAGCGTGATGTTATAAAGCCTATAGCCTTCTTTAATAAATGGACTATCCAATACAAAAAGAATTTTTCAATTCGAACCAGTTATTTCTGACTTTAGCGCATTCAAACAAACTCCTAACCCTAGTTTTTTAGTTGGAAGTAAAAAAAGCTTTATAATATTGACGGGCCTCGTGGTCTTGTGGTTTAGATAACGGACTGCCCTTCACGAGGTCGCGGCTTTGAGTCCCGCTCGGGACAATCATTTGTGTGATATTTATAATTGTGTTTGTCCTGCTTCTGGGTGTTTACTATGTATTATAAGTATGTATTTACAAAAGAAAAGTAGTATATGTATTGTATCCGTATTCTGGTAGCCATAACACAAGCTTAATAAGCTTAGCTTGGGACCAGAGGACGTTGTGTGAAATGTCCATGAATATAAAAAAAAAAATGGTATAGATATCTAATAAAATTAAAATGAGATACCTATCTAATAAAATCTGGTCATGCCAGAGAATAGTGGAGGAGGCCGGAAAAAAAAAACTAAATAATTATTTTAATTTACAGAGAATACGCCGAATACATTGAGGGACGTTTGAAACGTCTTGGTATTGTAGTAGATCTGTTATTTCCAATGGAAGATGTGCCTATAGGTAAAGTCCTAGGCAATATTGCATCTCGTGGCTGTTTATACGCTATTCTGGTCATGCCACAGAATCAAGAGAATAGATCATTAACACTTACCATATTACATGGATTGCCTCAAGGTAAGTTAGATTCATTTCAGCTAACGAATATTGCACACAGATAACATCCTCTGTGAGAAACGGAAAACTCGAAAATAAACCCTGTGCCAACACGCCTGGTCAGCGCGACACAGTAGACCATAATCCCTACCAAAGTGGAGGAGGCCCGTGCCCAACAGTGGGATGTAAATGAGAGGATGTTATCCGTGTGCAATATCCCTTAGCTAACTTTTACAGCACCCTTGGGAGGAGATGGGGTGGTGACACTTGTATTCTTAATCCGTCAGCACACGGAGGTTTTTACAGGAGGATTTAACATCAGTAAATATTGTTTATTTTATAGAACATCGCAACATGCCTTTAGAAGATGCGCTACATTTATTATCCCGGAACTTCCAAGAGGTGCAGCGTGGAGGTCCCACTGGCAGGGAGGCTGTTTACGCCTTGTTGGGACAGTTAGCAGACGGACGTACACTCACTGTACTGCAATATGAGAAAGTTATTGAATACTTACAGGTATGTTGATGTTTAGAAGTTTTACTTTTGGTGGGTTCAGGAAAAATTATGAGAGTGCACTCAGTCAGAAAAAAACAAAAACATAGAATTTGTTACAAACTAGTAATACACAGGTCTACGTCTACGTTTTTTCATGTACTGGACTGCCGTTTAAAAGGTCGCGGGTTCGATTCCCGCTTGGGACAATCATTTGTGTGATATTCATAAATGTCATAGAAATGTTTGTACCGCGTTTGGGTCTTTTCTATGTATTATAAGTATGTATTTACAAAAGAAAAGTAGTTTATGTATTATATCAGTATTCTGGTACCCATAACACAAGCATAATAAGCTTAGCTTGGGACCAGAGGACGTTGTGTGAAATGAATATTTATTTATTACTAGATTAGAGAGATTAGAAGAGTCTCTGACAATTATTATTGTTACTATATTCTATGCTATTTGTAAACATTTGTGAGGGAAAATAAATTCGCAATTAAAACATAAATGTCCGTCGCTCCATCATCATGCTGAAGTTAGGTACAAGTGCAAGATAGCGCAAAGGATTAATATTTTAGGTTTATAAAACATAGAAAACACACAAATATATTATTGTGTTCTTTTTACACTAATTAACGGTAGCCTGTTACATTGTCACTACACTAGGGGGCCGTAAATTTTTTTTTTACTTGGGGCCCAAATCAGCTATATCAATGTTGTCATAATGATCAGCCACTTTAGGTATATATTGTGTCGTCGGTTAGAGGATAAAATGAAATACGTCCGGACTTGTAAGGCGTTTATTTGCCACTCATTATATTTGATTATAATAATAACTTATATAGGTGGCGAGATCAATCGCCTCTATACATTCCTAAATCTGCTGACACGCGTCGTCTTGCATGCAATGAATCCATACATTATATTTGTATATAATAACTTAGGCGGCGAGAACAACCGTCTTTATACATTCGTAGATCTGCTGACATACGTCTTCTTGCACACAATGAAATCACACATACTGTCCCTACAGCCACTGACGCTATAATGGCGTCATTTATGACAGAACTAGCTGTTGCCCGCGACTCCGTCCGCGTGGAACTTGGAAATTTTTTTAGCAATAAAAGGTAGCCTATGTCCTTTCTCAGGGTCTAAAGATTGTCTGTGCCAAATTTCATCAAAATCGGTTGAGAGGTTTAAGCGGGAAAGCGTAACAGACAGACAGACAGAGTTACTTTCGCATTTATAATATTAGTAGGGACTAATAGTAGACTACCAAACTTGATAAAATTCGCCATTATGCAATCAGAGACTGATCATTATGACAACACATTGTAATAGCAGACTTGGGGCCCTGCTTGCTTGCAGTACAATGCTTCTTATTTATTACGTAACATAAGTAGGTTGGTCGGCAAAGAAATTGATTAGTAAAAAAAATACTTATTTTCAACCAATACAAAAAAAAACACTTTTTTTTACTTTTTGTGGCAACCCACTGTCGGACTATTGCCTACCTCTTAGCCTTGCCTAACTCTTAGCGGATTATTGCCAGGCTCATGTAATGTCTTTTCACGTTTTATTTGTGTCTCTTAAAAAAATATACTACGATAGCTCGTTGATCTATCGTGGATTCAAATACCACTTATAATAAAACACACTTTCTAATACATACCTATTATTATTTTCATAGGAAAGAAAAGAGCAACAAGTGAAATTAGAACTAGGCGAGCCATTAAAACCACCTGCTGACAGTAAAACTCAAGTGGACCTTCAACAGAGGATTTTAAGTATATTAAATGATAAGAAAGTGACCACAACCAACACTCCCCCTCCAGCGACGCCAGTACCACCCCCCGTCGCCACGCAACCACCTACTCAAACTAAATTATTAAACGACCCCACTGTGAGAAAAGCATTAGATTCTATATTACAGAAATTTACTTAAATTTTAAAACATGACATTATGTACAAGAAATTATAAGTATTAGACCTTGATTAATTAATAAATAGGTTATAATACCTATCGCCACGCAACCATACACTCTTGACTAAATTTTATTTACTGACCGTGGCTGTTAAAAAGGCAATGGTACCATTATGGTAATCAGTGGCGTGCACAGGAATATGACACTGGGTATGCGGCGCAGTACTCAGTCACAAAAACTTTTTCTTTTATAGATTTTTAGCATAGCCACGCGACGGATCTCTAAGTTGGAAACCATGCCAACAGAACAAGTCTTAGATGTACTACTATTTATGTACATATTCTACGGCAACGCAGACAATTAATAAGTAAAATAATAATTACTCACCTAGTCAGATTCAATTTATTTTAAACGTTCTGGTTCACATTCACAAGGTTACACACCTACCTTTAGACACAATTTGAATCTTTTCACTGAATGACAATTGTGAGAACTTGTTATTTTTAATTTTTAACAAACACACACTATCAACACACATTTCACAATCAAATAATATTTTAAAATCAACAAACGGAAATCCATACAATTATTATATTATAGAAACTCAATATTAAACAGTTCAATGAATCACATGAAAAATAAAATGGCTTCCGCCGCCACGAAATATTTCTGCTATTTAAATAGATAAAACCTTACTAAATAAAAATGCATAGTGTGCATACGTGATTTTGATTTATTAGACTTCCGACAATTATTTTTATTCGGATTATAGGCTACGAACGAACGCCTAATACTCGCGGAAACATCCGATCGCCAAAGCAGGCGGCAGGAGATACAGTACGAAGCGTCTTCAATATGCAAGCCTGTGTGCGTTTGTAAGCTGTGCACGGACACCAAAATTTCTACACACATATGAACTCATGGCAGGCGGGCGGCGTCGGGCTTACTTCCGTCCGTCTGACCAATATTATTCCTTCGCCAAACGCCTGGCAAAAAGCACCAATTTGCAAGCACATATTGGTGCTATTTATGAATTATTAGGCGTTTTTAAGTTATAATATTTTGTTTAATTAATAGTAAATAAATGAATAAAGTCATCTAAAACATACGAAAGTTTTATTAAAATATCTGTGAATGGCAAGTAAAGCACTGCTTTTCTGCCTATAGGGAGCGCACGCCCCTGATGGTAATGGTTAAATGGCAAAGTTCATATTTTTTTAAACTCTTAATTCGAAAACCATCTTGATGAATAGAGTTTCTGATCATAATACATTAGTTTTTTTCGAAAAATGTGTTATATTAAGAGGATACCAAAATAGCTTCGTGCATTTTTCTACGTACGAAGTTTTCATTGTTTCTTTAGATTGAATGGCTAGAGCTCTAATTTTTAAGTATATGTTTTTTCAATATATGATCTAGGATCGCATAAACTCAGAAACGCGATTGAAAAAGTTTTCTCGATAGAAAATCTTAGCGAAACATCACAATATTATCGCGTATTAACTAATGAAATAACTTTAAAAACATAAGTAACTATTATATATAGAAACACGAAAATCAGAATTAAAAAAAATATATTAAAAATATATTTAGTAGATTTTGAGTAAACAAAAAAAATATCCCTAATTCTTCATTTTCTATACCTACTAGCTGTGTTAATATGTACATGTCGACGATAATACTGATGTAGGCCCTTAACGATTATTTTTCCAAAACAAGCAAATGGTCTCTATTTGACCTTGATATGAATGACTTTAAATATTAAGAGGATACCAAAATAGCTTCGTGCATTTTTCTATGTACGAAGTTTTCATTGTTTCTTTAGATTGAATGGCTAGAGCTCTAATTTTTAAGTATATGTTTTTTCAATATATGATCTAGGATCGCATGAACTCAGAAACGCGATTGAAAAAATTTTTCTCGATAGAAAATCTTTGCGAAACAACCTCTCAAATTTTTATTTTTTTTCATTTGTCGGTCTATTATCGCGTAATAACTAATGAAATAACTTTAAAAACATAGGTAACTATTATGTATAGAAACACGTGGATCAGAATTAAAATATATTTAGTAGATTTTGAGTAAATAGGAAAAGTATCCCTAATTCTTCATTTTCTGTGCCTACTGGCTGTGTTAATATGTACGTGTCGGCGATGATATACGATAATATTGATGTAGGCCCTTAAGGCGTTCTTAGGGATATACTACTCTGTAGTGGAGTTGAAATTGGTCTATTATATCAACTTGGCAACTTTGAAAAGATGTATTGCAATCTGTCTTAAGTCTATCAGGAAAAGGCAAAACAAAGATGACGTCACAACATTTAAAATAATATATTTAAGTATTTTCAAAAAATTCTATATCCTACTAATATTATAAAGGCGAAAGTTTGTAAGTATGGATGTATGTATGGATGTTTGTTACTCTTTCACGTAAAAACTACTGAATGGATTTGAATGAAACTTTACCACAATATAGCTTATACATCAGAATAACACATAGGCTACAAATTGGCTGGACCGATTTTGATGAAATTTTATTTTATACAGAATTGTATGGCAAAACAACGTTTGCCGGGGCAGCTAGTAGTGAATATTTCAATAATATTTAAATTAGTTGCTTATAATAGTCTATGTTTTCTAAAAAAAAATATAAAAACAGCAGGTCAAAAATTATGAACAATCCCAATTCTATGTGCACAGCTAAACTTAACGAAACTAAAAAATGAAAACAACTATTGCTGTAAAGTAATTTATTAATTTTGCAATTGACTTGCTATGCTTTTACTTAATAAATTAAATTGTAGTGGAAAAAGTGATCACCGCAAGCAAGACTTGAACGCACGATCTCGGAATACTGTTCCGTCGCTCTACCGACAGCTATTGCGGCCGTGCCAACAGTAACCAATTTATGAAACAACAACAAGCAAACAAAACATTTATTCGTTGAAAATGGCTAATACAAAGTTGTTAAAATACATACATAGTTCATTCCATAATCTACCAGAAGCTGGTGTACAAATATTTATTCATTTACCTAATTAACATTACATTTATATTCTTACTAGCTGACCCGGCAAACGTTGCTTTGCCAAACTAAAAAAGATAAAAAAAGTTTGAAAAATAGATGTTGGCCGATTCTCATACCTACTGAATACGCATGTAAAATTTCATAAAAATCGGTCAAGCCGTTTCGGAGGAGTACGGTAACTAACACTGTGACACGTGAATTTTATATATAAGACTAGCTGACCCGCCATACGTTGTTTTGCCATACTAAAAAAAAAGGGTTGAAAAATAGATGTTGGCCGATTCTCAGACCTACTGAATACGCATGTAAAATTTAATAAAAATCGATCAAGCCGTTTCGGAGGAGTACGGTAACTAACACTGTGACACGTGAATTTTATATATAAGATATTAATCTATTGCTATAAATATTTTATTATGTCATTGTAGTCAAAAAATTCCTTAATAGTGTAAAAACATTCATGTATCAATAATGTGAGTAATTTGTTTTTAAATCCAGCTGTAGTATTGCTGTCTTTGATTCTGTTAGGTAAATTGTTATATATTTTTATAGCCATACACACACACATTTCTACTATATAGATCAATCCTTTGTTTTGGTATTACCAATTTATGAGCGTCTCTACCCGGCCTGGTTAAAACGTCATCACGTTTACTAAATAAATGTTGATATCTTCTTACAAAAATACTTATTTCATATATGTTTAAATAATCAGGGTAATGGTAATATATTATGTTTTTAAAAATTTTTTTTACAATTGTTTATCTGTTTTAAACCAAATATTGCTCTTAAACATTTTTTTGTAAGATAAAAGCTCTGTTCATGTCAACAGAATTACCCCATATTATAAGTGCATACCTAAGTTTTGATGCAACGTAACCATGGTACGCACCAAGGGCGGCTTTTAAGGAAGATATCTGTCTTAAGCGATACAGAGCATAGACAAACCTATCTAAACTTGAACAAAGGTTGTCAATGTGCTGTTTCCAATTACAGTGTTTATCCATCGTCACGCCAAGAAACAATGTAGCATCTACTTCTTCAACCTGCTTGTTATTATTATTTATGTTAAGTTCAATAGGTTTACTATTATACGTCTGAAACTGAACCATTTTTGTTTTATTAATATTAATCCGTAGGTTATTACACTCTAGCCACATTATTTAAAGCTATGTCAATTTTACATTTTAAGTTGTTTCTATTAGCGTCATCTATGATTAAAGTCGTATCATCAGCATATAAAACACACTTGTGCTGTGTAATACTAGGTAAGTCATTAATATATATAACAAATAACAAAGGTCCCAAAATACTTCCTTGGAGTACACCAAAATTATACATAAGCCTAAATTGTGATCTCACGTTAGAATTATATTTTCCGGACATACTATTTAAATATCCACTACAATGTCACTCGAATGAGTCTACATCGCATTCATATGTAGACTATTGTAAACTATTGCTGTATTTTGTTTATTTGGTTATATTGTTGTGCTCATTCATTTTAATTAAAATCCACGTGCGTTTGATCTAGATTGGACATCTAGATCAAACACAGTAAAAAAAGGCTAATTTTAAAAATGTTATAAGTGTTTCAAATATTTGTTGCTCTTTCACGCAAATACTACTGAATGGATTTTAATGAAACTGCAGCTGTATAGCTTATAGTTCAGGATAACACATAGGCGGTGTACCACGGTAAAAGTAAAGGAATGGCGCTGTAAATAAAAACACGAAATTTAAAAAATTTAATACCTATCACATTTTTATGTTGAATTTAGTGATGTCATCATCATTCTCCTGCCTTTATTTGGAGTCGACGCAACATGACTTTTTATGTTAGTGAGTTTTATCAAATTTTTACGACTTACCGGACGCCTTCTTGACATCAACCTTCCTTGGGTATGTGCACAGATGCTATGCTATGCGAACTTTTTTTTTATAAATAAAACTACTATATTTGTTTTAAATTTTGGCTCGACGTTTCGGAGACTTTGCAGTCGCCATGGTCACGGATGAGACTGAGCTGTAATGTGTCTTCTACAATCAGTTTCTTTTTATAGTTAGGGTTGGCAAATGATTACACTTCACCTGATGTTAAGTGAGAGAGCAATCCATATGTGAGGATACATTGTCAAAGCACTAGCCGCCCCCAAGATGTCTCGTCACGCCTCGTTGAACATGCTAATACCATTTTTATGATATAAATCTAATCAAGGTCTAATATTTTATGTGTATTTTACTATAAACCATGGATTTAATATTAGTTTATTCTAGGTTAAGTATGAATCTTTGTCTCATAATGAATAAATGGTAAATTGACTTCTACAGCTTATTTTATTCCTTTTTATTTCCTATCTACCTAATATGTTGTGTTACCTATAGTATAAATGTCGAATATTCGCCAGGAACTTACATTCAAAAAGATTCCTAAACGGAAAATTCCAACATTAAAAGTGTCTAGAATGACTAAATCGATTTTGATGGGAATTTCACGGGTGGATAACAGTTATTAAGAGGGAGTAAATTGGCCAATGTAATGGGAAATTAATTAGGATTTCGCCAGAGTAAAATAAATAAATATTCATGGACATTTCACACAACGTCCTCTGGTCCCAAGCTAAGCTTATATGCTTGTGTTATGGGTACCAGAATACGGATATAGTACATAAACTACTTTTCTTTTGTAAATACATACTTATAATACATAGTAAACACCCAGACGCAGTAAAAACATTTGTATGTCATTTATGGATATCACACAAATGATTGTCCTGACCGGGAATCGAACCCGAGACCTCGTGATCGGCAGTCCATTACATAAACCACTCCACCACGAAGCCCGAAATAATATAGATTATAACGATTTCGCGTAATAACTATGATCTTTTAGATTTTCCTAATCTTCAGAATGGCTAGACTGATTTTATACGAATTTTTAACAGACTTCCAAAAAAGGAGGTTCTCAATTGTTTCTTTTTTATTTTTTTTTGTTACCTCATAGCTTTTAACTGGGCAAAGCTATTTTAATGATTCTTTTTTTATTTGAAAGCTGCTGGTTACTGTGTGGTCCCATAGGCACCAGGTCTGGATCTGATGGTTATCTTCCTAGAAAATGAGACATGTACAGTTGGTTGAACTTTTATTAAAAAAATACTCTATGTTAATAGTAAATAGAGTATTTATATATATAATAGAGTAGTTATAACTCATAGGTTACTATGAGTGTACCTGAAGTACAGTGAAGCCTGGCAGGATAAAACTAGCATCAAGATAAAGGTTTTGTGTAAAAGAAATAACATTTCAAGTTACATCAGTTTTATTTATTAAGTTCATACATTAACAGAAGTGGTCTAAACAAATCCACAGAGCTAGCAGTTCATTGGTGGCTTCAAATGACAAACAGTGCTATAAAGTTAATTTGTTAATATTTACAACGCACATCAAATATTTTTTGTATTCATGCTAAGCTCCCGTATTACTATTACAGAATGTAGGTATAATTGAAGCTAAACCTAACACCCAAAGCTGTTGTCACAAAATAAAATCTACATGCAAGTACTGATTATACCCCCTTACTTCAGTAAACATTGACATGATTATACCGCCAGCGGTGCCTAACTGTACGGTTTGATTTATATTTACATAATTATGTGATGCAAAATAGAATATATAAATTTGTTATCAGAAATTCATAATTATGGCATTGCAAGAATTGAAGAAAATTCAATTATTTACCATCTCATTATGTTACATGAACATTCATTTATAAATATCCCATTTGAGATCAAAGCTCTGAGTTTTTAATTCTTTCAAAGCTTCATACTTTAAAAATTATATTCTTTTATTTTTCTAATAGTTATTAGCTATACAAGATATATATTACGATAAACTAGGATAACATTAGGAATATCCACATCTTATTCTATATAAACATATCCACATATGCAACCAAATGCCACCCACAAACCTATCAAACTCCATAAAGCTTTGTTGGAAGAATTTTGTGTGAATTAAGAATTCGACAGGTTAGAGCGATATTTACATGGGATCAGTCAAACATGTATTTCCTGCATAATATCAGTGCATGCAGTTCTGCAATCTTATAATCCTTCATAATTCGTCACAAAATTAAGTAGATTTCTCTGGAGGATCTTCCTGTTTTGAGGGGTCAAATCCTTCTTTTATGTGTCCACCAGTACCTTTAGGGTCAAGATCAGTTGCCCAACTAAAGTGCATGAGTGCTAAATGGGAATTACCTAGCTTGTTGTGTACTTTACCAAGCAAATAGTACACTAAAGATTCCCTTGGGGCAATGTCTTTCAATTGATGAAGATCTATTAAAGCTTCTTCAGGTCTACCAGCACGTAGCAACACTGAAGCTCTATGGAAACGACACAAGGGATTCGTTGTGTCTAATGCCACAGCCCTTTCTAGTGTTGCCAGCGCTCTGTCCATTTTACCTAAAGCAGCTTGCGCCAACCCCAATTGACATCTCAATACCCCAGAATGTGGATGAATAGTAAGAGCTCTACGGATATGCACCTCTGATGGCTTCCAACGTTCCTGCTTTGCATATACAGTGGCTATACCAAACCATGCAACATAATTACGTGAGTCA
Source organism: Orgyia antiqua (assembly GCA_916999025.1). Classification (NCBI taxonomy): domain Eukaryota; kingdom Metazoa; phylum Arthropoda; class Insecta; order Lepidoptera; family Erebidae; genus Orgyia; species Orgyia antiqua. Next base: position 26,661,888 of record OU779868.1, read on the forward strand.
ATGCTCACAGCTGTCCTGAAGCTTGCCAGTGCCTTGTCAGTTTCTTCAGCCACTGCATACTCATGTCCCAATAAAGCATGTGCATAGGCTGCATTAGGATCCAACTGAACTGCTCTTCTAAAGAATTTTAATGCAGTTTCACGTTCTTTATGTAATGAAAAGCAGTTCCCAGCTGCAAGCCAAGCAATTGGGTCCTTTCTGTTTAATTCCACTAATTCTTGGGATAATGCTGATAATTGGGCTTCTTTTTGCAAGTGCCATAAACAGGTACTGTATATATCCATGCCTTCAGTACGATTTGGGAACGATTTTCTGATTTCAGCAAAGATTTTTGCTGCTGCCTCATACTGAGCCAATTCATAATGAGCTTTGGCTATCATTGTCTGCACCCAAGGTGAAGCCAATTGCTTTGGTGACGCATCTTGAAATAACTTAATAGCAGTTTTACAATCTAAGAAGGCAAGTGCCTTATAAGCCTCTCCTAAATCTCTCATTAAATTTAACAAACCAACACCACTAGAACTCTTTGGTGGAAGTGTTGGAGTCTCAAGACCTTTATTTCTCTCCATACTTTCAACTGAATTAGTTTTAATATTTTTGGCAGTACGCTGTTTATTTTTTCTTGAGGGACTCTTAGGAGCTACAAATTTTCTACTGGGTGATTTATTATTTTCTTTGACTGAGTAATTGCTATTATTATTACTAAATAATCTGGAGGACCGTCTGGGGGCTGGTCCTAAATTGCATCTAGGTGCTGGACTGAATACGGCATCTTTTAACTGGCCTATTTGTGCTCTCAGTGAATTAACTATTTTAGGTTTAGCTTTCTGTTCATTAGAATCTGTTAGCATTGGTGTGTATAATACAGGAGATTCATCCATTGATAACATTCCAAAAGATGGAGAGAATGGAATGGGTGCCATGCCACTAAAGACACTATGCATTCGCTTTACAGGAGCTTGAGTTTCAGGTGTTATGCTTGTTGAAATAGATATTGGTGTCTTCATAGCCATATTATTTGGTGTGACACTAGAATTTATTGCTGTATTGTTAGGAATGTTACAATTTATACATGAAATATTCTCAGAATTGCTGACTAGATTCACTAAGGTGGTCACACCAAATGTTATATCTGTGTTGTTAATTTGAAAAACTTGATGTTGATCTACTTTCTCGCCCATATTACATAGTTGCGCAAAAGATTTCCACATGAAAGGATTCAATGCCAGAGCTTTCCTGTGTGCTTCTACTGCTTTACTTCTTTTTTCAGTGATGTTATAAATATTAGCAAGTAATTGTAGTGCATATGGAGCTTGTTCTCCAAATTCAGAAGCAATAATATCTAAATTTGATCCCAATGCAATTTCTGCCTCTTTATAACTGAAAATGTTAACAAAGAGTTAATACATATATCTTTATAAAGACAAACAATGATAATTTATGATATACTGAGGTTTACCTTGAATTGTTGTTATAAATAAAATAAACTATAATTAGTCATTATAATAGGAATATTAAATTAATATTACTTACGATTTTAAGTCAATGGAACATTTAGCTAAAAGGAACCTCGCTTGTGGCAATGATAATGACATGTTTTGTAACAAATGATGAGCTTCATTTACTCTGCCAGCTCTATAGTAACAGGTTCCTAACAGAAAGGCAGTCTCTTCCGAGGTAACTGGAATATAAAGAATAATAATTCAAAACGCTGATTACCTTCAAAATGCACTGTTAAATTGCGAAATTACAAATTACGTAAAAATCAATAGTAGCACATAAATGCAACTGTTAGTTACGAATAAGCAAAGCACGAAATGTTTGCAAAATTATGAACTCTAATATTACCTTCAGCATGTAATCTCTCCGCCAAAAATATAGCGTTGTCGAATGCATAATTATTGAGACAATCCCAAACGATAACCTGTGAAAATTTAAATTAAATACAGGTAAAACGTCTTCACAAAAAATATTTTGACAGCTCGAAAGAAAACATGCTCGCTACATACCTGTATAGGCTCTTGAACAATCATTTTTGTAGATTATATGCACTTTCAAGTATATAACCACTACAAAATATTCACATTGCAATCTACAATTAATAAACAGTCACTAAATAAATTAGAGCGTATCTTTTACGACGGACATTTTCATTTTGTAAATTGTCTATGGAAAATAGAATCAAACACAGAGTAAAACTACTCAGGAAATATTTGTGTCTGGAAGTTCATAGACAAATAGTGCTGCCAGCAGAGCCAACTTATTTCATACCATCAGAATAACAAAAAAAGAAATTAAATCTTTTGATAAAATTTAAAATTAAATACTAGCAGACTAGCCAGACTACCAAGTACATGAAAACGATATGTAATGGTTTATATGAAATATGATAATAAGTATTTAAGTTTTCTTAAAAATATAATCAACAACTTATTTTTTTTTAGTATTCGCAAAAGAAGTCGGTACAGATTACAGAATCAAATACGAGATATGTTTATTTTCATATAAACGATTTTATTTTACCATTTACATTGTTAAAAGTAGATAGTATCGTTATTCATTAGTTAGTAAGTTAGTAGAAAGAAAGTTATTTGGTGGTCAAAAAATTAAACGATACACCATTACTAAGACTTCACTGCCTAACCGTCCGTTCGTCCGTCAGTCTATCGACAGGTTGTGATGACTAGAGAGATTAAAATTTCACAGTTTATGGATATCTATTGATCCTATAGCACCAAATACTCACCTTCAATATTCATCTACTCATATTCCGTTATTTCGGCGTCGGGAATATTCCCGATTTAAATTATTAATATTATTAATAATAATTATTATTGATTTTATATTATGATATACTAATAATATCTGTATAAGTTTCCACCTCCACTCGTATTTTTGTTTACTAACGTAGTTTTAGTAGGAAATGGTAGAAATTTTTGTGTCAATTGCGATATTAATCTACTTTTCGTCACGAAAACGAAGACATTCACGGAGTAGCTTTAGTCTTACTTATTGTTAAAATAAATAATGGGAAAGCAAATAAAGTGAAATTGTAGTGTTTTTAATATTGCGATTGTGTTCATTTTATATTTAAATAACATATGCGTGAATATTGTAGTGCAAACCTACGTGATTAAGTGTACAATATGCGCAGACTGTTGATTACGGAATTTACGGATGACATCTGTTAACAAAAGAAAAACAGGATTTCTAAGACGTTTGTGATCATAATCCAGGTAAATTCGTGTTTAATATTCAATAATAATAACATTAAGCTGTAATAATTGCGTAATAGCACCTGTTAATGTTGCGCCTTTGCTGTAATTTACACCAAACAAGAAAATGTCAAGACGTGTGACCTCCAAATTTGTGAGTTCCGCGATATAACTCACTGTTTATGAGGATTGTTTTCATTAGCGAGAGTAGTTCTAGTTTTTTCTTGCGTCCATTTATTCTTTGTAGGTGAAATGAAATGGTTATTGAACACCATAATTACTAACCAGGAAAGGAAAGTGTAGCAAATTAACATTACTATCTATTGGTTAATATCTTAGAAATAAATTTTACTACTATTTCGTTAGGTGAATAATTCTTTTTTAGGGTTCCGTACCCAAAGGGTAAAAACGGGACCCTATTACTGAGACTTCGCTGTCCGTCCGTCCGTCCGTCCGTCCGTCCGTCCGTCCGTCCGTCCGTCTGTCACCAGGCTGTATCTCAAGAACGGTGATAGCTAGAGAGTTGAAATTTTCACAGATGATGTATTTCTATTGCCGCTATAACAACAAATACTAAAAATAAAATAAAATAAATATTTAAGGGGGGCTCCCATACAACAAACATGATTTTTAAGGTTCCGTACCCAGTATCTCAAGAACGGTGATAGCTAGACAGTTGAAATTTTCACAGATGATGTATTTCTATTGCCGCTATAACAACAAATACTAAAAATAAAATAAAATAAATATTTAAGGGGGGCTCCCATACAACAAACATGATTTTTTTACCGTTTCTTGCTCGATACTAATAACGTTGCGTTATGTTGCATAGATAATGGTACGGAACCCTTCGTGCGCGAGTCCGACTCGCACTTGACCAATTATTATACAATAAATTTGATATGAGTCATTGTATATTTAACGTTTTGTAGTATTTACATTTAAAATGTAGATGTAATTAATTACATGATATCTAGACAGTAATCTAGTTTACATAAATTCGTATTAGTGTTTTTAATTTTGTCATGTATATTATTAATCATCATCATCATAAAATCACACCCATGGGGGTAATTTTACACACTAACGGAGTAAATAAATAAGTAATTTAATTATTATATGTACCCAAAAAGTGGAGGAAAAAGCATAGTGTTAAATGTATTTGTTGTGTCTGCTTATTGCAAGAAACTTCTAGCTTTACTTGATTTATGATCTTGATAATCAATATGTTATAGATATAAAACTCTCTTGGAGATTGTAGCTTCTTCCTTCAGTCCATTAACGTTGCATTATTGGGTGCAGGCCTCCTCAGCTGACTTTTACAGCACCATGGGATGGAAAAGGGGTGGTGACACCTGTATTCTAACAGCTTAAATATTTTAATTTGCAGCGCGTAATTCTTTTTTCGTCATATCTCCTAAGATATTAATTTAAATTGCTTGCTGTAAAAAGCAAATATAATCTATATTAAATGTGTAACTAACGTATTTAATTTGATAAAAAATATTACTATATACACATAAATAGCTTTTGAAAACACCCTATTGAATTTGATAATTTTTTTGCCATTATTATGGGTACAGCGGGTTTTCCTTAAAAGATAGACATATGCCCTCGCTGACTTTCTTGAAGAGCTATAGATGCCTCGTAATGTGTATGTTAGTATACACAATAATATTTTCATGTTTATGTCCTGTGTGTTACTACACCACAAGGACACTATTTATTATTAATGTAATTTGTTGAGTTGAGTCAGTATTCATATTTCATATTTATTGGATACAGGAAATTCACATAATTTTAAATGGATATAAACAAACACACTTGCTAACACTTGCACCATTTATTTGTTCAACTACTTTACACATACATATTCTAAAATTTTAAACAAATATACATGCCTACTACATGCAGGGTTATGTCCAGCAGTGGATAGAGAAAGGTTGATGGATACACGTCTAAATCTGTACATCTCTAAGAATATTATAAAGCTGAAGAGTTTGTTTGATTGGACACGCTTATCTCAGGAACTGCTGATCTGATTTGAAAAAGTCTTTCAGTGTTGGATAGTACATTTATCGAGGAAGGCTATAGGCTATATAACATCACGGTGCGACTAATAGGAGCAAAGCATAAGTAAAAAATGTTGCAAAAACGGGGAAAATTTTTAAACCCCTCACATTTAAATTCACAGAGACTTGTTACATAAAAAATGCAAATTTTGAACTTAATAACTGATTGTAATTACTATTATTTGTGCTTGTTTTTAAATAGATAAATGGCCTGTTATACATTCAATTCTTACACCTTAAAGGCATAAGAGATAAGATGACTATATTTATTTGCTTTCAAAACATGTGTAGACCTAATTGTCTTGCGGCTAACAATCTATGTATTATGCTTTTTGGGCCATCAAAGCCAAGCCTAAATAAAATCAGTCAAGTGCGAGTCGTACTCGCGCACGAAGGGTTCCGTACCATTATCTATGCAACATAAGGCAACGTTATTAGCATCGAGCAAGAAACGTTAAAAAAATCATGTTTGTTGTATGGGAGCCCCCCTTAAATATTTATTTTATTTTATTTTTAGTATTTGTTGTTATAGCGGCAATAGAAATACATCATCTGTGAAAATTTCAACTGTCTAGCTATCACCGTTCTTGAGATACAGCCTGGTGACAGACGGACGGACGGACAGCGAAGTCTCAGTAATAGGGTCCCGTTTTTACCCTTTGGGTACGGAACCCTAAAAAGACCATGTACACATCTTGTTTTTACGTGCAATTTCAAATTAAATTGCAGCATAGAGCGGTGACCGATCTGTGTCAGACATATTAACTATATTATTATTCTGTAAAATCATTATAGACATTCCTAAGTAATAGTCTAGTAATATGTCATAGGTATTTAGGTCTATCTAATTGAGGTTAATGTTTGTAAATTGATTTTTTAAGACAATTTTTGCTGTTTTAGCTTGTCTTTCTGCAAGTTAAGTTTAAATAAAGTGATTGTGGTTAAAAAACAAGTTAAAAATAAACTCGTTTTAAATATTGGAAATCAAGGTTGTTGTTGTGACTTTGTAAATATAAAAGGTGATTATTTATATGTTAATAGAAATAAATAAATTATGTACCTACTATAATAAAGCTTATTATTAGTTATCAAACATATGCATCAATTCTGTTGCATGAAAACTAAACATATTTAACTCAAATGTAATTAATGAAATAACTATGGAGTATCTTTATTTAATGCATACTAGCTGTTACTGACAACTTCGTGACCGTGGTATTTAAAACCACACCTTAGCAAATTATACAAAAAAGCCATCCTCTTGAACCACTCTTATCACACTCTTACCACAATACATATTACAATAAACTCTAACTACATCAAACACGCAATCATTAAAAATAACATATTTCATTTGATACTTATCACAAAAATGTATTACTGCTACAGGAGAACACCATCAGGTAATGGTTTTAAGAATAATGTTTTACTTAAGCTTGTTTTGAACTCGTGCAATATGGTTATATCTAATCAGGAATATGTAACTGCTGACAGATCTAAATTTAACATTCAATGAATTACTTAATATTCAAAATGAAATAGACACGCATAGCGTAGCCGATTCTATCGTCTGCGATGCTGATGAATGCCTAATGTTTTTACCTGATTCAAATAAATGTCTGAAAATTTTTCAACAAAATATTCGTAGTCTTAAATGTAATTTTACAGGATTATTACCTATCCTTGTTAGAACAGGGATTAGCTGGGACTGTATAGTGCTCACAGAATGTTGGCTGCCTTCTAATATTTGCATTCCTCATCTTGATGGATACGAAAACTCTGCTTCCTCAAATAACCTCACGCAAAATGAGGGTGTAGTGATTTATTATAAAAAGAACTTGCTAGTCACTGTCGAAGAACCCGTAATATCTGACGCAAATTGTCTTGTAATCACCCTGAATGATAATACGGTTGCGCTTGCAATTTATAGACCCCCTGGACATAAAAACATTAATAATTTTCTTCAATCACTAAATCAAATTTTATTAAAATATTCAAACAAGCAAAATGTTATCTTGGTAGGAGATATTAATATTAATATAGCCGAGCACTGCACGGACCCTAATCTATCATCCTACCTAGATATGTTAGCATTCCATGGACTGATGCCCGCTTACACAACCCCGACGCATATTAAAACATGTTTGGATCATGTATTTTTAAAGACTCGATTATCAGCCCGCTGTCTTATTCTTCAGACGACGTTGACCGACCATAATAGTGTAGCCCTTTTAATTGCCACATCGTCTAAACTTAAAACCGCAAAAGTAATTAAATATATTAATTATGAACACTTAAATTCAGAATTAGGTAATGTTGATTTTAGTAATTTATATACAATTAAGGACGTAAATGAAGCTGCTATATTCTTTCAAAACCTACTTAAAACCGCAATAATTAACAACACAAAAGAGGCAAAAATATCCAGCCGGAAGAAAATCTTGAAGCCTTGGATTACCCCAGGTATATTAAAATGTCTCCGAAATCGCGATAATTTATATAAAAAACTAAAGAAGGACCCAGAAAATGAGGTAGTTAAGACGATCTATAAAAGGTACAGAAATTACTGCACATCATTGCTAAAAAAATTAAAAAGAAGTTATGATAAACTTCAGCTTCAGAAAGCAGGAAAGAACAGCAAAAAAATCTGGCAAATAGTTAAAAAGATAACCTATACTAATAAACCTAAAGAAGCCCCACTAGAATTAATATGCTCAAACGATCCTCTAAAATCTGCAAATGATGTAAATTTCTACTTTGCTAATGTTGGCGCTAAGTTTGCTGAAAATATAACTAAAAACAATCCCCATTCAGAGCTTCCCACTTTTGATGCTTGTTGCCATTCCTTTGTTCTTCTCCCAACTGACGATAAGGAAATTAAGACATTGATAACAAACTTGAAAAGTGATTGTGCGGCTGGTCTAGATATGATATCTAGTAGGATTCTAAAAGAAAACGTAGACATCTTAACACCCCCCATTTTATACATTTGTAATTTGTCACTATCAACTGGAATATTTCCTAAAATTTATAAAAAATCACGTATTCATCCGATTCACAAGTGTGGGCCCAGAGACTGTGTCAATAATTACCGACCGATCTCCATCCTACCTACTTTTTCAAAAATTTTAGAGCGAATTATAAATAATAGATTAATAAAATATTTGGAAACTAAAAATATTTTATCGAAATCACAATTTGGTTTTAGAGCTAATAGATCAACATCGGATGCTGTGCTTGATCTGACAAATTATGTAGTTAATAATTTAGACAGTAAAAAGAAAGTCATAGGTATATTCTTAGATCTGGCAAAAGCCTTTGACACGGTCTCTGTCCCGATCTTGGTTAGAAAGCTTGAATATCTCGGTATCCGTGACGTCCAGTTGAAACTACTTCAGGATTATCTGACGGATAGGTCGCAGTGTGTAGCTATTGGCGATATTGTCAGCGAGGAGGCCCCAGTAACATTTGGAGTCCCCCAGGGAAGTATTTTGGGCCCTACACTCTTCCTTCTTTATATAAATGATCTATGCCAAATAGAACTTCCCAATACCAAAATAGTTACATTCGCAGATGACACAGCCCTTCTTTTTAGCGGAAACACTTGGGATGAAGTTTTTTCTTACGCCCAGAGAGGAATGAACTATGTAACTAAATGGCTTAATACAAATATTCTAACGTTGAATGTGGCAAAAACAAATTACATAACCTTTGCTATTACAACTAACGATAAGCCTGATTCCTCGTGCCACATTATCTCGCACTCGTGTTTTAATAAAAATGTTGCAAACTGTTCTTGCCCTAAACTTATCCAAACCGAATCAGTTAAGTACCTTGGTGTAATGATAGATAGAAATCTAAACTTTTATGAACATATTGATCTTCTTGCTGCTAGAATACGTAAATTGATGGTAATTTTTAAAGCGATAAGGCCCGTGGCGGATGTTGGTGTAATTAAGTGCATATATTACGCTCTTTGTCAATCACAATTAATTTACTGCATTACTTCCTGGGGCGGTGCCTTTAAAACTAGGTTTATTAAACTAGAGAGAGCTCAAAGAGCACTTCTGAAAGTTGGTGCATTTCTACCATTCTATCATCCTACTTCTGACCTTTACAAACAATGGAAAGTTTTAACAGTCCGACAGCTGTTTATAGTTTATACTGTAATAAAACAACATTCCTTGCTTAAATATGAACCAGATAAGTATAAGAACCAGCGACGTAACGACCGTGTCTGCACTTTGACTTTATTTAGAACTACGCTCGCACATAGATCTTTCTGCTACTTAGGTTCTAGGTTATATAACAAGTTAAATCGGGCGTTGTCGATGTATTCATTACCTAAAAATAAATGCAAATCTCTAGTCATGGAGTGGATACAAAATCTTGACTATAACCTTACAGAAAACTTACTGCACTCAAACTAATCACTATCATACCCATTAGAGCATCACATACACGCACGCACGCACACATACTCATACACGTAACTCACCCGCACGTATTGAATGGCACCTTTGTTAATAAATTTGTTGATATTTTTAATGTATTGTAACTACCCTCCTACTTTTCACTGTTTGATACTGGTTTTTATGGCTTATTTACTAATGCCCTAATGCTCTTGTTCGCCGTTGGTTGGGGACCTGGTGATCTGTAATACAGGTATTTTTATGCCTAATTCGGACACCAGCTCCTCACATGCTTAGACTAAACAAACTGTAAATAGATTAAGTTAACTTGTAATTACCTATGTATATATGTCTGTATTTGTGAGGAGGAAATAAAATATATTATTATTATTATTATTATTACTCTATCTATTAAAAAACCACATCAAAATCTGTTGCTTAGTTTAGAAGATTTATAAGGAGATACATGACAAAAATCACAACATAAAGGATAAGTATTAGGTATCCTTTAATTTACATATTTTTTATTCTTCCATACATCCAAGATCATTGCAGAATTAGAGAAACCAATAGAGATGGGGCATATAATTATCCGTGTGGTGACGGATTAAGAATACAAATGTCACCACTAGTATGAAATAAAAAATTAATCGCCTGTTGTTTTGATTACTTCCATTTCTTTATTATATCTTCTCTCCTCCAGCCCATTTACGTCCCATTGTCGGGCACGGGCCTCCTCCACTCTGGGAGGGAATACGGTCTACTGTGTCGCGCTGACCAGGCTTGTTGGCACAGGGTTTATTTTCGAGTTTTCCGTCTCTCACAGCGGATGTTATCCGTGTGCAATATCCCTTAGCTGACTTTTACAGCACCCTTGGGAGGAGATGGGGTGGTGACACTTGTATTCTTAATCCGTCACCACACGGATTATCCGTCACCACACGGATTTGAGCGTACCTACTACCATAATATTCTTTTTAGGGTTCCGTACCCAAAGGGTAAAAACGGGACCCTATTACTGAGACTTCGCTGTCCGTCCGTCCGTCCGTCCGTCTGTCTGTCACCAGGCTGTATCTCAAGAACGGTGATAGCTAGACAGTTGAAATTTTCACAGATGATGTATTTCTATTGCCGCTATAACAACAAATACTAAAAATAAAATAAAATAAATATTTAAGGGGGGCACATACAACAAACATGATTTTTTTACCGTTTCTTGCTCGATACTAATAACGTTGCCTTATGTTGCATTGATAATGGTACGGAACCCTTCGTGCGCGAGTCCGACTCGCACTTGACCAATTTTTTTGGTCTTTGAATCTCACATCTGTTCTGGCTAAACGTGTATGTAAATTTCTTATTATTTGGACGAAAGGACTTCGCGTCGTATCGTCGTGGAATATTTAACGATTTTGTTTTAACTTGAGCATGTAAAATGTTTAGCTATTTGTAAATGTATGCGTTAGATATGCGCAATTGAGGTAGATTTTGAATAGTTTCAGGTAAAAGGATGGATACGCTATGGAATAGAGATTATGTTAGTTAGGTCGGAAATTTTATAACTCATCTTTTAGGTTTTTCTAATAATTAACTAATCATCGAAATAACTAACTATAGTGATGAGGTTTACATCGTTTGTAATTAACGACGATGATAACGTTTAGAAGGTTTGTAAATAGTGAAATTTTTGTACATAACTAAGTGTGTAGTTAGTTCTTTTACAATCATTTTTTTCAGTAACCAATCCACAATTACGGACAGATCGTTGTCCCCGTTTATTAGTAAAATATTTCCATCTCCAGTCAAAGTTTTATTAGAAAATGCTATCGTCATTTGCTTATTGAAATGCAACTAGGAACAAAAAGTTTTGATTAGTCTGACTTTGATAGCAAGAATTGAGGATAGATAAAAAATTCCAAACGGGCCTAATTGGTGGGAATGAAATGTTAATTGTATAAGCTTAAGATAAAAAAATGCCTCTATCACTTTCTTTGTTTCAAAACATAATAAATAAAAGAAATATGACCACGAAACGTCTTTTTTTTTCAAAGAATTTGTAGGGAAAGACTGCCTTAACTATATTTGTCCCTTTCAGCGAGGCGCTCGAGAGTAGGGATAGCAGTACCTAAGGCAAATACCTAAATAAGGACTGTAGTCCCCTCTTGATATGATGAAATCATTGTATCTCGAATAATTATTTTACACTTGTTTAGAAACTCGTCTTTTTAGGGTTCCGTACTTAAAAATAATATATTGATCTTATTGATGAGCTTATGATGGGTATCACATATGGTTGGTACAGGAACCCTTCGTATACGAGTCCAATTCGTGCTTGTCTCAAATTTTTTTACAAACACACTTCGAGATATCATTACCTGCCCTTTTCCCCAATCACTTGGGTTGATTGTTCCACATTTCTTGATTTGTTCCAGATGTCACGTAAAAACCCACTTCAGGTTTTTCAGTTTAAGATTATGCATATATACTGATAAGATTGCGATACCTACTAATTCAAGTTCAAATGAGCCGTGAAGCAAAAATAAACAAACTGAATTTATAAAAATTTTGTCATTATTGTATTTGGCGAATATTAAACTTACTGTTAATCGTTGAACATAGATCTCCCCCATTGAATGCCACAGTGCGCGGCTTTGCATCTCTTGCATCCATTGGCTCCCTGCGATCCAGATTATTTCGTCAACCCACTCCACCTTGTTGGAAACTCCCTGTTGTTAACATAGTCACTTCATAATAGATGTATCTAGCTGTTTTTAAATAGCTGGTTTTTTAGGGTTCCATTCACCAAATAGTAAAGGTCTCGTCGTGTGCAAGTCCAACTCGTACTTGACTGGTTTTTAATATTTATTGTTAAATAAAGCGTGTAAAAAGCGTGGCCTCGTGGCCTTATAAAGTATATTCTTGACATAATTAAAAGGTTCCTTAATGGGACTGTAGCAATACGTAATTTGATAATGCCGTTATTATTGTCTCACGGTTCTCTTTGCCTACATTAAGTATTAAGTTAGTCTCGTATGGGGAAAATTATATCGAGCGTGTGATTGTCCTTAATACAAGGTCCTTGGCACCTTGGCAATTTTTTATTTCAAGGCTTTATAAAATTCCATCTAGTAATAATATGTCGTATCTAGTAGCAGTTTGTATTAAATTATATGCAGCATAATATATCCGACTATATATGACTTTTTATATCGCTGTGTTAAAATGTGAATGATTGACCTTGCCAATAAATAATTCTATGGCATAATTTCTAACTGGAATTAGTAAGATTAACTAGTTAAATACGTTCTAGCAAGCTATTAACTTACATCGATCCCGATTTTCATAGGGAAATTTTAAAAATTAAATCACGCAGTTGCCTACAATGAGAATAACACGACCCGCTTGCGGCAATCACTTTTTCCACCATAATTTAGTTTATTATGTAAAGCATAACATGTCAATTGCAAAAATTAATAAATTACTTTAACACGTGGCTGTCAATGCACATAAAAGTTTGATGGCATGAGTAGTTGATCTGATGGCAGGTAGCCATAGGAACTTTGTAATGAAACAACGCAATTCCATCGAGTATCATCGACCTCGACTGTGTTCTGTGAATTTGTTTGTTTCTTCTTAATAGGATTGGATTTGTTCTAGTTTTGTGTAAATATTCGTATAACTGTTATTGACCACAACCACAAATTTCTTTCATGACATTGTATAGATTTTAATATTAGATGTATTTTTGCAGAATGAGTTCGACAGAGACGATTAACGTGACAGCTCAAACGCTGAAAGAGGCTGTGGTTCACGATGAGACCATATTTCTTCAGACTCCAGCAGCCCAGGGCATCGCTGGTTTATTTGTGTGGACAGCACTTTTTATTACTTGCCAACAGGTTAGTTTACTTCCTATTAATATAAACGTGAAAGTTTCTAAGAATGTATGCATTTCTGGATGATGATGTTAATGATGTTTATTACTCTTTCACGCAATTAACGATAACGAATATTATTCATACTTAGCTAACCTATGTTGCCTTTCCTCTTTAAATTTATCTGCGTATAAGTACCTACATGAAATGGTACTCATACACATAGCTTGTACATATATATAATTAAATAAATCAATAAAAATAATAACCATATGACATCTGTGGCAACATTATCGTCACTTCTTTTTAATTAGTACTATAATCACAAACAAGCAATGGATCCGATTCCAGATCCGAAGCGGTTCCAGTAGCCTATAAATTCCATAAACATATTTCTCGTGGACTAGACAAATTCGTTTTATTTTGACGCTAATCCACTACCGATGTCGTGAAGCAATAACTATTACTCCATACTTTAACAAAAAAGTGTACATTAAAATTAATAATAAAAACGCAAAGAATAGAGAAACGTAGAAGTTTTATCGATTGTTAGAATTATGAACTGTTGGAAACATTGCATCAAAGATACAATAAGTGTTATTGAACTAATCAATAAGAACCGGCAGTGTCAATTAATTCCAAGTTGCGACAATACGCATTGTAGATCTGAATAAGGAACTTCTCATTAATTCTACATCTAGCCTTTATAATATGTCATACTAGAAATCCGCCCCGGTTTCGCACAGCCATAAAACGAAGTCTGCTACTCGACAGTGATTTATTTAATTTTTTTTTTATCGGTCCAGTAGTTTCAAAGTCTTATCGTTTCAAACAAATAATCAAATCTTTCCTCTCTTTAATATTAGTTTCGATAAAGGTCTTATACTATTTCCAATTCCTTATGTTCTCGATAACATATCTAATTTATCCATTTATTTTTTGTTTGCTCCCATCTCTATCGGATTCTCTGACTCTGGTATGACCTTGTACGTGTTCAAGCGTCATAGTTTTATAAAATGATGCATACATACTGTAAAAAAGACGCCCATTCATGGAAAACATGAGCTGTCATCAAGAAAAAAATTTAAATAATATAGTTACTCTTCGTGCTTTCGTAAATTACCATTAGTAGTCAATATTACAATTTCAATTTTTAAATGCCTCCATGTCTCACGTGAGCTTTAACTGTAATCTTTTCTACTGACATAAACAAGTTCATAATAACTGTCAACACCGCTAAGGAAGGTTTTTGTAGTTTGTATACAGTTTAGCCCTTACCATAATACGGACGTAAGGTTGTTAGGCCGGTTTTATTCGCTTTAAAAATTCTTTTACGAGATTAGTATAATTTGAAAATATGTATGTATGCTAAGTTACCTACTGGCCTTTTAGTTTAATGGTTTAAATGAAAAGTAGGATATAAAAGTCTAGGAGTAGGAAATTTTTTTTACTGAAAACAATATACCAATTCGGTGTCCGTGTGGTGACAGTTTTAGAATACAGGCGTGACTACCCTATTTCCTTCCCAGGGTGCTATAAGAGCCAGCTAAGGGATCCCCTCAGAGACTAAAATCTCGAAACTAATCCCTATGCGAACCCGTCGGCATAGTTGGCAAAAACCTTCCGAAGTAAAGGAGGCCCGTGTCCAATAATGGGACGTTGTTAGCTGTAAAAAGAGCTGTCAATAGTATATATTCTAGATTTCTAATGAGTCTAAATAAAGATGTATTGCAATATACAAGATGCTATTATCTCCCTGCCAACGCTCTCGGGGATATACTATGGGTAATTTGTTGAGACACATTGTAGATGACGTCATT
Source organism: Orgyia antiqua (assembly GCA_916999025.1). Lineage (NCBI taxonomy): Eukaryota > Metazoa > Arthropoda > Insecta > Lepidoptera > Erebidae > Orgyia > Orgyia antiqua. The sequence goes on from OU779868.1 coordinate 26,677,282, forward strand.
GTACTGGAAATATGTATCAGCTACTCGACTATGTTTATGTGAATAATGTGTATACAAGTATAGTTATATTATAGGTATGTGTAGATGGAGTGCTTGCGTCATAAGATGACACACCTTCGACCTATATGTTCTAAAACTGACCAAAAATAAATTAATTGTGTCAATATGTACCTACTTACTACTCTATTAAATTGTTTTTTTTTTGTAGAATCTATCACGCCTTTATGGCCTTGAAGTAGTAGACAGAAGTGTACTTATTGCTCTATATACCATACATATGTTATTGTTAAAAGGCTTTTGACAATAAATACATTATTTTTAGATATTTTAATTGATTGACTTGTTGTACTTTTTCTTAATGAATCAAAGTAAAGCGAATAATTACCCAAAACGTAAATAATTAAATATTCATGGACAATTCACACAACGTCCTTTGGTCCCAAGTTAAGCTTATTTGCTTATATTATGGGTGCTAGTCCGTTATAAATGTCCGCGTGAAATTTAGAAAACTATTCATCCCTTTTTTTCGCAATAAAAGATAGCCTATGTCCTTTCTCAGGGTCTAAAGATTGTCTGTGCCAAATTTCATCAAAATCGATTGAGAGGTTTAAGCGGGAAAGCGTAACAGACAGACAGACAGAGTTACTTTCGCATTTATAATATTAGTAGGGATAAAAAAAAGTGTTTGACATTGACTTTTATGAACTACAAAAGTCGTAAATTCTTAAAAAATAGCTAACATAATTTTTCACATATTTTACGTTGATACTGCACACATGAACGTAGAAAGTGTGAAACTATTATGCGCAGTATATATATTTTTTTACCGTAATAGTCGTTTGATATTGTTTAGCCTGTTATTACGGCATATTACACTAAATGTGTACCTATCTATACTATTTTATCGTTTTTAATGTGTTATTATAATGGTATGTGTGTCATGGTGAGATCTATAGCACTATTGTAAAGAAAACTTGGTCAGAATTGTTGCTTAATTTATTGTTTCTATGTCTTACTTTTGTTCATTTAGATTTCGATTAGTTGGCCCTGCTAACTGCTAAAAGTTAGTAGAACTCTATCAGTATTTCCATTAAAGATAGACATAGAATATTCTGCTTCTTCTTCTTGCCCTAATCCCAAGCTACTTGGGGTTGGCGCAGTACGTTTATTCCCTCCAGCGGGCGTATTATGAGCTTTTTAAAAATCATGCAAGTTCCAGGCCGGCCGTACACTGCCTGGCTAAATTACGTATTATGGCAGATATAAAACATTTAGTTGAAAATTTTTAGTTAGTACTTAAACTTTTAGTTGTATCTTCTCTATAAAGATATAAATCTATGACTGGTTTAGCGAACTGACTGGCTGGGAGCTATGTACATATTGCGAATTTGGCAGGCAGTTCAATTCACGGCGTAAGCTGCCTGGAAATAAGAGCTCATAATACGACAGCAGTAGTGTCTCCTATCAGCCGTTTTATTCTCATCAACTCCATTATCTTTCATATCGTCTCTCACACGGTCCATCCATCTTTTCGTTTTTCATAAAATATTCTGATTGTCTTGTAGAACTGTAGATGAGAAACAATTGATCCATTTGCAGCATTTTCCATAAAAGTTCCCACGTGTATTGATTTTTCCGACATCCTCAGCAATTATCATCAAAGTTATCTCAAACAGTATGCACAAACCCGAAACAAAGTATACTAAAACTTCATACATACATAATGAGCACATTGAGCACTCTATATCACCTTGTGAGTATGATCAAAGACAAATATTTGAAAAATTGTTTTCTTTCAGGAGACGATGTAGCATAGACAAGACTACTACCGAGCGCGTCCTTTAACTGCGTATGTTTACAATAGTGTGACGTCAATAGACAAATGGCTTTATTGTTCTGTATTTATCATTAACAGACAACAGAAAGTCTGTTTTTTAAACACTCTGTTGTATATTTTCTACTAGCTGTTACCCGTAGCTTCGTACGCGTGGAATTTAGATACTAAACCTTACCGAAGTACACAAAAAAATCATGCCATGTGACCACTCTATCTAATAAAAAAAAAGGATCAAAATTTGTTGCGTAATTTTCAAGATATAGGTAAGCTCATATAGGGACATACATGCAAAAAAATTGGTCAAGTGCGAGTCGGACTCGCGCACGAAGGGTTCCGCACCATTATCTATGCAGCATAAGGCAACGTTATTAGTATCGAGCAAGAAACGGTAAAAAAATCATGTTTGTTGTATGGGAGCCCCCCTTAAATATTTATTTTATTTTATTTTTAGTATTTGTTGTTATAGCGGCAATAGAAATACATCATCTGTGAAAATTTCAACTCTCTAGCTATCACCGTTCTTGAGATACAGCCTGGTGACAGACGGACGGACGGACGGACGGACAGCGAAGTCTCAGTAATAGGGTCCCGTTTTTACCCTTTGGGTACGGAACCCTAAATAACGACTTTGTTTCATAATTAGTAAAGAAATCATCGTCTTAAACTACTTCATCTATTTAAAAAAGCGGATCAAAATCCATTACGTAGTTTGGAAGATAAACCCTCACATAGGGACATACATACAAAAATAATGAGTTTGTTTTATCATAACTTCAGAAGATAAGTTTTATTTTCCCATATTATACGTCCAATTCCTAATCATTGTACCGGCCACGTGCCCGCGTATATGTGGAGGCTTAGGGGAATTGATAGTAATTCCTGATTTCTGTACATTTTTATATATATTTACATACAGTACTATTAGTTTCATGGACACAGTAGTGTAAGGATCTACATATTTCTAAAATAATAATAGGTTTTGAAACGTCATGAAATGTCCTGGAACGTGCAAAGACAAGTATAGTATTTTCACTTTATCGCCTGTTGTTAGTACGATTATGTTATGCTATTGCAAATTATATTATCGTGTTTTACTGTATTGTGTATGTACGCGTTGCATGTGAAGTAAATATAGTTTAAATAAACTAGGTTGTTGTACTTCACTATGACGAATTGAACGCTATCATGGCTTTACAAGACTTTTGTTTTGATAAGATAGTAATGAAAAATAAACGATTTACATGAGTTATTAATTAAAAGATAGGTACAACATTGTTTATGTTTTTGCCACATACAATGGCTACGTATATAGAAACTAGCTGTCCCGGCAAACGTAGTTTTGCCATACCAAAAAAAAAGTTTTGAAAAATAGATGTTGGCCGATTCTCAGACCTAGCGGATAAGTACACAAAATTTCAGGAAAATCGGTCGAGCCGTTTCGGAGGAGTACGGTAACTAACACTGTGACACGTGAATTTTATATATTAGATTAGTATTAGATATCTGTGCAACCATTGTGTTTTAATTTGACATAATCCCCTTTAGTACGAGAGCCCACAACCAAAACCATGTCTCATAGCAATACGGCAAAAACCCTATAAAATCGTTAGATTGTATGATTCTGAACCCGACTAGGTGTGTAGTAACGGCCGAAAGTGTAGCAACTGCGTGGGAGGCCATTTCTGCTGTGTCAAAAAAAAAAGACAGTCGGTATTATAGCAATACGTCTGATAGTGAAAATGTACATAGATTTTATAATTGTATTACGAAAAAGTTTGTTTTCAGACATTTTGCGCGTAGCATATAGCCTGAGCGCATTTTTGAAAATGTCAACAAATTTAGCCGACCTGTATCATAGCAATACGGATAAATTTTTTTTTCAACTTTTCGTATTGCTGCCATGATTACCAAAAACCTGTTTTCAGACACTTTAAGTGTAGCATATACTCCCAAAAACGAAAATAACGTTTCGGAGTCGCCTGGCCGACGCCTCTGTTAAATGTTTTTTTTAAATTTACAGCCTTCATAGATATTCAAGAATCTCCCTTGTCTATTATATGTACTTTGACAGATGACAGATGTCATTACTTATTTCTTTTGCAAAAGTTACTCAAGTGTGCTTTAAATAAAACCAAAACTATCAAATCAATCAGTATTTAATTTCAACAGTCTCAGCGCTTGTTACGCTCCTGCCCCTTTCTTACTATTATACAGCTCACTCGCCAGCTGCTCCAAACGTTGAAACGACGCTCACTTAGTTGTCATACGTTGTGGTGTAACTTTGAATAAACCGGTTTTTTTTTCAACTTCATCCCAGTTTCCTTTTGTGCGATTTATTTCAGTCCTTCAACTTCAATGTTACGGTTTCGGGTAAATTCTTTGTTAATTATCATCTAATAAATTCAGGGTCGCAACGTATTCATTGGTTTGTAACAGAAAATTCAAGATGCCTCAATACGATTTTTAAATGATATCTGAGTATCGAAAAGTTGTCTGATAGAGAAGGTGCTACACTTAATTTGTCTGATATAAATTTTTTGCACATGTGGACAACTTATTTTATCATGTCCAACAATTTTCAGACATATTGCTATGATACCGATCGGTAAAATTTGTTAACATTTTCAAAACGGTCTCAAAATTTAATGCGTTCACATTTCCGTCTGAAAATTGTTTTGTTCGCATCAAATAACCAAAATTTACTAATAAAAAAGATTTTCAGACGTATTGCTATGAGACATTTTTTTTGTCTCATTTTTAATTTTTTTAAGTGTTTTTATTGGTTTGCGCTACACCACTAACGTCTGAAAAATATGTTTCCGGTATCTTAGAACTAACATCCAACTACAGTCTGCAAATCAGACATATTGCTATGATGCAGTTCGGTAAAATTCTTTGACAATTTTGAAAATTCGGTCAGATCAAACGCTACGCGGAAAATGTCTGATATTGGTATTTTCGAGTTCAGGATAATCGTATCTATCGATTTGATGTGGTTTTGGCCGTATTGCTATGAGACAAAAATTTTGGTCGTGGGCTCTCGTACTACTTGTGTAGTCGATTAAAATACAGAAGTGATTCTAAAGAACTGAATGAATCCTAACACTGTGCAAAGAATGATCTAGAAGTTTGTAAAATGTTGTTATTATTTAATTAGGATGTTATCACTTAACGTGTAGATATTAGCTAGGGATTGTTTTTTTTTTTCATAAAGTTATTGGCATCAGATTTCTTGCTGCTTATAAATAAATGAATGATGTCAGGAGTAAAAAAGAAATTTTCCAGGGTTTTAATTACTAATTATTAGACCACGATGATTATGAACGCTGAAAATGAAATGTTCTTTTATTCCAATTAGATCGTTCATCTTATCGTATCTTCTTATATATAAAAATCAATTGCTGTACGTTAGTCTCGCTATAACTCAAGAATGGCTGGGCCGATTTAGCTGATTTTGGTCTTGAAATATTCATAAAAGTCCAGGGAAGGTTTAAACGGTGACAAAATACATGGGGATCTAAAATTCTACGCGTATGGAATAGCGGGCATCAGCTAGTTTTTTAATATTTTTCCATTTTTAAAAACATATTTGCAAAAACTGTGTTTAATCTTCTATTACAATAGCCAAGCCTTTCACGTAGTATTTTGTTAATGGAACAATACTTGTTTACTGAATCAATTCTATCTAGCAATAATATAAATAAAATATTAATATTTACGCAACAAAACGTGACAAATGCGAAGGCGTCATTTGCAAATGACGAGTGTCAGAGTCAGAGTTAGTGTCCACGATTAGTAGTTTATTGTAGCTTATAAAGCCGTATTATTGTAGCTATATAAAAGTTGTCAGCGTTCCGTACCATAAGGTAAAATGGGATCTTATTAGAGACTACGTTGTCCATCCGTGTGTAACCAGGCTCATCGGGCCAGAGACATTTGTGCAGATGATGTAACCAAACATTTATATGTTACAGTAAATTCATAAGAGGGCTCTCATACAACAAACGTTTTCAGGGTAACTTGATCTTAGATAGCAGTTGACACTGTATTGTAATGGTTAGGAACCCTTCGTCTGCACGTCCAACTCAAACATAGACGGTTTTTAGGGTTCCGTACCCAAAGGGTAAAAACGGGACCCTATTACGGACGGTCCGTCTGTCCGTCCGTCCGTCCGTCTGTCACCAGGCTGTATCTCAAGAACGGTGATAGCTAGACAGTTGAAATTTTCACAGATGATGTATTTCTATTGCCTATTACTAAAAATAAAATAAAATAAATATTTAAGGGGGGCTCCCATACAACAAACATGATTTTTTTACCGTTTCTTGCTCGATACTAATAACGTTGGCTTATGTTGCATAGATAATGGTACGGAAGCCTTCGTGCGCGAGTCCGACTCGCACTTGACCAATTTTTATTTATAAACAAACACGGCTCCTACGCCATTATAGAGAAAATCGATAGTAAAGACGACACATGCGGGTTATCTTGTATGTATGTGGTATGAAAGTAAATAGTGTGTTTATTCTCGGAGCTGTTTGTTCATGGATATAATGTTGTGTAAAGGAAACTCTCGTGTGTTTGCTTATTTTCTTAACGGTAAAAGCGATACGTAAGTTGCGTATCCCAGAAGCCTCTATTAAGGTGACTAAAACTAAATCATTTAAAAACGTTAGCAAATTCTTAGATTATTTGTAGGACAATATGATCACGACCAATAATTACATGGAACACTAGGTGGTGGACTTTTTTAGCGTGGAATTTAGAAAATTTAACATTTTTACTGATGCTTTGCTCATATTGGAGTCCCGGTAATCCGGACCCTGGCTTATCCGGCGCACCCTGTAATCCGACATGGTCTATTATTTATTACTGTTTACTGAATACTTTTTTGACAATATGTATTCGCTAATGCATGATTGAACAAGTTACAAATTGCACGCACTATCACTATTGTGCTCGACGCGTAGGGTATTGTTTTGATTCTGATTGCTTGCTTAGTTTGAATTTGACTACATGCCGATGAGGATAGTGGTGCGTGCGCCTAGCGTGTGTTCATTGTTTACTGTTCTTAGGCAGTACTCTATAATCCGACAAATTCGATAGTTCGACACTGCCCTGCAAAGTGTTTGTCGGTCTACCGGAGTTCCATTGTATATCATTCCTCGATAAATGTACTATCCATCACTAAAATAATTTTTCAAATCGGACCAGTAGTTCCTGACATTAGCGCTTACAAACAAACACATAAACTCTTCAGCTTTATAATATTAGTATAAATAAAGAACTGTTAATAAAATCGTGAATATTCACAGAAATAAATAAATATCTTGATTACACCGTGCAGGGGTGATACTATGTCTATCTTGTTGTTGGTTTAGACAGGTTGATGATTTCTACTTTTCTAGAAAGCGTTCTGAAATCTTAGCATATATCTCTACAATGACATAGTACAGATTCTGCTGATGATAGTCCTATTAGCAGAATTCATACTACACAAAAAGCACTACATACAGAAAGCAGTCGCTTTCTTTATATGTTCAGTTTTCGTGGTCTCTATTCTTAGCTCGCTTTGTTTGTTTACTATTCCAGTGTAAACCATGTTAGGTGGATTTGAACTAAGCTTTGTAGAGAAATACTTGATTGAAAATTAACTATAGAGAAGTAATTGCAATAATTTATAGCTTTCTGTGGTTCCTAAATCGCAAACACAACATAGACAGTCGGAAAACCGTTCTCGTATGTTACAGACTGCAGTTTTCCGCTATGATTTATTCCATATACGTGTAGGAATGAACTGTTTGCAATTGGTACTGTTTCCGGAACTCGTATTTCCCTTCTAAAGTGGTTTCAGAAGTGTAGGTACTTTTCCCGTAGACGTAAAAGTTGACTCAACTGTCGCCTAACAATTATTTCTAAGAAGGATTACTGAATTCTGACTTGATAATCTTACGTGATGATTTTTGGACTACGTTGATGCAATTCAACATAATGTTTAATCAATTGTTTTGGTTTGAATATAGTGATAACAAAACGTATACCTATCATGTTTATTAATCACGTATTTGATTACTTTTATTTAGCTGTTCCATTAATATAGCTCTGGTCTATTATACTGATCGATAAGATTATAACGTTTTTATATTTGCTGATATGCGACATCATCATGTATTGGTTCGTGTTAATTAAATATATAATAATAATAAATTAATAATACAACTGTCACCATCCCATTTTTTCCACAGAGAAGAGTCAGCGCAGAAATAATAATAATAGCAGATAGCATCTTCTACGAGAGGCGGATAACTCTTAAACTAAACTCTATGCCAAGATGCCTATTCCGTGTGGCATAATAGGCTAGATACCATCCCGAACTGCAGAAGGCTCGTGCCGAATAGTGGAACATTATTGCCCTGCCCTTATTCCCTTATTTGGGATCGGCGCAACATGCCTTTTTCTTCCATACTCTTCTGTCAGACGCCATTTCGTATTTACTCTTCCTTCTTTCATACCACACAATCTATCCATTATTTTTTCGGCTTTCCACCATCTTTGATTCCCTATACATTCATTCTCAGAACACTCTTAACAATGTTGCTATCCTCACGTCTCATTACATGACCATACCAAGACAACGACAACCACTCGTTTTTAAATTTTTCTATCACTGGCATTACTTACTGACTTCCTCTAATGTACTCATTCCTTATTTCATCTATTCGCGTCACACTACACATTCATCTAAGCATTCGCATCTCCGCTACATGTATTCTTCTTTCATCCATCGCTTTAGTAGCCCAGTATCATAATAGGACATTAATGAGACATAACAATGTTAGATGTCTAACGCAATACTTAAATCGGATGTCTACTAACTGCATTAGCAAATTCTTTTGTACTCTTATCATTATCGCACCTCGATAACGCACCTCATTACTGGCTATACTCCATTTTGTATTTACTGATAACGTTTGTTATAATGGCTTGTTGTATGAGCGAAAAATAATTTGCTAAGCAGTACCTAAATATTTATACGGCTTTTGACCTTCCATTTCCCATTGGAACAGGATGTATAACAATGTGTCGACTAATATTCGTACTTCAATGTTAAAATAGGTGAATGGCCTTCAGATAATGAATCATGTATTTTGTTGTGGCCGATCCCGGTAAAAGTCAATAATTTTGAAACTTTACCAATTTACCTTTGCACGCTGAAAGCATACTTAATTATACAGATAGATGCTGTTATGTTTTTAACGGCTCTATAGCAATCTTGGGATTTTAAAGGTACCATAGGCCTTCCGCTGTCATAGATGGCCTTGATAATGTTAGCTGTGCTGTACAAGAATTGTAAACTGATTAGTTTTTTAGTTTTCCACATTTCAATTTACTAAACGTGGCCAATGATGAACATGGTATGGAAGGTATTCATGGAGGAAGATACATAACCTATAATCTATCTAGTGATAGAGAAACTAGTGTGTATACCTAGTAACTATGTCTGTAATATCTCTCTCTCTGGTAAAATGTTATTAAGTTCTGTTTCCAGTTAATATACAGGTATAATTTTGGGTAGTCTCGCGCATCCTACTTTAACACAGATTCAAAAAAATTTATAAAAATATTACAGCTAAATAAACCTGCGACATTTACATAACTACTAACTACATGTCAACAAATGTGAGAGGCATTTTTTTCATCGCATAATTTATTCATTAATTTCCGCTGACATTCTTCTCAAATATAAACGTATGTTGCAAAATTCTTATGTAATTCAGGTCAAGGGTGTCATCGCCGAAAACTAAGAGAGCAGGCTGATGTATTGAATAGTTGGAGCGTCTTGGTCAAATTGCGAAATTTTAGTTTACAGGCTACGAGCGTGGTTTCACCGGCGTTTATAGTTATTGAGCCCCCTCTCCCCAATGTACATAAACCTCTCGAATCATTCTATCTAATAAAATAATCCGTATCAAAATCTGTTGCGTAGTTTTGAAGGGTTAAGTTCGCATAGATAGGGACATACATACAAAAATCACGACTTTGTTTTGTAATAAGTAAATAAGTAAAGATAAAGATTTATATTCAAACAACAGTTAAAGCAAAATATGTTATGTTCTTGTAACGGTTTAGCCTCAAAATATTGCAATTTTATTCTAAAATGGCTTAAGTACCGTTACGTCTTGAGTCAATAAGTAAACCACATTTTAATGATTTAAAATTGAAAGTGAAGAGAGTGCCGTCTAATGCATACTTTCGACTTTGCGATTCCTTCTATGTTATCAATTCGTTGCCACAAAGGTTAGTTATTTTGAGATGCGGTGAAAAACCTTTATGGTGATATGCCAATATGTTTTTATTGTCTGCTCGGTTAGGTTGGTGTTGCCATTAAAAGTTAGGGAATCCGATAATATGTATTCGTCCCGGAAAGATCAACTTTCGATTTTAGAATATTATTTATGCATACAAGATTTCTGTTAAATTGTCTATTGAATGATTTGGAACAGAGCGATATAATTACAAAAATTTTTCGTTTTATTCATAACAAATTAGAAAGATTTGTTTTAGGTGACCTATCTATCACTAGGTTTATAGGCAAATATTTTGATCGATTCTCGAACGTCATTTTTGTTCGTAGAAAGATATTACTGGAAAAGGAATCATTGAGCCCTGCTGTTCTGAACGCTTAAGATGATATGATGGTTCTTATAATGAAAGTATTAAACTTTTTAATTTATGTAGGTAGTTAGTATCTTTGGTAACTCCTAGTTATCCCTATTAGTATATCCCTACTCTTTGGTAAGGTTGATGGTATGGGCATGTCATGAGACGAGAGGAAAGTAATGTCTTTAGGAGAGTTCTGAGTCTAAATGTGGAAGGAAAAAGTCTAGAGGAAGAAAGAACTTTTCTTAGGTCTTCCTCTAGACTTTTTTTTATGGATGTACTGTGTGAAAGAGGACATGAAAGAAAGAAGGGTTGACACAGACATGACGGCTAATAGAAGACTATGGAAGAAAAGGACATGTTGCGCCGACCCCAAATAATGGGATAAGGGCAGGAGGTAGATGAGGTAGTTAGTATCTTTTCTTTAACTCAATATAGAATATTATAGGTATAGAAGTTATAAATTTATAAGTTTAAATATAGATACCCGAGAAACCTAGAACTTTGTAAAAACATGACTTTGTTATGAACATCTTTTCATTTCCCTGCCCTTATCCCGTAATTCGGGGTTGGCGCAACATGACTACTAATTCATGTTGCAATGGGATTTGTCTGATCACCCTCTGAACCCTCCTTGGGTATGTGCGCAGGTGTCATGCAACGTGGTTCCCTAAGTCGGTTCTTACGACCCCGCGGGCTAGACGTGGGGAGGTGATATTTGTATTCTTTTTGTCCGTCACCCCACGAACAGTTATAGACACCTGATAATACAGGGTGGGGTCTTGTGTCACAGGGTCTGGGTGTTTATTATGTATTATATTATAAGTATGTATTTACAAAAGAAAAGTACTACATATATGACATGTATTATATCCGTATTCTGGTACACATAGCACAAGCATAATAAGCTTAGCCGGGGCCAGAGGAAGTATTTATTTATTCATTAAAGTTCATTTTTCTATTAATTACAGATCTACCAACATCTGCGTTGGTACACGAACCCATCGGAGCAGCGTTGGATAGTGAGGATCCTGTTCATTGTACCCATATACGGTTGCTACAGTTGGATCTCGCTGCTGTTCTTCAATGGAAATTCATACTATGTATATTTCTTCACCGTCAGAGATTGCTATGAAGGTAATTATTGATTAAGGTTTACCAGTAGACCCATTACAGTAGACCCTTTCTTCAAAAACGTCAAGTGCGTTTACAACCGTGGGGCATGTATGACCGCTTGACCAGATGTATTAGTGTTGATGAAGCCAAGGAAGTGTGTTTGGATCATGGCGGATGGCGCTGTATAGTGTCTCTATAAGATAATGGTGATGTATACTAGCAACTAGAGTTACAATAACGTTTCTAACTTTATTTAAAATGTATGCCACTAAGATTAGGCTACACCTAGTTTATAAGCCTATATGATAATGGATAAAACTAGGTGTAGCCGAAATTAACCGGCTGAAGCTAGGATAAGCCAACCACCCTTGGCTGCACCTAGTTTTAACCGACTAAACCGAGATCCAGTCGCACTTCGGCTTTTAGCCGTACCATATACCTATACCAGTGAGCTGAATTTAAAGAAATACATATTATCTAAAGTTATTTATTAATTTTGCAATTGACTTGCTATGCTTTTACTTAATAAATTAAATTGTACTTACTTATTGTACTTAATAAAATAAAATAAATTAAATTAACGAAATTGGTTACTGTTAGCACGGCCGCAATAGCTCAGTTGGCAGAGCGCCGGAGTCACGCTTGCGGTGAAGTATTATATTTTAACCCGTCTGTACCGTGTCGTAGTTGTTTTTGTTTACTTTTAAATTGTTAGCTTAATCTAAAAATCACCTTTTCGAATAAGGTGGTTAAATAACAACTTACATTCATAAGTAACTGTCCATATGGTATATAAAGTTGGATCTTTAAATACGGTTATAGAATTTACATGATTGTTAAAACATACTGCATTAGTTAACCTTATTTTTCTAAAATTAGTTTTTTTAGGTAGTAGGTTATTTAACGTTACTCGTTAAACCTTACCTCAAATTTGGTGTTCTAAGAAATTCTTTTCTTCAAAGATTAAAGCCATTTACAATAATTACAATGCTGCTGTTATAAAATTTCATCGCTTAGCATTTATGTAACTTTCTTCGAATTTTAAATATGTACGTTAATTCATTACAACATCCATAAGCAGAACGGACATTACCTTTGCTACATCAACTCATGCGTGACCCAGAAAAAAAAGATGCATATTTTTAAATTTAGAAAACATAGTGTCTGGTCTATGTCAGTTGATTTATCATTTGTAAGTATCGTTACCATCCGGGTAATCGATTACGTAAACGTATTCGTATTTTAAATGTTGCTTATTAATGTCGACAACCTTGACGAAGCAATTGGTTGCTAGCAGTATCGTTAACCTCTTCGTCTGATTAATAAAGAACGAGAATTAAAATTTATTTTATGCTAATTGTAACAAGTCGCGTGTTTGTATGTATATTATATATGCATTGTAATAATCGAATGAATAATATCTATAAATACAACTCTATGCGATATACGAATAGAGTTGCTACATCTTTGAAAGATATGGTCTGGCTAATTTAAAGAACCGTTTTTTAAACCAAGTTTTTATTTTATCAAGGCGTTTGAACTTCAAATTAAGGCAAAAAGAAACAAGTGAATTAACATTTGCATTTATAATATTTACATAAGAATTTATTACTCGAATAAGTTTAAAAAAAATATAAAACGTTTTGTTTGTAATGTTATTATCGAGGTCATGGTTTGTGTGTGTGAATTGTTAAGATGTGTGTTTGATTTGTTAGGTATTTAACGGTTTTATTGTACTGTATCATCATCATATTTTACTAAATTCATATCTGATGTGGCACTATTAGGTAAGCATAGCAATTAGTGACGATATATCTCTCCGACTTAACCATCCCTTAGATGATTTTCTTTGTTGTTGGTAGGTTAAAGTTATACGTGTGGTGACTGGTTTTGAATGTATCACCACCTCTTTACTTCACCAGGTTGCTGTAAAAGCCTACTAAGGGATTTTCAGATAATATTTTCTGTGAAAGAAGGAAAAGTCAAAACCAAACTCTATGCCACTAAACCCGAGTTCTTTTCATAAGCAACTCGTATGTTGCAGCGTTCGTGATCTACAGTTTTCTATCACTATGCTACGAGTACCTGGGCGGTGAAGGCAACATAATGTCGGAACTTCGCGGCAGACCTGTTCGTGCTTCGTGCGTGAATGGTACCTGCTGCCTCAGTGGCGCCACTTATACCATCGGTTTCTTACGATTCTGCAAACAGGCCACCCTACAGTTCTGCCTCATTAAACCATTGTGCGCCTTCGTTATCATATTCTTGCAGGTAATTATAGCCGTGTGATGGTTTTATAAATAAACTAGCTGACCCGGCAAACGTTGTTTTGCCCTACAAAAAAAAAGGCTTGAAAAATAGATGTTGGCCGATTCTCAGACCTACTGAATATGTATGTAAAATTTGAGAAGAATCGGTCAAGCCGTTTCGGAGGAGTACGGTAACTAACACTGTGACACGTGAATTTTATATATTAGATATATTAGATAAATATTTTGGACATTTCACACAACGTCCTCTGGTCCCAAAGAAAGCTATATTTCTATGCTTGAGTTATGTAAAAAACTATATAAAAGTAAAAAAAATGTATAAATGTATAAAAGTAATAAAAAAAAGAAAAAAAATTGTTTCTTGTATAAAAGTTGTATTTTCAGTTCTTTATTGAGTTATTATTATTTCTTTATTGAGTTTTCTTTAATGAGTTGAGTTCCAGATAAGATGAAACTGTACAATGCTACGATCACATCGATACGATTAAACTGCACAACGCCATCTATCGAGCTGTTTGCACAACTCGATTGATTTAAAGGTTTTGTTTTTAACGTTTTTTAATTTTTTCAGTCCCGAGGTTTGTACCACGACGGTGATTGGAGCCCAGATGGCGGTTACATCTACATCACAATTCTGTACAACTTCTCTGTAAGTTTGGCGCTGTACGGACTGTTCCTGTTCCTTGGAGCCACCAGGGAAATGCTCAAGCCTTTCGATCCAGTACTCAAGTTCTTCACTGTCAAATCGGTTATTTTCTTGTCGTTCTGGCAAGGTAAGTTTCTTGCATATCTACTATATTTTATAAACACGTTTTTATTTGCCTAGTTGGGATCTATTTATTTATTAATATATGTGACAGAATCTTTGATAGTTATTTTTACCCATTTACAATAGTCGAATTGATTTGAAATTTCGTACGCATGTTAAGAACCGATGACTATGCGATTACATATTTCAAAAAATATCCAGTTCTTTGAAGTGTTTTTTAACTGTTTTAGCAAATTATAATTTTATGTGGTATTTAAAAAATAAAACAAAAACTTAACAAAATATGCAAAAAAAACCATGGGCTGTTGAACCACTTTATTTATAAAAAAAAACCGCATCAAAATCCGTTGCGTAGTTTCGAAAATATTATCACATAGTTGTAGATAGATACAATGAATAGAACACGTACTGTGTAACAAAAACCCCTTAGGCTGGAGTGGAAATGGATCTCTAGGGGACGGCTCGAAAGGTTTTAGGCACTCGGCCTCTCGGCCAATTGAGTCTATTTGAAAACAGCTGGGAATATGCTGAATTACATATTTAGATGTTGAGTTCACTTGAATACTTTAGTTGTTAATAGCTTTTTTTATAATAATTCTATCTGCAGCCTAAAATTAATAAGTCAGATATGATGGATTTGGAACAAAGTAGACATAAGCGCCTAGATACAAAAATAACGACTTTGTTTTATAATAAGTAAAGACTAGTGTTATACTTATGTCATTTATGTGGTACATTTCTGTAGAATTATACTTTTTTTTTTCATATCCAGGGGTAGCACTGGCCATTCTTGAGAAGGCCGAGGTGATATCTCCAATTCACGATGAGCTGGGTGTTCCAACGACCGCCGGTACAGTGTCCGCTGGATATCAGAACTTCCTGATCTGTCTGGAGATGTTGGCGGCAGCCATAGCCCTGCGTTACGCATTCCCCGCCGCTGTGTATGCGCACGCGCATCGTGATCCACATCGCTCTGTCACTATGCAATCTATCTCTAGTAGCCTCAAGGTATTATATAAATCTACTAGCTTCTGCCCGCGGCTTCGCACGCATTAGTGGCCGAATCAAAATTGAAAACAAACCTAAAATAAAAACTGAAATCTGATCTGAAATTAATAGATACTAAAATCAATACGGAAATCTGTAGCAAAATTTACCTCAAAAAACAAGCGTTACAAAATACTATGTTACTAAAATTAGAGTTAAATACTATATCAAAATGACAACTACAATTGAAACAAACCAAAACAAATACTAAGTGCAGTTGTTATTAAAATTGTAAGAAAATATTAATTCAATAATGTAACTCTTCTTTAAAAACTACTGAACGGCAGTAGTTTTTGCGTGAAAGAGTAACAATCATCCAAACATACTCACAAACTTTCACATTTATAATATTAGTAGAATATAACATGATTCAATAAGTTTATGTTAGGAAAGATATATAGTTGATCAGATATTTGTATTTTATTTGCTCGCTTTTCCCAGTTAGACTGCATGACAGGATACCGATGATTTTCCTCCCGACCGAACGGAATTTTTAATCATGATACTAAACATAAATAAATATTTATGGACATTTCCCATAAATTCGCCTTGTCTCCAGCTGATCTATGTTTCTGTGCTTGTGTTATGGGTATCAATACGGAAATACTACATTATATACATTTTTTGTAAATACTTATGTATAGAAAACACCCAGACACAGAACAAACATTTGTGTACACAGATATAAAATTCACACAAATGAATGTACTCTGCGGGGATCGTAACCGCGACCTCGTAAAGCACTCCGTTAACAACGAGGTCCGTCGACATTTCGGTGTTAAAAACAACTTTTTTATTTAAATTTCCAGGAGACCATGAACCCCAAGGACATAATGACAGATGCATTCCACAATTTCCACCCACAATATCAACAATACACACAATACAGTTCCGGTAAGTTTTATGTTATGTGATGCTATATGCTGTATATCTTACTATCACTGTGATGTCGCATGTATCATTGTTGCCTTGCTCTCATATTATTTGCTTGATTTAATTATTACATGGTTTTAATATCATATTAAATTTGATTGTAAAAAGGGGAATTAATATTTTCTCTATTTGTAATTCATTTATTAAGGGAGTTTTAAAAATGTTATAAAGAGTTACTAAACTTAAGAGCAGTGCCGGATAAAAACAGCGAAAGGCCCGTACTAAATTTGCAAACTACCCGCAGAGAAACCCTTCTCCCAATATTCTCGTTACCAGGGCGGGGTTTTTGGGTAGTGCCTGCAGCATTTGCTAACTTTGCTACCGGGTTAACCCGTCTATGCTTTAGGGTCTTTTGACAACTTATAATTTAGGAAAGATTTCCAAAAAAATTTATCAGTCTAGAAATTAACTAATTATTCTGTCAAATGTAAAGAATATCTTAAATTTTATGGATTTGAGATTGGAATTTCTTGTTGTGTCGTCATATGTAAGCTGTAAATGACGTCATCAAAAGTTGTGTATTCCAATATGGAGTGGTTTCCTAAAGAATGGTGACAATAATTCTTTCATTGCGAGGCGTCCAATCATATGCGATGACGTCATAGTGGAGTTTTTTTTTTAAAGTGTGGCTGATCAGGCTTTTGTTACATCTAGTATCACTGCGAAAAGATTGCTCTATTGTAATTGCCGCTTTCTAACAGTTCTCGGTCCAGGCCCTATGCCATCAAAAACTCTAGGAATTTTTTGGTTTCGAAAATATGAATGAGCTATTCACTTTGAATGCTGAATAATATAACGAAAATCAAAAACGCAAATGTAATATATAAAATTCTCGTGTCACAACATTCGTTTCCATAATCCTCCGAAACGGCTTGACTGATTCTTATGAAATTTTTTATGCACATTCAGTAGGTTTTAGAATCAGCCAGTATCTATATTTCATACTCCTAAGTGTAGGGCTGTCCAACCCTGACATTTGTATAACAAAACAATTACGTTTGCCGGGTCAGCCAGTATATATATACTATTGAGAATTTCTATACATTTGGTATACAATTAGTTAACTTCTACATTGATCTGCTTTTCAGCAACTGGACCAGGACAATAATGCAAATATTTTTTTAGTTTTTGGATTGTTATCTAGTGCAAGATAAACTACATTTTACTGTAGATGTAAATTTTGTAGGTATTTTGAAATGGGTAATAAAATTTTCATGTACCCTCATTTTGTAGATTTTATTTATAAAGTAGGCTAGGTTTTATTTTTTGTTTTATTTTTCTTTCAGATGTCACTTCCCACCTGCCTTATGAGAAACTATAAACTGCCATAGACGAATGCATGAAGCGCATTGCTGTCTGTCTGTCTGTCTGTTCATAAATTAATATACATGTAATTATTTAGTTAATGCCCGAGCATGGAAATACCACTAACATTATTATTTATCTATATTTTAATACATTTTGTATGATTTGAATGTGACTCTGATTTATATAATCCTGCATTCCAAACATAATCGAAAAGTTTTTATCCAAAATAGCGTATTAGGGGTTTTTTTCTGTCGCCTTCTGCACTGCCGGTAGTGCCTTAAGCCTTATCAATGATAATGCTATGATGCTTCTTGCCGGGTCATGATAAGTTACCATGACCCGGAAGAAGGGTATTAGGCGTGCTAAATACACAAATATAAATTTATATATGACGGAAAATTTTATATTACATTTGATATTTTAGACCAAAATTTTATACATAGTTAAAAATAATACATATTGCAGTAAACAGTAGTAGAAATAAAATTATTATTTTTTCGTAATTAGTTTGAAGCAAGACCTTGCATTTTATTTAGGTAAAAAAAACTATTTAATTCAATAATTAGAAACAGACATAAATATTAAATATATTTTTATTCAAAACATTAAAAATAATACGGAAATAAATATAATGAGTGATGATTCATAAAGTTAACAGTATTTTATTAATTATATTTTGTTTGAAGGAAATTAATAAAAAGCAGTCATTTATACTCTGTGTTTACTTAATGTGCTTCTGGCTATATTATTATTGTCTTTTGGCTAAACTTAATAGATTTATTCACAAACTAGCTGTTGCCCGCGAATTCGTACGCGTAAAATTTAGAAATCAATCCTTAACAAACAGAAGTTTACTCTTCTGCTCAATAGATGGCGTTGTACGTTTTTTAAATCGCGCTATCGTTTCGTTCCACACATTAACACTTAGGCTCGTCAAAATTATTACTGTCATCATCCAAATTTCGCACATAAAATCTAGTAAGGATAAGGATTACCACAGGAATACTATGTATGGACTATTAAAAATTAAGCAATTATTTAATATTATAATTATAATATTAAATAATTGCTTAGTTTAAAAACAATAAATGAAAACTTGAAAATACTGAATATTTTTTTAAATTATTGCATTGCCATCGATCCTTAAGAGGATACCAAAATAGCTTCGTGCATTTTTCTACGTTTCATTTTTTCTTTGGATTGAATGGCTAGAGCTCTAATTTTTACACGCTTTATATTAGCTTCACTTGTATGTTTGTTTGTATGTTTGTAACCGACTCCTTTGGACGCTATTTTGACCCACTTTTAACGGTCAGATTCTATTCAAATTTTGCACACCTGTCAAAGACCGATGACAATGCAATAATTCGATTAAATAAAGCGTGTTTTTTAGTTTTTTTAAACTATTATTTATTAAGTATATGTTTTTTCAATATATAATCTAGGATCGCATAAACTCAGAAACGCGATTGAAAAAAGTTTTCTCGATAGAAAATCTTAGCGAAACAACCTCTCTCATTTTTTATTTTTTTCATTTGTCGGTCTATTATCGCGTATTAACTAATGAAATAACTTTGAAAACATAAGTAACTATTATATATATAGAAACACATAAACCGGAATTAAAATATATTTAGTATATTTTGAGTAAACAAAAAAAATATCCCTAATTCTTCATTTTCTATACCTACTAGCTGTGTTAATAGGTACATGGCGACGATAATATTGATGTAGGCCCTTAATATGTTTGCAAAAATTCAACTACTGGAAATGATTGTAAATCACTTTCCGTTACTATAGACACAAAGCTAATAAAGAGTTTTAATAAAATAAAAAAAAAACTTTATCATGCAGTATCTGAAACCGGTCAATTACTCTTTTTAAATCTTATCGTTTCTTTTAATCTTTGTTCGTTTATTTACCACCATTTTTCTTTTTCTTATACTTTTGCTTTTAACTTTCTTTTTTTTTTCTTGAATATGTTTTTTAAATTCAGTGTATTCTGTATTTTTGTTTTTTATGTTGTCTGTGTTTTTTTTATGAATCCAGTATTTGAATACAGTATTTATATGTATACGCTTTCAGCTGTTGCTTTTAAGGTTATTTTTTGTTCATAAAAGCTAAGTCTATAAATAGCTAAGCAATCGAATCAATCGCGGCTCAGCAATTTCTATAAGTCACAGAGTTTTATTCAAACTTACAATTGATAAAAATAATAAAGGAAATATGTGCCTTATTACAGGTTAATTAAAATTTGTATTTCGGTGCTCGGTTTTATAAATAGATCCATTTTAATTAGATAAGTTGTGTTTAATTTTTATAATAATGAGGTATTTGGCTAGTCCGAAATGCATAACGAATTTCTACGAAAAATATTAGGTTAGCAACCATTCGTATTAAGTAAATAGAATGGCAATAATAAGCTTACCGGTATCGAACATGTGTTTAATAAGAATGGTTTCGACAATAACGTTAAATATGGCGACCGTACTTGAAATTTTAAGACATACGAATATTTCACACTTTAAATTGCCATCAATTTTATCTGATTATTGTTCATAATATGAAAGAGGATTCAGGTAAACTAATTTGAAATTTAGAATCGAAAACGAAAAACCAATAAAAATAATATTGAACTACCGGTTTTAATAAAAAAAAAACTTTAAAATTTTATAAACAAAAAGGTTTTATTCCTTTTAAAGTCATTAAATTAAAAAGAATTGTAATTCCACAACCGAATAGAGTGCCTATACCGTAAAATTAACTTTCTCTCTTGCTCTAGCATGTTTAACATCGTTCATGATTAAAATTACAGTGACTTAACTTTTAATTTGGGTCACTATTGTTTTAAGCGTGAGGTAAAATGTATCCCGTAATATTATCTCAGCTATTTCTCTCAACACTAATTCGGACTATTCATTGCCATAATTTAGTAATAACTATGTACTTAATTCCTTATACTAATAAATGACCATTCAATATTTCGTCTCTGTCTTTCATGTGTTATATTACATATGAGTAAGAAGGTAAGCTGTATGGCTAATTACATTTATTAGAAAGTAGGATTAGTCTATACTACAACCCGGTTTCCGAAAGTGAGAATTTGAAAAAAGAATGGTTAAGTAAAATTTTAGGTTTTTTTTCTTAGGTTGCTTTATGTCAAAAGCTTACGTCAAACTTTGTGCATTTTTAAGTCTCCATATTTTTTTTTATTTTATCAGTCGTTCGGAAACCGGGATATGTCTTATTTAGAGTGTAATTGTTTGTTTTCTGTGATTACTTAATATTTTTTTTTATTATTATTTTGTTACTTTACAGGATATAATCCTTAGTTTAATGCTAGACATGAAAATTTTCGTATACAGGAGGTTTCTTTTTGTACGATTTTTTTTTTTGGTATTTTTCAGGTTGTTTTTAAGTTAAACATTTGAAATCACTTTGTTTTCATTTAACTCGTGAAATAGGCTTCTTTTATGCCACACCAAAGAACGGCATTCATAATTCAGTTCAGTTTTTGCTAATGCTTTGTAATAATACGCGTAATGTACCGTTGTAGTAAAATTTAAAATATGGTTCGTTATAAACTGCTTAATTAGAAAATGTTATTACAAAAAAAGAGATTGTATTAAAGTAACCATTTAAAACTGATTATTTCTTGTAAAAAAACCTTAATAATCAATTTGATAGGCAAATTAAGGTTTAATACAGTCAATAGACAATTTTAAAGAAGTTACTGGCGATTGATTGCTTATTTATTTATTGAAAACTTTCAGCACAATTAAGTACATAGACGGACTTAATGTTAAAAGCATTATCTACCAGTAAACATAGGGTGTTGCAGCGACAATTGCTTATCTTGCTTCCTAAAATCTATAAAATATAATTATAATAACATTGTCCAAGAGATATTAAAAATGTACATTAATAATATTAAATTTCACTGCATAATAAATGCAGTAACATGCGTACACTAAATGAGATCTACTTAAATTAAAATAAGATCTTACTAAATTGTCACTATGCGCGATCATTAAGATATCGAAAATTATTCCGATTATTGCTAAACTAAAGCCAGCAATTAGACAATTTATAATAGGCCGTATTTTTTATTTTACTCCAATTTAATTTATTAAAAAAGTATCAACCTGTAAAGCCATACCTACTAATTTTTTTTTTTCATATAAAATGATTATTGTTATCATAATATTATTTTTAAAAATAGATATTTTTAATAGTAGATATGTTTTGGATAACATAAAATATTATCTTCTTATATATAAAAATCAATTGCTGTTCGTTAGTCTCGCTAAAACTCGAGAACGTCTGGGCCGATTTTGGTGATTTTGGTCTTAAAATATTCGTAAAAGTCCAGGGAAGGTTTAAACGGTCCAAATATATAGGGATCGAAAATTCCACGCGTACGGAGTAGCGGGCATCAGCTAGTTATAAATAAATAGCTTTAAGTAATAATTATTTTTTACTGTTCACTAAAATTATATAGATTTTCTTAAAACACTTGTAATTTGCCTCTCATTAAAATAAACGATATTATCTATTATAATTATTTTTATTAGTAGTTAATATTCCATCATATTAAAGTGAATATTATATTTGATGAGCTTAGCCGGGGTTTAGTTTAGGGGGTGGTTTTTGAAATATAAAAGTATAATAGAGTTATATATTGTTTTTGTCGAGAAAATTTCCGTAATTTTGGAGGTTGGTTGTGTTTGAACCCTTATTAAGTCCTCTGGCTGTGCTCATGTTATATATAAAACAGAAAGTCTATGACATAAATATGATTTTATTTTACTTCGGATAAATACTTAAGTATGACATATTACAATAGGAATATTGATATTAGAGTAATATGAAGGTAAATTGATTTTATATCTATTATTAGGTTTAGCTAGCTTACTATTTATATTCCAAAATTCCGATCCAAATCGGTTTTGTGATTTTACCATGAAAAATCAACAGACAGACAGTTTTTTTCGTATCTATGTTATTAGTAAGAATATTCAACTGCCGACGTAAAAAAGGTAAGTGAAATTTATTAAGTTGCTTTTTATATTATTATTTGCTGGCATGCTTTAGTACGAATGAGCTGTTATTTTGTAATGACTGTAATGAATCATAGAACTCTGCACGATTGCATATTTCTGTTATTTCGTCCATTATCATATTTGTAAGGAATGTAAGAATTGGGAAAGCAGGAGGAGTATAAACGTAAAAATAAAACCTGTCAAGATCTAGATAAATTTGCACACTCAGGGTTCCGTACCTAGACCGAAAAAATATAAATAACTACATTAAAATAATCAGTTAATTAAACTTAAACCAACTCACCAACTTAATTTTGTAGTTGAAATATAGGGAATCGCCTACATTTCCGATACTTCATAAGTTGGTATTAGTATAAACACTTTTTTCTTGTGATGTGATGACAAATTACAAGTTTTTGGATTTTTCTCTATATCAGCACTATATAGACTTGGTCTATGCCAAATTTCAAGTCTCTAGGGCACCGGGAAGTAACCTGTGAATTTTGATTCCCTAGCATAAGTCGAAAATTCTTTTAAATGCTCATAATTCGGTTATATCTTTTAAAAGTCATTATATCTTGTAAAAGGTTGATTGTATTTTTTGCAGCAAGGGACCGCATAGATCAACATATCGTATGAGTTTCAAGTTGATACCTTTAGTCGTAGCTGAGTAAAAAAAGTTTGACGGACGGACAGACAGATAGACGAACACCGTAGTGAGA
The DNA here is from genome assembly GCA_916999025.1 of Orgyia antiqua. Classification (NCBI taxonomy): domain Eukaryota; kingdom Metazoa; phylum Arthropoda; class Insecta; order Lepidoptera; family Erebidae; genus Orgyia; species Orgyia antiqua. The sequence continues at coordinate 26,700,987 of OU779868.1, forward strand.
CTATAAGGGTTTTTACGAAACCCTAAAAACAAAAACTGACCTTACTTATCACAAGTATTGTTGTTTTAATTAATAATTATTAATCAAAGAGCTTTTATTTGACTTGGTTAACATGATTAGGTTCTCATCTGCCTGACCTTCCATTATTTCGAGAGGATTTTTTAGGTCCCATAAAATATAACATTATACACTGCTTTGCACTTTTGTGTATTAAAGAAACACGAAACACTGCCAAGAGAACATCTATTCTTATTTAAAAAAACAAAAGCTATGTATTTATGGTCTTATTCATAATAACTTATCGCAGGTTTAAACGGAGATTTTATCGGAGAGATAATAATTTTTTTAGCGTAAAAAGACTATCATGAATAACAAGTTTTGACAATTTTCGCGAACCTATTTTAGCGAACTTTTAAACCTCCGATAATCATTATGAATTAGACCATATATGTTTTAGTTTGTTCACGGACAAAATATCTAAATCAAATATAGACGACAGGTCTGTACCTTAGATATTCACTGTAAGTTCCAACTACTACAAACTAGAACAAAACCAATGGAAGTTGCATACAGTGTCATGTTTGGCACGTTTATAACTGTTTTATATTATTCACTGTCGGATTAAGCCTGTAGGAAACTCTATGAAGGAGTCCCTTGATTGTTTTAACGGGCCTAGCCTTACTCTTGTATCTGTTTAATAAGGTAATAAATTAAGTGACCCTTAAAAATATGGGCTTTAGCATTTGCCACTCCTGATAAATGGTTAATCCGCCTATGATATTTACACAGTAGGTTCTTTGTAAGTATTAATTATATGGATGTGCCTATAGTGATGCGCGGCGGTGCTGGCAATGGTAAGCGGAACGATGAAGGTGCAGCACTAGCGCCACGACCACCGCCTCAACGTGTAGCTACCATCAGTCACGCAACTAACTACCACGAGAAGACAACACTACTCAGTTCTGACGATGAGTTTCAGTGAATCAGTACAAAGATGACGGTAAAAACAGCCCTATTACGTTGTTGTTGTTATTTGACTTATATGTTACAGATTATTTTACAATAATATGGTTTTTATTCATGTTACTTTACAGTACCGAGAGCCGTTCTGTCGCTGAACGTTTTCTCGTATGAACTGTTAACACTTTTCACTAACACTAATGAAATACATTTTAGTTTAGTATTAACATGTACGATTGATATTGGTGCCAATTCTAAGTGCACAACTAAACTTAACTAAAAATGAAAACAATTATTGCTATATTTTGTTGTGCAGATGTATGTTAATTAAAATCTTTAAAATTATAAACAGTTTTTATAACAAGAAAGATCAGTTAACATTGCCGAATTGTGATATCGACAATGTGAAAAAAATTTTTTTGTTTAGTTTTGCGCGTAGAATTGTTGTTCCATAACTGGTGTTTGGTTTTATTGGACCTATACTCCAAGAGTTATTTTTAACGGTAGACACCTACAATTGTCCAATAGCTTATCCATTCATGCGTCATTCATGAGTTTTTCCCAATAGAATTTCTACACGAGCTGTGAGCTCTGTGAGGTAGGATTGTATTGGCATCAATAATTTGTGTTAATATGTTCTCCTATTGGTACTTAAATTTAAAGACTTGACCTATTAACAAATGGTCAATTATTTTAACCTAGAGATTAAAATATTGAATAAAATTAACAAAGCAGGATTGGAATTATATAACAGCTTTGAAAGGCTTGTGTGAAATCCAATACCTTTTTATATTTTTCGAGTACTGACAACCTGGTACAAAAATATTTATTAGGTCATAGACATACAAGACAGTGCGTCTACGGCTAAGTCAATGATGACCCGGCTTGAGGTGAAAGAAATATTTATGTGTGTGTGAAGTACAACGCGAAGTTGCCCGGTTGCCTGGCAACAATATTGACGTCCGTCAAAACACGATTGTCATTAAATTGATAAATTGTATTTTGATGTGAAAATGAATTGTTTGAGTTAAAATTACTTGTGAAATACTATGTTGTGGCATTTTTTAATTATTCTGATACACTAGAACACCCAAAGACTGCGCATTTCGCCATTTTTGTATTTTTGTTCGTGGCGGCGTACACACTACAAACTGACAATGGTGTCAATTAAATATGGTGTATTAAAACAGATCTTGATTTTAAATGCCATACTTGTGTCAGTGTGTTCAAAAGTGACGTTTGCAGATTGCAAAAATTAGGCAAAAATTACTGTCATCACGGTATGTCACTTATATTATAGTTCCATTTTAGACCATATATTCAATTCAGGCCAGGCTAACTTTACTTGTCCTCAATTTTAAACGCCAACCCACCTTCTGGTACTTCTGTGTATTAGGTTATGTAATATCCTAATTAAAGTATTCACATGACATTTAGTACGCATAGGTAGTCAGAAAATCTTCTAAGATACCTATTCTACGTGCACAACTAAACTAAAAATGAATACAACTATAAATTGGTGTATTTACATTAATTGGCTATTTTGTTATACACATTTTTAAATAATTAAATTCTCTAGTCTATAATATACAGTTTTTATAACAAGAAAGTTCAGTTGAAAGTCATTTCCGAATTGTGTTATCGACAGTGTCAAAATTCTTTTTTTAGTTAGGTATAGATTAGTTATGCGCGTAGAATTGGTATCTTAGTCTTTTTCTATAGTACTAGCTGTTGCCCGCGGCTTCGTACGTGTGAAATTTAGAAATTAAACCTTTACAAACCGAAGTTTACTATAACACTGGATAGATGGCTTTGTACCGTTTTTTTAGATCACCCTGTGGTTACGTTACACACATTAACAATTAAGCTCGTCAAAATTATTATTGTGTTGTCATTCGGATTTCGCATTTATAAGTTAGTAAGGAAGTGTCGAAATGAGCTAGTATGCGCTAACTGTTCTCCAGGACCGTGCCGGGCACGCTCAATATAGTTTTGCACTGCAATATTTTCCTCCATCGATATAATTGTTATATGTCAGGGTAGAGGCGCGGTCTGCAAACGGCCTGGGGGCCAAGTTGCTATTCAATGTTGTCACAATGATCTGTCAGTGACGCCATTATTTCGCCAAAATTGAATAGCAAACTTAGCCCCCAGAACGGGTGCAATAGGTGTCGCCCACTGGTGAGCCCTGCGGCCCAACGGTGTTAAGCTAAGGACTCAGTTGTCCTGACGTAGCTACTCCGTATCATTGATACGAGCTAAGCCTTTGATTCACAGCATTATGGAAATACAACATATATCTACTCGTAATGAACTAATGACATCTCGTAATAAGCAAATAGCAACAACAAATATTTCTTATTAAAAGCGTCAAAGCTTTAGTTTTTTCATTTTAAAATACAAATAAATATATTTTTATGTATCCATTGGAGTAGTATACATTTTAAAGTGTATTTTTAATTAAATCCATAGTAATTTTGTTAAGAAAATCATAATTCATGGAAGCTTTATTCATCTTCGGGTTTTAATAATAGTAAATATTATATTAGACATGACATAAATACTAAATCATAGTTAGTTATAAGATATAACATATTTGTCTAGTTACCAAATTTTTATTTTAGTGTTATCTATCTGTTACCTATTTTTTAAATTTTAATCCTAAATTGTACCGGCTTATAATATTGATTTTGTAGTAATTATTAATTTAAAACATTTATTTGAATTATTTTTAATTTTTTTTTTGATTACCTAATATTATGCTTACTGTCGGAATGGTAAAAAAATACAATTTTTTTAGATGTTTAAGTTAGTCATGCGCAGGCGCAATTGCTAAGGAAACAACCTGTAACTTAACTGTTACTTAGCTAAATGAACCCAAGGTAGTGTGGATCGTAGCAGCCGCTATGTACGGCTGGCAGGTATAATCGGAAATTTGTTGTTCTGGTTATTTGTGGACGTTAAAGGCGAGAGTAGAACACCCAGTTATCACTTCGCTTCTAGTTTTGGTACTGTGTGGTATCAAAGTTCGCTGATTTTTATTCAAATTTCCGATTTGGCCTACCAACCTGGCCTGGCAGTGCGCTCTATAGTTTTTGCCTACCCTCATGATAAAAAGGCGTGACATGATGATGTTATTAGTTAAAAGAAATTTCTCAATTATCTCGGACTCAATGATCTGCTGAGACAAGTGAAAAGTGTTATTGCTGTTTTTTGCCAGAAAAACTTGCAGTAGCAAATTCGATTGTTGGAATTATTTTTTAATTTGCACCTACTCTATGTAATATACATCTGTACAATAATGTTCATCACCTATTATGTACTCGTAATAAATGTTTGGTGCTCAAACAATTATTGGACATTACAATTTATTACGTTCCTGCTCATCCGTATACGGCTATGGTGTATGTATGTCTACGGCCAATTATAATAACCAATCTACGTTTACGGATAGATTGTTATCCTCGTTTATCAGTAAGATATTCTTATCTCCTGTCAAATTTTCAATATAGAATGCTGGCATCAGTAGCTTATTGATATTAAATGGACAAATGTTTAGATTATTCTAACTTTTACAACAGCCGTTAATCTCTCATTCTAATAAATATATATCCGTACTTACGGTCTATGTAAGAAAAAAAAACTCTTGAAACCAAACTTGTAAGTGAGTGACAATGAGCTTTAAAAAAACCCTAAAAGCGGCGAATTTTACGAGACAACTCGAGCTAATCGTTTCATTACAGACACAAATTACAGAGTTCCTTTAGCTAACTTGTAGCTCCTTCAGGTCAGCATTATACAAATAAAATATTACATTGAGACGCGATATGGTATAAAAATTGGAATGGATCAAGGGACAATAAAAGAGTAAAACAAAATTTTTATTTGGAGGTAACCGTTAATAACTGTTTCTCATTAACTCTCCTTTTATCAGATTTAGTTTAGAAGTAATAAGATACGACATTAAACGGCGAAAATGGCGCGTGTAGGACTTAATAAGATTGTATAATTATGTAAAATAAATGAAATAGCAAAATGATTCATACAAAATGTACAGGAAAAGAGGAATTATTATTATATAAATAGATATAAACTGCTGTAGACATTAGTAAGTAATGAGAAAATAATCTGTTGGCAAAATCGCTATATTATGCAAGTAACAACTTGGCTGTATAAAATTGCCTTTACCTGTTTTATAAAACGAAGACAAAAAAAAATAATGTCAGTGTGGCTAGAGATAAAAAATTACTTCTAATTTCATCAATACCTTAGACGTGTACCATATTAGATTAGCAAAATTCTAATATAATTATTAACTACATTGTATGCGCTAAAAATTGCAGTACCTAAAAGACCCCAATAAGATTTTATATTCACTATGTTTTACGGTACATCGCTACATACATAGTAGTAGAATCATTGATTATTTTTCTTTGTATCTTTATGTCCAGTTAGCGAATAATGAAATCGTAGCATCTGAAACTCAATTTAACATACAAATTAACCATAAGCGACTCGCTGTCAAGCATTTAACAAATATTTTTATAGTTAAGTTAGTTGCGTATCTTCCCAAAAAAGATAATAATAGTTACAGCGTACACCCGTAGAGTGTACATTTTGTCGCAAATCTAACACCCTGAAATAAGACATTCAGTTTACGCATACGCATAGTTAGCATATCCTTGGGACCAAATTTGGCAAAAATAAAAAAGAAACTCCTAGGGATTAAAAACCTCTTTAGTACTGCACTATAAAGACGGTTACGAGGCAAAGGCGTCTAGAATCACTACAGATAGTAAATATTCAATAAATCAAATTATGGTGGAAAAAGTGACTACCGCAAGCAGGACTTGAACCCACGACCTCAGAATACCGTTCCGAAGCTCTTCCAACTGAGCTTATTGCGGTCGTGCCTGCAACATTCAAATTAACCACCACATTTGTCACTCGATGGAGTTTATATATTTTACGTACAACGCCATCTATCAAGATTGCTTTACAATAATAACATACGCAATAAGCTCGGTTGGAAGAGCTTCGGAACGGTATTCCGAGGTCGTGGGTTCAAGTCCCGCTTGCGGCTGTCACTTTTTCCACCATAATTTGATTTATTAAGTAAAAAGCATAGTGTCAATTGCAAAATTAATAAATTACTTTAGATAGTAAATATATTCGGCCCCAAGATATATGATCCTTTACTTGCCGATAGCCAGTCCCATGCAGTTGTGGTAAGAATAAAAAAAATATTATAATTTTATTTTATTATCACTTGCTTTTTGTAATGACCGAAATTTCCAAGAAATTCTTCAAGACGTTAATAATAATTAATAAATGATATATATGTGAACCAAGCATTATTGTCGATGTCGAGGAATACCTCTCAGCTTGCTGCTGCCGTCCAAATTGCTTAGGCTTCAATATTATGAATGATGTAAAATGTTAATCACAATTCTTTATGCGCATTTTATAATCGTGTTTACATAATAATGACTCTGAATGTGTTTGATACGTTATCCATAATATAAATATCTAGTTCTTGTAATAAATAATTGTTCTAATATGTAATATACTACCTACATCATATGAAACATCTAAAAACGCATCGCATAAAGAAAATAATATTAATGAGATTTAGCTCTACAAGATACCTATATTAGTTTGTTCCTTTTTTGAATGAAATCCGAAAAAATCTTGAGCCCCAATGCTTAATGCTTCCCGCCAATTTTCAACCATGCTTTGTTATTTCATACGTTTTTTATGTTACGATTATTCCAGATATATTATTATGATAAAAAAAAACCAAATTATTAAATTAAATAACAAGTGCGATTTATAAAGCTAATATCAAATTTAATTAGGTTAGTTTGACATGGAAATATCTGACTCGTGCGATTTTATGAATATAGTAACTATGTTAGCTTACCTAGATTTTGTATTTCGCCATGAAAATTTTTTTTTTTTTTTCTTTCCCTCCGTCCATTTAAGAGGGATGGCTTCCCTTTGGATTTGCCAGTGTCAAAGTCCAAGTTTTCTTTAAATTGCATGAAAAGTTATTTAACTATTAGATGCTTTTGACGTCAGCAAGCATATAATATTTTTATAATAATTATTTCCGTGGCGATTAAGCTAAATCCAGCGAAGTAAACTTAGATCGCGTGAATTATTTTATCATTTAATTTAGAATAATTTCTCAATTTTTTTTTTTACAATTGTAGGTCGGAATTGGGTAGCTTTTTACGTACGCTCTTCTGATTTTACTGTAAATCTTTAACTGTAAATAACATATTAATCTATTTCCATTTTAATTTGATTGTTATCGATGCATTTCATGTGTTGTTTTTATAAATGCAAATGTTTTAGTCAATTACCTACCGTTTCTAATGTCGGAATGTAGATCGTACATATTATATTGTACCACAATACCGTGTATAATATTGAGATAACAAATATTTATTGTCATTGATTTAAAAAAAAGAATTCTATTCTTTTTTTATTTCTATATACATATAGAAGTGGTATATATTATGTTTTCGAATGATCTTAGACCTTAGAGTATTAAATCAACACGAGGTGATTGCTTTGACAAAAATACTGCTGCGTCGGGTGCTGAGGTAACGCACTATAGCGTCTTTTTATTGGTCGCCACGCACGCCCCGCCCTAAATCACCTCACGCACACTGATACACGACAGAGTCCGTACACAATGAGTATTATCAATGTTCTCGTTGCCATATAATATCAATTTCTGTTGGATTAATGTTCTAAGTCTTAAACAGTTGCATTTACTATGTACCTTCTCTGTTTAAAATAAAAATATTTAGGCAAATTAAAAAGAAGAAAATTTTGTTTCTGGATTCAAATAATTATTTTTGTAACAAATAATATTATGTGACAGTATCGTTTATCGGAACGGTTGTTGAACAATATGATGGATTAATAATAGTTAAATTAAGTAAAATATTTTAGCAGCAAGTTTTAAGTATATATAAATAAATAATTGATATAACAATGGTGAGTTTTATTTTCAAATTCATAATTATTATACCCTTCTTTCTTTATTCTGATTTGGACTCCGGACATTCTCTACTTATTGTTAGTAAAACAAAGTTGTCACTTTGTATGTATTGTCTGTGTGGTGACGGATTGAGAATACAAGTGTCATCACCCCATCTCCTCCCAAGGGTGCTGTAAAAGTCAGCTAAGGGATATTGCACATAGACAACATCCTCTGTGAGAGACGGAATACTCGAAAATAAACCCAGTGCCAATACGCCTGGGCAGCGCGTCACAGTACACCATAATCCCTCCCAAAAGGTCCGTGCCCAACAAGTGGAACGTTAATAGGCTGGAGAGAGATGTATGTCCGTATGTGAGCTTATATCTTTATACTAACTACGCAACGGATTATGATACGGCTTTTTTAATAGATAGAGTCATAGAGTTGTTTAAGAGGATGTTTATTTGTTAACTTTTATAATGTGAAATCACTTATGTAAACTGACAAGGCAATAATAAAGAGTTTGATTAAAGCTAATGGAAGTGTTTTATTGTATATGTCGTAGGAGACTTGATTAAAATAGTTTACTTATGGATTTTTAGTTTTAACTTAGGATCCAAGATTGTGATGTGTGTCCTTAAATGGTGTGAATGGTGAGTAATTCGTTTATTTACTGTAGTTGGTGAGACTGAATGGTGACCCGTTGAAATTTCATAAAAGGATCCTTCCAAACCAGCTACACGTGTCGTAAGCCACGGATCAATCTCATCGTAGTTAATAGAATGTTGTAGTTAACGTAGTTAGCTTATTCAGTATTACAGGGTGTTTGGATTGGAGACTACCCTGGCAATAATTACAGGTGATGTCTACGATACCTTTTCTCCGATATCAGAAGTGGGATCGAATAGTCGTTATTCGATTTTGTTTAGAAAAAAAAAAAAATAACTAGAACAGTAAAATTAAACGTAACCAGCGTTTTAGTAAAAATTTTAATATTTCGCAAAGTTTCTTTTTGGTAAAAAATTGCTTTGATTATATTAACAAGCAAAAACTGATAATAACAAGTCATAGGTAATTAGTTAATTACCCTTAGAACATTGTAACTACGTAACATAAATTAAATGACAATGATTTGTTAGTAATTTAATAAATCTACAGTGTTCACTTGCTTAATTTATCTCGTGTATCAATCAATAGTAAAATCGTTTTACTTGATTGCAAACAGAAATATAGTGTGGCTTTATGAACATTCAACACTTCGTTTTAAAGTGTTCGGTTTCCTTTTATAAAGTTGGTACATGATTTTCTGCGCTTATTTATAGGCGTACTCGATAACTAAAAATAAAACTTTTAAAGCAAAACAAAGATTTAGTCTCCGCCGTGTAATAATGTGTTTTACATATTCTAACGCGTTATTAAACTTTGTTATTTGTGATTAGCAAATAAAATCGTAAGAAACTTTCACCTAGATGAGAGGTAGTGAGAAGAAAATCTAAATCATGGTTAACTAAATATTCGAGATTAGAACTACATGTAGTTACATGTAGTAGACTTGTGATAGAAAGAGATAGACAATATATGCGTTAGAAAACCTAACGGTCTAGGTAACAAGTTAGTGTTTTTAAAATTTTAAAACCTTTGCAGCGAAGGAAAGTTTGAGATACCTTTCTATACCTACACATGCCAGTCGTTTTGTTGACATGTTTTAGAAATCCTGTTTTGGAAAATCTATTTACAATTATGTTTTTGACTGTGTTATTGACGTATGCAGACGTCCAGTAAGCCGTCGTAATATTGCCAACGCAACTTATTGTAGTGTACCTATAATATGCGGTTAAAATCGTCCTTTCTGAAATATTCAGCTACAAATACGAACCTGACGGTGCTATTGACGTATGGAGACGTCTAGTAACCATTAATAATTATTAACATCACTTTTTGTGGTGTATAATAAGTTTTTGAAATCTTTAACTTACTGACGTGTGAGACGTCTACTGAGCTATTAATAATATTAACCATACGCTTTATTGTGGCTTACTTACTTATAATCAGTTCGTGAAATCTCCTTTTTAAAACATCTACAACTATGATCTTGATAATGCACAGACGTCTTGTAAACTATTAATAACATTAACCACACGCTTTATTGTGGTTTACCTATAACATATTTATAAAATTTTCATAGAGATGTCCAGTATAGCAGGTTCATCTTATTACAAATATTTAATTCCAAAATGCCTTTAATGCCCATAAAATACTTAAGTTGTATTTTGATTTAAATCTATGCGACTAATAAGATTCTACTTGTTAATTAATTGTCTAATAAATTATTAAAGTAAGAATTATTTTTTTATTAATTGGTCTATGCAGGCTGAAAAAAATAATCACTAGCAATCTGCAACTGTTTCGCGTGGTTCTCATTGTAAATGAAGTCTACCGTTTGTTTTTAACTTTATTACTTTCCGTTTATTCGCGCATACGACCCTTATTACAAATTATCGAGGCGACAGGAGATCACCTCTGAGTATTCACGAGCATAACTTTTGAGCTTATTTACTTGGAACAAGAATCTGTTGTAGTAGATTGACTATAGCAGATCTACATAACATAACAAATTATCTGCGTCTTAAATTTTAATTTACGAGCGTTTTTGGTGTACAGAGACGTTCAGTGAACTATTTATAATATTAACAACGCAGTTTACCGTGGTGTATCTACGAGTAAACTAATTATTATTATTAAAAGAGCTGTTGGCGCGTGGAGCGTTACAATAAGCCAAAAATAAAAGATGCTACAATAAGCCACTATATCCTATCCTGAAAGAATAATGGTCCCCTGTGTACGACGGCGAACAGGACCGCCTATGGCACAGCATCAACCTATCCGTTTATTCCTAGGGCCCTTGCCTACGTGGCAACATCGACCTTTCCTTTACCTATCCTTCCTGAACCCTTTATCCTTCCTAAATCCTTCATCCTTTCTATCCTTACTCATAAATATACCACGTTATTACTGTACACCAACCAACGGTTACTATTCACGATGTAGGTGTTTGGCAGCAACAGCCAATATAGTTATAGACTTCTACCCTGAGCTACAGGTAGGAGGTAAAGTTCCAAGATCTTTTAACATTTTACTGTAACATTATAGAAACAACTTTCTCTAAATGTGTTGTGTAACACCTTTATTATGTTCGATTATAATGTAACGCTCTTGTCATCGTATAGATGCGTTAAAATTAGGAAATATCAACACTTTACTGTCGAATCACAAAGATAGGGAACACACGAGGACGCGTGCCTTTGCAGAATGGCCGTGTGACAGTTACGAAAAAGAAAAACAAAGTAAAGAAAGGAAAAGAAAAGAAAGAAAAAGAAAAGAAAGAAAAAAGGAAAGAAAGAAAAAGAAAAGAAAGAAAAAAAAAAATTTTTTTAATGCATTTGCCAACGTAGCTAAAAATCTTTTTCTAAGTAGTTTACGATTAATTAGCTAAATTCTAAATAATTCGTTATCAAATTACAGCCGAGTGGTTGTCTTTATGAAAATACAATTTTAATGTGTAGTGGATTTGATGATTAGAAACCATCTATTGAATGCTACAATCGTATTGGCTCGATAAGTGGGTTAGTAAACCCGCTACAACTTATTGTTCGTTAGCAAAAATACGAAAAGCCTACGAACTAGAGCAGTCAGTATTATACGGGTCGTATCCTCTAAAGTGTAATTGCTGAGTGTATTTGTGAGAAAGTGCAAAGTAACGATAATGCGGAATTATTGTAACTGACCGAGTGTGAATGTTGAATTATTGTCGGAATTGTTGTAACTGACCGAGTGTATGGAAAAATCATAGTTGTGTATTTCTTTATTTTGCGACTTTGTACTGGGTCAGAATTAGCCGAGCGGAAAAACTTAGTTCTATTGCAGATTTACACACGAGGACGTGTGTATTCGCAGAATGGCCGTGTCGTAGGAGACTTGATTAAAATAGTTTACTTATGGATTTTTAGTTTTAACTTAGGATCCAAGATTGTGATGTGTGTCCTTAAATGGTGTGAATGGTGAGTAATTCGTTTATTTACTGTAGTTGGTGAGACTGAATGGTGACCCGTTGAAATTTCATAAAAGGATCCTTCCAAACCAGCTACACGTGTCGTAAGCCACGGATCAATCTCATCGTAGTTAATAGAATGTTGTAGTTAACGTAGTTAGCTTATTCAGTATTACAGGGTGTTTGGATTGGAGACTACCCTGGCAATAATTACAGGTGATGTCTACGATACCTTTTCTCCGATATATATAATATTTACAGTAAATTATGCGAGAAAATATATTTAATTATTAAGTTTATGTCAGAATAATATTCTCTTTAAACGTAACTATGGATACATATTACATAGTATCATAGACTAAAATATACAAAGAGGTGATATATACTCTTTACATTATTGTATAATTTAGTTTGGTTTCTAAATTCCATGCTTACGAAGTTGCGGCTGGTTATAAGTATATATTCAATATTGTGTAGATTTATTCACCCTAAGGCTAGGTGCTGTCGGAGCCAAGTAAGAGATAATAGCAAGTGGAATACATCTGACAGAGACAGAATTCTCGAAATACAGTGTACCTAGTCAGCGCAACATGGTAGACCATATACCCTCCCTTCCGTCCCATGGGAAGTTAATTGGTTGGAGAAAGCAAAAAAAAAATTAATAATAACAACGTAATTTTTCAATTTTTTATTAAAAATATATACAGTTTGCAAACATACTTTCCACATTATTATTGCGACTTCACATTTGTGTTATTGCTTTCAATTCAATCGCGAAAACAAGCGGCGATTGTGCTTAAAATATTTATAATATTAAATCTATTTTATTAAACTACAAGAGGTGTATTCGTTTGTTCAATTCGACTCTTCCTTTGGAGAGTTGTAGTAGAAAAATGAAAAGAAATAATGAGGTGTAAAAATCATTTACAGCGCAGAATATGGATGCCTTTCTAAGTAAGAAACATTTATGACGCTAACAGGATAAAAGTTAGTACAAACTTAAAATGTCTACAGACATAGCTATACTTTCTGGTATAGGTATATTGCTTAAAGAGAGGCAGATAACGTATTAGTTATAATATCAAATTCTGCTAAACACAATCTTCAATAAAGTACAATAGTACGGCCAAAGAAACTAGAAAATTGATATAATTATACTTTCTGAGGTTTAAGACATTTTTTAGAAATTAATTCTGTAGAATTTTATACAATAAGGAGCCTGGCTAAATCTTACTTCATGGTCTAATAAGGTATAGAAATTCTAATTCAAGTGACAAAGTAGTTTTCTCAAATTATAAACATCACTTTTACAAGCAATAAAACAACAATGCCAATTAGAAAGAGAAGGTCTCTTTTATTAGTATAGGGTTGATTTCAACATGTATGGCATGTATCAGAGACACACATAGAAGGTATTTTACACACACAGACGTTTATGTGGCGACAAGCCAGGTTAGTTACGTAGCTATTGACATAGTAACTGTTAAATCTGTGCTACTGACCAATTATATGACTAACGATGGAACACAAACGTAATTTATTGCAGTAGCGGTCACATCCTTTGAATACATAAAAGTCTCTTCTTAGTTTGCCGTACTATTGTCATTCACACACTTAGAACTCTTAGAAGTAGTATAGAAGAACTTAATTCGAAATTTTCTTTAACTTTTACTACCAGTAAAAACCAAACTACGTATAAATATTTATTTACAGACTTATCGTTATAATTTTATCAAAGCTACAGTGGCAGTACTTTAAAAGTGACTTTATTATAAAATTATCATTAATCGACTATAATTGCCACCGTGCTAAAGGCATCTAAATCACAATTCACTAAATCCATGGTATAATAAAACTAGATATGCGAAATTCATGACATAGCAGATTTATGTCAACCGATTCACCAATGAGACACTTACTATTGTGACTGAACAGTTCAGTTATTGGTGAGTTTAATGACCTTAATCAGCTAGGTCATGAATTAGGCATACCTGTCTTATTATACTATGACTAAATCAGGCTAAGCCTTACAAGAATGAGAAAGAGATATGCAAAAAGTCACAACATAGTTAAACTCTATGAAAGATAGAACAATTTTAAACATAACATTGAGATAAATAGGTTCGGTATATTTAAATTCCAGCTCTATTTTCTTAAACCAATACGTGCATTCAATATTTATTCTGCTTGTTCCTTCTCGTTCAAGATTTCAACCAGTTAATATTAAGGATTTTATAAAAAAAAAAAAAAATTTTAGTGGAAAAAGTGATCACCACAGGCAGGACTTAAACCCTCGACCTCGAAATACTGTCCCGTCACAGTTACAACTAAGCTATTGCGGCCGTGCATATGGTTACCAATTTCTCCACTCTAGGTGGTAAGTCAATTGCGAAATTTCTATAGAAATAATTAATTCATATAGAGTCTATTGGACTTGCTTCGTAAAGAAAATGAATATGACCTAAGTAGATCAGTACACTATACGGTACATTGAATGGCAAAAATATGCATAGGCGTGGCCTAGAAATTTTCGGAGATCAAATGCCTCCGAAAACCCGAAAATTGCATGATGCAAGATTTGACATAATTTCGACCAAATTAGCACTTTTTTGTTTCATTTAACAAAGAACTGGAAAGCCTCCCCAAAACTAAATCTTGAACGCACATAAAAAAAATATCTACCACAAATAATAACTTGATGAAAACGATGTGTAAGAAGTCGTAGTAAAGATGAGTAATAAGATATTAATTGATTGCAGTCCTATAATATAAATTGTGCCGTGCAAGGAACGGATTAAATATATTCTTATTGAGCAATTTACTACACGCAACATTGATTTGAAAATTATATAAACATGATTTATAAGATAAATAAATAAATATTCAGTACATTTCACACAACGTCCTCTGGTCCCAAAGTAAGCTATATTTCTATGCTTGCATTATGGGTACCAGATACGGATAGACTACATAAACTACTTTTCTTTTGTAAATACATACTTATAATACATAGAAAACACCCAGACGCAGTACAATCATTTGTATGACATTTATGGATATTACACAAATAATTGTCCCAAGCGGGAATCGAACCCGCGACCTCGTGATCGGCAGTCCATTACGTAAACCACTCCACCACGAAGCCCGTCCATAGGAGGTAAATTATGGAAGATATTGTAGATTATAGTCACATTATCGCTAGCCTGACTACACATGTAACGATAGACTTTTGCAACCGATTTGCACTGATTTACAGTTTGTGTGTTTGACAAATCGTGTTTATGAAGGCGTTATTCTACACGCCTTTAGAAGAGAAACTTTCGAGTTCTTTGCGCAGCTTAATCACTAATAAATAGCGCTACATGTGCAGTAAGCATTATATACCTATTTATCGGAGCTGTTTGTTTTAATCTAGCGTGGTCTCTGTACTTTTTTCGACATCTTACTTATAAAAGCTAAACCTATTACCAAAGAAAAAAACATGGATGTTTTAAAAAAAAAATTTTTGCATATTTTCTTCAAACTATCGGATCTGACGTATCGTCTATTGGTCTATTAGACCACATCTACAATTTTTCTAATGTACTTAGCTACTATAGGTAAGTACCGTCACTACTTAGTTCTAGAATGGAAATTTTGATATAAAGAGTTTGTAAGTAGAAATCTTAGAAGTCGAAAATCTATTCCAGTCAAAGGTTATCAATCTAAAACCATTGCGATTAGATCACAATGATTTTTTTTAAGAAATCTTATATGTATACTATATAACCACGTTTTACTGTCCTTCATATATATAATATAGATCTAAAGAGACAAGAATAATATACCTGTTTTTGACCAAAGAAGAATAAAGGTCAGCGCACACAAGCCGCGTGTGCATAATGTTGGACCGAGTCTGACGTGACGTGAGTGTTGTATCAGGAAGGTATACTGAATTTATTCAAAGCATCGCGTTGCAACACAGCGCATCAGAGACATGAATGAATTTGGTTACCTGTCTGATGCAACGCGTCACATCGCGTCAGACAAATGTGAATACGGTTTTACGAGTTTAGGTTTAGAGTGTCCTACACTTTAAGTGACGTCACACATGCATCGAGCATAATCCGACTATCCTAAAACTTCTACACTACGCATGCATGCCCACGTGTATATGCATATACATAATACAAGTGTATACACACGTATTCGGTCGGCGTTGACCTCAGGACCATTTTTGGACCACTTTAAATAACATTTACTGGCGACAATTCTATTGCTACTAAACTAGACTTAACCACAACTAATTAATAGCTGGTGTATCTTGGTTTGAATTCGTTCACATTTCTTTAAACAGTTGTTTTGTATTAGGTACATTGTTTAATAAAAAAAGTTGTGTTTCTGTATTGTGTTATTGACACTACTAACACTATTCACCGTTTAGTATACTACTAGGTTAAAGATGAGCCAACAGAATTGGCGCCATTAAGTCCCACAGTTATTGTTATGTACCAAACGATTAATTTATCATATTTTGTCTGCGCACGGGCATCTCTAACTATTGATAACGTCACTATCGATGACGTCAAGAACTGACCGGTGCATTTGTCCTGGTGGCTCGTTTCCGCGCGCGCGACACGGTTACCGAGCGCGCGTTGTCAGTCGCAAAACACATCTTGTTTGCACATTACGTCGCGATTTGAAAGAGATTTGAAGCGTTTTTCTTGCAACTGTTTCGCGAGTTAAAATTGTCACTAGAATTAATTGTTGATAAAACTAATTATCCTTGTTGTGTGAATCGATAATTACAATTGAAACAAAACCTTGAAATGTCACCGCGAAATGTAATGTTCGCCATTTTTGTATGACATAAATGTGTTATAAAAACTAGTGAATTTTGTGTCTCCATACTTAATACGATTTGTGTGTCTATATTTAATGCTATTTAATGTAAATTGAACTATTTTGAAATTGAACTATAATTGTGATAGTGTAATTGTATTGGGACGATTGATGTCATCAGGAGCCCGTGGTCTACCCGTGTTGTGTTGTTGAATAAGCTAGGTAAGCTTGATTATTTATTTTAATATTGGCCAATATTTTAATCGATAGTTATGCAATAGCTAGGGTGACACGGTGAAGACATTGTTGAAGAACAAAACAGGGTAAGTTTGTACTATTATAAATTTGTTAACGCTGTGAAACACAGATTTTAAGTTCGTTCGTGTTGGCCTGAAGAATTAATACGCTTCCACAAACTAACACACAAAAATCCCAGGTTGAACGTAACATATTTTTGGTACCCAGAGCGTGGTTTAAACTCCGTTTCTCGAATGTTCCATGTTGAACAAACTATACCCTCATTATTTGTGAAAATTGATTTAATTAATTTAATTAATTTAATTTGATTAATTTGGTTGTTTGTTTGTTTAATCTAAATTGTTGGTATAGTTTTGAATAATTAATTTGAGCACTTGAATTGGCAATTAGATTTTAAAGGATTTGATAATTATTTGTGCTATTGCTAATCGTATTTGTTGTTGCTCAGGTTATTATTTAATATAAATTATTATTTAATTATTGTCTAATATTGAACAACGTTATAGTTAAATTGTGGCGTTGTGCGTTTGTATAATACAACATTTATTTTATACGTTTGTTTGTTTTGTTGGTTACCTTAAAATAAATAATTTAAGTCTTAAATTAATTGCACATTGGCAAGGAATTGTTTGTTTGTTTGATTTAAAATATTTAAGATTTGATATTTGTTTAGAGTAATAGCGGCTTGTCTCATTGAAAGATATTTTGTTTTTCGTTATTGTAATATTGTTTGTTTGTGAAAGATATTTGTTTTTTTTTATTGTTATTATAAGATTGTTTGTTTCGTGCCGTTTGTGCTTTGAAGATGTCTGCCGCCGCGTATAATGTTGTCCGCGAGACATATTCCGGGATTGCGACTCATTTGAGATGGTTCACGTCAGCTGCCGCCTTGGTGAAAAGGGAGAACCGAATCGAGGCATTGTTGGACAGGCATGAGAAATGCCCTACACGACTTCAGGAGGTGGAGGCGCTTTACCGGCGCTTCATCTTGCATCTGGATGATGTGCCCCTGGAGTCATTCCCCCAGGAGCGACGGGACCAAGTCCACGAGGACTACGTCCAAATTATGGACCTTGCCGACGACATCGCCCAGCGCGCGCGGGAGATTTTAGCCTCGCGCGCCGGAGTACCGGCTCACCGGGCCCCCTTGAAGACTCCCGTGGGCCTTTTGACTAGGTTACCCAACTTGGATCTTCCACGTTTTGATGGTCGACTAGACATGTGGATGGGATTCATTGGTTTGTTTGAGAGCCTTGTGGACTCGAGGGACGATTTGGGTCCGTCTCAAAAACTGGCCTATTTACTCTCCGTGCTTGATGGAGAGGCGAGGGGCTTAGTACAGCACCTCCCAATATGTGACGGGAGCTATGGGATCGCGCGGGCGTTGCTCACCAAGCGCTATCACAACCAGCGCTGTCTGGCAGATACCCACGTTGACCAGATCTTGAACCTTTCCGTCGTGAGCAATGCTGCCCAGTTGAGGACCGAGCTGCTGAACCCCCTCCTAATAGCCACCAATTCGCTCAACCGCTTAGGACTGCCGGTTGCCAAGTGGTCTTACCTACTGGTGCGTATCGTACTCAAGCGATTGCCGGTGTCTTTGAGGGCACGTTTTGAACAAGGGCACACTAGGGATGAGGCATCTGCTCTCCCTACCTTTGACCAGCTCCTGACGTTCCTGGAGGACGAGTGTCGCATGGGTGACGTCATGGTCGCCGACACGCCGGTGGAAGCATCACGTCCCAGACCCACCAACCAACGGCGCAATGCCCAACCTGCACCAAGAGGAGGTACGGCCGCCCGCTTCGCTGTCGCTCAAGCTGCGCCACCGGACTGCCGGTTTTGCAAGTCGCAGGGACACCAAACGGTGCGGTGCCCAGACTTCGCGGTCCTGCACGTGGCCGCTCGTAGGCGGATTGCCCAGGCCCGCGGCTGGTGTTTCTCTTGCCTAGGGGACCATTACCAGCGCGCCTGCCCCGACACTCACCCGTGTCCTATTTGCGGAGGGCACCATTTGAAAATCCTGTGCGCCAACGCGAATGGCCGTCGCGACCACGCGGGGTCGCCTTCGGGCGGGTATGCCAGTGGACACCGGGACCAGTCCCGCAACTTGGAGTCCGGCTCATCACCCCCACGCCGCGCAGACTGTGCTGCCATCGATCGCCGAGTTGGTTCGGCGCGCAGCCCCACGGGCGGGTATGAAAGCGGGCCCCGGGTTCAATCCCGCACCTTTGTGTCCCGCTCGCCCTCCCCGCTTCCACGTGATCAAGCGAGATCACCTCCGGTAGTGTACCACGATTACCGTGACGCACGTCCTGTACCACTACCGTCCCCCCCTCTGGCGGAACGTCCCCGTTTGGAGACGCGCAACCCTCGGTACGGACGCTCCAGGCGCTACGAACCGCCGTCTATGGCTCGTGGCAGTCGTCACCGAGAGGAGGCCGAGTTTAGGCACTACCCGCACTTTGATTTGCCGTCTCGGGACAACGGCGCTCAGTCGCCGCCACGCCAACATTAGGATGTTGGCGTCTGCCCCCGCTATGCACCGCCCCCTTTTGAGACCGTCCTCTTGCCTACGGCCCATGTCAGGGTCTGGGGACGGACGGGCGCCTCGGTTGTAGTCCGAGCGATATTGGACACAGGCTCACAGGGGTGCATAGCCTCGTCTTGGTTGGTAGGGCAGACTGGCCAGACTATTGAAAAATATTCAGATGTAATAAGGGGTGTCGGGAACGCCCCCGTGGCCACGGTAGAGGGCCGCGTTTGGTTTGAGTTCTCCCCCTCAAATTCTCCACGTCCGACGTTGGAATCGTCGGCCATTGTGATGGAGAATATCTTGGGCAATCACCCGCAAGTTCGTTTGTCTGCGGATGCGGTAAAATTGACCGCGGATTTGAATTTGGCTGACCCTAAATTTGACCTGCCTGGCACGGTCGATTTGTTGCTTGGTGCCGATGTTTTGGGTAAAATATTACTCGGCAAGGATCGTGTTTTGCAGCCAGGTGGCTTGGTAGCCCTCCGGACCATATTTGGGTTCGCACTGATGGGGCCTGTATTGAGGACTCCCCCCCCTGCCGAACTTGGAACGGCCTTGATGGTGGGGTCCGCCCTTTCTGACGCCGTGCAGAGATTCTGGGAAGTGGAGGAGCCACCACAAGCTCCCCGCTCTGATCCGGAGCATGAAGAGTGTGAGCAGTTCTACAAGACCAACACCAGTTATCTCCGTTCTGGCCGGATCATGACAAGATTGCCATTTCTCGCCGTACGTCCGCCACTTGGCGTCTCGCGGCCTATTGCAGAGAAGCGTTTGTTGGCGATGGAACGCCGTATGAGCAGGGACCCACTACTCAAGGAGAAGTATATTGACTTCATGCGGGAGTATGAGGATTTGGGACACATGTCTGTGTCAAAATTGGATTGGCGTTCGACGGAGCACTTCTTTCTTCCGCATCATGCTGTAATAAAACCATCCAGTGGTAAGCTACGCACAGTATTTGATGGTTCTGCGCAGACTACTTCAGGAGTGTCATTGAACCAGTGTCTGCATCCTGGTCCCAAATTGCTGAAGGACCTTTGTGACGTCATCACGCGGTTTCGACGTCATCAATTTGTTTTTGTGGCTGACATCAAGATGATGTTCAGGCAAACGGTAATTCACCCGGATGATCGCCGATACCAGCTGATATTGTGGCGAGAAAACCAGCAAGATCCCATGCTTGTCTACGAGCTCAACACGAACACCTACGGGCTGCGGTCTAGTCCCTTTTTGGCTATACGTTCGCTTTGGGAGCTCGCGGATCGAGAGCGTATGTCGTTTCCTCGCGCAGCCGCCATTTTGAAGGAGGACCTATATGTTGACGATGTGTGCACTGGCGCGGCCACGGAGAGAGAGGCCCTGCTCTTGCGTGACGAGTTGATTGGCATTCTAGCCTCCGCAGGATATGAGTTGCGTAAATGGATCTCCAACTTACCTGCGCTCTTGGACGGGCTACCGGATGACCACCAGCAGGATCCTCACCTATTTGAGAACCGTGACAACCCTACCATGATGTCAGTGCTTGGAATCCAGTACAGACCAGTCCAGGACATCTTTACATTTAATGTCAATTTGGATTCGCATCACACTTGGACGAAACGACTGGTTCTGTCGACTGTCGCGAGAACCTTTGATCCCAATGGCTGGATATGCCCGGTCATATTCTGGGCCAAATGCTTCCTTCAGAAACTTTGGACTGCAGGTCTTGGATGGGACGAGCCACTTCGCGAAGCTGTTTTGAAGGACTGGCTCCTATTTGCTTCCTCATTGCCTGCCATCAATAGGATATCGTTACCCCGTGCTCTGCTTCCGCCAGGGAAGCACACCGCGTCCCTTCATGGTTTCTCGGACGCTTCGGAACGTGGGTACGCAGCAGCTGTATACTTGCGCACCGTGACCACAGATGGTCAGGTGAAAGTGTTGTTGGTCATGGCGAAGAGCAAGGTCGCGCCTCTTCGAACTGCCTTGACAATCCCTAAGTTAGAGTTGTCAGGGGCGGCCCTTCTTGTTCGCCTTTTGAATCACGTCATGTCCACCTTGTGCACGTCAATTGACATTTCCACGATATATGCATGGACTGACAGTCAAATTGTGCTATGTTGGCTGAAGACGTCAGTTCACACCTTAGAGGTGTTTGTAGCAAATCGTGTCTCTCAGATACAGAAATCGGAGACCCCGTTGGTTTGGAGGCATGTGCCTGGCGAGGTCAACCCTGCTGATTGTGCGTCACGGGGATGTATGGCCCCCCTTTTAGTTGAGCACTCTCTGTGGTGGGGACCTGAGTGGTTGACCAGATCAGAATCTAATTGGCCGCGAACTCCGGCCTTAGACATTGTCGCACTGCCTGGGTTGCGAACGCTTGCGCTCGAACGGCAGGACCGTCCGTTCGACCCAGATTTCTTACTTAATCGTTACAGTTCATTGGACAAATTGTTGAGTGTCACCGCTTGGATCAAGCGCTTCATGAGAAATTGTAGACATCCACAGAACAAATGTTTGAAGGCCTTCTTATTGCCACAAGAGCTCCAAGATGCTCTTCTTCACTGGGTTCGTTCTGTGCAAGAGGCACATTTTGAAGACGAGATTGACATCTTGAGGAAAGGCAAATCCAAACTGTCTGGAGCCATTTGTAAGCTGAACCCCTTTTTGGATAGTGAGGGTCTTTTGCGTGTCGGAGGGCGTCTTAGGAACGCAAACCTCCCTTATGGATCTCGTCACCCCCTCTTATTGCCCAAGAGTGGCCACTTGGTGAACCTGTTGGTGACTGATCGTCACATCAAGAACTCCCACGCCGGCTGTAATGCCTTATTGGCCATTTTGCAACGGGAATTTTGGATTTTATCGGCCCGCCGGACGATCCGTAGTGTGGTCTTTCGTTGTATGCCTTGCTATAGGCTCAAGGCCCCTACCATGCAGCCTATCATGGGCGACCTTCCTTCGGATCGGGTCACTGAGATAAGGCCCTTTGCTGGAGTTGGTACGGACTTTGCAGGCCCCTTTTTTGTTAAAACCTCGACCCTCAGGAACAGTAAAACTGTCAAGGCTTATTTGTGCGTCTTTGTCTGTCTGTCCACCAAGGCGGTACATTTGGAACTCGTCTCAGCCCTCTCGACAGAGGCATTTGTTGCGACGTTAGATAGATTCGTGTCACGACGAGGACTACCGTCCTTGATTCGGTCGGATTGCGGTACCAACTTCAAAGGCACAAACAACTATTTAAAAGCGATGTATGATTTTTTGTCGGCTAACGAGACTGAAATTGCGTCTAGACTAGCTACACGTAGAATAACTTGGAGGTTCAGTCCCGTGTCATGTCCCCACTGGGGAGGAATATTTGAAAGCGTAGTAAAGGTTGCTAAGACACATTTGCGACGGGTAATTGGCGAGTCTGTATTGACCTTTGAAGAGCTCGCAACTGTGTTTTGCAAAATCGAGGCCGTTTTGAATTCACGCCCGTTGTGCCCGATCTCTTCAGATCCTAACGACTTGGAAGCCCTCACGCCGGGCCATTTTTTGATTGGGCAGCCACTGAACGCCCTGCCGGAATATCCCTTTGTTGATGTGAGACCTAATCGTCTCTCGCGGTTTGAATTGGTCCAACAACTCACTCAGAGCTTTTGGAAACGTTGGAATTTAGAATATTTGCACATTCTCCAGCAGCGCGTTAAGTGGACTGACAAGACTGATCCACCTCATGTTGGTGACCTCGTTCTGGTTAAGGACGCTAACTCACCGCCACTGTGTTGGCGCAGGGGGCGCATTCTCAACCTCGTCTTTGGAGCAGATGGAGTGCCCCGTTTTGCTGAGGTCCGGGTGGACGGTTCAATTTTGAAGAGAGCTGTATCAACCTTGTCGCGACTGCCAGTGAATTAGCGGCCAGGTAGTCCTGGCCGAGGCGGGTAGATGTTATGTACCAAACGATTAATTTATCATATTTTGTCTGCGCACGGGCATCTCTAACTATTGATAACGTCACTATCGATGACGTCAAGAACTGACCGGTGCATTTGTCCTGGTGGCTCGTTTCCGCGCGCGCGACACGGTTACCGAGCGCGCGTTGTCAGTCGCAAAACACATCTTGTTTGCACATTACGTCGCGATTTGAAAGAGATTTGAAGCGTTTTTCTTGCAACTGTTTCGCGAGTTAAAATTGTCACTAGAATTAATTGTTGATAAAACTAATTATCCTTGTTGTGTGAATCGATAATTACAATTGAAACAAAACCTTGAAATGTCACCGCGAAATGTAATGTTCGCCATTTTTGTATGACATAAATGTGTTATAAAAACTAGTGAATTTTGTGTCTCCATACTTAATACGATTTGTGTGTCTATATTTAATGCTATTTAATGTAAATTGAACTATTTTGAAATTGAACTATAATTGTGATAGTGTAATTGTATTGGGACGATTGATGTCATCAGGAGCCCGTGGTCTACCCGTGTTGTGTTGTTGAATAAGCTAGGTAAGCTTGATTATTTATTTTAATATTGGCCAATATTTTAATCGATAGTTATGCAATAGCTAGGGTGACACGGTGAAGACATTGTTGAAGAACAAAACAGGGTAAGTTTGTACTATTATAAATTTGTTAACGCTGTGAAACACAGATTTTAAGTTCGTTCGTGTTGGCCTGAAGAATTAATACGCTTCCACAAACTAACACACAAAAATCCCAGGTTGAACGTAACAGTTATTATTAAAAAAAAACAGTTTTGTGTTCTAGAATTATCTACTTAAATGAATTAGAGTTTATGCATTTATTATTATTATTATTAAATACAATTTTAAGGCAACTTAATTTTGCAATATGCCCGAAGCATTTCCTTAAAAAAATTCGTAGTGCTCTTTAAGATAATTATACTAATCACTTACTAGTAAATTTCGTTAGAACATACTTCATAAAATCACACATTAGCTCAGAAAACGCTCTGAGAATCTGACCTATTGCTCGCCTAAAATGACAACGACCTAACTCAAAACAATAAACGCGTAATAAATAACTTCCTCATTAACTAAACGCGATTGCGATACACAAGTACTTACGTTGCGTTAAATCCATTTTTTTACATTTTGAGTTAAGTCATTATCATTTTAAGCCTCGCTATAAATACAGGAAAACACAAGAATGCATTATGTATTTATATCATAATTAATATTAAATTACAATAAAGTACATATCACGATTGACATCACAAAGGCAATCACATCAATTTTATAACAATCAATTTATCACCACCATCATCATATTATATATCATTCAATTCGTGCTATCTTCATTATCTATTCTATTCTATGCTTAGAGTATTGAACCAACTGGAGCTGATTAACATGTCACGTTTGACTACAGAAAAAAGAGGTTCGCAATTCGTCTGTATGTTTTTTTTTGTTTTTTACCTCACATCTTTTAACTGGGCGAAGCGATTTTAATAATTATTTTTGTATTTGAATGCTGGTGGTTCCCGTGTATTCTCATTAGCACCAGGTCAGGATCTGATGGATATCTCCTAAGAAATCGAGGAAAGACCTCAAATTTCAAAGGCACATGAAGTCAGATTAACTTTTTTTAAAAATACCCATATAAGTTCGTCAAATATACTGCCACATTGCCGGGGTGCCGAGACAACGCACACAAACTCTATAACGTAATTTCATTAGGCGCTGCGCAACACCCGCTCAAAATCGCCTCACGATCACTAAGAGACGACAGTATTCACAGCGAGTATGAATATTGCACCTTTTTTCAGCGGAACTGCTGCTGAAACAAGGTGCAATGTTCATACTCTTGACTAGGCCAACTCCTATTGGAATAATGCTCTAAGATTCTATGTAACCTTCCCCTTTCTACAAATACCTGTCATTGCTTTCTTAAACAAAGCATAATACAATGCTCCCTTAATTCTTGCCGTAATAATTACAATTGTCATTGAGCTCATGCGACGCACAAATATTTGTTCAGCGGACATTATAAGTACAGCCATTTATTTAACATTTTACAAAATACAACACTGTCCAAGTAAGAATTTATTAATTTAAGTAGGATTTATACTTTCATTTAAATAATTTTCTTCGAAAGCTTAATTTTTAAGTTTGTTTTCAATAACTTACGGCAAAAACTTCGATCTGTCAAAATTAGAAAGAAAGAAAGAAATTTATTTTAATGTTTTTTTTTAATTTTGACAGATCGAAGTTATTGCCGTGCACGTTCTTATTTGGCTAGCATCGTATATTCTATAAATACAGCTTATATATTTTGTGCGTCTGTATATACTTTTACAAATATTATCAGACGCCCTTTTATTACTTCTTTGAGGCGTCATTTTGCAGCCAAGAAGCATGACTATACAAGTGCAATATGTCTAAAGGACGAGAATGTCAGTGGTTACCGTTGTACTGATAATATTGGCCGGATGTTGGACGTCGCATTGTTGCCTGCTACGAACACCGCTGTACTACACGAGATCTGAAATATAAATAAAGATAATTTATACATAATACTAGCTGTCCCGGCAAACGTTGTTTTATGGCCAAACAAACTACAAAAAAAAAGGTTTGAAAAATAGATGTTGGCCGATTCTCAGACCTACTGAATACGCATGTAAAATTTCATAAAAATCGGTCAAGCCGTTTCGGAGGAGTACGGTAACTAACACTGTGACACGTGAATTTTATATATTAGATTAGAAAGAAGATTATAAAGCTGAAGAGTTTGTTTGTTTGTTTAAACACGCTAATCTCAAGAACCACTGGACCGATTTGAAAAATTCTTTCAGTATTGGATAGTACATATATTGAGCAAGGCTATAGACTATATAACATCACGCTGAGACCAATAAGAGCGAAGCAGAAGTGAAAAATGTTGCAAATACAGGGAAAATGTTCTAAATTCCACGCGTACGGAATCGCGGGCAACTGCTAGTAAATAAATAAAATATAGTTTATTGCTCAGAATACAAAAATAATGTGCTTAGTTGAAAAACTAAACAATCCGATTGAAAATGCTGAATATTTCTTTATATTATTGCATTGTCAGGGGTCCTTAAAATGTTTGCAAATCCGACCAATGCAAGTAGGTAAAAATCACTTTGAAAGATTCCGTTACATAGATAAATTTATACGTAGGTACCAAAGTAATATAAGCGTGTTATGTAATAAATAATATAAATATTCACGTCACACATCGTCTTCTGGTCGTAAGCTAAGCTCATATGCCTGTGTTATGGGTACCAGAATACGGATATACAATATAAACTGTTTTTTTGTAAATACATACTGATAATGCATAGAAAACTCCAGACGCAGTGTACTACGTCTGGGTGTTGTTGTTTACAAACATTCGTATGACAATTATAAATATCACAGAAATGATAATTTACAAAAACTGTGATTTTCAGCTTTTTAACTATCACCGTTCCAAAGCCTGGCAGCAGACGGACGGACGAAAGTCTATGCAATAAAGTCCCGATTTCCTTTTGGTACGGAACCCCAAAAAGCAAATTATTGTTTAAATTGCGCCTGTCCAAGTATTTTTATATATATACATAAATGTTAACGTTTATATTCACTATAACAAGTCGTTATACACAGAACATGAATACAAATTAGATATTCAGTCAAATGTTCCCAACGGACGTCAGCAGGACGTAAAATTTTATGATGTTTCGCAGCCCTACGTTCATTTAATATGAAAACCTGAGTCTCTGTTCATTCGTTATATACCGGTATATATCGGATTATATAACATCCACTTATATTTCAAATGTTTTTTAAGCCATTAAAGTTTCTAATATGCTACAGTGTAATGTTAATATGAAAATGTCGAGTTATCCATATAAACTAACTTGGTGATGATACAATCATCTTTATGTATTTATGATTCCGTCTCAACTAAAAATAAATAAATAAATATTCATGGACATTTCACACAACGTCCTCTGGTCCCAAGCTAAGCTTAGGTATATGCTTGTGTTATGGGTACCAGAATACGGATAGAATACATATACTACTTTTTTGTAAATATATACTTATAATACATAGAAACACCCAGACGCAGTACTTTTGAATATAGAATTGGCCTAAATGAAAAAATAAAATAACAATAAATTTATTATAGTGGAAAAAGTGATCACCGCTAGCGGGACTTGTACCCACGACCTCGGAAGACGTTCCGTCGCTCTGCCATCTGAGCTATTGCGGCTGTGAGAACAACAATGTTACTCGATTGAGTATACATCGCATTTGATGTACAATCAATAACATTGTGATGAAGAAATTCGCTACCGTTAGCACAGCCGCAATGCCTCAGAAAGCAGAGCGACACAATGGTATGCCGAGGTCGTAGGTTCAAATCCCGGTTGCGATGATCACTTTTTCCACTACAATTTAATTTATTAAGTAAAAGCAAAGCAAATCAATTGCAAAATCAATAAATCACTTTAAAATAACAACTCTTCAAGCCGTTTATTCAAAAGTTTCAATAAAAGTTCTGCTATTGTTAAATAATATTGCGAACAAAAGAAAACTATGAGTTTGTAACCTTGCGAGGGTGCGATGAGTAATTAATATTTCTTGAATTATGACCGGGTGTTGTCACAACGAGCTGGGGTCCCATTTCACTGTGGGTATCACCCACGCACAGCTAGCCCTAGGATAACAAAAATATGAAATCAAAATAAAAGAAATTAACAAAACAATTATAAAATACTACATGTTGCCTTCAACTACGTACTCATGATATTTAAAACCAAACCTAAACAATAAAACTACTTTTTACGGATTTAGACGCGTATATTTGTTTTAAATTTTGGTTTAAGTTTTTATGGTCAATGTAAAATTAAAATCGAATGTGGGTAAACCCTGTAATAACTGATCGTAGAAGACACATTACAGCTCAGTCTCACCCGTGACCATGGTGACTGCAAAGTCTCCGAAACGTCGGGCCAAAATTTAAAACAAATATACGCGTCTAAATCCGTAAAAAGTAGTTTTATTAAACAGATGAGTCGCGCAAGTGTTAGAAAATATTATGTCAAACCTAAACAAATTAAAAAAAGCCTACGTCTTGAACAACTTTGGGTGAAAAAACCGCATCCAAACCCTTTGCGTAGTTTTGAAAATATAAGCTCACATAGATAATAAGAAAAAGCGATACTTGAAATTGGAATTTTTTTATTTCTAATATTCGGTTTGTGCAGCCTTTGTACCTACACATTTATTGTGAAACAAAAACTAATCAAATTAAATATAAAGCAAGTTGATAATGAGCAATAGTTAAGAAAATATCTTGCGAATTTTAATACTTATGTTTATGTAGAAAACTGTAAGCCGATTTCTATATTGTGATGGAAAAGTTTGGAAATTCTGAAAATCTTATCAGTTTTTGTTTACTTGCCATATTTGATTCGCCAAACAAGAATTAACCATCGACAAACTAATCGCTAACAATTAGATATTGGTACTAAAGCAAACTTAACAAAAAAATTAAAACAACTATGGCGTATTTTGATTATTAAGCTATTTCGTTGCGTTTATTTATATTAATCAAACAATCTTTAGTCTAATATTTCCAAATTGTGTTGACAGCATCAATTTTAATTTTTTTGTTAAATTTAGTTGTGCATATAGAATTGGCACTACTATCTAATACAAATTAATCTTTTTGTGTTATAATTTCCAACTGCGTTTCATATATTGTACAGAGTAAATCTATTATAAGAGCAAGAAAAAGTAATCATTTACACAAAGGTAAATAGGTAATCAATTAAACATAGTATTTTACTCGTAAATATATATAGGGCAAAAATGTATGTAGACTGGGAAACTTACACCTGACTGACTAACTATTGATTAGTTTTTGCAACTACAGTTTTCCAATTCGAGAAAGACAGTAGGTATATTAAACCTTATAAGGCCTCTCAAGAGTTACCGCTTTGTTCTTTAAACACAAATCTGACTCTTCACACGTAAAACTACCTACCATTTTTATTTTCTACACCATTTAAAGGTTGACTGGTAGACAATACCTTAGGCATTAAGTCTGCCTATGTATAAATTGTATGTGCATGAAGTTTAAAATAAATAAATAAAAGGAATGGAGTGACATTGTATTCTTGCTTAATCGTCATAATTCGTCAGCGGAAAGGCAACATTACTGAAGCCCCATACCTAACTGAATTTTAAAGCTTTTTTTAATTCCTTTAAAATTTTATATTCAGTATACTTATTTAACATACTGAATACAAAATTTTATACGAAGCTTTTTTCCGAAAAGTAAAACATTAAAATTCATTTCCCAACAATGCAGTTTTGGCGCTTCAGTAATGTTGCCTTTCCGCTGAATATGTTAAATGTTAGGAGCACTTATTGTAAAGTACCCACGCTCGAGATCTAAGTGCAACTTGCACTGCAACGTAACCTACGCTCCGATTTCACTTAAACTTGTGGTCTTATTCATAATGTAATGACATATCGGAGGTTTAAAAGTTCGCTAAAAAGGTTCGCGAAAATTATCAAAAATTGTTATTCATAATAGTCTTTTTAACGTTTATTTCAATTTAAACGTTTATTATCTCTCCGATAAAATCTCCGTTTAAACCTCCGATAAGTCATTATGAATAAGACCGTAAGTCTATATGTAATACAGTTGATGACATTATACATGGCATGAGGTTACCCAGAATGACTTTAGAGAGTGGATCTTGAACAAAAAAAACACAAAATTTTTGTTTTTATAGAATTTTCGACTAAACACATGATATAATAAAATACTACGTACCTACGCCTGGTATTCTTGTCCTGGTGTTATTACTGTTTTAATGCTTCTTGTTAGCAGGCCTACACTGTCTATTTATCTGGACTAATATTTAAAGCGCTTATTACGATACGGTATCAAAATAGCGAACGATTTAGTTATTAAAAATGTGCACAATGAAATAGCCTAATTTTTGGGTATTACAAGTTAAAGTAGGATAGAAATATTCGGCATAGACTTATTTCACGCGAATTTCGGTCTTAAGCAAATCGACCTATTCTCGGTTCCACGCCACGTTTCTAAAGCGACCGAGAAACGGCTTTGTGCCACTACGATGGATAATACGCCATAGCCGTTTTCATTTTTTTAGTTTATTTCTGCACGTATAATTGGTACCTTGGCCTTCTTAGACGATGATATTATAACGCGGTTTCGTACCGCCATCGCCAGGGGTACGAAATAGAAGAAATTAGTAAACAAACATGAACAAATTTTCACAAAAACTTTCCTGTTGAAGAACTCTACAAAAAATTGCATCAAGATCTGTTGCGTAATTTTAAAGTTTTAGCTTTAGTGACATATAAAAATAACGATTTTTTTATAATAAGAAAAGATATTGTGTATACCTATGAGGTGCTCTATGAGGAGAGCCGGGCGGCGAGGACGCTGGTGAGAGAGCTGGAGTCGCTGGTGCTGAAGCAGCTCTCCGCCGGGAGTACTCCGTACCGCCCACAGCCATGGCCGTGCCACCGCCTATCGGGTCCGTTACTCGCGTCACGCTGAACCCTGACGCTGAACGAGACGGTCGAGATGCCGCTGGAAATCATAAAAAACCTCGTATATAATGCACGAATTTACGTCCTATTCAGTAAAAATAAAGTTTTTATAATCAGTAGAATTATTCTCTGGGCCTCTTATTATCCACTATTGGGCGTGGATCCGTGTGGTGACGGATTAAGAATACAAGTGTGAGTGACCACCGTATCTCCTTCCAAGGGTGCTGTAAAAGTCAGCTAAGTGATATTGCACACAGATAGCATCTTCTGTGAGAGACGGAAAACTCGAAAATAAACCCTGTGCCAACACGCCTGGTCAGCGCGGCACAGTAGACCATAATCCCTCCCAAAGTGGAGGAGGCCCGTGCCCAACAGTAGGACGTAAATAGGCTGCAGAAGAAGAAGAAGAAGAAGGGCGTGGATCTTCTTCACAAATTTCTATACCACGCTAAAAAGTGTGTAAGATATAGTTTTGAGTTTTTCATAAAATCATATTTTCTGGTCATATCACAAAATACTTGCTAGCCTCTTTTTCTGGGGACAGAGATTTAGCAAATAAATCCGGCCTGTAAACATGACACCACATTATTTTATAAATATAAATATGATGATATGATATGATTTAACTAGGAGATTTCGAATTTATTTCACCTATACAATGACTCTATATGTCTATAGGAAATATTCTTACAAAAGAAGACTATATATAATGGCGAATTTGTGTTACGGAAAAACATGGTCTGAGTATTTTATTCACTGTATTAAAGTCGTAATTTATTGACTGTACACATTATTCTTTATAAAGAATGTATGCTAAGATTGTATTTTACATAAGACAACTTAAGAAAAAATATGGCATAGACTAAATAACAGAATATTGGCATGCAAGCGGTTTTATAAACTGGGTCAGTTATGGACTGCTAACAATATTCTACTGAATTGCATTTTGCGAGAAAGTTTGAATGTAATCGCCAAAGTTTTGCCGAAATATGAACAATATAGACAATACCTCTGTATAGCATTGATATATATTCATAATTAGTATATAATAGTACCGATTCTATATGCACAACTAAACTTAACTAAAACATTAAAGTCGATAGTGTCAATAACACAATTCGTCAATATTAACGGAACTTTTTTATTAATAAAAATCTGCACAATGAAATAGCCAATTAACGAATACGCCATAGTTGTTTAATTTTTTTGGTTTAGTTAAGTTGACCACGTAGAAATGGTACCAATAACTTTAAATTACGTCGCGTTATCGAATCCGTTACTTGAGCGGTACAAAGGCAGTCTAAATATTTATATAATTTAATCTAAAAAGTTTGCATACTTATTAAAAAAATCATTTCAAAGTAATCCTGAAGTTTGATGCAGTTTATGAGTCCCTCAGTTTACATACATTGGCTATTTGCTATATAACTTATACTTCTATCTTAATATTTTAAAGCTGAAGAGTTTGTTTGTTTGTTGAACGCGCTAATCTCAGGAACTAATGGTCCGATTTGAATTTTTTCAGCGTTGGATATAGGTGGCTATAGGTTATATCAAATCCCGCAGCGACAAAAAGAGCGAAGTATCAGTGAAAAATGTTGCAAAAACTGGTAAATCTAATCGTCACGCGTATGGAGTCGCGGGCAACAGCTAGTATAATATATATCTAGTAATACAGATGCTCATACCACCAGTGTAGCTATAAAGTCCTGCAGGCGATGACCTCGGTCGATACCCTGATGCGGTGGACGTAGTAGATAGCGTAGACGGAGAACGTTTCAGCCCTTGACCTTCCCCGGGCCCCGAGGATATTGACGGCTTCCTTGAGCGCGGTTGTCTCTTTGACCCTGTTCTGCATACCCCTGATGTGAGAGACGCAATGATACTGCTATAGTGAGTGTGATTGTGCGGTCAATAACATCTCTAATACTAGTGCTTTTGTGATACAACTAAGCGTATTGGGGCGTGTGATACTTAAATGTGATAGCCAACCAACAACAAACGATATTCATAAATTACTTTTGTCCTATTTAAAAGCTTGCAACTTTTATTGAAAGTCTAATATATAAGTTTGTAATTGTTCAATATTTATGCTTATATCAACTATGTTTGTTCTTCTATATGTACAATAAAGAATAAATGAAATGAAATGAAGTTTTCAAAGTCTACATGAACGATCCGGGCCTTTTAGGCCTAATAGCATAGATATCGATTAATATTATGGTAATTACTTTTTTATCCAGAAGTTGATAAATGGGTTCTATTAGGTAAGTGGCGTTACGCGAGTATTTCGGTTTTTTTCCATAATTATCTGATTTCAACTGAATTTAGCACTGCATTTAAATCGTAGTTTCTAACCATGGTGAACTTGCGTATACCTAGTGCTTAAATTCTCTAAAAATCTTTAAAAAGAATTAGTAGTATTTATTATTATTTTTTAAGTTTTCGTGTAGGAAATACTGTAAGACTTTGGAATTTGGTAGGCATTATTTTCGACATTTCTTGTGCTGAACCCTCAAACGCCCCTGATTACACCCATTTAAAAAAGACAATTTAATAATTTATTTTAATTATTAAACTTGATATTTAGATACAGACCATTAAGAGGTCACGATACCAAATTATGCTCCATACAAAAATATAGGTTTCGTACTCCCCATTTTTCTTTGCGAGAGTTAAATCGATTTTTATTGTTTTTACGCTATGTTATAGATGAAGAGTATGCTTGTATCACTTTCTTTTTTTTCAAAACATTAACTAAAAGAAATATGACCATCCGAAAATCCGTTTTTTTTCGGTTTTCTTTAGGTAAAGTTGCAGCAACTATCACACATATTGGGTAAGGCTTTACCAAAAAAGAAAGTAATAGAAGCATAGATATACCCTTCATCTATAATAAAGCGTAAAAACAATTAAAATCGGTTTAACTTTCGCGAAGAAAAATGGGGAGTACGAAACCCATATTTTTGTATGGAGTATATGGAGCATAATCGGTTTAACTTTCGTCTTTTTTTTCAAAGAATTTGTAGGTAAAATCTGCTTCAGCTATATTTGTCCCTTTAATAGGTACCTAAAGCAAATACCTAAATTAGGAATACAGTACCCTCTTAAGTACAAATATTTATTGTCATATATATTATACAGGTGGTATGAACAAGCAAATTTTGGTAAAGTGAAACAAAATTATAAGCATAGTGAGTCATTCTAAAAGCTAGGTGTGATGTATGTATTGAATTAGAAGTACTTTCGCCTGTACAGCCAATTTAACGAGTTACGGCTACGTGACGAAAATATTTTTTCACAGTGAGCACAGAAAAAAGACCTCAAGGTCGCACATGTCGTTAGAGGATTATAATACGGTCTAGTAGGTTTAAAATCGAATGTATGAATAGTGGCAATCATTAAATTTAGGGCTTGCTTGATAAAGGCTATTAACAATGACAAGCGTGATATAAAAATGATAAACGTGGTTTCATCTATTCGTTTTGACGGCTGCTTGTTTTAATGGGAACCTGCAGACAAAGCACATACAGCATTCACTACACCAATACATCGTTATAGCAAAATACAAATATATTATCACGTCCAGTGACGTAGCTACTAAGGGGCTAGGCGGGGCGGTGCCCCGGGGTCCTCAAGCTCAGGGGACCCCGGAATTCTTACCAGAAATCTCAATGGAATTGAACTAGCTTTTTTAGCATTTTAAAAACTTTTGTATATTTCATATATTTTTATTTCATAAAATCTAGTCAGTTGACATAGCAGTGGGGCCCTATTTTTTAATTTGCCCCAGGGTTCTTGATTATCTAGCTACGCCACTGATCACGTCTAGATATATCATTGAAAGTGTAGGCCAATTGAATCACAATTTGCATGACCTAAATGTTAAATAATGTCACAATTTTGCTATATAATGTTTTATATTATGTTCTACGAGGGCCAAACTGAAAGTTTTTAGAACTGGCAACTTAAAAGCATTATATTAAAAAAATAAGTTTAAATTTTGAAAATAGAACTCTTTACCAATAATATTGAGTATACATTTCATTCATTTGTCATTTGTTTTACGATTTGGCGGCAAATTGAAAATTGTCTGTGCACGTCAGAATGAATTTAAGCCGAGAAAATTTTCGTGCAATGATTTTTTATGACTTTCGATGTCATATAAGTCAACAAGAAAGTTATGATAGACTTCGATTGGCTTTTCACGATGAAGCCCCATCTCGTGCCACAGTTTACAACTGGTTTAATGAATTCAAACGTGGTCGAACTAATCTCACCGATGATTTGCGTGAGGGACGGCCTTCTACAGCGACGACTGAAGATAATATCAGTGTTGTGCGGCGTATGATAGAGACTGACAAAAGAGTGACCTATCAGCAGATTCGGACAAGTCTAGGCATAGGTATGAGTCAAGTGCACAAAATCCTCCATGAACATTTAGCGGTCAGGAAGCTTTGTGCCCGCTGGATACCGCATAATTTGACCGAGGCTCAAAAACTCCGCCGTGTTGATTGGTGCCGAGAAATGATCCAAAAATTTAACGGAGGTGACTCAAATGCTGTGTTCGACATACTAACGGGTGACGAAAGCTGGATTTACTGTTATGATCCGGAAACCAAAAGACAGTCTGCTCAGTGGGTGTTTCCTTCCGAAGAGTTGCCAACTAAAGTGAAGAGAGGTCGAAGTGTTGGAAAAAAGATGGTGGCCTCGATTTTCGGAAAGACAGGTCATTACGCGACAGTTGTCTTAGAGGATCAGAAAACGGTTAATGCAGAGTGGTACACTAACAACTGTTTGCCACTTGTCTTGGAAAAAGTTCGAGAGAAACGACCTCGCAGCAGGATCCTCCTTCATCACGACAATGCCTCGTCGCACACCGCCAGGCAAACGATCGACTATTTGGCGACCTCAGACGTGGAATTACTGGGTCACCCGCCGTATAGCCCCGACCTCGCACCCTGCGATTTTTATTTATTCCTGAAAATAAAAGAAAAACTTCGAGGAAAACATTTTATGGACGCCGAAGAAGCAGTGGCTGCGTTTCAAAACGCCGTCGAAGAGACCCCTAAGGCCGAGTGGGCAAGGTGCTTTTCTCAATGGTTCCATCGAATGCAGCGATGTATTGATGTAAATGGACGCTATTTTGAAAAGTTATAATAAAACTAATAACTTGCTAGAATGCTTAGTTTTTGATTTTCTAAGAACTTTCAGTTTGACCCTCGTATACGTTGGATGATGAGCCTATTGCTGTAGAGCATAATTATATCTTCACAGACTTCGAGTTACTACCAATATATTTTTCTTCGATTATAATTGCCTCTTTTTAAAAAACTTAAGTAAATTGCCTTTTAGCAACCAATCTGAAAAAATATTTTTGTATATATAATTCTCATTTTGATTGCAGTCTAGCTTTTCAAGCGCTAGGTATATAGAAATCTCTTATATAATATAATAGTAGCAAATAAAATAATAAAAATGGTTGCCTACGTAAGACCTTTCTTATATAAAAATTTTTTGATAAGGCTTATGCCTAATGTGACCAGACGTCCCGTTTTAAATGGGACTGTCCCTTTTTACAACTACGTGTCCCGGTGTCCCCGAAACTACCTTTGGGACGCAAAATTGTCCCGTTTTCAGAAACAGAACTCCAGTACAAAGGAAATTTTCAATTTTTTTCATTTAATTTTAGTTTAAGTACGTATAAACCGATGTCCCGTTTTGAGTCAAAGAAAAAATGGTCACATTACTTATGCCTTATAAAAAAGATTTTCCATCCAATGAGTGACACATATATGTATGTGCATACTTTTACCTAAACCTATGTATAAAGTGGTTAGGAAAATTGTAACAGAAATTTCCTTTAAATTCTTGTCTAGCTTTGATACTTGCTTTATCTAGTCCCTTAGGTACTGTGTACATCACCCACAGGGAGTAAAGGGTAGCAATTTGTATTCGTAGTCAGTCACGACATGGACAACGGTTGTAAATTATTCATAGTGAAATTATGTTTGGTTAAATAGAACAAGACATTTATGTGACAACTTCAACGTACTTATAGTATGTCTTTCCTATACGTCTATTTTTGTTGTAAACGAAGTATAATGAAAGTAGAGATTTAATTAAGCAAGGAGACAAAATATTATAATATAAAAATATTATAACGTAAGAATTTTAAAAGTTGAAGGAATTAAGAATAATATTGCTATTAAAAATAATTAAAATTATCATGTAACTACTTATTATAAAACAAAGTCGTTATTTTTGTATGTTTGTCCCCATGTGAGCTTATATTTTTAAAACTACAAGCCAGAGAGCCTTCCAGATGTTATTACCAGATAACATTCTCTGTGAGCGACAGAAAACTTGAAAATAAACCCTGCGGCAACACGCCTGGTTAGGGCCGTACAATAGACCATAATTCCTCCCAGACCCGTGACGTGGACGTTAATGGGCTGGGGAGAGATACATCATAGACAATATTAATTGTAAAACTTATAAAATAACACGTCACTGATACTAAATAGTGAAAAAATAAAATGATTGCGAAAAACAGGCAAATGAATACGTTACTTCAAACATTTTTGGCAGTGCGTGTGATTGGTCTCGTTTCAGTATGATTATTGGACATATAGACAGGGAGGTCTAAATGTAGAGCATTCACAATAACTTTAACAACTATTTTTAATAATTTTATTATATTCTATGCTATAAAGATACATTATACCAATACTAATAGTGATTTGTAATTTGTTTAAAATATATGCTTGATTTTGCTATATATAGTTATTCCGAACACAAGCTAACATTTGTGACTTTTTATACTTTATGATATTACTTCATTTGAACATGACGAACAAACATACAGCTACGCACAGATTTAACAGATGGCTATGGCTAGTGTCTATGGCTACATCACTCAGCTAACTTGAAGCCACTTACATAACTATGTATGCGTGAAATATTATATGTGAATATTATTTGTATCTATGATACAGACGACGTATGAAACATTGAACGCCAATACACAATCTAGTAAATCTGTATAGTTATGTACATATTTATACTATTACTAGCTGTCCCGGCAAACATTGTTTTGCCATACAATTCTGTGTAAAAATCAACAAAAAAATTTTTTATCAAAATCGGTCCAGACAATTGTGAATCTAAACCATCCTCAAACCCCCTTGAATACACACAACAAATTTCATCAAAATCGGTCCAGCCGTTTAGGAGGAGTTCAATTACAAACACACGTACAGAAGATCTACTATATAAAAATAAGTCGGGTTTTCCTTCCTGACGCTATAACTCCAGAACGCACGAACCGATTTCCACGATTTTGCATTCGTTGGAAAGGTCTCGGGCTCCGTGAGGTTTATAGTTCATTTTTTTTTAAATTTTTTTTTTTAACTTTTTTTTTGGTGTGGCAAAACAACGTTTGCCGGGCCAGCTAGTTTATATATATAAAGATTATACTGTTTGTTTGTTTCTTTGTTTGTTTAAATGCGCTAATCTGAGGAACTACTGGTTTGATTAAAAATTCATTTTGTAAAAGTAAAAAAGTAAAAGTAAAATATTCTTTATTGCACACCATAATGATTTATAAAGCTTACATAACAGACATATCATAGGTACAAAGGGCGGTCTTATCGCGAGCTGCGATCTCTCCCAGACAACCATAAGATGGATTTGACCGAGGCAGAATAGGCGACTTTTGGTGTACTAAAAATAAGTGAATATACTATAGTAGCAGATATATACAAATACATATACATACATAACATTTACATAAATATATACTTATATACATATTTTGACATATACATACATACACAATACATACATATTATATACATACATAGAATATTCATATGGAAGTATATCAATTTATCGGTAGGGACAAGTAGTGTTCCTTAACAAGTTTTTTGAATGATGATATGGTTTGAGCGTTTCTTATCGTCAAAGGTAAGGCATTCCATAGCCGCGCCGCTTCTACTGTAAAAGATTTAGTAAAGAATCTAGTCGAATGCGTAACTACAGTCAATGTTAGGTTTTCCGATGATCTGAGGTCCCTCGTATGTGTGTCATGTAGAAACGTGAACCGTTTTTTGAGGTAGTTGGGAGTGTGTGGATTGAAAAGAATATTATAAAGAAGGCTAAGTATGTGAGTATTCCGTCGAAGTCGGATGGGCAACCACTTGAGCATAGTTCGAAACTCGGATACATGATCATATTTACGAAGTCCAAATATGAATCTAATACAGAAGTTCTGGAGTCGCTCAAGCTTGTCAAGTTGGTCCTCGTTAAGATCAAGATAGCTGGTGTCGGCGTAGTCAAAAAAAAAAAAGAAAAAGTAGTTAATTTTGTGTTAGATAGTTCATTTATCGAGGAAGGCTATAGACTATATAACATCACGCTAAGACCAATAAGAGCGAAGAATTAGTGAAAAATGTTGCAGAAAAGAGGAATCTAATTTCCACGCGAACGGAGTCGCAGGCAACAGCCAGTTTCCTATATTTATATAGATATTATTTCTATGTTTCTTCAACATTTTTATAATCAAATTAAACTAAGAGAAGTATCGTTAATAGCATTAATATTTACCAGTAGGGCATTGTCGACCCATAGAGCATTTTCCCTCACATATAGTTCGCTGACTCAACATAGTTTGATATGAGTCCAGCATGATGCGGCACTCTGTCATATCTTTGTCAGCAAGCGCCAAGGACGGGTAACGTTCCTTCAGTCGTCTTCTTTCCTAGGGAATAAGTTACATGAATATTAACTATGCCAAAACATTACATAACACCTTGTGAGTGCTGCTTTGTCATGCTCTTAATTTTTATTTGCGTAGTCTTAACCAGGCGTGTACAGTTGAGGACAATATTATAGTCTTACCATTTTCAAATTCAAATCGCTACGAACGGGGGAACTATTGCGAAACCTAAGGAAAAATCGCACTAAAATGGCGATCTACAACTGTAGGTACATAAATTACTTTTGTATCTGAATTACCATTGTATTATATTATAAAGATTCTTAAAAATGTAAGCAGAGGGATAAGCTTGGAAAAAATATCGGAATTAAACCTTCCAGGTACACTACCGAGAAGCGTGTTTTTAGACTAAGAAGATTTTGCAAACATCATTAGCATACAATACAAATTACAATTGCTTTTTACGAATATAAAAGAAATAAACAATACAGTTATTGGCTTTTTATGAGGTCTTTTTAACGTTATAATAGCCCTCGATTATATTGAAGATTGGCGAAAAGATGACTTTAAAAGAAAATTGTATGTAAATTGAGCGTAGAACCATAAATATTTTAACTGGAAACAGTAATATGTGGGTTTATAAGTGCTCAATTTACATATTCATCAGAAAATACTACAGCACTTAAGCTAAAATTTAATCCAGAGAATCCTGGTGTAGAAACCAGACATATTCCTAATTGGGATAAAGGTATTTTTTTTAACACTTGCGCGACACATTTGTTTAAATAAAACTACTTTTTACGGATTTAGACGCGTATATTTGTTTTATTTTAGCCCGACGTTTCGGAGACTTTGCAGTCACCATGGTCACGGGTGAGACTGAGCTGTAATGTGTCTTCTACCATCAGTTATTACAGGGTTTACCCACATCCAATTTAATATTACATTGACCATAAAAATAGACTTTTACCATAAACTATATTATATTACATTGTGCTGAGACTACATAAAATTAATAACAATATTTTAGTTTCTAAATATATGTATAACAAAATTTTTGACAATATAAAGAAAATTTAAAATTATATAAAGGTAAAACATACATAATTTTATCTTAGATTAAAGTTTTTTAATTTTTGTAGAGGTAATATATATAATAAGGTATATATATAATACGTCTAAATCCGTAAATAGTAGTATTATTTAAAGGTATATTTTGTTACTAGTTGTGTATACCAAGAAAATCTACATTATATTTTCTACACACTTAGATATTAGTTAATCCTAAAAATTCCTGTGATTTATTAAATAAATAGCTATTGCCCACAAATTCGCGTGGAATTTTGAAACGAAACTAAATTATATAATAGAGACATCATATAGAACCACTCTATCTATACAAAACTACGCAAAATCCATTGCGTAGTTTTGAAGATGTAAGCTCACATAGGGATATACATACAAAAATAACGACTTTATTTTATAATAACCAGGGGTTTATTAACTATCGTCGTACAATATTTCAGATTAATCTGCCATTGATGGAGGTAAAATTCGCGTACAAATATTACCTAGATACAAAAGAAATATAAGCGTTTTAAAAGAACTACCATTTACTTTTTATGTATGTACTAAGTTCATACAGAAAGTAATATTTATCGCGTCAATTAACATTTGTAATATTAGATTTTCGACACAAACCTAAGTCATGTACAACTACAAGTACTAGTACAAGCCTTAATAACCGTAAGTTGTCCCGAATCGTTAGCCCAACCGTAAACTAGGTTGATTTATAGCGTGTGTCCTAAACTGTGATAGTTTGATTCATGGAAACTATACTTTGTTTTTATTGTTACGTGGAATCAGCATGTATAATTACTATTTCAACTTTCTGGGCATTCAGGTTATCGGTAAAATAATCTTGTTTCTACTATTGATTTGATTTCTAGGTACACAGTTTGAATTATGTTTCTGTTAAAAGCTAATATTTCTATGGCATTTACTTGTGTAAATAGAGCCCTGAGTCTTTGGAGTGTACTAGTACTATGAACTAATCCAGAAAATGTGAGTTTAAGCAACCAATGGTCAGAAAAACTCTACTAAATATTGTTTATTAAATAGTTAGCGGCTATTTAGGCTATGTGTAAGTGACCACTGTCAATGGGGTATAATCGCTACATTCTTTAATTGTCAATCTAGTCCTATTGCTGTAAAGGACCTCGGGACTTTTTACCAAAAATCAATCACATATATCATTGTTAAAAGACTGACTGAATTGACTCCAATTGACTACAAGAAATCATACTTAAAAAGATGTTGATTCTGGTTTCACTACACACAAGTCACATGCAACAATTTATTAATGGTACCAATTCTTCGTGGACAACTAAAGTGAACCAAAAAATTAAAACAACTATGACTTATTTTGATTAATTAGCTGTTTCATTGTGCACATTTTTATTAAATATAATATTTCATTAGTCTAACTTTCTTATAAAAAAGTTCTAATAACATTGCCGAATTGTTGCAGTTATTGACACTTTGACACTATACATTTTTTAGTTAATTTTACTTGTGCACGTAGTATGGATACTAATATCTCTCATAATATCTAATATCTATTATTCATTTATAATATGTAAGTATAAGACAAAATTTTTCACTTCGGTCAGTTGTTAAAATTCATGACGGAAATGTCACAATATTCTGTATACTTGTGCAACTCATTAATTCAAATTGAAACCTAGAAAACATCATTACTATACTTACGCGATTCAACCCCTAGTTGTTAGCTCATATCTATACTTAATTATAAAGCTAAAGAGTTTGTTTGTTAATCTCTGTCTAAAGTCTTTAATTTCAGGAACCCCTGGTTCAATTTGAAATATTATTTCAATGTTGGATAGTACATTGGAATACATACACATGGAATTTTTTTTGTATAACACACACACATGAGGTCGCGGGCAACAGATAGCTTTGAGATAATATTCTCTAACATTTGAGCGACTCATTTCTTCAAATAAAACTTTTTACGGATTTAGACGCGTATATTTGTTAGCACCCGTGACCATGGTAACTGAAAAGTCTCTTCATATTTCATCGACATAAAATTCTTAACAATGAATAGAACAAAATAGGGTCGTGGGTGGAGCAAGCACATTAAATTACATTTTCTTGTAAAAGAATAATTACGGTCTGGTGATCCACATTGACTTAGTGCTTTCGTAGAACTGAATTAAAAAGAGGTCGGGTCATTGTATTGTACCAAGTAATAAGTGGAGTTAATATGCTTTACATACTTAATTTACGGAATACCAATAGGTACTCAATTTACTTACTAAGTAACTTAGGAATAAAGTTAGTGCTCTTTTTAGGGTTCCGTACCCAAAGGGTAAAAACGGGACCCTATTACTGAGACTTCGCTGTCCGTCCGTCCGTCCGTCCGTCCGTCCGTCCGTCTGTCACCAGGCTGTATCTCAAGAACGGTGATAGCTAGAGAGTTGAAATTTTCACAGATGATGTATTTCTATTGCCGCTATAACAACAAATACTAAAAATAAAATAAAATAAATATTTAAGGGGGGCTCCCATACAACAAACATGATTTTTAGGGTTCCGCACCCAGTATCTCAAGAACGGTGATAGCTAGACAGTTGAAATTTTCACAGATGATGTATTTCTATTGCCGCTATAACAACAAATACTAAAAATAAAATAAAATAAATATTTAAGGGGGGCTCCCATACAACAAACATGATTTTTTTACCGTTTCTTGCTCGATACTAATAACGTTGCCTTATGTTGCATAGATAATGGTACGGAACCCTTCGTGCGCGAGTCCGACTCGCACTTGACCAATTATTTCTTTTATAAGATTGAAGGGTTGTTGTTTTGATTATAGTACTAAATAGTAATGTTATTAACACATGTCATAAAGTTTCGTGTTTGATTTTAACAAGTCTATTAATGGAGTGCTTATGTACCGATTCATAATAAGATATTTTTTGGAGTTTAGCATTGTTAAGCTGACTGCAATATTTATTATATTAATTGATTTGCCAATTAGTTAAGTAACTTGTTCCTTGAAGGTTTTATTTATTTATTTAGACTTCATGCACAAACAGAGTACAAGGGCAGGCTTAATGCCTGAGGCATTATCTACCAGCCAACCGGTAAATGTGCAGAGATAAAAGTGCGGGTGCAAGTCATGTCCAAAATCGAAAGGAAAAAAGATAATATAATTATGTATAAAAAGCAGCAAAGGTCAGCAAAGGTCCTTGAAGGTTTTCCAGGCTTACCTCAACAAGCTTATAGGTTTCAAATTCTTGTAGTTGTCTTTGGAAGCCAAG
This sequence comes from Orgyia antiqua, assembly GCA_916999025.1. Classification (NCBI taxonomy): domain Eukaryota; kingdom Metazoa; phylum Arthropoda; class Insecta; order Lepidoptera; family Erebidae; genus Orgyia; species Orgyia antiqua. The sequence continues at coordinate 26,745,205 of OU779868.1, forward strand.
GTTAGGGTTGGCGACGGCACGACCGGCTCGTACCACTTTCAAGGCTTCCCGCCAGTTCAGGCTGGTTACAGACATGATGTAGGCTACCGCTACAGTGACGCTACGTGACATCCCTGCTAAACTAAAGAAACAAATATTTTTATTACTTATTACCTTTAACATCTCTTATATTAACACATAAAAGTAATCATTTGAATATTTAGCTACACGATAGCTCCATTTGATAGGTCTTTTTCCTGCCCTGGGTAATATACTTAAGCATAAACCGTTTAAATAAGAAAACTTAAACTAAAAATGCGAACACGTCCAATCAACGTCGCATCTTGACATAAGTATTTATGTAGTGCACCCCCTAAACACAAAAAACTTTATTCCAAAAGTCACAAATACAAATTTGAAAATTCCGAATATGACAACTCCGGTGTATCATTACCCCAATTTTCATAATTCCTAGACTTCAATATTCCTAACGTTTATAATAACAATTTCATGGTGAACATAATATTTTCTAACACTTGCGCGACCCATTTGCATAAATAAAACCACTTTTTACGCTAAATCGATTTAGACGCGTATATTTGTTTTAATTTTAGCCCGACGTTTCGGAGACTTTGCAGTCACCATGGTCACGGGTGAGACTGAGCTGTAATGTGTCTTCTACGATCAGTTATTACAGGGTTTACCCACATTCGATTTTAATTTTACATTGACCATAAAGATAGACTTTTACCGAAACGTCGGGGTAAAATTAAAACAAATATATGTGTCTAAATCCGTAAAAAGTAATTTCATTGTTTTTAATAATAGTCATTAAAATTTTTCGGTATTGTGAAATTCGGACTTTTAAAAATCGGCATCATCTGCGAAATAGCATGTTGCAAAAACGGAGAAAATTTTCTAAATTCCACGCGTACGATTTCACGGGCAACAGCTAGTACGTTAAATTTTGTATCCCCAAACCTCAGCACGAGTATTGCTCTAGAGAGCGTGGTTTGTCCTGCAATACAGATACAAACTTTAAACATTAACTTCCATAACACCCATCTCTTGCAGAGTTAGAAATATGACGTCAAAGTGACGCGACCGAGCTCAAGATGCGGCAACGACTGACACTTGACCAATATTTTTTTTAACAGGGCTTTACCTGCGAACAGTCTTTAAGACTATAATCAGGCGGGTTGTAAGATTGGTAGTCGTTTGGCGAGAGAACCATTCTTACTACCCGCCTTAAAAACTTAGCACGTCAGCTCTTTTGAGTCTTTTAAACGGATTAGGCTCCAAGATCATACTCAGTAGCGGGTTTGGGTGAGTAACTAGACGATTCCTATATTTGGCCGAGTATTCCTTTATTTCATCCAAGATGGTTGGCATTTCAAGGTACTCGTGAATTTCAGAGTTTCGAGCAAACCAGCGAGCTGATAAAAGTGTCCTCAGGATATTATTTTGAGCTCTTTGAAGGCTCACAGTTGGATTCCATATGTCCAGATAGGTTTTAATATGGTGCAGTAGATCCTTAATTTGTTGGACAAGGATAACGCACTCTGTCTGCCGAGAAGCCAGAGTAAATTTTTAAATCTGAAGTTAATTTCGTTCCGCTTCGTTTTATGTGGTGTTTTCACGTCATCCTTCGGTCAAGATAAAATCCGAGATATTTAACACAAGATTATTAAGGCAAGGTGTCTGAGCCGAGATTGACCGAGGGACAAGTTTCACGCCTAAGCGTAAACGTTATGTGCTGTGACTTCGGAGCGCTAGCTTTTATACGCCACTTGTTCAACCAAGCACAGGTGGCATTGAGTGTAGTTTGTAGCAATCTACTCGCTACATTTGGATCACGATTAGAGCAGAGGAATGCCGCATCGTCAGCAAAGGTTGCCACAGTAGTTTCAGGTGATTGGGGTAAATCGCTGGTAAATATATTATAAAGGACCGGACCAAGCACAGATCCTTGTGGCACTCCGGCTCTGCAGTCAAGAAGACAGGAACTTGCGTCACGGAGCTTGACTTCAGAGTCAAACAGACAGTAGTAAGAGTGAGGAAGATACATTTTAATTTTACAAAGAAGTCCTTTACATATAGTCCATAACAACTTGGGATATTTTCCACAGTGCAGGCACATGTGACGTTCTCAGTGTGTCGTTAACGAGGATGGTTAAAAATACAATGCACTTTTTAGGGAGCTCTTTCAGTAGCCTAGGAGTGACAAGATCAAATCCAGGTGCTTTATTAGTATCCATTTCAGTTATTACTCTATTAATCTCTCTTGGTGAAGTAGGTCTCAATGGCTGGCATAGTTGCAGGTCCTGTTCTAAGATATGACCAATAATTGGTCGAAAAAATGAGATGGTCCAATAACTAAGGTATTATTTATTGGGCCATCGTGATAAAGTCACTTTTATTATTAAGCTATTGCATAGCTTCTATCGAGGGCCTTGAGCGCGGGGACCGAATAGAGAAATTCCGTAACGAAAAAAAACCTCACGCTCGCCACTCCAACGGGCACGGAGGTGTGGCTTGAAGGCCGTGCATTGTCTAACGTCGTTTCTTTTCGGCAGTCTTCGACACGGTGTTTGTGTGCGTGCAACTAGCCGCATTGTACGATTCTACGAAGCTCGCACGAATTGAGACGAGCTGCTCCGAAATCGGACGAATACATAAGCAGCTGTTTATGAGAAAGTTTAAAGGTGTATAGGTTTTTATATACAACAGTGAATAGCTGTACTTGTAAAATTTGTTTGTTTTCTTATCGGTCACCACGCTCAAAAAGTGTAACTTGAATTAATATCAAAGAAAAAGAAATACTGCATAAAAAAAAAAAATTATAATTGCAAAAGTTGATACAAAATGCTATACAATAGCTTTACCGCGGCAGTCCCCGAGTGACACACGTCTTTTTAGGGTTCCGTGCCCAAAGGGTAAAAACGGGACCCTATTACTGAGACTTCGCTGTCCGTCCGTCCGTCCGTCCGTCCGTCCGTCCGTCTGTCACCAGGCTGTATCTCAAGAACGGTGATAGCTAGACAGTTGAAATTTTCACAGATGATGTATTTCTATTGCCGCTATAACAACAAATACTAAAAATAAAATAAAATAAATATTTAAGGGGGGCTCCCATACAACGATGATGATTGATGATTTTTTTACCGTTTCTTGCTCGATACTAATAACGTTGCCTTATGTTGCATAGATAATGGTACGGAACCCTTCGTGCGTGAGTCCCACTCGCACTTGACCAATTTTATTTTCCATTACGTTATAGTATGTATTAGCAAAAATATACATCATTACAATGAATTTACTGTAATATAAACGGTGACGGATTTTAAGGAGATATTTATGATGTTGTATTATTGATGATGTATGGGTGTTTTCTATGTATTATTATAAGTATGTATTTACAAAAGAAAATTAGTATATGTACTCTATCCGTATCTGGTACCCATAATACAAGCATAGAAATATAGCTTACTTTGGGACCAGAGGACGTTGTGTGAAATGTCCTGAATATTTATTTATTTATTTTATTTATGATGATATGATAACTTACGAATAAACATAAAAACAGTGAAAACCATGGAGGATTTTGGGCGTTCAAACAGTTTCTGAAATGTCAAAAGTACATAATTGGATACTATACCTATCCAACTTAATTATTAGAAATATTATGTTACCTGCTAACACTCACTGTTATGGGATCGATGATGTCGACCCAGGTTTCGAGCATATCCGATGCTGATAATGCTCGGATATGCTCGATACTTCTAATATGACTCAAACTCACGAAAATTTCAATACGAAAAATCTTTATTATTTTTTGTCTCAACCACATCTGGTTACGCCAATGATAATACATTCACATAAGATAAACCCAACTTACTTTATTAAACAATCTCACTCTATAAGGTAAACTCCTGACGCCTATTTTACTCAAGCTTGCTTTTATGTACCTTCATCATTAACCATGTCTCCAAGGCTACACTTGCGTCTGACGTTTCTAAAGTTTGAAACTTTACGCGGTATAAATGACGCATCATTAAACATTTACCTGCAAGCTCCTAGTTTATCCAGAACTAGGAACACTTACACTAAAACGAGTTTTAAAAAGTATCATTAGTATTTGAATTAGCCCTAATTGTCGTAGGGCGTGCTGCAATAGCGTAGCTTGATTTAGTGGCCCTGTATCTAAATGTGTTGAAGTCCATAGAAAAAGGCATTTTTGATCAACCCTTACTTACGGGACCCTTATGTTCTAGAAATATGAACTTCTAATGCTTAATTATTGGATATTATTTTATGTTAACTTAAAACTCAGTTCAAAGATGTCTGTCCGGTGACATCAGTCATCACTCCATTGCCTATAATATTCGCTGAAAACTTTTTGTGTGAAAGTAACGTGGCGCAAGAAGACTAAACAGCCTGCAAGTAGACGAGACCCGAGCGCAATAGTGGAACATTAAAGGACTGAGAAAAATAAGAAACAGTAGGTATCTTATTAGTTCAGATTTTTAATTTTAGTACCTAAATAATGTATTTATATATTAACTTATAACAGATTTCCAACGCTTCGTTTAAGTAACGCCTGTGGCGCATTAAATGAACCGCGATACAGTAATTAAGTGTTGATGGCGTTGATTACAAATTAATCGATAATGGAATTCCAATAGTTGCTTATATCATCGCTTGATCAGTTTTTGACGTTCAACATATAATTACGGTAATAGCATTGAATACTTAGTTGAATATTACGGTCTTAAAGTATATTAATGTTAATCCAAATAACTATTTTAATTACAGGGACATTAAGAAACATTAAGAAATGCACGTGACTTTAAGAATATGACGAGGTAGCGAAATATCTTAAAGGTTCATCATTGGCGTAATAAAAAGTTTGATTTTATGAGTTATATTTATTGCGCGTTGCGTGAAAATTGTGAAATGATCGTAAGTATTTCAGTTCACACTCTCTAGACCTCAATGCAGAGGAGTATTTACTCTAGAGCCTTTGGGGCCATGACCGGTGCAGCCAGCCTGAGAAGGGCGCCGAAAGCCTTCATGTTTAAAAATTTGCTCTATTTCTATTAATTTATAGGGCGCCTAATATAATTTTATTATGGCGGAAAGTATCAATTTAAGACCTCGTACAGAAGAGAGACCGTTCAAGAAGTTGTAATTTAATTACCTAATTGCAAATAGCTTCGTGGTGTTGCTTTTTCTCAGTGACGGCGTGCGCACGCATCGTAAAAATTACTTCCATGTATTTTCTATAACGCGCCAAAACAAATAACACTTCAAAAATTATCACTCTGTTATTCATTATCCTTCTATTATAAAATATTTTGGTGTTTTAGTGTTACAAAGTGTTTAGTGTCACTCCGTGTGGTGACGGATTAAGAATACAAGTGTCACCACCCCATCTCCTCCCAAAGGTGCTGTAAAAATGAGCTAAGGGATATTGCACACAGATAACATCCTCTGTGAGAGAAGGAAGACTCGAAAATAAACTGTGTGCCAATGCGCCAGGTCAGCGCGGCACAGTAGACCATAATCCATCCGAAAGTGGAGAAGGCCCGTGCCCAACAGTGGGCCTTAAATAGGTTGGAGAAAGTGTTACAAAAATATTTTAACATTCTCCAATCTTGCCATCTGTAAATGTTCTAAAAATCTTGCTATCTGCAAGTGTGTACAAGACAGGGTTGTCAACCATAAGGTTGACAACCCTGTCTTGTACACACTTACACTTACTTACTTACTTAGAACTTCTATGTAAGTTCTATGAAATATAATATTTTGGATTTCAAATCTTCCAAAATCCTCTAGAAGACTTATAATAATACCTAATATGTTACAAGCATGCGGCGCAATTTACATTCGTAGATATTTCCTTTTGTGAAAAACAAAGTAATAACCTAAAATATAGCAAATGTTGTTGTTGTGCCCTCGAGTCAAGTATACGAACAGCAGACTTTCGTCTCTTGTTTATACGAAGGATTTCTCATAAATAGAAACCCTAAATATAGCGTGCTATGTTGCTGTATACTAATAAACACTAGTGCGGGAGCATTACACAAATAAATCACTTTTAGTGCGAAAAAAGATTGGTCGAGAAGTAATGGCACATACATTAGGTCTATTGCTGCTATAAAGCTATACAATTATTGCCATATATACATATTGTAAAGATTGTGATCATTGAATATAACCTATACAATGATACAGGCCACTTAAGATTTATTTTTAAAAAGGAATAAAAAATTTAAAATTTGAAAATGAAAAGAAAAGAATTTGGGGAGATGAGAATAGGACATGAAGAGAGGATGTTGAAAAATGATTGTAAAATAGTTTTTCTATATTATAAAAAATATAACAAATTAATTATGATAAAAGTTTTTCATTAAAGAAGAAGCTTTACAATTAAAGAAGCTTTACAATATACACACATAGGATACTTGTAAATTCTCACGATTGAATGCAGAAGACTTGGATAGAACCATCCCTAAATATCCAAAACGATAGTTTACTGAGTATCACTGGAAGACGTTATTTGAAAAACTTATGCCTTGGGGCTACCTCCACCTGTGTTTCTCTGGATTCGTCCTAGTTTGAAAGACATCCGAGGCAGGGATTGTTAAAGCAGTACGGATGAACGTAGACACTTTTCCTGTCAGGGCAGGCAAATACGAAACTTTTGCCGTTTTTATACGGCATCGGCGATTTGGGTAGTGGCGGCTCTAACAAGCGACTTTGTAACTCGTGTTGTGGCGTTTTTAGAGGGGATTTATGTCCAATAGTAGTCGAAAAAGGATCGTCCTTCTTCCTCTCTGATGATGAACAGGCAAAAGCACACATTCGTTGAGGTGACGTTACACCGATTAATTTATTTAAACTTTATTGGTTTCGATAGCTAGAACTTTCTAAGTAGGCCGCTCACTAATCGGTAATCGATTACAGAGGCGTGTAAAACAGATTATTAGACTCGTGTCAATGACATTAAGGTGTGAATTGAGTGTCATCGATAGATACAATAAACCCTATGTATGTATGTATGTAAAGGCCCTCTTAATTGCGTAATCCCGCATTTTTTTTTTTTTTTATGTATATTCATGGACATTTCACACAACGTCCTCTGGTCCCAAGCTAAGCTTATATGCTTGTGTTATGGGTACCAGAAAACGGATAGAATACATATACTACTTTTTTTTTTGTAAATACATACTTATAATACATAGAAACACCCAGACACAGGACAAACATTTGTATGACAATTAGAAAAATCACACAAATGATTGTCCCGAGCGGGAATCGAACCCGCGACCTCTTGATCGGCAGTCCGTTACCAGAACCACTACACCACGAGGCCCGTCAATATATTATTATACTCTTTGATAAACCCCCAGCTAGGAATTGTCACATGTTTGAGTTACGATAAATAAAAAATACTACAATATTCAAATATTATTAAGTCATCTTTCCGTATGGTTAATGTGTGGTGATGTATACCGATAAAATGTATATAAGCTGCCAAGATAATGTGTGCGTGTCACGTAATTCAATAACCCTTAATTGATTTTAGTAGCATTGGAATAACTTGAGCCAGCCGGGGCCCTTCTGTTGAGTACCACCGATACGATGTAAAATAAATAATGAAAGGGATTGATAAAAAGAAATGTATTACGTTTCTTTTTATCAATCCCATCGCATGCTAATAAGAACCCATATTTTGCTAAGACCATATTTAATTTATAAATAATAAATAAACAAATGTTGACGGACATTTCACATAACGTCCTCTAGTCTCGCGCTAAGCTTATATGCTTGTGTTATGGGTACCAGAATACTATGCTACATAAACTACTTTTATTTTTGTAAATATCTACTTATAATACATAGTAAACACCCAACCGCACTACAAACATTTGTATGACATAACAATTTGAAATATTACACAGTGATACTTCCGGGCGGGAATTGAACCCACGACTTTGCGAACGGTAGTCCGTTACATGAACCACTCGACCATGAGGCCCGTCTGTATGAAATAATGGGTATGAATTTAATTAATGAAATTCGGTATTTTCTATATTAATTACAATTATCACAAGACAAAGAAAATATTGGTAAAATTTTAGGTTTTTACGAAGAATTTGTTTAATTCAGGGTGTAAACTTGAGTTTACTGGTATACTGTATTTGTAGATCAGCAAGCATAAAAAGCAGCTCGATAGATTGCTCATCTTTATCCTACCGTTTGTTTAACAAATTGTTTGAAAGTCAGCTCACTAGGCTAACTCTATCTAGATTTGGCAGAATACCAATTTTCCGCCAAGCGATGCCATATGGCTCTCAAGATAAGTGGTATAAACCTACAGATACCTATCTAAAACAATTGATTCCAATCAATTTATTATTTTAGTTATCTCAATTTTTTTTCGGAAACATAGATAGATAGATAGAAAACTCTTTATTTGTACACCACAATAATACATTTTACTTACATAATAATTTCTTAAAGTAAGGTATTGTACAAAGGGTGGCCTTATCACTAGTGTGATTTCTCCCAGGCAACCTTAGGATGAATAAAAATATCTAGGATAGATAGCGCGGTAGTTTGTGGTGTGTGCTACATACTAGTTTAAACTACTTAAGCTACTAAAACATAAAATACATAATATACTTAGATATCTAGAATACTATACATACAATACATAATAAATAAATACATACAATATATACTTAAATCTAAAAACATACACTTCAAGAATTCTTTACTGTAATGATAAATAATAATTAAGAGTTTAATTTTAAAACTTGCAAGTGACTTACATGTTTATTTAAGTTTTTGAAATAAAAATAAAAAATTGGTCAAGTGCGAGTCGGACTCGCGCACGAAGGGTTCCGTACCATTATCTATGCAACATAAGGCAACGTTATTAGTATCGAGCAAGAAACGGTAAAAAAAGTCATGTTTGTTGTATGGGAGCCCCCCTTAAATATTTATTTTATTTTATTTTTAGTATTTGTAGTTATAGCGGCAATAGAAATACATCATCTGTGAAAATTTCAACTGTCTAGCTATCACCGTTCTTGAGATACAGCCTGGTGGACGGACAGCGAAGTCTCAGTAATAGGGTCCCGTTTTTACCCTTTGGGTACGGAACCCTAAAAACATCTAGAATTACCTACGTAAGAAGCTCAAGTATGTAGCGTTTACAACCGTTATACATATATTGTATGACCAGATATATGATCATAAATGAAGCCAAGAAAGTGTTAAAATAATAAATAAATAATCACCGACATTTCACACAACGTCCTCTGGTCCCAAGCTAAGCTTATATGCTTGTGTTATGGGTACCAGAATACGGATATACAACATAAATTACTTTTTTTTGTAAGTACATACTTATAATACATACAAACACCCGGACCCAGTATAAACATTTGTATGACATTTATAAATATCACACAAATGATTGTCCCGTTTGGGAATCGAACCCGCGACCTCGTGATCAACAGTCGTTACATGAAACACTAGACCACGAATCCCGTCAAAATCAATTCGCGATCTATAGTCTCTGCCTACCACGGAAAAAAAGCGTGTAGATATAATCATGATGATGATAAAAATGTACTCACCAATGTATCAAAACGTTTCCATCTCTCAGTCTAGCCGCGTGAATGAAATCATTACACAAACTGAAGTACTGCGTTAAATTCTGTTCAGGTGAGTCCGACGCCATTATACAGAGGTAGTGTTTATCCTGTCAACAAAATTATTAGTTATTAGGATATATATCACCGTAGAAACTAATTCAGGATATAAATAATCCTGCTGAAGGAATGCACTAACTTTTAAAATAAGAATGAAAACAACGTTCTATTAACCTGGTAAGAATGACCAAGTTAGTTTTTATCGTTATACTGTTATTATTAAAAGTGTACATATATGTATTTAAATAGATGTTTTATAACGTTAATAAATATTTCCTTTTTGCTTTCCTGATCAGTTACGTTTTCCAAATTTACGTTCTGTTTATTACATTCTCTAATTTTTAATATGGCCATGTTTATAAACCATCACCACCACTAGAGCAAAAATAATGGCGAAGTCATGTCTATATTTCTAATCTCCTAACATATTAGTAACCTTTATGATCACGTAATGTTATATAGAAATATAACCACTTTGTTACTTCAAAAACTAGAGCACCTAGTTTAAAAATACATACATACTATTTATTGAAATGATTGCATTCATTTAACCATAATATGAGTGCAAATTTCAGATCAAAGTGTAAATCGCTTTCAAAGAACCCGTTATATATATTTTTTTTCTTCTGGTCCCAAGCTAAGCTTAGGTATATGCTTGTGTTATGGATACCAGAATACGCATATACCACATTAATTTTTTTTTTCTGCAAATACATACTTATAATACATAGCTGCCAGCAACTTCATACTCGCAGAATTTGGAAAGCAAACCTTAATAAATTATACAAAAAAGCCATCCTCATGACCTATCTTACAGACTTCGGGCTTCGTGGTGGAGCGGTTTATGTAATGGACTGCCGATCACGAGGTCTCGGGTTCGATACCCGGTCAGGACAGTCATTTGTGTGACATCCATAAATGTCATACAAATGTTTGTACTGCGTCTGGGTGTTTACTATGTATTATAAGTATGTATTTACAAAAGAAAAGTAGTTTATGTATTATATCCGTATTCTGGTACCCATAACACAAGCATATAAGCTTAGCTTGGGATCAGAAGACGTTGTGTGAAATGTCCATGAATATTTATTATTATTTATTTTATCTTGGGCTTGGCGACGCCGAAGTGGCACCAGTGGTGTTGCAAGCGTCCATAGGCTACGGAAACTGCTTACCAACAGGCGGGCCGTAAACTTGTTCGCCACCTTAGTGGAATAAAAAAAACTTTCTATCTACTAAAAAAAAACCGCTTTAATAAAAAAGTTTTTAAGATATAAGATTACATGGACAAGGTCACATACTTGTACATACAAAAATAACGACTTAGTTTTATAATATGTAAATATGTATAGTAAACACACAGATGCAGTACGAACATTACGAACACAGAATACGAAACGAAACTATTAAAGGCGTATTAAAAATGTCTAGCCATGGCCAATGAAGAACAAAGTGTTATATAAATAAACTTAACTCCTTTGATATTAACTACCAGTTTACAGTATTATGGCCGTGAGGTAAGTTATAATAATCTGGCCTAGATAGGTGTCCCTTGAGCCTCGGGTCAGCTATATAAAATTCTATTTCAAGTTATTATTCTCAAGAGCGAAGTAACTTGTTAGAATGCTGTAATGTGGTGAGAGCCTTTATTTATAACGTACTAGCTGTTGCCCGCAACTTCGTACGTGTGGAATTTACAAAACATACCCTAACAAATAGCAAACGAGCAATTGTTGTTTAAATATTTTTGGGATCTCGGAAACGGCTCTAACGATTGTCTTGAAAGGTATGCAGAGAGTTTTGGGGGCAATAAAACGACGTAGATCTAAACGATATTCAAAAAATTGCTATTTTTTCATTAGAATAGCATGCATATTTCGCCGCCTGCTGTTAGATTACCGTGACCGAGTGGTTAAGAGTGCGGAGTAATAGAATTAAAGACTCTGAGTTCGATCCTGCGTCTTAACGAATTACTGTTTGGACTTTAATTATTTTATAAATAGGTTTTACTTTTATTTTTTCGTTTTTAGGGTTCCGTACCAAAAGGTAAAACGCGACTCTATTACTGAGACTTCCCTTAAAATGAATAATTTCCCAAAAATCCATCCTGAGCTACGATCGGTCAATCAGATATTTATACAAAAAAGTCATCCTGATGAACCATTCTATCTATTAAAGAAAACCACATCAAAATCCGTTGCATACTTTTCAAAATTTAAGCTCACATAGGGACATACATACAAAAATAACGACTTTGTTTATAATAAGTGAAGATTTACCTACCGTTCCATCTGGTGACGGATTCAGAATACAAGTGTCGTCATCCCATTTCTTACCAAGAGTGTTGTGAGTCAGCTAAGGGATATTATATGCCATTAACATGAACAGTGAGAGACGGAAAACTTCAAATTAAACCTTATACCACGCCTGGGTCAGCGCGGCATAGTAGACCCTCTCGTAGTGGAGATTTTTCGAGGTTTAACATACCGTTAACTACCTAATCAATCTTAATATTCCTAATAGTTATACAGGGTGTTTGGTACTTCGTTTGCCAAATTAAATTTGCTAAAAGATAGTGTCATTTGCTATAGTTTAGCATATTTAATTTTATTTTTGTGCCGCCTAGGAGTCATTACTTTTACCTAATAGGTAAAAGTAATGACTCCAGATTTCATACGTAAAAGATTTGTAGATAACGCGCAGTATTTTTAAGTAACAATTTCTGTAAACCAAGAACTGCTTTGGCTTGAATGAATTAGCCTTTTTACGAATCTGCTTGAATCGTCCACTTCGGTATATTTTGTTCTACAATTTAGCTTGCACTGTTAATAACTATAACTCTCATATTTTGTTATAGCTCGCACACGACTTAAGACGGCCACAAGATCTATTTATGCAATCGTGGGGGGAAATCCCTGGCCAGTGCTGATCACCTACCCTGGTCGGAGAATCCTCCATGTGTGGTTGCAGGAGCCTGATCACACACGCTCCTCCACCGGTCACTTAGATATAAATCCTTTCTGTTAATTCAACTCCGAACAAAACAGTAACGTTAGCAAATATGCGCATATTTAAATCTAACAAGTTAGAATAACTAATTTGCATACTGAAGCTGTGTCAGGCTTCACATAGAATATTCACACGGCTCGCTCACATCATAGCAATTACGGTTAAAGTTTCAACATTTGGATAAAATCCTAAACATCTAAAACAGCGCAATTATTCGGTGGTAAGCATAATCCCGTGTTTTTATGTTCTTAGCCTTATTCGCATACATTACGATGGCGAAAGTCTTTACTTATTATAAAACAAAGTAGTTATTTTTGTATGTATGTCCCTATGTGAGCTTATATTTTCAACACTATGCAACGGATTTTGATGTTTTTTTAATGATAGATTCATCATTTTTTAATGATAGATAGTTCAAGAGGTTGGTTATTTTTATATAATTTGTTAAAGTTAAATTTTTTATTCCACGCGTAAGAAGTTGCGGGCAACAGCTAGTAACATTATATTATAAAAAGTGTTTTATACACTCTCTGTCTCTCTCCAACCCATCAACATCCCGCTGTTGGGCACGGGCCACATCTACTTTGGGAGAGATTATAATCAAATTAGCTGTTGCCCGCGACTTCGTACGCGTGAAATTTAGAAATCCAACCTTAACAAACAGAAGTAACACTCGATAGATGGCGTTGTACAGTTTTAAATCCCGCTATGGTTTCGTTACACACATTGACAGTTAAGCTCATCAATATTATTATTATGTCATCAAGTAGTCTTCACATTTTTTAAACTAGTTAGAATTAGATTAGATTAGATGTACCGCGGTGAAAAGGTTGGCAGTTGGCACAAGGTTTATTTTCGAGTTTTCCGTCTGTCACAGAGAATTTTATCTGTGCAGTGTGCGTGTGTGCTAGAGCAGTAGAGCTAGACGTCTAGTCAAGTCTAGTGTAGGGATGTGACTGTGTGCACAATATTCCTTAACTACCTAAGTATTTATAGATATGTATAACACTACAGGTTTTGCGACTTGGTATCAGTTTTACGTGATCAAACTTAACTAAAAAAAGGAAAATTGACAGTGTAATTAACACGATTCGGCAATATTAACCGAACTGATTTTAATGAATACAATTTTTGTGTAGGTACACTGAAATAGCTAAGTAACAAAAATACAGCATAGTTGTATTCATTTTATTTAAATTAAGTTAATTTTTGATGCATCAGAATTAACCTCATTATCTCAGAAAATTATATTGTTTTTACGTCACTCAGATGTAAAGATAAGATTCAATATAATACTTTTACATTAAACTCGTATCTCATTTGAATAACAAAATGTAACACATAAATTTGGCTCGTATTTTATCCTCCCTTAACATTGTTGATTGTTTAGCACAAGTAGGGCTTTGCTGAAATCGCAAGGAAATATAAGCGTGTCGGTAGTAAAATATTTTCTCAATAAAATTGCGCCGTCGGGGCACAGGGTCGGAACTCAGGCTTCTCCTTTGTGTGAACAATGAACACTGCCTACCATTAACTACACCGTTTATGTCTTCAAATACTGTGATATTTTATTGCAAACACCGTTTCATTTTTTATTTATAGTTATTTTTACGGAGTTTAGATCTTTCTTAAGGGTAGACAGGGTGAAAAGAACACCTGGTGTCTGCTTCTAAGGTTCCATACCAAAAAGTTAAACCCTATTACGCCCGTCTGTCCGTCCTTCACCAGGCTTGTATCTCAGGAACGGTGATAGCTAGAGAGTTAAATTTTCGTTGATAATTAGCTGACCCGGCAAACGTTGCTTTGCCATACAAATGTCAGGGGTGGACAACCCTTATCACTTAGGGGTATGTAAAATAGATAGTAGCCGATTCTCAGACCTACTGAATATGCATATAAAATTTCATAAGAATCCGTCAAACCGTTTCGGAAGAGTATGGGAACAAACATTGTGACACGAGAATTTTGTATATTAGAAGATGTATAGCTGTTGATGCACTGATAGCAGATATTTATCATCGTCCTTCTGCCCTTATTCTTTTTTGGGGTCGAAAATATGACTTTTATTTTTATAGATTTGAGATCTTCAATAATCATGTTTACTATATACACTTATTCTGTCTTCATCTCCTGTAGGATTAGATTATAGTTGAAACACTTTACTCCCGAATCATGGGCTTCTATATTATTTTATATTTATATTATTTTTATATTAATGTTACTGGTAGAAATATCGTACAATTATCTATGTTTAACACACAAATAAGTAATTGTACTGTGTGTAGCCGACAGAGCTAATTAGTAATGTAAACGTAAAAGAAATTAAAGCACTGTGTCACTTTTTATATTATTACTAGCTGACCCGGCAAACGTTGTTTTGTATACTAAAAAAAAAGTTTGAAAAATAGATGTTGGCCGATTCTCAGACCTACTGAATATGTATGAAAAATTTGAGAAGAATCGGTCAAGCCGTTTCGGAGGAGTACGGTAACTAACACTGTGACACGTGAATTTTATATATTAGATACCATTTAGACGGCAGGAAACACATCTGTAACATTACAGAGCGTATATGCGTACAACAAATGGGGAGAGATGCCTTCTAAATAATAACGAGTATACGCCTTAGGGTTTAGTAGCTACAAATGGGAACACTTTTGCTAAGATAGGTACATCTGGTATTTATTTTTATACTTGTTCCCCGCGATTTCGTACGCGTGGTATTTAGACAATTTTCCCCGTTTTTGCAACATTTTTCACTAACGTTTCGCTTCTTTTCGTCACAGCGTGATGTTATATAGCTTATAGCCTTTCTCAATAAATAGACTATCCGACATAAAATCAATCGATCGAATCGATTTTTACAATTGAACCAGTAGTTCCTAAGATTAGCGCGTTCAAACAAACAAACCCTTCAGCTTACTTATTATTATATCTATAGTAATATAATATTACTTTAGATGGGGTCAAGTGCGTAGCCCTAACAACCATAACAATCATGGATCTATAATAATAGAATATCCTTGCTAACAATAACCGACTATCGTCCATGTTTAACAGGTTTTTTTTCATACTACAATGGTGACAACCAAGCATATGGCTCGCTTGATGACAAGTAGTTACCGTAGCGTATAAGCGAACCTTTGATACCAGGTGCTCAAGTCCACTATTTTGGAACAATTGTCATACCGGCACAATACCGGCACGATACCGTTGCAATTGAAGTCAAATATCCGTAGTCTGCTATATGCCGTCATAACGGTCTTTCAATGTACTAGAATTGTCGATCTCTTTTATCTATGCATTGAATTTTCGGTCTCTTTTATCTATGGATTGTGTTAGAATGGTATGTATGTGTTGCCGTTTTTAAAAAATGCGTTAGTTGAAGTGATTTTCGAAAAACTACTAATAAATTTAAACATTTAATCATGCTAGACTTCGTTTAAATATATTTGTACATACTATTTATTAGTATAAAAAGCAATGTGAAGTTTAGGAGATTATTAAATTGCAATAAATTACAAAGAACAATTTCTAATATTTCTATCTATCTATTTTTTATTTATGGCAATCTGTCGACACAGGACAATTTAAAAATATTACTGTCAAATTCAAAATAGCAGACTACCGAAACATTTCAGTCATTGAATTGCAATTGTGAAGCAGTTGTGTACGAGACTAGCAATTTATGTCACTTTGACAATTGTAAGACAATGATGAAGTCGTTATGACGACACATTAATAGTAGACTACCAAAAACTTTACTATTGCACCATAATGGTACAATAATGGTACAGTTGTGACACCGTTGAAATACCCGACTCAGGGCCCTGATATGTGAACATAAATAAAATCCTAAAGGACTTAGTGATTGTTCTCTCAATGAGGTGACGGTAATCCGTCACCTCACGGAGAGAACAATCACTGCGGTGACACTTGTATTCTTAATAGAATACAAGTGTCACCACTCCATCTCCTCCCAAGGGTGCTGTAAAAGTCAGCTAAGGGAAATTGCACACAGATAACATCCTCTGTGAGAAACGGAAAACTCGAAAATAAACCCTGTGCCAGCACGCCTGGTCAGCGCGGCACAGTAGACCATTATCCCTCCAAAGTGGAGGAAGCCCGTGCCCAACAGTGGGACGTCAATTGGCTGGAGAGGGAGTGATTGTTCAGTGAAGTAATGTTAGACGAAACTGCACTGAGCAAGCGCTATAATGACGTAAGCAACAAATGAGTGAACAAACTGTTTTAACTACCAAAGTAAGTAAATTGGTTATAGACCTCCATTTTAAGCCAATTAATAAAGCTTTCCGTGTGGTAACAGATTAAGAATACAAGTGTCACCACACTATTTCTTCCCCAGTGTGCTGTAAGAGCCAGCTAAGAAATATTGTACACAGGAGAGAAAGCGAAGATTAAGCCTTTGGTCAGTAGGAGTAGGTAGACTGAAGACTTAAATGGCAATGGGCAGTCCACATCACACAAATTTCTAGAGTGGTGACCACGTACCGGACAAGGTGGAACGACGACATCGTTATGGTTGAGGGGAGCCATCGGATGCAAGCGGCACAAGACCACGCGTTGTGGCATTCTATCGTGGAGGCCTATGTACAACAGTGGAAGGAGAGAGGCTGATAGATAGATGGATGGATTGATGGTAAGAGGACACGAAACTATTAGAGTGCGAATATGGCATTTCTAGAGAATACAAAAATCTTTATAACGCATTTATACGTCCACTGCGGGACATTGGCCTGCCTGAAATAGTCCTAATTCATACCATCCAAACAACAAACAAAATGCGACGACAAAGGCCCTTATTAATAAAACATTTTGTCTGTATTACCAATAAGTACCTACTACAGAGGATGTCCTTGTGACAAATATTATAATATTACGCAAATAAGGGATTTCCTATTCCATTTGCAAGCTTTGTGGTGATATTATACTATCGTGTGAAGTATTGGCGAATATAATTCAATAACAATAACACCGACCCGGTTAAAGTTATGTATACATACTTTTATTTAGATTTTTCTACACTATGATTATTTAAAAAAATAGATTAATATGACAAAAGATAACGATAATTATCTGCTGAGTTTCTTACGCCGGTTCTTCTCAGCGGATTGAAAGTCCTAAAACGGTGGTAGGGAAAAAAATTTTTGGACATATCATAGGAGCTTATTTTTTTTGGCAAAAAGAGGATATGCCTACGTGAATAAATGATTTTTGATTTTGATTCTATTAATGTCTTTTGTATAAATACAGTTTCAGTGTTAGATAGTACATTTATCGAGGAAGGATATAGCCTATATAACATCAAAACAAAAACCAGGTTCCTTTTTTTAATTATCGCGTTATTGTCGGTCTTTCAAATGTTTGCAAAATTTTAGAGTGGGCGTTCATCATTAGTAAAGATTCCGTTACATAAAATAGATTTAGATAGATACGTTCGAAGTTAATAAAAGCATATTAAAATTACCAAATATTTATTAAAATTATTGGTGTCAATAAAACCATAATTACTAATATTATAAATTAAATCTGACGCATTTTAACGTTTAAATTACTTAATCGGTTAAAATGTTTGCTACATAGATAGCCCGGATTGTTAACTATTCTATGTGGACCACGTTGCGGGAACATCCAGTTTCGCATACGCAAGTGTTGTTTAACTTACAATAATTAGGTATTTAATTAAGTACAATAGACAGGTGACAGTTTGAATACGACTGCGGTTTTCAGAGTTAAGCTTTGAATAGAATTTAATTGGATTAACAACGCTGTTTCATACCTGCCTCAGTAATGTGTGACACTAATTTGTAAAATTAAATTTGTTTTCAATTGCATGAGATGATAATAAATAATATTATTTAATTAAAAGAGGTTTAACTCCATTGATTTGGTCTATTTGTTTTAAATATTATAAAACTAGACGAGACGCCCAATAATTTTCTATGCCAAAATCTCGATTGTGGTAGCTAGCAGAGGTAACAAGGATAAAATATCGTACTATTACTGGAAAAAAGCAGTAAGTGATTTTTTTGAAATTTTTGTTTGAAATTTTTGACGCAAGTTCACTTACGTCTTTTTTTTACGGGTAGTACGATATTTTATCCTTGTTACCTCTGTTAGCTACCACAATCGAGATTTTGGAATAGAAAATTACTGGGCGTCTCGTCATAATAAAGCTACTCACGGAAAATCAGCTTGATAGTAATCAAGTGAAAAAAATGTACTACGGATCCCGTACTAAATGCCCTATCTAACACTGAAAGAATTTTTCAAATCGGCCTAGTGGTTCCTGCGATTAGCGCGTTCAAACAAACAAAGAAACTCTTCAGCTTTATAATATTAGTTTCGATAAGTATGGATACCAAATTGCCAAATTGGATTTATAAAATACGTCGTCAAATAGATCTTGTGTACGTAAATAGAACGTGTCTTTTCAAATAGATTCTCACCAACTACTCTTTTTCGTGTAGGCTTTACGGTAATATTGCGAGAAATCCCATGGAATACACCAAATCCTCAGTAAATAGAGCTACTGTTACGTAAACATAGAATTTTTCGAATTACCTTTGCTTTTTCTGAGACATAAACAGCTATGTAATTAATAACTTCATAAACAAGACTTTTAACTTTACAAAATATCTGACGGGCCTCGTGGTCGAGTGGTTTATGCAACGAGCTGTCGTTCACGAGGTCGTTGGTTCGATTCCCGCTCGGGAAAATCATTTGTGGGATATTTATAATTGTCATACAAATGTTTCTGTGTGTTTTCTATGTATTATCTTCTAATATATAAAATTCCCGTGTCACAGTGTTAGTTACCGTACTCCTCCGAAACGGCTTGAACGATTTTTATGAAATTTTATATGCATATTCAGTAGGTCTGAGAATCGGCCAACATGCTATTTTTCAAGCCTTTTTTTTTAAGTATGGCAAAACAACGTTTGCCGGGTCAGCTAGTAAGTATATATTTACAAAAGAAAAGTAGTATATATAACATACAGTATACATAACACAAGCATATAAGCTTAGCTTGAGACCAGAGGGCGTTGTATGAAATGTCCATGAATGTTTATTTATTTATATTTTTAATAATCTGTATGAAAACAGTTTATAGTATAGACACATCCGTGGTGAATTCACTTTTATAATCACTTTTAGTGGGCATCGGTTTTATTCACAAGACTGGATTTCTGCGACGGACCTATTTTGTACTGCGAACTGAAAAGCTCTTATACGTTGTTTTTCTATTCATGAGATTTCATATTCATTCTAAACGATTACTTTAAGACTCAATGACTTTGCGTAAGTAGTTACTATTATCGCTCATTGTTAATTTAAGCTTAGCAAACAGTAGGTCATAACAGTATTCGTACATAGTACATATTATTGTATAGTTACACATGTAAGTACAGGTGACAATGTGATCACACAAAAGCGGCTTTTAGTGGGAACCATATTGCTCTTTGAATGTTCCTAATTGGATTAACGTTAACACATCACACGTGCCTATTATACGTAACGATAATTGCTAGTACGATATTTGTTAAATTGATAATGTTTGTATGATATTCTTCTCTCTCTATCTCCAGCTTGTTAACGACCCACTGTTGGGCACGGGCCTCCTCTACTTTAGGAGGGATTATGGTCTACTGCATCGCGCTGATCAGGGCCCCAAGTCTATTAATGAATTGTATCACAATGACCGTTCAATGACACCATTATAACCTCAAAAAATTAACAGTAGACTACCTACCAAAATTGATAAAATTCGCCACTAAACAATTAGTTATTGCATTTGTTGATTGCATAATGGCGAATTTGATCAAGTTTGGTAGTCTATCGTAAATTTTCTGTCACAATGACACCATTCAATTGAACTGTCACTGAATATTGAATAGCAAACTTGAGCCCCAGGTGTGTTGGCACACGGTTTATTTTCGAGTCTTCCGTCTCTCTCAGAGGATTTTATCTGTGTACACTTGTATTCTTGATCCGCCATTACACGGACTGATGATATTCATAGTTTATTTGTATTGTATACTATCTACTATGTCGACCATAGACGGAGTAGCCAATTAGAGAGATGAGTAACAAATGCTACGAACCCCCGCGCTTTCAGTTAAGTTGTTACCTTTTCTCACTAAACGCTACATTTTGGTAAATGAGAATGAAGAAGCGTCTTCATAGAATCAGCTACAGGTCTCCAGTTTTAAACCGGCGCTGTGTCTAACAGATCTGGTATAGTTATGTTATACCAAAGGAAACTAATATTGTTATTACTTACTGAATGTAGTCTTCTCGCTGCGTCGTGAATGGACAATATGTGTGTTATTTTGTATTTTTCTAGCTGAACCGTGTCCTTGGAGTCTCGGTAATTACCCACGTACAGGCCGGGTAACACCTGCAAAAAACATACAAATATTTTTAAATACGAAAGTTGGATTTTCACGGCTTTAAAATTTGTGGCAAATGTTGATTTGGTTGAGTTTATAAACGTTGGATATATGCTAACGATATTTGTTAAACAGTTCTTCTTCTTTAATGGCTCATAAGTGACTATTCTCATATCTATCTTACGTCAAGTTACTTTCTGCAAGAAGTCAGAGTTTAAATTTAAGAAAAGAACAATATAACATTTTTCTTTTTATAATGACTACTTTTTATACTCAAGGTGCCACTTAACCGTTTTTCTTTAAAGTATCTAACAAGGAATAGAACGTGCCATTCAAGAATTCAGTGTCGTAATTACCGTAATTATCCGTTCTGTAATTATACGTTATACTATATTTCACTGTAGGCCGAATTTGAACGACAGGTTATAAAAGAAATGTGACAGCAATTACGTCTTTTGAATGTAGTTAATAAAACTCTATACTAATATTAAAAAGCTGAAGAGTTTGTTTGTTTGTTTCTTTGAACCCGCTAATCTCAGGAACCATAGAGCCGATTTGAAAAATTCTTTCAGCGTTAGATAGGGCATTTATCGAGGAAGGCTTTAGGCTATATAACATCACGCTACGACCAGTAGAAGCAAAGCAGTAGTGAAAAATGTTGGAAAAAACGGGGAAAATTTTCTAAATTCCACGCGGATGGAGTCGCGGGCAACAGCTAGTATCTATAAATATAGTGTGTATTAGATTTGTTTAACTTCCATAGATAGAGGTTATTTTTCAGTGCATCAAATGTATTAACCTGCTGAAAATAGGTCTTTCTTATAATAGAAGGATAAGCATGAGTGCTAAATTTACTTTACCACATTGACTAAGCACAAATCATAACGCATTACAGAAATATTTATATAAAACTATACCGACTATTCGTCCGTGACCACACGGACGAATAGTCGGTTAATTAGTGTCACCACCCCTTTTCCTTTCTAGTGTGCTGTAAGAGCCAGCTAAGGGATATTTCACACACATAACATTATCTGTGAGAGACGGAAAATCGCAGATAAGCCCTATGCCCAACACGCTAGGTCAGCGTGGCTTAGTAGACCATCTTCTTCTTCTCCAGCCCATTTACGTCCCATTGTTAGGCACGGGCCTCCTCCACTTTGGGAGGGATTGTGGTCTATTGTGCCGCGGTGACCAGGCATGTTGGCGCAGGGTTTATTGTCGAGTTTTCAGTCTCTCACAGAAGATGTTATCTGTGTGCAATATCCCTTAGCTGACTTTAACAGCACCCTTGGGAGCAGATGGGTTGGTGACACTAGTATTCTTAATCCGTCTCCACAGGGATTGTAGACAGTATAGAGATAATAGATAATAGAGAATAGACCATAAGCCCTCCCAAAATGAAGGACGCCCGTGCCTAATAGTAGGACTTTCATGGGCTGGAGAGACAGAGTGAACCGATTATAATAAAACTTTTTGAAATCCAATAACTTGATACTTTCGATTTTCATTCCTTTTCTATTAAAGTATTGAAGCTGAAATTTCATTACCGCATAAAATACGATAAGTGGCATAAAGGGGTCTTAACATAACTTTAGTAAGAACGGTAGGTCTCAGAAAAACTATTTGAAATTGAACATGCATTGTACCCTTGAGATGAACGTTCGTTTATTCTTACACAATAGCACAGCTTCGACTATTGCAAAAATATTTTATTAAGAAAATCTTACTCTATTTTATATACTTAAGTGTAACTAAAACTAAATGCCGTTGACAGTCAATTCTTTAAGCTCCTTTAAAGTGTTCAAAATTGGGGCCTAATCTTTACTTATTATAAAACATACTCGTTATTTTTTTATGTTCCTATGTGAGCTTATATCTTTAAAACTACGTAATAGATTTTGATGTGGTTTAATAGATAGAGGATGGCTTTTTTACAAGATAGTCGCAGTTTTTAGGGTTCAGTACCCAAAGGGTAAAAACGGGACCCTATTACTGAGACTTCGCTGTCCGTCCGTCCGTCCGTCCGTCCGTCCGTCTGTCACCAGGCTGTATCTCAAGAACGGTGATAGCTAGAGAGTTGAAATTTTCACAGATGATGTATTTCTATTGCCGCTATAACAACAAATACTAAAAATAAAATAAAATAAATATTTAAGGGGGGCTCCCATACAACAAACATGATTTTTTTAACGTTTCTTGCTCGATACTAATAACGTTGCCTTATGTTGCATAGATAATGGTACGGAACCCTTCGTGCGCGAGTTCGACTCGCACTTGACCAATTTTTTTTTAGACAGTGTTTTACAAGAACGCGTACCCGTTGTTAAAACTGTGGTTGTTAAGTATACAGGGAAAACAGGAATAGGTACCTATGAAAACCTCATAAATTTTCGTATTTCAGCAATACAAAAAGACTTCAAAGCTTTATTTGTGAACATTTATAGTAAAGGGAAAGTTCTGTAATTTATTAATGGCTAAAAGTTGTTACAAATAAGTACGATCGATCATGGCACGATGCCAACTATGGTATTAATTAGGTAGTGTTTCGAGACTAGTAACAGTGAAAGTAAAAGACTTTTATCGTTAATTGTACTATCCAGAACTTAAGAATAACTATAACTAAGAATAACTATACTAATATGTATTAATCTGTATTTATAACCCGACAGATTTTTTTAATAATTTTGTTCTTTTGATATTATACTCAAAGTTTCCTTCCTACGCACAAATAAAAATCCCTTTTTTACACACTATTCTCTCGCGGGTCTGCTGGAAGAGATTTTTCAAAAAAATAAGCAGATCCTTTGTACAGCCATTTCTTATCCAATGTTGTTACGTAATGCTCTACTGTGTGCATGAATACATAATACTATAAATAGGTAAACTTTGTAATTAGGTATATATCACAAAAAGTAATGCTATCTAAACGTTTAGTTTTAAAACTAGAGAAGAGAGAACTAGTCTCCTTAAGTGCGTTTGACTACATTAACTTTAGGCGAACGAAGTCAAGGCAAAAAGGCCAGTTACTTCTTAAACTTGTTTCTCTAACTTTTCCATCATCATATATCTTACTAAAACGCAGTATGTTTAGTTACAACGACAAAATAAATAACAAACTTTCATTTTATCACGACTCAAGCACAGTCTTCGTGGCCCTTTAAAGTTGACCCTTACAATTTTTAAAGTTTCACCTACGATATATTCTCTTGTAGCTAATGCACCTACCTGTTTTGCTTTCTACACTCCCCAATGGTTGAGTGCCTTCGGCATTAAGTCCGCCATTGTACTTTGTTATTTGTGCATAAAGTTTATAAATAAATAAAAAATAATAAGTAAAAGATTAGTCTGTACGTTTTTTTGTCTTATTTAGTTACTAGATCGCAACTTCGGACACGAGGAATTTAGAAACGAAAACTTAGCAAATTATACAAAAAAGCCATCCTCATGAAACACTCTATCTATTAAAAAAAATGCGTTACGTCGTTTTCAAGATACAAGTTCAAGAAAGAGGACCCTTCCAAAGTGGAGCAGGCCCATGCCCAACAGATAGGGCTGTTGGGCATGGGCCTGCTCCACTTTGGAAGGGTTTGTGGTCTAATATGGCGTGCTGTCCAAACATGTTGGGATAAGTTTTACTTTCGAGGTTTCCGTCTCTCATAGTAGAATTCAACTGCCTAAAAATCCGTTGGCTGACTCTTACAGAACCCTGAGGAAATAGGCTAATGACAGTTGTATTCTTAATCCTAAATCACATGGATAAGTAGCTAAGCTAAGATTAAACTAATTTAAATGATTCAAAAATGCCTTTTTTACCCTATTTACCTAATAATATAACCTATATTAAATATTAAAATTTATAGAACTTCATAACTTTGAGTTATTCATCCATTAGTCGTTTACAAGCTATAAAATATATTAATATTGACGTTTTATTACTTTGTGTCAATACACTTAAGACTTGCGGCTTCTTAATGCTAAGCTACACTGAACTACAAACGTTATTTTTTATGACTACGAGATTAGGTTACCTATAATATAATTTCAATAAAAAAAATTATGCGGTATCACTCTTTGTCTCTCTCTCCAACCCTGCCTGAGGCCCGGTAGGTAGGGTTTAATTTCGATTTTTCCATCTCTTACCTATTATATTATAGCAGTACGATATTCCTTAACTGGCTTTTACAGGACCCTGGAAAGGAAAAGGGGTGGTGATGCTTGTATTCTAATGACCTTATTCATAATGACTTACCGGAGGTTTAAAAGTTCGCTAAAAACGGTTCGTGAAAATTGTCAAAACTTGTTATTCATAATAGTCTTTTTACGCTAAAACGTTTATTATCTCTCCAATAAAATCTCCGTTTAAACCTTATAAAGCCGAAGAGTTTGTTTGTTAGAATGTGCTAATCTCAGGAAACACTGGTCCAATCTGGAAAATTCCTTTCAGTATTGTATAGCACATTTATCGAGTAAGGCTATATAACATCACGCTGCGACCAATAAGAGCGAAGCAGTAGTAAGAAATGTTACAAAAACGGGGAAATTTTCTACATTCCACGCGTACGAAGTTGCGGGCAACAGCTAGTTCTCTGTATTATGATAACACGAGGGCTTTACTCTTTCACTTACTAAACCAAAGTTTACTTTTATAGGTGTGTAAAAATGAGTGATCGATCACCTCTACTGCGAGTGGCACGCCATGTTTATCAAACGAACTATATTATGGAATAGTAGAGAGTTCCAAATTGGATTTGGCATCGTTTGTGTAAACAGGTGGAGATATTGATGAAAAAAAGGAATTTTCCTCGTAGCTTATCGACTACAAAACATCATTCTTATTGGAGTTCGAAGGGTACTGGGGAAAAAACAACTTGGAGCTATATTTTACTGCTCGATATTTGTTTTCGAATAATAAATTTAATATTGCTTTAGATGTTATGTAGCGTTAATCGAACTTCGTGTTACAACATGTATACTTTTGGCATCAAGCCATTGAGGCATCAAGCCATTTCTTTTTTAACTCGACCAGTAGATTAATCTATTTTTTGGTCTTACTGCCTATAGCTACAGAATAGTCAAGGAGCTTTAGAGGGTATTGTACTCCTAGGTATTTGCCTTAGGTATTGCTATCCCTATTTTCAAGCGCCGTACTGAAAGGGACAAATATAGCTGAAGCAGATTTTACCTACAAATTCTTTGAAAAAAAGACGTTTGGTAGTCCCCATTTTTCTTTGCGAAAGTTAAACCGATTTTAATTGTGTTTACGCTATGTTATAGATGAAGAGTATATCTATGCTTGTATCTCTTTCTTTTTTGGTAAAACCTTACCGCATATGTGTGATAGTCGCTGCAACTTTACCTAAAGAAAACCGAAAAAAAACGGATTTTCGGATGGTCATATTTGTTTTAGTTAATATGTTTTGAAAAAAAGAAAGCAATACAAGCATAGATATACTCTTCATCTATAATATAGCGTAAAAAGAATTAAAATGGGTTTAACTTTCGCAAAGAAAAATGGGGAGTACGATACCCATATTTTTGTATGGAGCATAATTTGGTATCGTGCCCTCTTAAGAGACTAATGGACAAATTCATTGTAGAAAAAATAAACTTAAAAAAATCGGTCAAATACAACTAGGGCTGCACGCGGTGAAGTCTGCTGTTATTATCAAATTATATTCGCCATATCGACCCCAAACAAAACCACATAACGGAAACAATAATAGGATAAGGGTAGAACAATCATGACGATCGATGAGATGATTTGTTGTTGTAGCAACAACTGATATACACTGGTCGCGGGTTTGCTTCTCGCTCGGGATAATCATTTGCTTATAATTATCATACAAATGTTTGTATTGTGTGTGGTGTTTTCTACGTATTATAAGTATGCATTTACAAAAGAAAAATACTATATGTATTCTATCTATATTCTGGTACCGATAACACAAATAGCTTAGCTTGAGACCAGAAAACGTTAAACAAAAAAAAAATGGCTACTTCTTTGTACACATTTATATTCATCTAAATTCTTAAGTTTTTATAATAAGAAAGTTTAAAATATATTGCAAAATTGTGTTATTGTCAATTTTCATTCTTAGATAATTTTAGTTGTGGTTGTACTCATAGAATTGGTACCAGAGACACGCAATGTCGCTACATTTAGATACTAACGGTCTTATTCATAATGACTTATCGGAGGTTTAAACAGAGATTTTATCGGAGAGATAATAAACGTTTTAGCGTAAAAAGACCATTATGAATAACAAGCTTTGACAATTTTCGCAAACCGATTTTAGCGAACTTTTAAACCTCCGATAAGTCATTATGAATAAGACCATAAATAATTTACATTGCATTGTTATACCATTCGTGTTCAGTTAATTGCCTTTAAATTATTCAATGGATATGAATACCTTGATGGAATACGCTCACTTGAGATTGCAATTACAAAGTTTTGATGTATGCTTAAAAGCATACATATGCTTAAAGAAGGTACTATATGTTGCCCGCAACTTCGTTCGCGTGGAATTTAGAAAATAAAGACGCCCTTAACAAGTTATACAAATAACATTTCCCCTTAAGCCACTCTGTCTATTAAAAAAAAACCGCATCAAAATTCGTTGCGTAGTTTTAAAGGTATAAGCTAACATAGGGACATAGATACAAAAATAACGTACAAGTACGCGTGTTAAATATATGAAATGTACACCAAACCTTAACAAATAATACAAAAGTCTCATAAAAAACTTTATCCTTTAAATACCACATCTTTATCCGTTGCGTAGTTCGGAATATATAAGTTTACCTGTGGCTTACATAGGAACATTCATAAAAAAAACGACTGTTTCATAATAAGTAAAGATATTTAAGTTCAATATTGAAGAAAAAACTTCTATGTTAAAATTATACGATGCTCTACAAGCTGCAATCAACGAAATAATGGCAAAAAATTTTATTAAAAAAATTCATTATCATTCTTACCAGCTGGATATTCCAACAATATAGTCTTTATAAAGGCCAACATTGAAAAGAAATATAAACAAACACAACGGCTGAATGAACGTGTCATGAAAACCCGTGTAATCTCGGAGCTCAAATGAATAGGTTCATAGTCAAAAATTCATTACATATTTTATGCCTCAAGTTTCGGACTTAATCTGGACAGTAAATTATGTGCTTTTAGAAAATTATTCTGGACACTTAATTAAAACAACTTCAACCTATATTAGATATTAAGAAGTCTTTCAGAAGTTTTTCCATACAAATGTGGTCCCCTATTTCCTCCCTGTACAACGCACGCCGAGAATATTTTTTTTCGAATATTTTTTTTCGAAAAATTGTGCAAGATTTTCCGCGGTGTGCACATGTCCAGAAAACAAATTTGACAACTTTATTTAAAAAAAAAAATATGGGAACACGGCCATAGCTTTTCTTAAATTTTTAGGAAAAAGATAGTTAAATAGGTACCCCTACTAGCTGTTGCCCGCAACTTCGTATGCGTGGAATGAGAGAGCATACCTTTAAAAATTAGTATTTAAAAAGGCCATCTTCTCAAACCAGTCTATCTAATAAAAACCGCATCAAAATCCATTCCGTAGTTTTGGAGATTTAGGCTCACATAGGGTGATACATTACAGAGTTAACAGAAACAACGACTTTGTTCTGTAAGAAATAAAGATTTCTCATACCAACCTTTAGGTATCTAATTAAACAACATTACCTGGATAAGCTTTGCCCAGTATTTTGTTATAAATCGAGTATTTTTTGGAATTATACGTGGCTAGATCTTACTTTAGTTGGAGGTCACTGCATCGATTCCCAAAATGGACAGATATAACGCTTTAACTCTGATTTAATCACAGATTTAATGTAGATTTATGAACTACTAGCTGTTGAATTTAGAAATCAATCCTTAACAAACAGAAGTTTACTCTTCTGTTCAATAGATGGCGTTGTACGTTTTTTAAATCGCGCTATCGGTACGTTCCACACATTAACACTTAAGCTCGTCAAAATTATTATTGTTATCATCCGGATTTCGCATTTATAAATTAGTAAGGATAAGGCTAAGGATACCGTAAAGTTGCTATGACTATTTAGTCGAAGTTGCCATAACCGTTTTGGGTATTAGTCAACTATGTAAAGAAAGAAAGCAAGAAAAAGTTTTATTTGTAACTTACAAAGTGCAGAGAATAAATAAATAGTTTAAGCTACAAATACGGACCAACTCAGCATAGCGCTAGTTAAAAACTACGCTGGTCTTCCGTTATCCGTATTTGAGTTGGAATTATCGCACATTCAACAAATAAAAGAAATACAAAAGCAAAAAAAAACAACAAATATCTGCTCACTATGTCGTCCTACTATATAAATTTTCTGCTATTTCTCGTTCTCATAATAACTAAATTTTGGAATTTATTTATCTGTTACATATGTATGTAACAGATGTATATAAAATCTATACAACTCTACCTGTGGGCTTTATAGTATTTTTTTTATAAATTAGTTCATTATAAATTTTAAAGAAACACGTCCTATGTATGATACTATAGTTAACAATTAATGCAACTAATTTCAAAGTTCGTAATATAACAGTAAAACCTTAGCATCAAAAGTCATTAGCAAAAACATCGTTAATCCGACAGAAAAATATATACACAAGGTGCACACAACTATCAGAGCTACGCGGCTACGAACTGCTACGAACCTCTAGGTTGCGTTACGTAATTCAAAACGTTTGCATTCTTCAATCTTAACCTTAATTCAATACCTTAAATTCTAATTAAAATAATTAATTACCTTATTCATTCCATTGCCCATTTTCGTAAAATAACTCTAACAATTTATACCAATAAAATTTCTGTCAGCATATTAATAAATATACATTGCACTTTGTAAAAAACATGTTACAAATAAGTTAACAATATTTTATTAATAATCAATTTGTCAACATGAGTGTGTCACTATGACGACCTTGTTGTCACCGGTGCGTTTTGTAAGAAATATTGCATATTATTATAAATCTATTAAGTAATAAAAATCTATATAATCACTTAATTGTTACATGTGTTTTGTTTTTTATCGTTGCTTTGTTATATCGATCGTTTGTTTCAAGTGAATCGAAGAGGATAGAGGTTAGAATGAGCTTAAAAAGTACGCGTCGAGCGTCAGCCACCCGCGGCGCGCGACTGCCCCTGGCGTTGTCTGTAACTCGGCGGTGAATCTCGACGTCACTGCGGCTATAAAACCTTTTAGAGAAGTATATTTGTCGATATAAATATATCGATACTTTTAAGCTTTCATATTTTTACAATTTCATTAAACAGATCTTATACTAAATTAAAACTAAGAGCATAATAGAGTACTAACTGGCCAGATGAACTTGGTATCATCTAACAGGCGACTATTTAATTTTTTAATTTTCTTCTTATTAAATAAAAAAAAATATTTAAAAGCGAATTACCAAAATCGGTTCAATTTTTCTTTCAAAGATTTGCGCTTGGCAATTTTTTTTTTCTTTTACGGATTTAATCTTCTAAATTTCTATGACCTAGGGTACCTATAGACGAAAAATAATGTTTACTTATTTAATATGTAGTATAGTTTCAGGACAATAAATTATTATCGATATCGATGTTTTCAGGATACTTTCAGCCCTCGTAGTGGTTATTAAGTGCGGTGCGGTGTAGTTGAGTGACTGAAGTGATAAAAAATATGCCAGGATTTGCTTATATTTTATTGCTAAAGGACTACATACATACATGTCGTACATAAGGTTATAACTTTTTCCCATGATAGACGCAGGCTTAAGAACTTCAGTGATTATGTATATAATTAGATGTCAATACTTCTCTGTAAACAAAAAAAAATTATGGATGGACGATATGAATATTTGTTAACTATTAATTAAAACATGGTATTTAAAAATGTTTAAACTTGCTTATTATACAAATATAAATACTGAGTTAAGTAATAAAATTTTCTTAAAATATGTTGTTATGTTGGTATATTTTAATAGGCTTCTGACATTAACTTAAGTACATCTTAAAGATTACCTTAAGTCTTGTATACAAAAAGCGGTTCATCTTCAAATCATGTTTAATAAAATATAACATCAAGACTCTAATTTCTGGCCTGCCAGCAATAACTGTATATAACTGTAATCATTTTGTATATTTTTAGTTAAATAGAGTTTATTTTTTATTAAAAAAAAATTAAAAACATTTATTAACCATGCGCGCAAAAACAAAAGATTATCGACTACAAAGATCGAAGTTTAAAACAATTTAAATTCTTAGAAAAATAATAAATGGATATGGACAGAAAAATATCTATAGCGAAACAGAAAATTCAAGTAAATATATAAAATTACAGAAATATATCATAAATGTTAGTAAAAAGTTTCACTCATTCTTATGTTTAGTTCTAGGACGCGCTACTAAAGCTAAACCGCAGATGATCATAACTGCACCTGACCACCATCGAACAGATGAAGTCTCCTCGAATAGCATTATGCCAATTAGTCCCTGTGAAAAAAATAACAGCCTTAGAACCGCAGGACAATATTATCACATAATTTGTGTAGCGTCGTACCTCAGATCTACGTGCTCAAAAAACAAACAGTAGTTTTTACATTATGGCACCGATTTTACGCACACAACTTAACTATAAAATCAAAATTGATAGTGTCAATAACACAATTCCGTAATGTTAATTGAACTTTCTTGTGCAGGTTTGCATAGATATGTCATGTCAGATATGTTCTAATCTATATATCGTTTGTTTGTTTGAACGCGTTAATCTCAGGAATCACTGGGCTGATTTAAATTCTTTCAGCGTTAGATAGGGCATTTATCGAGAAAGGCTTTAGGCTTAAATAACATCACGCTACGACCAGTAGAAGTGAAGCAGTAGTGAAAAATGTTGCAAAAACGGGAAAAATTTTCTAAATTCCACGCGGACGGAGCTTGCGGGCAATAGCTCGTAGGTATATAAAAATCAGACTATCTCACGAACAAAGGGCAAGTAAAATATAAAGTACCATTTCGTGAGATAACCGCTACAGATAACTTAGAAATGCTCAACAAAATCTCAATACAATAGCGACTATGTAAGCTGTTTCTATTGGTTGTGGAATTTGTAGTTCAACACGTTCACCCACTTGAACTTCACAAAATATAAGCTTTGTTCAGCTTTTCTTTATAATCGACTTCAAAAAAGCAGGAGAATCTCAATTCGAATCTTTGAAAGTAATTTTTACCACCTTACTTCAGTCGAATTGACTGAAATTTTGTACACATATAAAAATACATGTAGGATTTTCAAGCGTGTGGTTCAGTTTCTCAGCTACGTAAATTAAAAACGTACCTATTCACTCTTTATCTCCGCATAGATAACACTAGCTGTTGATAGATTTATTTTTATTCCCGTTTTTGTAACATTTTTATTTCGTTCCTTTTAGTCGCACCCTGATGTTATATAGCCTTCGAGCCTTCCTCGATAAATATACTATCCAACAATAAAATAATTTTTCAAATCGGACCAGTGGTTTCTGAGATTAGCGAGTTCAAACAAACAGTCTTCAGCTTTATAATTAGTATAGATACAACTTACAGATAAAACATAACTGGAGGCAGCTGATATGACTGTAGGTGCTACTGAATTAGACGCAGCATCAAGAGAACGTAAGTAATATCTGCAACCCCACATGTTCACCATCACCATGGCTACCAGGAGACTAGCCCATATCAAGTAGCTATCACCCTGTAAAACATATAATCATGTAGGTAATCATATTGCTTAAATTTATCTTCTCTTTAGCACGCGTTAATTATCTAGATACTAGCTATGCTTCGCGGTGTTACCCGCGGTAAAAAGGATAAAAAATCTGTTCGCTTTTTATTATCCCACGAGAACATTGCATTTTTGGGATAAAAAGTACCCTATATGTTATTCTAATGTATAAGTTACATTATTGTAAAGTTTCATTATAATCCATTCAGTAGTTTTTGCGTGAAAGAGTAACAAACATCCATACTCACAAACTTTCACATTTATAATATTAGTAGGATCGATATATTATATGCCTAAATAAAACTACTTTTTACGGATTTAGACGCGTATATTTGTTTTAAATTTTGGCCCGACGTTTCGGAGACTTTGCAGTCACCATGGTCACGGGTGAGTATCACCCGTGACCATGGTGACTGCAAAGTGTGATGGGAATATACGCGTCTAAATCTGTAAAAAGTATTTTTATTTAAACAGATGAGTCGCGCAAGTGTTAGAAAATATTATATTATATGCCTGTTACGAAATCTTTGAAAGTAATTTTCACTCACTAACAGTACAGTCGGATTGATCTAAAATTTTGTACCCATAGTAAGTACTATTTAAAAAATATATCCAGATTTTTAAGCGCGTTTTAGTTCTCAAGAACTAAAAAATACGCGTATTGTCGTTAGTTCAAACTGAGCAAATTTTTCTTTCCAGCCTATTGCTATGGAACACCCAAACAGAGGGAATTCAATTCGCACACACGAAGGACGGAGCTCGTAGTGCAGCAGCGTTATGTGTGTGATACATATTTGTATTTGCGTAGGTAATTAGTGTAGAAACTCTTCCAATTGTTCACGCGGTCCAGGTTATTAGACTAGGTAACTATAATAATTCTGTGCTTATAGTAGGCGTATACTCGTATCTCGAACGAGTCCGACATCTGCCCAGAATAGTTAGATGTAAATTGACCAAATTGACTTGACCCTAATATAACCAGAATAGCTGATAAAGCTGCATAAAACTTGCATGGCTAAAGACGTAGCTACATCTAACAAATAATATTACAGAAGCAAATCATACAGGGCTTACTACACCTGGACATTTTACGACTTGGTTTTATGTCCAAATCTCATACTCGTTTGTTTTTGTCTTACAAAATAATGAAAACTAAGTATTTCATCTTTATTGGAACACGTTTATAGTTGCTGCCGAGATCCTTAGCAATCAGTGTAATATTATGGCATACGTATCAGGTGTCATGAGCAAAACCAGGGGGGCAATGACGTACTATTTACCTATGGGCAATAAGGACCAAGGCCAGGGAAGCACACTGTAAGGCATGGAGACTAGAAGAAAGGAGGAATATCTTGTATGGGGGCTCAGTCCAAAAAGTATCCACTTGTAAACAGCAAATTACACTCACCGAAATAGCGCTAGTGTAGCAAGTGGAAATGATATGAATGTAGCAGTTATAACTTTACTATAAGCAGAGCGAAGTGTGCTACTGTTGCGGTAATTCTTTAATACTATTTTCTATTTGCTATTTACAAATATTTGGGGTACTTAAAAACACCGTAAAATTTTATTTCATAGTCATGTTTGTCTATATCTTAATATATATAAATCTCGTGTCACAATGTTTGTCCTCAATGGACTCCTAAACCACTTAACCGATTATAATAAAATTCGCACACCATGTGCAGTTCGATCCAACTTGAGAGATAGGATAGTTTAAATCTCAAATTATAGTCGCAATTTTAATTTATTGCAAATTATTTGTCTACCCCTGTCATTTGTATGGCAAAACAACGTTTGCTGAGTCAGCTAGTATACTTATATAAATCTTCTGTGCGTGTGTTTGTACTCCTTCTAAACGGCTGGACCGATTTTGATGAAATTTGTTGTGTGTATTCAAGGGGGTTTAAGGAAGGTTTAGATTCACAATTGGCTGGACCGATTTTGATGAAATTTTTAGTTGTTGATTTTTACACAGAATTGTATGGCAAAACAACGTTTGCCGGGGCAGCTAGTAATATAATAATTTAAAAAACTGCGCTGTAACAAAGCGGAAGCTTTTCTTTCCTTTCTAATAATTTGTGGCGCTCTTATTAAAATTCTTCCACTTGCTACTATGGCGCCACCTTAATTTGCTGCCTTACAGCGGACACTTTATATTATACTGAGATAGTCCTCCTTACTTCTAGTCTCCATGCTGTAAGGAGCGCCGTTCCGCCGTTGCGTCGTTTGGTAGGGTAGGTACTTTGTTCTATCTCCATTAATTTATGGGGCGGCAAGTCCTACTGCGCCAAGGCAATGAAGTTGAAGAGTTTGATGTTTGAACGCGCAAATCTCAGGAATGATTTTTTCAGTGTTGGATAGAACAACAAACAAACAAACTCACTTTCACTTCTATATAATTATATTTGTAAGAATTTTGAGTTTTTTTAAGTGAACTTGAAATATATATTTTTTCTTTCTTACGCTAACAGCGTTTACGAACAAAACGTAGTCATATTTCTCTCTACTCTATGCTGTAAGTTAACCTGTGAAATTAAAGATATTCGTAAAACCAAAAACATTGTTTTTTTAGCTAACACCGACGCCAAAAACAACAAAAAAAAAACATTGTTTTATAAGCTGTGTTGGTAGGTACATAGACATAAATGACAAAAGTACAACTTACTACTACATCAGATCTGCCTGTTAATTTCCCTAACGTACTCCCTATAGATGCCCAGATGCCAGCTAAGAAGGCTTCGTAGAACATGATAAATAAATATTTTAGGTTAAGTACGGAATGGACAATGGACTTCAAAGGCGACGAAACGACAAAATTTATTTGCGTCACTTAGCGTCAAGTCAAAAGGCACAGACTAACAAGAAAACGGCAACACTAGAAGGAAACTTGTCCTATAGAATGTATTAAAAGAGAAAGAGCGCTCCCATTATTTTGAGTAGGTACGTTTTCGGTAGCAGATACATTGTTTGCTTCTACTCGTCCCGATGATATCACAGTCTAATATAATAGTTTCCAACGATATTCTCACGATATTACTGTCATCTACGACTATTTATTCTGCCTTTATCATGTATTTCACAATTAGCGCAACTTGGCTAGCTACTAGTTCATGTTGCAATGGGGTTTCCCAGTCACCTACCTGACGTCAACCCTCTTTGGGTGGAGATTCATGCAATCCAACGTCCCTTGGTCAACTTTTATAACCTCCGCGGGCAAGACATGGGGAGGTGACACTTTTATTCTTTTTGTCCGTCACCTCACACAACATTACTGTTATTTACATTTTTTTTAGTGTTATGTATTAAGTGAATAGCATGAATTAAAATATACATTCTCTCCAGCCCATATATATTATGTCTCACTGTTGGGCACGGGCCTCCTCCACTTTGGGAGGGATTATGGTCTACTGTGCCGCGCTGACGAGACGTGCTGGCACAGGGTTTATTTTCGAGTTTTCCGTCTCTCACACAGGGTGTTATCTGTGCGCAGTAGCCCTTAAATGCGCCACTAATCAATCAGTTATTGCATTAATTGTTGATTGCATAATAGCGAATTTTATCAAGTTTGGTAGTCTACTCTTAATTTTTTGTCACAAATGATACCATTCAATTGAACTTTCATTGCGACACCATTGAATATTGAATAGCAGACTTGAGCCCCAGTTCGTTAATTATAGATGTAGTTCTTTCTTAATTCATTTCATTCATTATTTTCATTCAGTGATTCAGTGTGTGTCAAAGAGTAAAATAATATAGATATAACGTGTGTGTGTGTGTTACTGTCTGTCACAAAGGTCTGTCAGTTGCAACTTGCAGTCAGTTGGTGAAACGCGTAGAGCATACAGTCGTATCATTAAAAGAAGAATTGAATTGAATTGAATCAGTCCTGTGTCATAAAATTTTCTATATTGTTAATTATTTGAAATTATTTAAATATTGCAAAGGAAAGCAGTTCGGGAAATTCGATTGTTCGTAAATTAATGTAAAAGCATTACTATACTAAATAGCTCGTAATCTCATTACACTGTATTCTATTGCTGCAAAGTGCAAACTCTAGCAATTCATTCAACCAGCATCATTGAACAATAAATTTACATACGAACGTCATTTTCTACTATTTTTGTATCGACTGTCGACTATTTAACAGATTTTTAGAGGAGTTTTGTACAAAAGCTAGTGAATTTAATAAAATGGAGCACGTAAAATCTGGTGATAACGTGTTAATTATTTGGAACAAAGATAACCAAAGCAGCATAAGCAAATTAGTAGAAGATGTAAAAGGACTTGTTCAAAATGGATCTGTTGTTCTCGAAAACTCTGAAATGATTACTGAATGTAAGTAATTTAGACTGATATTAATTCAATGATGAACATTTAAATAATTCTGTCCTTTCTTATAAATTTCCTGTTTGTGTGAAACTTAGAATTATTTTAAATATTTAATTACATAAAAAAAATATTAAAATTCTGTTCTTTAAAAGTATATAAAAGTGTTCTTTTTTTTATTTATTTTTTTAGCCTCACGTCCACATTCCTCATATGATATAGTGCTATCAAACTGGTTGTCTCCACACACCGTGCAACATACTGACAGTCTTTTAGCATTAATTGTAAAACTTCTCAAGCCTTCCGGCAAGGTTTTGTTAAAAGATGTCTCAGACTTAAGCAGCACGCTCAAGTTAAATGGATTTATCAAGGTTGCAAAGTCTTCAGACAACTTATATGTTGCAGAAAAGCCTAAATTTGAGGTAAGGAGTGCTTGAGTTTTTACCACAATATAAAAGTATACCTTCTAGCTAGGCAATTAGTATACTATAGCTGTAAGTTATTTTCACTATTAGTTGTATTTGATCTTTGTTGTTATCAAGAGATGACAAAAGTAGCAACAAATATTTACTGCTGAAAAAGCAGAGTTAAATGTAATATAGCACTTAAAACCGTCGGGCATATATGACCAGATGTATGAGTGTGAATGAAGCCAAGGAAGTATGTTTAGTCCGTAGCAGATGGTGCTCTCCAGTATCTGTCTACCGCCATGGGAAAAAGGCGTGTGATGTTATTATGATAATGATTTTAGGAATATTTCAAGAATACCAAAAATAGATCCTTAATATTAAGCTATTTATAGAAGGGTAGCCTTGAAGGGTTAGTAATAGTGTGACAACTACCAGGAGAATTTAGATGCAAGAATAATGTTCTACTGGCCCCAAATAAATTGATGCAAAGGCATAAAATAGACTAAAAAAGATTCACTCAACTTAAAAAAAAAGTACAAGGAGTTTCTTGTCTGTTCTTTTCTATAGGATTTAGTTTTGGAAAAGGAGCCTGGCTTCAGACTTTTTAAAAGTGCATGTTTATCTTGCCTATTTGAAATAAAAATATATGACTTTTACTTTCACTTATTAACTGAATTAAAAAAAGCAGAAGGTTCTCAATTCGTCTGTATGTTTTTATTAGTATTTTTTTTTTTATGTATGTTACCTCTTAACTGTCATAACTTTTAACTGGGAGAAGCAAATTTAAACATCCTTTGTTTATTTGAAAACTGGTGGTTCCCGTGTCCAACCTTGTCCCATTGACAATCCTCAT
Source organism: Orgyia antiqua (assembly GCA_916999025.1). NCBI lineage: Eukaryota > Metazoa > Arthropoda > Insecta > Lepidoptera > Erebidae > Orgyia > Orgyia antiqua. The sequence goes on from OU779868.1 coordinate 26,783,723, forward strand.
ATTTCAAAGGCACATGAAGCAAATTCAACTTTTTTTTAAAATACTTATCGGAGAAAAAACCGTAAACATCACCTGTAATTACAGCCATAGCAGTCATCTATCTAAAGACCTTGTAATACTGGACAAACTAACTATGTTAACTACAAAATTCTATTAACTACGATGAGATTGATTCATGGCTTACGACACGTGTAACTGGTTTGGAAGGATCCTTTTATGAATATTCAACGGATCACCATTCAATCTCATCAACTAACAGTAAATAAACAAATTACTCACCATTGACACAATTTGAGGACTTACTTCATAATCTTGGAAGCTAAGTTAAAACTAAAAATCCTTAAGTAAACTATTTTAATCAAGTCTCCTACGACATACTCATTATAAATGTTTGATTGTCAAATCGTGCTTTATAGGTTGGTTCAAAAGCATCACTGAAACTAAACAATAAACCAGCTGTATGGAAACTAGATGATACAGTTGAAGAGGCGTGGGCAGGTACCAATGGTGATGAGATTATTGATGAAAACCAGCTTCTAGATGAAGACGACTTAAAGAAACCGGACCAGACTTCATTGAGAGGTAGCTATGCAATTGTTTTATGATGCTGGGTCTCCTGGTCTAGTGGTTTATGTAACGGACTGCCGTTCACAAGGTTCCGAGTTTGATTCCCGCACTGGACAATTATTGGTGCAATATTTATAAATATTATACAAATGTTTGTTCTGCGTCTGGGTGTTTACTATGTATTATATGTATTTACAAAAGAAAAGTAGTTTATGTATTATATCCGTATTCTGGTAACCATAACACAAGCATAAAAGCTTAGTTTGGGATCAGAGGACGTTGTATGAAATGCCTATGAATATTTATTTATGTATTTATATATATAAAAAAAAATATTATTATCTAAAAATATCATACAAATGTTTGTTCTGCGTCTGGGTGTTTACTATGTATTATAAGTATGTATTTACAGAACAAAATTTGTAGGTAGGTATACATATTCTATGCGTATTTTGGTACACATCACATAAGCATATTAGCTTAGCTTAAGACCTTTGGACGGACTTTGTGTGAAATATCCATGAATATTTATTTATTTTATAACTATTTGTTGCCTGTTACTTTTTATGTATACTGTTTGGAATCACTATACCTACCCTCTTTTTAGCACATTATAATTTTCTTTTTTTTAGCCAGGCTAAAGTTACTTGTCCTTAATTTTAAACATAAAACCACCATCTGGTATATCTGTGAAACCAAAGATCAATTGTCTTATTCATAATGACTTATCGGAGGTTTAAAAGTTCGCTAAAAACGGTTCGCAAAAATTGTCAAAACTTGTTATTCATAATAGTCTTTTTACAATAAAACATTTATTATCTCTCCGATAAAATCTCCGTTTAAACCTCCGATAAGACATTATGAATAAGACCACAAATCTATAGTAAAACCTACTTTGATTTTACATTAAAAAGTTCTAAATATTTTCTTTTTAAAAATGCCTATCATTGTTTTCGCGTGGTTGTTATCTTGATAGTAATATCGCGAGTTGAGGTTTCGTGCTCCCAATCCGGTTGAGTGATTACGTTGAGGTTTTGTGTTACAAGTTGTCCAATGACGTTTTCATTCATACAGGTCATTGCCACTATGTAATACAGAATGTAATATACATAGACACGTTATGTTCTAATATAAAACTAATAAAACTTACTTGGTTGATCTATTTTTGTATTAACATTATAAATTGGGATTAAAATTGAAGGCTAAATTACGTTTATACGGAAAAGGTATAATTGTTTGACTCATAATTAATATTTCATTGTACATATTATGTCTATACATATCCGTTCGACTGCCGCCATATATGCTATATAGATTTGGTATCAACTAGCTTTTGCCCGCGACTTCGCGTGGGATAAATCCCACGGAATCGCAATAACGGGAAAAACATTCTAAAGAATGTTTTACCCTTATTGCAACATACAATGATAGCATATAGCCTCCCTCGATAAATGTACTATCCAACACTGAAAGAATTTTTCAAATCAGACCAGGTGGGCAAGTCCGGTAAATGAATGGTGTCACAATGGCACAACAATGACACATTATAACCTCAAAAGATTAACAATAGACTACCAAACTTGATAAAATTCGCCACTAAACAATTAGTTATTTAGTGTTATTGCAAACAAATGCAATAACTGATTGCTTAGTGGCGAATTTTATCAAGTTTGGTAGTCTATTGTTAATTTTTTGAGATTTATGAGATTAGCGCGTTCATACAAACAAACTCTTCAGGTTTGTAATATAATATAAGTAGATCAGTAGATTTATTTGTCTGATTTGGAAGATCAAGTATTGATTGTTATTAGGTAATGCGATTAAAGCATTGTCGTGAAAACTGATTGTTACTTACCCATGGAAAAACCCAAAGAGATACGTGCGGTATAGGTAGGTAGGTACAAGCTGTACTATAAATACTGCATTACAATAATTATTTACTAAATGAGAAAATAAACAGTAGTGTAAATTGTTAGCAAGAAAAGGAAATATTTTAATTTTCGAAATGACACAGCAGTTTTAAGGCAGGAGGCGCATATTATGTTCCGTCCTCACCCCTTTAGAGGCCCTGCACACTTCCTTACCCAGATACAAGGGCAGGGAAACGGCCGATAAAGCAATCTAGGGGCCCTTTCATAGAGTTTGCTAAAATACCCTTTCTAGTTTAAGGGCCTACAATATATATATATCAATATTATCGTATATCATCGCCGACACGTACATATTAACACAGCCAGTAGGCACAGAAAATGAAGAATTAGGGATACTTTTCCTATTTACTCAAAATCTACTAAATATATTTTAATTCTGATTTACGTGTTTCTATATATAATAGTTACTTATGTTTTTAAAGTTATTTCATTAGTTAATACGCGATAATAGACCGACAAATGAAAAAAATAAAAAATGAGAGAGGTTGTTTCGCTAAGATTTTCTATCGAGAAAACTTTTTTCAATCGCGTTTCTGAGTTTATGCGATCCTAGATCATACATTGAAAAAACATATACCTAAAAATTAGAGCTCTAGCCATTCAATCTAAAGAAACAATGAAAACTTCGTACATAGAAAAATGCACGAAGCTATTTTGGTATCCTCTTAACGCGTTCAATGCTGAATAATTTGCGAATTTATAGCCAATGCTAATAAAAGAGTCATTCGCCCAGTGCTGAAAACGCGCATGTGCGTTCAAAAATTTTTTCGCGTAGTGCTAAGAATTATTTATATGCGTTCATAGAAAACTCGCGTAGTGCGGCTGGACGCTATAGCGCGTTGTCTTTTACCTTCCCGCAGTGCGGCCGACGCTTATGTGCGTTCGGTAACTTTCGAGTTTTATGACTGTCATATAACAATTACGGGTCATATAAAGGTGTTGGATGGATAAAGGTGCTTCCACACTAGTGTTTATTTGTAAGAGACTTTGTGAAGTTTACGCCATAATATATCTTCGTTCGGTTTTGTTAAAATAGTAAGTTATACCTTAATAAAACAGTAATAGTAAAGGTACCTTCTCCCGAAAGCCCTTTTATTCTTAATTTTTTTTAATTTACGACTCTTCGCCTGCCTCGTAATAGACACCATTTATAAATAGACTAAAACTACCTATTACTTTAGTTAAAAGAGCGAGTCATAATAAAATTATTTCAATAATCTATTGTACTAAATTAGGTTATTATTATTATTATTAGGACGGGCCTCGTGGTCTAGTGGTTCATATAACGGACTGCCGTTCACGAGGTCTCGGGTTCGATTCCCGGTCAGGACAATCATTTGTGTGATGTTTTTAATTGTCATACAAATGTTAGTACTGCGTCTGGGTGTTTACTATGTATTATAAGTATGTATTTACAAAAGAAAAGTAGTTTATGTATTATATCCGTATTCTGGTACCCATAACACAAGCATATAAGCTTAGCTTGGGACCAGAAGACGTTGTGTGAAATGTCCATGAATATTTATTTATTGTTGTCGTCGCCACCGCCGTCCCCCCCCCCTGCAATATTCGTAGCAGAAACCTGACTAGTGTGTAGTCTCCTTTACAATTCCACATTTTACGACCGCTTCGAAACAATAGACACCCAGAATACACGGTATAAACACACAGGTGCGGCGCACCCTGCTTGCCTACAATTTTTTTTTTGTATGGACGCGTATACGCGTCGGCCCGCACTTGGTGAAGATCAGAAAAACGCGCATAAGCGTTAGCCGCACTGAACGTATTAATCCGGTACTAAATGGAACAATAGAACTAAACTAATAGAATAACATTTACAACATTGGTTATTATTTGTAATGATTACACGCAAATGAAACACAATGTAATGCCGGAAAATTTCTGCCTCTTATCTTTGCATAACCTTTGCCTTCGTAATGTTATATGGTCTTATTCATAATGACTTATCGAAGGTTTAAAAGTTCGCTAAAATAAGGTCGCGAAAATTGTCAAAACTTATTATTCATAATAGTATTTTTACGTTTATTTTATATTTTTTACGTTTATTATCTCTTCGATAAAATCTCCGTTTAAATCTCCGATAAGTCATTATGAATAAGACCGATAGCCTATAATAGCCTTCCTCGATAAATGTACTATTCAACACTCAAATGGTCTTATTCATAGTGACTTATCGGAGGTTTAAAAGTTCGCTAAAATGGGTTCGCGGCAATTGATAAATCTTGTTATTCATAATAGTCTTTTTACGATAAAACGTTTATTATCTCTCCGATAAAATCTCCGTTTAAACCTCCGATAAATCATTATGAATAAGACCAAAAGAATTTTTAAAAAACATAGCCAGTGGTTCCTGAGATTAGCGCGTTCAAACAAACAAACAAACTCTTAAGCTTTATATTATTAGTATAGTTTTATGACTCAAGATAATGAATTTATTAATACTGAATTTAAAATAATTGTTACGTAAAGATAAATAATACAAGAGATAAGGTAACTATAGTACAGAAACTTAAAGAATTAATAAGTTAATACAGTGAGGCAGTTATTTACCTATTTCCTTTACTTATCTGTCTGTTACTTAAAATAAAAAAGCTTCTTCTCTTGAGCACGACTTTTCGCCACATTTGGAGGATATTTAAGAGGGTACTGTACTCCTAATTTAGGTATTTGCCTAATTTGCCTTAGGTATTGCTATCCCTATTCCCGAGCACCGTGCTGAAAGGGGCAAGTATAGCTGCAGCAGATTTTACCTAAAAATTCTTTGAAAAAGACGTTTCGTAATCCCCTTTTTTCTTCGCGAAATTTAAACCGATTTTGACTGTTTTTACGCTATATTATAGATGAAGAGTATATCTATGCTTGTATCGCTTTCTTTTTTGGTAAAACGTTACCGAATATGTGTGATAGACGCTGCAACTTTACCTAAAGAAAACCAAAAAAACGGAATTTTCGGATGGTCATATTTATTTTTTTCATAATTAGTTATTATGTATAGAAAAAATTTAGTTATAATTTATAAGTTCCTGAGATTAGCGCGTTTAAACAAACAAACAAACTCTTCCGCTTTATATTTTAAATCGGAAAATACTAAATTGCTCTTCATTTGATTATGATTTTGATTATTTCTTGTTTTATTTCTAGTATGCGCCACTACTGGTAAAAGAAAAGCTTGCGCAGATTGCTCATGTGGTCTAGCGGAAGAACTACGAGGAGAGACTAAGGATACGCCAAAATCTTCATGTGGGAGTGTAAGTGAATCATTAATTTTATATTGCCGAAATGTGTAGTTTGATTTTTTTAATTATATATAGATACTAGCTGACCCGGCAAACGTTGTTTTGCCATACTAAAAAAAAAAGTGTGAAAAATAGATGTTGGCCGATTCTCAGACCTACTGAATATGTATGCAAAATTTGAGAAGAATCGGTCAAGCCGTTTCGGAGGAGTACGGTAACTAACACTGTGACAAGGGAATTTTATATATTAGACTAGCTGCCCCGGCAAACGTTGTTTTGAAAAATAGATGTTGGCCGATTCTCAGACCTACTGAATATGCATGTCAAATTTCATAACAATTGGTCAAGCCGTTTCGGAGGAGTACGGTAACTAACACTGTGACAAGTGAATTTTATATATAAGATGTACTTTGCCGTGATTTAAAATAAAACTAAAAGGAGTATCTTTAGCGTGAACTGATTATCGAAGTGATAAAATTGTAAATTACAAAAATTCTATTATACATATTAGTATTTGCCCGTGACTTGTATGGAATTTAATACTATGCTTTCTCGCGTAAAAAATTAGCCTTCTTAGGCGCTAAACTATATGTGTAAGTGACCAACTGTCATTTGACTCAGTTCAGTAGTTTTGGTGTGAAAGACATGACAGAGTTACTTTTGCGTTTTTATTATTGGTTGTTGTTTGTTGGACTGTGTGGTGACGGATTACAAGTGTCACCACCCCCTTTTCCTTCCCAGCTAAGGAATATTGTACAGTACAGTTAACATTCTCTATGAGAGACGGAAATCTCGAAAAAAATCCTGTGCCAACACGCCTGGTCAGCGGCAAAGTAAATCATAATCCTTCCCAGAGTGGAGGAGGCTCGTGCCCAACAGTGGGTCGATAATGGGCTGAATTATTTTTGCTATATTTTAGTGCAATAAGGCAGTTCCATCTAATCTAATATATAAAATTTCCATGTCACAAGGTTAGTTACTGTACTCCTCCAAAACGGCTTTACCGTTTTTTACCAAATTTAAAGTAGTTTATGTATTATATCCGTATTCTGGTACACAAGCATATAAGCTTAGCTTGGGACTAGAGGATGATGTGTGAAATGTCCATGAATATTTATTTCTCTCTCTCTCCTGCCCATTTACTTTGGGAAGGATTATAGCCTACTGAGCCGCGCTGACCAGCCGTGTTGGCATATGGTTTATTTTCGAGTTTTCCGTCTCTCACATAGGAGGTTATCTGTATGCAATATCCCTTAGCTGACTTTTACAGCACCTTGAGGAGGAGATGGGGTGGTGACACTTGTATTCTTATTCCGTCACCACACGGAGGATAAAATATGAATGAATATTTATTTATTTATTGTTATTTTTTGTTCTAGTGCTATCTCGGCGATGCATTCCGCTGTGCCACGTGTCCTTACCTCGGCATGCCTGCCTTCAAGCCTGGTGAGAAGGTGTTACTTGAACTGAAGTCTGATATATGAACATAATATTTAATATCTATTTATAATTTACGAAGTATTAGTTACATGTTGTGATCTTTGACTCTACTTATAATAATAATAATAAATGTTTTTTTTCCCATAATTTTAGTTTTATTAAATTACTAGCTGTTGGTCGCGACTTTGTACGCGTGAAATTTAGAAATCAATCCTTAACAAGAAGTTTACTCTTCTGCTCAATAGATGGCGTTGTACGTTTTTTAAATCGCGCTATCGTTTCGTTGCACACATTAACACTTGAGCTCGTCAAAGTTATTATTGTTTTATCGTCCGGATTTCGTAATGATAAATTTGTAAGGATGCATTTATGGTATAAATGAAGATTCTGGCGTGCGACGTGGTTCATGCAATGGTGAATGGACTGCCGCTCATGGTCGTGCGTTCGATTCGATCCCCGTACGGGTATTTGTGTGATATTTGTTAGAGCTGTAAAAGTAACGAAAAAAAGAGTACCCGTCCGTATGTATTCGTTACTATTTCAATCAGTCAGTGGTACCAATTCTAGATACACAACTAAACTTAACTAAAAAATGAAAATTGGTATTGACAATATAGCTATTACTTGCTATTTCGTTGCGCACATTTATATTAATTAAAATCGTTAGTCTCTAATACACAGTTTTAATAATAAGAAACTTCAGTAAACATTGCCGAATTGTTAATGACGCTATCAGTTTTAATTTTTTAGTTAAGTTAAGTTTAGTTGTGCACTCAGAATCGGCACCAGTACCCGTTACTTTCGTATCGTTACTTCTGAAACCTCATAAGCTGTTTACTAGAGAAAGGAATTGGGTCGTATTGCAACGAGTCGTATTTGAATACGCAGAACTAATATTTAAATAATATCCATTGCATACCATGCTGCATTTTTTACTTTTCTTTATTTAATTTAACCAGGTTTGTTTTTTTTTTGACATAAAAAATAAATTAAAAAGTTGCAAAAAAATTACGGCGGCAACAAAACTCTTTTGTTCTTAGAATGAAATAAACAATAAAATCATATTTTAAACAAAACTAAAAAATACATAATAAAAATTTTCTTTCTTATCTAATGAAATTAAACTCAGTACTTAATACATACATAAAAAATCATTAAAATTCGTCTAACAAATCATTGCAATCGCTATATATTCCAATATTTTTATGTATTCGTTACTTAGTAACGGGTACTGCGTGTAGTACCGAGTAACGAAACGTTCGCATGTTATTCGCATGTTTCGTTTATCACGGGTAGCCATGTTATACGAAACATGCGAATTGGATGCGAGTAACGAGAGGTTTTTGTAAGTAACGTTTCGTTACTCGGTACTCGACGCAGTACCAGTTACTCAGTAACGAATACATACGGTTTGTTACAGCTCTAATATTTGTATTTGTCACATAAATGTATAATATCTGGTTGACGCTCGGGATAGAGTTTTGGGAAATTATTCATATATAAGGGAAGTCTTAGTAATAGTCTTTTGCTTCGGCCAAGTACGAGTTGGACACACACACACAAAGTACCGTTATTATTGATAATATCTAATATACAACGTGTTGCAGAAAGGTGTAGTCATATTTTGAGGTTGCATTGGATAGGCCTTAAATATAAAACAGTTACACATAAAAAAATACAGTTGGTAAGTTTTTTGTTGTTTATCGCCTACTATTAAATAACTACTAGAAACGCATCAAATAAGAGATGTTTACGGTTTACTGAATGCGCCTTTCCTCCGCGCCCAGAAACCGCCGTGGTAGTTACTCAGTAAAATAATTATTTTTAATTATGATTCATTCTCTATATCATGTCTGATTACTAAGTCTAAAAATTGAGCTGATGGATTTTGTCGGTTTTTTTTTCGCGATGGGATTGGTCGAGGCTTTCGGGACTAGGCTTATGAGGCGTCCGGTCGTAGACAATACTATTGTTGATTTTTATGCAGTTTTGAAACTGTAGTTATTACGAAAATGGAATTTCTGGGGAAAATATTGTATTTTTAAATTGGTCCTATTTATTTAAATATTTGGTTCCAATGCACATTAGACAAAAAATGCAAATAATAAAAAAGTTTTGTTTTGTTGTATATTATCTACTGTGTGAATTTCATAGCTGGCTGCAGACTAAGAACGTCAAGCCACTTTTACCCAAACCCCTTTGTATGAACACATAAAAGTCATAATATTATATATGTATTTGTAATTTCATCCATGCCTAGTGCCTAGTCACCGGCCATGTGTAACGATGGTCAAATATGACTACACCTTTCTGAAACACGTTGTATAAAACTCTCGTGTCACAATGTTCGTTCCCATATTCCTCCTAAACAGCTTGACCGATATTTAAGAAATTTTATATGCATATTTAGTAGATCTGAGAATCGGCTACTATCTATTTTTCATACTCCTAAGTGATAAGGGTCCACCCATAACATTTATGTGGCAAAACAACGTTGACATTTCGTCACACCAGCCCTAAATAACGGGACCCCAAACAATGCGATTAGGGCAGGATAATGATGATTTTTAGTATTTGTTGTTGAAGCATTAACTGATATAGACAAATTGAAAATTTCAGCTCTCTAGCTATCACTGTTCTAGAGTTATAACCTGGTGACATGGGGTGGTGGCGTTTGTATTCTTAATCCGTCACCACACGAAAATAAACGCATAAGTACATAAACTGTGAATCAGTTCTCTAGCTATCACTGTTCGAGATATATAGCCTAGTGATAGACGGACGGACGGACGCATAATATTGTATAGCTCAAAGCACTCTCAATGAATGTAGCTTCCTATTAGTCAAGAACCCAACCGACCTGGCAATATATTTGACAAGGAAAACAGCGTACCTAATTATGACAACTTTATGGAGATGGCTTAGAGGCTTATACATAAAACAAACTTGTAGCAAATATTCAATTATACATATTTTCTCTTCTTTTTACAAACAGTTAACTTATTTAACATAGTTCGATCTATAACATTTTCCATTTACAATATATTTTGAATAGTATTCATTCCGCTATACAATAAAATATCCATATATATATAATTCTTGCGATATTTGTCACATTATAACAATTTTTATAGTTATATATATATACCTAATATTTTAAAATGACACAACATTTTTAACCGACTTCAAAAAAGAGGTTTGTTTTGTTAACTCTGTACGCCATTAATGGAAAGTTATAGTACAGTTTTGTTGTTCTCAAATGAAAAACTTATGTTCCCAAAAATGTCTTATTATACCTACTGCGTATCTGTTAAGGGGATTACTTTGTTTAGCTATTTAATCTGTGAAATTAATGAAAAAAAAATTATGGAATTTTGGGGATGGCACAACCATTCAATATATCTAAATTTACAATTCATTCAACAGAGGACACTGTTTATAAATTGTGATGGAAAAATTTTGGCTTTTCAAATATATCTGTTATTTTTTATAATCTATTGTCACAATATTCCGAAGGCCAATTTAGAGAAAACTCTCATACAAAAAATTAACTTAAGACAGAGAATAATGTGACATTTAGATTTAATATTCAGTTGGAAGAAAAGAGTGTTAATACCAATCAGTACAATTGCAATTTTAACAATACACATTCGTTCTAGATTTCAAGGTTATCATTGTTTATGAATATATGTAACTTTTTATGTATAGGACGAAGTCTCGTATCGAGTAGTACATACAGTACTTACAGCCGTATTCACAAACGTTACTGTGAGGTCTCATAGTAGGCATGGACGCACAGGTGTAGCAGAATCATTTCACAAACAATACTTAAGTGGTGAAGCGCACTATGCGTTTGCTAAGTTTTGTCTATGAATACAAAGGCTCGATGAACAGAACGCACTGAGAAGTGTTACCCTTCGCACAGTGCATCAACACTTAAGTACTTACTTAAGTTAATATTGTTTGTGAATACGGGTGTTAGTGTTTTATTTTCATTACTGTGAGCGCGTCAAGATTAACGCGAAATTGCATGGAGATGGGAGAATACCACTCGATGCCGCTAAGCAGCGTTGTTTATATCCATGCAAATGTATTTATTATTTCCTCAGATTATGTATTGTCACCTTATTTTATAACGAATTGATGCAAATGTTTATAAACTGATTTGCCTGTTATCTGATCGGTACTACTAAAATATATATAATAACATGTATTTAAGTTAATTATATGTACATTGTTATGCAGAATGAATTAAAAATAGCATTTGATTTCTATATTTCCTTTTTAAACGGAATAAGAGATATTTCATATTGAACAAATTGTAAAAACATACTAATGAAAGATTAGAAGCGTATGTTCTTCAGAGAATGCCACTTCAAAGGAATATAAAAAAGCAAATTGACGCGGATAGTCGCTATTCTAGAAAAAAAAAGTGCGACGAGTATACTTATAGATATTCCAAGAAAATGCTTTTTTAATTCATTCTGTATAACAAAAAAGTAACAAGTGCCTACTTAATACAGCCATACATAAAGATATATCAACGTATATATATAATTGACTCACTAAATCTATAGAAGGCGCGGAAGAACATTGATTTTGCTTATAACAAATAATGATAACAAAGTGCCCATCAAAACATACATTTCTTTAAAATATTAACCATGATTGTGCCTGAAATAAGTCAACAAAAATAAATCACCTTTATCAAATTAAATTAATACTTACTGATTTAAATAAAACTACTTTTTACGGATTTAGACGCGTATATTTGATTTAAATTTTGGCCCGACAACGTTTCGGAGACCTTGTCATGGTCGGGCCAAAATTTAAATCAAATATACGCGTCTAATTCCGTAAAAAGTAGTTTTATTTAAACAGATGAGTCGCGCAAGTGTTAGAAAATATTATAATACTTACTGAATTTGGAATTTGGACAATAATACTTTTTTTGTAAAGAATTTTGTACTAAATGATCATTCAGCGTTGATGGCGATGCTTCTAAAGTTAACGAGAGGACGAGATGTCCACAAATAAATGCTCCTATCTCATAATTTAAGTAATATCTTCAAAGAAACTACTATCCCACAACATTCAGTAAAGCGTCCCAGTCTTTTCAAAAGTTTATTTTCATCAAATTGAGATCTTGTTTAGACTTGATTATGACCGGTACTCGCGTGACTTTGCTAGTATCTGTTAGAACTAAACAGCCGCGAGTCATAAGTCTTATAGTTTCTGAGGTAGGCATAGTCATGATCTAATGAAAGCGCCTTGTTAGAAAATACCGATTAATAAAATGAGATCTTTCATTACAATTACAAATATTAATATAAAGACGATAAAACTAGTATTACATACATTATACAACAAATTATTAACCTGTACAGCACCAGCATTGCTATGTGGTGTCCGTAATAATCGTCGGTCATCGTATTAACACAATCTTTTAACAAGTAGCATTTACGGTACAATGAAACTTAATCCTTCGATATTATAACTGTCCACATTATTTTATAATCCATATGTGCCCACAGCACGTGTGTAACAATCGACTTCATATTAAGCTCCGATTAACGGCCATTTTTTATATTTCAACTACCCTCGATTTTTGATGTCAAAGTCAGACAAATTTAAACTTTTGTCCTCACTTACATAAGCTACTGATGACAGAATTCTCTATTGAAATTATAGGAGATAGAAATATCTAAATCATAAACGAGGATTTTAATCTATCCGTAATCGTAGATTGTTTTAAAAATGGCCGTTAATTTGTAGCGACTCTACTGGCAGTTATCGCTACTAATTGGAACTCGATATGAAATCGATAACAAAACAATCGTATTCATTCGTCAGGCTAGTGCAGCGCACCGTTCTTAGTGGACATCAGCTGATAACTATTAATTCACAAAAACTTAACAATTAATACAAAATGAAGAGTTGAACTTTACAAAAAATATTAAATTTCACTTAATAATTATGTAAAATTAATTTGATTTTGTTTTATTGATATGGCCATGCATTTGTCGTTATATAAAACGATATATATATGTATATTGATCACAGACTATCTTGTTACATTTGTTTTTCTTTAAGTTTCAGCGTTTCAGTTCTGAGTACACATCTATACAATTTCTTACCCACTTAATAGTCTAAATTTTAGACTCTAAAACATATATTTCTTTTATTCAAGCAATACTTCATACCTAATCTGTTCAATAACTACAAAATATCACAGACCGTGTGTTTATTATGTATACATCTCCTCTCATAGAAAAGTTTTATGTGTATTACACATGGACGTCTAAAGCGATAGAGATGACATCTATATAAACATGATACATATATATATCTTTAAAATATATATTACTATTAATTATTATCAATATTTATATAAGACGTGATCGGTTTATTTGTCAGAAGGGTTAACCACCACTAGTCGGCGACGGTCTTTAACGCAGTGTGATAAGATTTCTTAAAGCTCGGGTTATCTCTAGTAACAAAGCGTTGTTTTCTAAATAATTGTATTCTAGATTGTAAAATACCGTTCTATAAGAAATTCGCCGTAATAAGACGTCCGCTAAATGATGGTCGCTACTAGAGCAAACCAGAGCTTTACATACTGGTGCGAGTATTACCAGTCGCGTAAACTGTCGCAATGTCGTAAGTTTTCCAACAAATTAGAGCTGTACCTTAAAATAAAAGGATTGCAATACCATTATCTAGCAATTCCATAAATAAAAACTTGATACTGGTACCAATTCTACGCGCACAACTAAACTTAACTTAACTAAAAAATGAAATTTGATTGTGTCAATAACACCATTCCGTAATGTTAACGATTCTTTCTTGTTAGCAAATCTGTTTATTATAGATTAACGATTGTAATTAATATAAAATTACACAACAAAACAGCCAAATAATCAATATACAGCAATAGTTGTTTTCATTTTTTAGTTAAGTTAAGTTTAGTTGTGGACGTAGAATCGACACCATTGTCATGATTTTTATTGTCAATTTGGTAAACCAACACGAAAATAGTCAATATGATTTTTTTTGTTTTAAAAGAAGCATTACATGATGTTTGATGATTGTAAAGATTTGATTAAGTAAAAAAGTTATATGAATGCATACTCTGATCTATATACAATTGTATTATGGTCAAGTGGTTCATGTAATGGACTGCCGTTCACGAGGTCGATTCCCGCTCGGGATAATCATTTATGTGTTATTTATAATTGCAATAAAAATGTATGTACTGCGTGTCTGGGTGTTTTCTATATATTATAAATATGTATTTACAAAAGAAATCCATATTTTGGATCCCATAACACAAGCTTAGCTTGGGACCAGAGGACGTGGTGTAAAATGTCCATTATTATTTATTTCTTTTCAATACATTGCGACAGTTTTACGAAATTTTTCTGTTACCTATCGTAGTATCAATTTCCCACACTGGCCAAGTGTCACAGAAACTTCCTTACATTCGTCATGGATATGTCTGCAGTCACAACCTTCGAGGAGAATGAGTTTCTGACATGACTGCTTCATCTTTAATAAACATAATTGTTTACAATACTTTATAAGAAAGAAATCAGTCAAGACTTAAGCACACGTCAGCTCCTTACCGCTACAAACTATCTAACATTCATTGTACCATTATGTTTATTTTATTATATGCATTGCCACGTGTGACTGGCGATTAAAATCTCATTGGCTATCACAATATCTAAACTACTTTAAGATCTGGTACAAACTTACACATTTGTTATTTTTGTGCTCATTATCTTAAAATATGTTTTATATAATCCATAATTATAAAATAATAATTAAAATTTTTCACATTTAAGAATTTCTAAAGCGTTTTACTTTGTATGCCGTATTCTAATTCATATCATTCGTGTACCATAAGGTAATAAGAACTGTCTTAACTTTGTTCCCCGTGGCGTGGGGCAAATATAACGGTACTTCTTTGTGACATGTTGGCTGAAGCCTGTTTTATATAACGGATAAACTGCGGGACAGATTGGTGAACAGAATAGAATGTGAGTGTAATATGTTTATAACTGCTAATGATGCAAAAGCTATATCATTAACTTTTCAATCGAAACGTAAACATCATATTGCCAACTCACACTAAGCAAGCAAGGAAAAGCTACTGATTTTTTGTTCACATGTGTTAATAGTGTTAAGTGCGTTCAAAAATCCGCAGTACCAATCCTGTTCATTATTCGGACCACTGCATTTATGGAAAACGGTTGGAGGGGGTATAACAGCTTGACCTAAGTAACATACATATTTACAACATCGTACACGAACGCGTACAGAAGCACCGGACAGTAAAAAGCACCTAGAGTTTCCAAATAGATTTTCATAAGCGTACTAAATATGGACTGCCGATCGCTGCAGAAACCGCGCAACTTAATATAATTAAATGCATGTACAACGACATGCGACCGAACTCACTGGGGCTCAATTAGTTATCTATCTATCTACACGTTTTCCCACTAGAGAACTGATGAAGTTCATAAAAGTACTTTTACCTTGAGTCGGCTCTGCACAAATAAACATCACAAGTCACTTTGCAAGGAATTGCAACTAGATTGCTCACAACACGTTCAAGACAGTTCTCCTCTCAGGATAACACTACTGATTGATCTGGTTCAGTGCTTTTTTGAGCGGCGGACGGTCTTCTTCGCGGACATCGGAAGCAGACCATCGTCTCTTTCTAGCATCCTCTTTGACGCTAAGGTTCTCAGGATGCGTTTGTGGTGGAGCTGATGTGGGTGTTGCATGTTTACGAGGAACTAGAGTGACACAGACATCACCAACTTGCAACCTCTGTACTCTGAGCCCATACTGTGCCATCGTACGTTCCGGTTTACATGACGCCCAACCTCGTCCATATACGAAGAATGGATGCTCCACTGTTGAATCCAACTCCACCTGGAACCACGAGATATTGTTTCATTAATATTTGCTATGAATTTCGACAGTTTTACACAGAGGACGACTATCATGACGATTGAATGATAAATTTATTTTTTTCCGCAAAATTTGTTTTTCAGTGATGTGTGAATGAAACATCGCATTTCTCTCAAAAGTGCAGGGTTTTTGCCGTGATAGCAGCCCTAGATATATGTGACAAATATCTGGTCCTAATTATTATCACTATCAGCTCGAAGCTTGGCATGGCAGCATTTTTTTGATCATCACAACAACACTCTATTTTAAATCTACATGTTCTTGGTGAATATTGTGAATGCGATTTTGCAAAAATATTACCTGGGAGTGATTTCTGTCATATGTGAGTGTGAGTGCGAGCCTATCGCCCCGCTCATCGATCCGTAGCAGAGTGCATTGCGTGAGTGCGAGATCGCCGTGCCTGTCCGCACTCATTACAAAGTCCTCCGTACGCATCTCCTCAACGCGCCGCAGAGAACCGTCCTCCAGCCGGATCAACGCGCCACGGCAGAAATAAGGAGCCGGCGCTGCTCTCTCCGGTGATCTTGACGGTTCCTGTAATCATGTAAATTGTTCATAAGCTTTTGAACATAACAAATGTGCTACTAAAATCCTTTGGCTTTAAAAGATGAAGCAACTCTATAATGCAGACAGTTTTATGTTTGTTTTGCCAAAACGAGAAATTATTGGTAGCTGCATCTTAAGAGGATACCAAAATAGGTTCGTGCATTTTTCTATGTACGAAGTTTTCATTGTTTCTTTAGATTGAATGGCTAGAGCTCTAATTTTTAAGTATATGTTTTTTCAATATATGATCTAGGATCGCATGAACTCAGAAACGCGATTGAAAAAAGTTTTCTCGGTAGAAAATCTTGGCGAAACAACCTCTCTAATTTTTTATTTTTTTCATTTGTCGGTCTATTATCGCGTATTAACTAATGAAATAACTTTAAAAATATAGGTAACTATTATGTATAGAAACACGTGGATCAGAATTAAAATATATTTAGTAGATTTTGAGTAAATAGGAAAAGTATCCCTAATTCTTCATTTTCTGTGCCTACTGGCTGTGTTAATATGTACCTACGTGTCGGCGATGATATTGATGTAGGCCCTTAATGCATAGTTATTAAAATAATTAGAAAAGTACGTACATCTTCCGTATTTTGTTTGGTTGTTAAATGGATGAATGAATCATTAAAGTCAGTGTTATTTTTGCCCAATTGAAACGATTTATTGAAAACCAAGAAACAAATTAATATTTATTAATTAAAGGCTCTATTTTAGTCGCCATTGTATATACGTTTATAATTACCTCTCTGGGTGGTGGAGCAGGCGCGGGTGCAGAAACAGGCGGTGAATGCGGCGCGGGCGCTGGTGGTACGAAGCCGGAAGAAACCCGCGGCCGTAGGGGATAGCTCGCTGGAGGTGCTTGCGGGGGTGCTCGTGACCTGTATAGGTACGAGGCATACGACGGGTGAGGAATAAATGGGGCGTAACTCGCCACTGATGGAAATGGGGGCGCTGCAGGTGAAGGAGGTGCTGGCATTGTGTCCCGGGGTCTTCTAGGCGCGTACCGAGGGTACGGCCTGGGTGGTGGCGCCAGGAACTCGGGCGTCATACCGGCCGGTGGTGGTGGCGGGTACAAGTGGCTCAGCTGCCCGAGCTGTCCCAGCTGGGCTAGCGCCTCGCTGGGGAGGCTCGCTGAGATCATCGGACGAGCTGTTAACAAACAAATTACTAACATTAATTTAAATAATTAACACAATAAGTATCTAATCCAAAATTATAGAAATAATTTATATTTTACAGTGCAATAACTTTAACAGTCCAAAAACGAATTAAAAATATATGGGTACATATTTAATTTGTTATTAAATAAATACATATTTTTAACCTTATTACTGTTTTGGCAATCTACAGAGAAGGAATTTTATAGTGAATCAGTGTACTATACGTTTCAAATGAGAATAGGATTGGCAATGACCTTTAGTTGTCAAAAGTGATTAGAAAAGTACAGTTAGCAACGTAACTTTATTTGCGTATCAATAATGATTTTTTTTCTTTTACCTAAACTCAGTAATTTGAAGCGAAAAACATCTTAAATTATTTAGTAATAATAATTATAATATTATTAAAGAAAATTGGTCAAGTGCGAGTGGGGCTCGCGCACGAAGGGTTCCGTACCATTATTATCTATGCAACATAAGGCAACGTTATTAGTATCGAGCAAGAAACGGTAAAAAAAATCAGTTTTTTGTATGGGAGCCCCCTTAAATATTTATTTTATTTTATTTTTAGTATTTGTTGTTATAGCGGCAATAGAAATACATCATCTGTGAAAATTTCAACTGTCTAGCTATCACCGTTCTTGAGATACAGCCTGGTGACAGACGGACGGACGGACAGCGAAGTCTCAGTAATAGGGTTCCGTTTTTACCCTTTGGGTACGGAACCCTAAAAAGAAATATGTACTATTTTCTTTCAATAATTTCGTTGTTGGATACTATGATATTAAGTTGAATTGCCAACCGCCATTTTGTTGTTGTTGGTGTGCTTTTTTAAGTATATGTATTATAAGGCATTTTATTTTAAATTCTGTTAATTATGTGGTAGACTCCTGTTAAAAAAATTAATTTGTCTTCATTTCTCGTTGTTTTTGTTTGTTAGTGTTGTTATTTTGAACTTGTCATTATTTGTTATTGTTTTTAATTGTATTTATCTCGCTAATTGCTCGAAAATTAGTAAACGATATCGACAAAGTGATAGATAAATTATATTATAAAAATGTCTTGTTTTGCTGACCCTACCAAAATTGTTCAAATTGACAACTATGACGTCACAAAATGACGTGGGGTCAATCCTATTCTCATTTGAACGGAATAGTACAGTTTCGTAACTTCTTTTATAACTATGATGAAACTAAGAAAGTAGACATCCGCGTACATAGTACTAACACAAGGAATGTGTTATAAATGTATTGAATGATGTATATTAATAACAAAAGGAAGCCTTGTTCTTTCACTACGGCCAGTAGTAGATAATTGTATACAGTCCAGCATCTGTGTTAGATTACATGTCTCGGGTTTAATATCTTTACGAGATAAGAATGTAGAACGGCCAACGTCAACATTATAAATAGAATCTATTTACGTACATAAATGCTTGTAATATATATATATGCTATGTTGTAGTCTGTCGTACATTGTTTTATATTTAGGACTAGCATTTACCCGCAAGTTCGTTCGCGTGGAATTTAAACCTAACAAATTATACAAAAAATCATCCTCTCGAACGACTCTATCATTTAAAAAAAAACGCATCAAAATCCGTTGCGTAGTTTTGAACATATAAGCTTACATAGAGACATAGGTACATACAAAAATAACGACTTTGTTTTATTATAAGTAAAGATGTTGTGGTTCTTTCGTATCGAACATTTTATGGCTTTATTTATAAAATTTATCTATTGTCTAATATCTGCATTTGTTATGGTTTTGCGGCCATTTTGTTTGTAATATATTTCTAATTATATTCATTCATATTTATGTAAAGTAATTTATAAATTTTGCAATTGACATGCTATGCTTTTACTTAATAAATCAAATTGTGGTGAAAAAAGTTGATCACCGCAAGCGGGACTTGAACCCACGACCTCGGAATTGATTTGGTGGTCTAGTGGTCTGATTTGGTTACTGTTAGCACGACCGCAATAAGTTCAGTTGGCAGAGCTACGGAACGGTATTCCGAGGTCGTGGGTTCAAGTCCCGCTTGCAGTGATCAACTTTTTCCACCAGATTTTGATTTATTACGTATTTTAGTAAGTTAATCTTTGAGGGGATAGGTAATAATATACAATAAACAATATTTACACTAAATGTAAGCTGGTGTTATAGGATAAATAAAAATATCTGGTTGACCGAGCTTAGCTCGTGATGGATTTTTGGGAAATTATTTATATTGAGGGAAGTAATTTATACTACCACTAGCTAACGTTGTTTTGCCATACAATTCTGTGTAAAAAAAATTTCATCAAAATCGGTCCAGCCAATTGTGAATCTAAACCATCCTCAAACCCCCTTGAATACACACAACAAATTTCATCAAAATCGGTCCAGTCGTTTAGGAGGAGTTCAGTCACATACACACGCATACAAGAAATATATATACATACTAGCTGTCCCGGCAAACGTTGTTTTGCCATACAAAAAAAAAGTTTGAAAAATAGATGTTGGCCGATTCTCAGACCTACTGAATATGTATGCAAAATTTAAGAAGAATCGGTCAAGCCGTTTCTGAGGAGTACGTTAACTAACACTGTGACACGTGAATTTTATATATTAGATTAAGATGTAGACCCATGAACACAAATAAAAATTTGATTTGAAAAAAAAAATAAGCAGTCTCAAAAGTAGGCTCCCATTTTACCTTTTGGTACGAAATCCTAGAAACCTAAGAGTAAAATAAAAACCGGCCAAGTACGAGTCGGACACGCACATACAAGAATTGCGTAACGTTATTACTATAATATACAGTAACATTATGGAAGGGACCGCATGGGGCTAGACGCAGTGGTAGACCATGCTCCAGATGGGCAGATGGAGTCAAGGCAGTAGCAGGAAACAACTGGTTGGAAACTGCCCAAGACAAAAAGAAATGGTACTCATTGGAGGAGGATTTTACCCGAGAGGGGTCCATACATGAAGATGATGAAGAAGACAGAACACATGACTGATTTATATTTTAAATGACCAAAGGAATAAATTATTTGACATATTTTTTAACTTTAAATTTGACATATGTATGGAATTAAGGGCCTACATCAATATTATCGTATATATTCGCCGACACGTACATATTAACACAGCTAGTAGGTATAGAAAATGAAGAATTAGGGATACTTTTCCTATTTACTCAAAATCTACTAAATATATTTTAATTCTGATTTACGTGTTTCTATATATAATAGTTACTTATGTTTTTAAAGTTATTTCATAAGTTAATACGCGATAATTAACCGATAAATGAAAAAAATAAAAAATGAGAGAGTTTGTTTCGCTAAGATTTTCTATCGAGAAAACTTTTTGCAATCGCGTTTCTGAGTTTATGCGATCCTAGATTATATATTGAAAAAACAAATACTTAAAAATTAGAGCTCTAGCTATTCAATCTAAAGAAACAATGAAAACTTCGTACATAGAAAAATGCACGAAGCTATTTTGGTATCCTCTTAAATAAAGCTTTTTTATTTTTTTATTTTATTTTATTACTATAATATATTCGTCACACCAGCCCCAAATAATACCAAAAAGTGGGACTCCTAACGATGGCATAAAGACAGGGTAATTATGATGGCGAATATTTGTTGCTGAGCCGATGCTACTACAACAAATACTGAGCTAGAAGCTTAAATTTTTACACTAGAGCTGAAATTTCAGAAAAATTCAGCTGTTTAGAAATTTCGAGTTTGTCTTAGCCTCTAGTTTACTTTAAATAGATTAAAACACAAAGTTATGAGCGAGACTAACATATAGAATCTTATTTTAGCTAACATCTATATCTCTCTCTCCAGCCCATTTACGTCCCACTGTTAGGCACGGGCCTCCTCCACTTTGGGAGGGATTGTGGTCTACTGTGCCGCGCTGACCAGGCGTATTGGCACAGGGTTTTTTTTCGAGTTTTCCGTCTCTCACAGAGGATGTTATCTGTGTGTAATATCCCTTAGCTGACTTTTACAGCCCCCTTGGGAGGAGATGGAGTGGTGACACTTGTATTCTTATTCCGTCACCACACGGAGAAACATCTATATAAATCGTCAAAACTACTGAACGGATTTGAATGAAATTAGGTACACAGATGAGGCTATAGCTTGAGAAAGGACATACCTTACTTTTTAAACCAAAAGAGCCTAATTGCACTCATAAGAAGTTGCTGTGCAAAAGCTAGTAAGATCCATGTTTACTAGCTATACACAAATGAATTCTTTAACACTAACAAATTTCGTAAATTATTCTACATAAACGTAGTTACAAGGTTATCTCATCGGAATTTACACATGTATCTATGTTGTTTTGTTTTGATATTAATGTATGTTACATGTGTAACATTATATTTTGATTTGCTTACATGCTTTGAAAGTAATATAGGTATGCCAAATTCATACTTAACTATGATATTGGCTTTATAGCTGCTATCCGTCGGAAATCCTTCAAATTTGAGCTAGTTTTATGAGAATATGACAGCAAGCTATGCTCCATACAATAATATGGATAAAGAAGTCCGCTGTTTTCTTCGTAAATAGTGGTACCAATTCCAACGAAACTTAATTAAAAAATTAAAATTGAAAAATGAAAACTATAAACGTTTTCATTTTTAGTTCAGTAAAGTATAGTTGTGCACGTAGAATTGGCACCATTGCCTCTAAATCAACTAATTTTTTTTAAGGTATCTAGGGCTTCTAAGCTTTAGGCTACTCTTATATTATTTTTTCTGAAACATGATCACTAAAAGAAATACGGCCATCCAAAAGGCGTATTCAATTTAGATAATGGCAGCCCTATCAGGGTTTCATGACTATTGGATTAGATACACATGAATAACGTTAAGTTTACGGATATTCCATTAACATTAAAGACCGATGCATGCAGTATATTCAATTGTAATGCACGATTTCTTTAGTTTTTTTTTATCGAACATACGTCATTTGGTAAACCATTAGCGGCCAGCATCTTTAAGATAAACAAAATACGATAACAAATAGGAAATATGTCGTCAACATTCCTCTGCGTGTTGGTGCTATAGGCGATAATTTGAAGAACAAAGAGTCTTCGGACTTGAACGCACCTGCGCAAACAGTAGGTCCATTTCACGTCACACAAAACACGCCTTTAAACAAGTCTTTAACACGCATAACTTTCTTAAAGGACTAAAGAGAAAGTTTGTTAAAATCATAAAACGCATATGCATAAAACAAATATTTTGAAAACGTTTTAGAACTTTAAATGGTTATTTATTATTAGTAATGCGTTTTTAAATTATTAATTAAATATTTGTCGGGATTAAAGGAATAAGAGCGAGGCAATGATGATCGTGGCAGAGAATACTTCGTCATTTTTTTATGCAATTTTAAGGCATAAAGAAAATATACAAAATTTTTATAAATTTGAATTTAAAATCACGTTTTTTTTTGTATTGGATATAGGATGTCTTCACTTAATGTTTTTCTATTTTCACACGATTTAACTATTGCAAAATGTTTCGAAAAATAAGTGCAATTATTAAAATTATGAACTAATCAATCAACTATCTACGCTTTCGTATAGATAAGGAATTTCAGTGGCATACAGGATTACAAGGCTATATTTAAACAGTTACAGTTAGTAGTATCGTTTTTATTGCATTACACAAAATATATTTTCATTGTAATCTTTACAAATTAAGTGTTACTTAATTTGCGATAAAAGCCGTCAAAAGATGTGAAACTCGATAAGTATCGGAACATTTCACAAGAGCTGCTAGGCTTTCTAGTCTTAGTCACGAACCTTATTTGACCTTGTAGTTTTTTCAGACAGATTTAGTTTTCTAGTTTACCTAGGTTTGGATCAATATATTTTCCATCAGAGATTTATTTTACCAAAGTATCTATTATTTAGCGACGTAAAAAGAGGATGTTCCCATTGCATTCTTTCACTTTAAGGATGTGAATGGGGTAATGATTTATTTGGTACGGAACCCTAATAAGGAGGTTTAGCTCATAAAACAACATTAATACATGACGAGCATTCGTGGAAATGACGTAAAATACAATCGAATAAAAGATCATTATCAAACAAAATTCTGTCTTCCACCCACTCACTACATACGTATAAGGATAGTTAGTTCGTGCAAGAGATTACTATATCACGAAATTCCTCTACTACTAAGGTACATATATATCTACAATATAAAATGGATTACACAATCAGAATAACCGCACTCAAAATATAACAACAATAAATTAAAAATAGGTACCTACCCTCAATTGCATTCAAATTATTGTTTTTAATGTAGGTATCTAGAATCGACTCTACAAGAACTGAAAATTTAACAAAGACAATTTTTTTTAATATTTAAAACTAGAACAACTATGATTAGTTAAAAAGCCCAACACCTCCTTATGCATTACCGATTCTGTACCGGCTGTGACAATTTGGGTACGTAATTTAAAAATAACATTAATCAAAAAAGTATAAAGTAAAATACTTTTTGCTTAAAAGTCAGTTCCTAAGGGGATTTTCGTAATATTATTCCAAATTGCATTTGACAGTTTTAGAAAACAAACTGTATGACGCAACTCATTACTTATAAGGAAACATCGCTGGAGATATGTATCATTGGACGAAGACGCTTTGTTAAAACTTTATTTTCCTTATGTAGTTTCATGGAAAATCAACGGATAATGAGACGGAATTATTAATAAATGAGATATCACAAACTGTGCTAATTTCAACAGTACAACAATAACGTACATAATGTTCAGAATTACTCACATATTTAATTTGGTTGCGTAATACACAACATTAAATTTTGCGCACACGTAAAATTTGTGTGTATTGTTTAATTTTGCATACAAGATAGCGTACACGTTCACCATTATAACTATGAGTCACAAAAATAACGAAATGTGGTTAACAGTGACTAAGGTTTTAAAAATTCAATCCAATTTGTTAGCTCTCAACTTAGGCTGCGTATGCGCAACAGAATGATAAACATCCGTGTAGAATCCTGTCTCTATATTCTTTTATAAGCATTTAAAGTATAATTGCGCAAAGTACAATGGATTAACAATTTATGTAAACTTAAATTTTCCAAACTTGTGTTTGTAGCATATGCAAGTTTTTGTTTATCGATAACATACTTTATATTGACAATGAACGCACCGTCTCCGGCTTGATATTATGGCCGCTGAGACACGTTGATCGTGGCGTAGGCGCAGGAAGCAAGGCCGCGAGTTCGCCGGCCGCGCAGTAAAAAACTTCGTATGAATGGCGAGCCAAATTCGCAAACGATCTCAGCGGAAGCGTTACATCACGCGCTCTAGACAACCAACATGGCCGATGCTAACACTAATTATTTTATTATATGATATGTTATTTTAGGTTCATAATACTATGTTACTTATTTTTCACGAAATTATGATGGCTTCATTACATGTTTATTTCTTTAATTGGGACTTGTGGTACTACTAATCTTAGCCTGGCAAATAGGTACACATTTTACCAGACCCGGATGTCCGTCGGTCCATTTATTATTTAAATAGATAGTCACTCGATGAAAATGTTTTATGGTATCAGATTTGTAAACAGAAACTAAGTAATTCACACACAAACAAATCCTCTGTTCCTATATCCTTTATTTACAACTAGCTGTTGTCCTCGGCTTCGTATGAGTGAAAATTAAGACCACTACAACATCTCTACTTTTTATTCTATGTAACTCTTGGTTACGCTATTATAACCAAGAGAGGATTATCTAAATCCGTCTAGTGTTTTTGAGTTTAATTGTTATGTACATACAAAAATACAACGCTTCCTCTTTTTAATATTAGTATAGATATAGATTATAGTTATATATTATATAAATGATAGTTCATAATTCGTAATTCCTTAATCTCCGCTAATTTAAAGTTAAGGTACGTATCAGTTGTCATAGGTGTTTATTAAACAAGGAGATGACACAATAGTGGTGTTATTTGTCTTTCTGTCTGCGGGGGTGAGGACTCAGAGGCTGGCGCGAGCCGCCCGGTCGATAGGGCGCCGCCCGTAACCCACTTCCGACGCCCCTGACCTTGCCAGCCTTGCCACCGCCATTCACGCCGTGTGCTCGCTATTTTCCCCACCGACAACCTCTTTTACCCTCCTAACCCATTCCAACAGTCCTACCCATTCCTCTCCCTTTCAACTTAACAATACGCAAACCCCTATAAGAATTTACAAACGCCTGGATTCTTTTGCTTGACAATTGATTTAAATCTATGAATAACAGCGTAATATTTATATAAAATAATTACCAATAACTAAAATTATATAACGTCAAATATGGCGGATATATTCTCAGTGTCGGGTTATTGCTTTAACGTATATAACAGACCAATTAACCTGATGACATTTTATTTTATTATTAGTAATGAATACAGTGTTTGAAGCTATCATTTTAATTTTAAGCTATCATGTGATGGACGTTTTTATCGGTAAATTGTTAATATTAATTGTCAGCCATTAGGCAGTAACAACATTATATTATTAAGTATTTAAGTTTCAAAATGATATCTATTTTGGTTATTTAGGTAGTATATATATTTTGTGTACTTATGATACTACTGTGTCATCAAAAACGATACTGTTTATATAGTTATCAAATTAATTTGATTGTAGTAGCGGTGTCTGAATGCTGGCATTATTATTTATCTGTGCACCTGTTTCATACAGCTACCAACTGCAAAATATTCTTTATTAATTGGATATTGAAAATTATTATGAAACTAAATCTCTACTGCTCAACTTTTATTAATTTGAATTAATAATATGGTTTTTGGTACCTACAGGTACTCTGCGTGAAATAGTTTAAAATAGTATCCATTTCACATATTTTTGTTGGTCAAAAACTGAATCTGGTTTAAAAATAAGATGAAAAAAAAATAAACAAAAATTAACAATTATAATATTGCAGTACCTATCATATTCTCAGATTAGCTCGGGACCAGAGAACGTTGTGTCTAATGTCCATGAATTTATATTTATGATGTAGGAATAATCTAAGTGTGTGATCCTGTTTTAACTGGAAGAAAATTCCACCCTTACCCCTGAAATTTTGATGACAAAATAGATAGTAGTGATTGATAGTTACCTACAGTAAATTGTTTTTAGACAGCTCGAAATGTTCAATATAATTATAATGTTAACTTGTTACTTGACTTGTTAACGCGTTATCCATTAATCCAATATCTAATATTTGATATCAATATGCTTTGTTATGTATAAAATTGTTAAGTCACAGTGTTTGTAGCCATTTTTCTCCAAAATAGCTAAGCCAATTCTAACGAAACTTTGAACGTATATTCTGTAGGTTTGAGGGACTGGATTGACATTGCAGATCTGCAAAAGATTGCGGGATTCCTAATACCTATAACTATACTAGATCTTACTGCCTTTTGAGATCCCACTTTGCTGTATTGCAATCTGTGTCGCAGATTATAATTCGAGGCATGTATCTAATTATTAAGAGTTCTACCTATATCTGCCTAGCAGTAAACAAAGCCTAAATACTTATGTATCTTTACTTATTATAAAACAAAGTCGTTATTTTTGTATGTATGTCCCTATGTGAGCTTATATGTTCAAAACTACGGTACAGATTTTAATGCGGATTTTTTATAAATAGAGTGATTAAAGAGGTAGGTTTATGTCTCTAATTTGTTGGCAACAGCTAGTTTAAGATTATTTATTAGTTTTAATGAGCGGTGATTTAGAAATTACGTTCATGTAACATTTTAAATAAGAAATAGTTACATCATTTTATCAAACAAAAACATTGTAGTGATGTTTCTTATTGGGTAGTGATCCCCCCTCCCTTCCTCCTTTCACTCAGTTGATTGGTACATACACGTATTGGTAGATACACGTTATCACAATATCAGTCAACTTAACATAACATGTACAGTATTGGTACCGATTCTATGTGTACAACTAAACTTAACTAAAAAATGAAAACAACTGTTACTGTATTTTGATTATGTGGCTATATAGTTGTGCACATTCTCTCTCTCCGGCCCATTTAACGTCCCACTGTTGGGCACGGGCGCCTTCTCCACTTTGGGAATGATTATGGTCTACTGTGCCACGCTGACCAGGTTTTTCAGGTTTAGGAGTTTTCCGTCTCTCGCAGAGAATGTTATCTGTGCACAATATCCCTTAGCTGCCTTTTACTGCACTCTAGGAAGGAAAAGGGGTAGTGACACCTGTATTCTTAGTCCATCACCACACGGACAACATATTAATTAAAATATTTGGTGTATAATAAACAGTTTTTATAACAAGAAAGTTCAGTTAACATTGTGCCGAATTGTGCTAGAGACGCTATCAAAATTAATTTTTTAGTTAAGTTTTGTTTAGTTGTGCATGTAGAATTGGTACCATTGTGTACAATATTAGCATCCATTAGTTGATATAAATACACATGGTAAACGCTGTTGACGTCAATCTGGCTATTGTAAACTAAATATACTTAAATTAAGTCGGTTTGGTTGCTACTCAAGATTTTGTGTAAAATTTCAAAATATATTTCTAATGATTTCACGGCTTAAACCGTATAAATAGTTTATCCACAAAACGGAGTGGTTATTACATCGAATAAAAAGCTGGGTTTATTTTTGGCAACACTGCAATAGCGTAAAGTATAAAAGTTAATAGTAAAAGCTATGTTTTACTAATGTAAGTTTTTCTAGTTATATGTATATTTTTGTTTATATCTCTATATATTATTATATCTTTATCTTATTTATTTATTGATGATAAGTGGAATCCGTCGCTTATGGACTTCGCAATACCCGGGGCATAGCTAAATATAAGCCGCTATAATTATAATATAATAGCTAAGCCGCTGCCTACCTATCTTTACATATTATAAAACAAATTCGTTATTTTTGTATGTATGTCCCAGGTATGTGTCCCTATGTGAGCATATATCTTCAAAACTACGGAGGGTTTTTTTTAAATAGATAGAGTGGTTGAAGAGGATAGCTTTTTTGTACAATTTGTTTGATTTCTAAATATTATATTTAATATTTATTCTATAATGTACACAGTGATACATCATTACAAAATATTAATACAGAATAGGCATGTACAATATGTACATAGGCGAGAATAATTCAAAACTGAATTTTCTTCCAAGATAATTTAAAAAGAAAAAAGAGCGCGGGAAACTTCAATTCGGGCGGTCGTGTTTTGGTGTTTCGTGTTTTTAAAATTTAATATTTCGGTTTCAGGATCTTGTTTCACTTAATATTTTTGTTGTATAGTGTGTATATATATACCTAGTCTTCGTAGTTGTAGTACATCTCTTAGGTAAGTGATAGATTGTAAGTTTATTTTTATGACAATATGGATCCACCAATAGATCCCGGTGGGACAATTGGTGAAGTCGCACATTACGTCACAATTTCGAACAATGATACTACTGCCGATACAGATAGTTCGGTAAGCCTAGGACATATTTCAAAACGTAAACGATTGTCAGCTCGTCTCTCAATGTGCAAACATTGTAATAAAAGGAGGCGAAAAAATGGCGCCAAAAGAGAGACCGATTGTGTATGCGGCCAAGAAATGGACATTTGCAATACCGAAACCCCGGTTCTCAACCCTGTAAATATTTTACCAAATTCTCAAACAAATTCTACTGAGATCCCTTCACAGTCACCAGCATCTGTAGCACGATTACTATATAACGATTCAGATATTGCTCCTTTCGCTGTGCACATTCAGAAAGAATTTGAAGCTAATGATAATACCTACGTTAATATTGTTACTTTCGGGCGCTTCTTAAAAAGAAATTCTTATAAAAACATAGTGAACGGAAGCCTCAAAAAAATAGGTAGAAATAAGATGTCCATTGAATTTTCTAATTATAATGATGCCAATTTGTTCATTAATAGTTCACAATTAAAAAGTGAAAAATATAAAGCTTTCATACCATCATTTTCCGTCACCCGTATGGGCGTCGTAAAAGGCGTCCCCGTAGAATGGACAGACACTGAAGTGCTAGAGAATATATCAGTTCCCACTGGATCTGGTCCAGTTATTAAGGTAAGACGGATTAAAAGAAAAGTAACAACAGATAATAATGTAAATTATGTAAATACACAAACAGTTATTCTTACCTTTGACGGCCAAATCTTACCTAAACGCATATACATGTGTTATACTGCCCTTTCTGTCGAGTTATATATTTATCCCACAATACAATGCTACAATTGTTGTAGGTTTGGCCATGTTAAAAACTTATGTAGATCAAAGCCTAGGTGTTTCAAGTGTGGTCAAGGTCATACTGGGGACTCCTGCACTGAGCCAGAAGATTCGTTAGTATGCTGTTTATGTAAAGGTTCCCATGAGGCCATAAGCAAAAAGTGTCTTGAGTATGAAAGGCAAAGAGCAATTAAGGACTCCATGGCTAAGTGCTGCATTTCATATGCCGAAGCATGTAAAAAACACCCTACTATTACAAGACATTCTTATGCAGAGGCTTTAATGTTTTCTCAAAATACACCACACACCTTACCTTCACCACACCCGACACAAAATACAGTAAAGATTAACCAAAATAAAACATCATCATACACTAAAACAGTATTTATTAAACCTCACTCTCCAAAGCCATCTGCCTCCAAGGGCTATGATCAAAAAGCTCATCAAGAGCTTGTCAAAGGTTACAATAATCCTCTACCTAACAATGGATGTGCTCTTATTGAAAAGTTAGATTTAGCGAACACACCAGTAAAAGATTTAATTATGGCTCTATTACATTCTTTGTCACAAGTTGATTTTGTTTCACCGTCCAACGCTGCTTCATCTGTAGAGACAGTTGTAAATAATGTAAATAAAAATGGATTGTGCAGCCAAGGTGGTACAATGGAATTGTCGCAGCATAATTCCTAAGAAATCTGAAATTTTTTCTATTATTAATAAGTATAAACCTTATATTATAAGTCTTCAAGAGACATGGCTTAAACCGGATTCCTTATTTAAGGTTCCGGGTTATGCCTGTCTCAGAGAAGACCGTTCGGATGGGTATGGTGGTGTTGCATTATTAATTCAACACCCTCATTCCTATTCTTATATCCCTATTCCGGCTCATAATAGAGATTTCTCTATTATAGCAGCCACTGTAAATAATATTTGTTTTGTTTCTGTATATATTCCTAGACCTAGTTCTGATATTTTTATTGAAATTGTAAATATTTTATCCCTTCTTCCTAAACCTTTTGTGCTAATGGGTGATTTAAACTCTCAACATCCATGTTGGGGTGGACACTCTAACATCTACGGCTCTTCTATTCTTAATTTAGTGGACATATATGATCTATGTATTCTTAACACTGGCTCTGCAACTCGGCGCACATCGCCTAGTGAAAGAGTTAGTGCCCCAGACTTGACCTTATGTTCTTCGAAGCTTGCCTCTACTTTAACTTGGGAAGTACTTACTTCAACATACGGGAGTGACCATTTTCCTGTAATGATTACCTTTCCTTTCAATAATAAATTATCTTATAATCGTCAGCCGCGTTTTAAATACAGATTAAATAATGTAGACTGGTCTGCATATAGAGAACGTTTAGATTCTACACTGGGTAACCTTCCTGAAATCACTGTAGACAACGAGCAGTCCTGTGCTGATGCCTTTTCGAAAGCCCTAACTGACACCGCCGATACACTTTTTCCAATAAAAAAAGCACCTGAAAACAGATTAAGATCCCCTCCATGGTGGGACAAAGAATGCACAGATGCCATAAAGCATAGAAAAAAAATGGAGGTGCTTTACAGTCAAAATTCTACCGAAGAAAATTTTGACACATTAATTAAAGTTATTTCAGATACACGCAAATTGTTTAAAAGAAAGAAATTTGAAAGCTGGCGATCTTTTTGTTTAAATATTTCTCCTGATGTTCCGTTGACGAAAGTGTGGAGCAATATTAGAAGATTTAGATCAGCCTTTACAGATAGCGTTTCTAAATGTCTTCCTCATTCTATAAATAACCAATTTCTTGATAAACTGTGCCCGCCATATGTCCCAGAAAACTCTGATTCTCAACATTTTCCTCTATTTCCTTCTATATCACACACTGATCATATTTCTGGTTGCTTTACTTTTGAGGAACTTAAAGGAGTTTTATCCAAACTAAAGGATTCGTCACCTGGGATAGATGGAATACCATACTCTTTCCTTAAAAACCTAAGTGAGTCCTATTTAATGTACTTTTTAAACCTTATTAACTCAATTATGATAAGTGGTAATATTCCTCTATCTTGGAAATCTCAGATTGTTTTACCAATTCTGAAACCAAACAAATCTTCTAGCGACGCAAACTCTTATCGTCCTATTGCTCTGTCCTCGGTAGTCTTAAAAATTGCTGAACATTTAGTGAAAAATCGATTGGAGTGGTATATAGAGCACAATAGGCTACTGAGTGACTCTCAGTATGGCTTTAGAAGAGGAAAGAGCACAATTGACAACATCAGCATTTTAGTAACTGACATCAGATTGGCTTTCTCTGAGAACAAATCTGTTGTTGCGGCATTTTTAGACGTCAATTCAGCCTACGACAATGTTATATTATCTATTCTCAAAAATAAACTGGATATTTTGAACATTCCTACAATTCTTTCAAATTTCATATTGAATATTTTATATGAGAGACATATTTACCTGGATTTCAGTGGAGAATGTAGATACGTATGGAAAGGTTTGCCCCAGGGGTCTGTAATTAGTCCTATATTATACAATATCTACACTTGTGATCTAGAATCTAGCTTAAACAATAAGGCAAGGGTACTCCAATATGCAGATGACCTTCTTTTGTATATATCTGACTATTCTGTTAATAACGCATGTTCTTCTTTAACCTCCTCCCTTAATCTACTTCATGGCTGGCTCAATGACAATGGTCTTGAGTTATCTCCATCTAAAAGCACAGTTGTCCTTTTTTCACGAATGAGTTTTCCTCCTCCAGTATTTGTATATTACAATGAAAATCACCTTCCCGTAGAATCTTCTGTAAAATTTTTAGGCGTAGTTTTAGATAGTAAATTAACCGGTGTACCTCACTGTGACTATATTGTCGCTAAATGCGAAAAGCGTTTAAATATTTTACGATGTCTGTCAGGAGTTTGGTGGGGTGCCCATCCATTTTGTCTGAAGTTACTTTATAATGCCCTCATAAGAAGTATTTTAGATTATGGTACCTTCTTGTTAGAACCGGGTAATAAAACAGCTTTTAAAAAACTAGATATTATTCAGGCTAAAGCTTTGAGGATTGTACTGGGAGCTATGAAATCTAGCCCCATTATTGCTTTGCAAGTTGAGTCTGTAGATCCACCGCTTTCACTACGACGGCAATATATTTGCGATAGATATTTATTCCGGGCGTTACAATTTTCAAAACATCCGTTACACTCACAACTTCCACTTCTCCTTGACTACACGAACTCCGATGGTTATTGGACTCATAAGTCTCCACCACGCCTTATCGAAAGCTATAAGCGATTTTTAGCTCTGAAAGCTCCGATATATAAAACAGCGTCATATCCACTTTTTAGAAATAGTTACGAATCTTTAGTTTACTCCCCAGATATATTTCTCAATACAGGACTGCAGAAAAATGAATGTGGCATAAAATTTTCATTCAATAGTATTTTGAGTAAAAAATGGAATAACTGGCATTACATCTATAGTGATGCTTCAAAACATTCCACCTTAGGCATAGTGGGCATTGGGGTATACCACCAACAATACAATATAGTCCAGAAAGTCAAGATGCCACCAGAGTGTTCAGTTTTTACGGGTGAATGCTTTGCCATTTATAAAGCTATAGAGTATATTAAATTATTAAAATTAAATAAATGTGTAATTTTCTCAGATTCCAAGAGCGCCTTGCAGGCTATTGGAAGCGCTCCTTTTTGTAAATCGTCTATCCATCCGGTAGTTATGTTAATCAGACAACTTCTTTTTGATTGTGCACAATGTGAAATTGAAGTCTGTTTTACATGGATTCCTGGGCACAGCAATATCTTAGGTAATGCTAGAGCCGACACACTTGCTGCTGAGGCTGTTCACTGTGGTGACATAACGCCATTTTTAAATTTCTCTCAAGACATTGTTAATCTTGCAGCAGATTTCCTACGGAGGTCCTGGGGTTCTTCTTGGAAGGATAACAGCATCTCCCAAGGAAAATACTATAAAGTGATTCAACCCGAAATTCCGTTAAAACCGTGGTTCTATAAATTTTATTTTGAAAAAACTTATACTAGCTGTCTCATTCGCATGCGATTGGGACATGCGGCTTACCCTACTCATCTGGCACGACTACGTATTATTGATTGTGATACATGTGATTGTGGTGAATCAGACGCTGATTTAAATCACATTTTCTTTTCTTGCTCCTTTCATGACCATGAACAATTCCTTCAGTCTTTACTATCAATTGGTGTTCCTTTTCCTACTTCTGTTCCTGTACTATTATCCTCTAAAGACTTTAAAATATATAGTTGTATTGTAGTTTTTATGTCTATAAATAACATTCGTTTATGATATGTAAATATTTATTTTAATACTATTTAAAACCTGATCCTGTCCAATTTAATTTCCTAATACAAAATTCCGATATCGTTTCCTTTTTATTATTTACTATAAGTTTCTCCGTTTTGTCTTTGGCAATGCGCAAATAGCGTCTAGCCATTAAAAAAAAAAAAAAAAAAAAAAAAAAAAAAAATTCTTGCAATAAACCATATAATATTTATATTATACTTACGAAGTTTGCCGGTAATAACCAGTAGTAGTAACTTTCAACTATTTAATAAAGTGCACATTGCCAGACAAAAAAAACCCTTCTTTTTTGGCTTTGACAGCACCATTGGGAAGGAGAGCGGCATAACATAAAATCTTAACCCGTCACTTCACGGACAAGTTACATCATTACCAACACGAAAACTGATACAACTCCGCCCAAACTGATATTAAAAACAAAACATCAAGGTCATAAAAAATACATCTAAATATGAATCAAAGTATCACATTTGTAGTGATTGAGACAATTGATTTATAAACATGATTTTGTTCTTCAGTTTGCGAGGCTGAATGAACGATGCTAGTCACGCGATGACATTACGTAAAAACCACAGATCACCATTAAACAGATTCCGCATTACAAGTTTTATGTTAACGACTAAATGCTCCAACGTTGGAGGATGGCGCGGATTGTGGGTATGGAACAATAAAATGATAATACGAAATATTCATGGACATTTCACACAACGTTTTCGGGACCCAAGCTAAGCTTATATGCTTTACTTGTGGGTATCAAAATACAGTTATCCTACATAAACCACTTTTTTTTTGTAAGTACATACTTATAATACATAGAAAACACCCAGACGCAAAACAAACATTTGTATGACGGTTATAAATATCACACAAATGATGGTCCCGTGCGGAAATCAATCCCGTGACCTTCTGAATGCCAGTCCGTTATATGAACCACTAGACCATTAGGCCCATCTTCAAAATAATGTCTTTGGATTGGTCGTAGCAAAATCAGATATTACCCATGCGAGAATAGCACATGCGTTCGGTATGCATTGATCGCCCTGCATGGGGGATCTATTGCCTATAATCTGTGGTAAAAACTCAAGTTGCTACTTTTGCTATAATATTCTTAGGTTACCCGTTTGAAGTAAAAAGGCAACTGACGTGTTAATTACAGTGCAGTATTGCTAATTATAACGCTAACTTGCATTTTGATACTTAACAAGAAACCGGCTTGGTTTTAGGATACTTGGCACAGAGTTTCACAGACTCAAATTAGCCAACCGTGAAAAGTAAATTGTTTTGTAAATAATTTTGAATTTAACGATATCAAATAACAATCATTTTCAAGTAGTTTTTAGCCAGATATAGATACCTACTAATATCCACAGAAATACTTTAAGCATAAAATTGATTGTGACTACAACTTACTACAAAACCAACACATTTGGTCAACACATTTGGTCATCGAATTAAAAAAAAGAAACAAATGCTCTGTTCTATTTTCAAAATTTTTAAATTGTATTAAGATTGTTTAAAGTTTTTAAATTGTACGAGTAATCATGTGCCAGTATGATAATAACAACATGAAACTTACAAGGAGGCGGTATATTCGTTTAAATGTCCAATTTGGAGTCCAACAACAGTTTTATTGAGTGTATCACGCAATAGGAGAGTCGAGGCAAACAACCCCGCCTACACTCGCGACCAAACACGGACACTCTTCTATTTACATACAACTCATACAACTCAGGGTTGACAAATATATCGTACTTTATACGTACATACATGACATACCGTCACGTATGACTTTGAAAGGATAAACCCTTATTCAGGTATGAGTAGAATTCTTTTACAAAACGTAAAATTCTCTGACAATGGCGCGACTTGAGATAAACCCACTTTATATGGACTACGGCTATTACAACCAGTCCTATACGTGAGTCGTGGCTATGGTGCCTGAAGTCTCTTAAACGTTAAGATATATTGGTGACGTGATTCTATTAGAACATAATTATACATATGCCACATTCCTGCAAATTACGACAGTCGAACTTGTCCAGAAGGCGGGGTGTATTGTAAATATTGTTTATTTACATGTTTTTGTTTTCTTTTTTTTTATTGCTTTTTACATGTTTTATCGGTGTAGGTGTAAAAGCTTTGTATATGAATATTTTATGAAGTTATATGTGATTCATGTGACAACCCTGACAGTCCATTATTGTTAAGTGTGTGACTACTGCCGCCCACATGGCAACACAACGCCATTTTAATGTGTGCGCCACCTGTATGCACAAGCGCCATCAATACGAGTTTCATAAAGTATATAATTTGATTGAATTTAATTTACATATATGAATAAATAAAAACAATTGACATTGGCAACATCACGGGTGTCATCGTAGAATATAAGTAGAGGTGAAATACTACCAACTTCATATAGATAGGTTAGGTTAGCAATTATTTTGCCGAATGACCTGAATTGACCATTTCAATTTGCCAGTGGAATTCAAAGTTACTACATAGTTTTGTACAAAGATTTATCATGAACATGATATACTACAATAAACTTAAGATATTGATACAATATCAGAAGCACTGAATGAATACACATAATTGGATTATTTTTCATATGCAATAGCTACTTAGTTTAAATAACTTAAATAAACAAGTATTATGTAATAATATAGTCAAGTGTATTCGGAAAATCTCGGATTTTTTGGAGTATTGCATATGATCGGTCCTTGATAAGTATTAAATATCTAATTAATCCAGCGTAAAAAATTATGTTCAAAGATTCACGATATATTCGATTACACGGATAGAAGATATTAATATGCATGGATTGATACAAACGAAGCTAATAAAATAGTGTCAAAATTGTTTGCTAATCTTCTTTCTTAGTTATTATAAAATAGAATCGTTATTTGTGTAAGTATGTCCCTATGTGAGCTTATATTCTTAAAACTACGCAACAGATTTTGATGCGGTTTTTTTAATAGATAGAGTGGTTCAAGAGGATAGTTTTTCGTATAATTTGTTCGGGTTTGATTTTATGTTCTACGCGTATGAAGTTGCGGGCAACATAATATAGTTCTAATGTAACTTTTATTTTTAATTTTAGGGATGAGCATAGTCTAAATTACGAATTATTGGTACTAATGTCAAGAAAACGACAAGCCTCGTGGTTGAGTGGTTGATGTAACGGACTGCCGATCAAGAGGTCGCGGGTTCGATTCCCGCTTGGGACAATCATTTGTGTGATTTTTCTAATTGTCATACAAATGTCTGTTCTGCGTCTGGGTGTTTCTATGTAATATAAGTAAGCTTGGGACCAGAGGACGTTGTGTGAAATGTCCATGAATATTTATTTATTTATTAAAAAATAATAATAAGATGACTAAATTCTGCATACCCTGTGGAGATGTAGGCTTGGTAGCCATACATAATGGTCAGCGATATATTTGAGTTCATTTAAAAATATTTATAGAACCAATCGAATTCATAGACTAGTTACTGCATTAGCATTAATTAATGAGTTCGTCGACCGAAGTGGAACGAGCACTTAGGTAACTTTAAATCTAGCTTACAAATGTACAAACATTGTAAAACTAACGTCCGTAATAAAACTCTACCTATTTATGTCGTGAGTTATTTTTAAATTTACTTTCCTCCTTCATATTTACGAATTTAAGTTTTTTATTATTATAACCATAATTTTTTTTATTTTAAATGTGCACAGTTAGCTCATGCATGGATTGTGTAAAAGAGGATTTGAAAGAAAGAGGAGAAAATACAGAAATGACGTCTGACAGGAGAGCGTGGAAGAAAAATGCATGTTGCGCCAACCCCAAACGAAGGGATATGGGCAGGGCAATAATAATGTCAGTATTAAATCATACTTGATTTGAAGGGCTTCTTGGTTGAGTGGTTCATGTAACGGACTGCCGATCATGAGGTCGCGGGTTCGATTCCCGCTCGGGACAATCATTTGTGTGATATTTATAAGTGTCATACAAATGTTTGTACTGCGTCTGGGCGTTTCTTTGTATTATAAGTATGTATTTACAAAAGAAAAGTAGTATATGTATTCTATCCGTAATTCGGTACCCATAACACAAGCATATAAGCTTAGCTTGGGACCAGAGGACGTTGTGTGAAATGTCCATGAATATTTATTTACCTATTAATACTTTTTGCAAATTTTACTTCCAAAGTTGATTGTGTCATTAGTTGTTGACATTAAAAGTATTTTTAGAAGATAGGAGATGCTCACATATACAGTCACTCTTAAAGCTTTGCAGTAGCTTACAAATGTAAATAACTAAGGGTCGTTTTCAATATTGTACCTATCTATCCTAGATTCTTGCTATTAAAGTCATACCAATCTAAAGTTTTCTCTTTGCATATCAATAAGTTACTGATGACAGCATTCTCTATTGAAAATTTGATAGGAGATAGAATATGTTACTGATAAACCAGGATTGTAATCTATCCGTAATCGTAGATTGGTTATAGAAAATGGCCGTAAAAAAAGCAAAAATGTTACATTTCTTAAGTGCCAGAAAATACAGACCGATTTTTGCTATGTGAAATAAAAATAACAGAACAAAATAATTTTTTTAATGTCTAGACATGATAGATTTTCTTCTAACATCATATTTTTCTTATAATAATATTATGAAAATAAGACATTTTTATATTAATGTGCCGTGAAATGTAGCCTAATCAATACTGAATGTGTAGGTATTCGTAGAATTTTCCAGAGCACAAAACAATAAGTTGATCATTTGTGAATGTTAGGCGGATGTCAGCATATCCACCCACGGGTAAATGGAGCTAAATAGATTTTATATTTTTAGGTTTAATTTAATGGATACATAAAAATATTACTAGTGGAAACTTTGGTCGTGTGTCTGATTTAAGTTTTTTTGTTATTTAGATAGTTGGTTAGCGTATATAGTTTTAAAAACGGTGTACCTAACTCTCTATGATAACTATGAACTTAGTAAGAGTACCTAATCACAAAAACAATTAACAAATATAAAAATATACATAGCTTACAAAAACAAAATGATATATTGCATATGTGTTATCTTTATCTTTTTTGTATTGTTATCTTTTTTGTATAAGAAGTGTTTAAGTTAAACAAAAAAGGTTTTATTAAAATCCATTGAGCAGTTTTTAACGAACATACATCCACACATTCTTATAACCGTTGCGTTTTTGGATTTCATTATAAGGCATTTGAAAATACAACATAATTGTTTTTTCGGATATTATTAATGAAAGATTACAGATAGTAATGTTAGCAAAGTATGTATGATTGAGCAAAGTATGTATGTATTGATCCTCGTCATTCCCCCTCTTATTATCTGATCAATTTGATAGTAACTAATAGTATTATGATATAGTAATTGGCATTATTCATATTTTTTTAAAACTCTTAATTCGAAAACCTTTTCAGGGAATAGAGTTTCTGATCGTGATCCATTAGTTTTTTTCGGAAAATTTGCTATATTAACGATTATTTTTTCTAAAAAGCAAATGATCTTTATTTGCCCTTGAAATGAAGGACTTAAAATATTAAGGCGTTCTTAGAGTTAAACTACTCTGTGGTGGAGTTGAAATTGGTCTATTATATCAACTTGGCAACTTTGAAAATATGTATTGCAATCTAACTTAAGTCTATCAAGAAAAGGCAATAACAGATTGCGTACAACGATGACGTCACAACATTTAGAATAATATCTTTAAGTATTTTTTAAAAATTCTAGTGAATATTTCAATAATATTGAAATTAGTTGCTTAAAATAGTCTATATTTTCAAAAAAAGCTATATAAACAGCAGGTCAAAAATTATGAACAATCCCAATTCTCGAAATTATTAATTTAGTAATGGCTGTTAAAAAAATAAGGACTTATGTACAAACAAGTAAACAAGAGTTGTTTAAACATAAATAAATATTTGAATTTCTTGGACCTAACAAAAAGCAATTTCGAATAGCATTGTAGATCAATTAGTCTATCGAAGTAAAGGAGACCAGTTACCTAACTGTCTTCGATATCCTTAATTACAAAAATCTATGATAAAATCTAAGTCTTTTCTCAGAAAAATGTTTATAAGTAACCGTTATCATAAAAATCATATATTTATTTAATCCACCTTAGATATTGTTACGTCAAACTGATGTATATTTGACGTAATACTAAGATTAAATTACACTATCACCATTTTATGAAATGTACAATTATTAAATAACTTAAGGCACGTTTTTTATAATTAAATATTATCTTATCCGCTTTCAACGATTTTGTAGCAATAAAATAGTAAGGTCGTGCTAATTGTAGCATTAAATTGATATTAGATTTATTAATTACGTCTGAAAGGACAATGTGAAGGTTACTTAATGTTGATAGATTGAATTGAATTTGAATTCTTTCATTTGAAATAATCAATCATTTTAGCTATGATAATAGTGCTTTCGCTACCACTCGCACAATTTAAAAACGATTCGATTCAATGTAATGTCATGTCCATTGATATTTACGAACTACAAAAAAAAAGTAGGTTCTGATTTTTGAAGTTCTACTACTGGTAGTATTTCTTCTCACTACTATAGATATGCTTTAGAGAAAACGATGCGTGTATATTTACACAAAACACGCAAACTCTCACTAGATTTTTTTATATTTAACTAACTATCACTATATGGATATTTTTTTATATTTATTTATCTATTAAACATTTGTAACGTAATTAATATTTTGAATTAAATTTCTTTTTTAAATTTCGCCGCAAATCCTCCTTATAATAAAGGCGAACTGCTATGCTTATAAAATTTACTCATTGACTATAATTGAATGATAGAAATGTATGTTTATTGTAATTTTATGTACCTATTGTAAATCGATTCGTTGATTAAACCATTGATAATAATATAATCGACATCGATTATGAACCGAGAAATTTATTTCTGTCGTCTTATCTCTGTGTTGTCATTAGCAAATATTTGTTGGCGTAACTTCAAACGAAATTTACTAGTTTACACATAAAAAAATGGAATTAAAAAAAATCTCAATTATCTGTTTGTTGACATTATTTTATTTTACTTTATGGGGTAAAGTTTTACGAAATCTTTTAACATGGGATACAGAAAAAATTTAAAAAAAAATTATGCTTCAGTCTGAAAAAAGAACGTTTCAATGTTGAAATACTTTTTTAGTTTTTAATTACGAGGTTAGTAATAAGCAATATTTTTAAATACTGATAATTCTATTCCTATTTTAAAATTGTGGAAACATAACCTAGTTTTGTTAGAAGCAGTCTAGTCTAGCCTGAAAATAGATCAAATTAGCAGCCAATTCCACTTAGGTATATTTTATCGACCCATCTTTACATCTCTAAAATCACCGTAAATATTGCTATTTAGATTTTAAAAACGCTAACTATAAGTTAGATTTGTTTATAAAATTAAACAAAAAAGTTAAATAGGAAAAGTAGGGTACGTAACAAAAAGTAGCATTTAATTTGTGAATAAAAAGAGATGTAGTTTCCATAATATACTCGTAGATTACGTAAGTATATACAGAAGCGACATGAGATACTAATGGTAGACATCGTAAATAAACAATGTGTTTGGCTGAATATGCCAAATTCCATTGCCAAATAGCAAATTATAACACTCATTCAAAAATAGAACGAAATGAATGATCAATCTAACACGTCAATACTAAATAGACGATGTTATTGCCAAACTGCCAAGAGCTTTCCCTTGAATTGGCAGCCACTTACGACCGACCACACATATATATCTGATTCATTATTTAACACACACATATAAAATATATTTATATTGATAGTCATGTACATTTTTAAATGTATATCTAGCTGTTTTGTATGCAAACATTGCGCCTTGGTAGTAGCGAAAGCAATTACTATTGAGCTCAATAAAGGTCATACAGTGTTATCTATAGCAGCAATTGTGTTAAAGTCTAATTAAAAATATATAAGTATGCAGATTTTATTTGTTGTTTTCTTCAATAAATTTACATTATAAAACTATGTCCGCGAGGGATCAATAATAGGGAACAATTTCGGCTCAATTATTGTAAACAAGTGCCTACAATTGGATGATCTATTACAGCACTGATTGAACTCAATTTTTGTGCAATATTTATTTGAGAATCATGAACGATCGTACGTTTAATGTAGCCTAAACAGTTTTCGTTCTCAGAGGGAGCCCAATACTTGAATACCTTAGATCAAACTTAGATGCATTAGCCTGTCTAAGTTTTGTCTAATCTTTGGTTTTTAATTTAAACAATAACGAATAATAGATAGGTAAACAATAACAGATAGGAATTATATACCTATCTATCACATCATATATACATTTGTAGGCAGCTACAAATGTTAGTTTAAAATACAACTTAATACCTATCTATTACACAGGTTATTGTTAAAATAAACTTCGAAATAAGCAATAATTTGTTTTTCTTTGCATTATGTTTGTAATCATATAAATGCTGACCTCGTGTGAACAGTTATTACTTCTATAATTAGATTCTAACCATGATTATTGCACGTGTAGGCAAACACCACCGTCCTATGCATATAAACTGCAGATCTTAGCGGGCGCGTGACTAACCGGCTACTGACTAACTTGTGCCAGGAATTA
This sequence comes from Orgyia antiqua, assembly GCA_916999025.1. Classification (NCBI taxonomy): domain Eukaryota; kingdom Metazoa; phylum Arthropoda; class Insecta; order Lepidoptera; family Erebidae; genus Orgyia; species Orgyia antiqua. The sequence goes on from OU779868.1 coordinate 26,826,893, forward strand.
CCATCGATTGTATGCTAAGTAGCGGTGACTGAAAACTACAGAGTATACTTAAATAATAGAGTATTATATAAAGTTGATTGTGTATAGATTAATGCTTAGTGTGCAGTTATATCAGCCGTCTGTGTCTGATATTTTTTTTATATCTTTATTTCCAGAAAAGAGGATTTTATCACAAATGATAATGTCACCCTCGAAAGGTCACTTACAAACATCTAACCACTATTCACATTATCTTCGCCATAAACCTAAGTTAACTATATCATATATCATTCCAGCTTCCCGGGACGAAGGATTAACCAGAATGCTATTGGACAGACCAACTTCTCGAACATTAAAATTACATTGCATTAAAAATAAGTAGGTACCTCTCGGCTTCATTTCGGACACACTCCGCTAATACTACATGTATTAGCGGAGTGTGTCCGAAATGAAGTCATCCACTTGGTGTCTGATGTTATAGGTCCCGTTCTAATTAAGGGCAATTTTAAACTTAATGGTATTTTAAGAATCCTTCGTTTGTTCTGCTTTTACGTCACATTCACTTAACAGACTTAAGGTTTATGGAAACAAAATATTTTTTTGGCTAGTGGTTTCATCAGGCATGTCATCGTATTAAATGTCAAAGTTTTAAAACACTTTTTCCTTCCTGTTAATCATAAAAGAACCAAAACATCTAATTCACACACGCGCAAATACTAAATAACACTGACAATAGCTAATTTAAAGTCTACTGGGTGTTAATGAAAGCGTCTGAACCTTGCAGAGTCACTCGTCGGCTATCAAAACTGCCAAATTCAATACTAATGGCCTTGCCTCAAAAGGATACATATACGTACCATTCACAATAACCAAATGAATAGTGAGTAATACTATTTATAATATACGTATTCATATATAGCTTGTAGTATTTTCACCACATCTGTGTAAAATTTTATATCCAAACCAATCATTTCTTTTCGTCGAAGGTTATCAAACCACTACCAATAAGGAAAATTAGAAAGCTGCTATTTATATAACGCGTAGGTACATTTTGATTTATATTTATCTTTCGGAGACTTCAGATACAATGGTCTCGTGTAATATACTTCAATCCGTAAAAAGTATAACAATTTTAAAATATGCTAGTGTTGCAAGAGTTGGACAGTAAAAAAATGATGTTACAAAGGCTTGTCCTTACAATGAACATGCTGTTACCCGTGAATTCGTACGCGTGGAATTTAGATTATAGCTTATATAGAGATTATAGCTTAAAACCTTCGTCAATTAATGGACTATCCAACCCAAAAAGAATTTTTCAATACGAACCAGTAATTTCTAAGTTAGCGTGTTTAAGCAAACAAACAAACAAACAAACTCTTCTGCTTTTTAATATTAGTATAGATTGTTATTTATTCAAATAATTAATGAAACATTAATGAAAACACAATTTGTAATCAATAATAATAACAACTGCCTGCTAATAGGGACAAAATTTAGGTACCTACCAATTAGTAACAATAAATTTAAATATTTAGGTTTGTAATATTTAGGTACATGGTCTCCATTCAAAACAAACAAAAGATTTTCCTCTTTTCAGTTAATTACAATATACAATAATTTATGTTATGTGTTATAAGTAGGTCATGGTTTTTATCGCAGATAGTAGCTAAAATCAGAAATCATTATTAACGAGAGCCACAACTTTAAAATTCAAATAAAATGTGTATATTTATAAAAAAAAATCTAACTCTATGAGTGATATTCGAATTATGTACTTATTATAAAACATAGTCGTTATTTTTGTATGTATGTCTCTATGTGAGTTTATACATATATTCAAAACTACGCAACGGATTTGCGGATGCGGTTTCTTTTCATAAATAGTGTGGTACGAGAGCATGGCTTTTTAGTATCACTTGTTAGGGTTTGGTCTTTATGTAAATTTCACGCGTACAAAGTTGCGGGTAACAGCTAGTTCCTAATATAATATTAACACGCTTTTATAAGTTCAGTATGTATCTATCAATGTATTAATCTATGTAACGGAATCTTTGAAAGTGATTTTCACCCACTTGCAGTAGTCAGATTGATCTGAAATTTTGCATATATATCCAGGACCGATAACAATACAATAATTTAAAAAAATATTTAGTATTTTGAAGCGTGTTTTTTAGTTTTTAAACTAAGTAGATTATTATATTCGATGTATAGCATCACGGATTTATCTGTGTAATGAAAACAACCTGTTATCAGTGTTTATAAGCCTGGCTTTATTAATAGATACATATTTCCACTAACTATGCCCCGAACAAAGTTTTACTCTCATGAAATGATACTACCTGTCCATGATATTTTATACCTAACTAGCTGTTGCCCGCGACTTCGTACGTGTGGAATGTTCTATAGCCTTCCTTGTTAAATGACCTATCAAACACAAAAAGACTTTTTCAAATATGACAAGTAGTTCCTGAGTTTTTAGGGTTCCGTACCCAAAGGGTAAAAACGGGACCCTATTACTGAGACTTCGCTGTCCGTCCGTCCGTCCGTCCGTCTGTCACCAGGCTGTATCTCAAGAACGGTGATAGCTAGAGAGTTGAAATTTTCACAGATGATGTATTTCTATTGCCGCTATAACAACAAATACTAAAAATAAAATAAAATAAATATTTAAGGGGGGCTCCCATACAACAAACATGATTTTTAGGGTTCCGTACGCAGTATCTCAAGAACGGTGATAGCTAGACAGTTGAAATTTTCACAGATGATGTATTTCTATTGCCGCTATAACAACACATACTAAAAATAAAATAAAATAAATATTTAAGGGGGGCTCCCATACAACAAACATGATTTTTTTACCGTTTCTTGCTCGATACTAATAACGTTGCCTTATGTTGCATAGATAATGGTACGGAACCCTTCGTGCGCGAGTCCGACTCGCACTTGACCAATTATTTATATATTAGTTACAGATCTATTAATTATAGAATTAAGAATTAATTAGATAGAGCGGCTTCATGGTGTAGTGGTTCATGTAATGGACTGTCGTTTACGAAGTTCGATCTTCGCACAGTGCAATTATATGGGTGGTATTTGAGTATAGTTGGAACAGGGTTCATTTTCGTGTTTTCTGTATCTTACAGGGGATGTTATCTGTGCGGACTATCCCTTAGATGGCTTTAACAGCACCCTGGGAAGGAAAAAGCGGTGGTGACACGTGGTATTTTTAATCCGTCACCACACGAACATAAAAACATGGTCTTGTCAATGCAATACATTTCCATGCGTTTCCCGACTTACTGATTCCGAATTTATTTATTTTTATATATTACTAGCTGTCCCGGCAAACGTTGTTTTGCCATACTAAAAAAAAGGTTTGAAAAATAGATGTTGGCCGATTCTCAGACCTACTGAATATGTATGTAAAATTTCATAAAAATCGGTCAAGCCGTTTCGGAGGAGTACGGTAACTAACACTGTGACACGGGAATTTTATATATAAGATGTTAATGTTAATTATATGAAAAGTATTTTTATTTTTATAAGTGGAATCGCGTTACCAAGTTTATATCAAGTGACCCGTGTTTAAAATATTAAGATTACAACGACCTATCCGGTTCTTTAGCGATAGCTAAGTTTATATTTAATTTGTTTATTTAGACTTCTTGTAATCTTTATCAATTTTTTAAAATAATAATTTTTAAATAATGTTATTGTTTTTATTCCGTAACTATATTTTTTTATATTCCGTAACTATTTTCTTATTTAACATTTTAAAATTAATACAATACTTTGTAACGATAGTATTTCAGGTGAACAGAGAAGGCTCACGGTAATCTATATTAATATTATCAAGATGAAGAATTTGTTTGTTTTGACACGCTAACCTCAGGAACCACTAGTCCGATTTGAAATATTTTTTAGTGTTAGATAGTAAATTTATCAAGCAAGGCTATAGGCTATATAACATCAAGCTACATCCAATAGGAGTGAAGTATTATCGAAAAATGTTTTAAAAACGGGCGTAATCTTCTTACCACGCGTACGAAGTCGCGGGAAACTGCTAGTTTCAGACAGTTGTTTTTAGTAGATACCTAACAGAGATTTGGGATAACAGTCCTGTTTGTTACCTTTAATATAGGGACAAGCTGTTTAAATTCACTCAACAAGTTTTAATGAACTCATTTTATGGAATTAATTGTATATAAATTTTCTTATCTCAACGTTTCCAAAAAGGATATGGCAGTTAAACCATCGGTACTTTTTACTTAAGATCATTTTATATTGAAATTTGGACAGCTGAAATCGATACTTTAAATATTTGAATAAATAGATACCTACCTAATTAAAATCGATTATATGCGTTAATGGAATTAAAAAGCCTTATTACTTGGCTTAAATGATATGAATGGATATAACACATTCTTAATGGATATTTTAGATATTATTATTAATTTATTTGGGTTCCGCACCAAAAGAAAATACGGGACCTTATTACTGAGACTTCCAGTGGTAAAAAACGTGTGGACGGACTGTAAAGTCTAACCACTCACCAGGCTATCTCTCTGAAACGGTGATAGCTTGAGAGCTGAAAAACAGTTTGTGTGTGTGTATTAGTTGATCCTACAAGAAATACTTATAATCATCATTAACCTGCCCTTATCCACTATTTTGAGCCCCATTATTTGGTGTTATTTAGGGTATGACGAATATATTATAATAATGAAGGTACGTTACCCTTTGCGTAAGTTCAACTCGTACTTGACCGGGTTTTTAAGTTAATGGAATTGGTATACGAGTTTTCATGCTTCCAATACTAGGATGTTATATATTCTAATGGTTTTAACAGCTGACACGAAAACTGGTAGCTACATAGAAATACAATTAAGTTAATAGTAAGTAGAACGACTAAGCGATAGCATTGACAAGTAACACGGATGAGGAATCACTTAGGTACTTAAGAAGAAATATTACTTTTATAGGTTTTTCTTTACGATATAAATAGAAACAATTAACGCAAAAACAGTTTGTATTGGTGATATCAACAAAAACGTAAATAAGGTCTACAGAAACAGCTTTAAGGTGAATTTTCGTCAACGTCAATATGGCGGGATCCTACCAGATAACGTTTTTAATTCAGGTGATCAAAGTATGGTATAGAATACCTACTAATACGTGCGTTCTTAAAAAAAAATCTCTCTCTAGTCCATTAACATCTCACCGTTGGGCACAAGCCTCCTCTACTTTATGAGGGATTATGGTCTACTCTACTGTGCAGCGCCGACTAGGCGTGTTGTCAGAGTGTTAATTTTCGAGTTATCTGGTTTCACAAAGGATGTTATCTGTGTATAATAGGAATATTAGCTGGTTTTTACAACACCCTTGGAAGGAAAAGGGGTGATAACTATTGTATTCTCAATCCTCACGTACTAAAGTAACATACATTTTCACGATTTTGCTTTATATAAGATGGTTCCGCTGTTATGACGTAGACAAGTTGTAGGTAGTTAGAAATATTCTGTAAATTACTGAGAGACGCGGATGTATAATGTGTTCACAATGGAGTCACGCGTCCAAACCTTTGGTATTTGTTTGTTATAAAATGCGCACACGTTTTTCTCGGAAGAACCCCTCTTGAATGGACTAAGGAAGATGTAGTTATGTTTTCAAAACGTTCACAATGTTACATCAATCAATACTTGTTAGCGAATACGTAAACACATTGTTAAACGAATAAAACTTTATAAGCTGAAATGTACTAGAATTTTCTTTGTAAATGCTACAAGATTTTCTAGCAAGTCAGACGTCCTTGTTGATTATCGTTTGGTCGTTTATTGCTTGTGGTGTACTGTAAAATTAATAGGCAACATTGAACTTGAACGTATGCGGTGCGTGAGTGTGACGTCATAGCTCATAATATACACGTGGTCGGTCGGCGTTACATTCCCCGGCGGCCTTGCCGCGGCCGCCGCCTATCGTACTGGCCATATCGCCACCGTACGCTGCGGGCTTAACTAACCGTGAACACAACCTCACATACACATACAAACATATCACATACACACCTATATACCTGTCTATATATATTTGTGGTAGTTTTAACGCCCTCGTCCAAGGCTCTTGGTACGTTTGGATAGTTTATTTGAATTTAAACTTAACTATTCTTTACATGTAAAGAATCTTTTCAGACGGTTTCTTATATACTGTGAAATATGTTGTATCCTATACTATGGTTATAAAAGTATGAATATAATAATTTACTTCTAATTAACTAAAAAATATGCTTGGAAATTCTGAATATTTTTTTTAATTATTCCATTTTTATCTGTCATTAATATGTGTGTTAATTAGAAAAGAACCTCATTCAAGGCCATACAGATTGATATGAAGATAAGTAATTATAATAAATATTTATAATTTGAAAGATAGCTGAACATATTATGGTAGCCATACAAACAGAACAAGAACAGGCAGAAGACGAGGTAGAGGGAGAGTTAGGGGAATAGGGAGTATGAATGAGGTGGGGACATAGATAACTCTTTTCCCGTAGGAACCGGGACGGGGTATCTATGAAAAACCGACAAAAAGTCGAGAAAAAGCTGAAAGCGTAAACCAATTTATAAAAATGAAACATTATACAGAGTACTAAAGATATAAGAAAGAAAACGACAGATATTTCTGAGTTTATTGTATCGTTATCGATACAAATATTATTTAATTTTATCACAGTTACGTCAATGGATATGTGATACAAGTAAAACGTTTCCTTTATCAAAAACCATTTATATTATCTTATCTTTAAACAATATGATTTCTGTTATACAGTCCAAATAGCTACAAATTTGCTAGTTCTGTAAGAATTTGAGTGTTTATTAAATATTTACTTCATATCTGCAATATAGATAATAATATAACTTAGGTATCAGGTATATAACTTAGGTATTAGGTTTTTAAAATACTATCAATAAATTTATGATTCTAATCTAATTCTTTGAAAAAAGACGTTTCGTACTTCCTTTTTTTTCGCGAAAGTTAAACCGATTTTAATAGTTTTTGCGTTATATTATAGATAAAGAGTATATCTATGCTTCTATCATTTTCTTTTGTGGTAAAACTTTACCAAACTGGTGTGATAGACGCTGCAACTTTATCTAAAGAAAACCGAAAAATGTGGGTTTTTCGGATCGTCATATGTCTTTTAGTTATTATGTTTTGAAAAAAAGAAAGTGATAGAAGCATAGATATACTCTTTATCTATAATATAAGGCGAAAATTATTAAAATCGGTTTAACTTTCGCGAAGAAAAAACGGAAGTACGATACCCATACTTTTGTATGGAGCATAATTTGGTATCGTACCGTCTTAAAATATTTTCATAAAATCGTTATTCAAAAGCTACTTTATCTTTTATCATTATAATTAATAAAATCATATATCTATACAAATATTATAAAGCTAAGAGTTTGTTTGTATCTTTTTTTGTTTGAACGGGCTAATCTCAGGAACTACACCACTACTTTCAGTGTTGGATAGTACATTTATGGAGGACCAATAGGGGCTAAACATAAGTGGAAAATGTTGCAAAACTGAAAGTTTTCTAAATTCCACGCGTACGATGTCGCTGTCAACACCTAGTCTAATCATTAATAGCTGAAATGTATGTATACGCATGACTTCGAATGGGATGTAAATAGATATGCGTAGATCTCCGTGTGGTGACGGATTAAGAATACAAGTGTCACCACCCCATCTCCTCGCAAGGGTGCTGTAAAAATCAGCTAAGGGATATTTTACACAGATAACATCCTCTGTGAGAGGCGGAAATCTCGAAAATAAACCCTGTGTCAATACGCCTGGTCAGCGCGGCACAGTAGACCATAATCCCTCCCAAAGTCGAGGAGGCCCGTGCCCAACAGTGGGACGTAAATGGGCTGGAGAGAGATGTGTAGATCTATTAAAAATAAAAATTTTATATTGATGGTAAACTTATTGCTGTTTTGAGTTTCTTTTTTTTATTTTTGTGAAAAGCATGGTATTTTTTTTTGCCTAAGAATAGCTCGGATTGTTAATTAAACTCTTTTCTTAACAGGTACCCTATTCTTTTAGTCTGTTGGTAGTGAGATAACTCATTAAAAATTCTGACTGGTCTGAGCTTCATTAAATAAAATATTCTTATTTAAACCCTCATATGCTAGGAGAGGACGCCCGAGATAAGTATATTCTGATGTCATTACAGGTATACTTCAAAAGAGTCAAGTGCGTAGACCTTATAACCATCGGGCATGTATGACAAGCTGTATGAGTGTGGATGAAGCCAAGGAAGTATGTTTTGATCGTAGCAGATGGCGCTCTATAGTCTCTGCCTATCCCAATGGGAAAAAGGCGTGATGTTATGATGATGATGAATAAAAGTACATTTTTGAATATATATTTATAAAAAAAACATTTGACCATTTGACGGGCCTCGTGGTGGAGTGGTTCATGTAACGGACTGCCGATCATGAGGTCTCGGGTTCGATTCCCGGTCAGGACAATCATTTGTGTGATGTTTTTAATTGTCATACAAATGTTTTTACTGCGTCTGGGTGTTTACTATGTATTATAAGTATGTATTTACAAAAGAAAAGTAGTTTATGTATTATATCCGTATTCTGGTACCCATAACACAAGCATATAAGCTTAGCTTGGGACCAGAGGACGTTGTGTGAAATGTCCATGAATATTTATTTATTTTATTATTTATTTAAAGATATAACCCGAAGACCCATTAGTGTAAGGCACAGGGAACAAGCCAACGGTGGTTAGGGCCCCAGAGACAGGAACCTCCTCACAATGCGTGCGAGTTAGTGCTATTTAAAATATACTTATATATATTATTGAATATACTTTTTTTATCTACAGCTGGCATTTAAATTTATCAACCGGTTACAGATTATAAAATATGTTTTATATATTATTATTAAAAAAATACCTTAAAACGCAAACAAACCATTAAGATAGGTAATAATATGAGATGATAGGGCGAAGTGCTTCACAAAACGTGAGTGACATTTTAACCTAAGATAAGATTAATGCAAGTGTATGTGAAAATCATAATGTTTGGATTTTTGTTTCTTTGTGGACGATATTATCGGCTATATATTTGATGATAATAGAAAAAAAAAAATTGCGTGTGGTGACGGATTAAGAATACAAATGTCACAACCCAATCGCCTCCCGTGGATGCTGTAAGAGTCAGCCAAGGGATATTGCACACAGATAACATCCTCTGTGAGAGACGGAAAACTCGAAAATAAACCCTGTGCCAACACGTATGGTCAGCGCGGCACAGTAGACCATAATCCCTTCCAAAGTGAAGGAGGCCCGTGGCCAACAGTCGGACGTAAATGGGCTGGAGAGAGAGAGAGACAAAAAAGAAGACAAAGGTACCTACCAATCCTACGAGCACAACTAAACTTAACTTAACTTTAAAATAAATAAATAAAAATAAATAAATATTCATGGACATTTCACACAACGTCCTCTGGTCCCAAGCTAAGCTTATATGCTTGTGTTATGGGTACCAGAATACGGATATACTACATAAACTACTTTTCTTTTGTAAATACATTCTTATAATACGTAGTAAACACCCAGACGCAGTACAAACATTTGTATGACATTTATGGATATCACACAAATGATTGTCCCAAGCGGGAATCAACCCTGCGACCTCGTAATCGGCAGTCCATTACACCACGAAGCCCGTCAAAATAAATAAAAGTCTAGTGTGTGATCTATTTTACTTATTATTTAAAATATTAATATTAAATATTAAAAATATTAAATATTTATTATTATTTATTTATTATAGTTGTTTCCTGCGACTTCTTACGCGTGTAATTTAGAAAATATTCTCGTTTTCGCAACATTTTCCGCTGATGTTTTTAGGGTTTCGTACAAACCTTATAGGATCACTCCGGTGTCTGTCTGTCCGTCTGTCAAACTTTTTTTACTCAGTACGAGCTGAAGGTATCAACTTGAAACTCATACGATATGTAGATCTATGCGGTCCCTTGCTGCAAAAAAATACAATCAACCTTTTACCTCTACGCATTTAAAAGATATAACCGAATTACGACCATTTTTAAGAATTTTCGACTCATGCTAGGGAATCAAAATTCACAGGTTACTTCCCGTTGCCCTAGAGCCTTGAAATTTGGCATAGATCAAGTGTATATATATATACACTTGATATATATAGTTTCAGCACTAGCTGATATAGGGAAAAATCCAAGAACTTATAATTTGTCATTACATCACAAGAAAAAAGTGTTTATACTAATACCAACTTATGAAGTAGCTGAAATGTAGACGATTGCCTATATTTCAACTACAAAATTATGTTGGTGAGTTGTTTTGAGTTTAATTAACTGATTATTTGAATGCAGTTTCTTATGTTTATATGTCTAGTAGGTAAGAAACCCTATGGGTGCGAGTTTGCCTCGCTCTTGACAGGTTCTTTCAAATTGAACTAGTATTTCCTGAGATTAACGCGTTGAATCAAACAAACACTTCAGTTTTATAATAGTATAGATATCATATAATATAATATTAGTATTAGATAATAAGCAGGGCAGTTACTATAAATATTTGTATTATCATTTAAGCGATAATATCAATGTATGCGCGAATCTTCAATTATGAACGAACAATAACAAGTTATGCAAAAAAACCTTTCTAAGGTCGAAGTTGAAACCATTAGTATGACGTAACATATCGTTAGAAACTCATTCACTTTGCATAATATAGAATCTTGTCTAATAACAAATACTTGTTATATGAATGAGATGTAATGATGTTCTTTTAATAACATTTAAGTAAGGATTAACTTGGTATTAGCACAAATTGTGGATTAAAAAAGATTAAAGATTGACGTTTTTAGGGTTCCGTACCCAAAGGGTAAAAACGGGACCCTATTACTGAGACTTCGCTGTCCGTCCGTCCGTCCGTCCTTCCGTCTGTCACCAGGCTGTATTTCAAGAACGGTGATAGCTAGAGAGTTGAAATTTTCACAGATGATGTATTTCTATTGCCGCTATAACAAAAAATACTAAAAATAAAATAAAATAAATATTGAAGGGGGGCTCCCATACAACAAACATGATTTTATTACCGTTTCTTGCTCTCATACAACAAACGTGATTAATTAAGTATTGTGTGTGTTGTTTGCTCATTTATTAATAACGTGCCTTATGTTGCATAGATAATGGTACGGAACGCTTCGTGCGCGAGTCCGACTCGCACTTGGCCAATTTTTTTTTTAACAATGAATCTATGAAAGCCGTAATTTGTAAAGGAATGAAAGAACAAAACTCATGTATCATTCGTGGAGAAAGCCTTTGCCCAATAGCGGTATTTGCTGGAAATATGGCGGAAGAAAGCGGAAGAGTCTGTTTGTTTGTTTAAACGCGCTAATTGCAGGAACTACTGGTCCGATTTGAAAAATTCTTTTTTCGTTGGATAGTCCATTAGTAAAGGAAGGCTCTAGGCTATACAACATCACGCTGCGACCAATAGGAGCGAAGCATTAGTGAAAAATGTTGCAGAAACGGGGAAAAGTTTTGTAAATTCCACGCATACGGAGTCCCGGGCAGCAGCTAGTCTACACTAATATTATAAAGTTGAAAAGTTTGTTTGTTTGAACGCGCTAATCTCGAGAACTAATGGTTCGAATTAAATTAAATATTTTGTGTTGAATAATCCATTTACTGAGGAAGGCTATAGTTTATATATTATCATTATTATTATGTTTATCATCACGCTGTGTCGAATAGGAGCGAAGCATTAGTGAAAAAATGGTGCAAATTTTCCAAATTTCACGAGTGCGTTGTCGTGGCACAGCTAGTTTTAAATATAAAAGTAATTTTAATGAACGTAACGTCAATTGATAGATAGAAATAGTTATTGGGCAAACGTTTACATTCACAAGTGTAATCAATGGTTAGACAGTTGGGCAGCAGTCTGCGGCCGAGCGTGTTACGTCAGGACTTTCGTGGCTACACTGTTGTAGTTGCGAAATACAACACTTATGCAAGCAATACGCGATACGCAAATATACCAACGAAGACTAAATGCAACATTTGTTATGCGATCTCTAAATTAGACCTTATAAATAAACTAGCATATTTAGCGTTCCGTACCAAAAGATAAAATAATAAATAAATAAATAAAATAAATATTCATGGACATTTCACACAACGTTCTCTGGTCCCAAGCTAAGATTGGTACTAAGACACAAGCTAAGATGGGTACCAGAATACGGATAGAATGCATATATTACTTATCTTTTGTAAATACATACTTATAATACATAGAAACACCCAGACGCAGTACAAACATCCCGAGCGGGAATCGAACCCGCGACCTCTTGATTGTCAGTCTGTTACATAAACCACTCAACCACGAGGCTCGTCAAATGGACGGATCGACGCGAAGTCTCAGTAATGGTGACCCCATTAATGAGACTTCACTGTCCATCCGTCCGTCCGTCACCAGGCTGCATCCTGGAAAGGTGATAGCTAGAGAGCTGTTTTCACAGTTTATGTACCTTCCTCTTCTTCTTCCTCCAGTTTGGGAGGGATTATGGTCTAATGTGCCGCACTGAACAGGGCCACTGAAGAAGGTAATAGACCACTATACATAATATAAAGACAGTATCGTCCTTTAGTGTGTGTGGAACTGTGGAATAACGTTAGTGTTAGTGTGGGTTACCTCGACACACCAACCTTACAGTACACTTTGGAGGGATTATGGTCTACTGTACCGCGTTGACCAGGCCTGTTGGCACAGGGTTTCTTTTCGAGGTTTCCGTCTCTCACTGAAGATGTTATCTGTGTGCAATATTCCTTAGCTGACTTTTACAGCGCCCTTGGGAGGAGATGGGGTGGTGACACTTGTATTCTTAATCCGTCACCACGCGGAGTTTATGTACCTACTTAATATCAATTCCCCTACCTTATTTGGAGTCCTTATTTGAAGTTATTATATATATAAAGTGCCATTACTTGTAGAACGGTGACAGCCAAAGAAATGGAAATTTGGTGAGATGTTTTTAACGTGCCCAACGTTGGGGCGATAATTGGCTGGAGAGAAAGAGAGAGAGAGAATATAAAGTGTAAAACTAATAAATATTCGAGTTTAATGTTGTATAATTATCAACAATAGTGGTAATGATCGCACTATCTTATTACGAACAACAATGTCGCCACTGTGTACTTAACACATTTTTGTGTCATGCTGTAATCCAAGCAGTGAATTATTATTCATAGTTTCCTAGGTTACATATAGCTTTAAATCCCTTTTCGTTACTCTCTTCTACACTGATAGTATTAAAAGGAATATTTGATTGAAGCTAAGCCCTGCAAATACAGAACTGATTTAAAAAAATCTTTCACCATCGAAGAAGCTACACATTCCACAGTGAATGTGAAGGCTTTATTTTTTTATTAGTCCTTAAAGTTACCCATGAAAATCCGGATTACTAGTTTAAAACAGTGAATAATAAGTAGTATAATGGCAATTATTCGAATGTATTCCATTTTTGAAAAATATTCACTTTTAGATTTAGTGATCGGGTACACAGACTACGAACTTTACCATACCGCATTATTCTTTGCTGTGCTAAAAACCAGCTAAGTACGAGTGGGATTTTTTTAACACACTTATATTAGTTCAGTAAATATCTATCAATGAATCTATTTAACGGAATCTTTGAAAGTGATTTTCACCTACTTGTAGTAGTCGGATTGATCTAAAATTTTGTACACATATTAGGACAATGTAATAATATAAAAAAATATTTAGGATTTTAAGGCGTGTTTTTTAGTTTTTGAACTAAGATACAACATAGTGATGGATGGATAACTTACGCTCGGTACTAAACCTTAATCGTTATTTAGAAACATATCCAAATATTTCTTACATAACATTATGAGTGTTATGTTAGAAATATTTAACTACTTTAAAAGCAGTTAAATTACCCAAATTGTAATAACAAACACATATTTAAGTAAAGTACCTACCTATGTAAAACCTTTTCCGATTTGTAAGGGATAATACAGCTACTGGCAACACTGATAATGACATGAACAAACTGAGTGAGGTCGGTGTTAAAATGTACAAGAAAACAAAAAGGTTGCGCCTATTTTTAGCCTGGGCTTGTGTCGTGAAAATACAGATTCATATGGATACATCAATTGAATATTAAAAAGGAACGTACTGCTTGTTTGTTTATTTATTTATACAAACAAAAGCAACAATGATACATCTTGTTTTTGAATATTATCTTGTTTTGCTAGTAATTTCACGGTCAAATGTTTATTCACTAGATCACAAATTCAGTTAATGGGGCCCGTTTCTTATCGAAAACTTAACTTATCTAAAATGAAAACAGCTATGCACATTTTAAAAACATTAATTAAAAACGCTAGTCTATAATATACAGATTGTCTTAACATAGCCGAATTGTGTTAATGACATAATCAATTTTCATTTTTTAGTTAATTTTAGTTGTGCATGTAGATTCGGTACCATTGAGGCCGTTTCTGTTGACGATTCTCATTGAAAACTAAAATGAAAACAATATGGTGTATTATTTAGTAACCAAACTAAGCCTATTTGCTTGAGTTAAGAGTAGGTACCAGAACACATTTTTATACACTACATAAAATAATTTTATGACATTTACAAAAAAAAAAAATTATTATAATTAACTAAAACTATGTACAAATAAAACAAAACATGAGCCTACGCGTCGAAGTATTCCTCCGCATCGCTATCACCCGGTAAAGTGTGTCGTGGTAAGGCTCAAGGCACCACCATGGCCCGGTAGGGAGAGAGAGATAAAGAAAAAAAAAAAAAAAGAACCCGGTAAAGTGTCCAGAATGCTGGCAGCTTAGAAAACAGAAATAAAAATAAATTCTTTTGTAAATAACTTTCATAATACATATAAAATAGATCTAGACAGGGCAGGTGCATCAAAACAAAGTCGCTATTTTTGTATGTATGTCCCTATGTGAGCTTATATCAACTATAAACTACGCCACAGATTTTGATTCGGTATTTTTTAATAGATAGTTCAAGGGGATGGCTTTTTTTTTTAATAATTTGTAAAGATTTTGTCGCTAGATTACGTATGAAGTTGTCGGCCGCAGGAATGGCAAATGGAAGGCAATTATGCAACGGATAATTTTGTCCGAATTTCTATACTGTTGTAGTAAATGATTGACATTATAAAGTCTTTTGCGTTTCTTTAAACAATAGTAAATAAATAAATAATAAATAAATATTCATGGACATTTCACACAACGTCCTCTGGTCCCAAGCTAAGCTTATATGCTTGTGTTATGGGTACCAGAATACGGATAGAATACATAAACTACTTTTCTTTTGTAAATACATACTTATAATACATAGAAACACCCAGACGCAGTACAAACATTTGTATGACAATTAAAAACATCACACAAATGATTGTCCTGACCGGGAATCGAACCCGAGACCTCATGATCGGCAGTCCGTTATATGAACCACTACACCACGAGGCCCGTCATAAGTAAGCAATAGTAAGCAAACAATTACGATAAAATTATTTCGAATTACATTTTAATAGTATTATTTATGTTTGTTATTTAATTTATATTTATGCGTATTCTTTATGTACAGTTAAAATTAAATAATTATGTTAATTTAACTCGTAATATAATTTAGTAATTTTTATAATATACACACGAAAGTTTGTGTTTAGAATGTTTAATAAATAACATGTTATATCTGTCTGTGTTTTTGTGTTAATGTTTTTTAAGATCATGTAATATGTAATTAATACTTGTATTAAAATTTTTATTATCTAATATTATACTAATATCATAAAGCTGAAGAGTTTGTTTGTTTGTTTGTTTAAACGCGCTAATCTCAGGAACCACTGGGCCGATTTAGAAAATTCTATCAGCGTTAGATACGGCATTTATCGAGGAAGGCTTTAGGTTATATAACATCACGCTTCGACCAGTAGAAGCGAAGCAGTAGTGAAAAATGTTGCAAAAATGGGAATTTTTTTTCAATTCCACGCGGACGGAGTCGCGGGCAACAGCTAGTATGTATATATATCTCTCTCTCTCCAGCCCATTTACGTCCCACTGTTGGGCACGGGCCTCCTCCACTTAGGAGGAATATGGTCTACAGTGCCGCGCTGACGCTGTATAAATTTAATGTTTATTATACACGTCAAAGTTTAAGATATTAGTTACCAATAAAAATCGGTCAAGCAAGAGTTGGGCTCGCACATGATAGGAAACCTTATGATTACGACAAGCTGTTGCCAGTTACTTCTCTTCTCTTCTCCAGCCCATTTACGTCCCACTGTTGGGCACAGGCCTCCTCCAGTTTGGGAGGGATTATGGTCTACTGTGCCGCGCTGACCAGGCGTGTTGGCACAGGGTTTCTTTTCGAGTTTTCAGTCTCTCACAGAAGATGTTATCTGTGTGCAATATCCCTTAGCTGACTTTTACAGCATCCTTGGGAGGAGATGGGGTTGTGACACTTGTAATCTTAATCCGTCACCACACGGAGGTTGCCAGTGACTTACAGTGACGTACACATGGAATTTAGAAAATTTTCTCCCTTTTTGGAACATTTTTCACTGATGCTTCGTTTCTATTGGTTGAAGCGTGACGTTATAGCCTTCCTCAATAAACGCATTATCAAACACTGATAGATTCAATGGCCAGTCCATAGTTACTAAATAATAGTAGTTGTATTATTTATAAATAGCTAATGTATACAAGCACAGAAGACGAAGGCGACAGTCTAAACAAGCAAATGTACAAGGGCTATGTTGACAAACAACACCCTTTTATAACCATCTTGTTTATTTGCAACAATGCCTATTTGATATTCATATTATTGAAATTGAATCGCATTGTTTCAATACATCCAAAAATAGTTTGTAGTGAAAATAAAATTGTTTATCTTTTTATACAGTTTCAAGCTTGACCTGTGTGTATTTATGATTATTATAAAACAAAATCGTTATTTTTGTATGTATCTTTTTGTGTCATTATCTTTTATATATTTCAAACTACGAAACGGATTACAATGCGTTTTTTTTTTAATAGATGGATGGTTTAAAGGTATGGTTTGATTCAGAAACGTATTTTGAAAATTAGTATCCCGGGCCATTTGATTTGACGCCCCGGGCTAATTTAATTAGTCGCCCTGTACATTAATACAGATAGAGCTAAATTTTAAACTTGCAGGCTTTCGCCCCCTTTTCAAGTTGGCCCTAGGGTAATAAACGCCTCTGGTTTGACTATTTCATTGTAGAGGTTTACCGTTTTATTCATAATGACTTATCGGAGGTTTAAAAGTTCGCTAAAATAGGTTCGCAAAAATTGTCAAAACTTGTTATTCATAATAGTCTGTTTACGCTAAAACGTTTATTATCTCTCCGATAAAATCTTCGTTTAAACCTGTCATTATGAATAAGACCGTTAATTTATAAATTTTCTTAAGAATGCTAACCATTAACTAAACTCGGTCATAATATTAAGAACAGTGATACCGATTAGGCACACAACTAAATTTAACTAAAAAAATAAAAAAAATTGTCAATATCGCAATGCGGCAATGTTAACTGAACTTTCTTATTATAAAAACTGTGCATTATATATACACTAACGTTTGTAATTCTCTCTCTCTTTCCAGCCCATTAACGTCCCACTGTTGGGCACGGGCCTCCTCCACTTTGGGAGGGATTATGGTCTACTGTGCCGCGCTGACCAGGCGTGTTGGCACAGGGTTTAGTATCGAGTTTTCCGTCTTGCACAGCGGTAATACAACAAAATAGCAGACGATAGATATTTTGACACTATCAATTTTGATTTTATAGTTTAGTTTAGTTGTGCAAATGAAATAGGTACCAGTGTCTTATAACACTGTAATGATAACAAAGAAATGCACTAAGAAGTGTGATTGTAACGTAAAACTAATAACTTTGATTGCTTACACTCCACAATATGAAACTATCTTTTTACGATCGTGAGAATGTTGTTCCGTTAACATGACCTGTATTGTTAATATATCTGAGGCATACAGTCTTATAATATCATCAATGTATCACATACGCTTTGGTAGAATCATTCAATATGTGTTGCTGTAATGTAGTCGCTAATTAACCTGCTTTGGAACGTAGCGGTTAGATTTACGAATTTTTAAGTAGGATTTTTAAAGTATAATCTACAATTAGTATTCTAGTATCTTATCCTCCTATACAACTACCATAAACGCGAAAATTATAAAGATTTGGAAAACGTTCAACTTACAGTAAAAAGCGCAGAAAAGTACACGCGCAATTTATCTGAAAAAGTGTTCTAATTTTGAAGTTTTAGCAGTTTTTTCTTTTTAATTTCGTACATGGCATTGTTCACGGCTTGGTACAGCCATATAAGTAATCATATGAGGAAATAATAAATAAAAACCTCCATTGTACTTAACTAAATTAATTAATTAACATCTTTGTTTGCGGTTACTTCAGTTTTAATTGAATAAAATGATGCATATTTTCTGTTAATTATGGTCACCATAAATTCTTTATGGTTAATTCATAATATAGAACATATTATCAATTCCTATATACCATAAATAAATAAACAATATTTAATAATTATAATATAATGTGGTAAATTAACTGAAAAACAAGTTCTATATAATGTTATAATATTTAAATAATAAATTGAATTTAATGTGATACTATGTATTATTATTAATATGAAGTTTATATCCTTCCTCATTTTTTACAAAATTAAATAATATAACATATATATTAAAATAAATATTATTATCATAGTCATATTCATAACATAAACATTTACAAATTCCTTCTCTCCCCTCTGTTGGGATTTTGATTTGATTAGATTTCGGGATATTTGTAGCCGTGCTGACCATCTTGCTGTTTGTAAAGTTTATTTTCGAATTTAACGTCTCTCACAGTTGATTTTAAATGCTTACAATAAGTATTCCGTGGCTCTTAGAGCATCCAATGGACAAAAATGGGTTGGTAACTTTTGTATTTTTAACACGTCACCACATATACGTTTACACACGTTTGTATATAAATACATCCCATTATATCCAGTTATACATATTATTGTTAGTTATATGTATATAAAAATGAGCACATGTTTGCATAAATGCCGATGTTGTATATTATCGTAACTAACACGCCGATAGTGTCAGATATCGGTACGTAGGCGTCCGCAGTAGCTCTATCCCTGATAAATATACATACATATTCAATATATGTATATGCATTTTAATAAAACTGTTTCTTCTCTAGTCTAGATTTAGAGATATTGCAGTCACCATAGTCACTGAGCTGTAAAGTGTCCTCTACGATCAGTTGTTACAGAGATTGGATGGTTGGCTTGGAAATTCTGCAAAGTCTCCGAAACGTCGGGTGTTTATAACAAGTATTTTATTTTTTATTTATTTTAAAAATTTAGAATACTTACAGCTAAAATTACATTATATGAAAATAAGAATACACTTAAAGGCCAATTACAAGTTTTCGCAAATAGAATATAGTTTAACAAAAAGATATTGTGTATAGAAAGCGATGAATCACACATATCACATAGGTTAGCAATCGTCGAAAAATCTGTTGCTCTAAACCTTTTTTATCTTAACTACGCTAATTGTAAAGAGATCTATAATTGCCTCAGGGATACTTTATTAAACGATTTACTGGCTCTAATAAGGTAAGAATTTTGGCGATATGTGGATCTAGCTAATGGCACATGCAATAGAGCGGGTTTTCTTAAGAAAGTGGTAGGAGTGCAGAGACCAATACGCGTTTAAATCCATAAAATGTGGTTTTATTTGAACGAATGAGTCGCGCAAGTGTTAGAGAATATTACCGTATTTATTAAAACTAATTAATAAAGAGTTAAATTAATGACTTTACCACCCAAGTTTAGTTTATCATCAGGTGGAATGTGAAACCGGCCAATCTTAATTTTAAAAAAAACTCATAGTTGTTAAAATAATTGAGCCGAAGAATTCTTTTTTTGTTTCTTGACGAGAGAGGTTTTTCTCTTTTAGAGAAAAAATAAACTTAAGCCTTAGCCTTAAGCGCGCAAGAGTCTGCATTTTTGATAAGCATGAATATTTGGTCAATATAGAGTAGAGCCAAAGGAATTATTTAAAAAAATAAAAGTTCTAGGCTGTTATAAATTTACTTTCTGCTACTGTGATATTTGTCCGATGATAAATAAGGTGTAGTAAATAATACGCCTGTGCCAACACGCCTGGTCAGCGCGGCACAGTAGACCATAATTCCTCCCGAAGTGAAAGAGGCCCGTGCCCAACAGTGGCACGTAAATGGGCTGGAGGGAGAGTAAATAACACATAGGTTTTAGGTTTTAAAACACTTAAATATATAAAGCAAACAACATACAGACAACAATTGTGTGATTACTTTATCAGCATCCCTTTAATCCTGCATGTTGTTTTGTTATATAATAAGCTTAGCTTGGGCAGCAGAACGCTGTGCGAAATGACCACAAAATATTTATTTATTTGTAAAGAATTTGGTACATAACAATTGGAAAACTATTAACAAAATCTATTGTAGAACTGTGTAGATAAATATAATAGTTTTGTAGATAAGTGTATGTATGATAAATTAATAGTTAATTTGTATAACATGTGTATTTAAACAAAGATATTTTAATAGTCGTAAGATACCTAGTAGCGAGCGCAATCAGTATGTATTATTAGGTCGAAGTTTATCACTACGAATGCCTCTTGTACTTTTCCTATATTATCTTCTAATTTTAACTCATTGAAAATACCACGATAAGCAATATTTAATAAACTAAGTACTAATACTTAATGTTAAAGATAATTTTAATATACTGTTTTGCATCAATTTTGTTACTTATATTACATAAAAAGACCCCGACGCACGCGGAACAAACATTTGTATAACATTTATAAACATCACACAAATGGTTGTCACGTGCGTGAATCGAACCCACGACATCTTAAGCGCCAGTGCGTTACATGCACCACAAGACCACGAAGCCCGTCAATTTAGTAAAGATAACACAGATGACTCTCTTTATTTATTTATTTTATGTGTTTAATCACTATAAGTACATAATTTGTACGAAGGCAGGCTTAATGCCAAAGGCATTTTTTATTAATGGAATGGTAGGTACTTTATGCTGTGAGCTAATATTTTCCAAATATATAACTTATGTTAAATATCTTTTTCAATCTGTATTCTGTGATCACATGACGGATAAAAAATAAATAATATAACAGGTTAGGTAAACTAAATTGTATTTTTTTTTCGTGAATAAGGCCACAGAAATGAGGTATTTAATCATATTAAAGTTCTACTAGGTAACTATTAATAGTTACAACTTAATATCATAGAGTCAAATTAAGTACTAGTTTCCTTTTAAGTTATAATTGTTACTTTTGTCGTTACAATACATAATTAATCAATTTACACACCTATTTAGTACCTAATTAACACAATTACCTACGATATTAACTTTAATGTTTAAAACAGATCGATAATTTATAGATATTATTGCATGAAAGTATGCACTTATCCTTTTGTGCAATATTAACTAAATTTAACCCGTATATGAATAGGTGATTTATAATTAATATAAAATAACTTTTTTTCTTCTTTTTAGCACCGGTTGAAAGCCTAGGCCAGAAAAAAAAATTAAGTTACAACATTATGCAAAAACATGAACACAAAACTTGGATTATGGAGCAAATCGGCAGGGTGCAATAAAATAACTCTCTTAAATACTCTTAAGGTTTATAGGTATCAGATTCAATATTAATATACCTTATTGACATATAAATATCAGGTAAAATGTTAATATTATAGGTACGTAATGGTAAAACGTTGTGTAGATACGAGTTCATAGTCGTATTGTCCCGAGATCATTGACATGTATTGTAATGAATTGTGGATAATAATAATGGAGCCAACATAGTTACATAATGTACGACCGGTTTAATGATTTTATCATCACGATATTTACGGCTGAAATGGCTACAGTTGATGCTAGGTGCTACCGTGCGTACTCACTGATTTAGTATACGACTGTAAAAGGTAAATACCAAATTAAAATTATATAATTACTAATGTAATAGGGAATAAAGCTTAATAGTAAGGAAATTAATAAACATTTCCATTCAATAAATTGCATTCAAAACTAGAGTTAGAGATAGGTAGAGTAGAATTTAGGTAGAGCTGATTTCAATCGTCGCTAGTGAATTAGTGAATGTAGCACTGTAGAGGCGCCAGGCATGGCATTCGCTGGCGACACGCTCGGAAACAACCTAAATAAAGCAGGCCAGAAGGGAGTAGTTGTAGTCTCGGCGGACGCGGAACGCGACGCAAACATACACGCGAGAACACACACACGCACCATCACACATGCACAAACTCGCTCTACGCACACAACAATCTCCAGACGAAAATAAAATACACTCGTATGGGCCATGCAAATAGGAAGGCAGCCCGTACACACTAGTAGTCAAAGCAACTAACAGATCCTTACGTTTCGTGGCACTGTAGAAGACGGTCACGGGCGCAGCATCGCACGCCGTAGTTTACAGCAACGTTCGCTCGGAGATCTCATCCGAGGTAACACACTACCAAGTAACCAACTGGTATCGTACGATCAGATTTCGATGGAAATGTACACGGTCGTAACGTCCACGAACATTCAACACTCGCGGTCACTCGGCAGGAAAATCAACGGTCGGAGATTAGCATGAATGATATCATAGGTCGATGTCGCATAAAACTAACACAAATTGATGCGACGTCGGCGCGGGTCGCGACGCGACTGGCACTGGCGGCACTACGCGGAGCGCCGTGCGTAGTGAGTGGCCGTGAGGCGCGGGGACGAGGAAACCCGCCGCGAGTACGGAGCGGCCGACCTGCGCCCACTGCGGGGGACCCCCCCTTGGGGGGGCGGATTAATCACGTAGTGAGTATGCCCCCCCGAGCCGCCTCGTGTTCCCCGCCGCCACCGATATACAACCTGCGCTCCACCGATACATAAATAAATACTAAATGCAATATGAACGCTCGCCGTGCCACTGGTGCCAGACTGAAACCGGACACTTCTCGATCCGAATGAATTCTTGTGAGTTGCCAGTTGCCACCGAATGATGGCCGGTCAACTCTCTCACTTAATGCTCTCATCGTATGGCGCCACGTATGCCTATGATGCAACTGTTAAACGTCTCACCGGAGTCACAAGTAATCGAACTGCTATATTGTTATGTAGAGTCGACTTTTTTAACGTATGAAAGTTTACTTCCGCTGGCAGGTTTCATTTGTATAATATAGTCATTGACCGGTTTGGTACTCTGCCATTTGATTGAGCCCATTTGCGACAGTATTCTTAGTAGTAATTGCATATCTGCTCTCTACAACAGGTATTTCCCACACACATCTCCAGTGGAAAGGTATTGTAACCGGTTCTATAATTCTACGTTGGTGACGTCACAAGATGCCTCGAGTTCATGATACCTTTGAGACCTTTCTACTTTTAATCCACACATTTTTCAACGTTATACTGAAAGTACCAATGTTACCATATAGATCTAGAGAAAAGCGATTCATAGTAACAGCTTCCATAGTTCACACAATAGTAATTGTAAAATATTTTACAATTTCCAGTTATAATGAATATTCACTTAAAACCTAACTGTACTTAATTTGAAGTAGACAAAAAAAGGTTTAATTGTTTAGATTGTAAGTAAGTACAATTTGTCGGTAGCACGACACTTGAAAGTAATCCGGTTCCATTGTGTTCTTCCAAGAGACTTTAAGATAAACTTTAAATGGCGTTTCGTGGTACAATAGCCAAGTTGTACTACAAATGACTAGACTTATCCGTAGTATAATACCACACCCATTTTTCACGCGATGGGGCCACATTAAAAATTACTATATGAAATACCACAGACCTGTCTGTGATATTATCCATTCTAAAAGGATTCTATGTTTTGTATTCTGCAGGAAATCCTTATATTTTCGTTATTTTTCAGATTTTACAAGATATACGTAAACTAATGTAGTACCTACTCTACTCATAATGTTACGTATAACTTACGTATTACACTAATAATATCATTAAAATCTATGTAAAATTAGTTATATTAAAAGCGAAAATATTAATTTATTTATAGTGTCTGACGTAAAGCTCTTTTGATTAAATCAAAGCATCATAGCATGCAGTTTGCTGAAGACAAAACCTGTTTTTACTAAGATTATTTTTATGGACACTCGCATTGTTGAAAATTCTTATAGTTTCTCAACGTAGTCAAACTGGATTAATCCTTTTTTTCAGAAACATATCCATTTGGTCAGAGATATAATTATTTCAGAGTCAGTTTTAGATTATGGCCGTAATACATTATCTTACTCATTAAGGTTTTCGTAGTAGAGTATAATATTGTCATTGAAAGTTTTTAAATATGTTAATATATTATTACATAAAATCAATTAAGTTATGACTGAAGTTGTTCACTGTGTGTCTTAGAGCAATAATCCAAATGACCTTGGCATAATCAGGGCCACTGAAGAAGGTAATAGACCACTATACATAATATAAAGACAGTATCGTCCTTTAGTGTGTGTGGAACTGTGGAATAACGTTAGTGTTAGTGTGGGTTACCTCGACACACCAACCTTTCAGTATCTTCTCCAACCCATTTACGTCCCACTGTTGGCACGGGCCTTCTGCACTTTGGAGGGATTATAGTCTACTGTACCGCGTTGACCAGGCGTGTTGGCACAGAGTTTATTTTCGAGTTTTCCGTCTCTCATAGAAGAAGTTATCTGTTTGCAATATCCCTTAGCTGACTTTTACAGCACCCTTGGGATGCGATGGGGTGGTGACTCTTGTATTCTTAATCCGTCACCACACGGAAAAACCTTACAGTATATTTGTTAAAAAAAACAGAGTTTGTAACTTATGGTATAATAAAATACTACGCCTGGTATTCCCACTACATGACATTGTTTTAAAAAAGCTAATCATTCACTGACATGCCTGTAACTTATAAAACAAAACGTAATGATGTCTTCATTGTAATGTAGGCTTAATGTCAAGCGTTTCGTGAATGGTAGCTTTATTACTTTATTTAGCATTTTCATGTAGTGGGAATGTTATATTTTACTATAACATGGTGTCACGATAGTTACTATGTAGGTTTATGTAATGTAAATGTTTAAAACATGAATAACTGTTATTGGCTTGAATATTTGTAACACTAACTTTGATAACTTTATGTAACATGCTGTTGTTATTCTTAAGAAATAAATAAATAAACTACTCCTGTTGGTATTATACTCATAGTTATATGTCTATTAAAGCACTGGTTGAGTTTAATAGTAGAGATGCAATCGCGTTGAACTCTTCACAAGGGCCATCGTACGATTGGACACACCCAAACGCACGGATCAAACACGCTTCTGACTTATCTTGCTCTATAATAAACAGTTTTTGTTTTATTTTTATTGAAGGAGGTTTATTTTTAATTATAATTTCTGTGTAGATATATTTAGGTTTGTTAAATAGCCCATAGATCATTTAGGACTCTACTTTTCTCTACATACGTAAACTAACTGTTCCATGCAGTTGGGACTCCCGTATGACCTAGGGAATACGAAAGGTAAAAGATAAGCTGTTAACATCCTCTTTACGAGACGAAGAACTTGAACTAAACTCTATGGCTAACACGCCTGGTCATTACGTCACAAGTAGACTAAATACCCTCCCAACGTGGAATGCTCCATGTGTAACCGTTGGATTGTTCAGGAAGTCATTCTGAAATCAAATGTCAAAACGCCACGCCTTTTATTTATTTAGTAAGACTGAATGCACATACAGTGTACAGTGGCAGGCTTAATGTCTTGGTCATTATCTACCAGCCAACCAGTAAAAGTACAGAGTAACAGTGTGGGTGCTAATTACAGAGAAATATTAAAAGATAAAAATAGAACTAAACAAAATCCTCAAAAAACATTAACTTAATCTAAACAATTGCTATAGATGGATATAAATAAAATACATTTTCAGTCAATCGTACAAATAAATACGTATATAGTGGATTTTAAAGGGCTCAGAAGAAGACGAAGAAACTATGACAGAAAATGAGTTTAGTCATAGTGTGTTCCTAATCCGGCACCACACCTATGCATTTGCACTAATGCAAGTCACGTAATAAAGACAAAATATACAAAAAAGCGTCTATTTATGAGTTTGCTAAACGTGTGTTACGCAGTGCGTGATGCCTTTGTCTTTACAATGCTAATACTGCGTCGGAATCGATGCGTGACGTTGACAGGTGCACGCCGCGCCGCCATATTTGTGTACAGTACGCATTTATATGCACTGAAGTGAAGTTAGCTGCTGTTAGATAATATTAAAAAGTAATAAAAAAAAGTTATTGTTGACTCCGACTTTGAGTTTAGTTAAATACAGATTTATCACAATAATATTTATAAAAATCTATTCTTTATTTAGAAACTTAGGATACGCTAGAGAGCTCTACATTCTATGAAGGAATGGTGTGCATTTTCAATGTCTATTCTTTAATCCTAAAATAATTAAGGCCTGTTTGGTACATTATTAAATTATTAGTAATCTACTACAATTTGCATTATTTTCATCTATAACTAGCTGACCCAGCAAACGTTGTTTTGCCATACTAAAAAAAAAAGGTTTGAAAAATATATGTTGGCCGATTCTCAGACCTACTGAATATGCATGTAAAATTTCATAAAAATCGGTCAAGCCGTTTCGGAGGAGTACGGTAACTAAAACTGTGACACGGGAATTTTATATATTAGATAATATTATAAAGCTTGAGAGTTTGTTTGTTTGAACACGCTAATCTCAGGAACAAATACGACGATTTAAAAAATTCTTTCAGTGTTGGATAGTACATTTATCGAGAAAGGCTAAAGGCTATAAACATCACGCTACGACTATTGAGCGAAGCTTCAATGAAAAATGTTGCAAAAACATGGAAAATTTTCTTAATAAGTACGAAGGCGCGGGCAACATCTTAGTCCAAAAAAATAGTTCGAAATTCAGTAAGAAGCATACTGTGGAAGCATAAAACTTTACGCTGACTGTACCGGTAGCATACATATTTAGTGGTCACGCAAGTGTGTGTGCATATAATTGACATTCATGATTACACAGATGTTGTATCGCTACTTTTCAACTAAATTTGTTGTAGGTTCGCATCATTTAGGGGAACTTTGTGTATTTCATTAAACTACGTCTTGGGGTTCTTCGAAAAAACTAGACAAGTACGAGTCTGCCAACCGAGTGGGACCCTAAACAATGGTATAAGGATAGGAGAATAATAAATAATAATAAATAAAGAATGATGATTTAATAAATCAAATTATGGTGGAAAAAGTGAAAAATGCCGCAAGTGGGACTTGAACCCACGACCTCGGAATACCGTTGCGAAGCTCTTCCAACTGAGC
Source organism: Orgyia antiqua (assembly GCA_916999025.1). Lineage (NCBI taxonomy): Eukaryota > Metazoa > Arthropoda > Insecta > Lepidoptera > Erebidae > Orgyia > Orgyia antiqua. The sequence continues at coordinate 26,854,467 of OU779868.1, forward strand.
TTATTGCGGTCTATTAAGTAAAAGGCATAACATGTCAAATGCAAAAATTAATAAATTAATAAAGAATGATGATGATAAGCATTTGTTTCAACTAGTAGTATCAACTATATACACAAACTGTGAAATTTACTGTTCTCTAGCACCGTTTCAGATATACAGCCTAATGACACACGGACAGACGGACGAACAACACAGTCCCAGTATAGCGGTCTTTTACCTTTTGGTCCGGAACCCTAAAATAATTGTTGTTTCAAATGAGCTTGTAAAACATGCCAAATGAAATGAAAAATTTTGACTTTGACTTTGAGTGAAAAGTAGTGCTGCAGACGGCTACGGTGACTGCTTACTTCACTCAGGTAGACCGCATGTCTATTCGCCACCTTGTTGTTGTCTCGCCTTCTAACAAAATCTTATATATCCTTAAAAAAATCTTTAAATGCTAGAAATATTATCAACTGCCTATTTACAAGTAACATCGCTACAAAAACACGAAAAATAATAAATATAAATATAATGCCTTAATATCATGTCTGATAGGTATTGAAAATACGTATCTTGGCAATGTACTGATATCTTATAAAAGATCTTATTAGACTAAATATCAAAGGTAGGATGTAGACGTCTGGCTGCCCACGTCGTCTGATAGTTGAAAGTACCTTCTTCGTAAATCACCTTATTGTTGTATATTTCACTATAAATTTCTTTTCAAAGAAAGGCTTTGGAGTGATATCGATGTATATAATAAATGAAAATTGAATATTTTTATTTATTTGAATTTATTATTTATTGAATATTTTTATTATTTTAGGGATAACAAGTAGCCTATATGTTATTCTGATGTATAAGCTACATTATTGTAAGGTTTCATTAAAATCCATTCATCAGTTTTTACGTGAAAGAGTAACAAACATCCATACTCACAAACTTTCTCATTTGTAATATTAGTAAATCTATACATTTAATTAAAATGTAAAGAGATGGTGTCTGTACTTTCAAGATATTGAAGAATAAATTGGATAGGCAGTCTTTAATAGTAGGCGTAATCGGCGTAATAGAAGCCAAACAATGGTTTATAAAATATTTGTCTGTCTATCTGCCTGTCTGTCTCACGTCACGTGTCATCTTACGTGTCACCGCCTCATGTCTCGGAGGTTTGATTGTTGCTTGATGCAAAATGTTAATAATAACTAAAATCAGATTAAGCAACTATAGGTTCATTTTAGCATATAGTGTTATACTTAGTCACTGACACAAAAGCATGAGTCAAATTGAAACAAGTTCTCATATTAGGGCATTCAAAGTTGGTTATGGTTAAAAACAATGACTATAATATCGAGTTGGAGTTGCTTATCTGTTCTTCTCCATAGGGTTCACTTTTGGAACAGATACCTAGCTTCTGACGTTTCAAAAGAACATATTTATCTTGCCTATCCCTACTAATATTATAAATGCGAAAGTAACTCTGTCTGTCTGTCTGTTACGGTTTCCCGCTTAAACCTCTCAAGCGATTTTGATGAAATTTGGCACAAAAAATCTCTAGACCCTGAGATAGGACATAGGCTACCTTTTATTGCGAAAAAAATATTTTCTAAATTCCACTAGGACGGAGCCGCGGGCAACAGCTAGTTTGAAATAAAAATATTTGTCTTTGACTTTGAAATAGTGTTTAGTTTAAGAAAATTATCTTATAATAGACATTTTGTAGACGTATGGTGACGGATTATGAATACAAGTGTCACCACCCCATCTCCTCCCAAGGGTGCTGTAAAAGTCAGCTAAGGGATATTACACACAGATAACACCCTCTGTGAGAGACGGAAAACTCGAAAAAAAACCCTGTGCCAATACGCCTGGTCAGCGCGGCACAGTAGACCATAATCCCTCCCATAGTGGAGGAGGCCCGTGCCCAACAGTGGGACTTAAATGGGCTGGAGATACGTATCCCTAGGCTACAGACACAGATCTACCATACAGTGTGTCAATGAATCTCTGTCCAGCTCAATAACGCCCCACTACTGGACACAATCGTCCTCTGTTTTGGGAGAAATCGTAGTCTACTGTGCCGTGCTGACAAGGCGTATTGGCACAGGGTTTATTTGCGAGTTTTCCGTCTCTCACAGGGGATGTTATCTGTTTACAATATTCCTTAGCTGACTTTTACAGCACCCTGGGAAAAAAGGGGTGCTGACATTTAGTATTCTTAATCCGTAACGACACAGACAATAAATAAATAAAATAAATATTCACGGACATTTTACACAACGTCCTCTGGTCCCAAACTAAGCATATTATGTATGTGTTATGAGTACCAGAATACGGATAGAATACATAAACTACTTTTCTTTTGTAGATACATACTTATAATACATAGAAACACCCAGATGCAGAACAAACATTTGTATGACATTTATAAACATCACACAAATGATTGTCCGAAGCGGGAATCGAACTCGCGACCTCGTGGACGGCAGTCTGTTATATGAACCACTAGACCACGAAGCCCGTATGCCATAGTTCAGTCATTACCTCAACATATCCCTATTTGTATCTAATTTACTATTAAATTCATGTCATGTGTCGTGTGCAAATCAAGGAACACAAATAGACAACATTAAAAAATAATAAGCAATAACTAATTAAATAAATTACGTAATTGTCCGTTATGACGTATACCTGTCTAGTTTTTAAAAACATATTTATATTTAGAATAAAATATGAAGACAATTATTTTTTTGCAAATTAATGTAGGTAGTCTAGATATTCACGTAGCCATTACGAGTGATGATATAATGATTCAAGCGATAGTTAGAGTGGAGTAGACAAGCTCTGCTATTTCGCTGTCCGGCGAGGGCGTTCAGTTAGTCTGGGCGGCCAGGTTTATTTTCGACCAAACCTACGCATCGCCGTCTAGTTTCTATTTGTTCGCCATATAAATTGCTATCATTACATTTACTCTACAGTCTAGTGCGTGCCATAATATATTTTTAACGAAGCGTTGAACGAAGTGGTTGAATAAACATTTCAGTTTCACTAGCAGCGCGCCCAACAAAACGTTTGATTTTATATCAAGGTCTTATAAACGTAAACATTTTATTATATTGCCCACTTCGTCTGTGTGTACAATCTACAAACTAGTCTGCCGAAATGTTTTCGTGCATGCTTCTAACAAAATAATTATATTTAGGGGCACCAAATAGGTAAACTGCTAGGTTTTATGTGTTTTTAGGGCAACCATTTAAATTAATTGGTCTATACACAGCACGTAACCTATGTTCTCACATATGTGTTAAACACTGAAGTTTTTACGACTTCTGCGTATTGCTTAGGCTTAGGTAGTAATATTTTTCTCTACCTCTGTTATCGTAATAACGAGTAAAAATTTTAGCACGCTGGAAAGCAATACATAGGGCTATCTGACTGGGACTGGTAAAAATACCCTTGACTAATTGTTCGGAAAGAAAGGATTTTAAATGCTTACAATAAATTGAGTTATGCTTACTACGTAGGTAGGTAGAGCGATTTGTATACGAAATACAGCAAGAAACTGCCTGAGGGAACTGCTAAAAGAAGGCAATATAGGGTCATAGCTCGGTGCGTTATTAGAAAGGCTTGTTTCCAAACATTGGCCTCCTCATAAACGTCAAATGAACGAGAAGAGCGGATGAATGGACTAGCTTAATATATCCTGACAATATTTAACTCATGTCAACTGAAATATGATATAGTCACAATACTGCAAAATCTAGTCATGTAAAAAAAATGGACGCAAGATTTTCATAGTAAACGCCAGTGACGGCGGAACCGTGTGAAGATTTATTTTTCCCAGAACCACAAAGAAACATTGTTCTTTGACTGAAATAGGTACGAGTTCAAAGCAAACTGCCAGCTCATTAGGAACGAGATCGCTTTGTTTACGTGCATATTACATGCACTTCCTTATACACGAAGAGTGTTAAACAAGTTTAAAACCACCCACGACATTCCTATCGTGTTAAAATAAGTTGATTCTTGAGTGCAAAACTATCTATGTGTGTACGAGCACCGATGTAATGCATCTGTGTCGTGGACTAAGAATGCGCCACTCATTACCAGTTATTTTAATTACAGCCAATGTACATACGTTTATATGCAAGAGTTCCGAGGAGCTAACCAGCGCATGAGTGTGTGAATACACTCTAACATTAAAATACCACATTGTATGCGAATTTTGAGTTCATTAAATATGAGAATTCTTATAAATATTATGTACAAAGGATATTTTATAAAAGTAACAGTAACCATTGTTTGTATAACTGTTTAAAGAGATTTTAGGAGCAGTATAAAAGAATTATAATACAATAGGCAGTAATTTCTCAAACTTTAAAATTAATTCCGTAAATTTGAAAGGGTCGTTAATCAAATGATGTTCATTTTTCTTTCTGAAATAACTGTAGCGTCACACGTTAAGTAAATTACTTAATTATAATTTACTAAAATCCTGAAATTATTAATTATAGCCATAGTCCAAACAGTTAGTACGCTGAACTGCCAATGAGCAGGCCACATCGCTCGAAGGATTGATGACTGTTGAGGAAAGGAATTAGCTAATTAAGCTAATTAAGCTAGAATGGGAACATAGGTTTGGGCGGCCCCTGACATGGTGGAGTGATAAACAAAATCAAGATCGTGGGTAGCTGTTGGTTGCAAGCGACACAAGATCACACGATGTGGTATTCTATCGGGAGTTCTATGTCTTTATGTATGAAAGTAATGAAAGGCACTGTCTTTGTATCGTTGTCTAAAATTAAATCTCTAATTCGGGCTTAAACTATTTTTTAGGTAAACGAACGATTTTTTAGATTACCAATCACTTATGATAAATATATTTATAAAATACTTAAACCAGATTATTATTTAGTGTCAAAAATGTAAAAGCTGAAATGAGTTTATCAGTCACGTGAGTCACATTTGTAGTAAAAGTTATTTATATCAGTGTGATGTATTGTACAAATAATATTTACTTGTAAATGTCACGATACCCCTTTGGTGACGATATACTGGAATATCAAACACTCGTCAACGATTAATTGTACTAAATATTAACGTGCCTTTCTGATTAATGTTTGAGACTGCATCGCAACGTTGCCAAGTCGACGATACAAATATGCATTACAGATTTTATTTCTCTTGTAATAATACATCGAAGTATTTCAAATATTAAATGATGAACTTAAGAGGATACCAAAATAGCTTCGTGCATTTTTCTATGTACGAAGTTTTCATTGTTTCTTTAGATTGAATGGCTAGAGCTCTAATTTTTAAGTATATGTTTTTTCAATATATGATCTACGAGTAGGATCGCATAAACTCAGAAACGCGATTGAAAAAAGTTTTCTCGATAGAAAATCTTGGCGAAACAACCTCTCAAATTTTTTATTTTTTTCATTTGTCGGTCTATTATCGCGTATTAACTAATGAAATAACTTTAAAAACATAGGTAACTATTATGTATAGAAACACGTAAATCAGAATTAAAATATATTTAGTAGATTTTGAGTAAATAGGAAAAGTATCCCTAATTCTTCATTTTCTGTGCCTACTGGCTGTGTTAATATGTACGTGTCGGCGATGATATACGATAATATTGATGTAGGCCCTTAATTATTTTCTTCGAAAAATACTTCTAGACTGTTTAGAAGAAATCCTAATTTGTAACTGAATATTTTACAGTTTTCAATAATTTGAAGATTTAAGCACACATTGGGACATACATACAAAAATAAAGATTGCTTTACTTTTTTTATGACAAAGTCGTTATTTTTATATGTATGTTTATATGTGAGTTTATATTTTGAAAATTACGCAAAAGATTTTGATGCGGTTTGTTAAATACATAGAATGGTTCAAAGGAATAGGTTATTTATACAATTTGTTAGGGATTTATTTTCTAAATTTCACGCGTACAAATTTGCGGGCAGCAGCTAGTCGTTTTATAAAAAGTAAAGGTTAGCATTACATGCAGAATAATACCTATTAGATCAATTTTATCAGTACATTATCATATTTCTAGTTAATATACCGGTTATCTCATCACGTGTGTGTGTGTATTTTCTGTCGCTTCCAACTTCTAACTTAACCAAACAACTGAGTTACGCTTCGACGTAAGTCCCGTAATATCGAATGCCATTAATATTTATCTACACGTGATTAACCAAGTCAAATAGATTCGATGGCCGCCTTTTTAAGGACAGTAGTAGTTAAACATGAATATTCTTTTGATGCAAATCAGCATGAAATTAAAGTTAGCAAAACACCGAAAAATTATGAAGCTTTATTCACGAACTAGCTGCTGTTGGGAACTTCGTACGCGTGGAATTGAATTTTTTTTGCCGCTTTTGCAACATTTTTCACTGATGCTTAGCTCCCATTGGTCGGTAAATGGACGCTACAACACTGAAAGAATTTTTCAAATCGGACCAGCGGTTCCTGAGATTAACGCTTTCAAACAAACAATCTCTTCAGCTTTATAATACATTGGTATAGATAAAAAACATTTTTTCAGTCATTTCTGTCTTCAGTTTGCCAATAATAAAGGTACTTTGCCTATAATAGATAAAAGAATTGAGATTTAGCACTATCATTGCTTGCTGCTTTTTAGGGTTCCGTACCCAAAGGGTAAAAACGGGACCCTATTACTGAGACTTCGCTGTCCGTCCGTCCGTCTGTCACCAGGCTGTATTTCAAGAACGGTGATAGCTAGAGAGTTGAAATTTTCACAGATGATGTATTTCTATTGCCGCTATAACAACAAATACTAAAAATAAAATAAAATTAATATTTAAGGGGGGCTCCCATACAACAAACATGATTTTTGTACCGTTTCTTGCTCTCATACAACAAACGTGATTAATTAAGTATTGTGTGTGTTGTTTGCTCATTTATTAATAACGTGCCTTATGTTGCATAGATAATGGTACGGAACCCTTCGTGCGCGAGTCCGACTCGCACTTGATCTTATTATTATTTGATTTAACCATAGCGTCTTTTACTAAAACTATATTTTATTACTAAAGTAATTTATTAATTATTGCAATTGAATTGCTATGTTTGTGCTTAATAAATTAAATTGTAGTGGAAAAAGTGATCACCGCAAGCGGGACTTGAACCCACAACCTCGGAATACCGTTCCGTCGTTCTGCTAACTGAGCTATTGCGGCCGTGCTAACAGTAACCAATTTCGCCGCTACAATGTTACTCGATTGAGTCTACATCGCATTTGATATACAATTTAATTTATTTTTCCACTACAATTTAATTTATTAACTCTCACAGTTGATGTTAACTGCTTGTAACATTCCTTTACTGGCTCTTACAGCACCCTGGGAAAGAAACGGAGTGGTGACACTTGTTTCGTTACTACACGGATTAGCACCAACAATAAGCGTAAATATAAAATGGAACATGAAACGCACATATTACTATTCCCAGAAGACAAACTCAATTGCGTTAAGTAATACTTATTCTTATTTCTACGTAAAGTACATGCTTTTAACTACGACTCATTCGCTATTTAAACGCTGATATGCTGAGGAAGATTCTCCAAACTACTGAATAATACATTAGATGTTATGTTTATTTACACACACACTTTGTATGTACGAAGTACATTGAATATATTAGTCAAGCTAAGAAATGTGTTATTTTAACGCAAGCTTTAGCTATTGTTTAGTGAGATAATAGTACCGATTACTACGTGCAAAACTGAAATTACTAAAAATGAACTTGGATAGTGTCGATAACACAATAATATTCAGCAATGATACCTGAACTTTTATGTTATAAAAACTGTATATTTTAAACTATCGATCTTAATTATTATAAATGTACGCATTAAAATAGCCAATAAAAAAAAATAGCCAATAGTTGTTTTAGTTTTCTAGTTAGGTTTATTTGTGCACATTTATTTGGTACCAATTTTCCTGCTCGTCAAATTTTGCTGGAGAGCCGTTGGATGCAGATAGCGCAGGACCGCGCGTTGTGGTTTTCATGAAAGGCTGATGGATGGATAAAAGTACTTAAAAGAAAAAAAAAACAAGAGCTTTATTCCTACTCAGAACAAAAAGTAATAAATGTTTGTATCCTATGATTTTGCTTTTATGAAATCTTTGAATAATTAATATTATCTTACAATATTGTTAATTCATGGGTAACAAAATGGTATAACGTCTTGATATTTCATCTCAAAGGTCAAGAGGCTTAGCCACGGATTATACTTTCAGTTAAATTATTAATAACGTTTTTAAGAGGATACCAAAATAGCTTCGTGCATTTTTCTACGGATGAAGCTTTCATTGTTTCTTTAGATTGAATGGCTAGAGCTCTAATTTTTAAGTATATGTTTTTTCAATATATAATCTAGGATCGCATAAACTCAGAAACGCGATTGAAAAAAGTTTTCTCGATAGAAAATCTTAGCGAAAATCTCATTTCTTATTTTTTTCATTTGTCGGTCTATTATCGCGTATTAACTAATGAAATAACTTTAAAACATAAGTTACTATTATATATAGAAACACGTAAATCAGAATTAAAATATATTTAGTAGATTTTGAGTAAACAAAAAAAATATCCCCAATTCTTCATTTTCTATACCTACTAGCTGTGTTAATATGTACATGTCGACGATAATATTGATGTAGGCCCTTAAAAGCTGTGCTTTATTATTAATTTAAGTGGCTTTAGATATTCAACGGTATCATCTTTACTGATTATAAAACAAATCATCACCATCATCATCACACCTTATTCCCATGGGGGTGGGCAGAGACTATAGAGCGCCATCTGCTACGATCCAAAGATACTTCCTTGGCTTCATCCACATTCATACATCAGGTCATACACTCGACGGTTGAAGTGCTACGTACTTGACCCTTTTGACGGACATGGGCGATGACATCTGAGTATGTTTTTGTCGGGCGTCCACTCCCAATGTTTCTACTCGTCTTTCATGCATCCTCTCTACATGACCAAACCACCTAAGCATACATTTCTCTCCCTTAGTCACAACGTCCTCTTTCAGACTGCAACGTTCTCTAGATTTTACATGTAATTAATACACGCCAATGAATTATTTATTTATAATATCGCCCCTTTGGTTGTCAAACGCGTCTACTCTATTTCCAGATATTCTAATATAGCTATATTATAGGTATAGGCCCTTTGAAGGTCAATCCTCGCACTCATCGCCCACATTCGTCAGTATTAAAAGGGTACCCAAAAAATAGCTAGATATTTTAGGCTCGCTTTTAAAATACATAAATAAACTATTTGTTGCCCGTGGCTTCATATACGTAGAATTTAGACACTTAATCTTAAGCAAGGAGTCCTCCCAAACATGCCAAAAACTAGCCACTATACATATAAATATCCTTCCTGGCTACGCGCGTCTAATTAATTAGAAAGGGAAGAACGAGTAATAAGAAATACCAGATATTTCGTAACTACCCACATATACCAAGAAACAACTAATGATTTCCTTTTGACATCTTTTCAGCACTTTCTGCTAATAATAATGAGGCGAAAGTTTGTAAGGATGTCTGGATGGTATAGATAGGATGTTCGCTGCTCTGTCACGTAAAATTTACTAAACACTGATTTGACAAATAGTGTCGATGGCTATATCACTCACTCGCATGAAGCCACATGAATATTTATGTGTGTGTGTGTGTGTGTGAAATATGTATCTATGTGAGTCTTTGATAGGGACTACACGTCTTGTTAAACATTATAAAACCCTGAAGTATGATTTAGCTAAGCTAAAGTTACGTGTCTTTATGATTGAACACGTGCACACCATCTGGTTAATCTTTGTTACTAAATACATATTAATGAAACTTTACAGCTCTATAGCTTAAAGATCACAATAACATATTATTGGCTATATTATATCATAGCAGGGCAGTAACTATATATCCAGAGGCGTATTTACCCTAGGGCTATAGGGCCCATGGCCCGGAGCTCCCAAACTGAAAAGGGCGGCGAAAGCCTTGAAGTTTAAAATTTTGCTCTATTAATATACATATATATTAAATTGGCCCGGGGCGTCAAATCAAATGGCCCGGGCCGCTAATTTTCAAAATACGCCTTTCATAGCGTAATAACGTAGGTGAAAACGGGGCAATAGCTATTATTATTGATATTTTGTGTCAACCCACATAATTATTCCTACAATAAACAGTTAATTATTTCCTCTGACATTTTAGCGTATCAAAGATTAAGGAACAAAATTGTACTTAGAAATTACCTACTAGCTGTTGCCCGCGACTTCGTACGCGTGGAATTGGGCAGCATATTGTATTTCCTTAATATCTTTTACGTGGCGTGACGCACAGAAAGAATACAAGTATCACCTCCCCATATCGAGCCCGTGGGGTCGTAAGAACTGTGTTATTGACAACATCAATTTTCATTTTTTAGTTAAGTTTAGTTGTGTACATAGAATTGGTAACATTATACAGCCTATACAAGATGTCCCAAAAGTCGACGTCAAGTCGAAGTCGCATGATAGGTAAGGTCATAACAGTTATCAGAAAAATAAAAAATAAAATATTCTTTTTATTTTTAAAATAATTCAAAAAAAATATAACAGCCTTTACTATAACAGCCAGCTTATAACAGTTTTTACTTTCCTGTTGCTACAAATCTTTACTTTTTGACATTTTTTTTTACTTATATTATCCTGAATTAGCTTAGGTTGAAAGAAGATGTATGTCATGTTTTGTAGAACCACGTTTCAAAAATCAGTTTTTCAATGTTGTGCAATTATTTTAAAAATAAGAAACATATATTTTTTTAAATATTTTTCTGTTAACTATTATGACCTTACCTATCATGCGACTCTTTTGGGACAGCCTGTATATTGACATGATATATTACCGAAAGCATTCTTGGAGAGCTTCATAATAGAGAAGGCATATTTATACCCTTCATATAATACAACGGTCAGTTGCAATGCGCAGGCCACATCGCTCGTAGGACTGATGATCATTGGGGAAAAAAGGTTCTAGAGTGGCGACCACGGACCTAACGACGCAGCGTAGGGCGGCCCCCTACGTTGAACCGACGATATCGTTTAGGTCTGTAGGGCGTTCTATGTGGGAAACCTATGTCCAACAGTAGACGGAGAAAGGCTGACGGATGGTTGGATATAATACAATAGAATAAACTTTATTGCACACCAATTATACTTATTACGATAAAGAGTAACAGTAGGTACAAACGGCGGTCTTATCGCTGTCCGCAATCTCTTCCAGGCCACCTACATGGATACATTCCTTTGGAGAGATTGTGTTTTAGGTACATACTTTACCTCTTTATTAATTCTACTTATAGCCCAAGATCCCAGCTGAAAAACGGCTGACGGGACAGAGTTGCGGGAATTTTTACAATCATGCTATGTACAAGGACTACCTTATCCAATACATGTCATCGCTGAGAAAACGAGTCAAAAGATTTACCCCTGGAATCTTGGTCTATTAATAAACAAGCTGAATAAACCAGGACACACCCAGGATAATGATATTATTAGATGCAGCAAATGTGATTATTGCGACACGTAACTAATAGTCGATTTGCTGTAATGTCAATAGGACGGGCGTGTTGCCATGGTCACGGTGCATTAAATAAGTCCATCGTTGTAATAATGGTTCGTATTGAAAACATTGGTGCCAATTCTAAATGCATAACTAAATTTAATCAAAAATAGAAAACAACTAGTGTATTATGATTAATTGGCTATTTTATTGTGCACATTTATAATAATTAAAATCTTTAGTCTGTAATAAACAGTTTTTATAACAAGAAAGATCAGTGCCGAAATGTGTTATCAGCACTATCAAAATTAATTTTTTAGTTAAGTTTAGTTTAGTCGTGCGCGTAGAATTAGTACTATTAAGTAATGCAATATTGCTCAATCTTGTATGTCGTCAGCGTCTGTTCCGTGTGGTGACGGATTAAGAATACAAGTGTCATCACCCCATTTCTTCCCGTGGTGTTAGAACCAGTTAAGGGATATTGTTACCAGTTTCTGCGTCTACTGTTGGATATATGTTTCCCCCATAGACCTTAACGATATCGTCGCTCCAACGTACGGGGCCGCCCTACGCTGCGTCGTCCGGTCCGTGGTCGCCACTCTAGAACCTTTTTTCCCCAATGATCATCAGTCCTACGAGCGATGTGGCCTGCCAATTGCCACTGCCACTATTGAAGGGTATAAATATGTCTTCTCTAACAAGAAGGTCTCCAAGAATGCTCTAGGCTATATATCATGTCAATAATAATATAAATATCATATAAACCAGTGAATATTACAATTGGTGAAAGAAAAAAATTCCTTCCATAGTGTAGCCTGTGTAGTAGCCCCGTAACAGCACAGTAAGTTGGACACGAGCGTTCTGGGATGTGACGGCGTGGTGCTGACACATTTACCATACATTTAAATGAATTTAGCAGACAGCAGACAAAATGAAATTTCAGATAGGGATATCTATAGCAAAATAAGGTTTTCCAAGTTTACGAAATTGGAAAATTGTTTGTCGTTGACATACCTACAGGTAAATTTTGCGAAGCTCATTTTATGATTTTTTTTGGCCGTTTTATCATACGAAATGCGATTAATATGTTAGATCAAGTAATCACTAGGCGGAATAGTAAAAATATGAGCAAAACAAAAGAATTTTGAATTCCAAATGTAAAGTATCATTTGGCTAGGTTTAGGGCTAGATTTTAGTGCAAAATTAAAGGGCTGTAAATTAATTATTTTCTATGGACAGTTGTATGGTTTTACTTTTTATCATAATATATACAATTTAAACATTGTAATTTAATATAACAAACCGTATGTCATCGCTTTAATTTTTGAAATATGATCGTATAAACACAATCATGCTCAAAAACGTACTATCTCTTTGTTCGGCGTATCATAATTCTAAAACGTAGTGGAATTGTTATAAACCAAACTCTTAAGGGCCTACATCAATATTATCGTATATCATCGCCGACACGTACATATTAACACAGCTAGTAGGTATAGAAAATGAAGAATTAGGGATACTTTTCCTATTTACTCAAAATCTACTAAATATATTTTAATTCTGATTTACGTGTTTCTATATATAATAGTTACTTATGTTTTTAAAGTTATTTCATAAGTTAATACGCGATAATAGACCGACAAATGAAAAAAATAAGAAATGAGATTTTCGCTAAGATTTTCTATCGAGAAAACTTTTTTCAATCGCGTTTCTGAGTTTATGCGATCCTAGATTATATATTGAAAAAACATATACTTAAAAATTAGAGCTCTAGCTATTCAATCTAAAGAAACAATAAAAACTTCGTACATAGAAAAATGCATGAAGCTATTTTGGTATCCTCTTAAATATCGAGCTTCATTCATGCTAAACATAAAAAATACAACACTTGTTAGGGTTCCGATAACAACTTAAGTCGTAAACAACGTTTTTGTGAAACCTGAGCCGCCCGCCAATAAAGGGACCGACCCTAATAAATCACTTCGGGCATTTTAAAAGTACCTGTCAGGGACGCGGGGGGCGCGGTAGGGCAAGAGAGCGGAGATAGAATACATATATCACTTTTCTTTTGTACACATACTTATGATACATAGAAAACACCCAACGCAATGAACTATATCTCGATAGTTTCAAAACGGGCGGTTTGAAATAACAAAGCGTGCAGTTTCACGGGCAAATTCCAGCGCAAAACTTTACCTAGAATATCTATAAAACGTCACCCACAGTAGAAGGGGTACAACCCTCCCACTAGTACCCGCCCGGGTATCATTCATACCCAGAAATTAGGTCATTAGTACTATTGAGACACTTTACTTTTGTTAACTACTCTCATTGAATGTTATTTATTTTATACAACACGCCTGATCTAGGGGCATAGTATCCCATAGCCATCCAAGGGGAATAGATATTATATAGGTTATGTGTTAGTAAAGTAGTATTATCATATTTTTTGTATCTGTAATTGTACTTATACGCATACTAATCTGTACTTAATAATATAAGCGTGTTTTTTAGTTTTTTTAACTAAGTAGATTACTTAGTTAAAAAAACTAAAAAACACGCTTGAAAATCCTGAATATTTTTTGTTATTATTGAATTGTCATCGGTCCTTGTTAGGTGTGCAGAATTTCAGGTCAATCCAACTACTGCAAGTGGGTGCAAATCACTTTCAAAGATTCCGTTAGGTACATAGATTAATACATTGATAGATACCTACCGAATATACAGCGTGAAACAAATCTCCTATTTTATTCTTGAAACCCGGCATTCTTTAGGTCACTAAGTTTATGTCATCACAAATGACTACGTGAAGTCAGAAATTAACTTGCATTACAATTTAATACGATTTTTGATGATGTAAATTTTTCCAAAATTTTTACGTTACACAACCTTAAGCAGCTGTTTTTAGGGTTCCGTACCCAAAGGGTAAAAACGGGACCCTATTACTGAGACTTCGCTGTCCGTCCGTCCGTCCGTCCGTCCGTCCGTCTGTCACCAGGCTGTATCTCAAGAACGGTGATAGCTAGACAGTTGAAATTTTCACAGATGATGTATTTCTATTGCCGCTATAACAACAAATACTAAAAATAAAATAAAATAAATATTTAAGGGGGGCTCCCATACAACAAACATGATTTTTTTACCGTTTCTTGCTCGATACTAATAACGTTGCCTTATGTTGCATAGATAATGGTACGGAACCCTTCGTGCGCGAGTCCGACTCGCACTTGACCAATTTTTATTATGAACTCTATTTGACCTAATAGTGATCATGTCTCATAATAGAGATTAACGTAAAATGCCTACTGCTCTTTGCCTCTGTGAGGAAAATTGTTTAAAATTTTTGCATGATGGTGAAGAAAATTTTGTTGGATACTGACTATCCAACAAAATTTTCTTCACCATCGTGGAAACATTTTAAACAATTTTCTAAGAAAAGAAATTTAAAAATAATAAGTATATTATTTGTAAGAAATTTGATTTTTTTTTTCCAATTGATTTATAAAAATTTAATAATCATCGTATAAATATACATGGCTTAAATAAGTATACGAGTTTGTTAGTTTGATTTGAACGTGCTAATCACAGGAACAGCTGTTCTGATTTCAAAAATTATTTCAGTGTTGGATAGTATATTTATCGAGCACGGCTATAGGCTTTTTATAATCATGTGACCTATGTAATACCTGTGAGTTTTGAACTCACTTTGTAATTCTTTTGCGTACAAGCGGTGTTTGACTTTAAGTAGGTAATTGTTGCATGTTCATTTGTTTTGTTTTTGAATGTATTTTTGTTACTATTATCTATCTAACAATTGTTGGTGAACCTAAATTAATAAATGTCGATCAATAATAGCGATGAATCAGTAAAATATGTTGCAAAAACGGTGAAAAATATCCATATACCTCTGTTGCGTGCATTGCGATAATGGTTTATCTGTATCACTAAGTAATCTGTGTATGTATCATTCATTTGTTTCATGAATTCTACACGTGCAAAGTCGCAGGGAAAAGCTAGTTTGTCATGTACAGATTTCAATAAAAAACATATATAAATAAGTATTTCATATGATCTTGGTACATTAAAAAAACAAGCCAACACAATGGACGACGGGGTAATTAACGATTAGCAATTATTTCAAATGTGACATAAAGCATACTTTAATAGAAGATGTTTAATTAAAATCTGTCCAGTCATTTATTAACAATGGTAGTTTATCTGAGTCGGTGTGAGAATTACATTGAATTTCTGTGAGATTTTGTGGACTGTTTACATCATAATTATACCTCTTTCTTGTATAACCTTTAATAACTTTATTCTTCTATATATATAACGCAATAAATATAACTGATACATATATAAAATGTTCCCGGGCCTAGTATATTCCAAGGTATCACTATTTATATTTAAACTTAAGTACAAAATCCTAAACTTTAAAGTTTGTGATGGATGGATGTTTCAGTTAGCTTCGCACAACTATTAATAATCTATATTTATACCAATACTAGCTGACCCGGCAAACGTTGTTTTGCCATACTAAAAAAAAATGGTTTGATAAATAGATGTTGGCCGATTCTCAGACGTACTGAATACGCATGTAAAATTTTCATAAAATCGGTCAAACCGTTTCGGAGGAGTACGGTAACTAACACTGTGACACGTGAATTTTATATATTAGATATATTTTATATATGTATTTATATATTTTTATATACATATTAGATTATAAAGCGGCAGAGTTTGTTTGTTTGTTTAAACGCGCTAATCTCAGGAACCACTTGGCCGATTTGAAAAATTCTTTCAGTTTTAGATAGGGCATTTATCGAAGAAGGTTTGAGGCTATATAACATTACGCTATGACCAGTAGAAGCTAAGCAGTAGTTAAAAATGTTGCAAAAAGAGGAAAAATTTTCTAAATTCCACGTGGACGGAGTCGCGGGCAACAGCTAGTGTAGTATATCCGTATTCTACCGTATCACAAGCAAATAAGCTTAGCTTGGGACTAGAGGATGCTGTGTGTAATTTCCATGAATATTTTTCTGTAATTCAAACTACTTCTCTAGTATATTTAACTATATAGAATAAAAAAACTAAGTACACATGGGTGTACTGTGTTTTTTTTAAGTGAATAAGAGAAGAGCGTAACTAAGTATGGACTTAGTTACGCTCTTTGATAACTTTTTTGACCTACTGAAAACAGGACGCAACGTAACACACTTTTGTTGATAAACAACGCAATAGAGTTGGTATTTGCATAGCTTAGCCAAATTTAGGTCAGGTCACGGGATCTCGCTAGGGGATGGATGCAACGACGGCCTGGTAACCTAAATGCAAGAGCCAAGGGCACACTCACACCCCTATACAAAACCCACCAGTTTGAAAGACACCCCGGACCTCTTGAAACACCACCCTTTTGAATTCCATCATAGAATGGCAAGAGTATAGGCGTAGATCAAGATATTTTGGATGAAAAATTAAGCAACTAAAAACATATTTCATGTAAAAAGGTGTTCTTAATAATTTCCAAGTTTATTAGTCGGCTTCAAAGAATAGGGCAATTTTGACGTCTTTATTATGGTGTGGTCAAAATCGCCCGTTTTTTTTTCAGCCATACTGTAAAAATAAAAAAATATATAAAAGACTAGCTGTGGCCCGCGACTGTACAAAATCGCGGGCAATACAAATTTTTCCCGTTTTTGCAACATTTTTCTGATGCTTCGTTCCTATTGGTCGCAGCGTTATTTTATATAGCCTTCCCTAATAAATGTACTATCCGACACTGAAAGAATTTTTCAAATTGGACCTGTTCCTGAGATTAGCGCGTTCAAATAAACAAATTTTAATAAACTCTTCAGCTTTTTATTAGTATAGAAGTATAGATGATATTTTAAAAGTAGATTAATATATATATATACATAAAGTAATCTTAAATAATATCAGGAAGTTATTGGCCAGAAAAACTCGTCCTTAATGCTATCATTTTTCATACTGGTTAATCTTAAATTATCTATTAGCTGCCTCTTGCCTTCTTCTCTTAGCTGTCCTGGTGAGAAAATAGGCTAAATAGGCCTCTTACATAGTTGGTAGGTACACTTTATCACCAAAGATTCTATAAATAAAATAAGGATGTGGTTTCAGTTAAACATAAGACGTAAAAGGAAAATCCCCGTTGTTTTTCCTATTCATAAATAATAAATAATATATTTTTTTAAATATATATATTAATAAATCTAAATAGTACACACTTTGTACCTACATAGCAGATAATTGTTTTTACCTAATTGCTGAAGTAACTGCAAATTAAATATTAAACTTCCCAAAACGAGCTGAAATGACTATTTCCAGTAAACAGTAATTGACAAATTATAATTGTCTACTAAGAACTAAAAGGAGGAATGATCAACAAAACAAAATACACGCCTGATAAACCGCACTGGTATTAGAGTGATTCTAAGAATTTGTTCAAACAAGTTACGAAGCTCGAAGAGGACACACACAAACATTATACAGCTTACTCACACAACATTATTTACTGTATTTACAATGAGTTGTATTAGAAGCCTGGCAACAGAGCCAGTGAGGTTGTGTGTGAACGTAAACTGTTGTATGTGTGGGAGTGGGGGCAAGTATATCTGTGTGAGGTGCGGAGCGTGGGCGATATGTATACAGAGAGCTTTCACGACGCAGCCTTGGCCGCGAGACACGTGCGTCAGTAGGGCGGTGCCCTGGCCCTAACGATGACTGGTATCGATGTTTAACTCGTTCATTGTGCGTTTAATTTATAATAAACATTATTTAGGTTAAACTTTATTACTTGCTTATGTATGTACATTTGTTTCAAATAATCTTTCACATTTGATTATAATAAATATGTAAAATGAATACGATATGCAAATGCTGTGATTATCCTTGTCACTTGAATTATTAAAATGGGTTCTGTACAAGAAAGCTAAAGAATAGAATGGAAAATGTTTTATTTGTAACGATAAGTTTACAGAAAGTACGAGTATACAATATTGTATAAATAGGTACGAACACACAATAAAACAAGAACACACAGTATTAGTAACTTGGATGTAAGGAATCGTTACTAAAACGCACTCAACTCAGCTTGATGCTGGTTGAGAACCAGCACTGCTCTTTTAAAGGATATTTATATGCAGTTAAGAGGATACCAAAATAGCTTCGTGCATTTTTCTATGTACGAAGTTTTCATTGTTTCTTTAGATTGAATGGCTAGAGCTCTAATTTTTAAGTATATGTTTTTTCAATATATGATCTAGGATCGCATAAACTCAGTAACGCGATTGAAAAAGTTTTCTCGATAGAAAATCTTAGCGAAACAACCTCTCTCATTTTTTATTTTTTTCATTTGTCGGTCTATTATCGCGTATTAACTAATGAAATAACTTTAAAAACATAAGTAACTATTATATATAGAAAAACGTGAATCAGAATTAAAATATATTTAGTTGATTTTAAGTAAACAAAAAAAAAATCTCTAATTCTTCATTTTCTATACCTACTAGCTGTGTTAATATGTACGAGTCGACGATAATATTGATGTAGGCCCTTAACAACAATTGTAAAAAAACATAGATAGATAGAAATTTAGCCCTATGGAAACACGCCTGGTCATCGTGGCATAGTAAATGATAAACTTCTTCCAAGTGGAGCACATTAAATAGTTGTCAAAGGAATGAAGTATGGTTCCTAATCTAGACATTAAAAGTATTTAAGACTAAATGCAAAAGCAACCGCTTAATTTTCTACTTCTTATAGATTTTAAAACATAAAATACTTGAGAGGTGTCAAGGGACACCCGGATGGTCCTAAATTCAAAACAAACCTTTTCGATTACCGATTTATCTTCATAGTCGTCACTAACAGTGGAATACGTTTCTGTAATTTTATCGATATAATAAATAGTCATCACTGAGGGGCGGGCCCGGGGTACGGAAGGTGGAGGGTGTATTCCCCTCTCGCGGTATCAGCTGAGCGACACGTGCGCCGCATATACTATTTCGTCTAGAGTAGTCGGCACTTGTACTGTTGTACGTTGGGCCAGCTCACTTTGGCCGGGCTACCGGTACCAGCCATACTCACACAACGTAACGTAAATAGATAGTATACTATACTTTCTTGTTATTATATTTATGTAACGTTATTTGGGTAACGTTTCGTAGAGCATCTCGCAATGTACTGTGCTGTTATTGTGCGTAGGTTAATTTAGACTTATCAATCTTTTACTTATTATAAAACAAAGTCGTTATTTTTGTCTGTATGTCCCTACGTAAGCTTATAAATCTATAAGCTTATATATCCTAAGATAATGTTGTGGGGTTTTTTAAATGATGGAGTGGTTTAAGAGGATGGCTTATTTGTATACTTTGTTAAGGTTTGGTGTGTATCGGGGGAAAGGGGTCTCAATAACAACAAATGCAAGTGAAATCGCAGGCATTAGCTATTTATGTATAAACTCAAGTTTTCATAGCGATCTTTCTATGGATGTGTGTTCATGAGATGCTGTAAGAATCTGAAACCGAATAAAGGGAAACACATCAACTAAACCTTATAACAACAAATCTGATAAGCGTAATATTATAGATGAAATACCCTGTATCTGGAGGTGGTCCGGAAAACTTAGATACGTACGTAGCAAATAAAATGTGAAGTATCAGCTTAAGCTTAAGTAATATGCTATTTGACAGTTGACAATAAATAAAGTAAATTGATGAACGTTTATAATGACATGGGGAAAGTGTTTAACCAACGCAACAGTCATTCCTGCAACATAAAACCAGTGGTCTTCGTAGCGCAGTAGACGTATATCTATATGGTGCGTTTGTGTTCATAAGGTTAAGAGTTCAAATCCCACTCAGGACCATATTATATTAGGAATAGATATTTGTAGTACGTCACCCTTCCGAGATGTCGAAAATAATAAATATAAAACGAAAATAAAAATTGAAATCGCGAAACGATTAAGTGGCTGCGCCCGTGCAAGGGACGCTACTGCAATAATGAGTTTTTACTCATCATTGCAGTAGCATCCCGACTATTTTTAGAATCGATTAAAAGATATCTTATCTATACCAATAATTTATTTTATTTATTTATTTAAGTAAAATACATACAGTTGTTATTAAATCTAACTTAATATTAACAGTGTAGCATAAACCAAACATTGGTTTTTCCGCACACTGGTATTCGTCTTGACGTAAATTTATATATTGTATTAATAACACATGATGCCAAACAAAACAGTGTATGTATAACACCGCTTTGTCTAGCATCACGTAAGGTTAACATCTACGAGTAAGTTACAAGTTTAGTTTGTGGGTAGGTACGAGTACAATGTTATCTTATTGTTTTTATCTCACTGAATACCGCTTATACGAATACGGCAATTTGTAATAAATCCAATTTTCATTTTTTCTTTAAATGTTATTATTTTTTACTTTTTTTACTTATAATAAAATTGATAAATAATATATTTTGTACATCGGATACACAATTCTAACAAAATAACCAGATTCTGTAAGAATAAAATTATCATTGAACTATCAATCACTAGACTATTAAGGGTAGCTGATTTCATTAGTAATATGAGTAAGATCCCAGTATTGCTTAATGATGATGATTTTGAAAATGCACATTCCGTTCCTAATACGCCGACTATAAGAAAACAATGAATTTATTCTACACCTGTTAACTACCACAGTTAATGTTTGTATTGTTTTACTCTATCAAGTTCAGCAACTCATCAAAACGATTTAGAAAAATGTATAAAATAATCAATTCACTTGATAAAAGTACTCTATAACTAGTTTTTAATCTGTATAACAAATTCGCTGGCCACTTTGTTTTGTAACTCGTCGATCTGATACGAGCGAGCGCATGAATGCATTCGTTGTGTGACGGCATCCCCATATGGCCAAGGCTATGCCTTTTATGGCTCATATAAGTGGGCACTCACCCACCGCCTGAACGAGCCAGTCATATCAATGAACTGGCCATCAATAAAACATGTGGCTATAAGCCAGAAAAGGAAACGGCGAAATGAAAAAAAGAAATATTTGAAAAAACGAACGATGTGTACACTCGATTGTTTGTGCGATTTAAAAGTATTCAATGTAAAGCTGAACACACATCATGAATTATTCGAGTCAATTACTTTTTTGTTTTTCGCGGTATCCGCCATACATGGAGTAATTGATTCAACATCATTACATAACTATATCTGTGTGTGGCTTTGCTTTGCGTAATGTAAAAAGTAAATACGTGTGTTTTGTACTAAGAATGATAATGAATGAGTATTCTAACCTATCTTGTGCTGTGCTTAGGTTCTATAGATTAGCCGTATCTATATGCTAAGTCGTGTATGCCGTGTTGTCGTACAAGCGATTTTGCGTATGTTTTAATGGGTGTAGTCCAGTGATTCTCCTTTTAGTGCATTAGAGGTGATAGATTCAAAATCCACGCAAGATAATAATATTTATGTGATAAATACTATTAAATACGAAGAACGGTGTTCTTTGGCTGGTATATGGTTTTTACGTAATTTATTAATGTATTTATTTCTAGTGTCGCGGGGGATTTGGAATGAAAAATATTGGATGTGTAAATAATGGTTTATTTTAAAATTTAATAATTGGGTAAATTCTCCGCGTAAAAATAAAGTTTAAAATTTATAGTATTACGGTCGGGGTTTCCGCACTTAATCCACACAAGCTCTCCAATTTTATCGGTTCAGGTACTCCCCTGATTTAGAATCAGCGGCCCAAGGAGTCGCTTCTGGGAACCGCTGGCAGCAGTACAGCAGGGATGGGCAGCCAGCGTCGAGAGTCAGGTGGCGGAAGGCAATGTAGTTGAAACGCTGAAGCGTCGAAACGTTGGAGTGTTGAACCCCAGTTTGGGGTAGATCGACAGCAGTGTTTATTTATTATATATTTACCAATGTAATATATTCGACGAACGCTCAGTGACGCAGGATAATATGAAATATTGAAATATTATTCAAATAACGAATTAGAAATTATAAATTAACGTGACGTGCATTCATTCGAACAATATGGCAAGTGTCGATTAAGCAGTTTTTAAATGTCATCGATGACTTGCCGTGCCAATTTACCGACAGCAAACGGGAGTGTTGCTATGTGAAATATCTTACATATAATTACCAGTATGTTATTTTATTATTTTACCACATAAGGCTGTTTAGTGTTTAATTTAATAATATGTCTTATATGTTTATGTAAATATGTTTTTTAGAGATTAAGTTTTAGTAAAATGTGTTGTATATATTGTGAATATTATAATTTATTTAACTAGTTATTAGGTATTAGTGCTGTAAATATATTAAATTTAAGTGTATTTAAAGTTGTAATATGAATTATGTACGTAAAACGTTACAATAGGTGTAAGTGCTATAGGTACTCTTGCCAACTTGTGTTCAAATCACTCATTGCGGATATCCTATCGGTATACAACATATTCCTATATCTAAACATGTTTCATGACCGACAAGTTTGAACGTGTCTCTGGATGATTCAACCTATACGCAATCTAAATACATAAAAGCCGATCATATGACGTAGGCCCAAACGGAATAAAAATATTGTTATCAATAGCTCTAAAATAGAGGTCAGACTGAGAGACAAACCTCTTTCAATTTATTAAATACGGAACATCGTATGCAAGGACTGAATGTGTAAAGTACGAAGATAAAAGAGAGGAATTATTTTCTAAATTACAACTCAATAGATATAATATGGGACTGTATCAGGCCATTCTCAGTGAACCTGAGAGTGTAGGGGCTATCATGGTATACAGAATTTTCATGTTGTGATATTTTTTTATATATATTCTGTAAACAAAGATTAGGGTACGATGGGACTGTCATACCCAAAGGGTAAAAGTTCCAAAAAAAAAGATTAAAAAAAAAAAAAATATACAAGCAATGTTTGTAGCGTATTGATTATGTAAAGGCAATCTACGCAGATTAAAATAAAAAAAAAATCAACTACGTCACGAGATTAAAGTTTCAGTTATTTTAGCGATAAATTTTTATGTAATGTTTTATGTATATTCTCACGCAGATTCCATGCTGACGAACATCGCGTGTTAGCGCATGTGTGAGGCTTCCACACGATCCCATGGGAAATCGCTGCGTGCCAACATAATTACAATATGAGTATTATTACCTACCACATTACAATACATTATTAGTTGCTCAATAATTTTCTTATAAGCGAAATACTAATAATACCACCAACTGACTCTTCACGAAATTTGGGAAAATATAATTATGATACGGCTAAAAGTCGAAGTGCGGCTGCACCTACATAGGTTTAGCCGGCTAAAACTAGGTGCACCCAAGGGTGATTGGTTAATCCTAGCTGTAGATTTTGGTTACACTTAGCTTATCCATTATCATATCGGCTAAAACTAGATGTAGTAAATCTCTGAGGCTAAAGTTAGTTGCATCGTACGTTAATAAGTGCGAACGAGTCGTACGGTCCTCTTAGAGGTCAAATAAAATAATTTTCTAAATATTTATAAGATTTACAATGTGTGTAGATATTATTCTTCTTACAACAGCCAAAGTTATGTATGATACAGGAGTCGACAAAATAATGCGTAGGCAAGTACCTACATTTAATAGCAGCTTTTAAAGTACTTACTTGACATTCCTAACAAGTTCAGCCAAACCGTAAATAGAAGTTGTTTTATCATCACGTAATAAAACTAAGGATTGCAGACTACAAAAAAGATTGGTACAAAGGCGGCTCAGACGCGTTCAATGTTGCTTTTTACAAAAATAAAACATTTAGGTATCTCTTTAGAGCTTCTATGTCTACGCAATCAAAAACTTCACAAGATATTTTTGTCACATAGGGTTTTATGAATCAAAACCTAGAGGTTCGTTGGAGTAGCAAGGATTCATATTTTGAAAGAAGAAAGAAAGAAAAAAATTTTATTTGTAACGATTACATATTTTTACACAAAGAAACAGCATGTATAACAATAGGTAGGTACGTTACAAAGTGGACCCAGCTCAGCATATGCTGACAAAGGAGCCAGCGCTGGTCTTCCGCTGGGCCCTGTTGGTGACGTATTGATTAAAATAAACTAAAAAGATTAGTGCACAGGTTTAGACTGTGAACACAACACACAGAACAGAACAAAAAATTAGAAAAAAAAAATATCAATACAAATAAGACATGAGATTAAAACACAGATAAAAATATGGTTATTAAATAATTATGCCCAACTATATAAAACTATGTCAAAAACACACTGCAATTTTCGCATGATTAATATAGGTACTTTGCAAAAGTGCCATAGAACTTCACAAATAAAATTGATAAAGGGCTTAGTCTATGCCATAACCTAGTCCGTGGCCAAGGTAACACCATAGGGTGACACTGACGTAGACAGTTCTGACACTTGAGTACGACAGCACCAGACTGATGCGAACCCCTGCCCCTTTAGCCCCTTATCACTTAGGTACCTAATTTATTTACTTGAATTCACAAAACGTTATCAGTGATTAAAACCGATAAAACTATATTTGGAATGAACTATATTTGGATGGGTTTTAAGTTTAGTTTCCAAAAGGGTTTTGTAAATTAAGTAATAAATATTGCAAAATTGTATTCAATTAGAATTATATAAAATGTTGAGAATGATAGTGGACGCACCTTGGTACGTCACCAATGACAGACTTCACAAGGATCTTGGCATCAAAACAGTCAAGGAAGAAATAAGAGAAAAGGCCAAAACATATAGAAATAGATTACTGCAACACCCAAACATGCTAGCACACCACCTTATGGATGATATATTTCCAATTTCCCGGAGACTAAAAAAGAGAGTACCACAGGACCTACTCTAACTTAGTAAATATGGGGATATGTCGATGGACATATACCTCGCATTATCTGTAATAATTGGCCACAAGAATTGTTTAATGTCTCCCAGACAGATTGCAATACAAAGGGAAAAAAAAAAAAAAAAAAAATATATATATTAGAATTAAGCTCAGCATTTTCCAAAAATTCTTCTTAAAAAGGTTTTTTAAGAAGAATTTTTGGAAAATGCTGATAAACTCGTCCTTAACCAGCTTTTCAAAGCAAAATGCCCATTATATCAAATTATTATCATCGAATAATGATATCATCAAATTTTACCGCTTTAAGTAGTGTAAATTAATAATTAATTTAAGTAAGAATATATCCAGAAATTTCTTAGATAATATTAAACTTAATTGGCATATTGGGTGCAGCCATTTGAATGCATTTTAGTCAAATAAATACCTATTAGATTCTTCTATTCCATTTATTAGTTTGTTCTCAATTTATTATCTATTTAAAAATATCTGATTACAATTGGCCAATCACATATATTTTTTCTTAGAAATCTGTCTGGATAATTTCTAAGTTCAAGTTAACTAAGTCAATGAAATATAGCCGTATTTTATGTAAGAAAACTTAAATACTGAAATTTAAAGCTAAATTTATTTTCCATCTGTTTTATTTGAATTTATTTTTGTTTAGAACCTAAAGAAGCCCTAAAAGTTTGAATCAATTAGATAGCTTCTTGTTAATCCTTGATTGAACAACTGTGTTGTTACTTCTGTTGGATTTTACAACTATTTATTTCAATTCAGCGCAATAATATAGAAAATTAGGTGTTGCCTTTGTGCGCGTACAATTTACAAAAAAATTCTTGCTATCTGCAACATTTTCCACTGATGCTTCGTTCTTATTGGTCGCAGCGTGATGTTATATAGCTTATAGCGTTCCTCAATAAATGAACTATACAATACAAAAAGAATTTTTCAATTCGAATCAGTAGTTTCTGATATTAGTAGGTTCAAACAAATTTTTCGGCTTTATAATATTAAAATATAGATAAGTTAAGTTTATTTATTTATTTATTTATAAACACTTTATGCACAAAAAGGTACAATGGCGGACTTAATGCCCTAGGCATTATCTACCAGCCAACCACATGGCAGTGCAGAGATAAAGGATTGTGGGTCAAAAATACAATAAAAAAGGGATCCTACTAATTTAAACAATTAATATTACGCAATTTTATCTAAGTAAATCTAATAATCATAATCTATTTAAACTTACACAAATAAGTTTTATTATATAAACATACATAAAATATCTACATAAGTACTTATACATAATATTTGTCACAGTGAGGAAATAAAACTAGCGGTTTGACTCTGCCAATAGCATAATATAGTGACGACGCAATTTGGCTTTAAAAGCAGCTTTGGTTTTAGCCATCCTAATTTCAAGAGGGAGGGCATTCCAAAAGAGGATAGATTGGACAAAGAAAGAAGAGTGCACAAGACTAGAAGTATGAGCCGGACAAGACAGAAGAAGATTACGAGACGACCGCAAATTACGATCAAGCGTCGGTTGGATAAACTGAAAATGACACTTTAGGTACGATGGAGAATCCGTGCCTTTCAAAATGGTGAACAAGGTGGTTAAAGCATGTAGACTGCGTCGTTGACGTATTGGCAGCCAATTCAGACGGGATCGAAAAGTTGACACGTGATCGTACTTGCGCAGATTAAAAACGAATCGAATGCAATTGTTGAGAAGACGGTCAAGTTTATTGAGCAGATCTGCATTCAGGTCGAGGTAACACACATCAGCATAATCGATGATGGGAAAAATTAAAGTTTGCACAAGCGCTGTCTTGGCTGCTACAGGCAAAAAATTCCTTAGCCGATAAAAGGCACGAAGCGTCCCCGTAACCTTTTGTGAGATCTTCGTAATTTGTGTTCGCCATTCCAGTGTAGAGTCCATATGTAACCCTAGGTTTTTGACGTCGGTATTGATGGGAATTACTGATCCATTGTAAGTAATAGAGGGTAATACTTCTGAGTTAAGTTTACGTATCATAAACGGGCTACCCAAAACAAGGGCTTGGCATTTTGTTGGGTTTACTGCCAGGCCAAACCTAGACGCCCAATTCTGTAGAGCTTTTAAGTCTCGGTTTACATCATCAATAGCAGTTGACAGGTTCTCCACCCTGGACTGAGTATAAATCTGCAGATCATCAGCGTACAAATGATACGCACAGCCAAGCTCAGGTGTTAAGAAATTGATAAAAAGAGAGAAGAGAAGAGGAGAAAGTTTCCCTCCTTGCGGGACACCAGCCTGTAAATTACACCATTCAGACGATCTATCATCAACCCGGACAGATTGCTGACGCCCCCGAAGGTATGAAGCAAACCAGCTTAGCGCACCCGATGAAATGTTGAAATAAGATAAAATAGCTAAAAGGATGTCATGGTCAACTACATTGAAGGCGTTAGAGAAGTCAATAAGCACCAGAACAGTAACCAAAGTATTTTCAATACCCTGCCTGATATCACCAGATACTTTAAGAAGTGCCGAGACTGTGCTATGACCCGCTCTAAACCCAGATTGATATGGACTTAAGAAGTTGTTACCGTGTATGAATTTCGACAGCTGTTGGTAGACACAAGACTCAAGCACTTTAGAAATAAAGGGAAGAATAGAGATAGGACGATAGTGATTAGGAAGACAGGGATTTGAAATTTTAGGTAATGGGCGAACATAAGCATTGCGCCATAAAGAAGGGAAAGTACCAGAATAGAGAGAGAAGTTTAAAATATGAGAGAGAGGAGAAAGAAGTTCATCCAAAAGAATGGAAATCATTCGACGGCTAATGCAATCGCAACCTGTGGCCTGAGATTTTATTGACAGGATAGCTTGTTTGATCTCATCGACCGAAAGAGGCAAGAATTGAAAAGAGTTAACAGAAGGACCCGATAAAGACGACAGATAGTCAACAGTTCGAAGTTTGGAGAGATTGTCGAGAGTATCTGAAGCAACGAAATGTTGATTTAACTTATTCAAACAAATAGCAGGATGAATATCGGGTTTGTCTGACCTACCAATACCAATGGTCTTAAGAAATTTCCAAATCTCGTTAGCGGAGGAAGATGAAACAGTATCAAATATGTGACGACGTTTAGCGTTGCGTACCATTTGGTTGCATCGATTCCTTGCAGACCTATACAAAGCCCAGTGAGAATCTGATCGATGTTTTTTAAAACTGCTGAAAGCTCGATCTCTGCGCCTCATTGCCACTCGAATCTCATCGGTCAGCCATAGTGCAGGCGGATGACGTATTTTTACTCGCTTTACAGGGGCATGTACATCATAAAGTTTAATAACTAAATCATTAAAGATCTTCACTTTGTCATCTATGGACGTTGCAGTCTCCATTTCCAGCCAATCTATTTCAGAAGCTTTGACGCGTAAGCTGTCAACATCCAACCGTGAAAAACAACGCGTGTGCAAAACTTTTGGCTTAAGTTTAGGAGGTTTAAGAAGATAGGATAAGAAAATAAGGTCGTGGTGAGAAAAGGCTGGGGCCGGATATTGGCCATGACCCAAAACTAAGGACGGAGAGGAAGTAAACATAATATCCAGCCAAGTATCAGTATTCAGTTCATGTTTTTTATGATTTGTTTTATGAAAATTCGTCAGCAAAAATTAATGCTTTTTGACTGTCGGTGCTTTTATACCAAACTAACTGTTGCCCGCGACTCCGTCCGCGAGGAATTTGGAAATTTTTTTTTCGCAGTTAAAGGTAGCCTATGTCCTTTCTCAGGGTCTACAGATTGTCTGTGCCAAATTTCATCAAAATCGGTTGAGAGGTTTAAGCGGGAAAGCGTAACAGACGAGAATAGACGATTTTTCGAATGATAATACTCCATTAATACTAAATATGTATTACTCTTTTGTAAAACGTTTATAATTTTTGCAATTAACCAAAATATTATGAATCGTCTTCATTATTTATATAATATCAAAAGTCTAGGATTTAATGAAAATAATTCGTCTAAAGATGGTTGCGCAACGGATCTTTGTGTTTAATTGATAATTATTTCAAAAAATAACTGTTGGTATGTATTTTAAACTTGACAAATTACTTTATTCAAGTATATAGCGACATTAATAATTCAAAAATATTCAGCTCCAAAATTTTTTGTATTTAAATGTTTGATTAATATTTGGATTTTATACTAATTATCATCAATTAAAATTTATATTTTATAATAATATATTATTATATCTAGCTGTTGCCCGCCACTTCGGATGTGTGGAATTGAGAAACCAAACCCTAACAAGTTGTGCAGAAAAGGCATCCTTGAACCATTCTATTTAAAAAAACATAATCGTAATCCGTTGCGTAGTTTTGAAGATTGAAAGTCACATATGGACATATTGGACATACATACTTAAATAACGACTTTGTTTTATAATAAGTAAAGATGTATATAATTACTAAATACAAAAGTAGAAAAATATACCGACAATTATGCACAAAAAATTATGCTTTTTGTAAAATCATATCAATTTTGTATTTTATAGCAAAATGCGACTTCTGACTAAAAACATAATATAAGTCCCACGTTGAGTAAGAGAAAGTGATAAGTTATTTTATTGCAGTTTTCACTGCAGGTCTTTAACTTACATGCATCGCAGAATGTTTATATCAATATAATATAAGTAGTTCAATATATCTTTTCCTTTAACTGAAAAACTTTTGAAGCTTTTTAGTGGTAAAACTATTCACAAAAATCGGCTAAGTAAGTAAGTATGTATAACAAGTAAGTGCTAAGTATAACAATATGTTGAACGGGTGCATGATGACATTGATGACGATTGAGGCAAATAATTCTAGGTAAATAATGCCTTTTCCTATTCGTGTGGTGACGGATTAAGAATACATACTAGTGTCACTACCCCATCTCCTCCCAAGAGTGCTGTAAAAGTCAGCTAAGGGATATTGCACACAGATAACATCTTGTGTGAGAAACGGAAAACTCGACAATAAACCCTGTCAACACGCCTGGTCAGCGCGGTACAGTAGACCACAATCACTCCCAAAGTCGAGGAGGCCCGTGCCCAACAGTGGGACGTAAATGGGCTGGAGAAGAGAAGAAGAATTCCTTTTCAATTTACCTAACTATAAAATTGCAAGCTTTCTTATAAATAAGATTCATCCAATTTTAATAAAACTGTAAGACCAATGTTGTAATACATTATATACAGTCATTTCATTCATATTATTTACACTCACACAGTGATACATTTTAAAACTATATATTAAATTCTAACGCGTGGAACCTAAACATGTTCTTTTATTTGGGAGCGCTTCTTCCGGGTCGTTGACTTACAAACAGTTCTTAGAACACCTAATAGCCTAGGTAAACTAAAAAAAAATCGTTTTACTATTCCGCCTATCTGATTGGTAGTTGTTTTGTCGTAGCTTTTCCAATAATATGATGTAATATAACAAATCTTCTCTTCTTAGTCGTTCATTCATTTGACGAGCCTCGTGGCTGAGTGGTTCAGGTAACGGACTGCCGATCAACAGGTTCGATTCCCGCTCGGGACAATCTATTGTGTGATTTTTCTAATCGTCATACAAATGTTTGTACTGCGTCTGGGTGTTTATATGTATTGTAAGTATGTATTTACAAAAGAAAAATAGTATATGTATTCTATCCGTATTCTGGTACCCATAACACAATCATACTAACCTAAGCTTGGGACCAGAAGACGTTGTGTGAAATGTCCATGAATATTTATTATTTGTTTATTCTTGGCAGAATGGTCGTGGTTGATGATGGTTCATTTTCATTAGCCAATGCAGCTCCTGCGATGCGTCTCCACTTGTTGCGGTCTTTGGCGTCTCGTGAATTTTGGACCAGGCTTATCTTTATGTCTGATATAACAAATAGATACTTGTTATTTGCTCTTTTGTTTTAAATGTAAGCTTTCTAATATTGCCATGCAGCTCTTGCAATCTCCAAGTCCTGTGTTTTCTTTTTTAGTTCTCAAAGCAGTTCAAAAATCTACGAATATATCTAATATTGATGTACCGTAACGGTTTTTTTACACAATATTAATAACAAAGTTTTGTGGACCGAAGTATACATAATCTTTACTTCTAATAAAAAAAAGTCATTATTTTTGTATGTATGTCCCTATGTAAGCTTATATCTTCAAAACTACGCAACGGATACTGATGCGATTATTTTCAACCGACTTCAAAAAAAAGGAGGAGGTGCTCAATTCGTCTGTATGTTTTTAATAGACAGATTGGTTCAAGACTATTACTTTTATGTATAACTTCTTACGGTTTTATTTTCTGAATTCCACGCGTATGAAGTTACGTGCAATAGCTAGTGTGTTATAAATTTGCTATTTGTACATTTTTATACCAATTATGGACCAATATTATAAAACATTAGATAGTTAGATAGATAGATAGAAAACACTTTATTTGTACACCACAAAAATACATTTTACTTACATAACAAATTCTTAAAGTAAGGTATTGTACAAAGGGCGGCCTTATCACGAGTGTGATTTTTCCCAGGCAACCTTTGGATGGATAACATATCTAGGATAGATAGCTCGGTAGTTTGTGGTGTGCTACATACTAGTTTAAACTATATTAACTACTAAAACGTGAAATACTTATATAATATACTTAGATATTATCTAAAATACTATACATACAATACACAATAAATATACATACAATATAGGTAATGTATATAATTTAAGTATTTAGACATGTTTATGTTCATTTAATATCAGATTTTTATTTCGTATACCTACTGACTTTATCTGACTCACCAACGTTAAAATGTCGTATCTTTCGCCACGTCAATAAACAAATATTGTATCATTTTATTATTTGAACATCTTACAGAAACTTTATTTAGGTATTAAAAAAATTAAGATAAATACTGTGGCAGAAAATACCCCGCCTGTTTTGCAACATGATACAACATGTTCAGGGCCTCATAGCCTTGACTTCCTTATATGTTTCTTTACTGTTAAATAGTGAGGCGTACATTCTTATATCACCAGAGCCTAGGTAAGGTAAATAATTGAGTATTGTAAAAAAAAATTCAACCGGCTTCATGTGTGATGTGCCTTTGAAATTTGAGGGCTTTCCTCGATTTCTCAGGAGGTAACCATCAGATCCTGATTTAGTACCAATGGGACCACACGGAAACCACCAGTTTTTAAATAATAAAAGAATCATTGAAATCTCTTCGCCCAGTTAAAAGTTATAATAAATGAGGAAAATAAACATAAAAAAATACATGCAGACGAATTGAGAACCTCGTCCTTTTTTTGAAGTCGGTCAAAAAGAAAACCTTTTAAGGGCCCACATCAATATCATCGCCGACACGTACATATTAACACAGCCAGTAGGCACAGAAAATAAAGAATTAGGGATACTTTTCCTATTTACTCAAAATCTACTAAATATATTTTAATTCTGATCCACGTATTTCTATACATAATAGTTACCTATGTTTTTAAAGTTATTTCATTAGTTAATACGCGATAATATCCCGACAAATGAAAAAAATAAAAAATTAGAGAGGTTGTTTCGCCAAGATTTTCTATCGAGAAAACTTTTTTCAATCGCGTTTCTGAGTTTATGCGATCCTAGATCATATATTAAAAAAACATATACTTAAAAATTAGAGCTCTAGCCATTCAATCTAAAGAAACAATGAAAACTTCGTACATAGAAAAATGCACGAAGCTATTTTGGTATCCTCCTAAACATTAGATATAAGTTTACGCCACTTTAGGCGGCAAAAATTGCAGTCGAGAAAGAGGTCAGCGTTTATCAAACATCCTAATTTTAGTTAACTACAATTAAAATCAATAGCCGTTGCTCGAAGTAGGACACATGCCAGACGGAATGGTTCTTAAAATAGTATCATTAATGAGTGTGGTGCGAAATGATGAACCTTAAGCGCCAATAAACAAAATGATTGCTGACAATTATCGTAGTAAGGATGTCGGAACTGAAAAATTTATCGATATTTGTAACGCTGCCAATAAACCGCAGTAAAAATTTCGATAGATTTCTCAAAAATTTGGATATTTGTATGGTACCTATTTATGTTTCCTCCTGACTTTTCAAACATACTTAGATGTGAATCGAATCAATTTCATTTTCCAGATTGTTATTTATTTATTTTATTTATTTATAAACACTTTATGCACAAAAAGGTACAATGGCGGACTTAATGCCTTAGGCATTATCTACCAGCCAACCACATTTACTGTTGCTAAATATTTAAAAAATATTGTTTAGATACGATTTTGAAATTGGATTTTTTTTTTCTATATTTTGAAGTATCAAAAATATCGATATATCGGTATTTTTGGGACAAACCTATATAAAGGAGACTGATCGCGATGTAGCACGTAACGTAGAAGCTACTCAGCTGCTGTTTGATAGCGCTGATTGATTTATCTCCATTATAATTGCTTGTGATAATTTCAGTGTTTTATGAACACAAAAGAATTATTATTTTAAAAACAAACCCGCTTTTTATTTGCTGTTTGTAATCTGTGTCGTATGGTCTGTCGTAATTAATAAATACTGGTAATTGCATTTAAATTGAAAGAAATTGAATTTTGAAAATTGAATTGTCTCAACTAATAATTTAACTTTGTTTATATCAGATAAAATTATACTAAGTAGGTACTGTACCGAATATGAATTATGATATAAATCTATAAATCGATAACAAATTAATTTATCGTTCATTGATTATTTGGTATCCACTTGTACCTTTTAAATTTGCCTTAGTAGCTAGGAAATTTTTCATTTCTAGTCGAAAATAATATATTATTCTTTTTAGACTTCTCTTAGGCTTTTGAACTCGTAAATCTAATTTAAGTAATATTACTTTTATGTTACTTACCTACAAAGTAATTTATGTGACTACTCCTTTGGTAATAGGTTAGTATAAACATATAGTATTTATTTGACAGTTAGATTTTTTTTATTTACTCCATTTGAATTTAATTTACACTTATAAAGGGCACTTTTTACTGGAACTTTATTTACATAATACAATTATATTAATTGTATATTTGCACCTCATATTATTGTTTTTAGGGTTCCGTACCCAAAGGGTAAAAACGGGACCCTATTACTGAGACTTCGCTGTCCGTCCGTCCGTCTGTCACCAGGCTGTATCTCAAGAACGGTGATAGCTAGAGAGTTGAAATTTTCACAGATGATGTATTTCTATTGCCGCTATAACAACAAATACTAAAAATAAAATAAAATAAATATTTAAGGGGGGCTCCCATACAACAAACATGATTTTTAGGGTTCCGTACCCAGTATCTCAAGAACGGTGATAGCTAGACAGTTGAAATTTTCACAGATGATGTATTTCTATTGCCGCTATAACAACAAATACTAAAAATAAAATAAAATAAATATTTAAGGGGGGCTCCCATACAACAAACATGATTTTTTTACCGTTTCTTGCTCGATACTAATAACGTTGCCTTATGTTGCATAGATAATGGTACGGAACCCTTCGTGCGCGAGTCCGACTCGCACTTGACCAATTATTTTTTATTTTTGATGCTTAAAATGTTCATCCTTAAGGGCCTACATCAATATTATCGTATATCATCGCCGACACGTACATATTAACACAGCCAGTAGGCACAGAAAATGAAGAATTAGGGATACTTTTCCTATTTACTCAAAATCTACTAAATATATTTTAATTCTGATTTACGTGTTTCTATATATAATAGTTACTTATGTTTTTAAAGTTATTTCATTAGTTAATACGCGATAATAGACCGACAAATGAAATAAATAAAAAATTTGAGAGGTTGTTTCGCCAAGATTTTCTATCGAGAAAACTTTTTTCAATCGCGTTTCTGAGTTGATGCGATCCTAGATCATATATTGAAAAAACATATACTTAAAAATTAGAGCTCTAGCCATTCAATCTAAAGAAACAATGAAAACTTCGTACATAGAAAAATGCACGAAGCTATTTTGGTATCGTCTTAAGGGCCTACATCAATATTATCGTATATCATCGCCGACACGTACATATTAACACAGCCAATAGGCACAGAAAATGAAGAATTAGGGATACTTTTCCTATTTACTCAAAATCTACTAAATATATTTTAATTCTGATTTACGTGTTTCTATATATAATAGTTACTTATGTTTTTAAAGTTATTTCATTAGTTAATACGCGATAATAGACCGACAAATGAAAAAAATAAAAAATTAGAGAGGTTGTTTCGCTAAGATTTTCTATCGAGAAAACTTTTTTCAGTGGCGTTTCTGAGTTTATGCGATAGCGTAAACTGGTTAATATCATCATTTGATAGATTTTTCTCACAGAGAAAGTTTGCGGTTTGAAAGAGGATGTAGCGAATAAGGGGGATAAAGTATACTTAGATGGTTCGGTAATGTGGAGAGGATGGATGATCGAAAGAGTAACACGGCGGAGGTAAGGCGCCCGCGAAAGACATAGGAACTGTCCTTTAAAAGGATCATTTGCATGACTACCTTATCTACATGTTGGACTGGATAGAACTGTTAAAAGACTTTGCAACCTGTCAAACATAGAAATCATGAATTCTAACGGTGAAAAAAAAGTACATAAAAATGAATAGTAGGTATTATAGTATCAATCAGCACATGTGCAGTAGTCAGCGGGAACGAAGTGCGCTGGTTTGGAGCTGCGTATGCGCATATAACGTCCGCGACAAGTACATCGACCTCCGCAACCTTGGCTATGCCAATTAATTCCAACAATGTTCTTTTATTCACTTTTATGTGGTTAAATGTATCCAGCGTATTATAGATAATAATTATTATTTTGATGAAATATTATGATTAAACTGACTAAAGCTTCCTGTTTTTGCAGTTTATTATCGTGAGTAGGTATTTACTCAGTATTATGTAATGAAATGTTCCTATCATAACGTTTGCAGTGGCAGCTGATATAAATATAGTAATTTTGCAAAATATACTGATATGGAAGGATATTGTAGAACTTACAGTGGAACATAAAGGCATCTTATTTTCAGAGCTTTTTTGTATAATTTGTTGGTTTGGTTTCTAAATTCCAAGCATACGAAGATGTGGGCAAAAACTAGTCTATATTAAATCAAAATTGAAATAATATACCTACTTACGAACACAAACTCACATGCAACATTTCAAATCTCTGCTACTTATAGTGAAGATAATATGTTTCCATATAAATATGTATCTAATAAATAATATATGAAAACTTTAATATCTCAGTTCAGCTCAGCATAAGTGCCCTCAGCTACTAGGTTGATAGTGCACTTATAAAAGTAATCTTAATCTAGCCCGCGATATTATTATGAACGTTATATCTATCTATCTTAAAAGAATGGTTATGCAAAAACAAAATGAATATTAGTATCGCATGATACCGCCTGGCCACAATCACAAGTAGATATTTTAAAAGTGTTTTTTTACCCATTTTGTAATACCCTACTTGTCTTCTCAGACATTCCATTCCGTATGGTCTGTAACTGGTCTGCTATCTGCTATGTCGTGCAGGCAGTTGTAAAAAATAGGAAATACGACTCGAATATCCCAGCCAGCGGTCTCTTTCTCTCTCTTTCCAACCCATCCATGTCCCAGTACAGTGGATGCTAACTGCTGCTGGCTAACTGCCCGTAACTGGCTTTGGGAAACGGGGTAGTGATACATACTTGTATTCTATAACCGTCACTACACAGATACTGGGTTAGCTATTTTACTATAAAAACTAAATAACTAAGATGTTTAAATTTAATTTGTAAGACTTAAACTGGACAAACACATAGTTAAGACAAATAAAAGCAAAGTACTTATAATCAAGATGCTTATATAATTTGTTCTAAATATAACTCATGATAAGTTACCAGCTGGTCACAATACGCGCTCTACAACACAACGAGTGTTAAGTGTATGATATGAAGTAAACAAACTTTTATCTCTTTAACTAGCATTATTCTACATTTTTACTCGTATTAACTTTTAAGATACCCTTCAGTATACTTACTATCTTGTTATTAAAATTATATTTAAATATTTGCCAATTAAATTTAATCTTAAGACCCCTCGTTTTTGGATTGTTCTTTGGCTTCGAATAATCAACCAAACCATCGTCACCATCAGTAGTAAAAATACACAATAAAACCAAGTATTAAATTTTTAAACGCAAATACTCCAATATTGTTCATAAATCTACAAGATAAAATTCTAAGGTTAAGCAGGTTCCTTAAATTACCTATCTTATAGTTAAGCAATGCATTGAATTTTATTCAAACTGATTTTCAACATATTAATAGGTTCTTATATACGGATCAATGTTACTGAACAGTAGGACTATTTATAAATATAATTATAGTCCGATGATTTCAACCAGAAGTTGTGCGTACAATTAAATAAATAACAATAACAAGGTCGGTAATTGCTCTGTAAATATAATCAATTCCCAGTATGTTAAGCACCAATGATTTACTTGAAAAGTTGTAAACAATATTGTGTGTGAATTTTTCATATTACTATATAAATAGGTACACATGCTATGCATTTATAGCATTGTAAGTGGTATTGACATCAGTGTTGCCTTAAGAATAAGATTTTTTTTGCCATATTGCAAACTGCAACTTTCTCTCTCCAGCCAATTAACGTTCCACTGTTGGGCACGAGCCTTTTCCACTGTGGGAGGGATTATGGTCTACTGTGCCGCGCTGACAGGCGTGTTGGCACAGGGTTTATTTTTGTATTTACCGTCTCTCACAGAGGATGTCATCTGTGTACAATATCCCTTCCCTGGCTCTTACACTCAAAGTCAAAGTAAAATTTTTTTATTTCATGTTGGCATGTTTTACAAGCTCTTTTGAAACGTCAGAAGCTAGGCGTCTGTTCCAAACGCGAATCCTATGGAGAAGAACAGACAAGAAACTCCATAGATTTTTTTTCATTTCCTTTAATTATTTTTTTTTTCATCATATTATAATGTTATATACATTAACTCTCGGGAGGAAAAGGGGTGGTGACACCTGTATTCTTAATCTGTCACCACACGGACAATGAAATGAAACAATCAAACTGCATATTCTGTTTAGTTGTAGTTTCCTCTTACATGACCAACCTTGAGTTTTCCAGTCTCCTATTTCACATTGGCCTTCCCCAAAAAATACCACAAAATTCTTCTCTACTTTAGACCTCACTCTACCTGGTAAATCGTTGTTCGACACTTCTTATATTGTATAGCCGTGTTAAATAAGTAAATTACAGGAATATTCGTATATTCTTTATTATACTTCTCACTTTAAAGCTAAAGCATCATATTTTAACTAAAATCTTAGAAATTAATATTTTCTCCAAATCACACTATAACTGGCAACAATGTCCAATCTACGCTGAGTCGTAAGCGTAAATACTATAATATCTGTATCCACTACTAACGCAGGAGAGGCTAAGGATAATGACCTGTGAGCATGCCTGTGTGGCGCACCCGCGCGTACGATGCTCGCTGTTACAATATCACGGAGTATTTGTACTACTAACAATAGAACTATATTTGAGACGCACCTTACCCATATCAATATTATTGTTGTATCACAATTATTCGTTATTTTCTGTTTATATATTATAAAGCTGAAGAGTTGTTGGTCCTATTTAAAAAATTCATTCAGTATTGGATAGTACGTTTATCGAGGAAGGCTTTAGGTTATAAAACATCACGCTGCGACTAATAGGAGCAAAGCATCAGAGAAAGAAGAAATCAGTGAAAAATGTTGCAAACACATAACTTTTTGAAAATACTAGAAACATCTGTGTGAAAGATGCAAATAGTTTACAAATAAACAGATCAGAAGTAGGATATTTACTATAGGTAGGTAAAAATCCCTCTTTTGATATCACTTTTGTTTAAATGTATTTTAAAGGATTTACTTGGTAATTATTTTATTTTTTTGATGATTCTACCAAGTTTTACTGCACACTCATAAACATTTTTGAACCTTTATGACATACTCACACTATTCTACTCTATAAATATTGATTCAATAGTTTTGCACAAGGAAACATTAAAAAAAAACAAACCCCAAACCTTTCAAATATCGGAGGTCTAAAGTATATAATATGTATCTGAGTAAATGTTTGTTTTAACTTTGCTGCAACAATACAGACCTAGGCCAGTGATTCATCTCGAAGAACTCTGAGTCAACCAATAAACTTATTATTATTATAATTTACATCACACAGATCTATCTAATCAAGTTTGCTCTTAACGTCTAAATATAAACAGGTATCTATCCTTGAACAGCGGAAACTAAACATTCTTTCGCATCATTAAATGTAAAACTTCTGAATATTAATCCACTTAATAAGCTTAATATTTACAGAGCATTAAATAAATGTGATCTTTGATAACAACGTCGTATATTCTCAAACTTTCAAAAGCTTCAAATTCTACTAAATAGAACCGGTGCAATGGTCACACAGCCAGAGATGCCGAAGACCGTGCAAAATGGAGTAAAAGAATGCAGGAAAGCAGATCCAAGCAGACCTCAAATCTGCGTAACCCTATAATATTATAAATGTGAAAGTTTGTTAGTGTGTCTGTTTTTTTGTTACTTCTTCACCCTCAAATGCTATTTTGATGAAATTTGGTATACAGGTAGCTGACACCCTGTATTTAAAAATAGGCAACTTAAACCGGGTACAGTGACAAATATAGTTAATCTCCTGAACTGCAGGATACTTGTAGCCAACAGCGAAATATTTATGGGCTACGAAGAATAGTACCATGTTTTATCTTCAATTTTGAACATGCTTAACCTGGTTTACCTTTATAACATTAATAATTTGATTGATTTAGCTATTCTATGGTGACCAAAATCTATGTAACTGCAACATATACCTACTATCATCATCTACCATCAGTGTTTAGTCATTGGCAATAAATGTTTCTTATTCTTATTCTTATTGGCAAACATAGGAACATATATTATTACTAGGTGACCCGGCAAACGTTGTTTTGCCATACAAATTTCAAGGGTATGAAAAATAGATGGTAACCGATTCTCAGACCTACTGCATCTGCATATAAAATTTCATAATACCACTACAACCTTCTCAATGTGAGTTAAACATCGTGCGATGTTTTGTGTAATAATAATAATTGTGTAATAATTTAGTTTATTTAGTAAAAGCATAGCAAGTCAATTGCAAAAATTCATAAATTAATGTAGAAATACATGTACAGTCATTATTTCGATCCAATTGTGTTCTGTAAAGAACACTAAGTGATCGATTGATCGAGTTGGTGCAAACCGCTCAATAGATGGCGTTGTACACAAAACATCGCACGATGTTTAACTCACATTGAGAAGGTTGTAGTGGAAGATTTGGTAAACATGTGCGGGAACCATGATAGCTCAGATGGGAGAGCAACGGAACGGTATTCCGAGGTCGTGGGTTCAAGTCCCGCTCATGGTTATCATTTTTTCCACTATAATTTAGTTTATTTGACTAATATATTTAAGACACTTGACAAATAATTCGTTCAAGGAGATTTAAATGTCCCAAATAAAGATATGTGTGGGTCGAACACGCAAAATGAGTAATAACAAGATAACAAGGGCAAGATATAAGTTATTCAATGTTATTCGAGTACTAACATTTTCTTTAAGACTTTTAGTTATGGCCTGCTTACTTCACATTACTAAGCTTAATTAGTGTAGCAATAATAATAATATGTATTAGGAATTATCATCTATCTATATTAATATTATAAAGCTGAAGAGTTTGTTTGTTTGACCGCGCTAATCTCAGGAA
Organism: Orgyia antiqua; assembly: GCA_916999025.1. Classification (NCBI taxonomy): domain Eukaryota; kingdom Metazoa; phylum Arthropoda; class Insecta; order Lepidoptera; family Erebidae; genus Orgyia; species Orgyia antiqua. Next base: position 26,895,806 of record OU779868.1, read on the forward strand.
CCACTGGTCCGATTTGGAAATTCTTTCAGTACTAAAGTAATTAATATGCTATGCTTTTACTTAATAAATTAAATTATGGTGGAAAAAGTGATTATCGCAAGCGGGACTTGAACCCACGACCTCGGAATACCGTTCCGTAGCTCTGCCAACTGAGCTTATTGCGGTCGTGCTTTCAGTAATGAAATTAGGCCACCATAATCGTCACTCGATTGAGTTTATATCGTATTTTTACGTACAACGCCATCTATCGAGAATGTTTTGCAAGCTCAGTTGGCAGAGCTACGAAACGGTATTCCGAGGTCGTGGATTCATGTCCCGCTTGCGGTAATCACTTTTTTCCACCATAATTTAATTTATTAAATTCTTTTAGTGTTGGATAGTACCTACAATTATTGAGAAATGAAATTACAACAATTATATCGAACTTCGTTTCATAATGCCCACTCGGTCACCGCTGCAAATATGTGCTAGTAAAATTAAATACGGAAGCTCTTATTCTGTCTTACTCAAATCCATAATATAGGTTGTTAAATGATAAATATTTTGTTATTCTTAAAGTACTGGCAATATGAATGGCGAATTCCTCTGCCCACTTACTGGCCTGAATGATTTCGACATTCTTGGCGCAGCTCCGATAATCCGAGAAAAAATAAACGATCGCCAACGTAAATAAGCCCACTCAAAGTTGAAAGTGAGCACTCCGCAAGGCGGTGCCACGAAATATAAATCACATTAGTGGAGCACATATTTTACTCGAGTAACTCGACTCAATTATCTTATTACAACTCGATTAAAGCGAAAACTTCACCAATTTCATTCTTAATCAAGTTAATCCGTTAAATAAAATCTAAAAAAGTCAGTAAGTGGTCGTCTACCTTAGGTTATATTCTTTCGTGGTTTATTTATCATTTTTCTATGAAAATCCATATATCAGCAATCATCATCATTATTGCAACTAAAAGAACGAACATAATTTATATGTATACTTAATATGTAAGTTTCTTGCATTTCTTCGATGTTACTTCATGATTAATAAAAAATTTCTCTTTGTCACATAACGTTGCACTTTATCTTTCCATTTCGATAACATGCGACGCAATATTAAGTGCAAATAGCTCCTATCTACGAGTATATTGTGGAGGCCCTGTGACGTGTAGTTAATCTTTAATCCTCTATTAAGATACTAAAGAGCAATAGGTCATCTAGTACTCTGCTATATTGATACATATGCAGATTACAAGCATTACATGTAACTATCATATCTTTTAATTATAATGTCGTAGGGCTCGGTCACATATGCTTCTCCTAGGGTAAAGTTCTTTGGGTCGGGCTTGTGATCGAGCCATAAGTTTTTCTCTTCCTCATCAAACTGACAAGTCTTGCCTCTCAATGGCTCATATCAATATATAGTTTAGAAAACGCTATACGTACATAGTTGTTAATAATATCTTGTATTTCGTAAAGTTCGAGTTCGTTGTAAAATAAAAGCTTTGCTCGAGTGAGAAACACGTTTTGCGGTAGCATCACTAAATCACGGCGATATGGTACGCTCGGGAAACGTATTTTTCTATTTTTACGCAACAGGCTCTTTGTTTATAACTAGTCACGTCGTGGAACAGACGGCTGGTTATTCAACCGGGCGCATTCCGCGACGGTGCCACTTTTTGCTCGTTCTTAACCGTCCGCGTCAGTCTCCTCCTTGCCTCCACACCGCCAATGAAAAACGACATATTAGAGCTTTTATGAAAGGAATTAACATCATTGTCCGCGACAGTATGCTTGAATGCGTCTGCGGCTGCCGGATACTCCATATCTACTTAATGTTTTATCTCGTTATGAATACTTTGATCTTGGCAGCGCTTAGAAAAAACAAACAGAAAAAAATAAAAAATTAATTTTGAACGTTTGTATTCTTTTATCTGTAAGAAGATGTTCCCATTGATGGTAATAGTAATGGCGCCGTAGTGGCGATTTGAGGTTTTTATGTAGTCCTCATTATCCTACATACTTATTCTACACTATTAGACCACAGTATTAGACTACATTTTTTTAATGTAGATTTTACGCTAGGAAGATGTGAGGCAGTGAAAAAAACCTCTTCAGCAATTCTTTCATAGCAAAACAATCAACATTTTCAAAGTGGAGTCATTGCCTTTGGAACAAGGAAACACATATTTATATGGAAACTTGTGTAACGGTTTACAGAAAATGCGTGGTGATGTTTTATGTAAGGTTAACAAATCAATCGCACTATGCTAACCTAACGTCGTGTACACTTTCAAAAGCAAATCAATCAAAAAATAAAATGTAAACCGAGTAGATACCTATTTTACGGAACCTTTTGAATTCTTGATTTTATAAATACAAAAAATAAACAAACGACACTTGTATTAAGTTTATAAATAATCTTTGTATAGAATAACAATCTAATTTCTGTCGTTTTTATTACTCACATGGAATCGCTTTAATCTCGGGGCCTAGTGCTGGACAATGTAATGAATAAAAAATAAAAAGAGAACGTTTTATGGGTGTACGTGGCCCCCGAACACTGACGCCAATAAAAAAGATCAACGCAGACTGAGTGTTGCAACAATTTAAATTTACCCTTAATTATGAAATTAAAAAAAATCTCTACAAAAATCTAAATATTCTTTCACAGAAGTTGCCTCTTCTAAAGGAGAGAAAAAATGAAAGTAACATTCTTTTAGTGGACTGTTTTCCTGTCACCTAATGAATAGCTTGGAAAATGCAGTGGTAAAATAAAAAAAAACCTACCAAGTAGATAAATGAGTAATAATAGTAAACGTAGGTATCTGGTACATCCCGTTTTTAGCTCAAAATCCATAGAAATTTATAAATGCGAAACACGGAATAAAAACTAAAAAATTGACGAGCTTAAGTGTTAATATGTGTAACCAACCCATAGTGCGATTTAAAAACTGTACAACGCATTCTAATAAGCGGTAACTTCTTTTTGTTAAGGTTTGATTTCTTAAATTCACGCAGACGAAGTCGCGGGCAACAGCTAGTTTATTATAAAGGAACCTTGTCACTCATCAACATTATAAAATATTTGTTGGGATAATCGCATTTGTCAGTACTTTTTTGTGTTGTATCTGGCAACCCATAATAAGATGGAGCATCAAAAAAGTCAACTCCTGCGATGCATTATTTACATTTTTTTGTTCGGCACCAAAGTGGTGTCAAATTACTATCTTGGAATGTATAGTAGGTTTTAACAGTAGACACGACACTTAAGAATGTGCATCTTGAATTCCTCACAATAGTTAGGAGCGATCTTTGCGTTTACATGATATTTCTTTGGAATTCAAGTGTAGTAGGTATAGGTACTGAACTGGTTGGAGCTGTTAGTAATAACATAAATGTGTATTTCCATAAACTTCGCTTGTCTTAGAATGTAATCAAATACGCTTTATTTATTAGAGACCAATATTATGCTTATGTATAGTGTGTGGGATAAAGTTGTCGGGAAGTCGCTGAGTTATCCTTAAAATAAGTTCTAAAATAGATATAATATTAACGAAATTCATAGGAAAAATAAAAAAAAAACAGTGCCGTACTAAGAATTAACTGCGGTTGTCAATTTCAAAAATATTATTGCAAAATTGAATGCTCATTCAAAAATAGATTACCAGTATATTAAAGAAATAATGACTAAAGTATTTAATACTCACTTATTTCACTTAATTAAATACTACCCTACCTGAGTGTGTCCACTTTGAAGATCTGGGAAAGACCCTTAAAAAAAATCTACCTGTTGTTTGACATTATTGAAACCTGTCAGGATCTACTATAAAACTACGTTTGGGACAAAAAATATCAATACTGAGACATGGCGCTTATTTTGGGAACAATGAATAAGTTATGGTCATTATACTATGTCATTAAAATAGTTCGAGTGGCTTTGCAAATGGCGCCATTTTGAATTTACCAAAGGTTAAGGGTAACCAAGCATTTTAAAATCATAATCTTATTTTAATCATATTCGCAGTTTAATTAATATCAACAAATAACACGATACACAATGACAGTATCGTTTGATTCATCTCCTCGACAACCGAGTAACATTTAAATGCAGTAGGTATAAATATGAATGGGCAAGCGCAAAACTAACATAGCAAGTTACTAGAAAACTATTTATCGGTGTAAATAGGCTATATAATTTATGTTATAAAATATAGGCTATATAATATCACGTTGCGACCAATAGGAGTTAAGCATCCGTGAAAAATGTTTTTAAACGCTAAATATTTTCTCAATTTCACGCGTACGAAATCGTGGGCTACAGCTAGTGTATTGTATAAAATACCAATTTCTCAATAAACTTAAATCGGTATAATTAATTAAACGTTAGTATAATAAGCAGTGCAACAGCCAATAGATTAAATACAGATACAAAATATGTGGTTTCATTATATTATATATACCTACGGCTTATGGCCTATTTCCAGCAGTAGACGGAGAAAGACTGATGGATGGATATATACGGCACCATTAGGTTTTTTTTATTTTACGATTATCTTACAAAAACAGAATTGTATGGTTACACTATACGACCTATACTATGAGGGTACATAGTCCTGCCGCCAATATAAAACTGGTGCTCAAGTCTACTATTTTGGAACAATTGTCATACCGGCACGATACCGGCACGATACCGGCACGATACCGGCACGATACCGGCACGATACCGTTGCAATTGAAGTCAAATATCCGTAGTCTGCTATATGCGTTCATAACGGTCGTTCAATGGTAATAGAATTGTCGATCTCTTTTATCTATGCATTGAATTTTCGGTCTCTTTTATCTATGAATTGTGTTAGAATGGTATGTATGTGATGCCGTTTTTAAAAAATGCGTTAGTTGAAGTGATTTTCGAAAAACTACTAATAAATTTAAACATTTAATCATGCTAGACTTCGTTTAGATATATTTGTACATACTATTTATTAGTATAAAAAGCAATGTGAAGTTTAGGAGATTAGTAAATTGCAATAAATTACAAAGAACAATTTCTAATATTTCTATCTACTTATCTATTTTTTATTTATGGCAATCTGTCGACACAGGACAATTTAAAAATATTACTGTCAAATTCAAAATAGCAGACTACCGAAACATTTCAGTCATTGAATTGCAATTGTGAAGCAGTTGTGTACGAGACTTGCAATTTATGTCACTTTGACAATTGTAAGTCAATGATGAAGTCGTTATGACGAGACAATAATAGTAGACTACCAAAAACTTTACAATTGCACCATAATGGTACAATAATGGTACAGTTGTGACACCGTTGAAATACCCGTCTTAGGGCCCTGTTGTCATCAATACGCTTGAAATGGGAGTGCCTCACAAATAACCAACGCAGTTATTGTCATCCAACAGTTAAAATTGGTAACTTTTTTCATGTAGGTACAACTAATTCAAATACAATGGAGACTGCAGTCCACTTTTTAATCATTTTTTATATTTAAAAAGATCAATTTTGTTGCAATAGGTACAACCATCCATCAATCCGTCAACCTATTTCCCAAGAGGATAGGCAGAGGCTATTGATTTCTACGATTTATACCATTTTCTACGACCCCAGAACTTCTACCTCAGTAAAAGCCACTCCATTTCCTCCTAAGGTTACAATCAAATTAAGAAAAATCTAGCAGATAACAACTTAAAAGAGAGATAAATGAGATGGGACTAAACCCAATCCAATATCGTTAAAAATTCGACGGGCCTCGTGGTGTAGTGGTTCTGGTAACGGACTGCCGATCAAGAGGTCGCGGGTTCGATTCCCGCTCGGGACAATCATTTGTGTGATTTTTCTAATTGTCATACAAATGTTTGTACTGCGTCTGGGTGTTTCTATATATTATAAGTATGTATTTACAAAAAAAAAATAGTATATGTATTCTATCCGTATTCTGGTACCCATAACACAAGCATATAAGCTTAGCTTGGGACCAGAGGACGTCGTGTGAAATGTCCATTAATATTTAAAAAAAAAAAAAAAATATTAGCACGCCTAGTTAGCGTGGTATATTATCATCTGAACAGTAACAGTAGTAACAGAGCGTAATTATACATAGTGAATTTTAAAATTTGAAATTTGCCTTTGAAATTTGAGAGCTTTCCTCGATTTCTCAGGAGATAACCACCAGATTCTGATCTGGTGCCAATGGGACCATAAGGAAACCACCAGATTTCAAATAAAAAAATCCTTATAATAACTTCGCCCAATTAAAAGTTATGACGAATTGAGAACCTCCTTCTTTTTATGAAGTCGGCTAAAAATGCAATTATATTCATGAACCGTTAGAGATATTATTATTATTCTAGGTAAATGTATAAGACTATGATCTATCCATTTATTTTGAAAACAGACACTCTATTTTCATAATAAATGTATGAATCCCTTTCTAGGATATGCTTAAAGAAAAAAAAACGACTATATGTGAAAACCATAAGTGGCTAACAAAAAAGTTATTCCCACATTGACATTCATTAGGTGCAGCAGAAAGGCACAATGGACATACTGGGCCCATGTGTGCAGTACCCTTCACGGACTATTGCATTCACATTGTGCCCAAATCACAAATTTTACCGATACAGCGTCAATAGACTAACACCGACTTTTGCACTTCATCAAAAATAAATTTATCTCAACATAATACAAACCCAACCTGCTGGACCCTTTTTGCGATACAATAGACTTAAGAAAAAAAAAAAAGGTATCACTGAGAATTCGAGCTATTGTGTATAAAACTGAATTATTGTTTTTACCATTGGTATTCTCAAGTGGTTCGTGAATAGATCCTTTTAAAATGACCATTTCATTGTTTACTAAATTCAAAATGCCACATTACTAAACTTGTCCAACGACTTTTTTTGTCATTTTGCATTCTATTAAATATCCATTTCAAACGAATATTTAATTTGGAGTATTGTTCAGTGTCAGTTAGCGCAGTTAGCGCAGAACGGCCGCAGTGCGTTGTGGCATTCATAGGGGGAGGCATATGTCCAGCAGTGGACTGAGAAAGGTTAATAGATATCCCATTTTCCATTTTGGTTCAGTGTCATTGTTCAAGATTATAACTTGACTTTAACAAGGACTAAGTACTTGGACAAGAACTAAGATACAGGTTACTGTTTTCAAATTGAATCATAAACAGGGAAGAAAAGCTATAGTTTAATTTTGTAATTATAGACCAGTGTTGATAATTTTTAAAACCAAAAAAAATAATAGTGTGATGAAACTATTAGAAAAGGAGGAGAATATTATAAAAATGAAAGGAAAAATAATTTACTGGTGATCTGAGGTCTTTTAAGGGTAAAAAATGGATTTTCTCGATTTCCGACCAAACTGAAAGACTCATGGAAAAAAGTTTAATGGCAAAGTTGTAGGTAGTAAAAAGATCTATAACTTTTGTATTTACACTTTTTTCACATAACCTCGAAATTTATGTGAAAACTTTTTTCCATAAGACTAAGACTTTTAGTTTTGCCGGAAATAAAGAAAAACCATTTGTGAAATTTTGCACACATATTAAGGACCGATGACAAATGCAATAATAATTACAAAAAAATTTTTTAGTTGTGCATATACCTAGAAATGTTACCATTATCTTAATTCTTATTACCCTACGTTTGTCATCCGTACATTGCGTGCCATCTAGTTGCAAAAGAACTAAGTAAATCAAACAAACTAGACCTCATTGTAAAGCATCAGCAAGACAGCACCGTATCGCAGCTCTATTCGTTAAATTTTCTTAAGTTAACGCTAGATGGCGTTGGTAGCTTTTAAGTGAAGATTTTGTGCTACGTTTATGGCTTTTGTGCATATTCTAAAGATTCTTGTTATTTTATTCATAGACATTGAGTGTAAACCTATAAAAAAACATCAGGTGTTTTTGCTTTAGGCATAGCCATTGTAAACTCTTTTTAATATAATTATACCCATAACAAATTTTTGCACCTAACTTCGTCCCTGTGAACACCATTTCTGTAGATAATAGAATCTTATCATTCCGTAAGTGTTATAAAAGATGACAGACTTTTACCATCTTTTACTCGCTTGTATGTTTCAGTGGAGAATCTGCGTTGACTAAAGCCACCGTGAAACCATTTCACGCCCGTTTAGTTTCGTCGATATTTCAGCAAATCAAATAACAATATCCTATTTATACAGAATACCATAAAACTTTTTAAAGTATTAATTCTTTAATGATGGATGTTGACATGACATGTAATTTTTGTCGATTTAGTCTATGATCAGCCTGATAACCTGATAATAGGCTGCTAAATTTGTGTTAAATTATCAAGTTAAATATGATAGTGTAAATAAAAGTCTAAAAATGTATATTAGAAATTAAATAAAAATGTCTCAGATTTTTCATAAAAGCTGTTACACCTCACGAAGCTCAGGTTATAAATATAGGACTCTTTCAACAAATACAGGAAAAGGTAAAAGATTAGAGAAAGAAAAAGATACATATGATAGGAAATTTAACGAATTAAGAAAAGCAATCAATGGGAAAATCGATCGAGAAGTCACTGAAACGTGTAAAGCTAGAGAATCTATAAACGAAAAATTTAATAAAATTAACGCTAAAATCGATTCCGTTTTGGAATTACAAAATACTATAGCATCCTTGAGGTCAGATCTTAATGAAGCTGGATTTAAACTTATGGAAATAGTGAACAAAGTGGAAAGAATCGATATGTTATCATCGAATAGTTTCCAGTCACGTAAAACTTATAATAAATCACAAGAGCCTATTGAAGAAGAAAGAGAAACATAAGCACACAGCATAAGCATAATTCCATACAATGCACAAAATACATCCATTTAATGCACATACATACAGGCATAGCCGGGATTTGATTTCGTGAGAGTCTTCATAGTACTTTTGGTTTTCTTTATTTCATTTTAGTTATAGAAATGTAGCAATAAATTAATAGCAAATGCCACCAAAATTTGGTTAAAAGTAAGATTGAAATGACGTTTCGAGGGAGAAACTTAGACCCCTCAAGCTCTTATGCACACGATAACGGTCCATGTACCGATTGTACCGGACCTATAGGTACATCTGAAATATAAGAACGCATAGTAACACCAGGGGGGCAAGTCTGCTAATGAATTGTGTTACAATGATAGTTCAATGACACCCCATTATAACCACAAAAAATTAACAGTAGACTACCAAATTTGATAAAATTTGGCACTAAGCAATCAGTTATTGCATTTGTTGATTGCATAATAGCAAATTTTATCAAGTTTGGTAGTCTATTGTTAATTTTTTGTCAAAAATGATACCATTCATTCAATTGAACTTTCACTGAACTTTCACTGAAAATTGAATAGCAGACTTAGGCCCCAGATGTAGTGTCTATCTGTAGCTACATCACTCAGTCGGATTGAAGCAACTTACATATCTATGTGTGCGTGAAATATGTTTTTATGATAGAGGCTATACGTCATATGAAACGTAATTATTCTATGAAGTACGATTTAGCCAGGCTAAAGTTACTTATCCTCAATTTTAAACGACAACCTACCATCTGGTGTATCTTTGTAAATGTGGTATATAAAATTGTATACCAATTCATAACTGACACTACGATTTCAGCGGTACCATCAAACCAGAAATAATTTACTTTTATACAAATAATTAGGTACTTCTCTGATAATTATGTAACTGGATTAAGAGGATACCAAAATAGCTTCGTGCATTTTTCTATGTACGAAGTTTTCATTGTTTCTTTAGATTGAATGCTAGCCATTCAATCTAAAGAAACAATGAGCTCTAATTTTTAAGTATATGTTTTTTTCACTATATGATCTAGGATCGCATGAACTCAGAAACGCGATTGAAAAAAGTTTTCTCGATAGAAAATCTTGGCGAAACAACCTCTCAAATTCTAGTCTATTATCGCGTATTAACTAATGAAATAACTTTAAAAACATGGGTAACTATTATGTATAGAAACACGTGGATCAGAATTAAAATATATTTAGTAGATTTTGAGTAAATAGGAAAAGTATCCCTAATTCTTCATTTTCTGTGCCTACTGGCTGTGTTAATATGTACGTGTCGGCGATGATATTGATGTAGGCCCTTAAACACTTTAATTTGTTTATTCGCTAGAAACCCGTACCTATAGACTTATATTATCTTGTTAGGGTTCCGTACCCAAAGGGTAAAATCGGAAACCCTATTACTGAGACTTCGCTGTCCGTCCGTCCGTCCGTCCGTCCGTCCGTCCGTCTGTCACCAGGCTGTATCTCAAGAACGGTGATAGCTAGACAGTTGAAATTTTCACAGATGATGTATTTCTATTGCCGCTATAACAACAAATACTAAAAATAAAACAAAATAAATATTTAAGGGGGGCTCCCATACAACAAAGATGATTTTTTTACCGTTTCTTGCTCGATACTAATAACGTTGCCTTATGTTGCATAGATAATGGTACGGAACCCTTCGTGCGTGAGTCCGACTCGCACTTGACCAATTTTATTTTTATAATACTGTTAATTTATTATGTTATCAATTGGTGTTATTTATGTAGACAATGGTAACATAGAAAACATTTGAAAATATTGTAATATTTTATTTTTTATTTAAATTACTCAATAATAAATTACCATGCAGCATTTAAAAGGTTATACTTTATTCTTCCGGCCAGAATAAACGCAATCTTTATAGTAATTACTGAATATTTGTTGCAACTTATTTTTGATTTATTTGCATTTACAACAATTAACATTTAATTGTTGTAAATGCAAATAAATCAGTAAAATATGTTGCAAAGTGCAAAACTCACCGAAAAGAAAGATTACCTTATATTTTTTTTTGCTTCATACATATATTGAACTGCCTTATGACTAGCCCTCATTATCTAATTAGGGGGGATTTTACTTATACTCAAGAGATGTGTCTACTTTTAATATTTTCTCTCGATCCACTGCTAGACATAAGTAGTATCTAATGGCCTCGCCCAATATTCCTGGGCACACCACTGCTCATGAGAAGTTATTCTCGCTAAACTTGCCATTGGTGTGCAGTAGTTTGTGTAATCAATCAGCAGAACGCTTTTGCCCTTTATCCTGGTGATCCTTTTTAGGCTCTTCTTGCAACACCTTCAGGAATAAGTAAAGGTAACATTTTAGACCAACACCACGGTCAACATCTTCAAAAAAAAATGATTTAGGGTTCTTCATATTAAGAGGATACCAAAATAGCTTCGTGCATTTTTCTACGTACGAAGTTTTCATTGTTTCTTTAGATTGATTGGCTAGAGCTCTAATTTTTAAGTATATGTTTTTTCAATATATGATCTAGGATCGCATAAACTCAGAAACGCGACTGAAAACGTTTTCTCGATAGAAAATCTTAGCGAAACAAGCTCTCATTTTTTATTTTTTTCATTTATCGGTCTATTATCGCATATTAACTAATGAAATAACTTTAAAACCATAAATAACTATTATATATAGAAACACGTAAATCAGAATTAAAAAATATTTAGTAGATTTTGAGTAAACAAAAAAAATATCCCTAATTCTTCATTTTCCATACCTACTAGCTGTGTTAATATGTACATGTCGACGATAATATTGATGTAGGCCCTTAACGTACTTTTATTACCTTCGAACGTATCTATCTTTGAAAGTGATTTTGACCCCACTTTTAATAAATGTATTAATTTGAAAGTTTGCACACATATTCGGGCATTCGAAGCCCGTCTCTTCGTGGTATAGTGGTTCATGTAACGGACTGCCGATAAGCGGGTCTCGGGTTCGATTCCCGGTCAGGACAATACTTTGTGTGATGTTTATATTTGTCAATCAAATGTTTGTACTGCGTCTGGATGTTTCTATGTAATAATACATAGAAACATCCATTTATTTATTTATATTAAGGACCTACGACAATTCATTTAATAAAATTATATTATTTATTTATTACTTATCCGGAGTTAGCAAGTTTATAGTTTTGAAACCAAAGAAATTATAATATAATAGCTACTGCCCACAACTTTGCAACCGTGCAATTAAGAAAATATTTCCTGCTTTTGCAATATTTTTCACGAATGCTTCGCTCCTACTATTGGCCGCAGCGTGATCTTATAGCCTATAGCCTTCTTCGTTCTATTAAATGTATAACATTGAAATAATTTTTCTAATCGGACCAGTGGGTCCTGTAATTAGCAAGTTTAAATCAACGAACAAACTCTTCAGCTTTATAATATTAGTATTGATTTTCAGTTTTAAAGGAGAGTGAGAAAGAAAAAGAACCAGTATATTTCAACATCATATAATTGTTTAAGGATGGGTTCATCGTATTCACGGCTCTAAGCTGATCACAATAATTCATGATTGCAACAAATAGATCTTATGGTATACAAACAAATATGTATTTATAATCTCATTTTGACATCGATCGTTTATAACGTACCTACAAACATCGAGTAAGTAATTTAATTACATAAAAAGCATTTTTTTTTAAATAGCGAAACACTTATAAAATGTTGAGAGTACCTCTCTTTAAATTCAGGAATAATTAGACAAGAAAATATTACTATTTTAATTACAATACGCCACATCCAATATGGCACAATTTAAAATTTGAATATAATTTATGCTACACAATATTGTATTATGAAATAACTCGTTCTGGGAACGAACTTCTTACTAACATATATTTATATAATATATTGAAACATATCGCTAAACACATAAACTATTCATGACATTTATGTACTTGATATACGACTAGCGAATAAAAGGTAACTATTTGCCTAATTTATGGAAGAATTCTACTAAATAATTCACCTATAATTAGCTAAACAATAAGTTTTAATTTAACAACAAGTTTACTGAAATAAGGTTCACTTAATATCAAAGACCACAAATGTTTTTAAAGTTTGCAAATTATTTACAATGATACCAATTCTTAAGTATTTTTTTAGTTAAGTTTAGTTGTGCACATAGAAACGGTACCATTATTAGTTGATATGTGCCTCTTTTGTGAATAAATTGAACATTTAATAGTAGTCATAACAGATACTAATTAAACAGAAAATTGAAGTGACTTTCATAGATTCCCGCACGTTTATTTTATGTTTCATGGTCTTACCATGATGATCAAAAAGTTTCCAAAGTGTCAAGTGAGAAATTTTAATAATCTCATAGTAATAAAATTTTATGCAAACGAGTGTTTGCAAGTAATAAAAATATCACTGCAATATGCATCAAGCAATAACATTTGATTTATTGCATATTCCAAAATAACATCAACAATTAACACTGAATCCGATCTTAACGTAATATTTACGTATGTTAAGTACAACCGAATAAATAAACTTGCTATTATATTATAATAAATGCAACAAAATAGTAAACAACGTCTAACACCAATTCACACACGAAAACAATGGCTTTTTGTGCACGAGTACATTTCACTTAAACTTCACAATTAATACAATTTGTCAAACAAAATATATATACTTAAGTACATTGTATTAAAATAATTGTTTAATATAAATATCACAAATCACAATTATTCCACTACATCGATTCCACTATATCGATTCTATTACTTTAGGAGAATCTACAGCTGGATGCTGTACTTACTTTCAGTCGTTAAGATATCCTCTCATAATAAACAAATTAACAAATCTACATAATAAAACTATAAAATGAACACAGACTTAAAATGGACGACAAAGCTGTTTAAAATATATCAGCTGCTATAAAATTGTAACATTAAATATACAAAAAATAATAGCAACGAAACTTTTATTAAATCATTGTGGAAATGCCGAGACTCGAGACTATTTATTTGGTCTTAATTTTCTACTTTTATCTCTTTTTGTAGGTGATGTTTTATTTTCTTTTGTGTTAATAGGTTTGTTCATATTACTCTGCGGTAGAAGACTCAGCTAACATTTTTCAAAATGATGGTATACTTAATACGAATATTTATAAATTCGATTTGTAAAAAAATACAAAAGATGACATTCTTACTATCCCTGCCTCTCTGTTACAATCCAAATCTTTCATTGTAGTTGAATAAATTGATTTTAACACTTTAATTACTCTTAGATGTCCACAATTATAGATTCACATACAGTTACAGGAAAGTTAGAAAGACAGATTAGTATACTTTTTGATGAACATCTCGAAAGTTTTTCACTTCTGAGTTCACTGTGTGCATACGTACACTATTTTCATTTGTAAGTGCCAGTTCCCCTTACACATAGGCAGGGGGCGCTCGTTCTCAGTCGAACAAACATATAAAAGCTCTCAAGAGGCCCTCTCCAAAACAAGAACAGCAACCCCTGTCGTTATTAATATTTCGACGCTTCTCCTCAGGTGCAAAACTTGGTGTTTTTGGACGTTTCGGGCGTCGGGCGCAGAGCTTGCTGGGCCTCGGCTCCTCTGGGACAGGCTCAGAACGTTCGCTGAGGTGCACTGGCAGAGCGGCGGGTTCAGTGGGACGAGGGCGTGCCCACCGACGAAGTAGAGCCTCTTGTTCGTGGCCAACAGGCACTGGTGCTGATAATTTACGAGCACGACCCACCACTAAAGCACGTTCCATTGGCTCTAGTAACTCCATTCCCAATGCACGATCTAAATCTTCACCAGACAGTAGTAAGTACCGTGGACAATAGGCCAGTGCACCCAATGCCGCTCTTTTATTAGCTGGAGTTAACTCTCGCTTTGTACGCTTGCAAGCAGCTGTAGTCCACCGCGACAAAGCTTCCACTAGCACAAGTTCGCTAGACACTCGAAATGTGTCGCGTCTCACAATAAGTGCCAAGTCTTCGTATGTAAGCTCTTCAAGCCGTTCATCACTCAAAGCTGCGTCAGCATTATCATCCAATACAAGGAGGGCATTGTGAGCCAATGAATCGCACCAACGTGAGCACTGGGCTAGTAAACGAGCAGCTAAGTCATCAGTAAGTGCAGGTAGAGGTGGTGCAGAAGCTGCTCCAGGTAGTCTTGCGCAGAGGAATCGTAAGTCACGCAAAACTTCTAACGCAACTCCAGCATCCAATAGTGAATCGAGTTTCCTAGCACAACGCTCTGCAAGCATTGGACAGAGAAACTTGTAAGCAGCATCCAATGTGCAGCGAGCGGTGGCTACTGAATTTAGTTGAGTGGGCTCGCAATAATGAAAGCGTAGAAGTTGTTCAAATCCACGACGGTCGATGTAGTCTACGACGATGACATCAGTCTTGCAAGCTAATAATGCTGCAAACACAGGGCTAGTAGCTGCAAGTACACGGCGATGTCCAGGGTAACGCCATGTGTCTCCATTGATACCGGCTTCGAACACAATGTCACTTCGTTTCTCGTCATCGTATAGCCGGGCATAATCTTCGAGCTGTAACGTTGCAGCGGGTGCAGGCTCACTGCCAGTTGCACTCTCCCGTCCTGATTCTATCTCCTCATCGGAGCTGGTCCGGGCTGGGTTCGTTACCACCGTCATGATTGCTGTCTATTGATTGCACACTACCTGAAATGAAAGAAAATCATTGATTAGACAAAATGTTTAAACACGTTACTTAACGTTATATTTCCCCGTTAGATGGGCATTCCAGAGGTTCGATTCAATTTCAATGTCTTGCAAGAGATATCCCATACATGAAATACTTTCTGTTAGAGTATTCATTAGCCCAATTATACGGCACATAAACAACAAGAATAGGTGGTAAGATATGTACCATATAATATAACAATAACCCCAATATATAATAATAATATAACCCCAATATTGTATAAATAATAGACTACTGATAGTTTCTATTAAAGTCATGTTCAAAGGCAATTTGCAGTACACCCGTTATTTTATTATAATCCATTAAATTCCTTCCTTGTGTGAGGCGCTAAGTAGCGCTAGTTATCATATTGTTAGCATCGTTTATGTATAAAGGATCAACACCATACATAAAGAATCGTTATTGCTATGTTTATACAACGAATCATGAAACATGTTAAATATGGCCAAGGGCAGATGCGTCTGGTTTTCACAAATATGTACAGACATACAAAAGGTGTGTAAGCTGAGTAAACATAATGCTAAACTACTGTAAAATGTTTTGTTCAGGGTTTTGTTAGACCTATTCAGTTAACGGTTGTTTAATAAGTAATCTAGGATTCATATCAGTAACAAATAATATTATCCAACTTTATATAACTTTAGTTGGAAAAACTATCCATCAATAGCTTATTAAAAAGCATAGCAAATATAAATAAATGACAAAAGTTTAGATTTGTCTGTATTTAGTAGCTTTAATTGTGTATAACTTATTATGGAAATCTGCTCTAAGTAATTTAACAATTACAATAAATAAAACGGGTTTGCTCTTATCGGAAGTACCTACTGGTAATTGTTTTACTATATTATACGGATCAGGCTAGTTGAAATATGTTTTAATTTACAGGTTTCCATCTCTCAAGTTATATAGACATAGTTAATACAATTTAGCCAAGGATAATATAATAACTAACATCATAAGATATTGAATACCCGACTTCCTTTCATTATTCATAGAACTTGCTACTGTTACAATCGGGATAGCGAAAGTATCGATTTTCTCTCCGCTGTCAATTTAATACCTACACAACAATCCTCTACGTTTCATTAAACTGGGCGATTGTTTATTCCTATAATTTCGATTTCAGTTATGGAGAAACATTTATTAGTAAATACTCTTTCCTACAAACTAGTCTCTATCAGTCTATCTAAAGTTTGTCTGGTAGAAATCGCTATTAGCGAAAACGTTCCCTACTGTCCACGATCTTATAAGAAACTAGCTGTGCCCCGCATTGCATACTTTTTCAGGTTATTGTTTTAAATTTATTCTCTGCCTAAGAATCATCTGCGTACTTCAAGGAATATTCTAAAAAAGAATTAGCGTAATCGGTTCAGCTGTTCTCGAGATTCGTGCTTAGCAACATGTTTAGCGATTCACATAATTAATATCTGATTTCAAGTAAGTACTTAAGTACAGAGAAGTAGATACAATTAACAAAAAATGAATTTATGATGATGATAAGTTCACTATTTTTTCACTTGGTAAGTGGAACCCACGTGTTCTATGGCGAGGCCTGTGTCCAGTAGAGGATGGTGAAAGGCTGATTTATAAATGGAAGTGAAAACATCTACGATATTCCATTAAATACACCTTAATAATAAAATATCTTAGTTCGTGTATCAGATTACGTGAAACAATTGCTTTATAAGGCGAGTCTTATTGTTTAAATCTTGAGAGTGCGTCCGTTTTGCGAAATTCTTGCGAACGCACTAACATGCGTCATAAGGCGATCGCATTCCTAAAATCGTAAACAAATAACTACAACAAGTATACTAACAAAGACATCTCAAGTTTCTTACAAAAGTTTTGGTTAAATGAAATCACTAGATTTTGAAATCTCTCTAAATACCCTTCCTTGGCTTTCAACCCATCTCTTACAGTCGAGTAATAATTGAAAGGAGTCGTAAAATTATTTTTAATTGAAATTTGTTCGCCTTCAAAACATTCTTTTCCGGTCCAATTATTAAAGAAGTGTAACTACAGGAAGTCTCAAAAACAATTGTTTGGTAACATAGGGCTGACCATAAATCAGGCACTGTTTCCAGCCTTAATTACGATGACATTGACCGGATATTGCACATACTCTACATAGTGGCAGACTTATTTTAACAGAGTGAGAAAGGGAGTAGGAACAGCAGTTTATTTTAACTCGGTCCAAAAAAAGTACTGGTTTTAGAAGGCTGGTGAACCTAGAGATAGCCAAAGTGGCTATCTATTGTTATTTCTCCGTATGAAGTTCTCCAAAAATTTCTTGTATTCGAAGAGTTTGTCTTTTTTGTTGAGCTGAAGTGTGATAGAGACACAAATATATTTCAAAATAGAGTTGGCAATTAAAAATTCTATGCATTGAATAAATATTTACTATCTGCTTTTAGTATATCGTCATAATTTCAGGTTCTACTGTTCCAGTTAGCTACTGGTATTTACTTCCAGTATCTGTAATATTCAAGCTTAGCTGTAGCCAACATTTTTCAAACATTTTTTTCTCTGAAATAGTGCAATGTGTAGTTAGTTTAGAGTTCTTCTTGATAGTTTTGTGACATCCTGTATGTTAACTGAAATTATAGAGACATTTTACGATAGGGCAAGTTATTTATGATGTTCACAGTAACCTACATACCTTCGCATAGTTTTACAACGCTTGGTCGATTCTATCCTATATTTAGAGACAGCACTACTTCGGTGCATTGTTGCGAAACTATCACGAAATATATTCTACAATCAAAGGTTTTCATTAATTTAATATTCATTGAAAGATTTTTACGGGATACTTAAAACTAAACCCTATGCCATATATCAGCGGCATAGTAGACCACCAACCCTCGTGAAGTTGAGGAGGCCCGTGCCCAACAGTGGGACGATAATGGATTGAAGAAGAATTGTTTTATATTCAGTTAGATAATATTAAAATAATTATAGTAGACATCTAAATAAAACCACTTCGTTCCTATCTATCCTTCAACGGATGTTTGTAAGAAATTGCATTAGCGATAAGGCCGCCCTTTGTACTAGTTCTTTATGACATGATAAAGAGTGATAGTTTAAGCGTTGTTTTTTAAAAAATCTAATAAAACACCCAATTTGCATCATACATAATATTTTTTTATTGGATTTTTTAGCTTGGTTTTTTCCATTTATATTTTAAAGATAAATTCACGTAAATGTTGTCCGCGATTCCCTTTCAAGTATTCCAACTTTTTGTCACTTTTTCGAGCATTTCGGTCTGTATTCCACGAAACGTGTTCGGCCTGTCTACACAGACTAACGACTTTACATAACCCCACAAGAAGTAATCAAGAGGCCTTAAATCATCGCTAAACACATATTTTCGATAAAACGGCGGATTTTCATACAGGTGTTCCAAGGTGCATTAACCAAAAATTAGACGTTGTCGTAGGTCATTCGGCATTAAGTCTTGAAGAAATTGAATTTTATAGGCCTTCAAATCAGAGTAACAGAGGCCCAATTGTAGAGCACGCATTTTGTTAGTACTTAAATTTCTACAATTTGCAATGGTTGCTCGTTTGTAAGTCTTTTAAGTAAAATGGCAGAGTTTACTGAAAACTTTTCACTATAGCACTTGACAATTGGACGCCATAACCAAAGGCGCTGGCAGTCTCCAAAAAATGACTCTTAAAAAATCACCCTTTACAATTATTTTCTACATATAAAGGTGTACAAATAAAAAGTTGTCTATCTATCAGTTGTCTTATAACTTATATTACTATGTACTGAATAACATACTCAGTACGTACGCAAATGAAGGTCTTGATTAAAATAAATTAAACTAATACCATGAACCACTAGTTTCTTTTATTACTATGATACCTGAGAATAGTGTCTATTTATATGTAAATTGTGTGAAGTCTGATTTCGTATTTAATTAAACGCGATAAATTTGCCTACATTTATTTGTTCTAACCTGTTGTTCTAACTATAATTTGTAAAACTGTGTGTTGAAAAAACTAACACTATGGATAGAATACATAATGCAAACGCCCAATTTCTTCCCACTTGTAAGGAATCGAAAATAGAAAAAAAAGGTGATGAGAAGAAGAAATCTTCGGCCAGACGCAGTACACTCAATTCTAATGCCAACGACGGTAACACGCCTGGTTAAACATCATAGAAGTACACAGTTACGCTTCATCCCATGGAGATAGGCAAAGCACCGACTACAATGATCTAAACCTAGTTTCTGACTACATTTGAAGGAGCGACGGTGTTATGATAGAGCAGATAAAAATATTTGCTAAATATAAAAATACTTCTTATAATTTTTAACTTCTTTACCTACTAAATATACAACAAAGTACATTTTTCTGTATCTTTATGTATAGAGTTGCCTTATAGGAAGGTTAAAGCATAATTTTTAAAGATTGGTTTCTAAATTCCACGCGTACGAAGTCGCTGAAATCAGTTACTGACAAAACATAAAAACAATTCTTTAAGTAAGGCATAAGTTTTAACAATTGCTACTGCTATATATAATACCATCAGCTTACCCGTCGAGTTGTAAATAATTACAAGTGTAACAAATTATATACTAATTATAAGTTTAAACTATTTCATTACGTAAATGATGTAATGGAACTAAC
Source organism: Orgyia antiqua (assembly GCA_916999025.1). Taxonomy (NCBI): domain Eukaryota; kingdom Metazoa; phylum Arthropoda; class Insecta; order Lepidoptera; family Erebidae; genus Orgyia; species Orgyia antiqua. Next base: position 26,916,028 of record OU779868.1, read on the forward strand.
ATTGTTACAATAATTATGTTGATCTGATATTACTTAATTTTACGGTGGGTTGTGATTCTTGTGATTAGGCTCATTGATGATGATTGAAATCATGACCAGCATGTATTATTAACTAGTTTGTATGTTTTATTAACCGATTTTGTCCGAATACAAGTGTCACCACCATTTTTCCTTCCAAGGGTCTTGTAAAAGCCAGCTAAGGAAATTTTTTTACAGATAACTTCCTCTTTTGGAGATGGAAAGCTCAGAATTAAACCCTGTGCCAACACAACCACCCTGACATAGTAGATCATAATTCCTCCAAAAGTGGAGGCAGTACCTGTTCAACAGTGGGACGTCAATGGGCTGAAGAGAGAATTAAATACATCATCTTTGAAAATATTTACTCTCTTGTTATCACGGTTCCTAACATACAGCCCGGAGATAGCGAAGTCTTAGTAAGAGCTTCTTGTTTAGGCGACGAAATCTTAAATATGAAGTAATGGCACTGACCATAAGCATAAAAAATTCATTCTTACAAAGAAATGTCTCCATTCATAGTTTTAAAAATAAAATGATAATATATGTAGACACGGTCGGGTAACGCCCTCAGTACTAGCCATGCGTGGATCCGATAAATTGCTCAACTTATGACTACGTGGCAGTGAGTGGTAGCCTTGTATCGATCTCAAGGCTTTATAATTAACCATCTTATTAAATCGGCACAAAATTAAACTTGAAATTTACTTTTTTAATTATTTTTTTTAATACCGTCTTATTTTTGGATTGTAATCATTTGTTTTGTAGTGTCTTTAACTAAAATGGCTTGTCAAATATAAGCATTATCATCTTTTGTATTATCTGGATATTAAAGTATCCGGTATTACAGATAGATAGATAGATGGATAGACTCTTCATTGTAGACTTTACAAGCACTGATATAAAAACAAGATTTTTAAGAATAGTTACTTTAATTTAACGGTAGTTTAATGTATCGTTTGATTTTTACATGTCTCAATGTGCAACGGTTAGTGTACTGTACTGTTCACGAGGTCGTGGGTCCGATTCCCGCATAAGGACATAATTTCTGTGGTATTTCTTTTTGTCACTCAAATATTTGGACAACATGTAGGCGTTTTCTATTTAATATAAGTCTGAGTTTATAACAACATACTTACGCATACCTACTCTATGCGTAATATTATATAGTTCGGTAGCCATAACGCAAAAACTAAGCTTAGTTTGGGTCCAGGGGATGTTTTGTATATATTTATTTACTTACGTTGTGTATTGTGCGTATTTAATTTATCAAATCTCGTTACACTATTAATATATCCACTGTTGTTCGTATCTAATATTGTAGTATTTGTTTTTGTATAACATATTGGTTTTTAGACTGTAATGTTGTACAGTAACTAAATTAATTAGATCTATAAGCATCTATCTCTATATATCTCTAGCACTTTTTATTTATATTTTTTTATGAACACGGCTTTTGGATTTGGAAAAATAACAAAGAAAACATGTTTTTCATATAAGTTGTGTTATATGCTTCAGATATTTCTGTATCTATTCTAAACTACGAGTATTTCATAAAACAGTTTTAGAATTCTCATCAGTCTGTTGCAACATTGTGCTAAATATTTTAACGGCTTGTATCAAATAATAGTGCAGTATATGCACCACAGATTGACGTTTAAAATAGAACACACAAACTCGGCGGCGACATGCGGAAATGGATGGATAATGAATCGATTCAACGTTTCGCAATAACTAAAACATAACTATTATTGTGGTTTATATAATAAGAAAATTATGAATTATTCTTAAATTTTAATGTTGCTTGTTTATTATCAACTAGCTAATGTCAGCGGTTTCATCCGCGTTTATTTTTATTGAAAATCAATAACTACTAATATATATATATACCAAACATCATCAAATTATACATTTGGCTCCTGCAACACAGTTGTTACTAGCGTAGGGGCCAGGGATAGCCTTAATGTAACATTTTAGTGGCAAATAAATAATTTTTGAATTTTTTTTTAATACAAAAAACCTACCCCGTTCAACCACTCTGTCTAATATAAAAAATCGCAATATAATCAATTGCGTAGTGTTAAAGATATAAGCTCACATACGAGTATAACGGCTTTGTTTTATAATAAGTAAAGGTTTGAAATCGCCGAAAATTGGTAATTATGTAATAAATTACACATCATTATGCAATAAACGATAAAATATTTTTGAGAATTAAGACTATTAAAACTGGTCAAGTACGAGTTGGTCTTACACACGAAGGACGGCACCGTCACTATCATAATATATTCGTCATGTTCTCAACCCCAAATTACGAGATAAGGGCAGGAGAATGATGATGATGATGGTTTTGTTGTTATGTCATCAACTGATTTAATCTAAAAGTAATTTTTTTAGTTCTATAGTTATCATCGTTTCAGAAATACAGCCTGGTAACATACAGAGAGGCAGCAAACCCTAAAAGGGCTTTAAGGGCCTACATCAATATTATCGTATATCATCGCCGACACGTACATATTAACACAGCCAGTAGGCACAGAAAATGAAGAATTAGGGATACTTTTCCTATTTACTCAAAATCTACTAAATATATTTTAATTCTGATTTACGTCTTTCTATATATAATAGTTACATATGTTTTTAAAGTTATTTCATTAGTTAATACGCGATAATAGACCGACAAATGAAAAAAATAAGAAATGAGAGAGGTATTTTCGCTAAGATTTTCTATCGAGAAAACTTTTTTCAATCGCGTTTCTGAGTTTATGCGATCCTAGATTATATATTGAAAAAACATATACTTAAAAATTAGAGCTCTAGCCAATCAATCTAAAGAAACAATGAAAACTTCGTACGTAGAAAAATGCACGAAGCTATTTTGGTATCCTCTTAAATATTAGTTTGATAAGACGGATTGCTTATGACTTTAGTTAATTTGACCTCAATACAAGTTCAACAATATATTAGGTTATAAGTGGAAAATATAACAGTTACTGAACTAATATTATCATTTACATATACAGTCAAATAACAGATTTATGATCTTATTCACACTTCATACAAATATAACAATACATAACATTATTTTCAGTGTTATTTGTTTAAACTTGAAAATTTTGTTAAGATGCCGTATAAGGACTTTGGCATTGCATCATACATAACAAATGTGATCTGCCTTCAGAATATCGGTAGTGTTAAGTAGACCATTGTACATAACTAAACATGACGGAAATGAGAAGAATAAATGTATATTACAATATGTACATAATGTGTTTCTGTTATTTATTTCTATTCTTTACGATATTTGTATATTTTATACAGTTTAACAAAGCACGGAATTTATAGTAATGAAGCTACAAGATGGTTGTTCTTTTTTAAAAACATAAGTCAAACTGGCCATAAATAATGGAGTTCGTAAATAGTTTTAAGAAAATCAATACTCTCTACTCTTTATAAAAAAATATTCAAATGTAGTTTTACTCTCTCGGATCATCTTTAACTTTTAAATTTAAAAAAATCCATGGCTCAATTTTTTTTTAACTAAGCCGCATAGTTCCTGTTACCATGACTAGGTATATAGCAAAAATTACATTTCTGTGCTTCAATTCCCTCAAAAAACCGTCAGAAGAATGTTTTTGTCTTATTTTGCAAGTAATAAAGCATGTTTTGGGTCATGTTATTCTTGTTTTTAATAATAACAAACCAAATACAATGCTGGTAAACAAAATGGCTGTTTAAATAACACATTTGATTCAGAAGCTGGCACGGGCGTGCTGCGGATTGCGCCAGGTCAACCCAGCTATACCTACCAACATAATACCCGACCTACATCTTATCAACTAGGTCAAGAGTATATTCTGTGGAAAGCAACGCTGACATGTTGGAAATTTTGGCATCAACTATATTTATATAAGTATAGATTATTGGCAAAATATTTCTTAATACGTATAGTAGATTCTCTTTATTAGGAAAGTGTAACATAATAATATAATAACGCCACGAATTATCAAAGTTATCTTTGCGGATAAGTTTCCACCCGAAGAGAACTTTACCGTTAAAATAAAAACTGTTTAATAACTAATTATTATCCCAAAAAGTTAATGTTTGTTTCCAATATAATAATATTTAAGAGGCATAATTAAAGTTTCATAAAATGGTATAAATCGATTCAGATATCGTTATAATTTAAACTGTATTAGGGTTGCAACAACGATTGAACATTACTCGTGGCCAAATTTAGACAGCGTTGACCCCTATGACTAAAAAAATACACTCGTAAAGTGAACATAAAAATCTTAAGATTTAAGTTAGTATTTTTCAGAAAGATGTGTCATTTTGTTAGTCATTTCTTTGTGCGTAGCAGCATCATAAGATTTGTATTAGTTTATATTCCAATCATGTGAATTATGAGTACAATTTATGGCCAGTTTCGACGTGGTTTCATCTATTTGGACGTAAAAATAGTAATAAAACTAGAAGGTCAATATACTAAAGTGATATAGATCTGTGAATAGAATTGATTGACGTGTTACCTATAAATATTCAGGACATTTCACACAACGTCCTCTGGTCCCAAAGTAAGCTATATTTCTATGCTTGTATTATGGGCACCAGATACGGATAGACTACATATACTACTTTTCTTTTGTAAATACATACTTATAATACATAGAAAACACCCAGACGCTGTACAAACATTTGTATGACATTCATTTATATCACACAAATGACTGTCCCAAGTGGGAAACGAACCCGCGACCTCGTGATCGGCAGTCCATTACATAACCCACTCCACCACGAAGCCCGTCTATAAACTTTACGTGAATCATATCAACTGGCAAGGAGGTACTAAGTGTCATGGAGTATACATAAAGTGTATTCAATATTCGCAAACTATGTCTGTGTATAAAACTAATAGAAGGCTTAGATTTAATTTATTTTGGTTCATTATTTGTACATTATAAAAAAAAATAGGTTTTTTATTATCGTTTATTTGTATAAGACACATTTTAACCAAAGTAAACATATGGTAAAAATGAGTCGACACAATACATTTTTTGAATGTATAATGAAAAATAATGGTAATTTTCCTCGAATCAAACCGATACAAAAGAACTTTAGTCAAAAAGTCATAGTCATAGTACGTATGTTTATAAAAACTGCAAAACATCTATCAACGTAAATTAAATACTTGACAACCCTACCAATGTAATGTGCAAACTTTAATAATTGGTTTCAATATCAACTACCAAATAGAGCAACATGCTAAACAACACGGACTTCCGAATAAACAGTAGCTATAACAATGAAAGAATAATCGAAATTCTTAAGCGATATATAATAATTTGATACCATAAGTATAACTATGAATAATACCGATAGTTTATTGTGAAATTACTTATAAGTTCTTACTGACAATACAATAAGTACAGTACGATAAATAATATAGTACACGGTACTTCCGATTTAAACTTTAAATTAGTTCGGAAGTCCTTGTTTGAAGGGAAATGAAGGTAAAATGTGAACAAAATACGTTGAGCTTAGAATAAATGTACTTTTGTGTAAATTAATAGAAACGTATTTTCTTGTGGTTTTTATTACTTCCGTATATTATTATTATTTTAATAATAATAGTATGCTTTTATTACCTTCAATTTTATCTAAATAACTATAATATTCATGGACATTTCACCCAACTCTGGTCACAAGCTAAGCTTATGTTTGTGTTATAGGTACCAGAATACGGATAGAATACGTATTACTTTTCTTTTGTAAATACATACTTATAATACATAGAAAACACCCAGACGCAGTACAAACATCTTATAGTGTAATAATTATGCTAAAACCGCTAAAAAGTAAAGATCAAGTAGACTCTGCCTACTGATATAATATATGATAAATGTTGTGATAAATAAATGATGAATAAATGATGATTATAAAATCTTTCTGACCAGATTCATTCCGTATCATTTGAGGACTATCTATCACTTATACCATATAAACCTTAACAAAATAAACAAAAAAGCCATCGTCTTGAACCACTCTATCTATGAAAGGAACCGCATCAAAATCTGTTGCGTAGTTTTGAAGATATAAGCTCACATAGAGACATACATACAAGAATAATGACTTTTATTTTATAATAAATAAAATAAATAAATAAATATTCACGGACATATCACACAACGTCTTCTGCTAAGCTCATAAATAAGTAAAAAAACTACAAATATGTAGCTAACTTATAACTTAAAAATGTATATACAAGTACTCACACAATATTTAATAGAACAGGATTATAGCAAACCTAGCAGTCAGCAGTCAAACAGTGTACTAACTAAGATTCTGGATACCCCTGGACTTATAAACCCGATAATTCAATAGTAGTAAGAAAGGAAAACTTTAATCTAACAGATTATACCTAAGCTTAAACTATTCCATGGCAAGTTTCCATAGATTCGTTTGTGATGACGTAGGATTTGAGAATACGCTCGCACTTCATATACAGTCATCTTTAAACGTACTTTATTGTACTAATTATAGGTAATAATCATTGACGGCAAATAATGTAATTCTAATTTAATGAATGAGTAATATAATTTGAGTTATTCTTGTATTAAAAGTCACCTGTGTGTTTATTAGTATAAATGGAAATTGAATGCAATTAACTATATAGAGAGCATAATAATAATATCATGTCAGACTAGCTTTAAGCAGCGACTTCAAACGCGTAGAATAATAAAACATAACAATAACAAATAGCAAAACTCTATAATAAATATAAATATCTTTATACGTTTATACTAATATTATTGGGCTGAAGAGTTTGCTTGTTTGTTTGAACGCGCTAATCTCGGTAACCTCTGCTCCGATTTAAAAAAATCTTTCAGCGACGGATAGTGCATTTATCGAGGAAGATTATATGCTATATAACATCGCGCTGCGACCAATTGGAGCGAAGTATAAATCAAAAATGTTCAAAAACCGGCCAAATTTTTCTAAATTCACCAGCACCAGCATAAGTTGCAGCAGCGGCAGCAGTTAGTATCATAACAATATATTATGACTCAACGATGTACTTGGTTTGCACTTAGTTAATAATGGCAAAACTCTTTAATAAGTGTATTATTAACAAGTAATCTCTCGCGAGAGTCGCTCGACTCACGCTTTTTGTAACTTAAGGGCCTACATCAATATTATCGTCGACATGTACCTATTAACACAGCTAGTAGGTATAGAAAATGAAAAATTAGGGATATTTTTTTTTGTTTACTCAAAATCTACTAAATATATTTTAATTCTAGTTTACGTATTTCTATATATAATAGTTACTTATGTTTTTAAAGTTATTTCATTAGTTAATACGCGATAATAGACCGACAAATGAAAAAAAAATTAGAGAGGTTGTTTCGCTAAGATTTTCTATCGAGAAAACTTTTTTCAATCGCGTTTCTGAGTTTATGCGATCCTAGATTATATATTGAAAAAACATATACTTAAAAATTAAAGCTCTAGCCATTCAATCTAAAGAAAAAATGAAAACTTCGTACGTAGAAAAATGCACGAAGCTATTTTGATATCCTCTTAATAATCTACAATTAATTTCGTAGTTTTTTATGAGCCGCGTTCTTTTATTAAATTTTTAGTACGAAATTTTGTGGGTTTTTCTTATCAAAATGACCCCTGTTCCCTTATTTAGTATGGATATCCCGAGATATTGAGTCATAGAAATATTCCACCGGATAAGCAGTTCCAGCTCCAACCCAAATAAGTAGATACCTACGTAATGCCGTAAATTGTACTTAGCTTTCAAATTAAATTAATTTTTTTTTTCAAAATTCCTCTCGAAATATATGAATTGAAAATCTCTCCCGAAACTAAATTTGGCCTGCGCTCAAAGTCGTAACCAATTTTACTTTCAGTTTTTCATTTATCCAGTACGACAGGATTTTGTTTTTGGTACTTGGTATTTTGACATTATTGACTAAACTAAAAACTATGGATTAAATATTAGATGGATTAATTCAATTTAATAAAGAATTAAGTGTTAAATATACTTAATTCCTTATTCGTGTTCGTACAAAATATATAAGATACTTTGTGCGATCACATTGTATGAAACTTCATATTACTTATTATGATAATTAAAAATACCAATTATTGTAACTAATACGTAAGTAATTAGTACTAAAACGTAAATGTTAACTAATTGCATCATCAAACCGCACAGTTTTAAACAAAGACATTACTAAGTTTATTTGCAAAGTTAACTTAAAATTTACTTATCGTTATTCGACGAATTATATTTATTATTTTATAATTGCTTGATATAAAAAGAAAATAAACAAACGTTCCAGCCGTGTATTTTCGGGCTTTGACGGGCTTCGTAGCGTAGTGGTTCATGTAATGGACTGCCGTTCACAAGGTCGCGGGTTCGATTCCCGCTTGGGACAATCATTTGTGTGATATCCATAAATGTCATACAAATGTTTGTACTACGTCTGGGTGTTTCTATGTATTATAAGTATGTATTTACAAAAGAAAAATATTTTATGTATTATATCCGTATTCTGGTACCCATAATACAAGCATAATAAGCTTAGCTTGGGATCAGAGGACGTTGTGTGAAATGTCCGTGAATATTTATTTATTTATTTTTATATTCCAACAGCTGTGGTCCGCGACTTATTAATTTAGAAAATTTACCCCCTTTTTGCAACAGTGTTTACTGTTGCTCCGCTCCTATTAGTCATAGCGTGATGTTATAAAGCTTATAGCCTTTCTTAAGAGGATACCAAAATAGCTTCGTGCATTTTTCTACGTACGAAGTTTTCATTGTTTCTTTAGATTGAATGGCTAGAGCTCTAATTTTTAAGTATATGTTTTTTCAATATATGATCTAGGATCGCATAAACTCAGAAACGCGATTGAAAAAAGTTTTCTCGATAGAAAATCTTAGCGAAACAACCTCTCAAATTTTTTATTTTTTTCATTTGTCGGTCTATTATCGCGTATTAACTAATAAAATAACTTTAAAAACATAAGTAACTATTATAAATAGAAACACGTAAATCAGAATTCAAATATATTTAGTAGATTTTGAGTAAATAGGAAAAGTATCCCTAATTCTTCATTTTCTGTGCCTACTGTATAATATGTACGTGTCGGCGATGATATTGAATAATATTGATGTAGGCCCTTAAATGGACTATCCAACACTGGAAAAAATTTTCACATCGGATCACTGGTTCTTAAGGCTAGCGTGTTCAAACAAACAAACAAACTCTTCTTATAACATTAGTTAAGTACTATTTTTCTGGTGCATAAAATATTAATAGTACGAGTAGTTCAGTGAATAGCAGTTTGAAGTATGAAATACAGGAAAATATTGTATATGTTATATGTGGAGTAAAAATTTTATAAATTTAATAAGCATTCAAACTAAATATCAAGATATGTTTAATCTGTTAATTTTATTTCTAAACTAGTTGTTACCCGTAACTTCGTACGCCTAGTATTTAGACAAGAAATCTTAACAAATTATACAAAAAAGCCTACCTCTTGAACCTTTCTATCATTAAAAAAAACCGTATCAAAATCCTTTTCGTTTTTATGAAGATATAAAATCTCTTCTCTTCTTCTTCTCCAGCCCATTTACGTCCCACTGTTGGGCACGGGCCTCCTCCACTTTAGGAGGGGTTATGGTCTACTGTACCGCGCTGACCAGGCGTGTTGGCCCAGGGTTTATTTTCGAGTTTTCCGTCTCTCACAGAATTTGTTATCTGTATGCAATATAGTGTTGCCCAAATTCAGTCTTGGTCTTGCAGTCTTGGTCTTGTTCTTGCATTTTTGCAAGACCAAGACCAAGAACAAGACCGCGTATTTTTAGCAAGACCAAGACCAAGACTGACCGTGCAAGACTTGAGCAAGAACAAGACTAATCCGGCAAGACTCTTGCGTCTTGCAGCTAGGACTTAGCGCTATTTCACGGAGTAGTCGGTGTATAGGTACGCTTAGGAATTCTATGAGATGCAAAAAACTGTATCAAAACTGTATAAAAAAACTTAATTTTTAATCCTAATTTTATGCAAGGAATACTATTTATTTTACCAGCAACATATGTTCCCGTGAAACTAGGCTTATTGCCGATTCTTTTGATATGCATATGTTATTAATTAAATAATAATAATAATAAAAAAAAAATCAAATTCACGTCTAGCAGATTCGCAATTTTGTTTATAAAATACGTATTTTAATTATAAATAATTATAAAAGTGTTTGAGTATGTTTATTTTATAGTAATTTACTAATATTTTAATAAAAACACGTAAATTAAATAAACACAAGACAATAAAAGTTTACGACATGAACGATTTCTTTGTTTACCTTTAATTCTTGGTCAAAAGAATTGATATAAAGTAACAGAACCTAATGACAAAGCTGTTGTGTACTGTTATGTTATTTGATTTGTGTTGTATTTTATTTTTTATTAAAATAAATGATAAATCGTAAAACTCTTTTATTAAATTTCATATAAGTTGAGGGTTCAATCTCTTTCTAGACAGATATTGTCCTTTAAAATACAGTCAAGTTATTGTAATTAATTTGTTTTTTACATGTTTTAGCACATGTAAGCTTATAAAGCGTAAATGTTTATTAAGAAACAGTTACTCCCATGGAAAACGGCATATAGCTCAGTTGATCACCATGTGGCAGTTAATTTTTCGAATTTCTCATCAAATCTTCAGACATTTATTAATCTGTTTGTTCTTTACTATGGCTATGTTAATTCAAGCTCACAATGTTCCAATTCTAATACGTTTTTCTAAGATCTAAAGTAAACTTTAATAAATAGCAATAGTCTAATAGGTAATTGCAAGACTTGCAAGACTCTTGCTGCAAGACCAAGACCAAGACCAAGACTGGGAGCGCAAGACCAAGACCAAGACCAAGACCTGGTGTATTGGCGCAAGACCAAGACCAAGACTGGCTAAGTCTCGTCTTGTTCTTGCATTTGGGCAACACTAATGCAATATCCCTTAGCTGACTTTTACAGCACCATTGGAAAGAGATGGGGTGGTGACACTTGTATTCTTAATCCGTCACCACACGGAGGTTATATAAGATCACTTAGGGATACAAAATTAACGACTTTTTTTATAATAAGTAAATATTCAACGCATACAAGGTTGCGGACAATAGCTAGTTATTCATAAAATTATTTCTGGAATATTCTATAACGCCTGGAATATTCGCTTTGAAGATTTGATTTAACACACATTGAAAACCCACTTCTAGAGGCGCAGGTATTTACTACGCAAAAAAAAAATTCCCAAATCAATCTTTGGCGTTCCACTGAGTTCGAATTACTACATTTATTGAACTCTCTACAAAAAGAAATCTGTACTGCAAAGAGCTCTAGTTATATTAGCCAATACTAAAACATTTTTCCGCGCCATCATAAGATTGCCAGCTACTACGCTTTTACGCGTCTCAGGTTATAAAATTACTTGACACTTTTTTGTATAGAATTTATCACGAAATATGAGAGTGAGTTAACCTACCTTAATTTTTCTTTTCCGGAATAAAAGAAGCACTTTTAACACAAATTGCTTCGAAATTTCAATTTGCAGATATATTGGCAAAGAAATGATACCTATACGATTTTCATACCATCAAGCGTAGGTTAATATTATAATTTTGTTCTTCACAAATACAATATTATAATCACTCTCCTGCCCTTATTCCGTCTTTTAGTTGGATGCAACATGCTTCCTCTTTCTTTCATACCAATAGTCTTTCTTTCTTTCACACAGTAAAAATTTTTTTTTGCCTTAATTATATTTAGCCTGCAACATCGTTCTCTTTATGTCTAATTGAAATAATATTAATAGTTACGTAGCTAAGAAGAAAGTATCGTCCTGCCGGTGTATTATGAGCTTTTTAAAATCATTCAAGTTCCAGGCAGGCCGTAAACTGCATGGCTAAATTAGGTATTATGGCATAAATAAAAGTTTTAGTTGAAAATTTTTTGTTAATGATTTAACTTTTAGATGTACCTTCTCCTTAAACATATTAATGTATTACTGGTTTAGCGAACTGACTGACTAATAATTTGTTCATAATACGAATTTGCCAGACAGTTCATTTCACGACGTAAACTGCCTGTAAATAAAAGCTCATAATACGGCCGCTGTTAGCAAAAGTAAACGGACAACTACTTTCGGAGAAAACCCCCCACAAATATGTTAAGAAATTTACCCCTTTAAAAAAGTTGTGAGCATTATACCTAGGTAAGTAAATATACATTATTAATATAGTTAATTTATTGCACAAGACATATTGCGAAAGCAGTTCTAGGTCTTTGCATTGTGATCCGTTCCTTCAGAGTCCCTTTTCTAATAAAATCCTATTAATATAAGCAAGTAAATACTTTTTACAAGAATTCTCCTTCAGATAACTTTCAGTGATACTCGTGAGTAATAAAGAAATATCGGTGGGAGTTATTCGTGTTTAAGTAATTATGAATTCTCAGAAGTTTTGAATGAATGTCGATTCCTCGTGTGTAAATATGATTCAAATGGCACGCCTGGAGATGTGCCAATAGCATGATTATGTAGTTTATTCATAGGTCTGTATTATGATTTATTTATGTGTATAAACTATAAAATAAATAAATAGAGATAATATGAACTAACTGTTGAATCATAAAATATACTAATTCTATTTTTAAATTTACATTGGGTAGTAAAAATGATTAGTTACGAATGGGATTTGAACTCATTGGCTAGGAATACCTACTGTTCCTTGAAACGTTATTTTTATTTATTAATAATATTTTTTTCATTTTTCTTTATTACTTATTATAACATAAATCATGATTTTGTATGTCCGTGAGCCCTGTGAGCTTATATGATCCAAAAATCGACGCTGCTTTTTTAAAATGATAGAGTGGTTCAAGCTGATGGTTTTTTTGTATAACTTACTAAGGTTTGGCTTCTAAACACCACGGGTATGAAGACGCGGGCAACAGCTACTTTATTTATATTTAAAAGTACAGAAAGTCAATTTTAAATAAATCCAATCCCAATATTGGGACTAATATAAGTCCCAATATTGAGAACGTATCTGTTCAGCTATTGTGTAACTTTTTTTTTTTACATAAAACATGTTGGCACTTGATCCCATGCCTCCTGATGGTAAGCGACAATGGAATCTTTGATGGTAAAGCGTACCAACTATGTTGGAAGCCTATTTACCCTTTTTTGAACGTATCTACATTGTAACTCTCGGGGAACACAGACATCGGTAAATTATTCCAGTCCCTGGCAGTTCGTGGCAAGAATGACGATCCAAAAAGTTTAGTACGGACAGGTGGTATGTCGACAACGTACGGATGGAGACGTTCCGATTGTCTGGTAGTGCGATACTAACCAAGTGGCTTAGTTTCCTTTAAAGTTTTCCGTCTTTTGATATAATCTTATATATAAAATTCACGTGTCACAGTGTTAGTTACCGTACTCCTCCGAAACGGCTTGACCGATTTTTATGAAATTTTACATGCGTATTCAGTAGGTCTGAGAATCGGCCAACATCTATTTTTCAAACTTTTTTTTTATTAGTATGGCAAAACAACGTTTGCCGGGACAGCTAGTATTTACTATATTATCTTCTTTATATACAATGTAATATATATTTTATAATTTCCTAATTATATACATTAAACCCACCATTATAACCGTATGGTATAATTAATACCACCTTTATTTATATATGAAAAAGTTTAACTAATCACAAAAAATATCATTATCTATCTCAAATAGCAAACTCATGAACTCTATCTACTAAAAACCGCTTCAAAATCCATTGCTTAGTTTTGAAGATATAAGCTCACATAGGGACATACATACATATAAAATTCCTTAGTTGCATTTCAATCAGCTACTGATTACAGCATTTTCTATTGAAAATGTGACAGGAGATACCAATAAACGAGAATAACATTCTATCCGTGATCGCAGATTGGTTATTGAAAATGGTCGTAAGGCATTGTGAGAAACGTGTTAAAAACACCTATACCAGAGCTTGCAACCTCAAAAGTAGACTTTATACTAACGGCTCTACCAAACGTTTTGCTCTTCTACTAAGTAGAAAGTTGAAGCCCAGCTGATGACGCGAGAGAACAAAAAGAAAATCTTTATATAAAAAGGAGAAGATTTTATAATATTCATATAGCACACTACTTCCTTGCTTTTGTGTTACAGGAGTCTTTCTCTATAAGGTTGCGCTGAGCGATATCTTTTGAGAAATAGAAAACTCGAAAGAAAGCGCTTTCGCTATATACTTGATCAGCGTGGTATAGTCGTATAGTATACCTACTAGTTGCTCTTCCATTTTGATGGAAACATAGAAACACGTGTTTGATTGTGGAGTATTTATGCACTGAAACTAGCATTGGCATTTTAAGTAAAAAATGTAGATAATTTCTAATCACCATAATTCTAAATCTACATTCTAAATCTACATAAAATTTCGTTCTTTAAAAAAAATATAATAATATACAATTAAGCTTCTCATACTGAACACAATAATATACGAAATGATATCGTACAAAATAAAATAAATATCTTGAAAAATCCAAAGAAACATTTAAGCAATATGCCTTAACTTCAACAAGTGTTTCTAACATTGACAATAAATAGCATTACAGCCAACCAAAGTATTAAAACATATACTTAACACATTGTTTATTTAGGTGTGTACGTCTTTTATAATACTACAAACAAGACAACTGTAAATCACAAAACATAACACTGAACATTACACCAACAAAGAACAAAAATTAAGAATGGTATCTTCAGGACGCATTCAAAGCAAACAAAACAAATAATTTACCTGAGGCGATGCAATAACTGTCAAGAATTCACATTTCAGCTGAGAGTCTTTTAATTCACAATAAAATTACACTTCACTAAACAGAAATGTTTAATAAAATATGTGACACGACACTTGAACGACCTGTCTTGTGTAAAATGGAGTTTATATTGAAGCAAGGTAGCCCGGGGAGTAAGCGCGCGCCGCCCGCCCTACGACCTCGCCCGGAAAAACGTTTTGTTCGTTTGTAGCAGTCGTGAAATGAGTCGTGTACTCCAACGCGCGTTCTGTCTGATAATATTAGCAATGGATTTTCGCGTACAGAAATGTGGCGCGCTCACGACGAACCTTCGATAATAAGTGCAGTAGTAGCTGGGCTGTTCACATCACGACCAGCTGCTGTATCGCGCATGCGTCGCGCACACTTCACAAACAAACAGTAGCAGCTTAAGCTTTCATAGTAACCAAGCAGTTATTGACTAAATGTTATAAAGCCCTCTACAACCTTATACACAGTCGTTAATTATTTTATTTGTAATTGTGTGGTTTATAATTTTACTGGATTAAACTTTTTTTTTGGGCTATAAGTATCACGTAGGTATATTATGCCTACGCAATGAAGGTAGCAATCTGGGTTATCTTATTGATAATATAGATTTTATTCATCAAGTGGTTTATTTGCGTACGGTTTCTGTATTTGTCTGGAATATTTATACAATACGAGCGACAAACGAAGAGAAGCCACGCCTATAGGTATTCCCTAATAAAACTATTAAAACTTATTTATTTATAATGATCCAAAATGACAATACTGTTAGTAACATTTTCTCTATGAAAGATTATCTAAAAGAAAACAGACTCAAGGTCACTGAAAGACAGCGCAAAAATAGTAATAATAATTCACTCATAAGTAGGTACCGGTAATAGTAATTAGGTAGATAATTTATACGTACTTTTTATTTTAGTCAATCCACTTAATCTTCTTGTATTCTATCTTGTTCTACGTATTTTCGTATACTCTTCATTTAATTGTTTACAAATGGACAACATTATGTGGTTATTGTTTTAGTTGTATAGTAATCGTAAAACCTAATATGTAAATTATATTTTATACAAAACATGACCTTACAGTTTACATAATATGTTAAGTACCTAGTAAAATCTCACGAATAGTTTCCGTAATGAAATTCAGAATAGAAAAAAAAATATCTTTACTTTGTATTATGTTGTAATTTATTTTAACGCAGCACGAGTGACACTGACCTGAGTCTCACCAATGAACATGGTCACTGCAAAGTCTCTGAAACGTCCGGCTAAAATTTAATACAAATACACGCGTCTAAATACGCAAAAAGTTGTTTTATTTAAACAAATGAGCCGCGCAAGTGTTGGAGAATATTATATTTTGCCGCGTATTATCATTCGTGATTGTAACCACTGAAGTACTGGAGACTTTCTTAACTTCTCCTAAACCAGTAATGTCCCAATATTAGGCATGGGCCTTCTCCACTTCGCGTCGGGAGGGTATTTGGTCTAATTATGCCAAGTGATGAGAAGTGAGCAGCTCATAAAAATTTACAGTCTTTCATTTTTCATTATGTATGTAATAATTATTTGAATTACAGATTATTTTTTTTACGTTTTTAAATTATAATGCTTTTTCAATTAAAAACTGCACTTTTATCGCGTATAAGGAAAACAGCGTTTTCAATGTTGCTATTTTTTATGGCAATTAAAGCAGTTGAAACCACACGAAACCGTTAGTTTTATAAAATTAAAAGGCATAATTATGGCTTGATTAATTCTTACACACCAAAATAGATTCCGTAAAATTTTCATTTCATGGGTCTGTGGTTTCAGTTTCTCGCTGTAAAAATTATATCAACATTTCAGACCTAATATTGTTGTTTGTACGTGTTTCGATTGAGATATTTATTTAATAAAAGTTATAATATTTACAAAGGTTTAAAAAAATGAAATAGTCGAATATTATTTACAAAGCAGAAAATGTAAAAGAAAAATATAATATTGTTATTTATGATGAACTAGCTGTAAGTTGCCCGCGACTCCGTCCGCATGGAATTTGGAAATGTTTTTTTTTTTTCGAAATAAAAGGTGCCGAATTTCATCAAAATCGCTTGAAAAGTTTAAGCGGCAAAGCGTAACATACAGACAGACAGAGTTACTTTCGCATTTATAATATTAGTAGGGATTTACTTACTACAAGGCATTTAAGCCGAGCTGGGTTATTTAGTCTTTACATACTTAATATTATAAAAAAAGTTGTTATTTTTGTATGTTCCTTTGTGAGCTTATATTATTATCTTCAAAACAATGCGACGGATTTTTATGCAGTTTATTTTAAAAGACTTCAAATTTTCCACCACAATCGTCACTCGATTGATTTTATATCGTATTTCTACGTACAACGCCATCTATCAAGATTGCTTTGCAACATCTCAAGTCCAGCTTGCGGCAATCACTTTTTCCACCATAATTTAATTTATTGTTAGAGTTTATTTGAAGTTGCAGGCAACAGCTAGTAAATTATGAAAATAGATTGACAATAAAGTCCATGCCTTTTCACAAATAATTGGTCAAGTGCGAGTCGGACTCGCGCACGAAGGGTTGCGTACCATTATCTATGCAACATAAGGCAACGTTATTAGTATCGAGCAAGAAACGGTAAAAAAATCATGTTTGTTGTATGGGAGCCCCCCTTAAATATTTATTTTATTTTATTTTTAGTATTTGTTGTTATAGCGGCAATAGAAATACATCATCTGTGAAAATTTCAACTGTCTAGCTATCACCGTTCTTGAGATACTGCGTACGGAACCCTAAAAATCATGTTTGTTGTATGGGAGCCCCCTTTAAATA
This sequence comes from Orgyia antiqua, assembly GCA_916999025.1. NCBI lineage: Eukaryota > Metazoa > Arthropoda > Insecta > Lepidoptera > Erebidae > Orgyia > Orgyia antiqua. The sequence continues at coordinate 26,933,800 of OU779868.1, forward strand.
TTTATTTTATTTTATTTTTAGTATTTGTTGTTATAGCGGCAATAGAAATACATCATCTGTGAAAATTTCAACTGTCTAGCTATCACCGTTCTTGAGATACTGGGTACGGAACCATAAAAATCATGTTTGTTGTATGGGAGCCCCCCTTAAATATTTATTTTATTTTATTTTTAGTATTTGTTGTTATAGCGGCAATAGAAATACATCATCTGTGAAAATTTCAACTCTCTAGCTATCACCGTTCTTGAGATACAGCCTGGTGACAGACGGACGGACGGACGGACGGACGGACGGACGGACGGACGGACGGACGGACAGCGAAGTCTCAGTAATAGGGTCCCGTTTTTACCCTTTGGGTACGGAACCCTAAAAAAGACTTAGTTTCACTCTATTGTATTGTATTGTTTCAATTGACATTGCTGTTACGAAAAATACATAATTATTTAGTAAAATGTGTTTACACTAATAGCATTGATAAATGATGACATACCGGTCACAATTTCTACAGTAACCTCGACGGCATTAATTATTACATGAAGTGTAATTATTAATTTAATATGTTTAGTTTATGTAAAAGTTATGTACATATATACTTACACAGAAGGTCAAAGTTATTGGTACCAATTCTATATGCACAACTAAACCTAACTAAAAAGTTAACAACTATGGCATATTTTGATTAATTAGCTATTTCGTTGTGAACATTTTTATTAATTAAAATCGTTAGTCTATTATATACCTACAGATTTTCTAATAAAAAGTTCTATTAACATTGCCGAATTATGTTATCGACAATATCAATTTTCATTTTTAGTTAAATTGAGTTGTGCACGTAGAATCGGTACCATTGTTAATAATATTTTTAGTAAGAGCGCGTCTGTTGCGTCAAAAACTTTACCTGATCTAATGAAACCAACTATGGTGTACCTATTTTGATTTCATTGCTACTACTTTGCACAGATTTATATTAATTAAAATAGTCATCATCATCATAACATCACGCCTTTTTCCCATGGCGGTAGGCAGAGACTATAGAACGTCATCTGATACAATCCAGACACACTTCCTTGGCTTCAACCACACCCGTATAGCTGGTCATACATGCCCGATGGTTGTAAGTGCTACGCACTTGACCCTTTAGAGGGATATCGACATCGGAGTATATTTTTCTCGGGTGTCCTCTCCCAGCGTTTTCTCTTACCTCGGCCTTTCGTTAATCGTCAATCATCCATCCTCTCCTCATGACTAAATTACCTAAGCATACTTTTCTCCACCTTAGTCATCCTCTTTCAGATCGCAAGGTTCTCCTATTGTTTCCTTTCTTAACATATCTTTCTCAAGTCTCACCACAACTTCTTTTCTAAGAGCGCATCTCACACGTCGCCAATGTTATCTACTACAATATTTTCGTTTATTTTTCAGCACTGTTTGCATAACAAAAGTGTTACTCAAATACACGTTGCTAATCGTAAACCGGTCTATATGAATATAGCTTAAGAAATGGGAATTATCTTAAGCCTGTTATTATTACGGCATTTACTCGTACCTAAATACTTATGCAACCTAAATACTCGTAGGTATATACTAAGTTAACTGTAATAATACCTACGCCTAACCCATACATTTCTTTTTCTTATCAACTCTGTTTCTCTTCTGCTTCTCTTTATTTTCTCTATTCTTCTCTCTCTCATGGACACGGGCCTCTGCTTTGGGAGGACTATGTCTACTTGTGCCGCGCTGAGCAGTCGTACATGTAGCACAGGGTTATATAGATGTTATCTGCACAATATCCAAAAGCTGGTTTTTACAGTACCACAGTACTCGGGAAAGAATTACAATAGTGGAACTTGTATTCAAAATGCCTCATTACACGGACAAGCCCACAGACGATCTTTTAAATAGGTAGGTAGGTATCGACTTGTACTCTTCGTAAAAATAAATAATAGAATAAATAAACTTATTAATATAAAATTTATTATTATTATATTATTATTTATTATTATCTTCGTAAAAATAATAACACTGTCGGGCGTTAACATTGTATATAGAATGTAGAATGTTATTCTTATGTTTATTAGCTTCGTTTTACTATGGTTTTGCTACGTTGGAGTAAGTGGCAGATAAACAATTTATATTTTTATTGCTATCAAATCCAAGGTTGTTTCTTTGGTCTGCTATGCCGCGCTGATTAGACGTGCTGGTATGGGGTTTAGTTCTATCTCTTGCAAAAGGCGTTATCAGCTTGGTTAATAATTGTTTAAATACATAATTGTAATTGTGTTAATACATAAGCAGAAGGTGCCTAGTTTAAATTCTTATGTCCACAATCTTTATCTAAGCATTAGGTAGTCCATCTGAGCATAATTACTTACAGACAATATTTGAATGCATACCTAATAGTTATTGCACAATCTCACACAAATATTTTGAAATTTAATTATGGCTGTTTGTATTAATTTAAATACATAATATGTAGTAGCTAACGTAAAATAAACAAAATTTAACCAATGTTTACATAAACCTGAAATTGCGAGCCCCGTTCGTAGTGTGACGGTAGTATCGTATGAAATAGATAAAATAGAACAACCAATTCAGTAAAGAAAGACCACGTTATATTGTTAGTTTCGAACCCACACCCACAATCACGCAACCGCTCACTAGTCATGTTCTGGCCATAGACATAGTCTTTGGATGTTCATGGTGTTAGATATTAGTCTGTGACTGGTTCTATCATGTTTCTGTCAGCTGTGAGTTGATACTTGATTAATTGAATCTATTAATTAATCTGTGCTTCGTATTGTAAACTATTGTTATATTTTTATTGTGTGATAAACACTACTTTTTAAAATATAAATTGTGAAATTCTATGAAACACTATTTACATTCTTAATTCTAGATAATAAGTTGCTTTAATTTTTATTTTCAGTGTACCACTTAATATACTTATTGCTATAAATGATTTTACATTTGCATTATTAACGAAAAGGTATGGAGATTTTATTCACAAAAACCTCTATTTAAATACAATACGACCTATTAATATCTATTTTTTCAGCAAGATTGTAAAGAACATGACATCTTTTCATGAAAGACAGAAGTCGTTATTTAATCAGTTGAAAGAAGCTGAAGAACAATGTGGTTTTTCCACAACAAACAAAAAAACTGAGCCTGATGATTATGGTTCAATTGATAGGCGAACGTATAGGAAACTAAAGCATGAAATGAAACAATTCAGAGGTAAAGAAAGCATATACAAAAGGTCTGATGCAAAAATTCGTGAGTGTTTGAAAGCTAAGACCATCCCAGATCACATTAAAAACCCTGATAAATGGGTTTATTATTCTTTAGCTGATGTAACTCAAGATCAAATGTCTGATGCTACAAATGCTGCTACTGCATTGGCCCTAATTCGGGAGATGGAAGAAAAAGACTCAACAGAAAATACCATGGAGTGTATTTATGATGACACAGGTGTTTTTAAAAAGCCTACATTTTGTGCATCATCTGTTATCAAAAGAACACCCGTACTAAACACAAATCAAAAAGCAGTTTTCAAAAGTAATAAAGTAGTTATGCCTGAATATGTGGTAGGTGTGACAAAGAAAGCAGAAAAGAAGAATGCTAAAAATAAGGTAGCTAAGAAGTTTGAAAAAACTGTTGAGTTAAAATTAGATCATCTTTTTGAAGATGATGAATAAAAACTTTACACAAATACTTTTTTCATTAAATAAATAGACTAGAGTCCTAAGCTAATATGTTCATGTGAATATATCAAGTCTAAATATTTACACATTTTACTCAATAACCATAATCAACTTACAAATAGCAGAGGTAAAGCTTTTGCTATGGGTATTATGCAACTGTATACAAAATACTACCTAAATAATTTTTCATTTTCAACATTATAGTATACTCTAGCCTGTAAAATCTCAAGTATGATATTGCAAGTCATAATTACTGGCTCCCAACTAGGTGGAGCAATGATTGTTTTCTGTTTATACAAATGAGGCAGGAAATTTTGGGTTTTGTACCCACAACTGAAATACTTTTCCCACTTCCCTTAACCAATGAGCTGTTGTGACATTCCCTCAGGTGAACACTAGCTTATAAGCATAGCATATTCAATGCAAATACATAGTTAAATAGTGCTCATTAACAGTGGAGTGAGAGATTTCATGTCAACCACTCTTTATTACTTACTACACTTTTTTGTTAACTAAAGGACTGATAAGGTAAAATAAAGTCTACCAAATATTGTATATATTATATTACAGTCATAAATGCCTTATTTACATTAACATTGAGATATGATAGCAGAATCAGATTTAATTTCCATATTTTCTGGTTCCGTCTTATTTTCCGCTGCAAATGCACTTAAATCTCGCATCATAGAATAGGCATCTTCCCCATCTGCATAGTATTTAGGTTCAATCTCTAGGATTTTAAAACCTAAAGAATTTGTGTAAAGATTAAGAGCAGCTCTGTTGCTTTTCCTGACATGTAGTGATACATATTTGGCCTGGAAAAAAATAACATGAATGTTAAAAGGAAGTTACTTGCAACAATTTACACTGACTTAGGATTTTTTAGAGGCTATTTATATTGAATTTATAAATAGCAGCACATTGGTAGGGCATTTATAAATATCACAGAAATAATTCAAACCCTCAACCTTGTGAACGGCAGTCGATTACATGAATGACATAATATTTTTTTGTTTTTTTCTGTCTTCTGCCCTCTTTTGTTTAATCATGCTTAATTGGTTCATTAGATACCACAAATCAGCATAACTAGCAAACAGCATTTGGGTACCCTGTATTTATATTATTTAGTTTAGCCAAGGCAACTCCTGTTTTGGAGAATGGTGGCATTGTGAATAGTAAATTTTTGTAACCTGGAAGCACTCCACCATAGCAAGTGAGGCTTGATTCATAAGTTTTTGTGCAAGTCCTAGACGACGGTGTGATCTCTTCACAGCTAATGATGTTATATGACCATGACGGTTGTCTTCACCATCTTCTTCCATTTTTGCAAGTACATAACCTGAAAACATCAATATAAAATTTTAAGGATATCTCTCCCCTCTTTCCTGCTGAGGAAAGTCCCACTAGTGGGCCACTCTAAACAGGTATGTTGGCACAGGCTTTATGTTTAAATTTTCCATCTCAGGCGATGTTATGTGTGTAATATCCAGTAAAACAGTATCTACATAATACTCAAGGATATTCTAGTACAATACTATTAAGAGTATCATGACTCAAAATCTACTAAATAAATTTTAATTCTGATCCACGTGTTTCTAATACATAATAGTTACCTATGTTTTTAAAGTTATTTCATTAGTTAATACGCGATAATAGACCAACAAATGAAAAAAATAAAAAATTAGAGAGGTTGTTTCGCCAAGATTTTCTATCAAAAAAACTTTTTTCAATCGCGTTTCTGAGTTTATGCGATCCTAGATCATATATTGAAAAAACATATACCTAAAAATTAGAGCTCTAGCCATTCAATCTAAAGAAACAATGAAAATTTCGTATATAGAAAAATGCACGAAGCTATTTTAGTATCCTCTTAAGAAAAGAATATACATCTAAATAACTTACCCACTATGTGACCCTTTTCATCTTCAGCTACATAGCTTAGTTGTGGCCAAGATAGTCCATGGTAAAAATAGTACTTCATTTGATAGTTCTCTGGTAAACACAGCAGATTACAATGCTGCATATTCATTAAATCACTAGGACGTGCACATCGGATATTCATTTTGTATGTTCTGAAAAATGTTTGGAAGCTGTTAAATTTATATTATTGAAAACATACAGTTATATATTAAACAGGTTAAAATCTTGAATTGGAAATATTTAAGTTCCTGTTCTGGTACAATTTTAGGTACTGTTAAATTCCTGTAGAATAAGTATATCCTGAAACTAAGACTGAGATAATGGTCTGGGAAATTTTTAATTACTTAGGACAGTAATTGCTTATTGCCAAGCAGGCTGATGCTTGTTTATCACCCTAGTAGCACAAAATATTCTATAAATAACTTTGATGTGAAAGGGAAATCAAATTAAGAAGACTAGCAAAAGAATTCTAACACAGCTTCAATAACTTACTTTATTTGTATTTTATAACTAGAATATAAATTCCTGGAAATCAATCCCTTCTATTTTTTCTAGATTTGCTTGGCTGTCTAACCACCGACGCTGGTGGGCTATCTTGCATACCACCAAGTAGCTCACGTACGAATCGGAATTTTGATAAACAACACTTCCATACAACGTACCAACCTGAGAACAAAGAAACAACAATAAGCACAAATTTATCAAGCAATGTATAAAATACAAAAAAGTTAAATAACATTGGCAATTTATTACTAAGTTATGTTAGTGAATGAATTACAAACACATATTGGTCTACTTACAAAATATAACAAAGACAAAAACTACAAATACGCTACATACGAAGGTTAGAACAGCTAAAATCACTTCCTTCATTTCTCACTAAACATACGTTAATAAATATGAACACGAAGTTAATGTAATCACTTTACCAGAACAACAACTTTAACTAATTATTAATTTATCAGTCATATGCGTACAAATTTAATCATAAAATTATATGATACGATCGTGATATCACAGCGCCATTTTGGGTCAATGGTAATGAGAAAAATCTAAGTATAGTGCAGCAAGTCTGCTTAGACGCACACCGAAAACCAAGTTGTGCGACGTGTTAATAAACTAACACGTAAGAGGTAATAAAAATGTATAACTTACCTAAATTCTATTTTCTACAAACAGAAAGAAAGATTTCGGCGACATTCACATAACCTCACAATTTTGACGTTTATGAATTCGTTTAAAAATAAAAATCAAAACATGCTGAAGCTTTTTAAAGCTTTTAACATTACTAAAATAGTGCGACTGGTCTTACCTGAGTATTTAATATATACTTTAATCCAGCAATTTTTTTTCAATTAAATTTATTAATTTGCCATTAAGCTACATTTATGGATTTATGGAATCGTTAAATGCCAATGACGCAGTTGGAGCCGTTACTATTAAAAATATTGACAATTGTGCTAGTTTTCCAATTACAGAGCATAATGCGACTCAGTGTTATTTTAGTTATTTGGAACATGAATTAGTTTTCAAATGCACCAGCAGAGTGCGCTAAGTTCAGTGTTGAAAAAAAAAAAACCTACTAAAATAAAATTGTATTCACATTTTAAGTGTGGATTATAAAAAAAGTCATTGTTTGTACCTTCATCCATATTTATATTAAATTTTTTTAAACACAGCTTGAATTAACTTTGATTATTTCCAGAAAACTCCGACGAAACAAAAGCCTTAAAAATTGTTTTAACAATAAATAATATTATTGTCGATAATATATAAATAAAATTTCAATCAATGCCAATTTAAAGAAAAAATACTTGTTAATTTTCTGTCGCTGCAGTTGGTATGGATTGCACGCATCACTTTTGAGAGTGCTCGATTGTGCGATGCGTTGCTGTAGTTGGAACCATGGTTGGAACACTCAACGTTGAGTATTGTGCCGCATAATGCGCTCTTGTGCTGTAATTGGAAAACGGGGTGTTTATGACATCGACCTCGTCCTAGCCTGTGCCGGGCTACTTATTATTCTGTAGTGATTTGCGATTTGATTGATGGCGATTTGTTTTTATTTACAAATCGAGATAATTTTAAATAAAATTTAATGCTATACAAAATTTTATGAAACAACAATAAAATGAGATAGCAATAAAATACAATACATACAAATCCTCACCTTAAAACCATGGAAGAAGACGGTATTGATGAAAAACCTGCAGCCTCCTCTTTCTTGTAAGTATTTTGTTTATAAGCACAGATAAATCTGTGTTTGCATGTATTTACGTTATTAAACAACTAGTAGTCACACGCAACTTCGAACGCGTTGTATATGAAATATACTTACGTATATGAAATATACTAAACTTATGGTATGTGTAATGTACGTATATATCTGTATGTATGTATCTGTTTAATTGTATTGATTTACGTGTATCTAATGTATGTGTATGTAATGTACTCTTTATAGGATTTGTCTATGTCAATAAGTCTATAACAACTATAATCTTTGATAATCTAGCTTTATTTGTTACACTTCTACCTTCCCTTTTTCTGCACCACCCTATGGTTGACTGGTAGAAAATGCCTTAGGCATTAAGTCCGCCTTTGCATAGTTTAAGCATAAAGTGTAAATAAATAAATGTAAATAAATACTTGGTGTATTACACCTTAACAAATTATACATACATAAAGTCTATCCTCTTGAACCACTTTATACATTAGAAAACCGCATCAAAATTGGTTGCATAGTTTGGAAGATATACTCTCACCTAGAAACACGCATACAAAAATAACAACTTTACATTTTATTTATCTACCTGTAACTTATATTGTATGTACAGAACCATCACCTCAAACACAGATACTATTACATCCCTATAAGAATCATCAATATTGTACTAAAATTCTAGAAGCATAAACAACATTTTTTTTTCCATATCAGCAGGCACAGGAGTCCTACATTCAGTAAAGAAGAAGTTAAGGCATTATTGAGTATTGTTGAGAAGTACAAGACTATAGTTTTCAACAAATCAACCAGTGCTGCAGCTAGTTATGCAAAAGAAAACACTTGGGTAAAAATAGCGAAAATATTTAACAATCAAGGTTTTGCACATGTTAGAAGTGCTGATTGTTTGAAAATAAAATGGGATAATTTAAAAAAAGATGCAAGAAAATTGACTAAAAACTTAATGGATATAAAGTATAGTGAGAATGATGAAATTACTAATCAAATGATAGCTATGATGTGTGAGGCTGAAAACAATACAAGTACAGTTGAAGAACCGACAGAATCTGATGGAGAAATTAATGGTATGATAAATTAATACAACTATTTTTAATACTGAATACTCCTGTCTGTCATAAAATCATAAATACATGTATTTTTCTTAACATTGGTAGATTTTTATTAACATTGATTGATTTATAGCAATTTTTCTTCTCTCTCTCTTAATATATCAAATTCTCTTTCTCCCTTTCTAGCCCATTAATCACCCAATGTTGTTTACGGACTCCTGCATTTTGGGAGTGTTTATAGTCTACAGTGCAGTGCTGGCATAATTTTCCTTTTTTCCATCCTCACAAAGGATTTGGTGGTGACATTCATAATCTGTCACCACATGGAACAATGACAGTAATTATTATTGACAAATTAAGATTGAAATATTTTTAATATTTAATTCTTAATTGAATATTATTAATATTAATAACAAGAATAACAAGAAACAAATATTAATAATATTCAATCAAGAATTGAATATTATTAATATTAAATTCTTGTCAACAATTACTGCCAGCATTATGTAATTATTAATTACTTTTTTTATCTCTCTCCCGAAGAGATATGCCTAGTACTCAATCATATTTTCTAATTATATTTTATTGTCATACAAATGTTTGTCCTGCGTCTGGGTGTTTCTATGTATTATAAGTATGTATTTACAAAAAAAAAAGTAGTATATGTATTCTATCCGTATTCCGGTACCCATAACACAAGCATATAAGCTTAGCTTGGGACCAGAGGACGTTGTGTGAAATGTCCATGAATATTTATTTATTTATTTATTATATTTTGTCTTTTTCAGTAGAAGCAGGAAACAAAGAATCATTTAATGATTTAAACTGGCATAGTAATGAAGTCAAAGAATTTGAAGATTCATTAGGTAAATTATTTTATACTATCATCATCATCATTATAATCATAACAATCTCAGAACCTAAGTGTCTGTTTCAAAAGTAAATCCTATGGAGACAAACATACAAAAACTCTATATGAAATGGGTCTGACAAAACAAGGTTCAAACATTGTATGTTAAAAATATGATTGCTCCAACTCTACTATCATTCACACAATGTCCTCTGGTCCTAAGTATGCTATGTTTCTGTATTTGTGCTATACCAGAATATGTATAATATACTGCGTATATACCATTTTTTTAATACATACTTATAGAACATAGATCTATAACACCCAGATGCAGGACAGACATTTGTGTGATAGATAATTTTATAGTTATTTTACTTATTTCGTTACTTCTTCTTCCTGCCCTCATCCCAAGCTGTTTGTGGTCCACGCTGCACGTTTTTTCCTTCCAGCCTCTCCTATCGACTGTCATACTCTCATCAACTCCTTACATGTCCTTCATCCCTCTTCATCACATGCTCATACTAGGAGAGACGGTTCCCTTTCATTTTTTCTACTACTGGCGAGTATTACTTACTTTGTTATTAATTGCAATTTTTGCAGATGGCGATGAAGGCGATGATGAAAGGTAATTATTTAATAAATAATAATGAATAAAAATATTCATGGACATTTTACACAACATTCTCTGGTCCCAAGCTAAGCTTATTATGCTTGTGTTATGGATGCCAGACTACGGATATGCTATGTATACATACTTTTCTATTGTAAATACATACATATAATACATAGAAACATCCCGACTCAGTACAAACATTTGTATGACAAATATAAACATCACAAATTATTGTCCAGAGCGAGAATCGAACCCGAGACCTCGTGAACGCCAGTCCGTTACATGAACCACTAGACCACGAAGCCCGTCAAACGCTATACCTATCTCATATAGGTCCATATAAATTATAAATACTATGTACTTATAGTCTTATTCATAATGACATAAGAGAAGTTTAAACTGAGATTTATTCGGAGAGATAATAAACGTTTTAGCGTAAAAAGACTTATGAATAGCAAGTTTTGACAATTTTCGCGAACCGATTTTAGCGAATTTTTAAACCTCCGATAAGTCATTATGAATAAGACCATTAATGTTAGATGTAATAAAGATTTTATTCTTTTTAGACTAATAAACCGTTCACTAAACTTCACTCCCAATGAATGCAACCTACTTCTTCAATGTGTAAAAAGAGAAAAAAATGTTATATTATCAAAAGCAAATTCATCTAATGCTAATAAAATAAAAAGTAGAGCCTGGTCACGGGTATGTATTAATTATTACTTTAGAGCTATTCATAGTTATTAAATGTTATTATTTTATGATGTACGATTTAGCCAGGCTAAAGTTATTTGTCCTCAATTTTATACGTCAACCCACCATCTGGTATCTTCTTCTTCTCCAGCCCATTTACGTCCCACTGTTGGGCACGGGCCTCCTCCACTTTGGGAGGGATTATAGTCTACTGTGCCGTGCTGACCAGACGTATTGGCACAGGGTTTATTTTCGAGTTTTCCGTCTCTCACAAAAGATGTGATCTGTGTGCAATATCCCTTAGCTGACTTGTACAGCACCCTTAGGAAGAGATGGGGTGGTGACACTTGTATTCTTAATCCGACACCACACGGTATGCCATCTGGTATAGGTATACCAGATCACATCAGATCAGAGATCAGAGAACAGATCAGAGAATCACAGGTGTGATTAAATATAAATTGAACGAACGACCACAAAATATTGAATATCAAATTAGCTATCGTGTTTTCACAATGCAAAAACAATGCAATAGAAACGTGTTATGTTTACCACAGTAGCTTAGTTGGTAGTGACATAAAGTAATTTCAAGGACTTAGGCTTAAATCTTTATTGTGTTTATAGCTTTTGTTTAAATTAAAGCAAGAAAAATATTAATCGCTAATTAAATAAAATGTCGTAACATTGGTGCTAATTCTACGTGCACAACTAAACTTTACTTAACTAAAAAAGATGTGTGTAACTGGGGGACTGCCGCAGTAAAGCTATTGCATAGTATTTTTTTATCAACTTATGTATTTATAACTATTTATTTATTTTGTTTATGCAAGAATCTACATACCGTAAACTAAAATAAGATTATATCTAATCCTTATTTACTGATGCTTACATCTGTCCATTGTTTATGGTAATTATGATAAAATAGCGAGTGTCAATCAAATGTCAATCTGTTTTAAATTAAATGTCAAATGGAATACTTTTTTCCCCTAGTTTTTCAGATTAGACAGGCTCTTTATGAATGCCATGTCTCCAACATCCTTGTCGTTTTAGCGTGGATACCTGGTCACTCAGGAATATCCGGTAATGAATCGGTTGACTCTTGTGCTAAATCTGCATCCCAAATTGGCTCGTTAGAACATTTCAAAATTTTTTCTCATGATTTGTGCCTACTTCCTAAATCTACGCTCCAGAAATCCTGGAATCGGTATTGGATGTCAATTAAACAAACAAAAGCCAAGTACTATGGTGATGTCCAATCCGAGATACCTGCAAAGCCATGGTTTTTTAAATTTCGTAAGGCTAGTTTTTTTTTTTTTTTTTTTTTTTTTCTTTTTCTATTCTGCTTCTTGGCCATCTGTTTGTGCAACAATAATCCAATGTGCAGTCTGAATAAATCTGTAGTTAGTTTATCATTGCATTTTGAGAGGCTTGTCCAGTGGCTTGCCTCCATACTTATTGTTTGACTGCAAATCTAGTTGCTAGTCCGGAAATACTGTGTCGTTTCAAGCGAGAAAATATGAGGCTCCCAGACCCTTCTAGCTGGGTGGCCAGTTCATTTCTGTGTCTATGCAGCCTACATTGGTAGCCTTTACAATACGGTTCAATTTCTTGTCTGACTGTCTTTAGTTTGATGTCCATGTACATAAATTTATTGCTGACATGGTATGGTATATCAAACATGCTTCTAATAGTTTTACTCTGGAACCTCTCAAGAATCTCTATGTTACTGTTTCTGGCTGAGCCCCACAGCTGAATCCCATAGGTCCATATAGGCTTAATAATGGCCTTGTAAACAGCCATTTTGCTCTCAAAGGTGAGTTGAGACTTCCGTCCTATAAGCCACTGTAGATTGCGTACTTTAGCATCAAGCTGTTTGCGTTTATTCCAAACGTGATTTTGCCAGGTGAGTCTTCTATCTAAGTGCATTCCGAGATACTTTGCTCCTTCTGCTTGAGGGACTGGTGTATTGTATAGAAGGACCGGAGGGCATGTTTCTCGTCTTAGTGTGTAAGTTACATGAACAGACTTGTCGTTATTAACTTTGATTCGCCATCTATTAAGCCATTGTTCTACCAAGGTGAGGTGTTTCTGCAAGTTACCAGACGCTGTTTTAGGGCATTCGTGGACTGACAGTAGTGCGGTGTCATCTGCATATGTGGCTATAGAAGTGAATCGGTCAAGAGTTGGAATATCTGCAGTGAAGATCAGGTACAGTATAGGGCCTAAGATGCTACCTTGGGGCACACCTGACTTAATCTTGTGCATTTCTGATACAACGTCATTGTATTTAATTTCAAAGCACCTGCTTTCCAAGTATGATTTCATAATTTGGAAGAAGCTATTTGGGAGTTTCTGCTTAATCTTATACAGTAGGCCATCGTGCCATACCTTGTCGAATGCTTGGCTGACATCTAGGAATACTGCGGAGCAGTATTGCTTATTTTCTAATGTTCTGTTTATTGCATCGACTATTCGATGTACTTGCTCAATTGTGCCGTGGCCCTCCCTAAATCCGAACTGGTGCAGTGGTAATATTTCATCAAGATGATTCCGCATTCTAGACAGCACAATTTTTTCCAAAATTTTCCCAACTATTGACAGCAGACTAATCGGTCTATATGAGGTCAATTCCTGGGCAGGCTTTCCTGGTTTCAAAACCATGACAACCTGGGCAATTTTCCATTGACTTGGAAAGCATAAGAGTCTTAAACAAGCGTTGAAGATCAAAAGCAAGTACAGTAGTCCTTTTTGTGGTAGTCTCTTTAAGAGCGTTGCATCTATTCGATCGTATCCGGGTGCTTTTTTATTTTCGAGGTTCTGGATCTCTCTGTTAAGTTCCTTTAGTGTAACTCTTTTTAGTGGGTTACACATATTGTAATTAGTTAATGAGAGGTATTCGTGGATTTCATTATCTTGAGCAGTATTTGTGCTTGGTAATGGTTGAAATACCTTTTCTAGATGAGATGCAAATGCTTTTGCCTTGTCTTCATCAGATCGGGCCCATGTTCCACTTCCTGTTCTTATTGGGGTTTTCTGCATTTTAGGGCGTTTGAGTTTTGAAGTTGCTTTCCATAACGAATAGTTAGTGTCAATTTTCGGGGTAAGGCTGCGCAGATATTCCTGCAAGCTGTCGTTGTTTAGTTTACTAATCATTGTCTTCAGTTCCTTAGATGCTTTGTTGAAGGCTGCTTTGTCTTTAGGGTATTTAGACTTGTGCCACTCCTTTCTCAAACGCCGGCGTTCGGCAATCATTTTCTTTATAGATGTTGGGTAGATATGTTCTCTTGGCATTCTCGTTGTATGTTGGGGGGTCGACTCGTAAGATGCATTGTGTATAATTCTATTAAATGTTTCAATCGCTTCCTCTATTTCTTCTGTAGTTTTTAGAGGTATATCTAAGTCAGTTAATTTCGAAATAGTATCTTGATATTTATCCCAATTCGTTTTTCTGCTATATAGCTTGGGCGGAACTTCTAGAAGAACTACTTTGCAATAAACATTTATCACAACTGGAGTATGGTCAGAAGAGAGGTCAATCACCTGTTCAGTTGTCATATTGTTGGTGGGGAGATTTCTGGTAACAAAAAAGTCCATTAGGTCTGGTTGTCTTGCTTTGTCTGTGGGCCAGTAAGTGGGCTCGCCAGTCGACATATAGTCAAGATTCAGGTCTCCCAAGACACGAAATAGTTGTCTACCTTTAGGGTTTATAAGCCTAGACCCCCATAGTGTGTGTTTAGCATTCCAGTCGCCACCGCAAATAAAACGGTTACCAAGGGTGTTAAAGTAAGCCTTGTAGTCGTCTGTGGTTATTGTGTGCTTCGGAGGACTGTAGATTGCAGATATAGAGATTTGTGATGTATTGTCGTTGATTTTAATTATTGGAGCCTGTATTTTCTCAGTGCAGAATGGTTCCAGTGGGTAGTGTTTTATATTTGATTTAATTATTATAGCAGCACCTGCGTGGGCTTTGTCAGAAGGGTGATTAGTCACATAGATGTCATAGTTATTAATTTTAACATGGCTTTTAGATGTCATTCTTGTTTCAGATATTAGTGCAATGTCAATTTTTTCGATTATGAGGAATGCTTCGAGTTCTTGTTTACGTTCAGTTAACCCATTAGCATTCCATGTCATGATTCTCATGTTCAGTATCATTTTTTCATAATGCTGCTGATTAATGTGAACACTCGGTCCATCATCTTGTCCATCATTTTGTCCATCATGTCTGACATCGTCTTCTGAAATTTATTTAGTATTTTCTGCATTATCTCTTCCAGGTCAGTCATGCCTGGTGAGCTGTTGGCTGTGGTTGCGTTTTTATAGAGATTATTGTCTTTAACTATGTCAGCATAGGATTTTCCTAGTTTAACAGTCGCGATTTCACGTTTGTCACGCTTACTGATAAGAACTGATCCCTGTTTTACTTTCGGTACATCGTCATGTTCGAGGATAATGTCGTCAGTATCTGGTGTCTGATACCCTGATTTCCATTTTTGTTGTTTAGTTCTTATGTTTATCTTATTTGGATTTAGTATTTCTTTATATGTAACAGTGTTTTCAGGTCTTCTGAAATTATTGTTTATCTTTAGTATCTGCTCTCTATATTGTTTGTATTTTGTGCAACCCCTATAGCTAGCTGGGTGTTTCTCCTGGCAGTTTGCACAGATGGCGTCTGTATTTGGCGGCTTAATACAAGTTGTTGTAGAGTGTTCGCCTCCACATTTTACGCAGCGGAATGGTCTAAAGCACTGATTTTTAGAGTGACCGAATCTTTGGCATCTTTTGCATTGCACTATTTCTTTCTTCTTGTATGGAGCTTCAAAAGTGACTCTCATATTATTTAATTGTTTTATTTTAAAAATATCTTTGTTAAGGTGACTCGGTTCTAGATCTACATAGAATAGCGGCAATGGTTCCTTGGTTACTCGATGTCGAGCGTTAACTATTTGACGCACTTGGTGGCCTAGTTTCTCTATTTCTGCTGATATGTATTTTATGTCTTCTGAAGGGTGTATACCTCGTAAAACTACCCTATAAGCCCTCTCACTCTTCAGCTGGTAGGTAAAGTGGCTGACATTTTCTGCTATAAAATGTAGTCTAATAGCTTTATAAACTTCAACATTGGATGGCATTACCTTAACCACATGTCCAGACCTGAGAGTTGACATGGTGCAATCCTCAATGTTGATGATTCTTTTTAATATTTCTCTCAGTTTGGAAATATTATTTACTCCCGTCACAAAGATTGGTTCCGGTTTCGGGGGTTTATTAGTCAGTTGTTCGTTGGTGTTATCAACAGCCTCGGCCAGTAAGTCAAATTGGTTTTGTGTTGGTACAGTATAGACCATGTTCTCCTTTTGTGCTTTCTTGTTTGGATTCTCTCGGGTTTTAGGACTGGTTTCCGCTATTTTTCGTTTATAAGCTGGTACTCTATCTTGTTGCCATTCATTCGCCATTTTACTTATCGTATTTTCTTCCACTGTTTGAGAATCGTCTGTTTGAATAGATCCTTGTGAGATGGAGCGGGTCTTGTTAAACATGCTTCGGTGAAAAGTCTGTTGAACTAGTGTTTTCGTAGCTTTTTGGGTGGAGTCCCGTTGTAAGGCTAGTAAACGCGTAACTTCTGTAATCTGCCGTCTCCGATTGGGTCACTCTTGTACTCCTTCCCATCTGGCTAAACTTAGGATAAAGGATAACTCACTCTGCGAATGTGGCTTAGATGAAGGTTCAGCTGATCATATTTTTTTCAATTGCTCACTTGTACAACAATCACTTTATAATTTAATCCCTAACAATATCCCGCGTCCTGTCTCCTTTAAATTTCTCTTATCTTTTATTTTTTCATTTGAAATAAATTCCATACTTTGCAACTATATTAAAAAACATAAAATTAAATTGTAATAATTAGTCACATTATTTAAAATGAGTATTATGTTACATTCATATTTATGTATTTAATTCCTATAATACTTGTATATATTTAACATTACTTATTTGTTATTGTATGTTTTTATTTTTATCTATTAATTTTTCTAAGAATAATCAGTTGTAAGTTTATTATTTAACTTTTTCACTTGTTTCGGCCAAATATTGTTTTCTCTCCATAGATCATGATACTAGCATGTTCTTGTCTGAAGTTGATACAAAACACTGGCGGAAAGTGACTAGTCCTAAGATAGTCACATAAGGGCCATTAAAAGAAGAATTGAATTGAAATGTCAAATGTCAATCTGTTGGTATACAATTTTAGTTTTGACATTATTTTACACTATTAAAATCTAAAATACGCTGTTATCTGTACATTTAGGATATTATGTTGCCGATTCAAAATCCTTATTTTAATACGTTGTTTAATTTGAGGAAGGCGTTTACCCTTGGTATCAACAGTATGAAATAAATTGCGGGGCGAAGAGGGGATTACGCATGCGCAGTAGCGCCGATGTGTAAGGTTTTTTACGCTATTTTCGTTACGTACGGAATTTAAATTTCGAATTTTCTGGATTCTGTCTCCACGCTCAAGGCCCGCGATAGAAGCTATGCAATAGCTTAAAATGGAAACAACTATTGTTGTATGTTGATTATTTGGCTATTTTGTTGTCCACATTAATATTAATTTATTTATTTATTAAGGATAACAACAGTCTTTATAAATGTACCTACTAGCTGTCCCGACAAACGTTGTTTTGCCATAAGTACTGAATTTTAAAAAAGTTTGAAAAATAGATGTTGGCCGATTCTCAGACCTACTGAATATGCATGTAAAATTTCATAAAAAATGGTCAAGCCGTTTCGGAGGAGTACGGTAACTAACACTGTGACACGTGAATTTTATATATAAGACTAGCTGAGCCGGCAAACGTGAATTTTATATATAAGATGACATATTATTTAGAATTATCAAAACAGCAATTATCTACGAAGGGTTTTTATATTTAAAGTTTAGGTGGCGTATAAACTTTTTTTGTATGCTTTCTAACCTTTAAAATCTTTAATCTATAATAAACAGGTTTTTTAACGATAAAGTTCAGTCAACATTGCCGAATTGTGTTATCGACACTATCAATTTTCATTTTTTAGTTAAGTTTAGTTTAGTTGTGCGCGTAGAATTGCTACCATTATCTAATCTGAAAAGTATTGTTATGTTTTTTCTACAGATAACAAATTCATACAATAAACTGAGTCCACAGAAACGTTCAACAAAAGTTCTACGTACAAAGTTTACTAATATGAAGAGATTAGCGAAAAATATTAGTATTAAAGATTATCTCAAAGATTTTAGTAAAAAACATCATAAATTAGAACCTACAAGTAATTCAAATAAGGTAAGGAAATGACAATATATATATACAAATAGAGAAAAAATTATTTTTTTGTTCCTATAGATAAATATCATGGACATTTCGTACAACGTCCTCTGGTCCCAAGCTAAGCTTATATGCTTGTGTTATGGGTACCAGAATACGCATATTCCACTAAACTATTAATATTTTGTTAATATAATATCTATACTAATAATATAAAGCTGAACAGTTTCGTTTGTTTGTTTAAACGCGCTAATCTCCGGAACCACTGTTCCGATTTGAAAAATTCTTTCAGTGTTAGATAGTGCATTTATCGAGGAAGGCTATATAACATCACGCTGCGGCTGATAGGAGCGAAGTATTACTGAAAAATTAAGCAAAAGCGGGGAAATTTTTCTTAATTAGTGTGTAACAGTTAGTATTAATAATAATTTTATTCTTTTCAGCAAATAAAATCTGAACCGATATTTGAGTCTACAATAAATCAAGAAGTGGATGAGATCAATGACGTAGATGATATACATGAGTTTGATTCTGAACCAAATGAACATGTTAATTCAACTATAGACCCATTGTGTAGTGTTCTTAATAGTGATATTGGCATAGGTAAGTCAAAACTCCCATATTCCACACGATTAAACTCTCACGGAAAACTCGAAACTAAACCTTGTGCCCAACTCGCTTGGTCAGTGTGGTACTGTAGACCATAATCCCTCCCAAAGTGGTGGAGGCCCATAGCCAGCAGTGGGACGTTATTGGGCTGGAGAGAGAGACGGAGAGAAACTCACTAGAGATTGTGGTTATTTCTCATTGTTTTTGTTTATTAGTGTTGTTATTATGAACTTGTCGCTATTTGTTATTGTTTTTAATCTTATTTGTCTCGCTAACTACTCGAAAATTTGTAAACTATAAAGTGATAGATAAATAGAATAGAATATACTTTATTGTACACCAAAACATATTACATGTCAGTTATCTAACGAAAATAAAATAAAACATGTACAATTGGTGGTCTTATCGCATATTGCGATCTCTTCCAGACAACCTTTTGATGGACTCAGTTGATCTGGAACTGGGGTAAAGTGGTGTACCTACTACTTAAAAACAATAGTGAAAAAAGTTAAACTTTAGTTAAATCTACCTAAAATTAAATATACATACACATATAAAATATACATAATATATTATACGGAGTGGATACGACATTAAGGGCCTACATCAATATTATCATCGACATGTACATATTAACACAGCTAGTAGGTATAGAAAATGAAGAAATAGGGATATTTTTTTTGTTTACTCAAAATCTACTAAATATATTTTAATTCTGATTTACGTGTTTCTATCTATAATAGTTACTTATGTTTTTAAAGTTATTTCATTAGTCAATACGCGATAATAGACCGACAAATGAAAAAAATAAAAAATGAGAGAGGTTGTTTCGCTAAGATTTTCTATCGAGAAAACTTTTTTCAATCGCGTTTCTGAGTTTATGCGATCCTAGATTATATATTGAAAAAACATATACTTAAAAATTAGAGCTCTAGCCATTCAATCTAAAGAAATAATGAAAACTTCGTACGTAGAAAAATGCACGTAGCTATTTTGGTATCCTCTTAAATTAGACTATGTATACTGTAGTATAGTATTAATTCGATACAGTATAAAAATAAATAGCACCTAAAATGAGATTTCTTTTTTGCAAACAAACTAAATAGCTTTTAACTCCAACCACCCTGTGTAAATAATCTAAGGTACAATAGCAACGTTTTTATCTCTTTCAAGCGTATCTTTTTTGTTATTTTGGTCACTTTCGTAATAAAAGTGCAAGTGATTTGAATAGTGAAGAATGGCAGCTTGCATCGTAAAATGTACCATAATTTATCGTTGTAAGAATGTAAGGTAGATGAACTTTGCCTATAAACTTATCAGCTGTAACGCGAAAGATACATCGTGTTCTTATAGTACTAAAACTTTTAGCCTAATTTGCGTCTAAACTAATGCTTGTATTTATTTGATTTTTGGTACAGAGCTTAAAAATGTTACCTAGTATATCCAGTTTAAAAAAAAGCCCATATGTCGTATCCACCTTGTATATACATATGGAGGTGGGATTATTGAATAGCTTGCAAATAATGTTCCTTGAGAAGTTTATTAAATATTTTTATAATAAATAAATTATATTATAAAAATATCTTGTGTTGCTGACCCTACCGAAATTGTTTCAATTGACAACTATGACGTCACAACATGGCGCGGGATCAATCCTATTCTCATTTGAACCGCATAGTACCTACTAATATTATAAAACTGAAGAGTCTGTTTATAAAAACGCGCCAATCTCAGGAATCACAGGTCCGATTTAAAAATACTCCTTAATTCTGGCTAAATAAATATACCAAGAAAGAGAAGGTAGAAAAAATACGAGACGAGAAAGAGATGGATAATTTATACTTATGACGTCACCGAGAGATATATCTGTATCTCTTTCTCGCCTCGCCTTTTTCTATATACATCTGTCTTCTATATTCTCTGTCTCGCTATATTAATATGCCGTTTGTGCCTTAATATACTGTGGAATTTTTCAGGTTCATTAAATCAATTTGAAAATAAAGAAATAGTAAAATTAAAAACAGATCTATTGAATTATGAAATGGAGACCGCTAAGGTAAATTATCATAACTACATTTATATTTTCTATATTCACAGTGTTGTTTTTGCAACATGTTGGCACTTGATCCCATGTCACCTGATGGTAAGTGACAATGGAATCTTTGATGGTAAAGCGTACCAACTATGTAACAGGAAGCCTAAGTGACGTCCTCTAAACCAGGGGTTACCAAACTTATTTTGATTACTGTCCAGAATACAGATATACTACCTAAACTATAATTTTTTGTAAATACATACTCAATATACATAGTAAACAACCAGACGAATAAATAAATATAAAAAAATATTCATGGACATTTCACACAACGTCCTCTGGTCCCAAACTATGCTTATATGCTTATGTTGTGGGTATCAGAATACGGATAGAATACACATACTACATTTCTTTTGTAAATACATACTTATAATACATAGAAACACCCAGACGCAGTACAAACATTTGTATTTATAAATATCACACGAATAATTGTCCCGTGCGGGAATCGAAACCGCGACCTCGTAAACGGCAGTCTGTTACATGAACCACTCGACCACGAGGCTCGTCTAATAATAAAATATGTTAAAGTAAAGATGATCTCTCTCTCTGTCTCTCTCTCTCTCTCTCTCTCTCTCTCCAGCCCATTAACGGACCACTGTTGGGACGGGCCTCCACCACTGTGGGAGGGATTATTATTATTATATTATTGTTTATATTATTGTGCCGCGCTGAACAGACGTGTTGGCACAGGGTTTATTTTCGAGTTTTCCGTCTATCACAGAGGATGTTATCTGTGTGCAATATCCCTTAGTTGACTTTTGCAGCACCCTTGTGAGGAGATGGGGTGGTGACGTTTGTATTCTTAACCCGTCACCACACGGTGAGAAAAGATTATAAAATTATAATATTTTCTATAGTTACAAAGAAAGAGAATAGAAGATCTAATACAAGCTGATGCAGTGGAACGTGAAGCAAAGGCTTTGGAAACTTCTCTAAGACTTAGAGCGGCAAGACTTGAAGTGATTGCGGCTGAGATGAAATTACCACCGACACATCCTGGATTGTCATATACTGTGCAAGAATCAAGAGCACAAAATTATATACATCAGTATCATAATACTTAAAGAAGTCTTACACTGGTATAGGTAAGTTTTTAAGACTAATAACTCTGTGGCTCCCTAACTAACTAAAACTAAAATAGAATCGAAATCTTGTGAAATCAAAATCGAAAAGAAATAGGAGTATTTTTTTACAGAATTAGTGGGAAGTTTAATCCTTGATACAGTTTTTGGCATTTCGTGGGATTTTGTTTGTTAATGGACTGGGAATACAAATTATTCAATATTTTGGCCATTTTTATGTTTATTAATTAATATAGAGTTACTTTTAAACTCAATTTTTTGGGATGAAAGTTCAGTTGACTTCCCGAAATTATTATCTGATTGATAATTTTAATGATTCTTTTATTATTTGAAATCTGGTGCTTCCCGTGAAGTCTATTTATTGGCACTAGGTTAGGATCTGATAGTTACCTTCTAAGAAATCGAGGAAATTGACACTATCAATATTTCTTTTTCAGGTTAGGTTAGTTGTGCAAGCAGAATTGGCACCAATATTAGTGGAATATAAATAAAGTATAAATATTTATTACATAACTATGTTTTTAAATTGAAATAATGTATACAGACAATAAGAATTGAATAAGTAAGTAAAGGCTGTTAAAAGAGTTTAAATTGTTTTAATTTATATATTTACATATTTTGAGATAGTCCTAGAAATATAATTTAAATATTGTAAATGCATGGAACTGTAAAAACTAGCTAAAGGGCATTATTATATGCAGTAAAAATGGTCTATAAGCGACGGAATGCTTGATATTAAATCCTGCGACAACGTAACTGGTCAGCCTGTCGTAATAGACCAAAAACCCTCACAAAATAGAGCTGACCCGTCCCAACAGTGGAACTTTTTTGTGGAGTAGTGACTTATCAGTATATGTTAAGCCTAGTATCACTACGGCCAGATTCATCTATTGTGATCGCCACTTTCTACAGTTCCTGGTCCAAAACCTGTTGCCATAAAGAACTCCAGGATTTTTTTGGCTTCGAGAAGTTTTATCTCTTCCGGGTGCATGGTAACAGTGGGACTTATTGACGACCTATTAAGACGAGCCCCTTTATGATTGGGAACAAGGATTTGACCAATGAAAATACAATAAATAGATACGAAAATGTTGTATATTTTACTCAATTGCGTTTTACAAGATGATTAAATTATAATTCAATATTAAAATTATTAATATGCATTTGTACAATTTCATCTATACCTAACTAAACTACAACATCTAAAATATATTACACATCACTAATATACAGCATGCTTTTTACATTGATATCATACCCTAGGGCTATTCATTTAGTCTAATTCACATTTATATTATTATAAAACTTAGGTACGGTCCTTCCAGTAACTGTTGCAGTAGTTAATTTGTATAATTAAAAGCCACAATGTAATAAACACGATTCACATTTGCCATAATTCACATTTGCCATAAAAATAATTGAAAATAATTTTAATAGTACCCTACGTTCTGATAGAACAACATTTTTGAGCCATATTAAGGAACATTCAAACAATGATAGTTAATAGTTTCTAGTATATATTGTCTATGTTAAATGCATTCAGATTAGTTGGAACTGATATAGTAAGATAGCGGACATAATTCTTATTTGTGATCCTGTATCAACTGTAATTTTAAAGGGCTGTAAACATTCATGAACATATTTTTTTCTGAAATGATACAATGATTTGCAATCCTATAAAGATAAAATGCTATCAATTAGACAGGAAGCGCTGGGACCTCATCACAACAAGTTTTCATAGTAGCTCACAAGCATTTGTAAAAAATGTATTTAAATCTGACACCTTGAGGAATCGGCAATTTTCATTTCACACGAAATAAATATTTAACTATTTTGTAAAATTGTTCAACTAATTCGTTCTAATATTAGTTACGACACTGATGCAAAATTGTATAAAACTGGACGGACAACTCAACTCACTACAGCAAAATGAGCATCCAGCAACTTGAACTCTTCTAGTTCACATCGAATAAAAAGACCTTTTAGCAGCCTTTGATTTATCGTAAATGTATAAATACTAACATTTAAATAGAAACTTGTTTTATTCGTCATCAAATCGCAGTCAACACCGACCTAGGCTGTTGTGTAAGTTACTTACGTACTTACTTTCGCGACAGCTTCTTTGGTTATGCTACACTCAAAGGGGGTGCCACAAGGGCGTCTGTTGGGCCCAGGTTTCCCTTAATCCGAGGGACTCGGAGCGAAACAGGCGCCAGGGCCTAGCTCATCTAAATACTCGCTTTATATCAGCGAGCCGAAGCAGATATAAATCCTGATTATCTATTCTAAGACTTTTTATATCTGGAGGGTGGCAAGTGAGGGAGTAGCGGAATTATGTGGCGTAAGTGGAGTTAACGGTGTTGTGGGGGCAGAGGGTGGTACCGCTGTGGCTGGAGTTAACGGCGTGTCGGGCGGAGCGGGTGGATCCGCAGCACGAACTAATACTCGTCGTAGTTCTTGGGCTCGTGAGGCGAGGGCTCGCGCCGCTTCAGCCATGTCTGATACAGCGTTTGCACAAGGGAACTGTTGAGCTGCCGCCTTTGTCTTTGCTACAGTTGTGGCAAGTGCGTCCGACAGTGCATCTGAGCATCTCAGCGCTTGCGTCTTCAACCCTGCATGTTGGGCGCTCCTGTTGAAATAAATAGTAAAGTAA
Organism: Orgyia antiqua; assembly: GCA_916999025.1. Taxonomy (NCBI): domain Eukaryota; kingdom Metazoa; phylum Arthropoda; class Insecta; order Lepidoptera; family Erebidae; genus Orgyia; species Orgyia antiqua. Next base: position 26,958,614 of record OU779868.1, read on the forward strand.
AAATTATGAAAAACACCTTTATTTCATAGTATTCTATTAGGGCTTAGATCGTCTGACATATTAGTTTGTAACTACTTTTAAATGCCTTTTATTTCTATTTTACATCAAGGGAAAATAGACGTTTTTGCAGCCCACATTTACAGCATTTTAAATCCTTCACAGGGATTAAGATCTTCGATATTTACCTATGTACTATGTCGCCAACATGCACAATCCTATGTGCGCTGAGTACCACAAATTTTCCGTGAGCAAGAAATACGTCTGGCGGTTGCCCCATTTCTATGGTTCTTAGGAATGCTTCCACTGCTGTGGCGAGGTGTGCGCCGTATGTGGCCGCTTGTGCTGCATAAAACGCCGCTAGCTGTCTATCGTCTGCTGGCAGCCGAGTTGCGGCCGCAACAGCACTTACCTAAACAAAAAAAAAGAAGTTTTAGAAGAATATCTACCAAATTTTGGCATAAAATATATATTTAGAGTAGTTTGTGACAGAAAGTAATGAAATAAACTAAGGTGTCATATTCTCACCTCGCCAGCATGATCAGCATCCCTTACTAGTGCATCAAAGGAAGCTCTTAGTTTGTCTGGCAGTGCGGCACGTATTTCTGCGTTACGACGCCCCACCGCCGTCCGTGATTCTAGTCTCACGTAGTCATACTCTTCAGTCCATTCATGTTCTGGCACAGGGACTACCGGTGACCGCCTGAAAATAATTTTATTATTAGCTCAAGGTAGTTAGATATCGCAACAACTATAAAGGTATGCTACAGCCTGGTGAATGTATTTACTAGTATTTAATTGTTAGGTACTTACCTAAACAAAAGCGATGCATTTCCATTTATAAAGGAAGCAGCTCTCCTTACGTCTTCGGTAAGTGAACGTGCGCAAGATACAAGTTGATCCAGTGCATCTTCAGTACCGTCTGTAGGTTCTCTGTCTCGCTCTAACCGGTCTGGTGCCCAATCGCCCGCGTCTAAAGCACTCGTTGCTTCGTGCGTGATTCGCTCTGCATCTTTTAGTGCTTTCACTAGAGGCCGTAGCTTTACTGCGATACCTAAAAATAATTGTATATAAATTTTATTTATAGGATTTTAAGACGTTCTCTATTATCCAAGTCGGAAGAAAATGCTTGCTGTATTTTTGTTATTTTGTGTCTAATAAATGGATATTGAATAGTATGTTTACCTTTATCTTGTGCATCGTGCGCATTAGCGAGCGTGGCATCAGCGAAGACAGCTAGATCGTGAAGTGCAGCTCGCAGTCTTGCGGCCGCCACACGCACGTCCAGCACGCGTGGCCTCAACGCGCCACGCCGTCGCCAGCCAGGGCATACGTGTGATAGAAGACGGGATACTGCTGCTGATGCTTCCTCCTGTACCAAACAGTGTATTAAAATTAATAATTGCTAATTGAGGGTAAGCGAAACTATAGAGCTGCTGCAATACAACCACACTTCCATTTATTTTGAAGCACATTCTCATACATACACGTTGAAGAGGAATTCTATACATTTGGAGGACATCATTGGTTAAATCAGTTTATCCCTCTCTGACGCTTTCATCCAGCCTTTCGTCATCTTCTAATATCCTCACCACATGACCAAACCACCTGAGTATAGCAAATACAGTCATAAAAATATTAACACTAACCTGTAATCTATCGAGGGCTTCTAGCGCAGCATCACATGGCAACGGCAAAGCTCTTGATCTTGGTACATCATATGTACTGGATGCATTAGAATGTACGGAACTGCCAGAGTTAGCCGACGCACTGGATGTGGCTGACGCTAATGAACCAGTTCCACTACATGCTGAGTCAGCGCTTGCAGGACGAGGGGCTCTAGGAGCGTCGTACCAGTCCGCTAAGGGTCGTGGGCTGTCGTACATCCCAATACGTTGTACTGGCATTGGTGCCCGAGGTACATCGTAGTGAGAACATTCCTCGATCTATAAAGGAAAGAAAGAAAAATAAAATATACAATAAACTTTGTTTACCATATTTTTACATCTTGTTTTAAAGTGTTCTTCGTTTGTTACTGATGATCAAATATTAATAATAGGCGAAGTACATCCTACAATCAATTAAATTTTGCTATGGAATTAATTAATTTGATATTTGCGCAAGTTAACTAATTGATTTTAATTATAAATTGAAACCGTAGGGACTTGTTCTATTAATTTATTAGCAATTTGATTATTATCCGTGTACCTGCTCCTCGGTTTATCAATAATTCATAACGGATGTCTAAATTTGATAGTTATGAGATGGGTAGGTAATTGATTATTAACATTTATGAATAGTTTTTTTTCTCTTCTCCAGCCCATTTACGTCCCAATGTTGGGCACGGGCCTCCTCCACTCTGGGAGGGATTATGGTCTACTGTGCCGCGCTGACCAGCCGTGTTGGCACAGGGTTTATTTTCGAGTTTTCCGTCTCTCACAAAAGATGTGATCTGTGTGCAATATCCCCTAGCTGACTTGTACAGCACCCTTGGGAGGAGATGGGGTGGTGACACTTGTATTCTTAATCCGTCACCACACGGAATATATATGACTACTTATTAATATAATATCACATGAAATGGACTGTAATAACATCAATGAGATACTCGTAACATGAAAGAATACGACATAGTTATATGGAATTTTCATCCGTGACCAGTCACTATTTAACAGACAGTTTTGACCAGTCGAAGAAAATACCTAGCACCCCAAAATTTTAACAACGGAATGGAAATAACCTGTGGCAGAAGGAATGTCCTTTTGCAACAGCATGCAAATTATTATAAAAATCTTACTTTAGTGAAAGCTGTTGGATGTTGCGTAGGTAAAGGTTGGTGTGCTACTGGTGGAGAAGGTCGGGTTCGCCTTCTTTGCATAGCATTGCTCGCGTCGAACACACCTGCTACTATTCTCAATCTGTTTCCAGGACATATTCCCTGAAAACATAAACACTATTATTAGATACGACGTCATAAATGATGCAGATTTTTGTAACGTTAATCAAATGTATCTTTTTCTAGTATTCCACACACCCGAATTGGCTTTGTGTTAGTATTAGATTAAAAGTTCTCTATAAGACGACTTTTATAAGCTATTTAAATTAGTATTTTAAAGCCGAACGTCCCTAATAACAATTTATAGCTTGAGTATCAATTTAACCTGTATCATCTACAATACAATTATCTTAAGTGAAACCAATATTTTTCAGTAATTCGCAGACAATACGTTATATCTAGGTAAATATTATGACTTGTTCATACGATGCATCGACGTCAGCTGACATTAACGTAATAACGACGTGTTTAATGAACTTTACACTAAAGCATGACTATATATCAGTTTGAAAGAATAAATAAAACTGTTTATCATTTCTACGATGCGTTCATTGCCACTGGGGTGACGATTTTATTGTACTATAAATGTTCACTGTTATGAGAGATGAAGGAAACGAAACTTATGCGAAATCTGATAACTCGTCTTGATTGCCATAGTTAATACACTTTACTATACGTATTTGTCCATCTATCTATAAACCGGTAGATAACTCGATTATTCATTGTAGCTCTCTATAATGTGTTAACCTTTTTTGTATTCATATCACCAAACCCATTTTTCTTTTAAGTGCTAGGTAAGGGTAAATATGATCTGCGATAGACGGAGTCCTTAAAACCAGACTCTATCGACGTGCTTGGTGAGTGTGTTGAAGTGTACAAGGAGAACAAACCTCGATGGGTTTTTACCCTTGGTTGCTTTGCACTAGTGAAATATTTTTTAAGAATGTATTGTGAGTATATTTTGTGCTACCTCCCCATAACTTGTAGTATATTAATTATATCCAGTGTCATTAGACGCTGTGTCTTTGGTTCATATTTACATCTCTTACGCAGTGTACCTTATTGTTATTGAACCTAAAAGTGATATAATTACCTGTCGTCCTCTAAGTGAGCACAGCCACCAGCCTTCGCTTCCCCCTGTATTCTGCTCCAGCACAGTCAATAGGTCGCCGCGACGGAACGCCAACTCGTCCGGCGACTCCGCAATATTATCGTATAAAGCACGCGCCATGCACTGTAACAATGAAAAACCTATATTAGTATATTGGTTTTCTTATATATGTTCATTTTCACCCTTGGTGTATTCACGTAATAATAAAAAATCTAAAAAATCTTGTTAGTAATTCGATTTCAAGCAATTATGATCGCTTTCATTACCTACGCATTTTCTCATGTATTAAGGTTAATGATTTAAAAACAAAAAAGAAACAAAGTAAAAGTAACAAGTATAATTATTATAAAACAAAGTCGTTATTTTGTATGTCCATATGTGAGCTTATATCTTCGAAAATACGCAACGGTTTTGATGCGGTCTTTTTTAATAGATAGAGTGGTTCAAGAGAATGGCTTTTTGTATAATTTGTTAGAGCTCTGGTTTTTAAATTTCACGCGTACGAAATAACGGGCAACAGCTAGTGATATCTATACGACATAATAAATTATTACTATTTTAAATGTCACTTTATTTAAGGATGTTTTGATTTAATTGATGCAATTGTATTAAATACGGTGCTTTGACAGAAATATATAATAGTTTTAAATCTATTCAAAGTACAGTTGTCACCAAAATCCGTGCATAATGTGTCGCCCACGCATCATTTGCCGCACATGCGGCATCGGTACTACTGATGACTCGCACAGCTGCACTTTGCAACTAGGGTTGGCAATCGTAGTAATACTATTTAGTAGTAATTATTATTAACCTGAGGTAACTTAATTTCTATTATGTAAGTTATTTATTATATACATTGTAGAGCCTGTTTGAATAGAAGATTATAATACTGTAAAAGTGTTATAATCTTCTATTTATTTAACTCCTGGTTTATATTACATATATAAGTTATGTTAAAAGGTATCGCAGATAACTCATCGCAGAGTATAAACCAAGGCATAAAAAAGTGTAAATATTTAAAATATGAAATTAAAACCTTGATTGAATAATAATAATCTTTGAAGTTTTTATTCTAGATATTTTTGTTTTTGATGTGTAAACAAAATAGATATCGTTAGTTACGCCAAGAGATACGTTATGAGATAAAGTTATATTACGTAGTATTCTGCTGTTAGGTTGTTATACGTGAAACACACTTTTTGAGATGGTTTTTCAAAGACTTAAATTATTATACTATATTAGTTAAATTAAAATTATTTATACTAAAAGAAATTATGTGATTTTCTAATGATTTTATTTGCTTGTCAACCCTGCGCGTCCTAAATGAGAGATAATGTTAGATCGTATTGTGCAACTATAGATGTGGGTGTGTTGAGGCAGGCCATGTCCGTTTCCGATTAAGTAATCATCTATGCAACAGATAATGATGGACTGACAATAGCACAGCATGCGCTTATTTAACTCGAAAGATAAGAATAAGTTTTTTGCAAGTTATTATAACCTAAGCTACAAATATTTATTTTAAGGTTCTTTGTGTTTTATTACAAGAGTAGATATTAAATTTATTACGTGTTATAGAATAATTATAATTTATGTAGGCTTGCAAAATAAGTCACCATTTCTTTATTATTATTTACCTATCAATAGGTAAATATTCTAATTTGTAGGTCTTAAATGTGCTTTTTTTGCCATTATTATTGTTGTGTAATTTAATTTTATCTTTGTATGTATAACGCATTAGTTCTTAAACTGTAATGTTGTACATTAATTACATATATGTAATAAATAAATAAACTGTGTGCTCTTCTGTCTCATAAAAAATAGATCAAATATTGGGGAATGTATAAATTTAATTATTTTGACAATACTTTTATCCTATTCCACTTATTCCAAAAAACAATTCAAATTAATATAATTACCGGATTAATCCAAATTTCCGTGACTTTCCTAGCGACAATATATCTCTTGCAATTACACATTTTCACTGATAACACTTCACTAAAACTGTGACCGAAAATTACTGTTCAATTGTGTTCACTAAAACAGAATTTAGTTTAGTTAATTGAAAATATTGAACTAGTATTCTCTTGTAATATGTACTAGTATGCACTTGTACACAGTCTGATAGACACAGACGTAATGATCGTTTTCAATATTCAATATTCATCGGGATCATAACAAGTTAAATATAAACTTTATATTGAATTTACGGGCTCTCTGACGCCTGACTCAGACATTTACGTCACCATTAAGTTAGATGCATTGAACTACGAAAATATCAATATCTGTTGTCTCGTCTTATGGTTATTAATACGTAGTATTCCTTCATCATTTCCTGGTTTCATGTGTTGAATCATTGACAAGAAAACATAATGTTTCATTAATAGTTTAAAATAATGAAATTTAATTCCGTGTATGAATTTTACGAATAAGTCGAATCATTTTGTTTTTACGACTATGTTATTGAAATTATTTTTAGCATCTATCAAATAACAAGTTAAATTTTAGAGTATATAGTATTTATCAGCTGAATGCTATTACTAAAGCTAAGAACACCGAATAAGTGCACACAAGTCATTGCATCTAAGAATAGAGAATTTAGCATTTAGATGGTAAAAAACTTCCCGCATCAAAATATATAATACTTTGTGTAAGTTGTACGTTCGGGTAAAATCTTGCAATTGAATTTTGTACCAGTTATTTATCTTCAATTGATTAAGCTAAAATTTTGCAAACATGTTTAATTTCTTGGGTCATGTATATATCCTTCAAGAACAATTTGGATGACTTTATGATGTCATTTAGCCCTTCGCAATACAGACCTACAAATCCCACAGCATTACCTACGTCATATAAAGAAAGTAAAAGCATAACCAACAATAAGTAAATCCCTTGTACTGTAGATCTTAACAACTATTGACAATGATAAGTGAAGTGCTACGCGTAGCAATCCACAATTCCACACAACAAATGGCACAATAACTACAATAGTGACTCGTTTTCTCCACTTTACTTTCACTTTATACAACTAGTATTATCTTTATTGACCACACTTAAAGCTATAGTTATAGATATCATCTATAAACTCGTTGCTAAAGATTTTGTGATTATCTTATATACATATAAAAATCAATTGCTGTTCGTTAGTCTCGCTCTGTGTCAAAACTCGAGAACGGCTGGGCCGATTTTGCTGATTTTGGTCTTGAAATATTCGTGAAAGCCCAAGAAGGGTTTAAACGGTGACAAAATATATAGGTATCTAAATATCCACGCGTACGAAGTAGCGGGGCATCAGCTAGTAACTAATGAAAACAATCAATATTTAGTAAAAACTTAAATTTTGCTTGATATATGTATAGTTTGCATAGCAAGTATTTACGAATATATACAATTTTAAACGGACAGTAAAAAGGTGTTATAAAATTAATATGTGTGTTTAACTGGACGTGTATATGTATAAGGGCCGTTTATACGGTTGTGGGTTTAATCCCGGAAAGTTTCATTATTTTGTGTCATAAACACAGATAGGTAAATTGGGATTGTTCATAATTTTTGACCTGCTGTTTTCATATTTTTTTTTTGAAAACACAGACTATTTCAAGCATCTGATATCAATATTATTGAAATATTCACTGTATAGAATTTATAAAAATACTTAAAGATATTTTTTTAAATGTTGTGACGTCATCGTTGTTCGCATCCTGTGTATTGCCTTTTCCTGGTAGACATAAGACAGATTGCAATACATCTTTTCAAAGTTGCTAAGTTTATATAACATACCAATTTCAACTCCACCGCAGAGTAGTACTCGTATATCCGAAACAAACTAAAGGATCATGATCAGAAACTATTCGGCGAAATGGTTTTCGATAAAGAGTTTTCAAAAAATATGAGCAATGCCAATTGCGTTTAGTATTTATTTGTGTAAGTGTGATACATTGTTTCGTCAATTTCGTTACCATTTTTAGACTGCGGTGCTGTGCATTCATGGATTTTCTTAATATTCACTTAACATTTGGTTTATATTTTGTATTATTTCCTTATTATTTGTTAAGAGAGAAACGCAAGTTCTTTCCCTATTTATGTAATAGTATTTAATAAAGTAGTTATTATGACTACATAAAATGTGTGGAAACATGTGGCAGATTCATTCAAGAAGTTGGTTTCAAGTATGTTTAAGGGGGACAATTCTCCTGTTTACTTAAAGATGATTGCATATTTATTTTCTGCTATTACAAATAATGTTCCACAATCACGTAGACAAGTAATTGAAAACAATACATTTCTTAGTATTTTGTAGATATAAATAAATATCGACGAGCAAGGGTAACAGACAACGGATAATATTCATATCATTTTTGTATACTTAATGGTATTTGTTATGGTATTTGTCATGTTTAATGATAAGGTAACACAAAAATGGAATCACAAAATCACAACTCACGATTATACAACAGTCTTTTGACTTTGAATTTATACCTTACCGTCCCTGTCAATGGTAAAGTTAAAAGGTAAGCATAAACAATTGTATACTACCGTGGGATAGCAGGTTCGATTGGAAAACTGAAAATCAGCTAAGAGATAAGACGTTTAAGGTAAAATAGTCTTTTAAGTACGAAAAATTTTCTTGAAGTATTCGAGAAATATAACTTCCTTAAGCCCTCGTGTCTCTAGCTTCCTTGTTCATTACTATTTCCTGTTATTTCTACATTTTGATGATTATGTAAACAATCAACTCACTATGTAACGTTACGTATTCGTAAACATCTGTCATCTTTACTTATTATAAAACAAAGTTGTTATTTTTTTATTTTTTGTCAATAATATTTATTTTATTTATTTATTATATTCTTTATTGTACACCATTTAGTTTTACATTACAGGATGTTCTTAAAATAATGTAGTAGGTGCAATGGGCGGCCTTATCGCTTAAAGCGATTTATGCGATAATATGTGACCTTATATCTTCAAAATTACTCAACAGATTTTGATGCGGTTTTTTTAAGTAATAGAGTGGCCCAAGAGGATGTCTTTTTTGTATAATTTGTTAAGGTTTGCATTCTGAATTCTATGCGTACGAACTTGTTGGGCAACAGATAGTAGCAGTTCTATGAAGCTAGTATTTTTGAATCCTAAATCAAACAGGTATCAATAAGATGATACAGTGAGTCATAATATTAAATTCTTAGAATACCTTGCATGTGCCCTACCATAGATAAAACATCGCGGGCATGATCTCCGTGAATGTTATGCTGAGTGTACCGATGAGGTCACTGCCTCACCGGCACGACCTTATAGCCACAACAATTAAAGCAAAATTATTATAAAATATATTTTCCTTGAACTCCCATTGATTTATACATAACGTACTTAATATTTATACGCAACAGGCTTCTTATTATAAATAAATATTCATGGACATTTCACACAACGCCCTCTGGTCCCAAGCTAAGCTTATATGCTTGTGTTATGGGTACCAGAATACGGATATAATACATAAACTATTTTTATTTTGTAAATACATACTTATAATACATAGCAACACCCAGACGCAGAACAAACATTTGTATGACATTTATAAAGATCACACAAATGATTGTTCCGTGCGGGAATCGAACCCGACACCTCGTGAACGGCATTATTTATTTTTATCACTACACTATTGGACATGATAGCTATATTCGGAGAGTATTTGGTATACTTATGCAGTGCTGACCGGGTGCACAAATTTTCATAATTATGACGTCAATTTATTTACGTCAAAAATTTTTACTCAAAACAATATTTAATTTTTGCTATCTAAGTATCAAAAATAACTTAGGGTCGTGAATAGTGGCGAGGCTATTGGGTCAATAATGCCAACAGTGTGCCAATCATCATCCGATAATAATATTTTTGCAATTAAAAACAATTTTAACTATAGTTTCTTGAATCAAAATATTAATTGATAACATATTATTATATGTCATAACTATAGATTGGTTTTAAAATAGAAATCCTTCAAATTTTCATAGGAATTTTACAATAAATAAACAAAAAGTTAAGGGCCTACATCAATATTATCGTATATCATTGCCGACACGTACATATTAACACAGCCAGTAGGCACAGAAAATGAAGAATTAGGGATACTTTTCCTATTTACTCAAAATCTACTAAATATATTTTAATTCTGATTTACGTGTTTCTATATATGATAGTTACTTATGTTTTTAAAGTTATTTCATTAGTTAATACGCGATAATAGACCGACAAATGAAAAAAATAAAAAATTTGAGAGGTTATTTCGCCAAGGTTTTCTATCGAGAAAACTTTTTTCAATCGCGTTTCTGAGTTTATGCGATCCTAGATAATATATTGAAAAAACATATACTTAAAAATTAGAGCTCTAGCCATTCAATCTAAAGAAACAATGAAAACTTCGTACATAGAAAAATGCACGAAGCTATTTTGGTATCCTCTTAAACCAACAGTACTGAATAACATCGTGTAATGAAACCACAAAATGACACATTCGTTAAAATTTAAAATAAAAGATGTTATTGTTTGTGGTATGAATCTTATGAATGAATTAAAGTTAACACTTCAACAAATGACAACTTTATTAATAAATGGGATGTGTGATTCATTTCTTCGAAGGGGTCACTTCATTTGAAACTGTATAAAACAGTAATAAAATACCTTTTTAATATTAATTTTATATTCGATAGACTTGTAACTTTACTTAAATGCACTTTTCCGAGGTGCATTTATATTATATTATATGTAAATAAAATTGTTATTTAACCAGTTTTCAATATACTTACAATTTAAACAACAACTTCCTCAATAAAAATCACAACTTTAAACCATCAAATGCGCAAGTCTTGTTTAAATGGCCGCCAACCTAAAATTGTGCCTTGTAAGAGCTCTAGGAAACTTATTAGCCATCTCACCTTTTTTTTATTTATTCACAGTTGAAATATGCCCGTGGCACGTGTAACTAAAATTGTCAAATGAACCGTGATAGGTCTTGCACTCGAGTACACCTCGCCATATGATAGTGGGTCGAAAATCAATGAATGCCGGCATGGTACTGAATGGCGGGGCGCCGACCTACGAAGGTCGCTACTCGCAACCGTAGTACGGGAGGGGTATGCACGCATGCGCCACAACAACTTAAAAAAATGCATTTGTCATATTGTATGTACTACAGTATACACACTGTACACATCTGAGTCTAACAGATTTATTTCCCGCTTTAATAGAATTTATAACAGAAAGATTGTAACTATTATTATAATACTTATATAACCGCACAAAACATTAAAATCACATCTTAATTCATAAAACTCCTTTTATTAGGCCTTCTCATCTCCTAAGTTAAGAATATTTGGATAACTATTATTATACTACACTGACCAGGCCTGGTATATATAGCTTAGTGTCGTATTTTCCGTCTTTCGTAGGTGTTTTCGTAAATGTTCTTTTTTAGTGCTGGGACTCAGTGTCCTAACGTGAGAAAATGGAGTGGTAATACATGTGTAATCTTAATCTCTAATGACACGGACAACATAAAAGTATTTTACAACATACTTTTTACCAAAATCCTTATGTACTTTTTATATCAAAATCGTTATTTTTGTGTCTAAGTCTCTATGTGAGCTTAGATCGTCGAAACTCCATTGCAAAGTTGTCTTCTTTAATAGCTGGAGTGGGTCAAGCGAACGGCCTTTTTGTAATTTGTTAAGGGCCTACATCAATGTTATCGTCGACATGTACCTATTAACACAGCTAGTAGGTATAGAAAATGAAGAATTAGGGATAATTTTTTTTGTTTACTCAAAATCTACTAAATATATTTTAATTCCGGTTTACGTGTTTCTATATATAATACTTACTTATGTTTTGAAAGTTATTTCATTAGTTAATACGCGATAATAGACCGACAAATGAAAAAAATAAAAAATGAGAGAGGTTGTTTCGCTAAGATTTTCTATCGAGAAAACTTTTTTCAATCGCGTTTCTGAGTTTATGCGATCCTAGATTATATATTGAAAAAACATACTTAAAAATTAGAGCACTAGCCATTCAGTCTAAAGAAAAAATGAAAACTTCGTACGTAGAAAAATGCACGAAGCTATTTTGGTATCCTCTTAAGGTTTCAGTTTTCAAATTTCACGCGTTCGAAGTTGCTGAAAACAGCTAGTGTATAATAAAATTCAAATACAAAGTCCGTTTTCAGTAGAAGATGAAAATGATGTAGCCATCGTAATAAATACAGAAATGAGGAAGCAAGATTTCTGTTTAAAATAATCTTGTTAACTGTTTGTGTATAAATGAGAAACATTATAACTGCTGGCGCCCGTCGTAAGTCTAGACAACTATATTTTATTTTAATTAACCTTTTTTTTCTTTTGACCTGAGGTTACTGCGGTTAGCCAGTTATGGATGACTTGTAATAACAAGATGTTTGTGCGAATACAAACGATAGACAATAATAGAACATTTAATGTAATATTTTTTTAACACATTGTGTCTATTTAATAGTCGTAGCACTTTGCAACCCTACGATTTCGTTCTTAAATTGCGGATTTGACATTTGTACGTATTATGATTGCTTTTTCAAATTAGCCGGTTACGATACCAACAATATGATATCTTACATAATACGTTTATTATATGAGATACCAAATCGCAGAGTGTTCAAAACCATTGCCCGTCTGTCTGGACATTTTTCTGTGCGGTAGTGGATCATTGTGACAATTTTTGTGATAAGTTGCAAAAGAAGAAGAAACATCTACCTATCTGTCATCTAATGCCAACGCGGCCGGGTCAAAACATTGTAAATGATTTTGTACAGAAACAACAACTTTTAAAATGCTTTTTAAAGGTTTAATTAATTTATAAATTGAAATATCGGTTTATCTAACGGCAACAAATAAAACTTTGGCCCCAGCCTTCAAAGTTAACTTATACATACTTGTTATATTTTTACAACACAATTGGAAGCCTCTCCCAAGAGTTCCAAATTAAATTGCCAAACCTGTCACAACAGTTTTTCAGTCCAAAGGTTTAATGAATTATTTATGTTCTCTTCCCGAATATTGTAACAGTTAATTGAATTTTGGAAAACATAAAACTGTACACAATACTTTTAAATGAAATCGTTCATTGTTCTATATCGGTCTTTGTGATTATGATGAATTTGATATTGCTACCAATTCTACGAACACAAATAATCTTAACTAAAAAATAAAAATTGATAATGTCATCTAACTAGGCAGGTACTTCGGCACCACTGTTCGGCAAAGTTAACTGAACTTTCATATAGAGTAAAGATTTTAATTAATGTTAATGATTACAACGGATAGCCAATTAATCAAAATAATCTATTTAGTTCAAAAACTAAAACAAACGTTTGAAAATCTCGAATATTTTTTTTTTAATATTGCATTGTCATCGGACCTTGTTAGGTGTTCAAATTTTCAGATCAATCCGACTACTGCAAGTAGGAAATCACTTTCAAAGATTCCGTAACATAGATTAATACATTGATAGAGACATATCGAATGTATATAAGCCTGTTAATAATATAGCACAGTTATTATAATTTTCGCTTAAGTTTAGGTGTGCACGTAAAATTGTAACATTATCGAGTTACTTATAATAATTTTTAAGATGATATTTAAAATTCTGATGAATGAATACCTACAGAATATTAACGCACTCTTATAAATAATAATAAATATTCATTGACATTTCACACAACGTCCTCTGGTCCCAAGCTAAGCTTATATGCTTGTGTTATGGGTACCAGAATACGGATAGAATACATATACTACTTTTTTTTGTAAAAACATACTTAATATTTCATTATGTAAATACGCAATGGGTTACTTGACTTGAAATTAAATTTAAACTGTTGTCTTACTGCTATTGTCTTATTTGCAATACTGTTTATACTTAGTTATCAACTAATAGAGTTACATAAACTAGCATACGGAAATTTTAGTATCTTAGAGGTAAAGTAAAAGTAAATTTATTAAAAAAATTGCGGATTTGCTGTAAAAAATAACTTTTTGCTAAGCTACTGAATGTATAAAAAATGTGGACACTTGAGTATCCATTAACATAAAAACTAATGTATCTATGCAAGAAATAGAGTAGATTAGAATCTGTGAAAATCTCAAGAAGCATTTATAGTCGAGACACATGTGGAAGCAACGCACGTAGATACGATAAGTGTCGAGATAATAACTGCAAATGGCTGCGAATGTGGACAGTTTTCATAGAAATTTGATAACTGCGTTGAAAGGTTTATTTGTAAGATATTGAATGAATTCATGTTTATGTAATTTTAATAAGTTTCCATAATTCAATAAAGAATGACTGACGATAATTACTGTTAAATTGGTTAAACAAAGTTATTACGTCGTTCTTATAACAGAATCGCTACCGATTTATCCTGTAAGCTACTCGTAGCTATAATTGATGGCATCACGTCAATCCTACCTCCTGCTCTAAATTCTGTTACAGATCCTTTAGTAGCTGGACCACCTCTGTACTCCGTGCACTAAAGATACAAATCATACAGTTCAAGAAACATTCTACGTGCGTGAACATTCTTGATGAACTACAGAAAAGTGATAACCCCATTATAGCCAAATAGCACCAGTTAAGAGCGTTATTTACATATCCTTACTTTATTGAAAACAAACTCACTTTTTTATATATGTAACTATGCGTGCTTAAATCTTCGAAACTCCGTAATAGATCTTAATGCGGTTCCCTTTATTACATAAAACAAGGCTTTGGCAAAATTTCTTAAGCTTTGGTTCCTTAAGACGATACCAAAATAGCTTCGTGCATTTTTCTATGTACGAAGTTTTCATTGTTTCTTTAGATTGAATGGCTAGAGCTCTAATTTTTAAGTATATGTTTTTTCAATATATGATCTAGGATCGCATCAACTCAGAAACGCGATTGAAAAAAGTTTTCTCGATAGAAAATCTTGGCGAAACAACCTCTCTAATTTTTTATTTTTTTCATTTGTCGGTCTATTATCGCGTATTAACTAATGAAATAACTTTAAAAACATAGGTAACTATTATGTAGAGAAACACGTGGATCAGAATTAAAATATATTTAGTAGATTTTGAGTAAATAGGAAAAGTATCCCTAATTCTTCATTTTCTGTGCCTACTGGCTGTGTTAATATGTACGTGTCGGCGATGATATACGATAATATTGATGTAGGCCCTTAACTACGCGTACAAAGTGGCGGGCAACAGCTATTAACTATTCTGAACATATTATAGCATGTTGGCAAAGTAAGACGTCGGGCGCCATTTAATTAGCTACTTAGGTACGATATTGAGACTAAAATAGATAACAAAGAAAACACGTTCTAACTCATACCTATAGAATTTCACCAAACTGTCAATTAACATGAAGTACTGCTATATTGAGGGTACCCTTCTGTGGGTGACGTCACAGTTCCACCATTGTTTATATTCCCAACACAGCGTAGTTAATATGATATACACGAACAGTTAACATTATATAAACAACGCATACACAAAAGGAATGACAGTCAACGATAACACACGATAATCGTGTACTTATCGCTGTGCGGTAACCAAGAATCATATACATAGTTTAAAAATTTGTCTGCCTTGAAAATACTACCTTTGTTTTAAGTATTCTCCCATGGCTATGACAGCGTCCGTGGTCTACAAATAGATACGATAAGTAAATACCGTCTGTTCTCAGAACTGGAAACCTAGTTAAATAACATTTATTATGATAACCCGAAGCATACCTAACTTATTTATTTAACTTGAAAACATATTACTATCTTATTATTTAAACCCTTATCAATCATCCCTTGTGGTATTATCTAACTAATGGTGAGAGTTTATTTTGCTAATGATGGGATATATACTACCCAGGATACCTATACTAACCAGGTGTTTGATATTTCAGTTTATTTACGAGATTAACAATTTATCTTCAGATTTAATTAAGCTAGTCAACTTGATACGAGTAAGAATACCCTAAATACCCTTTATTCGCATCTAGCAACTTACCTACCCATGACTATCTATCTCATAATTCTGTAGTAAAAAAAAAAAATATTCATGGATATTTCACACAACGTCCTCTAGGCCCAAGCTAAGCTTTTATGCTTGTGTTATGGGTACTAGAATACGGATATACTACATAAACTACTTCTTTTTTTAAATACATACTTACTATATATAGTAAGCATCCAGAAGACTGTACAAACTTAACAAATGCGTACTTAACATTTTAACTTTGTTATAAACTAAACAGATATAGAATGTATTGAAGGGCTAATTTTATTCATTAAAAGTCTTATAAAATTTAAAATAGTATAAAAACAGGCGAACGGCGGCGTCCGAGGGGTAAATTGAAAAGAATCCCCTCTTGAATAGAGGGGTGAGGGCCCGTTGGAAGAACGAATGATGCAATTTCCAATGCATTTTATATCCAGATATGCCGTCACTGGTGAATAATATTTTTTTTGTTCTCGCTGTCCACGGTAACAATTCTTTAAGACTAGATCGTCTTTTTGTCTATACAGCACGTTCACAGTGGAGATTAAAATGAGAAATTTTAATGGAACATTCAGTGCCATAGTTATTATAATTATTCAAAGTTTTAATAGAATCTTCACTGGTATTATCTGTAGAAAGCTAAAATAAGTAAAAATGGCGATAGGGGGTGTACGTGTCTTAACCGTAGAATTAGTAACTAAACTCATTTGTCAAGTAACGTGATAGTTTTTACGATATGTAAATCTATTTACTACAGTAAGTTCAATGTGACAAACAGGATAGATAGCTTCTTATGTACTGCCAAAATTCGACACGATTATTATTATTACCAAGCAGTTGCCCGTACGCGTGGAATTAAGAAAATAAGAAAACCTTACAAATTGTACAAAAAAACCATCCTCTTGAATCAATCCACCTATTAAAAAACCGCAATAAAACTCCTTGTGTAGTTTTAAAGACATAAGCTCATATTGGGACATGCATACAACAATGTTGACTGTGTTTTGTAAAGATAAAGATGATGATATTACCTATATTTTTATGTATGTATTTTGATGTAAGTTTATATTTAGTTTTCATAGCAATTTATGTATGAAATCTATACGTATGTCTAAGTGAGTCATTGTACTAAAGTGAGAGGAATAATGACACGCAGAATTCATATTGAAAATAAGACTGCCTAAACTCCTATATTTTAATATCCTGAACCGGTGGTAGGGAAAAAAATAGGACATGTCATAAGCACATAATTTTTCCAAAACATTATGTCTACTTGATTAAATGATTTTTCATTTCATTTCAATATTTTACGTTACCCCATTATAATTTATTGTGGAAAACGGTAAATTGTATCTAGTATGTCGGACACTTGTAGTCTATGTCGAGGAGAAAATTTTGGCAATGGGCCAACCAGTTTTGAAATTATTTACGAAGTAGTCTGTACTACCACTACTGCTGAAGCTTCTACCATTTAAGTACTAGTGTGTAGACGTATTAGGAATACATAATAATGAATAAACAAATATTCATGGACATTTCACACCACATCCCCTGGTCTCAAGCTAAGCTTATATGCGTGTGTTATGGATACTTATACATAGATAGGTACATATTATTTATATAGAAACACCCAGACGCAATTCAAACATTTGAATGACAATTATAAATATCACACAAATGATTGTCCCGAGCAGAAATCAAACCGGCAAATTAAATGTATTCTTTATTATTTTATTTATACTTTATGAAAAACAATCTATAATTATTTGATTATATACATAAGTAAAAGCAGCAGAAGTGTGTTCCGATAGCAGCAAATGGCGCTCTATAACCGGCAAACGATTTTGTTTGCTAACTTTTAAACAGTTTTAAAGGTCACAGTTCAGTATTGTTTTTGTTACTTATACATACCGTTACGCTTTTCTCCCTTATTGACTGGATGACATTATTTCATTTCTTAACAAGCTGATACTATCATGCAACTAGGAGTTTATTCATCATCCATTAACCCTTCTCCGTTTAATGCTGGACATATACCTTCTATAATAAGAAGTTATTATATGACGTTGTAAAAATAATAACGCATCCCCTATCTCGAGCAAATGGCGCTCTATAACCTCTGCTGAATACCTGAATCCTGCTGAATATCTGCTTCTCTGAATACAGAATGACAGCATATACGTTTTATATGAATCAATTAGGCACGGGCCCTCTCAACTTCCCAGATGATGATTAGTATATTTATGCCACGCTGCATTAGTCTAGAAAGAAAAAAGAAAAACGGCACGAATAACCTTTCTCATAAGATTCCCTTAAATACTGTTGGAAGGTGGTGATATTTATTGTCATTATAGTGTTTCACAAATATCAGATTAAATCTTATAACTGATATCCTCATTACGTACGAGTTTTAACCGAAATTAATAACGTTTACTTACCGATTAAGGTACCAATTCTATAGACAACTAAATTTAACGGAAACATAAATATTGATAGAGTCGAAAACACAATTCGACTTAATAGCCCTATATTAGAATACACCATGGTTGGTTAAGTTAGGTTTTTTTACAGTTAGTTTTTCATTTTGGTTAAGGTAAGTTTTTAACGCATCACAATTGATGTCAATGGTACCGATTCTATGTGCACAGCTAAACTTAACTTAACTAAAAAATGAATTTTGATAGTGTCGTTAACACAATCCGGCAATGTTTAAAAAAATCTTTTCTTGATAAAAAATCTGTTCATTATAGACTAACGGTCTTATTCATAATGACTTATCGGAGGTTTAAAAGTTCGCTAGAATAGGTTCGCGAAAATTGTCAAAACTTATTCTTCATAATAGTCTTTTTACGCTAAAATGTTTGTTAACTCTGCAATAAAATCTCCGTTTAAACCTCCGATAAGTCATTATGAATAAAACCATAAAGATTTTAATTAATATACATATGCACAACAAAAAAGCCAATTAATCTACACCAATAGTTGATTTCATTTTTTTAGTTTAGTTAAGTTTAATTGTGTGTAAAGTAAATTGTAGAATTGGTACCATTGACTCTTAACGTATACGTAATTATATGTATCTAATTGGTAAATTGATACCTTCATGTTACTTTATACACCTACTGTAATAGGTGTTGATGGTATGATAAGGCTTAATCGAATATTTATTTACAGTTACTTATAGGTGATTATTAGTTGTGTTTAATGGGCCACGTGGTCTAGTGGTGTGTGATATTTATAATTGTCATACAAATGTTTGTACTGCGTCTGGGTGTTTGTATTGTAAGTATGTATTTACAAAAGAGTAGTGTATTATGTATTCTATCAGTATTCTGGTGCCCATAACACAAGCGTATAAGCTTAGTTTGGGACTCAGGGAACTTCGTGTGAAATGTCTGAATATTAATATTTTATAAGTAATAATGCAATAATGGAAATTTGTCTCGTAATAAATAAATGTTACAAGTCGAGTACTTCGCTCTAAAGTCGAAGCCAAAGCGCAGCACACTCAAATTGACTACAAATAATTTTGTCGTCTGTTGCACAACTGCGCACTCGAGACAAGAGCAGTGGCTGTGTTTTAGGGCTGCCATCACCTCAGTTATTATCGGGTAAAATGGCAAAAATCCTAGACATTGAAGTAAAATACGTTCCGTGTGGTGATGGATAAAGAATACATGTGTCGCCTCCCCATTTCTTCCTCAGGATGCTGTAAAAGCCAGCTAAGAGATATTGTACACATCTTCTGTGAGACATGGAAAACTCAAAAATAAACCCTATCCCAGGACGCCTGATCAGCGCGGCGTAGTAGACCATAATCCCTTTCAAAGTGGAGGAGGACCTTGCCCAACAGTGGGAGTTTAAGGGCTGGAGAGAGGGAGAAAAAGTTATATACAACAACTGTAAAATGAATCTTTCAACTCGACGTAATACGATTTCATTCCAGATTAAATGTGGTGTGGGTATAACATATTATTTATGCTCATTATTTTATAAAAAAAATACGTTTTTCAATTTTAATTTTAATTTGTCATCCCTGACAACAGAGGTGTAACGATATTCTACTAGTCAGCCCATGGAAGCCCTCAAACTAGGACAAAATGCGGAAGAAGTCCGTATGAATGGCATCCCTACTTTGATTAAACACTACCAGCATCGCGCCATCGTACGGGTCGCCTCTATTTGTTCACTGCTTTATTAAAATTCTCCAACTTAAACAAGTGAGAAATGTTTATACAGCGATGTAAGAGAATGCATGTTTTTAGAGCACATAAAACAATGATATCTAGTTTCGGTTAATTACATGTATTGCACTTGCATGTAATTAGAATGTAGCGAACGCGTGCAGTTTTGAAACCAAACCTATAAACTTTTTTCTTAAGAGGATACCAAAATAACTTCGTGCATTTTTCTATGTACGAAGTTTTCATTGTTTCTTTAGATTGAATGGCTAGAGCTCTAATTTTTAAGTATATGTTTTTTCAATATATGATCTAGGATCGCATGAACTCAGAAACGCGATTGAAAAAAGTTTTCTCGATAGAAAATCTTGGCGAAACAATTAACCTCTCAAATTTTTTATTTTTTTCATTTGTCGGTCTATTATCGCGTATTAACTAATGAAATAACTTTAAAAACATAGGTAACTATTATGTATAGAAACACGTGGATCAGAATTAAAATATATTTAGTAGATTTTGAGTAAATAGGAAAAGTATCCCTAATTCTTCATTTTCTGTGCCTACTGGCTGTGTTAATATGTACGTGTCGGCGATGATAAACGATAATATTGATGTAGGCCCTTAAACTACTCTATAACGAAAACCGCATTACAATCAATTCGGTAATTTTAAAGAACTCATATATACAGAAGAACTGACTGCATTTTATAATACGCTCTAATATAACGATAAGTTGTATCTCTAAGCCTAATAAAAGATGGATGGGTGGATAATAATCAACATATATTATTTTGTAATATTATACAATAAAATAAATAAATCTTCTGCCAAATGCAAATTATGAAATAAATTCTATTATAATAATGCACAATATTTAAACAAAAAACGTAGATAGAGGTAGTACTTGAGTAGAAAAAAGTAAGTAAAGAGATAACGCCCATTAAGCGTTTATCCTATTTGAATTATTATCAATAAAAAATCAGCCACTTCGTATTTTAACGAGACTCCGAGAATATAGGCTTTTTCTTGAAGTAACTGCGACTGTCACATGACGTCCGACGTCCGTAATCCAGAGGGATTATGAAATTTTAAAGTTACATAGCAGATGTAAAGACATTTGAGGATATACATATATCACCTGTCGCAAGGATTTATATTATTATGAACAAAATTTGTATTTACAACTACTCCACAAGTTATAAAAGTAACGCGTTTATGATAAGTAATGGAATGTAGAAGACTATGATATGTTATTTTTTGAAACATGCTCTCTAGCAATATAACTAAAACATGGTATCTACTTGTAAGATAATTATTTTATTATTACCAACATAACAATATTATTTTCTCTGTGTGTTAAACGAGATATAAAAGCATTAATTCTATATAATTTAGAGATAACACCAATTGCATTATGAAACTTTAAAAAACAATGTAACCATGGCAGGCAAGGCAAAGCCATGCGAATATTTAATAAATTAACTTCCAAATTCAAAATTTTTACAGGTACCAACCTATCAGATAATATTTGAGTGGTTATTACGCGCTAAATATCAGAAAGCATAAAAAAATTGGTCAAGTGCGAGTCGGACTCGCGCACGAAGGGTTCCGTACCATTATCTATGCAACATATGGCAACGTTATTAGTATCGAGCAAGAAACGGTAAAAAAATCATGTTTGTTGTATGGGAGCCCCCCTTAAATATTTATTTTATTTTATTTTTAGTATTTGTTGTTATAGCGGCAATAGAAATACATCATCTGTGAAAATTTCAACTCTCTAGCTATCACCGTTCTTGAGATACAGCCTGGTGACAGACGGACGGACGGACGGACGGACAGCGAAGTCTCAGTAATAGGGTCCCGTTTTTACCCTTTGGGTACGGAACCCTAAAAAGGTTACGCAAATCAAATAGATACTATTCTTTTATCCTTCTTGCTTTCTCTACTGTAACTACGTGCTAATACTTGTAACTGCAATTAACTCAGCGTAATACGATTTTAATCTAGATTAATGTAATGTACGACGCATAATTTATACTCCCCAGAGATGTATTTGAGAGCTCGTTGTATTCAACAAGGGGTTGGCAGTAAACTGTTAACATCGTTTCTCATAGCGGGCTAATTTTAAATTGTCTGGAAATAAGTTATATTTTGAACTAGATTTTATTTTTATACGGTCACTAGCTGTTGCCCGCAACTTCGTACCTACCTGTGAAAGTTAGAACATAAATATAAAAATTTTAAAACAGATTAGCTATACAAAATACAATCGTCTTGAACCACTCTATCATTTAAAAAAAAAGACATTGAAGTGAAAATTCAATTAAAAAGTCTTGTACTTGTTTATTTACGAAATATTGCAAAAAAGAATACCTTTCAGAAACACAAGTTTATTTCGCAGAGATTACGTGGCAAAAATGAATAATGGTTATTAATAATTGTAATAGTTACGATAATAGTCGTTCTATCTGTGCGGTTATAAACAAATAAATTTAACAACTAATAAATTATTCAACTCATTAGCTTCAACTTACTAAATTAACTTTCTAAGACCACCTTGATCCGTAAGTTTCTATGACCACGCATAGAAAGTTTACAATCTACTATATAAAAATAAGTCGGATTTTCCTTCCTGACGCTATAACTCCAGAACGCACGAACCGATTTCCACGGTTTTGCATTCGTTGGAAAGGTCTCGGGCTCCGTGAGGTTTATAGTTCATTTTTTTTTTTACTTTTTTTTTGGTATGGCAAAACAACGTTTGCCGGGCCAGCTAGTCTAATATATAAAATTCACGTGTCACAGTGTTAGTTACCGTACTCCTCCGAAACGCCTCGACCGATTTTCCTGAAATTTTGTGTACATATCCTCTAGGTCTGAGAATCGGCCAACATCTATTTTTCAAACCTTTTTTTTTAGTATGGCAAAACAACGTTTGCTAGTATTTTATAATTTTACATAATAACACATTGCTTAAACCTACTTACTCACAAAATAACTTAGGTAGCTAACTCATGGACATTTCACACAACGTCCTCTGGTCCCAAGCTAAGCTCATATGCTTGTGTTATGGGTACCAGAATACGGATAGAATACATATAAGTACTACTTTCCTTCGTAGAAACACCCAGACGCAATACAAACATTTGTATGACAATTAGAAAAATCACACAAATGATTGTCCCGAGCGGGAATCGAATCCGCGACCTCTTATCTTATAATCGGCCACGAGGCTCGTCGTTACTGGTAATAAACACGATACACGTCCCACTGTTGGGCACGGGCCTCCTCCACCTTTGGAGGAGATGGAGTGGGAATGGGCTGGTGACGCTTATATTCTTAATCCGTCACAACACGGACTAATGGGTAATAAAAACACCTGTAATCGTAGCGTATATTCTTATTCAATAAAAATATCAAAACAAATCCGATTATCAGCGATTATTGCGATTAAGAGCTTCACAATTCATTTGCATATATGTACATATATCGAAATTCATAACAGATTGTGAAGCTTGAGACGTGACAAGTAACTTTTTAATGGCACCAAATCCAAGAGTCTTTTGACTTTTCATTTTGATGTCCAATAAATGTTTATGAGAAAGAAAATTGTTAGCGCATCTACTTCTTTCAGCTTTCCGATATCTTAGTAAATTATAGTGGAGCTAATACACAAATCAATACATAAGTAATTATTTATTTTTAAGTTTGCTTGAATTTAGAAATTGGGTTTGGCGTTTTACAATTGGGTGTATACAATTTTGTATATATATATATAAAAAACAGTGTGTATACACATTAAGGACTAAATGCAGTCAAATTAAAATACAAGCAATCTTTTCGTATCCATAGTGCACCTCATGTTAAACCTACATTAATTAAACATGTCAAAGATAAGAGCAATGCGCAATTTCCCTTTTCCGTATAATAAAAGCAGAACACAACTGTAACGGCAAAAACCGCTGAACAGGTTTTCAATCTCAAAGTAATCAGTGAGTGAACAGATTGCGACTAATGCTTGTTGAATAAATCTGTAGATCAGTCACTCGTCTATATAAATACTGAGATACTAAGTTGATATAGACTGTGAGACATTGGTACCAACTCTACGTGCACAACTAAACTTTACTAAAAATGAAAACTGATGTGTAAATAATAGTTATTTGGGTGGATGTTAGATGATGCCTAGGGCATTAATTCAGCATTAAAACTTTATTATGCGCATAAAGTGTTTATAAATAAATAAATAATAACACAATTCGGCAATGTTGATTGAACTTTCCTTGGTGAAGCCAAGGAAGTATGTTTGGATCATAGCAGATGGCGCTCTATAGTCTCCGCCTACCCCCATGGGAAAAAGGCGTGATTTTATGATGATGATGATGATTGAACTTTCTTATTATAAAAATTGTGTATAATAGATAACGATTTTAATTGATATAAATATGTAGGTACTTAATAGCCTTCAAACCAAAGTACACCATTGTTTTCATTTTAGTGAAGTAGTTTTTGAGGCATCAGAATTAACCTCTTTGGGTAAACATATACTTATTAATTCTGTTTCACCAAAACTAAAGCAAATTAGAACAATTGTATACTTTGGTTTAACGCTATCATATTGTACAAAATACTGTATATATTCTGTGTATATTCTCTTGGGCTAATTAGTGTTATATAACAAAATAAAATAAAAAAATATTTTTAGAAACTTACGTGGATGATAAGTAGCCGGTAAAGTTTTATTCGACTATACCATTTTTCGCAATTCATTATATTTCTTACCTGCAAAGAAATAATGAAACAATTAATATTGTGTTTCTTATACATTTGTAGACATTTTAGCCACCAATCTCTAATCACTAATTTATCTATTTTTAATTAATTATGTAACTAATTTTTGAAATCGCTTTTCTGTTATTGAGACTAACAATATTCATGTTACAGACGTTATAGTTTAGTTGTGGGGTCAGAATTGGCACTAACAAAGTTTGTCGACCGGTTCTCGCAGACGAGACGGCTTAAAATTACTCTCCAGAGATCCTTCACAGTATCACTTGCAACAGAATAATCGTATTATTTCCTGCCATTATTAAATATTTAATTTGCTAACTTATGGAATCTTTCATGTGGACGTGCTTTTCCTTATATTAAGTAGAGTACTAAATGTAGCAACTTTTTAATCACATAGAACTTACGAGCCCTTTTATATAATAAAGGGTTTCTCTTTTGTACGAAACCCTAAAAAAGAGAACGATCGTAATTGTATGAAGAAATTCTTTAATTATTGGCGCTATAACATTAATAATTTCAAGATTATTTACTATTAACCACTATTCGGACTTAGTTTGACCGGACGAATTGTGAAGAGTGAAATCTAATTTCCTACTCTTCAAATATTAGGTACATGCTACTTATGAACATTTTTGATTCCTATGGAAACTATAATAGTAATTCTATCCAGTAAAATATTATATAGTCTCACTGTTACGGAATATAAAAGATAGATAGATCTTTATTGTACACATTTACAAGAAACAGAAAAAGTATAAAACTCAGTAGAAATACGCTATCCTCTCGTATCGTGCCCTCACAGAGCCTCTCAAAGATGGCACCCTCCGCATTTGACGAGTACTCCCATTATTGGACCATTTCATTCCCCCGAGGATACAGACAGTAAAATATCTACTGACGTATAAGTTGTAATATTACTTTGGCAAGCATGTTATATTGCGTTCTTTTTCATGTGTCAAAAATATTTCTTATTTTATTATTATTTATATCGTTATACTATTTTATAACCACATAAATAAACACCACGATCCAAATGGTCAAAAAAGTTTTTACAAGATTTACTCAGGGTGATATTTCACTGGTAAGAGCCCTCACAATAGGGCTCCTATGAGTAGACCATCGCATTATCATTTCGTATTATAGTTGGAACTAGGAGGCCCTAATAATCACGAAGCCTTAGGCGTGTGTCCAGTGTGCCCGATGCAGAAAACGGACCCGGAATTAGTATCCAATTTTTCGTTAATGCCCACTTCAAATAAAAGATACATGCCCATAGGTATTATCATGTAGAGCATCATGGAAGAACAACGACAAGACGGAAACAGCATGGGGTCATGATGAGACACCATAAATCTTATTGTCTCTAAGGACACGGATTCGTCACATTATATAAAGAAACAAGTACTAATGAAAAGAGGATTGATCACTTTCATCCTTTTTTGTTAATTAAAAACCAGGATTATGCCTCGTGCTACGATTACTTTCTTTTGTCTTACATTACTTAATGGAGCGCCGTGATCTCCCCGATACGTAACACAAAGGTGAAACCCAATTATATTTTGTTGCTTGCTCACTGGATCTAATGAAGCGTTGTAGAAACTTCTCGGTTAGTTTTAAGTAGGTTAACCCATTTATCGAGTACTCCGATACTACTTTCCTATTCGGACGGTAGAAACTTTGGTATCCTTGTTATTAAAAGTTTCCCAGGAAAACGTGATATCCTTTAAACTAATATCAAACTAGAGTTGGGATTTAATCTAAAGTTTTAAATACAATTTCATAACTCTGTGAAATTTGTACATCGTTTTGCTTTTGAAGTTTTTAAATCTTGATATAAACTGAATGTTTTAAGTTTAACTAAACCGTTTTCATCTCTTAATGTGAGATAGTATTTAGCATAATTGTGTTTGAATCTTTCAATCGACTACACTGATTCGATTGTTATTCCTTTCACCTCAAACGATATTTATTAGCCTCAGAAGCACTTCACTAAAGTTAGCGTTTGAAAGATACCTAAGACGAGGATCACCCTATCACACGCAAACACTAAACTGAAATGGTCTCAAAGACATCATCTATCTTCATGATCTAGTGATATCATTATTTTCGATAATTATTATTAATTGATTTGGGTATAAGTAATTTGGCTTTTATTTGTACCTAGTAACCAATACATACGGTGTCCTAAATATATTTAGATATTGGTATGATTTATTTAAGCGAGTATATACATATGTAGTTACTTAGTAAGATCCATTGCGCGTCGGTTAGATAACTCAGCGGTGAGATGTTTGGGTGTTCAACAGCGGAACGACGATGTAGTGACAGTTTGATAAATAGCCTGTCTTATAGGCGCTTCTGTCCGTCCGTCATAGCATTAGTTTCGTCCGTATGAGCTCAGAATTGGTATGTTTGTTCTTGCCGACTATCATATTACTACATTATAAGGATGGCGTCCTGTTTTCTTAGCAATATTTTACCGATACAAATGATCGGTTAGACATAACTCAAAATTGGCAAGCGTGGAAGATTAAAAGGTAGGCCTTTGCCCAGCAGTGTGACACTTTTAGTTAGTAAGGTAATATACATAGTTATTTCTTATTTCTTATTTTATTACTCTTATTATAGGTTATTTCTTATTTCTAATAGCATATCTCCATACAAAATATATATTTTTTATACATATTTAGTTTATTACGTTTTCCAAACATACATACAAGTAGTATATAATTACTTATTATAAAACAAAGTCGTTATATCTGTTCCTATGTGAGCTTATAGCTTTAAAACTACGCAACGGATTTTGGTGCGGTTTTTTTAATAGATATATTGTTTCAAAAGGATAACTACTAACGCGGGCATTTTTTCGTAGATAATATTTATTATCTACGAATATACGCGTATAATATACGCGTATTTACGCGAACACTAATTCTCACAATTTATTGTAGACCAAAACACAGACACCTACATATTAACGTTCCTTTTTATTATGTTGTACGGGACCCAGCAATTAAGTAATGCAAGACTTACCTTCTCTTAGATATATAACATCAATACAAATGTACTTATATTAAAATGAACCGTAGCGATAAGATCTAAAAACATTTTCTCCTAATTGTTAGTCAATGGTGAAAGCATTATGTTTATCTATACTCATTATCTAAAAACGACACAAATTTATACCTATCGAAGAGTATGTGGTAGTTATTCTATTAGTAATTGGTATTAAGTTATTCATGTATCCTTTATGTAATGTTAATTGGAAGACAAATTAATTGGAAGCTTTTTATTAAGCTGACCTATTCTTTTTTTTGTACTAAACATTACTTGTTAATTATGAGACCGTTAAGATCACCAATCCATTGCTGTACAGCCTGGTGATAGATGGGGAATGGACAGTGATGTCTCTGTAATAGGTTGCCGTTTTACTTTTTGGTACGGAACTGGGCAGTAGGCCGGGCATAGGCTTCTAGATCGCAGGACAGGTCATCTACGCGTGGAAGTAGAATTTTTGGAAGTAGAATTTTTGAGTGCAATAGGCAGCCTAGCAACAGGGAGAAATTAAGGCAAATCGTGCGGAGAGTTGTATTAATTTGTACCAATGAAACGGATGCCACAACTTCTATGCCAAAAGCAAAACGATAGAGAAGAATAGTAACCTAAAAAACATCGCAAAAATAACCATGTCATAAAATATATTACAACGTTTAAGATTTATAGAATATCATAATATAAACCATGAATAAAAACAAAAACCTGAATAGCATTACGACAAGTATGTCGTAATGCTATTCAGGTTTTTGTTTGCAATTGGTTTTAAATAGATAAATGATAATTCAATCTATACTAATTTCGAATTTTTGAGTAATGACATGAAAGAGAAACTAAATTAAACGATTGCACGGTTCATTTGTTATAATGGAAGCGATCGGTTTGGTTAAACAAGCTAATGATCATTGCGTGCCGACCGAAATAATAGAAACAAAAATATCTGACCGCCATTCCTTGAATTGTATTAGTTGTCCGAACACCGGATTTGGTTTTCGTCGATGTGCAGACATTTTGTTATAAAAATAACTATAAAAAGAAACCATAAAAACTAACGTAACGGCAACCTAACCAAAATATTTGTACATGTTGTTATAAAGCTATTACTTAAACAATTATTTATTTTGTTAAAGTTAAGTTAGTTTAGTGTTAAAAAAAATTTACACTGAAGTAATTTATGTATCTGTATCTTTTCGTTTAACTAAATATACAGATAACGTCAGCACCTCATTTCCTCTCTAGGGTGTTGTATAAGCCAGCTTGGGGAAATTGTACACTGATACACCCTCTGTGAGAGACGAAAGACTCGAAATTAAACACTTTGCTAACACGCCCGGTCAGCGCGGCACAGTACACCATAATCCCTCCCAAAGTGGAGGAGGCTTGTGCTCAACAGCGGGCCGTTAATGAGCTGAATAGAGAGTTACTTAAATTTGGAAGTAGAAAAAGTAATCTCTGACGCGACGGAAAGTATCTGGAAAATTCGTGTATCAATTTTCTATAAAATAAATAAGAGGTAAACTAACCACATCACTCGACCAATTCGTAAGTATCAAAATAAGTTTTATATAATACTAGCTGTTGCCCGCGACTACGTCCGCGTGGAATTTGGATAATTATTTTTTCGCAATAAAAGGTAGCCTATGTCCTATCTCAGGGTCTAAAGATTGTCTGTGCCAAATTTCATCAAAATCGGTTGAGAGGTTTAAGCGGGAAAGCGTAACAAATAGACAGACCGAGTTACTTTCGCATTTATAATATTAGTAGGAATGTTTGCCATGTAATGAATGGTGACAATGCAATGTACGTGCAAACTCTACCTTATTCTATATGTACATTTCATCGCTGTAGAGAAAAGTTACGTCGGTCACATACTGGATCTGCGTCTATAAAATAGATTTTTTTGCAAATATCGCAACATTTATTATTGCTAAGCTTATAGACTATTTGATAGAAAACATACATTAATCACTTCGTTTGCGCAATCGTCAAACAGAATGAAGTACAATTGCCAGCCAATTGAGTTCCCAATCATCAATAGTCATATTCATAAAGGATATAGCCAGTTTTGCAGTGACAACTTATATTGAATAGAGTTTCTCAGATGTTGCAATTTAATATAACTCACGAGTATTGTGAGCCCTTCGTGATGAATATTGAGGCAATATTGCGACTACCATTACTCGACGTTCAATAGAATAAATGGTACAGCATTTTATGAGTAATGTCCATGAATATGCGTAATTTGAATTGCGATGTTCATCTTATTCTAAAAGGGATAGAAGGAAATAGAATATAAAATAACTTAAGACATTTGAAAAATAGAACTATAAATGAATATGGTATAGTTCACGATTTTATTTGTGTTTAATCTGCCTGTTGTTTTTCTAACTTAATTTTTAAACTCTTCTAGCTATTGTCTGATACTTCGTACGCCTGGAATGAAACCAAACCTTAACAAAGTATACAAAAAAGCAATCGTTTTGAGTCATTCTATCATTAATAAAAAACAGCATCTAAATCCGTTGTGTAGTTTTGTGTCAGTTTTCAAACGTATATTCATACAAGAATAACGACTTTGTTTTAAAGATGTGTTATTCCGAAGTATAAAAAATACATAGGTACCGGATTTTCACCCTAATTCATTCAGATCTTGAGCATGAGGAAATAACAAATGTAGAAGGTCAAATATTCATATTATTATTATGTAAAATAATTATCAATTGCTGACCATCGTATCGCTACTAACATTATTTACTCTGATTCTATAAAAATAAGGACCAATAAAGAAAAATAATATTGAATATGATTTTGAATTACACAATAAATATATTTATAGCACTTAATTCCACGCGAATCATTGGTACGGCAAAGTTACAGTGACATCATTATGTGTATTAGCTATCATATAAATACGTATAGGTGTTATAGGGTTGCAAATAAATCTGCACGTGTCATATCGATACGGAGTAGGGGAATGGGGGATGGACTGAGTTGTACTTGTCTGTCTAACGTGACAACGACAGGCACTCCAATCTGAGAGATACGCATTCAAGTGTGACGCGTCGCCAGCATACACCGACATCCGAATATTAATAAAGAATGAGGGTTCTGTACAAAACTCTAAAACGAATCTAAAATTATGAAGACCAAGATTCGAGTCGTGAAAACTTTTACTTATCTTTTTAACGAGGAAATGTATTGGATGAGATAGTCGGTCATTACTCAGATATATCAAGTTTCTTTAGATATTCTGGTAAAAATAGTACATACTGAATTTTTAATTGAATTTACCACAGATTTACTGAATTTTAGTTCTATATTGTAAATATTAATAAAGATTTATTGTCAAAGGACGTAAAAAGGAAGTAACTTTGTCAATGTTTTGATTACTATTTGATTTTTGATTGTTGATTAAAACACTCCCAAAATCAATCGTATAAATTCCAATAAACAGTTTCCCTTAGATTTAGAGCTTTGAAAGTTAATGACACACGCTAAAAATATAACTAACAAACGTGGCCAAATTTCTAGCAAATCTGGTTTATCGTAATAAATAGATTCATAATAAATCTAAAATATAACTGTTACTAAAAATGATAAATGGTGATTTCTACTAAGGAATTGTTATAACGGTACTGAACTCTATGTATGACATGTGGTTAAGTCATTGCGGTTAGACCTTAAACGAACGTTGACCTAAACATTATAAGAACTTATAATTTATTTAACATGAATTAAGTCTATAATAACACGCTTCTTTACCTCAAAAAATTAGACTTCTTGATGTTTTACTTCTTTTATATCGTATCAAAGAAAAAAAATTGAAGTCATCGGTTCTTAATTGTACAAATCTGACTACTGTAAATGGGTGAGAATTGCTTTCAAAGATTCCGTACAAAAGATTAAGAGATTGATAGATAGCTATTAAAATCGTGATATAAATGGACACATAAACACACACACACTTTTTTCAAGTGCATGAATACTTTTCTATTATTGCTTTCTCTACCAATTTCTCAATTATCATGTCTATGGGTATTGGTCATGCCTATTACAATACACTATAAACGGTACCATGCACTAAATTTTTTACTTTTTTCTGTAAAATTGGAACATACAATGTTTTTATGGACTTGTAAGCAAAAGAAACGTAGATATCATATTCAATCTTAAGTTTTATGTTACGTGATGAAATATAGACAGACAGGTTGATGAGCAGATGAATAAATTAACATAATGACATTGAAGTAATTAGGTTCTTCTTGTAGGAATCCATTTTGAGAAAAATGAAAATATTTTTTTGCAAATACTTATGTGGAGAAAACATAATTTTCTTTTCGTATTTCCCAAGAGACACCCTCTTTCAACGTTTCTGTTAGTATGTATTTCAAACAACATATTAGATATCTTTTGAACCAGGAAAAGTAAAAACAATCAAGTTTCAAATCCACTAAATCGATTCGAGTAAGCTCAACGCATTTATTCGAACTACTTCAAACCGCAATACTGATTCAAAAACCACCGAGAGGATTGACTAATCGCCTCTCCCGGCTGTAAACTGAGATTAAAAATCGTTTCAGCTCGCGATCCCTCTTTAGAGCGGGGAATGTCTCTATGAGAAGTGAATTGAATATAAATTCAAATGATTAAAAATCGATTTCAAAAATTCATTCAATCACGAAAATTGATTTAGTTTTAGCTTGTGTTTTAATCTTAGAAAAAAATTTTGAAGTACAAAAGGAAGCTGCTAATAGTGAGGTAATTAGTGAATGAACAACGAGTATTATTTAATTTAAAACATGATTAGCTAAATAAAAATACTACTAGTCTGAGAATAAACCCACTTATTTATTTTTGAAAACATGTACGTCTCTACCATAAATTATGCATGTAGAAATAATATAATTATATAACTTCAATCTTATTATGCAATCACGTGCAGAGCTTATATTAAGGGCCTACATCAATATCATCGCCGACACGTACATATTAACACAGCCAGTAGGCACAGAAAATGAAGATTTAGGGATACTTTTCCTATTTACTCAAAATCTACTAAATATATTTTAATTCTGATCCACGTGTTTCTATACATAATAGTTACCTATGTTTTTAAAGTTATTTCATTAGTTAATATGCGATAATAGATCGACAAATGAAAAAAAATAAAAAATTTGAGAGGTTGTTTCGCCAAGATTTTCTATCGAGAAAACTTTTTTCAATCGCGTTTCTGAGTTTATGCGATCCTAGATCATATATTGAAAAAACATATACTTAAAAATTAGAGCTCTAGCCATTCAATCTAAAGAAACAATGAAAACTTCGTACATAGAAAAATGCACGAAGCTATTTTGGTATCCTCTTAAGACATGATTAGCTAAATACAAATATATATAAATAAATAAGTGGGTTTATTCTCAGACTAGTAGAGTCTGAGAATAAAGCCACTTATTTATTTTTGAAAACATGTAATTAAATTAAACATTACGTCTCTACCATAAATTATGCATGTAGAATTAATATAATTATATAACTTCAGTCTTATTATGCAATCACGTGCAGAGTTTATATTAACGAAATACGTGCGTGACAGCAATAAATACGCGCTATTGTTAGCTGATTGACGTCTCTTTGACAATAATTAAATTCAATTTGCGTTCTACAACGTTCATAGACAAGGTAGTCTTTGCATAGATAAACTACGTATTCTTACCAAATAAAGAAAGCTATTTATTATTAATATTGTGATGATTCAATAGTTAAAAATGTTGCATCTACTAATGGTTTTATTCATAATGACTTATCGGAGGTTTAAACGGAGATTTTATCGGAGAGATAATAAACGTTTTAGCATTGGAAAGCTATTACGAATAACAGTTTTTGACAATTTTCCCGAATCGATTTTAGCGAACTTTTAAACCTCCGATAAGTCATTATGAATAAGACCATTACTATATAACCGCCAATTATAATAATCAAATGAGGACCCTTCACTTAAACTACAATTACAGATTTATAGTTATCCCTATTTATTGGTAATCTATCTATCTACAGTCCGGAATCAGAAAAGGTATATAACAGTAACTTGTTCAATGTTAAGTTAGGGCAATAGTTAACATTTGTCAGTCTTTAGTAATAACGCTATCTGCGAATCTAAAATCAACGTAATCATAAATAAACACTAAGAATCACGAAAATTGCTTGGTCGCGAAAATGGTAAACAAGTAACTATAGGCAAGTTAGTTACTGTCCGTGTGGTGACGGATTTAGAATATAAGTGTCAGCACCCCTTTTCCTTCCTAGGATAAAAGCCAGCTAAGAAATATAGAAAACTCGAAAATTAATCCTGTGCCAACACGCTTAGTTAGCGCGGCATAGTTGACCATAATCCCTCTCAAACTACTTTCGGTTTATGTACCCCTACGCAACTAAGGTTTTAGTCTTCCTTTTAATATTTTCGTAACATTATACATATACAGCAATTAACTTTAATATACCAAGCACATTATTTTATACACATGACTTGACAAGCAAATAGCGCATAAAACCATTTCCCCTCCATTCTTTTATGATCCGTCGGTTTATACATAAAAACATTGTCGTAATGGATCCAAATAATGGAATGAACGCGAATGTAATCACAATTTTCCCTCGTCATCGTAAACAGAGGGGTCGCATGTCGCACACATGTTCACTCAATAAGCCTAAAGTTGGCAGTCGGTGTAATCTCAACCAGCTTAACTGAGACACGCGCCTCGTTCGATTCAATACCCACATATAGGGCTGCTATCACCGTAGTTAACGACAACGAACAAACATGGCAATAATCTCGGACGTTTGGGCGAAATATCGAATTTTCCCTGAACATCTCGAAAAAAAACTAACTAATTATTGTATTTGTTTACAGTGAAAGTATCTCTACAAACCCTTACTGGACGGCCTCCAGGCGACAATAAAACTATGACAAATTCGGGGAAATACGGACGGATGGCCTAACTGAACCCTACCCATGTATCTACATTTATACATTTTCACACAACAAAGGACATAAAAATTGGTTTATAAAACAGGATTTTATTAACACAATCAGTGACAGCTTTTCTATTTTTGGGATATCTAGGATTTCTTACAGAATACCTTTCTAGACTTTGCTCTCTTTCTGTTTTCGGAAAGGAATTACGAACATGAACTACTATTACACGGCTAACTTGAAACATTTCGGTAGGTAACCTATATCAACATAATGCATCCTTCTGGTTTATTCAATTGCAAAAGGTATATAGAAATTTTTCTTTGGCATAGAATGCATAAAATACTAACCGACTGATAGATAACAATAACAGGTATTAAGTATGTAGCGGTACATACAGAACCGATGCCATTACCTATTTAAATAAACAAATAAAAGTAAGCTATCCATCAAATAAGCCATTAAAATAATAATATATTTGTGACAGTCGTAGAAATACATTACTAATTATATTAACGGTTCATGTGATACGACAACTAGCTCATATGTTCTTAAATATCTATTCTGATCTTAAACTCGCTTTTATAACTAGTTTAGATAATTTCCAAGAACAACAGTGCTAGGACTACGAGTTATTCAACTTTGCAATCTGCATTATTTCCATTACATCTCAGCTTTGTTTCTTATCAATCTTATAATATTATCTAAGCAGATTATTCTAACAAGGACAGAAATCTAGGAATAAGAGGCAGTCTGCTGAAAGTTTGCTTTTTTCACCTTTGGCATAAAACCCATAGGAAACGAATTATTGAATTTTTTACTTTTGTTCTTGGTATACATGACAATAACTTTGACGGTTCCACATCCTGTATTAGGTAGGTTTTGAGATAAGTTTAAAATAAAGGTAAAATGGTTTGTACTTTGTACCTACAAGTTTTTAGCCAATTATAGCAAATTCCGAGGTTAGACCCTTAACACTGCTTGACCATAGAAAACGGATAAAACAAATTACAGTACATTACAGTACTATCACAAATTGGGTATTTAATCATCTTTATTTTTTTCTGATTTTTGCTCATCAGAATATAAACTCACTTTTCTTAAGATTCAATCAATGTACAAAATTGGATGTATTGAACTTAATTGTTACAATTCAAACCACATTCAAACCCGCAATTAACAATAATTCAAATGTCTGCTATCCTGATAACCTAGTTCTACAATTCTTGTGAAAGCATGCATATACTACACAAGTATTATGTAGCACTGTTTCTATATTAAGTACTTATAGTTAAGTAGATTTGAAAATAAAGTATAGTTTACTATCTTTTCTACAGCCTATAAACATATTGGGACGAAGTATACGAACCACCAAGCGTAATAGCATAGAGTTTAGTTTCAACTTGAAATTTCTTCTATTTCTGTAATAGCTTTATTGGATTTAACTTTAAACTAGAGATGAAATTAATATCAAAATCATATGTTACATATATTAAAAAAAATATATGTGCAGTAAAAAATAAATTTAAACATGGCAATACCGCCAACTTTCTAGGCACACTTTCTGAAATATAATTAACACATAGTTCTGAAAAAAGCACGCAGATTAAACAATCCCTAACTATATAAACCGAACTATATTTACCGAAAAACCACAAGACACTGCCTTTCCATAAAGTGCAAACGTTTATTGTTTTGTATTGAATATAATTTATATTTTTAGAAATTATGTAGATATACAATATGAAACAATACTTCACAACAGCTTGTCAATAATATCACTTCTATATATAGCCTAGAGTAAATTAATTCTAGCTAAATATTTGCCTGCAATTTTTCTATTCAAATTGGAGTTTCAAAGAATTCTCCCACAACTGACCAATATATGTCCAATTTAAATAATTATGTAACCTAATGTATTTATTTAAAACTTGCATATAAAAAATAGGACGGATACAAAAGCGGACTTAAGAGGATACCAAAATAGCTTCGTGCATTTTTCTACGTACGAAGTTTTCATTGTTTCTTTAGATTGAATGGCTAGAGCTCTAATTTTTAAGTATATGTTTTTTCAATATATGATCTAGGATCGCATGAACTCAGAAACGCGATTGAAAAAAGTTTTCTCGATAGAAAATCTTGGCGAAATAACCTCTCAAATTTTTTATTTTTTTCATTTGTCGGTCTATTATCGCGTATTAACTAATGAAATAACTTTAAAAACATAGGTAACTATTATGTATAGAAACACGTGGATCAGAATTAAAATATATTTAGTAGATTTTGAGTAAATAGGATCTATGTATATTTATGTATTTAGTATAAATTTATTTTAACTTAAATAGTTCACCGTATATCTGTCACCCTACACTACACACCCATGGTCAATCTTTTTTTTCACAATCTCCTCTCGCGGGTCTACAGGTAGAGATTTCTTTTAGAAATATGTGGATCCCTACACTACTTTTCTTATGTCTGTATTTACTATGGTTTCCTGGTGTAAAATCTTTTAAATAAATAAATAGGAAAAGTATCCTTAATTCTTCATTTTCTGTGCCAACTGGCTGTGTTAATATGTACGTGTCGGCGATGATATACGATAATATTGATGTAGGCCCTTAATGCTCGAGGCGTCACAAATGTATATTCGACTTAGCCTTAATGGACTCTTAGAGCAATTATTAAGGAAAATACTCATTAAATTATAAAAGATCCTACAAATTGTTCAGTGGGCCAGTTGTAAACATATCTTTTAAAAATAGCGAAACCAGATAACCAGTGAAAGCTCAATAAAACAAAACTGTCTTCGGTTTTCGAAGACTAAACTACAAATGGAATAAAATAATAAATATATAAAACTGACAGCCTTATATTTAATAATCCATTAGTTCCTGATTAGTTTTGTTAAATCAATTTATCAATTCAAAAATATATTA
The DNA here is from genome assembly GCA_916999025.1 of Orgyia antiqua. NCBI lineage: Eukaryota > Metazoa > Arthropoda > Insecta > Lepidoptera > Erebidae > Orgyia > Orgyia antiqua. Next base: position 26,996,555 of record OU779868.1, read on the forward strand.
ATGTAAATGTATGAATGGTAGTTTACCAAGAGAAGATTTATTAGTATTTGCAACACGAGATTTTACAAATCTCGTAGCAAATAATCAACAGATTAATTATTTTATTGCACATATACTACAAAGTTCAATTATTGTTACAATACCTGATATACAATTGATATTATTAGCGATTTTTTTTCAGAAAACCCTATCGAAGAATAGATTCAACCGACTTCATTTGCCTTTGAAATTTGAGGGATTTTCTCGATTTCTCAGGAGATGACATCCTGACCTGGTGCCAATGGGACCACACGGGAACCACCAGCGTTCAAATAGTTAAAAGTTATGAGGTAACAAGCATAAAAAAATAATTAAAAAAACATACAGACGAATTGAAAACCTCCTCCTTGTTATGAACTCGGTTAAAAAGAAAAGTAAAATATGTCATATTGATATCAACAAACATAGGTACATAAGTACATAAGTACTTAATCATAATAGCTAGGTATATATAAAGTATAAATACAAATTTAAGTTCAATAGTATCCCGGTTTCCAAGACCATAGCAGGTATTGGCCATGAAACAAATTCTCACTGGGACGGAACTGTTTATCCGTGTCGCGTGACAAATAAGGCAGGTAGGTGCGTCTACATGAGTCAACGTCCTCGTGCTATACACCCAATCGTTCATGCCAATCTATTAAGACTTAAGAACACTGGGAATAAGTGTATTTTAAAGTAGTGTATACGGATTTAAATAAACAACAATAACCTAACATTACTCCCGTTAAACCCTGAAAATAGTAAATAATGAATTAACTTCCATGCAAACACTTGCGGAGGAAGTAGAATTTCTATTTATATGTATAAGTACACATTTACGTGGTTAGGGCATCGACTGTGGTACATTTGAAGTTAGTAAAGTTATTCATGTTTACTCGATTTACTAGAGAAATACTTTTACTACTCTCTCTAGAGCCTGACTCCACTTTGGGTAGATATTTGGTCTGCTTTGCCCGCTGACTGTGTTGACATAGAGTTTTAATTCGAGCTTTCCGTCTCCCCTAGCCCAGAAGATGTTATCTGCTTATATTGTCTCTTAGTTTCCCTTCCAAAGAGAGGTAATGGAGTGATACTTGTGTTCCTAATCCGTCACCATACGAATAAAACTAAAACTAGTAAAATCTTAAAACAGAAAAGTTAAATTAAACGCGATATTAAATTCATTTCTATCTAATCCAACAAAGGGCAGCTTATCAAACTAATTAGTCATATATACATTTTCGTAACGCTTATTTAACAACGCAGTTACGATAGCAGTCACACAATATTTATACTACGTCAATAAGTATGAAAGTTGACAAACATAGTATTTTTTTATATTCTTGCTTGGTTATATGGCATGATGTTGTTCTAAAGATATATTTATCAGTCGATGCTCATCGCAGGTAATAAAGCAGTAAAATTAATTAGCAATAATTTTCAGATACCACTAATAAGTAACAAAAATCTACTTAAATCTAATAGCTTAGCTGTAGAAGGTGTAAAACACAACGTTACGACCGTATATCCTAATAAATTGCGAGCTTTTACTTAAACCGCTGAGAAAAGTCAATGACTGAATAGTGACTATATACCGTGCTGTTTTAAGAGTCGCTGAAAATAGCATAGCTCATTTTATACTGGACATTCTAGTTCAATACCGCGATGGAAATAGCAAAAGCTAGTCTGACGCAGGAACTGACTTTGTTATTGATGCATGCGAATCCTGTTACTAAAATAAACGAGAGGTGAAAGCGTACTGACGCATTAATGTGTAATAATTGATCTAGAAAAGCATATCTCATTATAGTGACATAATTAGGGCTACCAACGATAAGTTTATTTTAATCGTTTTACATATCAACACTGTGTTAAGATGAATTACTTATGATTTTTATTATTAGTAGCCTAAACTCTTATTTTCTTAATGTAGCCTATAAGTAATCAGAAAGAATGCAGATTACTCTTACTGGTGAAAAAGCCTTAGGAACGGAGCATTATCTATCGAAGATTAACCCCTTTTTGTGATTTGATTGCCTGGTTACTAGTACCTCTAGGTCAAAACATTATCCTCTACAAATAAAAGATTAATAGGTACGTATTAAAGACGGATAATTCGTTTTCACGAATCTTTTACTTATACTGTCCTATTTTGAGTGATCCTATGTATAATTTTATTTTTAAGTTAGGATTTAGTTACTTAGTGAGCCCTGCGGCTACAGATTCTCTCTCTGCTCTATCACCAAGCGTGTGCACCGTTAACTAAGCTTCCACCAGTGGACGTTTAGCCTTATTTGCCACAGAAGATTTTTAACCAAAAATAACAACCCTAATATAATAAAGGATATTTTATAATATCAGGACATGTGGCGCCCGTCAGCGATACGAGATCACCCGACGACCTTGCGCGTGCGTCTGCCGCCGCGTCGTCGTCAGTTTTACGTAATAATAATCTAAGGACGCGGGACATCATGATATAAAAGCACTTATTATATTGCGCTAAAATGCACTAAAAATATTAAATTCCCTGTCTGTTTTGTGACAAGTGTGTCCAAGTGATTGGCACTTAGGGTCGACAGAACATGGTCTTTTCCTTCCATACTCTTCTAATCTTCTCTTCTTCTCATCCCTAAATACACACATAGGTATCTTCTTTTAATAACTCTCTCTCATTACTTTACTAACTGTCTTAACCTCTTTCACATAAACCATCTCACTTTTTTTCACATTTTCACATCTATATCGCCAGCCCACTAATGTCCTACCGTGGGGACGTGCTTACTCCGCTATTCAAGGGAATATGGTCTACTTTATACGGCCCCGACTGGTTTATTTACTAGCTTTCTGTCACACACAGAAGATGTTATCCGTGTACAATATTTTTTAGCTGGCTTTCACAGTACCTTGGTTAGAAAGTGGGGGTGGTGACACTACTATTCGTAAATCGTCACACGGACAGTATGTCTATCTAAATGTTACACTAATTAAAAAAGTGATAAGCCTAACACTATCGAGCTAACATGATGTATGTAATTTAGTCGTTTTTAACCGTAGCAACTTATCACATTCGTATTTAGCCGTGCTTGTGTCATCTACATCTAGCATAGTGTAACAAGTACTATATGCGGCGCCTTTAGAATTGGATACAAGCTGCCAGCTTCCATATGAACATGTTAAACACGCCATTGTATGCCAAAAGGATACAAGCAGCGGCTTTAGAGTTATTTTGAGATGCCCATTTAGGAATTTGATGTTTATGTATGTATCAACACTGATTTAACTCTGTTTAGAAGTTTTATAAGACTCACAATCTTTTACATTATTTTATTATTAAAAAAAAACAATTCTATTTAAGTTTGTAATACGAGCCTCTTCTTGCCGTCTATACTAATATGATAAAGCTGAAGAGTTTGTTTGTTTGTTTGAACGCGCTAATCTCAGGAACCATATGGATTTCAATAATTCTTTCAGTCTTGGATAGTATATGGCTATAGCCTCTACAACTGCGTAGAGATGTTGCGGCGCTTAGCGCCTTCTCATCAGGGTGAGTGCTCTGACGAACTCTTTTCACTAGTTACTCCTTCTCCTTTCCATCTTCGTACCACACGCACTGGCCTCAAATGTCATCCTTTTACTGTGGCCACCATATCTTGTCGCACCAAGAAATTTGGTGACTCTTTTCTTTGCCGCACCTCTAACATGTGGAATTCTCTACCTGCGCACGTCTTTCCGTCTGGTTACGAAATGGGGTCTTTTAAACGAGGCGTGAAGAGGCACCTTGCAGGCCGGCAAGGCGGGGGCGGCTAGTGCATATACACTGTAGTAGCCACCCTCGCATTTGGATTGCACTTCCACTTAACGTCAGGTGGACTGCAGTCATTTGCCCAACGCTTTCAATAAAAATAATAAAAAAAAGTTGGATAGTCAATTTATTGAGGAAGGCTCCAGGCTACATAGCATCACGCTGCGACCAAGATAAGGTTCAATAAAAACGGAAATGAATATGATAAAATAGTTTTACTAAAAAAAGAAATAATCGCCTCCGTGTTAACGCATAAAGTATAAATGTGTGCTTTATCTTTAAGCTCACATTTTAAAATGCCATAACTTAAATAGAAGCGTGATACACACGCGAGACATGCTAAGATTACATAAGATATTATGCTAAGATTACAATTCCGATACAAATTCCCTCCGTAAACAAAAAAGCGATCGATTTTATAAGAAAACCAAAGTAAAAAGCATCTGAAATCTCAGTAATACGGTGTATAATACGTTAAAATAAAGCATTAATAAAGAAAAGATATCGGCAAGCGCCTTAACCAAGATACTGGCTTATTTTTAACCCCTTGTTCCTTAATACTTAGTAGATACTGCTGACTTGTACTGAGTAGATACAATGTCTAGATAAAGAATACTATCTAAGTTTGGATCTTTCGTATTTAGGCGCCTCATAATAAACAGTTTTATTTTAGAAAGTATGTGGTTTTATAGTCTCATTCACGCAATATATCTATATCCTTACTTACAATGCGTTTATTGTCGTATACAATAGCCAATCAGAATGTAAAATATAAACGGTTTTTATAAAGATGTATGTGTGCGGCAATTATCGATTTATTTTCGCAAACCGTTAACTTTCAACTAACACTATAGACATTTAAATTGATTCGTTTGTATAGATTAATTTTGCCATACATTGCAACAACTCAATCAACGAGCATTAATTTTAATGTTTGTATAAAAATCTACTTCAAATATCGAGGTTCTATCAAATTAGAAACTGTTTTTAAGAGGCACATATTTTTTAAACTTGATGACTATGACCTTATTAAATTTCCAAAGGATGTTATATAATAGAGGGTATGAAGAATTTGTGAAAGAAATACACATTATTAATGTACTTAAAACTTACTTGGGAAATGATTTATTTATTTATTTACGTTTTTTTTTGTAAACCATGAAACAAAATTGGTACAGAAAATCTTAAAAATAGCATAGTGTAAAAGGTGGCCTTATTGCTAAAAGTTAAAAGCAATTTCTGTCTGGCTTGCTTTGCTTGTGCTTTACCGTAATAGGCAAAAAAAAACCAAAATAATTGTCCGTAAATAAAGTCTGTAATACGATAATTCTGTAAGACGGGCCTCGAGGTCTAGTGGTTTATATAACGGTCTCGGGTTCAATTTCCGCTTGGGACAATCATTTGTGCGATGTTTATAAATCCGTATTCTGGTACCCATGTCACAAGCATGTAAGCTTAAGCTTGGGAACAGAGCTCGTTGTAAAAAAAAAATTCTATCTAATATATAAAATTCACGTGTCACAGTGTTAGTTACCGTACTCCACCGAAACGGCTTGACCGATTCTTCTCAAATTTTACATACATATTCAGTAGGTCTGAGAATCGGCCAACATCTATTTTTCAAACTTTTTTTTCTTTTTTTTTAGTATGGCAAAACAACGTTTGCCGGGTCAGCTAGTATTTTTATATAATTACTTCCTGATGAACACATCAGAAAGTAGAACATATAAAGCATTGTAATCGATTCCATTTACTACGTAGGTAAAACTCGATATGCAAACCGAAACGAATCGATGAATAAGGAGAATGAATAATATCCACACAAGGTTACCGAATAACATGAATCGTTTAAAACTGGAAAAATACCCTTCACGGTTATTTATTAATTTTACGAAATATTTTTGATCGTCTATTTATAAACATCTGGGTGTAAAAAAATATCACTGTTGCAATATCTAAGCAAAGTTGTTGAAAACCTTATAAAATCTACATTTTAAGGGCCTACATCAATATTATCGTATACCATCGCCGACACGTACATATTAACACAGCCAGTAGGCACAGAAAATGAAGAATTAGGGATATTTCTTTTGATTACTCAAAATCTACAAAATTTATTTAATTCTGATTTACGTGTTTCTATATATAATAGTTACTTGTCTTTTTAAGGTTATTTCATTACTTAATACGCGATAATAGACCGACAAATGAAAAAAATAAAAAATTAGAGAGGTTGTTTCGCTAAGATTTTCTATCGAGAAAACTTTTTTCAATCGCGTTTCTGAGTTTATGCGATCCTAGATCATATATTGAAAAAACATATACTTAAAAATTAGAGCTCTAGCCATTCAATCTAAAGAAACAATGAAAACTTCGTACGTAGAAAAATGCACGAAGCTATTTTGGTATCCTGTTTCTCTAGCTGGAGTCAAAAAGTACAAGTAAGTACAGTATTATTGTGCCAATGATTATGGTATCTACAAAATGATAGAACTTGCCTTAACGTTTAGATACGGATTACAATCCTTTATCCTTATTACCTTATCCCTGCAATGACAAAAAATATTACCTTTGATTAATTAAAAACGAATTGATTTAACGTATGCAACAAACAAAGTAGCTCCGTGACCAGAAAATCATTAGAATCCACAATTTACTATAATAATGCAAATAACTTAATTTAACGCAAAGTTCCTTTGTTATACAAGAACACGAAAATCACTGTTTATTTTTGTGAAGAACAATAAATAAATAAATAATAAATAAATATTCATGGACATTTCACACAACGTCCTCTGGTCCCAAGCTAAGCTTATATGCTTGTGTTATGGGTACCAGAATACGGATAGATTACATATACTACTTTTCTTTTGTAAATACATACTTATAATACATAGAAACACCCAGACGCAGTACAAACATTTGTATGACAATTAGAAAAATCACACAAATGATTGTCCCGAGCGGGAATCGAACCCGCGACCTCTTGATCGGCAGTCCGTTACATGAACCACTACACCACGAGGCCCGTCAAAATAAAGTTGGGGCGTTAATTAGCAGACTGAAAGTGTTCTCTTCAAAGGGAATAATACTGTGCGAAATGTAGCTGTAGAATCGCTGAGTCAATACGTGACATCAAAATAAAAGGCTTTATTGTAGAATTTTTCAATTCTTTTCTGAAATTCCGTTTCCGCTCGAAAACGCTAGATGGGGCTGATGTAATTTCGTAAATATTTACAAGCTTGCCGTCGTTCACTTAGTGCAAAAACTAGCACTAACTAGGCACTTAGAAGAAATGCTGTAAGATTTGTAGTACGTTAGCAACTGTGAGATAGACTCTCACCGTTACAGCCACCTGAAATCTTAATGTTACGAAGTAGTAAAACTTGTTCGTCTGATTAAGGTCAAGTCTGTGCTAGTTAATGTCAAAAACTAAGAGAAACTTGAAACAGTAAAAAATTTAGGGGTATTTTTGTATGTGAGCTTATATCTTCAAAACTACGCAATGAATTTTGATGCGGTTTTTTTTAGTGATAGAGTGGTCCAAGAGGATGGCTTTTTAGTATAATTGGTTAAGTTTGGTTTCTGAATTTCATGCGTACGAAGTTGCGGGCAACAGCAAATATCCAATAAATACAGGCACATGCTGAGAGAGCTTAGTTGTATAGCGATACGACGGTATTCGAAGATCGTGGATTCGAGCCCTACTCTTTGTAATCGTATTTTCGGCTTAAATAATATGAAATAGCTATATATTTAAAATTATTAAATAAATAAATCAGTTAATATTCATAGACATTTCACACAACGAAAATGAAAATATTAAATAAAAATAAATAAATATTCACAGACATTTCACACAACGTCCTCTGGTCCCAAGCTAAGCTTATATGCTTGTGTTATGGGTACCAGAATACGGATAGAATACATATACTACTTTAAATATAAATACATACTTATAATACATAGAAACACCCAGACGCAGAACAAATCACACAAATGATTGTCCGAGGCGGGAATCGAACCCGCGACCTCATGATCGGCAGTCCGTTATACGAACCACTAGACCACGAAGCCCGTCAAAATAATTAATATAATAATAAATTTATTATAAATATATTATTTATTAATAATTATTATATATTAATTGAATGTAATTGAATAAATGAAGATTCATCACCTGTCAAGAAGTCTTTGTGTGGTAATCAGTTGTAACAGATACACACATTAAAATAGTGCCAAAAGAGAACCGAACCATTACGTAAGCTCATAAGAATTTACACTAATGACTTCGGAAGTGTCCGTCGTCTGATCACCAGCCAATTAGTTACACTATGGTTTGACTTTCAAAGAAAACATTAGCTCCATTTCTAGCATACAACGCGTTAAATTATATTTGGTAGTACCGACTATCCGACAACGGAATTAGTTTACCAAAAATCTGAATTGCAGCATAGGTTGTTGTTGCCGAAAAAAGTAATCGTTGCACGAGTAGTAGAGTATAAAATATATTATACAATTTTGTACATTTTTGCATGTAATGATGGATTAAGCATACAAGTGTCACCAACCCATTTCCTCCCCAGGTTGCTAGTGTAGTGAGAAATCGAAAACTCTAAACTAAACCCTACACGAACATGTCTGGTCAGTGTGGCATAGCTAAACCAAATATCCCCACGATCTAGTGGAGATCCATGCACAATATTGGCAAGTCGTTGGGAAGAAAAATCTTGTAACATTTATCATCACACATAAAGCATTTTACGCCAATCTTAAGTTAAATAACGAATCCTTACTTATTTTTACTTTAAAGCGACAAAGATACAAAGGGATACTTCATATTTAGTTTATCTATTTGAGTAGCTTAATATTATAGTTATTTATCATATTAAAAACAATGGCGGAGCGTATTCAAGTTAGAATATCATTTACTGTTTCTATGTTGTGATTATAAATCATTTTCTTTCCGCATCGTTAAGTAACCCTTTCTAATGTAAGGGCAACAGATTCGATAATTAAGTTAAATTTATAATGTCGGAATATAGAGGGTCATAAAGTAGACTATTCACGGTCCTGCCTGCAGTCCATCATGAAAGTTATAACAGTAACCTGACGCAAAATTTTTATGACACTTTACGTGCAGATAAATGCGAATACTTGTTTTCATCTAAATGAATTAAATTGATACAAAAGGCATAAGGCCGGGATTTGTGAGATTTGTTTAAATTGCATTTTATTAGCGCGTCTGTTTTATTTTTGCTTTAATTTTCTTCCTTTTTGCTAAGACATTAGTAGGTACCTATTTATTTAGGTTAACAAATTTACTTAAAGGGGCTCTATAACAAAGTATCTATATCAAAGTGTTATGGTCCTGCCGTGAATGGTAAGTGTGGTTGAAGGGAGGCATTAGGGTTAACGAGATGATCGGTCACGCGCGCCTGGCTGCCGCTGATAGCGAACCCTGCCCCTAACAATATTTCACAACACTTGGTACTGTCAACAAAATTGTAACCCCGATGTAATACAATGCATTTAACTAACCTTTTACTGTATTCGTACACCATGTAGTTATGTAGGTGTTAGTTTGAAGAGTCCCCCCTAAATAAAAAAGTGCCTAAATATGAAAAAGACATAGGTACATGGCATTTTAATATTTAGGGAAAATCTGATAGTAGGTATTGTATAGGTGACGTCTCATTTTATTGTATTTTCAAGTCATTTCATTATCTTGTTGCTTTTTTTCTTGAAAATAATCCCCTATCCGAACCGGTAAAGACTCCAATGATTACAATGAAATCCCAATCACACACTTGGTGCAGAATATTGTAGGAGTACTATTTTACAAAGAATACGTCTAGATTTATTCAATTGAGAAAATAGCTATTCCAAACATATTGATAGGGTAACCCATAAAGACAAACTTATTTCTTATTAACGTCAAAATATTAAACAGATAACATGAGCTGCACCTCCTGCAAGAGAAGGTTTGAAACTAAACCGAAACTCCGGACCAACGCTGTAATATGTAGTATAGTAGAGTCATATTCTAAACGAATTTTGTTTTTGTGTCATTGGGTATATTTTTCTTTCTTTTAAGACCTTTTACATGAAACTATATTCTCTTACGATGAACAATGTTTTTGTTATCGTCCGCAAATTAAAACTGAATACAACAAAGTTTATAAAGCTCATATACTTGTGAAAAATAATGATCCCCTATCAATAAAGATAACAGAAAAGATCATAAAAGGCTCATTTATTTGTGTTAAAATAAACACTACTTTATTTAACAGTGCACTTAACAAAAGGTGAATAAACTTTAAATAATATGTTTTCTGTCGAATGAAAACACTAGACGTAAAACAATGGAGGCTGATATGACTGTAGTTATTTTTTTATTCGCTCCAGTTTCATTGCCACAGATGTAAATATTATTCAAATAGCAACCGACCAAGAATCTGAAGCTTCCATATTTGAATAAACCAGTCAATTGCGCGTATGCTTCACGCACAATCGGTTCCGTATTTCGGAGATAGAACGAAATCCTCAAAGTTGCACGGTTGAAATACAGTTGCTATCAGCTGTATAACTGTTTACACGTATATATTATGACTACGACACGCTAAAAAAACTAACAAACGGGCGGTTAATAAACTGCGTAGATTTAACATTACATTAATTGATTATCCTTTCCATACGTAACTCTGCAAAAGGTATGTGTCTATAAGCAACCGCAATATACATACATAAAATTTACTGCAGCCGGTTTTTTACTAACTTCTTTCAAATTAAACTCTACTTATGTAAAGAATAAAAAGCTAACTATGAAATATATTTTTTCCTGTGTCCATTTAAGAGGGATGGATCCAATATTTTAATAAAATCTTTCCACCATTTTTGAGCGCATTGAAGTTATAAACAAACGACGGGCTTCGTGTTCTAGTGGTTCATATAACGGACTGCTGTTCACGAGGTCGCGGGTTTGATTCCCGCCTCGGACAATCATTTGTGTGATGTTTATAAATGTCATACAAATGTTTGTCCTGCGTATGGGTGTTTCTATGTATTATAAGTATGTATTTACAAAAGAAAAGTAGTTTATGTATTCTATCCGAATTCTGGTACCCATAACACAAGCATAATAAGCTTAGCTTGGGACCAGAGGACGTTGTGTGAAATGTCCGTGAATATAAAAAACCCCAAATTTTGTTACCAACGTTTACTGATCAAATTTAGACTACTTAACATTCTCGAATGTGATAAATATCTGATAATAATGTTTTCAATATCAAAAGGATGAACTGTTAAAAATAACATAATAAACAAGATATCAAACTGTTTTATAGATAAATATGCTTACGTTTTAGTGATTACAGGTGTATATAATTATCTATCACAGATATATCCACATTTAAGTCGTAGCAACGAATAACATTTTAGTCATAGTTCAAAGAAATGTTTGTTAACCCACATTATATTATCGATGAATGCAACTTATTTGGGACAGCTTTACACTTCCGATAAGTTAGTATCTAACAATACATAGTAATAATGTATTAATTAAAAATTGGTCAAGTGCGAGTCGGACTCGCGCAAGAAGGGTTCCGTACCATTATCTATGCAACATATGGCAACGTTATTAGTATCGAGCAAGAAACGGTAAAAAAATCATGTTTGTTGTATGGGAGCCCCCTTAAATATTTATTTTATTTTTAGTATTTGTTGTTATAGCGGCAATAGAAATACATCATCTATGAAAATTTCAACTGTCTAGCTATCACCGTTCTTGAGATACAGCCTGGTGACAGACGGACGGACGGACAGGGAAGTCTCAGTAATAGGGTCCCGTTTTTACCCTTTGGGTACGGAACCCTAAAAATCAAGTGCGTAGCACTTACAACCGTCGGGCATGTATGACCAGATGTGGGAGTGTGGATGAAGCCAAGGAAGTATGTTTGGATCGTAGCAGATGGCGTTCTATAGTCTGCCTACCCCCATGGGAAAAAGGCGTGATGTTATGATGATGATGATTATGATAATGCATAGTTCTACTGCTTGCACGACTAAAGCAATGCAAGCTAATACAATTTTATGGCTAAAGAAAATAACATGGAAAATAAAATAGCAATTTTAACCATAATAGCCACTGAACTAAAATTTACCATAATTGGTTTCAGTTATGTTTACTGCACCATTTTAGGGATAGATCGATAGATATTGTAATATATAGCATGTCTTATAAAAATCTCGACTTGATTCATAAATAATAATTAACTTTAGATATTACATATATGTAATTTATCCGTAAAGAACTTACTACTGGGAGATTGTTAAATTGACATTATTCACTATGTTAGATAATCTCGGTTTTAACGAGTTTCTTCTGTCTCAATGACAAGGTAGAAAACTCATTATCTCAAATACTAGCAGCTATTGACAAGTTTACTAAGCACCTATGGATTCCAAAACCCTTGTCATTAAGAACTCGTTAAAACTAGACAAGGTCGAATAGCCGTTAGCCTGTCATGAAACCGTAATTTTGACAAGGAACTGTTGATACAGACGCATGCTGACCAGATATTTTGACATAGGATTTTATTTCAAGATTTCCGTCTTAAACACAGGGCTTCAGTGATTTTTATTGCTTTTACTATCCCTAAATTGGATTTTACTATCCCTAAGCTGGCTTTTACAGCACACAAAGGAGGAAATGGAGTGGTGATACTTGTGTTCTCAATCCGGAAGAAATGAGGAGGGCTCCCTCACTCTCTCTCCCCAGCCCATTAACGTCCCAGTTTGGGAGAGATTATGCCTAGAGTCTATGACGCTCACCAGGCGTATTGGCGCAGGGTTTATTTCCGAGTTTTCCATCTTAACTAGAAAATGTTATCTGTATACAATATCCCATAGCTGGCTCTTACAGCAACCCTGGGATAGAAAAGGGGTGATGACACTTGTATTCCTAATCCGTCACCACACGCAAAGATAAATTACTAAACGTTCTATATTCGATGTGAAATCTATTTGGTTTGTCCACATAGTAAGTAAGCAATAACATCCGAATATAAATATTTCCCATATGTAGTGTCATATCCGCAATAAACACACATGTAGGACGCACAAAGACGTCATGAGATGGGTACATGGTTGTATGTTTTTATTTCGGTTCCCTTTCAGACCCATGTGTGCAGTGGTACCAAAACAAATCGACAACAAAAAGAAATAGCCTTTTGGTAATGGCATGGCGAAAAGACTTTCGAACGAAGTAAACTTATTTTATTTATTATTTATTTATTATATTCTTTATTGTACACCATTTAGTTTTACATTACAGGATGTTCTTAAAATAATGTAGTACAATGGTTAGTAGGTAGTGATTGTTATAAACTTACTAAAGTTATGTATGCTAAATTATTTCGCAATATACTCATGTAAAACAAACTTGTTATTTTTGTATGTATGTCCCTATGTCAGCTTATATCTTCAAAACTACGCAACGGATTTTGATGCGGTTTTTAATTAGATAGAGTGGTTCAAGTGGATGGCCCTTTTAAATATTTTTTTAAGGTTTGGTGTATATAAAAGAGAGCGGGATTTATAAATATAAACGCGGGTAAAACCGCGGGCATTACCTAGTATACTCATAAATTTAGAAAGAAAAAAGAAATTTATTAGTGACAGACAATATACTACCTCAAGATAACAAAAAAAAAACAATATTATTATTAACCGGGAAATAAATTTTTTGTATAGTTCTTTTTTCTTCCTTGTTTAATCCTTGAGTTTGACCAATTTTCAAAATCAATTTATTTTTGAGTGTTTAAAAATGATTAAAAATCAATTAATAACTAATTGATTTCGGTAATATTAGTTTCGTTAAGAAAGTAAGTTGTATTAAAGTAAAATTTTTCAATGATAAGTCACAACTTCACTAGAAACATTGCATATGACATACATATAATTATTATCCATAGCTTATATCATTATTGATTCTACAAATGAAATTGCTTTGAGTCATCTAATCTTTTATGTCATTAAATATTCATCAATGTTAATTAGCTTATATTATTTACAAATTCTATATAATATTTATACTAAATACGTTGTTTGATTTGATAAAAAACTCACCAATAACATATACAAGAAAGATATTTTATGTATTATTTTACAAAATCCGTTTTATTATTGACATCATATTAATTGTATCGTTTTTCGATTCAATAAGCAACAAATATACAAATAAATAGGAACAAAAATTTTAAAATTGGAATTAATTCATTTAAAATGTTGATGTTCAATTTTTTCGAAGTAGCAAAAAATCGAAATTTAAAATCCAACGAAACATTTTATGGCCAGTATATGAATTCAAAAATCGAAAGAATATGGCAGCACCCGTGAGCCCCAGAGTATTTCATATTGAAGAGTAAATAACCCCTAATATATACTTCGGTCGCTACTAATTACTTGTCTCGTTAACATAAATTTGTGCTATCAACATGAAAATAAGAGTTTTCATTTAAAGCCTCCATGACCTTTCATCAACGAGGTTCAATGTGGCGACACATCCGTCAAAACTTGCTGCTGGGACGGTATAGGGCTGTTAGCTTGATGTTACAATAAGCGCTTTATACATTTCGCCGAAATAGTTTTGCAAAGGATACAGGAAGAAAGTGTCTTTGCCTTAATAGTAACAAAAGATATTTATAAGACATTGAAAATTATTAGTCTATTTAAGATAAGTATATTTAAATTTAACTAAGCTTAGTTTTTAATTAGTAATCTAGATCGTAATAATATGGGGGAAGTGGTTTCCAAGGACCCGAAATAGCCATGAAAAAAAGTAATATTCTTTTGCTCTTTATAAACCATGGCCATATTAAAAAAATAATCGCAGCCAAAAGTCGCGAATGATATAGTAATAAGAGAGGCATTGATTTTAGCGATCGAATCTTATCTCTTTTGCAATTAGCGTCGCTAAAAGTGTCATCTACACATGGTGTAAGCGAAATAAGCACAAATTTATCCAAAACACGTAAGTATACGGCGAGAGAAAAAATATTTTAATGCTAATGTCTGTTTCAAAGCTTTTTAAAGTTACCGACTATGATGTAACAGTTCATTAAAGTAGCAAGCAAAGTGATAAGGTAATGTTTTATTAAAAAGGGTATAAAAATATCATAAAATCTAAATTCTCACGCTTCGAATACTCGTAGACACAGCTCGTAGATACTACTTATAAAGTATGTACTTGTTTACTAAAAGATTTCTTTTGCTTTACTGATTGTCAATATGTGCTGTTTGTATATATTATACGTATTTATGACGTTTTCACTAAATGAAACCATTATTATTATTTATTTTTGTTATTAAATTTCCCAATACAGGATGTTTGAACTTGCGAGGTAGTTTGATAACTAACACTGCGATTTTATATGTAAAATGATATTAAATACTGATTTGAATGTATTGAGAAACATAACTAGATCTGCATAATTATGTTTCAGATTCCAATTAATTCAATATTCTTGTCGGAGGAGCACGGGTGAAAGTTGAGGACAGTTGAGGGTCAGACAACCCTATTATATTCGTTAACGATATAAACTTCAATCAGCTGAGTCAGACCCGGTCACCTCGTATCTGACATAATATTAATATCATTGTTATCACATGTGGAAACATAAGGGCGCAAAAGACTTTAAAGTTTTTACATTACTGTGACCACCAACTAAGGAATTCGACAAACACATAATGCATCACATTTCAACAGAAACCGCCTGCCGCTATATTTGTTTAATCTTTTCGAACTCAGCACCCAAAAATATGGCCAAATACTTCTTAAATGGGCCACGGTCCAATAATTCGTAGGGCTGCCACACATCATCAACTAAATTGCCAGCCCTGGATAAACATGGGATCCTGGAAATATTGAGAGAATATGAACTTCTCCCAGGACATAAGTTAAAAAAAAATTGGCAAAAACATCATCGCCCTTACCCACCTTATATTTTTTTATTCATCAGCCAACAAAAGTATCCGGCTTTCCGAGGACTAATACACCTTGCCGGACGGGCCCCAAATGCTCTTAGGACAATCCCAGGGCAATTCGGATCGATGGCAGCCCTAATAACATACCTAGGTCGTCATTTCGGCCAACGATCTCAAAAAAGTAATATGCGATTAGTATCGTCTCAGTGATTTAAAACACATATGGTGCCCAAATTTTTTTTTAAATTCCGAGTATATTTTTATGCAAAAACCACTGCGATTTGGTTCACACAAATTCGATAAATACACGCACTGCGTTCCATTTGGGCAACACTTCTGGGAATGCAGCTACCTGCTTTTTATAGCGGAGGTAAGGATTACACAAATATGCGTAAGCGCAACCCGACCTATTTTTAATATTGATCAATGAACCGTTACTGTTATAGATTGAGTAACCTTTTAAATTCGATTGGATTATACCATATGGAAGTGACCCAGAATGCCGATTGAATGAACTACTAACAAACATACCATATGGCAGGCATAATAATATCACGGACGCTGTTTTATGTAATTCTAAACTGCAGTGCAAGCTGCATGTTATTACGTTTATTTCGATATTCGGGTTAAATTTTAAAATTAACTAATATATTGATATTTTTATCGATTAGTGACGATTATCTATCGCAGCAGTATATATCGTATCTATAAATTCATTTTGCAAATGTTTGAACTCGAAATCTGTTCCTTGTTTTTTTTTTTTCAAACGTCTGCGATCTCAATAACAAGGATGTATTGGTTAGCTTTTCGAAATTAAAGAAGTTAAGATAACAATTAATTTCAATGGCTAGTTCTACAAAATATGCAAAGAGTTTATTTACTTACACTGCAAGTAAATAAATACCTACTATAATAATAATAATAATAATAAATATTCATGGACATTTCACACAACGTCCTCTGGTCCCAAGCTAAGCTTATATGCTTGTGTTATGGGTACCAGAATACGGATAGAATACATATACTACTTTTTTTTTTGTAAATACATACTTATAATACATAGAAACACCCAGACGCAGGACAAACATTTGTATAACAATTAGAAAAATCACACAAATGATTGTCCCGAGCGGGAATCGAACCCGCGACCTCTTGATCGGCAGTCCGTTACCAGAACCACTACACCACGAGGCCCGTCAATAAGTACTTTAAGTAGTATAGTATAGAATTATCTAATAAATACTATTATCATTACTGTCGCCTTATTACTAGAGTTAAGTCTGGTACCGCTAGCTTAACTTTACTAGAATCCTTATGGTCTTATTCATAATGGCCTAACGGAGGTTTAAAAGTTCGCTAAAATGGGTTTGCGAAAATTGTCAAAGCTTGTTATTCATAATAGTCTTTTTACGATAAAACGTTTATTATCTCTCCGATAAAATCTCCGTTTAAACCTCCGATAAGTCATTATGAATAAGACCCTTAGACTATTTAAAGCGGATAAAGTAATTATTCAAGTATGAAGAAACCCGTTAAACTGTCGTCACATAATGTACTGTGACTAACTTCAAAATAGGTAAGTATGTCGTGTGAAAATGCGATATGGTATAAAACACAAGGCAGAAAGGACAAAGCTAAAGGCAGAGTTGTCACCGACAAATTCGATTGTTCGCACCGACGCGCACTTTGTCGGCGATGAGTTACTTACGATCTTGAAGCATTTATCCAACAGAAGTTGACACTGATACTGATTCTACTACGCACAACTAAACTTAAACTAAACTAAAAAATGGCAATGTTAACAGAACTTTTTTATTAGAAAACTAGCTGCCCCGGCAAACGTTGTTTTGCCATACAATTCTGTGTAAAATAAAATTTCATCAAAATCGGTCCAGCCAATTGTGAATCTAAACCATCCTCAAACCCCCTTGAATACACACAATAAATTTCATCAAAATCGGTCCAGCCGTTTAGGAAGAGTTCAATTACAAACACACGTACAGAAGATTTATCTAATATATAAAATCTAATATATAAAATTCACGTGTCACAGTGTTAGTTACCGTACTCCTCCGAAACGGCTTGACCGATTCTTCTCAAATTTTGCATACATATTCAGTAGGTCTGAGAATCGGCCAACATCAATTTTTCAAACCTTTTTGGTTTTTTTTTGTATGGCAAAACAACGTTTGCCGGGTCAGCTAGTATTGTATATAAAGATCTGTATTATGGACTAACGATTTTAGTTAATTGTGCACAATGAACAACAATTAATCAAAATACGCCATTGTTTTCATTTTTACTTAAATTAAGTTTAGCTGTGCACGTAGCGTTGGTACCATTGTCAGGCGGCCCCCACTGGAAAAGGTACGAGAGTTAAGGCCTGTTCAGACCTAAGTGGTATTCGCAATCCTTGTGGGTGGAATAACGCGCGGTAGTCGAGTTTCGCTCAGAGAGGTAAGAAGTTTTCGCCAGTAAACCCGCGCGGTATATACCTCTACCCACAGCGGCAGCGAATATCGCTCAGGTCGCTCTAGCCGCGGTACTTGGTACTAAATACCGGAGCGAAACCCGCGCGGTATGTACCTCTACCCACAGCGGCAGCGAATACCGCTTAGGTCTGAACAGGCTTTTATTCTCATACTCATACTGTACAGACAGTGATACCAATTGACCAATACTACTGGCACAATTAAACTTAAATATCGTGCCAATAACACCTAACAACTTTGTGAGGTTTTCTTTTAAAATCTGTGTAATTGATCTTAACGAATTTATTTATGTAAATGTCTACAACGAGATAGTAATAAAATAAATAAAAATATACTGTGGCTGGTTTCATTAATTAAGTTTTCGACGCAACAGTCTTGGTTTTAGTATCGTCTCTTAGTGTGTGCTCTCCGATTATTTGCGGTACTTGCCCAGCGACCAATGGAATCACGTAAGTATTTGTGTGCGTTACTTCGGCACCTCACCGAAATGACAGCATATTTTTGATAAAGAAAACGACGTCTATGACTACTCGTGTGTATTTAATACTTGAGGGTCATTTTGTACAAGATTCAGTGAGCTTCACAACACGTCTTTATAACTTGCACCGTAGCTGATATGACAGAAACTGTGAACATTGTTCTTGAAAGTTTAAAGGGAACTTGTATGAGATAAATACAGTTATCTCTACTTTGAAATTCTAGAAAATATTCATTTAGAAAATTAGATTTTAAGAAATATCTATTTTAAATATGAAGCGTTTCTCGATTAGGTTTTTAATTGCATATTGTATAAAAACTGTCATTAAAATAAACCTTGAATCAAATCAAGGCAATATTTCAGCGCTGTACTTAGTATCTATATGAATGAATAAAAATCAAGGTTCAAAATAAATAAATAAATCCATCCATCCATCAACATTTCTCTGTCCACTGCTAGACATAGGCCTCCCCCATAGAACGCCACAACGCGCGGTCTTACGCTAACTGCATCCAGCGGCCCCCGGCGTATTTGACGATATCGTCGGTTCACCTTGTTGGGGGCCGCCCCACGCTGCGTCGTCCGGTTTGTGTAAATAATTGCTGCTAAAATATTTTTGCACAATTTATACACAAACTATAGATTTAAAGAACAATATTAACCTACTCATCCATACGTAATTTTTATTATAAAGCTGTAGGGTTCGTTTGAACGCGCTAATCTCAAGAACCACAGGTCCGATTTCAAAAATTCTTTCAGCGTTGTATAGTACATTTATCGCGGAAGACTATAGTTAGATAGATATATAACATCTCTCGGTGACTAATAGGAGCTAAGGCATCAGTGCAAAATGTTTCAAAAAACAGCGAAAATTTTCTAAATTTCACACATACGAAGTCTTGGCGATAGCTAGTTTTTAGGGTTCCGTACCCAAAGGGTAAAAACGGGACCCTATTACTGAGACTTCGCTGTCCGTCCGTCCGTCCGTCCGTCCGTCCGTCCGTCTGTCACCAGGCTGTATCTCAAGAACGGTGATAGCTAGAGAGTTGAAATTTTCACAGATGATGTATTTCTATTGCCGCTATAACAACAAATACTAAAAATAAAATAAAATAAATATTTAAGGGGGGCTCCCATACAACAAACATGATTTTTAGGGTTCCATACCCAGTATCTCAAGAACAGTGATAGCTAGACAGTTGAAATTTTCACAGATGATGTATTTCTATTGCCGCTATAACAACAAATACTAAAAATAAAATAAAATAAATATTTAAGGGGGGCTCCCATACAACAAACATGATTTTTTTACCGTTTCTTGCTCGATACTAATAACGTTGCCTTATGTTGCATAGATAATGGTACGGAACCCATCGTGCGCGAGTCCGACTCGCACTTGACCAATTTTATTGTTGTATAATTAAGCTCTGTTTGTAATAATCTCCGAGTGACATTTACTTAATTAATTGATATTTTATCTGTAATCTTACCTCACTTGCTATCAATATAATTGAAATCAAATAAAATCCAAGTATTTTATCACGGCACATACCTGCAACAATTAATAAACATATACATATTTACAAATAACAACAAATATTTTTTGAAATATTCCAGAAAATTATATAAGTTTATAATATATAGAAATACGGTATAAAGACATTGTTAATCGCAGGACGGAATTTTTTTTTCAAAATCAACTACTAATCAATTACAGTTTAACTAAGCAGCATCGGAAAATATATTTACTTCTTCAGAAGTAATTTATTAATTTTGCATTTGACATGCTTTTACTTAATAGATTAAATTACGGTGGAAAAAGTGATTACCGCACGAGGGACTTGAAGCCACGACCTCGGAATACCGCTCCATGGTCGTGGGTTCAAGTCCCGCTTGCGGTGATCACTTTTCCACAACAATTTAATTTATTAAGTAAAAGCATAGCAAGTCAATTGCAAAATTAATAAATTACTTTAGCGAATAATATTATCAAAAAGCATTAATGACATTATGAGGCGAACCTCTGAAAAAAGTACGAGAACAATGATCATACTCATTGTATAAAGACACTGTTGGCTCTTAGTGAGCGTGTGACGATTTTGGGCGGGATGTGCGCTGTGTTTGTGTACGTCACCTTAGCACCCGATGTGGATATTTGTCATAGAAAACATCGTGCGTAGCTGTTCCCGTTGGTTTAATACTCTATTAAATATTAGGCAATCAAGAGATCCGCAGTCCTAGCATAGTCCAGGGGCCGTATTATGACCTCTTAAAACCATCATGTTTTCGGTGTGAAAAAGAGACGGAGCTTTACAGGACGAATAGCACTATCCTTTTCTCATACAGAAAACATGATGCTTTTAAGATGTCATAATACGGCCGCAGCATGGTTAGTAGATATTGTAATTGGATCTCTGATTTCTAAAGGCCGTCTACAGATGGTTTAAAAGACGATATTTCCTGCGGCTCCTGCTGATATGTAATATTTTCAATATAATTACAACGACAAATATGACTTTTTCTTAATTACATACAGTATACGTAGTTTTAGATATCATTCAACACCCGTGGGAATGTAAATAGGTATGTAATATACCAATACTCACGGCTATCAAATCAAAATTGGGTACCCAAGTTAAAAATTAATATAAAGGACAATTTCTTTAAAAAAAATTAAGTGCTTTACTGCTTCTCTCGATTATTAGTCACTGACATTCCTCTAAATCTTACGGATATAAGATCTAATGAATCATAAAAATACAACATAGTAAGTATAATATCATTATAATATTGTACACAATGAACAAAGGGAGTGTGGGCATAAAGAAAGCCTCAATAAACAGTCTCCTTGTGACAGTAAGCCTAAGAAATATTTTTATAGCTTAAGCTTGGGGTGGCCTCTAGCGGGTAACACGGCACTAGACAGATGAGAAGTATCTCAAAGGTTTATTACATTGTCTCGGTCTTTTTATACAGAAACGTGACTCTCAAGGGCCATTGACCCAGCTACTCATTCCTACAGGAAGCCGAGATAACTTAGCGTGAGATTTTTTATACTCTCCACGCATATCTCACCTCCTTTTTTGGTATTTTTCTTAATAATCTACTTTATTTGTGGTGCTATGACGTTATAAAAAAAGAAAACAAAGGATTAAGTAGCCTCATTTTAATAAGATTAATCAAGATTCAAATCTTTTTTATTTTTATTTTCTCTTTTAATCAAATTCTTTCAAAATAAACCACTAAAATACCCGTTTTATACTTAAATGTACCAGTGTTATGCACTTCGTTATACAAAATTTATTATCATGCCAGTAAATTTGCATGAAGCAGTATGTTTGGGAAGATATTATGGGCAAACCTTAGGTAAGGCAGGCAAGTCTTATAAAAACCAGATTTCAGACGATTTCCGCAAAATATATAAGAAATAAGACAGGATGAGACAGCGGTGTTAAATTAACACTTATGGACATTCGGCAATTTATTTAATCCTTATGATTTAAAAGACTATCCATTTACAATCGTACTAAGCATTATTACTTACCTGTCTTTGTCCCAATACTTAGGTTCGATGCAACCGATCAATGTGTCTTTATTTTATACTATCTTCTTAGATATTATAACTAACTTTTCTTTCTATCCTATGGTTGCTTGGAAGAGATCACTTTATGTGATAAAGCCGCCATTTGTACCTAGTCGTGAGCTTAATTTCTGTTTTCTGTTTCTTGTAAAGTGTACAATAAAGATTTATGGTCTTATTCATAATGACTTATCGGATGTTTAAACGGAGAACGTTTTAGCGTAAAAAGACTATTATGAATTACAAGTTTTGACAATTTTCGCGAACCAATTTTAGCGAACTTTTAAACCTCCGATAAGTCATTATGAATAAGACCATTAATCTATTTATCTATCTATTTATATAATACTCGAACTGTATATGTATATTATACTAGTTGTTGCGAGTAACTTCGTGCACGTGGAATTCAGATATAAAAAAACCTCAACAAATTGTGCAAAAAAACCATCCTCGTGAATCTATTAAAAATCGCATCATAATCCGTAACATAGTTTTGAAGATAAGCTCACATGGGACATATGTACATACACAACGACTTTTTTCATAATAAGCAAAGAGCTAGGAGTCCAGGTAATATATTATGCACATCAGGCGTGTTTTGATATGTGATTTTCCTGTCGATTTCAGCATTGGTCTTACAAAAAACGTAGCAAACTAAAGCCATATTAATATTACCTTTATTCAATATGGAATTAATTAAACCACGATACATATAAACGTGGATACTAAAATTAACTTTACTAAGAAACTTCATTAATGAGCTGACGATAGAATTATTATCAGAACTAATTATAAGTCCGTTTTATAGAGCTTCTGGTATTTTAATGTTTCTTATTTTATAGCTTACCGATAGGATATTGTAGAAAGTAAATAAGTACTTGGATATATCTTAACTTTCTATGATTTATTTATATATTTTTCGTTATATTGCTAGAGGATTTCTATTTGTAAACAAATAGTTTACCATTTTGACGGGATGTCGATACTCTTAACAGCATACATCCTTTGATAGAATAAATTATGTTGATGTGCGAAATAATCGATAAACGGATATCTAAAAACCGATTAGATATTACAGATCTAGTATTTGTATGTACATATAAATATTAGACTAAAATAATAAAAATCTAAAGAGTCGATGTTTTTACTGTAAAGATGTGGATAATAATTGTATAGGCGATCTTTATTGACGTAATAAAAGCCAAAACAATGGTTTATAGAATTTTTGTCTGTCTGCCTGTCAGCATGTATGTATATTATGTTTTGGCGCATCACGCGAAAACTACAGCATAGAATTTAATACGGTTTTAGTCATACATAATATATGTAGGTAAAGATTTAAGTGTAGCCTAAAATTTATTACGGGATAGTATCTTATTCCTTCGGGAATATCTGCTTTAAGTATCTTATTGCTTAGTTATCCAAAATTTCAGGCAAACCAAGAGTTAGTCTATAATGGAGCGTTAAAAAATTCCATTCATCTTATATTATTTCTGTTAAATCTGTGAACGCGTCACCGCATTATAATTACAATATTTATGTACAAAATAAAAGATATCATAAGTGTAAATACAAAGCCAAAAGTGGGCGGATAATTCGAGATTATGTTGATAGGATTATGTTAGGTGGTGCAGTTTACTGTGTTATGTGTCTATTGTTTTGTACCTTTACCTACATAAATGTATGTTCATAATAGAACCTAAACTGTCACCAGTCACTGTATAACAGAGTGATCAAAGTATGAGTTTAAAAGAGCATGTCTATCTAGTCTATTTGAAATAAAAATATTTAACTTTGACTATGTATTATTTGCTATAAATATATAGCAAATAATACATAGTCAAAGTTAAAAATAAAACATAATAATGTGGATATTAATCTCGAGTTGGTCAAATATTAAATTTATCCATTTTCATTCACTAGAGGCTAAAGATGTGGTTGGATATGTAACAATATAATCACATCCTTTTAACTCTTTAATGTAAATACAATAATACACAGTTTAATTTCAAGAATTTTTCTATTTACAATTCGAATATAAAAAGGAATAAATAGACCCAAAATTATTCAGAGCACGACCAAAATACACAATAACAGTCATAGTGGCTTACGGAGGTCTTTGTTTTTTATCCACAAAGAACGACACGAAATATTAATCAAAAGCTGGCCCTAGTTTAAAGCGCTGTTTTTATAATGGAGCACTTTTCCGTACAGTTGAGAAACAAGAAAAACATTGCCGGCAGCCTGGGCGGGCGACCGACACGGCGGCATGGCGGTAGCTATTTTAAATATAATTGCAGCCTCCATCGTGTACTGTCCGCAAAGTTTGTTGTAAAACCACAACGAACACAGTACTGCTATAAACATTGTTTTTATTGTAACCGCATTGAGGTTGACACTGCGTGAACTTACATCTTTATGCCTTGTAAATCAATTAAAAATACAAACTTTTAGTTTTGTACCTGCTTTATTTCTACTTGACTGATGTTTACAGATGATACGACTATATGGGATAGTATCACCTGAGGATTAACACCTATAACTGAAAATTCATATATCTCAGATAAAATCTTGTACCTATATTTTTGACTGTCATGATAACGGCAGGGTTATCATCTAATCGGCTTTACCAAAATAATAGAAATAGAATGAAATAGAATAGCTCCTATATGCTTACAAAGATTAGTTAATCGTTGTAAGCATATAGGAGCTAGCCTTTTAGGGAGAATAATTAGTCTATTGTATCATTCAGTTTATACGTGTAAAATTATCTACTCTTGTAACTACTATCAGTCCAAATTATATCTTAGATGAACTTACAACAGCTTAAACTAATCACGACTAATTCAAAAACCTTAGTCTATCTTCTACTCAGTCATACACATAGAGTTAAAACCAAAGTTAGCAAGATATAACTACGTAGATCATTTACGCAAAAATGTGCAGCTCTAACTTTTTTTACCATAATTTCGCAATTCATTTTGATCTATACTTCTTAAATGAAATATTATATGGTACTTACTAGAAACTGCCTGAGGTTTATAATTTACAGAGATACATATCTTTCTTTTGTTAAAAATAACTTTAAGTGAAATGATTTCGCAACAGCTTAACAACTAAAAGTGCTGGTTTACTGCATATTAAAGACATTCTGTATTATTATAATAATTGTATAAATTATGGCCGTTTTGCTAAAAGGATTTTTTATTTTGAATACGTACTCACTACTGCTTATTAAAGCATGTTTCAATGAAAAATGACATAGTTTATATACGGGTAATATTTAAACATAGAAACTAAAATCTAGGAGCTCAATGGCTTCATGGACGATTATAATTTAATGTTTTATATAATTTATTCAAAAATATACATTATATGCAAGTTTTAAAGCGATTAGGTTTACTTTTAACTTATTTTCAAACTAAAATCATCTTTTAAATTACAGTTTCTGAGTTGTTTCAAGTCTAAATTGATACGTTGACATCAGAATCACTGTGAATGGAGTCAACCAGACGCAGCTATCAATCGCAGTGGTATTTATGTAATTACTGACAATATAATGTAACAGATATGTAGGACATGTGTCCCACTATTAAAGACGATAAGTTACCCGACGGCGCCATGTGCAGTCATTTGCTCTCGACTATTATTGGTACTCATTCCGCTATTAGTCGTTCTAAATTCAATTTAAAAAAATGTACAACAATTTTAAATATAGAACTTTGATTTAAGATTAAATTAATAGCACTATTTTGATATTTATTTAATACTTTAAATTCATGATATGCATTGCATTCGTGTTGTAGGTTACAAAAAATGTAAAAAAAAATTTTTAACCTAAAACATGCTACGACTAGAACACAACAAGCTGCTAGAGCTTTGTGGGGAAGGCCCGTGCCTTCAGGAGAAGAATTTGTATAAAAGAGTATTAAAATGCATAAGTGTAAAGTGTACCTAGTACATTTTGATCTACAATTAACTTCAAATTAAATTGTAGGTACTCTATGCTTAACGCATACAACATGCTAAGCATTAATATAATTTTAACTTTAGTAAGTTTTATACTTCATGCTATAATAGAATAAATAAATAAATAATATTTACGGACATTCCACACAACGTCCTCTGGTCCCAAGCTAAGCTTAAATGCTTGTGTTATGGGTACCAGAATACGGATAGAATACATACTACTTTTCTTTGGTAAATAAATACTTATAATACATACAAACTCTTCTGTAACAATAAGATTTTAAAAAGAGATCGGGACGCGTAGCAATCTAAGGATTTAATTGGACAATTTAATCAAATCATTGTCTCTTTAGTTTAATATTACATCAATTAAGATTGTAAAGAAATTGGCATCGATTTATTATTAAATACAATACTAAAATACAATACAAATATGAATCGTGTCTGAAATTACTGTAATTTAAATATGAAAACACTGGTTTTGGTAACAAGAAATACAGCCAAAGAAAAGTTTTGTTTTATTGTGCCTGTTATTGTAACTCAGCTTCTGTATAAGACAAGTATAGGGAAATGGTTTACCCTTTTCACGAAGACAAATGCGTTGACATATTACTTATATAAATCGGTTTTAGACATGTATAAAATAAACATTTTCGTAATCTGTTTTTCTATTGTATGTTTATGTAAATGTGAATGACCTTGAATTCAGGCTTTCGGGTATACCGAAAGCCTGAAGAAAATCCTTCGGGTATAAATTTCATTTCGGGCCAAATTTCAAGATATGCTCCAAGTAGACTCAGATTACATTTATTGAAATTTGATAATTTGCAATTTAAAGCAATTTTATTGCGATTTTATTTTTTAATTTTCATAGACGTTTCATTCGTCGTCAGTTGACACTAAATTAAGCATTTTTTTTGTTACTCTAACGGATAGACAGAAGAGTCTCTTCTGTCTATCCGTTTGTCCGTCTGTCACCAGGCCATATTTGAACGGTGATAGCTAGACAGTTAAAATTGACACAGATAATGTATTTCTTTCGCCGCTATAACAACAAAAATGCATGATATATGTTTCTGAATTATAATAATAAATATATTATTACTTATTTTATCATTTCAATTTAATTTCTAATTTTGCTGCTTATTTTATTTTACTTTATTTTAATTTATCATTATTTTTTGTTATATTTGCAAGTCTTCAATGAGACAGAACATGTTGAGACACTGTATATGTAAATTTGTCTTTATCTTTATCTAGCTGTCGCCCGCGACTCCGTTCGCGTGGAATTTAGAAAATCCCCGTTATTGCAACATTTTTCTCTCATGCTTTGCTCCTATAAGTCACAGATTAGTCACAGTGTGATATTATAATATACCCTATAGCCTTCCTCAAAATGTGCTATCCAACAGTTTTTTTTTAATCAGACCATCGATACTGAGATTAGCGCTTTCAAACAAACAAACATTCTCTTCAGCTATAAATAATATTAGTATAGAAGTATAAATTATGATACAGAACCCTTCGTGTGCGACTCTAACTTGAACTTGACCGGTTTTTACGCCACGCTGAATGCAGGCATATAAACAAATAAAGAAAAATATTCCTGTAATCGTCAGATCAACAAGGTTACATAATAATTGTGTCGACCGCGTTGTTCAGATATTACTCACAAGTTTTATGCACACCCATAGCCCATTATATGTCATGGCCCATACCTGGATCACAGCCAAGCAATCTGCACTCGTATTAAATACAAGTTTTATAGGGTACCTATATATAAACGTTTTTATTTTTAACTTACTTTAAAATCTAGAGTTTTCACTCACTGATTTAATGCAAAGCCAAAAAAAAAAATTCAAGTTGGTATTTTTTTGCAAGCTTTGGTGGGTTTTTTTAGGTTTGTGTTTTGACCCTATTATTGAGAATTCGCTGTCCGATCATCCATCTGTCACTAGATGTATCTCAGGAACGCTAACAGAGAGTTGAAATTTTTAAATATGTGTGTCTGTTGATGCTATAACAACAAATACTTAAAATCTAAATACAATAAATATTTAAAGGGGCATTTACAATAAACATTTTAAATATAACTTGATGATAGATACCCATAAATAACTTGATTATGACGATATGACGAATATATTCGTACTTAGCCGATTTTTGAATCCTTATTTAACAGGTTCATCGACATCATTCTTCTTCAAAGAATCAATTTGTCATGTCATCATGTTACTAAAAAGTACGTAATTTTTTTTAAACTCGTGTTAGTATCGATGTTATGGCATATAAAAAATTGTCGGCACTCGGACAACTTTTGAATAATTCATAAGATATGGCGTCGATGAATTAAAGGTTAAAACCGAGTGTCATGGCACTAGTGATCTATTTTCATATCAAACATGTTTCAATTTTTTATACTAGCTGGCCCGGCAAACGTTGTTTTGCCATAAGAATGTTAAGTGTGGACAACCCTTATCGCTTAGGAGTTTGAAAAATAGATAGTAGCCAATTCTCAAACCTACTGACCTTACTATTCTATGCATATAAAATTTCATAAAAATCCGTCAAGCCGTTCCGGAGGAGTATGGGAGCGAACATCGTGACACGAGAATTTTATATATTACTAGCTGACCCGGCAAACGTTGTTTTGCCATACAAATGTTAGAGGTAGACAAATAATTTGCAATAAAATAATATTGCGACTATAAATTGAAATGTAAGCAATCCTATTAGTATTTACAAAAGAACAGTAGTATATGTATTCTATCTGTATTCTGGTAACTATAACACAAGCATATAAGCTTAGCTAGAGAACAGAGGACGTTGTGTGAAATGTCCATGAATATTTATTATTATTTATAACTTTCATTTACGTAAGTAAATACAGACATTAAGTATTATATTGATTACAAGATATGCATACGTTCTTTTATGGTAGCGACAATTATCAAGAGCTTTGGGAACCATAATATATGTCAGCAAGAAGGTTTTCCTAAGTCAGGATTTAAAAAATAAGCTATAGAGAAATATTTACTGACGTTTTTTGTTGCAATTTATAAATTGCATACCTCGGTCAAAATCACGAAGGTGGGAAATTTCAAATTCCGTTTTACGATGACTTTATCTAACAATTATTACCTAATAAAATAGCCAGCTTAAATAATTACTTTGTTTTCAAGCTGTCGCTGAATGGGAAAAGTTTTTGAAATACTCAATATTGATAATGATTTGGCGTGGTTTTGACCCCTTAAGAGGATACCAAAATAGCTTCGTGCATTTTTCTATGTACGAAGTTTTCATTGTTTCTTTAGATTGAATGGCTAGAGCTCTAATTTTTAAGTATATGTTTTTTCAATATATTATCTAGGATCGCATAAACTCAGAAACGCGATTGAAAAAAGTTTTCTCGATAGAAAACCTTGGCGAAATAACCTCTCAAATTTTTTATTTTTTTCATTTGTCGGTCTATTATCGCGTATTAACTAATGAAATAACTTTAAAAACATAAGTAACTATCATATATAGAAACACGTAAATCAGAATTAAAATATATTTAGTAGATTTTGAGTAAATAGGAAAAGTATCCCTAATTCTTCATTTTCTGTGCCTACTGGCTGTGTTAATATGTACGTGTCGGCAATGATATACGATAATATTGATGTAGGCCCTTAAATAGTTCTTTACTATGGCAGTGTTGAAGCAATGATAGAAGCATAATAGAAGTATGTAATAATGTCTATCCGTGTTTATGTCTAATCGTAGCTAACAAACTGCAACACGAATACA
The DNA here is from genome assembly GCA_916999025.1 of Orgyia antiqua. Classification (NCBI taxonomy): domain Eukaryota; kingdom Metazoa; phylum Arthropoda; class Insecta; order Lepidoptera; family Erebidae; genus Orgyia; species Orgyia antiqua. The sequence goes on from OU779868.1 coordinate 27,026,671, forward strand.
GATTTTTTTTTGTTAATGTAATCGAGAGGTTTTTTTGCTATATTCTTATAAAAACAGTAGAAATTAATTTTCAAATCATTTACAGTTTTATTTAAGGATTATTATACTTATGGAATAATAATAACTTAACATTAAAGTCACGCCCCAATCGGCATATATTCATACAAGTAACTTCTTAGCATTGAGCGTGTGTATTAATTTATCAGGATGTGTCAAGAATTTATTGATAAACGTGGGCGGTACTCTCGTGCCTTGGATGCGTTGAAAAATTGGAATACGCGCGAATATTCCTTAAGTATTTTTATAAGAAACTAGATATTGCCCGCAACTTCGTACGCGTGTAATTCAGAAACAAAACATTAACAAATTATTCACAAAAGCCATTCTCTTGAACCATTCTATCTATTTAAAAAAAAACGCATCAAAATCCGCTGCGTAGTTTTAAAGATATAAAGCTCACTTAAAGACATAAATACAAAAATAACGACTTTGTTTTAAAATAAGTAAAGAAGGATTGCTTAATATCTTGCTTTTCTCTTTTTTTGGCTTCGGTGTATACTTTTACCATATGAAAGAAAAATATTAATGATTTTTAATGGGATAGGATAATAATGATTTTAGGTGTTAGCACATAAACATTATATGTGTTAGCACCACTTTTTTCAAAATGGCCGCCGGGAAGCAAGGGCGGGAACTTCATAAAATGGAGGCTGAGCTACTAGGTCCAATTATACCAATTCAACGGAGTATTAATATAATAAATGCCATATCTATGATTCTGTGTCTAGATATTAGCTCTACATATTATCGTCATTATCGCAACTGTCTGTCTGCCTGTTTTCGATAATTTCTATCCTGGGTACCTATCAATAAATAATAATTGTGTGATTTTTGTGCTAGTCTTGTGAAAATTGATCGTATGTAGATAATAATACTAACAGTGTCAAACGTAAAAAAAAACGAATATACTAACTAAGCTTTTCACTTTATAAACACTAAGGTCGAGATGGGTAACTAGTCCAATCCAACATATTATTAAAATAAAAATAAATAGGTAATAACGAACTGAAAAATAACAAAAAGAAATGATTAATCATAATAAGAAAAAGAATAAAAAGGCGATTATATGAAAAAGCCTTTTTAGAATATCCTCCCAATAGAAATAAGGAGATAAAACCTCCTTTATCTGTAAGGAAATTCAATTATCCGTAACACAGTTACTGGTTGAATTTGTTAGGTAATGTCCGGTCTAAACGGTAAAGTTGGCTCTGACAGGCCCGCCCCAGGGTGGGCAGTTAACAGTTGTTTGCATACAACCCGAGGACCCTTTTTCGATCCAACCTGTATAATGTCATTGTAAATTCCGCACAACAAATACCTATACATATATCAAGGCTACAGCTTGTATTTGTTAAGGGCCTACATCAATATTATCGTATATCATCGCCGACACGTACATATTAACACAGCCAGTAGGCACAGAAAATGAAGAATTAGGGATACTTTTCCTATTTTCTCAAAATCTACTAAATATATTTAAATTCTGATTTACGTGTTTCTATATATGATAGTTACTTTTGTTTTTAAAGTTATTTCATTAGTTAATACGCGATAATAGACCGACAAATGAAAAAAATAAAAAATTTGAGAGGTTATTTCGCCAAGATTTTCTATCGAGAAAACTTTTTTCAATCGCGTTTCTGAGTTTATGCGATCCTAGATAATATATTGAAAAAACATATACTTAAAAATTAGAGCTCTAGCCATTCAATCTAAAGAAACAATGAAAACTGCGTACATAGAAAAATGCACGAATCTATTTTGGTATCCTCTTAAATGAATATTATATTAGTAACCGTGTTTGTACATTTGTTTTGATTTTTTGATGATTGGCTGTGATATTTTGATTGCTTTTAATAATAACTTTATTAATCTTAATCATGCTTGTTTCTATAATATTGATGATCGTAAATAAGTAGATCACTTATCTAATAAATTTACGTCAGTAGCTCACTGAAAGAAAAAGGCGTGCGTTTTTATATCTAAGTAATGTATTTTTGTTGCTGGATGAAATAATATTTAGCTGTAAAGCCACCCATTGTAGAAACATGTTCCTAGAATTTTTAATCGAATTTAACTTAACGAATTTCGACTTTAACTATGCTATCTATCATTATTATAACAGTAACACTCAATACCCACGATAAAGAGAGCGCTACTAAAAGCAATTATAACAGGATATTTAAACGGACCTCGAGCTGAGATCGTCCGTGTCTATCCAGAACAACTCTAACCACTGGTACATAAAGTCTTTGCCTACCAGACTAACCACTTTCGCGAAACGTGGACCGGCTTTTAGCAAAAATTTGATCAGTGAAAGTCAAAAGAGACGTTGAGTGCGACGCACGGGGCTTCAAGGGTACATTAATTTAATCACTCTCTAGTATCTAGCCTTTGATATTCACATCTATGAATTTATCTTATGGAGATTTGATATAAGCTTTTAACATTTTAATTCGAAGAAATGTTCTTCTAAAAGCTAAAATATTTTCTTTTATTTTAATTTAAAACAAAAAGAAAAGCCGACCAAGTACAAGTTAGACTCGTGCACGAGGGGTTCCGGTTCCGTACCATTTTTTTTTTGCCATACTAAAAAAACGTTTGAAAAATAGATGTTGGCCGATTCTCAGACCTACTGAATATGCATGTAAAATTTCACAAAAATCGGTCAAGCCGTTTCGGAGGAGTACGGTAACTAACACTGTGACACGTGAATTTTATATATAAGAACAAGATTGTTGCAAAAACGGGGAAAGTGTCCGAAATTCCACGCGTACGGAGTCTAATACTATTTTAGACATCCCGTCTAACAGGGTATTATCAAGGAATACTAAAAACGTTTGCTGTATGAGAGCCCCTTATATATATTTTGTGTATTCTAGTTTTAAAGCTTCAACAGATATACAAATATCATCTGAGAAAATTTCAACTCTCTAGCCATCACAGTTCCTGAGATATGGTCTGGTGACAGATAGACGGACGGCGAAGTATCAGTAATAGGGACTATTTATATTAACTTTCGGTATGGAATTATAAAAGCAAAGGCCCTTTTAGTCCAAACATATTTCTAATATTAATTCTATAAATGAAGTAATATTTAAATCCTTTTGGACTAAAATTCCATTGCATGTTACTAACCTATTTGCTACTATGATTGCTACACGTGTGATTAATTAAATTTATACAAAAATTACGGACGAAAATAAGGACGTTGAGTGAAATGTAAAAAAAAAAACAACAACAACAACAACAAAAAAACTAACACTTGCGCGACTCATCTGTTTAAATAAAACTACTTTTTACGGATTTAGACGCGTATATTTGTTTTAAATTTTGGCCCGACGTTTCGGAGACTTTGCAGTCACCATAGTCACGGGTGAGACTGCGGCGAATTTTATTTGCAATTTCCAGTCCGTACTGGTTAACATAATATTTTCTAACACTTGCGCGACTCATCTGTTTAAACAAAACTACTTTTTACGGATTTAGACGCGTATATTTGTTTTAAATTTTGGCCCGACGTTTCGGAGACTTTGCAGTCACCATGGTCACGGGTGAGACTGTTCTGACTGAGACCAAAATTTAAAACAAATATACGCGTCTAAATCCGTAAAAAGTAGTTTTATTTAAACAGATGAGTCGCGCAAGTGTTAGAAAATATTAATAGCAGTTTAATTTAAATGTTATTCATAACAGATTATAAAAACATATAATTAAAGATTAATTATGGTCTTATTCATAATGACTTTTCAGAGGTTTAAAAGTTCGCTAAAATCGGTTCGCGAAAATTGTCAAAACTTGTTATTCATAATAGTCTTTTTACGCTAAAACGTTTATTATCTCTCTGATAAAATCTCCGTATAAAGGATTCATAGTCTTTTACCGTCTAATGTAGGACATAGACAAAAGAACTCTGCAGCGCTCGATCCTGCGTCTATTGAAAGTTATAACATCAACAGATTTCTCTAGGTGTATTCATAAATTTATATTCCACTAATAAAATTGTACTCACAAGATTTATGCATACGTTATTGCAGTTGTTATGTTTTCTGTAGGAAAGCAGCTCACAGTGATTTGTTGCGACGTGTTGGTATAAAGGAGGCCAAGTCACCAACATAACCATTACGAGGCAGATAATCAAGTCGTTTAGATTGTTGACAAGGAGACGCTATCATATTTACTAAATGCCTTATTCGACTCGCCATAATTTCTTTGTAGGCATATCAAAAAGATACGCTTTCAAATTATACCACTTTTTATAGATTATTATTATTAATATTATTATAGCCTTGTTTATTCCTTAATGTTCTATTTTTTATGTTTGTTGTAGAATAACAATTTGTCATTTTTATTTTCGTCATTAAAGACCATAGGGTCCTTGTTGAGTAAAGGCCTCCTCCATTTTACTGCACATTTTTCTATCCTTTGCTTTCTCTTCGTATTTCATTCCTGTAATTTTTAAGATTTCATCAAGCCACCTTTCTGATGGCCTTCCTCTGCTTCTTTTTCCCAGTGGTCCGTGACATGTTTTTATTTTTTTTGTAGATTAAGATGCGTATATTTGTTTTACATTTCAGCTCGACCTTTCGGAGACTTTTGAGTCATCACGTTCATGGATGAGTCTACAAGCTACACTTTATGAATGGCGGTTGACAAGAGGAGGCAGGGACTTCTATCCCGTTCCTCTCTCTCTCTCCTCTCCAACCCACTGTTGGGCACGGGCCTCCTCTACTTTGGGAGGGATTATGGTCTACTGTGCCGCGCTGACTAGGCGTGTTGCCACAGGGTTTACTTTCGAGCTTTCCGTCTCTTACAGTAGACGTGCATGGATTTGGACGTTACTAGCCGTGCATGGATTAAATTTTGCCAACATTTAAACTGTTCGTTTGGTTGGTCACGCTAATCTCAGAAACCACTAGGCCGATTAGAAAAATTCTTTCAGTGTATATGCTAACATTACGCTGCCACCAAAAAAAAGCGAAGCATTAGTGCAAAAGATGCAAAATAAGTTCCACGCGTACGGAGTCGCGGGCAACAGTTAGGTGCCTAAATATACATTTTAACACGTATAAACATTTCATAATTAACTTCTTTTATGTTGAGAGTACATTGTAACTTTTAACACATAGGTTTACTTTTAAATGAAAGTACTTACTCCTTTAATAAATTTGTATTTAATACGACACTGCAATCTTTCACGTCAAATCAGCACGATTGTATTTTAAGAGGATACCAAAATAGCTTCGTGCATTTTTCTATGTACGAAGTTTTCATTGTTTCTTTAGATTGAATGGCTAGAGCTCTAATTTTTAAGTATATGTTTTTTCAATATATGATCTAGGATCGCATAAACTCAGAAACGCGATTGAAAAAAGTTTTCTCGATAGAAAATCTTAGCGAAACAACCTCTCAAATTTTTTATTTTTTTCATTTGTCGGTCTATTATCGCGTATTAACTAATGAAATAACTTTAAAAACATAAGTAACTATTATATATAGAAACACGTAAATCAGAATTAAAATATATTTAGTAGATTTTGAGTAAATAGGAAAAGTATCCCTAATTCTTCATTTTCTGTGCCTACTGGCTGTGTTAATATGTACGTGTCGGCGATGATATACGATAATATTGATGTAGGCCCTTAAGCTATACGAACTATATATATTATAAGAACACGAAAAGTTACTCACATAACTTCTTACATGTTGTTATGTTATAAAGACTACGGCAAAAGTGCAAAATATCGACACAATAAGGATCTAAGATAATATAGCGGGTGTTTTATCGTCTCCTATTTAAACGAAGTGCGATTCAACGGCTCATTCTGATTAATAGCGGTAATTATTGAACGTCAGTTTATCGTCTTAGCTTTAACGACGTCCTTTTTAGGGTTCCGTACCCAAAGGGTAAAAACGGGACCCTATTACTGAGACTTCGCTGTCCGTCCGTCCGTCCGTCCGTCTGTCACGATGATGTATTTCTATTGCCGCTATAACAACAAATACTAAAAATAAAATAAAATAAATATTTAAGGGGGGCTCCCATACAACAAACATGATTTTTTTAACGTTGCTCGATACTAATAACGTTGCCTTATGTTGCATAGATAATGGTACAGAACCCTTCGTGCGTGAGTCCGACTCGCACTTGACCATTTTTTTACGTCCTACGTCTTTTAAAATCTTTTCACTTCTAAAATGCTTCACTTTATGGAGTTGAAATGATAAATTGAGTAGATATTTTGCGTTATTATTGTTTTAAATCTCAAAATGTGTTGTCTAAACAGATATTGCTCGCAACTCCGTACGCGTGGAATTTTAAAAATAATAAACCTTAACAAATTAAAATTATACAAAACAGCCATCCTTATGAATCATTACATATACATAAAAGAAAACCGCATCAAAATCTGTTGCGTAGTTTTGAAGATAAGCTCACTCTCACCTATAATAAGTAAAAATGATAATATGCCGATAATAGAAACTTATCACGAATCCAAATTGACACGAGAAGGAAAGAAAACATAGCAACAACTCTTCGACTAGACTCTTAAGACTAGACTCTTCACTATTGCTAAATTTAGATGATTATTATTATTTTATGCCTTCGTAACCTTTTCGTTTTTTTAAACAATGCGGATGCTTATGTCTTTGGTACATTAGAAAGTATTCGGTGTGAAGATTTAAATAAATATAAAATATTAAATTCTTGTCAGAATTCATCATCATCATTATGACCTATGTTGTATTTATATAATAGGATAATAATATTATTTCATACATGTCCTAGATTTGACATGAAAGTACAAGTAATCATTTACTAAAAACCGTTCATATTTTTTACATAATGTACACATAACCATCGTTAACGAATTAACCTATTGACCATTGCTCTAGTTTTTTACAATAAAAACATATTGTATTTATAACACTTGCATCGAAAGTTATTAAATGACTCTACAGATTTTTTATGTGTGCGCATATCCTGGAGCTCTCATAAGCGGTCAACGTCTAATTTCGCTACCCGTTAGTCATAAGGTCCACTAAGTAAGCACAGAAGTGAATCAGCTGGGGACAGTTAGCATTCTTATATACTTACTAGCTTCCTATCATTTTGATACAGAGAGGTAATTGTGGAGCTGGTCTAAAAACTTTGATAAAATCATAAGTGTATTATTCACTGAAATTGCTTTTTACTAGTCTTTTTACTATTCAAATTATTAACACATACTTTGAGAACTAAGCATTATCAGAGCCAACAGAGTCGAAATAATAATAAATAAATATTCATGGACATACACACAACGTCCTCTGGTCCCAAGCTAAGCTTAAATGCTTATGTTATGGGTACCAGAATACGGATATACCACATAAAATAATTTTCTTTTGTAAATACATACTTATAAAACATAGAAAACACCCAGACGCAGTACAAATATTTGTATGTCAATTATTAATATCACACATGATTCTCCCGAGTGGGAATCGAACCCACGACCTCTAGAACGGCAGTTCGTTATATGAACTACTAGACCACCGTCAATACCAATATCATGAGCCAAAAGTACTTATGTATATAAGTTTTAATACCTAACAGATGTTGTACATATATTTTCTCATGCAGTGATGTGGTGATATCATATTCTATGATATTCCATTATGGTATCACTTTTTATAGCATCGTAAAGCCACCTAATCATAAAAAGTATATTGAATTACACTGTTAACTTTTTACTAGTCATGGTACTCTTTATAACGGTATCAAAACACATTTCCTATAGTTAACTAACATTTGCTGTTGTGGTTGTCTAAGTAAATATACGTCCGTGTGGTGACTGATTAACAATGTGTCCCCCCTTTTTTGTCTAGGGTGCTGTAAAAGCCAGCTAAGGAATATTGTACACAGATAGCATCCCGTGTCCTGTGAGTGATGGAAAACTCGAGTAAAAAAACACAAGGTACCTTGTGCCAACAAGTTAGATAGGCGCGGCATAGTAGACTCTAATCCCTCTAAAAATAGAGGAGATGCATGCCCAACAGTGGGAAGTTAATGGGCTAGCGCTAGAGAGAAGTATAATACAAAAGGTTTGAAACTCTACCGCTTTCCCTCATCCCCCATAATATAGAAATACTACCTTAATATTTATTTTAAAAGAATACTAAAATTGTTTGAGCAGTTTCCTTAATTTTTTCAAGACTACAAACGGACTGGTCAGGGGCGTAGCTACCGCCGTATCAGCCGTATCAATTATAATAAAAATATATTTTTATTATCTCAGAAGTGATTTTTTTGTTTTGTGGGAAATTTTTACCCTTCTTATGGGCCCCCAAATAATTTTTTATACAGGGCTCCACCAAGGCACGCTACGCCACTGGGACTGGTGGTAACGTCCCGTGTCCATTAGTATTATTATTTAACTATTTATCATACATAATTTAAGAATTTATATAAAAAGTATGAGCGTTCTTTGCATAAGAACGCTCATACTTTTTATATAAATTCGATGTATGTAAATGTACGAAAGAAATTTCTAATCTTTATCCTACGTGTAATCCTAATATTTTCTAACACTTGCGCGACTCATCTGTTTAAATAAAACTACTTTTTACGGATTTAGACGCGTATATTTGTCTTAAATTTTGGCCCGACGTTTCGGAGACTTTGCAGTCACCATGGTCACGGGTGAGACTGAGCTGTAATGTGTCTTCTACGATCAGTTATTACAGGGTTTACCCACATTCGATTTTATTTTATTTCCTATATGCTGTTACTTTTTCAAAATGTTACGAACTCTTACAATTTTAATTAAGTGCATTATTATTTAACAACTATCGATGTAATATATGTATAATCGATTACAATCTAGGTCATATTTTTGCAAATCACGATACGATACAATTTGTGCTCATGTAATTTTAAATATTCGACCAAGAATATTTTGAAAACTTTAGCTTTTCTTCTTATAAAACAAAGTCGATATTATTGTATGTATATCGCTCTAAGTGAGATTATATCATTCAAAATACGCAATATATTTTCATGCGGCTTTCTTTAATTGATAAAGTGGTTCAAGAGAATGTATTTTTGTACAATTTGTTAAAGTTTGGTTAAAGACTAGTGTAGTAGGTATATGACCGACTTTAGTGATTAGAATAATACTAAATATTTATAAACATAAAGTTAATTTATATGTGTTATGGGTTTTAGAATATTGATATAATAATTACATTTACATTATACATAGAAAATACAGACGCAATGACATGCATATGACAAATATAAATATAATATAAATATATTTTTTTGTGCGGGAATCGAAACCTCAACCTCGAGAATGGCAGTCCGTTACATTAAGACCACGATCTCCAATGAATGCGGTAATAGTCAACCTAATGATTATAATAATTTGATAACATCAATATAAGGTCTTAATTAAGACTTAATTAGTTCAAATTTAATTAAAATTCATTGCTCTGAATAGAGAAGTTCCTTTTGTCTAAATACAAAACGATCATTTATTCGCTTAGGCCTTTTGTTTCAAGTAAAGATCTTAATTAGTTTCTTTGATACGTCTATTCCACTGATATGTTTGGATATAAAAGACGTAGGTACAATACAATAGTAAAATAATTAAATGGATATAGGTATTACTTTAGATACTCATTGATTGATTCCTTTGCTCAATCTTTAAATCACACATACATAATGTACTTTTTATTGCCTCTAAAACTGCTAAAGGACAAAATAAATATTCTAGAATTTAGGTATAAAAGTAATATTTTATTAACACCACTAATATTGGTGAATTGAATTATTATTCGTAACACGAATCCTTGTGAATTCCGTCCTGAATATATGTATAACACATTCGCTGAAATCAATAACTGACAAATTGTATAAAGCCACTTAAATATGATCCGCCTTGAATACCTCCGTCTACATTATTATTAAGTATGTATGTATATTAGATTATTGTCAAAAAACGATATTATTTGTGTGGAGACGGGTTAAGAATAAGTGTCACTATCCCTTTTCCTTCTTAGGGTGCTGTAACAGCCAGCTAAAGGCACACAGAGAGACAGAAAACTCGAAAATAAACCCTTTGCCAACACGACTGGTCACCCCGGCATTGTAGACCATAATCGTGGAGAAGGTCCGCGCCCAGCGATAAGACGTTAATAGGCTGGAGAGAAAGAAAGACAAAGAAAACGAAGAAAAATAAAAACTTGTAAAATACATTTACTTGGTAAGTAGTTGACGCGCGAGTGATACCCCTGGTGTTACAGACGTCTATAGGCTACGGGAACCGCTTTCCATCAGGCGGGCCGTACGCTTGTTCGCCACCTCAGTAGCATAAAAAAAAGGTATAAAATGTACCTAAAAACGAGCACAAATCACTCTCTAGATATTCATAATTTCATTCTTTATACTACGTAATTTCGTCTGGATATGTATTTATAAGTAACTATGTATTTATAAAAGAAAAGTAGCTTATGTAGTATATTCGTATTTTGGTACTCATCACACAAGTATATAAACTTAACTTGGGACCAGCAAACGTTTTGTGAAGTGTCCATAAATATTTCTTTATTTATTTAAGTAATTTCAAATACACAATTTATTGATAATGTTAATTGTTATAGCTTAATATGAACATATTACCATAGGTCTAATTAACATCAGTTCATGAAAATAATAAAGAATAGATCTGATAGTATCTCTAAAATACAGCAGCCCTTATCTAGGTCAACTGAACAAGCTTACTCTAGCTAAAATCGTACAAGACTGATTAATTGGCCGGTCGTATAAAACCGCTTCAACGTTTATTAGCAAAGTCAAGACCGTCTCACATATTGGATTCTATCTAGGTTACCAATGAGATTGCAATCTTAAGACGATCGACAATCTCCCGTTCCTACATGCTATTCTAAATTTATAGTACTTATAAGTTTGTTTTGTTAACTAACGGTATTTATTTTAAAATTCGCAATTGACTAACGATTTAATATAAAAGAACATAATAATTACTTTTATTTATCACTAGCTGTTGCCTTCAACTTCGTACGTGTGAAATTTAGAAACCTTATCAAATTATACAAACAAAAACCTTCCTTTTAAATCACTCTATCTATTAAAAAAGACCGCATTAAAATTCGTTGCGTAGTTTTAATGATATAAGCTCACATAGGGACATACAAAAATGACGACTTCGTGTTATAATAAGTACTAGGAGTTGCCCGCGTCTTCGTACGCGTGAAATTTTGATATTAAACCTTAACAAACTGAAGTTTACCATATCACTCGATAGATGGCGTTGAACAGTTCTTTTAAATCGCACTATGGTTTGGTTACACACATTAACACTTAAATTCGTCAAGATTTTTAGTTTTTAAATCTGATTTTCGCATTTATAAATTAGTAAGGATAAACATTTAGAACAGTCTCCTAGAAATATCTGATTTTGTTGTATCTGTCATTGAGACAGTTAAATAAATGCTTTTAAATTAATAACACAAAAAAGTTGTTCTTAATACACATTTATTTAAAAAATAATTAACAGTCAATGTAAAATCCTACACCTAAAATATAACTCCTCAGTCAGTGTTATTCATTACGTTTTAACTGGCAGGAGTAGATACTCAGAGGAGATATGACCCTATTAAACAAGCAACACTCAAACGCAATTTTCGGAAGGGAGAAGTAATCAAACGAGGTGCAATTTAATTACAAAACCCAGTATTTACCTCCCGGTACTTCATGAATAGTTTTACATATTAAGTGTAGCATCAAATTTATTTGTTACAAATATTTCACAATTTTAATTTATTTATTATTATTTATTATTAAAATTCTTATTTTTAACCGACTTCAAAAAAAGGTTATCAATTCGTATGAAAGTTTTTTTTATTTTTAACTGGGCGAAGCGATTTTAATGATTCTTTTTTTATTTGAATGCTGGTGGCTCCCGTGTAGTCACATTGGCACCAAGTCAGGATCTGATGATTATCTCCTAAAAAAATCGATGAAATCCCTCAAATGTCAAAGGCACATAAAGTCGGTTAATATTTATTTTTGAAATACACATTAATTATTGGCTAAACACCATAAAAATCTTCTACCGTACAGACAGGTAGGTGTATCTTTGCTCTATAATGGCCATTTTCTATATTTTTATCTCGATTCTTGCTGCCAAAGCTAATAATCTAAACTTTTGTCCTTACTTGCATAACAAAAAGCTCCTGATGACAGTATTCTTTACTGAAAACTTGACCAGTTGGAGACAAAAATATCTTGCTCTTATACAAGGCATAAATCTATCCGTAATCGCAGATTGATAATTGAAAATGACCGCGAATGAAAATGATTTTGTTTATGCCGCGAAACTATTTAATATGTCAACGATTTTATGCATTATTTTCTTGAAGCATCCTGTGCTAACGATAGATTTAGACACAAGTCATTAAATCTGTTAAGCAATTTCTAAGATAGCACTTATAATGTGCATCACTGTAAAGTGTGATTAGATTCGGTTAGTATCTATTTAAAAGCATACTTAATTATATTGAAGATAAATAAATATATTATACTCACAATGTATAAACATATAATAGACATCATAGTCACTCACTCCGTGTGTGAACTCGCTGAGTGGACTCAGCGAGTTCACACACGGAGTGAGTGACTCTAATCATGTGCCTACTGCGTATCAACACAAACATAATGTTCTTGTAGTTTGAGTGCAAGAAGGCATTAGATACTTCTTATCACACACTTCATTATGAATATTTGAATCTTGCGACAGATAGCAGAGTATTATTGGTAAACATCTAAGTCAAATACTTTTATTTCAAACTAGAAGTCGCTCGCGAATTCGTCCGCGTTGAATTTAGAAAAAATTCGCCGCTTTTGCTATATTTATCACTGATCCTTCGCTCTTATTGGTCACAGCGTAATGTTCTATAGTCTATAGCCTTCCTCGGTAAATGGACTATCCAACACATAAATAATTTTTCAATTCGAACAATTAGTTCCTGAGATTAGCTCGTTCAAATAAACAAACACTTGAACTTTATAATACTAGTCTAGATAAGCATGATTACCAAAATTCCTTAAAAAGTCATAAAAATTAAATTTAAAAAGCCGTCTGTTCCTAAAGGGAAGATGGAGAAGAACATAAAAGAAATTCCATAAAATCGTAAAACCACTTTACGAAAGACACGTATATATTCTGTTCTGCCTTTTTTGCAAGATTTATTTGTGCAAGCTTGTCCCATATCATTCGCAACTAGCACGTACATATGTGTTACGAATCTATGCTATCAACAAAGATACGATTTTTTCTCAATATTTAAACAACCTACTAAAATGAATGATGAAACGTTTAGATAAGAATTATATATTTTGTTGTTGATTTAATCTGAAGCAATATATAATCAACATTCGCTGTTTGGTGATAATTTAGAAATATGCTTGTTACCATCCCATTTCTGCTTTTATCAATTACAAAGACGCAGTTATAAGGTGGCAATGGGTAGTCCACATGGCTAGAAACTGCCAACCGTTTAGAAAGCAGCGATTCACCATCTCTGGTCTGGTCTCTGGTGTGAAGCTGTATGCAAGAGCGTTATACAATGGGACTGTTAAAAGCTAAAAATAGACCACAACAAAATGCAACTAATTAAAAAATATTTTAATTTTCCGTTTATTATATTATTTTATCTACTAATTTTCTAAAGATTGTGCAATGTTTACCCTGTAAGGAATCCGTCGGCGTAATGACTTGTTTTTCGTACTGTATTATAGCTGTTGCGACTTCGTACGCGTAGATATTAAAAACTATTTCTCCTTTTTGCCACATTTTCATTGATGTTTTGCTCCTTTTGGTCGTAGCGTGATGATATATAACCTATAGCCTTCTTCAATGAATGTACTATTCAACACTGAAAGAATTTTTGAAATCGAACCAGTAGTTCCTGAGATTAGCGCGTTCAAACTAACAAACTCAGCAGCTCAACTCACTAGGCCGCATCTTTTTATTATTAGTATACTAATAAAAGTATAGATGTTTATGTCATAGCAATGAATTAATTTTACACATGAGCGGCATTAAATCAAAAAGAACCAATGCCACCTTGTAGATTAAATTAAATCAGAACAAATAACTGTTATTATGAAAGTTAGATATTATTTTTGCTCTAGCAATCGTCATGAGTAAACATTATTTTATTTAGGCAGATATAATACGGCTACATGTTTTAATTTATTTCCAAGGTGATACTAACACCTGCTAATTTAATTTAACCTATTGACCTTAATATAGTAACGTCATATACGGTAAAGTACCTAGTATATCTTTTCAAGGTCAAGGGTTTGTAATCTAGGGTTCAAGGTCTTTACATCTTTATCTTTACTTATTATAAAACAAAGTATTGAATTTTGTATGTATGTCCCTATGTGAGCATAACTCTTCAAAACTACGTTACGGATTTTGTTCGGTTTGTTTTTAAAAGGGCACGATACCAAATTATGCTCCATACAAAAATATGGGTATCGTACTTCCCTTTTTTCTTCGCGAAAGTTAAACCGATTTTAATAGTTTCTACGCTATATTATAGATGAAGAGTATATCTATGCTTCTGTCACTTTCTTTTTTCCAATACACAATAAATAAAAGAAATATGACCATCCGAAAATCCCGATTTTTTCGGTTTTCTTTAGGTAAGTTGCAGCATCTATCACACATATTTGGTAACATTTTACCAAAAAAAAAGTGATACAAGCATAGATATACTCTTCATCTATAATATAGTGCAAAAAGAATTAAAATCGGTTTAACTTTCGCGAAGAAGAAAGGGAAGTACGAAACGTCTTTTTTTCAAAGAATTTGTAGGTAAAATCTGTTTCAGCTATATTTGTCCCTTTCATCACGGTGCTCGGGAATAGGGATAGCAATACCTAAGGCAAATACCTAAATTAGGAGTACAGTACCCTCTTAATAGACAGAGTGGCTCAATTTGTTTGAATTTGGCGTATTATTCAAATTTTACGCGTATGAAGTTACGAGCGATAGCTAGTAAATTATATTTTTTACATGTGAATTTAGTCTGAAACCCATTAAGTAAAGGAAAAATCATAAACACAGATAAATTTGCATGATATTTTGAGTACATAAATATACTTAAAATATCGAAAATGACAAAATTTATGAACTGACATCGATAAGCTGACAAAATAACAATTATTATGAACCCATATTGATTGCGATAAATCATTGCATCTATAATTGGGGAGTAATTTACAAGTGGATTGTAATCATTGAGGTAAAAGGTTAATATAGGTACAGTCATGTGTGGGTCGTGACGAGGACATCCTCAAGCCCTCATGAAACACTAAGCAAGGTAGCAAGTGAGGGTGCTGGCCTCGACGACCATGTAGCCTTATAAGGTACAGGCGGCCAACAAGCTTCGACGCAACAAGCAGGTATTTTAGGCACAAGTAGGGTTATAAATATGGTGAGCTAAATTTGGTGAGATAAACATGACGAAAAACCCGGATATTCGGGAATGAAATGGGTTTTGCCCCAGACAGCGAAGAAAAAAATTACGACAGAAATTAACATCATTTTTTTTTTTCTCCGAAACTTGTTGTCCGGGTTTCCTTTGGTTTTTTTCTTCGCTAATCCCAGTCGGATGTACCTCGGACGCCGTTAAAACTAGGCCAAATCCACGAAAACCCGGATAAATGACAGCCCTGGCGCAAGCCCTAAATTGTTAACGTATGAAACGACTGAGTTTAATTTTATTTAAATGTCATACCCCAATACAAGTGTTACGACTTAAAATGTCGCAAGGTTCTGCAAAAATCTTAATTAATTGGCCGTATTTACTGTACGTGTTCTCAAAATACTGACAAACAACCTTAAAAGCAGGTGGTTTGTTTTGTACATGATATCTCGAAATAAATAACTGATAAGTGATAAGTAAAGAAAGTATGGCAATGTGGTTATCTTTTTCACACGCTTTACTGTAAAATCACTGTTTAAATAATAGAAAAACAAAAGTTTGTAGCTTGAGTTTGGATTAAAGATCAATGAGGCGATAAAACAAGCTAAATTTAAATTGTGGAAATATAAAAATAAAAACACAGGACTATTTGTAGAGATTATAGAGATCCCAGAAATATTTACGATATTTTGAAACTCTATAAATAAACCAGAAATATTTCAATGTCATGTAAAAAGATAATCGATTCATCATAAAGTAAAAAAAATATCAACAGAAATGTCACCGATTTCCAAACTGGGTCGAACAATCGAAACTTCAGAAGAGATAGGCGCGATTGATTATTATGTAGCCTAATATGGTAGATGTGAGCATTCCCGGTGTGGTGCAAAGGACGCCGCTAAAGAAAACATACGCTAGCCTCGCCAAGATTATTTAAGGAACCTGATTCGGCGAAATCACGTACGCGATGGTTGTGTATAGTAATTGTAATTTGGACTCCTTTGATTTTTTGTTCTTTCGGCGAACAGCCTTCAGATAAATGTTTGTGGAGATTTCTTTGAAACTGCATTTCTGATCTGTTACATAAGTGGCATATACTTTGACTGACTTTTCGCTTTGACTACGAAGTAATTAAGAGGATACCAAAATAGCTTCGTGCATTTTTCGACGTACGAAGTTTTCATTTTTTCTTTAGATTGAATGTCTCTAATTTTTAAGTATATGTTTTTTCAATATATAATCTAGGATCGCATAAACTCAGAAACGCGATTGAAAAAAGTTTTCTCGATAGAAAATCTTAGCGAAACAACCTCTCTCATTTTTTATTTTTTTCATTTGTTGGTCTATTAACGCGTATTAACTAATGAAATAACTTTAAAAACATAAGTAACTATTATATATAGAAACACGTAAACCGGAATTAAAATATATTTAGTAGATTTTGAGTAAACAAAAAAAATATGCCTAATTCTTCATTTTCTATACCTACTAGCTGTGTTAATAGGTACATGTCAACGATAATATTGATGTAGGCCCTTAAGACGGTACGATACCAAATTATGCTCCATACAAAAGTGTGGGTATCGTACTTCCGTTTTTTCTTCGCGAAAGTTAAACCGATTTTAATAGTTTTTGCGTTATATTATAGACAAAGAGTATATCAGCTATGCTTCTATCACTTTCTTTTTTTCAAGACATAATAACTAAAAGAAATATGACGATCCGAAAAACCCACTTTTTTTCGGTTTTCTTTAGATAAAGTTGCAGTGTCTATCACACAAATTTGGTACAGTTTTACCACAAAAGAAAGTGATAAAAGCATAGATATACTCTTTATCTATAATATAACGCAAAAACTATTAAAATCGGTTTAACGTTCGCGAAAAAAAAACGGAAGTACGAAACGTCTTTTTCAAAGAATTTGTAGGTAAAATCCGCTTCATCTATATTTGTCCCTTTCAGCGCGGCGCTCGGAAATAGGGACAGCAATACCTAAAGCAAATACCTAAATGAGGAGTAGTACTACTGTACTCCTCTCTTCTTCCTCTTAACATCGATATTTCTTCTTGTGTGACTTCAATTAGGACGCATCATCTTCCATAAAAGTGTTGTAACTAAGTCGATCTTACAAAGGTTGTATTTTAATAGGATACAATTAATTCAAAATTAAGGGTGTTCTATTTTCCTTAGCTCTTTGCTTTAAAATCGAGGAAAATCAAAGAGTTTCTCTACATATTTTGATAAGTCAGCTATGTTGAATTCAATCGATTACTAAAATTCTCTTAAATGTATAAAATACCTAAACGTTGAATACCGAAAACAGAACCACGATATCATTTTATCGGAACATTATCGACATCGATAAAGGAACCGTACAAAGTGCAGATATCTAGAGTCGAATGAGATAAGCGAGCAATGTGCCAGCTAAATGTATGGAGTGAACGCATTCAATACTTCGCGCTGCAACACAAATAAGGCGGCGTACAAAAGAGTATTTACTCACAGGTATTAATAGATTATGATCAACGAAAGGTGAACTCACTATCTACAATATTTAAATTTAACTATAGTATTCTGATTGTGACCTGACTGCCTTAGGTTTTAATCATGTTTGTCTCAATAGCACAAAGTAATACTTCTATGTATCTATCCTATTCTGGATATTGTTATAGTCACCTGTGGTGTACTGACCAGGCGTGTTGACACAGGATGTATTTTCGAGTTTACCGTCTCTCACCAAGGATATTATATTATACAATACAATATTCCTTAGCTAACTTTACTTCTTCATGGGAAAGAAAAGGAATGATGGCACTTGTATTTGTAATCCGTCCATCACAGACAAGTTAATACTTATAGCAATTAAAAACAAAAAATATATTGTCCGAATCTGAACAGTGGTCACAAAGATAAAAAATAATAATACTAACTTGACGAGTTTATTTTTTGTTTCCGCAACAAAACCAAACAAAAACCATTTTAGTTAAATACAACAAGGCCATCCTGAAGATTGACAACCTTTTGTACAACATCATTCGTAATGCTTATTAAAATATATACATGTATACCATACGAGATTTCTTTTGGTTTCATGTCAGAAAAGGATAACCTGGAATTAAACAAACGTTGACAATAACAATACCGGTTATCGTTTTATTAGAATCAATCAAATATATTAGTAGTTAATGAATATTTTGGTATATTTTTGTATTTATAGTTAGTATAGTTTTGCCTTTATTGTGACCAAATTAATTGTTAGGATATGCACCACAAGTAGCCCTCTCCAAAGCATTCATATCCACCTAAAGGTTGTCTGGAAGAGATCGCAAACTGCGATAAGACCGCCTATTGTACTAACTATGTTCTTGTAATCCTTAAACTTCTGTATAACTTTATGGTGTGCAATTAAAAGTATTTTATTCTATTCTAAAATTGAAATAAGATAAAATAATACGTCTTCTTGACTCCTACAGGATTTCTTTCCTCGGTCATATAGTTATACTAGCTGTCCCGGCAAACGTTGTTTTGCCATACTAAAAAAAAAGGTTTCAAAAATAGATGTTGGCCGATTCTCAGACCTACTGAATATGCATGTAAAATTTCATAAAAATCGGTCAAGCCGTTTCGGAGGAGTACGGTAACTAACACTGTGACACGTGAATTTTATATATAAGACTAGCTGACCCGGCAAACGTTGTTTTGCCATACTAAAAAAAAAAAGTTTGAAAAATAGATGTTGGCCGATTCTCAGACCTACTGAATATGTATGCAAAATTTGAGAAGAATCGGTCAAGCCGTTTCGGAGGAGTACGGTAACTAACACTGTGACACGTAAATTTTATATATTAGATTACGCTGTTTATGTTTGTATTCTTTTGTACTTCATTTAAGTGTAGGTACTGTAATTTGATGTGAGTTTGAAATAAATATAACATTAAAAGAAAATCATATAACTATCGCTGAATGGAAAAGTACCATTTCAAATTCTGTTGAAACCAGTTCATAGAATAATACATGTAACCAAATATCCATACAACTACGTGTTGTTATAGCCGAGACATATTTCTGTAATAACAACTATATTTTGTGCTTCTCTGTTACATAAAGGTTAAGAAATTGTATACAAGCAAACGTTGTTTTCCGTGTGGTGACGGATTAAGAATACAAGTAAGTGTCACTACCCTAATTCCTTCCTAGGGTGCTGTAAAAGCCAACTAAGCGATATTGTACACAGATACATCCTCTATGATAACTTTTTAGTTGACGGAAAACTCGAAAATAAAGCCTGTGCTAACACGCGCACAACAGCTCGGCACTTTAAACCATAATCTCTTCCAAAGATAAGGAGCCCCGTGCCCAACAGTGGGACATTAATGTGCTGGATAGAGACTTAGAGAAATATATAGAGGTTGTTTGACTCTAAAAATATTAAAAAAAGACGTGTGTCACTCGCGGACTGCCGCGGTAAAGCTATTGCATAGTATTTTTATCAATTTAAGCAATTATAATTATTTATTTATATTATTTATGCAAGAATCTAAATACCATAAACTAAAATAAGACTAATAATCCTTATTTACTGATGCTTACATCTGTCCATTGTTTATGGTAATTATGATAAAATAGCGATTGTCAATCAAATGTCAATAAAATAAAAACTGAAATGAGTCACCAGCGCGAACAGCGAAACGTGTGTAGTATTTTTTAGTTACGCTATCTTTGTTACGTAATTTAAATTTCGAATTTTGTGCATTTAGTCTCCACGCTCAAGGCCCGCGATAGAAGCTATGCAATCGCTTAAAAATACATCAAAATCCTAGAAAATATGCACTTTTGTTATCTTACTTTGTAAATTATAACCATACGATACCGAATCTCGTTGCTTTTATACTTAGTATAATGTTATGAATAATATGAAATAGTATCACAGGATCCATTATCATAACAAGGCAGCTAAAAGATGCAGATTGCAGACAATGTACTTACGATAACGAAACGGCCGCAGGATAACCTAGTTTACAGAAAGGCTCAATATATCACGTGTATATTACAGTAGTATGCAAATATTTTAATACTGTCTAGACGTAATAAAATTTAAACGAAAAGTTATTTACTTTTAAAACGTATTTGCTTTGATGAGATTTGTATAATATAACTACAATGGCAATGGTTCCAATCTTAGATTTTATTATTTTATTATTTCACTATTTATTATTTTAATATTTTACTAGCTGTTGTCCGCGACTCCGTCTGCGTGAAATTTTGAAAATTTTCCCCGTTTTTGTAACATTTTTCACTACTGCTTCGCTTCTACTGGTCGTAGCGTGATGTTATATAACCTAAAGCCCTCCTCGATAACTGCCCTATCTAACACGGAAAGAATTTTTCAAATCGCCAGTGGCCCAGTGGTTCCTGAGATTAGCGCGTTCAAACAAACAAACAAACTCTTCAGCTTTATAATATTAATACAGATTTAAATCTTTACTAATCTTTATCTTTCCTTATTAAAAAACATATAGTTATTTTTCTATGTGACATACATATATGAGCTTATATATCTTAAATAATCTACTTACTTAGTTTAAAAACAAAAAAACACGCTTAATATCCTGAATATTTTTAAATGATTGCATTGTCATCAATACTCAATTCTATGCTACCTACTTACATAACGTTGACAGTTTAAGTTGTCAGAGACATAAGTTTCTGTTGTCACATGTTGTCACAACCGTAGTAAACACAAGTAAACAATTATGATATTTTTACCTGATTCTATAAATGAAATGAAATGAAAAATCATTTAATCAAGCAGACACAATTTTTCTGAAAAATTATGAGCTTATGACTTGTCCAAATTTTTTTTCCCTACCACCGGTTCAGGACGCAATCTGCTGAGAAGAACCGGGCGTCGTAAGAAACTCAGCAGAGCTTTTAATTCAATCAATATTTTAATTCAATCAATCAATATTTTTTTATTGAAATGTCAATTATACTTACAATGCTAATACAACTTTTCAATATAGAATATGTATTGCTCCAGAGCAACTTACTCCCAAGCTTTATCATCTTTAATATAATCAGAAATTTTATAATACGCCTTTTTACATAATTTAGCTTTAATGAATTTTTTAAATTTAGAATTATTAAATTCTCTTACATCAATAGGGAGTTTATTATAAAATCGTATACAATGACCCATGAAAGAGTTACATATTTTGTGGAGACGGGTTACATGCATTACAAGATTGTGTTTATGCCTTGTATTAACATTATGGTGGTCGATTTTTTTTGTAAAGTTATGAATATTTTTATGAACATACAATAAATTTTCATATATATATTGCGAAGCGACCGTTAAAATATTTATGTCTTTGAATTTCTCCCTTAGAGAATCCCGCGGACCTAGGTTATATATAGCTCTAACAGCGCGTTTCTGGAGCACAAATATCCGATTAATGTCCGCACAGCTTCCCCAAAGAAGAATTCCATAGCACATTACACTGTGAAAATAACTAAAGTAAACCATTCTAGCCGTGTAAACAAAGCGTTTTTATGTGAAATTATCTGATTGTATATGAAATGCATACGTAGAAACACAATAATCTTGGTGAGTCTACTCATATACAATTAAACTATTACGTGTATAATTAAAAATACAAGTGTGGTTATAGTGATACTTCAACATGCTATTCTAGTAATTCTGATCAAGGAATTGGGATTATTCTATTAAATTATTGCATTGTCATCGGTCCTTGTTAGGTGTGCAAAATTTCAGATCAATCCGTCTACTGCAAGTAGCTTAAAATCGCTTTCAAAGATTCCGTTACACAGATTAATACATTGATAGATACATACCAAACTTATAAAAGCGTGTTAAAAATACGCAACGGATTATGATGCAGACTTTTTAATAGATAGAGTGGTTCATGAGAATGGCCTTTTTGTGTAATTTGTTAAGGTTTCTTTATTTTCTGAATTCCACGCGTACGAAGTTGCGGGCAACAGCTAGGCTATACTAATAATTATAAAGCTGAAGAGTTTCTTTGTTTGTTTGAACGCGCTAATCTCAGGAACTACTGGGCCGATTTGAAATATTCTTTCAGTATTAGACAAGGCATTTAACGAGGAAGGCTATAGGCTATATGACATCACGCTACGACCAGTAGAAGCGAATCAGTACTGAAAAATGTTACAAAATAGAGGAAAATTTTCTAAATTCTACGCGGACGGAGTCGCGGGCAACAGGTAGTTCTATTTAATAATAAAATCTAAGATTGGAACCATTGCCATTGTAGTTATATAAAATAAATAAATATAAAACTTCACGCTGCGGCCAATAGAAGCGAACCAGTAGTGAAAAATGTTGCCAGAACGGAGTTTTTTTTTAAATTCTACGCGTACGGAGTCGCTTGCAACAGCTAGTTCTTTTATAAGATGAACACCTACTAGAATCACCGACATTATTGATAACACAAATAACTTTTATGTTGCACCCCTATCGATTTTGTAAATTATTGTGTGAACGTATCATTAAAATACTATCACGGACATTGAAGGAAACCGCTGACTCGTTAACATTCATTATTTGTGATTAAAAAGCAGTTTTTGCTGTTCTATATTTGCTATATTTTGATATTTTTAACGAAACTTTTTATAAGTTTTGTGATTGCCTGACTCGATACATTGGACTGATTCCAGTTAGAATAAATAAAATAAATAAATAAATATTCATGGACATTTCACACAACGTCCTCTAGTCCTAAGCTAAGCTTATATGCTTGTGTTTTGGGTACTAGAATACGGATAGAATACATATACTACTTTTTTTTTGTAAATATATACTTATAATACATAGAAACACCCAGACGCAGTACAAACATTTGTATGACAATTAGAAAAATCACACAAATGATTGCCCCGAGCGGGAATCGAACCCGCGACCTCTTGATCGGCAGTCCGTTACCAGAACCACTACACCACGAGGCCCGTCAAAGAATCTGTCTAATGTATCAAGTTTGATCCAAAAATAGTATTAACAGTGTTTATGGACTATTCGGCAAGTCAACATAATGTTTTAACAAAGCCATGCGTAGATATGCTATATTTTTAACACGCTTATAAACTTCAGTATGTATCTATCAATGTATTAATCTATGTAACGGAATCTTTGAAAGTGATTTCCACCCACTTGCAGTAGTCAGATTGATTTGAAATTTTGCACATATATCAAGGACCGATGACAACGCAATAATAATAAAAAATATTCGGGATTTTCAAGCGATTTTTTTTGTTTTTGAACTAAGTAGATTATTACGGGCCTCGTGGTGGAGTGGTTTATATAACGGACTGCTGATCATGAGGTCTCGGGTTCGATTCCCGGTCAGGACAATCATTTGTGTGATGTTTTTAATTGTCATACAAATGTTTGTACTGCGTCTGGGTGTTTACCATGTATTATAAGTATGTATTTACAAAAAAAAAGTAGTTTATGTATTATATCCGTATTCTGGTACCCATAACACAAGCATAATAAGCTTAGCTTGGGACCAGAGGACGTTGTGTAAAAATGTCTATGAATATTCATATATTTATTTATTTATTAATAATGTATTATTGTATAATAAAATGTGACTACGTATTCTATATATGCTGCATATAAAGAGAAAATCTGGAAATAATATTATAAGAACTTAATATTATGTAGGTACCATAATTCATAATGAAAGCGTAGGTGTTATAATACAGCCTCCTACAATTTCTGAGAATAGCCATATTGGTATTATGACTGTATCTCAATATCCGCAAAACTATTTTTAAGAGAAACAGCTTTGTATAAAAAACATCCTTTTATATACTATGACATTCTTGAACGAAGTAGTCACACACACCTATCAAAGATTTCTTGCAAGACATGTTTAGAATCAGTCCTTTTAAGACCGCAACGAACGAAGAATTATTGTAACTGCAGAAAGCTTTTATGCTTTATAAAACTGATATTTTACTGGTGATAGCTAGACAGTTGAAATTTTCACAGATGATGTATTTCTATTGCCGCTATAACAACAAATACTAAAAATAAAATAAAATAAATATTTAAGGGGGGCTCCCATACAACAAACATGATTTTTTTACCGTTTCTTGCTCGATAACGTTGCCTTATGTTGCATAGATAATGGTACGGAACCCTTCGTGCGCGAGTCCGACTCGCACTTGACCAATTATTTGTTTCTATTGTGATGCTTGTAACTACTTCTAAACCTGTATTATTTTATTTTACTGTTTCTGTTTTATGTTCTATGAGCAAACGTAGCTATTAGTGTATGACCTTATTATTCAAATAAAATATAGAGGCAGATAGAACAAAAAATATCACCAATACCTGTATCTTCTCATGCCTGATCTAAAAGTAAGAAAATATATTTGCGTAGCATTTTGCTTTATTTTGAATCCGCTACTTTAATGCAAACTTTGAATTGAATTACGCTTAGTTCGGTTCTAGATGACCATTATGTATAAAATGTCCGTGACTATTTATTGTTTTTAAATATAGAAAAATATTATACTTTTAATTTTGAGATATTTTCTACGTAAGTACTAAGTACGTGACAATAATATAGGAAACATAATTATAAACGTTATTATTACTGTGCAATGATACGCTGACCCTGACTTTATTAGATAATTTATCGATAATATACGTTTAGCGTCCTAATCTATAAGATATTACAATATTATTGAACATATTTAAACTATTTAAATAAAACTACTTTTTACAAATTTAGACGCGTATATTTGTTTAAAATTTTGTTTTAAAATTAAATTGAATGTTGGTAAACCCTGTAATAACTAATCGTAGAAGACACATTACAGCTCAGTCTCAACCGTGACCATGGTGACTGCAAAGTCTCCGAAACGTCGTCGGGCCAAAATTTAAAACAAATATACGCATCTAAATCCGTAAAAAGTAGTTATATTTAAACAAATGAGTCGCGCAACTGTTAGAAAATATTATATTTAAATTATATTTATAACAAAATTAATCCGTGTATGTTGTTGAATAGGAATCATGTCTTTGTTAGTAGTAACGCCATCATATCATTCTCCTGTCCTTATCTCATTATTTTGGGTCGGTGCAACATGTTTTTTTTATACATACTCTTCGGCCAGATATCATATTATTATCTAACTGCGTGTTAAATCCTCTTTCTTTTATATCCTCTTTCCTACAGTCCATATAAGTTAGTAGTAATGGTATAATGCTGTTATTTTATTTGTCTCGTTCGTATCCATGTTATGAAATCTTTGAACAAAAAAATTATTTTATTTATAGTCTGAAATGTTCCAAATCATCTTACATATAAAAATTTGAGCTCATTTTTAGGGTTCCGTACCCAAAGGGTAAAAACGGGACCCTATTACTGCGACTTCGCTGTCCGTCCGTCCGTCCGTCCGTCCGTCCGTCCGTCTGTCACCAGGCTGTATCTCAAGAACGGTGATAGCTAGAGAGTTGAAATTTTAACAGATGATGTATTTCTATTGCCGCTATAACAACAAATACTAAAAATAAAATAAAATAAATATTTAAGGGGGGCTCCCATACAACAAACATGATTTTTTTACCGTTTCTTGCTCGATACTAATAACGTTGCCTTATGTTGCATAGATAATGGCACGGAACCCTTCGTGCGCGAGTCCGACTCGCACTTGACCAATTTTTTAGTTTTTAATCTATGAACTTATTTATTTAGAGTTTTCTAATAAGAGCAAACGAAATTTAGTATGTTTTTTGTGTTTGTACTTGTAGCAAATATTTTATAATTAACGATAGGTTTTTATCAAGGTATTTAGGTATTAAATAATAAATCTAATTAATACATATTATTTAATATTCACTTATTTGTAGGTCCTTTCTCTGATTCGATTCTTACTAGGTAAGGATGATTGATATTTAAAATTCAATCACGAATTATATGCTTATAATAGTCCTATCTCTTACTGCATGCATTGTGAATTAAAACTGCCTATTTCACAGCTAGTTAGTAAGTTAAGTAGTAGTTTATTTACAGGTAAGACTATAGGCGTATGTAGAGTCGCTTCATAGAAGTTTTTAATGAGTCATACTTGAATCATGTGAATAGATACACTAAAACTAGACAAACTACGTAATATGTACCACACACTATGAGGTGTGGACGTTATTTACTTATGATAAGTAAAAGGGCCAAGGTAGGACCAAACTTTACATTGTCTCTACCCATTTACAACTTAGATTATTTACAACAAAGCAACTACTAATAGTCCTTTATTTGTAGATTAGCTTTAATATTTATTTTAAATATGTCCTCTAGTCCCAAACCAAGCTTTGAGTATTAAAACTATATAACTAGGTCACCGTATTATATATAAAATTTTCGTATCGAGGACTCGTGGTGTTAGTTACCAAATTCCTTCCAAATCCAAAACAGCCCCAATATTTTTTATGAAATTTTATATAGACATGGCGGATGGGTATGAGAATAGGTCAACATCTGGTTTTATTATACTCTTAGATTATAATGGAGATGTTAAAGCAAGTACCTAAGTGAAACTATGTGGCATAGCTAGCAATTAATTACATTTTTAAATGCAAATGCAACTGTGTCTACTAATTCCGGAAGACATATAACTAACTACGCTAATGCAATATGTTCGCGTTCTTAAAATAGCATCAAGCGTGTTCCGCTGCACGGCGAGTCAAGAAATGTGAAAATAATGTTAGAAACTAGCGTACAACCTTGCAACTGTCTGATGGATCAATACAGCCTTGAACTTAGCTAGACGAACGCTGAACATATTGCTATTCTTACCTAGATACTTGTAACATTTTATAATGCTTATTATTTAGCTTACAGACTAATTCTACTTCAAAATAGTCGCGTAAAAATGACAAGAACTCCACTCTAATAGAAAACATCCTGACTTAAAAAATAGATTCAATATTTCAAGAGAATTAAACAGAAATCCTATATCTAAACCACAAAATTTTGCCATTTTGCCAATTATGCCAACATTGCAATATAACACACCTGTGAGCATAGGCGTATTTTGAAAATTAACGCCCCGGGCCATTTGATTTGACGCCCTGGGCGAATTTACTTAGCCACCCTATAAATTAATAGAGATAGAGCAAAATTTTAAATTTGAAGGCATTCGCCGCCCTTGTTAAACTGGCCGCCCCGGGCCATGGCCCCAATGACCCTGTAGTAAATACGCCTCTGCCTGTAAGACGTAAGTATGCACATTGTGCATCCAAATCCTAGATAGAAAAAAAAACTATAAGGGAGGTCCATGCTAAATAGTCTGTGTCACATGTATAGAAACCTACATTAGGCACTTTTATTCAATTTTGCACATTATAACCTACTTATTTAATGACGTAGGTACGTAAGATTCACACAGCTAAATCATTATTAAATTCAGTACACGTTAGGACAAAAGGCGCCAACTTTAGTTAAGCTTTATAAATATTGCAACAGAAAGTGGCGGCATCTGTTACTTGGCGCCTAACGCCGTGGTGGAAACTTTATGTGATTCGACTACATTAATGTTATTTGGATAAAATCAGTTCATGTTTTACCGTAATACGTAATCTGGATGTTAATGGGTGTAGACCCATTAACATCCAGATTACGTATTATATGATCATTTTTAATGTAAGATTATGATTATATGCGATATAATGTTTTAATTTAAAGCTCGCTTTAATTTTTTATGTCGTTTAACGAAAAAGTATTAACTACAAACTTGTGTTTTTAATGGTATAATTTATATGTTGTTAATTAGAACTAATACCTATATATATTTTAATTCAAAATTTAGATTAAATGAAAAAATGTAAATGTAAAAGAAACGAATTATAGAACATACCTAAATTCTTATTCTGAAAATATAAATGTAGATAGAAAGATAGATTAACTCTTTGCAGTACACTTCACAAACAACATAAAACGAAGAAAAGCTACAAAAGGCAAAATTAAGGATTAAAAATAAATTTGCTTTTCAGTAACTGACGATAAAGCTAATAATAAAGCGCGCCAAAAAACTAACTACATACACTAAACTCTAGTTTTACGTTATATTACTAAGGTAAGTATACTCATAACATATATGATTATACAGACTAGGCATAAACGTGGCCATTACCATGGATCAATATGGTATGTATGATATGGTCAAGTGTATGCCACCTTATTGTACCATCCACCTTAGACTCAATTCTACTAGGTTATGATACTAGGTTATGATGTAGTACAAAAGACATAACTTACTGTTACTTATAACATATTTATAATACAAGCAATTAATGTTAATATGTATTATGTACATAGTACCTAAGTACCTTATAGCAGAATACTTTGGCTGCTATGGTTTTTAAAACAAACCGAAACACGTAGTATCAAAACTTTATGTATTTAATTCATGACTAACTTAAGAGTATTTATCTTTGTTTTATTTTTTTACAACACAAGTAAAACATGCTAATATTATGTACTAGCTACACCTAGAGCGCCATCTATGCGTGTTCAATGTCCGAGGGCCACCCGGTAGTGTTTTTAAAGTATCCAGAATCTTTTAATCTATGTTAATAGGTCAAAAAAGAAAAAAAATGTCAAAGGCATCCTTGATAAAAGCCATATTTTGGTCAAATGTCCTTGATTTGTGTCCTAATTGTGTGTTTTTATACACCTGTAATATAAAAGGACTTCCTGAATAAACAAGCAGTTCTTTATATTTTATTATACAATACAATATTATCTACACAATAAATTGATCACGCATAACACAGGTGGGCATTATGCGTACAAATTCTTTAACTGATAAGTCACATTTATACAAACTACGTTTAGAACAAACAAGTAAATATATAGAATAATAATAATAAATAATAATAAATATTAATGGACATTACACACAACGTCCTCTGGTCTCAAGCTAAGCTTATTATGCTTGTGTTATGGATACCAGAATACGGATAGAATACATAAACAATTTTTCTTTTGTAAATACATACTTATTATATATAGAAAACACCCAGACGCAGAACAAACATTTGTATGATATTTATAAACATCACACAAATGAATGTCCGAGGCGGGAATCGAACCCGCAAGATACGAAGATTGTAAGTAACTTGTATTATGGAATCTCTTTTTATAAGAGTTCCGTACTATAAAGGTAAAACTGGACCCTGTTATTGAAACCTCGCAGTCCGTCCGTCTGTCTGTTACCGGTCTGTATCTCTGGTACGGTGATAACTAGCTAGAGAGCTGAAAATTTCACGGTTTATCAACACTGATGTACACAAACCGTGAATGATTAACAAACACTCATATTCATAAAATTCTCCTGCCCTTATGTCGCTAATTTAATATATACAACGTGTTTCAGAAAGGTGTAGTCATATTTGACCATCGTTACACATGGCCGGTGACTTGGCACTAGGCATGGATGAAATTACAAATACTAGTTATATTATGACTTTTATGTGTTCATAAAAATTTTATTAATTTATTAAATTAATCGATCTTCTTTAAATACAACACTACTATGAGGTCATCTTTTATCATAAGGTTCAATCGCATTCAATAAATCGTAAACATCTCATAATTGATGCGTTTCTGGTAGTTATTTAATAGTCGGCTATAAACAAGAAAAAATTTACAAACTGTATTTTTCTATGTGTAACTGTAATATTTATAATATTTAAGGCCTATCTAATGCAACCTTAAAATATAAATACACCTTTCTGCAACACGTTGTAGGTATAACAAACAGTACGAAACTCATCGTGTGCGAGCTCAACTCGAACTTGACCGGTCTTCTAATAATAGTCAACATTTATCTACATACAAGATCATTTCATTAAAAGTCTAGACACACTTGTACATTTCTTGTTTCCCAGAACAGATTCTACAGATTTCATTCGCATTTAAAATTACGAGATATTTTTAATCATGTTTTTAAAATTATACTAATTCTGCTATTTGTTTCTGAATATGAAAAAAAAATATAAACATCACAATTTTGTAACAAATATATCCATAATAAAAGTACCCATGTAACAAGGAGCAAAACTAATTCTTATGTAATTTGCTTTATCCCCGTACGACTTAGGGGTGTAAAAATTAGAAGAATTTAATAACTTACAGCATGACAGAAGAATTTTTATCTATCAGTTAGCAAAACAAACAGTTTAGTTTTCATAGTCTTTACACTCCGTGTGGTGACGGATTAAGAATACAAGTGTCACCACCCCATCTCCTCCCAAGGGTGCTGTAAAAGTCAGATAAGGGATATTGCGCACAGATAACACCCTCTGTGAGAGACGGAAAACTCGAAAATAAACCCTGTGCCAACACGCCTAGTCATCGCGGTACAGTAGACCATAATCCCTCCCAAAGTGGAGGAGGCCCGTGCCCAACAGTGGGACGTAAATGGGCTGGAGAGAGAGAGTGTTTACATACAGTATACTTTCAAAGTAAGACGTTAGATCGATCAATCATTATCAAAACTTATCTCTAAGGATTTACAATCACGACGTAGGTATCTCTATTATACGTACTTAATACATTTTATCAAAAACAAACATCGCTTATACAATATGTAGCTACGTGACTGATGAA
The DNA here is from genome assembly GCA_916999025.1 of Orgyia antiqua. Classification (NCBI taxonomy): domain Eukaryota; kingdom Metazoa; phylum Arthropoda; class Insecta; order Lepidoptera; family Erebidae; genus Orgyia; species Orgyia antiqua. The sequence goes on from OU779868.1 coordinate 27,057,897, forward strand.
GTAATGACTGGATTTTATTTTAAACTAGCTGTAGCGTGGAAAGCGGCTTTGTTCGCGTGGAAATTATAATTTTTTTCCCCTTTTTGCAACATTTTTCACTGATGCTTCACTCCTATTAGTCGCAGCGTGATGTTATATAGCCTATAGCCTTCCTCAATAAATGTACTAAACTAAACTGTCTATGAACATTTATTTCCTTAATTATGTCTTTAATAAGTAACTAAGTGTTTAAATTAGTATGTAAAATTACCATTTGTTACTCGATTAATTTCGACTAGGCTAAACTATAAACAAAACATATAAAATAGGTAAAAAAAACAATTTTTTATATGTTAGTTATGTTTACTAAAGAAAATATCATTTAAAATATTGTCGTAAGTCTTGCAGCGTCTTTATTTATTTATACCTTATAAACCCCAATAATTGAAATAATTACAACAAAACTAATGCAATTATTTCGAGTTACTCCAACTTAGAATTCAAATATTTTGTAGCCACTATTCTAGAATAAGGGTTCCAGAAAATTAAATACGGGCAAAAAATTCAAATGTATTATCCTCTACCTTTTTATTAGATGTGTAAAATAATATATTTTGAACTTGTGCAAATTCATGTTGCACAAAACAAAGAAGAAAATGTTGTGAATTTCTTTTTAAGTTTAAAATAAAGTTAGGGGTCTAGTTGGAACAGGCAAATAGTGTATGTACACACAAACATACAAGTACATATATCCACATTTGCGTGTATATAAGTGTGCGTGTGACCGCGAGAAGATGAAGCCTCACCTGTGTGGGGAGCACAGTCTCCCGGCCCAGGGGTATCGACATTTCGCTAGCGGCGCCGGCCGCACCCCGGCGCCACCATCCACCGAGCCGGCACTACGAACGACAAGGACCACAAACAAGAAAAACACTTTTCCGACAACGTAAATTTTTCACCAGTTTATTAAATTAAAATCTCGCAGCTCTTTCTTTCCGTATCTTTTAACCACAATCACAATTTAATCCCCAAGCATTCACTTAAAAAAATATAATTAATTATAATACGGCAGTGTTAAAAAGCGCGATAAAATCTATAGAGCGGTCTAGCGGCCACCCCGTGTGACGCGCGTGTGCGACTGAGGCGCCGCCATCGGTAGTCTCGCGCATTGCTCACGCACGATACAACCCCACGCCCGGAGCGAGCGCTAACTCTAAGCAGTCCTCAGTCGGGCTATGTCGGGTCGGTATAACCGCGTTCGCGGTTGTATTGGGTCCCAACACAGCCTCCATTTCCAGGATCAGATTCCTTCGGTGATCAGAGGAACACGTGCCGCTCACGGGCGTAGTGCGGTTATCGAGCGCGAGAACACATGCGCAATCCTCGCCACTATGACCACCGTCGTGGCTCATTCATTTATACACAATTACACACCTCGAATAGAGCACACCTGAGCAAATATTATGGTTGTGAACTACAACAGCAGCGTTGTTTCGAAACATGCAATTAAAAGTAATGCAAGCAATATTTAAGCTATTTAGTTCTCGTTAAAATTTAATTAACGTTAATTGTTCCTAATTACTACATATTTCAGATATTGCATTTTATTTAATGGGCGATGGCTGTAGCCATGATACTAACCTTATTTTTTGGAACTAAAGCTATTCATTTATTCGTCGTCAATAACCCTAAAGTCAGAACCTGTTGCCTTATGCCATCTGCGATATGATTTTTGCCATTGCGCTACCTAAAAGGGACGGTCTATCCTGTGACACCCTTTCGCGGTACCACTCAAGAAAAGTTCTACCACATCGCTGGTCAGGCTAGGTCAGCAATAACAATTCTTCTTCTGTACTATACTACGCAGGAAACCTCTTCACTGAAAGGGGAGCTCTTTCTAGCTTGGTACCATACCAACATTTAAACACATAGTTTTAGTCCCGTATTTCTTTCGTTATTCCGTAGTTCTTTCTATATAATCTTTCAATAATCTTTTATGTCATAATCGTAACAGTTTAGTAAAATCATATACTAAATCTTGTGACTTAATTAGTTAGTAGAGATTACAAATTAGGAAATATGACTATCATACGAATAATGTCATAAAATGTAGAGTTAAGAAAATTTAATTCTACATGGATTTTACCAACAGACTTTAAATGAATTTAATTGAAATATTTACGTCTAATTTCCATGTTCCACGCGTACGAAGTCGCATGTAACAGCTATACACCATAAAACACTTAGATAGAGCAGATCAGACGCGTATAGAACTAGCCGCAACTTCGGGCGGAATTTAGAAATCAAACCTTAACAAATTATACAAAAAAGCCACCCTTTTGATACTCTAACAATCAAATAGGGACATACGTACTTACAAATATATCAACATTGTTTAATAATAAGTAAAGAAGTATAAATTGCCTCGACGAGGTTCGTTGTAATACAACACAAAGTCACAGATTCGATTCTCAGTCACTAATATGTTACGAACATCAATATTTATTTTGTTTCTTGATATTTTCTGTCTGTTTGCTAAATGTAAGTAACATTTAACGTCTCCTATTTTGAGTTCTATATGTTAAAATCATTCTGGAATAAGTTTTCTTAACAGTTGGCCATTTTTCACGAAAATATTAAGAATATACAAAACAGAAGGGTGTAAGGAGCGGTCAAGCGTGGGTGTTGCTCGAGGCTGTATAGGTAATCAGTAGTTCGCCCACTTTTCCTTTCTACTACGTTCACTGTTCCAGATTACGTCATTATTTATACCTATTAGGCACCTCTACTTGCCACCTCAATGTATTATTGTAGGTGTTAATATTAAACAGTTACTGTATACCTATTCAAAACATGAACTAGTTGGTAGAGTTTAATACTGAGCACCTAATGCCCTTCCTAAAAGGCTTCACTTGCAATATCGGTAATTGCAAATAAATATAACTGCACTACGAAATTCTAAGAAATTTTGCGTTTAGCGTTCACAGCAATAATAACTTACTACATTAGCACACTAATGAGACCGTAGCTTAAGAAGTACTTTTGTAATTATCAAGATTTCACACGTTAATGTTGCGTCTTAAGTAGAATTTTAGATATCATGTTACTATTTATACCTTTACTGACGAGAAAGAAATATTCCTGTCTTTGGCGTGTCTAATGCCTCGATTTCAATAGCTGAGTCGGATAAAAAATGTTATTTGATTGATTTTTTAAGCAAAAGATATCGATGGCAACTTATTTACTAATGGCCTTATTCATAATGACTTATCGGAGGTTTAAAAGTTCGTTAAAATCGGTTCGCGAAATTTGTCAAAACTTGTTATTCTTAATCTTTTATATTAAGTCTTTTAACGATAAAACGTTTATTATCTCTCCGATAAAATCTCCGTTTAAACCTACGATAAGTCATTACGAATAAGACCATTATTATAAAACGAAGTCGTTATTTTAGTGAGTCTCTATGTGAGCGAAATCTTTAAAACAACGCTACGAATTTTTTTGCGGTTTTATAGAAGATAGAGTGGTTCAAAAGGTAGCTTTTTGTGTATAATTAATTGAGGCATAATTTCTTAATCCCACGCCATTGAATTTGCTGGCTACAGCTAGTACAGTATAAAATATTTCTATCTAAGTCCCTATTAACACTAACTATTGTTTCTAGAGTGTGGTAGAGATGGTTTTAATAATTAAAGAGTTCTCTAACACTTACGCGACTCATTTGTCTAGATAAAACTACTTTTTACGGGTTTAAACGCATGCATTTATTTCAAATTATTGAATTTAAAACAATTACATGCGTCTAAATCCGTGGAAAGTAGTTTTATTTCAATTAAAGAGTTTGTTTTCCTGCACTATAGAAACACAGAAAGCACGATTAAGAACAAAATTTTATACTTTCAGTCATGGTGGTCTAGTATTCACCTTTATGGAAATGGCTCGTGCCCAAACAGTAGCACGTAAATGGGTTAAGATAACAATAACAGATTAAGATAGGGAGGGCTCCATAATAACGAGAGAGACAACAATCACTAGAAGTTGAAGGGATAGAGTTTGAGCTCTCCTTGTGTTGGCTTCGTTAATATTTATAAGTACTTAAAAAAAAATCTGGTCTGTATAAATATTCTCTTTTCGACTTTATAAACTGCTGTACTTTGTATTATGCTGTGCTTTGAGCTTTTAATTTTAAATTTAAGTACGTACATGACTTACTGTATTTAGAGATAAATACTCGTAAGCTAGAAAACTGAATAGTATCTGTATCTCCCAGGATCCAAAATCAGACCACTCGTTCATCTAAAATCAATTATTATTATGTAATTCATTACCCAAATAGCCTTATTCGAGTAATAAAGTCATTGTCAATTGTTATTGATGATGATTTTATTAATAGAAATTGATATTTTTATAGCGAATAGTTTTTTTATGACTTAATCAAGTAATACCTAGAATATGTGAACAAAATACCTAGAGAGATACCACATTAAGTTATAAAAAATACTTCTCATATTTTGATTAACTTTAATAGTTAATTTGATGAGTTCGAATTAACCTAAGGCAAAGAGTTTTCTGGTCGAAAACGTTGAATGGGGATGAAAAAATTGTACTCACTAATCTTTTGTTCTTCAAGGTTAACACGCTGAAGTAGCAGTGGGCAAGCCACATCACACTTCAAACTGGCAACCGGGAAAGTAAAGTTCTCGAGTGGGCACTACACACCGAATGGCGTAGCGCAGGACGGCTCTCAACTAGACGCTTGATGCAAGAGGTGCAAAGTCGCGCGTTGTGGCGTTCAATGGGGAAGCTCTATGTCCAGCAGTGGACGAATAAAAACTAATAAATAAAAACTGATAGAAGAGTCAATGCATGAATCCACAAAGTGACAAAAATAAATCGGCGATTGTAATATGTACGTAATGGGAATTCTAGTTTTCATAAAATCTAAATACCTGTTCTTGTTAATTCATTTATTTAATACATGAACAATAACATCAACCTGTTTCCATAAAGATATACGAAACTGCAATAACTCTAACACAAACACTCCTAGAAATCCTTGAATAAACAGATTGACATTGTTGTCGTGACTGTACGACATAACCACTGTTTTATCTTATGATCTACTAATTATAACAACCCTTATCATTATAATGTAATAGGTTACTACTTCAATAAACAAACTGTATATAAAAGCTCGTTTTATGATAAAATCTAGTAGCATGTTTGTGATCTTTATTTGTCTTCGCATTAAGAATACTTAGAACTAGAATACTTTGTGTTTATTTCTTTGTTGTCCAATCCAAGCTACTGCTCTATACAAACACGTAGAATTAATTAGTTTTCTTATACTTAATTACCTCACATATTAATCTACTTAATTAAACACAGCACAGATAAATCAGTGGTACCGAAGCCGAAGTTCAAAATATATTGAAGACGTAGGTACAAAATACATATTTTACGTACGCTGTATAATTGAATACTTCCTCAAAGTAGAGAAGACTCGTGCCCGTAGGACGTCAATGAGCTGGAGATGGAGAAAGAAATATTTGAAGATATAATTATTTACATATTATTAGGTAGGTACACTCTGTGATTGAATACTTTCCGAAAGAGGAGAAGGCTCGTGTTCAGTGTAATGTTAATGAACTAAAGAGAGAGAGGTATGATTTTTCTTCTGTACAGTAACTGTTCAAAATTAAGTCTGGATTATTCTTGGGAAGGAACTGAAAAGACAAAACACGGAAGTGCCGATTTTATATTCTTTATCCGTCATATATTATATACATAGACATACATCTTTACTAAAATTATAAAGCTAAAGAGTTTGTTAGTTTGAACGCCCTAATCTCAGGAACTACTGGTTCGAATTGAAAAATTATTTTTGTCTTAGATAGACTATTTATCAAGGAAGGCTATATAACATCACGCTGCGACCAATAGAAGCGAAGCATCAGTTAAAAATGTTGCCAAAACGGGGAAATCTTTCCAAATTCCACGCATAAGAAGTGGCGGGCAGCAGCTAGTACATATTTCTGACGATTAAAATAAATTTATAAAACCTTTGTCTAACTAATTCATATTCCATGTCAGGGACATGATATTTAGATGCTAATTTGTTACCAAACAAGTAAGAAAATATTACTAGGTACAATATAATCAAGATTTACCTGAACACCTTGCATTCCTCCATCATACAATGTCCATCTACCGTATGTAGTCATTATTGCACACTTTTAACACACATAAAACTATTTTAAAAAGTAAACCTTCACTAATTTTATCACAAAGCCGTACAGAAACAATTTCACAACACAAATATTCATGAACACACAGTTTGAATGCATTCTCAATACTGTTTGTTACTGTAGCTAAATGCTATATGACACTGGGTCGACAAATAGAACTGTTTAGTGCTTGATTAGCACAAACGTGTGCAAATCATTTGACGTAGAGCAAGTATACTTGTTCAAATTGAAATTGATTGTAAACTGGGAGCAATATTCATTGCTGTGATTGAGTGTAATGGATGAAATGGACCTTGTGAGCTATTTATTGTTATTAAAAAGCTATATAATATACGCCACAATACACACACATTAACTGTGAGGCCAATTCTAATGCGTTAAAAACCTAAACTAGCTAAAATGAAAACAACTATGTTGTATTTTGATTATTTTGCTATTTCGTTGTATTGATTAAAATAGTTAGTCATGCACAATTTTAATAATAATAAATTTCAGTTTACTCTGTCTGTCCAGCCCATTAACGTCCCATTGCTGGCGTCCTCCATTTCGGTAGGGATTATGGTCAACTGTGTCGCGCTGATCATTGGCACACGATTTCTTTTATACTTTTCTGTCTCTCACAGACCACAGACGAAGTTATATGAGTACAATATTCCTTAACTGGCTTTTACAGCCTGGTAAGGAAAAGGGGTGGTGAAACTTGTGTTCTTAATCCGTCAGCTGACAGACAAAGAAAACTAAGACTCTTTAGCCAAATTGTGTTATGGACACATCAGTTTTAATTTTTTTTTTAGTTTAGTTTTGGTGTGCACGTAGAATTGGTACCAGTGTGAATTTTAAAGTGCATAGTTTCACGTAGATATTATGTACTTATCTCATTTGCTTTGATTGAAATGATGTTTTGTAGAATTGAAGTTACTCGATATAGGTTTGACATACTTTACTATTGTATTGTATTGGCTGTGTCTCTGTGGAAACTGGCCTAGTCCCCAGAAATAACTAGACCGATTTTAATGAATTTTGAGGTACCGTACAATAAGGTAAAACGTATATGAGACTCGGCTCTCCGTTCATCCGTCTATCACCAAGTTGTATCTCAAGAATGGTGATAGCTAGAGCTAAAAATTTTCATTAATTACGTATATCTGTTAAAACTATAACAAACTCTAAAACTGGAATACAATAAATACTCATAAAAGCCCATCTTTACAACTCCATTGGTCATTTCATGCCATCCAGAAGAAAGCAATGGGGCATAATTATAATAATATAATATAATATAATATAAATATTCATGGACATTTCACACAACGTCCTCTGGTCCCAAGCTAAGCTTTATATGCTTGTGTTATGAGTACCAGAATACGGATATAATACATATACTACTTTTCTTTTGTAAATACATACTTATAATACATAGTAAACACCCAGACGCAGTACAAACATTTGTATGACAATTAAAAACATCACACAAATATTTGTCCTGACCGGGAATCGAACCCGCGACCTCTTGATCGGCAGTCCGTTACCAGAACCACTACACCACGAGGCCCGTCAAAAAATTAAAAAAAAATTAAAGCTGAATTAATCTCTGTCTACTCCCCTGGGAAAAAGGCGTGATGTTATGATGATAATAAATTTGAATAAAATACACAAAGAATTACTAGGTATTATTTTATTATGACGAGTTATAATGTATATAATGTTACGGCTTGGTTTAAAGATTTTATCGGTTGCTACGGCGGTTCATTCGCAAATCTCTCTCAATCTCATACTGGCGGGCGTCGGCGCGTTCCAAGAAATCTCGCTTATCCAAGTAACTGAAAACAAAACACATATTTTATAGCGAATTAAAATAACTTACATTATTATTTAACAGGAAGTTGCCCGCAATTTCGTATGCAGGGTATTTAGAAACTAAACAAAAATTATACAAAAAAGCCATCCTCGTTAACCACTCTATGTATAAAAAACTGGTCAAGTGCGAGTCGGACTCGCGAACGAAGGGTTCCGTACCATTATCTATGCAACATAAGGCACGTTATTAATAAATGAGCAAACAACACACACAATACTTAATTAATCACGTTTGTTGTATGAGAGCAAGAAACGGTAAAAAAATCATGTTTGTTGTATGGGAGCCCCCCTTAAATATTTATTTTATTTTATTTTTAGTAGTTGTTGTTATAGCGGCAATAGAAATATGTACATCATCTGTGAAAATTTCAACTCTCTAGCTATCACCGTTCTTGAGATACAGCCTGGTGACAGACGGACGGACGGACGGACAGCGAAGTCTCAGTAATAGGGTCCCGTTTTTACCCTTTGGGTACGGAACCCTAAAAACCGCATCAAAATCCATTGCGTAGTTTTAAAGATACACTTGTAAGTGAAGTGTTTGTGAAGTGACACTTATATTTTTTGTCCGTCGTCCCACGGACAAATGGATGGAACTATCTTACGGAGAAGTTGTGATGTTTATATTGGCTACACAAATATTTGCACTGCATCTAAATATTTTCTATCTATTCATATGCAGGTATTTAAAAAAAAAATAGTAGTTAATAGTTTACAATATATTATATCCATGTTCTGGGACCCATACACAAGCAAATAAGCTTGGCTTGGGACTAAAGGAAGTTATGTTATATGTCTATGAATGAATCGTGTCTTACCCATTCTTCCCTTTATTATGACTTTCAATTTCATCCTCAATATCCTCTTCTTGCTTGTACGTCGACCAGTCTAGTTTGGACTTCTCCAATGTAGATAGTTTGTTCTTCTTGTTAAGTTGTCCAAGAATATTTGATAGACCAGCCGCAGGCCGAACGCGGGATGGTCCATCTAAATTTGTAGCTGTAAAAATAATAGTCATACAGGATAGGGAACCATTTTATTTCTTTCTTCTTCATACATAGGTACGGAATAATTGCGAAATAGTCGAAACAAAAGAATAATTAGACTGTAATTTGCTTAACTTTACGCTATTTTGAATTAATTTTGTCAGTTCGCAGCGTTTCTCAATAGGGATGCTGACTATTTTTTGGAATTGCTTTTATTTTGTAGATAGCTCTTCTTTGAACACCATGACATTATAATTAAAAAAAAAAACATCTTTTCAGTATAAAAAAGCGAAAATAAAAATTATTTTAAAAATTCCCGCTAAAACCATATGGTACCCATAACACAAGCATAATAAGCTTAGCTTGGGACCAGAGGACGTTGTGTGAAAAAAAAACCGCTCCAAGCTGTCAAGTGACGGCGATTACGTCAGAAGCTTGATAGTAGGGGACTTAGAAAAAAGATCGATGTTTTTATCGATTAATTTAGATTTTATTGTTTTATAAAATAATAGATCTCACTTCTTTTATAATCAGTATTCAATACTAATTGTTATAAAAATATTTGCACTGTCTTCAAAAAAGTATACATATACTTTCGAACATAATATAACCGTATTCTGGTACCTACCCATAACAAAAGCAAGGAAGTATAGCTTAATTTGGGACCAAAGGGCGTTGTGTAAAATATAATCCAATTTCCATTGATAAATTATTATAAAATAGACAGAAAATTGATGAATTTCCCAAATTGGTCTAAGTGTGTTCAAGAAATCGGGGAACATACATAAAAAACAAAAGGTTACGGCGTTTCGAGAGCTCCAGCTTTCTTAAGTTGGTTACAAATTAGTTGAATATTTGACCGATATATCCACATATCGATACTTTTCCTCGATATATTCGAGATTTCAATTCCGACATCCTTGGCTATCTAGGCTATCTACGTCACCGCGCCCGATTGGTGTTCGCAGTCACGTGATAATGTGGACAAAATAATGCAATTTAAATTCATTTTTATTTAATTTTAACAAGATATTAAACTGAAATTTGTTAATTTGTTACATGAGTCAACATCCCTATTCATAAACTTAATTTAATAAATACAAACACGCGTAAATATAGGATGATCGTAACAACTACTAATTTATTACTAGTAACTAATTTATTTATTGGATTGTCATTGGTCTCTAATAAGTGAGAGCATATTTTAAAATTACAACAACGTATTTACGAGGTTCAGAATCGCGTATGAAAATTTCGTTACCTACACAGATTTTTAAATAGAAACGCAGCTAATAAAACTTGGTATTTAAGTAAGATTTGCGATTATTAAGTACCTACCTACTGCAGGACTATCAGCTGTTTTAATTTTCTCCTTAATCTTATTATTTTCCACTACAATAGTTTCACCAGCAAATTCGAAGATTCTTTGCTCTCTGGCTTTATCATCATTTGACGGTGCGGCCCTCTTAACAGCTTCTACTTTATTATTTACTTCAGGTTTAGGGCTTTGAACAACAGAATTGACTTCTTTTGAGCTATTTTTAGGTTTGGTATCTGTCCCTTCTAAAAATTTCGCCCACAAATCATCGTCTTTCTTCTTTTCTTCTTCCGGATTTTCTGGTGCTTCAAGTTCTGGTTGAGGTTCTGGTGAATCTGACTTAATTTCCTTAATACCGTTTCTTGTTTTTCGAAACTTTTTACCTTCACTCTCTCGCAAAATCTTTCGTTTCTTTGCTTTTTGCTCTACTTCATTTTGATACTGTTGATCGGTTTCTTCATTAGCAGATTCCTCTTCTGACAAATGTTCCGGTTCGCCTGGTACATAATCGTCATCACTTTCACTGCCTGAAGACATCTACAAAACAGGAAAGGCAATTTTATTGTATTTACCAAAAATCTAAGAGGTAAATCTGTGTCTAAGAACATAGAGGTTAGAACTCTGAACTCTATACTGTACGTCTACGCAGATATAGCAAATTTTAAAGGTACTCCTTTAAATAATGGATAGATCTACGCACACATTAATTTGTTTAGTCGTTTCTCTATCATATAATTAACCTTAAATAGCATCGTTCGTTACTCATATCTCCAAACTGTGTCTCCAAAGATTAAAGGTCGATATTCGTAGCTCTTTAAATAATCTGACAACAAAACTAGGTTTGGAACACTGAAAATCGATTGAAACTAACAATGTATAGTGTGGTAACTGACAAACATAGGCAATATACCTATGTTCTATGCAATAGGTTACGTATGTATGAAAAGCTGGTGGAGAAATACACTGCTAAAGAAGGAAAACTGGTAGTTAATCACTCTCGTTTACAGGCAGACTTCCTTATCGATAAGCATCTCACTCTCTGTCTCTTCAGCCCATTAACATGTCACTGTTGGGCATGGGCTTCTTTTACTTGGGGGTGGGGTATTATGGTCTACTATGACGCATTGACCAGGTGTTTACCTTTGGATGTGAAGCCTTGTAGGTTGAGGCATATTAGAGATCACAGTTGAGTAGGGATTACTTAGATAATAAAATTAGATTCAAAGTATGTTTTTATTTCAGAAGTATTACAGGTGTTAAAATTGAATGAAAACAAATATCACAAGTAGAAATACAAGTCTTTTCTGATTTTGTATAGAAAAATACTTTTCATACATATATGAATAACCACTCTGTATACAGCTTTATAATCACAAATTTAAAAATAAAATATAGTCTTAAACTACACGAAAATAAAAGATAGTTTAATTTAGAAAGGTTTATTTTTATTTCTATTCCTATTTTTGACATTGGATACTTCATAAAAGTTGCTTCCAGTCTTAGTTCGTTTCTGTGATCTCTCAATAGCCCTCCTCTTTTTAGCTGTTAGTTTCTTCTCGTTTCCAGCCTTACGTTTCTTTCCAGGCTGTTCAATTTCTTCAACGGTGAACTCACCACTAGCTGCTTCAAGCTTTTTACGTTTGAGTTCTTTGACAGTTTCTGCATCATTTGTCAAATGATCTTCAACATCACTGCATTCTTTTTGATCATCACTGTAGAAGTCACTAATATCTGAAGAATCTGAATCATCACCATTATCATCCTTCACTGTCTCAGAATCAACATTACTGTCATTAACTCCTTCAAGTTCTTTCGGGATCTCAATTTTCTCAAGAGGTTTAACGTCATTATCATTATCAAACTGTAAACAAACTCGGATCTTAGCAAAATCTTGTGCAATCATCAATTTATTAATATACACAGGTTTATCTGCTTTATTCTCTTCATTTTTATCGCTAACTGATTTATTTTGTTCATCTTTATCAGTAACAACATCATCTGTTTTGGCAGGTTCTATAGCAGGAGTTTCTTTTGGTTCATCTTCAGTTTGTTTTGACAGCGGGATTTCAAAACCATCTGGTGCTACATAAAATGGCAGCTTTCCCCTTTGCCAATCATTTAACACCATTTTGGCAACTGAGCTCACATCTGGCTCACCTTTCTTCAGCAATTTACCAGTACGAGCAGCTAGCTTCTCTAAAAATTCTGTGGCAGTATCCCAAGCATCTACTTTGTAAGTTTTAACTAAATATTCTTTACGAACTCTTTTAATTACTTCCTCAATATAATCTTCTGGATTCTGCACCAGTTCCACTCTGACCACTCCTTTGAGAACTTTCTCTGTATCTGTTTCTGCTGATGGGTAAACAATTCCAGGACAATCGATCAGGAAAATCCTTTTCATTAATGTAATATATTGCCAAACTTTAGTCTCACCAGCTATTGGTGCAACTTTACATACTTTTTTAGACCTTAAGGTATTTATAACTGAAGATTTACCAACATTTGGATAACCAATTAATCCAACACTTATTTGCTTCTTATCTATGTGAAGCTTTGCAAATTGACGTAACAAGTTAATCAAAGAACCTTTTCCAAAAGGATGTGTCATAGAAGCATGGAATGCTACAGTTGGGTATTCTGCACTGAGGATTGCAACCCATCTTTGTGTCACCCAATTAGGTACCAAATCCACTTTGTTTAGAATGAATATCAAGTGTTTGTGCCTCTTTTCTTCTTTAAGGAATTTTTCTACATAAGGGCATCTAGTACCCATAGGATCACGGGCATCCAATACTTGTAATAAGACATCAGATGAATCTATTACTTTATATAATTCATTCCATATCCTTTTACTCATTCCAGCACCAAATACCCAATCTCTCTGGCCCTCTTTAACACCTGTATCCTCACGAACTCTATCTATATCTTTGTTTTCATCATAATTCTCTGTATTTTCTTCTACAGCTTTTGACATCGACTGCAAATCACTGAACTTAAGATTTACTCTCTTTCTTTGCTTTTTAGGGCCAAATGTTTTATCAAACCCTTCAGTATCTAACAGATGGACCCTTGCGTTCTTAGCTTTTTCGTTAAGCAAAGTAATGGGCAAATTTGTAGGTTTCATAATCACTTGGTAAGGATTTTTAACAGCAGCACCAAACTCATCTTGAAACTTTTGAAGAGCTGATTGTGAAATCACTCGCGAATTACCGAACCACTTCTGATTAGGTTCTACACGAGCCTGCGTGCCTGATGGTAACCAACCTTGAAACGGAGCTGGGGTTAGGATTTTCCCTGTTTTATCTCTCTTTGCTTTAAAGTTCCTGTACATCTGCAGCCTTTTAATGGTTCCTTTAGTCCTCGGCTTGGCAACACCTTTTAATCCTTCTGTTGGTCTATCAGGGTTCATCGAATGCGCACCCTTGTTAAAGCCTTGTCTCCGGGGTGCCCCCGGGGCAGATCGTACTTTACCCATGTTTAGTACTTTATAAAACTAGTAAATTACAAATTATTTAATAATCACACGTTTTTAATTAGAGGTTATCTTGACTACTACTGATACTGACAGAAAAAGCAACAAAATACGCTAATATGTCAAACGCTATTGACTAACTTCACGGCAAAAAAATTACAAGTAATGTTAAGAAATTCTGCTATTACTTACAGTTTATTATATTATCTTAACGTTGATAACACAGATGCTTAAAAACGGTTTATTTTGATAATACTAGTGCGTATTTGTAATGAAAATTTGATAAATTTAGTACAAATTATTACTTTTTTGTTTATGTCACAGACTAAAATGACAGACGACAGTCACAGATGACAGTTTGCCTCTGTTCGGCAATTGACATACAGTTTTCCAATTGCAGAGCATAATGCGACTCAGTGCCGCACAATGCCGCACAATGCTGACGCTTAATTAGAACGTGAATTAGTTTTAAAATGCGCCAGCAGAGTGCGCTAAGTTAAGTGTTGAAAAAAAAATTGGCATCGCACAATCGAGCACTCTCAAAAGTGATGCGTGCAATCCATACCAACTGCAGCGACAGAAAATTAACAAGTATTTTTTCTTTATATTAGCATCGATTGAAATTTTATTTATACATATATTATCGTTAATAACAAGATTTATTTTTAAAAATAATTTTAAGGCTTTCGTTTCGTCGTAGTTTTCTGGAAATAATCAAAGTTAATTCAAGCTGCGTTAAAAAAAATATAAGTATGGATGAAGGTATAAACAATGACTTTTTTTATATTCCACACATATAATGTGAATACAATGTTTATTTTAGAATTTTTTTTTCAACACTTAACTTAGCGCACTTTGCTGGCGCATTTTAAAACTAATTCACGTTCTAATTAAGCGTCAGCATTGTGCGGCATTGTGCGGCACTGAGTCGCATTATGCTCTGCCATTGGAAAACGGGGTTAGTCAACCCACCACCAAAACGTGGTGGGTGCCATAGACTAATGATTGAGAAAGGCATGGAACTGTCAAAGTGAAATGACGTGTTTTACGTTAAACAAATGTCAAACATTTCGCTCAATTGCTAAAACAAAATAAAAGCTTAAATTTTTTTATAATTTCCTAAAATAAAATTCTGGAAGGATATTGCCAGCTTTTAAACGTTAAACTCTTCTTTTGTAGTATGATTATATTTCCTACAGTAGCAAACTGTATTTTCCAAGAGATATAGGCTATAAATCAAAAATGAGTGTTATACTATGCTGGTTCGAAGAATTTTTTGTTTAAGATTACAAGTAGTGGTGTGGTGATAAAATAACTGTTTGGAATTTGCACCAATGCCTGTGTATGCGATCTTAAGACGCCAAAAGACAACATGTATGACATGTTGTCTGAATTCCGAGTTTCAGAATTCGATTCATTTGTCGACATATTGAAATTGACTCCCAGTGACCCTTTAGATACGTTTGGTAAGATGTGGTATCCTGTGTTCTTGTGGTCTTTGTGCTCTTCGGTGTTTGTGCATACATGTGCGGCGCTTGTCGCCTTTGGAACATTAAGAAAACATAAATACGGAAAATTCTTTCCTGTGTTATTGATTGTAATGGGTGTTGTGAGTCCAGTGACCTCAGGAGTAGCTACAAGTGCTGCAGTCGCGTTTATATATCGAGCTGCTGATCTTACTATGTCACCTATACATGCTATGATATGGGGAGTTGGACAAACACTACTTGGGGCTGGTATAGGTTTTACAAGAATAATGGCCACATTGTAATTAAATAATATGTAACACTATGTAATATAATTATTATGTTTATAAATAAAATAAATTGAAAGTCAATTAATAAATAAATATTGTAATTAAAATGTAGTATAAATATTATAAACATTAAGTTAAGGTGCTGTATTACAATATATGATTTCCTTTATATAGACTATTTTAATTATTTATTCCCTATCTCTAGCAATGCTTATTACATGTGTGTTATATAAAAATTGTTGTATATAAACCATATTTAATATAGTATATAGTTCTACTTTTTTCTACATGATATGTACTGGGATACTTAATGACTTTAAAACTACTGTCCAGTTTTATGAAGATTTTTAGTTTATTGTTATTACAGATATACCAGGTGTACTGTCTATGGCTACATTACTCAGTCGACTTGAAGCCACTTACATATAAATGTATGCGTGAAAATGTATCTATGTGAGTCTGATAATAATAATAATAATAAGCCCCCTATAATCCAACCATACGTCCGAGTCGAACACCAGACTCACGTGGGGGGCGGACACGCGATATTCTGTTACTGGCGCGGCCAACATGGCTCTGTCACGTAGAGTACACTAGGTGGTCTACGTGGGGTGGGTAGTAGGAAAGCGGGGAATAGAGAGCTTGGGGATAGATAGTACGGGGGGATAAAAGGAAATAGTTAGTAGTTAGGATTTTAGATATAAGATACTTAGTAGTAAGAACAACCCAAGCTAAGGTGAAGCATATGCCGAGAGCTGCGTGGCTAAGGGGGAGCTTAGTCGAGAATATCTACTCTGAATACCTGGGAACCTTCAGTTTTAATTTTCCCTTACCGTGGTAATGCGGGGCTCTGCTACGGTGGACATTTTAATCCTTTGCTACTCGTGGGATCCAAAATGCAAAATTTGAAAAAATCTTATAATCTTAGGCCGCTGTCCGGGGGTCGCCGGAACTCTTCAGCTAATAACGATCAAACATCAACTCAATCAAACTTGAACTCGAGGCGCACCTCTATCGATAAGAATATTACAGCTGGTCAACACGAGGTGAATAGAGGGATTAATACTGTCGAAACTACATCCGATTTATTAGGCGATGATACAATTTCCCTATTCTCATCAACTTCGTCAACTCGTCCTTCGTACATGACAAGAAAGTCACCAACATTTTCTTCTATTAGCATACCCGAAAGTGTTGTGCAAAACGTCGAAATTGACGATCACCTTGCACCCACCTCGGGTACGTCACAGACGCGCAGACGATGGACGCCAGAAATAAACGAGTTCATACTGCGCACTTATCTATTGCTTACTACACTTGACACAGACACAAAAAATTACCTTGAACCATTACATCTTAGATTTATAGAAAAATACCCAAACATGCCCGTAAGCCGACAACGATTAGGAGACCAACGTAGAGCCATAGTACGCAATAAATTATTATCACAGGAAATTATAAATCAGATCTATAGCGAGGTCAAAGTAGAACTAAATATCCTACACACCAACGTCCAAAATCAACAAAACACAAAATTCAATACTAGATTCACAGGAAGGACAAAGCACAACGCAAAGTCGAATGAGATGGACTAATGAACAGAACGAAGCAATAATGCGGTCTTATTACAGAGTCACTCAATTAGGCACGAACGAAACGTGTTACAGAAAATTAATGCATGCCGACCTTATTCAAAATTATCCTACATTAGCACATTTAAACGAACAGCGAATAGCTGACCAGAGAAGAGCTATCATAAATAACAAATATATTAGCACAGAAAGACTGGATACATTAAAACAAGAAATAGCGACTGAACTAAGCTTAAATACCTATAACGATTTTCAAGAGCCTACAAACCATTATATAAATGATAACGATGATATCCAGATCCAGATCCCGACCACAGTAGAGGCAGCTCCAGAATTTACCATCATGCCAATTTCAAACCAAATAACCTCAGGGAGATGGACAATAATCGACGAAACGTTTCAACAAGCTTTATCATTTTATAAAAATACTGACCCTATTTCAAGAGCATATATTCCGAAACAGAAACCTTCCAAAAATCTTGCGAAAATAGTTAGTTATATAAACGAAGTGACCTTAACAGAAAACATCAAAATAGATTCTGAGTTTAATCATTTGCAGACAGTTATTTACTGCGCGGCTTGGACAGCAGCTAAAGTAAATGGTTCAAAAATTGCCCTACAGACAGAAAATGAAAAACAACGTAATAAAAGGGATTATAAACCAAGGTGGGAAAGGAGATTAGAAATAAAATTAGCTGATATAAGAAAACATATAGGCCGTATAACACAATATCTGCATGGGAATAGAAGCAGAAACATAATTAAACACACAAACAGAATTATGAAACAATACAAAACACACACACTTCATGAAGAACCAAACACACAAATCATACACGTACTAGACACACTTAAACAGAAACTATCAGTTATAACAGGTCGATTACAACGATATAAATCATGTACATTAAGAAAACAGCAAAACACTCAATTTAAATTTAACGAAAAACTATTCTATCGCAACATGAAACAAAATTCTGCCAATAATCATGATCATCTTTCTGCTGACAATGCTGACACGCCAATTACATCGGAGTCTCTGCGAAATTTTTGGGCAGGAATATGGGAAGATCCTGTACTTCATAACACCGAAGCAGATTGGATACCCTCGGAAACAACAAACAACATCCAGGCAATGACGTTTGACCATGTTTCCGCTGAAACGTTTCAAAAGGTATTACGATGCTTACATAATTGGAAATCACCGGGGTCTGACTGCATCCACAGCTATTGGTATAAAAAATTCACTGCCATTCACACACACCTACATAAGTACATCAACATATTTATAGAAGATCCTTCTACTATACCTGTTTATTTAACCAAAGGAAAAACCTACCTAATTCCAAAAGATCCAAAAAATTCTTCAGACCCATCCAAGTACCGTCCTATTACATGTCTTCAAACCCTCTATAAAATAGTTACCTCCTGCATATCAGAAATTATTTATCAACATGTCAACGAAAATGACATTTTGGCTGAACAACAAAAAGGATGCCGAAAATTTAGTCAAGGCTGCAAAGAACAGCTGATAATAGATTCTGTTATATTAAACCAGGTTAATAAAACAAACTCCGATTTATTTAGTATGTATATCGACTACAAAAAAGCCTACGACTCCGTACCACACTCCTGGTTATTGAAAGTTTTAGAAATTTATAAAATACACCCTGCTATAATAACATTTTTGCAGTCGGTTATGAATAATTGGTCCACTGTACTTTCCTTTACTTCCTCAAATAAAATAATAGAAACAAATCCGGTACAAATACGTAGAGGTATATTTCAAGGAGATTCACTTAGCCCACTCTGGTTCTGTCTTGCTTTAAATCCCCTCTCTCACATCTTAAATGCTACACCTCACGGATATAACTTAAAAAGCCACACACACCTCCAAGAAACTACACTAAGTCATTTACTCTACATGGATGATATAAAACTTTACGCTAAAACCGAAAATCAATTAAACGACCTGGTCATTTTAGTAGAACAGTTTAGCGCAGACATAAAAATGGAATTTGGCATAGACAAGTGCCGAATAAATTCGATTAAAAAAGGTAAGCATTATTTACATCAATATACAACAGGTACAGGGGAGCAAATAGAACCATTAGATGAAAATGATACATACAAATATTTAGGATACAATCAGTCTTTACACATACAACACAAAGATACAAAACAAAAACTTACACAACAGTTCCAGCATCGGTTAAACATGATATTGAAAACTCAACTTTATTCTAAAAACACTATTAAGGCAATAAATACTTTTGTTATACCCTTACTCACATACTCTTTTGGCATTATAAAATGGAACAAAACAGAACTTAAAAATCTTCAAAGAAAAATACACACCACTATGACCAAATTTCGTAAAAATCATCCGCGATCATGTTTACAAAGGCTAACATTACCAAGAACAGAAGGTGGGAGAGGACTTATGGATATCGTAAATTTACACAACAGACAAATTAGCACACTTCGTAAATATTTCTTTGCAAAATCTGAATCTTCCATCTTACATAAACTAATAGCACACAATGACTGTAAACTGACTCCCTTAAACCTTCAAAACACTACTGAACAGATTAATGAAAAAGTAACCGATGATGCTACTAAGGTCACTCAATGGGCCCAAAAATCTCTCCACGGAAGACACCGTCAAGATTTGTGTCAACCTAACGTCGACAAAGAAGCGTCGAACGAATGGCTCAAACGAGGTGAACTTTTCCCGGAGACTGAAGGTTTCATGATCGCAATTCAAGACCAGGTGATTGAGACTAAAAATTATCGAAAGTACATAATCAAGAACTTACCAACAGACAGTTGTAGAAAATGTAATAGTTGCCCTGAAACGATACAACACATCACCGGTGCATGTAAATCAATAGCCCAAACCGATTATAAATATAGACATGATCAAGTTGCACATATCATACACCAAAAACTTGCACACAAATATAATTTAGTTGACTCCGTAGTACCATATTATAAATATAAACCCGAATCTGTTTTAGAAAACGCTAACACTAAACTTTACTTTGACCGAGCTATACTTACCGACCGTACAATTCACTATAACCGACCCGATATTACACTTATTAATAAAATTACTAAAGTAGGTTACTTAATAGATATAGCTATTCCAAACAGCCACAACCTACAAGCAACAATAGCTGAGAAGTTAACGAAATATGTTGAACTGAAAGATGAAATTACTCGTTTATGGCATCTACGAAACGTTAC
The DNA here is from genome assembly GCA_916999025.1 of Orgyia antiqua. NCBI lineage: Eukaryota > Metazoa > Arthropoda > Insecta > Lepidoptera > Erebidae > Orgyia > Orgyia antiqua. The sequence goes on from OU779868.1 coordinate 27,078,357, forward strand.
AATTGTTCCATTGGTCTTGTCAACTACTGGAGTAATACCGAAACAACTACATCAATCTTTAGTTACACTAAACCTACCATCAAATACCTACCACATCATGCAAAAAGCCGCGATATTAAACACTTGTAGATTAGTGAGAAAATTCCTTCAGGGGGATTCCAACAATCCACCATCACACAATCACATTTCTTTAACGCGACACACATCTATTACAAACCAAATTACAAATTCCACTGACAATTACTTGGCTTAGGCCCGTATTGTCGGTGTTTTCACCGGTTAGCCGAGAAAATTAAATTTTAAAAACAAATAATAATAATATAGCTTTTTATTTCCATACCTTTTGATACATTTCAAATGGTGTTAGTAATGTTAATAGTTGCTTATTCTTAGGTTAGTATTTTGTTAGTAGGTATGGTCCCTGTTTGGGTAAAAGCCTCCTCCAACTTCTTCCATCCTTCTTTGTTTTGGGCCCTTGTCATCCAGTCCCTGCCAGCCACCTCTACGATATCATCTGCCCATCTTTTCTTTTGGCGTCCTACGTTTCGTTTGCCTGTAGGGCCTTGCCACTTAGTGGTTTTCTTGGTCCATCTCCTGTCTTGATACCTGGCTAAGTGGCCTGCCCATCTCCATTTTTGTTGTAATGCATATTGGAGAGCATCAGTCAGCTTGGTTTTCTTTCTGATATCTGTGCTTCTTGTTTTATGTATCCTCCTAAGCTTTAAGATACTCCTCTCCATTGTACGTTGGCAGGACTGGATTTTACATTTCACGTTGTTGGTGAACACCCACGTCTGTGATGCATATGTTATGCTTGGCAAGATACATGTGTCCATTATGATTTTTTTCATTTTTAGACTATAATTTCCTTTTAAGATTTCCTTTTGTGCCCAGTGAGTCTGATACAGGCTATATATTATGTAAAACATCATTATTCTATGAAGTACAATTTAGCCAGGCTAAAGTTACTTATTCTCAATTTTAAATGTCAACCCACCATCTGGTATATGTGTGATCTTTATCATATCGAGGTAAGAGACAAGTCAATATTCTAAAAGAAAATGACTAGGTATGACTGACATTTATTTTAAACTAGCTGTTGCCCACGACTCTGTCCATGTGGAACTTGGAAAAATTTTTTTCATGTCCTTTCTCAGGGTCTAAAGATTGTCTGTGCCAAATTTCATCAAAATCGGTTGAGAGGTTTAAGCGGGAAAGCGTAACAGACAGACAGACAGAGTTACTTTCGCATTTATAATATTAGTAGGGATAGGAACTGGATTAGATTTGGATTTTTTTTAATCCTAGTAAAGACAAATAAATGCCTTTATATTAGTGAAAATATACTATGTAGTTTATACATACACCCAAGTATAACTAATAAAAGTATTGATAATATTATTTCAGAATGACCGTGGGACTTGGCAACATATAAAAACTGGTCCATTGTTCTAATAACTAAACTGTATGGTTTGGACACAGATCACTTGCAATAGAGAGCATTTACAAGATTTTTGTTACAGACCAAACACCTTCCCCCCAATGTGCATTTAGTAGTTAATAAATATCATGTAATGCTGTCCCCTGTCCCTATTAGCGGTGTTAACTATTCAGGGTTCCTTTTGATTTTGTTGGTTGGAAATAAACAAAAACAGAGTTATAAAAATTCATATCTTTTATTTAATATTTTTTTGCCTCTGTTACAAACAGGGTCATTCACAACATTAAGCAACAATATTTAAAAATTAACATGATAGAAATAATAACTAAGTAACTACTTAAGTAAATATTATAATACTGCATAACATATCTAACAGTAAATATTAAACTCTGTTTTGATATGCTTCACTATACATTAAGGTGACCTTCCAATCTTCACGACGCGCGACCCGTCAAATAATCCCGGTTTATAATATGTCGGTCACACTGCTCATGCACTGTCATACCGCGCCGTTAGGGCTACCAATTCTGAAACCACTTTTGCGTTTACCCACGCCCTGTTTACATACAAGCAGTGAGGTGGTCGCAGGGCACGTGCTTGTTATAATGAAACGGTATTATCAGTACAAAATCATAAAAGGTCGCGCGTCGCGAAGGTCGGAAAGGTACTTTAAAATTTAAGAATATTGTACAATTTAATTGAATAACTTCATTTTTGGGGCTTAGAGAAATTTCGCTTTATAAATTCTTGTTTATCACTATACATTTTATTAGGTATTTATTTAGTTAACATTTAATAAATTATCCTGCTAGATGCTGGTGGGATTGCTGGGTAGCTATAACTACCATACTATGTGTCTAAAACGAATTCAAACTCTTTTAGCATTATTCTTACTGTTTTATATACAAATAAATACAAGGACATTCCAAAGAATGTCCTCTGGTCCTAAGCTAAGTATTGCGTGTATTATGGGTACAAGAAATACATACTAAGTTAACACCCAAATACAATGTTCATAACACAATTGTCCTGTGTGAGAGTCGAGCCCGTAATCTCGCGAATGCTAGATTACGGGCTTGACTTTATACAACCACTGCACAATGAGGCTCTGCAAAATATATCATATAAAACAGGAGTGGCCAACAAGTCGATCGCGCGACCAATGTTGGTCGATCACTCGCAAGTTCCATGAGGGGACGCATTCAATGCCAAATGTTTCTAGTACTTAATACAGGAATGAACATGTACGCAGTTCATGCTTCGAGTAGGAAGACGTTCAGCGTGACCACTATTAGTACTTTTCTACTAATTTCAAGAGTGCACGGCGATATAAAGCACATTGCATAAACTTCCGCCTCCTTACCTAAGAAATAGGTCGATCGCGACTCAATTTTAAAATATAAAGTAGATCTTATGTGCACAAAAGTTGGCCACACCTGATATAAAACTACCGACCCCCTCCTCCTTTAACTATCGTCAGTTGACCGCATAGCGGCGCAAATTCAGCTATGTTTGAAATTAGCAATGATCTGGGAATATGCTAGAAATACCAGTGGGTAGCGATTGAAATGCGACCACATACTCTAAAGTAGGAATAGCCGCGTTGCGGGCTCCCTACTCTAAAGCCATTCCCTCCACACTTCTGCTTATGGTCTCAGTGACCGATTGCAGAAAAAAAAATTTCAAAGTTTCCAAGTATTGCTTAGCTGGCTATACATATAATTTATAAAGTGCCACTACTGGTATATTTTGAATAACTTCTGCGAGTCCTTTGGTAAAGAGACTTATCTTCTTCTTCCTCAGGACTAGCCTCATGTATCTCTTCTAAGGTCAAAGGGAACACAAAATCTTGTGGCATCAATGTCTCCTGAAATAAAAAATTCTAATAGATTTTAAATTGTTAGTATGAGAAAGTTCAATTTTATTAAAAAAAAAACTATTTCTTGCGACTTTGTACGTGTGGAATTTAAAAACTAAACCTCAACAAATTATACTCCCAATAAACTTTACTCGCATTAAAATGTGCTGCGTAAAGATTAAGCCCATATAGGGATTAGAATATTGAAAACCGGTTCGTCTTTTGAGAATTTCGGTACCGGCCTTTGTTGGAACCGGGATTTTCAGTACTTTCGGGATTTTTTTCCACTTACGTAAAAAGCAGTGTAATTCTCAAATAAATCTCATAATTTGTTATTTAAAGATATTTAATCGCTATTTGAGTAATTATAGCAAGTACATGATATCGTAAAACGTGTTAAAAATAATGTGATTTAAAAAAGTATTATTTCGCAGATGAACATTTTAAGTTGCCAAAACCAAAAATTTTATATAGTTTGGTCGATGTAAACTGATAATGGTATGGACCCTAAAACTCTGATGATTAATGATTCAAACTCACGAAAATTTCAATACTCAAATATGTTATCATGTGTCAAATTCAGTCATTTGATTTCCGGGGATTTCCCGGTTCTGTACCCTAATGCGGGGTTTACACGGGTAGATTTTCGCCGTGCGGCGAGTCGCTTCACAAATTGCCTCACCCAGCACGTGATTAAATGATTTTTCATTTCATTTCATTTGTTATTTCCATCGAAAATGTTGAGCAGAATAGCCGTTTTTCATCCATCCATCCATCAACCTGTCTCAGTCCACAGCTGGACATAGGCCTTCCCCATAAAACGCCACAACGCGTGGTTCTGCGCTAACTGCATCCAGCGGCCCCCGGCGTATTTGACGATATCGTCAGTCCACCTTGTTGGGGGCCGCTCCTGTCGGCATTGAAATAATTAATTATTCAATCATTCAGCAATTGCTTAAAGAACAAAGAGAGAAGAAAAAACAAAAGGATAGAAGAAACACCTTCGTGCGGCGGGCGATCGCCTGCAACTGATCGTTTACCGGTCGATTTTAGTCACCAGTCGCATGCGGCCGGTCGCCGCGCGGCCAAAGTCGGATGCTACCCAACTTTGGGGCTTGCGGCTTTAGTCACTTGCGACTTAGCCGAATTAACCATTTAGATGGTCCATTTACGCCGCGCGGCAAAAATCGTGCGGCTTTAGTCACCCGTGTAAACCCCGCACAATAGGGACATTCAGAAATAACAACTTTGTTATGAAGTAAGTAAAAATTGTTACCTCATGATATTCAGGTCCTTTTTTAAGCCTACTTACACTCTCTTGCAAAGACTTAGTTTCAGAGGTTGCATCTTGCAAAGCCAACTTAAGTTCAACAATTTCTTTTCTAGCGTTAGAAAGCAACTTTTCTGTGGTTGCCAAATTTTCTCTAATTTCTTGTTTATCTGCTTCCAATGTTTCTTTACATTTTTTAAGACTCTTAATTCTATTCTCATACAATTGCAATTCTGAATCTGCATTAGTAATTTCTCTTACATTATTTGAATGTTCTGATTGTAAATTGTTACACATTTGCTTCAAATATGATATATTCTGTTCGAGAATAACTTTTTCTTCTGACATAAGCTTTACTTCACTTTCCAATGTACTTATTCTGCAAGTAAGTGCCGCAATTCTTGATGTTTGGTTTTCAATAATAGTTTCTTTATCTATTAATTTCTCTTCTAAATTCTGAATCTTGGATATATATGTTTGTAACTGTACTGACTTTGAAGCTGATTCACTTTCCAATGAATGATTAGTATTTTCTAAAATATTAGCTTCTACAGATAGGCTTGCAAAATGTTCAAGCATATCAGATCTCTCAGCCTCTTTCTGTGATAATAACTCTTCAATTCTTCTTATTTCTGCTACATAATGTTGTAATTGCTGCTTTAAAGTATCTACTTCTTTTTTGGACTTTTCATATTCAATCCTTGTAAGTTTCAGTGTGCCATTTGCATCAGCTAAGCTATTCTGCAAGTGATTATTTTCCATAGAAGCAGAGTCCAATTGCTGAGTAAGTCTCAAAATTTCACCATTCAAGAATGTTATTTGAGTTTCCTGGTCTGTTAATTTATGCTCAATAACTTTACTACCAGTCAATTTTCTTTTAAGATCTGAATTCTCATTTTCTAACTTATTAATCTCATATGATTGTGATTTCAACTTTTGTTCCAGCATGCTAATATTTTCAGCTTTATTGTCAAGCTCTATTACTAATTTATCTCTTTCTTGGTCAATTTTCCTAATGTTATCAATAAGATCTGACTTTCCATTTCTTAAAGTAGCAATTTCCTGTTGCAATTCTTTACATTTTCTTTCTAGAGTAGAAATTGTGTCTTTTGATAAGCTAAATCTTTTTTGAACACCTAGCAATTCATTTTGTATTTCATTACTACTTCTTTCAGTTTCAATTTGTATATTCTTTATTTGACTTGCTAGAGTTTTTTCTCTAATAAAATCAGATTGCATTTTCTTCAATTGTTCTCTCAAAAATTTACATTCGTCTTTAAGGTGGTCTGTGGATGCCTTTCCATTTCTGTTCGTCATTTTATAGGATCTATTCTCTTCTTCTAATTGTTCAATCTCATTTTGTTTATGTACCAGATCCCTTTTCAGTTTTTCTGACAATTCTAAAGCTTCTTTGTATCTTTCATTATATTCATGTTTATCTTTCTTGAGTAAATGTATTTCATTAGTTAGTTCATTAATTTTGTCTTTAAGCTTTCGAAAATCATTTTTATAGTAATCATCTCTATCAATGTTCCGACTGGATTGCATATTTCTAAAATGACTAAGCTGTTGACTTAAAACTATGTTCTCTTTTGATAATTCTGTATTCTCCATGTTTAATTGGCTGATGACATCCTTGTAATTTTGTTTATTGTTTTCATTGTAATAAGATGTCTGAGATTTTAAATCTTCATTTTCTTTTTTCAACATAAGTATCTTTTGCTCACTTTCACATAATTTTGTATGCAAATCTCTTATAAAAGTATTTTCACATGGAGTTTTGGGTTTAGGACTATCTTTTTCTTTACATTTAGTTATGTGGTTATTAAAAGTATTCATTATTTCAGTCATTTTCTCTTGAACAGACATCATATGAACCTCATATTTCTTACGCTCATCCTGTAACAATATCTGTAGTTCAGTTTTTGTTGGATATTTTAATGTATCCTTAGCATGTCCAATTTCATCTTGTTTGTCAAACTTTTTATTTAGCTGTGATAAAGTTATAATTTTTTCTTGTAAAGATTTATTGAGGTCCACCAGATCTTTTATTTCTTTGTGAAGAATTTCATTTTCTTTTATGGCAGTAGAAAATGAGTCTTGAAGCTCATTTAATAACAAGGAATTTGTTTTTGAATATCGGCTTGAAACTTTTTTCTCTAGTTCAGAGTTTTTCATATTCAGGCCTTCTATCCTTGTTTGTAATAAATTTATTTCTTTGGTCATTGCTGTTAGTTTTTTATTACAATCTTCTTCTACTTTCAATGCTAATGCATCAACTTTCTCCAATTCTTCTTGTAGGCTTTTGTTCTTATCTGCAAGATTAAGAGCTCTCATCATAGCTTCATGCTGTTTTTCTAATCCATTCTCTACTTCTTTTTTAAGTATTTCATTTGCAAGTTCAAGTTCATGAATTTGTCTCGTTAACTTTTGTACTTTTTCACTAGAACTTATGTTACAACAATCTTTGCTAATAGCAGCAAAAGGCCTTCCACCTTCTAACATCATATTAAGTCTAATAATTTCATTATCTCTATGTTCTATTTGATTTTTTAATACTATAATTTCATCACAGTATGAGTTATTTTTTTCTTCTAATAACTGAATTGTATTAGTGAGATCTGTTACATCTTTACCAACACAAGTCTTTTTATCATTACATCCACATGTCTTATTTAAATGATAAATATGTTCTCCATCTTTTTTCTTACTTCTATTTCTAGAGCTCAATGTAGATGCACATAATCCCCTTAGGCTTAAATCACGCAAATCATGCTGCAATTTACTAATAACGCTGTCTTTTTTCGAAAGTTCGTCAGCCAAACTTTTTAGTTTTCTTTGAGATTCTCTTGATATTTTTAAATTTTGTTCTCTTACTTTCATAATTTCCTTATGAAGATGACTGTTTTCTTGTATTAGTTTAGCGTTATCACATTTATAAGGTTCTGCTTCCATCATAAGGGAATCACGTTGCATTAACGCTTCTTTGGATAAATCCATATAATGTTGCAGACTTCGAGTAGTCTGTAAAAGATCTGCTAGTACACATTCTACTAAAGGTACAGCTTCAATAGGCAGCGTGTTATTATAACCCAGCTCTTCCAGCTTGTGTTTCAAAGTAAAATATTGTTCACCCATTATGCGGATTATAGATAATCAACAACAGAAACCTGGTTTATTATAAAAGTAAAGTACCTATTTTATTCTCCATGTCTTCTATAAATGAAATTAAGTCTTGGATTTAAAATCAACTAATTAAACCAACCAAATAAATTCAATCCAAATGATCCAAACAACCGAATGAAAACAAGTTAAAACAACAAACAAACCCACAGACTAATTTTCAGTTTACCCTTTTAAATCCATTCACGGTCTTACCTACCAGACAGGTAGACAAAAAAAAGATGTAAGTAAAATAGTACCTTTCGTGAGCTTACACGCAATGTTGTGGTCAGAAAATTTAGCGATAGATGCTAGTTGTTAGTTTCGATTCTATTATAATACACACACATAATTTATTAACAAAATATGTTGCTCCTAGCGGATGTCGGATCAACATCTTGTCGATCTTATATCTCCGTGAATCGTGAATGGTGAGTTTGTGTCTTTCTGTTACCAGCGTTGTGGTAAAGTTGGTTGAAGTTTACGTCATAGAGTAGATACATATAAAATGTCAAACGTTGCCAAGCTACAACCAAAGATTTTATATTCTATAGATTTCTCACGAGCCCGCAAAGGCGTTCCTAGAAAGAGATACGCACGAACGACCTCCGTGTCCCTTTCTAGTAGGGTGTACACAGTTCTTAAGAAATTTGGGACATTTAATATACCTACTTAAAAATTTTTTTGAGTTAAAATCTAATAATAATAATAAGAGGTACCTACAAAATAAAACTCCAACTATATTTTTATAGTATACCAGCGACCCGACCCGGCTTCACGTACCTATTGCGCGAACGGCACGTTCATACAAAAACGGGAAGAAATATAACATATAAAATATAAAGAAATATAACATCTTATTACTTTAAACGAGCAATTCTTGTATATATATATAATTGGAATCTCGGAATCGGCTCCAACGATTTTCATAAAATTTTGTATATAGGGGGTTTTGGGGGCGATAAATCGATCTAGCTAGGAATCATTTTTAGAAAATGTCATTTTATTGCTTTTTTTTCTTTTTGGCCACACCACCCGAGCGAAGCTCGGTCGCCCAGATATTATAAATAAAACAGCAAACAAAGAACTCAAGCAGTGGTTTAATTGCAGAAAAATCACAAACAACAACAGCCTCAGGTTTTAATTGATGTCTCTTCATAAAAGTGCTCAAATAATTAAATTTAAAATGTATACTAAAAATGTTTAATATCTTGTTTTTTGTTGTTGTGGGTTTAAATGGAATAACTTCGGCCCACTTTTGTTGAATTCCATCATCACATGGAAAACTGTAAGAAAATTGCGTTCACCAACAATCAATCAATATTATTAATAAAATGGTTAGGTTGATTATTCAAGTAAGGTTGCACAATGCACACACACACTTTTTGTAAAAGTGTAAGGTTAGTATAGCTAATACAGATAGTTGACATCGTACTATGCCGTTCAAATGAGAATAAGATTGACCCCGCGCCATGTTGTGACGTCACAGATGTCAATTCGAACAATTTTGATAGGGACAGCAAAACAAGATATTTTTTAATATAATCACTTAATCGTCATCGTTTACTCATTTTCGTCAGTTAGCGAGATAAAATCGGTTAAAAACTGAGACAAATAACAACAAATTTAATTTATGTAACGGGAAACAACCGCAATTTGCTAACAGTATTAAAAATAAAAGATAAGCACGCTTCATATCGCGACAATGCACACTAACAACGATAAAATGGCGATTAGTAGTTAAACATAAAATAATTTTTTTCCACGACGTAATAATGAAATAAAATATGTAGTTATTATTTTTAATATTATGATAATTAATTATCACTAAATAATTTTAGAAGTTTTCTACTTAGATTACTTAGATTACTACTGAGATTAGACAAAACATAAAAAAATACTTAATAAATTGGGAAATAAATTTCAGTTGCTAACAGTACTTTTCAAATTACTTTTGACAGGTAGAGGTCATTTCCAATCCTATTCTCATTTGAAACGTATAGTACACTAATACGCTGTTTGTTAATTTTCTTATTAAATAGTAGGTATAAAATTATTTAAGAAAATATCCAATTATGTCTTAAGTCTATACTTTAAAAACAATACAAACAAACATAACATAATAAAGGACGAGGATAGAGCCTCCTCCTTTATTATGTGTTTCTTACAGATAGCGATATATTCTATATGTTTTTCTTTTTTACAAGGTTGGTTAGAGGATAAAATGAAATGCGTCCGGACTTGAATGGTGTTTATTTGCGACTCAATATATTTGATATAGTAATAGCTTATATAGGTAAGGAGAACAATCGTTTCTATATATTCCTAATACTGCTGACACGCATAGTGTTACATACAATGAATCCATACATAATATATTTGTATATAATAAATTAGGCGGAGAGAACAATAAGACCATACATACTATAATAAATATATTTGTATATAATAACTTACGTGGCTAGCACAATGGTCTTTATGCATTCGTAGGCCTGTTGACATACGTCTACTTGGAAACAATGAAATCGGTATATTGTGACCCTACAGTAGCCTCCCCCTTAAAAGAAATGCACTTTATATTACATTAAAAACACAAAAATAAAAATGACAATACAATGTATACTTATAATATAACCAAACAATAAAACAAACAGTAAACTCGGACAATACGTAAAATGTATATAAGGCAAAAATAATTAAAACAGTGTTTACTAAATAAGCTGACAATTCGCAATAATTTCGTACTAATTACCATATTTATGATATAGAAAAGATATAATCTAAGTCATTGAATACATATTATAGTTTTATTTTACCTTACTGATACAGTTAAGTATTTAAAACTAATAAAGCATAGCATAATACATAAACTCAGAACATTCTAACAAACTAGTCACAATAATATACGATAAGCTAAAGTAAAAATTTTACCGGTCGTTTGACCAATCTCCCACTGCGCGTGGTACGACTTAAGGGCTTATCACTAGGTAATACATTCTTAGATATCTTCTTCTTGGCCGCTGTTACGGCACTGATATCTTTTAATTCAAAAGCGTCAGGTCAACCAGTTGCCCCATCTATCACCGTAAGTCAGTATCTATGACCACTAGCCGCTGTTGTAAGCGGTCCGACAATGTCAACGTGGATATGTTCGTTTAAACCGGTCACACGCCTCAAATTGTCCTAGACATTGTCCCGACACTGTGTCTCGAATAACCTTCGACCTTTGACATTGAATGCAGGTCTTGGACCAATTCCTAACGTCTACATTCATATTCGGCCAAAAGTACTTGGACGCAACTAATTTTGTAGTTGCTCGTATGCCTGGGTGAGATAAATCATATACAGAGTGAAATGCCTTTTTCCTAAACTCCGTAGGTAGATAAGGCGTAACATTATTCGTAAAAAAACTCACACGTAAGCTCATTAAAAGCATCTGGCAAAACATTGCGCTTGAATCATAAACTATAGTTCTTAACAGCTAACAACTTCGTTAGTTCTTTGTCCGACCGTTGCGCTATTGCTGTCTTCAAATTCAAGTGTTGACGGACAAATATGGGCCTCGGCACGCGAGTGTTCGCGTCAACATTATCGCTACCACTTATGTGTTGAATATTTGTAGTAAATTATAAGTACATATAAATATAAGTTAATTAGTTAAAATTCCGTTTGCTGCGCACAAGTTATAATTCCACTTTTTATCGGTACGATCACACAAACTATTTTCGTACACAGGAATCATTGATATATTAGCCCCAGTGTCTATTAAAAATCGCATACCTGTCTGTCTAGAGCAAACTATAAGGCGGTTGTTTAGTGACGATGAGATTCAACTTTCCTTCGTCACAGACCCTCTGGTTTTCGATAACGGCTTCAAACTGAATGAACCGGAGTCGCGTTTGCTCCACCCAGAACTCCGCAATCCGTGAAGATACGGTTATGGCTGCTAGGGCTCTGTCTCCATCGTTGCTAATAAGACTGGCAAAAAGCTCTTCAGGTTTCTCCATGTTGTTAATCAATTTCTTAATCCGGTATTAGTTTTAAAAAAAATCGTCCTTAACACAATCAATCACGTCGGGTTCACCACTTTAGGTGTATATGTCGTGGTTGGTTAGAGGATAAAATTAAATGCGTCCGGACTTGAAGGGTGTTTATTTGCGACTCAATATATTTGATATAGTAATAGCTTATATAGGTAAGGAGAACAATCGTTTCTATATATTCCTAATACTGCTGACACGCATAGTGTTGCATACAATGAACCTAATTTGTATAATTAGCTCTCCAGTTTTAGTTCCGCTCGTAATTTTAGTTGACTGTTGAGAGAGTATACTTAAGAGGATACCAAAATAGCTTCGTGCATTTTTCTACGTACGAAGTTTTCATTGTTTCTTTAGATTGAATGGCTAGAGCTCTAATTTTTAAGTATATGTTTTTTGATGATATAGGATCGCATAAACACAGAAACGCGATTGAAAAAAGTTTTCTCGATAGAAAATCTTAGCGAAACAACCTCTCTAATTTTTTATTTTTTTCATTTGTCGGTCTATTATTGCGTATTAACTAATGAAATAACTTTAAAAACATAAGTAACTATTATATATAGAAACACGTAAATCAGAATTAAAATATATTTAGTAGATTTTGAGTAAACAAAAAAATATCCCTAATTCTTCATTTTCTATACCTACTAGCTGTGTTAATATGTACATGTCGACGATAATATTGATGTAGGCCCTTAATACTACTTTTCTGTTAAATGAGGGCCAAATTTCTGAGGGTGACTCCTTAAATTAGCAAGTGTCAAACTCCATTAAACTTCCCTGCGCTGCTTGATGTATTTTAACTAGTCTGTGCACTTACTCTATTAATTAGTATCTTCTATCTATTCTGTGTACTCTATTTACGAATTTATGAAGTCCTGTTTTGTGTGTTTTAAAAATACATATTTCTATGGATTCGGTAGCTTGTTTCTGAGGAATACTGTTATGTAAAAACGTTGTAATAAAATGAATCCGTATAAGGATATAGAGGAAAACTCTTTCACTGCATCATCTCACCTGTCTTACGAAGACATTGCTACAAAACTCTTGAAAGATCATTACTTTTTGGCTGCTTTAGAGCTACACACTGAGTTAGTGGAAAGTGGTAAAGAGCTGCCTCAACTTCGAGAGTTTTTCTCGAACCCTGGTAACTTTGAACAACATGTTTCCAGGCCTACGGAATTTTCTTCAATGCGTAAGTATATTTTGTTTATATTTTTGTTTTGACCAAATTGTTAAAGCTTAGCAATTAAATATTCTTATGACTCACACCTGAAGCTGAATTAGAGGATATACATATATACAAGGTGACCCAAAATTCAACGATAAGTGGGCACCAGAAGTTAGACCTACTCATGACTACTCAAGAAAAAAAAAATATCGTAATTTGTTTTAGAGATATCACAACTTTTTTTATGGCGAGTTTTTCTAAAGTATTATACCATTTCAGAATCCTCTTTAGTTGCGTCAACTTTTAAAAATACTTGCCGTAGTAGTGTCAGTACATTTTTTTTACACCACACTGAGTGAAAATGAACTGAGAGTAAAAATCCTTCAAAATTTTAGAGAAAATATCAACTTTGATTGCTTATTGCGTAAAAACTTTATGTACTGTGGGCATTTTAAATATTGTGGTAGACAGCAGTAGTAATACGGTTTCCGATGCAAAAACAAAATCGGAAATATTTGGAAAATTGTGGTAACTATAGTTAAAATACCTTAGGAGGTGTCAATTTTCAAAGGTTTTAATACTTTTTTTGATATCTCTAAAACAAATTACGATATTTTTTTTTTTTTATTTTTTCTTGAGTAGACATGAGTAGGTCTAACTGCTGGTGCCCGCTTATTGTTGAATTTTGGGACACCTTGTATATATATATTATTATCTTTGATTCATTTTTATAATATTCTGTAACACCTAATCTTGTAGGAAATTCTTCAATCAGGAATTGTTCACTACAGAATTTAACTCAAACAATTTCCAAATATAAATCTTAAACTTCTTACATTACTTCACAAATCAAATCTCAAAACACCATGGTATAATAAAAGTTTGAAACTAGCTACCATCTAGTTTCACCCATAACTACAGTAGCTGAATGAATATAATTAAGATGCTGTATGTATAAATATAAATAAAAAGTTAGTTTAAAGACTGGAAAATCTGCCTACATCTGTGTCTCTGACCAGTTATAATGTGGTAGCTTTTAAGAGAAAGGTTCCTAACATAATGTTGCGCATCCAGGACTACGTAACCATTTACAATCAGGCAGGGCCGGATTTAGGGGTCCAGAGGCCTCGGGGCAACAAAGGAGTGGAGGCCCCCTTGCCCCAAATTATTTTCCAAATAAAATGAACAATTTTTTTCAGTCGAGTTTTTCAATAAATAATTTATTGTGAAACCAAGTAGATTCTTTTAGTATTTAACAAACACATATAAATATAATCGGAAACAAGAATTATCTGAAATTAAATTTTAGTGTTAACGAACGGAACCTTTCGAGCTTTTTTTGCCGAAAAATCGTTGATGATTTCGCTTAAATCCAGTTCTCGGAGTAAATCGCTTTCAATGCTCAGGAGAGAAAGCTTTGATAGATTCGTTCATCGTGGTTCGAAGCCTATTTTTTATAATTTTCATTTTTGAAAATGAGCGCTCTCCAGTGCAATTTGATACCATCAAAACCAAATACATTCTCAATGCAATTTCGAGGTTTGGGAATGTAGCTCTGAAATTTAGATCATCGAGAATTTGGTAGTAAAATAGTTCCGGCGATTGATCTTTTCCATAGTCCTTTTTGTATGAATCAATCAAAGACACAAATTGAACCAACTCGTTACCAAGGCTAGGCTCTAAATCACCCGTATACACTTTCACCAATGCCTCTGCTGCAGCGTGCAAATTCTCAGCATCCATCTTCTCGATGTGATTCAGAAATCCAAATCTCAAATGAAATGAAAAGATGTTTACTAGGTTTACTAGTTGAAATTTGAAAGATTTTTTTTTCCGAAGACTCTATTGTGGAGGCCCCCTGTTTGTGGAGGCCCCGGGGCTTTCGCCCCGGTTGCCCTCCCCTAATTCCGGCTATGCAATCAGGTATTCTACCTGGTATTCAAACACAAGGTAGTCAAACATCAACTTCTATAATGTAAAAAAAAAGTTATTAAAATACTTTTGTGTTGTACAGACCGGACTCCAAGTCAGGCTACTCTAGATTCGTTAGATACAGCAAGATATTCAGAAGATGGTGGGGGTGACCGTGGTGGCAGTGGAGGTGATGTCGCTGTGCTTGAATTTGAGCTGAGAAAAGCTAGAGAAACTATCAACTCGTTGAGAGCTAATTTAACACAATTTGCAGGTATTTATCTTACAATTTTGTTTGCATAAGTGTAGTATAATTATTAATATTTTAATGTTTTCACCTCAATACTAGCTGTTTCATACGCATGAAATCTAGAAAATGTCCGTTTCTGCAACATTTTTCACTGCTGCTTCGCTCCTATTTGTCGCAGCGTGATGTTATATAGCCTATAAATGATGAATGTACTAGCCCAAGGCATTTTAGACTCGTCTGTAACTTTGTTTTTTGTACTTAATATTTTAGATGGCGAATCTACACTGGATAAAAATAGAAAAGATGTGTTATCAGATCAACGCTCTCTAAAACCACACGAGAAGAGAGCATTAAACTTCCTTATAAATGAATATCTCTTGTTACAAGACTACAAATTGACTTCCATCACATTTTCAGATGAAAATCCAGATCAGGTATATTGATATAATTCTACTAATATAATAAAAGTGGGAGATATCGTCGCTTAACCACCGTAAGTGCATCTATCGCTTAGCAAGTTTTTGCCATTGTCGCCCAACGATGTGTGCGTCGAGGTATTAATGGGAAATATAAAATAATTCAACCTTATTTAGTTTGCACTGATTGATATATTGGAAATAGGTCATTTTTAATATTTTTAAACCACGAATCATGCAGCAGGTTAGTAAGGTGATGGGAACATATCCTACTAGCAGTTACTGATGGGTGAAATCATTTCTTAATTAAAACCATTTTTACGTTGTTTAATGACATTGTATTTGGGGCTGGTTATACTATTATGTAAATAACGGTATGGAAGCCTATGTGTTTGTGTTCAACTCGTATTAGGCTGGATTTTAATTTTTTGGCTTTTAGGGTTCCCTACCAAAAGGCCAAATGGGACACTATTATTGAGACTTCTCTTAATATGAATAATTTCCCAAATTTCCATCTCAAACTACGCTCAGTCAACCAGATATTAAAATTAAACAACCACCATTGCACTCAGACTGCGAGAATTGACTCCTTGAGGTGAATATTTTCGTTATTTACAGGAGTTTGAAGACTGGGATGATGTAGGTCTCAATATGCCTCGACCATCTGGTTTAGTGTCTTTATTTAGAGGTAGCACTACAACCTTAAGTGTACCGAAAATTGACGCGTCCACGGAAACAGATTGGATGTGTATGGAAGTGGATTGTCAGACTGATTTTGAAGAAGGAAATGTATGTGTTAGCTGTCAGACATCATTTGAACACGAAGCTGATTGGAGCCATGAGGTAATATTGTATTTTTGTTATTCATATTCTGCTTGAGAAATATTCTTGGTGTACACATTCTATGGCACGAACCCTCTAAGTGGCAGAGTACTTGATGCTGTATAGCAGGTGTGGCCAACTTTAGTGCACATAAGATCTACTTTTTACTTTAAAATTGAGTCGCGATCGACCTATTTCTTAGGTAAGAAGGGGGACATTTATGCAATGTGCTTTTATACCGCCCTGCATTCTTGAAAATAGTAGAAAACTACTAAAAGTTGTCACGCTGAACATCTCCCTACTCGAAGCATGAGCTGCGTACATGTTCATTCTTTTATCAAGTACTAGAAACATTTGGCATTGAATGCGTCTCCTCATGGAACTTGCGAGCGATCGACCAAAATAGGTCGCGGGATCGATCGGTCGATCGCGATTGACTTGTTGGCCACTCCTGCTGTATAGTGCTTAGTGTAGATATTTCACTCACATGTAATAATGTTTACTACTTATATCTGATATACGTATTTTAAAATATGTGTGGATAATCCGACGCCGTGACCCGCTGGTTGTATATTAAGAGGGCACGATACCAAATTATGCTCCATACAAAAATATGGGTATCGTACTTCCCTTTTTTCATCGCGAAAGTTAAACAGATTTTATTTGTTTCTACGCTATATCATAGATGAAGAGTATATCTATGCTTCTGTAACTTTCTGTTTTTCAATACATAATAACTAAAAGAAATATGACCATCCGAAAATTCTGGTACCCATAACACAAGCATATAAGCTTAGCTTGGGACCAGAGGACGTTGTGTGAAATGTCCGTGAATATTTAATTATTATTTATTTATTAATATCGGTTAAACTTTCGCGAAAAAAAAAGGGGACCACGAAACGTCTTTTTTTCAAAGAGTTTGTAGGTAAAATATGTTTCAACTATATTTGTCCCTTTCAGCACGCTGCTCGGGAATAGGGATAGCAATACCTAAGGCAAATACCTAAATTAGGTACTCCTAATTTAGGTATTTGCCTTAGGTATTGCTATCCCTAATATTCAGTACCCTCTTAAAAATACTATTTCGTTCCTAGCAGCGCACGACCGCGGCTCTCACTGCATTCTATCTAAAGGTGTCGCAGTGACGTCCAATTAATGACATTCATTATTGACAAAAGTTAGTCATGTGATATTTGTTTTAAAGTGTAATTATGTATTTAAGTAACTTTGATTTAAAAAAAATGCATTACTTTAGTATAAAATGTTTGAAAAGGCGTTTAGTCTGTAAAAACGTATACCTTTATGTTTAATTGTTTATTTTTATTGTAACGTTTATGTACTTTTATGAGAATAAATAACTTTCGAAATCAATCAGTGACGTCAATGCTCTCGACGTGAAACTGTCACGTAATTCATGGGTCGCGCGGTTTGACCAGGCCATTCTTCTCCACTGGGCACATGCCCAGGACTTGTGGTTGGGGCCTCCTACTCCTCCTAGTGCCTCTGGTAGGTGAAAGACAGCTCTGGGTTTGACGTTTTGAGAAGAAATAAATAAATAATTATGGTTGTGGCCCAGCGTCGCTATAAACCTACGTACTTTTAGGGCTCTACTGGTTTGTAGACACGGTCTTATTCATAATGACTTATCGGAGGTTTAAACGGAGATTTTATCGGAGAGATAATAAACATTTTATCGTAAAAAGACTTATGAATAACAAGTTTTGACAATTTTCGCGAACCTATTTTAGCGAACCTTTAAGCCTCCGATAAGTCATTATGAATAAGACCGTAACAAAATGCAATCAATGTATGTCACAGTGAAAATTTTGAGGCACTCGTAAAATGTAAAAAATTTAACGATTTATAGGACAAAATAAAAATTGTGTTAACTCACAAATAACCATGAGAAACATACATAATGTATAAAACAAACTAACAATATTGAATTTTGTATGTTAAAAAATATATTAACGTATCACGTTTTGTTTACAGTTACTTATCCAAGCAGAGGAGATAGAGTTATTGAAACAAAAAATTATCGCATTAGAAACTGAAAAGTTAAACTTTCAAAAATTATATGACGCCGCTATTGTTAGTTTGAATTCACTTACCAGCCCTTCATCGGATAGCAAAGCCCTTGAGTTGCAGTTATCTGAAGAAAAGCTACGTCAAAGGGAAGAACAAATAGAGGCAAAACCCTTAACGTGTACAGCCTTAGAAAATCATTATGGGAGTGGAAATTCAACTCATAGCGTTACACCGGAACAATTTGAAATGATTGATAGTGAGAAAAATAGTACAATGTAAGTGTTTATTAGCTTCGTTCGTATCTATGTTTTAATGTATGTAACTGAATTTAATACGTAATTTACACCCCCTTCCAGCAGTCAGATTAATCTGAAATTTTGCATATAATGTCAAGTGCCAATTGCATTCTTTTGGGATAAAAAGGAGCCTATATGGTATTCTGATGTATAAGCTACATTATTTTAAAGTTTTATTAAAATCCATTCAGTAGTTTTTACGTGAAAGAATAACAAACATCCATACTCACAAACTTTCCCATTTATAATAATTAGTAAGATTGAAATCAACATAGATAAATAAATAAATAATAATAAATATTCATGGACATTTCACACAGCGTCTTCTGGTTCCAAGCTAAGCTTATTATGCTTGTGTTATGAGTACCAGAATACAGATACAATACATAAAAAATTTGACGGGCCTCGTGGTGTAGTGGTTCTGGTAACGGACTGCCGATCAAGAGGTCGCGGGTTCGATTCCCGCTCGGGACAATCATTTGTGTGATTTTTCTAATTGTCATACAAATGTTTGTACTGCGTCTGGGTGTTCCTATGTATTATAAGTATGTATTTACAAAAAAAAAGTAGTATATTATGTATTATATCCGTATTCTGGTACCCATAACACAAGCATATAAGCTTAGCTTGGGACCAGAGGACGTTGTGTGAAATGTCCATTAATATTTATTTATTATTATTATTTATAAACTACTTTTCTTTTGTAAATGCATACTTATAATACATAATAAACACCCAGACGCAAGTGATTATCGAGAGCGGGAATCGAACCCCCAACCTCATGAACGGCAGTCTGTTACCTGAACCACTAGACCACGAGGGCGGTCTGAATGATGATTAAAGATTAATAAGAATAATGTATATTTTCAGAACAAGGAAAGGTTCTAACATAAGTTCATACGACACAGGGGCTTTAGATCACAGTGTTCGTGGTTCACCATTACGTAGAGGCAGTGTCACTACTTTAGATGAAACACTAAGTATTAATGATGCAGGCGAGTGGACCAGGGTGCAATACGAGTATAGTATTGAAAGTAATAATAAAGAAATGTGGATTGATAGGTGAGTTATATATAACTACAAATATTATAAAGCTGAAGAGTTTGTTTGTTTGAACGCGCTAATCTTAGGAACCGCAGGTTTGATTTGAAAAATTCTTTCATTGTTGGATAATACATTTATCGAGAAATTACTATAGGCCAGGTGTGGCCAACTTTTGTGCACATAAGATCTACTTTTTATTTTAAAATTGAGTCGCGATCGACCCATTTCTTAGGTAAGAAGGGGCACGTTTACACAATGTGCTTTTATACCGCAGTGCATTCTTGAAAATAGTAGAAAACTACTAAAAGTGGTCACGCTGAACGTCTTCCTACTCGAAGCATGAGCTGCGTACATGTTCATTCCTGTATCAAGTACTAGAAACATTTG
Source organism: Orgyia antiqua (assembly GCA_916999025.1). Taxonomy (NCBI): domain Eukaryota; kingdom Metazoa; phylum Arthropoda; class Insecta; order Lepidoptera; family Erebidae; genus Orgyia; species Orgyia antiqua. The sequence continues at coordinate 27,098,456 of OU779868.1, forward strand.
GCATTGAATGTGTCCCTCATGGAACTTGCGAGTGATGGAACAAAATTGGTCGCGACTTGTTGGCCACTCCTGCTATAGGCTATTTAACATCACGCTGCGACCAATAGGAGTGAAACATAAGTGGAAAAAATTAGCAAAAACAGAATTCTTTTTTAATTCCCCGCGTATGAAATTGCGGGCAACCGCTAGTTTTACTTAATTTTACTTTGAGTGGGCCGTGCGTTGCAATGAAATTACGTAATAGTGTTTATGGCAGCATCCCGCCAACCCGGCCAATATTTGTCAAAGAAAGTGGTGTGTATTCTGCTCCTGTTGTAAATGGCGCGTAAATTTGACGTGTATGAAGTCTGGGACAACAGCCAGTACTAAACAAACTCTTGAAGGGCATTTTGACCTAAACTTTTTTTCTTCCGACTTCAAAAAAAGGACAAGGATCTCAAATCGTCTGTATATATTTTCTTTTTTAGGGTTCCGTACCCAAAGGGTAAAAACGGGACCCTATTACTGAGACTTCGCTGTCCGTCCGTCCGTCCGTCCGTCCGTCTGTCACCAGGCTGTATCTCAAGAACGGTGATAGCTAGAGAGTTGAAATTTTCACAGATGATGTATGTATTTCTATTGCCGCTATAACAAAAAATACTAAAAATAAAATAAAATAAATATTTAAGGGGGGCTCCCATACAACAAACATGATTTTTTTACCGTTTCTTGCTCGATACTAATAACGTTGCCTTATGTTGCATAGATAATGGTACGGAACCCTTCGTGCGCGAGTCTGACTCGCACTTGACCAATTTTTTGATACCTTATAACTTTTAACTGGGCAAGTGATTGTAATGATTTTTTTTTATTTGAAATCTGGTGGTTCCAGTGTGGTCTCATTGGCGGGTCAGGATCTGATAGTTATCTTCTGAGAAATCTTGAACCTTCAAATTTCAAAGCCACGTGAACTTGGTTGAACTTTTTTTATTAAAATACTTATTCGTAATTTCAGTGGTATACCGAACAGTTTGAAAGTGTCAATGTTAAATTGGTGCTGTGAAACGTTGAATCTCAATGAGCCTTTGTCAAATGATTTGCTAGCAGAACTCGTAAGCACTGAAAAGCCAATCACTCTCCCTGGACTACTAACTTTAGTGGCTGATACGTTACCTAGAGTAAGTATTCATATTTATAGATTCTGTATAAATTAACTTTTTCATCCATCCAGCAGCCCCCGTCCACTGCTTGACATAGGAGTCTCCCATAGAACGCCACAACGCGCGGTCCTGCGCTAAATGCATCCAGCAATCCAATTACCTTTTTAAAATCTTCTTATTACCTTAGATTTTACCTCCTGTCCTCTGATCCCAAGCTAAGCTTGTTTGCTCGTATAATCAGTACCAGAATACGGATATTAACACATAATATAACAGATAAAATACTCCTAGATGCAGTACAAATATTTGTGTGACAAATATAAACATAAGTACTAAATTGTCCGTGTTGTGACGGATTAAGAATAGAAAAGTCACCACCCCATCTCCTCCCGTGGGTAGATCCAGCTAAGGGATATTACACATAGATAACATCTTCTGTAAGAGACTGAAAACTCGATAATAAACCCTGCGCCAACACGCCTGGTCAGCGCGGCACAGTAGACCATAATCCGTCTCAAAGTGGAGGAGGCCGTGCCCAACATTGGGACATTTATGGGCTTGAGAAAAAAAAAGAAATTGAACCCGAAACCTTGTGACCGGCAATCTGGTACGCTAACCACTGCAACACTGCGCTTGTCAAACAAGCAATAATAATACCTAGCTAAGAAGTACATTTTATTTAGATGATAGATATCGAGAACTAATTAGGCGAAAGAGACAATCTTCTTTTTATAAAGTTGATTAAAAAGAATAAAAACATGTAGCATTTATGTATATAGTGATTTTATATATTTAAGATATTGCCACACACTTTGGTTGGTCGTCGGGTGGAAGCAGCAGCGTTGATAGCAGCGGCGGCAGCTCTGTTGCCACCTGGAGATGCGCGACGTGCTCGTGCATTGCACGCTTTGCTAACGCTTGTTAAGAAACCTGAACGTACTGATACCAGGGCTATTTGTGAAGGTAATCTTTACTTATTATAAAACAATCTCGTTACTTTTATATGTATGTCCCTATGTGAGCTTATGTCTTAATAAATTAAATTGTAGTGGAAACAGTGATCACCGCAAGCTGGACTTGAACCCACGACCTCGGAATACCGTTCCGTCGCTCTGCCAACTGAGCTATTGCAGCCGTGCTAACATTTAGAACTGTTAGTTAATTTATTAAGCATAGCCAGTCAATTGCTAAATTCATAAATTACTTGAGCTGTCTTCAAAACTACGCAACTGATTTTGATGCGGTTTTTTTTTTCTAAAAGAATTTAGAAAAAAAAACCGCATTTTCTAGAAATTTTGTTAAGGTTTGATTTCTAATCTTCATGCGTACGAAGTCGCAGGCATCAGTTAGTAATAATAATAATAGAACATGTTTTAGTCTTACTTTTTAGTATGGAACCATAAATCCATGTTCTTCCTCATTGCTTATATTTTTCTTAAGTAACCTTGACATGAGAAAAAATGGATGCCCTCTCTCTCCAGCCCATTTGCGTCCCACTGTTAGGCACCGGCCTCCTCCACTTTGGGAGGGATTATGGTCTACTGTGCCGCACTGACCAGTTGTGTTGGCACAGGGTTTATTTTCGAGGTTTCCGTCTCTCACAGAGGATGTTATCTGTGTGCAATATCCCTTAGCTGACTTTTACAGCACCCTTGGGAGGAGATGGGGTAGTGACACTTGTATTCTTAATCCGTCACCATACGGACAACGGCTGCCTTACCAACTGTATATTTTTTTTACAGCAACATGTCTAATAGTAAAATGGGGAGGTAGTGGCGAAGTATTATCATCTATAGCAGAATTACTCGGCTCCCGTTCAATAGAACGTAGAATATTAGCCAGCCAAGTTTGCATGTCAATCGCACCATACGTACCTATTGAACTATGCACATCATTACTACTTAGTCTCGTTATTTTAATGTGTGAATCAAATGAAATTGAAATCAGATCACTTGGTTTAAAATCAGCCTGTTTGATATGTCCAGTATCTGAACATAAATATGGACAATTGGAAAATATTATGTTCAATTTCTTAAAAGATCCAGTTGAAAAATGTGTGAGAGATACTGTTAATATATTTGTTCCGGTTCTAGCTAGAAGTGCTTTGATTGCTGGTATGTATATCCACTTTAATATTTATGTATTACTAGCTTCTGGCCGCGGCCTCGCACGCATTAGTAGCCGAATGGCATTTGAAAAATCGAACCTAAAATAATAACAAAATTCTATTATTTTATACCGTATTTCACAATTTTTTTCATTTTTTATCTCGTACTGAGTTTTTAGCGAAATAATAAATAGCCTATGTTACTTCCAGGACTATAAATTATCTCTAAACAAATTTTCGTGAAATTCCGTTCGGTTGATTTTGCGTGAAAACGTCACAAACAAACAAACTCACTTTCACTTTTATATTTAAGTAAGGATAGTTATTATTACTTATTATAAAAATAGTCGTCTTTTTTGTATGTATGGTTATATCTTCAAAACTACGCCACCTATTTTGATACGGTCATTTTTATACATAAATAAATAAATATTCATGCACATTTCACAAAACATCCTCTGGTCCCAAGCTAAGCTTATACGCTTGCGTTATGAGTACCAGAATACAGATGTAATACATAAACTACTTTTCTTTTGTAAATACATACTTATAATACATAGAACACACAGATAGAGTCTTTCAAGAGGATGGCTTTTTATAAAATTTGTTAAGGTTCGATTTTTAAATTCCACGCGTATGAAGTTGCAGGAAACAGCTTGTTGTTCTTGCTCAGTTTGTTGTTCAGCTTGAAAGAGTATAAAAGGGTTTCCTAATGCGCTATCTAATTTTGTTATATTAATTCTTAGTTTATTTTATTCGCTAAAACAAATACCCCCTTAAATCCTAAATGGCGTATCCAGGATGTGAATCAAATGCAAAAAAAAATGTCCAAATAAATATCCAATGAGCTCTCCTTAAAGCTAGGTCTTTTACGCAACCGTTTTAACACATTTTAGTGTACATAAAAAAGGGGCGTGGCCTATAAGTTTTTCTTGGCAAACATAGAACACGCCCTATTTTTATGTTTAGAAAAAAATTTTAAAGGTGGCACAGGAAATACGGCATCAAAAGGTGACAATTTTAGTCAAAAGAATTGATTTTTGGGGTTCCGTACCCAAAGGTTTACCCTTTGGGTACGGAACCCTAAAAATCAATTCAAATAAAAATCAAACTCACTCAGACTCTATTACTGAGACTGCGCTGTCCGTCCGTCCGTCTGTCACCAGGCTGTATCTCAAGAACGGTGATAGCTAGACAGTTGAAATTTTCACAGATGATGTATTTCTATTGCCGCTATAGCAACAAATACTAAAAATAAAATAAAATAAATATTTAAGGGGGGCTGCCATACAACAAACATGATTTTTTTACCGTTTCTTGCTCGATACTTATAACGTTGCCTTATGTTGCATAGATAATGGTACGGAACCCTTCGTGCGCGAGTCCGACTCGCACTTGACCATTTTTTTAAGTATATTATATTTACAAACTTATATTTTGATTTCAGGTAAATTCACAACAGAATTATATAGTAAAATATTAACAAATTTGAACAAAGCAAGCGGTGATAATGAATGGAAGACTGTGTTATTGTATTTAGAAGTGATACGTGTTTTAGTGTTAGCTAAATTATCATTTATAATTAATGTACAAATAATTAAGGATAATATTATTAACTGTGATAAACATATTAATTTAGAAGAAGTGCCGTTGGAAGAACAAGAATGTTTTATAGATCTACAATGTTATGTAACGGATTGTGATAGCAAAGTGTTATTGGCAGCAATGAATTATTTAATCAAAGAAAAACCTGAAGTAAGATGGCCGGAACTCACTTGGTTTATTAATATGTAGGTATTTTGTTTTATATTTAACTTTCTGTCGGCCGCGACTTCGCGTGTAGTTATTTATTTATTTATTTCACTCTTTATTGTACACACAAGGATTACATAAAGCAGACAAACAGGAACACTAGTTGAGATGTACAAGTGGAAGTTCAAATATTTTTACCAGTTTTTACAACATTCTTCACTTATTCTTCGCTCTTATATGTCGTTACGTGATTTTATATAGTCTATATTCTTCCTCGACGAATGTAGGTAGGTATTATCCAACACTGAAAGAATTTTTCAAATCGGGCCAGTGGTTCTTGAAATTAGCGCATTCAAACAAACAAACGAAATGTTCAGCTTGATAATATTTGTACTTAAGGGCCTACATCAATATTATCGTATATCATCGCCGACACGTACATATTAACACAGCCAGTAGGCACAGAAAATGAAGAATTAGGGATACTTTTCCTATTTACTCAAAATCTACTAAATATATTTTATTCTGATCCACGTGTTTCTATACATAATAGTTACCTATGTTTTTAAAGTTATTTCATTAGTTAATACGCGATAATAGACCGACAAATGAAAAAAATAAAAAATGAGAGAGGTTGTTTCGCTAAGATTTAACTTCGTACATAGAAAAACGCACGAAGCTATTTTGGTATCCTCTTAAAGATAAAACTTTTTACATTTACACGTATGACTCCTTAAAACATAGTTTTATTTTAATAGGCTTTTATTAGTTTTGTATCTATGTATTAATCCATGTAATAGAAACTTTGTGATTTTCACCCACTTGCAGTAGTCGTATTGATCTGAAATTTTTCACACATGTTAAGGACTGATGACAATGCGATAACTTAAAAAAATAATCAATATTTTCAAGTGTAAAGTAAATATCTATACAGTATGCAACTGATTATCTATAAATGAAGTTTAGTAGCTGACTACCAACATCTTCTCTTCTCCAGGCCATTTACGTCCCACTGTTGGGCACGGGCCTCCTCCACTTTGGGAGGGATTATGGTCTACTGTGCCGCGCTGACCAGGCGTGTTGGCACAGGGTTTGTTTTCGAGTTTTCCGTCTCTCACAGAAGATTTTATCTGTGTGCATTATCCCTTAGCTGACTTTTACACCACCCTTGGGAGGACATGGGGTGGTGACACTTATATTCTTAATCCGTCACCACACGGAGGGACTACCAACATAATAAGCAGATATCTATGCAGTTTTTTAAAATAACGACTATTCAGGTTTGAGCGTCAGATTTACTAAAGATCTTTTATTTCTCTTACTAGCTGGCGCCTGCGACTCCGTCCGCGTGGCATTTAGAAAATTTTCCCCGTTTTTGTAACATTTTTCATTACTGCTTCGCTTCTACTGGTCGTAGCGTGATGTTATATAGCCTAAAGCCTTCCTCGATAAGTGCCCTATCTAACACTGAAAGAGTTTTTCAAATCGGCCCAGTGGTTCCTGAGATTAGTGCGTTCAAACAAACAAACTCTTCCGCTTTATATTAGTAAATATAGAATATAGATTACTATGTGGAGCAAGGAACTTAGCAATTTTGTGATGGACTAATGCTTAGGATAGCTAATAATAAGGGTTTTTAGTTCTTGAACTAAGCAAATAATTTTTTACAGAACAAAAGATATAATCGAAGCAGTGACAAACAGCAAGATATTAAACCATATACCTATATACGAAATGTTAATATCTTTATTTCAAAGTTATGTTGAAAATTTCGGCATACATTTCACTTTATATATACTGAAACCAATATTTATTGATATGATAGCGGCTTTGGAATATAAAATGGAGAAGTTACATACAGTTAATGTTGATAGTACAGCGGTTATTGGTGTCTATTTGGTCACAATATTACCAGTTATCAAAGATGGAATGCAACAAGGAGAATTTTTACAGAAGTAAGTAATTTTTTTTCTGGCAAAAGTAAGATAAAAACCTTTTTTTTATATTTTTTTTTACCGTTAGCATTGGTTTTACGTAACAGATGAGAATGTCACGCCTTTTATGTAAACGTATTCTCTCTCTCTATCTCTCTATATCTGTCTCTGTCTCTTCAGCCCATCAATGCCGTTACTGTTGGGAGTGTTGGGGTTTTATTAGATTACTAGCTGTTGCCCGCGGCTCCGTACGAGCGGAATTGAGAAAATTATCTCCGTAAATCAAATTATGGTGGAAAAAGTGAAAATGCCGCAAGTGGGACTTGAACCCGTCGTGCATAGCATGTCAAATGCAAAAATTAATAAATTATCTCCGTTTTTGCAACATATTTCACTAATACTTCGCAGCGTGATATTATATAGGTAGTCTATAGCCTTCCTCGATAAATAGACTATCCAACGCAAAAAGAGTTTTTCAATTCAAACCAGTAATTTCTGAGATTAGCGCATTTAAACAAACAAAAAATTTTTTCAGCTTTATAATATTAGTATACAAGGTGTCAAAAAATTAACTTGTCATATTTTTAGGAGTTGTTTTGAATAATATATCATGAATAATCGCGGTGAAAAAGTTAAGAAAAACGTTACCGTTTTGAAGATTTGTAATGATTTACATTACGCGTAAATGTTATGCGCACTGTACCACAATACACTCGCTGTGCGGGGTCGGTCGGCGCAAGCGACTGCCGACGAGTGAGACTGAACGGCATAGTACCTACATTATGTTGTAGGTAAGATACGCATAAAAATATTTGATGAAATCCTTTTATTTCGTGAAAAAATAAAATTGCTCAAAAAATTTTTATTTTATTTTAAGCGTGTTTATTTTTCGATACCAACTATCCTCACAAAATTTGACAAGTTGATTTATTTACACCTTATAGATGTGGAAGTTAGGTTCATAATAATAATTTGCCATGCAGTTCAATTCACGACGTTAACTGCCTGGAAATTAAACCTCATAATATGGCCGCCGTACCGCGCTGACTAGGCGTGTCGGTACAAGGTTTAGTTTCGAGTTTTCCGTCTCTCGCATTAATAACATAGTTGTATGTTTTTAGATGGATAATGTACAGCAGTTTACGTGGATTACCCGTGAAGATATTCTCAATACCATTGAAGTGGGTAGTAGAACATAAACATGAAGATATTGATTTTTATTTACAACATCTTAGAGAATGTAAGTATTGAGCTAAAAAGAAATCTAACGCTTTCGCGAAAATGAATCCATTTTATTGAAATAAAGCCGCTTTTTTAGGCGTTCGTATTTTTGGTTGAAACGAGACCCTCTGTAACTGAGAATTCGCTGTCTATCCGTCTGTATCTTTGCAACGTTGAAAATAACATAGTTTGTGTATGTCAGTTAATGCTATAACAACAAATAGTCATCATTATCATTTTCCTGCCTTTATCCCATTATTTGGGATCGAGAATATGACGAATCAGACCTACTGAATACGCATATAAAATTTGGTGAAAATCGGTAAAGCAGTTTCGGAGGAGTACGGTAACTAACATTGTGACATGGAAATTTTATATATTAGATTATAGCCGATAAAAAAAGCAATAATTAAAAAAAATCAGCATTTTCTAGTGTGTTTTTTTTTAGTTTTTGAACTAATAGATAATGTATGTATGTTTTAGTCGCTGCAAGTAGTTGTGAGAGTACGAGTGGTAATACAATACGTATATACATCGCTAATCTAATAACTGAACTGTTGAACTTAACGGAACTTGATGAGAAATGTTTGGAGAGACAAATGTTACCAGCTGTTATGGCACTCTTGCATGATGAGGACCCGTAAGTGAATTTATTGATCTAGTAGCTGTTGCCCGCGACTTCGTATGCGTTAATCCTTAACAAACAGAAGTTTACTCTTCTGCTCAATAGATGGCGTTGTACGTTTTTTAAATCGCACTATCGTTTCGTTCCACACTTTAACACTCGCTCGTCAAAATTATAATTGTGTTATCATCCGGATTTCGCACTTATAAATTAGTAAGGATGCCATCTATACTATGTCCTTACCTACATCCATCTAGGGATGTGAGTGATGTGACATTGGACCTAAAAATCGATTTTTTTAATCGTATTTTTATGGCACAAGAAAAATTGATAATCAAATAATCGATTTTTCTTAAAAAATAATAGTTTCTTTTTATTAACCGATTTTTTTTAAGTTGCTATTTAATTTAAATATAAACGCCAACTTATAATCTTAAATATTATTTTGTTACTAAATGACCTAGGCCAGGAGTGGCCAACAAGTCAATCGCGATCGACCGGTCCATCGCGCGACCTATTTTGGTCGATCACTTGCAAGTTCCATGAGGGGACACGCATTCAATGCCAAATGTTTCTAGTACTTGATACAGGAATGAACATGTACGCAGCTCAGACGTTCAGCGTGACCACTTTTAGTAGTTTTAATTCCCCTGGACAAACGTTTTTAACCCATTAAATAAATATTCATGTATGTTGCTGGAACTCGCAAGAGTGCACGGCTGTATAAAAGCACGTTTCATAAACATCGCCCTTCTTATCTAAGAAATAGGTCAATCGCGACTCAATTTTAAAATAAAAAGTAGATGTTATGTGCACAAAAGCTAGCCACACCTGACTTACACCTATCGTCCGTGTGGTGATGGACTAAGAATACAAGTGTCACCACCCCATCTTTTCCCCAGGGTACCTGTAAGACCCAGCTGAGGGATATACTAGACCATAAACCCTCCCAAGTGAAAGAGCCCCGTGCCCAACAGTGTGCCAAGATGACCTAGAATTATTTGCAACCTGTAAGCGCAAAGAAATTAATACTCTAATCAGTATTGCTGGATTATGCCACTCTTGATGTACTTCTTTGGCATAATCAAATAATCTTCAATGGAACTAGAAGTCCTGGATAGAGGGTGAACAATGTAACTTTCTGTGATGATAAAGTAATACAAAAAAAATATCAAAAGGTTTATTACGAGTAATTAAAAACAAGCAACAGAAATAGTAGGATCTTATAATATAACCAACACAAAATAAAGTTTTTGAATAATCTAATATGCACGGCGGTATAAAAGCACATTGCGTAAACATCCCCCTTCTTACCTAAGAAATAGGTCGATCGCAACTCAATTATAAATACAAAGTAGATCTTATGTGCACAAAAGTTGGCCACACCTGACGTAGAGTGTACAACTAAACTTAACTAAAAACGCCTATTGCTGTATTTTGATTATTTGGCTATGTTGTTATGCACATTTATTATTAATTAACATCTTTAGTCTGTAACCAGATTTTTCTCGTAATTTCGAACGCGTAGAATTTAGAAACTATACGTCGACAAATTTACACTAAAAACACTCTATTTAAAAAAACCGCATCAACATCCGTTTCCTAGTATTGAAGTTATAAGCTCACATAATGACAAACAAACAAAAATAACGACTTTGTTTTCTAATTAGTAAAGATAAACGGTTTTTAAAGACAGTTAACATTGCAGAATAGTGTTATCGACACTATCAAAATTAATTTTTTAGTTTAGTTCAGTTGTGCGTATAGAATTGATACCAATGTTTCCTTTATAGAGTGACATTCATTTTTATTGTTACCTATCACTTTATCATGAACTATGTAAATTGCACATTGTAAAATCGTGTGCAAATTTTATTAACATTATTTAATTAAGAATTAATCTGTTTAACTATTAAAAACTCAATTTGATGTAAATGAACCGAATAAAAACTAAATACATATTGCAAAAGTAATTTATTAATTTTGCAATTGACATGCTATGCTTTTATGTATACTTTAGTAATAACAGTCCCGTCATTATTTTCAGCTCAATTGTATTCTGTAAAGAATACTATGTGGCTGGTCGAGATTGTTCCAAACATTCTTGATAGATGGCGTTGCACGTCAAAATACGATGTAAACTCAATCGAGTGACGATTGTGGTGGTCTAATTTGGTTACTGTGAGCACGACCACAATAAGTTCAGTTGGCAGAGCTACGGAACGGTATTCCGAAGTCATGGGTTCAAGTCCCGCTTGCGGTGATCAAATTTTTCAACCACAATTTGATTTATTAAGTAAATTTATACATATTGGTTTGAAAATTTGGTTGGCTGGTAGATAATGCCTATAATATATATAATGCATTAAGTCCGCCAGTGTACTTCTTTATGTGAATGAAGTGTTTATAAATAAATAAATAAAACTACTTTTTGACACATTTTGCCAGCGATTTGTCCATTCCTTCTTGTTCGAAAGGCTCCTAAAGTTCGAAAAACGTTGGTTTTGGCGGAACCGCGGAAGTTTTATTTTTATAGCCATATCTAAAATTATTTCATGAGATGATAGTTAATTTGAAGTCGATTGAATATACTGTATCAAAAAGTATAATGGCACCTTTTTATTGAGATTCTCTTGTCAGTCGTGAACAACTAGAAACCCGAATATCTTAAATATTTAAGGGGCATACAATCCTTTGACATACGCATGTTGACATAAGGTCTAATTTCAGTTTTCCATCTCTCACATAGAATGTTAACTGTGTGCAATATCCCTTAGCTTGCTTTTACAGCCCCTGGGGGAGGAAATGGGGTGGTCACACCTGTATTCTTAACTAGTTGTTGCCCGCGATTTCGCATGCATGGTATTTAAAAAACATTCCCCGCTTTTGTAACTATTTTACTGATGTTTCGCTCCTATTCGTCGCAGCGTTATGTTATATAGCCTTCGTCTATAAATATACTATCCATCACTGAAAGAATTGTTTAAATCGCATCAGAGGTTCCTGAGGTTAGCGCGCAAACAACTTTTTTTTATTAACTTCATAATTATTTTTTACACTCAGGTCAGTTCGTGAAGTAGCAATAACCTGTTGGGGTACTGTTACCCGTAGCTGTCTTATACGAGGGTTGGACTGTGAAGCCCAATGTTGGGCACCGGTCGAAGACTTATTAAGTGGAGTGAACCCCCTTACTCCCAAAGAAGCAGTAAGAACGGCAGAAGCTCTCGCCTTACTTGTCTTACCTACTGTTGATAGTCATGCAGTTTCTGAGAAAGGTACGTACATACAAACATACAGTATAGACAGGAAATAACAGGAAAACAAGTACATATTTTAATGCAAATTACCTTTAGTTTTGGGAACAGATAAATTTTTTTCACAGATAAACGTTTTCCAGTCCTAAAGCTTAGTTTGGTACCAGAGGATTTTATATATCGGTAAATTTTATGGTCGATCAATCAATGCTTGTCCGTGATCAATTAAGAATATTATATTGATGTATGTCCATTTTGTAATGCTAATATGTATAATAGAAAACGCGATAATCTTTTATATTGTATAGGATTCGAACCTAAGGCCTCATGCAGAGCAGACTGCTTCTCTTTCATTGTACTACCAAATACGCGTAAAAATTTATTTAGATAAAACATAAAATATTTCATGAATCAAATTATAGTAGAAAAATTATCACTATGAGCGGAATTTGAACCCACATCCTCGGTATACCGTTCCGTTGCTCTGCCAACTGAGCTACCATAGTGCCAACTACACATGCTAAATATTTATTTAAATAACATTACAAAATAGATAGGCAATCAAAATACAGGAAAATTTATACAACGTATTGCAGAAAGGTGTAGTCATATTTTAAGGTTGCATTGGATAGGCCTTAAATATGTATTATAAATATTACAGTTACACATAGAAAAATACAGTTTGTAAATTTTTTCTTGTTTATATCCGACTACTAAATAACTACCAGCAACGCATCAATTATGAGATGTTTACGGTTTATTGAATGCGATTGAACCTTACGATAAAAGATGACGTCATACTAGTGTTGTATTTAAAGAAGATCGATTATTTTAATAAATTAATTAAATTTTATGAACACATAAAAGTCATAATATAACTAGTATTTGTAATTTCATCCATGCCTAGTGCCTAGTCACCAGCCATGTGTAACGATGGTCAAATATGACTACACCTTTCTGAAACACGTTGTATAATTCTGGTTCAGGAAAAATAACATGCTATTGTTATATGTTTATTAGTGGTCCTCGAGAACCGTTGACAAATGTATATTTCGACATCACAAACAGACACATTTTTGCTATTTCTTTTTCTGATGGAAATGACAAGACATTATTAGAAAAGCTTTGTATTGTGTATGTTAATGATAAGATTCATATCGGATTTTGCAATAAGCCTTATCAAATAAAAATATCTCTTATATTTTGCGGTGTAATGGTCATGGCATAGCGTTTCATGTAGGCATATTATAATACACTTACGTCATCAATATCTATAGAAAATTCTTTTTGTGTCGGATAGTCCATTTATCGAGGAGGGCTATATAACATCACGCTGCGACTAATAGGAGCGAAGCATTAGTGAAAAATGTTCTAAAAATGGAAAAATTATCTAAATTTCGTACGAAATTGGGGGTGTGTTTGTAATGTCGAAATATATTAGTCGTCGGACCCCATTTAAAAGTTTTGTATCTGCGTACCTGTATTATTATGGGCTTATGGGTCGCTCCAACCTATGGAGCATACCATACCTTTGTGAGTATTCAATGAAACTCAGCTGCAGATTTCTTTAAAAATACCTTCCCGCACACAGAAATACCAGATGGTGGGTTGACGTTTAAAATTGAGGACAAGTAACTTTAGCCTGGCTAAATCATACTTCATAGAATAATGACGTTTCATATGACTTATAGCCTGTATCATAGACACATCAAGATACAGTTTCACGCACACATATTTAAGTAAATGGCTTCAAGCCGATTGAGTAATGTACCCATAGACACTACTTCTAAATCTGTGGTTGTATACCTATTAATTAGATATAATATTGTTGTAGCGGTGTCGTTGCTATGCGCGTTATGTCATAGTGTGACATCTAGTGAATGTATCTCAGCTCTTACACCTGGTTTGCAACTTGCTGTACATCACTGTCGACATCATTCCGCGTTACTGCCGGCACTCAGGTAAACACTATTTATATCTTTACTAACTAGCTGCTGATAGTGACTTCGTAAGCGTGAAATTTAAAAATCAAACCTTAACAAACAGAAGTTTACAATACTTAATAAATCAAATTATGGTGGAAAAGTGAATGTGCCGCAAGTGGGACTGCTGGAATACTGCTCGATAGATGGCGTTGACCAGCTTTTGAAAATGTGCTATAATTTTGTTACACACATTAACACTTAAGCTCGTCAAAATTCATATTGCGTTGTTATCTCGTTTTCACAATTATAAATTAGTAAGGATAAAACATAATGGTTATTTTGTATGTATGAATGTCCTTAAATAGACTTGAAACTACGCAACGGATTTTGATGTGGTTTTGTTTATAGATAGAGGTTCAAGAGGATGGATTTGTTGTATAATTTGTTAAGATCTGGTGTATATTTAGGTTCCCTAATGATTGACCAAAAAATTTTTGACAAATGATCATTTGGCAAACAATACACTTGACAAAAGTATCATTTTACAAAAACTTACTTAGAAAATGATCCATTAGCAAACACTACACTTGACAAATGTATCAAGTATTCAAATATCAATTGACCTTTTTGTCATTTCACCATGCCACCTATGTTTCGTAAATTAAGTTATTTTAAATGTATCATTATCATCATGAATCATTATTAGAGGCTGAAATGCCCTAAAGTCACTTCTGGCGATCGCCGGCCGCTACCGCGGCACGCTCGCTTTGCTCACTCGGCTCGTGCGTTTAAGGTTAAATTTCTAACCTAACCTAACCCAATCTAATAAAAGAGATATACATATATCTCCAAAGACGAACGGGATAATAAGTAATTATTTTGCAAATAATGTAAAATATTTTTTTTTTTTCAATCTATTTATATTTAATAAAATATATCGATTAATACTTATAATGTTTTCTTTTAGGAAAATCCAGAGATTTGCAAAAAAATGTGCAAAATGTGGTCAATTTAACAAGAATACCAAATTTTTAGACCAATAGTAAATTTATCTGCTAACTCAGTTCCCAAATGTTAGTTTTGTAAAGTAATCATTTATAAAATGTCAATTTAAGTGTTGATCATTTGGCAAAATGAAGCATTTTGTAAAATGATCAGTAGTAAAATGATCAATAGGCGAATTCATTGTTTTGCCAAACGTTTTTTGTCAAATGTAGTTTTGCCAAATGACTTTTGGTCAAACAATCGTACACCGTATATTTACTATGCGAGAGTAGCTCATACGTTCGATGAACAATGATCGTCCTGCGTGCGGAATCTATTGAAGATAATCTGTGTTTGACACTTATCTTTGGGTATTAACAGTTTTATACTTTAGACAAATATAATAAGGCGAAACTAGAACATTTTCATTTACGTCTAAAGTAAGTACATACTTATATGATACAGGCTGAGTTGCGTGGGTCCATTAGTTTTATTATTTTCATAAGGCGAACTTTTTTTTCCTGTTATAACTTTATTAGTACTTCTAAAACAAAATCTGTCAAAATAGAGAAACCTAATATGACACTTCTTTTTCTTAATTTTATTTAGGAAACTAGAAGAAATCGTACAGCATACAACTTTAACACAATATAAAGCGGCGATAGAAGCTCTAATACACAACGTAACAGGCACAGGGTTAACTAATGACGTCATAAGGGAACCGCCCGCTAGACCCGCGACCAATCTTCAAGCAGCTCAGGAAGTCGGCAGGCGAGTCACACAGATATTCCAACAGTCTAAAACTAATATGAATTTACAAAGCATTTTTAAAAAGAAAACTTAGCGTTTTCTTCTTAATTATAATATATCTAAACTATATTCAAATAAAACTACTCTTTACGGATTTTGTCGCGATCAATGACAGTTTATTACTCCCCGTGACCATGTTAAAGTTTTCGAAACTTCCTCAAAATCCATAAAAAGTAGTCTAATTTCGTCGTAATACCTACTATTACCTACCACCTACTGTTTGACTGGCAGTCAAGAATCCTGTAAGAGCGTAAATGCCTTTAATGAATTAATAAAAAAAAAAGAAAATCAAATGTTCCAAATTTATAAAAAGGCGGGAAATTTGTGGCCATCATTGTATTTTTTTTAATTGTTCATATTTTTACATTTTATTGTTCTAATTTGCTATAGGTACTTTTTATGGATTTTGTAATCAAAGTGCTATCTATGTTGGTATTATAATCTCTTTATATAATTCAATCGCGCGTCTCATGAATTTTGGTAAAACATTTTCTAGGTGTATTATAGCAATGAGTTTTATTATTACTTTTCTTCATATTCAAATAATACGTTCCTTATGATATTATTTCTGTTTTTATTTATATCAATGTACTTAATTAGTTATAAT
Source organism: Orgyia antiqua (assembly GCA_916999025.1). Classification (NCBI taxonomy): domain Eukaryota; kingdom Metazoa; phylum Arthropoda; class Insecta; order Lepidoptera; family Erebidae; genus Orgyia; species Orgyia antiqua. The sequence continues at coordinate 27,114,814 of OU779868.1, forward strand.
TAGACATATTTTGTGTTTAGGATAGTACAAATTAGTGCAATAATAAAAATGGAAAATGTGAATTATAATATTTGAAAAATTTACGCATTTGATGTTTAAAAACTATTGCAATATCTTATATGCTACTACTTATTTTTTGGAAACAAAGATATATTACACGTTTCAACTGAGAATAGGATTGGCAATGACCTTTAGTTGTCAAAACTGATTAGAAAAGTACTGTCAGCAACGTTGCGTATCAATAATATTTTTTTTCTTTTACCTAAACTCAGTAATATAAAGCGAAAAACGCCTTAAATTATTTAGTAACAATAGTTATAATATTATTAAAAAAGAAATAGTATTTTCTTTCAATAATTTCGTTGTTGGATACTATGATATTAAGTTGAATTGCCAACCGCCATTTTGTTGTTGTTGGTGTGCCTTGTCGAGTATATGAATTTTATGGCATTTTATTTTAAATTCTGTTAGTTATGTAGTTGTTACCCGTTAAAAAAATTAATTTGTTGTTATTTCTCATTGTTTTTGTTTATTAGTGTTGTTATTTTGATCTTGTCGTTATTTGTTATTGTTTTTAATTGTGTTTGTCTCGCTAATTGCTCGAAAATTAGCAAACGATAACGACAAAGTGATAGATAAATCTTATATATAAAATTTACGTGTCACAGTGTTAGTTACCGTACTCCTCCGAAACGGCTCCACCAATTTTCTTGAAATTTTGTGTACATATCCTCTAGGTCTGAGAATCGGCCAACATCTATTTTTCAAAGCTTTTTTTTATTTTTAGTATGGCAAAACAACGTTTGCCGGGTCAGCTAGTTATATTATAAAATGTCTTTTTTTGGTGATTCTACCAAAATTGTTCAAATTGACAACTATAACGTCACAATATGACACGGGGTCAATCCTATTCTCATTTGAATGGCATAGTACATACCAGATGGTGGGTTGACGTTCAAAACTGAGTACAAGTAACTTTAGCCTGGCTATATCGTACTTTATAGAATAATGACGTTTCATGTGACGTATAGACTATCATAGAAATATTTTGATACATTTTCACGCACACATAGATATGTAACTGGCTTCCAACCGAACTGAGTGATGTAGCCATAGACTATACATCTGGTAAATCTGTGTTTGAAAAATGAATTATTATTCTTTTGATTTAATCAAAATACTCTTTTTAATTGGGTTAAGTATCAAAAATTTTTATAAATAACATTGCATGGTGCATAAATCTAACTGGAGCTGAGATTGTAAAATCTCCCCCGCTGAAAAAGGTACAAGAGCGTTGCACAAACTCATCTTGTTAGCGCTGTCGTCTCTAAGTGGCGTGCGTCTGAATCAAACCAATGAAAATAAATTATTGTTCGTGTGTATTACCTCCACACCCCGCCGTCGTGACAATGTATTTATCGAAGAAAACAGCGTGAACAGCAGCTCCTGTTGGTTAAATACTCTAAGCTACATTTATATTAAAAATATATTGTTTAATAACTAAACTCGTAACTCAGTGATAAGAAAGCGACCGTAGGGGAGACCGGGTACAAAAGTAACATTTTGTACTTTTACTTTGGTTTCTTGTTAGGTGTGATTATTTTATAGAAATGAATATAAGCATTTAAACATTCCATTTATGGTCTTTACATCGGTATCTCAATTTTGCTTTTTATTGTTCATTTGATATGAATCACAGAGACTCGAAAAAAAATGGGAATTTGTTACTTCCGACCACGTAGGCAGGTCGAAAGTAACACATTGTGGGTCAAAAGTAACAGGCCAAAAGGGTTCGTAAAGAAAACAATATAACATATTAAATTAACATATTATTTATTTTAGGACTTTGTATTCAAAGAACTTGCATTTAAAATGCTCAAAAACTTAAAAAAATATATTTTAAGAAAACAAAACAACTTATAATTTCTTCTTCTAGTAATGAGATCAGTATTTTTTAAACTTTAAGCAATCATTTTTATAATCAGCCTTATTTTAATCAGACTCACAATTGTGACATATATATTTGGCATCATCATGGACACATTCGGCATGTGACCACATTTTGCACGAGAGGCATTGAATCCACTGTTCATTTGGCCGGCTATTGCCAAAGGTTTCTAAACAAACGAGGCAATAGCAATCATCGTCATCTGATATGTTTTCCTTCTCTTCAGCTGCCTTCTTTGGCCTTTTTCCTTTTCCCTTTCCTTTCGTAGATATCAACTTTTTCTTGCCATTTCCAGTATCAGGTGGTAAAACCGTTCTCTTAACTTTATTTCTTTCTAGGTATTCTTCCTCAATTGCGTTTTTTTCAGGCGTGTCCGTCAATATTGCTGTCTTACGTTTTTTACGTCCTCTACTTGATACAGTCCTCGGGCCTGCTTGTGGTAAGGGTCTCAGATCTTTAGGTGTTAAATCAAATGGCTGAGAAGACTTTGCTTGCTGTAACCCGCTAGGTCCTGGTGTAGGCGAATGGGATCCTTGATTAAATGCTAACAGATTTGACAAATTATTACCAACTGTATGCTCGATAGTTTGGTAACTCGACGCTGGAAGATTATCTACTGCGGTATCTGGATCAACTTGGGTGGTGGTCGTTGCATCAAAGCTACACACGTCATTAGATAGAATTTCACTGTTCATTTTTAAAGGCCGATCAGTAACAGACGATGGTGCATAATCAACAGCAGTAAATATATTCCTATTAAATGGACTTATACCGGTACAGGTAAATCCGGCTATTGCATTTCGATCGGTGACTGAAGCAGGAAATGCTTCTCTAACAATTCCAGGAATGTAATGGATAGTCATTGTTTGACCAGGATGATTCCGCATCCAGTTGTCTGTTGCGGCGTTTATCATTTTTTTGAATGGTCCAAATACTGCTCTATCTAATGGTTGAAGCTTATGGGTGCAATGGGGTGGAAACGACAGCAATACTATTCCATGTTTTTTACAAAAATCTAGAGCTTGGATAGATATATGCGATGCATGGTTGTCGAGCAGTAATAAGCATTTTTGATCAACTGCTGGCTTGACTTGTCTTTTAAAGTGTTCTAGAAATAGTAAAAATTCAGCTTCCTGCATCCATCCACTAGCATTGCCAGCTCCAGCACAACCAACAGGTCCTTCTCGTATCATGTGCTCTTTGTATCGCTTTAATGGGAAAACAAAAAAAGGAGGTATGTGCCCACCTTGAGCATTAATCGCAACTGCAACAGTTACTAATCTTCCACGTTCTGCTGATGTTATTGCGCCTACTTGTTTAATTCCTTTTTGAGCTAAAATCTTGCTAGGTCTTTGTACAGTGGTCACCCCTGTCTCATCCATATTCCAGATATCCTTAGGCACAAATTTATACCTGTCCATTACTTCAGCAAGATTATCAAAAAACTTACTGACATTATGTTCGTTGAAGCTTGAGGCTCGCGACAGGCTTGTCGCTTGAGGTGTCCTCAAAGAAAGGCTCGGGTGGCGTTTCAGAAAACCCGTCAACCATTCCTTACCTGCCATTTGAGTATCATGCCACTTTTCAGGAAATGTTTTTCCATTTTTTACCGCCAACTCATATGCCAGTTTACGAACTTCAAGTGGAGATAACCCAAAATAAACTCCAGAGCACTCGATCAAATAGTCCCGTAGACATTTTTCCTCGTCATTATTGAAAACTCTATTGGCGCAACGATAACCTACTACGGCGCTAGTATTTCCTGCTTCGATTTTTTTTATATATCTGTATAATGTTACATGACAAACATTATATTTTTTTGCCAAGGCTCTAATTTTTGTACCATTTCTTGAATGCTCTTCAGCCGCTTTTCGGTATACTTCCGTGTCAGTGGTTCCTCGTGTGGTAGTTCTGATGCGCTGTCGCGGCATCCTGTTAAAATAAATACACACATAACAATGATAAGCAAAAAAAGTTAACAAATCACAAAAGTAACATGTTACTTGTGTACCCATAGGGCTATGTTACTTTTGTACCCGACCACATTTCTGTTAAAATATCAAAGATAACCTTAAAAAGAAACGTGCTAGGCAAAAATGAATTAAAACACTGTGTAATCAATCTAATCAAGAATTAACATGCAAACATTCAGATTGGTATCATCTTTAAAAGACTACGAAAACACTAAATAAGAAAACGATAAAATACTTACGTTTGGTTTGTGAAATCACAAAACGTCTTCTCACACAACCTAACAGCGCGAGGCGCGGGTGACAACTGAATGCAAGCCAGGGGGGTACCGCCCCGCTGTGAACTTACGACATCGACGCGGTCTTTGACGGTTGGATATACGTACAGAAGATTTGTTACTTTCGACCCGCCCCGTTACTTTTGTACCCGGTCTCCCCTACTATAGTTACCACGCCGAATGATGATCCCTATGACGTTTCAACTGACAGTTGTATTAGTTATGCGAAACAATTTCGATAAAATACTGTTTTTTTAGGCAAATGTTATGTCATTCAGCCAGTTCATTCAACATAATAAGCAATATTTATTTATTTTGAAAAAAAAGACTACGCGCATTGATGGACATAAAACACTAGATAAAAAAGTAACAGCCTTATTATATTTTATTTTACTATACTTTAATTTTTATTCAAATTGCATAATTTAAAGAATTTTTCCAACAAATTATCGATATTTTGTTTATCGATGTGTCCCTTCTTAGTCGATAACAGCTTGACGACGTAACTTTTGCAGCACGTACCATGTACATTTGCATTGAGTTTTTTTCTATTATTTCCGAACATTACGTAATAATTTCTTAATATTCATTTTTATAATTTACAATTGTACACAATTATGATTTTTTCGACTTTTTAATGGACCTCTAAAGGATCCACCATCAATCGGCGTGCGGAGTATATTACTTACAAAAAAAATTGGCAGCCGTTGAATAAAAACTTACAAGTTATAACTTTAAATTCGCGCATACAGGCCGGTAATATGCATGTTGGCGAGACCATAAAAAAAAAACAAATCTATACTTTATAGAGTCAGCCGTTCTACATTTATGGTCTTATTCATAATGACTTATCGGAGGTTTAAACGGAGATTTTATCGGAGAGATAATAAACGTTTTAGCGTAAAAAGACTATTATGAATAACAAGTTTTGACAATTTTCGCGAACTTATTTTAGCGAACTTTTAAACCTCCTCAAATTAGTCATCATTATGAATAAGACCGTTAATCTTGACATTAATGCTTATGGTGCTTCCCAATTAAATTATTATTAGGTATAATCATTCTATATTAGTGGATCCCCGTGATCATTACTGATAATCATGACTATGTAAAAAAGGAAAAAAAATACTCTACTAAAAATATTTTTATTTGTTTGCTATGAATGATATTGTTGCAATCAAACGGCACTTATCGTAATTGTAATTGGCACACACATAAATATATGAATTCCAATTTCAAAATATGTGTGATAAATCAACTATTTGTATCTTATAATGAAAGGGACTTAACTTGAAACAAAACTTGCCGTAAATTTCGCGTCCTCGTAGAGCTCATGTTATTAAAATACCCCGCATGTTTCCGCATTAAAGCTGCGTTTTTTATATTTTTGAATTGAGCCACTTTCATTCTAAGGATGTTCTAAATGTGAAATGGTTAAACCGATGTTCTTAATGAGGTGAATAATTTTACAGTTTAAGCTTCCAAAATACATATAGTAATGTATGAATTTTATTCTATCGACACTTGTCTACTACTGTATATATATTTTATTTTAAAATATGTGTGCCTCATTTGTAGGCATCGTTATCTACGTTAGATCCATCTTGTAAAGAATGCGGTCGAAAGGCTTTGTGCCTGGCTCCTGGCTCAATGAGAGTTTATTATTCCTCTAGTAGTAATTAGACTAGTAAACACCCTCTTCTAGTACATACTCGGATTGATCTGAAATTTTGCACACTTATTAAGCACCGATGAAAATAAAAGAATTTAAATAATATTCAGGACTAGCGATTGCCCGCGACTCCGTACGCGTCGAATTTAGATTTTTTCCCCCATTTTGCAACATTTTTCACTATTCCTACGCTCCTATTGGTCACAGCGTGATGTTATATGAATGTCTAAATACTAAAAGGGCACTTGTCCCTCAAAAAATTAAAGGAGTAATTTTACAGGAAATATAAAAAACCATTTTTTTTCTAAATCATTCACCACTAAACTTTGGTTTTAATATATGTTATAGAGTATATAGGAAGCAATAAATTCCACTATAGAAATCAACATAATATCTCTGTACATTTTAAGAAACAGCTTCAGAAAATCATGGACATGTGACCTTTTAGTAATTAATCATGGTATTAGATGGACATGTGCCCCTATAACACCAAATAGTAGATTAGTATTATGTTAAAGTAAAGAAAATATTGTAAAAAAAACACAAAAATAGAATCAAAATATATTTTATTCCATTTATCAAATTATTGTTGAGCTTCTGATACTGGCCAATCATATATTATGTTCTAGAATGAGATATATTCTTCAGGAATGTATTCTGCTAACTTTAGCAAGTCATTCATTTTATTCTGTGCTATAGGTATTGGAAAAAAGCCACAAAAGCCGTTTATTGTAAACTCGAAATGACATTGAGAATATGACAATGACGTTTATTTATTTATTTATTTATTAATATACAAGGGTGTGAAGTAAGCTACATACACTTAATACAGTTTTACATTGCATATTATGAAATTTTTACATAAATTAAGAAATATATTCAAATTGTTGAAAAATATATCAACCTCAGGGCACTGAGCACTCAAAGCATTGAGTAGACTTATTGCCTGATTAGTGGGAGCATATTGTGTGGTACACGATCGGACCTGTGTGGCGTAGCAAACAACGGCCGAGAACGCAGCCGTGTGTATTGGTTAGGTGCCGAGAGAGCACAGCGAGATAATGTACAAACTTGCATTATCAATTTTGTTATGCAGTAGTAAATAGTAGTGTAACATTAGAATACACTTGCGACGTAACGCTAGCGTATCGAGACCGACCATACCGGATACGAAGAGAGAAGGATATAAGTACGGATAATAGCCATATAGCTTTTTGTATAGAAATCTGGAAAATTTTCACTGAACACGCTCAGTCATTAAGCTATATTTAGACTCACGAGGGTCCCAGCTAATAGAATTACACTCTAAAATACTACGTACGAACGAAAAATAAAGTATAATAATAGTATTTCGATTTTGAAATGAAGTTGATTGTCTAATTACAAAACCTAGCAATTTGAAGCTTTTTTTTACAAATGTTGGTTATGTGTGTATTAAATGTTAGACCCGGGTCCAGCAGCACCCCTAAGTCCCTAATCTCAGTAACTCTCTCCAGCGGAACACTAGATATGCTGTAGCTGTGAACATACGGGATGCGACATCTAGTAAATGTTGTAACTTTGCATTTAGATACATTGAACTCTAGATGATTACTAGCTGCCCACGCCACTACACTGTCGATGTTGACCGCTGGAGAGCGTCACGGTGGTCTCTGTGACCAATACCCAAAAACAACTTCAGATCGTCAGCAAACATCAGACACTGGACCGAGCTGACAACACCAGGCAAATCATTGACCATAATTAAAAATTGCGTCGGACCTAAAACACTACCTTGACTCACACCAGAGCGAGTGTCATATGGGTCAGACTAATAATTACCTAGTTGAACATACTGTGCACGATTTGCGAAATAACTAGCAAATAGTTTCAAAAGGTTAGGCGTGAATCCGATTTCAGCAAATTTTCGTAATAGCACATCATTGTGGTCCCGGTCGAATGCTTTTTTGAAATCAAGATACACCGCGTCCACTTGTCTCTGACGATCTAATTCAGCAACAGTATAGTCTACAAAATTAACTAAATTCGTAGTAGTGGACTTACCTACCCTAAACCCATGTTGGCGTGGCACTCGCACAGATGTTGTTTGGATGAAGCGTTCAGAAATAATTGTTAAAAGGGCACATGTTCTTGGACAAGTGCCGTTATAGTATTTATTCGTTTTTTGACATTCCTGTCATGACTTATTAAAAGCACGGATATGCGCTGTTTTGTCAGAAAACGGTGTAAATAGATGTTGCCAAGGTATAAAAACAAAAAAAATATTTTGGGGAAAAAAGGTGACAAGTGCCCTTTTAGTATTTAGACATTCATATAGCCTATAGCCTTCCCCTATAAATGGACTAACTAACAAAAAAAGAATTTTTCAAAGACCGGACCAGTAGTTCCTGAGATTAGCGCGTTTAAACAAACAATCAAAGAAACAAACTCTTCCGCTTCCTAATATTGGTATAGATTTTAAACGTGTTTTAGTTTTTGAACTAAGCTAATTATTTAGTTAAGTTTAGTTTTGCAGGTAGAATTGGTACCAATATGTATATTAGTTTGGGATATACCTACAATGAATTTTAATGACATATGATAAGATAGTATTGGGCTACCGTGATAAGATAAGAAAAAACAAGAGCTATGACAATTCAGATTGATGTATTTGTTAATATGAATTAAAATGCTTCGTCATTGGACAGATAGCTACTAATTTAATATGTAGAAAGACTAGCCTGTTGCGCACGATTTCATCCGCTTAATAATGCAACGTTTTCCGTCATAAGTCATAACTCAACCATCTGGTTATTAGGTAAATTATGGAGCTAATTTTATATAATAGGCTACCTATTTGGGTCCTCAAAAGCCCTTTTGATGTCCCAAATAGGTAACCTATTTTATAATATTTTGCTTAGTTCGGAAACTAAAAAATACGCTTGAAAATTCTGAATATTTGTTTTAATTATTGCATTGTCATCATTCCTTAATATGTGTGCAAAATTTCAGAAAAATCTGACTTGCAAGTGGGTGAAAATCGCTTTCAACGAACTAATATAATCGTGTTAAAAAGAGCTTCATATTTTTACATCATTACAATTGTACACGTACATTCTTTGCTGGTTCGGTTTGATGGAAGAAATATACCACGGTCTATAACTCTATACTATTTTATTTTCTATTTCACAATGTTTCTATTCTAATCTTAACAGCTATACACTGTTTGTTGCTTGTTCTTCACTATTTACTATTCTTGACTATTCGCTATTGTCGACTGGTGTGGACTGTTGTACTATTTGTACTATCTGGACTGAAGTGAACTGTTTACTGTAGTGGACTGTTCTTTGACTGTTTGTATAGCGGACTGTGAGGAAGGACGAAAAGCACCCGTTTATATACGCCCAGGAAAGCCCCTCTGCCTGGCGCCCCGGCAAAGCGTCGAGCAATAAGGAGCGAGCAGCTATTGTACCCGCGGCCACCTGGGTCGATCCTTTACCGTAGCGATTGTTCTCTAGACTATTGTGTTACAATTTCATGGTATTTCATAAAATACCAAAATCACAAGTAAAAATACCACGCTTATAACTATTACAAGTAACTAATACAGGATATTTTATCTATCCAGCCTATTTACGTCCCACTGTTGGGCACGGGCCTCCTCCACATTCGGAGGGATTATGGTCTACTGAGCCGCGCTGACCAGGCGTATTGGCACAGGGTTTATTTTCGAGTTTTCCGTCTCTTACAGAGGGTGTAATCAGTATGCAATATCCCTTAGCTGACTTTTACAGCACCCTTGGGAAGAGATTGGGTGGTGACACTTGTATTCTTAATCCGTCACCACACGGAGAGGATATTATCTAATGTCTATTATACAAATGTCTAATGCTAAGGTTTTACTATTCTGTTCGAAAAGGCTTATTTGGTAAATGCTTACAACTATAATTACTATTCTATACTACCATGCAGTGCCATGCACTATACTATCTTATGTACTAGACATTTACGCTATTTACTTATTACACGAATAAACACTATTCCATTCACTATGTTAATTACTATTTGTTATCACACTTGTCACTATTAGCACTATGCTGTCCTGTCCCGCACATTACTCCCGCCGTGCGATGTCAAGCGCGTCGCGTCACTCTTGCGTGCGGGCTCGACGTCTGTAGTAACCGGAAGGATGACCAGTTTTCTTACGAGTCTTCTAACCACTCCTTCTTTGGTTCGCACATCTACTGTTCTTACGATGCCGTCTGGGCCCGGGTATGTTTCCTGTACTCGGCCTCTAATCCAGGTGGTTCTGACTAATTTGGCATCGACTATTTGTACGAGGTCGCCGGTCTATACTGGTGCGCCTCGTCCGTGGGGCTCCCGCCGGTGTTGGAGCTCAGGAAAGGTACTCCTTCACCCAGCGGGCCCAGAAGCTATCAGCGAGAGCCTCTGCTGCTCGCCAACTAGTTTGGAAAACTGCGTCTTCTGCGGCGAATGTACCTGGGTTAGATACTCGGTTCGGACCACTCAACAGGAAATGATTGGGAGTCAGGGCCTCTGGGTCGTCTGGACTAGCCGATACGTGGGTCAGCGGGCGACGGTTAATTGTGTTGTCTATCTCGGCAAGTAGAGTGTGCAGGACCTCTTCTGTTGGATGTCTTTCGTGGAGGGTGGTAGCTTGCGCGGTTTTGACGGATCGCACTAGTCTTTCCCAGGCGCCTCCCATAAAAGGAGCCCCAGGGGAATGAAGCGCCAAGATACTGTTCTCTTGGCCGCTTCTGCTTCGGTGGCGACGTCTATCGGTTGCCGCAGCTCTTTATCTGCTCCTTGCAAATTCAGGTTGAAGGTCAGCTCATCCGTTTCTATTTTCCATATAACGCCGAGCACCTTGTCATTCAGTTCATTGTTTCTATACAACTCTATGTCTTCTATTTTTCCATCGATTCCTAGTTTTTCTATGAGTGAGTTGGATTTCCACTGTTTCAGTTAAAAGCTGGCTTTCAGATGTACTTCTTGTACTCCTTTTGCTATTCGTTCTGCATCTTCTATGGTCCTGAAGCTATCTAAGTAGTCATCTACGTAGTGCTTCTTCACTATTGCTGCTGCCGCCTCGGGGTGACTCGTCTCGTGTTCTTTGGCGTTTAGATTCTTAACGTATATGGCTGTCGATGGGGAGCTCGACGCGCGGAAGATCAATGAAGTCATTCTGTATTCTTCTGGCGGCTTGTCGTCTCTCCGGTCTCCTCTCCATGTAACGTAATGAGTCTCTATTTTCCGGGCGCAGCTTCACTTGCATGAACATTTCTTTAATGTCCGCCGATATTGCTATTTCATGTTGTATGAAACGCATGACTACTCCTGGTAACGATTGTAATAGGTCTGGTCCTTTAAGCAGCATATCGTTTAGTGCCACTCCTCGTGTCTTGGCAGCGGCGTCATGGACCACCCTTAACTTTTCAGGCTTCATCGGATTGATAACACTGAAATGAGGTTAGTACCAGGTTTTCCCCGGAGTCTTCTCGGCCGGGTTCGGCATACCCCTTCGTGACGAGTGCTTCCATTTGTTCTGTGTATTTTCGTTTGAGTGCTGGGTCGCGATCTATTTTCTTTTCTATAAGCTGTAAGCACCCCGGCGTGTTTTCATGATTGTCCGGAAACACTACGTTTTCTTTCTGCCATAGTGGACCGGTTTCGTATCTATTCTTATCAGTTTTCGTCGTCGTCTTCTCTAGAATGCGCGGGGCTTGTTAAAGTTTATAGTTCTTTGAAGTGTTCTAGTTTGGCTACCATGTAATACCCAACCTAGAGGCGTTAGGGATGCCACCGGTTGGTTTCTGTTGCCCCTTCTGATGTCTGATGTTACTAGTAGGTGCCAATTGTCCTGCTCGATCAATACCGTCGGTTTTGTCTTCGGATATATGAGGTTTTCGTAGATATCCGATAGGTGTTTGCATTCTTTCAGGAGTGCCTCGGAGACCTGTTGTGACGCGACTTGCAGCTTACTTACGGTGGTATCGGGAGTTTATCGTTTCCGTGCCTTCTTCCTTTTCTATGTCTGCCTTTTCTATATTCTTTTCATAGTTCAACATTTTGTGGTGTGTATTCTTGCAGCTATTTACACCACAAACTATTGACTTTCAGCTATGCGCTCTCATCCTCTGTTGCAGACATCTAAAGCACAGGTTTTTGGACTTTGCTTCGTCCCATCTTCTATTCACTTCCATGTTCTTATGTTCCTCGCATACTGGACAGTTCTGTATATATTTTCTTTCCACTGCATTGTGGACTTTCTGAGGCTTTCTTTGTGAGTTAAACAGTGTATGGGTCGATACCGTCTCCGGTAGCGCGTACGGCGCGCACAGGTCGGCTTCTTGTTTGAAGAACCTCTCTATTTTTACAAGATCCGGTTCCTCCCGCGGCTGTACCTCGGTGAGGCGTGGCAGAGCGCGTAGTGCCTCCATCTCCATCATGGCGATCGCTTCAGGTCTTCCAAAGCGTGACTCTAGAGTTTTCATAACTTCTATTTGATGCGCATTTGTTATAAGCAATCCGTCGACGGCTTCCTTTGCTATTCCTTTCAGATTTCGTCGGAGTCTATTGATGTTTTCTATGGCGCTAAACATATTCTCAGTCTCGTAGTAGACGGCGCGGAAAGGTAACCACTCTTGATGTAATCCGCTAAATATAGGTAATTCTATATACTTCGGTCGTTGGGCGGCTTTGACTGCTAATGTAATGGCGTCAGCTAACACTTTGATGTCTGGCTGAATTCCCGCCGGTGTTGACCCGGGTAACTGCGGCGGCTGTTGTAACGGTGTTACTATTTTACTGACTGGAGCTTCTTGACGCACGTCTCGTTCTATCTGCAGCACTTCTATCCGTTCAGCATGGTGGCGTGCGTCCGTAATTGCCAACATAGGTGTTTTTTTTTCTTATGTTTTTATTTGGGACTTTTATTTTAAAAACATGCTAGTCCCATCGTACCCTAAACTTACATAGTTCAATTAAATACAAAAAATAAAATTAAGTTATACGTTGTACCGCTAGTTCACATAAACGCTTTGCTGCAGGTGTAATTGGGTTTGACAGAGTACTTTGGACAATACCTACATCAAAACGATTAATGTGATCCAAGCTAAATATAGCATCTCTTTTGTCTTGGTTCTGAACACATTCCATCAATAAGTGCTGAACATCATCATCAACTCCACATGTGTCACATTTTGGTGAATTTGATTTGCCCATAAAATAGGCAAACTTTTTTGATGGAAAATGTCCAGAACGAAGTCTATGAGCTGTAACTACATGCAATCTAGTTACATCACTATTAAACCAGGGCATTCGAGGAGGCTGGCCTTGCATAGTTCTATACCAAATTCCCTTTGTTTGTGATAGTTCTTCAAGGTATTCTTTCCACTTTTCTTAACAGATGTTTTTTATGATACTAGGAACCTCTGAGTAATGAGGATTGATGTGTGTTCTTGTACCATATATATTTTACAGCAAGCTTTGCAAGTCGGTCGGCTTCACATATCGTCGCTGATACTGCAATACCGCGTAACTAACAACAGACAATACCGCGTAACTTTGATGAGGCAAATTTTACAGGAGAAAGAAAAAACTAAATAACTTCTCCTGTACTTATCAAATCCGTGTCTGAACTTTTATCTATTTAGATATGTATATTAGTTACCTTATGTTGTAATATATAATTCAATCCAATACATATTTAGTTAGAAAATACACTTACGCTGTTTTAAATTTTCAAAAGCATTTCTTTCTTAAGCATTTTTGGTAGTTACGCGGAATTAAAGTGTGAATAAAACAGAATTATAATAATTTCAAAAAAGTAATATTTATTCAAATAAACATCATTATCAAACAATCATAACATTGGTAGGATCTAGCCTAAACAGTCTCATAATTAGAAAGTTGGTAATTACTTATTAGCATAATTAAACTAACTCTCAGGTCCACCACACAATCATCGCCAGAAGTACGGCCAGGTCGTATGGAGTCATATATTTGATAATCTTTAATCGCGTAGTCCTTGAAAAACGTATGATCCGGTTGAATGACTTTGTATGGGAAGGGTTTCTTTCTTGCTTGCTTAGATAATGTTGCGTACTGCGATGGCAAAAATATTTCTGTGTTCTTTAATTTTCTTTCAATGACAGAATGGACAGAGTCCACCTCCATCTGTGTGTGTCCCTTTTCGAGGTATTTTTGTGTAATTGTTATAGTTTTATCCATGGCTAGTCTAAGCAGTGCATTTGAAACAATACTGTTTCTATTTTGCGATGTGCAACCATCTGTCCATATTACTACATCTTTTATATCTTCGGCTAACAGATTTGTTATGTAATCCACAAAAAAAGAAGCGTAAGTGATAGCTCATAGAGATAGTGGTAGCTCGTAGCTCGTAGACCTATGGTTCTCTCAGGCTTAGATTCTGTTTGACGGTATTTGTTATCAATCTTTTTATATCCAATATATTCTTTGCCTAACATTCTATTTTTCCTGCTATTTTTTCTTTTCCATGTCAATCTGTCAGCTTTTCGTATTCTCGATCTTGACTGTGTCCCAACCTCTGTCTCAGTATCTCTCTCAGGAAACCATTCAATATGATCCGATGATATTGTTGGTTGTTCATTTCCGATTTCAGATAACGGAACATAATCAGGATCCACAACAGAGTTATCAGACGAAAAATCTAACAGTGACTCAGTAACTTTCGAAACACCTGATGAGCTAGTTACAGGTTCTAAAGTTGTGGTTAAAGTATCACAGTCGGCAATTGAGTGATCCAAAATCTGCTTCTTTCTGCTTAAAAACATCTGGCGTCGATTTTGAAGACCTTGTAGAGTAACAATAATACTGCTGAGGTCGGCATCTCTCCATAGTACAGACTCGTCAATACCTGACTCTTCTTCCATGATCATCTAAAACCAAAGTAATACTACTTGAGAAATACTGAAAAGCTACCCTCACATTAAAATTATAATGCATGTCATGCGCTACAGATCTGTTCTAGAATTAGAAAACCCTTGGAATTAAAAAATAGTCTTTTAAATTTACTTATTTCAAATACTACGCGTATTTACTAACTAAAACATGAAGTAAAACATAAAAATTCGAAACCGCGAATCTACCATCACAACAATTAGTGCATATTTTTCTTGGAGAATTTACAAATTTCAATAAGTATCCAAGTTGATTGAGAAACAAGCATTATAACAATATAAAATACTTACCGACTAGCTTCGTATTACACTAAAAAAACTTTTATTTTCCGGAGCGCCACCTAAAACAATACGTCTGCTTGTTATGATCGCGAGAATGCGCGGTATTGGTGAAAATATTTTTACCGGGTAGCTCACGCGGTATTAACTAGTTCTGATTTGTCGTATTTTGAATGAGCGAAATACCGATCTGTGAATGCACTACGCACCCAATAGGCATCGATAGCGTATTGCCGCCAAATCTCAAATTCGATACTTTTGTACTTCCGCGGTATTATCCATCGTTAGTTACGCTGTATTGCAGTATCAACGACGATATGATGGAATCCATTGCAATCTTAAAGTTTTGTCAGAGGAGCAAATACTCCTTATGATTTTTAAAACGTTGTAGGCTATCGATACACGTCTGTGCCCAGAGGCGCATCGAGCCAAATGTTGAAGAGAGGACTTGCTGTCTGTAAATATTACAAAACATTGACCACTTAAATTTTGAATAGACTCTAATGCCTTTAAGATTGCAACCAACTCCACTGTCATGATTGAAACATCAGTGTCAATTTTAAACATATCAGTGCTATCTGTTCATCCCGGCAATATACTGCAGACCCTTGGCCCTCTGAACATTTTGACCCATCTGTGTAAAACCATATCCAATCATGATATTTTTGCTGTATTTCATATACTGTCTCCGCTTTAAGTAAATTTAAGTTAATATCACGTTTCGCTACATTTAAACATTTTAAATCAAATTTGATAATACCATCAACATCAATCGCGCTTGTTACCCATATGTCCAAACTAAAGTTATCCAATATCATGGTTGAATCTATTCCATAGTGTTTTACTTCATCATATAATATTGGGAGAAGAGGCTTCTTTTAGCTTTGCCTGTAACTTGTTTTTAAAAAGTATCTATTGCTTTTTTTAAAGTAGTTTTCGAATCACAGGCTTTTAAACTTTTTCCGAAAAATATTTCTATTCACCCCGTTTTACGGTACTGATAACACGAATAAACACTATTCCATTCATTATGTTAATCACTATTTGTTATCACTATTAGCACTATGCTGTCCCGCACAACAATATCACAGGAAATTATTCCATATTTTCCTGTAGTCTGACAATTGCACTAAACAGAGGCGATTTATATTAAAACAAGGTAAACTAGATATCAAGTACCTATTTTATTGTTGAGGTTTTAGGAAAATCAAAACATGATAACAATAATCCTTTAAAACGAACTATTGTACATTGTCTAGATTTTAATTAATAAATATTCTTTTTTAGAGGTACCTACCCTATTTTTTGGCGATGTTTATTTTGTAGCAACTTTTGTTGGTTTTTAAACGACTTCAAAAAAGGAGGAGTTACTCAATTCGTCTGTATGTTTTTTTTTATGATTGTTAATGTTACCTCATAACTTTAATGGTGAAGCTATTTTTTCTTTTGATTCTTTTTTTATTTGAAAGCTGGTGGTTCCCGTATGGTCCTATTGGCACCAGGTCAGGACCTGATGATTATCTTCTGAGAAATCGAGGAAAACCCTCAAATTTCAAAAGCATATAAAGTCGGTTCAACTTTTTTTAGGATATTTATTAGGTATAGAGTGAGCGGAACTGAGTGGCCCAGAATAAAATAAAATACAATACCTACTACCAGAGGACGTTGTGTGAAATGTCCATGAATATTTATTTATTTACTTTTCACTATTTACCGTTTTGTATTTATTTACAGTAAGTGCCATAGATGTGAACTGTATCTAATGTAGTTTTGTAATAAATAAAATTTTTGTTATACCGTTACGCTTTTTTCATATGAGGGGACGCAAGAGACTAAAAAGTGCCATTTGCCACTAGCTAAACATACTTCCATAACTACTAACACATCTGATCGCGCATGACTTTATTGAGGGCTACATAGAAATTGTTCCAATTTGTAATAAAATGTAAACTTATTCACCTGAATTTATGAAAATCTGATAAGAATCTCATAATATTGCATGTACTTATACAACTTAGAATCTGTTTTTATTCTAAGATATAAAATGTTACTTAATTCATAATTTTAACACGCATAATATAATGTTATGTACTTAGTAGACTTATGCATAAATTATTAGATATTTTGATT
Organism: Orgyia antiqua; assembly: GCA_916999025.1. Classification (NCBI taxonomy): domain Eukaryota; kingdom Metazoa; phylum Arthropoda; class Insecta; order Lepidoptera; family Erebidae; genus Orgyia; species Orgyia antiqua. Next base: position 27,132,033 of record OU779868.1, read on the forward strand.
TTGTAAACCTAATGTTAGACACACCCATGTATTGGCACATAAAACTTAATTAGAGGTTGTGTGAATATTGTGAAATATAATTTTATTTTATTTAATTTTGGTTTTTTATTAATACCCACATATGTACCTGAAATTATGACTTGAATATCGGGCTTTAAAAACAATTCAAAGGTAATCTGCAGGTACTCTGTAATATTATAAAGCTGAAGAGTTTGTTTGTTTGAACGTACTAATCTCAGGAACCACTGTTCAGATTTGAGAAATTCTTTCAGCGTTGGATAGTCTATTATCGAGGAAGACTATATGATCACGCTGCGACCAGTGAAAAATGTTGCAAAAAACGGGGAAATCCATCTAAATTCAGCTAGTCTTTAATATTCATGTGATCTGTTTTTGTAGAATAATAGGGAGCTGCGTTGCGAGGTTATTGGGCCCCCCTAGTCCATATGGTACATTAGTATATTTTTCTGATTGTTATGGCAACAGAGGCCTTTTTATTTTAATGTGCCTCTAGTAAATGAATGGTATTGTAATCGGACCGCTAAACTGAGGCATAGCTTGCTTTAAATATTTTTTTATAGAAACCTTACCTATTTCAGACCACAACGTTCTTGTGGTCTGAAAGAGGATGTAGTGACTAAGGTGGAGAAAAGTATGCTTAGGTGGTTTGGTCATGTGGAGAGGATGGATGAGAGACGCTTAACGAAAGGCATATACACGGCGAAAGTAAGTGGAAATGCTGGGAGAGGACGCCCGAGAAAAATATACTCCGATGTCATCGCTGGGATACTCCAAAAGGGGCAAGTGCGTAGCACTTACAACCGTCGGGCATGTATGACCAGATGTATGAGTGTGGATGAAGCCAAGGAAGTGCTGAAAGAGGATGTAGTGACTAAGGTGGAGAAAAGTATGCTTAGGTGGTTTGGTCATGTGGAGAGGATGGATGAGAGACGCTTAACGAAAGGCATATACACGGCGAAAGTAAGTGGAAATGCTGGGAGAGGACGCCCGAGAAAAATATACTCCGATGTCATCGCTGGGATACTCCAAAAGGGGCAAGTGCGTAGCACTTACAACCGTCGGGCATGTATGACCAGATGTATGAGTGTGGATGAAGCCAAGGAAGTGTGCTTCGATCGTGGCAGATGGCGCTCTATAGTCTCTGCCTACCCCCATGGGAAAAAGGCGTGATGTTATGATGATGATGATGATGACTTACCTATTTTGGGTTGGGTTGGCAACAGCTATCATAGCAGCGCCCGGTGCCTCTGGCCAGTCACCTTGAATGGATCATTATTAATCTCGCCTTTAACTTAATTCGACCGATACCTTCATTTTGTAGGTAGGTATCAATCCGTCTATTATCTATTTCGTTATCTGTAAGTATTTAGTGACCGATTAAGAATACACATGTCATGTTACCAGTTACCATCCTAGGGATGCTAGCCGTACAGGGGTTCCCTGTATTGTCCTAATTTTGTTTTCTCCTGTAAGGGTTTGCATTGCTATCATGGGATACAAATTGGAGTTGAAAAAAAGTTTTGTTTTATGTACAAATCTTTGCAGAGATCTCCAGGTGAAAAGCTCACTTACTCCGGGATTTTTGCAGTTCTTGTTGTTCTTGCCTGGCATCAGTAATTTAGGTGATGGCAGCCCTAGACCAACCTATCTCTTTACTACAAAGTATATAGTTTACCTCAGTCTTGAATTAGTAACAATGTAGGTAAATATTAGTTACATTATCTTTTTTAAACTTGAAATGGCTGATAACCTTGCCTTGCCTGATAAGATAGGTACAATAACCGCATCGAGAACCCATTCATTAAAACCACAAAATTAGATAGAAACATTATAATTGAACATTGCACTTTAACATTGTACTTTTAAAACAAATGCATGAGTATTAAGTACACAAAATCTCATGAAAAAGAGTCAGTAAATAATAAATAATAATAAACTAAATTATTTAGACCACGTAATATACTTTTTTGAGTTAGGTCACTTTACTTTTAGGAAAAATGGAATGTTTATTCCTTCTTCTTCCTTGGGCGCATGCAGCAAACAGCGCTTGTATCCAACATATTGTAGTTAGGGTCTCCCTTAGCGCGCGATTCTATGAACTTGGCGTGAGTTTCAGCAGCTAAGCAATAAGACTTCACAGCAGGCACATTCTTCATAGCTTCAATATAAGTAACCTGCAATTTTAATAGTTTTGTTAAAATGTCTTAAGAAAATATACAGGGGTTTATTTTGTCAAAAGAAATGCAACATAGTCCGGATAGGCCATGACATAATAATATACACATCACCCAATATTTATCTAGGTTTAGAATTGAACAAATGAATTTGGAAAATTGCTTATATCTATGTGTATACAAGGCTAATTCATAGTACTAAAAACAACCATAATATCATTTTGCACAAACAGAATATACTCACCAAGGCAGCATATTTAGTCTTATCAATAGCAAATTCAGTTTTCCCAATAAGTGGTAAAGCTTCAAAACGTTCTAAGAAAGGCCATAGTGTATAATCAACTAATCCAGGGCTGTCTCCATTTAGGAACTTGGTGCCACGACTCTCAATCTCTTTTTGTAGATACTCCAGACCTTTGTGGTAAGTTTCTACCATACTTGGCTGTAAGGCAGGAGAGTTGAATGCTGCTGTATAGAAAGCAGACTGAGCCTGTAAAAGAAATATTTTTTTTAAGACTGACAAGTCTTTAAATACACTAGAATTCCATTAATGTAATCAGAGTTAATTTATGTACACAGCCTGCAACAAATTTTGTTAAAGCACCTCTTGATTGGTTTACCATGTAGTAGAGATTTGAAGATAGGTAAAAATAATGAAATGTCTTAGCGTATAAATTTTGAGTTGTATTGTTTTAATAATAAAGCTATTATACTTACTGCAGCAAAGTTCTCAACAATAATTTTGTCCTGAGCTCTGCGTAGAGGATCTGTGGCCTGCAGAGGGACATCGGGATATTTCTCATCCAGATAAATGTTTATGATATTACTGTCAAATATGGCTTTACCTTCTTCATACTCCAATGCAGGGACTGTGCCTATATAGAATGAGAAATTAAAAAAATTATAGTTATTAAATTATACATTAACATCAATTAATTTATTTATAACAATAATTTATTAGTTAGGCAATTGACTTGATTCCATACAGCTGTTGCAACCAGAACCTTGTACATGTGGAATTAAGACATTGTACCTGAGCAACATAGACAAAATAAAACAACTTATACAAAAGTCATCCCATTAACTATTTGGTTCCGCTTTTGATCCAAGAACAGCTATTTTGGGGGGGTGGAGGGTGCGTTGAGGGGGGGGGAGGGGAGGTGGGTACCCCCTATGGGGGGGAAAACCCGCGCAAACCCCTCCCTCCCCCCAAGTTTTCCTAACCTAACTTCGGGTAACGGACAGATTGCTTTTGGGTTGTTATAAAAAAAAAACCTAACAACCTAACTTCGGGTAACGGACTTTCAAAATATAAGCCCAATTTTGTATCATAGCTCAACTTTAGCAGGTTTTAAAGCTGCAAAAAAAATACCACGAAACGTTTTTTACTTACTTTATCTCGTCAGCAAGAAGAGCAGTAATATTTTACGTGGGGACTTACTATGGTACAGGCTACCTACAAAAAAAAAAACTAGATCCAAAATAGCTGTTCTTGGATCAAAAGTTAAGCCAACTATTTTATCTAAAAAACGCATCAAAATCTGTTGCATAGTTTTGAAGGTATAAGCTTACAAAATGGAAAAAATACAAAAAAAATTGACTTTGTTAAGGTGTTTAGCCATATCTATCTCTTTGTATTTTACAGGCTTTGGATTATCTTATTTAGATTTAAGTCTGAGAGTTGTTACATGATGTCTTTAAAAAGTAGTTTAAAGTTGGAATAACAACCCACAATATTTTTGTGTCAGTCTATTCTGAAATTTCATGATAACTGACGGAAGGCTAGGCGTTTTTAAAAATCTTACCCTTGGGGGAGTAGTTGAAAATCCATTCCGGCTTATGATCCAAGTTTATAAAAACTGTATCATATTGCAAATTCTTTGCATTTAGTACTAAAACAGTCCTCTCAGCATATGGACAGAAACGCATAGCAAACAATCGAAGTTTTCCATTGTACTCTGGTAAAGAATCTCCTAAAATTAGGAAGCAAGGATTAAAATATAAAAGTTATAAAAATATTTGAAAACAATTTAGAAAGATTTTATGCACCAACCGGTTTGTAAATGCTTTTCAGACATTTTGATAGATTTATGAACACCTGCTCTTTAGGCTTAAATCGAAATAGCGATTTGCGATTTTTTTAAATGTTATGATTTAACTACACCAAATTTTACAGTCACTACCGTACCGTACGAGCAAAGAGGAAAACAGAAACACAGACACAGATGACAGAATATTCAACTTCAACTTCTTTTAGTTTATGGCTTTTGTATATACAATTTCGCCAACGTCGCGTAACAGGATAGGACACCAAATGATGGAGATTTAAAAAAAAAAAAAAGAACTGGAGGCCGGTAAAATCATAAAATAATTATAACTATAACTACATTCAACTGCTAATTGGTGTGATTAAACTGAAACAAACAAAATATTAACTAATTATTACAGATACAACTAGTGTTGAACAAACATTAAAACTAAGACTAAAAATTATATTATACATCTAAATTAATTAAATTCTAATCCTATTACTAGTTATATATTCACAAAGTATTCTAATGAATGGACTATATACATGAGACAGTAAAGATTTTAAAGAAAGAGGACGAGAGATTTCTGGTGGGACCAACTCATATAAAGACGGCTGATTATTTGAACAAGAAAAAAATATATGCTCCACAGTACCTTCTCCCATACCACACTCACAAATAGAGCTATCTCTTATCCTAAGTTTTGCTAGGAATACAGGTGAACAGCAGTGGTTTAATCTTAAGCGACAAATTGTAGAAGTAGTAGATTTATCTGCTTCTTTAAACTTTGAAAACCATGGTTTAGATGGAATTTCTGGTTGAATATCCCCATAATATTTACCTTTTATCATTTTAGAAACTGACCATTTTGTGGACCAGTCTTCAAACAAAGTGGATCTTAATGTAGCACAAATATCATGGGAATATACCAGATAATGATCCATAGCGCCTGTTTGAGTGGCATTTTTGGCATGCAAGTCAGCAGATTCATTCCCAAGGATACCTGAATGACCAGGAATCCAGGCCAAAACAATATCAATACCATTTGTGGAACACTCATATAGCATTTCTCTTACTTTTAATACAACTGGAAATCTGTTTTTGGATCTAAAAGGATTTGAAATAATAGCTTGTAAACAACTTTTGGAGTCTGAAAATATGATGGTCCTTTTAATGTTGTGTGATTTAACAAAATTAATAGCCTCAAGAATGGCTATACACTCCCCAGTAAATACAGAAGTAACTGAGGGACATTTATAAGGCAATACTATTCTAGTTGCAGGAATCCATACCGCAGCACCTACTGTACAATTGGGAGATTTAGAGGCATCTGTATACAAAGCTACTCTATTATTATACTGTGTGTAAACTTTAAAATTTAGAATTTTGTTAGCCTCAACAGAGTTTTTACTAATCTGGAAGTCTAAAATAACTTGAGGTTGGAAAATTAATGAATTAAAACTTGTTTTAAATAAGGGCATCCTAGAAATTTGGAAAAAAGGATCAGGGAGACGAGAAAACATAAGGAAACTGCGGAGAAGGCATGGTAATTTTTCAAAAGGAAGATTGCTGCTATTGTATAAATCTAAAAGCTGATTTAACTTATTCAATAGAGGATGATCAGAATTCTCCACCAATTTGAAGAAAAACCTGTTGGACAGGTATTGTCTCCGTAATGCCAATGGAGGTTCCACACACTCCACCTGCATGGCATTGATTGGTGAAGATTTCATCGCACCCAGAATAATCCTTAAACATTTAGATTGTATTCTATCTAATCGCTGAAGGCCCGATTTATTACAGGTGTCTAACAGAAAAATGCCGTAGTCCAAATGACTACGTACTATAGCATTATATACTAATCTTTGTGTGAAAGGGTGTGAGCCCCACCACACACCAGAGAGAGAGCGTAAAACATTAATGTTTTTCTCGCATTTTTGTGCAACATACTCACAATGAGCAACACCAGACAACTTAGTATCTACTATTACTCCTAAAAATTTTACTTTATTCCTTTGTGGAATAATCTCCTGATTGATATGTAAAGATAATGGTGGAATAATTCTCTTTTTGGTAAAAATCACTGAACTACATTTAGCAGCTGATAAAGAAAGTCCATGTTGCATGAGCCATTCAGAGAGATATCTAAGAGCAGAATTTAAACGTGACTCAACTTCTTCTAACGATTTTGCTGACACATACAAAGCAATGTCATCAGCATATTGTAATATTTGACAAAAGGATAGAACCGAAGTCTCTAGATCCGCAGTGTATAGACTATATAATAATGGACTAAGCACGGATCCTTGCGGTAGTCCTTTCCATACTGTTCTGGGTGGCAGGAAATCATTATCTGGAGTTTTGATTGAAATAAACCTTTCCATTAACATATTACAAATAAAACGAACTAATTTAATAGGTAAATTTAAATATAAAAGCTTTTTACGAAGTAACGGAAGTAAAACGTTATCGTAAGCCGATGACACATCCAGAAAAACCCCAACTAAATACTCTTTTTTGGAAAAGGCAATGCGAATATCTGTAGTTAGTACACTTAAGCTATCTGATGTGCTCATTCCTTTTCTAAAGCCGAACTGAGACTTCGCTAGTATGTTCTTATTTTCCACCAACCACTCTAAACGATTTTTTAACATATGTTCTGTAATTTTGGCCAATACAGATGACATGGCTATTGGCCTATAACTGTTAGGGTCCGATGCAATTTTGCCAGGTTTGCGTATAGGCACGACCGTTTGACATTTCCATGGATGAGGAATAAAACCGTAATCAAAAAATATATTAACTAAATGTAAGTAAAACTTTTTACAAATTTCGGAAGAATTTTTCAAAAACGAATAGGGTATTCCGTCCGGACCAGGAGATGAATCAACAAGACCGTCTAAAGCTATTTTTAATTCCGAGAAAGAAAAAGGAGCATCAAAGGTATCTTCAGATTGGAGAAAATTTATAGCGGAAGGGAAACAATCAATATTTGGAACAGTCGGAGGAGATAGCTTATCAGAAAAAGGTTCTAGCCATGCTGAATTATTTACAGTGAGGTTACCGGAGTTAAATGATCCTCTATATTTCTTTAACTGGCCCCATACTAAGGAAGGAGGGGTTCTGGGAGACAGATTCTCACAATATTTAATCCAACCCTGCTTCTTTTTCCCTTTGAGTAGTCTTGTGGTCTCTGCTAGTTTTTTCTTAAGCAACAAAAAATTTTCCATAGACATGTTTAACTTATATCTTTTCTCTGCTTCTTTTCTATCTTTAACTGCGTTTGTACATTCAGAGTCCCACCAGGGAGTGGAAACTTTATAGTGATAAGGTTTTTTGCAAGGAAAATTTTCATCTGCACTGGAAATTATACAGTTTACAAACTGAGAATAAGTGATGGAAATTTGATGAATATCATGTAACAAAATATTTTTAATTTTATCCTCTAATGACGAAGCATAAACATCCCAATCTACATTGGAAAGTTTGTATTTAAGGGAAGGAGAAAAATTATGTACTGGTGCAGATTTGTTAGCCAAATGAATGATGATGGGAAAATGATCACTACCATAGGTATGATCTAGCACATCCCAGCATAGAACAGAAGCCAAAGATGCTGAACACAATGAAAGATCTACTGCACTTTTGGGATTCTGTGTTGGTAGTACCCTGCGCGTAGGACATCCACTGTTTAATACACACAAATTTGCATCATCAATTACTTCTAAAAGAGACAGAGCAAAAGAGTCATTATGACTGGAACCCCATGAAGTATGGTGAGCATTAAAATCTCCCATTAATACAATGGGAGATGAAACAGAGGCAATGATGAGTTGAATATCAGGTATCAAACTTGAATGAGGATGAGGAATATAGATAGATATGAAATTTATATCAAAAACATTGACTGCAACAATGTTAATATCAGGTGATATAGAAGGAAGGGAAATTTGATGAAAAGGAAGGGAGTGCCTCACTAGTAAAGCACTACCCCCATATCCATCAGCTCTGTCATCCCGGAGACACGAATAGCCTGGTACTCTAAAGCGAGATCCAGGAACTAACCAAGTCTCCGAGATGGCCATAACTGATGGATGGAATTTATTAATTAAATGGTAAAGTTCATGCTTCTTGTGAAGCAGACTTTTAATGTTCCATTGTATTACGGATACTTGATCCATTATTTAAAGTAGAAAAAGAGGAAAAGATTTCAGAAAGTTTTTCGGCAACGTGGGACGGTAAACTGGAATTAGATTTAGATAACAAATTTATTACAATAGACAGTAATGTGTCTAAAAGAAAATCATCTTGTGAATTTTTACTATTGTTATTAATGGATAAAGCATATCCATTAGGTAAAACAGATGGTTCATCTGCAACTAAGTGATTGTGTGAAATTTTATCATAAGATTTTCCTAAGGGAGCAGGTGAACGAGGTGAAGAGTACACAGTTTTCCTATATGAAGAAGAACGAGAAGGAGAATTAACAATATTTGATGAGAGTTGTGAAAGTTGAGTAGATTGTGTGAGATGAGAGAGTTGTGAAAGTTGAGAGGAGTTCTGAGCTACTTCTGCAAAAGGTTTTATTGATTTAGGACAACGTTTAGATGCTTCTTCATAAGACATAGTCTCCTGTGACATCAATTGTTTAATGGACCTTTGCCTGCCTTGTTCGGGGCAGCTGCTACTATTAGCATAGTGCTGACCAGCACAATGAACGCAAGAGGCCTCCGTTGTTGAAACCGAACAAGAATCACCTGAGTGAGGTTGTGTGCACTTGTAGCATCTTGGCTTAGATCTACATTGGGACTTAACATGTCCATACCTACAGCAGTGAAAACATTGGATAGTGGGGTACTGGTAATGATCGACTAATAATGAAGTATGAAATAAATATACCCTAGATGGTAGGAACTGCCCTTGTACCGTAATCACCACTGTTTGAGTAGGTACCCAAGTGGTTTCTCCGTTCTTACTCTCCTTTCTATTTAAACGTCTTGCTTTAAGTAAAATTCCAGTACCAGTTGGAATAATTAACGCATCTGCGAACTCATCCATAGATAAGTCCACAGGTACGTGCCTTACTACACCCATTTTGGTGATATTATAGGAAGGTATAAAAGCGGAGTATTTGTGTGTGTCTAACAATGGTAAATTTATAAAATTGTTTGCCTGAGCAGCAGTTTTAAACTGAACAGATACTTTATTTCTGCCAACCCGTTTAATGCCATCGGGCAGAATGTCTTGAATTTTGTTTTTGTTAAGAAATTGTCCGAATTTAATAGTTCTAATTTCCGACCCTAACAAGGCGTCGGGTTCCGAACGCGTGACGTGAACAATAAAAGGACCATCATCCTTTTCACTGTAGGTATTAATGCCTACGACTAACTGGGGGTGAACATATAAATTTTGAATTGAGGCAGCAGCTAATTCAGTGTTCACAATAGTTTTTTTTGTTCCACTATTATTACTTTCTAGTGGTAAACGTCGTTTTAAAGTTCCCCTAGGAGAAGAGAAAAGGGATGGGTCTGGAGGATCAGGAGGCTCAGGGGGCTCCGACCCCTGAGGGTCCGCCCAAACTTCCTTGTCCATATACAAAATAAAACAAAATTTAAAACAAAAGAAACAATAAAACAAATGTCACTTACCAAGAAAATATGAAATTTACACTATTTTACACTAAATTACTATTTTACATTACTTTCTACTTTATAATTATAACATGAAGTTATTAGAAAAGAAAAAGAAGTAATTTGGATTATAATTTACAATAGAAAAAATAAAAATCTCGCTAAAACATGTGCCACCTATCACGGTCAAAATTCGAATCTGACAGAATATTACTTAATTACTTAGAGAACTACGTTCCAGATAAGTACCTACTTAACCGGGGAACATACAATTTGAACCGTATACCAACATCATCATAAGGTTATATCTATATTATTATACCTACTCTTTGATCATAAGTACCTACTATTGATCGAGTATGACAGTCCTCGTTCATAGACTAATGGGTAAATTGTTTCAAAATAAGTAATACCTCAGTACTCTGTGGTGCTAGTAAAAAGTAGGTACTAGGTACCCACCCACTTAGAACTATTCGATATTCATGAATGTTATTAAATAAAACCACAAATTGCAAGAAATTGCTTTATTTTTTTTGTACATGGCATATGCCTTCAAATACATTTATAAAAGACGAGAGAATAAAACATTATTTAACTAATATCTTCAATTCATGATCGGATAAAAGTTGAATATTTTTAAATTATTACAATATTTTAAAATTATATATAAATTAAATTACATTAAGTAAGAAATAGCTTTTTTTCTACTCCTATAATTGCAAATGTTGATTTTAAAGACTACAAAATTGCTGAAATAACAAAATTATTAACCGTGGTGATCTTTATGTTCTTGTGTAAAGTATATTTAGTATTTGTTATTATAAAATTTGTTATACTGAAGTTTTGTGCCCTCAGAAATTTGTCCAATAACATTCTTAATTGAAATAGCCCTTATTTAGAGACAATACAAAACTTTCTTTCAATCTTTTATCTATGCATTGAATTTTCGGTCTCTTTTATCTATGAATTGTGTTAGAATGGTATGTATGTGTTGCCGTTTTTAAAAAATGCGTTAGTTGACGTGATTTTCGAAAAACTACTAATAAATTTAAACATTTAATCATGCTAGACTTCGTTTAGATATATTTGTACATACTATTTATTAGTATAAAAAGCAATGTGAAGTTTAGGAGATTAGTAAATTGCAATAAATTACAAAGAACAATTTCTAATATTTCTATCTATTTTTTATTTATGGCAATCTGTCGACACAGGACAATTTAAAAATATTACTGTCAAATTCAAAATAGCAGACTACCGAAACATTTCAGTCATTGAATTGCAATTGTGAAGCAGTTGTGTACGAGACTAGCAATTTATGTCACTTTGACAATTGTAAGTCAATGATGAAGTCGTTATGACGACACAATAATAGTAGACTTCCAAAAACTTTACTATTGCACCATAATGGTACAATAATGGTACAGTTGTGACACCGTTGAAATACCCGACTCAGGGCCCAGAAATGAAAATCATGGAGTATAGAACCAGGAGGGTCATCTGCTCATGAAAAAGTGTCCGTTGAAATGCATTAAATTAGGGTGGCGCCACATTAGCATCAGTGTAAACTTTAAAGGAAGCGCTAAATACCAACTTCCGCAATCAATAAACGTACTATTCACAGTTCAGAAAATAAAATCACTTTAGCTACATGTTTTCTCATAATAACTCTTTAAGGTTATATTTACTGCATTATTTTGTAATACGCAAGTAGTTGACATTTTCAATAAGTAACTACTTTAGTCGACAATAATATTAAATATTTTAACTCGGCGTACTTCATTTCGTTAACAATTGCTACATTCATACCATACCCTGTGTCTACACCAGCGCCATTCTGGAAGGTGTTTGAACTGTTATTTACAGCTGACAACTGGACACTTTTTTCAATTTTCTACCATGAGAGATGACTCTCCTTACCTCTACCCTCCATAATGAAAATGAAAAAGTAAAATGACAAAATCACGAATGACAATCAAAAAGTGCAAAAAAAGAGAGTAGGATTACATCACAGAGTAGAGAGAAATATATAGGACTTAAGTACAAACTGGTACAAACTCAATAATCGACCATTTAAGATGGCGCCACCGGCAAATATACCACAACGTAAAAATTATTAGAGATGGTGCTAAATGTTTGTAACTTCCATTTAGCTATTATAAGGCACGCAAATTGATAATGCGCTGGCAACTTGTCAAATTAACGCCCTTGTGACGTCATCAGCAAAGAAAAAGTAGAGCTAACAAAATGTAATATTCTCATCTATACGTCACTATGACGTCACCAACATGGCCGCCAGGCGCATTACCAATTTGTGTGGCTTATACACACAAAAAGATAATTAAAACAAGAAATAAATTTCTAATAATTTATTTATCTTTTTAATATTACTTGGTAAACACTTGCAATAATTTAATCTTTCTATTATTTACAACAGTGTAGCACAGTAGAAATATAAGCTGAAGTAGATTCATGAAGGTGTCCCTGTCCAGCGACAACCTAATCTAAGTCGTATTTAAATAGTTTGAGCTATATTATATACATTTGAGGCTTTGTATTCTGCGAAATAAAGGTAAGAAATGAAACCCCTCCGAAAATCATATAACTAGTCCTACAAAATAATCACACCTAACTAGATTCGTTAACATTTAATGTTCAAACAAAAAAGAGATCTTTGATAGCACTAACAATCTGTGAAATACTCACAACCAAGAGCATTAATTTCCAAGTAAAACATGGTTGCTTTATAATTTAATTAAGCTTAAGAGATTATAATTATCATGACATACAGATGGGCACATTTACACGCCCATTGGCTTTTTTATCACTCAATTTTGTTCTCTATGAGATCAAACAAAATTTTTCAAGTGCCTATTTTGTACTCTTAGAAAATTAATCGTAACTTTTCAGACGTCAATTTTCTAGTGCATTGTTTCTGTTTGCTAGTGTTGTGATGATTGACCTACCTCAACTCGTGAATCTTCCGTCAATTTGTTAAGTTTAGCATAATATATAGTATCTGATATTAATTTAGAAGCAATTGTCATCTGGACCTGGCTAATATCACGCAATTGAAGACCTATAGATCTGCCTAACACCTCCCAATCCTCTGTTACCGTTGTAAAAACCCTCGGAATGTTGTTCATGGGTGATTCTTGTCTCTTAAATACTGTAAGCTTGTGTTTCCTTTTAACCAGAGGTCTTTTTGGACATGAATTGATTTCTGCTCGTGGTGATGGTTCACTTGGAGTATTTTCAGTCTTAATGTCGTTTTCTGGGATTGAAACCTGTCAGCAAATTTATTTATTAACTTCATAAGTAGATTGCTTAGTTTAAAAAGAAAAAAAAGTACGATAGCAAATATATTTTTAAATTACTGTGTTTTCATCGGTTCTTATTCTGTGTGCAAATTTCAGATTAATCTGATTATGGTAAGTGGGTAAAAACCACTTTCAACCATTTCTTGTCAAAGATGAATAGTTAGATCGATAATTGCATACGAACGAAGGTAATAAAAGCGTGTGAAAATTATTTAGTGTTAATCAGGACATTGAATAAATATATTGGTACACTAGAATAGAATATACTAAAATAAATACACGCAGTAATGGTAATGGATTAAAATTAAATTTGTGTTATTAGAGAAGAGCTATAGATATATCTAAAATATAACTTTTAAACTTGTGGTGTATTACCTCGAGTTCCAGCGGGTTACTGTTAGTAGCAGTATTCTGTGATTTGGTAGGAGGCTCAAATATATTGGCTAAAAAGTCTAACTGGTCGTAGTACCACAGTGTTGGTTGATAAACTGTACCACCAGATTTCAGAGAGTCTCTGACCTGCAAGTTGATAGAAGAAAAGTATAAACGTTACGTTTAAATGCTACTAAATATGATTATATAAACTTATATAAACATAAGTTGCTATTATACACTCGCGTGCAACCGAATCGACTCAACCATACAAAATAGACAAAAAGTGTGTTATAATTTAAAAAAATAAAAAAAGTATACATAATGTATATTTTTTTAAAGCTTATTCTTTTAGCTTTAAATTGACACATTTACTGTTTTAATCCAATCACCACTTTAAAAAATCTCGTGATATGAACCGTAAGTCCGTAAAATTTACTCCTTGCAGTACTAACGTGTTGCGCTATGCAGCCCCCTATATAAACCCACGTAAGCAACACACCCTTATCAGTCGCTTATCAGAAGTTGACCTGAACACATCACCGTAAGATACGATAAGCAATTCGCCGCCACTATGGATACAAGACCAGAAGAAGTCACCCAAGTTGTCCTTTTGATACAACAAGGCCTTAGTCAGCGAGAAGTCGCTCGTCGACTGAATCTGAGCCAATCTGCTGTATCCAGGGTATACAGAAGGTTCCAGGAGACACATTCTTACTCTAGGAGGCCAGATAACAGTCGGCAGCGGCATACTTCTGAGAGAGACGACCGTTTTATCGTCTCGACAAGCCTCAGAAATCGCCATCTCACCGGTGTTGCTGTGCAGCAGCGGCTGCGAGAGGTTCGCGGAGTCGCTGTCAGTCAGTGGACGGTGAGAAGACGGCTGAGAGATGCCAATCTGACTCCAAAACGGCCTGCCAGAGGCCTAAATTGACCAGGGCTCACCGACGCGCGCGCCTTGCATTTGCTCGCGAATGCATCGGTTGGACGGCTGAACAATGGCGATCGGTCTTGTTCACTGACGAGTGCAGAGTGTGTCTGTATGGCAGCGACAGAAGAGCTCGAGTCTACCGGCGTCCAGGCGAGCGATTTTCGCAATGTTGTTTCGCGGAAACAGTGGCCTATGGCGGTGGTTCGTGTATGATGTGGGCGGGCATTTCAGTGGAAGGAAAAACAGCTCTTGTTTTCATCCCCGGTGGAGGCCGAGGAGGCGGTCTGACTGCAGACCGATATGTGGAAGATGTTCTCCTTGATCACGTCCTTCCTTATGAAGGCTTCATAGGAGATAGCTTCCTTCTAATGCACGATAATGCCCGCTGCCATACAGCACGAATCACTCGTCAGTTCCTGGATGAAGTTGGTATTGAGACCATGGACTGGCCACCACTCAGCCCTGATCTCAATCCTATTGAACACATATGGGACGAGCTGAAACGCAGGTTCCGGGCCAGAAATCCAGCGCCTGCAAACATTGTAGAGCTAAAGACAGCGCTCGAAGAGGAATGGGAAGCTCTCCCTCAAGATCTGGTAGTAGACGAACCTTGTGGTTGAGTGGTTCATGTAACGGACTGCCGATCAAGAGGTCGCGGGTTCGATTCCCGCTCGGGACAATCATTTGTGTGATTTTTCTAATTGTCATACAAATGTTTGTACTGCGTCTGGGTGTTTCTTTGTATTATAAGTATGTATTTACAAAAAGAAAAGTAGTATATGTATTCTATCCGTATTCTGGTACCCATAACACAAGCATTAAGCTTAGCTTGGGACCAGAGGACGTTGTGTGAAATGTCCATGAATGAATGAATGAATGAAAGTAAGGGTTATCAGGTCGATGAGGAACCGTCTCAGAGCTGTTATTAAAGCCAGGGGGGGCAACACTAATTATTGATTTAATAAATTCCTTTATTTTTCATAACATTTGGTTAATTAACAATTTTAATTATCATTTGTTATTTTTCACTAATTCAATTTTTGTTATTTTGTAATTCGAATTCGATTTAATTCGAAACTATTGAGCAGATTTTTAAAATTATGATATTACTTTAAAGGTTATGAAATAGGCTTTCAAAAAATATACATATCTTACTATATCTTTTATTCTTTTACAACATATTACACCATTTAGCAGTTTTGTATAGGTGAGTCGATTCGGTTGCACGCGAGTGTATAAAGATCACTTCTAAAAATCATTAAAATGACTACTTTTATATTCACCTACAAATCTGACAATGGCCCCGGTTCTGATGGATTAGATTAGTCATAGTTAAATTAGTTATAAACCTAACCCCAAAATGAAACACAGGTGTATTTTGATTAAATGGCTTTTCTAATTCGTTGCACGTGTCTATATTAATTAAAACCGTTATTCCATATAAAACAATTTTTATTATAAGAAAGTTCAGTTAATATTGCCGAATTGTGTCATTAGTTCATTACTTATTAAAATGCAAGGTTTATATTTTAGTTTAGTTACTTTTTTGTGTGAAGAGAATTGGTACCGTTGTTGTATTCTATTGTTAAATAACTCGCGTCCAATAATAATTTATTTATTTACAATATTCGTAACATCTTTACAGAAAATCCAATACGATGCTAGAACTACATACTTTACAGAATTTTAATGGTTTCTCTCTATAAACTTATGAGCATATAATGTGAATTCCGCCAAGCTGCAATGATAAATGTCAATATGTGTTGCTATTTTATTGAGTCAGTAATAGTCAACGCTCGACACAAGGGGGAATACTTTAATAAATTGGTTCTTACTGTAGGTACATCTAGTGCAGGGAAAGGACGACGTATGCCTCGGTCTGTGTTTGGTGCACACAGTCGTAGCTCCGCTAAAACTTCTGGGTGATGAACCCAACCACGCAATATCCTAAAGAAGTATCTAACTAAGGCTACATTTCTCCTTACTGAGAGTCTGCTGTATCCAACCATACCAATAACAAATAAACTAGGTTACATCAGAGGATAGAATGGATAGACTCCAAACTCCTTAAGTAATAAAAATCTGGTTTTGTTTTGTATCATTTCTAACATGAGGTTGTACTTTGCTTCATGTGGGTTCCAAATGATGGTACTAGTTTCGAAACGACTGCGAACCAATGTATTTATGTTTCTACTTTTGTGAACAGATAGAACTAGTATACAGTTAGACATATATTACTTATTAGCGTTTAGAATATTTAGATCAACAAATACATATTTCAACAAAGTATTCTTAGGTACTTTAACCAAAAAAGAAAAGTAAGTATACAATTGCAAAAATGTGAGACACGGAACACTAGTGCAGCTTTAAACAGCGGAAGGCATCGCCTATTACGTTTCAGAGGCGTTTAGTAACTAAGTTACCGTTATAAAAGATTGATAAAATTATTTATTTTATAAATTGAAATAAATATTTAACAATTTACAATTAAAAACTAATATATAAAAACAAAATATGAAAATATTATAAAAGATTACTTTTATGTTAAAGTACTTCCTATTAGGGCCAATATTCAGAGAGAGTCGTATGAACGTTTGTTAGCCGATTTCCCTCATGCATGAGACGCTTCTCTTTTTCATTATGTCAAGCACGAAGTATAGATAGAAGGAGTCCGAACGGTATAGGCTTTTCCATAATATTTCGTGTACACATTAATAAACCCAGATCATAGTTCTATTTTCTGCCACTGGCTGCGCAAGTGTTCAGGGCGTACCGATGCTATTATTATTATTACATGTAAACACGCACTGGCTCGTGAAAGTTGAATTTAATTTAATTATTATTATTAAATTAAATATTAATTTAATAAAATATTTTTTTCCACAGGTGTCAATAGCAATAAAATTTCCCGCGTAAGAATTCAAACGAGTACTCCTTGAAAAATGGCGCGCTCTACCGGCAAAAAATCTGTCCCTTAAATTGAGACCATTCGTTCAACATTACGTTCGGACTCCTTCTATCTATACTTCGTGATGTCAAGTTAAGAACCAGGGCCCTGAGTCGGGTATTTCAATGGTGTCACAATTATACCATTATGGTGCAATTGTAAAGTTTTTGGTAGTCTACTATTATTGTCTTCATCATTGACTTACAATTGTCAAAGTGGCATAAATTGCTAGTCTCGTACACAACTGCTTCACAATTGCAATTCAATGACTGAAATGTTTCGGTAGTCTGCTATTTTGAATTTGACAGTAATATTTTGAAATTGTCCTGTGTCGACAGATTGCCATAAATAAAAAATAGATAGATAGAAATATTAGAAATTGTTCTTTGTAATTTATTGCAATTTACTAATCTCCTAAACTTCACATTGCTTTTTATACTAATAAATAGTATGTACAAATATATCTAAACGAAGTCTAGCATGATTAAATGTTTAAATTTATTAGTAGTTTTTCAAAAATCACTTCGACAAACGCATTTTTTAAAAACGGCAACACATACATACCATTCTAACACAATTCATAGATAAAAGAGACCGAAAATTCAATGCATAGATAAAAGAGACCGACAATTCTATTACCATTGAACGACCGATAAGAACGCATATAGCAGACTACGGACATTTGATTTCAATTGCAACGGTATCGTGCCAGTATGACAATTGTTCCAAAATAGTAGACTTGAGCACCAGAACGTATGTTATGTGCGGTGGCGATGAATTAAGAATACAGATGTCACCACACTCGCTACTTTGGTAATACACTTACTTTTTTTAATTCATTAAAATATGTTGTTCGCATATTTCCTATTTTCTTTTTTACTATTTTTGCTGTGGCATCTCTATCAAAAGCTTCTCTATACATTTGTGTTAGATTTTCAAATGCTTCGTCGCGCATTGCTTGGTTATTATACAAGCTATGAGATTTATCCCATAAGTAAGGATATTCCTTGTGATAGAGATCCAGAATTTGCAACCATAAGTTCCGGTCTCGTGCCGTCGCCATTTATATTTTAATATTATTATGCTACACTATACACTGTCTGACACTACACTTAGTACACTGTTTACTAAAAATAGGATGGATCAACAGCTGATTTGATTAGCCGATTTTATACTCTATGTATTAAAAAATATGGTGCTGAATCTAGTTTGCATTAGATTCAGTTTAGATTATTATAATGAACCGTGTTACTAAATAAATATTGTGAAATTCCATGACAGATTAAACTACAATGCAAAAGAGAACACTAAGAATAGTTAGGCTGAGTACACAGTATACACTGTTAACAGCAAATCTGAAACTGAGTTTAGTGTTACGGTGCTAATAACAGAATTGACGGACGCCCAGAATTTGCAAAAGAGATAGCAATGGAAATTAGCTAAAGAGAGAGCGAGACCCACGTAACACATTGAATAGTAGACTATTCGTTTCAGCCTGCTAGAAAACTTTTATCTTTGTTGCTCTTAGCGTAGTTGCAATGTGTTCAGGTGCTCAAGTCCACTATTTTGGAACAATTGTCATACCGGCACAATACCGGCACGATACCGTTGCAATTGAAGTCAAATATCCGTAGTCTGCTATATGCCGTCATAACGGTCTTTCAATGGTAATAGAATTGTCGATCTCTTTTATCTATGCATTGAATTTTCGGTCTCTTTTATCTATGGATTGTGTTAGAATGGTATGTATGTGTTGCCGTTTTAAAAAAATGCGTTAGTTGAAGTGATTTTCGAAAAACTACTAATAAATTTAAACATTTAATCATGCTAGACTTCGTTTAAATATATTTGTACATACTATTTATTAGTATAAAAAGCAATGTGAAGTTTAGGAGATTAGTAAATTGCAATAAATTACAAAGAACAATTTCTAATATTTCTATCTATCTATTTTTTATTTATGGCAATCTGTCGACACAGGACAATTTAAAAATATTACTGTCAAATTCAAAATAGCAGACTACCGAAACATTTCAGTCATTGAATTGCAATTGTGAAGCAGTTGTGTACGAGACTAGCAATTTATGTCACTTTGACAATTGTAAGACAATGATGAAGTCGTTATGACGACACATTAATAGTAGACTACCAAAAACTTTACTATTGCACCATAATGGTACAATAATGGTACAGTTGTGACACCGTTGAAATACCCGACTCAGGGCCCAGATCAGTCACTCTAAGATGTTTATAAAGCACTTGCGCCAGTTTGCGCACTGCTTACGTCGCTTGCATCCTTACAGATAGGTAAAGGTATTCGTAGTTTTACCTATTTATATACCTATCTAGCCTGTGTGGTGACTGGTGACGGATAATATAAGCATCGATAAAATAATTCATTCATGATATAAGTGTGTCCCATTTCTTCCCCAGGGTGCTATAAAAGCCAGCTAAGGGATATTGTACCCAGATAACCATAACATCCTCTGTAAGAGACGGAAACTTCGAAAATATAATAATAATACTTTTAATTGCAAGGATAATTTAAATAGTAAACACTCAGACGCAGTACAAACATTTGTATGACAGTTATAAATATCACACAAATAATTGCCCCGTGGGGGAATCGAACCCGCGACCTCGTGAACGGTGACGGTGTCTTTACATGAATCACTAGACCACGAGGCCCGTCAAAAGTACCTACCTAGATCCCTGTGCGTAGATCATCATCTTATGTTAAGCTTAAGGCCCTACATCAATATCATCGCCGACACGTACATATTAACACAGCCAGTAGGCACAGAAAATGAAGAATTAGGGATACTTTTCCTATTTACTCAAAATCTACTAAATATATTTTAATTCTGATCCACGTGTTTCTATACATAATAGTTACCTATGTTTTTAAAGTTATTTCATTAGTTAATACGCGATAATAGACCGACAAATGAAAAAAATAAAAAATTAGAGAGGTTGTTTCGCCAAGATTTTCTATCGAGACAACTTCTGAGTTCATGCGATCCTAGATCATATATTGAAAAAACATATACTTAAAAATTAGAGCTCTCGCCATTCAATCTAAAGAAACAATGAAAACTTCGTACATTGAACCATTGGAGCAGTTTGGGACCTTCGAAATTCAAAATAATTAGGTATCTATCAGATGTATTCCTTGCATATTCTACGTGATACACCGCTTTTAACCCTAAAATCATCTAAAATCCTCGTCAGGGGCCTAGTTGGACCCCATGATTTTAACAGAGTCTTTTTCACGATAGATTTCACGTAATAATGATTCACTCGAACTATGAGCTGGCATCTGTTTGCTGGCTTGCGACCATTTTTGTTTCAATAATCCTATGGTTTGGACGTTCTGTGCCTACTGCAATTCGCGAATTTTCAGATAATTTATTGAGTTTAGCATAATATATTGTATCTGATATCAATTTAGAAGCTATTGTGAATTGTTCCTGGCTTATATCGCGTAATTGGATACCTATAGATCTACCAAACACTTCCCAATCTTCAGTTATCGTTGTAAATACTCTAGGACTATCATTTATTGGCAATCTTTGTTCTTTAATGACTGTAATATGTTTTCTTTTAAATCGTGATCTTCTTATCCTTTTGTTTTCCAGCGAAGGTGGTTTCTGTTGGGATTTTTCTTCGCCGTCAATATTTTCACTGCTCTTACCCAATGTTAAATCCTCTTTTGCCTGAAAACAAAAATTCTAATTATTTAATAGATTTACTAGCTGACCCGGCAAACGTTGTTTTGCCACACAAATGTTAGGGGTGGACCACCCTTAACATTTAATGGACGGGATGAAAAATAGATGTTGTCTGATTCTCAATTCCACGAAAATCGGTCGAGCCATTTCGGAGGAGTATAATTACAAACACCGTGACAGGAGAATTTTATATATTAGATTCCACGTCCTGTACTGTAACCCAGTAATAAACAGTATAGGAAATAGGTAAAAATTTGGTAAAATCTATAAAATGTCTTAGAGCCGCTAACATTTTTATTTTGCCACAGCCCCAGATGGCATAGTTATGTCATTATTTTCTTACACTGGGCCGACAATTATCTAATAAAATTGAATCAATAATCTATACTCATTACCTCGGTATTCAACGGGACGATGGTAATATAGCCATTGGCATTAGTAACCGAGGGATCATATATTTTCGCTAAAAAGCTCATCTGATCATAATACCACAATGACGGCCTATAAACTTCATCAGCTCCAGATTGAACAGACTCCTTCACCTGTAAGTAGATTATGATATCAAATATTGCAAATAGTAGACAATAAGAAATAAATGAATCAATCAAATCAACTGCTGGACTTGATTTGAGAGCTATGTGCAGGAGTTGATTTGAGAGCGCCACTTCTTCAGGTCATCGGTCTACTTAGCAAGGGAAATAAAATGAATGGTTAATAGCTATTCCCATAAGCGCTGGAAGACGCCGCAGCACAGGTAGCCACGGACGGCCTTACGCTTCCATAAGATTAACAAAGAATCCTTACATTCATTTTATCATTTCTTGGACGTAATTTGGAGGATTTTAAGATGTTTTTCATTCTTTTTTAGAATACAAAATATATAGTTTAACTCTAAATTGACAAATTATCTGAGAGACCCTCACGCCTATCAAATAGGAGTCTAGCAAAACTGATCTCGGTGAGGTCGGAATTAAGCTGAGGGCAGCACTCGTCTCGTTTACACTATGGTGGGCCCTAGGAACCCAGGGATTACGCAGTTGTTATGTATACTTTGAAACTGAAATGATTGTGCATTTATTTGTATTGTAGAAACAGAAAAATTACTTTTTAACAAAATGTGTAGCAGTATATTTACATATTGGTAGTATTTAGTTATTCTAACTAACTAACAACTTAGATTAACTAAGTACTACAAGTACGTAAATTAAACAGCAATACGTAATGTATTTATTCCGTCCGTGTGCTGACGGATTATTTAAACAAGTGTTTGCCCCCTATTTCCTACCCAGGGTGCTGTAAAAGCCAGCTAAGGGATGCCGTGAGAGACGGATAACTTGCAACTAACCCTATGCTAAAATACCTGGTCAGCGCGGCATAGTATAATTATGATCCGTGCCCAAAAGGGGAATGTTAATGAGCCGGAGAGACGTAATTTAATCAAACAAAAAATCGCATCTAATTCCATAATACAGATTTTTCTAAAAATACGTGAATACGTTCATAAATTTAATTTCTTCCTCGAGAACCTACTTTCGATAATTATATTAAAGCCCTTGTTTCAGATTGACCAAAAAATTATTGACAAATGATCATTTGACAAACCACGTTTCACCAAATGATCATTTGACAAACAATACACTTGACAAAAGTATCATCTTACAAAAACTTACTTAGCAAATGATCCATTAGCAAACACTACACTTGACAAATGTGTTAAGTATTCAAATGTCAATTGACCTATTTGTCAAATAAAGTTTTTTTGTATGTATCATTAACGTCATGAATCATTAATAAAGGGAGAAATGCCAATGCCATGAAAAGTCGTTTGGGGTTATAGTTCTAACCTAACCTCACCCAATCTAATAAAAGAGACATATATCTCCAAAGACGAACAGGTTAATAAGTAATTATTACGCAAATAACGTAAAATATCATTTTTTTTTCAATCTTTATAATAAAATATATCAATTAATACTTAAAGTATTTTCTTTTTAGGAAAATCCAGAGCAGTGGCTTTGCAAAAAAATAAGCAAAATATGGTCATTTTAACAAGCATACCCAAAAAAAAAAAAAAGAAAAAAAAAAAAAAGAAAAAAAAAAAAAACAAGCATACCAAAGATTTAGACCAATAGTAGATTTATCTGATACTTCATTGTTTTGGCAAACGTTTGTCAAGTGTAGTTTTGCCAAATGACTTTTGGTCAAACAATCGGACACCATAATATGGTGTCCGATTGTTTAGCATCAGAATAGTATAAAGTATGAAATATTATTTCATACTTTATACTATTCTGATGCTAAATTTTATAAATTTTCGTAGAGCCAAATTACCTAATATGTTTGATATAAATATGACCCTTTCGTACCGACTATCGAGGTCGTGGGTTCAAGTCCCACTTGGTGATAAATTTTTCCACTATAATTTAATTCAATAAGTAAAAAGCAAGTTAATTGCAAAATTAATAAATAACTTACGAACACTTACTACCATAGATTTATTAAATAAGCATCTCTATAACTTCTATTTTACTTACTTTCTTTAATTCGTTAAAGAAAATTGTTCGCATATTAAAAATTTTCTTTTTTAAAAATTGTACAGTAGCTTCTTCGTCAAAGGCATTTCTATAAATTTGTAAAAGAACATCAAAAGCTTTATCACGCATAGCTTGGTTATTATACATGCTGTGAGATTTATCCCACAGGTAAGAATATTCATTACGATATAAATCTAGAATTTGAGACCAAACTTTACGTTCTCGTGGAGTCGCCATTCTAGTCACAGTCTATCTTTGTTAGTCTTGTTTTTTTTTAAAACTTTCACAAAGATAAGGAAAAGTAGAATTCATTAACAGTAACACACTGTGCTATCTGTATCTAGCTTCCACTAATCTTTATACCAATTTCACACTTAAATATTTAATTAAATAATATTTACTACTTAAGATATGTAGTGGATTTATTTATTACATTACACATTTTTACGAATATAAAACACAAAAGTATGTGAATAGTAACTTTAACCATGAATAAAACACTGAACATGAGTCTATATCTAGCTGGCTAGCTGTAGACTACATAACAAAGTCGAGAGTAATCAATAGGCTACATGTAGAGCAGTGTTGTTAACGTAAAAATCCTATAAAAATAAGCAGATAGTTTTACAGAACATATTAACTAAACTTATAATAGGTACAATGGGCGGTCATAACGCGGGCTGCGATCTCTACCAGACAACCTTAAGAGGGTACTGTACTCCTCACTTAGGTTACTTTCTTAGGCCTTAGGTATTGCTATCCCTATTTCCGAGCGCCGCGCTGAAAGGGACAAATATAGATGAAGCGGATTTTACCTCCAAATTCTTTGAAAAAAGACGTTTCGTACTTCCGTTTTTTTTTCGCGAAAGTTAAACCGATTTTAATAGTTTTTGCGTTATATTATAGATAAAGAGTATATCTATGCTTCTATCACTTTCTTTTGTGATAAAACTTTACCAAATTTGTGTGATAGACGCTGCAACTTTATCTAAAGAAAACCGAAAAAAGTGGGTTTTTCGGATCGTCATATTTCTTTTAGTTATTATGTTTTGAAAAAAAGAAAGTGATAGAAGCATAGGTATACTCTTTATCTATAAGATAACGCAAAAACTATTAAAA
Organism: Orgyia antiqua; assembly: GCA_916999025.1. Taxonomy (NCBI): domain Eukaryota; kingdom Metazoa; phylum Arthropoda; class Insecta; order Lepidoptera; family Erebidae; genus Orgyia; species Orgyia antiqua. The sequence continues at coordinate 27,156,842 of OU779868.1, forward strand.
TCGGTTTAACTTTCGCGAAGAAAACACGGAAGTACGATACCCATACTTTTGTATGGAGCATAATTTGGTATCGTGCCGTCTTAAGATGAACATGATTGAGGCAGAATAGGTGACTTGTGGTGTACTTTAATAGTTAAAATAATATATAAATATATAAAAGGAAGAGTGAAAATACTATTAGCAAATGCAATATAAATAAGTATACCTATTACATACCTATTGATAGACTTACATAAACACATTATCTGCTTGTTGTAGGGCATTAAGTTTTCATGGATACCTACCTACTATAAAGAGTGAGGGCCATATGAAACTTGTTGATTTTGGAGGTGTAATAACCCCATAACCTAATTTATTCTATCTTTGATGTTAATGTTTATAAAATTACTTTATAAGCTTGGAAAACTTCAGCTCATTTAAGTCCCACTGTTGGGCACGGGCGGTCCTCCACTTTATGAGGGATTATGATCTACTATGCCACGCTAACCAAGCAGGTTTGGCAGTTTATTTTTGTCTTTTCAGTCTCTCACAGAGGATATTATTTGTGTACAATATCTCTTATCTGGCTTTTACAGCACCCTGGGGAGGAAATGGGCTGGTAACACTTAACAAAAAACTGTTGTAATTCTAAAATTAAATTTTATTTTCAGAAAGAAAACTAATATGACAAAACAGTAAATATAGAACTACATAAGAGCACACATTAAAAGAAATCTGTTTAATTTCATTACAATAATGTTTTGTACTTTGAATATTTATTACGAAAATAAATAAATACAAATGTCAGCTTAATTCTACATCTAAGAAATATGTCAAACATAATTTGGTACAACTAATAAAGTCAAAACTATTGTGTTAGTAAATTTTGATAAAGTATATAATTTTGGTTAAAAAAGATCATTATTGCTATTTAGACATAATTTTACTGACAATATTTAATAATTACTCAGTCTTAACTTTAATTTTAATTAAGTCATAGACAATCAATCATTTTTATACTTATTAGCTAAAGCCTCTAATTTAGAGAGAATTTTTTGCAAATCAGCTGTTTTATCCAATTTAAGATAAGTATTATTTCTTATTTCATGCAATTTAACAAATTCAGGTAATTCTTCTGAAAGAACTTTTATATCTCTTTGCAAATCAGTTGCAGAAACATTTGCCTTAAAACTACTGTCCAGTTTAGAAAGAATTATATTCAATGCTAGAACATTTTTCCTCTCTGTAACATATATATTCCTCAATGTTTTGGCCAGATCAGGTAAGCGACAGTAAACTAAATATTTTTGGTCATTCTCAGTAGATCTTGTCATGGATTCTAGAGCCTTAGCAGCCTGTTTAGCTTTAACTTTTTCTAATAAAGAAGTTGGGAGATTACGGAGAGCAGGATTTAACAGTACCACATTACTAGGCTGAATAGTTTGTGTACTGTTTGACTTCATTCCATTTATTGATGTAAGTTTGTTGTCAGTAAGTCCAGTTACAGCTTTCTCCTGTTCCGTAAGTCCTCGAGCCTTAGCTTGGGCTAATTTCTCTAATGCTCTTTCCATTTTTGTATTGCATTTAAACAACTCACGAGCTTTCGCCAAAACATCTTGGGCACTTGAATACTTTTCAACATTTGGCATTTCAGGTAACTTACCAGTTTCAACTTCTGGTATCTTTTCAATATCAAATTCAGGGTGCCAACGTGTCAGTTTGTCATCAGCTATCTCCATTGGAGGGTCCAGTGTCTGGAGATATTGTGAGTGATGTTTCTTCACTAACTGTAGAAGAATATCATAGAAATATCTCCTTCTCTCCAACAAAACACTTGGATTCATATTTTTTATATCATTTGGGAAGTTAGGAGTGATTAGCAATTCATATTCTTCTTTGTGAGATGATGTGGAGAAGTTTTTAATTTTTTGTACTTCAAAATAATAGAAGTCAGGGACTAAATGTTTAATTTGGCCGAGATGTTTTTGAGTGAATGATCTTTTTAACATTTCCTGCACTGATGGCTTGAGTTTAGCAAATGTTATCTTTTCATTTCTGTTGTAGAGTAGAGCAACAACTGTTTCCATACCACGGAAGAGCTCTGCAAGGAATCTATAGTGATGAGGTAATGGCAAACTGCTGGATGTTGTTGCCAGGGATGCATGTTTGATGTAAGCTGGAACCTGGAATATAATGCAAATTTATTGATTTACTTCTTATTATTTTAGTTTGTAAGTACTTTCCTTGTAACAGAGAAATGTAAGTAATACATTAGCTAAAGAAAATACCTGACTGTACTTTAGGCATTACTGGGATATTATCTATAATTTTTGATTATACTTGACAGATTAATGAAGAAATGTGACTTTTAAATAAGATTTTTATACTAACTAACCTTGCTTGGACTTTTGATAGGGCTAACATATACTTTTCTAGGAGATATAAGGGGCCTCTCTTCCTTTGCAGGTGTAGATATACATTTCTTAGGAGATAGCAGTTCATTCTGTATAAAGGCTTTCTTTTGTAGGCTGTAATTACAGAAAATACAATTTTTTTTAACATGCATTTTTATACATTACCAAATTATTAAAATCATAGAGAACCATAAATATTGTATCTTATTGCTTATTATATCTTATGGTGTGGGTTAGACAGTGATATGTTTAAACTTTAATGTCTGTTCAACAACATACTAGAAACTAACCTATATAACCAAATGAATCTGACCAAAACATTACTTTCTACTTGTATATGACTAGCTGGCACAAAAATCATCAGTTAGATGAAAATTTGCTAATGAAAAGTTCATTTAACAAGCTATAACAGCTATGACATGGTTGGATACAGAAAGTGTTACATTGTCATACCTGCTGGGTACTTCCACATCAATAGATTTAAACTCTTTAAGATTACGCTTCTCACTAGCTGCTTTGAGCTCTTGTATGCCCTTACTGAGGCGGTCAGCAGTAGCTTTAAGTTCAGCTAACCTAGAACTACCAGCTAACTTTTTCCTTATGTCGCCAAGACTTAACTCATTCCTGGCAGTAACGACCCCTCCAGTTACAGATTTCTCTTTTTTTATACTTTTAACCACATTAGAAGCATTTACTTTTTTCACGAGAGCTGTTCCAACCTTAGTTGATACATTTTTACTACCTGATTCACTACTGGACAATGTGGTTGTCAAATCCTTTTTTGCATTTTCATTTGAAGTAGTTTGCTTTAGTTCATTTGAATTTATATCAGACTTTTTGATTGTAACGTTTTTTCCAATTGGCCTGATTTCTGAATGCCTGTCCAAGTGTAGAACTTTGCTTTTTGTAGTCGATATGTCGTCAGTAGCAGGTCTTTTTCTGCTGTTGAAGAACGATGTTATAGTCTTCTGTGACATTTTATTTAAGTTTACTATTTAAAGTAGGTAATCACGCTTGGAGGCTACAAACAAAAATTCTAATAGTTTAGATCACGTTTGCAAGTTTAAAACCACACGACACGAAGACGCACGGCTGGAACGATTTACAATTTTCCCTCCAAAATGCCAAAAGCAAGCAATATGTCATCAGTCGTTACCTGTCAACGTCCACGGATTACATAAAGAAATGTCAAATATTCAACGCTATTTTTCCAATGTTGCCACATTGTTGCCCATAGAGTTCATCTTTCATCTATGCTATGATGTTGCCATACAAATAAAATAGCGACAATACAATATTTAAAAAAAAAGACTTTTAATATGTAGAACTTATTAAATTTAAAAAAAACGCGGGAAACTTTGAGTTTGGCGGACGCGTAAAATTTTTGTAAAATAATTTTCATTATTTTGGTGTGTTTTTGTAAATATTTATTCTTTCTATTTATTATTTAGTTAGTGAACATATTTAGGTAAGTTTTATTATTCTTTTTATTTGTTCCACACCCTGGTGCTCAAGTCCACTATTTTGGAACAATTGTCATACCGGCACAATACCGGCACGATACCGTTGCAATTGAAGTCAAATATCCGGGCCCTGAGTCGGGTATTTCAACGGTGTCACAACTGTACCATAATTGTACCATTATGGTGCAATAGTAAAGTTTTTGGTAGTCTAGAGTCCGCGCCACCACTCAAGTCCGTTAGCCGCGGCGCTGTATTTGCACAACTAAATGTTGCCAGTAACATAAAAAAAATTTACAAAGTTATGACTAACATAAATCACATTTAATATGCATAATATTTTGTAACTAATTTTATTATTAAATGCCTGTAAGAACTTAAATAGGAATTTAAGGATCATAACACTTACATCATCATCACAGTCAATGAATGTCACCTTGGAGTGTATTCTACATCTTAGTCCATCTCCATACAGACACTATGTTTTATATCATTTCTCAGATTTCTCATAGAATAAAACAAAATTTTTGTGAATCATTATTTTGTATTATTTAAAATATTTGTTGCTAAATCAAAGTCATCTAAATTATTTTTTTTTGTTGCTGTCGATTTTTGCCCGGTGTAACAATTTTCTTAGATGTACTTTCTGCTTCTTTGCCTTGTTTGGCAATTCGAGCAACTGTTTTCACAGATACACCTGAAAGAAAGAAAAACGTAAAATTATTCTCAAATCACTTTTAAAATGTGTTATGGAATCCCAAAATAATATTATCCATTTCATAAAATATTTTTTACACTATTTTTCTATAATTATAGTGAGATTATGATAAGTCACAACGGTTACAGTTAAATATTAAAATTTTTAGTCATTTTAACAATAAATATGTATTATTATTTCACCCACTAATTAAACAAAAACTTATGATTGTGGTAACCCTAAAAAATTACCTGCCATGGCGGCGACCCTCATCTGCACTTTATTTAATGGTATTAAAAGGGTTTATTCTTCTGTTCTAATTCACAAAACTCTTTTATTTTGAGAACTAACTCACGAGCTGCACTTTTCATCACTTTACGCTCCATTAATGTATTTATTTCACTCAAAACAATAAAAAAATTCAAATGACAATAATGACAATATGGCGCGCTTGTCTAAGTTAGTTCCAGTTTTTGCCGTCGGACTTGAGTCGTGGCGCGGACTCTACTAATAATGTGTCGTCATAACGACTTCATCATTGTCTTACAATTGTCAAAGTGACATAAATTGCTAGTCTCGTACACAACTGCTTCACAATTGCAATTCAATGACTGAAATGTTTCGGTAGTCTGCTATTTTGAATTTGACAGTAATATTTTTAAATTGTCCTGTGTCGACAGATTGCCATAAATAAAAAATAGATAGATAGAAATATTAGAAATTGTTCTTTGTAATTTATTGCAATTTACTAATCTCCTAAACTTCACATTGCTTTTTATACTAATAAATAGTATGTACAAATATATTTAAACGAAGTCTAGCATGAAATGTTTAAATTTATTAGTAGTTTTTCGAAAATCACTTCAACTAACGCATTTTTTAAAAACGGCAACACATACATACCATTCTAACACAATCCATAGATAAAAGAGACCGAAAATTCAATGCATAGATAAAAGAGATCGACAATTCTATTACCATTGAAAGACCGTTATGACGGCATATAGCAGACTACGGATATTTGACTTCAATTGCAACGGTATCGTGCCGGTATTGTGCCGGTATGACAATTGTTCCAAAATAGTGGACTTGAGCACCGGGGGCCCTGAGTCGGGTATTTCAACGGTGTCACAACTGTACCATTATTGTACCATTATGGTGCAAAAGTAAAGTTTTTGGTAGTCTACTATTAATGTGTCGTCATAACGACTTCATCATTGTCTTACAATTGTCAAAGTGACATAAATTGCTAGTCTCGTACACAACTGCTTCACAATTGCAATTCAATGACTGAAATGTTTCGGTAGTCTGCTATTTTGAATTTGACAGTAATATTTTTAAATTGTCCTGTGTCGACAGATTGCCATAAATAAAAAATAGATAGATAGAAATATTAGAAATTGTTCTTTGTAATTTATTGCAATTTACTAATCTCCTAAACTTCACATTGCTTTTTATACTAATAAATAGTATGTACAAATATATTTAAACGAAGTCTAGCATGATTAAATGTTTAAATTTATTAGTAGTTTTTCGAAAATCACTTCAACTAACGCATTTTTAAAAACGGCAACACATACATACCATTCTAACACAATCCATAGATAAAAGAGACTGAAAATTCAATGCATAGATAAAAGAGATCGACAATTCTATTACCATTGAAAGACCGTTATGACGGCATATAGCAGACTACGGATATTTGACTTCAATTGCAACGGTATCGTGCCGGTATTGTGCCGGTATGACAATTGTTCCAAAATAGTGGACTTGAGCACCTGCCGAAGTGTTGTTAGTAAAAAACATGAAATTTCTTATCTAATTAATAAGTTTCAACCTTCTATTATAGCTCTCGCAGAGACCTGGCTAAAACCAGGCTTTGCTTTTAAAATAAAGGGTTATTCCTGCCTTCGTGAAGATAGAAGCGATGGTTATGGTGGAATAGCTTTGCTTGTAAATAATAAACTTAGTATAAAATCTATTCCTATTCCTACACATAATAATTTTTCTGTTGTAGCAGCAGTCATCTCGAACATCAGCTTTGTCTCTTTGTACATACCTCATCCTTCCAAACAAGTGTTTTTAGATTTAAGTGATATTTTAAATTTATTACCAAAACCCTTAGGCATATTAACTTGTACTTGGGGAAGTTCTATTTCTAGTGTTAATGGGGATAAAATATTAGATTTAATAGATAATCACAACTTCTGTTTGCTAAATACAGGTTCACCTACTAGACGCACTGGTCCAAGTGAAAATAAAAGTGCTATAGATTTATCACATTTTAATTTCAGATAGTATTAGTTTACCAATTCTTATGAAAAAGTTACAATCCCTTCAAGTTCCGCAACATCTTATAAACTTTATAATTAATTCACTATCTGGAAGATTAATTAAGCTTGATTCTACTAGCAGAAAAGTATGGAAAGGACTTCCACAAGGCTCAGTGCTTAGCCCTTTACTCTACAATATTTACACACATGACCTGGAAGTTTCTGTTAATAGCTTCTCAAAAATTCTTCATTATGCTGATGATATTGTTATTTATTGCAATAATAAGTCTATTAAGAATGCATGCACCTTGCTAACTAACGCTTTAAATGGTTTAAAAGTATGGCTAGATGACAATGGCTTGGAGCTATCAGTGCCCAGGAGTTGTATAGTTTTGTTCTCAAGACAACGTATGCCACCACCTGTACATGTATTATTTGACAATCAACTTATCCCAGTCCGAACACATTCCAAATTTTTAGGTTTGATACTAGACACAAAACTAAATGGGATGGCCCATTGTGACTATCTCATAGATAAATGTGAACGATCACTTAATGTTCTCAGATATCTAGCGGGAGTCTAGTGGGGGGCGCATCCCGCTTCCTTGAATCTGGTCTATAATGCTCTTGTACGAAGTGTTTTGGACTACGGAACCTTTTTACTTGAGCCTTGTAGTGTAACGGCTATGAGGAGGTTGGATGCGATCCAATCCAAGGCCTTGAGATTTGTAACTGGTGCCATGAAAAGCAGCCCTGTCAACGCATTGCAAATCCTCCGCTATTTCTCCGACGTCAATATCTTTCTGATAGATTTTTCTTCCGAATCCTACAATTTTCTGAACATCCACTCATTAAAAAACTAGAATACATCTCGTCCAAAATTGGCACTAATGAATCCAGGAATGGCAAACCTTTGCCACACTTAGTTACTAGCTATAATAAGTTAAAATCTCTTTCTGCTCCCACTCATCGTTCATGTATTCTTCCTGTTTTTGAAACTAAATATAGAGCTCTTCTAATGTCACCGGACGTTCACTTTAACTTAGGTATCAAAAAGGGTGACCCATATGCTAATATACATTTAAACTCGGCTATCGATGAACGTTGGCCGAATTGGTATTATATCTTTTGTGATGCATCCAAACTTCCATTAACGACTTTGTGGGGGTTGGGGTTTTCCATCAACAGTACAATATAGTGGAAAAAATTAAATTTCCTTCTGAAGCTACCATTTTTTCAGCAGAATGTTACAGTATTTTCAAAGCTTTAGTATATGTTATTTTAGCAAAATTGAATCGAATAGTAATATTTTCTGACTCCAGTAGTGCTCTTTATACTTTATTGAAATTTCCTCTAAAAAAGAATTCGTGTCACCCCGTAGTCATTAAGATAAGAGAAATGCTTTTGCACTGTTTAGATATGGGATTTTCGGTATCTTTTGCTTGGATCCCGAGTCATAGCGGAATTAAAGGCAATGAAGTTGCTGATCGTTTAGCAAATGAAGCTATTGAATGCGGTGATACTTTCCCCTTTAAAAATTATACACAGGATCTTGCTACTCTTTCTAAGCTTCACCTTGAACAATCTTGGAATGAATATTGGTCAAAAAGCGCTAAAAATAAGGGTAAATACTATCATTATATCCAACCGGAGATTCTGACCAAGCCTTGGTTCTCCAGGGTGAAGCTTGGCAAGAGAGCAACATCTGTTCTTGTACGTATACGTTTGGGGCATCTATGTACTCCTGCACATCTTTTTCGTATCAAAATTGTCAATTCGGCAGAATGCGAATGCGGAGAAGAAGTGTCTGATATAAATCATATTATTTTAAAATGTCCCTGTTTTGACCACTCCACCAAAATTATTAGATCTTAATATCCCACTTCCGACTAACATTCCATCCTTACTATATTCTAATCATATTCCATTATATAATATTTTAGGCCTTTTTATTGAAAACAATAACATTAAATTGTAACTCTATGTGTATATAACCATATTTAAGCATGTGTTTAATTATAATTATTTTTCCTTTTTCCTATTCCTTTCTGACCCTATCTTTTCCAAACTCCTGTTTCCGTTTTTAAAATCTTTTTGTTTATAATATGTTTCCCCGTTTTATATTTAAAAAAAAAAAATCTAAATAAGACTTGAGACATAATTGGCAAGATGTTGATCCCCGTTGAAATAAGAACTAGAAAAATCTGGGAAAAAAGAAGACTGCTTTTACATATACATGTATGTTACAAGATTTGAAGAAAATTAAAAAATGAATCACATACATTGACGCTGGCAAATGCATGTGAAGCCAACCCACGCTCAAGTTGAGGGAGAGAAAAAAAAAGCTTATTATACTTATACTTGAATATGACTTGAATACGTCGTTACGTTTACATTTTTCGTACCAATAGGTATAGAAATGGTAGAAAAGAGAATGTTGAATTGTTCACCGTCTGGTCCTACATAACTTTCTGTTTTATTTTTTGTGTTTCTTTTTGATCGTTGGTTTTCGTAATGACAGCGTAACTCAGCACTCACCAGTATGACAAATAAACTTTTTGGCATATTCTGACCTATCTTCAATTTATTCTGTATATTCTGATGTTATTGAGCATGAGTAATGTTTTATATCTCTTAACTATAGAGGCTTTTTATTTATCAATATTATGAAGAAAATAGAAGCTACATCAACTACTAAAGAAAAACACGAACGTAAAAAAAGTGTTATTATACCGAGCAGACTCGCAGACATTAGCCATGATGATATTGATGGCTTCGAAGAAAAGGAGATCGCAGCAGAAATATCCGTATCGCCTGATGGAGGATGGGGTTGGGTAGTTGTAATGGCGAGTTTCTTCAATACTTTCATAGTAGATGGAATATATTACACTTTCGGCAGTATATACCCTGATATGATAGAAGATATGGGGGTTGAAAGCACGCTAGTGGCTTTAATAAACTCTATAGCGGCTGCTTTTCTTTTTTTATTGGGTCCTTTAGCATCAGCCCTTATAAATAGATTAGGATTTCGTATCGTGACAATGACAGGCTCGATAATTGTTACTTTAACATTTATTTGCACGTACTGCTCCCCAAGCTATGGAGCTATATTAATATTTTATGGATTCATTTCTGGCTTTGGAGGCTGTCTTATTAGTATGTCCTCCGCAATCATTGTGGGTTTTTATTTTGATCGTCTTCGACTTGTGGCCATGAGCATAGCCGGTGCAGGTTCAAGTATAGGGATTACGATTATGTCTAAAATTAATTCAATTTTAGTTAAATTGTATGGTTGGAGAATAACTACTCTAATCCACTCGGCTCTTATAAGTTTAACATTTTTTTCGTCTATGACCTTTCGTCCTCTGCTTTCAATAACCGTGACACAGACCACTGCCGAGCCAACTCGTACTGTTACATATTTACCTAGTCTCTCAACTGCTCAAATTAATCGTCTTCAAGAAGCAACATCTACTACTAGAGCCGAAATCAAAGCTGGTGTAGCAGAACGTTTATTTAAAGCAGTATCTAACTATAATTTTCCTACGGCAGCGTCGGTGGTAGAAAAAGGTATAATGATACAAACAGCAGCTTCTCAAGCTGGTACATCAGCACCAAATATATCTAGGCTTACAATTATAGCGCATACACCTGAAGGTGGAATTAGCCGAAGGCTATTAAAAAATGTAGAAACAATAAAGTCACGGGCTAGTATGTTAGCTACAGGTCAAAACAAAGGAATTGAAATAATCGTGAGAATGGATGAACCACAACAACCATCTAAAAAAAAACATTGGTGGTCGCGGTTATTTCATTGGGAGAAACACGTACCAGAAGCTCGTCCCATGTATCGTGACGATGCTTTTTATGCAGGAAAAATAGAAAACTTGCCAGTTTACCAAAAAAGTGTGAGAGATATACCAAATCATATCCGATCAGGCTTAGAATATAAATTAGCAGTATCGAGGGCAGCGACTACCGATGATTTAGAAGAACGTCGAGGTTTATGTACTACTGCTGCAAGAAGGGTCCTAGCTTCAATGATGGATCCTAATTTGTTAAGAAGATATTCATTTATGTTGATATGTCTAAATGGATTTCTCCTTTACCTAGGTATACTGATACCTTACATATTTTTGGCAGATCGTAATTTAAGTGAGGGTATAGACCCATATCACTGTTCCTTGTTTGTTAGCGCTATCGGATTTTCTAATTTAATAGGGAGGTCATTCGCCTGTCTGTTAGCTTTAAAATTTGACGTCGTAAAACTCTACCAAGTTTCGTGTGTGCTGGCTGGAGTTGGAACAATCGGTTATAATATTTCATTCAATCTCATTCATCAATATGCTTGTTGTTTATTTTTTGGCATATTTGTTGCAAGTACCACTTGTTTGCGAAGTTTAGTCCTTGTGACGTTATTTGGATTAGATAAATTAACAAATGCAACAGGAATGATGTTAATGTTCCAAGGTATAAGTTGTTTAATAAGCACTCCTTTATCGAACATAATTAGAAATTTGGCTAATTACGCTGTGACTTTTTATTTTGCTGGAATCTGTATGATTATTAGCTGTATCATTATATTGCCTGTTAGAAAAATTGCTGAATTAGAAAATCAAAAAGAAGCCTATAATAAACACATCACACAACAACATTAAAAATTAGTTCTAGCATAAGATTTTTTAATAAATAAATGAACTTCAACATTTGACTTTGGTTCTTAATAATAATTGTTGAGCTATGGAATTGGATAAGGAGCTATGGATTTCTCTCTACTAATTCTGATCTATGCACGTCTCCTAAGTTGATAATGATGTGGACATAAGCTTTAACACTAGTGTTTCACCTAATTATGAAGGAGGTGGTTACCTAAGGCTTCGTGGTGGAGTGGATTATGTAATGGACTGCCGATCACGAGGTCGCGGGTTCGATTCCCGCTTGGGACAATCATTTGTGTGATATCCATAAATGTCATACAAATGCTTGTACTGCGTCTGGGTGTTTTCTATGTATTATAAGTATGTATTTACAAAAGAAAAGTAGTTTATGTAGTATACCCGTATTCTGGTACCCATAACACAAGCATATACGCTTAGCTTGGCACCAGAGGACGTTGTATGAAATGTCCGTGAATATTTATTTATTTATTTAATTGTGGGTATGTTAGTTAACAAACCTACAATTAGGTACCTACATCTTTTGCCTGGAAGTTTGCCTTTTTTTTTCAATGACCCTAAACTAAAACATAGATCTTGATGGGTTAGTTTAGTTTTTGATACAATATAATTGGAGCCTTACTACTTAGTGCCATCCTTTGTATAAATAACTCGGACTCAAAGATTTACTCGGATTGACTACATAGGAGTGGTGGTACGATGGCAGGCTTAAATGAAATGAAAAACGTATCGATTTAAGAGAATATAAACTTATTAAATTAATCGCAAGCAAATAGTTCAAAATTATTTAAATATCTTTCTCTTTGAATTTCTGTGACACAACTTGACATATTTGCCATTTGGACTTTTGGACATAACTGGATAACAGAAGTTTGTATGTATAACAATTAAGTTTCTAGAAATCAATATAAGAAATGATTTTTATATGAAATTGTGCGCACACTATAATTTAATTCATCACGGTATGACATAATTGGAATTCAATCCATTAACATAAGCTGCATAATCTGATGCCCTAAAAAATCTTGAGATTGACGTATAAGATGGAAACCTTAAGAATAGGTAAATCTGATGATGTGAATGAAGGCAAGAAGTCTAGATTCAAAATAATAAGCATCGCAGACTCAGAAGTAGACTCTAAAACAGAAATAGCTGCGGAAATATCATTGCCAAAAGAAGGGGGTTGGGGCTGGGTAGTTGTTGCAGCAAGTTTTTTGTGTTTATTCATCCTAGATGGAATTTTTTTTACATTTGCTAGTATATATAAAGATATGGCAGAAGACTTAAAAACCGAAGTATCGGCTGTGACACTAACAAATTCTTTTGCAATGGCCTTATACTTTACATGTGGTCCAATTGTTGCTGCTTTGATAAACAGATTTGGATTCCGATCATGTACAATGGCGGGTTCGATTTTGGTTTCATTTTCATATCTTGTATCGTATTTTGCAGACAGCTATATTATTGTCCTAATATTTTATGGTATATTAGCTGGATTTGGAGGCTGCTTTATTTACATGTCATCACTACTCGTTGTTGTTTTTTACTTTGAACGCCTACGATCCATAGCTATGGCGATGGCCGGTTTGGGTCAGAGTTTTGGTGTAACAGTGATGTCTTTTACAAACACATATTTAGTTCAAACAGCTGGTTGGAGAACTACTACGTTATTACATTCTGGATTATTTGGCACAATTTATTTTATAGGTATGTCATATCGGCCCTTGATTACGTTAACTGTTGTTCAGGGCGACGAAGGATCACGGGCAATTAATTATTTACCAAGTCTTTCGACAATGACAATAAAGACTTCCGATATACTTAAAAGTGGAGTTGTTGGCACACCCACTGTAACCGAACGCATATTTAATGCCCCATCTAATGCACAATTTCCCACAGCAGCTGAAATATTAGAAGATAGTGATGAAGAACGTAGTGACGATGAAGCTTACTCGGAACCAGGTATGTCCACAGGTAACCCACGCAAATATAAAATTACTATTAATAACCCTCAAGGCGTTATCAGTGAACATCAGTTCAAACAAGTGGCATCTATGATGTCGAGGAATAATGTACTAGATAATGACAAACATCTCAACAAAATATTAACTTCACTAAAAACGGAGGAAAAGAAGTGGTGGCAAAGACTTTGTCATTGGGAGCGCCATGTACACGAAGCTCGACCCCTGTATAGGGACGATGCTTTTTATGATGGAAAATTGGAAAATTTGCCCGTGTATAGAAAAAGTATGATGCAGACCAGGGGCGATAAGACAGGCTTGGAATATCGGATGGCTGTCTCTAGAACTGTGACAGCTGTAGATTTAAAAGAAAAGAAAGGTGTCTTTTCAACTGCTGTAAGAAGAATACTTGCTACTATGATGGATCCACAATTGTTGAAAAGATCATCGTTCATAATGGTATGTGCTACAGGATTTTTAATTCATCTAGGTTTATTAGTGCCATATGTATTCTTGCAAGACCGAAATAAAATGGAAGGTATTGATAAGAAACATTGTGATTTATTTGTCAGTGTTGTAGGGTTTTCCAATGCGTTGGGTAAGTTATTAGCTGGCATGATAGCCAGCAAATTTAATGCCATAAAAGTATACGGCCTTGCATGTTTGATGGCAGGAATTGGAACAATAGCGTCAAACTTTTCGTTTGATATTTACTACCAATATTTTTATTGTGTAATGTTTGGTGCATCCCATGCTCACATTAGCACTCTAAGAAGTTTACTTTTAGTCGAATTGTATGGATTAGACAACCTAACAAATGCAACAGGAATTTTGTTGATGTTTCAAGGTCTGGGAATGTTAATATGTACTCCACTTTCAAGTATACTTCAGAATAGTTTTGGACATGCGGTATCTTTTTACGTGGCTGGATTTTTCATGGTACTAGGCAGTTTTTTTATTTTCTGGGTCAGAAAAGTGGCTAAAAAAGAAGAAGAAGCTAAGGCAAGAACTAAGGTACGTTTAATAAGTCGAACACGATCGAGTATGCAGAGAAATACTAAAAAGACTGATTTCAAAAGTATGCCATCGATACCAGAGAAAAATGTCTGATTAATTATGAACATAAGTGTTCAATGTGAATTTCACTTTCCGTAAGTTTAACTAGCACTATGAAGTGTTCTCATAATGCCGAATTTAAATGTTTCATAATACACGTGCTTGTGTTTTTATGTTCAAAATTAATACCTGTTTGGTATTGTATGATTTGAATTTAGTTTTTACCTTGTTTTTGCATACATATTATTTCATGTGGGCTGTAGCAGAGCCTAATACATATTAAATCTAATTATAGACGATTACCTAAACAAGATTTTATTAATATTAATATTATTTTTAAGAGTATATTATATAAATATATAACATGTACATATATTATTAATAGTTTCATTTTATTGTTTGCTAGCTGTCGCCCGCAACCTCGTATGCGTGCAATTTAGGAAAAAAAACTTAACAATAATTTATTCAAACAAAACATCCTTGTGAATTAATCTATTAAAATAACGCATCAAAATCCTTGCGTAGTTTTGAAGACATAAGCTAACATACAAAAGTAACGACATTATAATAAATAAAGACTATTAAGTAAATACTAACATAGCTGTTGCCCGTGACTTTGTAGGTGTGGAATTTAAAAACTTCTTCCCGTTCTTGCAAATTTTTCACTGATGCTTCGCTACGATTTAATCCGCAATGAATCGTGGTTTTCCAATTATTTTTATTTGTTTTAATTATTAATTGGAACGTGAATTAGTTTTAAAATGCACCAGCAGAGTGCGCTAAGTTCAGTGTTGAAAAAAAAATACTAAAATAAAATTGTATTCACATTATAAATGTGAAATATTAAAAAAAAAGTAATTGTTTGTACCTTCATCCGCACTTATATTCCAGAAATCTCTCCAGAAATTTTTTTAACAATAAATAATATTACTAACGATAATAATATAATTTCAATCAATGCAAACTTAAAGAAAAAACACTTGGTAATTTTCTGTCACTGAAGTTGGTATCGACTGCATGCATCACTTTTGAGAGTGCTCGATTGTGCGAAGCGTTGCTGTAGTTTGAACACTCAACGTTGAGCATTATGCCGCATAATGCGCTCTTGTGCTGTAATTGGAAAACGGTCTATGATTCAATGTAGTTTCGTTTTGTCTCTGGTTACAATTTTTTTTTCTATGGCAACATTACAGTTCATGTTCGAGCGCATTTTGTTAATTTGTTCTGACTTTTGCGACCGGCCGCCATACTCAAACAAAAAAATTTGAGATGAAAAGATAAAGTTTATTTTATATTGGCGTTGTTGAAAGTGTTTAATTTGCTAAATGAGTTCTAAATCAGATGTAAATAGAAGAGTGCTCGCCATTCAGGCGAAAAAGAAACGTCATAAACTCAGCAAAAAAAAGAATCGTGAGGAGGACCACGGCGCTGCTGGACAAGGAAACGGTCTGCGCAACCAAAATCAAAATCGTTTAGAACCTACACATAGCTCATCCAATGAAACGATTGAAGAGGATGAAGACGAACAATACGCCAGTGATGACGAAGAGCAAGAAGATAGTGCCGATTACTGCAAGGGTGGTTACCATCCTGTCAAAATAGGAGACCTATTCCTGAACCGGTACCACGTCACTAGGAAATTGGGATGGGGTCATTTTTCCACTGTTTGGTTATGTTGGGATCTCGTGGATAAACGTTTTGTTGCGCTAAAAGTCGTCAAATCAGCACCTCATTTCACTGAGACAGCTCTAGACGAAATTAAAATATTGAAAGCGGTACGTGACAGTGACCCCGCGGATCCCAAGAGAAATAAAACAGTGCAATTGCTTAATGATTTTAAAATTACTGGTGTAAATGGAACCCATGTGTGCATGGTGTTTGAAGTTCTAGGTCACCACCTATTGAAGTTGATACTCAAATCTAATTATAGAGGTATTCCACGAGATAATGTTAAAACTATTATACGTCAAGTGTTGGAGGGTTTGGATTACCTTCACACTAAATGTAAGATAATTCATACAGATATTAAGCCTGAAAATGTTTTAGTATGTGTTGATGAGCCGTACATTCGTAAATTGGCAGCAGAAGCCACTGAATTACATTCTTTAGGATTACGTCTGCCTCATTCCCTTATTAGTACAGCACCTAAAGAGTTCCAAGAGCAAGTAGTTACTGCTAAAATGAGTAGAAATAAAAAGAAAAAATTAAAGAAAAAAGCTAAGCGTCAATCAATGTTACTTAAAAAGCAAATGGAACAGATAGAAGAAATGGAGGAGCAAAAAAAGGTAACAAATAATAGTGACTCTGCTCCTATGTCACAAGATATTGATGAATCTCCTCAAACACCAGAGGAAGCCAGTGTGATTGAGACTACTCGTTCTGAGATAGAAACAAGTATCAATGGTTGTAATGATTTAGACCAAGCTGATGAGGAAGCCTTTGACACTGATGCTGAAGCAGTACAAGTAAAGCCTAGACAGTATGGCTGTGGGGATGATGCTGGAACTCCAATGTCTGAAGGTGAATTGACTGACACTCCACCTTCTTTTAATTCTCAATCTACTAAAGGCAAGTCATTAGAGAAAAAGCTTGATCCTGCATTTGACATCTGTGACATTGAAGTGAAGATAGCTGATCTAGGTAATGCTTGCTGGGTTCATAGGCATTTCACAGAAGATATTCAAACAAGACAGTACAGGTCTTTAGAAGTACTATTAAGTGCTGGCTATGGAACGTCTGCTGACATATGGAGCACAGCTTGCATGGCTTTTGAATTAGCAACAGGTGATTACTTGTTTGAGCCACACTCGGGTGAGGGTTATAGTCGAGATGAAGATCATTTAGCTCACATTATAGAACTCCTAGGTGATATTCCTAAGAGGATTGCAGCCTCTGGAAAATATTCTAAAGTATTCTTTAATAAGAAGGGTGAATTGAGGAATATAACAGGCTTGAAACCATGGGGTTTGGTGTCTGTACTCACTGAAAAGTATGAGTGGAGTCAATCAGATGCTGAGGAGTTTGCAGACTTCTTAAGGCCTATGCTGGACTTTGATCCGAACCGGCGGGCCACTGCATATGAGTGCCTTCAGCACCCATGGTTGAATATTGTTACACAGGAACATAACGAGTCTGATAAATAACATTACAATGCTCTCTGTTATGATTGATTCATGAAATCAGTAGTGGAACCATCAAAGTATTTCAGTCTTATACAATTTAAATAAAAAACTTTATTTATGATTTGTTTGTGAATAATTTTCTTTGTATCTAGATAGTTTTATTAGCAATCCTGGAAATGAATATGCAATTGTGTATGATGTGAGGTTTTACTAATATTTACAGTCATGTAATAGGTCTGCAGTCAAGTATATAATACATGGACTGCTCATCATTAAATAATTTGGAAGTTTATAGGTAGTACTTGGCAGATTAGACACCATAATGAACACAAACTGTACAGATAAATTTAGGAAAAATTGTGATGTATGACAAAAGTAGACAATATAGGGTTTGTCACATTTATCTTTTAGGAACTTAGTTAACATAATGACATAGCTCTGCACTTAACAACTAGAAGGTGAATAACTTTATCTAAAGGTATCATGCATGCATATAGGTACCACTCCGGTAGTAGAATATTTTGTAATTTAAGTTTGTGTTTTATCACTTATCACAATAAAAATCTCATTATGTAAACTTAGAAGTAAGACGGTAATTGTAATGCCACATCTCCGAGACTGCCTTTTTATAACTGAATGAGTCATAAAATTTAACAATGGCTGAAATTTTATTCGTGACGTGAGACAAGAGTGTCCTAAACCAGCTATTAGTTGTAATACTTTAACATAGAACCCAATTTACATAAAATGATTTGTATTAAATATATCTGCAAATTTACATGAATAAAAAGTCCAAACGAGCTTGTTACTATGTTTATTTTTGTTTTCATTTTACATTTTGGCTAATAAGCAATAGGTGCAGGCCACTTCCCCATTGCAATGATATACTCGTACATAAAATCTTAACAAGAAATAGAGGTAGGTAAGTATTTACAAAACTATAAACTCTGTGTTTGGAACTACATAATGTAGGCACTAAGGTGAGGCCGGAAATTTATTATACATATTAAATACAGGCCAAACTCTTTGTGTTCTCAGTGCCTGTACTGTGCTATTCAGGTAGCTACGTCTATATTTCGTTGTGTTACATTTTTACAAGTAATAAAATTTACAACAATCCAATTTCTAAGAATATTTAATATTCTTAGAAATTGGATTGTTCAAAAGAAAAGTTACTAGTAGAAAAATCTATTCACATAATCCAAAACATGAGAATGTGAATAGTTAAAACTTTTTATGGTTGAATTACATTACAGTTATTTGAATCTAATTTGCAGTAATTTTTGTTGTTATCGATAGATGGCGCTTTTATCCAAACTCTGCTATTGTACATTGAAATAATTATTTAAATAACATATTGCCCGAGTATTTTGCTGGTGATACTAATTAAATAAAGTGAAAAATTTGCAAAGATGAAGTCAAAGATCTTATTATAGATTGATATCAGCAAAGTTTTAATATGGTTGTTCGGAGCGCCATCTATGATCTATTTAGATAAATAAGTTTTTGCAAATGGCGTCTGTAACATACAAAGACACTATGGGATGGACACACCGACACAATAACTTTTATGGCCAACCAAGGCAAGCTTGTAGGAAATGACCCAATATGCTGTGCTACTATGATACAAGTTTATAAATATACCGCCTAAAACTGCATGAAGACAGAAGTACCCGTTAGTAGTATGAAGAATGAAGTTATTATTTTAACCTAAATATTAATTTTATATCGATAAGGTCGCGGGGGCGTTTGAATGCAAGCGGCACAAGACCGCGCTTGTTGCGTTCTATGGGAGAGGCTTATGTCCAACAGTGGACGGAGAGAGGCTAATGGATATGGATGGATAGATGGTTATTAATTTAACTGTAAAGAAAAATGAATTATTTATAGTCACGCCTTTAATAATAAGTAAACGTCTAAGTTCATAAATTAAACTGTGTGTATTGTTTAAAGCAGCCAATCAAATGTTGTGTCTCGCTCGTAGGTCGAGGCGTACCTAGTGGCAGTAAGGCACGCTGTGCTTGACCAGTGGGTTCGATTCGATTCATAAACGTGATGTCTGCGTAATACAATATTATGTGAATAAATGTTTGTGAAATCTATGATAAAATAACTAAATAAATAGCTAAGTTCTAGTCAGATAAGAGGTGATCCAACCACGGACGGACCAGTTACGCGGCCAGGGTAGGTAAGTTAGGGATTTAAAAAAAAACGCTGCTGTCCTTTTTTGGCTCGAAATTCTCAACATGAAACGTATTTAAAAACCCATCTCCAAACTTAATCCTAGCTACGCCCCATGTCTGGAGGTAAATATGTATTTTATCATATAAGCTGCGTAGCTGACTCCTACATCCGACTATCCATCGAAATCAGTTCGTGATAAGAATTAGTCTAAGCACAAAAGTAGAATAAATGCTGTAGAGATGCGCTCTTTGAGAAGTATGTGTGGTGTGACTTTGAAAGATAGATTAAGAAATGAAGTTATTAGACAACGTTGCGGTCTGAAAGAGGATGTAGTGACTAAGGTGGAGAAAAGTATGCTTAGGTGGTTTGGTCATGCGGAGGGTATGGATGAGAAACGCTTAACGAAAGGCATATACACGGCGAAAGTAAGTGGAAATGCTGGGAGAGGACGCCCGAGAAAAATAATATATACTCTGATGTCATCGCCGGGATACTCCAAAAGGGGAAAGTGCGTAGCACTTACAACCGTCGGGCATGTATGACCAGATGTATGAGTGTGGATGAAGCCAAGGAAGTATGCTTCGATCGTAGCAGATGGCGCTCTATAGTCTCTGCCTACCCCGATGGGAAAAAGGCGCGATGTTAATGGTAATGATGATGAATTAGTCTAAGTAGTGATTTGTAAAGAAAAGTAAGAATTGTAATTTCATCAATACATCAATGCTGGAGATAGGCTTCCCCCATAGAACACCAAAAATGCCATAAGCTTCGAATGGCTCCCCGCGACCTTGACGATATCGTCTCTCCACCTTGTCCGGGGCCGCCCAACGCGGCGTCTTTCGCTACGTAGGACTATCCATCCCCAATGGTCGTCCACGGCAGTCTTTCGAGTGATGTTGTCTGCCCAGTACCCCTGCAAACGGTTAGATATTCTTTTATATCCCTAGGGGCGGTAACCTCTTGCGTTTCCTAGCGGGCTAGCGATGCCCAAATTTACCTAAATGTATGAAATAGAGGCCGATTGCTAGAGGTTACTGATTTGGCAGTGTAGTGTAGTAAAGTTTATATAGTGGATGTAAATAAAGCAATATCCAAACGGAAGCTATCCCTCATAAATGGACGTAGGAAAAGAAAAAAAAAACAATCAAAAGCAAAACGCATGCGCGTATGTGACAGCTGTGCCGACCTTCCCGCGTCCTTACCGATGCTGCCACTGGCAGTCGTCGGCGTACGCCGCGCAATCACACATGTAAAAATACCGCGAACTCATTTATAAATCCGATACACTTTCCCTGTCGTCCGTAACAAACGTATTATCAGTTACTGTTTATATAAACAGAAAACGTGAAGTGTTTTGTGATATGGTTTTGGTGTTGCTGTGATATTTGAATATTGCTGATTTGTTACCAGGTTTGTTATGCTTATAATAATGCTGAATACCCGCATGTATCCATTCAAAACAAACATTTTCAATTCATTATCAATTAATACTGCCCACAGCTGTTTGCTTATTAGAGGATACCTACAAGGGAGATGCACTATGCAGGCGATATTTTGGTGATAATTACAAATCGGGGTCATGACCTTGAACTTTCAGCGTAGGTCATGTAAACAAATACATACTCTATACTAGTCTACTCCATTCATACTACCATTCCTCCGCAATCTATCTCTCGATTCGAACTGGAAGTATTTACTTTGGGTAATATTGATCTTTGGTAAAAGTTTGGTATTTGTAATGTCGTGTATTAGTAACTCATGTGTAAATATTACAGTACTTTTATAAAATTTATTGTTGCATAACTCAGTGGTTAATGTAACGGACTTCCGTTTACGACAGTTCGATTCCCGGGCAGGAAAATTATTTGTGGTATTTTTATCTGTATTATGACTGAATGTTTATATACTAGATATTATAAATACAAAATTTACAAAAAGAAAGTAATTAGTATGTAACTATATGAAATTATTAGGACTCGTCAGAGGATCTGGTGTAAAATCTTTAAGAGTTTTTATATTTATGGTATGTGTATTTTATATTGTGCATTATTATTATGCAGCTGCAAAATGCATTGAATATTTACTTACAATTATTGTATGTTTAGAATTACAGTTAGTAGGTAGGTTTTAAATATTTGAATCGTTATTTGGAGGACGATTAAAAAGTATTCAGGTCGGTATGTTTACAATGTCCGGTTGGTATGTAACGTAATAAATTTTTATAGGACATTATTTCTTGCTTTATTATTTAAGCAACCAGGCGCTAACAAGAAAATGCGCTCACTCCTTTCCCTCTGAAAGTCTGATTATGCAGAAAACCGGCTAAGTACAAGTGGACTCGAGCACGAAGTGCTTTGTATCATTGTCTAACATTACAATAAGAGTATATTCATCATCATACTATACCGTCATTATCATTATCTTCATGCATATCATTAAGTGAAGTTACACGTTACGTTACGTTTGTTTTGTGGGGGTCCATTTAAATATTTATTTAATCAGTTTTTTATCAGTTTTTGTAGCAATAGTAATAAATCAAACAACAACGGTCTTATTCATAATGACTTATCGGAGGTTTATATGTAGATTTTATCGGAGAGATAATAAATAAATAAATAAATAAATATTCATGGACATTTCACCCAACGTCCTCTGGTCCCAAGCTAAGCTTATACGCTTGTGTTATGGGTACCAGAATACGGATAGAATACATATACTACTTTTCTTTTGTAAATACATACTTATAATACATAGAAACACCCAGACGCAGTACAAACATTTGTATGACAATTAGAAAAATCACACAAATGATTGTCCCGAGCGGGAATCGAACCTGCGACCTCTTGATCGGCAGTCCGTTACCAGAACCACTAGACCACGAAGCCCGTCATAATAATAATAAACGTTTTAGGGTAAAAAGACCATTATGAATAACAAGTTTTGACAATTTTCGCGAACCTATTTTAGCGAACTTTTAAACCTCCGATAAGTCATTATGAATAAGGCGGCAACTCTCTATCTATCAAACAGCCGGGTGATAGACGGGTAGACAAAGTCATAGTTCTATCCTTTAAACGATTAAAGGAAGCAGCATGTATTTGAGATGCCTAGCTTCAGTTGTTTTGGCTGTAGAAACGTGTATATTGAGACGTCAGCATTTTCATTAAATTAAATTTGTAAATACCGGAGAGGAATGAAACGATTCAACGACCAACGACCTTAATGTCAACAGACCAGACGAATATAAAAGTAATGTGCTATATTGTTAAACTAAAAACATTACCATTTTAACTCCCAGCCAGTCTGGAATTACGAAGTTGTAAAATTTCTTCTGCGTCTCGTAACAATATCAAATCTTCAGATTGTATTTTATTACAATCTTCAGATTGCATTCAATAAAACAGATGTCATAAAATGATGTCGCGACGAATGATAATTCTTATATTTAACTTTAATCTAATTATTGAGTTTGTATCATGGGCGAATAGAATAGAATAGAATAACTAGAATAGAATACACTTTATTGTACACCATAAATTACATGTCACTTAACTAATGTAACAATAAAATAAAACATGTACAATTGGCGGTCTTATCGCATATTGCGATCTCTTCCAGACAACCTTTAGATGGACTCAGTTTATTTGGAAAGTGGTATTAGTGGTGTACTTGCTACGTATAAATTCCAAGTAAAAATCGAATCTACCCAGGATTTTGATTTCGGGGAAAGTTTCCAATCATTTTCCAAAGGATGTGATCTGTGTACTATGTCCTTTAGCTGGCTTTTATAGCACCCTGGGAAGGAAAAGGGGTGGTCACACTTCTATTCTTAAACCGTCACCATACGGAAAATAGCAGACTTATAATAAGTTATTTCAATAACATTTAAAGTTCAGCTAAAGATCTGTGTTACTGAGAGATTAAATTATAATGGGTTCCGTTCAAGTGCATGGCCATTTGGTTCATGCTATTCATTGAATAGCATGAACCAAATGGCCATAATGAATAGTATTCAAGATTGCCCGGTGTGGTTACTTTCCATTACGTACTTAATAAATATGTAGATAGATATCTAAAGTGACGTAGGTACTCGTAGGTGGCATAAGTGTCTTATTAAATGAAGATTTTAGTTTAACTTTCTATAAATATGAGCGTAGATCACGCTCATATTTATACATTGTTGAAAGTCATAGACATTTTTCTAATGAATGTGAAAAGAATCAAAGGTTTCGGACGATTAATGGTAATTTTCAATGTCTAATCTAAGATTACGGATAGATTGGCCTCGTTTATATATTAGGTATGTCTATCTCCTGTCAAATTTTCTATAGAGAGTGCAGCCATCAGTAGCTTAGTAGCTTATGGATATGCAAGTGATGACAAAAGTTCAGATTATTCTGACTTTGATAGCAAGAATCGAGGATAGATAAAATATTGATAAGGGCCGTAAAAGGTAGATATATAAATCATACAAAGGGATAACAATGAAAAGAAATAGGTAGGTACTTTTGGAAACGTATCAGATTGAAAATAAAAAAAACATAGGTACTAAGACCTTCTCGATTGAAAGAAATCAAATCATTATGTACTTACCTATAATATGCATCTTATATTTTATTGAGTATGAGTATTGAATTCTTATCGCATTGAACTTGCTATAAATGTTACCTAGTACAAGCAGTTTTAGATAACATTTGCATTGAGTTTAGACAAGACAGTAACCATATCTAGAAATATTCTTTACGTGTTTTGAGTAAAATCTCGCTTTCTCTTTGACGGACTTCTAGAAAAATAGAGGGGATAATTTGCTTAGTTCTACTACAAAAACACGCTTGGAAATCCAGATTTTTTTTTAAAATATTGTATCGTCATCAGCCCATAATGTGCGTGCGAACTTTCAGATAAATATGACTATTGCAGGTAGGTGAAACTCACTTGTTTACATAGATTATTACATTCATATATAATTAAGCTAATAAAAGCTTATTAAAAATTAATTATAGTTAATTAGGTACGACAAAAAGAATTCTAATCAATATAATTTCTATATAATTATATAACTATTTATCTGCTGAGTTTCTTACGCCGGTTCTTCTCAGCAGATTGCGTCCTGAACCGGTGGTAGGGAAAAAAATTGGACATGTCATAAGCACATAATTTTTCTGAAAAATTATGTCTACGTGATTAAATGATTTTTCATTTCATTTCATTTCATTTCATCCCTAAAGCGATGGGTAGAGCTGATAGAGTTTAAAGTTTTATACAATGCCCTAACTACATTATAAAGACTGAAGGAATCTAACTGATGACAAATATTACTATGATGGTAATAATACGTAAGCAGAACCCTTGATGCTCGAGACCGATTTATTTTTGGCTGATTTTTATCACCTTGTTGAGAAAATTGTGTAACTAAAAGTCCAGAAACTGTTGTCAGAACTGCAGCAATGATTATAACGTTGTTAAAATGAGACCATACCATGGTAATCACTAGCTTGCGAATAAATAAATAATCATCAAAATCGGTTGACCCAGTCGAGAAACTTTATATCTTTTATGTCGGTTAAGAAGTATATTACGTTTCTATTGTTTAACTATAAATGAATTGTTTTAGTACCACTTAACTTAGTTAAAAAAGTGGATAATAATTGGCTTCGCCGGTAAAGTAATACATTGGTACCAATTCTACGTGCACAACTAAATTTAATTAAAAATGAAAAGTGACAGAGTCGATAACACAATTTCGTAATTGTAACTGAACTTTCTTGGTATAAAAACTGTTTGTTATAAATTTACGATTAACTATAATTAATACAAATGTCAAAAATTATGTCAAAAGTCCGTGTGGTGACGGATTAAGAATACAAGTGTCACCACCCCATCTCCTCCCAAGGGTGCTGTAAAAGTCAGCTAAGGGATATTGCACAAAAATATCATATTCTGTGAGAGACGGATAACTCGAAAATAAACCCTGTGCCAACACGTCTGGTCAGCGCGGCACAGCTGTAGACCATAATCCCTCCAAAAGTGGAGGAGGCCCGTGCCCAACAGTGGGACGTAAATGGGCTGAAGAAGAATACAAATGTGCACAACGAAATAGCCAATTAATCAAAATACATCATAGTTGTTTTGATTTTTTAAATAAGTTAAGTTTAGATGTGCATGTAGAATTGCTATCATTGTAGCGCTTAAATAGGTACAGTTAGTCATTGTTTTCAGCTTCATCGACAACGTATGACGTAACAGACATAACTACGTTATGTATTTATACTTGGCTTTGATATAAAGCATTATATTGGGTTGTTTGGAAAGCCATTTAGTTTTTTGCAGTGGAAATGAAAGACAGTTTTCGTATAATAAACAAATTGTTACTTAATTTTTTTTTGTTGAATTTGATAAATTTAACCTCAATCCAATCTCACGTGTTGTTATTCGCCGGCGAA
Organism: Orgyia antiqua; assembly: GCA_916999025.1. Classification (NCBI taxonomy): domain Eukaryota; kingdom Metazoa; phylum Arthropoda; class Insecta; order Lepidoptera; family Erebidae; genus Orgyia; species Orgyia antiqua. Next base: position 27,183,107 of record OU779868.1, read on the forward strand.
TAGCAACAAATGCCTTTATCGCGTCTTTATCAGCTTCAACCGGCCTTCGTGAACGTGGTGCATCTTCGACATCAAAATTGCCAGATCGAAATTTAGCGAACCAGTTCTGGCACTGGCGTACTGTCAACACACCTTCTCCATACACATCAGTCAATTTATTTCTGGATTGAACAGCATTATTACCCTTTCTGTAGTAAAACAGTAAGATATGTCAAAAATGTTGCTTATCGCTCTCTGTATTTAAAAGGGCCCCAACCAAAAACTACTGCGTAGAATTAATGGGAATTTTTCACACACAAGCCTTGCTATATGAGCTCTCAAAGCATATAAAAATTATACGGCTTAAATGTGAAGTTGGGTGCAAAAGAATACAATTAAATCCTCTGTCGGGAAAAAACGAAATGACTTTCCGAACAACCTATTAAATAAGATGTTAATGTTTGATGTAGAATACACCTTGGCTTGAAAGTTCCTACATTTTGACACTTAGTAATTTTTTAATAAAAGTATGTTACTATTCGTATAACTACAGGCGCTAAGTAGAACACTGCAGGGGATAAATAATATTGTTTTTTTTTACGATATTTCATACCACGTTATCTAGTCTTTAATTAAGCTTATTTTTATTCGAAAGCAGTACAAATATTAATTAATCAAGTGTCTGGCCGGGAAACCGAATAAACGCTAGTGCACAATTTACTAAAAATGACTTGCACACCGAATAAATCTCTATTATAATGTAAATTATAATCATTCAGTTACACAATCTTATTTACCTCTTTTCTACGGCTAGGAAGTGACACCCACATGGTAACCTGACGTTTTGGCAGTAAATGGTAGCTTCGTTTGCCAACTATGTCGGGTAAAATAATCAGTCTGGTTTTATACAGAGAATGCTATAGTAAGTCTTATTTATGTAAAGTATTTTGTGGCAATCTGTTAAAAACCATCCAAAATCCATCTGATTCTAAGCTAAGCTATAGCCCATATTTTCTATGCTTGTGTTATGGGTACCAGAATACTAATATACATACTACATAATTTTTTTATGTATATAGGTACACACATACCTATAATACATAGAAACTATACTGTATATGTAGGTAAATTATCTTTCACTCATCTCTATCTATCCTGATGTGGTTCTTAGTCTAAAGTTTATAGTACACAGTTTATAGTGTAAAGTATACGCTGAAAGCAATTCAGATAATGAAAGTTATATATTCAAATGAAAACTTCATTATATTTTATCTGTTATACAACACAAACATAATCTAGGAGGGTCATAGCTTATACGACACTATGATACAGTGGCGGATTTGCAGTCTCGGCCGCCCTAGGCCCCAAGCCATCAGCCACCCTAGGCCCCAAGCCATCAGCCGCCCTAGGCCCCAAGCCATCAGACGCCCTAGGCCCCAAGCCCTCAGCCGCCCTTTTCTCACCATCCACCATATAGACTACATAATGAAATTACTTCATTGCCAACTTATGTCTAAATAAATTTAGAAATTTAGGAGATAAATTTAGTTTTATATCGCAAGATTTGAAGCTTTTTTGTAAATCACCGCCCCTAAATCTGGCCGCCCTAGGCCCGGGCTTACCGGGCTTTACGGTAAATCCGCCACTGCTATGACGTAGTCCTTTTTACAGCATATTATGTAATAACCTAATATGCTGTAAAAAGGACTACGTAGATATATAAAGAGGGAGAATAATCTGTTTGCAAAATGACAGTTGTCTTATGGAGTAGGTACGAACAATGTTTAATTTATAGACCTGGGGCTCAATCTGGTATTACAATTTTGTCATAATGATCAGTCACTGACGCCATTATGGCGCCATAATGGCGTCATAAATGACAAAAAATTATTAGTAGACTACCAAACTTAATAAAATTCGCCATTATGCAATCAGTGACTGATCATTATGCCCCTGATAGATTGTTTTTAAGATCTAGTTTCTGTGTAAGGAAACAAGTGTTTCCAATACATTTCCTTCCCATGGTGTTGTACAATGGCTTGTACAGCACCCTGGCAAATGCTGCCAGCTAAGGGATGTTGTACACAGATAACAATCTCTGTGAGAGATGAAAACTTTAAAATAAAACATTAGCGTGGCATTATAGATCAAAAACCATCCCAAAATGGAGTCCGTGCCTAACAGTATTTATAATCAAACATTAATGGAAATTAGATAATACTAGCTAATGCCCGCCGTTCCAACTGCGTTTATAGTTATTGAGCCCACTCTCCTATAACATACACAAAATCTTAACAAATTATACAGGGTGTCCCAGAACTCAACGTCAAGCCGAAACGGGGTGACAGGATAGATCATAACCATCACGAGAAAAATCAGAAAAAAAATCTATCCCATGCAGTTTGAAAATTATGGGCATTTTAAGAAAAACCTAGAAATTTGGTCTAACTGTACCATTTTTCGGTTATTGTGGTTAATTTTTATTATTTTTGGTCATTTAAACTTTGGAACCGTAACCCTAAATAACATCTCGAGAATCACAGTCTAAAATAATGACACAATTACCCCAAGTTTCCTAGAATTTAGACTATTTGTTAAACTATGAATTTAAAATTTTCAAACTTTGTCGACTTTGAAACACCCTCCTTTAAAAAAAATGTACTAGAGTGCCTTGGCAAGTGCCATTAAGAGTTGGCGCATTTAATCAGGATTGTAAAATGGTACAATACTTGTAAGTTTCGTACTAAAAAAAACGAGTAAAAAATAAAAACCTCAAGTAACCCGATTTTTGCTAACCCATTTTACTCAGGAAAAATGTTTTTTATTCGCACAAGCCCTTGGTAGGTTCTTTATTTTACGGCAAAATGATGAGAGAGATGGATAGTGGACATGTTTGCCATGAGCGAGCGAGACAGATAGTGACGCCACGCAGTGAGACGGAGATGCATCGTTTAAACGAGTGCGAATGAAACAGATACAGACGCCATACCAAGCAAATAGCTACGCTGCCAGTCTGACACCAGTTAGTACATTTCGCTCATTCGTCTACTGCGCACCTTTCCGTATTCGCTTGTGTTAATTTAGTACTGACAACTTTGGCTTTTCTTTTTGGACTTGGATTTTTGTGAATTGGACTTGTTGATTACATACCGGCAACTTTGGCTTCTCTCTTTTGGAATTGGACTTTTGTGTTGACATCCTTCTCATCACTATGCCTACGCGCTACACTTCACAAGAATATGCGAACATGCATCTCATTTATGGGGAATGCAGATGCAACGCAAGTGCCGCCGCTAGACTTTATCGTGAAAGATATCCAAATTTAGAGCGCTATCCGGATCACCGCGTGTTTGTTAATGTGCACCATTCACTCACAGAGGACGGCCATTTCCCGAATCAAATACGGGCTGGAGGTAGACCTCGCTTTCCTTACGAAGAAGAAGTGTTGGAAGAGGTCGCAGATGACCCAAGTATTTCCGTTCGTGGAATTGAAGAAAGAACGGGAATACCCAAAAGCACAGCACATCGTATTTTACAAAGAGCTGAAATGCATCCATTTCACGTACAACGAGTTCAAAGTCTTCTCCCTCGAGATTATCCTGAAAGGATTTCATTTTGTAGAACAATGCTACAGAGGCATAATGAAAATCCCCAATTCATCCAAAAAATTCTCTGGTCAGATGAATCTACATTTAAAAAAGATGGCTACATAAACTTACACAATTTTCATGAGTGGCATGTGGAGAATCCACATTTAATGCGAGAAGACCGATCCCAATATCGCTTTAAAGTTAACCTGTGGACAGGAATTTTAAACGGCAAAATAGTTGGGCCTTTTGAGCTGCCTGAGAATTTGAATGGCACGAATTACCTAAATTTTTTACGAGAAAATTTACCAAGTTTGTTAGAGGACGTACCACTAACAGATCGTTGCCACATGTGGTATCAACAAGATGGCTGCCCAGCGCATTACGCAGTGCAAGTAAGAGATTTCCTTGACCAAGAATATCCGGGAAGGTGGATTGGACGTTCAGGCACTATCTCGTGGCCAGCCCGTTCCCCAGATTTAAATCCCCTGGATTTTTTTTATTGGGGCGTTCTCAAAGAAAAAGTTTATTCTAAGCCCATTGAGAGCGTAGCCGAGCTGCGTGAACGAATTTCTCAAGCTGCTGAGGACATCAACTCTCGAGGATATGCCCGGCTAATAAGTAGATCTTTTTTAAGAAGATGTAGGGCGTGTGTTGAAGCTGATGGTAAACAATTTGAACATTTGTTTTAATAAAAAATGTTATTTTCAAATCTGACTTTTATTCCAATAAACCTAAACAAAACAAGGTCAACATTTTTCATTATTTTATTAGTATTTTGTTGCTTTGGTAAAAGTGGCGTCACTATCTGTCTCGCTCGCTCATGGCAAACATGTCCACTATCCATATCTCTCATCATTTTACCGTAAAATAAAGAACCTACCAAGGGCTTGTGCGAATAAAAAACATTTTAACTGAGTAAAATGGGTTAGCAAAAATCGGGTTACTTGAGGTTTTTATTTTTTACTCGTTTTTTTTAGTACGAAACTTACAAGTATTGTACCATTTTACAATCCTGATTAAATGCGCCAACTCTTAATGGCACTTGCCAAGGCACTCTAGTACATTTTTTTTAAAGGAGGGTGTTTCAAAGTCGACAAAGTTTGAAAATTTTAAATTCATAGTTTAACAAATAGTCTAAATTCTAGGAAACTTGGGGTAATTGTGTCATTATTTTAGACTGTGATTCTCGAGATGTTATTTAGGGTTACGGTTCCAAAGTTTAAATGACCAAAAATAATAAAAATTAACCACAATAACCGAAAAATGGTACAGTTAGACCAAATTTCTAGGTTTTTCTTAAAATGCCCATAATTTCCAAACTGCATGGGATAGATTTTTTTTCTGATTTTTCTCGTGATGGTTATGATCTATCCTGTCACCCCGTTTCGGCTTGACGTTGAGTTCTGGGACACCCTGTATACAATTATACAAAAAGCTTTCCTTTTGAACCACTTTACCTGTTAAAGAAAACCGCATCAAAATCCATAGTGTAGTTTTGATATACAAAAAAATAACGAATTTGTGTCATACTAAGTAATAAAGATTAATTCACACGATTTTAATTGAAAAGAAAATCCAAGTTTTAAATCTAAGATATCGACATTCCTTGAAAATACGCAACAGAATTGACGAGTATATTTAATACGGATCAACATTTCTTTATAATATTATAATGATGCGTATCATAAACTAATAATTATCATTATATCAACTCTCGACATATGATAACAAATATCGTTCAATAGATAACATTACCGAGTCATTATGTGTCTGCATATACCTAGGCACTTTATTTACATATGCAGATACAGATATATTATGTACTAGCTGTTGCCCGCGACTCCGTCCGCGTGGAATTTAGAAAATTTTCCCCGTTTTTGCATCATTTTTCACTACTGCTTCGCTTCTTCTGGTCGTATCGTGATGTTTTATAGCCTAAAGCCTTTTTCGATAAATGGCCTATCTAACACTGAAAGAATTTTTCAAATCGGTCCAGTGGTTCCTGAGATTAGCGCGTTCAAACAAACAAACAAACTCTTCCGCTTTATAATATTAGTATCGATAGAAGTATAGATATCTAAAATGACAGCTTAACGGAATATTACGAGATAATACCGCTAAGCTAGTGACCCTTTTAACAAGAATATCTATAAGATAATGGTACCAATTCCACGTGCACAACTGAAAGAAAGAAAGAAAGAAAAGTAAAGTATATTGTATTGTGTTGTAAACTTAAGAGGATACCAAAATAGCTTTTTGCATTTTTCTACGTACGAAGTTTTCATTGTTTCTTTAGATTGAATGGCTAGAGCTCTTATTTTCAAGTATATGTTTTTTCAATATATGATCTAGGATCGCATAAACTCAGAAACGCGATTGAAAAAAGTTTTCTCGATACAAAATCTTAGCGAAACAACCTCTCTAATTTTTTATTTTTTTCATTTGTCGGTCTATTATCGCGTATTAACTAATGAAATAACTTTAAAAACATAAGTAACTATTATATATAGAAACACGTAAATCAGAATTAAAATATATTTAGTAGATTTTGAGTAAACAAAAAAAAAATCCCTAATTCTTCATTTTCTATACCTACTAGCTGTGTTAATATGTACATGTCGACGATAATATTGATGTAGGCCCTTAACTAAAAAATGTAAATAACTATTGCTGTATTCTGATTAATTGGTTATTTAGTTGTGCATATTTTTATTAATTAAAATCGTTATTCTATAAGTTTGTGTTTCAGTTTTTATAATAAGAAAATGTTGTTGTCATTGTCGAAGTTTAGTTATGCGCATAGAAATGGTACCACTGTCAATAACACAATTCGGCAACGTTAACAGAATTTTTTGTTAGAATATCTGTACCTATGTTGTAGACTAACGATATTAATTAAATTAAATATGCACAACGAAATAGCCAATTAATCAAAATACGCCAGAGTTGTTTTCACTTTTTAGTTTAGTTGTGTACGTAGAATTGGTACCATAGATGTTTAGTTGTTCTCTTAGAGATTTGCTGTAAATTAAAAAGAAGATAGTGGTACCAATTCTAGCTAACTACTCAATTAAACTTAACTAAAAATTTACTGTTTTAATAACCTAATTCGGCATTGTTATGAGGATACCAAAATAGCTTCGTGCATTTTTCTACGTACGAAGTTAACATTTTTTCTTTAGATTGAATGGCTAGAGCTCTAATTTTTAAGTATATGTTTTTTCAATATATAATCTAGGATCGCATAAACTCAGAAACGCGATTGAAAAAAGTTTTCTCGACAGAAAATCTTAGCGAAACAACCTCTCTAATTTTTGATTTTTTTCATTTGTCGGTCTATTATCGCGTATTAACTAATGAAATAACTTTAAAAACATAGGTAACTATTATATATAGAAACACGTAAGCCAGAATTAAAATATATTTAGTAGATTTTGAGTAAACAAAAAAAATATCCCTAATTCTTCATTTTCTATGCCTACTAGCTGTGTTAATAGGTACATGTCGACGATAATATTGATGTAGGCCCTTAACTAAACTTTCTTATTATAAGAACAATGTATACAGCCTGGGTGACAGACAGACAGACGTTTGGAAGGACGGTGGAATGAGAGAGGGACAGTGGACCTCATAGGATTTAGTTTTTCCTTTGGTATGGATACCTAAAAAAGCCATAGAATAAGAATTGTCACTTATATAGTTACTAAGGAAAGAAACTTGCGCACTTTTGGTGGTTATGAATTATTTTAAAATTTAATCGTTTTACAAAATGGCTTCGTAATAAATATTCCACAACTGATCTGTATTACATAAGAACACGTCAATGATTAGAAAATACATAGAAGGTTTTACCATCACACCCACAGCAACAATCTCTGCATTGATTTATATCGTGACTTGCGTCTTACCACATCTATTTAAAGGTTTGAAGGCAAAAAACATTTATAAGTAAATTGAAATACTTACCACACATAAACCCTTATCTATTTTATTTCTGCTACGATTATCCCAAACTATTTATTCATGAGTTTTCATTTGTGTTAAAAAGTATATTTTATTCTTATCGTGCGTCCCTTTAATGACCACGAACCTCCTGCATTTCGGAAGTACCATGCCACAGTGAACAGAGTTGTTAGTATAAGGTTAGTAAAATTTTAAGATTTCCGTTTTCACAGATTAAGTTATCTGGTTATATTATCCTTGAGCTGCCACCACACATTTCTTAGTTACAATTTAATTCGGACTACGCCCCTTTTATTGCAAGTATAAAAAAACCTGTCAAGAGCGAGGTAAACTCGCACACTTAGGGTTTCGTACCTACTAGACATATAAACATAAGTAACTGCATTCAAATAATCATTGAATTAAACTCAAAACAAGTCACCAACTTAATTTTGTAGTTGAAATATAGGGAATCGCCCACATTTCAGCTACTTCATAAGTTGGTATTAGTATAAACATTTTTTTAATGTGATGTGTTGATAAATTATAAGTTTTTGGATTTTTCCCTATATCAGCACTATATAGACTTGATCTATGCCAAATTTCAAGGCTCTAGAGCAACGCGAAGTAACCTGTGCATTTTGATTCCCTAGCATAAGTCGAAAAATTCTTAAAAATGGTCGTAATTCGGTTATATCTTTTAAATGCGTAGAGGTGAAAGGTTGACTGTATTTTTTGCAGCAAGGGACCGCATAGATCTACATATCGTATGAGTTTCAAGTTGATACCTTCAGCCGTTGCTGAGTAAAAAAATTTTGTCAGACGGACAGACAGACAGACAGACACCGGAGTGATCCTATAAGGGTTTGTACGAAACCCTAAAAAGAGAATATTGTACCACTTGAAATAGGTGATGATTATAATTTCAAAATTTTATTCGGGACTAGCTGTTGTTCGCGCCTACGTTCGCGTGGAATTTAGAAAATTGTCACCGTTTTTGCAATATTTTTTACTGATACTTCGCTCCTTTTAGTCGCAGCGTGATATTATGAAGCCTCTGCCTATAGCCTTCCTTGATAAACGTACTATCTAACACTGAAAGAGTTTTCAAATCGGACCAATGATTGCTGATTTTAGCGCGTTCAAACTCTTCAGCTTTATAATATTATAAGCATAGATTGGCTATTTCATCACACTTTGTTAATAACATAAATATGCACATACCTACTCGGCTAGAAAATATTCTCGCAATTGACACTTTTTTATTTGCTCACATTGATGTTGTTTTCACAAGATTATCAAATCATGTTTAGATAAAATGTATTTGTTTTATCTAGTTTGTTCATAGATACATTGTTGACCTTATCAATTTACACATAGTTGCTAGATGAGATCTATCAAGTAAACCAATTTACACTTTCAGTTTGATCAATATACCTATACACTTGTTTGATCTGCGTCCGGGTGTTATCTATGTATTATAAGAATCCATTTACAAAAGAAAAAGTAGTATATGTAGTATATCCGTATCCTGGTACCCATAACACAAGCATAGAAGCTTAGCGCGAGACTAGAGGACGTTGTGTGAAATGTCCGTGAATATTTATTTATTTTATTTATTACACACCAATTATATTGTTTAACTCACGTTGGATTTGGCAATAAAATTGGTGTGTATGTAGTATACTGTACAGGAATTAGCTGCATAGTAAGATATTTCTATCTTCAGGCAGAGTTTAAAAGTTTAGAAAATAACTGGTGACGGAAACTTCGTACGCGCCAAATTTAGGAACACCTTAACAAAAAGCCGTCCTCTTGAACCGCTTTCAAAAGAATCCGTTGCATATTTTTCAAGATATAAGCTCACATAGGGACATACAATACAGAAAAAGCTACTTTTTTATAATAAGTAAAGAAGATGCTATCACAAGCTATTTATCCGTATAGCTTTTTAAAAGCAGATTTGTATTCAGTACTAAAAATTCTGGATACTATACATAAAATATTGAAATCGGTGTTTTTCAAAAACATTACATAATTATTATGTTTGAATCCATAGGTAGGTTTTTTAGTCTCTATAAGATCATTAGGAAATTCATAAAAAATAATATAATACAGTTACAAGTTGCTAGACAATAGGTACGAGATCTCAACGTATCAAGTGTTATGCGAGGCTTTACGGTTAACCACACGTCTCAGGTTTGATTCTCAATTGTTGTAACTTCATTACGATCTTGTTATATATATATATTATTGCGACCGATTTGTTATTTAATTTATAAATTACTAGCTGTAATCCGTTGAGATATAAGCTCACATAGAGACAAAGGTACATACAAAAATAACGATTTTATTTTATAACTAGCTGTGCCCAGGACTCCGTCCGCGCGGAGCGTTTTTTTTTCGACCGACCCAATCAATTTTTTGATTCCTTTTTTAGCCGCTAGATGGCGTTGCAAATATCTCTTGATTGAGTGGACCGATTGCGATGAAACAAAGACTAAATAATACTTTGAGTTATGTACAATTTTTAGGGTTCCGTACCCAAAGGGTAAAAACGGGACCCTATTACTGAGACTTCGCTGTCCGTCCGTCCGTCCGTCCGTCCGTCCGTCCGTCCGTCCGTCCGTCCGTCCGTCCGTCCGTCCGTCCGTCCGTCCGTCCGTCTGTCACCAGGCTGTATCTCAAGAACGGTGATAGCTAGACAGTTGAAATTTTCACAGATGATGTATTTCTATTGCCGCTATAACAACAAATACTAAAAATAAAATAAAATAAATATTTAAGGGGGGCTCCCATACAACAAACGTGATTTTTAGGGTTCCGTACCCAGTATCTCAAGAACGGTGATAGCTAGACAGTTGAAATTTTCACAGATGATGTATTTCTATTGCCGCTATAACAACAAATACTAAAAATAAAATAAAATAAATATTTAAGGGGGGCTCCCATACAACAAACATGATTTTTAGGGTTCCGTACCGAGTATCTCAAGAACGGTGATAGCTAGACAGTTGAAATTTTCACAGATGATGTATTTCTATTGCCGCTATAACAACAAATACTAAAAATAAAATAAAATAAATATTTAAGGGGGGCTCCCATACAACAAACATGATTTTTTTACCGTTTCTTGCTCGATACTAATAACGTTGCCTTATGTTGCATAGATAATGGTACGGAACCCTTCGTGCGCGAGTCCGACTCGCACTTGACCAATTATTTATTTAGTATAATATTTATATTTATAAGTGTTGTACATTTTACGTAATGCATGCACAGACAAACATCTAAACAGAAAAACAGACAAAAATTTCTAAAATTCTGATTATGGGTTCTGTTGGTTGTTCTTGAATCATCTGACTATTTTTTTGAAAATATATTCAGTGTACAAAATTTTTTTTTCTACAGATTTATTATACATATATATATATATATAATATATATAAGATAAGAAGAAGATAGATAAGTAAAGAAACGGCAATAGAAATACACCATCCTAGCTATCAACATTTATGAGATACAGTCTTGTGACAAACATATGGGCAGCAATAAAAACCCGTTTTAAATTTTAGCTTTGGTAAAGAACTCTAAAAACCATGTTTACATTACTATAGCCAGTCTTACTTCACACTTGACTGGTGGGTTAGTCAACAAGTTTTCAGCGCGTCATCTCGCATGCATTTTATATTTACATAAGTGCTTTTGTTTGTACTACATTGTGCATATGACGACAGTCTGTGATTGTTCTCGAGATTAGCATTATATAATGTACATCCTACATCTCTGTTAAATTTTTACTACAAGTTCGTTAGTTTTTGGTAGAAATTTAGAAATACGAAAGTTCCCTAGAAGATGGTGGGTGTGCCACATGATCTGAATCAAAGTGTGCTTATAAGTAAGGCGTCACTGCTTGCTGGGCTGACTACTGAGTATTTTTTTTCCAGTGAAGGGTAATTTTTGAATTACAAATGCAAACCTGACTGCTAGGATCGCAGGGATAAGATCATAGATAGGGACTATTTGTGGTTAGTCTTCGTTATTTTAGTACCAATAGCCATCGTCCCCTACTTCGTACGCGTAAAATTCGAAATATATACTTATGGTCTTATTCATAATGACTTATCGGAGGTTTACACGGAGATTTTTATCGGAGAGATAATAAACGTTTTAGCGTAAAAAGACTATTCTTTGACAATTTTCGCGAACCGATTTTAGCGAACTTTTAAACCTCCGATAAGTCATTATGAATAAGACCCTTACCTAAACAAATTATACGAAAAGCCCATCCTCTTGAACCATCCTATCTATGAGAAAAAACCGCATCAAAATGCGTTGCGTAATTTAAAAGATGTAAGCTCACTTAGGGACATAAACATAAAATAAAAGTAAAGATAAAGATAGCAAAAAAGATAACTGTTGCTGTATGAAAATTGTGATGAATAATAAGTTAAATCTGAGTAGTGACGTCACAGCTAATTGTTTTGTCTGTAAATATAAACTGTCGACCTTACGCTAAACATTGTTGCCCTGATAATTAATTAATCGTGTTAATGCTCTCGATTTGTATGAAACACAGAATGTGTAGAATATACAGAACTGCACATACGATTAAATTTTTAATATTTAGTAAATCGTGTACTAACTAATGCCCGCTTCTCCAATAACACCAAAGCTTTACCAATTACACAAAAAAACCATTCTCTTTCACTACTCTATCTTTGAAAAAACCGTTTTAAAATCCGTTATGTAATATTGAAGATCACATATGGACGTACATACAGAAATAACGACTTTGTTTTATAATAAGTAACGATGGTCGAGTATTATTAGCGATAAAGTAAGAGAGCCAGTAAGCTAGAAGTGTAAATCGTTCTTAGAGCGGCTCTCTCACTATATAAAATAGATTGCTTTTCCTATTTTTACCAGCTTATTAAGGTCGAACTGTTAGACACGGGCCTCCTCCACTTCAACTCGGGACAATGATTTGTGTGATAATATAAATGTTATACAAATGTTTGTACTGCGTCTGGGTGTTTATTATAATATTATAAGTATGTATTTACAAAAGAAAAGTTGTCTATATAGTATATCCGTAATCTGGTACCCATAACACAAGCATATAAGCTTAGCTTGGGACGTGTGGAATGTCCATTAATATTTATTTATTATAAAAAATCGTTTGTAGCATTGACGCTGCAATAAATATCTATACTAATCTTATAAAGCTGAACAGTTTGTTTGTTTGAACGCGCTAATCTCAGGAACTACTGGTTCGAATTAAAAAAAAATTTCTGTGTCCATTTATCAAGGAAGTGTATAGGCGGTATATCATATCATGCTACGTATAATAGGAGTAAAGTGTTAGTGAAAAATGTTACAAAAACGGAGAAAAAATTCTAAATTTCACGCGTATAGAGTTTATTATATTCTGGGTTTTAGTAATTATTAAAATTTCAATTTTCAAACTATCACCGTTTTTGAAAAACATCCTGGTGACAGACATACAGACAGTATAGTCTCAATAATAGGGCCCTATTTTACCTTTTGATATGGAACCCTAATAAGAGCACAGACCACGTGTTCTTATTTACAAATTATACAAAATGGTGTCAGTCAATTTTAGATGCACGTAAAATTTGTGTGCCAATTTCCAAGCTCGTGTTATTAGCTTCATCCACCAGCGCATATTGCACTGTGACGGCTATTTAAAGATAATTGTGACATTGTTTTATATCACAAGTAATTATTTAAGTCTGTACTTTTCCATAATAAAACTTTTAACCTTAAGATAATTGTGAAGATTGCTGTTATTCCGAACTTTCTTTGAACGCATAATAATATAGATTGACTAGCTTTTGCCTGCAACTCGTAAGCGTGAAATTTAGAAACCGAACCATACCAAATTATTCAAAAAAGCATCATTAAAAAAAAAGACGTGTGTCACTCGGGGACTGCCGCGGTAAAGCTATTGCATAGTATTTTTTATCAACTTATGCAATTATATTTATTTATTTATTTTATTTATGCAAGAATCTAAATACCATAAACTAAAATAACATTAATAATCCTTATTTACTGATGCCTACATCTGTCCATTGTTTATGGTAAATTATGATAAAATAGCGATTGTCAATCAAATGTCAATAAAATAATAACTAACGCCAAAACTGACATGAGTCACCAGCGCGAACAGCGAAACGGCGTTACTGCGCATGCTACGCACGCGCAGTAGCACCGTGTATAGTATTTTTTAGTTACGCTATCTTTGTTACGGAATTTAAATTTCGAATTTTGTGCATTTAGTCTCCACGCTCAAGGCCCGCAATAGAAGCTATGCAATAGCTTAAAAACTGCATTAAAATGCGTTGCGTAGTTTTGAAGATATAAGCTTAGTTATGGAGATATATACAAAATTAACGACTTTGTTTTATAATAAGTAAAGATTTTAACGGTAAGGGTCAAGTTAAAATAAGGGTTGATTTATTTGTGTGCGGATTGCTATTACGCAATTATTTAGATGCTACGATATTTAATGTTACTATGTTTATATATCCTAGTGATATTATAATGAATATTGTGTATATAATTATATTAGAAATACTATATTACCGGCTAACACTCACAGTTTTGGGATCGAAGATGTCGACCCAGGTTTCGAGCATATCCGATGCTCATCTTCAGGACGAGAGGAAGGTCGCAGACGCCGCTGCGCACTCGTCCTGAAGATGAGCATCGGATATGCTCGAAACCTGGGTCGACATCTTCGATCCCAAAACTGTGAGTGTTAGCCGGTAATATAGTATTTCTAATATGACTCAAACTCACGAAAATTTCAATACGAAAATATATAATTATATATACGTAAATAAAATGTAATTTACGAGTAGATAACATCTAATTAAAGTTGAGTAACTGAGCTCTTTTAGCATGCATGTGTCTGATTTTTCGTCTATCTTTATGTTTACATGCCATTTTATATCTTCGTTTCAATTATTTTTACCTACTAAGCACAAAATTTGGTAGTAAATAGAGTAACTTTTTATTTTAGCAGAATTCTTGGCATATTGATTCAACAGGAGTTGACAGCATAGGGCCGACGTATTAAGTTAGTTTAATAAAGTCTAAAGTAAGTTGGGCATAAGGCTTATCTTCTCCATCTTTCTGTACGCCTCCGAAACCTGGACGTACACAGCTCGTACAAAATCGAGAATATGCATTCGGAATACGGTGTTGGCGCTAAATGTTAAGGATTCTTTGGATGGCCCGACTTACTTATGTATCTATTCTTGTGGAACTAAACATCAGAACTCACTTATCGACCATGGTCATGCTCGAGTACTTCGGACACGTAGCGCGGCGAGATGCTGGCAATTTAGAAAAACTAATAGTTGTGGGTGACGCGGAAGACAAGAGGCAAGAGGAGTCGAGGCAGATCGCCGGTGAGATGATCTCATACCGTCAGACAGGCACGCTGTAAGCCGTGACGCCTGGAGGGAGTTGGTGCACAGTTTTGACCATGGTGGTCACGACTCTCAGACATGAGGAAGCGACGGAGAAGAAGAAGAAAATAAGATTAATATAGAGCCAGAAATCAGATTTGATTCTTACACAAATAACATATCTGATGGAATTCTTATTTTTATCCGCAATATAACGCTAGTTTTTAAGTAAAGTCGCATGATGAAATAAAAGAATCACTTTTATCCTGTTATCCTATATTCATGTTGTCATTACTGTCAGAGTACATTCTACTTCTACCATATACAGTCAGGTCGTGTTATCGGTCGTTATGTAGCAGCTGATATAAACACTGTTGTATTTATTTATGACAAGCAATTAATATCTGTGATGTGGTTTATGTGTGTGTGCGTTTTTCCATTATCAATGTACGGGTGAGTGTGTGTGTTTTGTTTTTTTTATTCAGTGTGTTTAATGTTTTAGTGTAACACTTCATTCATTATGTTATATTAGTTCGTTAAATATGCGTCGTTCGTATGTTATGATTTTCCCTAAAATTATGTACTTCTCGTATGTTGTATATTAATAATTTTAATCATTTATTAATTCAATTCGTTTATAAATAACATTAACTCCTGGTATAGGTTATAAATATCCGTTTTTAGGAGTAACTTATATGTAAAAATATATAGGTAGGTACATAGAGTCTCGCTTACAATTATTAGATATATGTATTTATTTTACAATAAAATTTTATTAAATATTAGCAAAGTTTCTTAAAGAAATTAGCATTTATAGGCCTAGGTTTGTCATAAATATGTAAATCAATACTCTGTTAATATAAGACAACTGACAAAATCACGTGTCACAGTGTTAGTTACCGTACTCCTCCAAAACGGCACGCCCGATTTTTATGAAATTTTACATGTATATTTAGTAGGTCTGAGAATCGGCCAACATCTATTTTTCAAACCCCTCCCCGCCACTGACATTTGTATGGCAAAACAACGTTTGCCGGGTCAGCTAGTATCTACTATCTAATATGTAAAATTCTCGTGTCACAATGTTCGTTCCCATACTCCTCCAAAACGGCTTGACTGATTGTTATGAAATTTTTTACGCATATTCAGTAAGTCTGAGAATCCGCTACTATCTATTTTTCAAACCTCTAAGTTATAAGGGTTGTCCACGCTTAACATTCTTATGGTAAAACAACGTTTGCCGGATCAGCTAGTTATATGTATATATTTTTACCTATATACTTTTCATATTATTACCTATATATCTGGATCTACCTCAGGATCTGTTACATCCAAGGTTTCATAGTAACCTTACAAGGTCAAGAGTAGATTTGCCTTTAGCGTTTACAGGAAAGCATACAGCTTATATATTTGTCGCATATCGGAATATAAGGAAAATGCAAAATGTTAAATAAAAGCAATTGTTTGGGGTATTACCTATTATAATATTGTTTATATCAAGTACTACGTGACCTTCATATTTCTGATAAAAAAAAATCTCTATATAAATAAAACGATTTCTTAAATCTCAAGTGTACTATGAATGCAATTCTATATCTATTTTCTCATCTGTATGTGATTATGCTTATACTGTTATCTGAATTTAAATATTTCAAGATCAAAATTAGTCAAACAAATCCAGCTTTTCTCAAGTTTTAGCGAGACGAAAACGTGTTCATATTGTGACTTATAACTTGAGAAGTCTCCCAAACGTTGGGCTAAAATTTAGAACAAGTATACGCGTCTTATTCGTTCATTCATAAACCTCTCTCCGTCCACGGTTGAACATAGGCCTCCCCCACAGAACGCCACAACGCGTGGTCTAGTGCCGCTTGCATCCAGTGACTTTCCGCAACCTTGACGATATCGTCGCTAAACCTTGTCAGAGGCCGCCCAACGCCGCGTCGTCCGGTACGTGGTCGCCTCTACTCTAGAACTTTTCTTCCCCAACGATTCTCGGTCCTACGACCGATGTTGTCTGCCTATTGCCGCTTCAGCGTGCTAACCCTTCGGGCTATGTCTATATTCGACATCCGTAAAAATTGATTTTATTAAAATATCAGTAAATGGTTTTCAGTTTCTTTCCTATTATATCCAGAACGTTAGTCTAGTTGTTTCTCTGGTATTATAAATAAATGTTACTCATATAGAATCAAATAATGTATAATGTCACTGACCAATGACAATCATAATGACCTGTAGCGATAACGACAAAGCTAAATACAATATTTACTAAATATATTTATCAATATAATTATTTGGCGCCTTTCTCTTACTGAACCTAATTATTATTTGTAATGCTTTGATCTATACTATTAAATTAATAGAGAAGTAAAGTTTATAATATGTATATAGGGGATAATCTCGGAAAGTAATGGTCCGATCCTAGCTGTTTTTCATCATTATATTAATTAACAGCCGTTGCCGGAACTTAGTAAGTGTGTAATTTGGAAACTAAAACTGAACAAATTATAAAAAAATGCCATTTTTTAGGGTTCCGTACCCAAAGGGTAAAAACGGGACCCTATTACTGAGACTTCGCTGTCCGTCCGTCCGTCCGTCCGTCCGTCCGTCTGTCACCAGGCTGTATCTCAAGAACGGTGATAGCTAGAGAGTTGAAATTTTCACAGATGATGTATTTCTATTGCCGCTATAACAACAAATACTAAAAATAAAATAAAATAAATATTTAAGGGGGGCTCCCATACAACAAACATGATTTTTAGGGTTCCATACCCAGTATCTCAAGAACGGTGATAGCTAGACAGTTGAAATTTTCACAGATGATGTATTTCTATTGCCGCTATAACAACAAATACTAAAAATAAAATAAAATAAATATTTAAGGGGGGCTCCCATACAACAAACATGATTTTTAGGGTTCCGTACCCAGTATCTCAAGAACGGTGATAGCTAGACAGTTGAAATTTTCACAGATGATGTATTTCTATTGCCGCTATAACAACAAATACTAAAAATAAAATAAATATTTAAGGGGGGCTCCCATACAACAAACATGATTTTTAGGGTTCCGTACCCAGTATCTCAAGAACGGTGATAGCTAGACAGTTGAAATTTTCACAGATGATGTATTTCTATTGCCGCTATAACAACAAATACTAAAAATAAAATAAAATAAATATTTAAGGGGGCTCCCATACAACAAACATGATTTTTTTACCGTTTCTTGCTCGATACTAATAACGTTGCCTTATGTTGCATAGATAATGGTACGGAACCCTTCGTGCGCGAGTCCGACTCGCACTTGACCAATTTTTTTAATCATTCTATCATTTAAAAAAGCCGCGTCAGAATCCGTTGCGTAGTTATGAAGATATAAGCTCACATAGGGACATACATATAAAAATAACAACTTTGTTTTATAATATTACTAGCTGACCCGGCAAACGTTGTTTTGGAATACTAAGAAAAAAGAAAGTTTTGAAAAATAGATGTTGGCCGATTCTCAGACCTACTGAATATGCATGTAAAATTTCATAAAGATCGGTCAAGCCGTTTCAGAGGAGTACGGAACTAACACTGTGACACGTGAATTTTATATATAAGACTAGCTGTCCCAGCAAACGTTGTTTTGCAATACTAAAAAAAAAAAAGATTTGAAAAATAGATGTTAGCCGATTCTCCGACCTACTGAATGTGCATACAAAATTTCATAAGAATCGGTCTAGCCGTTTCGGAGGAGTACGGTAACTAACACTGTGACACGTGAATTTTATATATTAGAAGATGACGAGGCTTGTGGTTGGGTGGTTTATGTAACGGACTGCCGATCAAGAGATCGCAGGTTCGATTCCTGCTCGGGACAATCATTTGTGTGATTTTTCTAATTGTCATACAAATGTTTGTACTGCGTCTGGGTGTTTCTATGTATTATAAGTATGTATTTACATAAGAAAAGTAGTATATGTATTCTATCCGTATTCTGGTACCCATAACAGCATATAAGCTTAGCTTGGGACTATTATCTTCTAATATATAAAATTCACGTGTCACAGTGTTAGTTACCGTACTCCTCCGAAACGGCTTAACCGATTCTTATGAAATTTTACATGCATATTCAGTGGGTCTGAGAATCTATTTCTATTTTTCAAACTTTTTTTTTAGTATGGCAAAACAACGTTTGCCGGGTCAGCTAGTTTATTATTGTAATAAGTAAAGATGATGCTCAAGTTGCCGTGAGTGTTATAGGCTATATCTTATGTAGGTACATGTACTGATACGAAACTCCAGGCGTATAAAGTCGCGGAATATAGCAATTAAATTATTATATATACATATATATATATCTCTCTCTCCAGCCCATTTACGTCCCACTGTTGGGCACGGGCCTCCTGCACTTTGTAGGGATTATGGTCTACTGTGCCGCGCTGACCAGGCGTGTTGACACAGGGTTTATTTTCGAGTTTTCCGTCTCTCACAGAGGATGTTTTCGGTGTGCAATATCCTTTTGCTGACTTTTACAGTACCCTTGGGGGGAGATGGGGTGGTGACACTACTTGTATTCTTAATCCGCCACCACACGGAGGAAATTACATACATCAAAAGCCTTTTAACATTCCACTGTTGGGCACGGGCCTCCTCCACTTTTGGAGGGATTAAAGTCTACTATGCCAGCTGACCAGGCGTGTTGGCATCGAGTTTATTTTCAAGTTTTCCATCTCTCACAGAGGAAGTTATTTGTGTTCATAATATTCCTTAGCTGACTTTTACACCACCCTGGGAAGGAAATGGGGTTGTAAAATTTGGATTCTTAATCCGTTACCACATGGACATTAATTTATATGAAGGTATAAAATGATGTAAAATATTCCATTACAATTATAGAAATGTAAATATTATGATGATTACAGCATCAACTTGTAATCGAACATTGAACTTCGATCTTCTAGGTATAATCCACGTATCTGTAGGTAAACCATAATAAAATAAATTACAGCTAATGATTTATGGAGTTATTTATCTTTGATCGTAATTGGATTATAAGGCGTTTAGCTTATAAGTTACAACTCAGTGGTTAAAATCTTATATAGCTTACAAAATTTTAGTTTCTTAATCTCAGAATTGGTCTTACTATTGAGCATTTTTGATCCTCTTTTTTTTTGTATGTATATTGCATTCTGTCACGTAGGACATTCAACAATTGGTTTGTATGTGTCATTGACTTGTGCGGGCGTCATCCATGTATACTAGTCCGCAATATTTTACTTTCTTAAATAAGGTCTTGTGGTATTCTTCTTTTCAATCGTCTAGCTGTCTTTGATGGGTCCAATATGTTGATGGCCAATTTATTCGGATGTTTGTCAATTCGTTTTTTGTAATTTTTGATTCTGTCGGAAATCTCGTCCTTTAAAAATTTTATGCCTAAGTCATGTTGTAACCTGATATTTGTTATGTACCATGGCGCATTGGCTACCATTCTTAGGATTTTTGATTGAAACCTTTGTAATATTTCAATGTTTGATTAGGCCGCGGTTCCCCATAGCTCTAATCCATTGGTCCAGATGGGTCGGATGATACATTTGTAGAGTAGCAATTTGTTAGTCAGAGCGAGTTCAGAATTTCTATTTAGGAGCTAGTGCAAATTTCTAGCCTTTAGACCCAGAGCGCAGCGTTTGGTAAAAATGTGTTTTTTTCTACGTGAGACGCCAAAAAGGATACCCAGATATCCTTAGATCCAGAGCGCGGCGTTTGGTAAAAATGTGTTTTTTTCCACGTGAGACGCCAAAAAGGATACCCAGATATCCTTTTTGATCCTCTTGTCGCAAAAACGCAGTCTCGATTACCTTTTGATAAACCCTAAAACGAAAAAAATACCTATTAGTACGAAACTAACACATGCAACACGATTTAATAAAAAGGAAAACAAACAAAAATAGTAGTGTATAGTCTATGCAATGCTGGCGTCAGTTATTATTTTAAACATACATTAATTTATTTAAATACACATTGTAAAAGGTGATCTCACGAATTTATCGCATAGATCGTGCTATACAAGACCTAGGTTGACCCAGCTAGAAGAGATAATGATTTTAGCTCGTTAGTCCGCCACTGCAAAGATAACTCACTTGTTTATGAAGAAAGCCTACGTAGCCTGTATCTGTGCTGTAACATAGGGTAGCCATGTGAATTTCTGACATCGGACAAACAACAAAAGTCCCCGAGATTTGGACGAGGAATGAATTATTCTGCGGACATCCCTAAAAAAGAATTTGTACCAATATATCATTGTAATATTTTTCTGGTTTGTCTTTTCTGACAACGACAATAATTTGAAGAAATCCGAACCCGGAATCAAAAGAATGAAGTCAGTTTTACAATTCTTAAACCTGAACATTTTGTATGGGTAAAACATTTTTCAACAGCAGGTCAAAAATTATGAACAATGCCATTGTATTATGTACGCAGCGAGGGCGAACTCTCTGCGTACCCTGAGCTCTTTGTACCCCACGATACCCAGTACGAATAGGGTAGGATACATCAATGGGTAAAAAGGATATACCCCATACATTTTTAAGTACAAGTGTCTTGTAAATTTATTTTGGACACGCTCCAGCATAAGTTTGTACTTGGCTTCGTGAGGTGCCCATATGATTGCACCATTGCACTGTGCTCTAGGTGACTCCTCACTAATGCATCGTATAGTACTTTCATTGTCGTAATATTTGTGAATCCTACATATATTACATACATGCATTAACGATATGGTCCCAAAATGTTAAATCTGGTTTGAATGTAACACCAAGATCACGAACCTGTGTAATTCTGTCTATGCCTACAGTTTCTATTTTGTAATCATGTCGCAAGGGGTTCCGCGACCGTGTATAAGTCATCAATGAACATTTTGCTGTATTAAAACTTAATTTGTTATCATGACTCCACTGAACCAAAATAAATCATATTACTAAATCAATATTATCATAAAGATATAAACTTATCTGTCGATACTAATTCAGAAATTAAGTCTGGGGGAATTATTTCTGTCTCAAGGTAAATATAAGAGCGATAATAGTATTTTTTGTACACCATTGAAACATCATCAATTCGTATCAGCTAATTGCGATTAATTTATATTCGGAAAACAATTTTTTTGTGTTAAATTTTTTAATAATGTATTTGCTAATTAGTAATTATGTTTTGTTTTTTTTTTCATGTTTAGTAGATTTTTTTTTAGTGGAACAATACGATCGGTATTTTTATTACATCAGATGATACGAAGGGTCATCGAAGGTTGTTGTGTTTTGACATGTCTGCATTTGACAGCTCCGAAATCATGGTCATTTATACTATTTAATAAATAAATATTCACAGACATTTCAACATTCAACATTCCTCTGGTCCCAAGCTAAGCTTATTATGCTTGTGTTATGGGTACCCAGAATACGGATAGAATACATAAACTACTTTTCTTTTGTAAATACATACTTATAATACATAGAAACACCCAGACGCAGGACAAACATTTGTATGACTTTTATTTAGTTAGGGTTTCGTATACAGAGAACTATATAATAAGAGAAACCTTAAAGTGTTAGATATACATGATCACACAGCTGTCTGTGAGATACATTTTTTTAGAATCGGATCATGATGTCTATTATTAGTTCTAAATAAACATCTTTATTTGAATCAGGATCTTACCGTAGACTTAGTATATATTCATCATCCTAGGAACTTACATAATCCTAGTAAATGGCAAACTTATTTTTATGTGCTGACGACTCCAAATTCCAAGTTATTAGCCAAAAGTATTTATTGTAAGTAGTATTTTATATTATTTTTTATTGTCAGTATTTAAATTAGAACACTACAAAAAATATCTAGTTTGAACTTGCAAGCTTCGCATCACTGTACTGATGCAGTTTTAATTTTTCTTGTGGTGACTATTTAAGCTATAAACAAGTCCAGTAAAATAAATTATGATCATCATTTCTTATACTCTTTGATCCAATCCCGTTCCTGCAGATTAATGCCTTAGTCAACTGACTATATACGTTCCTCTCTTTAATGAGCTTCAGAAATCAAGGTCACGAATTTGGGTAGGTACGTAAACGGAAAATATAATGCAATATACAAAATTAGGAGCGCTCGTTATGCAGAGCAGTTTTAATTATCTCCTTAAATTTTAATTCACGTTTCATTCCACTCGATTAAGTTTTATTAAAATTGCTACCACTTGTTTATAACACAATTTTACAGTAAATTTTGCGCGAATCTTATTGTCTCAATGTAAAAAGCTCTTAGAGTGTGATGACATACTTAGTCACAGTATACACTAGTTATCTCATTTCATCGCAGAGGTAATAGGATTTTTTTTCCCTGAAACAAAAAGGAAAATCTCAGTTGAAAATGTCTCTTGCGAGTTGCGAGGGACTGCAAATTAAAATTAGCGAAGTCTTCCACTTACAATCTTCGGCATCGTAGATGTATGACCAGTTGTATGAGTGTAAATAAAGCAAAAGAAGTGTGTTTAGATCGTATTAGATGGCTTTTTATGGTCTCTAGTATCTAGTTCTCTACCCCGACGATAAAAAGCCTTGATAGTATGATGATGAATTGTAATAAAAACTTAAAATTAAATCTTCTGGTTTGGTTGTTGTGGTAGACTAAATACCGTTGTATTAGAGGTTTCTGTGGTATGTATGGAAAATGGAAGTTAAACGCCCTTTTTATAAGTAACATCTGATTAACTTACTTTGTTTTCTTACAGATATTTGTGTACGCGAATAACGACAGATGAATCATCACTACACCAGCCCACCTGAGTAGCACATTACAAAAGGTATGGCCTAGCCGTTGATATCTACTCTATGCTATCTATAATCAGGTGGTTTATAAGCTGAAGAAATTAACATTATTTATGTGGAAAAAAGGGAATTGAAATTGAAAATAGAAAGAAAGAAAAAATATCTATAGGCTACGTTTCCAAAAGAAGGGACTGGTAACGTTGGAGGATTATAGCGATACTTTATGCAAAGAAAAGGCCAGCCTTCTGGTCACGGGTGCGATCGACTAACCTTTTCTAAAATCCTTTATTGATGATTCTTATTCTGACAATTTTATGTGAATTATTGACTGACTATGCTTTTGAATAGACAAACAAGGATC
Source organism: Orgyia antiqua (assembly GCA_916999025.1). NCBI lineage: Eukaryota > Metazoa > Arthropoda > Insecta > Lepidoptera > Erebidae > Orgyia > Orgyia antiqua. The sequence continues at coordinate 27,207,225 of OU779868.1, forward strand.
TGTAGACTTGTTTATTTAGTAGGTACACGTAATAAAACTGACAAATGAAAATGACTCTACCTCGGTAGAGTAAGACTACGTATAGATTAACCCAGTGTTTAACCCATAAACTATTCGCGGTCTAAATTGTACGGAACCCTCAGCTAGCGACTGATATCGTATGATTGACAGATTTTTTTATAAACGCGCTTTCTTGATAAAGGGTCAGGAAGCTATTTTTTTCATATCCGACCGATAATTCTGGTTATCTGTGGAATTATCGGTCGGCGCATTTGACAGAGTAAATTCTTATTATTTCTTACTTTTATTAACTTTACATGCATTTCGCTCGTACTGTTTGTTTGCTTAGAACTATTAAATTATCCAATAAATTTTAAGTAGTTTTTAGCAGAAGCTAACGTAGTTAAAGAGAAATGTTTAAATATGTGAAATACATAAGGAATATAAAACAAAAGTAAAAAGAAATTCAATGAATGAAGCAGTTAAAAATAAATATTTATAGATATTTTAACACAATGTCCTGTCTTAAACTAAGCTTCTTTGATATTCTTTAACACTTGCGACACTCATTTGTTTTCTTAGCTTGGGACAGACGTTATGTGAATTACTTATCCATGAATATAATTATATAAACAAAATCTTTCTTCTTTATTTCTAAATCCGTAAAAGTGGTTTTATATAAGCTTCTATTTTGAGTACCAGGACATACTACTATATGTTTTTTTTACGTTTTATGCACGACAGCTGGCATTAGTATAGATAGATAGCTAGTTCAAAGTGCGTCGTGTGTTGTTTAGAACGCGTAGCGTAGTAGGTGTATACAATAAATGTGTGACAGAGTTGTCTTCTGTCACGGTAGTGGTTCGTCACGCTGCGCTGTGCAGCGTCATAATGTCACCGACTTAAACAAAACAGAAGTACTGCGTAAGTCTTAAATAACATTACAACTATTTATACAGATCTTAGTCCAATATTCGCTAACAATTGCGAGACATATTTATTCAAGCGTACGCATCTATCAATGTATTAATCTATGTAACGGAATCTTTCAAAGTGATTTACACTCACTTGCAGTAGTCAGATTGATCTGAAATTTTGCACACATATTAAAGATCAATGAGAACGCAATAATGTAAAATAATATTCAAGATTTTCAAAGGTGTTTTTTTTAGTTTCTGATTTAAGGGCCTACATCAATATTATCGTATATCATCGCCGACACGTACATATTAACACAGCCAGTAGGCACAGAAAATGAAGAATTAGGGATACTTTTCCTATTTACTCAAAATCTACTAAATATATTTTAATTCTGATTTACGTGTTTCTATATATAATAGTTACTTATGTTTTTAAAGTTATTTCATTAGTTAATACGTGATAATAGACCGACAAATGAAAAAAATAAAATATTAGAGAGGTTGTTTCGCTAAGATTTTCTATCGAGAAAACTTTTTTCAATCGTGTTTCTATACATCAGGTACGTACTTGAGCCTGAATGCTGCGTTGAAAAGTGTGGTTAGTTTTACTATAGCTTTACGTGGAAGGTTTTTGAGTACTTCGCCGGTAATTAAATCGTATCCTGGTGTTTTCTTAGACTTAAGGTGTTTAATTTCCATTTGAACTTCTTTTGGGGTCACAAGTTTTATTTCAGAGTCATCGCACAATGTATCTGCCAGTAGGTCAGCATCATTCACGCCCTCATTAGGTTGAAAAATTGCTTCTAGATGCTCTGCAAATCTAGCTGCTTTTTGTTCATTCGTTGTATTTTCATTTTCATTTAAGTTAGTTTAAAATTACTTATTAGCCTTTGTAGGCTAGATTGTAATTAATATGATGATTTGGTTCTCAAAATCCAGATACGTCATGGAAAAAAAAAAAAAAAAAAAAAAATCGTGTTTCTGAGTTTATGCGATCCTAGATCATATATTGAAAAAACATATACTTAAAAATTAGAGCTCTAGCCATTCAATCTAAAGAAACAATGAAAACTTCGTACGTAGAAAAATGCACGAAGCTCTTTTGGTATCGTCTTAAGCAGATTAGGTATACCGATTTCGACGCGACTTTTCAGTCTCATCGGAGACAATGATGACTGAAAACACATCTGAGTTGTTAGTATTTTATTTAATTTTTAAAATGGCTTACTAACAATTGTTAATACTTATCAAAAACATTTCGTACCTTATATCTAGCGTTGCATTTAATCATTAAACCATAAACATAATTTATTTTTCTTTATTGTCTTTCAATACGTCAAAATTATAAAGATTTAACAATATATGACAAGTATAATACCATTACGTAAAATTGTTTCCCAAGCTTGCTGAAATACTAGCTTAGTGATTTTACAAGCAAATAACAAAGATGGGGGAATTTGAAACTAAACGCTATGCTAACACACCTTGATAGCGTGGCATAGCAGTTCAGATACTCTCATAAAGTGGAGAAGGCCCGTGCCTAAGTGAGACATTACATCACTCACTGAATTACGTCCATGGGGTGACAGACAAAATTAATACAAGTGTCACCTCCCCATATCTTGCTCGTGGGGGTCGTAATAACCGACCGAGGGAACCATGTTCCATGACAACTGCGCATACACCCAAGGAGGGTTGACGTTGTGACCGGTCGTAAAAATCAGCCAAATCTCATAGTAAATTGACGATTGATTTTGAATTGGACGTTTTGTGAAAATATTTATTTATAGTAATACTAGCTGCCCCGGCAAACGTTGTTTTGCCATACAATTCTGTATAAAATAAAATTTCATCAAAATCGGTCCAGCCAATTTGTAGCCTATGTGTTATTCTGATGTATAAGCTATATTGTGGTAAAGTTTCATTCAAATCCATTCAGTAGTTTTTACGTGAAAGAGTAACAAACATCCATACATACAAACTTTCGCCTTTATAATATTAGTAGGATGAAGAAGTAGTCATATTGCGCTAACCCCTAATAACGGGATAAGGACAGGAGAGTGATGACTGAATTACGTCACAATAAAATATGACAATTTGATCATTAATACTAACAGTGTGTGATTGTTTAGTTAGTTTCTAAACTAGATATCTAAATACAAACAACTGGTTCACCGTTCACAATGTCAACATTCAATTTGTTTCATTAAGTAAACCGATAACGATGTATTACCATATATAAACGCCTTATAATGTATAACTAGCAATAATAAATACGTTTCTAGATTACTTGTTTTGTTTACTACTGATAGATATATCTTGAAGTAATTTATCCAATTGACCTCTGAGAATATACTGAGTGCTTCAAAAAAATGTATACACACTTTGAACTTCCATAGAAAATTTATTTACCGTTCTACAAAGTTAAATTTCAGGAAAATAGAAAGCTGAAAGTCCAATGTAAATGAAACATAAATAACAAATGTTAATACTGTTCAAATTGGTGACCTGCAGCATCAATACAATTCTGAGTACGAGTCACCACTGTTTCTGTACATCGTATCAAAACGTCCAATGAGATTTCTCTACACACTGCTTGAATCTCATTCCGAAGAATGTCTAGGTTACGTGGTTTACGTTTGTACACCTCATCTTTTACTGTGCCCCACAAGAAGAAATCCAGCGGTGTAAGGTCTGGAGAGCGTGCTGGAAACTCGATTGGCCCCCTGCGTCCTATCCACTGGCCTTTTCTTGTGGGGCACAGTAAAAGATGAGGTGTCTTCCATTCCTAAATGCCGGTATGCATTTTTACACACATCTAATATGTGCTGGCGAAATTGTAGGTCAGTAGTAAAACGTACACCTAGGTCTTTAACCTCCGAGAGGCGCTGCATTGGCGTCCCGTCCATAAGGTATTGGTAATGGGTCTGGGACAGCAGACAGTCTAGCAAAATGCGATGTAAACTCAATCGAGTGACGATTGTGGCGGTCTAATTGGTTACTGTTAGCACGACCGCAATAAGTTGTTGTTAGCAGAGCTACGGAACGGTATTCCGAGGTCGTAGGTTCAAGTCCCGCTTGCGGTGATCACTTTTTCCACCACAATTTGATTTATTAAGTAAAAGCATAGCAAGTCAATTGTAAAATTAATAAATTACTTTAATACCAATAATGTTAAAAACGTCGTCAAATGAGCAAATTAGAACGCAATCCGTGCAAAGTCAGTGTAGAGAGCCACTACATAAACACGACCTACATATAAGTTAATTTCTGAATAATAAAATTAATTTAATTATAAATCTACATACATCTATAGCATAGAATCTATACTATTAAGAGGATACCAAAATAGCTTCGTGCATTTTTCTACGTACGAAGTTTTAATTTTTTCTTTAGATTGAATGGCTAGAGCTCTAATTTTTAAGTATATGTTTTTTCAATATATAATCTAAGATCGCATAAACTCAGAAACACGATTGAAAAAAGTTTTCTCGATAGAAAATCATAGCGAAACAACCTCTCTCATTTTTTATTTTTTTCATTTGTCGGTCTATTATCGCGTATTAACTAATGAAATAACTTTAAAAACATAAGTAACTATTTTAACCTCTCAAATGGCACACTTGAAATTGAACTTTGACCGTTACTGGCACCCCCCGCCGCCTTACTCCTGAGAGGATATATAGAAACACGTAAACCGGAATTAAAATATATTTAGTAGATTCTGAGTAAACAAAAAAAAATCCCTAATTCTTCATTTTCTATACTACTAGCTGTGTTAATAGGTACATGTCGACGATAGTATTGATGTAGGCCCTTAATAAAGAGGTAAAGTTTGTAATTATGTATGGAGTGGGTTATCTCCGAAAGTAATAGTCAAATCAAAAAAATTAATTAATTCTGTAGTCGTCGGGTGTGTCATGGCTTTAAATAATCTATATTATTATAGTGACAGTGAATCGAAAGTTCACACGTACAAAGTCGCCGGCAACAGCCACTATTAAATATTACAATAGTCTTAAAATCATATTCTATTTTAACTCTTTTTATTTAAAGACAAGGAAAATCGCGTATACTATTGTTTTCTACAAAATTTTCCTCAGCTTTTACGTATACATACATACATATATACATTTATAGCTACAGTACTGATAGAAATAATCATATTTATTAGTTAATTGAGATTCTTCAGAGATCTATTTTATTTTTATTTGAAGGTCGCTGAAGGTCATACGAGAACGCGCACGCGCCGCGCCCGCCTACAGAAAAACATCGGGTCGTTGACCACCAGACATTTTTAAATACACAACGCTATTAAATACACATACCTATGTATTTTATAGAATACACACAATACAGGACTAACTGATTATTCAAATTGATAAAGTTGATAAAGTTTCGTAATACACTAAATGTTATCTAGAGTTATAAAAAAAATCACAGAGAGCTCTCTCAAGGTTTTATTTCATTTCGTCATTTTTGTATGTATGTCCCTATCTGGGCTTAAATCTTGAAACCAAACTACCATCTATGAAAAGTCTATAAAAGATCTTGATGCGGTATATAGAATGATTCAAGAGGAAGATTTGTATGTGTGTATTCTATGTATTGTCGACGGGCTTCGTGGTGGAGTGGTTTATGTAATGGACGGCCGATCACGAGGTTGCGGGTTTGATTCCCGCTTGGGACAATCATTTGTGTGAGTCGAGTCTGAGTGTTTCTATGTATTATAAGTATGTATTTACAAAAGAAAAGTAGTATATGTAGTTTATCCGTATCTGGTACCCATAATACAAGCATAGTAATATAGCTTACTTTGGGACCAGAGGACGTTGTGTGAAATGTCCTGAATATTTATTATTATTATTATTATTGTTTAAATTCCGAGCGTACGAAGTCGCTGGTAACAGCTGACATAGACAAAACAAAGTCTAAATATATTTATTATTTGTGCTAATGATGTATCGAAGCATATTTATAATTAAAATAACGTAACTATAATAATTAAATGAGTGCAAAAAGGTCACGACTAGGTGTTAAATTAAGTTTAAATGATATTTTTATTGCCAAGTAACCGTTAAATTTATAAATACTTTAATAAATTGCAGTAGTTATCAACATAAATCATAATTTTAAGAAAAACATTACTGTTAATCTTTGTACAAAACAAATGAATACTTTGATAGTTAAAAGTAGTTTTAATTAGTGTGAAGCAGTTTTTTGTAAATAAAAACATATTTTATATGAACTTGAATATTTTTTTTACATTATTGTACTAGTTTTTGCCCGCAACTTCGTTTATAAACTGTAGTTTTCATATAAGCTACACAAATTGGTAATGCGCGTGGCGGCCATGTTGGTGACGTCATAGTGACGTATAGATGAGAATATTACATTTTGTTAGCTGTACTTTTTAGGGTTCCGTACCCAAAGGGTAAAAACGGGACCCTATTACTGAGACTTCGCTGTCCGTCCGTCCGTCCGTCCGTCCGTCTGTCACCAGGCTGTATCTCAAGAACGGTGATAGCTAGAGAGTTGAAATTTTCACAGATGATGTATTTCTATTGCCGCTATAACAACAAATACTAAAAATAAAATAAAATAAATATTTAAGGGGGGCTCCCATACAACAAACATGATTTTTAGGGTTCCGTACCCAGTATCTCAAGAACGGTGATAGCTAGACAGTTGAAATTTTCACAGATGATGTATTTCTATTGCCGCTATAACAACAAATACTAAAAATAAAATAAAATAAATATTTAAGGGGGGCTCCCATACAACAAACATGATTTTTAGGGTTCCGTACCCAGTATCTCAAGAACGGTGATAGCTAGACAGTTGAAATTTTCACAGATGATGTATTTCAATTGCCGCTATAACAATAAATACTAAAAATAAAATAAAATAAATATTTAAGGGGGGGCTCCCATACAACAAACATGATTTTTTTACCGTTTCTTGCTCGATACTAATAACGTTGCCTTATGTTGCATAGATAATGGTACGGAAGCCTTCGTGCGCGAGTCCGACTCGCACTTGACCAATTATTCTTTGCTGATGACGTCACAAGGGCGTTAATTTGACAAGGTTCCAGCGCATTACCAATTTGCGTGGCTTATAATATTGGTTATATGTATATAAGTACTGTCGGAGATTGTAGACTCTTATTAGTGAAAAAGTTTTATAATCGAACCACTACTTTCGCAGATAATCCCTTCCTTACAATAAACTTACAGACACAACAGTACCTCTTTATAATCTTTACTAACGGTCTAAAAGGCTTGATGTTATAGATCAAGATGATAATGAATATAAATATGTATTTGGGCTGCAACTGATACTTTTCTTTTTTCTATGTACTATTGTTAAGGGAAAGAAGTTATGGGTATGAACTTTAAAATCAGGTACGTAGGTAGAGGTAGTCTATGAAAAGTAAATCCAATTAAACAGTAAATTAATTCGTAAGAACATCTCTAAGCTCTAGTAATGTTACAAAACTGGTAATTTACGTAACGTATTACTATAATATCTACTTATAAAGACTCTGACGATTCAGACACACCCTCGTTTCAAACTAGCAGTATTTGAAGGCGTTTCCCCACAAAAAATACTATACCTGGCTGAACGACTGTTCGTGTGTAGGCGATGACATCATTAACATAGTTTCTTAGGCAGAATATTATAATATGACGTAAAGAATTATCAGCACTTTTTTGCAAATTGCACTTTTTTAACAGGATAACATATATGGAACAATCCTATTAACATATAAAAGCGAAAGTTTGTAACATATACCGGTGTCGAAAAGTGTATTATCATTTCCCGATATAAAATTTAAGCCGGGGCAACCGCATTGCTGATTTGGTGGGGTGCCAAAATCATAATATCTTCCTATTGGTTTATCATCGTTTATCTATCGTCTATCTATCGTATGAAAAATATTGCCAAATTATATGTTTTACGGTAACAGATTTTATATAGCCAAATCCTAAAGCAGCAGCAGTAAGCATGCATAGGTTACCCATCCCAAATCGTGAAAAAAAAAAGTAAAAATATAAAGATTAATAATAAAATTACAACAATAAATCTTTGTTTATTTAAGTAGGTATGTATTTTGCTTGTAAATTGTTATGATATAGGTGTAATCTGTTGTTACAATGTAGTTCTTTAAAACGATAACAACAAATGTAGAACAAGCAGTAGCGTAATGAACGATTAATGACTTTGTCCATGGTCTTGGTTTTTTCCCTGATTGCATTACTTTGATTATAAAATGACATCATAGTTCAACTGGGATAAAATTGTAACCTGCTGCAACTGTAAGCATGCGTAGAAATGTTTATTTACGCTGAAACTGTTAGACGAACTTTAATATATCATATGGATCTAGATAACCTTTTCGCATGGGCGTAGCCACGGCGGAATACTAAAAATAAGATTTGGCAAATTTTGTTTTTGTCTCTTAACCTCGAAACCGACCTTGTAACTAAATTCTGGCTATGTGCGTGATCTCTAGATAGATACATAGGTTATGCCTCTTATCCTTTAAAAACAGTGTTTCGTGTTATGATCAAATGAGTAATATCGCGTCGTGCAACTCGCTCTCCAGCCTATTTACATCCCTCTGTTGGGCACGGGCCTCCTACACTTTGGGAGGGATTATGGTTGCTGTGGCGCACTGACCAGTTGTGTTGGCACAGGGTTTATTTTCGAGTTTTCCGTCTCTCACAGAAGATGTTATCCCTTAGCTGACTTTTGCAGCACCCTTGGGAGGAGATAGGGTGGTGACAATTGTATTCTAAATCCTTCACCACACGGAGATCGTCGTGCAGCTAGTGTGTATATAAAAGTCAAGTCTCACCCGTTTCAAATATATTTAAATAAATATTTATTTGCCACAGATTTACATGCCAGAATGTTCTTCAAACGCCCGAATTGTTTGTCCAATCTAAATTCTTTTGATGCAGTGTGACGTCATTTCAAATACCTACATGAGCACAAATTTGATTATCTTTGTGATTTGAGTTCATCAATGCCTGCCCATACGGTCTTGTGGAGATTTCGGTCCGACCTTTGGGTGGCTATTACAACGATGTCTAGATTAGGCCTGGTTAGGGAAAATCTTAACAGTTTTCTGTAATAGTCGGAACATTTAAAACAAAACCTAGCCTGGTGTTGTGGGCTAAATATGAAGTATATTTTATTTAACGTTATATTTCAAGTTCTATCTTAAAACATAACCGGAATTGGCTACGTTGTGGCGAAGACAATCATGCCTACATACGGTTTGTGGGCTGAATGATAAAAGTTCAAATAATTTTTGTAATGCTGCCATGCTGGCTGAAATATACCTATGGTAATTGCTAAAAATATTATAGATATGGTACCCAGAAAGTATTCTAGTTGTCGACTATTTAACAGCAAACCCCTAGGTGTAAATTGTAAACAAGCCTGTTGCTTGCGGAGACAAGTTGGACATGGTCAGTTATCGGTTCGCCTTTTAGCCCATATTTGAGATAAAGGAAATTTATGTAAAGAGGTTTTGTTGCAACAGGCGCCGTTAGGGATCTGGTTTGAATTATTTCTACTAATAGCAGTATCGTTTATCTCACATTTTTTTGTACAAGTCCAAGTAAACTGCCTATTTATACTCGTGTCTATTTAGCAAAATGATAACTTCATATTTTGACAATAATTTTAGGGCTATCAGGTTAAAAGTACCTAATGAGGAAATATATTCTTATATATAAAATTCACGTGTCACAGTGTTAGTTACCGTACTCCTCCGAAACGGCTTGACCGATCTTTATGAAATTTTGCATGCATATTCAGTAGGTCTGAGAATCGGCCAACATCTATTTTTCAAACCTCTTTTTAGGGTTCCGTACCCAAAGGGTAAAAACGGGACCCTATTACTGAGACTTCGCTGTCCGTCCGTCCGTCCGTCCGTCCGTCTGTCACCAGGCTGTATCTCAAGAACGGTGATAGCTAGAGAGTTGAAATTTTCACAGATGATGTATTTCTATTGCCGCTATAACAACAAATACTAAAAATAAAATAAAATAAATATTTAAGGGGGGCTCCCATACAACAAACATGATTTTTTTACCGTTTCTTGCTCGATACTAATAACGTTGCCTTATGTTGCATAGATAATGGTACGAAACCCTTCGTGCGCGAGTCCGACTTGCACTTGACCAATTTTTTGTATGGCTAAACAACGTTTGCCGGGACAGCTAGTAAAAATATGAAATTCGATTATCACAGATTTCTCCAGTTTTAGACTGACGTTCGTATGTTTTTGACGTTCAAAATCAAGATGCAATTTAGAAGTCTAATGTGTCAGGGTTATTCGATTTTTTTTAGGTAAAATCCAATGGTAAAATCCGATACAAATGTTTCTCTACATATCAACAACAGTATTTTTAGTCCAGTCAAATTAGACCAAAAAATAAGAGTAAAGTTACCTAAATTCCCACCAAGCTGAAAATCGGTAAGATTGCTTAAAATATCATTAAAAATAAAATTTGAAAGTTCCCCATTTTTCCCCTGTTAGGAAAAATTTTTATTCAAGGTCAAAAGTAAAAATAATGAGTTTCTGGCGATTTTCAGCAAAACGGTAAGTTTTATCATGAAAATACCTGAAACAAAATTGTAGATCATAAAATTATCTACAAAAAATTTATAAATATTTTTTCTCTACGAGCCACCGTTTTTGAGATATGTATAACGAAACTACTTTTTACGGATTTAGACGCGTATATTTGTTTTAAATTTTGGCCCAACGTTTCGGAGACTTTGCAGTCACCATGGTCACGGGGGAGCAAAGTCAAAATATACGCGTCTAAATCCGTAAAAAGTAGTTTTATTTAAACAGATGAGTCGCGCAAGTGTTAGAAAATATTATGTATAACGATTCAAAAAGTTGTAATCGTCATAATATGCACACGTTTCCTCGCCACCTATGAGTTAGTGTACTTAGTGCGTATTTTTAACGTGGTTTCCCCGGTAGGCCTATTCCACGGGTCAGTTTAGATCCTGTTTAATTTGAAACTATTGAAAAATAATGGATATTAGCAGAGATGGAAAAGACAAAAGCAATTTAAGTAAAACAAGTAGTGAACTTTAATCGTCTGAGTCGTAACTTTCAAAAACTTCTTCTTTATCTTCTTGTTCTTATTCGTCTTGTTCTTGTTCTTCTTGTTCGTGTTCTTCTTGTTCTTCTTCATCTTCATCCTGAGTGCATGTAAACTGCGTTAATAGCGATGTATCGCATGTTGCCTCGTGGGAATCAAACGGATCCTCTACTGTTGGTAATTCAATATTATAGCACAACCGGCCTTGACAATGTGTACATGACGGAGAACAGAACAGTCCGACTTTTTTGCAACCACATTTAGCACTGCATCCTTTTTGCAGTTGCAAAAAATCGAGGTCAGCAGTTTTCTCGGCGTAGGTGGAAATAAATTGTGCACTGGTTCTAATGAATTGTTGACCAACTTCGAACCCCAGTCGGTAGGGTCTAGCTGATTACCAAGACACACTTGACCTCCGGGGAAACCACGTTAAAAAAAACGCGCTAAGTACACTACCTCATAGGTGGCGAGGAAACGTGTGCATATTAAGACGATTACAACTTTTACAACTTTTTGAATCGTTATACATACGAGGGGAGGTCCAAAAGTTCGTGGAATGGAGGGGATGGAGTGGGGATAGGGGCGCTCGCTTAGTGTCATACTAATTGGGGACTCATAATTAGTATATAAATGGAGTTTCAGCCCTATTGCGTCATTCGTTTACGAACACTCGCCTGCTAAACACGTCAATCCGGAAGAAAACTGAAACTATGGAGAAAATTGAACACCATTTGGTCATTAAATTCCTTACCAAGCAAGGAAAGAACGCTCAGACCATTTTGAATGAAATGGAAACTGTTTACGGGGAACAGTGCCCTAGTAAATCAATGATTTACAAGTGGCATCCTGGACCGATTTTGGAGCGAATTGTTACCGGCGATGAAACATGGGTTCATCACTTTGAGCCTGAGTCCAAACAAGAGTCCATGCAATGGCATAAAAAGGGGACACCACCGCCAAAGAAATTCAAAGTGTCGGAGTCGGCTGGAAAGTTGATGGCTACTGTTTTTTGGGATTGTGAGGGGATAATACTGATTGATTATAAAGAAAAGGGCAGGACCATAACCGGAGAATACTACGCAACAATACTAGAAAAATTAAAGGATGCCATCAAAGAAAAACGTCGGGGAAAATTGACCAAGGGCGTGTTGCTCTTGCAAGACAACGCGCCGGTTCACAAGAGCAAAGTTGCAATGGCTGCTCTACACACGCATGGCTTCGAATCACTAGTCCACCCACCCTATAGTCCAGATCTGGCCCCAAGTGATTTTTATTTGTTCCCCAATTTAAAAAAAGACTTAAGGGGAAGGAAATTTTCCGACGACAATGAGGTAAAGGAGGCAATTTTGGCTCATTTTGAGGGAAAAGATAAAAAATATTTTTACGATGGTTTAGAAAAATTAATTCATAGATCTAATAAATGTATTCAGCTTAAGGGTGATTATATTGAAAAGGAAAAATAAATTTACTGTTTCATTTTTACTAAAACCCTTTCATTCCACGAACTTTTGGACCTCCCCTCGTATCTCAAAAACGGTGGCTCGTAGAGAAAAAATATTTTTTATGATCTACAATTTTGTTTCAGGTATTTTTATGATAAAACTTACCGTTTTGCTGAAAATCGCGAAAAACTCATTTTTTTACTTTTGACCTTGAATAAATTTTTTTCCTTACTGGGGAAAAATGGGGAACTTTCAAATTTTATTTTTAATGATATTTTAAACAATCTTACCGTTTTTCAGCTTGGTGGGAATTTAGGTAATTTCGAATGTCTAAATTGACCGAACTATTTTGCAATTTTCAAAATAACAAAACAAGATAAATATGTGTCACAAGTATTCTAATTAATTGTGAATTTGAAACACAAGATTTGGTAGTAAGTATGTATTAAAACGTCGAAGGCGAATGGAAGCAATGACGTCTAATTATATTGCATGAAAGCCAAAAGCGTAGGTTTGGTCACGATGGAATGCTACCAAAAATAAAACCTAAATGTTTCTCTTTGTTATTCATATTGTAAATATAATCTTTGTATTAGCAACACTTAGACTAGATGTATTATTGAAGAAGTATGTCTAGTGTTATGACGAATATTTCTTTAAATCAATAACAGACTAATTTCATATGAATTTTGTGATTAATTATCTAAATAATTAAGGTATTCCATTGATCTATATTGTACGGCTAATTATCTTAGTAGAGATTAACAAAATGTTGTTGTTCCATATAACATGTGCCACATTAAAACATAATCATGTGTTATTTAGCATTCTACCATGTATAATTTTATTTTTAAAAGTCTTTATAAGAATTTACAACTCCAATGGGCATTGTTCATATTTTTTTAAAACTCTTAATTTGAAAACCATTTCGGGGAATAGAGTTTCTGATCATGATCCATTAGTTTTTTTCGGAAAATTTGCTATATTAACGATTATTTTTCCAAAAAAGCAAATGATCTCTATTTGCCCTTGAAATGAAGGACTTAAAATATTAAGACGTTTTTAGGGATATACTACTCTGAAGTGGAGTTGAAATTGGTCTATTATATCAACTTGTCAACTTTGAAAAGATGTATTGCAATCTGTCTTAAGTCTATCAGGAAAAATCAATACACAGATTGCGTACAACGATGACGTCACAACATTTAAAATAATATCTTTAAGTATTTTTTTTAAATTATTTATAGTGAAATAAAGGCGAATATTAAGGCGTTTTTAGGGATATACTACTCTGAAGTGGAATTGAAATTGGTCTATTAAATCAACTTGTCAACTCTGAAAAGATAAAGTGCAATCTGTATTAAGTCTATGAAGAAAAGTCTATACACAGATTGCGTAAAACGATGACGTCACAACATTTAAAGTAATATTTTCAAGAATTTTTAAAAAATTCTGTATAGTGAATATTTCAATAATATTGAAATTAGTTGCTTAAAATAGTCTATATTTTCTGAAAAGAATATAAAAACAGTAGGTTAAAAATTATGAACAATCCCAATGGGCATTGTTCATATTTTTTTAAAACTCTTAATTTGAAAACCATTTCGGGGAATAGAGTTTCTGATCATGATCCATTAGTTTTTTTCGGAAATTGCCCTTGAAATGAAGGACTTAAAATATTAAGACGTTTTTAGGGATATACTACTCTGAAGTGGAGTTGAAATTGGTCTATTATATCAACTTGTCAACTTTGAAAAGATAAAGTGCAATCTGTATTAAGTCTATCAAGAAAAGTCTATACACAGATTGCGTAAAACGATGACGTCACAACATTTAAAGTAATATCTTCAAGAATTCAAATTCTGTATAGTGAATATTGCAATAATATTGAAATTAGTTACTTAAAATAGTCTATATTTTCTGAAAATAATATAAAAACAGTAGGTCAAAAATAATGAACAATCTCGAATTCTCGAAATCTATCCATCCATTTGGAAGATACGACGTGATTAATAAAATTACATACATACAAGATACGCACAAATAATTAAAAATAGTTTAAAAAAACTAAAAAACACGCTTTATTTAATCGAATTATTGTATTGTCATCGGTCTTTGACAGGTGTGCAAAATTTGAATAGAATCTGACCGTTTAAAGTGGGTCAAAATTGCGTCCAAAGGAGTCGGTTACAAACATACAAACATACAAACAAACATACAAACAAACATACAAACAAACATACAAGTGAAGCTAATATAAAGCATGTAAAAACATATATCCCTTCCTTGACAGTCTGACAATTAATTTGATGTTACGTATACCTATTTCAATTTGCATAGCCAAATATTCTCTGCGACCACGCTGATCTGCCAAGAATTTTGAGTGTTGATATCGGCTGTTGGATTAATGAACTTCAGTAATTTATTACTATGGAATTGGCTTGCTATGGTTTTATTTAAGGGCCTACATCAATATTATCGTATATCATCGCCGACACGTACATATTAACACAGCCAGTAGGCACAGAAAATGAAGAATTAGGGATGCTTTTCCTATTTACTAAAAATCTACTAAATATATTTTAATTCTGATCCACGTGTTTCTATAAATAATAGTTACCTATGTTTTTAAAGTTATTTCATTAGTTAATACGCAATAATAGAAAGACAAATGAAAAAAATAAAAAATTTGAGAGGTTGTTTCGCCAAGATTTTCTATCGAGAAAACTTTTATCAATCGCGTTTCTGAGTTCATGCGATCCTAGATCATATATTGAAAAAACATATACTTAAAAATTAGAGCTCTAGCCATTCAATCTAAAGAAACAATGAAAACTTCGTACATAGAAAAATGCACGAAGCTATTTTGGTATCCTCTTAATGAATCAAACTATAGCCCAAAAAAGAGCCGTGTTGGCACAGGGTTCAATATTCATTTTTGAGTTTCCCGTCTCTCACAAAGGATGTGATCTGTGAACGATTAGCTGGAACCCCTTAGCTGGCTTTTATAGCACCCTGGGAAAGAAAAGTATTGTTGACACTTATGTATGTCTATCCGTAACTACTCGGAGATTTGATTTATTAATCAACTTCTAATTCTTCTTCTCTTCTCCAGCCCATTTACGTCCCACTGTTGGGCACGGGCCTCCTCCACTTTGGGAGGGATTATGGTCTACTGTGCCGCGCTGACCAGGCGTGTTGGCACAGGGTTTATTTTCGAGTTTTCCGTCTCTCACAGAGGATGTTATCTGTGTGCAATATCCCTTAGCTGACTTTTACAGCACCTTTGGGAGGAGATGGGGTGGTGACACTTGTATTTTTAATCCGTCACCACACGGAGAACTTCAAATTAAGATTTCAAAATTTGTTTATTCATTTTTGTAGAGATACAATAAGTGAATATTAAAATAAATATGTTTATTTGTTTACAGGTTATCCAAACTTTCGCTAACTGTAATGGTCTGAATAAGTTGTTATATTTAATTAGAGCGTATACAAAAATCCTCATAAATTCACTTAAGACATTAACATATACAATGTTTTTTAATTTCACTTACCTTAAATTATATTTTTAGATACTGTTCCACTATCGTTGACTGTAAAGCGCTATTAATATGATAATCATGTATATTTTTATAAATACCTAACTTAAGATATCAAATTGATTAAATTCATCCCGCGCACACTAAGAGACTGCGGTGTTCTAAGTTGTTACACAATGAGTATGAGCATTGCTCTCATACATTTTGAAGCTAGGGTCGCTTCATAATATCAACTCCTGTCGGATAAATGCTCTAAGAATATTAAACAAGTGAGAAATCAAGTATTATTATTATTAAAGTAAGAGTTCAAATGTCATCATTTTAATTAATGTTTATAATAACTATAGTGTATACCAGTTATCATATGTTTATTTGTGTGTGTATGTAATTATGTATGTATCTTCGTATTTGTGTATAAATGCCATTTCGCTAATCGTATAGCGTCGCTGTTTACTTTTATTCGACTTTCACAGTATCAATTGAGTCATAAGAAAAAAATATTGTACAATTTTTTTTTGTTATTGCACAACTATATGATATATAATGATTTATTATGTGTGGTGACGGATTAAGAATAGAAGTTTCACCGCCCCATTTTCTCCTCAGGGTGCTGTAAAAGCCACCTAAGGAATATTGTGCACAGATAACATCCTCTATGAGAGAAGGAAACCGCGAAAGTAAACCTAACACGCATGGCCAGTGCCGCCCAGTAGACCATAATCCCTGCCAAAGAGAGATCTATATTGATTTACAATATCAATATAGATCTCTAAATAAAACTACTTTTTACGAATTTAGACGCGTGTGTTTGTTTTAAATTTTGGCCCAACGACGTTACGGAGACTTGTCTTGTCTCACTTGTCTCACCCGTGACCATGGTGACTGCAAAGTCTCTGAAACGTCGGGTCAAAATTTAAAACAAATACACGCGTCTAAATCCGTAAAAAGTAGTTTTATTTAAACAAATGAGTGTTACGCGCAAGTGTTAGTTGTGTTGTGTGTTACTTGTTTTGTAAGAGAGATCTATATTGTAATGTTCTTATAATATAGATCTCTCTTAATAATCAAGTAAAAAAAATAACCTAATGAGAATTGAATCCAAATTTTTACATGACTTGAAAGTATTCGCTGGAAAATCTATTTATGTATGCCTGGAAACTGCTACGGATCTATTCGAAAATAGTAATTCATAAAAACTCACGGATGTGGCTAAGGATGTGACTAAAACGTAAACAGCTATTTTATACATTAACGTTTAGATATATATGCTAGTTATGTATTAGTCTTATGTACATAATATCATTCATATTTAAATAAACAATCTAAGATTGCAGTTAGCAATTGTCGCCGTTTACCAGTAAGATTATTGTCTATCCGCAGTTAACGTTTCATTGAAATATTATCCGTTAATAGCTAAATACGAACGAAACGAATAACATGTTAGATGATAGTAGACTGTCCGTGTGGTGACGGATTAAGAATACAAGTGTCACCACCCCATCTCCTCCCAAGGGTGCTGTAAAAGTGCTGGTCGAGTTATTAAACCACTTTTTATTCATATGAATTTAATTGAGTTATTTCAAACTAACTCTAAGCATTTGTTACATTAAATGGTCTTAAATATTGACCTATTTAATGCTCTAATATCGATAAAATATTTGACACAAAATAGTTTACAGTACAGTGTATTTCCTTTCAATCTTGAAGACACGTAATTTTAGCCTAGCTAAATTCTAGTTCATAGACGGTGGTGACGGACGTTGAATACAAGTGTCACCACCCCATCTCCTCCCAAGGGTGCTGTAAAAGTCAGCTAAGGGATCAATATCCCTTAGCTGACTTTTACAGCACCCTTTACAGCACCCGTTTTCCGTTTCTCACAGAAGATATTATCTGTCTGCAATCAGACAGATAATATCTTCTGTGAGAAACGGAAAACTCGAAAATAAACCCTGGGTCAACACGCCTGGTCAGCGCGGCACAGTAGACCATAATCCCTCCCAAAGTGGAGGAGGCCCGTGCCCAACAGTGGGACGTGAATGGGCTGGAGAAGAAGAAGAAGAGAAGAATAGCTAACTCATCGAGAAGTAGGTAACAACAGAACAGAAAAGTTTAGATTTGTCTATTTTTAGTGGCGTCATTTGAAGATAGATAAAATATCGAATACGGATGTAAATGTGGTGACTGATTAAGAATACACATATCACTAGTCATCAGACCATCTCTGCCCTCGAGTGTTGAATATCAACTAGGAATCTGACAATGGATTAAAAAATACATGAACGAATACTGCATCTCTTCTTACTTTAAATGTTATATAAAGTCAACTAAGAAATGATTATTACAGATATAACATCTTAAGAATATAATGCACATCTAATAATGCCAGAAAAATACTGTAGACTAATGCAAAGCCTACACAAACTGCTCTAGTTTCTCTACCGTATGCAAGAAGTCGATTCGGCTATAATGAGCGCTCTCAGTGCTGACAATCCGGTTTTAGTGTGCATTCCTTGTCTTGCAAGTATAGAAATAGGCCTACAACAACAACTGCAAATTCTAAGCTTAGATTGTATCTTTGTCTTTACTTATCATAAAACAAAGTCGTTATTTTTATATGTATGTCCTTATGTGGGCTTAGACTACGTAACGAATTTTGATGCGGTTTTTTTTAATAAATAATAAAAATAATAAATAAATAAATATTTATGGACATTTCTCACCACGTTCTCTGGTCCCAAGCTAAGCTTATATGCTTGTGTTATGGGTACCAGAATACGGATAGAATACTTAAACTACTTTTCTTTTATAAATACATACTTATAATAGATAGAAACACCCAGACGCAGTACAAACATTTGTATGACATTTATAAATACCACACAAATGATTGTCTCAAGCGGGAATTGAACCCGCGACCTCGTGAATGGCAGTCCGTTACATGAACCACTCCACCACAAAGCCCGTCTATCGATAGATAGAGTAGATCAAGAGGATGGCTTTTTTGTATAATTTATTAAGGTTTGGTTCGTAAATTCCACGCGCACGAAGTTGCGGGCCATGATAGGGGGGCCTGACGTCCCTTCCATTGAGTCGGGCCCCGCTATTCGGGGCCTGACTGTTTAAAATTGTTCTTTGATTTAAAAGTATCGTAAAGTATAAAAATATTTGTATTGTTTTGTACAACTTATGCCAATATTTTTAAGCTGCCATCATCCATCGTCCAAAAAACTGTTATCAGAACATGGTTTTACTGCAAGTAATTGTCAGAATCACGAAATAGATATCACCAGAGTCACAGATTAAATACTTTGCAAAAATAATAACTAAAGACTTATCTATACTTTCTATGTTTGTTTGTTTGTTTGTTTGTTTAAACGCGCTAATCTCAGGAACCTTTGGTCCGATTTGAAAAATTCTTTCAGTGTTGGATAGTCAATTTAGCGAGGAAGGCTATATAACATCACGCTGCGACTAATAGCAGTAGTGAAAAATGTTACAAAAACGGAGAACATTTTCTAAATTCTACAGCTAGTATTAACATAATACTAGATACTTCGGGCTATTACTTAGTTTTCTGTACCACCTTATCCAATATAAAACTCCTATAAATCTAATGCTTTATTTAGCTTGCTAGAAACTAATAAATAAACAACGTGGCTATCGGCACTCACAATGTTAGGCTTGGCCCTGATACCTCGACATACAGCTAATTTAAGGAGTCTATGCAACAGGCACAAGAAATTTGATAACATATCTACTAGCGCATATTCCACTAACTCGTGTTAAAATTAATAAGAAGATACCAGGTGAAGGGAATGCAGTTTTATTGTTATTATTTTTTATTGTTTTTTTGATATAGAAGCTAAATAGCTGTTAAGATTTATTAAAGCCACACCGTAGTTTTTGAGAATAACAAATATCTAACCATATATCCTTATGAAACTTTACAATTTAATCATATGAGTACTTTTAAAACCAATTCGTTAGCACATATTAAAAAAAAATGTTATAGGACAGTCTGCTTTAAATCACTTTATAATACCTTGCTTTAATCACACCATAAAACGATTGTAAACCCTATAGGCCTCTTTACTCAATTTTTTTTATTGACCAGCAGGTAAGGGCTTTGGAATAGAGGGTCCGCTGTCAAGTTTTTTTTTCTCTAACTATACTATAACAAAAATGCAATGGAACAAGACGTGTCAAATTTTTAATCTGTGGATTAAAATTTCTTGGTTAAAACCACGTATATCTTAGGACATTTTGAAAAAATCACATACTCGATCAATCGGGCTTCGTGGCGTAGTGGTTCATGTACTGGACTGCCGTTTACAAGGTCGCAGCTTCGATTCCCGCTTGGGACAATCATTTGTGTGATATTCATAAATGTTATACAAATGTTTGTAATACGTCTGGGTGTTTTCTATGTATTATAAGAAAAGTAGTTTATGTATTATATCCGTATTCTGGTACCCATAACACAAGCATAATAAGCTTAGCTTGGGACCAGAGGACGTTGTGTGAAATATCCATGAATATTTATTTATTATTAATTATTTATTATCTCGACGCATTGCTATGACTTAGTTTCAAGCGGTTATTTCATTAGAGTTGTCTACCAATATGTGAATGGTATTTGATTCATTCAGCCACATCTTCGACCTCATCAAGGTGTAGTAAGATACATAATTATGTATGTTAAGACAATTTGTTAAAAAATTTTGTATTGCTAAATATTACTTCTTTCTATATTATATCTATCTCTCTTATACTTGTCTAACTTTCTTCAATCATAAGCAGAAATAATTTTTTTTTTGAATATTCATATTTTTTTTAAACCACATTGTTTAATTTGAAAATGTAAAACTCTTTCGTGATATTCTTTATTTTTATTGTTTCCTTATTTAAGGTGACCTTTCTACGTTGAGTTAAAGTAGATCTGCGAACGTTTGAATTATTAATTAATTAAAATTCAATTACATAATCGAATTAATGAAGGCGCAATTCTAACGGACATAATTAGTTAGTTTAACTATTTGATGTGGTCGAGTTATTAAACCACTTTTTATTCATATGAATTTAATTGAGTTATTTCAAACTAACTCTAACTGCCGCACTCAGAGACATTTAATGGTTACTTAAGGAAAGTTAAGGAGCTCTTTAGTATTGATTTAAAAAAGTAAAAGTTAAGTTAAACCTCCCTAAGTAACCATTAACATTTAATGGTTACTTAAGGAGCTCTTTAGTATTGATTTAAAAAAGGTTTAACTTAACTTTTACTTTTTTAAATCAATACTAAAGAGCTCCTTAACTTTCCTTAAGTAACCATTAAATGTCTCTGAGTGCGGCAGTAAGTATTTGTTACATTAAATGGTCTTAAATATTGACCTATTTAATGCTCTAATATCGATAAAATATTTGACACAAAATAGTTTACAGTACAGTGTATTTGCTTTCAATCTTGAAGACACGTAATTTTAGCCTAGCTAAATTGTAGTTCATAGACGGTGGTGACGGACGTTGAATACAAGTGTCACCATCCCATCTCCTCCCCAGGGTGCTGTAAGTAAAAGCCAGCTAAGGGATATTTTACACAGATGACATCCTCTGTGAGAGACGGAAATCTCGAAAATAAACCCTGCGCCAACACGCCTAGTCAGTAGTCATCGCGGCACAGTAGACCATAATCCCTCCCAAAGTGGAGGAGGCCTGCGGCCGTATTATGAGCTCTTATTCCCAGGCCGTTTACGCCGTGAATGGAACTGCCCGGCAAATTCGTAATATGAACATAACTCCTAGCCATCCAGTTCGCTAAAACAGTCATAGATTAATATGTTTTTAGAGAAGGTACAACTAAAAGTTTAAGTACTAACTAAATATTTTATGTTTACCATAATACATAATTTAGTCAGGCAGTGTACGGCCTGCCTGGAACTTGCATAATTTTTAAAAAGCTCATAATACGCCCGCTGTGCTCAACAGTGAGACGTTAATGGGCCGGAGAGAGAGAGATATGTTTATGATGTTTTATATGGCGTACAGATGGCCTGTATCATAGACACCCATACTTACATATTGCACGCACACAATACACATATCGATGGTGGAAAGGCAAAATGCATTAACCGCCATTTAGTAAAATGTTCAGGAGAGACGATTAAAGTTTCAAAAATGTCATAACTTTTAAAGTATTGAAGATATCTCTATGAAATTTAAGTCAACTAGTAATAAATGTATTACAAATGTATACAATTTAACAAAACTAATATATGTCTATTATTTCTACTAAATTATAGAGTTAATACAGATTACCTCAATATCTCATACAGGTAAAATTAGTACAAATCCAAAAAAAAATCTGTTTGATGTCGGTAAAACGTATTATATCCAAATCGTATTATTTTATTTTAAGTATAATGTTTTATATCCAAATACATTGTGAGAGACGGAAAACTCGAAACTAAACCCTATGCCAACACGCCTGGTCAGCGCGTTACAGTAGACCACAGTCCCTCCTAAAGTGTAAGAGGCCCGTGAACAATAGTGGGACGTTAAAGGTATAAAGAGAAGAGACACAGCGACTAAAAATTTTAATTGGAGTAAAATGGTTTAACTCCATTAGTAAAGTACAATCAAGTTGGGTATAATGTATCAAAGTAACAAAATGGTAATTTAAAAATTTGGTAAATTGTTTTAACAATCACAGTTGTTTAAAGTCAAATAAGGCAAAGTAGCTTAAAGTATTTTTTTTAGTAGGGAGGTGTTTTAATTACCAAATTTACTATTTGCTATGGAGTGGTTTAACTAAACCACAAAAAATATGCAAATATTCCAAAATCATGGTGTATTAACGACCACAAAAGTCATCAAATCGAGCTGAAAGTAAGACCGTTCGAAAGAGCTCGTTCTCCCGATTCCAACGATAACTCAATAACTCAACATTTCCAACGATAGCTCGATAACTCAATATCGCCAAAAGTGACGGTTAATACATTTTGCCTTTCCACCATCGATATGTAGGTGCTTCAAGCCGATTAAGTGATGTAGGTAGCCATAGACAAACCATTTTCTATTATTTAACTTATTTTTAAAAAATGAAAATGAGGGGTCATTTTTAAATGTGTCTTTTTGTGGTTAATTTGGAACTATATTTTCGATATTCATTTGGCAGAAATAAAAAGTTTTATTTATAAATCATTATCTGTCGTACACTTTTTATAGAATTAAGATGCACAAGTTAATATATTCATTGGAGCCAAGCGAACGTTAACAGCTTATGGCTATAATCTTACTACAAATAATTTATTACTATAAAATTATTCAAATGAGATAAAATATTATTATGATAAGTTGCATAACTAGTTCTCGCGTAGCTTAGACTAAAGTTGCATTTTTGTCTTTGGATGGTAGTAAACCAGCATTTTTTTTTATATAACCAGGTATAATAGTCCAAGATCCCAGAGCAATCAGACATAACTTATTTTCGCACGGATGAAACCTGAAGTTTTAAGTAGCGTCTCGTGTGCCTTGAATACCTACGCGCTTTGTGGAACTTGCCGAGTGACACCTGGGCAGGTACCAGGTGAGAAAGGTAACTTTGAGGAACTTGCGGATCTTACTCTATAAGTTTCATTGTAAATATAGATGGTTATTTTCAATCTTCCTTTATATGTATCTAGTCTAGTCTATCTTATATTATATCTATCTTATAAATGTAAAAATCAGTTGTATTTTTAGGGTTTCGTACAAACTCTTATAGTCTCACTACGGTCTCCGTCCGTCAAATTTTTTTTACGCAGCAACGGGTAAAGGTCTCAACTTGAAACTCATACCAAATGTAGGTCTATGTGGTCCCTTGCTGCACAAAATACAATCAATATTTCAGATCTACGCATTCAGAAGATATAACCGAATTACAGCCATTTTAGAGTATTTTCGACTTACGCTAAGGAATCAAAATTTACAGGTTACTTCCCATTGTCTTAGAGACTTGAAATTTGGCATGGACCAAGCCTATATAGTGCTGATATAGAGAAAAATCCAAAAACTTGTAATTTGTTATCACATCACATGAAACAATCGTTTAAACTAATACCAACTTATGAAGTAGCTGAAATGTAGGCGATTCCTTTTATTGCAACTACAAAGTTAAGTTGGTGATTTGCTATAACATTTATATAATTAACTGTTTATTTGTATTTAGTTATTTATATTATTGCGTCAAGTAGGTACGGAACCTAAGTGTGCGAGTTCGCCTCGCTCTTAACAAGTTTTTTTCCTTTAAGAAAACAAATTTGTTATGATTTATTTTCATACGTCTAGTAACCCCAGGACATGAAGTGTTCGGAGTTTGGAGTTGGTTTTAGTTTGGTTATTATTGTCAATGTTCTGTTTAATGGCTTAATCGAGCGTATTACTTTTAGTAGTTTAAGATTTTTAGATAGGTAAAATTTGACAATTTCGTATCATGTGTGAAGTTGCAAGGTTTGCTACTGTCAAATATCAAAGTCAAAGACAAATATTTTTATTTTAAGTAGGCAAGATTAACAAGCTCTTTTATATCGAACGTTAACGATATAGATGACTAGCTGTTGCCCGCGACTTCGTACGCACGGAATTTAAAAAAAATTTCCCCGTTTTTGCAAAATTTTTCACTGCTGCTTCGCTCCTATTGGTCGCAGCGTAATTTTATATAAACAATGGCCTCTCTCGATTAGTGTACTATCCAACACTGAAAGAATTTTTCAAATCGTACCTGTGGTAGTTCAAATATTAAATTGCTTAATCTTTAATTAATATTAAAAAATAATATATCTATTATACAAAACTGTATCTAAAATACAGAAGAAATTATTAATTAAATTAGAAAGATCATTATATTTTATAGGAAATGATAATTATTTTAGACAAAACCTGCAAGGTCAAATAATTCAAATACATAATAATATATTAAAATAATGATTTTTTAAATTATAAAATCGCATATTTTATTTCTTTTTACTACAAATCGAAACCTGTTAGGCATCAGCCTGTAACAATCGAACCTAAATAGTTAGATAGGTATTTAAACGCCTTTAAAAAAATCAAATTACTCGTATTTGTCATTTTATGGATTATCGTGCTATTACGATGCCGATTTAAAAAAAGAATAAATAAGGGCTTTCATCGGTAGCTTCCGCGCGTTCTTATGTCAAACTTTTTATAAAATTGTTAACTTAATGTTTAATTAAGAATACATTTTTTTATCCTTAAATAATGATGTTACTACTTTTGTCGTCATTGTCCTAAAAGGTAAACAAAAGAATAGTTTCAGGACCTAATTGATGAAATAAAATAATCAAGTGAACGTCGCATGAAATGTATGATAGTATTTTACGATGGAATAAACCTCTTTGATCTACATCTCCCTATTCTATTATAGTCAAATGAGGACAAGATTGTGTGTGAAGGGTTTAAAAATTCTATGAATATTTAGTGTTTGGTATCCGGTGTCTCTATATTTATGTAGGTATGTGTCCGCAGCGGGATATCTATTTATCACTATTGATGGAGTGAGCGAGTGTCGTTCGGAACAAAAAGTCAACAGATAAATTTAACTATACTTTAGCGATAGAATGTAAAAACTAAGCTAATGATTGCCACACGTGTAAGAGAAATGCAAAGTACTAAACGAAAATAGCTTTTGATTTGGTATTGAAATAACTTCTTCTATAGAATAAATACCTATTTGTTTTTATTGTCCTGTACAATCCCTAAACTGTTATAATTTTAGATATGCATATAAATTTTACAACCATACATTATTAAGAGGATACCAAAATAACTTTTAAAATAAGTTTTCGTTGTTTCTTTAGATTGAATGGCTAGAGCTCTAATTTGTAAGTATGTATATGTTTTTTTCAATATATGATCTAGGATCGCATGAACTCAGAAACGCGATTGAAAAAAGTTTTCTCGATAGAAAATCTTGGCGAAACAACCTCTCAAATTTTTTATTTTTTTCATTTGTCGGTCTATTATCGCGTATTAACTAATGAAATAACTTTAAAAACATAGGTAACTATTATGTATAGAAACACGTGGAACAGAATTAAAATATATTTAGTAGATTTTGAGTAAATAGGAAAAGTATCCCTAATTCTTCATTTTCTGTCTTTCTGGCTGTGTTAATATGTACGTGTCGGCGATGATATACGATAATATTGATGTAGGCCCTTAAATATAAAATAAACAAATATTCATGGACATTTCACACCACGTCCCCTGGTCCCAAGCTAAGCTTATATGCTTGTGTTATGGGTACCAGAATACGGATAGAATACATATACTACTTTTCTTTTGTAAACACATACTTCTATATTATCTATATAATTTGGACTTTTAAATAGCTAGCAATTTAAAATATTTTTTGTTTGAATAAATGGACTATAAAATCATTTTTTTTATTACTATGCCTTATACGTAGCGAAGCACGTACCGGGTACGCTAGTCTACTTTATAAAAATAAGTCGGATTTTCCTTCCTGACGCTATAACTCCAGAACGCACGAACCGATTTTACTTTTTTTTTGGTATGGCAAAACAACGTTTGCCGGGCCAGCTAGTATAATATATAGAAAACACTAAGACGCTGTACAAACATTTGTATGACAATAAATCTAAAACATAAAATTCTCGTGTCACAATGTTCGTTCCCTTACTTCTCCGAAACGGCTTGACCGATTCTTATGAAATTTCTTATGCATTTTTTTTGTCATTAGGTCTGAGAATCGGCTACTATCTATTTTTCATACCCCTCAGTGATAAGGGTTGTCCACCCCTAACATGTATATGGCAAAACAACGTTTGCCGGGACAGCTAGTATCATATAAATGATTGTCCCATGCGGGAATCGATACCGCGATGTCGTGAATGGCAGTGCGTTACATGAAGCACATATTTATTTAAGTACCTACATACTCGTAAGTTAGTGTTATTTAGATCAATAATAACAAACTAAACGCTCAACTATTCACGATAACATAACTAAATTAAATAAGAACAATCACCCAAATACCAACTGTTACGGTGTTATCTAATCATTACAATATAACTGATATATTAATGTATGTCTGTGAAGCTATCTGGAGTGGCCAGTTCCCGTACGTTGCACTCCAAGCTAATTATATAAAGTTGTAAGCCTAAAACGGCCATGTTATGTTTACGACTTGTTTTCAAGATTTGCCTTTATTTAACTCTGATGACTCCTTATAATTATTACTCACTAAAGGTTGCCCGCGATTTCGTAAGCGTGTAATTTAAAGACCAATTTTAACAAAATATACAAAAATTACCATCTTTCTGAACTACTTTTACCTATTAAAAAACCGCATCAAAATTACATATTAATTCTTAAAGTAAGGTATTATACAAAGGGCGCCCTTATCACTAGTGTGATTTCTCCCAGGCAACCTTAGGATGGATAAAAAATATCTCGGATGGATAGCGCGGTAGTTTGTGGTGTGCTATATACTAGTTTAAACTACATAAACCACTGAAATTTATACTTATAATAAATCTGTAGAGAGGTCAATTCTGTACATGAAATATATTTTCAAAATAACTATCAGGGGGTGATTAGTAATCGATACTGATGCCAAAAATGCAATCAGTAAAATTTTTGTCTGTCTGTCTATCTGTCTGTCTGTCTGTCCGTCTGTATGTTCCTTATAGAAACAAAAACTACTCGACGGATTTTAACGAAACTTGGTACAATTATTCTTCATACTCCTGGGCAGGTTATAGTATACTTTTCATCACGCTACAATCAATAGGAGCAGAGTAGTGAAGGGAAATGTTGGGAAAACGGGAAAAGGTGCTCCATTTTTAAGCTTCCGTCGCGTGTGCAGCCTTCATGGTTAAAGTTATATAGAAATCATGTATGACGAAAACATTCTACATAAAATTGTCTAAAAAATATCCCGAAACAGCACATATCTATATTTTACGGTTGACTCACAATAACACGTGTAACTCCTGATAGCTCAGCAGTTCGTTCATTCTGATTATATTATTTGTTTACTCTTACGTTTATAATACTCTCTCTCAAGCAGTATTTAAAAATGTTGCAAAAACGGGGAAAATTTCCTAAATTCTACGCGGACGGAGTCGAGGGCAACAGCTAGTATATAATAAAAATATACTTAAATATCTAAAATACAATAAACACAATACACAATAAATACACAAAAATACCTACAGCATACATAAATAATACTTACATACAAAAAATACATACCATACATACTTTAGGTTTGTTAGTGACACGCTCTATGACTTTTATAGGTCTTAATACAAATCACTTAATAATAATAACATCTATCCATCTGCCTTGACTCTTTCTACATCCACAGAGACATAAAGGGCTTTCACTGCATAACTATTTAGGTAATACCACTTCATAGAAATAATATTTTTTCCTACTGTGCCATAAACATACACTAATCAAGGTGGGCTACAACTACAACACATCAGAACTAGAATATTAAGAGGGTACTGTACTCCTCATTTAGGTATTTGCCTTAGGTATTGCTATCCCTATTTCCGAGCGCCGCGCTAAAAGGGACAAATATATATGAAGCGGATTTTACCTACAAATTCTTTGAAAAAAGACGTTTCGTACTTCCGTTTTTTTTTTCGCGAAAGTTAAACGATTTTAATAGTTTTGCGTTATATTATAGATAAAGAGTATATCTATGCTTCTATCACTTTATTTTGTGGTAAAACTTTACCAAATTTGTGTGATAGACGCTGCAACTTTATCTAAAAAAAACCGAAAAAAGAGGGTTTTTCGGATCGTCATATTTCTTTTAGTTATTATGTTTTGAAAAAAAGAAAGTGATAGAAGCATAGATATTGTAAAGCCTCTGCTTCACATAAACCTTCTTCTTGCAGAACAATTCATTTATTTCCCTTCTAGGACTTGTTACATTTACAAAATAAAAACATTTAAGGCTTTATAAATAATTGTATTCTTTTTAAATTCATATTTGTTTCACCATATCCTCTTCAATGTCCTCTCTTGTCCCCCAAACCTTTTTTTCTTCCATTCTTAAAAAACACTCTAAAACTATTTAAATCGGTTTAACTTTCGCGAAGAAAAAACGGAAGTACGATACCCATACTTTTGTATGGAGCATAATTTGGTATCGTGCCGTCTTAATACATAATTTAATGACTTCCGCAGCTAAAATTAACAAAACTCCAAAGCTTATTTAAAGAGACAGATTATTTATAATCATACGCACCCTTATGGACAAAGATAGAAAGAAAGTTTTTTTTTTAATGTTGAGGACATATTTATCACTAGCTGTTGCCCGAGACTTCGTACGCTTGGAATTAAGAAATGTGTCCCCCATTTTAAAACATCTTTCACTGATGCTCTGCTCCTATTAGACGCAACGTGATGTTATATAGCCTATAGACTTCTTAGATAAATGTACTACCCAACACTGAAAGAATTTTTCAAATTAGACCAGTGGTTCCTGAGATTAGCGCGTTCAAATAAACAAAACTCTTCAGCTTTATAATATTCGTTTATACGAGTATATACGAGTACATATCATTCTCTTGTCTTTTTTGCGCGACATACCCTTTTCTTCCACGCTCGTCAGTCAGACATCATAATGTTTATGTTAACTTCTCTTTCTTTCAAAACCTGTCCATCAATATTTTTTTGGTATTTATCTATACATTAAAAAATATATGTATAATGTTTATTCGTCATTTCAGATAATTATGACTTAAAAACTAAAGACACGCTAGTAGCCATTTTTTTTGACAAGGAAATTACAAAAAATAATATGAAGTTAGACTAGTTTTTAGGGTTCCGTACCCAAAGGGTAAAAACCCTATTACTGAGACTTCGCTGTCCGTCCGTCCGTCCGTCTGTCACCAGGCTGTATCTCAAGAACGGTGATAGCTAGAGAGTTGAAATTTTCACAGATGATGTATTTCTATTGCCGCTATAACAACAAATACTAAAAATAAAATAAAATAAATATTTAAGGGGGGCTCCCATACAACAAACATGATTTTTTTAGCGTTTCTTGCTCTCATACAACAAACGTGATTAATTGAGTATTGTGTGTGTTGTTTGCTCATTTATTAATAACGTGCCTTATGTTGCATAGATAATGGTACGGAAACCTTCATGCGCGAGTCCGACTCGCACTTGACCATTTTTTTTAATGTTTTTTATGTTTGTAGTTATGTTTCATGAAACTTTTCACGTCATTGGTTACAGAAAAATTGTTGTTCATCTAATTAATACAAAAATATACATATCATTGTGTAAAAAGTAACACACAATAATGATACAATGATTCACGTATTAGTTTTGGCTAATTCTCACTTTTTACGATTAAGTAGTAGATATGAGATTAGTTATGGTTAAGTTGAACTTCTTATAAGCATGGATCTTTACTGAAATTATTATTAAAATCGATATATAAAACAATAGATTTTAGTATAATTATATAGTTTTTAATATAAATTTTAGTATCAATTTCAGTTTTGATTTTAGATTCGATTTTAAATTCGATTCAGACACTAATACGTGGCAAGCGGGCTAATGCAAGTACTCTATAAAAATAACTTGAATTATTGGGCTTGTAATATCGCTTCTAATGAGATCGTAAAAAGGCAGGAGTAGAAATAATTAGAAAAATAAATGGAAAAAAAATATTCTGGAAATTCCTGAACTTTTTAAAATTATTCATTTCAACGTCCGTAATATGTAAAACTTAAGATTGATCCAACATTTGGAAGAGGGTGAAAATTATGTTCAATGAATTCATCGTATGAATAAATAGATAGACTCATAAATACATAAATACGAACGAAACTCATAAAAGTTTAAATAAAAAAGCTCGCTAATTTAAATAATGTTTACGTATTCAATAATATTTATAAAAAATGGCGTTAATAACACACCAATCATATCAATAAGTAGTCAGTAAGTGTAAACAAATAATTAAATACATAGTTAAATAGGGCTTGTTATATTGTCACAGATAAGTTTGCGTTCACGTCACAATCATATCATATTTGGAACAATTTGTCTAAGTTAAATTTGTTTTATTAGACATTTTATACACATCGTTGTGTAGATTTTGGTGTTGTACAGACATTATTTAATTTTATCAGTGATTTATGGGTATAACTTACCTGTCTTATTTGGGTTAAAAACGAGTAACTGCATTTGACTGGTTTGGCCAAGAATATTAAAATCGGGAAAGAGAACTTGTTTTTTACACGCTTTATATTAGCTTCACTTGTATGTTTGTTTGTATGTTTGTTTGTATGTTTGTAACCGACTCCTTTGGACGCTAAATTGACCCACTTTAAACGGTCAGATTCTATTCAAATTTTGCACACCTGTCAAAGACCGATGACAATACAATAATTCGATTAAATAAAGCGTGTTTTTTAGTTTTTTTAAACTATTTTTAATTATTTATTGGAGCCTTTAAAGGGTTTAGATAGTTTTTTTTAAAATATATTTTTCCTTAAATGATTTTTTTACGAAACTTCCTGGTGTAAGGGAAAGGGTAATAATTTTATCTAAATCTTTCTTTCTTTCTTTCTTTGAGAATTTTGGAAAGGTGTATATGAAAATAGAAATACATCATATCATTGCTTAACACAGCCGATTTATTTTTTAAGATGTCTGTCTTGCGGATTTTTAAGGTCGCCAGGGCGCCAACACGACATACTGACGCCGCGTGATGTTCACGCGCACACTGCGTGATTATACACAACATTCAAATTTAAAATATCGCTCAAAATCCCTGAAAAAGATAGTAATTTATCTATAAGATCAATTGAATTATTAACATTTATGTACATAAACAAAACTAACGATACGATGGGTTGAATATCTTAAATAGGTTTTATCTTGGTACGCGGGCGGCGGACTCGCGTCTCGGCCCGGGCGCGTAGCTCGCTGAGTCGCGGCCGTTCATTCGTACTAAGCGCAGGCGCCGAGTGGTAGCGCACATAAATAAATGTCTCATGAAAATTATAAAACCACCCTCAGATTCTACACACAATCGAATAAAATAAATAAAACGCAACGTGAATATCACGCGGACATTGAGTGACAGTTTATCATAAGTGTATTTATTATAAATGTATCATTAAATAAATAATAAAGTGGATTAACTTGACTGTGGTGTTATTAATGAGCCCGTGTGCACCGAAAAAGAGAAGCTCGATGAGTTCTCCGAAGCTAGAAATGTCGCTGGAACACCAGATTCCTGTGTTGATGAAAAAGGTAACATAATAATTATTGCTCACTCGTTAACCTCAGTTATTTTATCACCTTAGCTTTTGACCTTATGTACCAAGTGTCACCTTATTATGTATATTGATGAATTTGTTTATTTTCATATACATAATGGCCTGATTTGTTAAATTGAAATACTAATTATGTGCGCTTAAGTGTGTTGTGATAATCACGCCTCTGATATTACAACAAATTAGTTTGTGTTTATAAATAAGCGTGTTTTAAATAATATTTAATGAGTTGAAATATGTACTGATATGGTTTATTTATAGTTTAAAAAGATAATGATATTTTTATGGACATCGCAAAAAATGCACGCAGACGGTTAATTCAGTTTTGCGGCAATATAGATCGGTCTTGCTACATAGTGATCAAGGGGTGAAACAGGTCCTAGTACTATCATTACCATCTTTCAACAAAGTCTATTTACCGGTATTACTGGCAATTTAGTATGGAAGCCGCTGGCATATCCAGTTTCAGGATATTGTTGAAAATTACTGGGTTGTTCTATTTTAAATAACTCAAGAAGACGGACAATGTTAAACTATCGGAGTTGTGGTTGTTACCATGTAATAAACCTGTACCAACGCATGCATATTGATGAATGGATTATGAACTGTATTTGTAACAAGTTTTTAAACATTCCATTCCACTCATTCCAGCTGTTTCAAAAGAGTTGACATTTCATTGTAACTCGCTTGACATAAGTAGATACATTGTTTTATAAAAAAATATTTGACCTGTAACCACTCGGTGGTGAAAACCGGTAAATTAAATTTTAATAATTATTGTAATTTTTTCTCTTGTTGCTATGTGTCATAATGGAATTCGTAATACAACAAGATGCCAAGTTACTAGGCATTAAACAAAAATGTTTTGATAAGAATTTTGTCATATTTATCATTCAAGATAGTGATTCATTTATTGTGTGAATGTCTGTTTAGTGATGTACCAATTGATATGACTCGACTTACCTATCACCTTAGTCTTTCTTTTCAGACCCCAAGTATTTTATTGTTTTGTACAGAATTAACTATTTGTTTGTGTATATGGGGTTGAATCAACCCCTTCCTTGACTACGCCTTTGCCCTATACTCCATCTATGTTGTGTCATCATGACACAAAATAGCATTATTGTGTCACCATGACATAACATTTCACCGATATCGATATTTCATTAACTTATCATTTATATCTTAAAATGCAAAAAGAAAACATTAACTAAATAAATACTCACGGACATTTCACACAACGTCCTCTGGTCCCAAGCTAAGCTTATATGCTTGTGTTATGGATACCAGAATACGGATAGAATACATATACTACAGTTCTTTTGTAAATACATACTTATACTATATAGTAAACCCCCAGACGCAGTACAAACATTTGTATGACAATTAAAAACATCACACAAATGATTGTCCTGACTGGGAATCGAACCCGAGACCTCGTGATCGGCAGTCCGTTATATGAACCACTACACCACGAGACATTGCGCCAATAGTTTAGATTATTTAGAGAAATATTTCCAGCTGTGTTTGGAGGATCATCCATTAATTACGTTGTGATTTTTAGATGTAGCAGTGTATGAGTAAAAAGTGTGTTATTTCTATATTTCGCTAATTATGTCATGTTTCCCGACACAGATATAACAGATGTAGTGTATATTGCCACATCACTCAATCTGCTTGAAGCCAATTACATATCATGTGTGCATGAAAATGTATGTCTCTATGATACAGGCTAAACGTCATGTGAAACGTCATATGAAACGTCATTATTGTATGAGGTATGATTTAGCCAGGCTAAAGTTTAAATAAAACTACTTTTTACGGATTTAGACGCGTATATTTGTTTTAAATTTTGGCCCGACGTTTCGGAGATTTTGCAGTCAGCATGTTGTATCTTCATTCTTATCATGTTGTCACTGTATAAACTTAGTTTGCTTGCTATATTGTATACTACCTCTACAAAAATTAAAAAACTTTTGTCTAAGATATGTATGATGTGATGTATCTTATGTATGTTTTAACTTTATATAATTTAAAATTTTCTTTATGTTGTAAAATTTTGTTATGTAATTACAAACTAAAATAATGTTATTAATTTTATGTAGTCTGAGCACAATGTAATATAATATAGTTTATGGTAAAATTCTATCTTTATAGTCAATGTAAAATTAAATTGGATGTGGGTAAACCCTGTAATAACTGATCGTAGAAGACACATTACAGCTCAGTCTCACCCGTGACCATGGTGACTGCAAAGTCTCCGAAACGTCGGGCCAAAATTTAAAACAAATATACGCGCCTAAATCCGTAAAAAGTAGTTTTATTTAAACGAATGAGTCGCGCAAGTGTTAGAAAATATCAGGCTAAAGTTACTTACCCTCAATTTTTAACGTCAACCCACTCTCTGTGTTTACAGATTTTGTCAAAAAAATAATAAGGATCATTAAGTATGTTTCTTCAATTCGTTAATTAACATAATATAATGGAGGCAAAATTCAAATCTGTTTACAAGTGAAATGTGGAGAATGAAATGACCCCATTGTGTTATCATGGGTGAGAAGATGTATGTAACCAAACCAGCAGAGATGTTTATATAACTCGCACCAAAATATTGAGTTCTTGTATCTCTTTATGCTGGCCTGTAAACAATATTGCACGAATTTAGTGCATTCGTCATCTTAAATTCATTCGAGTTGAATTTTTTTATGTAGTTTTTCTAAAACATATTATTAACATGTGAAGATTTTGTCGTTTAAAAAAAATTGTTTTACATAATTTTCTTGCAAAATGACATTTTAACACGTGGCTGAAAATCGTCGTCGAATGGCTGGATAACACTTATAAACAGTATATTTAAAACTAATATACCTAAACTGTTATAGTGTTACCCATCATAACACAAGTAATGAAGCTTAGCTTGGGACCAAAGGACCATAAGAGACATATCCATGAATATAATATATTTTTTACATTATCAATAACGTATGGAAATAAGCTGAGAGAGCATTTAGTACCAGCCAAATATTATTCTAAAAATTAAGAGGATACCAAAATAGCTTCGTGCATTTTTCTACGTACGAAGTTTTCATTGTTTCTTTAGATTGAATGGCTAGAGCTCTAATTTTTAAGTACATGTTTTTTTCAATATATGATCTAGGATCGCATAAACTCAGAAACGCGATTGAAAAAAGTTTTCTCGATAGAAAATCTTAGCGAAACAACCTCTCTAATTTTTTATTTTTTTCATTTGTCGGTCTATTATCGCGTATTAACTAATGAAATAACTTTAAAAACATAAGAAACTTATAGTATACAGAAACACGTAAATCAGAATTAAAATATATTTAGTAGATTTTGAGTGAACAAAAAAAATATCCCTAATTCTTCATTTTCTATACCTACTAGCTGTGTTAATATGTACATGTCGACGATAATATTGATGTAGGCCCTTAATGGGAAAATGCCGCTGATTGACATGAGGACATACGAACAAAGTGTAATTATTACTTCATTAATCTCTGTCAGGTTTCAGTCACCATGAGACTTTTGTTTACCAAATTGATTCTAACTTACCTCTATGAAGCTATTATTAGAATATTTAGGCCTAAGAAAATATCGTTTCATTTTAGTTCAGGAAATTAATGAGTTTGAATCAAGAGAACATGTATATGAAGAACGTATATTCACATAGCTGTTACATAAATGTATATAACTTTTAACTTATCATAATGTTGACTTACATAGGTACCCATAGGTTAAAAAAATATGTCCGCGTAATAACTTGGCAAGCAATGGTTAACTGGCAGAAAATGTCTTCGGCGTTAAGTTCGCCAAGAACCTACCATTATTTATATTTGTGCATTGAGCTTATAAATAAATAAAAAATTTAAAAGTGTATAGGGAGCAGTAATAGTACGAGTATCTATGTATATTTAAAAAATGATATTTTTATATTTTCTGACCGTATCAAATATATTAAATAATAGCTCTGAAATAATTCACTATCCAAATAACAGAAATACAAGTTTTTTAAAAACCCTTTGTCATTAATTTAAAATCTGTTTTATTGTTAAAATTCTGGTTACTAATGTCAATGAACTCAATCAAATTAATAAATATGATGATGTTTTTAAATAATACTGTTTAAACATAAAATGTTGACTTAAGTTTAAAGTAACTGGATTCTATTAGCTATCCATTTGCATTTCGAACAAAATAAGAATTAAAATTCTCTTTGGAAAGGTTTGCCCGAAATCTGTAGAAAGATTTAGCGGGCCGACTGATCGACGCCTCCCGTGACGAGAAGGCTGGCCTTTATTTTGTTCAAAAAATAAGCATTGCCATACAACGTGGCAATGCCACCAGCCTTCTGGGCACACTTCCTGTCGACAGCAATGGGGAGGAGTATTTTGACGCCTAGTTTGTACATATAATTTAAAATTTTCTTTTTTAATACTGTACATATTTCCTTTTTTATGTTTTAGTTTTAATTGTATATAATTTTTAATCAATGATTAGATAGTTTAAGTATTTTATTTTCCCTTAAATTAACTTTCATAAAACTGTAAATAAATATCAAATACGTGAAGGGTGATATTAGAAAGGATGTGAAATACGTAAAAAGTAGAACTTAATATAAAAATAAAAACAGTAATAAAAATGGAATACAACAAAAGCTAAATTGTTTGTAGTAAGTACATAGTACCTACACAAAGTAAGAAAAATTACGATTAATAAAATTAATTGAAATTATGGTAAATATTATCACAAAAACATGGATAAAAAAGTAGGATCTTTAGCAAAGGCTTTCGCGTGTAATCAAAATTTTATTTCCATAGATACTCGCATATATATATATAAATATAATAAGTGCAAGTATAAGCGCTAGCGCATTTGATAAGTCTTGTTGCTAATGTTGCTATCTCAATATCAGACATTGTTTATTATTCTAGGTTATTTTTAATTTTACATAATTGTCTGTAATTCTATTTATATGTCAAGAGCGATTTAACTCACTACGCCGCTACGTTTTCGTTTTATTTGTTATCATTACCCAGACGTGTGATAGACGCGTGTAATTTTCATTTTGTGATTATTGTGTAGAAAAAAAACATCTAGTATTCACGTGAATTATGCAATAGTTAATGTTATTTCACACGTTCGAAGCGTGACAGTATAAGCTCGCAAATGATTATCTATTAAAGACTTGTGGGAAACAAGTTTTTAGGCAACTTCTTCGCAGCAGGGAAGCTTTTTAATAAAGTAAATTTCATAGATTGGGATCGAACTGGCTGATAAATTCAGATTTCGAATTCATTATATTTAAATTTCGAATGATACAAATGTGTTAAAATCTTGGTGTTTTCATTTATGCTTTATTGTACACAAGAGAAGATAACAACAGAAATAAACTAAAAAAAAAAAAATGTACAAAGGCGAGCTTAACTCAAACCTGAGTTTTCTTACAGCAAACCCTTGAGTGATAGAGATATGAGATGATGGATAGATTTGGTGTACAACAGCGTCTAAAGTATTATATAAGTAGATAAAATACACTTACACATATACACAATAATATAATAGTACACAAACATAAATAAATTAACATACATACACAACTACATAAATACATAATCACAAGGAGAGGAAATATTTCTTAAGTCTTTTCCTGAAGACATCCTTAGAAGAACTGGCTCGTATAGAATGAGGAAGAGAATTCTAGAGGCGTACAGCATGAATAGTAAAAGAACCATCGTATCGGCTAGAAGTATGGCGAGGAGTACTTAGAAGAAGAGAAGAAGTAGTACGACAGGGTTTGCCTCTAGGAATGATATCTATTTTCTATCAGTAATCGCGTGTTGTCGTGTTTTGCAAGTACTTTGTGAAAGTTTTTGTAAAATATTGCAATTATATAGTTAATGAATTTTCTCATTCTTACAATAGATGTGTGGTTTAATTACTATTTATGCCTAATATAAAAAAACAAACCTTAGGAATACAAGTGTGGTATAACAAAAGTTATAAAATGCCAATTTCGTAAGTACTGGATGTTTGAGGGGCACATTAACTGTAAAAATTAATAGTCCTATTAACTCATTATAACCTAGAACGGTTTGTTCAATAAAAAATAATTTATACAAACAATTTTAACTTATTACTCAATTTATAATTAACTTTTGACGGAATTGAAATTATTTTATATGATAAAGACACATTAGTTAGACTGTATGTAGCAGACACAAGTTTTACTCAGAAACAAGTCTATTTTAAGTTAAGGAAACATGAGTTTACTATTTAACTAAAAAATGCTTTAAATTAACAGTTAATGCTTTTGATCCAGCGCATTTGGTAAAAAAAATATTTAACTACATATACATATAGGTACGGACTTCTATTACAGAAAAGAAAGAAAGAAAGAAAGAAAGAACTTTACAGAGTTGTACTGCTTCCCTTTTAGAAATTACCGTAATCCTACGTGACTGACTAATCCATCCATCAGCTCTTCTGTATCCTCAGACAGACTTTAATCCAATAAGGATGTGTGATCACGGGCTGCTTATTTTTTAAACACAACGCGTGGCTATAAGTAACTCGTGAGATGACCTAGTAAAATGACACGTTATGAGATGATGTCCGCATCTTTGTTGATGCCATCTGATACCAGTTTTCTTTCGTCAGAAGTTGTTGGCACGTCGCATTGGTCTGAACATAGCCACTTCATTAAAATAAATAAACAATATTTCTTGATACGTAACCTTGAATACAATTTTTGTATATACATAGGAATATTTCAAGCGCTCTACAGGGCTTGAAAATCCTAAGATTTCTTACCATAGAAAAGTTGTTAAAGGCAAAGTTGGTGTGCGAAAAAATCGTATTTTTTTTTCAATTTAGCGTATTTTTTTTTAGTTTTAACAAAAAAAATACGCTAAATTGTTTTTTAATGCATCGTTATCGACTCTTGTGCAATAAATTACTGCTTCCGGCCTCGCATAAATTTAGAGAGAATACTTTTATTTTATTGCTTTCAAAGTAACTAATTAATAAGGTAGGATATTATTAAATACAACTTACTATAGCAGGATGACTAAATTTGTATCTGGGGAATGTAACATTATTTAAAGAAAATTATTGAAAACAGTCAATTCCGTCAAGAAACTCATTATAATATTTAATATAATGCTATGTTAGTTGTTAAACACCCAGTTATATCATGACTAATACTATGTTAATCAGTGTATATTCTTCATTGTCCCTGAAACTTTCATTATTGGCAATGAAAAATGTATTTATTCGTACATTTAAATGTTTAATGCCACGTAAATAGATTCGTAGCAACATTGCGGTCGTTCACCTCCAAGATAGAAATAGCAAAGCTATCCAAATTGACTCTTCATAGTTAAAGATTTTGTAGGTTTAGAATAAAGATTAAGATATTGAAGTTAAAATAATTTTGAACATAGATACAAAACGGCTATTAAATAATCCTAAAGATGTAATACGTTTGTAAAGCTTTGGTACTAGAAAAAACCAGAATAATACATTATTAGAGGCGGCTTACTTCCGACAGTGGACGAAAAAACGCTGATGGATGGATGGATGACAATTATAAAAATGTACTACTGTGTGATTTCTTTTTATTCTGCTGTATTATGAAGACGTGTAGGCTGCCAAGGCCGTCGGGAGTGTGGCCTGTAAGACAAGTTTGTGCCTTACATCAGCTAGAATAATAACTACCAACATACATGTATTTGACGCAAATTCCGTCGGAAATCAGCTATAAAACTGTAATGAATACGATTTTATTACGTAAAACAGGCTACGATTTCGGTAAATTTTTAAAAAGTATTATGTTAGGATAGACTGTAATGCTTTTTGATTTTCTAAGCTATAATAATATGGCCGCCATGTTAACACTGTGTTGTTTGAAATTGCTCATTCATTCTGTGTATATATTTGTATCTAATAGCTCGATATATAGACAATATTTTGTGAAATACGTAAAAACAAATTAAGAAATAACACAACTTTTTACAGATTTAGACGCGTGTATTTGTTTTAAATTTTAGCGCGATGTTTCGGAGACTTTGCAGTCATCACTGTCAAACCCGTGACCGACACCGAGACTTTTACAGCTCAGGCTCACCCGAGTCTGAGTTGTAAAATTGTAAAAGTCTATTAAGGAAAGCGTCTAAATCCGTAAAAGGTAGTGTTATTTCTTAATTTATTTTATTTAAACAAATTAGTCGCCCAAGTGTTGGAGAATATTAAGAAATAACAATTAATTTTACCGACTTCAAAAGCCAAAAGTGACGAAACAATAGATGATACCATAAATTGTAGTTTTCCTTACATGGATTTTAAATACTCGTAGGTAACATGTAGTCACGTAGTCATTGTTTTATGACGAATACTGATAAGAATTTTGTGTCAATTTTACTCCTGACATGACGTAATATCTTACAAAGTTAACTAAACTAATTCTAGTCAACTTATTTATGTTGCAGTTCCACAGTTTACCAATATTTTTTGTACTTTGTCTAAATTACTTAGAAAAAATTCCTTATTACTTAGCAAGGTCAATTGAAAAATAAACAATACCTATAGTTTTTTGGGGCGATTTTTAATACACCCTAAGGACAGGTATATTATGCACTACTGGCTGTTGCGTACTTCGTACGCGTGCCATTTAGAAAACTTTACCCGTATTTGCCAAATTTTTCATTGATGCCTCGCTCTTATTAGTTGCAGCGTGATGTTATATAGCCTATAGCCTTCTTCAATAAATGTACTATCCAACATTGAAAATTTTTTTCTAATCGGTCCAGTGGTTCCTGAGATTAGCGCGTTCAAACAAATAAACAAACTCTTCCGCTTAAGAATATTAGTTGACGTAGATTGACGATAGAATTTACATCCAGTTAAAAACAGATGCCGTTACTTCCAAAGTATCAAGGCGTTTGATAGTGTCACTTCAAAATAACAAGATTTCTAATCCATTAAAGTTGATAGTATGTGTCTTTAGGTACACATAATAGAAAGGTGAATTGTTTATTCAACACACGAGCTGCTGTTCACTACTTCACGAAAGATAAATATTTGATTTTGTATGTTTGTTTATTGTGCTATTGGCTTCTGAGATGAGTTTCGCTGCTGTCACCGCCAAACATCGCTTAAATATGTGATATCAATTCCGTGCAAGTTGACTAAATTGAGCAACAAATTTATTTCTTTTATTATCATTATTCTCCTGCCCCAATTCCGTTACGACCGGTCGCTTGACGGACGTCAGGAGGAGGAGAGAGGCTCTCTCCGATACGCAGAAGTCATGCAACGTGGTTCTCTCGGTCAGTACTTACGAAATCGTATGCAAGACATGGGGAGGTGACACTTCGTTCTTTGCGTCCGTCACACACAGACTTTTTTTATTTATTTTATGCATAGAAAATTCAAAACTGTGTTGGCGAAATTAGCCGATGTAGTCATCACACAATTTTTTTCCAAAGTTGCTAATAGATTGATAAGCAGGCCATACAAGATAGCACGTTTTGTGAGAGATATTAAAATCGAAGCTATAGACTTTTAACACTGGTGGGAGGAGACCCGTACCTTATAGTCCCATGATTTGACAGTTCTGCATCTATCTAAAAATATTAGCAATGTGTTAAGAGTGATACCATGTACTATCTGGTATTCAATCAAATCTAGACAAGGAGGCAAGATCTTAAATGTGATCTTACGTTGATAACGTTGTTTGATATTTGTTGAGAAAGTGGCTAAAATTAAATCTAAGTGTTTGTTATTGATGTACAGCTGACAAACTCATTTTAATACGCTAAAGTTATCAAAATTTTATATAATAATAGTAATAAACATTCTATATTGTTTCAATTTCTGAAAGTACATTAAAAGTTTATGTAAAATTTATGTTCATATTTTAGTATGTTTGTAATAAATGACCTTAATGAAAATTGGTCAAGTGCGAGTCGGACTCGCGCACGAATGGTTCCGTACCATTATCTATGCAACATAAGGCAACGTTATTAGTATCGAGCAAGAAACGGTAAAAAAATCATGTTTGTTGTATGGGAGGCCCCCTTAAATATTTATTTTATTTTATTTTTAGTATTTGTTGTTATAGCAGCAATAGAAATACATCATCTGTGAAAATTTCAACTCTGTAACTATCACCGTTCTTGAGATACAGCCTGGTGACAGACGGACGGACGGACGGACGGACAGCGAAGTCTCAGTAATAGGGTCCCGTTTTCACCCTTTGGGTACGGAACCCTAAAAACTACTACACTGATTTATATAGATAATTATTTCACGATTATCTTGCTACATTATCCCTGAGTAACATAGGTTATATCTTTTAATGACTTTCAGCCGTGCGAAGCCGGGACGGGCCGGTAGTCGCATATTTATCTTTAAAGTTAAATACTTTATCAAAAATGTATCTTACTATTGCAAAGGTTTACGTAGTAGTTGGAATTCAGTTGACGAAACATTTCACGTTTAATGTTACTGTAAAATGCTTTACAATATAGCGTGTCATAATAAAAATGTAAAAATAATTGCTTGATAAAAATAAAAGTTAAATATGTAAATAAAAACGCAACATGCGTATGAAAATGCGAGCGTTCACCTTGTCGAGTGGTCCGATCACGTGATGTTGTTTAAAACTTGGCTGTTGTAGGATTTGTAGGTATAATATTTACATAAAGTTACATATTTACTATAGTTAAATGTATGTATAACTTTTACTACATTTTGTCAGCGACTTTATCTTTGTGGGAACAATAATGAAATAGCTTATTTCATATGAGTATTGGACATTTGCTCGAATTGTCACTAGAAAAAATTTTAATTTAGAAATTCAAAGAAAATTCCAAAATCATGCTCAGGTGGATGTACCAAGATTAGTGCTTATCTACTAGGTAGAATTTGAAAGAACCATCCAATTTTTAAGTTTCTAGCCCCTTTAGTTTCACTTTATGTTTGCGTGGTTAACAACAAATTTCTTTTGTTTATTTTAGTACTTTTCTCGCCTTTTCATACAAAATTAGCGATTTTAAATAAACATATTTTCACAAGCGATTAGCGATCGTCA
Source organism: Orgyia antiqua (assembly GCA_916999025.1). Lineage (NCBI taxonomy): Eukaryota > Metazoa > Arthropoda > Insecta > Lepidoptera > Erebidae > Orgyia > Orgyia antiqua. The sequence continues at coordinate 27,250,721 of OU779868.1, forward strand.
AATATTACCTTTGATTGCTAATAATATCATATGTATAGTATATATAGTATAGTACATCTGTATAGTATAATATATGTAAAGTAGGTAAAAAAATGCCCCTATGCTAATTATTTATTTATTACAGAATCTGCCTATTATGCTAATAACCGTAAAATTAGGAAAATATAAATTAGGAAAGCAATTTTAAAGTAATTCCAGTGTTTTTAAGGCAGTGATCGTTTTCTATCTTGTTAAAAACATTACATTAGGTAACTAGTTGGGTAGTATTTTATTTTATCAAACAGCGACGCCACGGTAATAAAGTAATAGTTATTAAACTTCTCCGAAACATCTTCACCGATTATTCATCAAATTTTATGTGTATTAGAGTAGGTCTGAGAGTAGTCTATTTTTTACCCCTAGGACATAAAGGGGGAGGGGGGGTGTTACTAATGTTTCGTTAAAACAAGTAAAAGTGTGGGGCTGAGCCCTAGTTAATTCATAAAACGTACTTGAATTATTAATAGGTTTGATAATTAAGGCCTGGTTTTACGATTCCAGTTTTGTATTTATTAATCAATTAGCGTTTCATTTTGCTATAACGTTCTTTAGAACCAATTTTATAATAGTGACTGCCATTTAGACACTGCAACAACGCAACGAGGAGGAAAGTCTAAGTTTAGAAATTATGACACGTGAAAACAGTATAAACAAGTCTCGAAGATTCAAATTTACGTCATTAGTCTTATTCTCAGACTATTTCGAGGCTGCTATTTTTGTTGGACATTTCATTATACATATATGCAATATAAACTCACACACACAATTTCGATAATTCTCTGGCTTTTGGCAAACTGTGGCTATTAATTTTCACGCAGAGCAAACTCTATTATTATTTACAGCAAACTATTCATAAAATAATAGTGCAGCTTTATTAATGGGTAATCGACATAGACGGAAATCGAGCTAATTTAGAGATTTTAGACCAAATCGCATGTTGTATGATCCCAGATTATGATATAATTTTCTAATTAGAGTAACTCTCTCTCTCTCTCTTTACATACAATTAACGTATTAGATTTTATAAAGATTTGTCCATTCCAAAGTGCTTAAAATGGTTCCAAACAATTAGAATTACAGCAGTTCCCGATCATACAATATTTTCCTAAATTTATTGTATAATAATTAAAGTATAATTAACTATTGTAATACTTAACATTGCAAAAATATCGGTTTACATTTAATTTTGTTAACTTTTTAAATTTCAAGAGAAAAGCCAAAACCAATTTATTGGTCAAGTAACAGATTATGTTATATTTTCGAGGATTAAATTTAATATGCAAAATATCTAAAATTTATAACCAAGTTATATGAAATGACTATGTCATATATTTTCCTTATTAGTTAACATTAGATAGCTATCATATCTAGATAATACATGAATCTATTTTTACTAGGAAACTAATTTGTTATCTTTTTAGGGTTCCGTACCCAAAGGGTAAAAACGGGACCCTATTACTGAGACTTCGCTGTCCGTCCGTCCGTCCGTCCTTCCGTCCGTCCGTCTGTCACCAGGCTGTATCTCAAGAACGGTGATAGCTAGAGAGTTGAAATTTTCACAGATGATGTATTTCTATTGCCGCTATAACAACAAATACTAAAAATAAAATAAAATAAATATTTAAGGGTGGCTCCCATACAACACACATGATTTTTTTACCGTTTCTTGCTCGATACTAATAACGTTGCCTTATGTTGCATAGATAATGGTACGGAACCCTTCGTGCGCGAGTCCGACTCGCACTTGACCAATTTTTACAGTTAATTTTATCTATTATATGCTTTAGTTACATTGTGACTCCTTTTACAATTGCGGTGGTAGTTATTGCGGTTGCTAAATAAGATTTTTATGATGGCAATCACTTGACACCCTGTTGCTGTTCCGTTATTAGGAATCCTTTATTTGTTTGCTGTCGGATAATATTGTAGTTGTAGTACATAACTAGCTGTTCCACGCGACTTCATACGCCTGAAATTTTGAATCACAGACATAATGCACAGAATTTTAGATACATAGTCTCTCAGAGCAGCTCAGCTCTCCGTGTGGTGACGGATTAAGAATACAAGTGTCACCACCCCATCACCTCCCAAGGGTGCTGTAAAAGTCACCTAAGGGATATTGCACACAGATAGCATCTTCTGTGAGAGACGGAAATCTCGAAAATAAACCCCATGCCAACACGCCTGGTCAGCGTGGCACAGTAGACTATAATCCCTCCCAAAGTGGAAGAGGCCCGTGCCCAACAGTGGGACGTAAATGGGCTGGAGAGGAGAGGAGTCTCTCAGAGAGTGTAGCATTCTATTTGTAAAAAAAAAAACGGTTTGACCCATTACTTTCTGGGCTTAACCCCACACACATATTACAAACTTTATATCTTTATTTGAAGTATAGATTAAACCTGTATTCTATACCAAAAGTGGGATTAAAAGCCACGATTTTCGAAATGCCGTCAACACTATTTAATTTCTTCAGCAGATACAATTGTTAACTACTAAAAATAATTAATCTCTTTAATTTTGTGATATTATTTAATTTAGCAGTATTATACCTTGACTTTTAAAACTATTCAAAGACGTTTGCATTGTCCTTTATACTAAACTCTTGAGTCTTGACATTTCGAGAATATGCACACGTTTAATTAACATACAATTACCAGAATTACATAAACATATCTAATTAGGGTTCCGTACCCAAAGGGTAAAAACGGGACCCTATTACTGAGACTTCGCTGTCCGTCCGTCCGTTCGTCTGTCACCAGGCTGTACCTCAAGAACGGTGATAGCTAGAGAGTTGAAATTTTCACAGATGATGTATTTCTATTGCCGCTATAACAACAAATACTAAAAATAAAATAAAATAAATATTTAAGGGGGGCTCCTATACAACAAACATGATTTTTTTACCGTTTCTTGCTCTCATACAACAAACGTGATTAATTAAGTATTGTGTGTGTTGTTTGCTCATTTATTAATAACGTGCCTTATGTTGCATAGATAATAGTACGGAACCCTTCGTGCGCGAGTCCGACTCGCACTTGACCAATTTTTTATACTTACTTATTTTGTAATTCGAAATAATAGACATATTTATTAATAAATCATTATTATTATACATTTATACTAGCTATTGCCTGCAGCATCGTATGCGTGGATTTTAAAAACAAAACCTTAACAAATTATACAAAAAACCATCTTCTTGAAACACTACATATTAAAGAAAACCGCAACAAAATCCGTTGCACAGTTTTGAAGATTACGCTTACATTAGAAGCTTACATAGGGACATACATACAAAAATAACGACTGTGTTTTATAATAAGTAAAGATTTATAACCTTAACATTCTTGAAGAGTCTAGCTTCCTATTGATGTAAGATGTTTTGGGATCAGACCACTACTTTTGGAGATTATCCCTACAATCATATTACAAATTTTTATTCTTTATTAATAACTAGCTGTGCCCCGCGGTGTTACCCGCGGTAAAAAGGATAATGATAAGTTCATTTTCTATTCCATTGTCCATTGGAAAGTTTCATGAAAATCCAACCAGTAGTCTTTACGTAAAAGCACAACAAACATAAACATTGTAATACGGATAGAAGACCGAGGAAACGTTCGCGCTACTCAGCCAATAGTTTAAGTATTTTATTTTGCCGCGCGTAATTCTTCTTTCGTCATATCTCTTAAGATATTCATTTAAATTGCATGCTGTAAAGAGCAGTTATAATCTATATTAATTGAGTAAGCTAACAAAGCTATTTAATTTGATGAAAAATATTACCATATACACATAAATAGCTTTTGAAAACACCCTACTGAATTTGATAATTTTTAGACATTATTATGGGTACAGCGGGTTTCCCTTAAAAGATAGACATATGCCCTCGCGGACTTTTTTGAAGAACTATAGGAAACAAACAATTCCTCCATACATTAGTTTGTTGTACCTCACATAGATAAGGCAGCGTTTTCATTTATAGCTCACGCGCGTCCGAGTTTCTCGGCAAATTTAATCATATCTCATTCAATGTACAGCAAACCTCAACGGATTATGCAAAAAAGCCATCCTCTTGAACCATTCTATCTATTAAAAAAAACCGCATCAAGACCCGTTGCGTATTTTTGAAGATATAAGCTCACATAGGGACATACATACAAAAATTACGACTTTGTTTTATAAGAAGTAAAGATATAGATTACTCTAGACAACGCAGTGCTTGATACCGTTTAAAATTGGTGTAAAAGAGACTATCAAGTGCGCGTTCTGCATTCTTGTTTTCATGAAAACAACGGTACATATCTCAGTAGTCTTCTTTCATATCTTATGTTTACAAAACACCTAAGAATCAATACATGATGTTCATCGAAGTACCATACGCAAGCTGACATTTAAAGAATGCGCGTGATGTTTCTCGAGTTCAAGTGACGTCTGCATGTGCCCGTGTTCTATTTTAGTTCAAGTGAAAGTCACGACTCAAATAACAGGACGTTCCCGATTCTATAATTGTATTAAATTCATGTTTATTTCAATTATAGACGACATTTAATGTGTTAGAATGATCGCATACCAGTGGTGTGACCGTGGTCTGTCCACGGTCATACAACGCATTAAGTATGACGCGCTTTCGCAGTGCTTATAACGTAAATATTGTAATATACCTTGTATTAATCGACATAAATATCCTATAGTTATTTCTAAAAAGTTTTAAAGCATTTTTTTTTTATAAAATAACGCAAAATTTATCAAAAAGATTTTAATGAAACTGCATATACCTATTGCAGAAATGTCACAAATGCCTCAAATCAGAAAATTATTTTTCATCACTAAATCTTATTTTGTACCTACCTATCTACTTTGTTTTGTTTTAACTTTCTTTTTTAGCGACTTTGTAAACAGTGATACTCAATTCCGGTCACATTTTAGAGTTACTCTTAAAATTATATACATATTTCTAAATTTAAAAAGAGGTCATATTTGGATTCAAAAATAGTTTTGTTTTGTATGTTTGCAAAAATATTAGGTAGATTTTAATTATTTGTTGCTAAACAGTCGTTATCGATGAAATGTAAAATGAGACTTTTACGTAAAAGTCTGTGATAACTATAATCCCACTAAGAACTATGATAAAAATTATTATTTTTATAGATACGCCTACCGCGGCATTGAATTTCTGTACATGGAAACTACTTTTGTTTTACAATTAGGAAAGTAGACGCATGTCTTTAGCAAACTGGATTGGAACAAGTTGATAGAATCTTAGGGTTGTCAAAATAATTCTTATATTAAACTTTAATTACTTTTTCTGTAACATAGTTTTATAGTGCCTATTGCTCCCAGCAATATGTTTTATTCGTTTGGTTGTTTTTATTTCTTCCTTTTTTTTCTATTGTGTTACACTTAAACCTAATATGTTTATTCTTTTTTATACACTGTATTATATGTATTACCAAAAAATGAAAAAAATACTGGTATCTATCTCTACGTGCATAACTTTAGTCTTGTATCCCTGTAAATGACCGTATTTGAATATAATTTGATATAATTTACATATGTCTTGTCTTGACATAGTTTTGATCATGACCATGTCAAATTATTAAAAGTGGCAACCCTGTAGTCAATAATGATATTTCATGTATTATTTAGTAGTAAGTTCGAGACCACCGTCTGTAAGTTTTACTTTTATAAACATTGTCTTAACACACGCACAAATATACATATTATACACACAGATACATACACACGTTTCTATTAAGTTTGCTGTAGTACTTACGATGTACGATGTACGCAAACAACAACATGAAAATGACCGCTATTCGTCCTCTGCATTTTGCTAAACTGTATTTGTACTAAAACAGATATGTCATTAACTTTTTACAACTATCTTCATTATTGTCAAAATAGAGGGAGATAGTAATATAGCAACTATGTATGAGAAACTGAATTTTATACTTAATCATATAACAAAACAACTCAATTCAAGGTCGCCCACTATAACAAATATACTGTCAATTAGTCTCGAACAGATGCACATATACATTCACAAAAACACATAAAATTTTCACACTATTACAGTTTTTTTAAGTTATTTGCATCATTAACTAAACTGCCAAATCATCATAAATATTGTGGCCTATTGATTTCGCTAAATTGTCAGCCTAAATTATATAGAAACAGCCTAAGGGAAAAGCGCTGTGTAGTACTTGGTTAGAGCTTTTAAAGCTGGGTGGATGCCGGCTATTGCGCCCCGACGACCCTGCCCGAGGATATTCGCGCGTGTGGCTTAATGGAAAATAATGTTATGAAAGTTATCATGAATAACGTGACAAGTCGTCCTCTCAACACCTTATTATCAGTAAAATTATCGTTATTAATAAATATTCTTTACACTTGTACCACTTTCTCAAAGATAAAAGAAATGTTTACATTTCATTGTTTATATGTCGAGTGCTATAAGAAATTAGATAATACAAAAACATACGATATTATGCTTCGATTACACGATATATATTTTTATAAAGCTGATAATAATAGTTGCTGGCTCCTGAGTAACCATAAGAAAATATCGTAAATGTGATATGACGTCACAGATGTGTTCATGTTGACAACACGCTAATCTATAAGATCTATAAGGTTTGATGATGACAAATGCCTTTATGTATAAACGTTTGTATATACATAGCAGGAGAAACTTACGATAAAGGGACAAATTGTATGAAAAACGGCCTATTAACAATTTTAAATAGTTTTTTATTCGTTATTTATTTATTTATTTAAAACTTTTTGCACATACAAAGTGGTGTACAATGGCGGGCTTAATGCCAATGGCATTCTCTACCAGCCAACCATCAGTGGTGCAGAGATAATAAGAGGCAGGTGCTAATTTATTTAGGTGTTAAAGGATTCATTATTCATAGATTTTAGGATACATTTAATTGGAATTCCATATCTTAAAATACATGGAATACTGGATACGCATTGGACACTGTATAACCATACAGTGTCCTGTACCTAATGCATATATTTCGAACACTTTGAAAAAAGCGTTTCGACAATTGAAAATTTTTAAAGATACAGAGTACCTACACTACTACACTACCAAATAAAAGGGATTTAAGTTTTTTATAAGTTAATCTGGAGCTGACAAGAAAACCTTTTCACCGTTTAAGAGCTGTTAAGTATTCTACCAGTGTTGTGAGTGTTGTGACGGCCGTTGTCCGTGTGGTGACGGATTAAGGATACATATGTCACCACCCCATTTCTTTCCCAGGGTGCTGTAAGAGCTAGCTAAGGAACAATATAAGTTATTCGAACAGTATACGTATTCTACTGTGAGAGACGGAAAACTTGAAAATAAACCCTGAGCCAACACGCCTGGTCAGCGCGGCACAGTAGACCAAAATCCCTCCCAAAGTGGCGGAGGCCCGTGCCCAACAGTGGGACGTAAATGGGCCGGAGAGAGAGAGAGAGAATTATTCTACGGATGTTCACATCATTAGATCTATCTTAGAATTGGGTATAATTAGGTGAAATTAAGGAAAACTCATTACAAAAATTGATAACCCCAAAATCACTTTCCAATTGCATTGTGTAAGTGCATACTAAACAATACATTGCACACTTAATTGTATTGGTAGCACTTACGAGTATGTAGCTTAGTATGACATATCGGACATCAGCAAATATGCCTTATCTATGAGTTCATTGACTGCCACTATCAAACTTCTTCATAACTACTTCTTGTGACGTAGGAACGCACTTCTGATTATATTATATGCAAGATATTGTTTAATTATAATTATGAATAGGATTAAGTACCTACTTTATATTTATGATTTACACATTCTCTTATATTTATATACACTTGCTTACTAGAAACTCACGTTGGTCGTCAGGGGGGCTTTAGAAAAACAATAAATTATGCCGAACTCATATTCCACAGAATTTCATGAAATACGCTCGAGGAGTACTTTTACTGCACTGTAACAAAAACCACGTTACAAGAATTTTGTGTATTAGATTTACTAAACGACTTCTTTTATTGGTCGTCGTAATTAGAGATCTTTATATGAATTTCATAACGAAATTATACGCTTGTGTCTTTTATAACAGCCTGGCCTGTCCTGTAATTTACAACTTGTTAATTTAAGAGTATATTCATTTTTTATTAATTTATTCATCATCATCATATCATCACGCCTTTTTCCCATGAGGGTAAGCATAAAGCGCCATCTGTTACGATTCAAACACACAAATAATGTAGTTTTATCTGTGAATTTACAAAATTAAATACTGGCAACATTTTCTTGTTTGTAAATCCGTTTTATCTTCTGACAATCATATTATGACCGTCACGGTGTCTTGTCTCTAATTTACTATATCATATTACTCGCAAATTAACATTTACTTATTAAAGTAAATGTTAATTTGGGAGAAATATGATATAGTAAATTATCCAGAACTGCAAAATAAATAATAAAATTATTTGCTTCGTTTAAAAACTAAAAACACGCTTGAAAATCCTGGATAGTTTTGTAACTACTGCATTGTCAATGGTCCTCAATATTTAAAAAAGAAAATTTCAGATTTTTCTGACATATTACAAGTGGGTGAGAAACTCGCTTTCATAGATTCTGTTACGTAAATATAGATTGAAAGAAAGAAAGAAAGAAACTTTATTACTGCTGATCCACAATTACATTATACAGACTAGACTAATAACTATTTACATAAATTATAACTAAAATAAACATTATATAGCGTTAAGGGAACAGCAGCAATGGGTGCCCATTTCAGCATATGCCTAGTCTTTTGGACTAGACGCTGATTTTCAAATGGGCCCCTTGACTGATGCTACGGATGCCCAACTTTTGATTGGTTAGGCCGTCTTTCCTACTGGGCACATACCTAGGGCCTCTCTATTATTATGGCCCCCTAGTCTTTACTTCATCATATTATTATGATTCTACTTTCAAGTCATAGCGAGCTGCGTATCCTAAATTGTCCAGAGCCTCTAGTAGGTAAAAGATGCCCCTGTAGATTGGCAGATAGATACGTACGAACCTAATGGAAGCGTGTTTATAATATTTTAAGTTACTGAGGATACCAAAATAGCTTCGTGCATTTTTCTATGTACGAAGTTTTCATTGTTTCTTTAGATTGAATGGCTAGAGCTCTAATTTTTAAGTATATGTTTTTTCAATATATGATCTAGGATCGCATGAACTCAGAAACGCGATTGAAAAAAGTTTTCTCGATAGAAAATCTTGGCGAAACAACCTCTCCAATTTTTTATTTTTTTCATTTGTCGGTCTATTATCGCGTATTAACTAATGAAATAACTTTAAAAACATAGGTAACTATTATATAGAGAAGCACGTAAATCAGAATTTAAATATATTTAGTAGATTTTGAGAAAATAGGAAAAGTATCCCTAATTCTTCATTTTCTGTGCCTACTGGCTGTGTTCATATGTACGTGTCGGCGATGATATACGATAATATTGATGTAGGCCCTTAAATCAAACAGTCTTTGCTAATGGGGCTATTTTACGGTACACAAGAGTATTTTAGATGATAATGTTATTCGCTACTTTATAAAACTAAATCGTTTTAAACTTGTACGAGTTCTATAACTTGTGGTCAATGACTTTACGAGATTCATAATAAGTTTGTAAATTACGATATTAGATATGATTTTAAATTAATAATTATTTCTATATTATGTATGTTTTAAGCTTGTTTTGGACGTAATCTTCAGGGTTTAGATTTAAATAAATTAAAAAGATTCACAAAATAATACATTTTATAGCACTTTTAAAAATCATAGCTGTTGATTGCGACCTCAAACGTGTGGAGTTTATAAAGCTAAACTTAACAAATTGTACAAAACCTTTCTTTAGGAGAAAGGTTTTGTATAATAAATTGGTTATGCACTCATTTTATGAAAAATAATCGCATCAAAATCCGTTGCTTAATTTTGATGATTTAAGCTCACACATATACACACTGACGTCGGACAGGGAAGTCTGAGTAATGGTCACCTGTTTATCTTCTGCCATGAAACCCTAAAAACAACCATAAATAATAAATAAATAAATATTCATGGACATTTCACACATCGTCCTCTGGTCCCAAGCTAAGCTTATTATGCTTGTGTTATGGGTACCAGAATACGGATATAATACATATACTACTTTTATATATATATTACTAGCTGACCAGGCAAACGTTGTTTTGCCATACTAAAAAAAAAAAAGTTTGAAAAATAGATGTTGGCCGATTCTCAGACCTACTGAATATGTATGCAAAATTTGAGAAGAATCGGTCAAGCCGTTTCGGAGGAGTACGGTAACTAACACTGTGACACGTAAATTTTATATATTAGATAATACATATATACTCTTTTGTAAATACATACTTATAATACATAGAAAACACCCAGACGTAGTACAAACATTTGTATGACATTTATGAATATCACACAAATGATTGTCCCAAGCGGGAATCGAACCCGCGACCTTGTGAACGGCAGTCCAGTACATGAACCACTACGCCACGAAGCCCGTGATAAAGACTGATTAGTAAACATTTAAAAGTGGTACCTGACTTCATTAATCTTCAAACAACCTTATCGATTTAAAATCTTTATATAGTTTATTTTTTACACATAAACTGTATATCTGTATATCTTTTTTTGCTAATAATATCTATGTTTACTACAATCTACGTTTTTTAAGTGTTTTTATTATTAAATGGACGTGTAAGTGTTGTTGTGTGCCAACATCGTCTGATAGATAACGACCAATCAAAGAAGTTACTAAATATAAGCCACCATTATAGAATAAAGGATCCCTCTATCGATATAAATAGTATAATAGCTTCAATTGTTTGCGGTTTAGTTCTAAGATAGGTATATCAGACTACAATATCAGTATCTTGTTGTAATATCGAAGTACTACTGGATAATTTAACACAGATGTTTTCAGTAGATTTTAATCAACATTAAATCGTGGTTATTTGTATGGTGATATCTATATTATAAAGCTGAAGAGATTGTTTGTCTGAACGAAGACTATCTAGTATCTGACAGGTTTTATATAACGGTTGTTAATTCTTTAAAAGCTGTGTCTATTACATTCTGCGATTTTCAAGTAATTTTTTGGACAATCAATGTACTAATGTTAATTGCATCGATTCGCTATTATATGTGGAAAAACAGGATTTCGTATGTGGAAAATTAAACAGGTTTTATTAGATTTATTTAAAAATCTTGATAGTATTTTCTGTGATTATAAAGAACTAGCATTTCTATGCAGTTTTGGCCATACAATATTTACATTGACAATTGGCATTGTTCATGTTTTTTAGGGTTCCGTACCCAAAGGGTAAAAACGGAAATCCTATTACTGAGACTTCGCTGTCCGTCCGTCCGTCTGTCACCAGGCTGTATCTCAAGAACGGTGATAGCTAGAGAGTTGAAATTTTCACAGATGATGTATTTCTATTGCCGCTATAACAACAAATACTAAAAATAAAATAAAATTAATATCTAGGGGGGCTCCCATACAAAAAACTGAATTTTTTTAGCGTTTCTTGCTCGATACTAATAACGTTGCCTTATGTTGCATAGATAATGGTACGGAACCCTTCGTGCGCGAGTCCCACTCGCACTTGACCAATTTTTTTAAAACTCTTAATTCGAAAACCATTTCGGGGAATAGAGTTTCTGATCATGATTCATTAGTTTTTTTTTCGGAAAATTTGCTATGTTAACATAGCTTTTTTGGAAAAATAATCGTTAACGATTATTTTTCCAAAAAAGCAAATGATCTCTATTTGCCCTTGAAATTAAGGACTTAAAATATTAAGGCGTTCTTAGATTCTTAAGAACGCCTTAATATTTGTAATTATTTTTTTATATCTTTTTTGTATCCTGCTCTGTGGTGGAGTTGAAATTGGTCTATTATATCAACTTGGTAACTTTGAAAAGAAGTATTGCAATCTCTCATAAGTCTATCACGAAAAGGCAATACACAGATTGCCTGCAACGATGACGTCGCAACATTTAAAATAATATCATTAAGTATTTAAAAAAAATTCTATATAGTGAATATTTCAATAATATTGAAATTAGTTGCTTAAAATAGTCTATATTTTCAAAAAAATATATAAAAACAGCAGGTCAAAAATTATGAACAATCCCAATTAAATTACTGGCACACGTAAACATGTCGTACTAATATTACAAACGTAAAAGTTCCTAAGAAAGTGTGGGTGTCTGGTGCTCTTTTATACAATAGTGCAAACACTACTGAGAGGATCATAATGAAACTTTACAGCTATACAGTTTTAAAAACATAGGTTTTACAGCGTATTAGTAGATGATATACAGTCCATAACATACACAGTTTATATTATCACGCTAAAAGCCAAGGAGCGGGACAATAACAATAAACACACATAAAAACACATATTAGTGTTTACATAATTATGTTAGCTGTAGATCAAAACTACGTACGCGCGAAATTTAAACAATTGGTCAAGTGCGAGTTGGACTCGCGCACGAAGGGTTCCGTACCATTATCTGTGCATTATGTTGCAACGTTATTAGTATCGAGCAAGAAACGGTAAAAAAATCATGTTTGTTGTATGGGAGCCCCCCTTAAATATTTATTTTATTTTATTTTTAGTATTTGTTTTTATAGCGGCAATATAAATACATCATCTGTGAAAATTTCAACTGTCTAGCTATCACCGTTCTTGAGATACAGCCTGGTGACAGACGGACGGACGGACGGACGGACGGACAGCGAAGTCTCAGTAATAGGGTCCCGTTTTTACCCTTTGGGTACGGAACCCTAAAAAAATGGTCAAGTGCGAGTCGGACTCGCGCACGGAGGGTTCCGTACCATTATATATGCAACATAAGGCAACGTTATTAGTATCGAGCAAGAAACGGTAAAAAAATCATGTTTGTTGTATGGGAGCCCCCCTTAAATATTTATTTTATTTTATTTTTAGTATTTGTTGTTATAGCGGCAATAGAAATACATCATCTGTGAAAATTTCAACTGTCTAGCTATCACCGTTCTTGAGATACAGCCTGGTGACAGACGGACGGACTGACGGACGGACGGACGGACGGACAGCGAAGTCTCAGTAATAGGGTCCCGTTTTTACCCTTTGGGTACGGAACCCTAAAAATATCCTATTTTTGCATCATTTTTCACTAACGCTGCGCTCCTATTCATCGCAGCAGCACCTGAATTTTTTTATTTATTTATTTATTTATTTACACACTTTATACAAAGAATTGTACAGGCGGACTTAATGCCTTAGGCATTTTCTTCCAGTCAACCATAGGGTGATGCAGAAATAACCAAGGTAGGTGTGTAACCATAGGGGATTTAAGATAAAAAAAAATGTTAATAGTTAAATATTAGAAAGAAAATATAATACATAGGTACTTAAACATTTAATAGCAGTAAACTCACATATACATACAATGATAATTATATACGAATAAATACATACATACATGAATACATGACAGAGAGCAAATTAAGGAAATTAGCCTCGTTGTAGCTATGCTGTAGCTACTTCAGTACGTGTGAAATGCTGGCGTACCTTGCGTTTGAAGGCAAGAAGACTAGTGCACATCCTGATCTCTAAGGGGAGCGCGTTCCAAAGATTGATAGACCGAACGAAGAAGGAGGAGTGAACAAGACTAGAGCTATGAGACGGATAGGAAAGTAGTAAATTAGAGGAAGAGCGAAGGTCTCTAGAATGAGTGTGAGTCTCTAGAATTTTTCAATTTGAACCAGAAATTCCTAACTCCTCAGCTTTATATTATCAGTTTAGATAAAAAGCTCTGAACCTATTTTTTTCTTGTAATCTAATATTATATTACAGTGTAACACACACTTACTTTTTATAAGGTTATCGGTCTGTTGAATAAGTTGGTTTGTTTACATATTATTATGTCACCTTGCAATGTAATCACCTGTGAAAGACATCTTAATATTTACTAACAATGAGAGAAACTTTCTTAAATTACGATAAACTACACAACGTTATACTGATAACTGTCCTTATAAATTACTTTAGGTATGTGTATATTATCGGCTTGTTAAAGGAGAACTGCGGTCATGTTATACTACTTACATTTCAAAACATCAGATCCCTTATGAAGCAGAATAACAGAAGTTTTACTAAATATATTGCTTTTTGTACAATGACTTTATGTTTTATTAAAAATATGTATGTACTTTTGTCTCTATATGAGTTTAAATCTTCAAAACTACTTGACGGATGCGGTTTTTTTATAGAGTGGTTCAAGAGGATGGTTTCTTCTGTATAATTTGTTAAGAATTCAAAAACTATAAACGTGCGTGAAACAGCGGATATTAGCTAGTGTGAATATAATTTAGAGACAGAATCATACATTACTTGCAACTGAAAAAAAGTCTTTAATAATAATTACAATAGGTACAAATACTATTTTTTTTATTTTGTGACTTTTTGTAATCCTAATTGCGTATCTCGCCGTCACATTTAACTAGACATGGGCATGGGCATGTCATGAGACGAGAGGAAAGTAATGTCGTTAGGAGAGTTCTGAGTATAAATGTGGAAGGAAAAAGTCTAACCTAAGAAAAGATAGATGGACTGTGTGAAAGAGGACGTGAAAGAAAGAGGGGTTGACACAGACATGCCGGCTAATCTAAGACTATGGAAGAAAAAGACATGTTGCGCTGACCCCAAATAATGGGATAAGGGCAGGAGGATGATGATGTCCCTATATGAGCTTATTATCTTTAAAACCAGGCGACGGCTTTTGATGCGGTTTTCTTTTATAAATAGAGTAGTTCAAGAGGACGTTTTTGTGTAATTTCTGGAGGTTTTGTTTCCAAATTCCACACATACTACGTCGCAGGCAATATCTGTTAATATGTAGATAGACCTTAGGATAATTTTCTATATGATTGGCAAAGAACTTAGTAACAATATCGATTACTAATAAAAGTACACAAGGTTCAAAGTAATATTGACAGTTTCCTTTGTCCATTGTAACAATGCAAACATTATTATCCACAATATTATTGTCATTGTCAGTAAAGTTTAGAAATAAAGTAAGTGTAAAAGTAGTAACTACCACTTCCTATAACTTTCCACCTATAATTGTCTATCTATTAAGCACTGGCTACCATTTAAAGAGATTAATTTATCTTACTGCTACCTCTTATTTTCTATGAGTGACAGAATTGAGTTTATTTTGAAAAATTTTTATTAGGTAATAATTTTGCCTTAGAAAAATATTATCTATCTGTTAGTTGGCTTCTGTAAAAGCCAGGTAACAGTTGGAAAGACAGCTACGATTCAAACATACTTCCTTAGCTTCACTTACACTCATACATTGTCAAAATGTATGAGTGTAAGTAAATATAATATTTATACAAGCCCGGCGATTGTAAGTATACTTGACCCTTCTGAAGGACATCGGCGATAACATCGGAGTATATTTTTCTCGGGCGTCTTCTTAGAAAAATAACTAAACCAATATTTATAGAAATATATCATGAATAGTATGTCTGACAATAGATACTTTTATTACTACTTA
This sequence comes from Orgyia antiqua, assembly GCA_916999025.1. Classification (NCBI taxonomy): domain Eukaryota; kingdom Metazoa; phylum Arthropoda; class Insecta; order Lepidoptera; family Erebidae; genus Orgyia; species Orgyia antiqua. Next base: position 27,266,378 of record OU779868.1, read on the forward strand.
TTACTTATCACTACCGATTAACTGATCTACTTTCATATGAATCTTAATAAGTATTAGTATTTATGTATTTTCTTTTTTTTTTATACTACTAAGTTGGCGAACAAGCGTACGGCCCACCTGATGGGAAGCGGTTACCGTAGCCTATAAACGTCTGCAACACCAGAGGTATCACTCGCGCATCGCCGACCCTGTAGGAATCGTTTGACACCTTTTTTGAAGAACCCCATACTGTAGTCCAGTGGAAAAATCTCGGCAGGTAGTTCATTCCACAACTTTATTGTACGTGGTAAAAAATTCCGATGGAATCGTACTGTGCGCGATGGTATAGGTTCTAGTGTGAGGATGAACTCGCGGCCGGTATTTGCTATAAATATGTATGTATTGTATGTGTATGTATATGTATATGTATGTATATGTTTATATATGTATATAAGTAAAATTGTGTGTGTAGTGTATGTATTTATATTGTATTAGCTATTAGTACTTTCACTTATTTTTGGCATATATAAGGTGTAAATAAATCAACTTGTCAAATTTTGTGAGGATAGTTGGTATCGAAAAATAAACATGCTAAAAATAAAATAAAAATTTTTTGAGCAATTTTATTTTTTCACGAAATAAAAGGATTTCATCAAATATTTTTATGCGTATCTTACCTACAAAATAATGTAGGTACTATGCCGTTCAGTCTCACTCGTCGGCAGTCGCTTGCGCCGACCGACCCCGCACAGCGAGTGAATTGTGGTACAGTGCGCATAACATTTACGCCTAATGTAAATCATTACAAATCTTCAAAACGGTAACGTTTTTCTTAACTTTTTCACCGCGATTATTCATGATATATTATTCAAAACAACTCCTAAAAATATGACAAGTTAATTTTTTGACACCTTGTATTTAGCATAATATTAGTATACCACAAGTTACCTATTCAGTCTCGGTCAAGTCCATTCTAAGGTTGTCCGGAAGAGATCGCAGCTCGCGATAAGACCGCCCTTTGTGCCTATTATTAAGTCTAGTAAGTAAGTTCTGTTAATTAATATGGTGTGCAATAAAGAGTATTTTATTTTATCTTTATTTGTTATAATCGTCTAATCCCGTGGTTACATGAACTCAAGTCATATGCCAGATGCTCTTTACCGCCCGCGCTTCTGTGACGTCACTAAATTTTGGCACTGAAATATAATTACGACACTTCGCCACCTAGACTTAAGACAATCGTGAGACAATCATGATTACTACAACAATAACACGATAAAAGAATGGAACCCATTGAGGTTTTTTTACAAGCATCAAAACGCATCAGGCTATGTTTAAATCGTTCATAAAAGATATACCTAACTATTTCAGATACATGAATAATAAACAAATAATAAATATTCATGGACATTTCACACAACGTCTTCTGGTCCCAAGCTAAGCTTATATGTTTGTGTTATGGGTACCAGAATACGGATAGAATACATATACTACTTTTCTTTTGTAAATACATACTTATAATACATAGAAAGACCCAGACGAAGTACCTACAAACATTTGTATGACAATAAGAAAAATCACATAAATAATTGTCCCGAGCGGGAATCGAACCCGACCTCGACCTCTTGATCGGCAGTCCGTTACGTGAACCACTCAACCAGGAGGCTCGTCAATGATTTAAGAATATGAGTTAATTGGCACCTGTAAGCAGGTGTGATGAGCACCACCAACAAGTACCTATATCCAATGTAATTATTATGTAATTTATATGTAATATGGAATTACGTAATTATAGCTGCACTAGCCGTTGCCCGCGACTTCGTACGCGTGGAATTAAGAAAAAAATTCCGGTTTTGCAACATTTTTCATTGATGTTTCGCTCCTCTTAATCGCAGCGTAATGTTATGTAATTTTGTATAACCTTCCTCAATAAATGTACTATTCAACAGTGAAAGAAGTTTTCAAATTGGACCACTCTTTCTTACTATAAATATAGACAATAGAACTCCTTTTCGAGCACAAACAACACATCAACAATATTGTTTATGCCAGTTTAAATCTCATATCGCCACAAATTCAACTCAATTTCCCAACAGCTCACTTTAATTTAGTTCAATTTTGAAGACAATAACAGAGGCACATATTATATGTAGGTACTTACTGTAGCACAGACATACGAAGACGTGGTTATAAAAGCTACTTATGGAAGTGACTAATCAAAATAAGTACGACTTATCTTCGTGCACGAAGGGTTTCGTAACATTATCAGCATTATATTTGTCATCTTATCATGCGGTAATAATCACATCGACATAAACATGTCATCCATACAAATATTTTAAAGCTGAAGAGTTTCTTTGTTTGAACGCGCTAATCTCAGAAACAGCTGGTCCGATATGAAAAATTATTTCAGTGTTGGATAGTCTATTTCTCGAGGAAGGCTTCAGGTTATATAACATCACGCTGCAACCAATAGGAGCGAAGCATCAGTGAAAAGGTTGCAAAATGTTCTAAATTCTACGCGTACGAAGTCGCAGGCATCAGCTATTAAGATATAAAAATATTATATGTTGTATGTACCTACCCCTAAATATTGTATTTTTAGTAGGTATTTGTTGTTATAGTGGCATCAGAAAAACATTAATTATTTGTAACTTTTAATTTGAACTCTCTATAGAGACAGCTGGGTGACAGACGGAAGGAACTCACGGATCGATAAATAAATAAATAGATGTATATAGCAAAATCTTATTAGAATTAGCAAAATCTTATTAAATTAATCTAATATTGATAGCAAAATCTTGGTATTTATTTTTTCTTTTTTTTATCATAATTATTTGGTACGGAACCCTAAAAAAAGAATCGTTGTATTAAAATAATATGACCTCTAACGTCCTGGATATTAAGCAACAATGATATGTGGCATCGATACTTCAATATCGAGTTACTGTTTTATTAAAAATGACTTCATAATTTGACATGATTGATATTAATTTAAAAAATATTATGCAAGGGGTGATTTCTGCCAAACTGTTGCTGCTGCTGCTCATTTAATTCGCTAGATACACAGATTACATATTTTTACTTAATCTTTTTGACAATATTATCTTACCACTATCGGGTTCCAAACTAAGCGCAATGCTTGGAACGTTTATGTTGTATTTCGTGTGTGTCATCACCATCATCATATCAATCTATCGCAGTCCACTGCTGGTAAGTCCTCCCATCTCATGCCATTGTCTCTCCCAAGTCACGCCACAATATCCGGTCCTCCGCCCTTCGCATCCAGTCCCTCCCCGCGACCTTCTGCAGGTCGTCTGTCCACCTGGCAGGGGGGCGTCCTACCCTACGTTTGCCGATTCGTGTTCTCTACTCCAGAACTCGTCTGCTCCATCGGCCATCGGTTCTGCGGCAGATATGGCCGGCCCATTGCCACTTAAGCGAGCTTGCTCTGCGAGCTGTGTGTTTTGTGTATTATACATAAATAAATAACACTTGGATACAGTACCAACGTGTGTGTTTATCATAATATAAAGTTTATAAGTATATATAGTAATTAATAGACGGTATTACCAATTCCAGAGAAGCAGCTCTTAGTGTCTGTACCGAATGTACTTTAATATGAAAGACTATAACTATATACGTTTGCATATCACTAGTAGATATTCTGAGAATGAACATTGAGTTTTGCGACCCATTTCATATTACCTTGAATGTGACCTGATTTCACCACTGTCCTTCAAGACACGTGTTAAAATATGACTGAAAACTTTCTTCGTATTTTTAGAAAGCTGAAATATTTTATTAAATTTCATTTTATATATCAAAGGTGCACAGGTTTACATGCCTTTGTTTTTTATTTATTATTTAAGAAAGTTATTTATACGAGAATAAGATTCCTTTGATTGAGTTTTCAATTAATACTAATAATAAATATTAATAGACAAAAATTGACTAATAATTGAATAATTGATATTGACTCTATGACTAATGAATTATGTAATCTTAATGTATGATACCTCTTTATTATATTGTATTCTCTTGGTGTACCTACCGACTTATTTGTATTTATATAGAAATTTAATAATTTAAACTTAAGAGGATACCAAAATAGCTTCGTGCATTTTTCTACGTACGAAGTTTTCATTGTTTCTTTAGATTGAATGGCTAGAGCTCTAATATTTAAGTATATGTTTTTTCAATATATGATCTAGGATCGCATAAACTCAGAAACGCGATTGAAAAAAGTTTTCTCGATAGAAAATCTTAGCGAAAAAACCTCTCTAATTTTTTATTTTTTTCATTTGTCGGTCTATTATCGCGTATTAACTAATAAAATTACTTTAAAAACATAAGTAACTATTATATATAGAAACACGTAAATCAGAATTAAAATATATTTAGTAGATTTTGAGTAAATAGGAAAAGTATCCCTAATTCTTCATTTTCTGTGCCTACTGGCTGTGTTAATATGTACGTGTCGGCGATGATATTGAATAATATTGATGTAGGCCCTTAATGGAATTTAATGTATTTATAATAATATTAAGAATATTGTATGCCCATGAGGCGGGACATGGCTGATCAAATTATCTCTGTATAACAACATTTTGTACCTAAGATCCACAATAAAAATATTTGAATATGAAAACTGTTTTGTTGTATTTATAAAAGTTTAGACCGCCTCGTGTGCAGGCTCGACTGGCATTAGACTTATGTTCTTACTTTTTTTTAAATTTTGTCTTTCTTATTTGGCACAAAGTTAAAGAAATGGTCTTTATTATAATTTATATGTATTATAATTTAAGTAATAGGTTAAACCTATTTTCTGTGGTTGTTCTATACCTAAGCCTTGGATTCATTGATGAACCAAATACTTTGGTCCATAAACGAAAGATATATTTAACTTGAAAAATGATGAATAATTTTATTATCTTATCAAGGTCGTTCACTCTTGACATTCAACTTTCATACTGATGTGATAGTGATGAAAAAATAACTAGCGAACAATAATTAAAGCACATGTTTGCAATAAATTTAATTTCATAAAAAAATCTACAGCGTGACCTTTACACCTTATGTGTGAATGAAAACAGATAATTAGATAAGAAACACGTTTATAATTTCGTCGCCACCCGCACAGAAATTTAGTTGTTACATACTGACTTCCTTATCACGCGATTAAGTATAGGTATGAAGAGAGCCAGTCTATTCCAGTATAGGTACCTATTCGTTTTAACAATGAAGTTTGGTAACGTTGGTTAGCGTGGTTTGCGTGTTTGACTAGACCCAATTTTCAGCAGCCACGGAGAAGGCTCGTTCGTCAATATAGGGAATTCTCGTGGCATCTATCGGTATTACCTGATTAGGCGTAGCCAAAATAATAGTGTATGTAATAAATAAATAAATATTAATGGACATTTCACACAACGTCCTCTGGTCCCAAGCTAAGCTTATTATACTTGTGTTATGGGTACCAGAATACGGATATAATACATAAACTACTTTTCTTTGTAAATACATACTTATAATACATAGAAAACACCCAGACGTGGTACAAACATTTGCATGACATTTATGAATATCACACAAATGATTGTCACAAGCGGGAATCGAACCCGCGACCTTGTGAACGGCAGTCCAGTACATGAACCACTACGCCACGAAGCCCGTCAAAATAAACATAGCCACATCGAAGAACAGCGTTTATTTTGTTTTATCCGCAAGTACGCTATGTTAATAGCTCGTTTATCGCCAGATACAATAAAAGACAATAACTGACAGTTTTATAGATCTTTTCAATACAGCACACGCCCATAACAATATTTCTTGATGTGGTGCAGTTATTTATTTAAATGCATTTACTTACGATCTCTGTGTTTGTGCCAACATTAATAAAATAGCCGTCCAAGTCACCTTCGAATTATAAATAAAATAACATTCTGTTTGTTACATTGTGAATTCAAAAATTTATTCCTCCTTACAGTACTGGGCTAAAGATGTTATAATTAAATGTAAATAAATTATGTTTCAGACGCAGATGAGTGGAGATCACGCCGCGTCGCAGTGCGGACTAACTTCGCTGCTGCCGATGTCGTGTGGGAGACGCGCTCGCCGCGCGGCTGCTTTTGCGCGTGACTTGCATTCGCGTCTCAGCAATCTTGGCGTTGCCAACGATGAAGAAAAAAGCTGGCTTACGCGAGACACTACCGCACCTCATCGACCGACCACATCAACCAACCAAAGGGACCTTGACACTTTTTACGACTTCGAGATAGAGTGTGAAAGCCCCTCCAGCCCAGTTGACGGAGATGAACATCACAGCTTCTCAGAAAGATCTCCTACGGAAGACCACGAACCCATATTTTATGATATTGAGAATGAAGTGGAACAAAAAGAGCAGGTTAATAATTTATTACAACAAACTGATAAAACGAAAAATGGATTCAGATTTTCTACAGCTTTCTACACGGAGTGTTCGCCAGTGAAAATACAACCAGTGCCACGTGAAAATGGTCACGCTGATAAACGTTTATATTCTCCTATCACGTTTGAAGGTTGTGCGAGACAAAATAGTTGTGATGAAATAGACAGTGCTGTGATACCGCCAGTGGATGTGGAATTGCGTATTAGACTACCTAGTTTCGAATGCGTTACGCTGGACAGTGACTCAGACTTTGAATCTGCCAAAAGTGAGCCTTCAGATACCGTTGAAGACGTCTTCCAAAAAGAAAAGAGTCGTGAAAGTGATATAACAGAAAACCTGGAAACCTTATCTCTTGCAGAAGTAGAAATTCCGTTAGATGATGAAGTTCCAAAACAAGATGTTCTAGAGCCAGAACAAAATACATGCAGCGAAGTTGTCAAAGGACCTCTAGAGACAATTACTAGTGAAGTTCCTATTGAAAAAGAAATAATACAGGCACCAGAAACAGAAACGCCACTTATAACTGTGGAGATCAAAGAGGATGAAGCAGAAGATAATCACAATGATGTTGAAAGTGAAGACGATCGTCCTCAAAGAGTTAGACGTTGTTCTTCACTAAAAACGGGAAAAACACCGCCGGGTACGCCTGGCCGTAAGAAAATAGTTCGGTTTGCAGACGTTTTAGGCCTAGATCTCGCTGATGTTAAAACATTTATGGACGAAATTCCAGTAATTCCGAAATCTGCTTATGACGATCTAACTGGGTGTGACGTTCAGAGCTCGCCACCGGTGCGAAGTACACCACGACTCGGTGCCCTCACGTTAGTACCGTTGTTTCAATTGCCTAGGGAGATCACTGATAAACTGGAAACACTCAATGTGAGCTTAGAGAGTGCACGAGTTTGTGATGGAGTTCACGTCACAGTATGCGGCTCTGTGCGTGTACGAAATTTAGATTTTCATAAAACGGTACACATACGTTATTCAATGAACAGGTGGAAAACTTACACGGATTTACAAGCAACATACGTGCAGGGCTCTTGCGATGGTTTTTCAGATCGATTCCAGTTCGTCTTATATGCGCCATCGATATTATCCGGACAACGACTAGAATGTGCAGTGCGATTTCTTTGCAAGGGTCAACAGTACTGGGACAACAATTGTGGAGCAAATTATTGTTTCGACTGTTTAGCCCTAGGTGCTGTGTCACCTGCATCTCCGGCATCAGGGCCGTTGCATCCTACAGTAGAGTGGCATCCATCGTTTTACTGAAGCGCATGTTAGCTGCTGTTTGACAGAGAAGCGAATGGTGGACCCGCCGGTCGGGTGTTGCCAAATAGTCTCGGTGTCCGCTAGAAAGCGCGGGACGCCCGGGCTACCGATCTGAAGAGGCTAAACGTTGCAAAGCGTACTTGTGATATAACCTAGACTAGATTTAGATATTATACCGACGAGTGAGCGACTCGTTTTCAGAGTGCCATTTTGTAGCGACAATCGAATTAGTGTATATTAATCGAACATTACGTTTCGTACTATGTATGTTACTAGTAGCGTCCCTTAGATAGGACAATAAAGAAGTGTGATGAGCCGTTTGATCCGTGCGCGATCACCCCCTTGTATATATTGAGAGAGATGAATTCTGAATGATATTAATTAATATTATTGTAAACACATTTTTATATTAGAATTCTGGTTGGTATATGCCGAATTAGGAGTATCCTACACTGATTTTATTCACATTATCCCTAATGAACTGTAGATAATAGATATGTTAAATATAGTTATGTTAATAATGTCAATTGTGACACTATGTCCTTCCTAGATAATTATAAAACTGTTAAATAAAAAATTCATCAAGTAGAGTGTTAAATAAACGAAATATGTCAACTCTCATAATATTTTATATATATAAATTCTATGTGAATAATCATGTAACTAATATAGACACTTTATATGAATGTTATAATCTGGATATTTTATATTTTTTACATATTTTATAGAAAGTTTCATGACATATTCAATATTTAAGAACTGATAACTAATAGCCTGATGTTATTTAAATTCTGAGATTTATATCAACGAGACTATTAGAGTTTACGAAATTAAATTATTGTTACTTTTAAGTGATATTTACATTAATTTATTTATTGGGCCGATTTCTCAATTTTTTTTGTATATGTACCTGATTTCTTAAAACGTGGCCATAGTAATTTTATAACGATGGAATGAATCTAATGAATGATTGTTACTATATAATTTGACCCCTGTTTTGTAATGAATACCTAATAATAAATTAAAATTCATAATTATCTGGCTATGGTTTCATTGTTTCCTCACTTCATATTTTGACCGGCCTCATGGTTTAGAGGTGCTGGGTTCGATTCCCACTAAGGAAAATTATTTGTTTAATGAACACAGATATTTATAATGTATCTGGTTGATTTCTAAACTAACCACATTTTCTAAAATTCCAACTAAACCCTTTAGGAAATAGTAAAAGTTTTAATTATTACTAAAGGTAGCCCATTGGTCGAATTTCGATTATGGTTAATTGAAATTGTTGATTTTTTAGAAATTCTAGTGCCTAGTTATTGTACGAAAATTTAAATATACAGTTTTATTTGCGTAATTTTTAAATTGCGCCGCACGTGTGCGTTTATAGCCTGTTCTGGGAGTCTATTGTTTCGAAGACGTCGTAAAATATGGAATTGTAAAGTACACACTAGTCAGGTTTCTGCTACGAATCTTGCAGGAGGGGACCCGGCGGCGACAACAATAACCTAATATAGTACAATAGATACAATAGATTATTGAAATATTTTCATCATGACTCGCTCTTTTAACTAAAGTAATAGATAGTTTTTGTTTATTTATAAATAGTGTCTATTATGACGTGGGCGGAAAGTCGTAAATAAATTAAATAAATGAAGTATAAAAGGGTTTTTGGGAGAAGGTACCTGTACTTTTACTGTTTTTTTAGGTAGGTATAACTTACTATTTCAACAATAACTGAACGAAGATATATTATGGTGTAAACTTCACAAATTCTCTTACAAATAAAAAACTGGTGCAGAAACACCTTTATCCATCCAACACCTCTATATGACCCGTAATTGTTATATGACAGTCATAAATCTCGAAAGTTTCCGAACACACATAAGCGTCGACCGCACTTTGACAAGGTAAAAGACGACGCGTTAATGCCTCCAGCCGCACTACGTGAGTTTTCTCATAAAATTTTCTGGACGGACATAAGCGTTTACCGCACTGGGCTAATGCGACTTTTGTTAGCATTGGGTATAAATTCGCAAATTTCTCAGAAAAAGGGCCAAACAACTAAATTATTAAAAAAATTTACACACAATTTATTGGTTCCCTAATGATTGACCAAAAAATTATTGACAAATGATCATTTGACAAACAAAGTTTTACCAAATGATCATTTGACAAACAAAGTTTTACCAAATGATCATTTGACAAATTATACACCTATTTTTCATTTCACCAAATGATATGTTTCGTAAATTAAGTGGTTTAAAATGTATCATTATCATCATGAATCATTACTAATAGGAGAAATGGCCTAAAGTCGCTTCTGGCACTCGCAGGACTCTGCCGCGGCACGCTCGCTTTGCTCGCTCGGCTCGTGCGTTTGGGGTTCAAGTTCTAACCTAACCTAACCGAATCTTAATATAATGATATATTATTATATCTTCAAAGACGGTTTGGTTAATAAGTAATTATTTTACAAATAAAGTAAAATATCATTTATTTTCATTCTATCTATAAAATACTAGCTGCGCCGGCAAACGTTGTTTTGCCATACAATTCTGTGTAAAAAAAATTTCATCAAAATCGGTCCAGCCAATTGTGAATCTAAACCATCCTCAAACCCCCCTGAATACACACAAAAAATTTCATCAAAATCGGCCCAGTCGTTTAGGAGGAGTTCAGTCACATACACACGCACACAAGAAATATATATATTAAGATATCAATTAATACTTATAGTATTTTCTTTTTAGGAAAATCTAGAGCAATGGCTTTCCAAAAAATATGCAAAAGATGGTCATTTTAACAAGAATACCAAAATATTTAGACCAATAGTAGATTTATCTAATAACTCAGTTGCCAAATGTTAGTTTTGTAAAGTAATCATTTGTAAAATGTAAATTTAAGTGTTGATCATTTGGCAAAATGAAACATTTGGAAAATGATCACTAGTAAAATGATCAATAGGCAAATTCATTGTTTTGCCACACGTTGTTTGTAAAGTGTAGTTTTGCGAAATGACTTTTGGTCAAACAATCGGACACCCAATTTATTACACAGGTATTTCAGAGCCCGGGGCGGAATAAAGTATATACATACATACATATACTTTTTAAAATTAAGTATTATTTTTAATATTCACTATAGTTGTTTTAGTCCAAAGTCTCAAGCTGGCAAAATAATAAAATGCTTGGGTTACAAAATAAAATGAAATGAATTCATTGCAAAACTAACACTTTAATCACACAAACTTATCAATAATCTAAATATATCACATTTATAGTTTATTTAGACCTTACAATAAATAACTATATATTAGGTACATACATATTAACAAGCAGATTATGACATAATACAGCATAATAAATTAAAATAAGTAATTTACGTGAAAAATTTAGAAGCCATTTTACAAAACTAAAATATTCTAAGACAATTTTAAATGTTAACATCTATATAACATTACTATAAATAATGATTTAGAAATAAAATGTACAGTTATGGTTATGCCTTATATTAGGTTAAATTTATTAGGTACCTAAATAACTGAAATTAGCAATTGATCAATTAAATTTAATAACTTTATGGACATTTCTACATCAATGTGTCTACTAGCAAAGTTCTGCATAGGTACACTGCCATCATTGATATTGTCGACGCCGGATAAATACGGCAAACACAAACTAGGATGTACCTATCCGGGGAAACCTGGACGGGCGGTAGCCCTAGGTATCAAAAATATTTGGAAACAATACCTGGGTCAGTACATTAATTAAGAATAGAACTCTCACATAAGATGTCTATACACAATATTATTCTGTCCTATGTAAATCGCCAGAAAACTTATCATGAGCGATCTTGAACAAATCAAATAGTTATTTTTTACAAAAACATATTCAGCTATACTTATAATATCTTCGGCAATTTATTTTACGTTTTAATGCCTTTAAATAATAAAGTATATACTCTAATTAGACACAGAAAAAACAACACTTAATAGAGGCTTTCTAACCTCGAAACAACAGTCTAAAAATTGATGGTATATCCATCAAGTGTACCACGGTTACAGTCTTCCATGTCTTTTGAATCTCCGTCTTCTTGCACTTCGGACTGTAGGTAAAGTGATTGTGGGATCCCGAAGAGATCTGAGCTGCATATGTAATCTCTGTTTGCAGAATTCGTAGAATTCGATTTCTCTTGTAAAGTTTGCTCTGACTATTTGCTTGACTGCTTCTGATACGGGGGGTTTGAATGCGTTCCGATTTATACGGTTGAATGTGTTCAGCTCCTCTGTAAAGAATAATTATACGATTTTAGTTTCTATTTGATTGGTATTATATTATTAGCGGTGGTGGTAGGATATTTAGCGAACTATATTTTAGATCACGCAAAGTTAAAGAACTGCAAAGCAGGAATAAATTTTTCTACCGGACTAGGTTGATGGAAGTAATAGTAGAAGTTGAGCATTTTAATCATGTATATTGTTTGTTATCTGTGTGGTGGCAAATTGAGAACCTGCCTATTTCTTTCAAAGGGTTAGCACCCAAAAGCCAGTTAAGGGATATAATAAGCAAATAACATAATTTGTGAGAGATGAAAAACTAGAAAATAAGCCCTATGCCAACACGCTTGACACGCCAGTTCAATGTAGCATAGAAGACCGAATAACTAAGTAAAGTGGAGGAAGCCTGTGCCCACGCTCGATAAGTTAATGGGCTGAAAGGAGAAGAAAAGAAAATAATTTATAATATCATATTCATGGACATTTCACACAACGTCCTCTGGTCCCAAGCTAAGCTTATACGCTTGTGTTATGGGTTCCATCCATCCATCCATCAACCTTTCTCAGTCCACTGCTGGACATAGGCCTCCCCCATAGAACGCCACAACGTGCGGTCTTGCGCTAACTGCATCCAGCGGCCCCCGGCGTATTTGACTATATCGTCGGTCCACCTTGTTGGGGGCCGCCCCACGCTGCGTCGTCCGGTTTGTGGTCGCCACTCGAGGACCTTCCGTCCCCAACGGTCATCAGATCGTCGAGCGATGTGGCCTGCCCATTGCCACTTCAGCGTGCTAACTCTTCGGGCTATGTTGTACACACCAGTCCTTCTACGGATCTCCGCATTCCGGATCTTATCACGTAGGGAAACACCGAGCATAGCCCTCTCCATAGCACGCTGCGCGACTCTGAGTTTTGTTATGAGGCCGACATTCAGGGACCACGTCTCAGTTCCGTAAGTCATCACTGGTAACACGCACTGGTCATAGACCTTTCTTTTCAGGCACTGAGGTATTTTGGACGTGAAGATGTGCCTAAGCTTCCCGAACGCTGCCCAGCCGAGTTGGATTCGTCGGTTGTGTTATGGGTTAGTTATTAATAACTAAATTATCTTCTTTTCTTGCTTAACTACGAGTGCTTCCTCATTCGACTGGACTGTCTACTTTTATATGATTTTAAATTAACTCTAGGAATAATGGTCAAACGATACATACCCCAATATAAGCGTAATGCTCCATCAAAGAATCTTGGCACATATCTTTCAAAAGCAAGCAATGTGGAGTTAAGGTCTTCGAGTACTCCTACAACAGCGTATTGTTCTTCCACCACTCTTTTCGCACGTTGTAGCGCTTCTACGCTGTTGAATGGCCTGTAAAGTAAGTAATAGAAAAGTATAAATTACGAGTTAAAATAATGATAAGTATCGCTGCCAGAGGGCTTGAGGATAAAACCCGTTCGAAATGTTGAAAACAGTGCCCAAATATGGTATTTATATAAAAAGTGAGGGTATTTTACTGTATGTTTGTATTATCAATCCTCCACAAATAGAAAACTTTCCCCTATATGCAATCCTGATTAGACACATGACTCTCATATTATGTCTTGTGCTGAAGTTTCTAGTAATAATTTTTATGGGCATTTATAACATTCAGTCAGAACACAGGAAAAAGCGTTTAGGTATATAAAATCGAATAAAACATAAATTTTAAGCAGAAGTACTTACAACAACTTGCGTGGCGATACATATAGAGACATTAGGACTCAAAATTACTGAAATAACATGGTAAGTCTAAATTTGTTAACTATTTTTAGGCGCTGCAATATAATTATTATGTTACAATGTAAAATAGTAGTTTATACGTGTAAATAACAAATAACTCAATTGAATTGGTAATTGCAGCACAATGGGCTATCTCCATCTCCTGATATTAATCTATTAGTGGACATAACAGGACGTTATTGTAAGATACTAACAATCATTCTCAAGGCTCGCAATAACACGCAGTATCATTAATCATATCTTATTAGAATAACAAAAATATATAAAGGTTGGTTCAGAGAAAGCAAGGCATTTTATTGCTGGTACTTGTTGGAGGTAACGCTTGTCAAGTATGTTTTGCTAGTTCGGGTGCCGAATAAAAGATGGCGTTACTTACTTGTTGTAGACTATGGCCATATTCATAATGAGTCATGGGAGGTTTAAACGGAGATTTTATTGGAGAGATAATAAACGTTTTATCGTAAAAAGACTAATATGAATAACAAGTTTCGACAATTTTTAGCGAACCTATTTTAGCGAACTTTTAAACCTCCGATAAGTCATTATGAATAAGGCCATAAAGCTATGACGGTGCGGTGTTAAAAATATAAATATCACCATTTCATTAGCCGCCCAAAGTTATTTAAGCTCCGTTCTAAGAAATAATCTAAACAGAGAAGAAATGAGATGGATATTTCAAAAGGTGAAATCTTATTTACAGGCACAGAACAAACAATTTCTTATAATTGAGGACGTCCTTAAAGATATTAAATCTTTTTGGGCCGGGGAGTTTGGAAAGCCGTGTGCTAATTGGAAAACAAGTAAAAATAATTTTCATAAACCGAACAACAGAATGTAAACAACATACAAGCGCCTGATAGAAAATTTATCGCAAAAAGTCATAGCGATGGAAAGTCAAGAGATTGCATAATAATTTTGTGTTTGTTAATTAAGTAATTCGTAAACTAAATTAATTGATGAAATTTTATTTGTAATACTTACGTGCACTGAGGCTCGTGTCCACAAAAGAATAAGGTCTGTCTGCGATGGTCTCCGATACCTTCATGAGTTTCTCCCTCAATGTAACGACACTCCCGATCACCGCTTAGGACACAAGTTTCGAAATCCTGCCGAAAGAAATAAAAATATATTATAAAAAGGCGAAATCATTTTTAATAAATCATCTTAATAAAAAAAAAAACACAGAAAAGAAAAATTGAGAACCTCCTTTTTTTAAGTTGGTTAAAACTATACCATATTGAAGTCTGTACACCTTGAGTTTTTTACCTAAAATAACTACAATCTTTGGTTATGTTTATTTCCGTAGACATATTACACAGGCGGAGCTCGATATTAAAATTGAAAGGTATAGTTATGACGGTCATTACTATACTATCTACTAGCTGGCCCGGCAAACG
This sequence comes from Orgyia antiqua, assembly GCA_916999025.1. Lineage (NCBI taxonomy): Eukaryota > Metazoa > Arthropoda > Insecta > Lepidoptera > Erebidae > Orgyia > Orgyia antiqua. Next base: position 27,281,509 of record OU779868.1, read on the forward strand.
TTGTTTTGCCATACTAAAAAAAAGGTTTGAAAAATAGATGTGGGCCGATTCTCAGACCGTAAAATTTCATAAAAATCGGTTAAGCCGTTTCGGAGGAGTACGGTAACTAACACTGTGACACGTGAATTTTATATATAAGATAATCACAAGAATGATTCTCACATGAGAATTGTTAAGTAGAAACACAGACATACCAGATATAATGTGCCGTACATACATCCCTCAGTCGGCTTAAAGCCACTTACTATGTATCATCATATCTATGTCATATCTTAAGAAAATTTATTTTTAGAATACTAACCGCTAATAACATTAGGCAATAAGATCTAATATATAAAATTCTCCTGTCACGATGTTTGTAATTATACTCCTCCGAAACGGCTCGACCGATTTTCGTGAAATTTTGTGTACATATCCGTTAGGTCTGAGAATCGGACAACATCTATTTTTCATACCCCCTTCCTGACATTTGTATGGCAAAACAACGTTTGGCGGGGCAGCTAGTAATATATAAGATACTAACACATTTACTAACATATAATTGAATTTGTAATTAAAATATGGATCTTTGAAGAAATAAAAGTTTTATTTATTTATTTATTATTTATGTGTGCGTGAAAATGTATCTATGTGTATCTATGTGTGCGATTGTGCGATTTGGCCAGGCCAGCTTACTTGTCCTCAAATTTAAACGCCAACCTACCATCTGGTATGTCCATAGACTTAGGATATAGATCTAGACGTAACACTCGGTACAACGAATCCGGCCTGCGGCTTTTTTTAGTTGAACACATTAGGAGAAATAAATGATTTAGTAGCCTCTCTAACTCTTTCTTTTTGAGCTGGAGTAAAAGAGAAAGCAAGGCTACGAGGGGAGGTCCAAAAGTTCGTGGAATGAAAGGGTTTTAGTAAAAATGAAACAGTAAATTTATTTTTCCTTTTCAATATAATCACCCTTAAGCTGAATACATTTATTAGATCTATGAATAAATTTTTCTAAACCATCGTAAAAATATTTTTTATCTTTTCCCTCAAAATGAGCCAAAATTGCCTCCTTTACCTCATTGTCGTCGGAAAATTTCCTTCCCCTTACGTCTTTTTTTAAATTGGGGAACAAATAAAAATCACTTGGGGCCAGATCTGGACTATAGGGTGGGTGGACTAGTGATTCGAAGCCATGCGTGTGTAGAGCAGCCATTGCAACTTTGCTCTTGTGAACCGGCGCGTTGTCTTGCAAGAGCAACACGCCCTTGGTCAATTTTCCCCGACGTTTTTCTTTGATGGCATCCTTTAATTTTTCTAGTATTGTTGCGTAGTATTCTCCGGTTATGGTCCTGCCCTTTTCTTTATAATCAATCAGTATTATCCCCTCTCAATCCCAAAAAACAGTAGCCATCAACTTTCCAGCCGACTCCGACACTTTGAATTTCTTTGGCGGTGGTGTCCCCTTTTTATGCCATTGCATGGACTCTTGTTTGGACTCAGGCTCAAAGTGATGAACCCATGTTTCATCGCCGGTAACAATTCGCTCCAAAATCGGTCCAGGATCGTCGCCACACAACTCCAAAAAATGTTTTGACGCTTCGACGCGCTGCTGTTTTTGAAGCGGCGTGAGCATTCTCGGTACCCATCTTGCACTGACTTTTGTCATACCCAGGTGGTCATGTAGGATTCGCAAAATGGTGGTATCTGATACTCCAACTAATGCAGATAACTGTTTTTTCTTCAAACGGGTGTCCTCCAGTACAATTTTTTCCACTTTTTCGACGATGTCTGATGTGGTGGCCTCAACTGGCCTTCCTGAGCGGGGGTCGTCTTCAATCGACTCCCGACCATGTTTAAAAAGACCATGCCACTTGTAAATCATTGATTTACTAGGGCACTGTTCCCCGTAAACAGTTTCCATTTCATTCAAAATGGTCTGAGCGTTCTTTCCTTGCTTGGTAAGGAATTTAATGACCGCACGGTGTTCAATTTTCTCCATAGTTTCAGTTTTCTTCCGGATTGACGTGTTTAGCAGGCGAGTGTTCGTAAACGAATGACGCAATAGGGCTGAAACTCCATTTATATACTAATTATGAGTCCCCAATTAGTATGACACTAAGCGAGCGCCCCTATCCCCACTCCATCCCCTCCATTCCACGAACTTTTGGACCTCCCCTCGTACTATTTACTATTTTACTTTTAAACCATAAACGGGGCGGCCCTGCTTTGGAACAAATCTATGTTCCCGAGTTGTTACTCCCTATTTATAACCTTCTTGGGTATGTCTGTGATGTCAGGGTTATCTAATACAAAGTCATCTTTGTAATTTTCGGAACATAAGCAAAGTCGCAATTTGTTACATTGTTAAATAACAAAAACATTGAATGCGTCGTAGCTTAAGATAATGATAGTTCTATATGTACGGATGTAACAATTTTGTTATACATTATGTACAACAATATATTTTAAAACCATCATCTATCTATACTAATATTAAAAAGCTGAAGTGTTTGTTTGTTTGACGCAGTAAACTTGGGAACCACTGGTGCGATTTGAAAAATTCGTTCAAAGTTGGATAGTACATTTAGCTGGATTTTTATTTATATAGAAGGCTATAAGTAATATAACATCAAGCTGCGACTAATAGGAGCGAAGCATCCGTGAAAAATTTTACAATAATTGAGTATTTGAAAAAATAAATAAATAACCGTGTTCGTGAAATTTGAGGGTTTTCCTCGATTTCTTAGGAGATAACCTGACTTGGTGCCTTGAGCTTTCAAATAAAAAAATAATCATTAAAATCGCTACGCCCAGTTAAAAGTTATGAGGTAACGAACATAAAAAAACATACAGACGTATTGAGGACCTTCTCGTTTTTTGAAGTCGGTTAAAAATGGAATTTCTTTTCGAAATACCACGCGTACGAAGTCGCGGGCAACAGCTAGTATATCATATAATAATAATAATAATAATATTCTTTATTGGCTAATATAGTTTTTTACAGAATTGAAGCTATTAGACCCCGTGCTAGCTTTTTGAAAAAGCTGTGTTACAGGGCCTAAGTTATACATCCGTTATACGTGAGACATACTTAATCCTAAATTAAAATCTAGCATGCAGCATAATAGGAAATTAAAATTCATAAAGTTGAGGCCGTGCACAGTGTGTGTGTCCACATGTGTAAATTGTACGTAATATGTTGTAATATGTATGTGTGTATGTATGTGTGTATGTATGTGTGTATGTATGTGTGTGTTAAGCTGTAAAATAGTTACTATGTGACATTTTCAAGCAACTTTTCCGTCCCTGCATAGTCCAAGCTCTGCAACCATCGTTTGAGTACAGTTTTAACACCTCGGCTGGCATTAAACCTAATATCACTATGTCCATTTAACATATTGTACAGTTTGGGGCCCATAAAATCGTAGTGTCTTTGACCATACGAGCTATTAAACCTTGGTATAGAAAATTTGTTGATACGCTTCACAGTCGTGGGCAGATGTGATACTGCACTCTTATGGAATCTTAATATAGACCGATAGATGAACATTTGCCTAACAGTAAAGACACCACATTTCTCATATAAGTCGGCAGTAGGATAACGATATGGAAGGAACAGGGCTACTTTAAGTAGGGCTCTTTGAGCTCGTTCTACTACCAAAAAGTGCTTTTTGGCTGCGCAACCCCATGCACATATGCAGTAAGAAATTATACACTCACAAAGTGCCTTGTATAATTCAATAATAGATTTGGTATCAGTAACAGATCTAAGTGTTTTAAATATTGGTATAAGTTTCCTAATCCTTGACGCTACAGTTCCCACCTGTTTATCCCATCCTAATTTGTCGTCGATAATCACACCCAGATATTTAATGTCAGACGAACGTGACAATGGTGCACAGGTACACGCTGTTTTATCAGCAAGCCGGTTGCAAGGAAATGTGTGCGCTCTAATAGTAATTTCCCTTAGTAGACTGTCCACATTGGTTTTGGTAAAGCAAAGAAATTTGGTTTTGCCTATATTCAGGGAGAGAAGGCTATCTTCAAGCCAACTAATTATATCACCCAGTCCTTTTTCTGCTTCATTTTGTACGCAGTTCCATGTCTTACCATGAAAAATCACAGCTGTGTCATCCGCAAACATTATAACATCACAGCCAGCGATACCAGATTCATTCAGTGCATTAATATATAGAGAAAATAGGGTAGGTCCCAGTGTACTCCCCTGCGGTACGCCGTAGGGAATATGGTAGTTATCACTATACTGATCTGCAACTTTGACAGTCTGGTTTCGTTCGCTCAAGTAGGATGCAAACCAATCATGTGCAACTCCTCTAACTCCGACATTTTCTAATCGAGAAAGTAGAATAGGTATTGATATCGTGTCAAAGGCTTTCTGAAGGTCCAAAAACACAGCAATACACTTATCGCCCCCATCCACATAACTGTTGACAATGGAGGTTAACTTCATGACTGCATCTTCTGTACTCTTATGTCTTCGAAAACCGTACTGAAGGTTCGAAAGAAAATTATTTTTTTCTAAATATGTATAAAATCTTTTATTTGCTATTTTCTCTATTACTTTTGAAATTGTAGACAATAATGAAATAGGTCTGTAATTGCCTACTTGTGCCCTATCCCCTGCCTTATGTATGGGTACAACAATCGCTGATTTGAAGATTTCCGGAAATATACCTGTCGTAAAACTGATATTGCATAAATGGGTAATCAGTTGTGACATAACACTTTTACACGCTCTAACCACACTGGCCGTAATGCTATCGCTACCTGGAGCACTATTAACTTTAAGTTGTGAGATTACCACGCCTACCTCTTCAGGGTCTGTAAGATATAGTGAGAATGAAGAACTGGGAGAATTATTTATACAGCTTGATTTTCTTGCTAGATTTGTATCTGTTTGTAATGTTCTATTGAGGATTGTAGTTGCAAGATTCTTACCCACTGTTACAAAGTACTCATTAACTTTGTTAAGTGATGCTGAAGGAGTGTTAGAAATTTTCAATAGGTCCTCTGAAGGATCCTTTTTCTTATCCATATTGCATAGTTCTTTGATTAGTGTCCATTTGTCTTTAGAATTATTTTTACGTTTATACATCTCCTCTCTATAGTAGCTCTTCTTTAAGAATTTTATAACTTTGTTGCATGTGTTTCTGTATTGTAAAAACTTTGTTTTTCTTTCGTTGTCATTAGGATTTTGTTTGTAAACTTTATGAAGTTTGTCTCTAGTAACAATGCATTTAATTACACCTGCTGTAATCCACGGCTTGAGTGGGCGCCTATTCCTAGGAATGTTAACTATTACTGTATTGGAATCAATTATCTCCTTAAGTTTAGCTGATAGAAATTCAGCAGCAGCATTGGGCTCATTAAGGGAAAAAAATGCATCCCAGTTGTTAGATTCGATTTGACTTTTTACCCCATTTATATCCAGTTTCTTGTGTACAGCACCTTTGCAGGATTTTTTAAGAGACATATTTTTTATGTGGAGAAGTATTGGAGAATGATCTGTTCATATATCAACGTAAGTGCTATATTAATTCTGTTTGTTTTTGTCGTAACTAATTATTCCGTTAACTTTTTTACTACAGCTAAACTAATTTGTTTTTTTGCACTTGTTGTTAATTATAATAATACAGAGACTTACATTGAAATCTATTCTTATGTCAAAAAGAATGCGGTATGCGGTAGAAAGATTGATGTATTAATTTATTTTTTATGTTTTTTTTAATAGAAACCTTAATAGATTAAATAATTTATTAATTTTCCATTTGACATGCTATGCTTTTACTTAATAAATCAATTTATGGTGGAAAAAGTGATTACCGTAAGCGGGGTCCCGCTAAAGGTAAATTTTTAAGGCTTTATATTTTCTTAATTCCATGCGTACGAAAGTGCGGGCAACAGCTAGTTACATATATCTATGTTATGTTATATTGTTATCACAATATGCATATATAATTATAATTAATTATAAATAGCTTATCTTTATTTAGATCTAAAATATTATACATTTTAATTCAATTCTACCAATTTAGACATTTTTACCTACAGCTTCCAGAATAAAGACCAATAATATTCTCTTAAGCTCACGATTTGTTTAACGGACACAGAATGTCCTCTGGTCTTAAGCTAAGCTTATATACTTGTGTAATGGGTACCAGAATACAGATATACTACTTTTATTTTGCAAATACATACTTATAATACATAGAAAGTATAGAAACACCCAGACGCAGAACAAACATTTGTATGATATTTATAAATATGACACAAATGATTATCCCAAGCGGGAATCGAACCCGCGACCTCGTGAACGGCAGTCCGTTACCTGAACCACAGCCCGTCAAAGAATTTAGCCCATTTAATGAAAGCTGTCAATTTTATTTGAAACATAAAGTTAACAAATTAAAATACATTTTAATAACTTTTTACTACCACAATAAAACTGTTACGACTAAATTATAACAGGTACGAGTACTTTGGACCATGTCAGTATTCAATTGGTGAAAGCTATTAAATATCGCCAGGTACTCATAGTACTCGATCATTTGATAACCTTGACGATTTATTTAGAATAAAAAAGCATTTAATTAGAACTCCGCCATCTTAATTAAAATTTAGAAGGATGAAATTGAACTAAGAATTCTGGAATTACAAAGTTACTGTATAAAATATGTATCTAGGCAAACAAAGGTGAGGTAACCAGCGATCGTCATATAAGAAATCTGTTATTTTTAAACGAAGTCGTTATTTTAGTGTGTATGTCCCTATTTGAGCTAATCTCTAAAACTGGGCAACGGATTTTGATGGCGTTTTTTTATTAGACAGAGTTAAGATTTGCTTTTTAATTTCTCGTGCGAAGTTGCGTGCAACAGTTAGTAAGATTTAATATAATAACTTACGGACCATAAAACGGGAAATCGGTTCTATATAAATATGTAGAGAACCCAATGCATTCTACTGAACTCATATAAACCAGAGACTACCAATGAAAGCATGTATTTATAAAACCAAATTCATTCACCTCATTATTGCTCAAAATATATAAGTTATTTAAGAACAATAAGAAACAGCTTTCAAATTTAATTTGACCTACGACTGGATTAAGTAACGAATTACGAATGTCACAAAAGGTGCATACAACAATAAAACAATAATGAGAGTATAATCAACCAGTTAGTCACAAACGGTACATCATTAAATAACAAAACATTAACCGAATTAACTGATGAGTCCATCTACAGATCAATTTGCTTTTCTATGTCTATTGGTCTATCGTGAGTGATTCGTGTCGAGTTAATCACACGATTCTATCGTGACCGACTGATCTGGGCCCTGAGTCGGGTATTTCAACGGTGTCACAACTGTACCATTATTGTACCATTATGGTGCAATAGTAAAGTTTTTGGTAGTCTACTATTAATGTGTCGTCATAACGACTTCATCATTGTCTTACAATTGTCAAAGTGACATAAATTGCTAGTCTCGTACACAACTGCTTCACAATTGCAATTCAATGACTGAAATGTTTCGGTAGTCTGCTATTTTGAATTTGACAGTAATATTTTTAAATTGTCCTGTGTCGACAGATTGCCATAAATAAAAAATAGATAGATAGAAATATTAGAAATTGTTCTTTGTAATTTATTGCAATTTACTAATCTCCTAAACTTCACATTGCTTTTTATACTAATAAATAGTATGTACAAATATATCTAAACGAAGTCTAGCATGATTAAATGTTTAAATTTATTAGTAGTTTTTCGAAAATCACTTCAACTAACGCATTTTTTAAAAACGGCAACACATACATACCATTCTAACATAATCCATAGATAAAAGAGACCGAAAATTCAATGCATAGATAAAAGAGATCGACAATTCTATTACCATTGAAAGACCGTTATGACGGCATATAGCAGACTACGGATATTTGACTTCAATTGCAACGGTATCGTGCCGGTATTGTGCCGGTTCCAAAATAGTGGACTTGAGCACCTGAACTCTTGTTTATGGGATGCGATTTTGACAGCTCTAACGGCCCCGTTGAAAAATACAATTCGATACAACATCGATTTAAAAATAATTCTAACTGGAAAATTGTTACTCATGCTTTGGACACGACCCGATTAGTTTGATTCGGTTAAAAAACCATTAATTGGGTTTCAAGCGTCCTAGAAATCTAAATAATTTAAGAAAGAATTGAAAAAATGCGTAATTATATTATCTGCTCCGTCCTAAAATAGGATCAGTACCTAATATTATATCAGGTGAAATGAAAATCTGTTGAACAAAACCTGACCGTCGCGTGGCGGTGGTTATAATACAAATAAAACTATTAATATCTCTCTATACATTTAGAGTTAAATCACGACAAGACAACACGCATATATGCCGAACAAGTTAAAAAAAACCTTTTAATTTCATCAAAAATTAAGAGTACCTACCTAATTACCGGTCCTTGTAGAATTTTTAAGTCTGAATAGTGCAGTAAGATGTATGAATTTTTCTCTAAATACAAATCTCGATGCATTAAAATCAATCACTATTATTATAATGGCAACCATAGTCCTTGTTAGAACGTACAGAATTATATATGAACTCCATCCAAACAAGACATAATAATTGTCTAACGAAGTCTAATAAGATCCAACAGGAATGCCATTTCCGTTGCCAACACATCCTGTTAAATACAAAATCTCACGAGCAAATTATAGACAGTCTTATTGGTGATCCTTGATTTTATTACTCGACTTATGTATAAGCGTAAAAGCAACATTTTATATTTAAGATCAAAATACCCATGTTATACAAAGATTAATAAATAAATACTAAATACTAAAAAACAACTAATAATGTTTATTAATTCAAACGGACAGACCAATAAAAAAATTTGGTAAGTAATAACTTAAAATGGCAGAATAATACGCAGGCCAATATTTATCTTTTAAAATGTTTTCACCAACCCGTTTGATGAGCAATGGAGTAACAACGTGGAAATAAGTTTCGGCTAAAAACAGCTGAAACTTTTAAGGAAATAACGTCAAAGCTTGTTGTTTGGTACAATATTTAGCATTTTGTTCAGCTTCGTTGGTGCTTAAAAAAAGGCGAAAATGTGTCCCCTGGTTATAGTCAAAATGTCGGTGAATGGTAGGATGAGTGATTGGTAGTAGCAATGTACCTATTAAAAAAAATGGTCAAGTGCGAGTCGGACTCGCGCACGAAGGGTTCCGTACCATTATCTATGCAACATAAGGCAACGTTATTAGTATCGAGCAAGAAACGGTAAAAAAATCATGTTTGTTCTATGGGAGCCCCCCTTAAATATTTATTTTATTTTATTTTTAGTATTTGTTGTTATAGCGGCAATAGAAATACATCATCTGTGAAAATTTCAACTGTCTAGCTATCACCGTTCTTGAGATACAGTCTGGTGACAGACGGACGGACGAACGGACGGACGGACGGACGGACGGACGGACGGACGGACGGACAGCGAAGTCTCAGTAATAGGGTCCCGTTTTTACCCTTTGGGTACGGAACCCTAAAAATAAACAATTTCTTTTGAATTGATATTTAAACGTCTTTAAAACTTGAAATTTTATTCTCTTTACAAGGTCAAACGGTAGATTATCTATTTAACAAATTTACATGGTTATCGTGAAAGTATGGGAAGTATCACTTTAATTCGACAAGCAAGTAATTGTTATTGATATAATCATACAACTAATGTTCGACTGAACATGTTTTAAACGGGTGAAACGTGGAATTTCGGGTACGGTTCCGTACTTCATAAATATTATAACTTTCGACGTACGAGACTTTTATTCGAAATTCGACGAGCCTCGTGGTTGAGTTGTTCATGTAACGGACTGCCGATCACGAGGTCGCGGGTCGATTCCCGCTCGGGACAATAATTTGTGTGATATTTATAATTGTCATACAAATGATTGTACTGCTTCTGGGTGTTTCTATGTATTATAAGCATGTATTTACAAAAGAAAAATAGTATAATGTATTATATCCGTATTCTGGTACCCATAACACAAGCATATAAGCTTAGCTAGGAACCAGAAGACGTTGTGTCTAATGTCCGTGAATATTTATTTATTATTACTTATTTATTATATGAGTTGGTCCTGAAAATCCCAAAACTTTTTAGTGTATTACGTTTTCACCATTATAAGGGGGTAAAATCGCATTTTTAGACTTCATAACAAAGGTATTAAGATGTATATTTTGTGATATCTCTCTAGCCCTACTGGGCTAGAGAGATATGAGATGTTACTACATCATCACATCACAGTTGACCAAAAACCCTCCCAAAGTGGAGGACGCCCGTGCGCAATAGTGGTATGCGAATGGGCTAGGGAGAGAAAAACGAATTTAAGGATATACAATTTTTTATAGTTTGTATGTAGTATGTTTTCATCTTGATAATATGCTTACTTATAGTTTGTTAAACTTTTACTTAATAAATTGAATTATGGTGGAAAAAGTGATCACCGCAAGCGGGATCACCTTGATCACCTTTTCCACCATAATTCAATTTATTAAGTAAAAGCATAGCATGTCAATTGCAAATTTAATAAATTACTTTGTTAAACTAAATTTTTATAAGGTTTACGGAACTCTGCAGTTTGCATGTCTCGATACACACATGACTGGTTTTTCTATTGTTCGTTGGAACTTGCAATAAAAACAAACTGTGCCAAATGATTACACTTGCGCACGTCTTCTGTTAACCTTGTTTTTTTTTTATGAATTGTATTCAATATACAATATATGCCTGTGCAAAAACATTTCATGTAAACTCAATTTATTCTTATTTCATTATTTTGTTCTTGTTTTCTTATTTGATTTAAGACGTAAAGAAACCGCTTACTGCTATCGTAAATGTGTAGTAAATGAAAAGCTCTAAAATATGTGAAAAATTACTACCAAAAATGGATTAATTGATTAATTTTTGCAATTGACTTGCTATGCTTTTACGAAATAACCTAAATTTAAGTGGACAAAATGATAACTCATGTCCCGCTCATGGTTATCATTTTTTTTCACTATAATATAGTTTATTTACCAAAAATGGAGTTTTAAATACCCTCTAATATTAAACTGTTTTTTTTTTGGTGTTCCTCCTAGCCCTAAGTGTGTCGTAATCCGAAGACCAAAGCGTGAATACATTTAAAATATATCAAATGACAAAAAGTAAAAGCGCTCTATTGAGTTTCTTATGACTATTCTCAATAGACTAGATTTTGATGCTTTAAACCAGTAAGGGGAAAAATAAGACATTTCATAAGAGTAAAAATATTCTTTTGTAATTATAACGAATTAGTATATTTGATAATCATATGAAATTTTAAGATCGTACACATTATATTAAACTGTATGCATCTTGATCAACTTCAACAGTAGTTTAGGACTGTTACAGTTTTATGCCTAGCGTGTAGCTATGCTAAAGTATCAATTTGTACTGATGAGACCATAAAATCATAGATACCGGTTGCCGGGTAATACTAGCTTTTTATTGTCATCTAGAAATAGCTAATACTAGTTTAATCGTCTTCAACAAATTATACTGGGTCGGTGCATACAACTATGTATGTTCTCATTATAAAATGTTTGAGGTCTTTTACCTAAGAATGTCTAATGCATTCATTGGAATTCAATATTCAAACTAGTGAAGCTATAACTCCCACACTAGGTTTAAGATATAACAAGTTTTATAGCTACTTCAGGAACCCGGGTGTATGAGAATAGAAATAATTGTAGATGTAGGCGGCGGCGCAAGACCACGCGTTGTGGGGTTTAATGTAGGAGACCTATGTTCACCAGTTGATGGAGAAAGGCTGATGGTTGGATGGATGGACGAAAATCTTTGTAATCTGCATAAGTTGTGGTGAATGAGTTCGATTTATAAATTATCGACTAGGTTTGTCTCATAACGATTTAGTTAATACTGAGTTACTGAGTAGAATAAAATTATAGGAAGATTCCACCCTGCGATAGTAAGTCAATGATATGTCTGTGTCAATTGCCACTGTCCTATTTTTGTTCAAATTGCATCACGATTGCGTAACAAATAAGTTATCGTGTCAACCCTACTAGGGATCAACTCTTGCGCAGTTACTACGCAGCACGTGAGTAATTGTCCATCGCTTGATCTGCAAATTGACGCATTATTAACTACCACGAGTAAAGTTAAAAAACTGGTAAGTAAAAAAAATTCCCAGTAAATATATTCTATTATTAAATATATTCGGCCATTGTGTACGTTTAAAAAAATGGAAATCCCCTCGGACTTTCTTGTCTGTTCTTCTTCACATGATTTACTTTTGGAACAGTCACCATGCTTATAACTTTTGATAAAACATTTTGGATTTTGGACTTTGTTTAAAAGATATAAGCTCACATGTGTGAGTGACATACATACAAAACTAATGACTGTTCTTTATAATTAAGAAATATGTACACAAAATTCTGAATTAGATTAGTACATTTTAATTCATTTATATAAAGTTTTCATATAAATAACGGCGCAGCTGGTTCAACGCGGATTGGGGTGGGGAGTGAAGCCGATATAATTTAGATTCGTATTTCATGGATTATCCTTTCGCATGAGATAAATTAGTGTAATAAAATAAATTAATGGCTTTTCCGTGGGTAATACTATTTGACCTATTTAACCGCTCGCGCGCTCTGATGAAAAAGTTTAGCATAATTTTGTAATTATATGAATCTATCTTTCTACTTAATTTACTATTTAAGCTATCTCTAATATTGTATTCTTACACCTGAACCATTTCTAGCGTTCCGTACCAAAAGGTGAACAGGTCCCTATTATTGAGACTTCACTGTCCGTCTGTCTGTTTGTCAGCAAGCTGTATTTCAGGAATGTGACAGTTACAGTTGAAATTTTTACTGATGATGTAAGCATGTCTGTAATGGTATAACAATAGTTATACTTGGCAGACTGCTCCTATATTTCTATATTATCTGATCTATATTATCTCTATTATCTGACGGGCTTCGTGGCGTAGTGGTTCATGTACTGGACTGCCGTTCACAAGGTCGCGGGTTCGATTCCCGCTTGGGACAATCATTTGTGTGATATTTATAAATGTCATACAAATGTTTGTACTACGTCTGGGTGTTTTCTATGTATTATAAGTATGTACAAAAGAAAAGTAGTATATGTATTCTATCCGTATTCTGGTACTCATAACACAAGCATAATAAGCTTAGCTTGGGACCAGAGGACGTTGTGTGAAATGTCCATGAATATTTATTTATTTTATTTATTTATATTTGGGAGGCATTTAACAAATTGTAACTGGCATACTTAGTCATTTACAAAATAATATTAGGTTTACTATTCAAGCAAGTAAGGTATAATTTTAATTTGAATACATGGAGTAATAAATTAGACCATGCCATCTTTGACTAAGTGATGTTTTATAATGTTTGAGGCAGATTAATTTAAAATTTAGAAAGAAAATTTTAGTTCTTACCTTTTTTAACCAAGCTGGGTCAGGAAGCGGCAGATCAGGGAAGGCCCTCTTCCTCTCAACATAATACCAGGGAGCTCGCACGTAGTAGTACCAGGAGATCACACGTTCCACAGGATCTCTAACTACGTTCACGTATATAGGAGATGGGTAGCCATATCTGAATCAAAAACGGAACATTTCAGCTTGTTTTTGCTTCTAGAAGAATTCAGAGTTTCAAATGTTTTTATTTTTGTTCACGTTCAGAAGTTACAAAATTGATCCTAGATAGAGTTATGTCTATCTAGAGATTTTGGCGCCAAATAAATACATCTCGTATAATATGTAGAGCCTTAAAATCATTTAAAAGATTTATATTCGTGTGGTGCCAGATTAAGAACAGAAGTGTCACCACTCCATTTCCTTCAAGGGCGTAGTAAAAGCCAGCCAAGGGATATTGTACATTGATAACATTCTCAATGAGAGACGGAAAAATTGAAACTAAATCCTGTTAACAAGCCTGGTCGGCGTGGCACAGTAGACCATAATCCCTCTAAAGTGGAGGAGTCCCGTGCCCATTAGTAGGACGTAAATGGGCTGAAAAGAGAGAGAGAGAGACATAGATAGGGAAAGCATACATAAATAAGTATTGAAATAAATGGTTTTGTAACATAATATAAAATTAATATTTCAGATATCTTCTTTTTAGTATCTCATTATCATTACTGGATACCATTTCTGACCTATATCGCTTAATTTAAGAGAATTTCCTTTCCTTGAATACCACAATACAACAACAGTTAATAACAAAGTAGCACTCAATAGAATTTAAATTAAAGTGATAATCAAAACTGTAACAGTATCTAAACGCATCGTTCCGCTCTTATTAGTTCTGTATCGATGAGTCAGACTTTCTCAAACTTATGAGTGTTCGAAAAAAAAAATTGTAGATATCGTTACAAACAGGGGTATGAATTATTCTGACATTTAAGTGATTTTTTGATGCAAATCATAGCCGTAATTTAAAGGATTTTAGCATTAGTCAACACAGGCGCTAATAATGATGTTAATAGACGGAAAAATGCTTAACTTAAATGCTTACAGTGGGTAGTGATTGTGGTCATTTGTTAGATATTACTTAGACATCGAATAATACTAACGTATTCTTATTGTAATTCAGGACATATTAACAGACTGGATATGAATTCAAAGTTCAAATTTATCATTGTCAGTTATAGTAAAAAATTCTTTTAATACACTGTTTAATTTGAGGAAAGCGTTTACCCTTGGTATCAACATCAACGTTACGCATGCGCAGTAACGGGGGGATGTTAGGTTATTTTTCGTTACGGATTTTCTGGAATCGGTCTCCACGCTCAAGGCCCGCGATAGAAGCTACGCAATCGCTTAAAAATTTCTCTATAGCATAATTCCATAAGAACTAAAAAACATGAGCTAATAAAGCTATAGCTACATTATTAATGTCAATGTGTCTTATATTTTCGTATAATTTATGGTATACATAACAGTTTGAGAAACCTTGAAAAAACAATAGGATAATTCAACATAGTTTTTGCACGGCGAGTTGTGTAATTTTTCCTAACAAGCCTCCAATCATAATAATCTAAAGTATAAGCATATCGGCTCACCAATTAACGTCTGGTGAATACATTAATCATGTTAAAAGTGTTTACAGTCAATATAGTTTGATGCAGTTCTGATTGATGGCCATGAGACGAGCACCGGCGGCTTTTATTTCAACTTTATATAGAACAATGACTCAATGGTATAAATTATAAATAAAAGGCGAATCTATTTATCACGAGTGTAACGGCTTACTCGCGTTCAAATGATATTGTTTACGGACAAATTGTGTATCTTATTGAGATAAAAGTACGTAACATCACGCATACATCAGTAAAAGTAGGTTAATAGTTCAATAAAAAATATACACAACAGTAGTAGGCTTAGTGAGGAGGATTTTTTGGTGTTCAAATACTTCTAATGTCATTTAGGGTACATGTAACTTTATTTTGACGTTATTTATAATGTTTATAACTAAACTTCCCGGAGGGGTCCTGCCACCCAAAAATGAATTTTAACTGCGTTTATGAAAATTTTAGTGAAGAAAGCTTCTATAAAGCAATTCTGAAGAAGTCTTATGTAAAGAACATTTACTATGGGACTTCATTAGACCAAAAACTCCTATTGCATATCAAATAGGACACAAGATACTCTTTAAATTTCTAGTTGGCTAAACTTACAATAGAAAGTTAATGATACAGTTTAATTATTAGAGAGATTTAGCTTGAGAGACCATCCCACTAACAACAACAACAAAACTAAGTTGCTATTTTCCTACAAATACGTTTGACGGGCTTCGTGGTCTAGTGGTTCATGTAACGGACTGCCGTTCACGAGGTCGGGGGTTCGATTCCCGCACGGAACAATCATTTGTGTGATGTTTATAAATGTCATACAAATGTTTGCACTGCGTCTGGGTGTTTACTATGTATTATAAGTATGTATTTACAAAAGAAAAGTAGTATATGTATTCTATCCGTATTCTGGTACTCCATAACACAAGCATATATGTATAAGCTTAGCTTGGGGCCAGAGGACGTTGTGTGAATATTGTCCGCGAATATTTATTTATTTATTTATCGTCATTTATTTGTAATTATAATCAGTCCGTGTTTAAGTCGGTACGGTGATAAATTAAGAGTACAATTGTCTCCATCACATTTTCTTCCTCAGGGTGGTGTAAGAGCCAGCTAAGGGATAGCATATACAAATAACAGTTTCTGTGAGAGATGGACCACTCGAAATTAAATGCCAACATATTAGACCATATACCCTGCCAAAGTGGAAGAGGCCCGTGTCCAACAGTGGGACGCTAATGGGCTGGAGAGAGTTAGGGATTTGTTACCTTGTGAAGTTAGTGTAGCAAACATGTTTGATGTAAGAGGCTGGTGGTTCATATGCGGACACGAGACCAGCAAGAATTTGTTGATCTGCCGGCGCCAGGCGAATTGTCTCTACCCTCTGTACCGCATCTCGGTGGAAACCTGAACCAAGAATATATATTATGGTTAATAATATTGACTTTAGTTTGTCCGGAATATCAGTGTTACATGATATTTTAAATTAAGTTATTGTTTTGACGATTTTTGAAGTTTAAAATGAACGGAAAATTCAGTCTTTCATGTACCTAAACAAAAAAAGAGAGGAGGTCCTAAAGTCGATTGGTATTTACCGAACTACTAAACCATCTAAGGACTTCCACCATCATCCTTATGAAAATCATCCAAATCCGTCAAGTCATTTACGAAGAGTAAGATCGCAAATGAATATACATACCAGAGAGTTGTATAAATAAAGACAAATTATTTATTAACAACTTACCAAACTGATTTTTAATAGCAAGTCTTCTCAACAGTTCCATGAAGGTCTGGCTGCCAACTTTTGGTACTCTGTTGAAGAACAGCACCTCGAGGCCTGCACGAGCCGTGTTGTTCAGCTCCCATGGCTCTGGTACCAACAGCTCGTCTAGATATTCTTGCTCCTCTTCAGCCTGCTGTGATTCTTCTGGCTCAGCTTCAAGAGTACGCTGAGGTTTGCTACGTTCCTGATTGATTAAAATAAATAAATAAATATTTTTGGACATTTAAGGACGTCGATCTCACGGCTGTGGGCAACACTTGGAGAGGTGACACTTGTATTCTTTTTATCCATCGCACTAACAGATAAATGGATGGAACTATCTGACGGCGAATAAATTACAAGGGGCCAGTACGCTTCTTCACACTCCCATAATCGCCCTGTACGATACCCACGGGAAGAAATCGGGTGGTGTTATTTTACTCCGCCTGCACCACACGAAACTCTGCATATAATATATCTGAAAATACTATAACACAAAGTCGCTATTTTTGTATATATGTGAGCTTATATCTTCAAAACTACGCAACGGATTTTTATGTGGTTTTCTTCAATAGATAGAGTGTTTCAAGGGGATGGTTTTTTTATTATTTGTCAAGGTTTGGTTGGATTCCACGCGCTTGAAGTTGCGGCCATTAGCTAATATGTCTATAAAATTGATTGATGTCCGTGTGGTGACGGATTAAGAATACAAGTGTAACCACTCCTTTTCCTCGTGGGTACTGTAAGAGCCAGCTAAGGGATGTTGTTTTAATATAACATCCTCTGTGAGAGACGGTGCACTCGAAAATAAACCCTGTGCTAACACGCCTGGTCAGCGCGGCACAGTATACCATGATCCCTCCCAAAGTGGAGGAGGCCCGTGCACAGCAGTGAGATGTAAATAAGCTGCAGAAAGAAAATTAATTAGTTGTTTCGAATGTGTAAATAACACATAATATTTATATACGACGATAACAACGTTGTAACAGACAAACAATAACTTTCTCAATTAATTAAATGATCACTAATGATATTATTATTTTATGTAATTTTGCTTTCTTATCAATTAAGCAAATTAACTTGAACATAAGATCGTGCGGCATGCATCACTCTTAAGGGCCTACATCAATATTATCGTATATCATCGCCGACACGTACATATTAACACAGCCAGTCGGCACAGAAAATGAAGAATTAGGGATACTTTTCCTATTTACTCAAAATGTACTAAATATATTTTAATTCTGATTTACGTGTTTCTATATATAATAGTGACTTATGTTTTTAAAGTTATTTTATTAGTTAATACCCGATAATAGACCGACAAATGAAAAAAATAAAAAATTTGAGAGGTTGTTTCGCTAAGATTTTCTATCGAGAAAACTTTTTTCAATCGTGTTTCTGACTTTATGCGATCCTAGATTATATATTGAAAAAACATATACTTAAAAATTAGAGCTCTAGCCATTCAATCTAAAGAAACAATGAAAACTTCGTACGTAGAAAAATGCACGAAGCTATTTTGGTATCCTCTTAAACATGTAATGGATACTGCTTTACATAACAAGTCTGAGTAAATTCACTCTTATAAGACATTCTAGGTATATTTACACCTGTATGCTTCGAAATCATGAAGTTAAATGCAATTTATTATCAATGTTTAATGGGTATTACAAATTGCTTAGGACGCATGACTCACTAAATCAAATGAAATATATTAAAAAATTATGCATACACGTTGAAAAAGACGCTCATTTAAGGAAAAGAGAAGATGTCATTGAAAAAATAAAGAAATGACAATACTAGATATAAGTATCTAGCTGTTGCCCGCAACTGCGCGTGGAATTCTCCCTGTTTTTCCTACATTTTTCAATGATACTTCGCTCCTATTGGTTACAGCGTGATGTTACATAGCCTATAACCTTCCTCGATAAACGTACTAGCAAAACTGAAAGAAGTTTTAATATCTGACTAGTGGTGCCTGAGATTAACACGTTCAAACAAACAAACTCTCAATATTAGTATAGACTGAAACATACTGTGATTACTATTGTTAGTTTCGTTTTAGTTAAGTTAATTTTGTGTGTCAACTTGTGCATAGGCAAACTTAAGTCTGCCTATGCACAAGTTGTAATTTGAAGTTTTAGTAGTTTTGAAGTTTTGTTTTTTTGTTTAGTTTTGAAGTCTTTTAGTTGTAATTGAAGTTCAAGAAAATTCCTTAGGCATTAATGCCTAAGGAATTTTCTGCTAGTCAACCATTGGGTGGTACAAAAGTTTAATTGTTATTGCAACTTACAGAGTTAATGCCATTTTAATAACTTATTTATGCTATTAAATATATTTGCAACTTACTGCTCCTGTATGTTTTCTTATAGCATCAAGGGCTTCCTTATACTCCTGCGCAGACGCATACGCGTACTGTTCAGCCCGGTCGGTTGGTACTCCTGGTAAAAAAGATATTAACATATTGTTAGTACGAACTGATTGATTGCTTTTTTAGCCTAACGTTATAAACCAAACCGGAGTAGTTACAAATGCTATTTTCTAAATCAAATATACTGCCAGGTCGGTGGTACCGAAGTCACACACAGAAACACTCTAACGTAATTGTACTGGTCGCTACCGTGCAGTATTAAAACAATTGGAGGTGTTACATGCGCTGTTTTCTTTGTCAAATATACTAGCCAGGCCAGTGGGGTGTTGAGATAACGCACACAAGCAACTATCGTATTACTGTAACATATATTAGAATCATAACTATAGATAAGTATAATTAATTTAACTATGTATCTAGAAACCTAAGTTACTTTTTGGAAGAGAATAATAAATAAAGAATTCTCATTGGTCGCTACGGATATGCCTCGGGAATTCGGCACACTCACTCTAAAAGATGACTCTATCAATCCGTGTAACACTATTGGTCTTACTTATAATGACTTATCGGAGGTTATATATAAAATAATCGGAGAGATAATAAAAATTTTAGCGTAAAAAGACCATTATGAATCAATTTTTGACTGAATTTTAGCGAACCGGTTTTAGCAAACTTTTAAACCTCCGATAAGTCATTATGAATAAGACCATAAGAGTATGCCTTGCACTTGTACCTTTTCTAACTTGGGTCTAAGCATGCCAACTCTTATTGGATTGATGCTTTAAGTTTTTTAGCGTTTTCAATAGTCATGTTGGTATTACATAATATGTAAGTGTTAAGTGGCATGATTGGATCATTGAACTAGTTTAAATTAGAAATAGTTGTTAACTATAATTCTTTTTTTAATAAGCTGAGCAAATAGTCTTATTTTGTTTTTTTTTTGCAAGCCAATGACTTTCAGTGTTTAGAGGTATTTATAGCTTTAAAGAGGAAGCTTCTATGCATAATTTTCTTAGTTTAAAAACAATGAATCCCAAAAAAAATGTGTGCGCATTTTCAGATCAATCTAACTATTGCAAGTGGGTGAAAATTATGTTCAAGATTCTGTTACATTTATTAACACAAAAATGCGTTAAGGGCCTACATCAATATTATCGTATATCATCGCCGACACGTACATATTAACACAGCCAGTAGGCACAGAAAATGAAGAATTAGGGATACTTTTCCTATTTACTCAAAATCTACTAAATATATTTTAATTCTGATTTACGTGTTTCTATATATAATAGTTACTTATGTTTTTAAAGTTATTTCATTAGTTAATACGCGATAATAGACCGACAAATAAAAAAATAAAAATTTTGAGAGGTTGTTTCGCCAAGATTTTCTATCGAGAAAACTTTTTTCAATCGTGTTTCTGAGTTGACGCGATCCTAGATCATATATTGAAAAAACATATACTTAAAAATTAGAGCTCTAGCCATTCAATCTAAAGAAACAATGAAAACTTCGTACATAGAAAAATGCACGAAGCTATTTTGGTATCGTCTTAATATTGTTATTATTCACTTCATTCGTATAGATAAATACGAACTAAACGAATAAAATGTTAGATGATAGTCGACTGTCCGTGTGGTGACGGATTAAGAATACAAGTGTCACTACCCCATCTCCTCCCAAGGGTGCTGTAAAAGTTAGCTAAGGGATATTGCACACAGATAACATCCTCTTGAGAGATGGAAACTTGAAAATAAACCCTGTGCCAACACGTCTGGTCAGCGCGGCACAGTCGACCTTAAACCCTCCCAAAGTGGAGGAGGCCCGTGCCCTGTAGTGGGACGTAAGTGGGCTGGAGAAAGAGTTGACTAGAATTTCATGAATACTTGATATTTTTGACACTGTTCATCGAAATGATCTCATTTGGACCGGACTCAGAATTAGCGGTCTAGTTTTATTTTGCAACTATGCTTGTAGATTTGAACAAATAGAAATGGAATCGGTAATTAATGTCACGAGTATGTAAGTCTGTTTACAGTTCCGAACTAAATTCGTATGTAAACTAAAATCGTATATTATGTATGTATATGTGTATGTATATATATATGTATGTATATATATAAGTGCGTGTGTATCTTGTATGTATACACATACATACAAGATACACAAGATTTGTAATTTTATAGATAGGTTATAAATTCATTAATAATTAATTAATTCAGTACACCCACAACTACCGCTCTATCCATATCATGTATCCATACAAAGGTTGCCTGGTAGAAATCGCTTTAAGCGATAAGGCCGCCCATTGTACTACATTATTTTAAGAACATCCTGTAATGTAAAACTAAATGGTGTACAATAAAGAATATAATAAATAAAATAAAAAAATAAATTCTAATTCATTGCTAAGTAAAAATCATGCTTAGTTTTTTATTCGGAAATGATTTGAAAATGTAGCGCTTTGGTAGTACGTCTAGCCAAGTCTCGTCTCGCCCACGGGGAAAGAATAGAACTAGGCAACTTGGAGACTAATCTAATCTACAATCTAATTTCTACGTACACGTAAAGATCTTCAGACCGCCATAATGCTGTTCTTTGTTCTATCTTACTGTACCTCTATGATAGAGATAATATGGCTTGCGTACACTACACTTCTTGTGGACTAGATATTCGGATCTATGTTATTTTAATCTACAGTAGACCAGGCGCTTAAAAGTTTTAACAAAAGAATCCCAAAATGCTTAAATGATAGTTTAAAGTGCGATCTAACATAAATACTAGAAATAATATCACAGCATAAAGTTTACAATAGTAAGTTGATCCATTTTGAAATATCTTCTCATTTCTGTAATATGAAAAAGACCAAGGAAGCTTTATATCATTATGTCTTATGAAGTCCGCTCTAGAAAAGTAAAATATTAATTTTGCTAAAGATACAGTAGTCTAAAAATATACAGATTTTTTGTATAAGACATCTCTTACAATTATTAATAGTTAGCTCAAAATAGCGGGTCGCATGACATGACTCTAGAACTAATCGGCCAAAATTAAATTACCGGTTACGGATCAGAATTTGGTAACTTTACAAAACCCGGGAGACGTTAACATTCAAGTAAAAAGTTTGCCAACTAATAATGTCTGCAAAAAGTTAAGCAAAACATAGTTTTTTGAAGCTACGTGGACATATTTAATTTTGTAACATTATAGTTTTCACTTGAATGTAAAAACTTAATGCGAATAACACTTCCCGCTGCGTTGAAATTGCCACTTTTTTTTTCTTAATTTTTTGTGGTCATCGGTCTATCTGCTGTCTTGATTTGTTTAGTGCCACGATGTCAACAGCATTGATGATGTAGTGACGGACGAAGGATGATTCTAACGATGTCTACTGGTACAAATATTAACACGAATCAAGAATTAAGAGTTATCAACAAACTGTAAACATACCAGATGTAGTGTCTATGGTTACATCCCCCAGCCGGCTTGAAGCCACTTTTATATCTATGTGTGCATGAAAATGTATCTATGTGTGTGTTTGTGATACAGGCTATACGTCATATGAAACTTTACATTATTGAATTATAATATGAAGTACGATTTAGCCAGGCTAAAGTTTCAGTCCTCAAACTTAAACGTAAACCCTCTATCTGGTTTATTTGTGAAATCGTGCTAATCTATTTATCAAATCATTAACATACCACCACGCCTTTTTCTCATGGGGGTAGGCAGAAACACACTTCTTTGGCTTGATTTACACTCGTACATTATGCATGCCTGACAGTTGTAAGTGCAACGCATTTAACTCTTTTGGAGAACAAGAGATAGACGTTGAAATCGTTTAAAAAGATGGTAAAAGAGCATTACCTGGAACTGTCAGCATATAATTAGTTGGACTATATTTTAAGCACTTAGTATTTGTACTATACTGTCTTTAAGCATATAGAGTATATGTATTTATTATGTGTAATTGTATGTATTCTTGTGTATTTTATTGAGTTTATTGATAGTGTATATTATATTTAAATAAAACTACTTTTTACGGATTTAGACGCGTATAATTGTTTAAAATTTTGGCCCGACGTTTCGGAGACTTTGCAGTCACCATGGTCACGGGTGAGACTAAAAAGTAGTTTTATTTAAACAGATGAGTCGCGCAAGTGTTAGAAAATATAGTGTATATTATATTTTTATTTTGTATATTTGTGTATTATATTTTATGATATGTATTAATAGGATTTAATATATATTTTTTTGTATATATTAAAATAATAATATTCGTGCACCGACAACTCTACTCGCTCCTCATTTAGATCCATACCCAGGTTGCCTGGAAGAAATCGCTTTTAGCGATAAGGCCGCCCATTGTACAATCTTGTATTTTATTATTAAGTTATATGCTTCTGTATGGTGTACAATTAAGAATAAAATAAATAAATAAGAGATACTGTTAATTACCTTATAATTGTAGTAATTATACATTATTTACATGTTACATATTATCACTATGTAAGTGATAATATGTAACATGTGATTTGGGATCGTGTTTTTAAACTTTGTTTATATCTTTATTTAAGCTTTTCCTTCATTCAAAACTATTTGGCCATTCAGTCCTTTTATTTAGCCAAGATCAAAACTTGTTACCATACGTTGTCAATCATCTGTCACTCTATGCCTTATAAAGGTAGGTTAACTGGACGTGCCTCACTCAAGTTGGTGTCGAATCTATTCTCTTAGATACTGCGTTGTTCAGATAGATAGATAGAAAGATAGCCGTATTTTATAACGGAGAAAAGTCGACCGAATCAAATTATATCTCCAATATATTTCCCGCTTTCTGATGTAATATTTGTATCATAAGGAACTCTATCTTATCGTTCATAATCCGTATGTCTATCAAACAGCCTTTTCTCAGTAACTGGTAAAAACATTGAACTGAACTTAACACCAAATATGAAGTATATAGGCTGGGTACAGCTAAAAATAAATAAATAAATATAAATATTGATGGACATTCACACAACGTCCTCTGGTCCCAAGCTTAGCTTATATGCTTGTGTTATGGGTACCAGAATACGGATAGCATACACCACTTAACCACGAGGCTCATCAAAAAATAAAAATAGGGGCTGAACTAACTATATTTTTAAACTATTTTAATCTACGTTTGGTTTAATTTCACTTTATTTTCGAGCATAAAAGCCTTTATTTATGTAGCCAATATAGGTGGCATCGGTAGCCTTTTTATATGAGATGTTTAGACTATTTATTGTCCAAGATTTAGTGATGACATATCTATTCGAAGTCATCTATAACTTTATAAATATATGTATTTACAAAAGAAAAGTAGTATTTATGTATTCTATACGGATAGAAGTTATGGGTAGCAGAATACGGATTCTGCTACCCATAACACAAGCATAAAAGCTTAACTTTGGACCAGAGGACGTTGTGTGTAATGTCCGTAAATATTTATTTTGTTTATTTAAATCACAACTTGCAAAATAGTATGTAATATTATTACTTTAGGAGTTCTCTCAGAAACAAGGGAAATACGAAACTTTTAATGATATTAAGAACAGTTATTCATTGCTCCATAAAACCTAATGCTTTTCCGCTCAATCACCTTGACCGATGGCAATGGTCTTTAAAAACAGTAATCATATTAGGTAATGATATTATTATGTCTCCGAAAGATATTTACTAATTTTAAACGAGTTTATGTTTATAATCTAAGTAAAAATGTTATTCATTACTATAACAATTATAATTCTTGTTTTTTTTTTGCGTTTATTTGCAATCAATCTTAGACTATAAACAAATGTGTGGAATGTCTCTATATAATGTAGAGTCCAATGTCCAATGTAAGTAAAGTATGTAAAATAAATAATTGGTCAAGTGCGAGTCGGACTCGCGCACGAAGGGTTCCGTATCTATGCAACATAAGGCAACGTTATTAGTATCGAGCAAGAAACGGTAAAAAAATCATGTTTGTTGTATGGGAGCCCCCCTTAAATATTTATTTTATTTTATTTTTAGTATTTGTTGTTATAGCGGCAATAGAAATACATCATCTGTGAAAATTTCAACTGTCTAGATATCACCGTTCTTGAGATACTGGGTACGGAACCCTAAAAATCATGTTTGTTGTATGGGAGCCCCCCTTAAATATTTATTTTATTTTATTTTTAGTATTTGTTGTTATAGCGGCAATAGAAATACATCATCTGTGAAAATTTCAACTGTCTAGCTATCACCGTTCTTGAGATACTGGGTATGGAACCCTATAAATCATGTTTGTTGTATGGGAGCCCCCCTTAAATATTTATTTTATTTTATTTTTAGTATTTGTTGTTATAGCGGCAATAGAAATACATCATCTGTGAAAATTTCAACTCTCTAGCTATCACCGTTCTTGAGATACAGCCTGGTGACAGACGGACGGACGGACGGACGGACGGACGGACGGACAGCGAAGTCTCAGTAATAGGGTCCCGTTTTTACCCTTTGGGTACGGAACCCTAAAAAACAACTAAAATATTTATGGCCGAGTACAGTAAAATTTATAATAATAATAGAATAATATGTCAAAAAAAGAGAAGTAATTTCAATATTTAGGAATAGAAGGCTATATTCATCCGAATAAGTATCTTTTTATACTTATTTCTTCCGCTTTCGCTCTATAAGATATAGAACAAATAGTAATATCATTCATAATAGCAATGGATACTATTATAAGTTACAGTTTTACTCAGAATGAGAGCAATAATACTTTGTGATTGAAAACTATAATAGCAAGACCTACTTACGATAATACACAGCCGAATGCCTACTGTATTTATATATAACGTGAAATGCAGCTAAATTTAATTTTATTATAAGCCGTTTTATTCTTTATGATTGGACACAAAACTTCTTCTGTACAAGTAATTGAATTTGGTGTTTTTTATTATTTTATTTCTTGCATCCAGTGCGCAATTACTATGGTCTGTTTGTGTATAGACTACGAATAAGATATTGCAAAATAAAAAAGCTTAGGACATTCTTAGATGTGAACTTTAACTGTCTTAACATATTATGGTGATAAAGATAACACTACCTTAACAACATTAGTTAGGGATGGTTGCTTTGTTAGCGTAGTGATAATTTAATAATAAAGATAAATAAGATTCATAGTTAAGCATCATGTCTCCGTTTATAAAAACTCCATGGTAAAAATATTGTTGATGTTTTCTTTAACTATTCATTCCATTTCAAGATACTCTCTTCTCTTCTCATCCCATTGATTACGTTGTTAACTATATCAGGTAGACTTAAGGTATTCGTAATCCGTCACTAAACACTAACAGAAAGGTTTTAATAAATGTAATTAAAATATAGTCCTTGTCTGCCAATTTCTAAGCGTGGAACTTAGTTGCAGCATGATGTTACTCGTATATAGCCTACAGCCTTCCTCAACAAACGCACTATCACACAAAATAAACACTATATATAAACACTGTAAGAATTTTTCAAATCGGGCCTGTGGTTCTTGAGATTAGCGCGTTTAAACAAACAAACTTTGTAATATTACTTATTTAATATTACCTTTTTAATATTAGTATAGATAATAGCTGACTTCAAGTTATATCAAGTTCACTGGAATAGGTGATGTTTTAGTTTTTATTATTATTTCATATTAATTATTCATGTACAAACTTCAATTGATTGGAAACAGTTTTATTACACGAGTCAACACTCTTCTTAGAAAAGTTCGAGTTCTCGGTATATCTAATGTGTTTCCTTTACTAATATTAACAGAATAAGGCCAAGTAAGTATTTAAAATAGTAATCCACATATGCAACTAAAGCGACTTGTATTTTATTACTGTATTGTAATAAAATAGTATTGCAAATAGTATTATTTGCAATGGTTAATTATCTTTGTAACGGTATACCTTTACAAATATTTGTATAACTTGAGACTGCTTTATTAGTAATCTGTCGCCAGTGACTTTGTACGAGTGGAATTTAAAACTACTATAATATTGACATTATAGATAAACAGATAAACATTTTATTAATAATTAAATAATTACAGGTCAACATAATATACAGGTGTCACCTTTGTGAAAATGTTATATTTATAACATTAATCATTGTTATTTTACATAATTTAAACGTTGTTTGTAAACTCATTAACAGAATAAAAGGCATTTTGAACCAGCCAGCATTTCAATTTACTTTTAAAGCTAGATTTTGTGGTAGCAGAGACGACTGACGTCGGCAGTCTATTAAAAATGTTTGGACCTATCGTGTGTGTCAGTTTACTAGATTTTGTTAATCTGTGAGGTACGTTACATACGTACATTACCTAATATAGAGCCTATAGCACTCTCGGACACTGTAGCTTCACATTAGCAAAAAGAAACTTGGGATCAGACCGTTACTTTCGTAGATTAGGCACCCTCTACAGACACAGCCGTATTCACAAACGTTACTGTGAGGCCTCATAGTAGGCATGGACGCACAGGGGTAGCAAAATCATTTCACAAACAATACTTAAATGGTGAAGCGCACTATGCGTTTGTTAAACTGAACGCATAGCTAAGTTTTGTCTATAAATACAAAGGCTCGATGAACGGAACGCACTGAGAAGTGTTACCCTTTGCATAGTGCATGAACACTTAAGTACTTACTTAAGTGAATATTGTTTGTGAATACGGGTGTTATACTTTAACTTACTTCTTTCGTATATAAGATTTTCAAGACGGCTCAGTGATGCTTGTCATTTTGTTACCAGTATACTATGTTAAGAGGATACCAAAATAGCTTCGTGCATTTTTCTACGTACGAAGTTTTCATTGTTTCTTTAGATTGAATGGCTAGAGCTCTAATTTTTAAGTATATGTTTTTTCAATATATGATCTAGGATCGCATAAACTCAGAAACGCGATTGAAAAAAGTTTTCTCGATAGAAAATCTTAGCGAAACAACCTCTCTAATTTTTTATTTTTTTCATTTGTCGGTCTATTATCGCGTATTAACTAGTGAAATAACTTTAAAAACATAAGTAACTTTTATATATAGAAACACGTAAATCAGAATTAAAATATATTTAGTAGATTTTGAGTAAATAGGAAAAGTATCCCTAATTCTTCATTTTCTGTGCCTACTGGCTGTGTTAATATGTACGTGTCGGCGATTATATACGATAATATTGATGTAGGCCCTTAATATGTTTCTTATACAGACCAATACATTACAAAATGAAGAGTTGTGAGATTAAACTTTCTTTTATACAAAACATTAGAAGTCGTTAGCATCGATTTAATGGCCTTTTGTATTCACGTTCGAGTTAATTAATTGGGGTTGCCAGATAACTGCGCATACTTTGCATACTTTCGAATTATATTTGTTAACTAATTCAATTATGTAATTGGATATTAATTATATTAAGGTTTTATTATTAAAATATTGTGTTTTTTTAATGTTTCACACGCTAAAGCAAGAATTTAATGATAACTGTTAATTTGCTTTGTGTCAAATTGCAAGAATTTTTTATATATATAGAATACTCATTCTTTACATATTATATGTGGTTAATTATGGAGGTATTCCAAAACAAAAACTGCCCGCTTAAAATTTTATTAACGGTTAATAGAAATACGCCATTGTTATTATATAAATATTATTATTACGAAATATTATCTCATCATTTTGACATTGATATTAATTATGCCCCTTTTTTAAATATGCCTATCCTATCCTTACAATATGAATTAGCAAAAAATTGCCTCTAGTGTTTAGTTACCAACATTTTTGATTGTATTTTTACTCTAAGTAACAAGAAATTATTTAAACTTTAATTGAATTTTTTAAGATTTTCTCAAATTTGCTTTGTAGAGGAATTATTTCCACTAAACAAGAACAATCATGTTGTAAAATTGCTTTAAAGAAAGCTTAAATTGTTTTATAGGTGCACCATTTTATTTTTAGCATAGAAAGATCAAAGGATCTTTGTCATCTAGCGCTTTGCCAATGATTTATGTTTCTATTTATTTTGTACCTAGCATATATGCTGGATTTTATTAATTTCGTTAAAAATAGGGACTCCCTTTTTGTGTTGCAACACAGCATCAAAGTATATTGTGACATACCTACTTATACTAGTTAGGTTAAAGATCGCATGAGTATGTTTAGATTAAATATGATAAGATTTAGACCCGTTATGTGATCGTATTGTTCGCTAGTATCGATGGGTTAACAATAGCTTATCAAAATTTAATATGTCCGTAACATTTTACATTAAATGGATAAAAAAAGGAAACGAACACACCATGGCCTTACTATTGTTAGATAAATTACTTAAGATTGTCTCGTGAGCTCTACTTTCACGACAGTTTTGTGCGAAAGTGTTTGTCATTATTGACCATTACGCTTTAATACTTGGACCATTCTCTATCTGTCTTTTCTTTGTACAAAGCTGGACATGGTTCTTCTCCATATAACTTCATAGCGCAAGGTCCTACACCGCTTGCATGAAACCTCTCTCAGTCACTAGGAAAAATAATTTACTTATTATAAAACAAAGTCGTTATTTTTGTATGTATGTCCCTATGTGAGCTTGTATTTTCAAAAGTACACAATGGATTGTAATGCGGCTTTTTTTTAAATAATAGAAAAAAAGGATGGCTTTTTGTATAATTTGTTAAGATTTGGTTCTTTAATTCTATTGGTACGAACTTACGAAGTTGCGGGCAACAGCCAGTATAATATCCTTATCCTTACTAATTTATAAGTGTGAAATCCGGATGATGACACAATTATAATTTTGACGAGCTTAAGAGTGTTGATGTGTGGAACGAAACGATAGCGCGATTTGCCATCTAATGAGCAGAAGAGCAAACTTCTGTTTGTTAAGGATTGATTTCTAAATTTCACGCGTACGAAGTCGCGGGCAACAGCTAGTAATAAAATAATAATAAGTAAAATTTTAATAATAACTGTTATTCGTTTCACACGACTTACTCCTTAATTTTTAATTAAAACTTAATAGTGCAATTTTAATGCAAAACAGAAAGTTTAATCATGATAATATTTGAGAATGGCCTACATACAATGAAAAAAAAAACAGTAATTTTCTTAAGTAGATTAAGAAAGAGTAATGTCAAAACTGTGTGTAAAATATAAAAAAAAGTGTTTTACTTTCTAAAAACAACTCGATATTGTAAAGCGTGCTTACACCGTTACTGAACGTCGTATTTCCCGTATAGCAATTCATATTTATTATACTCATATGGATATGACTATAAAACACTTAATTCTTGAACAAAAACATTCATAAAAAATAGTATAATACATATAGTTACTATTAAAGCGTGAACCAAACTAATAGGCCATTGGAATCATAAAAACTACATCTTCATTCAAAATAATAACGGCAACTAAGAAAATAAATAATACGGCCCCTTTGATAATGTGTACCATAATGATATTGTTGAAAAAATCTGCTATATACGAGTTGAACTCGGACATCAAGGTTCTGTAACATTATTTATCGTAAAATTATTCAATATCACAGTATGATACCGCCATTTTTTCCATGGAGGTAGACAGAGACTATAGAGCGCCATCTGCTTCAATCCAACGTATAACCGTCATAATAATGTGGTTAATTGACTTTAAAAAAGGAGGAGGTTCCCAATTCGCCTGTATGTTTTTTTTATGTTTGTTACCTCGTAACTTTTAACTGGGCGAAGCGATTTTAGTGATTTTTTTTATTTGAAAGCTGGTAGTTTCCGTATGGTTCCATTGGCAACAGGTCAGGATCTAATGATTAAACATGAAGACGGTATATTTAAAAAAAAAAATATTTTATTTAAACATATCATCCAGTCACACTGTAAATTTTTGTTGTATGAGTTCTTACAATATTTTTTTATTTTAGTTTTTAGTAGGTTTAGTATGTTGTTATAGTGATAACAAAAATAAATAATCTGTGAAAATTTCACCTCTCTAGCTGTCATCGTTCCTGAGATACAGTCTGGGCCCCAAGGCTACTAAATGAATTGTGTCACAATGGTAGCTCAATGGCACATTATACCCACAAAAAATTAATAATCGACTACCAAACTTGATAAAATTCGCCACTAAGCAATCAGTTATTTAGTGTTATTACAAACAAGTGTAATAACTGATTGCTTAGTGGCGAATTTTATCAAGTTTGGTAGTCTATTGTTAATTTTTTGTGGTTATAATGTGCCATTGAGCTATTATTGTGATACAATTCATTTAGTAGTCTTGGGGACCTGGTTAAAGAAGATGGATAGATAGAATAGTGCCAGAAATAGGGTCCCTACCTTTTTATACGGATCCCTTAAAACTAAGAAGAACAACGAATCAAGCGTAGCGGTGCACATCCGGTGGTTGTGAGTGTAACAGTGACGTCATCAGTGATCCCGAGCTCGCAATATGATTGACATAAAAATTGCTAGCTAAACCACAGATCTCAAGTTTAATGAATGCGATACCCATAATCAATCGTCCTTACTTACAATAATTAGTTGTAAATTAATGTAACTAACAAGAACTGAAATATCTAATTTGCAAGTTACTAGGAATTAATTTGTAAACGTTTCTTTACTCCTGTGTATTTAGGATAAGCATTATGTAAAAGTATATCGCATAATTTATCAAATTTAAGCCTGCAATATTGTCCTCGTGCTTAGGGGTTATCCGTGTGGTGACGGATTAAGCATACAAGGGCTGTAAGAGCCAGCTAAGGGATAATGTACACAGATAGCATCCTATGTGAGTGACGGAAAACTTAAGGGCCTACATCAATATTATCGTATATCATCGCCGACACGTACATATTAACACAGCCAGTAGGCACAGAAAATGAAGAATTAGGGATACTTTTCCTATTTACTCAAAATCTACTAAATATATTTTAATTCTGATTTACGTGTTTCTATATATAATAGTTACTTATGTTTTTAAAGTTATTTCATTAGTTAATACGGACGAATAGACCGACAAATGAAAAAAATAAAAAATTAGAGAGGTTGTTTCGCTAAGATTTTCTATCGAGAAAACTTTTTTCAATCGCGTTTCTAAGTTTATGCGATCCTAGATCATATAATGAAAAAACATATACTTAAAAATTATAGCTCTAGCCATTCAACCTAAAGAAACAATGAAAACTTCGTACGTAGAAAAATGCACGAAGCTATTTTGGTATCGTCTTAAAAATAAACCCTGTGCTAATAATGCCACTGCTGGGCAAAGGCCTTCTTCACTTGGGGAGGGATTGCGCTCTAGTATGACGCACTGACCAGGTGTGGTGGCACAGAGTTTAATTTCGAGTTTACGTCTCACAGGGGATGTTATCTGTGTACAGTATTTCTTAGCTGGCTTTTACAGCACCTTGGTAAGAAAAAGGGGTGGTGACACTTGTATTCTTAATCCGTAACCACGCGGACACTGTATCAAATTTGGTTGCGTGTTATAACTAATGGTATCTATTTAAACTGTAATGATCGCAGACAGTATATACATTAATAGATCTAATTCGTTAGTGCCGAGAGCACTACAGTATATAATACTTGCGATTTTCTGGCACTGCAAATAGTAATGTATATTATTACTTACGATCATTAAGTGTTCACAAAAAGTTTAGTGAATATAATGAATTATAAACATATTTGTAATATATTATAGGTAGTTTTTTGTTCTATAAGTAATGGAGCTTTTCATCGAAAAGTTTTAAAGTTATATCTTCGTTCAGTGTACCATAATAATACATTTGTGGTTTTCATGTAAAGTTATATTATCGCTAAGTAAGATGGTAGGTTTTATAAAATATTCAGTGGTCTTTTTAACTACTAATGGAAGAAGAAAAGTTTATAACACAGGCAACTTTGGGCACGAGTCGTAAATAAATAAATTAATATAACATTCTCTGGACAAAACATTTTTTAACTATTAAAATTCAGTCTGGATTTTTATTTGAATATTTTGGAATTATAGACCAATTAGTCCATATATGTATTACCTATATAGTAAAACATATTTATATATATTTTCCTAAGCCCTTATGAGGATACCAAAATAGCTTCGTGCATTTTTCTACGTACGAAGTTTTCATTGTTTCTTTAGATTGAGTGGCTAGAGCTCTAATTTTTAAGTATATGTTTTTTCAATATGTGATCTAGGATCGCATAAACTCAGAAACGCGATTGAAAAAAGTTTTCTCGATAGAAAATCTTAGCGAAACAACCTCTCTAATTTTTTATTTTTTTCATTTGTCGGTCTATTATCGCGTATTAACTAATAAAATAACTTTAAAAACATAATTAACTATTATATATAGAAACACGTAAATCAGAATTAAAATATATTTAGTAGATTTTGAGTAAATAGGAAAAGTATCCCTAATTCTTCATTTTCTGTGCCTACTGGCTGTGTTAATATGTACGTGTCGGCGATGATATTGAATAATATTGATGTAGGCCCTTAAACATCGTGCTATTAGGCATGGCCTACTCCATTCGTAAACTAAATTTATTTTCAAAATTTAGGAGTTTTGCAGATGCAAAGAAAACCGCAAAGGACTTTGTTTCATAATAAGTAGATACTTATTATGAAACAAAGTCCTTTGCGGTTTTCTTTAATAGATAGAGTGGTTCAACAGGTTGGCTTTTTTGTATAATTTGCTAAGGTTTGGTTTCTAGATTCCACGCATACGAAGTTGCAGGCAACAGCTAGTCTAACTTAAAATTATCTAATTTAGTGCAACGTTGTCATTTTACACTATAATCTCAATTAATCTTGCACCACTACATATTCTTGTTTTCTCACAACATCCCATTTTTAAACATAAGAACTCTAAAACTTACGGATTACGCACTCTTAAGCATCACTAACTTAATTACATAAGGACATATCATTAGTTTCTAAGTATCACCGCGTTAATTACAAAATTACGTAGTTTCATAAAAGGAACAATATTAACTAGAAAACTTTTCTAAGCATCCGTTACGTAAATAGTACAGTAATGTTGTCACCGCTATTAAGTACCATCATAAGAACAGGATGTAAGTCAACTGGTTGTTCACCTTACTTAACTAATTAATTCTGGCACAAATTCTACAGTTTCATGTAATTAGACTACTAACTGGCCCATGTGATGACGGATTAAGAATACAAGTGTCACCACCCCCATTTCCTCCCCAAGGAGCTGTATAAGCCAGGGATATTGTAAACAGATAACATCCTCTGTGAGAGACGGAAAGCTTAAAAATAAGCCTTTTGTAAACCCGTCTGTTCAGCGTGGCATACTTGACAGTAAACCCTCCCAAAGCGGGGAAGGCCTGTGCGCAACAGTGGGACATTAATGGACTGGAGAGAAAGACTTTCAACTTACTTTTTTTTTTAAAGGACGCATTACGTGGACTTTATTAAGGCAGAGTAGGGTTTGAGCATCAAAATTCTACATGGATTTGTTAGCAAAACTCTACGGGCTTAGTCAGGATTTGTTATGTTTATGTTAGGCTGCCTGGTAGAAATTACATTAGTGATAAGGCCGCCCTTTGTGCAATAGCTTTTAAGACTGTAGTTTCTTTTCAAATTCTGTGTAATATTGGTGTTTGTGGAAATAAAGAGTTATCTATCTATCTATGTTCTTATGGGTTTTTAAATACGTCATATATTTTCGCAAGAGATTAATAAAATATTTCACTATAATTTTTAGTTCTGCTTTTAATTGGGTATAATAGACATGTATACCTATTTCTTACACACGAATTTTGTGGCATATGTGAAGTATTATGTGAATTTTGCAAACATATATTGAAACCTAAATGAAATGAAATAAAAGCCATTTGACTACGTAGACACAATTTAAACTAAAAATATCTACTATATAAAAATAAGTCGGGTTTTCCTTCCTGACGCTATAAGTCCAGAACGCACGGACCGATTTCCACGGTTTTGCATTCGTTGGAAAGGTCTCGGGCTCTGTGAGGTTTATAGTTCTTTTTTTTTATTTATTTTTTTTACAATTTTTTTGGTATGGCAAATTTTTTTTTTTAGTTTACTTGCAGATTGAAAATGTTTATCAATAAATCTAATAAGAAGTACATTAGCAATGTCATTGGAATGAATACCTTCCACCTGAGAAATAATGTCAGACGCTATTACTTACATCCTAGGAACTAATTAAAAGATCTCGAATGTTAAAGAAACCAGTCAGTTTTTCTTCGATACTCTGTTAATAAGTCGCATACTGTACTGTAAACAAAAACATTGGAACCTGTTAATAAAATATCTAGCTGCAATAATAATAAAACCCAAGTAACAACACAAAGGTACCAATTCTACGTGTGCAACTAAATATAACTAAAATATGAAAAAACAAAATAAAAGTGTATTTTGAATTTTGATTAATTAGCTATGTCGTTATGCACATTTTTGTTAATTAAAATTGATGGTCTTATTTATAATGATTTATCGGAGGTTTAAAAGTTCATAATGATCAGTCAATAAGATTTAACACAAAACTTGTGAAAGATCATTATTTGTCTATCAGTTCTTAAGACGGTACGATACCAAATTATGCTCCATACAAAAGTATGGGTATCGTACTTCCGTTTTTTCTTCGCGAAAGTTAAACCGATTTTAATAGTTTTTGCGTTATATTATAGATAAAGAGTATATCTATGCTTCTATTACTTTCTTTTTTTCAAAACATAATAACTAAAAGAAATATGACGATCCGCAAAACTCACTTTTTTCGGTTTTCTTTAGATAAAGTTGCAGCGTCTTTCACACAAATTTGGTAAAGTTTTACCACAAAAGAAAGTGATAGAAGCATAGATATACCCTTTATCTATAATATAACGCAAAAACTATTAAAATCGGTTTAACTTTCGCGAAAAAGAAACGGAAGTACGAAACGTCTTTTTTCAAAGAATTTGTAGGTAAAATCCGCTTCATCTATATTTGTCCCTTTCAGCGCGGCGCTGGGAAATAGGGATAGCAATACCTAAGGCAAATACCTAAATGAGGAGTACAGTACCCTCTTAACTATTATTATATTATTTAACCTTAATTTTGGTTTGTGTTACAGTAAATAAATATTATGCCATTTTTACTTGTTTATGTATGATTATGATATTAACGGTATATAAGTAGTTTATGTATGGTATATTTTAAGTAATATTTATTTATTTATTTTATTAATAAAATTTTTTTTTCTTACTCTACATTAATCTACTTGTACACTGCAGCCCCACTTTATTTGGGTAACTCCCAACGGCCCCGGTGAACCGCCCCGGTACCGGGGCCGTTGGGAAAAAAAAGTTGCAACGGCCCCGGTGAAGCCGAGCCCGTCGTTCACCGGGGCCGTTGGCACAAATCATTTCCCAACGGCCCCGGTGCGTTTCTAGCTTGACTGTTTTCTGTAATGAGCTTGTTTAACTGCTGTTATGGCACCATTCAGGCGGAGAGCATTCAAACACGGGTCGTACTAGCCGTTCGAGGCGAAGTTTGTAGCTTGTTGCGGATGGGACAAAGCAAGTCCTCAAAGGCTCCGCTGTGTGTTTAGCTTGACTGTATTCTATAATAGACACGTTAACGTCGTATTGTGACATCACCATAGCTAAATAGTCAAGTTCACACCGGACGATCGTTATATAACGCAGGGATCTCGTGCGGCAAGAGCGTAACCCTATTGTACAGGGCGCCGCAATACACCGAACGGTGTGGACTAGGCTATCCAGACACGTCTTCTTTTCGTAGGTATCTTCTTTGTTATTATGTAAACATACTTCCTTATCTTTATAAATTATGTTCAAACAAATTATTAATATAATGTTAAAGTATTTATGACATTACGTTTTATAGAATAAAAGAGTAAAAAACGTGCAACTGTTTTATTAACATACAGATTAATAATAAAAAATAAAACTATGTATCTGAGAATTTGTAAAATAGATACGTATATAAATAATCCAAAATACACAACATCACAACATCTTCACGCAAACACTTATTCTTATTTATTAATTATTTTATAAATAAGAATATATTATTATTTATTAAAATAAATTTTCTTTTTATTAACTTATTATTCTTAAGCAAAGGGAAATACCCACGCTCCTTACGGCCTTAAGCCACTCATGGACAGCAAAAATTTATTTATATTGTTATGCATTTCAGTCTTAAATATATAATATGTATTAGAAGAATATATTTAAAATAAGTAGAAAATAATAAACAGTTCTAGGTTAAACAATGTGCCTGGCAGCAAGGAATTATCAAGTATTAATTTATTTTTATGCTTGTTAAGTAAAACATAGTAAAAATGAGACTAAATGACACGGCAAACGTTGTTTTGCCATGCAAATGTCAGGGAGGGTGGGGGATTTGAAAAATAGATGTTGGCCGATTCTCAGACCTACTGAATATGTATGCAAAATTTCATAAAAATCGGTCAAGCAGTTTCGGAGGAGTACGGTAACTAACACTGTGACACGTGAATCTAATATATAAAATTCACGTGTCACAGTGTTACTTACCGTACTCCTCCGAAACGGCTTGACCGATTCTTATGAAATTTTATATGCGTATTCAGTAGGTCTGAGAATCTGAGAACCACTTATATTTGTATGGCAAAACAACGTTTGCCGGGTCAGCTAGTTTTATATATAAGATGATGATGATATTATGCGAATGTTTATAATAAGAAAGAGTGTGTTAAAATGTCTTAAAATTATGCCGGTGACCAAAAACCAATAAAATAAATACACATTATACCTATATAATTTCTAAATGAAAAGCATGAAATAAAAAGACATGTTGCGATCAGGTTATGGTAATGATTATGTGTTGGTCTATCTTATCGAAGTATTTCCAGGAAATGACCCGTTGTAATTAGGCCATTCATAAGATCATCAGTTTTTTACCTTTTATGAAGTGGTCCCAATCTATAGACTTTTGTGAACGATTTTTATGGGCTCCATGCGGTTCAACTTCTAACTTCTGTATCATCACTTCATAAAAAGAAGCCTCCTTCTGAAGATTCTTGAGCAATTCAACAATATTTGGATTTTTTGTTTTGACCATTTTGTTACGTTTATGGTGCCAAGATTCTAGCAAATTAGTAGTTTTATGACGTTCCCCATGCTGGCACCATATGGGAATAAAATCATCGCGAATCCATTGTGTAAGCATATATTTTCGAAAAAGCTTGCTTCTTTTATCGTCAGAGCTTTGGTCGGCGATGTAAAACCAGCCGTTTACAAACTGTTCTTGGGGCAGGTATGGTAGAGCAGCGCAAAGCGCAACTTGCCGGCGGGTTATTTTTGACTTGGTAAGTCTTTTTATTCTATGGTCTGTGTTAAAATATGATGATAATGATAGAATGATTCGGGCAACCATGGCAGGAAAACCCCCCAAGAAAACCAGACGATTTTATAATAAATACGCAGCTGTTCAATACACTGGCGAAACAGAACTAATGCTTAACGAGCTCCAAACACCAGTAAACACCACAGAATGCTTATCGATAGAAGATAAATACAATACATTACTAAACCAACTTAAAACTGTAACTAGAAAAATAAACACAAAGAACTACAAAGAAATCTCGCTTCAAAGTAAAGAACTATTAAAGAAACGTAAAGAACTAATTCAAGAAAAGAAAAACAAAGATAATCGTAAAAAAATTATAGAAATAAGCAAAATGATTAGCGAACAACTACGAAAAGAAAGAAAAGCAAAACGGTATAATACGATAAAGAATTACATAGAAAAAACAGGAGGAATAAAAAAAGGCACTGAAAGAACTAAATTGTAAAAAGAACTGGATAATTAGTATGAAAAAGAAGGATGGTAAAAATACAGGGAAAAGAGATGAGATACTAAAAGTGGCTACAGAGTTTTATCGAAATCTATACCAAAGCCAAAAGGTGGAAATAGTTGGAAAAGTATACGCTGCATCAACCGATGAAGAGGAAATACCTGAAATACTGAAAGAAGAGACAATAAAAGCTATAAATACACAAAAAAATTGCAAAGCTCCCGGTTCCGACTTAGTCACAAATGAAATACTGAAAGCCACAATATCAGTGGTAGCCCCAAAGCTAACAGACATATTTAATGACATAATCAAAACAGAAATGGTACCAGAGGATTGGACAAAATCCACAATTACACTACTGCACAAAAAAGGTGACAAAGCAGATATATCTAATTACCGGCCAATTAGTTTAATGTCTAATGTTTATAAGGTATTCTCAAAAATTATATTGTCTAGAATGGCCAACACACTTGAAGAAAATCAACCCAAAGAACAAGCTGGATTTCGTCGAAATTTTTCAACTATCGATCATATACACGCCCTTAGACAAGTACTTCAAAAATATAAAGAATACAATAAGACATACTATTTAGGGTTTGTAGATTTTAATAAGGCTTTCGACACTTTAGAACATGAATTTATTTGGAATGCTCTAATAACGCAAGGTGTACCAACAAAATACATTCGAATACTCCAAAATGTATATACCAAAAGCAAAGGACGAGTAAAGTTGGAAGCTAAGGGCGAAGAATTTCCTATCAAAAGAGGAGTACGACAAGGAGACCCTATCTCTCCAAAATTATTCTCAGCGGTTCTAGAAATGATATTCAGGAACCTGGACTGGATGAACAAAGGACTTAACATTAACGGCGAAAATCTAAGCCACTTACGATTTGCAGATGATATAATTGTATTTTCCGAGAACTCGAAACTGCTAGAAACTATGCTGCAACAACTAGCTGACGAAAGTAACAAAGCAGGGCTAACAATGAATTTGAATAAAACAAAAATTATGTCAAATTCCTCGCAAAAAGATATTATAAAAGTAAATGGTGAGCCAATAGAATACGTAAAGGAATATATATACTTGGGACAGCTAATATCAACCGAAGAATGCATGAAAAAAGAAATAGAAAGAAGAATAGCTAACACATGGAAACGATATTGGTCACTTAGTGAAGTGATGAAGAATAAAGAAATGCCAATGAAGGAAAAAAGAAAGGTATATAATATTTGTATTTTACCATGCTTAATGTACGGTTGCGAAACCTGGGCATTGACGGAGGAACTGGCAAATAAAATAAGAGTCTGTCAAAATGGAATGGAGAGAAGTACACTAGGAATTCAAAGAAAAGACCGAGAAAGATTAAAAGTAATAAAAAGTAAAACAAATTTCAAGAATGCATATTTAACATATAAACAACAAAAGTGGAGATGGACAGGACATATGGCAAGACAGAAAAATGAAAAATGGACACGAATAGTAACGGAATGGTGCCCTCTGTACAGTAAACGAAATCGTGGTAGACAAAGAAAGAGATGGGAGGATGATTTTAGAAAGATTGCTGGTGCGACGTGGATGCGAATAGCAAAAAACAGGATTGAATGGAGATCTTTAGAGGAGGCCTTTGTCGGAAGACAAGTTGAAGAATAATAACCATCTATCGAAAGCAGAATAATAAAACCAATATTAAAATTTGTTAAGTTTAGTTTTTTTCGTTAGAAGAATTAGTATCACATTGTAAATAATAACTCAGATTTGCAACAAAAAAAAAAAAAAAAAAATGTTACTTAATTTAAGTTCAACAATAAAGGCTTTATTTATTTTTATTTTATTTTATTAAGTCTTTTTATTATTAATCCGTATGTTAATAAAACAGTTGCACGTTTTTTACTCTTTTATTCTATAAAACGTAATGTCATAAATACTTTAACATTATATTAATAATTTGTTTGAACATAATTTATAAAGATAAGGAAGTATGTTTACATAATAACAAAGAAGATACCTACGAAAAGAAGACGTGTCTGGATAGCCTAGTCCACACCGTTCGGTGTATTGCGGCGCCCTGTACAATAGGGTTACGCTCTTGCCGCACGAGATCCCTGCGTTATATAACGATCGTCCGGTGTGAACTTGACTATTTAGCTATGGTGATGTCACAATACGACGTTAACGTGTCTATTATAGAATACAGTCAAGCTAAACACACAGCGGAGCCTTTGAGGACTTGCTTTGTCCCATCCGCAACAAGCTACAAACTTCGCCTCGAACGGCTAGTACGACTCGTGTTTGAATGCTCTCCGCCTGAATGGTGCCATAACAGCAGTTAAACAAGCTCATTACAGAAAACAGTCAAGCTAGAAACGCACCGGGGCCGTTGGGAAATGATTTGTGCCAACGGCCCCGGTGAACGACGGGCTCGGCTTCACCGGGGCCGTTGCAACTTTTTTTTCCCAACGGCCCCGGTACCGGGGCGGTTCACCGGGGCCGTTGGCACTCACCCCTTTATTTTAGTCCCTAACTTTTCTTTCCATCCCACGGTTGCCTGGAAGAGATCACTTTATGTGATAAGGCCGCCATTTGTACCTAGTTTTAAGCTTAATTTATGTTTTCTGTTTCTTGTAAATGTGTACAATAAAGAGTTAATCTATCTATCTATCATTATAAATAAGACCAGTCTATAATATACATATTTTTTTTATAATAAAGTTCTCTTAACATTGCCGAATTGTGTTATTGACACAATCAATTTTCATTTTCTAGTTAAGTGAAGTTTAGTTGTATAGAATCGGTACCAAAGAGCATAAAAGTTATTTGAAAAAATCGTTGAAAAAACAATTGGGAACATTTTCTAAGTAAATAGCTTTTTCTTGAGAAAGCAGTAAAAAGTACCGAATCAACTGTAAAATTGTAACAAACTTCAATTAATACCTTCATTCATCGTAGCTTGTCGTATTTTTTGTATTTATATACCGTTTGGTTTACTACGCTTTTTTAACAGAATTACTCAAAATTTCTTAGACAAGAATTTCTGAAATTGGCCCAAACTAACTTTTAGCTGTATTGTAAATTGGGCCGGCTCCCAACAAAGTGGACTGGTGACATCGTGAAATGTACAGGGAGCAGCTGGTTGCAGATCGAGGAAGACCGCGCGTTGTGGCGTTTTATGGAGGGATGCCTATGTCCAACAGTGGACAACGAAA
Source organism: Orgyia antiqua (assembly GCA_916999025.1). NCBI lineage: Eukaryota > Metazoa > Arthropoda > Insecta > Lepidoptera > Erebidae > Orgyia > Orgyia antiqua. Next base: position 27,323,855 of record OU779868.1, read on the forward strand.
GGCTGACAGATGACTGGCAGCCATTATTAAGTAATAGAGAATTCATAATTTATTTACATAACCTTATCTGATTAAAGACATTATTTTGCAATTAATGTGTGTATTTTTTGTTTTAATAAACAAAAAAGCAGCAAAGAAATTACCAGAGGAGTGGGGTTTAAGCTTACAAGAAACTCGAAAATCCATTCTATCGCTCTGACCAAATGCGCTATCGTGGAATTTACTTGTGTGTTTTATCTGACATTTGAAATAAACAAAGTTAATCCAAAAGCTGATATTATTGTGCCTTATAATTTTGGTAGCAATTATAAGGTTAGTTACAGCAATAATAGGTATTTCAAGCTGGTTTCTGTGTAAGATAACATCCAATATCATAGTCATTATAAACCGAATTTTAAGCTGTATTGTTCGCAAGTTCTCAGCGACCATTCACCCATAGATGTATTCAAACAATAACTACATTTCCTTTGTTAAAAATTAAACATTTACGAATATTTCCTTTACAAGAGTATTGAACATGACATTGCTCTGAACAAACACTTCATTATTGCTGTCTAGGATATTTATTTGGACAATTGTTTGACTGATTAAGACATTGTGTTAAAAACGTAAACAATCGATTTATTTAAAGTTTTAGTATAATGACGATAAACACGAAATATGTTTACGTCATAGTATGAAAATATAACAATAATATTTATTCGAGAAAAAGTACCATTTCATACAGTTCTAAAAGTTAGTAGTACCATATTCAGAGGCATATAGACTAATCTCCACAACAAAGGGTATTCTAATGTAGAGATTAGAGCTACAACTTATGTGATACTTTAGATAGATATATTAACTCTTTATTGTACACATTTTCAAGAAACAAAAAACAGAAATTAAGCTTAAAACTAGGTACAAATGGCGGCCTTATCACATAAAGTGATGATGAAAAAAAAAAATTTATTATAATAAAATAAATATGTGAATATTATTTAAAATATACTATACATAAACTACTTATATACCGTTAATATCATATACATTATATATCATATACGTTTTCCTTAACATAGGCTGCATTGTAGCCTATTTAGGAGTACAGTTCACTATCCGCTACTATTGTACAATTTTTATTAATTAACTTGCCTAATGTCTACAACAATTACGATAGATTATAGTGAATTGTTACAATAGATTTATTTCGTGTATGTAAATAAATAAAAAAATAAATAAAATACATACATAAACAAGTACACATATACTTAGCTAAAAATGGCATAATATTTATTTACAGTAACACAAACCAAAGTCGTTCAAGAGAGTAGCTTTATTGCATAATGTGTTAGATTTTGGTTATCAGATTCCGCGCGTGCAAAGTTGCCGGCATCAGATAGTTATTTTTTTTTTTATTTATTTATTTGATACATTTTCAAAGTAACCTTAAAAATAATTGAGCACAATAATGACTGCACTAGTATGAACTGTATCGCAATCATTATTGCCCTTCACAAGTAGGTGTATACATCCAGTGATGGTTTTTAAATTAGGTACAATAACATAAAGATATTAAGTAGATATGAATACAATGAGATGATAGAATTATTATATACAACTGAAGAGAACTACACAATAAATCAGGTAAGTAAACAGAAAAGTTATTCTTTATAAAAAGCATGCAGGTGAAAGATAAGTGTACAGCGTGAGTTTGTGGAGTGTGGGTGTGTTTGTGTGTATGTGATGTTTGCGTAAAAACGAAAACGCGTGCGTGAAGTATTTTATGCATATGAGCTTCTTATTTAAAATTGGCTAGAAGAAGTTCAGTTTCTTCATAGTCAAGTCCTATCAACCAAAGGATTAATTGTTTTTTGGCAGATTTTTTAGTCAATTGGAATATGTTCAGAATGCGATTTACTTTATTATATAGTTGGGGGCCAAGGCAATAGAACTGTCGACTTGCAAGTGAGGTGCGATGTTTAGTAAGATCACAGACCCGATAGGATGTGCGCTGGTTTGGTACGTCTGGTTTGTATGTTAGTTCGGAATGCTTACGAAGAATCGTTTTTAAGATAAATAATTGACGAACAGTTAAAATTTTGGCTATATTATAAAGATCTTTCGTGGGAAATCTAAAGGGTTTGGAAAAAATCACTTTTAAGATTAACCTCTGAGCACGTTCCAATTTAAGTAAAAGACTCTTACCACAGCTACCCCAAGGTACAATACAATAATTAAGTATAGATTGAGCCAAGGCGTAGTAAACCATTTTCATAATTGGTAAATCTGTAAATGATCGCATGGTTCTAAAAATATAAGCTAATTTACGTATTCTTGCCGATGTAATAGCAACATGCTGAGACCAATTCAAAGTATGGTCCAATGTTACTCCTAAATACTTAGCAGATTCGGATTTCATGATGTTGGTACAAGTACAGATATCAGTGCAGTTGTGAGCTTTAATTCCAAAATCAGGAGAGGGCTGTGATCTAAGGTTTGTGCTAAAGGTAAGGAATTTAGTTTTTGCAAGATTTAGAGTTAAGAGATTGTTATCTAACCGACTCAGGACAGCCTTCAGAGATTCCTCTGAATTTTCTTGAACTGAGGTCCAAGTGGCACCCTTAATAAGAAGAACCGTATCGTCAGCATAGGAAATTACTTTGGTATTAGCTGCGTTAAAACTGCAAAGGCCATTAACATAAACGAGAAATAAGGTCGGGCCGAGTATGCTACCTTGCGGCACGCCGTAGGATACTTCTGCATCTTGGCTGACATACCCCTTTATGAATACTCGTTGCGTGCGTCCCGTTAGATAGCTCTGAAATAACGAGTAGACCAATCCACGTATTCCAATATTCTCGAGCTTTTGTAAGAGAATTGGGATAGAGACAGTGTCAAAAGCTTTTGATAAATCTAAGAATATCCCAGCAGTTTTAAAGTTATTATCTAAATTTTGTACTATTACTTTTGTAAGTTCCGTAACTGCATCCTCAGTAGATTTACCCTGTCGAAAACCGTATTGATTGTCAGAAATTATATTATATTTGTCAAGAAAACTAATTAATCTTGAATTCAGGACCTTTTCGAATATCTTTGACAATGTTGAAAGAACCGAGATTGGTCTATAGCTATTAACACTGTCCCTATCACCATTCTTATAAACGGGATGCACAACTGCAATTTTCAGTGCAGCAGGAAAAATACCTTTTACAAAGCACAAGTTGATGATACGGGCTATAATTGGAGACAAAGTTTTGTGAGCTGCTTTAAAGACTTGCGCAGAAACACCATCCCAGCCACTTGCAGCGTCACCACGAAGGCCCATTATGACTTTAACAATTTCAGTTGTGTCAGTTTCCCAAAGTGCCATACTGTTAAGAGGCTTAACACAATTTGAAGACTGTGAGTCATGACATGTAATTATAGGAGTGTTAATATTCTTTTGTATGATAGAAGTAGCTAGCTCTTCCCCTATAGTAGCGAAATAGTTGTTGACCACATTAACCGATGTCTGGGAGTCAGAAGTGATATATAATAGTTCTTCTGGCGGTGATGAGGTGGTTTGCAGATTGGAAACTTCCTTAATGAAATTCCAGGTGGCCCTTAAATTACCTTTGGATAGCTGCAATTGCTTTTGGTGATATTCACGACGTAAATTTTGATTAAATTATTAAGAAAGTTCCTATAACGCTGGTAAGTAGTTTTAAGTGTTTCATTGGTAGGATCTCCTTTTAATTTGTTGTGTAGTCTGTCACGATGTGCAGAACAGCGCAACAGACCAGGTGTTATCCAAGGCTTCAAAGGTGTTAATCTACGGGAAACTTTTCGATATGAAGTATTACTAACAACTGCAGTTCGTAGTATATCTGTCAGCAGATTTACCGCAACATCTGGATTGGAAGAGTTTGTTACTGCTAAGAAGTCAGTGTTTTCCAGTTCCAAAGCAACCGCCCCAACGTCAGTATTTTTAAGTGTGCGAGAGGCTTTTGAATCAACTTTTGGTTTCTGACCGCATTGCAATAATATGGGGAGATGGTCAGTGATTGAAGAGTTGATAAGGATAGATGTGGCACTTGAGCGTGTCTTTAAAAATACATGGTCTAAACAACTGGGTCCTCGGGTGGGAAAATTAAAAGCTGGTAACAGGGCATGCGAAGTCATCAAGTTCAAATATTCATCAGAAAAAGGGTCGGTATTCTGATAAGCTATATTAATGTTAATGTCCCCTATTACAGTTGTCGTTTTAAAGGGTTGAAGTTTTGTTAGATTTGTGTCAATAACAATAGTATAAAATATACCAAAGATACAAGGTTTAGAAATCTGATTTTACACGTTTTGTTTAACAAGACATTTAAACAGACCTTGAATTAAAATATGTTTAAATTTGCTTTCTGAATAACCAAATAAAATGGTCTGAAATTTAATTACTGCTTTCATAAACCGAAATTTACATAGTGAATACAATGCATGCACCTGAACTCACAGTTCAATATCAGTACTTAATACCAGTATTATATCAACCATTTGTGTACTTAAAATAATATGTACGTATATTATTCAGTAAATATTTAATAAAATCCATGTATTTTGGCAAAACAGATATAGCTTTTTGACGTCAGGTCAGAATTTAAATGGACGAAAAAGGTTTAGCTTCATCTGTAATGAAAATTTATGTAGAGGCTACATAATTATCATTAATACAATAATTCTGTTGCTTTTTTATATTATCTATAGTTCTGTACTAATATTGTAAAGCTGAAGAGTTTGTTTGCTTGTTATGCGCTAATCTCAGGAACTGCTGGTGCGGTTTAAAAAATCTTTCAGTTAGCACTGAAAGATTTTTTTAAACAGCACTGCAGACTGTAGCTATCCTTAATAAAAGTACTATCTAACGATAGTACTTTTATTAAGGATAGCTATAGTCTATATAACATCACGCTACATTTATTAGGAGTCTCGCATCAGCAAAAAAATTTGCATAATTGGGAATTTTTTTTAGTACCACGCTTACAAAGTCACGTGTAACAGAATAGCTAGTAAATGATATAATTTATTCTCATCAAAAATCGATAAAAAGCAACTTGCAGAAAATTCAAACATACAGGACTTGACGCCTCTTGACTTTTTTTGTCCTCACCTCAAACAAAAAGTCTACATGAACAATCCGAGGAACATCAGTCAGCTAAAGGAAAATATCCGTGGGGAAATGGCAGCAATCACCCCAAATTTATTGACAAGAGTTTTCACAAATCTGCGTTCGCGTTTAGAGGAGTGCCGTCTTCGAGAGGGCCGTCATTTAGATGGTGTCATTTTTAAAAAATAAACCACATTTAATTACCTAATCATCCTATTTTTTATTTCAACTATACATATTGTATTAATTTTTTTAGTATGCACGTTTTATAGCGCCACCCTGTATTTTCCGAGTAATAATTCACGGACGAATTACACAAGTTTTGTTCCCAAGCTAAGCTTAATAAATATTACTTGTGACCTGAATACGGTTGTTATACAAGTGCTATAAATTATTTTGTAAATAAATAGATAAGGAACGCTCACATGTAATACAAATATCTGTGAGTTTAATATAACACAAAAATAAAAAAAAATGGTCAAGTGCGAGTCGGACTCGCGCACGAAGGGTTCCGTACCATTATCTATGCAACATAAGGCAACGTTATTAGTATCGAGCAAGAAACGGTAAAAAAATAATGTTTGTTGTATGGGAGCCCCCTTAAATATTTATTTTATTTTATTTTTAGTATTTGTTGTTATAGCGGCAATAGAAATACATCATCTGTGAAAATTTCAACTCTCTAGCTATCACCGTTCTTGAGATACAGCCTGGTGACAGACGGACGGACGGACGGACGGACGGACGGACAGCGAAGTCTCAGTAATAGGGTCCCGTTTTTACCCTTTCGGTACGGAACCCTAAAAATAAAAGTGTGATAATTTTATTACTTAGCACTAAATTATCTCGAAAACTATAATAGATAGAAGTTTGACCAACTTGACTTGGTTAGACCAACAAAATCCAATTTTTTTTCTGATCATATGTAAGAAGCTCAACTTAAATCACTTAGCACAGGAGGCATATATCCTGTGCGGAAATCAAACTTGCAACCCCGTGAACGGCAGTAGTGTAACGACACTAACCACTGCACAATAAGGTCCATCAGAAGTGTACATACGTGTTCTTGTGAGAATAGATGGTTTAGCTATAGAACAAAAGTACATCTCTACCAAGGAAATACACATTACAAAGCAAATACACATTACCAGGGCAACCGGTTGACTGCCCTGTCTATTGCCACTTGTACAAACATTTACTTTTTATTCGGAATCTGTAATAGACCTGTGGAATGCTTCTAGGTTGATTGTTCTTTTTTTAAAACACGTTATTCTTTTTTCAAATTTAAAATTTCGTTTTTGGCGCGTTTGTGAAAAATGCTATTGAGTAAATCACTGACGGTGCACTATAATTTGAAAATTTTTTGCTGTTTAGTTTATAACTGCTCCAGAGATACAAACCTGGTGACAGACGGAAGTTTCTTCGAAATCTCAGTAATAATCAGTAATTTCGGAAAGGTAAAAGAATGATTACTAGTACTACCAACTTTTCGAGCATATACGCAAAATGACATGCAGGTATGTGTCATATTGTTTTATATATGGGCATAATACATGATTTTTTTGTATCCATCAACACAATAGTATTCACAAAAAGCAGTAGGTAATTGTGTTTCATAAAGAATTAGGAAGATATTTTTTGTTAGACATATGTAAAAAAATATAAGAAGCGTACTCTATGTACATTATAGTAATGACATTTTAATGTTCCGCAATGTTATAATGTATGACACATCATATGGATTAGAGCCAAGTTATGCATATTACATATTATACCTAGTACACTTAAGAGGATACCAAAATAGCTTCGTGCATTTTTCTACGTACGAAGTTTTCATTGTTTCTTTAGATTTAATGGCTAGAGCTCTAATTTTTAAGTATATGTTTTTTCAATATATGATCTAGGATCGCATAAACTCAGAAACGCGATTGAAAAAAGTTTTCTCGATAGAAAATCTTAGCGAAACAACCTCTCAAATTTTTTATTTTTTTCATTTTTCGGTCTATTATCGCGTATTAACTAATGAAATAACTTTAAAAACATAAGTAACTATTATATACCTATAGAAACACGTAAATCAGAATTAAAATATATTTAGTAGATTTTGAGTAAATAGGAAAAGTATCCCTAATTCTTCATTTTCTGTGCCTACTGGCTGTGTTAATATGTACGTGTCGGCGATGATATACGATAATATTTATGTAGGCCCTTAAAATATGCTTTCAATATTCGCATTTTTCTTTTATTTGCCAGCTGCTGCCCGCGGCATAGTACGTTATTATAGTGAAATTTAGCGTACCTAATTAAAAGAAATTATAAAATATTTTAATTAAAAGCGGCTATTACAATACTTTTTTGGAAAGACAATAAGTTATGACAGTTAGAAGTAAATAAGAGTCATTTAGTTTTTTATTGTAGTACAATACACAAAAAAAGTTATGCTCACACGCGTTTTGGAATACCTCTGAATATTATACATTGTAATAACAAATTAAACATTAAAATACGTCTTACAAAGTGGATAAATTGTAAAAATAAACTGTTGTAGCTCTGGATTAATAAAAACGTTTTAAGTTAACGTAACTTAATAATCTAAAGTGATATTATGTTACAATTCCTTAAAAAGAATCAATTCAAATACAAAATATCACAATATTTTTATCCAAAGAGTGTAGTAAGATCAAAATAAAAATAAACTTTGAAACCAAACTACACCTGTAAGATACTTTAGCATGGCAATATAAACGCCTCAGGCGTCAGTCCGAACTCTTCAAAGTATTTTTATTCCATTATCTTTATCTGAAATAAATACAAGAGCGAATATCGTATTTCTTAATTAAAATTCTTCCAAGAATATCAAAGGAACTGTTTTTCTTAGTATTTTAGAAAACCGGAAAAACGATAGGCCTCTATTTCGGAATCGGAAAATTGGAATTCTTGTGAAAATCTGCCATATTAATGTTAAACTTTTTTTCACTATTCGATTAGTTTTGCCATTTTGTTTCTAAATAAATTGAATGGCTAGTCGCCATTTGGGCATTGCCAATGGCAAATTTATTGGTAAGGCACAAATAGCGCAATCCCGTTGATTCATATACTGTTTTTGTTCTAAGTAATTTTTGTTTATTTAGATTTAAATCGTAATAATATTTTAATAATACATAGTTTGTATTAATCCCACAGCGACGAGTCGTGTTAAAAATTGCAGTAAACGAAAGGAATGAGCTTTTAATGTACGGGTATTTTATAAGTCACGATTTAGATAAAGACTCGACATCATTTATACGGTATTTTTTTTTTTATTCATATTTATGAACCACTTAGGTATTATTCCTCTGAGCCCATTAATGTTGGGCCCAAGAATCCTCCATTTCTGCTGAGTATTTAGTCCAATATGGCATGCTAACCAAGCGTGTTGGCTTGGCAAATGGTTTAGTTTCAAGGTTTCCGTCTCTCGTAGAGGATGCCTTCTGCTTACAATATCCTTTAGTTGGCTTTTACCTGAGTAGGAAACCGGGTGATGACACGACACTACGCTACGCACGACCTTCAATCTCTATATTAGCATTAAAGTAGCTTTTCCTTATCTATGGTACCAATTCTAAATGCACAATGGGCATTGTTCATATTTTTTTTAAACTCTTAATTCGTAAACCATTTCGGGGAATAGAGTTTCTGATCATGATCCATTAGTTTTTTTCGGAAAATTTGCTATATTAACGATTATTTTTCCAAAAAAGCAAATGATCTCTATTTGCCTTTGAAATGAAGGACTTAAAATATTAAGGCGTTTTTAGGGATATACTACTCTGAAGTGGAGTTGAAATTGGTCTATTATGTCAATTTGTCAACTTTGAAAAGATAAAGTGCAATCTGTATTAAGTCTATCAAGAAAAGTATATACACACATTGCGTAAAGCGATGACGTCACAACATTTAAAGTAATATCTTCGAGAATTTTTTAAAAATTCTGTATAGTGAATATTTCAATTATATTGAAATTAGGTGCTTAAAATAGTCTATATTTTCTTAAAAGAATATAAAAACAGTAGGTCAAAAATTATGAACAATCCCAATTAAACTTAACTAAAAAATGGAAAACAATTATGGCGTATTTTGATAATTTGGCTATTTCGTTGTGCACATTTTTATTAAATATAATCGTTAATATATAATACAGATTTTCTAATACCGTCATAATAACTTCGACCAGTAGAAGCGAAGCAATACTTAGTGAAAAATGTTGCAAAAACGGGGAATTTTTTTTCTAAATTCCACGCGGACAGCTAGTGGTAAATATTCAGACAGAACTTTTAACTATTAACTTTATAATATTTTCTAACACTTGCGCGACTCATCTGTTTAAATAAAACTACTTTTTACAAAATTTAAAACAAATATACGCGTCTAAATCCGTAAAAAGTAGTTTTATTTATTAACTTTATGTTGGTGTTTCACGGGCATGTTCATGATAATGACATTTAAAGACGTGACTAAAGGCAAGCTGTACCGTATTCTTGGCACGGATGCGATAATAGGCCCTCGGGAGAATACAATGGTCCAAATATTGAGTCTAAAACTAAACTAAACTCTACTACTGTGTGTTTTAGTTTAACCGGTATCATATTGTACTAACACTTTTTTTATTATTTACTTCTTAGCTGTTTCTTAGATGTTGCCCGCAACTTTCAACGCGTGAAATTAAGAAACCAAACCTTGATAAATTATAGAAAAAAACCTTGAATCCCTCTACCTCTTAAAAAACAAAAATACCCATTTCGTACTTTTGAAGATTTGACCTCAGATAGGATAAATAGCCGTTTCCCGCAACTTAATACGCGTGGAATTTAGAAAATCATCCCTGTTTTTGCAACACTTTTCACTGCTGCTTCATTACTATTGGTCGCAGCGTGACATTATATAGCCTATAGTCTTCCTCGATAATTTTTCTATCCATCACTGAAAGAATTTTTCAAATCGGAGCAGTGGTTCCTGAGATTAGCGCGTTCAAACAAACAAACTCTACAGCTTTATAATATTACTAGTTGTTGCCCGCGACTCCGTACGCGTCGAATTTAGAATGTTTTTTTCGTTTTTGCAACATTTTTAACTATTGCTTCGCTCCTATTGGTCACAGCGTGATGTTATATAACCTATAGCCTTCCCCTAGGAAATCGCAGATTCGACCCCAGTAGGTACAGACTAATGGGTCCGGGGATTTTTAGGGTTCCGTACCCAAAGGGTAAAAACGGGACCCTATTACTGAGACTACGCTGTCCGTCCGTCCGTCCGTCTGTCACCAGGCTGTATCTCAAGAACGGTGATAGCTAGACAGTTGAAATTTTCACAGATGATGTATTTCTATTGCCGCTATAACAACAAATACTAAAAATAAAATAAAATAAATATTTAAGGGAGGCTCCCATACAACAAACATGATTTTTTTACCGTGTCTTGCTAGATACTAATAACGTTGCCCTATGTTGCATAGATAATGGTACGGAACCCTTCGTGCGCGAGTCCGACTCGCACTTGACCAATTATTTATTTGTGTAGATGTTTCCTAGATGTGACAAAGACTCGAAGGTTTTATATCCCTACTGGTACACATAATAAAGCTTGGACATTATATAGCATAACATAAGACTAGAGAAGACCACATGAAATGAAAACAAAATTACGCTCTCAATAATTTAGTTTAGTTTAGTTTGTAGCAGCAGAATTGCGACCAATATCAGATATTTACATTACTATTGGGTACCCATGTAACAAATCCCGGTACTAATTTAACAAAATGTCCTCTAAATTGTGAACTATCATGGTTGTAAATCACTAACATTATCTATTCTAAGGATCGATTTAACGGTACCTAATGCCTACATGTACATCCGAAATGGTGTAGCTATTTTAGTTCAAGTACATTGAATTATAGGTTTGTTTATTCTTATTGTAATTTGCTAGCTTAGAGGACTATAAGAAAACTAAATAAACATAATCGCTATAGGAAGATAGATCAAGTCCAAGTACAAGTCATCATCATCATCATCATAACATCACGCCTTTTTCCTATAGGGGTAGTTAGAGTGATTACGATCCAAACATACAATACATACAATACAATACATTATACAAATTACAAGTCCCCCGTTATATAAACTACTAGCTGTTGCCTGCGACTTCGTACGCGTAAAATTTAGAAAATAAACCTGAACAAACAAAAGTTTACTATACCACTATATAGATAGCGTTGTACAATTTTTTTAGACGGGCTTCGTGGTCTAGTGGTTCATGTAACGGACTGCCGATCAGGAGGTCTCGGGTTCGATTCCCGGTCAGGACAATACTTTGTGTGATGTTTATATTTGTCATACAAATGTTTGTACTGCGTCTGGGTGTTTCTATGTATTATAAGTATGTATTTACAAAAGAAAAGTAGTATATGTATTCTATCCGTATTCTGGTACCCATAACACAAGCATATAAGCTTAGCTTGGGACCAGAGGACGCTGTGTGAAATGTCCATGAATATTTATTATTATTTATTTTATTTTTGAAATCGCACTTTGGTTTCGTTACACACATTAACACTCGTCAAAATTTTAGTTACGTCATAAACTGGATTTCACATTTATAAATTTGTAAGGATTTAATTATTGTGCATGAAATTTGATAAAAAGAATAAGTGAAAAATAAAGTGGAAACAGGGTCTTATTAATGGCAAAATTAAGCATAGCATGGAATCAAACGTATTTGCTTTATAAGTTTAAGGGTACCCACTGAACCATATAAGTTTCATACTTTTAATACACCTATAAATATTATGAATAAAAACGCTTGTCGTTACTACCGTACCAGCAGTTGACTACGATATCACATTTTTTTTTACATAAATTAATTATGCCTTCTTATATAGTTCACGAGGTCGGGGGTTCGATTCCCGCACGGAACAATCATTTGTGTGATGTTTATAAATGTCATACAAATCTTTGTACTGCGTGTGGGTGTTCCTATGTATTATAAGTATGTATTTACAAAAAAAAAGTAGTATAATGTATTCTATCCGTATTCTGGTACCCATAAACACAAGCATATAAGCTTAGCTTGGGACCAGAGGACGTTGTGTGAAATGTCCATGAATATTTATTTATTTACTAGCTGACCCGGCAAACGTTGTTTTGCCATACTAAAAAAAAAAAGTTTGAAAAATAGATGTTGGCCGATTCTCAGACCTACTGAATATGTATGCAAAATTTGAGAAGAATCGGTCAAGCCGTTTCGGAGGAGTACGGTAACTAACACTGTGACACGGGAATTTTATATATTAGATTTATACATTTTGAAAGACTCCTTTAGGTGTCCGTCATCAGATATTAACATGATGCCCAACCCAAGAGACTGTCTAAAAAATACACCGAAGACGGTTTTTTGGAAATCGAGTAAATTACTTAAATACTTATGGTCTTATTCATAATGACTTATCGGAGGTTTAAAAGTTCGCTAAAATAGATTCGCGAAAATTGTCAAAACTTGTTATTCATAAAAGTCTTTTTACCCTAAAACGTTTATTATCTCTCCGATAAAATCTCCGTTTAAACCTCTGATAAGTCATTATGAATAAGACCGTTAATTACTTAGAATTGACGGGCCTCGTGGTCTAGTGGTTCAGGTATAACTGCTATTCACGGGGTCTCGAGTTCGATTCCCGCTCGGGACAATCATTTGTGCGATGTATATAATTGTCATATTTATTCTGGGTCTAGGTGTTTCTATGTATTATAAGTATGTATTTACAAAAGAAAAGTAGTATATGTAGTATATCTGTATTCTGGTACCCATAACACAAGCATATAAGCTTAGCTTGGGACCAGAGGACGTTGTGTGAAATGTCCATGAATATTTATTTATTAATAATGGCTTACGAAGAAAAGTAGACTATGTCCTTTCTCAGACCACAGACTATCTGTGTACTTTGATTTAAACTGGTTCTATAGTTCTAGCGCGACGCAGCGACAGACATAGAAATACCTTCGTATCTGTTTCTTCAAGCATTAAAATTATTTATTCCAAAAACAGCAAGATAATCTCATAACTATTATCTATATATGTTATCTGTGGTTCGCTAATACATTATGTAAATAGATTTATGTAAATGAATTGATAGCTTATTAAGGCAAATCCTACTAATATTATAAAGGCGAAAGTTTGTAAGTATGGATGTATGTATGGATGTTTGTTACTCTTTCACGTAAAAACTACTGAATGGATTTGAATGAAACTTTACCACAATATAGCTTATACATCAGAATAACACATAGGCTACAAATTGGCTGGACCGATTTTGATGAAATTTTATTTTATACAGAATTGTATGGCAAAACAACGTTTGCCGGGGCAGCTAGTAATAGATAAAATTTGGATCACAAATTCTACAGTTATGTAAAACAAAATATTTATGGCCAATTTAATAATTCGATGTTAAAGGAAAGTGGGTTGCATAACATTGGTACCGATTCTACGTCCACAACTAAACTGAACTGAAATATGAAAGTTGATTGTGTCAATATCTATACTTATAATAAATCTGTAGAGAGGTTAATTCTGTACATGAAATATATTTTCAAAATAACTATCAGAGGTGATTAGTGATCGATACTGATGCCAAAAATGCAATCAGTAAAATTTTTGTCTGTCTGTCTGTCTGTCCGTCTGTATGTTCCTTATAGAAACAAAAACTACTCGACGGATTTTAACGAAACTTGGTACAATTATTCTTCATACTCCTGGGCAGGTTATAGTATACTTTTCATCACGCTACAATCAATAGAAGCAGAGTAGTGAAGGGAAATGTTGGGAAAACGGGAAAAGGTGCTCCATTTTTTAAGCTTCCGTCGCGTGTGCAGCCTTAATGGTTAAAGTTACATAGAAATCATGTATGACGGAAATATTCTACATAAAATTGTATAAAAAATATCCCGGAACAGCATATATCTATATTTTATGGTTGACTCACAATAACACGTGTAACTCCTGATAGCTTAGCAGTTCGTTCATTCTGATTATATTTGTTTACTCTTACGTTTATAATACTCTCACTCAAGCAGTAGTTAAAAATGTTGCAAAAACGGGGAAAATTTCCTAAATTCTACGCGGACGGAGTCGAGGGCAACAGCTAGTATCTAATATAGCTGCTGCCCGCGACCTCGTCTCGTGGAATTTATAAAATTTTCCCCGTTTTTGCAACATTTTTAACTACTGCTTCGCTTCTACCGGTCGCAGCGTAATGTTATATAGCCTACAGCCTTCCTCGATAAATGCCCTATCTAACACTGAAAGAATTTTTTTTCCTAAAATTAGCGCGTTTAAACAAACAAACAAACAAACTCTTCCGCTTTATAATATTATATAATATATAGTATAGATTTGCTATTTCATTGTACGTTTTTATCAAAATTAACACAATATTTATCGTCTATTATACACAGTTTGTATAATAAAAACGTTTCTAGTTAATATCTCCAAATTGTGTTATTGACACTATCAATTTTCCTTTTTAGTTAAGTTTAGTGGTGCACTTAGAATTGGTACCATTGTTACGATTCTTCATAAATAGATGTTCAAAAACCCATATTAGGGTGTGTCTGTATTGAGTTCGATATAAGTATGCTTTCTTATTAGTTTACATTTCGCAACGCATTTTCGTTACATAATATCAAATGCAAATTCTATGCTTGAGAATATTCAATGGTATATGTACGTTTCTATGTGAATATAATAGCACTAGTCACGTGTAGAATTGGTAATATCTGGTGAACTTATTACGTTGGGCACACTTTCATATTCTGAGCTAGATAAGTAATGTCTTTATATTAAAATAACATGTAGCTAATTTTGCTAAGAGTATTTTGCATAAAATGCATAAAACTCTTATAAATGCAAAGGTTTTTAAGAATGTGTGGATGTATAATATATACCTATTTATACCTAAATCCTACGCAAAAACTACTCAACATTTTTATAAACATTTCTAGCTGTATAGCTTAGCTTATACATCTTTACTTATTATAGAACAAAGTCGTTATTTTTGTATGTATGTCTTTGAAACTACGCAACACATTTTGGATGGAGGATGGTTTTTTTGTATAATTTGTTTAGATTTCGTTTCTAAATCCCACGCATACGAAGTTGCGGGCAACAGCTAGTTATATACAGACTTATGCTATACATCATCACGCTGAAAGGCTCCAGGGGTCAAGGCAGCTACTATAAACGCGGTTGGAACCGCAGGTGTTAGCTGTAAGGTCACAGTAATTCATTCATATAGCTAAAATCGCAAGAGGAACTGAAGCCAATACTTAAACCTCAGGCTATACAATTGACGATATAATTATAGGTAATATAGTATCATGTATAAAGTTAATGAAGTCTAATAGAACAGTGAGACCTTGTACGGAGTGCCCTTAGGTTGGCGGCTGACACAATGTTACCGCGTCGGGAACGATAAAGGAGTCACGACTAGTCTTCCGGGACCCTGGGGCGAGAGTTTAGAACCGGCCACTAAGGTCAATAAACTCAAATAACATACTGGTATAATGTAAATTATATGTTTCTTTTTATTAGTTTGAACTATATATTATTTAACTTAGTGACCGTAATAATCGATATAATTCCGTATGCTCGGAAGATAATCGGATTCAAAAATTTCTATGATATTATTTCATCCTTAAATTTTAACAGTAACAGTGTTAGATTCTAAGTAATGGAGAGCCTATTGACGTAAATTCTATAGGTATTTATATGTTAATTTAAAAAAGAGATTAACCTTTTTCGAATCCCTAATCAGACTTACGACGGGGTCCGCAAGATGGAAAAGCATTACTTCTACTCTATTACTTCACGTAAGTAAGTAAAAGAGTTTTAAAGATTAGTCTGACGTAGTATTTTAGAACCTAGTAACTGTTAGAACCCAAAAACTCTGCCGTTTTTGGGTTCTAACAGTCCAAGATATCGAAATCATGCAAAAAAAATTTAATTTCATACTATTTGCTCCAAATTTTGTGGCGTTTTCACTCAAGACGCTCGCTAAACGAAACGAAGAACCTCCATTTCAGAATGTTTTTAAGGTCTTGTTTCCAAGTGATCTTTAAAACTAAAAATAATAACCATAAAGATTATTTTCTTTATAGTACCTACTAATAAAAAACAACTCGAGATGTCCTGTCTAGATTATTCTAAGCACGTATTCACACTCTTTAATCTATTAAGACTTTTTTACAAGTGAGAAATAGTTTTTGATACATCAAAAACTATTTCTCACTTGTAAAAAAGTCTAGCATATATGTATGACCTTTGTGCAAAAGTTGACCTCACACGACTTTTCTTAGCGGTTCTTGTCACCAAGATATTATCTGGGCCAGAGGTGGATGACGTGTGATTGTTCTATTCGACTAAATAAGAATATAATTTCCAGGCTACTTAAGCCTAACTGCTTTACTTAACAATTGTCTTACTTTGCATTAATGGTCTTATTCATAATGACTTATCGGAGGTTTAAACGGAGATTTTATCGGAGAGATAATAAACGTAGTATCGTAAAAAGACTATTATGAATAACAAGTTTTGACAATTTTCGCGAACCGATTTTAGCGAACTTTTAAACCTCCGATAAGTCATTACGATTAAGACCATTAATCTTTAAGCAGAAAATATCTTATTCGCGGAAATCACTTCTTCTTTCTTCATGAGTATAGGCATTTAAAAATCCTACATTTTATTGTTTATTATGTACCATGCATACCGAATATTAAATTAAAGGTCAATGAAAGTAGGCAATTGTAAAAATATTCCCACCGGTAGATAATAACTATTATGAATATTTTACACACACTATGTAATAACTATTGTTATCGAACTTTCATGTTTACATTACCTATATAATCTACAGGATGATGTGTAAAGATTTCTGATAACTGATTCCTATATTTATTTATTTATAAACGGATGACAACAGTTTCTATAAACTTCTTTATATGTCATATTAGGATTTATTTTAAAAATAGATCAATTATAGCTATCCAATTAGCTGATAAAAACACGGATATCAAATATTTTCTACAATAGACGTATAGAATTTCTTGTTTTTAGCAGTGTTAAAAACTCGTCTTAAAGAATTCACGACAATATACAAAACAAAAAATAAACAAAAAAATGCAAACATTTTATTCAAAAATCAAAAGCCGTTATAGCCGCTCTCTTCTCTGTAATGAAATTCAAATGACTTAAAAATTATTGACTGAGATCGTAAAGTAAAACTTGTGTCCAAACCTTCAGTATTTCCGTAAAGACAAATTTTTTTTTATGTTTCTGACTAATTAGCGATTAAAAAAAGGAGCTCGTGATTACGTACACTTTTGGACTCTACATACCTTTAGTACTAGTACTTTAGTACTAATGGTATTCTATGTTCCTTCCAAGCTTTATGTAAACTATCAGTGTATAAAATTTCATTTAAATTGGCTCAGTGTTTTCATTATGAAAGAGCATACCACTGACTTTCGTAATTGATGATATTAAAAGTAAATAAATGATAAGTAATATAAGTAGAGTTGTTTTACTTACGCTAATTAGAACGAATTACTGCAAATTAAAAATAAACTAAAGAAACATTCTGTATAAGTACAAGTAGAGTTGTTTGGCTTAACTCTAATTGGAAAGAATTATTTCAAATTAAAATAATGTAACATCCTGTATGACTATAAAATGCAAATATCTAGGAATTATATGTCGATCGATTGTGTCCTGATAGAACTTTCTTTATCAATAAAACTTTATTTATGCCTTATATGTCACTTGGTACGTAACTATCTAGTTTTATTGCATGTATATGCAAGACCATAAGACCAGATTAGGAAGTGGCTTTTCAAGTTCTCTAGATATATCTATCCTAACAGTTGAAAGCACCATTCATTAACTTTCTATTGCAAAAATTCCAAATATTTTTATGGATTTTTTGTATGATACAAACAACAAAAAATTATAAGAAACAATTGTAAAATTTTTTTAAGAACATTGCTTGCTTTAAACTTGTAAAAGATATTTACGTATTACCTAAAAGCTCTACAAGCCCTTTAATGTCCCAATGTTAGGCTTGGGGAGGGTCTTGGTCTATGGCGCGCTGAACAGGCGTGTTGGCATATCTAGCTCTTGGGTCATCCTGGGGAAGAAATGGGGTGAATGACACTCGTATTTTTAATTTGCCACCACAGGATTTACATATATCTAAGATATATTATTCAATTTAATTACAAACATATTTGTCAAAATCTCTATAAACTTACCTATCGATAAATTCTGACAAGAATTACCAATAAATAAAAAAATGTGGTAGCCTCATGACATTAAGTCCGCCTATGTACACTTTATTTGTGCTAAAGATTAAAGATTGTTATAAAGCAAATAAAATAAATAAATAAATACAATGTCCTCGAAACATCAAACAAATAGGCATAATATTAGAAATATGATGTGTTAAAATTTTAAACCTATATCATTTAATTTAAACATACAGAACAGATTTCAAATAGAAACTGTCGCAGCATATAAAATATCACATATTCATGAATTACATATGATTTCATATAAATTATTCATGAGATACAGATGAAGGCTATGTCATTTTGTTCCGGATATTATGTTCATTCTCGTGTAATAACGGTAGCAAACTAGAATTTACTTAATTTCCGTGAATACGAAGCCCTTAGCCCACTCTCCATAATAACAAAAGTTACATCAAAAGCTTTCCAAAAATTGAAACCCCTATATAACTCGAGATATAAGAAATATGAAGCCAACTCAATTTACACAGTTATATTAATATTATTTTTTACATTTCAGACAGCGTCCTTTTGTCCCAAGCATAGAAATCTAGCGTATGCTAGATTTCTATGCTTGTTGATACTGAACTCTTTTTTTGTAAATACATGTTATGACGCTCTATAGTCTTTGGCTAGCCCCCTGGGAAAAAGGCGTGATGTTATGATGATGATGATGACATACTTATGATACATAGAAAACACTTAGACGCATTTACTTTATTTGTTAACTTTTATGTTATTCTAACTTTTACATTGCGTGTTTTAGTAGGGCGTTTCTTCAATTTTAAGCTTGACCAGCAACAGAAAGCGATCAATTAAGTTGATCATATGAAAAATAATATGTCACTGAATTTGCAGAAATCAAAATCGTACAAATGTAGTTACTAATGCACTAGATATTGACACGATTGAACTAACGGATGCATAAGTTACGGATTTAAAACTACTTTAAGGGCCTGCATCAATATTATCGTGCATTTTTTTACGTACAAAGTTTTCATTTTTAGGGTTCCGTACCCAAAAGGTAAAAACGGGACCCTATTACTGAGACTTCGCTGTCCGTCCGTCCGTCCGTCCGTCCGTCCGTCCGTCCGTCCGTCCGTCCGTCCGTCCGTCCGTCCGTCTGTCACCAGGCTGTATCTCAAGAACGGTGATAGCTAGACACTTGAAATTTTCACAGATGATGTATTTCTATTGCCGCTATAACAACAAATACTAAAAATAAAATAAAATAAATATTTAAGGGGGGCTCCCATACAACAAACATGATTTTTTTACCGTTTCTTGCTCGATACTAATAACGTTGCCTTATGTTGCATAGATAATGGTACGGAACCCTTCGTGCGCGAGTCCGACTCGCACTTGACCAATTTTTTCTTTATATTGAATGACTAGAGCTCTAATTTTTAAGTATATGTTTTTTCAATATATAATCTAGCATCGCATTAACTCAGAAACGCGATTGAAAAAAGTTTTCTCGATAGAAAAACTTAGCGAAATAACCTCTCTCATTTTTTATTTTTTGTCATTTGTCGGTCTATTATCGCATATTAACTAATGAAATAACTTTCAAAACATAAGTAACTATTATATATAGAAACACGTAAATCAGAATTAAAATATATTTAGTAGATTTTGAGTAAACAAAAAAAATATCCCTAATTCTTCATTTTCTATACCTACTAGCTGTGTTAATAGGTACATGTCGACGTTAATATTGATGTAGGCCCTTAACTGTCATTATACTGCAATAAAGAATTCGTTATATTGTTAAGGACTTATATCAAAAACTAAATATACTTTAAATGTATAAAAACGAGCACAATAAGTAAATATTCTTTTGTCGTATAACAGCAATCTTAAACCGAATATCTCATTTTATATAAAGAGGGCTTTTTTTGTTTTGTTTTTACATAGTAACTACAGTGTAACGTATCTATAGACCTACTAAAAACATAAAGACAGCACCGAATCTTATGGAAAAGTCATCCAAAGCCACGTGTTTTTAAAGCAAAATGCGCTTTAGAAATTCGAACACATTTCTGCTTTTTAAATACGTTACGTCATCTGTCTGTTATAGTGTAAAACATCGGTATATTATTAAATATGCTGTATAATAATAGTGAACACGTTGTTCTGTAGAATATTAGGAAGCTGTATGATAGGTGTCATAAAATAAGCACTAGCTCTTAACTTTTTACCGTTATGACTTTATCGGTACTAAATTAACTACAAATTTTAATATATCCGTAAAACCGACCGATATAAGTGTATGCACGTGTGCGTATCTTTCACTGGTATTAAAATAGCTTAAATTCTAAACGATCACTTAGGATCAAATAACTCAAATGGGCTACCTAGCTAGCATTAGTATTGAGGTAGAGGTTTAAAATCCCTATGGTTTACGAACCGCCCATTACATTCGACTTTTTGATTTTTATTTTTCAAACTTTAACCTCTTTGTCAATGGAAGGAATAGCTGGTAAACTCTAATAATAAGTGATCATAAAGTAACAATTTGCTCTTAACATATTTAACTTCACTGCAGTTGTTTGTGATGCTCAGTCTTTTATTATTTACATAGTCCGAGAACGTATCAGAGCAGATATTGTCAAGTTTTTACCAGGCATATAACGACAATGTTTTTATTCATATTTGTTATCCCGTTAGAAGATCACTTTATTAAATCATTCAGCTACCTGATACGGTATTTTTTGTTATTACTTATTGTATTCGTAGGTTTTGGGCGTTTGACAAAATTTATCTCAATATATCTTCACAATTGTGTAGCATTACGAGGACGATGTGGTCACTCTATAGAGTGAACCAAGTCTTCAATAAAAATTAAACAAATATTATTTGAAAATATTTCATTGTTTATTTATTTGAAACTAGCTGTTGCCTGCAACTAGATACGCATGGAATTTAGAACATTTTCCCCGTTATTTAAACCTTTTTCTACTTCACTCTTATTGGTCGCAGCGTGATGTTTTTTTTTTATTATTTATTTATTTATTCACACAAAAACAAAATACATAGCATTTTAATTTATTTTATAATGTACATATTTTTTATATTTAATTGTATATAGTTTTCCTTTTTGCAAATAAATTATACTTAATAATGAAAATAATTTAAAAAAAAATACATAGAAACACTAATAAAGTCATATAAACAACGTACAAAATCACAATATTGTGTGCGATAGCAATAAACTGATTCCCAAACTAGGCTTAAGCCTGCTTGTATTTTGGGAGTCAGTGATTGGTTAGGCCAAATAGTAGCAATATAGTTTAAGTTATGTAGTCTATAGCCTTCCTCGATATATGTAAGTACTATCAAATACTGAAATAATTTTTTTAATCGGAATAATGTTTTCTGAGATTAGCGCGTTCAAACAAACAGACTCTTCAGCTTTATAATATTAGTAAGTATAGATATCAATGAATATTTCACACAACTCTCGATATAGAACAGGCACATGTCCAATAGTGCAACTAAGAAGGAAGGTCATAATAAAAACAAATAAATAAAAATTTACGTTCATTAAATTATAATTGTGTTATCTGCAATGCTAATTAAATAATGACTATTTTTTCACAATGTTTTTTTTTTATCTTCAGTTCCTTTGTTTGTTTCTCATTAGCAATCATATACGGAGGGGTTACAATAAAGATTGCTAGAAATATCCTTACTTAATTATAAAACATAGTTCATCTCCACATCTGTCTTGAGCGTGAACTACCAATAAAAAAAAAAAAGCTTTATTTTTATGTCAAAAAATAGATTTTAATCTGTGATTTCAATTTTATATTTCTATCCAAGTAAAAATTTATTTATTACCAAGTAATTGTATGACAATCTACTATATAAAAATAAGTCGGGTTTTCCTTCCTGGCGCTATAACTCCAGAACGCACGGACCGATTTCCACG
The DNA here is from genome assembly GCA_916999025.1 of Orgyia antiqua. NCBI lineage: Eukaryota > Metazoa > Arthropoda > Insecta > Lepidoptera > Erebidae > Orgyia > Orgyia antiqua. The sequence goes on from OU779868.1 coordinate 27,346,275, forward strand.
GTTTTGCATTCGTTGGAAAGGTCTCAGGCTCCGTGAGGTTTATAGTTCATTTTTTTTTATTTTTTTTTTTTACTTTTTTTTTGGTATGGCAAAACAACGTTTGCCGGGCCAGCTAGTAATTAATAAATATAATAATATTAATGGACACTTCACAAAACTTCCTCTGGTCCCAAGCTAAGCTTATATGCTTGTGTAATACCAGAGTACGGATGGACTACTTAAACTATTTTTCTTTTACAAATACAACAACATATCTACAACATACAACATATTACAAACATACAACATATTACAAATACATATCTATAATACCTACATAGAAAACACCCAGACGCAGTACAAACATTCGTATGACATTTATAAATATCACTCAAATAAATGTCCCGTGCCGGAATCGAACCTGCGACCTTTGATTGGTAGTCTGTTATGTGAAATACTCGGACAGGACGCAGGACGGATTGCAGGACAGTGAATGGTCTCGTAATTTCACTGCAAGTTTATTAACGATGTTTGTGACTCGTTATAACGAAGTTTGAATACCTTTGATGTAATTACTTGTAAGAGTCTAGACAAACATTTGATCAAAACCTATAATTCTTGGTTTATTGGTTTTACTAATTAACTTTGGTCTTCAAATATCTGACCTTAAATAAATAAACTCTAAATAACCTTGTTCTGTTTCAATATATAGTATCTAATTTTATACTACACGTTAGACCCCGTCCAGATTAAGTAGTTGATGGACTTACGGATGTTTTTATTATTTTATATATCTTCAATTCTTGCTAAGTTAAGACTAATTTAAAGTTTTATATGTATTTGTATTTGATTATTAAAAATCATAGTCGGCGAACTTCGAGACGAGTTTGCAAATATATAGAACAAATTAAAATTTAACATTTATGCGATTACTTAAGTCTTAGTAGTTTTTAAGACTTATTATGAACTAGCTGTTGCCCGCAACTCCGTCCGCGTGGAATGTGGAAATTTTTTTTCGCATAAATGTAGTCTATGTCCTTTCTCAGGGTCTAAAGATTGTCTGTGCCAAATTTCATCAAAATCGGTTGAGAGGTTTAAGCGGGAAAGCGTAACAGACAGACAGACAGAGTTACTTTCGCATTTATAATATTAGTAGGGATTACCCCAGGTATATCTGTATACCAGTTAGTGTTTTAGCGTTCAATCTTAAAGATACGTAATTTTAGCCTGGCTAAATCGTTCATAGACTAATAACTTTTCATATGACGTATAGCCTGTATCATAGACACACATAGATACATATTTCACGCACACGTAGTGGCTTTAAGTCACCTGAGTGATGTAGCTATACACACTACATCTGGTGGGCAAGTCCGGTAAATGAATGGTGTCACAATGGCACCACAATGACACATTATAACCTCAAAAAATTAACAATAGACTACCAAACTTGATCAAATTCCCCACTAAGCAATCAGTTATTGCATTTGTTTGCAATAACACTAAATAACTAATTGTTTAGTGGCGTCCATTCATTTACCGGACTTGCCCACCTGGTTAATCTGTGGTTTCACCGTTAAAAGACCATAATTCTAAATACTAAAAAAAACACGTCAAAAGCTTTAAGACTATTTTCTGAATAGAGTGATTTTTGTATTCACGTGGGCAAAAGAACTACAAATTTAATTCTGCCACATAATATATGTATCAGGTCCCACAGGATGTCGGTTAGTCCCATAAATAATTTGACATGATCAGATTGGCAACACCTCGTTAGGAAATAACATACTCCTAGCTTACTTGTTAAGTTGGTACTGGTACTAACTTCTAAAACATTCCTGTTATATACACATATTTAAGGGCCTACATCAATATTATCGTATATCATCGCCGACACGTACATATTAACACAGCCAGTAGGCACAGAAAATGAAGAATTAGGGATACTTTTCCTATTTACTCAAAATGTACTAAATATATTTTAATTCTGATTTACGTGTTTCTATATATAATAGTTACTTATGTTTTTAAAGTTATTTCATTAGTTAATACGCGATAATAGACCGACAAATGAAAAAAATAAAAAATTTGAGAGGTTGTTTCGCTAAGATTTTCTATCGAGAAAACTTTTTTCAATCGCGTTTCTGAGTTTATGCGATCCTAGATCATATATTGAAAAAACATAAACTTAAAAATTAGAGCTCTAGCCATTCAATCTAAAGAAACAATGAAAACTTCGTACATAGAAAAATGCACGAAGCTATTTTGGTTAAAATATTTTTGTTATTGTAGTGATAAAAATACTGTAAATGGCGATTTATTAAAATACTAGCTGTATAGCCACTTCATACACATGGACTTTAAAACCAAAAAAATATAAAAAAGACTATCCTAAAACCACAAAACCACTCTAAAACTGCATGAAAATCCGTTACGTAGTTTTAATAATATATAAGCTCACATAAGGACCTACATCTAATATATAAAATTCACGCGTCACAGTGTTAGTTACCGTACTCCTCCGAAACGGCTTGACCGATTCTTCTCAAATTTTGTATACATATTCAGTAGGTCTGAGAATCGGCCAACATCTATTTTTCAAACCTTTTTTTTTTAGTGTGGCAAAACAACGTTTGCCGGGTCAGCTAGTACATATATAAATAATGATGTTGCGTTATTTTGAAGATATAAACTCACAGAGGGATATACATACAAACATAACGACTTTGTTTTATAATAAGTAAAGATTTATGGTCTTATTCATAATGATTTATCGGAGGTTTAAACGGAGATTTTATAGGAGAGAGATAATAAACGTTTTATCGTAAAAAGACTATTATGAATAACAAGGTCTGACAATTTTCGCGAACCGATTTCAGCGAACTTTTAAACCTCCGATAAGTCATAATGAATAATACCGATACTGTATAGAGTGTAAGACCTGCGTTATTTCACATCTAAGTTATCAACATGTACGATTATACCGTAACATGACTTTTGTTCTAAATACACGCACAATATTGTTATGCTACATATTCTTCTATATACTAACATTAAAAAGCCTAATAGTTTGTTTGTTTGAACGCGCTAATCTCAGAAACCACTGATCCAATTCGAAAAATTCTTTCAGTGTTAGATAGTATATTTAACGAGCAAGGCTATAGACTATATAACATCACGCTGCGACCAATAGGAGCGAAGCAGCAGTGAAAAATGTAGAAAAAAATTCTAAATTCTACGCGGACAACAGCAAGTAAGTAATAAATTCATAAATTGCAATGTAGAGCACTATGAGTAACGGTGATAGTCATTTACACGTATGAATAAATGAGTCTTGCTATATTTAACTTTTGCTCTCACTCTCTATATAAGATAAGAATCTAATATCTATACTATATATTAATATAATAAAGCTGAAGAGTTTGTTTGTTTGTTTGAAGGCGCTAATCTCAGGAACCACTGGTCCGATTTGAAAAATTCTTTCAGTGCTGGATAGTACATTTATCGAGGAAGGCTATAGGCTATATAACATCACGCTTTGACTAATAGGAGCGAAGCAATAGTGAAAAATGTTGCAAAAACGGGGAAAAAAACTCTAAATTCGACGAGTACGGTGTCGCGGGCAACAGCTAGTATAAGATAAGTATCTAATGTAATATTATATATAGGCGTTGGTTCCTGTTCACGTTTATTTCACACAATTTTCTCTGAGTCAAACTAATCGTAACATGTGTGCATAAACGGATATAATATTATTTACGAAATTTAGCCAGGCAGTTTACGGCCAAAAACTGAATTCCCTGGTACTTACATGGTTTTTATAAAGCTGGTGAACGAACAACGAAATATCGGTAGATACTCTTAGTAGGGACCCGTTTTCCCTTTTAGTATAGAACCTTAAAAAATCATCAATTAAATAAACTAAATTATAGTGGAAAAAATGATAACCATGAGCAGGACTTGAACCCACGACCTCGGAATACCGTTCCGTTGCTCTCCCATCTGAGCTATCATGGTTCCCGCATATGTTTACCAAATCTTCCACTACATTCTTCTCAATGTGAGTTAAACATCGTGCGATGTTTATGTACAACGCCATCTATTGAGCGGTTTGCACCAACTCGATCACTTTTCGATTTTTTCCACTATAATTTAGTTTATTTAGTAAAAGCATAGCAAGTCAATTACAAAAATTAATAAATTAATGTAAAATCATCAATTATTGACTCAATACGTAATCCTTAAACTTTTATCTTATGATTACTTTACAAAATATTCAACAGCTTGGTTATTCCAGTTATACATGAGCGCATTCATTACCATAATGGCCTATGTTAAACAACGGAATCACAGGATATGTCCGAAAAGGGGTAATTTAAAACAACCGATACTAACTTTAGTAAGTGTATACTAGCTCCGCGTGCCAATTATCAGATAATTATAGTTCAACAACATGAACTTTCTTGTACACAGTAATCTATTACTTATTCTATTAACATTTAATTTACTATAATTTTGTATAAAGATGTTTTGTTAGGATATTTTTGTATTTGTATGTGTCTTGCATGATATGCTTGTGATCGTAGCAGATAGCGCTCTACATATACTCTCTGCCTACCCATATTGGAAAAAAGACGTGATGGTTATTGATAATGATGTTGTCAGGATATTTTCGTATAGTTCACTAATGTGAACTATACATTAGTGAACTATAACTGGCTACTTTTGTTTGTTTGAACGAACTAATCTCATCTTGTTTGAATGGAAAAATTCTTTCAGTGTTGGATAGTACATTTATCAAGGAAGGCTTTAGGCTATAAAACATCACGCTGCAAATAAGAGCGAAGCATCAGTGAAACATGTTCTAAAAGGTGAATTTTACGCGTACGAAGTCATGGGCAATAGCTAGTGTTTATATAAATAGATATCTCCATGCTTTCTGAGCTAGATCAAATAAAGAGTCACATTACATTTTAGGTAATCAATGGCCCCTTCATCTATACTAGTATTAAAAAGCTGAAGAGTTTCTTTAAACTCGCTTATCTCAGGAACCACAAGTCTGATTTGAAAAATTATTTTAGTGTTGGATAGTACATTTATTGAGGAAGGCTATATAAATTACGCTGCGACCAATAGGGGCGAAGCAGTAGTGAAAAATGTTGCAAGAACGGGGAAAATTTTCCTAATTCCACGCGTATGGAGTCGCGGTCAACAGCTCGTCATACATAAAAAAGCACCGCCGGCCGTCACTCCTAAAATGTATAAAAATAGATAGAGACCTACGAGTATATTAGTACATTATATTACAAAGCAGTTATGTGGTTTTAGTACTTATTTCATATCTAGATCTAGCGCACACAATGAGGAAGTGGTAAGATGAGCACTGTACTTTGCGGTCGTCCTGACCACGTGACTAAATTAAAACATAATTAATACCGTTGACATACCAATAAAAATCAACTATATATTAAATATCTTAGTGGTAAAAGCAGGTAAATACAAGTGTAATCACTCCATTTTCTTCCCAGGGTAAATAAGTAGGACCATACGTAAGCAGAAAACATCTTCAGTGAGAGAAGTAAAACTCGACATTAAACGTCTGGTGAGAGTGCCATGAGTAGGCCAGAACCCTTCTCAAATAGGCCCCCCTAGTTGAGGGTGGTGTCCATGCCCAATTCTGGACATTGGGCTGGGAAAGAATAGTTATTTAGGTATAAGACTCATATAATAAAAGTATTCTATTGTATTGCGTCTGGGTGTTTACTATGTATTATAAGTATTTATTTACAAAAGAAAAGTAGTATATGCATTCTATCCGTCAATCCGTATTCTGGTACCCATAACACAAGCATAATAAGCTTAGCTTGGGACCAGAGGACGTTGTGTGAAATGTCCATGAATATTTATTTATTTATTATTATTTATTATTCTAGGCGTCTTCGGAGTGTTTTGTCAGTTTAATCTATTACCTATCAAGAAATTGCGTATACAAAATTTAATGATCTAGATTACAGATCTAGTGTAAGTACTCATAATTTATGTGGAATCTGGATTACAAAACCAAGCCGAAGCAAATAGAACAATTTATCTAATTATGCACGAGATTGAATTAACCATTGGCACGGAACGAAAATGACCAATGAATTATTTAAAAACCACAAGTACTGAGGGCTCAGTGAAAGAATCCATTCCTTATGGTTCGGAACCGGTGAACGGTATCGGTAGAATCGTGAGAGTTACAATATATTTTTTTCTTTTGTTAGTGAAAGTTCGGACGAGTTCTGGTGATAGCCGGATAAGCCTGTCAAGTGCACAAGACATTATAAATAATGTCACATAATTTTGATAATAATTCCCTATTGTATTAATGTGGATATGACTAACCTCGATTTAATCTGACTGATGTTTTATTTGCATTCCAATGTCGTTTTTTATGCGTAATTTGTCGTTGATGTTGTGACTTTTTAAAACATCAATAAGGATTAAAAATAGGCTAAATTCAATAGATATAAAGTGTAAGTATGAATTGTAATCATATTTATAAGAAGGAGCTACTATATTCCAGATTTTATTCGATTTTTTTTTTAACAAAAGACACACGTCAATGAACGAGTAAAAAACTTTTTGTAGTACGATTTCATGCAGTTTGATTTTGTCTACGTACGTATACGTAATACGATTTTGTGTTATATATTATTAAACTACTTAAAATTATATACAAATGACATAGTGTTTTGCCAGATAGGTAATCATCATGAATAATTCGTAACAAGATAATAAATCTCAGCAATTTATGTCGCTCAAAAAGCAAAGATTAAAATTGTAATTTTTAGGGTTCCGTACCCAAAGGGTAAAAACGGGACCCTATTACTGAGACTTCGCTGTCCGTCCGTCCGTCCGTCCGTCCGTCTGTCACCAGGCTGTATCTCAAGAACGGTGATAGCTAGAGAGTTGAAATTTTCACAGATGATGTATTTCTATTGCCGCTATAACAACAAATACTAAAAATAAAATAAAACAAATATTTAAGGGGGGCTCCCATACAACAAACATGATTTTTTTACCGTTTCTTGCTCGATACTAATAACGTTGCCTTATGTTGCATAGATAATGGTACGGAACCCTTCGTGCGCTAGTCCAACTCGCACTTGACCAATTTTTATATACATATTTAATATCTTCTACAAACGTAAACAAATAGTTTCTTTAGATAGTCGAAAATTAATGACAAATACTAAGTTGACATATTCTGATATATGTACAACCAGATGATGTATTTTTATTACTATTAATCCTTGGTAATAATTCATTTGATAAGAATTTTAATCTAAATTAGCCAGTAAAATAATAATGTAAATCAATTCTCATTTGTAAGAATACGGTCATCATTTAAGAGCATAAAAATATAAAAAATACGTTTGTTACTTAGCGTCATTTGTCATTAAAATGTCCATTAAATAAGTTGCAAACTTTCATTGTTAATAAACAAGTTGTGATTAAAAAATTCTGTTTAAAAATTAATCTCTGTCTTTTGTAATGGCTTATCCGTTTACAGTCAACTTCAAAGAGAGAGGACAAGAAAAAGTAATTTAAAATGAAGATAAGGGAACTGTTTTAATGAAACAAAAACAATCAAAGTTGCTATATAAATTAATGAGGAATACAAAGTCTTTTAATTCTGTATCTTGGGAAAATGAAATTCTTAGTTAGAGCGAAATAATTTTTCCAGTCTAAGATTGTTTTCGAAATGAACCTCATTTCGAAAACAATCACAGGAAAGTGTGTAATGTACATAATATGTTGTAAGATCTTGGCTGTTTCTAGCGTTCCATACAAAGAGGTAAAACGGTATCTTATTAATGGGATTCTGCTGTCTGTTCGTCAGTCACCAAGTTGTATCTCATGATCAGTGATAGCTAGATAGTTAAAATTTTAATCATAATAAAAAATACTAAAAACATTATATACAATTCAATCAATTTAATCAATTAATTACGGGGTCCCCATGTATCTTGATAATGTGGATATTATGTTTATGAAGCTTATAATACGGCATGATATGACAATCAATATATTAGGTAAAATGAAAATAGTAGGTATAAACCACTGCGTGCGCGAGTCCTGCTCGAACTTGACTGGTTTCATTTATCACCGTAACGTAAATTAAGAAAGAATGTGTCTATTAGATTATACAATAATAGTGCCTACTAATCCTTCTCAACCACGCTTGAGCAGAAAAATCGTATAATTTTTCCAGACATACTTAATTGCATACACCGACAAGATCTATAAGATCCGTAAAAATCAATTTATTTACCGCATTGAGACTGTTAACAACTTTGATGAAGTGTCTGACAAACTGTAAAATTATAAACAAAAGTTAACTGGATGCTAATTAAACATTCAACACTCAAAATTAATGAAAACAAGAAGTCGTGGCTTAAGAACTGAACTTTAACTTGTTGTTCTTTGTAAATTTATATCTACATGAAATGTAAATATTAAATAATAATAATAAATCATTTATTTATTTATATATATATATAGATTATTATAAAGCGGAAGAGTTTGTTTGTTTGTTTGTTTGAACGCGCCAATCTCAGGAACCACTCGGCCGATTAGAAAAATTCTTTCAGTGTTAGATAGGGCATTTATCGAGGAAGGCTTTAGGGTATATAACATCACGCTACGACTAGTAGAAGCGAAGTAGTAGTTAAAAACGTTGCAAAACAGGGGAATTTTTTTTTTAACTCCACGTTAACAGAGTCGCGAGCAACAGCTAGTCATCCATAATTAGTTAGTTATAGTTCACTTAGACTTTTAGACTTAAAAAAAGTAAAACTTGACAGCTATTCAGTATTTGCACGTGTATTAGTACTAGCTGCCCGTTTCGGCTACATAAATATATTTTTTTCATTAAATAAGATGTTACTTTAAACCAGTCCAAGCGATTTGTTGATATTTAAATTCAGTAAATTCCAACAAGGAGGAGTGACGATGCCGCAAATCAAATCACTGGAAGTCGCTAGATGCATCTGGCAAAAAAATCGTGCGTAGCGTATACAGATGGTCTGTGCCCAGCAGTGAACAGAAAAAGACTAATAGATGATTGGACTGGAGTATTTTCATCATGTCAACCTATTGCAGTCCACTGCTGGTCGCTACCGATTCGTGCTACAATAATAACTTTCAACACAATTAAGTACTGGCGAATTACTGAATGTAAATAAGTTAGTCCTTGTTTTCATTATTTTATCGTCTAAATTTGTAACAAATTAGAAAAATTTCAAGTAATGTTGTTCGTGTTTCTTTAATAACCTTAAATATTTTGGACAAGCACCTCACGTAACCATGTTTAATTACTTTTAATGTGGGGCAATGTGCTATCTTTCTTGACGGCCTAAAGTTTCACTTAATAAAAGCCGTAATAATTTTTAGAGTTAATTAAGCAACTAACTACACTCTCTGATGAGTAGCTCATTCAATAATTACGTGTAACATGTTATGTGGTAAAATTAGAGATTTTAATTGTAGGTAATTGGAAGGTTTAACTATGATGTTACATAAATTTTGTTAACTTTAGAAAACTATGGATTGAAGCGTTAACTAAAGATATTTCTTATAGATATTTATAAAATTAAAGTAATAAGATTTTTCATGAATTCATCAGCGTCTATCTTTCTTTTATATAAATTTGCCCGATGACGGTAAAAAGCTCTTCAGTAAAACATACCTACATTTGACTACTTTTGAAGTAATAAAGAAAATATATATAGACAGAGAGGAGTAAATACAGAAATGACGTCTGATAAAAGAGCACGGAATAAGGCATGTAGGCCTACCACAAATAAAGAGATATCTAACTAGACTAATACTTCTAACGTCTCATTGTCTTTTTAATATGTGTGTAAATACTGATTGAAATAACATTTATATCGTAAGGAATCACAGCCGTAAACACATCCATACTTTTAAATTGTACCAAAACTTCCTTTCACACTGTTTGAATCCCAAGTCGTAAACTTTTTACGAGGCATATCAGGAGGCATTTAATATAAAAATGTCTTACTTATATTGTGTTATTACTTTAGAAAGTTAAATATCACGAAGTTTATTTCAAACAGAGTTGAAAGAATATAACAATTATACAGTCTAGATAGCCACAATAAATACCGAAGCTATGATTAAAAATTTTAATGAACAATCTATTGTTTGATGCAAAATGCATTCAGTTTAATTAGAAAGTTTTGAAAATGTCACAAGTTGTATTCTGGTTTTAGTTTTTGTTATTGTAGCGGCAACAGAAACACTACAACTGTGAAAATATCAATTGTCTAGCTATCACGTTTCATTAGATTCAGCTTTTTGATAGATAAACAGAGGGATGGATAGTAAATAGAGTCTTATTAATAAAGTCTGGCCTGGTAGAAATCGCTATTAGTGATAAGGCCGCCCATTATACTGTATTAATTTATGAAATATCTGTTTAATTAAGTATTATGGTGTACAATAAAGTATAAAAAAAAAATTAAAAAAGTTATAAAGTCCTGTTTAAACTTTTGGGTAAGCAACCCCAAAAAGTAAGGTTATTCTTCTCTCCGATCTCCAGCCCATTCGCGTCCCACTGTTGGGCACGGGCCTCCTCCACTGTCGGAGGGATGTCTTATGGTTTTATCGTGCCACGGTGGCCAGGGGTGTTAGCACATGGTTAATTTATTTTTGGTTGAGGATGTTATCTGCGTATAATATCTTTTAGTTAGCTTTTAGCGCACCCTAGGAAAGAACAAGGATGGTCACATTTGTATTCTTAATCTATAGCACACGGACAACATTTTAGTATAACAACATTTAAGATATAATAAGACTAAGTACTGACTGTCAGTAAGATGGTTGAATGCTGTGACGTCATCGTTAAGTCTCCCCTGTATACGACGCAGCTTCGTACTCAGGTCTCTGGTGTGTAGAAACAGGAACAATGTACATGATACTGCTACTAGAGCTACCAACTCTGTGGTTCTGGAACAAAGAAAAAGTAACATATTTAAAAAAGAATTATATGATATATATTATCTTTCTCTCCAGCCCAATAACGTCCCACAGCTGGGCACGGGCCTCTTTCACTTTGGGTGGGATTATGGTCTATTGCACCGCGCTAACCAGGCGTGTTGGCACAAAGTTTATTTTCAAGGTTTCCGTCTCTCAATAACGTTATCTGTGTACAATATTCCTTAGCTAGCTTTTACTGCACCCTTGGAAGGAAGAGGGATGGCTACACTTGCATTCTGTTACCGTTATCACACGTCCAATATAATATATTACACATAAGTAAAGTAAACTGATTTCGTCTTCGCTTCCTGTCGAACATATTAATATTTAAGGCCAGAGTAAATAGGTTTTAGAAAGCTCGCGTGTTAGACACTTACATCCAACTTGATTGCGTTTACTCGAGTTATATAAAAATAAAAACACAAGTGGTTAATACATACTATAATTGTTTACTTAGACTAACTAACAACTTTACATAATCAAACGCTTAACCGCAATTTTCTCTACACATGAAACCCTTTCCCTTTTCCCAAGACAGGTTGCGCCTATGTTAAATGAAGCATCCTTTCACCTTTGTAACTTTCATTTTAAACTCACATAATTAAAAAATAAAATGGTTAAACAAACGTAAGGAAACAATAGAATGAGAACCGGTTATTATGTAAATGAAATACAAATAGACACTGGACGTAACAACTTGAGAAGTTTATTAAAGGTTTGTTATAAAAGTTTGCTTTGGTTTAATGTAACGATAGATCAAACTCGAGTGAAGTAGTTCTAAGCTTTTTGAACTTTACTTCATTGGCTGAATAACCTTTAACAATTTTAAGTTCAAATTTAATAAATCATATTTAGAATTTGTTTTTATTTATTTATTTATTTACACTTTATGGTTAAACTATGCAAAGGCGGACTTAATGCCTAAGGCATTTTCTACCAGTCAACCATAGGGTGGTGCAGAAAAAGGGAAGGTAGAAGTGTAACAAATAAAGCTAGATTATCAAAGATTATAGTTGTTAAAGACTTATTGACATAGATAAATCCTATAAAGAGTACATTACATACACATACATAGAGATACACGTAAATCAATACAATTAAACAGATACATACATACAGATATATACGTACATTACACATACCATAAATACATATAATACAGGTACTTAAATACAGATAGATAGTAGTATAGTAGCTTCATATACTCAGATGTGGATGCAGCTAAACGTGAGGTTGTGTCGATATACGGAGATAGTGCTCACGTATCTTACGCTTAAACGCTTTACGGGAGGTGCACATCCTGATTTCCGGCGGAAGAGTATTCCAGAGAATGAACGAGGCATGAGCTATGAGGTGGGCAGGTTTTTTTTAGGTGTTTTTCCGTTTTTCCAACTTTTATCACCGATGGTTCGCACCTATTGGTTCCAGCGTGATGTTACATAGCCTTTCTCAATTAATTTACTATCCAACACTGAAAGAATTTTCTAAATCGCCCAGTACTTGAGGTTAGCGCGTTTAAACAAATAATTCTTCTAATAAACAACTCTTCAGTTTTATAATATCATAGATTCTTTTTTAGGAGATTTTCTCATCACTATTTATTAACTGCTGAACATAGATTTTTCTCTATAATCCTGAAACGCGCGGTGTATTTCGCTTGCATCCAATAACTCTTTATAATGTCATCACTTTACCTAGTAAATGACTACATTACGGCTATAATTGATGTAAAAATATTACACAAAAGCTCCAAAATTCAACTAAGTATCGCTCATATTAAGCGAAGCCACGTAAACAAATGTGATATCACATAGTTTTAGCTAAATTAAGTGTAGGTTGAATTCATTTACGGTTTATAGATCTAACCTCAAGATTCCACATCACTCAGTTGACGAGGGAAACTTAATGTAATAAAATGATATATTGAACGATGACCAAGACTTATTTTTGCAACTTATACCTCTTAGTAAGTGATCCCTGCAAAGATATCCTTTGAAGATGGCTTAATGAAATATCTAATAATAGTCGTAAACAAGAACCATTATGTTAAATATGCAATTTGTAATTCTAAAGAATGAATAAGGTCCAAGAAACTCGTTGGGAATTTAACATACGATTATATTTATTCTTAGATTAGAAGTAATTATGGTAAGTGTGGTGTGGATTGAGAATACAAGTGTCACCACCCCATTTCGTCTCCAAGATGCTGTAAGAACCAGCTTAGGAATGTTACAAGCTGTTAACTCCTACTGTGAGGGACGGAAAACTCGAAACTAAACGTTAAGCCAACACGTCAAGTCAGCGCAGCATAGTAGACCACAATCCCTTCCAAAGTGCAGGAGACTTGTACCTAACAATGGGACGTAAATGAGCTTAAGAGAGAGTGACACAGAGAAAGAAATATTAAAACCTGTCAAGAGCGAGGTAAACTCGCACACTTAGGGTTTCGTACCTACTAGACATATAAACATAAGTAACTGCACTCAAATAATCATTTAATTAAACTCAAAACAACTCACCAACTTAATTTTGTAGTTGAAATATAGGGAATCGCCTATAATTCAGCTACTTCATAAGTTGGTATTAGTATAAACACTTTTTTACTTGTGATGTGATGACAAATTATAAGTTTTTGGATTTTTCCCTATATCAGCACTATATAGACTTGGTATATGCCAAATATCAAGGCTCTAGGGCAACGGGAAGTAACCTGTGAATTTTGATTCCCTAGCATAAGTCGAAAAACTCTTAAAATGGTCGTAATTCAATTATATCTTTTAAATGCGTAGAGGTGAAAGGTTGCCTGCATTTTTTGCAGCAAGGGACTGCATAGATCTACATACCGTATGAGTTTCAAGTTGATACCTTCAGCCGTTGCTGAGTAAAAAAAGTTTGACAGGCGGACAGACAGACACCGGAGTGATCCTATAAGGGTTTGTACGAAACCCTAATAACTGTTGTTTCTGATCGTATCTCAAAGCTTTACTGCATTATTAAATCATAATTCTGACTCTAGGTACCTGTAAACATTAACACACGCGTAGAGAGATCTCGGAATAAATAAAATAGAAAGTGATGGAGACATGATATCGTGCATCAATATCAAGGTTGCTACGTGCTCGGTTTTCAGTTCAATGGTTTAGTATTTCTCTCTGTAAGAAAAATAGTAGTTTCTGTGTATCTGTTTTGATACGTTACTTTTTTATAGAAAAGTTTTTACGTGAAAGTTTTGGCCAAAAGTTTTTGTGAATTACTTGTCATTTTTGTCATCATTGTTTTAATTTAACAATAGAAACTTATATGCATGTTTGGTTAAGGAGGTGTGTTTAGATCGTAGCAGATGGCACTGAGGCGCTTTGTAGTCTCTGCCTACCCACATCGCTAAAAGGCGTGATGATAATGATAATATCGAAACCCATAAGCTTGCGTATGCTTTCATAACAATTTTTTTTTAATATTTTTGGTTTGTGCTTCATTCCCACGGAATAAAAATCAATTGTAAATCATTGATTTTTATTCCGTGTTCATTCCATTCCACCTGATGATAAACGACAATGAAATCTTTGATCATATAGCGCACCAACTATGTAAGAAGCCTATTTGTAGTTTGTTATACAAAAATAAATTAGGTTCGGAACACTAGGTACTTTCAGAGATTATAACATCTCCCTTTCTCCAGCCCATTTACATCCCACTGTTGGACACGGGCCTCCTCCACTTTGGGAGGGATTATGGTCTGCTGGCCGCACTGACCAGGCGTATTGACACAGGGTTTATTTTCGAGTTTTCCGTCTCTCACACAGGGTGTTATCTGTGTGCAATATCCCTTAGCTAACTTTTACAGCACCCTTGGGAGGAGATGGGGTTGTGACACTTGTATTCTTAATCTGTCACCACACGTAGAACTTACATACATACTACAAACTTTATTTCTTTATTTAAAGCATGTATTTCTTTTTACAGTTTGTCTATTTATCAACCCTAGACACAACAAATATTTACACGTGATATTACAACTAACTATAGTATTTTTGTAATTATACTGTGACGCATTTTTCCCATTGTATCGTATGTATTCGCGTGCGTGTTCACCATTATTTACCATGATATCTATGTAAGTTTTGTTTGATATATTATTATTGCACTAACATACTATGTAGGCCACGGGGTGCCAATAGCATAATGATAAATTTAAAAAGATAAAATAAAAAATAGTTTTTAATTAAATGTAATAGTATCATAAAAGCGCCCCCTATAGAGCGCCTTTTATGATGCAGTCGGTAATAAAAATGTAAATGTATATTATTTGATGATATACATATATATATTATCTACTCACATTGTACATGTGGTGGCGGATTACGAATACAAGTTTCCGCAAATAACAAAATATTTTACGCAAGTATCATTCTCTGTTAGAAACGGAAAACTTTGAAATAAACCCTGTAACACACCGCATTAGCGCAAAATAGAATATAAACTCTGAAGTTGAGGAGGCCCCTGCCTAACAGGGAAACTTAATAGGATGGAGAGCGAGATACTCGCACGGTCTTCTTATATCAGCAGTGGTAACAGTAAAAAAAAAGTGAAGTGAATTTTCGGTGAATCATGATCACGTGACAGCGCTCCTCTATTTCTATTGGAGGAGCGCTGTCACGTGATCAAGATTCACCGAAAAGCCTTCTTATATCAGCAGTGGTATTCAGTAAGAAAAAGTGAAGTGAATTTTCGGTGAATCTTGATCACGTGACAGCTCTCCTCTATTTTTATTGGAGGAGCGCTGTCACGTGATCAAGATTCACCGAAAACTCCCTTCACTTGTTCTTACTGAATACCAGTGCAGATTCTTAAAGGAGAATGCAGAGAGCGCAGCACATGCTATTTTTTATATGGCTTTAAATATAGATTTTCCAATTATATTCATATTTGATTGCCAAGGCCGCAATCGAACCGACCTATCACAGATATTAGAAAGCACGTAAACAAATTTACCGCGGTGTTACCTGTAAAAAAATCCATTACACGGTTAAAAACTTTTAACTTTTTTAGGTTTCATTCTTTCCATAAAATCGTTATTGAATTCTTGGTGTATTTTAGTGTTTTGGAAACCGGTTAGGCGGTCAATTTAATAAAAAATTATAATAAATTATAGGTTATTATTATAGGTTACTTTAGTATTTTGTAGGTTGTTTGAAGTATTCTAATATTTTGTGGTAAAAATGTTTGTATTGAATATAAAAACCACCATGTTTACGAAAAGAATTTATTTTAGTTCTAGTCGTTCTAGATTATTCATTTAATTGACATTACATTTAAAATGTGGTTAAAAGCCAGACCTCTATAAGAAAGGTCTAAAGCTACTTTAGACCGTTGGATTTAGACGTGCAAATCTTTTTCTTCGTAAGAAGTAGTTTTATTTATGTGGGTAAGTTTGGCAAGTGTTAGAAAATATTACGTAAACAAGTTCTGTTCTAATCTTATACATAAAATTCACGTGTCACAGTGTTAGTTACCGTACTCCTCCGAAACGGCTTGACCGATTATTATGAAATTTTACATGCATATTCAGTAGGTCTGAGAATCGGCCAACATCTATTTTTCTAACCTTTATTTTTGGTATGGCAAAACAAGTTTGCCGGGTCAGCTAGTTTTGATATAAATTTGAAAAAAGAAAAGAAAGAAGTGATAGGCATTGATAGGGCTTTCTTTACATCGAAGAGTAAATGAGAGAATCAAGTAAATTGCATAGCTTCTTCAGATATCTCGCACTTATACTACTTAACTACAGCTTTAACGATTAGCCTAGAGTACACTTATAAACCGATCTCGAGATAGCTAAACTCATAATTCCTTTATTGCTTACTGAGTGCGCCTGATTGCACACACTTCAGCTGTAAACATTAAAATAAAATTGACGTACAACGTAGTTGTATTTCTACTATACTTTATATCAATACAACATACTGCGTTTAAATACCATTTAATAGCTTTAAATAAATATAATTATATAGGTATCTATAGTATATTATTATAAAGGTGAAGAGTTTGTTTGTTTAAACGTGTTATCTCAGGAACTACTGGTTCGAATTGAAAAAGTCTTTTCTTGTTGATTAGTCCATTTATCGAGGAAGGCTATAGGCTACATAACATCACGCTGCAACCAATAGGAGCGAAGCATTAGTGAAAAACGGGGAATTATTTCTAAATTTCACGCGTACAGAGTGGCTGGTATCAGTAAGTAAGTAGGAAAGGAAAAGGAAAGAATGTTGAGACGCTATTTAATCTATGCCTACTCAAACACAAGAAACAATGTACTTAATATGAGTGTGGGTGAAACCACAGACTAGTATATCTATAAACTAACTGTTACCCGTGACTCCGTCCGCGTGGAACTTAAAAAATTTTCCCCGTTTTAGCAACATTTTTCACTACTGCTTCGCTTCAACTGGTCGTAGTGTGATGTTATATAAATGCCCTAGTGATAAATGCCCTATCTAACACTGAAAGAATTTTTTAAATCGGTCCAGTGGTTCCTGAGATTAGCGCGTTTAAACAACTCTTCAGCTTTATAATATGATGAAAAGAAAAGGAAAGAATATTGAGACGCTCTTTATTCTATGCCTACTCCTATGGACATAGGCGTGATAATATACTGATGATATAAAACATAAGAAACAATGTCCTTATGAATGTGGGTGAAACCACAGACTAGTATATATCTATATATAGCTTAGAATGATAGCCGTCTCAGATGTAGGCATTCTTATGTATACGGGATACATGTAGTATAAAAGCTATCAGCTATTTATTAAGGTTTTTTATTTAATATCATAATGGTTAATGGTTAACCTGGTATTACTGTTATCAAGTTTAATGACAGAGTATGCTTGAATTGATGGTTACATACTTATCTCCGTGCATATCTCATAGTGAACGGTGTGTTTTTAAATTCCTTCCTAAAAGAGGTGTTATATTTTTTTTCTAGTATATTTATTTTCTTTGGTCTTTCTTGACTGTCTATTGTATGCAAACAGTATTTTTGTAACTTCTAGTGGTAAAAATGATCACCGTGAACGAGATTTGAACCTGGAATACCGTTCCGTCGCTCTCCCATCTGAGCTATCATGGTTCCTACACATGTTTACCGAACCTAACTAGTTACACTGTTTAATGTTGGAACTAATGAAACCCTTACTAGCGTTATGGTAATCAATATCTTCCAGACAACCATATTGATTAAATAAGGTAGACTACTCATTAAAATCATTGAAAAATTAAAAACTATTCGTCAATATAAAAGTAAGCAAACAGGACAGGCTTTGTAGTCTAGTTCATGAAACGGACTGCCGTTCACGAGGTTGCGGGTTCGATTCCTGCACGGGACAATCATTTGTGTGATGTTCATAAATGTCATACAAATGTTTGTACTAGCGTCTAGGTGTTTCTATGTATTATAAGTATGTATTTACAAAAGAAAAGTAGTATATTATTATGTAGTATATCAGTATTCTGATACCCATAACACAGGCATATAAGCTTAGGTTGGAACCAGATGACGTTGCGTGTAATGTCAAAAAATTTTAAATAAAATAAATTATTAAAAAAATATATTATTATTATTTGTTTACAATATATGCAACCTAAAACCGTTACAAAATGTAGGAATTAATTGTGAGCTTGTTAAGTATCTCTAAAAAAGCACCACAGATACGTAAATAAAAATTACCTACATCTGTCAAAACGAAGCCATTACTTACGTTTGCAAATCTCGTTTTTTCCCGTTTTTTTAAATAACTTGACCCAGATTGATTTTAAGTTAACAATCACCAAGTAATTTTCGTCTTGCTTTAGCCGATTTCTACAAATAAGAGAAGTTGTTATTTTGACGGTGTATTTTTATGATATTTCTCTGAGTCAATTCATAAAATGAATACATTGTTAAAGACTTCAAAGAAGAATTTAATTGCGTCCAGTTGACCTTGCTTTTTAAGTACATGGTGAAAAAACCTATTAAACTGCCATTTTTTCAATTTTTTTTTGCAAAAGCCTTATTTTTGTAAACTTATCTCCTAATGATTTTACAACTGCTTAGATCATAATGATAATATAATTACAAAGACGTAATCTAAAATCTTTAAAAGGACTTACACAAAGAAATTAATTGTGAGAAAGGTCCTTCACATAAGTATTGTAAAATTAAAATCTTTCAATTTGGTGTCAAAAATTAAAGTATTTTTATAACAAGTGACATCATAACATCGTCATAACTTGCTAAAATCATCTGTCTATTTACGAAATAAGTAAATATATCTTTATCACCTATCTTTATCCCAAAAATGCTGGTTGAAAAAGGTTTTGATTTTATGTAAGGTTTTGATTTTATGTACTAAGCAGAATAGAAAAAAATTTGAATCACTGATAAATATTTATTCTCCGTGTGGTGACGGATTAAGAATACAAGTGTCACCACCCCATCTCGTCCCAACGGTGCTGTAAAAGTCAGCTAAGGGATATTGCACAAAGATAGCATCCTCTGTGAGAGATGGAAAACTC
Source organism: Orgyia antiqua (assembly GCA_916999025.1). Taxonomy (NCBI): domain Eukaryota; kingdom Metazoa; phylum Arthropoda; class Insecta; order Lepidoptera; family Erebidae; genus Orgyia; species Orgyia antiqua. The sequence goes on from OU779868.1 coordinate 27,365,853, forward strand.
AAAAATAAACCCTGTGCCAACACGTCTGGTCAGCGCGGCACAGTAGACCATAATCCCTCCCAAAGTGGAGGATGCCCAACAGTGGGACGTAAATGGGCTGGAGAGAGATAAATATTAATATTAGGTATGTATATTTTTCACAATATTATATTAAAAATATTTTTAGAGCCCAATAATATAATAATACTTTCCATGTAACCTTGGGATGGAAAATAACTTCTTCAATTACAAAACAAATTATATTTACAATTTTATTTCATTACACCACTGCAGTTAACGTAACGATATACATATTTTTAATGTGGCGTAATTTTATATGGCGATGGTTCAGGTACAGCAAGTAAAGTTTGATAAGTGGATGACTGCGATTCGTCACGGTCATAATAAAAACAAATAAAATGCAAGGTTTTAAGGGGTAGGTACATATATACATTTGTTTTTAATACCTAACAGTATTTAATCATAAACGCAACTTTTGTTAAGTTTGTGAAATGAATTGAGCGTCTCAAATAACCACACGGTTTTTAAATTCAATCTGACAATAATTAACACACAGTATACATATACTTACTACAGTAAAAAGAGCTGTAAATCTTAAAATACCAACTGTCTAAAATCATTATCATCATCATAATATCATGCCTTTTTCCCATGGGGGTAGGCAGAGACTATAGAGCGCCATCTGCTACGATCGATACTTCCTTGGCTTCATCCACACTCATGGATCCGGTCATACATGCTCGACGGTTGTAAGTGTTACGCACTAGATTCATGATTTATCGGAAAGCATATACATATTGTCGAAAAGATAGTACGTCAAGGTTACTTTTTGTAGAAAACTGACTAATGACATGCGTTCTAATATAAAATACCAGCTCTAATAAACTTTATAAAGGAAAAGCTACAGAAATCTAAAATCAAAGTACTATAATATACAGAGTGTTTGCTACATCGTTTGCCAAATTAAATCAGCTAAAAGATAGTGTCATTTGCTATAGGAAAAGCATATTTAACTTAGTTTTTGCGCCGCCAGATTTTTTTTTTGGTCATGTGCAAATGATACTATCTTTTAGCTGATTTAATTTGGCAAACGATGTACCAAACAGCCTGTATATATCAGATAGTGATACTGTCATGAATAGAATCTAAAGGAATAGGTTCCAGATACTAAACAAGTACAATTTATAGCCAATCTATTGAGATTGGGTCGCTTAAAGTAGGCGTATTTATAGAAAGCTTTGAAGACAGGACTAGACTTAGGTGAGCTGGAGGCGAGTTTGGAAAGTTAGGTGCAGCCAGTCCACTAACGGGTTACTGCTTTCAAAGATGCGGTTTCTGATATCAAATACTCGTAAATGCACTACTGTAACCTGATTGCTACAATAAACAATGGAGTAACTAATCTACATAAATAGTTCTACGCAATGTAGGCTGCGCAACTTTTAGCAAATACTTTATTTAGAATTAGCAAATAAAATATTAACATTATCAGTTTTATCTTACTCTCTGCAACCGATTTTAAATTGTGCTCAGTTGACTTGACAGTGACTCAGTTTGAATATTAGCGCCAAATTTTGGTTGTTTGTAAAATTTATAGAATTACGATATATACCTACTCATGTACAACTTCCTAGGTAAAATAGTCTTTTGGTCGCATTATAACCAAACAAAAATCTTCGCGCAGTAGTCGATAATGACAGTTCGAGAAACTGTTGTGAAAAGTTGTGGATTCTATTCCCAGTTTGTTTATTTTGATGATGGCTAGATGGCTTGGAGTCAAACCAAGTTCAATACAGTTATACTACGGCTTAAAGTGTTGTTTTTTAAGTATTATATAGATAAATTTACAAAAGTAATACATATAAAGTATTCACAGTTTTATGCTTAATTTAAACCTGATAAAGCATTAAAAATTTGACCTGACTATTCTGAAACAATGGTGCCGATTCTGAGCGCACAACTAAACTTAACTAAAAAATTAAAACTGATAGCGTCATTAACACAATTCGGCAATGTTTACTGAAGTTTCTTATTATTAAAACTGTGTATTATAGACTAACGATTTTAATTAATATAAATGTGCGCAACGAAATAGCAAGTAATAGCCATATTGACAATACCAATTTTCATTTTTTAGTTAAGTTTAGTTGTGTACCTAGAATTGGTACCAATATCTTCAGGTTCACTGACATAAAAATTAAACTCAAACATATACTTAAAAGCTATAAAAGTTTACGCTACTCGTATAATTGTTTTAATTATCACCTGCTTTTAATGGATAGGATGAGTTGTAAATATAGAGTAGCTCAAAAAAGAGTTAACACTAGTTTACAAAAGTAGGTATTATTACGATGACAGAGTAAAGTTCTTTTTTCCTCTCTCCATGCCATGTTTACCAGGCGTGTTGGTATAGGGTTTACAAACACAAATTTTAATGCGTTTTTTTTTTCAATATATAGAGTGGTTTAAGAGAATGGCTTTTTTGTATAATTTGTTAAGGTTTGTTCTTAGTCCGTGTGGTGACGGACTAAGAATCCAAGTGTCACCACCCCATCTCCACCCCAGGGTGCTGTAAAAGCCAGCTAAGAGATATTTTACACAGATGACATTCTCTGTGAGAGACGGAAAACTCGAAAGTAAACCCAGTGCCAACACGCGTGGTCAGCGCGGCACAGTAGACCATAATCCCTCCCAAAGGGGAAGAGACCCGTGCCCAACAGTGGGACGTTGATGGGCTGGAGAGTTAAGGTTTGATTTTAAAACCCACGCGTACGAAGTTTCGTTATAAATCATCTACATTAGCCTCTACGCTATCACTGTCTACATAGAATATGTAGTAAGTTTCGCAAATACAAAATACGATCGACTTCCTAAAGTTCTACTTCACAGAACTAATTCTCCGCAAACGAGATTTTAATTACAAGAATGCTCACACAACCAAAACACAGACAACACAGAACAAATTGCACGTAGTTTTAATTATAAAACAGCACATAAATAAATAATAATAAATAACATTACTATTGCCTATGGACTATTGCAAAACAGCATACCTAATTTTAATGGACATGCATAGAAATTATATGCAAAGATATTCAATATTCTACTTTCTCAGTCAGAAATTTTAATATCCATGTTAATTTTTAGCTTAGTTATTTGTGAGGTGTATTTTAAAGAATGTATAACTACATGTGTAAATACCAATAATTCGATGAACATCATAGCTTATCTTAATTAAGTACATAGGTGTTGTAAACTTCTTTGCTGCAATTTGCTATGGAATAGGCTTGATCAGCGTCGTATGATAAACTAATGACATTTATCGTTTCCGTTTTATTCATTTTTAGAGAGCGTTGTTTTAGAATTCAAAGCCTTATTAGAGTTAATAATGCATTAAAATTTATTATAATCCCTAAGAATTAATATACATATGTATTAGACCTTTCAATATAAAAACTGCTTTCTTACTTAATTTAAAAGTCACCGTGTTCTGAATAAAGATCATATACTCGTAATGCCACGATATAAAACGCCAAACAAATTGTACAAGTACTTTTTTAGTGGAATATTTATAAACGAAGATAACAGATATTGCCCTGGATGGAATAAAATTATGCAGGAATATTTAAACAGGATTATCTAAAATGATAACTAAACTATGCCTCATAGCGCTTGTGGCATGAAATCTTTGTCTGTGTTGCAGGAGTGAAAATATAATCTATTTAGTCTAAGGCGAATCGAACGCGTTGTAATTAACCGCTATCCATTAATCACTCAGACATTGTAAACTCTGTTTTTTTATTCATAATGGCTAGCATTTATTAACATTTTGGACATATTATGAGTAACGAACTAAGTATAATGTAGGTTACGAATGAAAAGATTGATGAACTTTGCGGCATGTATTTACTGAAAACAAACTATCTATTTATATTCAAATAAAATCGCGTATTTAGACGCGTATATTTCTTTTAAATTTTTAGACCGACATTTTGGATAGTTTAGTCACCATGGTCTCAGTTGAGACTCCATAAAAGTCTTTCATCTATCCTACTAACATTGTAAAACTGAAGAGTTCGATTGTTTGAACGCGCTAATCTCAGGAATCACAGGTCTGATTTGAAAAATTCTTTCAGTGTTGGATAGTATACTTATTGAGAAAGGCTATAATAGGCTATTTATATAGCTATATAGCCTTTCCCGATAGGTATATTGCTCACTGCGTAATAATATTATCACGATGTGAGCAATAGGAGAGAAGTATCAGTGAAGAATGTTGCAAAAACGGAGAAAATTTTTTAAACGCCACGCCTACGAAGTCGCGTGCAACAACTAGTAATATAATTAATGAGTCGCACAAGTGTCATAAAATATTAAACTACTTAATTAATTCTTAGAAATGGTTATCATCACAAACTTTTTTAGCAACAGATATATCTTATATATAAAATTCACGTGTCACAGTGTTAGTTACCGTACTCCTCCGAAACGGCTTGAACGATTTTTATGAAATTTTACATGCATATTTAGTAGGTCTGAGAATCGGACAACATCTATTTTTCATACTTTTTTTTTTAGTATTGCTAAACAACGTTTGCCGGGTCAGCTAGTCTAATATATAAAATTCACGTGTCACAGTGTTAGTTACCGTACTCCTCCGAAACGGCTTGACCGATTCTTCTCAAATTTTGCATACATATTCAGTAGGTCTGAGAATCGGCCAACATCTATTTTTCAAACTTTTTTTTTTTAGTATGGCAAAACAACGTTTGCCGGGTCAGCTAGTATATATATATGTACATAATCTGCATATTATACAGAACATTAAAGAATTTCATAGATTTGTAACATAGACCAAGACGCGCGGCTCAACTAGTATTTTATAAAGAAAGCAATAAAATTATGATAACGCACATGAGTTTCACGATCTGTTTTAATTAGGTAATATCTATTCAAAGTATTTTATAATAGTACCTACTTAACTGTATTTAACGCATTAGTAGGGAGAACTGTACAAGAAGCGTACCATAGTTTAGTACGATATAGCTGTGTAATGTACAAAACAGTGAACTTGTAACACTAAAGAAAAAAAAAGAAAGAAAGAAAGAAAACTGCCAAAAATATAAATTATTTTCAATTTATTATTTTACGTAGACTTGTTGTTTATTTATACAATTACATTTGCATAAACAATTGTATAAAACATTTTTGATAAAGCATTGTTTACTATGATTAGCAAAGCACCTACCAGTCAAACAGAATAAATAAAGCTTTTAATTTGTAGGAATTAAATGCTATATATATATACGCAAAGCATATGCGATATTTTGCATAATTGCTAGACTTTCTAAACATTAAAATAAGACTGACCCATCCACTGAACTCAGTCAACCACGTGACAAAGCGAGACGGGTAACGTGACTTAATTAAAGACACCTCCATCCTCTCACTTTCAAAGCGTATGGGCAGGGCTGGGCAAAATACATTCTTTGCTTTAAAAAAGACAAATTACAAAATACAAAGTGGTTAAAATACAAAATATCTATAAGTTAGATATTTGAAATACAAATTACAGTATTTAAGCTATTTTTAATTGAAATACATGTTACAAAATAATAGGTACAGTGTAATTCATGTAATTTTGACAATCGCGAGCTGAAAAGTAGAGGACAATAAATTAATTAATCAATAATTCCAGAATTTTCTTTTATGAACATAAAATTGGAGAGTAATTTAACCTAATCTTTCTACAGAACTTATTATTAAATGTATACTAAGAGTACTAATAAGATATTTTTTGAAGCATTTGAAGTTCTAAATACTTCAGGGTTCAGTATTTGAAATACAAATTACAAATTATATTTAAAGAAAGTAATTGAAATACAAAGTTCGAACACGTATTTATATTTCAATTGCGTGTTTTATTTACAGTTAATTCAAATACTGCCCAACCCTGCGTGTGGGATCACATACGTAACAAGAATTTATGATGTATTATATCGAGACTCACTGCCCAATCTGACCACTTTTACTTTCAATATTATCTCAGATAAAGAGGTAAAGATGACATCACTATGTATTATAAAATAACTAGTTTATTCTTCCGTCACTCAAGTGGATAAACACTTGAAGTTATGTTGAAGTCTTAGAAAGTTATTTGTAAAACATTTTCTGAGTTAAATAATCTACTGAGTTAAGTATCTTAACCTATTTTAATAGATAGATGCTGTGGCTATTTTTTATCATCCGTGTGGTGACGGATTAAAATACTAGTGTCACCATCCCATTTCTTTCCCATAGAGCTGTAAGAGGATAATACGACAGGTATAGTATACCTAAGCAGTAAACATCTTCTATGAGAGAAGAAAAACTTGAAACTAACACAAAACCTACATGGTTGGTTAGTGTGCCATTATTAGACCAGATACCCTCCCAAAGTGGAGAAGGTCCTTGCCTAATTGTAGTGTTGCCCAAATTCAGTCTTGGTCTTGCAGTCTTGGTCTTGTTCTTGCATTTTTGCAAGACCAAGACCAAGAACAAGACCGCGTATTTTTAGCAAGACCAAGACCAAGACTGACCGTGCAAGACTTGAGCAAGAACAAGACTAATCCGGCAAGACTCTTGCGTCTTGCAGCTAGGACTTAGCGCTATTTCACGGAGTAGTTAGGTATAACAGTTCGGTGTACAGGTACGCTTAGGAATTCTATAAGACGCAATAAACTGTATCAAAACTGTATAAAAAACTTAATTTTTAATCCTAATTTTATGCAAGGAATACTAGTTATTTTACCAGCAACATATGTTCCCGTGAAACTAGGCTTATTGCCGTTTCTTTTGATATGCATATATTAATAATTAATTAAATTAATAAAAAAAAAACAATCAAATTCACGTCTAGCGTCCAGGCGCCTGCTCTAACAAAAGGTCGATCAGATTCGCAATTTTGTTTTTATAATACGTATTTTAATTATAAAAGTGTTTGAGTATGTTTATTTTATAGTAATTTACTAATATTTTAATAAAAACACGTAAATTAAATAAACACAAGACAATAAAAGTTTACGACATGAACGATTTCTTTGGTTACCCGGCACCTACATTTTGAAGACCAAATTATAGTCGATCTAATTCGTGAAACTCAAGCACTTATACAACGTGAAACAAAACTCCTGTGTTATGCTTGAAACCAAGCATTCTTTAGGTCATCAGTAATGACTACGTGAAGTTAGAAATTAACTTGCATTATAATTTAATACGATTTTTGATGATGTAAGTTTTTGCAAAATTTTTACGTTGCACAACCCTAATCAGCTGTTTTTATGAACTTTATTTGACCTAATAGTGATCATGTCCCGTAATAGAGATTAACGTAATATGCCTAACTGCTCATTGCCTCTGTGAGGAAAATTGTTTAAAATTTTTCCATGATGGTGAAGAAAATTTTGTTGGATGTTGATGGAAGAAAAGCGAGAAGAATATAAAAATGAGCGAGTTTTTTTGAGGAGTAATATTACCGAAAAAATAATGAATAATTGCATGTCGAAGATGACGAACGTGAATTGAGGAAAAGTTAAGTGTCAACTACTAGCAAAATGTGACGAGGGGAGCGAAGATATTGGCATATTAACGATGATACTTATAATTTTTCATAAAATTATGTTAGGTAAAAAAGTCACATATGCGACTGTCCACTCTAAATAATTTAATCACTTTTGACGAATCGTGATTGGTTAATATTTGAAATACGTCAACCAATTGTATTACTTGATTGGCTACTTGAGTCCTTTGTAAAGAGCGACACCTTTGTCAAAAGAAACCGACTTCCTTTGATGTCAATGTGCCGCCCGCGCCGCTCCGATAGTCGGGGAATAACCGACATGAAGACACGTGTACATAGAGATGGGTCATCTCTATTATGTATCGGTATTTTATTATTTTTATTGTATCAAATCAATACAACGCGAACGGGGTAAAATACTAGATCATACGATAAAGTGATCGTCGTATCGTATCGCTGGTGTTTATTTAATAAACATCGTATTGTAAAACATGGTCTGTCCACAACAAATATTATTCATATTGGCTTATAATTATTCGTTGTAACATTTTCTTATAAACTTATTTCATTCCATTGAAATCCGATAAACTTTTTTACATTCTAGTAATAGTTACTCAAATTGCAAACACAATATGGTTGTAGCTAAGATACGATTTCAGGAGAAGTTTCGTAATAAATTGTAGGTTAATATATGAATTTGATAGCACATAATTAACACATAGTATTGTTTTTACCGATACAAATATTAAGTGTATTCTATTGTATCGAATTACCATAATATCGATATGTATGTGGGCATAGCTAAAGTGCATGAGCACAACCCTTTTACAGTATTATAGGTACCTAGGTAATGACAAAAATTATTTTAGAGCCAGCACGTGCCGAGGCGGCGCGGTAAAAAGCAAGGAAATGTACTATAAAAAAAGTAATTTAATAGTTAATTTTTAGCACATGTAAGCTTATAAAGCGTAAATGTTTATTAAGAAACAGTTACTCCCATGGAAAACGGCATATAGCTCAGTTGATCACCATGTGGCAGTTAATTTTTCGAATTTCTCATCAAATCTTCAGACATTTATTAATCTGATTGTTCTTTACTATGGCTATGTTAATTCAAGCTCACAATGTTCCAATTCTAATACGTTTTTCTAAGATCTAAAGTAAACTTTAATAAATAGCAATAGTCTAATAGGTAATTGCAAGACTTGCAAGACTCTTGCTGCAAGACCAAGACCAAGACCAAGACTGGGAGCGCAAGACCAAGACCAAGACCAAGACCAGGTGTATTGGCGCAAGACCAAGACCAAGACTGGCTAAGTCTCGTCTTGTTCTTGCATTTGGGCAACACTACCTAATTGTGGGGAATTGATGGGAGGGGAGAAATTATTTTATGACTTTGACGACCGTTACGTAAAATTCCTTCTCTTTCCTTCTCAGGGTGCTGTAAAAACCAGCTAAGAATATCACACAGATAACATCCTCTGTGAGAGATGGGAAACTCGAAAATAAACCCTGTACCAAAACGCCTGGTCAGCGTGGAATATATATACCATAACCCCTTTTAAAGTGGAGGAGGCCCGAGCCCAACAGTGGGACGCCAATGGGCTGGAGAGAGAGAGACTTGAAATCTGGTTTTAAGGTTATTATAAAGTTCACGGTATTATAACTTATAACACAGAACAATATGTCAATGTTAATGTCATCGCTGGGATACTCCAAAAGGGGCAAGTGCGTAGCACTTACAACCGTCGGGCATGTATGACCAGATGTATGAGTGTGGATGAAGCCAAGGAAGTGTGCTTCGATCGTGGCAGATGGCGCTCTATAGTCTCTGCCTACCCCCATGGGAAAAAGGCGTGATGTTATGATGATGATGATGATGATGATGACAGAACAATATCGTAATATTTTACACAATTGCTTCAGTTCTAGTTGTCTACACATTACGGTAATAAATAACAATTGATTTTGTCATGTCTTCTGAACAATTGTACAATTCTGCTTTCTTTGAAAATAATGTATTGTTCAAAAGCATGAACTATTAAGAATATTATAACAATGGAAACCTACAAATCATAGATTTAAAAAGTTTTCTCTATACACTTACTAAGATAGTAAGAGCTACTTACTATTATACTATCGTTATTATTAAAATTTTACCAATAAACCAAGTTACAATAAACTCAGACCTGAAATTTTGGCATCGAGATGTTTCAAAAGATAATGGCATTAGTCACAAAAACACGAGAAGTTTATATAGAACATAAAATAATACTAATTTAATTTTCGTTAATGTATTTAAAATTATCAATTATATGCAAAACGTTATTATTCGAAATAGTACGCCTATTTTGAGATACGTCAATTGTAATAACTAATTTCTTTATCCAAAGAGGGAACTAAGAGGTCAAACCAGAATTTTTTGCTATCATTGCTTTTTACCATCTTCAAAACAGATTAAATAGTAATTTACATGACGAAGTAATAGTATTATAAATATGATAATGACTTTTGTTATTGTAAATCATTGTTTAATGGTGAACGTTGAAATTCAAATTAAGTTGATACATATATATCGTGAAATGATCTCGTAAGGAGGTTTCAGCTTAAGGGCCTACATCAATATTATCGTATATCATAGCCGACACGTACATATTAACACAGCCAGTAAGCACAGAAAATGAAGAATTAGGGATACTTTTCCTATTTACTCAAAATCTACTAAATATATTTTAATTCTGATTTACGAGTTTCTATATATAATAGTTACTTATGTTTTCAAAGTTATTTCATTAGTTAATACGCGATAATAGACCGACAAATGAAAAAAATAAAAAAATTGAGAGGTTTTTTCGCTAAGATTTTCTATCGAGAAAACTTTTTTCAATCGCGTTTCTGAGTTTATGCGATCCTAGATCATATATTGAAAAAACATATACTTAAAAATTAGAGCTCTAGCCATTCAATCTAAAGAAACAATGAAAACTTCGTACGTAGAAAAATGCACAAAGCTATTTTGGTATCCTCTTAATCTCTATGTTTGGAGATTGGAAACAGAAAGAAGAAAATTTTAACTTATATTTATAACTTCTTAAGAGGAATACCACAATAGCTTCGTGCATTTTTCTACGTACGAAGTTTTCATTGTTTCTTTAGATTGAATGGCTAGAGCTCTCATTTTTAAGTATATGTTTTTTCAATATATAATCTAGGATCGCATAAACTCAGAAACGCGATTGAAAAAAGTTTTCTCGATAGAAAATCTTAGCGAAACAACCTCTCTCATTTTTTATTTTTTTCATTTGTCGGTCTATTATCGCGTATTAACTAATGAAATAACTTTAAAAACATGAGTCACTATTATGTATAGAAACACGTAAATCAGAATTAAAATATATTTAGTAGATTTTGAGTAAACAAAAAAATAGCCCTAATTCTTCATTTTCTATACCTACTAGCTGTGTTAATATGTACATGTCGACGATAATATTGATGTAGGCCCTTAATCTCTATGTTTGGAGATTGGAAACAGGAAGAAGAACATTTTAACTTATATTTATAACTTCTTAACTTTGTTTTTTGTTTCTGTTTAGATCTTTAAACGTAATTCCATAGTTCATTACTGCCCTCTTGTTGGATAAGTCATTCTACTACGAGCAATAAGTATATAATTATTAAGGTTGTTAAGTATTTTCATGTTCAGATGTGCGCTGACTCAGTGAACCGGTGACTCTAATCGTGACGTAAATGATTCTTAAAAATTTTACCACGTTGACGATAATCATAGGGAATACATTCGATAAATTAACCGCTAATATAAAAAGTCATACATTGGTACCAATTCTACATGCACAACTAATCTAAGTGTTAATTCGGCGAAGTTATATGAAGTTTCTTAATAAATAACAATGAATGTCTACAACAAAATAGCCAATAAATCAAAATATGCCTAAGTTGTTTTAATTTTAGTTCAGTGAAGTTTTTGACGCAGTAGAGTCTGTCGCGTAAAAAATTCAGATTTTTCAGAATAGGCCTTTTGATAGACGGACTTTGCAAGTAATGGTATCGTATTTGATTTTGCATAACTTGCTATCCATCTAAAGGCATGTTTGTAGTTCATTCTATGTACACTATTTATGATAAAAAGCCCACCGGGCTCCATAAACCTGTAGTTATAAGTTTAATATCGCAGGCAGCTTGGACATATTTATAGACTAGCGAGAACAAATGCAGTCGTAAATAGAATCATAATAATATTCTTACTTTGCGTATTTCTAGCCGTAGGCCTATTTCATACTCTTTTTTGTGAATTTTTTTTATTCTTTTTATCCCTGTGTTGTACAAGAATACATTTTAATTAAAACATAACTTTATAAACAAAATAGGTCGACAATTTAGATTAAGTGCCTAGTTGTATAATTATTTATAAGTTGTATGGCCTTTTAGAAAAAAAAAATAGACTAACTAAAATCTTTCAATATTACTGAGAAAAAAGGTATTAAGAAGGCCGCTCTAAATTTTATAATATCTTTCCTTTAGGCAGGTGTCTGAAATAAAAGCGTTGTATTTTTACTGACATCTAGCTAAAGGAACGCAAAAACATTAATATTTGGCCAACTATCAAAGAAGCGAAATGTTTCTTGTATTTTAAATTAATTTTAGATCTATGTTTATCTATACTTATAATAAATCTGTAGAGAGGTCAATTCTGTACATGAAATATATTTTCAAAATAACTATCAGGGGATGATTAGTGATCGATACTGATGCCAAAAATGCAATCAGTAAAATTTTTGTCTGTTTGTCTGTCTGTCTGTCTGTCCGTCTGTATGTTCCTCATAGAAACAAAAACTACTCGACGGATTTTAACGAAACTTGGTACAATTATTCTTCATACTCCTGGGCAGGTTATAGTATACTTTTCATCACGCTACAATCAATAGGAGCAGAGTAGTGAAGGGAAATGTTGGGAAAACGGGAGAAGTTACTCCATTTTTCAAGCTTCCGTCGCGTGTGCAGTCTTAATGGTTAAAGTTACATAAAAATCATGTATGACGGAAATATTCTACATAAAATTGTCTAAAAAATGTCAATAACAGCATATATCTATATTTTATGGTTTACTCACAATAACACGTGTAACTCCTGATAGCTTAGCAGTTCGGAGCATTCTGATTATATTTGTTTACTCTTACGTTTATAATACTCTCACTCAAGCAGTAGTTAAAAATGTTGCAAAAACAGGGAAAATTTCCTAAATTTTACGCGGACGGAGTCGAGGGCAACAGCTAGTTTTTCATAATTGTCACGTGAGTCACGTCACTGTTCACCATGTGAGAATCTAATCATAAGTATCACATGCAAAATATAAAAAAAGCTATCTAGTAGATATCTTGGCAGTTTATTGTTTGGCAGTTCATTTAGGTGTGATGAATCGACACTTCATTTTGACGCTTTAAGTTTTTTGCTTTAAGAAGGCGTACCTATAGTTGTATATAAATATAATAGTCAATCTGGATCCAATCAAAAGTAGATCGCACCACTGATATCTTCATATCTGGCCGCACTCAATTACAGCGGCTTCTAAGTATATTAATCAATGCTGTTTGAAGTTCGCAACTTTTTTGCCGACACATAGTCGTATACCGATTAATTGCTTCGTTGCTGCCTAAATCTTCCAAATAACCTAGTAACTTTTCACACGTATGCCCATTTTTTAGCCTGATCTGGCATTGGGAGGAATATTCGTGGACATATCACACAACGTCGTCTGGTCCTAAGAAAAGGTTATTTGCTCGTTTTATGGGTACCAGAAAGCGGATTAATATATCTGAATATAGTATACCTAAAGTTTACGGAATGATTTACTTACAGATTTGATCTTTTACAACTTTATATGAACTTGCAACTCTCTTATTCTTGTAAGTTATACTAAAATGGATAAATAGGTGCCTTAAGACGATACCAAAATAGCTTCGTGCATTTTTCTATGTACGAAGTTTTCATTGTTTCTTTAGATTGAATGGCTAGAGCTCTAATTTTTAAGTATATGTTTTTTCAATATATGATCTAGGATCGCATCAACTCAGAAACGCGATTGAAATAAGTTTTCTCGATAGAAAATCTTGGCGAAACAACCTCTCAATTTTTTTATTTTTTTCATTTGTCGGTCTATTATCGCGTATTAACTAATGAAATAACTTTAAAAACATAAGTAACTATTATATATAGAAACTATCCCATAGAAGTCCTGAACAAGCGCAAGGAACTACAAGTTCAACTTCAGAAGGAAAAAGAAGCGGGAAACAATGCATTTATAAAATATGACAAACTTATAGTACTGAGCAATAACAATAAGAGCCATCATAGCCAAAAACAAAATAAAAGAAACTTGTCTGAATCTCCGGAGGTAATACCACCTTGCTCCGATGGCCTAAAAGCTCATTACGATAACAAAAAACCAGCGAAGAAAAATAAAGCTACGAATATCAGAGATTATATACTGCAAAAACCAAAACTAATATATACTCAAACTGATACTCATCCAAACCAAGGAAATACATCACAGCCCATCTTAGAGTAGCAACCACAAGCGGACACTCTCCTCCCCACTCATCTCCCACCAGGGCTGGTCACCATGGGAGAGTTAGACCACAACCCTCCTAAGAATAACCATATAAGAGAAAAAAAATTGATAAACATTTGTACCCTTAACGTGAGATCATTATCTACACCTGAAAAACTGTTAGAATTAAAAATGGCTCTCCGTAACATAAAACACGATATACTGGGATTATGCGAAGTGCGCCGAATGGGCGAAAATATAGTAGAAGACGAAAATTATATTATGTACCACATAGGACAAACAAAGGGTCTATATGGTGTGGGTTTCCTAATCAAAAGAGAACATAAAGAGAATATAATAAGCTTTTCCGGCATATCAGAAAGGGTTTGCGTATTAGAAATCTACCTAGGAAATGTCCACTACGCAATTATACAGGCATACGCACCAACTGAATGCTCTACACAAGAAGACCTAGATGTATTTTATAAGGAATTGGAAAAGGCTCATGATATTATCTCTACACAGTATATAATAGCCATGGGTGATTTTAACGCATGTATCGGCAAACTGAAAAGCTACGAGAATAAAGTAGGAGGCACTCACGGATTCGGAAACAGAAGCAAAAGAGGCGAAAGATTAATTCAGTATGTGCACGAACATAATCTAAAAATTTTAAATACAATGTTTAAATTAAAAGCGAACCGAAGATGGACCTGGATTTCGCCTGATAAAAACACTAAAAAAGAAATTGATTATATAACCACAACCAAACCTAATTTTTTCTCAAAATACGAAGTGTTGAATTCTTTCTCCTTTGGCACAGATCATAGACTTTTGAGAGCGAGCCTTTGCCTATATACGAATAAAAAGAGTAGAAGAAACTTCACCAGCTCCAGAAACTCACTAAAGACCGTAGAAGAGATAGACTTATACCTAAAAAACCTAAATGAATTTGTACCTGAATTAATAAAAAACTACGAAATATATTCAGTCAAGGATTACTACAACAAGATAGAAAATTCTATTCTAACGAGCCTGAGAAACAATAAAAGATCAACAAAAAGAACAATTCTTTCGGAAAATGCATTTCAATTAATGGAAAAAAGAAGCAAACTACAAAGTAAAAATAATCTTACTAAAAAGGATAAAGACGATCTGAAAAATTTATACAAAATAACTAATAAAGAAATTAGAAAGTGCTATGAAAATCACAGATTACACATACTAGAAAAATGTATAGAAAACACGAGATCAGCTAAAAAGGCGTATAAAGAACTAGACAGGTCAAAAAAATGGATCCAGCACCTTCAGCGGGGATCTACAATTTGCAAATCACGAACTGATATTATAAAGATAGCTAGTGAATTCTATACAAGTCTTTATAGTTTTAAACCAGACAAATTAAATAAAATGGAACAGGATCAACCAAAGAATACATTGATTGTACAAGTTTTTAGTGAAGCCGAAATCATAAAACAAATAGATAAATTAAAACCAGACAAGAGCCCAGGACCGGACGGTTTTAACAACGAATGCATCAAACACGGCAGAACACTTTTGGTATCACCCCTTACAATATTATTCAATAAAATACTAGAAGAAGAGACTGTGCCGCAACAATGGACAGAATCTGAAATTATTTTGCTATATAAAAAAGGCGATCCTAAAGATATAGCAAATTATCGTCCGATAAGTCTCATGTCCTGCCTATATAAACTTTTCGCATCTTGTTTGCTACACAGAATTTCTTCACAAATAGATTCATACCAACCTATGGAGCAAGCGGGATTCCGAAGTGGATTTAGCACTACAGATCATATTCATACAGTAGAGCAAGTTATCGAAAAGCACGTTGAATATAAAAAACCACTCTACGTAGCCTTTATTGATTATATGAAAGCTTTCGACTCAATTTATCATAGCAGTATCTGGGAAGCATTATATAAACAAAACATAAACGTAAAATATATAAACATAATAAAAAATATATATAATAATTGCACTAGTAGAGTCAGGCTGGACAGAGTGGGCACGAGGATCAGCATTAACCGAGGAGTCCGACAAGGCGACCCAATCTCGCCAAAATTATTTATAGCGGTCCTACAAAACGTAATAGAAGACTTACCATGGTTAAAACAAGGAATAAATGTGAATGGTAGATACTTAAGCCATCTGCGTTTTGCGGACGACATCGTCTTGTTCTCTGAAAGTCCACGTATGCTCAACACTATGATCAGTGAACTTCAAACTGCTAGTGCTCGCGTAGGACTGGAAATGAACTTAGAAAAAACTAAAGTCATGACTAATAGCGTGTTGACGCCAGTTCTGGTTAACCACATGCCACTAGAGTACGTAGAGAGCTACATTTATCTGGGAAAACAAATTTCATTTAAGAAGGACCGAAATATAGAAGAAATAAATAGGAGAGTAGCTATCTCATGGAAAAAGTACTGGGCTCAAAAGGAGATTTTTAAATCTAAACTTCCAATTAAATTGAAAAAAATAATTTTAGACACGATAATTTTACCCTGTCTCACCTACAGCTGCCAATCTTGGACCTACGATCATAAAGCAAGACATACAATCCAAACAACTCAGAGGGCAATGGAAAGGAGCTGTTTAAATATAAAATTAAAAGATAGAGTAAGAAGCACAGAAATTCGAAAATTAACCAAAGTATGTGATGCTCTATATTTCGCTCAAAGTCAAAAGTGGAGGTGGGCAGGTCATGTTGCTAGATACAAGGATAACCGTTGGACAATCAATACCACGAAATGGAAAGGACCGCATGGCGTGAGGAAGAGAGGTCGCCCCCGCGCCCGATGGCAGGACGAGATTGTGGCCAAGGCAGGAAGTGATTGGATGACAATAGCTAAGGATAGGGATAAATGGAATTCTTTGGAGGAGGCTTTTACCCTGAGGGGGTCCACATTAAAAGAAAATTAATTAATTAGAAATACATATATAAATTTATTTGCATGAATTCGCTATTAATATTCTTTTTATTATTGACTTATTTTGAATTGTTAATATTAATCTATTTTGTTTTTGAATATAGTACTTTAATTTATTAATCCAAATCAATTGTTTTAAATGTATCTATATTGTACTATTATGTAATTTATAATTTTGTGATCAAAAATTTATTAATGTGGTACTAATAAAGCTTTATTATTATTATTATTATTATATATAGAAACACGTAAATCAGAATTAAAATATATTTAGTAGATTTTGAGTAAATAGGAATAGTATCCCTAATTCTTCATTTTCTGTGCCTACTGGCTGTGTTAATATGTACGTGTCGGCGATGATATACGATAATATTGATGTAGGCCCTTAAAGAAGTCTGTTATTTTTGTTGGTATGCATAAAAGGCACCTTTGTGTCCTCTAAATCTACAATAACCGTTCTAAAATACCTGTAATATCCATTCATATCTAAAATACCATTTCAAGCTTTTACGATAAGTTTTACGTGGATTTTGTATTTCATGTAGTTTACCTTTATTCAGATGTATCGCTATTGAATTTATCAAAGCTACTTATTCTTATAAGGAAAACCGCAAAAGGTATTCACAGGGTCTTGTTTGTTAAGGCTCACAAAGGCGAATCAGTATAAAATATGCATTACATACAGCCGAAAAATAAGATTTAGGATTTTATACAAAATCTTATTTTTCGGTTGCATGTAATATAATCCTATTTCTATCAAATAGCTGATTGAGAGATTACTTATTACTTGAGTTGCTACATTTATATTTGTATACATGTGAAAGTAATCTTAAATTTTTTTAACACGCTTTTCGTATCTCTATATCGAAATTTATAAAAGAGATTTTCATCCACTAGCAGTAGTGGATTTGCAATTTTTTAAACATATTAAAAAATAAGTATACTCAGAATGTTCAAGCGCAATATTTTTTTTAGTTTTTATACTAGGCAAATTATTTTGTTTTGGAAGAAATATGTGAGAGTAAATTGTTGCATTGCGTACCCGACTGGTCACAAAAAATCTACACCATGAGGTACAAACTATACTCTACTTTTTTGCAATGTTTATATAACCAACTGATGTTTTGTACTTTTCGTGAAATAATGCCACGCTTATGGCTTTTCATATCTAACTTTTCCTGCCTAAAGTTTTGATTTAATGTTACTTTCTTATTGTATTCACAAAACTGTGACAAACAGTAATTGCCCTACATTTTATCTGTCTTTTATTATGCTTGACCACAACGAATAGTTAATTTAACAGTTTCGATTGTGTCATTCAATTTCTTTTTTACTTTTATTTGACTCTTTAAAAGTAATACATGAAATGTAATAAAGAACGCAATTTTCCTTTTTGATTCTTACTGACATGATTTCTAGTAATCCATCTCTCTTAGGAATTGTCACCGCCTTAGGTAGTCCTAACAGTAACCTGGAGAGAAAAATGTTGGTGAAACCTGTATTTTCATTTATTGCATTATAATAAGATCGATATTTTCGTGATCTTATTTACAACATACATAGCGATAGTACAACGACTCCTGACGTAACTACTTAAGATTTTTTTGTCGTATTCCTCTAAGAAATGGACTGACATTGATATGTGCTGTCCATATTAACTGACAGAAAGGTGCGAAACTAAACACCACAACAACACTTACCAGTCAAAATATTACTGTGACTGACAAGATCAACAATCACTTTTTGTAAATCAACCGTTAAGTCGTCTATCTATTAATTGTACTTAGGGCTGCCATCTGCCCAAGATTTCCGGAGTTGTCTTAGTTTTAAGAGTATCCAGGGCCAGCTGGCAGGGTATTTAAAAACACAGAGAGAGAGAGTTGCATCCATAGGCTTCTGTCTTAAGAGGAGTCAAATAAAAAACGTAAAGATGTTCTTATTTTGTTGTAAAAATATTTTTTTGATGTGTACAGGGAAAAGCCATTATTTTACCCAAATATCAAGGATTTTCGTAGTGTTTATTCGTCAGCGATTTAAGTTCAGTGTACCGTGTGATAACGGATTATAAGAATATAAGTGTACCACCACTTATCAGTCCCATGCTGTAAAAGCTAGCTAAGGGAGATTGTGCACAGATAATCTTCTGTGAGAGACGAAAAACTCAAAAATTAACTTGGTTTCAACACGCCTGTTCAGCGTGGTACAGTAAACTATAATCCCTCACAAAGTATTCATTATATATAAGTAGTATTTTATTATTACATTCCGCATTCTAGAACCCATAACACAAGCATATAAGCATAGCTTGGGACCAGAGGACGTTGTGAGAAATGTCCCTGAATATTTATTATTTATTATAAAAAAAAAAGGAAAACGTGGAGTAGGCCCATGACACGTCAAGATGCTAGAGAGAGAGAGAGAAATAATTCAAGTGATGGCAGCCCTAATTATGTTTTTCATTCCATAATGTATTATTATCGTGTCTATTACAAATTGCAACTTCAACTTAATGAATAGAAAATAATATCAAGTAATTCTATATGACTTTTAAGTAATTTAAATTATGTATCTATTTGTTTGTCTACGATATAATAGGTGCGAAACACGCTATCTCCGTAACTTAAAACCTCTTTTGTTCCTATTTCATAACTGTTGGTTTTATGGAGAAGGCGTTTTCTCAACAGAAACCCTGAATGATGAATTGTCTTTACAATTTTGATTTAATACAAAATCGTAATTTTGTTACTATACTGTCACTTCCTAGTTGTTAAAGTTTCTGTTTGCTGCTACTTCAAGGTACTACATTCATATTTTTTTTATACATTCTAAGAACCTGTAATAATCAAAATATAATTGTGATTTGTGTGCCATTAAATGGCCAACATCAGATAACAAATAAACAACATGTTGTATAACTGGGTGGGAATACAGTAAAGCTTTCATTTCATGAAAATATATCCTTACTATTTATGAATGCGATAACTATGATAACTTAGAATTTTGACGAGCCTATGTGTTAATGCGTGTAACCAAACCATAGTGCGATTTAAAAAAACTGTACAACGCCATCTATCAGAGCGCTAGTAGTAAACTTCTGTTTGTTAAGGTCTGATTTCTAAATTTCACGCGTACGAAGACGCGGGCAACAGCTAGTTTTCTATAAGAGTATGAAGTTTTCAAGTAAAGGCAAAAAAATAAACCTCCATAAATGCAGAGGTAATGAAGTTAGGTCAAACTATCTACATATTGAAATTTATATTTCTGGAAAGTTAACTAATTAACAATACCTGCCTACTACACTCTTCTTAACTTATTATAGAACGAAGTCGCCTTTCCCCTATGTGAGCTTATATTTTCAAAACTACGCAATCGTCTTTAATTTAATCTATGATTTTGTAAACCAGCGATAAAGCTTATTTCAATAAAAACAATAACCGCCTTATTACAAAACGTGGACTAAGTTTAAGCCACAGTTTAAGCCTGGTTTTTAAACACTTCAATTGCGCATTTCAAGCAGATTTTTCTCAAATCCTAGATCTAACAACGACCTTAGTCTTAAACCGACGCCAAACTAGTGTCAGAGCGGGTCTAACTATCCAATTCCTCGTAAATAAATTTTGTTAAACCTGGGTTTAACGTTGAGCCGCGTTTTGTAATAAGGGGGTAAGTGTTCCAACCAAAGGATAGAACTAAAAAAAATTGGTCAAGTGCGAGTCGGACTCGGGAGCCCCCCTTAAATATTTATTTTATTTTATTTTTAGTATTTGTTGTTATAGCGGCAATAGAAATACATCATCTGTGAAAATTTCAACTGTCTAGCTATCACCGTTCTTGAGATACAGCCTGGTGACAGATGGACGGACGGACGGACAGCGAAGTCTCAGTAATAGGGTCCCGTTTTTACCCTTTGGGTACGGAACCCTAAAAACAAGATGTGTAATCGTTTGTCATAATTAGGGAAGTGATTTGTAAGTTCACAAGGTTACAAGATGGCTAAGTGATTACTGTATTTAATCTTAATAACATCACCTTGACAGATACATACATATCTACTTGCTATTATATACATGTGAATAAAAAAAAAACAATGTGCATTAATGTTGATTGATAAGTCCGTAATGACATGATTCATTCATTAGTCGCTTCGTTTGCATATCAAGTAAAAAACTAATCTGTAATAAATTACTTTAGTACTAATAAAATAATTCTAAGTAGTTATAAAACGTTTTTACTTTGTTTATGTTTGAAGAAGTCTTTAAATTAAACTTGACAGTGTAAACTGCATTTACTTTTTGTACCTCTTAACCCCATAATCTTATCTATCTTTACTTATTATAAAATACATTCGTTATTTTTGTATGTATGTCGCTATGTGAGCATATATCTTTTAAACTACGCAACAGATTTTGATGCCGTTTTCTTATATAGGTAGAGTGGTTCACAAGGACGGCTTTTTTGTATAATTTTAAATCGTAAAGGGATTTTTTTATTAATTCCATGCGTACAAAGTTGCGGGAGACAGCTAGTTTTGATAATAAAAACGAATGTAAACCTTTTTAGATTTCTGTACCAAAAGGGAAAATGGGACCCCATTACTGACTTTACTATGCGTTCATTCGTCCGTCCGCCCGTCTATCACCAAACAATATCTCTAGAACGGTTTGACAGCCGTGGAATTAGCTAGTAAACTATAATACGAATAAAGTAAATCAAATTATGGTGGAAAAAGTGAATGTGCCGCAAGTGGGACATTTCCCACTTTGTTTTACTAAGTAAAAAGCATAGCATGTCAAATGCAAAAATTAATAAATTAACGAATAAAGTAATTCTAAAATTATTCATTAAACTAGCTGTTGCCCGCGACTCCAACCACGTGGAATTTAGAAAATTTTCCCCGATTTTGCAACATTTTTCACTAGGTACTGCTTCGCTTCTACTGGTCGTAGCGTGATCTTATTTAAGCTAAAGCCTTCCTCGATAAATGCCCTATCTAACACTGAAAGAATTTTTCATATCGGCCTTTTGGTTCCTGAGATTAGCGCGTTCAAACAAACAAACAAACTCTTCAGCTTTATCTATTAGTATAGATCCAGCCACCCACTGCGCGTGCGTCTTTCGTATGGAATACAATAGGTAAACGTACCATTGTTTTGCTGAAATGGAATAACTGCTCAAGGAAAACCTTTATTCTATTCTAAGGCTATTCCATTATAACCAATTTCATGCAAACAAAACTGAATTCATGTTTATAATAAGACTAGCTGTTGCCCGCGACACCATCCGCGTGGAGTTTAGAAAATTATCCCCGTTTTTGCAACATTTTTCACTAATGCTTCGCTTCTACTGGTCGTAGCGTGATGTTATTTAGCCTAAAGCCTTCCTCGATAAATGCCCTATCTAACACTGAAAGAATTTTTTAAATCGGCTTAGTGGTTCCTGAGATTAGCGCGTTCAAACAAACAAACAAACAAACTCTTCCGCTTTATAATATTAGTATAGATGAAAATAGCATCGAAAGAATTAATACATATGCACAATATTTATTTATTTTGTAAATAAATTTATGCAATTTTTGAGGTACGATGGCGACAGTGACATTTCTACCAGTCAACCAACATTGGTGTAGAGATCATTTGGAGCAGGTGCTATTTTATAACAAATTAACAACAAATTACACTTTAATTCCAAGTTAATTACAGAATATCATACATCATCATCACCTTTCTCTAGACTATTTCTATTTTTAATGATGAATTAAGACTATTTACTAATTAAGTTTAATTTAATTATTTTACTTAATTTAACTACTATTTTTAATATTATGCTTAACAAATCTATCCTATAACTGTAACTTAAAATTATAAACAGAAAAGATTTAATTGTTTGTTTATTTTAGTTTTTTATTAAATGTATAGATTAGAGGCGTGTGACCACCGCGCCGTGAATGCCGAGTTTTAGCAATAATTCTCTATTAGCGAATGGTTTATCAGCACGCAGTATATAAATCGCATATTAAGATATCCGGAGCATACATTGCAAACGTGATATATGTAGGTATTTATCCCGGAAGCACTTAAACGAGATAATCCATAAAGAAAGTTTAAATTAATATAACCAGTTATTTATTAATATAAGTTCATGTCTAAATTAGTAGCATACAGGATTTTCACATTGGTAATTGTTATATAGGAAATGATGCCACGGAATCTGACACAGCGCATTCAAAAGAGTTCAACGCGTGTTCACATGGCACGGATGCAAGGAAATCATACAATATGGTTTTTGAAATTAAGGCCACTAGGTGGCGGTGCAAAGGCTGAGAGGATTTCAGTTAAAACTTAAACAGTAGCAATTATATTTTTCATTTAAAATTGTATGCTAAAATCACAAAATGTATTAGGCACGGCTTAAGAAATATAAGCGCCCTGAGCCTTTTGCCAGGTTTTAAACCGTGCCGTTTAGTTGACGTCAAAACATTATAATATAATTAGCTGATGTACTAAATGAAAATAAAAAAATATTGTATTAGTATCTTTTTCATTTTGCGTAAAAAATAAATTACTTGTTTATAATAATATCAAGCAAAGTAAAAGTTCGCGCCAAGTGTGAGAAAATAATGTAATATTGTAATATATCAGTAACGGGAACTTTTTGTCAACACGTTTCTTAATCGAATTATCCTAAATGCAACCTTCCGTTGCACCTCAAACACGCACGGTACGCTCTGATTATTATCATTGCAGATGAATTATAAACCCACAAGCATCAGAATAAAGTCTAATTTGTGAGAAACATCATGGTATTATGTGTAACAACTATAATTATGTACTAAACAATACTAAGAGTGATATTTAAAAACTGGGACTTGAAGAACTCGAGCGAAATTAGGCCTTACCAACAATTGCGGTTCATATTAGACGGTTTTTATCGCCGTTAGTCAAATCTAAACTTTATTTTCATGTTAGTTAAGTAGCAGAATGGAAAGAAAGCATTAAATGCAACGCATGACTGCGGTCTCCGCAGTGTGGCATTGTGTTGCATTGTCATCCGAGATATAATTATGTCACTGGTATATGATAGTCTATGGCGTGATATGACCGCTTCATAGATAACTGCCGTGATAATTTTTTTATTGTCACGTTATTAGATTGGATGTAATATAATTATTAATCAAGGCCACCGGTACTGTTGCCCATGCCCCAAAAGAAATGGGCACACGGCGGGGGTTTTAGTGTGTGAGGGGCCCTCACACACTAAAACACACACTACCATTCTGTCGTCCCCAAACAGTGAGGTGTGAGGTCAAACAAAAAGGGATACTTATTAGAACAATACTAATATTTTTTCCTTGCAGTTGATCATAATGATATATATAAGAAAAGCCATTCAAACAAATTGAAAATTGATATGAGGTATTCCACACTACGGCGACATGACAGCGGACTGGCCTCATTGTGACACATCAACTACAATTTGTCGCACCGCTGTATGTATGTATCAACCCTTACAATTACAACTCTTAAGTTAATAAAACTATGTCACTTTCTGAATGTCCTTGTCAAGTGGGACGCCATTGTTTTCCTCATTAAGTTGAACCTGTGAACTGTCTGTATAGAAAGTGTACGATGTGCGTGAATAGAATAAAATAGAATAAATTGACTTGAAACAACTCGAATACAAACAAAAAAGGGCTAAAAAGGTATTATGCGTTTTCACGTATACGCTTTTTTAACACATTTTTATTAGTTTGATACGTATCTATCAATATATGTACCTCCCTCGTATGTATATGCCCTACCAAGTGGAGAAGGCCCGTGCCCAGCATTAGGGGCATTGGTGGGTAGGAGAGAGAGGGAGATACAAATGAAAAGTAAGCCAAATGCATAGAGCGTCAATAAACTAAAAGATATCAGTTGTTACACAGAAATTGTAATTCACGTTCAACATCAGTCGTGACGTAGTGGTTAAGTTTATATAAAAGTTTTAGTTGCTGTAATATGGACTCTATTCCAAAAAAGTTATTTATTGCGAAACATTAAGTGAGTATTGAAAACTGCAGGAAACCTCTTCCTTTCATTTAGTAGCCCGCTGAGTCACGGAGTATTTTTTTATTAATCAGAAAAGTACGTAATAAAAAAAATCAGAAATTTCATCGTGTTGTGTTCGTCTGTTATTTATCCAGTGTTAGACACGAAACAGACTCTCTCTCTCCAGCCCACTAACGTCCCACTGTTGGGCACGAGCCTCCTCCACTTTGGAGGGATTATGGTCTACTGTAACGCGCTGACCAGACGTGTTGGTAAAGGGTTTCTGATGGCTATGATTCTAGCGATATCATCAGCCGCATTTGCTGAGTGCGATCAGCAAATTTTTAACAAGTCTTGATGGATGGATCACTATTTGTGCCATATTCTTGCGAATAAATGATTGATTTGATTTGATTTGGATTTAGGAAATATAAAAACTTACATTTTACCTTTTCTGACAAAGAATATTACAATTTTGCGTACAATAAAAGATTACAATGAGTCAAGAATTTCCACCAAAAAATCACTAGTGAACCCCTTAAAAGTAAAAACCCCCCTGGCAACGCCAATGGTGTAAGTAATGGATAGTAATAACATTGCAATCAGTGAGGCAGTCTATTAACGCGAATTACTTCAGATTGAACACTGTGGAAAGTTAAAAGTTCTATTTGTGGTTGTAAAATTTAAGAGTAATTGACATTGCATCCATTAAATAATTTGTTATAATATTTCCATCTGTACGGAAGCACGATGTAGTTGACCTATTAGCCGAGTTACACACAAAACAAAACGATTACCCATAAATAGACGCCATAAACGATAGATACCGAATAATCGTACGAAATATCGAACGGTAACTATACAGACTAACAAAAAGTCCATTCATGTACTGACTGACCCCGACTACCAAATTATCTAACTGTCCAACGCTTAATTTCAAGATACAGTACACGTATGTCTTTACAAAACATATATGCTTGTATGAATTTAAATTGCAAATAAGTGAGTCAAACAAAATCAACACGAGCTTTCTAAGCTGGACAGAATTGCATTGTAAACAAATATGTATTTAGAATGGTTATAAGTAATTCTGGCTCTGAATGAAGTCAAATTCTTTTGTCTATTACGTTTTTGTGTTACAAAGTTGTACTGATTTTAAGTTGTGCATTGCTAAGTTCTGTACAAAAGAATGAACCTCATTACTACACGTACTAAATAGAGCAAGATGGAAGTACTCTTCAATACAAAAGAATGCTATGCGCGTACGAATTAACGTTTCAGAACATTACATTGTTTAAAAGAGAGCAACATGTTAAGGCGATAATCCGTAAAAGACGAGTGAAACTTGCAGTATATAATACAATACTCAAACCTCCAATAAAAGGTAATGACATAGCCTTTTTTTAGTAACTACACCATGATAATTGATGTTTTCCATCTTAAGCCTTTTTCACAGCACATTGTACAATTTTGAGTTACGACATAAAATCAATATATAATTATTAGCTTTTGATTTTATATATTCGCATTTTTGGATCTATTTATTCTTTCAAAACTGTGTCAACTTAGTGTTATTTTTACATTCGAGCCGACATTTGACTATTAGGCATAAATAGAAGACTCGTTGATAATAAAACTTAT
The DNA here is from genome assembly GCA_916999025.1 of Orgyia antiqua. Classification (NCBI taxonomy): domain Eukaryota; kingdom Metazoa; phylum Arthropoda; class Insecta; order Lepidoptera; family Erebidae; genus Orgyia; species Orgyia antiqua. The sequence continues at coordinate 27,392,598 of OU779868.1, forward strand.
CGCTCGAAGACACCTAATGCTAATAATTGGATTTAGTCCTTTACCAAACAGCCAATAACCAAAATGTAAGCATTAAAATCCGTAACAAGTTTTATTTGAACTATCATCTCTGAAACAGATCTGAAAATGTTACAAATGTACGATATCTTGATGATTATTAAAATTCTTCTCTAACTTTCCGATGCACAGGGTGATAAGTGAAGCGTTAACCAATAACTGTTTGATCGCGAACAACGACCTAGACCTTGTAATGTCCATCAATGGACATGAATTTTAATAATGATCTGAATGTTAAGTAGTTTTTCTTTGTACTTATTCAAGATTCTGGTTAAGAAATTACGGCAGATGTATGAGTGTGGATGAAGTCAAGAAAGTATGTTTGGATCGTAGCAGATGGCGCTCTATCGTCTCTGCCTACCCCATGGGAGAAAGGCGTGATGTTATGATGTTATGAAATTACGGCACGTAGATTCACTAAGTAGTGTTCGTATTATTAACCAATATTCGGTTTATATTGTCATCATTATTAATTAGGTATTCTAAGCTTGACAGTGTAACGATTAAGAATACAAGTGTTATTTTCCAGGGTGCTGTTATGGCCAGCTAAGGCATATCGTACACAGATAACATCCTATGTTAGAGACGGATAACTCGAAAATGAACCCATGCCAACATGCCTGGGTATCGTGGCACTGTAGACCATAGTCCCTCAAGAGAAGGAGGCCCGTTTCCAAAAGTGGGACGTTATTAGGCTGGAGAGAGAGGAAATTTCTAAGCTTGCGTGCGTTTTGTAGTTGGTGTCATCACTTTTTATTTGCGCGAGGGTTTCATTGGAAAATCGTTTATATGATAAAACAAATAAATCTCTAATTGTAACATATTTTGATATATTTCAGAGCACATGCATATTTCTTGTTATTTTCGTTAAAGGGCAGAGATAAGTAGAGAGGTCTAAATAAGAAACAAAATGCCGATAAAATATAAGAATTTAACTGTTGCCTGCAACTTTTTACGCTTGATATTTAAAAACATACCCTAACAAATTATACAAAAACGGCAATCTCTTGAACCACTTTATCTGTAAAAAACCGCATCAAAATTCGTTGCGTAGTTTGGAGGATATACGCTCACATAGGGACGTACATACAAAAATAACGACTATGTCTCTAAATAAAAATAGAAGCAATATCTACACGGTAGGTAACCACATCATAAAACATCAATGTTCTGATATTCGCATAATTAAGTTTGAAGTATGCTTGTAAATACAGAGGGGCTGTAACTGTATAAAAGAATATCGTTTTTACGAAGTAATAAAAATACATATGTACTTATACATAATTCCAATGCTACATTGGCCATACTAACGCGTTAATTCACAGGAAATAGTGAAAAAGAAAAACTTCTACACAAAGTTCATCGTCATCCCATCATTACGTGTGTGGATGAGTGTATTAAGTCTAATGACATTATTAAAAAAACAACGTCCAAATACATGTGATTTATTGTCTACACGAAGTTGACAAGCTTCAACAAATTATATATATATAGTCGGTCTTTACGTCCGTGTGGTGACGGATTAAGAATACAAGTGTCACCACTCCTTTTCCTTTCCAAGGCTAAGGAATATTGTACACAGATAACATCCTCTCTGAGAACTGGAAAACTCTAAAAACCCAATGCAAACATGTCAGCGTGTCATAGGAGATCATAATCCCTCCATAAGTGGAAGAGGCCCGTTCCCAACAGTGGAACGTTATTGGGCTGGAGATAGAGTAAGAAAGAGATCTTTATGCTATTTTAAGTGTCTTAAAGTATCTTCCCATATGTTTACTCCGATGTTTTCATTTTAAAGTTTATAAAATTACTAGCTGAGCCGGCAAACGTTGTCTTGCCATACAAAAAAAAAAGTTTTGAAAAATAGATGTTGGCCGATTCTCAGACCTACTGAATATGCATGTAAAATTTCAAAAATCGGTCAAGCCGTTTCAGAGGAGTACGGTAACTAACACTGTGACACGTGAATTTTATATATGTATACTAGGGGTGATCCAAAAGTAATGATAATTGGTAACTTCAGGTCCACATAAAAATCCAAAAAAAATTTTTTTCGCTTGCCTATACACTCACTACGTCAGCCTAAAAAAATCATATAAATAGGTCAGGATTTCCGGGAGATACATTCATTTGAATACGAACTGTCGAAGAGATAACTTGGTGGAAACATTGGGGGACTCTGCTCCTCCATGTTCTACAGTTGCACGCTGGGCCAAGGAGTTTAAGCTGGGCAGAACATCCACTGAAGATGAACATCGCGAAGGACGCCCATCCACGTCCCTCACAGAAGACAACGTGAAAAAAGTCGAAGATGTTGTGTTGGCAGATCGAAGAGTGACCATCAGGCATGTAGCTGAGGACAGGGATCTCATATGGCGGCGTTCAAAGAATCATTTCGAACGAGTTGCATATGAAAAAGGTCTCTGCGCGTTGGGTTCCCAGAATGTTAACCGACGAGCAAAAGAAAAAACGAGTTGACATTTCGAGGGTCAATCTCGAAAAGTTCCAAGCAGATAAAGAAAATTTTTTGTTGCGTTTTGTGACTATAGACGAGACCTGGATCCACCGTTTTGATCCTGAAACAAAACAACAATCGATGACTTGGAAGCGAGCCTCCTCACCGACGCCAAAGAAATTCAAAGTCTCAAGTTCGGCGGGAAAGGTTATGGCGTCTGTTTTTTGGGACGCTTCACCAAGACAACGCATCGGCTCACAAAGCCGAAGTTGCGATGGCTGCCATTCGAGAAACGGGATTCGAACTGGTCGAACACCCACCCTATTCGCCAGATCTGGCTCTTAGTGACTTTTACCTCTTTCCTCGGCTCAAGGAACACCTCCGAGGCAAGAAATTCGAAGACAATAGCGAAGTGATGGCCGCTGTTGAGGCGTTTTGGGAGGGTCAAGAAAAGGAATTTTTTTCAAAGGGAATCCTGGGTTTAGAAAAAAGATGGACTAATTGTATTGATTTGCTAGGAGACTATGTAGAAAAATAAATTATTATTTTAACTTTAATTACCGTGTTTTATTTTCATTATCATTACTTTTGTAAGATGAACTGTGTTCCGTAGTTTTACTAAGATACTTACAAAACCTTTACGACCTATGAGTATAAAAATAAAGTTAACGGATTCTTAGACCTACATAGATACATAGCTTATTGTATTAAAAAAATAGTTGTTTGATTTACATAGCTGACACACGTCTAGCATCCAGCTTTGTTTGACGACAAAACCACTAAGATAATTTTAATCGCTACAGTTTCCATAGATAGGTTACATATTTATGTAAAAAAAAACTAGACATGGTTTTATAAAATGTCCGTCAATTGTTATTCTCAGCATTACATCAAGTGAATGGAAGTGAGTATTTTCTAATGTAGAATCGTTACAATGCAACATCAAACACTTGTAATTTAAACACAAAATCATCGTAATGTGATATAATAGAAGTTTGGTGAAAGTGTTGATGTAATTTTTTTTCCGCCAGCTCTGTGTGCAAAGACGTATAGATAGACCCCATAGATAATTAAGAACAATGTCTAATACACTACAGATGAGTTCAGTGACGCTTCTTTCGTTCAAATAAAACCACTTTTTACAAATTTAGACGCTTATATTTGTTTTAATATTGACTGCAGTCTCCGAAATGTCAGGTCGAGCTAAAATTTATAACAAATTCACGCGTCTAAATCCGTAAAAAGTGGTTTTGTTTGAGTTCAGTGATGTTTTATATTTTCGCAGCGTCTTTTCTTTCGTATATTAGATCCGGAGTCTAGCAGTTACAACCGTCGTACATGAATTACCGGATATATGAATAGGTATGAAAGGAATTTTTTTAAAATTTAGTAGAAAGCGTTCTAGACTCTGCATATGCCCATGGTGTACGGTTGTGACTGCGTAAGCGTTTATGCGTATATTCTAATAATTTCTCTTGTCTTAGTAGGTATGAGATACTTTTTTTGAAAGTCCCTCTTTTTGAAAACATCCAGAACCAAACTGCTATATGTAATAACCTCACGCAATTTACCTTTCCAAAAATTACTACTTCATACAAATTTAAACCTTAATAACCAAAAGCCTAGTCATTTTAATAAAAAGATTAAAACAGAGAATTACAGCATAGCCATAATAACTTCAATACTATTGCTTATTCTAGGCCGGTATGCAACAAGAAAAAAAAATCGTACGCATTACCAAAATATACATATCATTGACATAAATTGAAACAGCTATAGAAGTACGAACCATGTTAAGGGCCTACATCAATATTATCGTATATCATCGCCGACACGTACATATTAACACAGCCAGTAGGCACAGAAAATGAAGAATTAGGGATACTTTTCCTATTTACTCAAAATCTACTAAATATATTTTAATTCTGATTTACGTGTTTCTATATATAATAGTTACTTATGTTTTTAAAGTTATTTCATTAGTTAATACGGACGAATAGACCGACAAATGAAAAAAATAAAAAATTAGAGAGGTTGTTTCGCTAAGATTTTCTATCGAGAAAACTTTTTTCAATCGTGTTTCTGAGTTTATGCGATCCTAGATCATATATTGAAAAAACATATACTTAAAAATTAGAGCTCTAGCCATTCAATCTAAAGAAACAATGAAAACTTCGTACGTAGAAAAATGCACGAAGCTATTTTGGTATCGTCTTAACTAATAACATATTCAACTTGGTAAATAACCGCAAGCACCTGTTTCTAACAATTAATTATTACAACTTGAACAAAATATCAAGCAGCTCATATACATATAGACTCAGATCCGACACACGAACTTTGTAACTTATGTTCATACCGATGATATTTATGGGATAAGGTAGTTTTCCTATAATCCCTTCCGAGGCGGATCGTGACCAATAGGGGACCGTAATTTAGCTATATAGACCGAGAGAGAGAGAGAGAAGATAATCTCTATCACTATAGGTATCACTAAATGTAGGCAATTCGTATCACCATACGAATCGATTGACTATGGGTGGAGTATTGAATACCCACTATTTTGTCCCTTGTTGGCCATTTCTTTCATTTCAGTTATCAGATGTTAGAGAATAAAATTAAGTTGGTAATAATTTTTTTTTATCATCTGATAACTAAAGTATATATATATATATCTTTATTTTTTTTTTAAACTAAATATAGAAAACGCTTCTAAAATTAATAATTACTTTTATCACCTAATATGACACATGCCAAAATCGGATACAATGATATTAATTAAAACACTATTTTATACATTTAACTGCTATGAAAATAAGTAAAGTCATTCAGCACTAGGATCTCGTACCAATAGATTTGTACCACACTCATTCTTTACATTCCTTCACGGAACTGTTTTACTTTTCCATGGTTCACGTAGTTTAAAGCACAATAAACTGTTTATTAGGTTAATTTAATTGTAAAACGAATGAAATTTAGGTTAAATTGCCTAAATCGCTATTCGCTTTTCCGTTTTAAACCGTTTGAGATTGTCAACTGTATATACACCAGGTCCGGTTATGTTACAAATTTATTTTATTGGATTTATTTATTTCACAAATTGTTCAAAAATATTTATTTTACAAATAAATAATAATTTATGAACAATTGTTTAGTAGGACTAAATGGTAGATATTTTAAAGCTCTAGTTTGTCTTACTCTTTTGAAACATTTCTTGATTTCTAGTTATAATTGACTTTTACTGACACAGGATTAGAAATAAACAATTGTATGCCCGCTTATCGTAGATACTTGATATATTATAATTTATATCTATACTTCTATACTAATATTATAAAGCTGAAGAAGTTGTTTGTTTGGACGCACTAATCTCAGGAACTACTGCTCCAATTTGAAAAATTCTTTCGGTGTATGATAGTACATTTATGAAGGACGGCTATAGGCTATATAATACGTTGCGACCAATAGGGAAAATTTCCTAAATTCCACATGTACGTAGTCGGCGGGCAGCGGCTAGTATTGCAAATATAATCATTTATGGTCTTATTCATAATGACTTTTCGGAGGTTTAAAAGTTCGCTAAAATGGGTTCGCGAAAATTGTCAAATCTTGTTATTCATAATAGTCTTTTTACGATAAAACGTTTATTATCTCTCCGATAAAACATCCGTTTAAACCTCCGATAAGTCATTATGAATAAGACCATTAATGTATATTACTATTCTAGTGTACATTTAAAAGAAGGAATGGAATGCATACTTTTATTTCTTTACTCGTTCATTCAATGAATATTTTAATATATTCGTTGCAGTTACCAAAATAATGACAATAATTTCTCTATAACAAATATTCATGTAACTATGGCAACGAAACGATTTCTTCTGTAGTACAATTACAACATTTAAAACAAGGGGGTTAAGAGAAGCATATTAATGCGCATGCGCAGGTAACAACCGCTCTGCAATTACAATTGGAGCATGAAGTCATGAACAGATAGTTTCTACACGCGAAATATTTATATGACACACGTTTTTTTTACAACGTATAAATATATAAAAAGTCTAAATAAAACTAATTGTCTCTAAAATGAAAGTAATTAAAACGCTTCTAGTACTGCAAATAATAAATTTGAACGTAATACTTTCACATTATTATATTAATAAAAGAAAGAAACAGATGCACACTCAATAATATAATAAATTAAAATGTTTATTTCACGTTTAAAACTAAGGGAATTATAGATATATTATTATTCCAAGATATTAAACAAAAAACTAAGCCTGTTTGAGAAACAATACACAACAGATTAGCGTGTCACAATTACTGCGTAAAATGGAATGTCTTGTAAAACTATACAAAAACATCTAGAACATAGCAAATACTTGCGCTTAATTCTTTAACATAAACTTTCTCAGAGCTATTAAGCCAATAATTTTATTAGTATTTAACACAAAAGCAAAAGTCTGTGCAAATGTTTGTTTGATTGAGTTAAACCCATGTCATTAAAAGAGCCTAAGTATCACCGTGTAATGAAATTCGCAACTGCTACTGGCGATTTTATTAATAAAAAATAAGATAAATAATAATGTTTTCAATAAGACAATTTAACGGAAAAGGGATGAACCCTAAGGTTAAGTTTTTGTTGCTAACTGTACGAGAAGAAAGTATACATTGAAGTGTTTTTTAGAGTTAATAAAAAAGTATTCATAGGAATAGTTAAGGAATATAATCGACAAAATGTGCAGGGAGCCGCTAAATACAAATATTTCTAGCAGGGAACGGAGAAAGGCTGATACGTAGGACGGAGAAAGTACTTTTTTCAAAACCTCCATACATACACTTGCCGTATTTTATGTAAATTGCCCAAAAAAATTCCCGCTATTTGGAACCAACATTCTCTTGCAACCGTTGTTTTTTGAAACTGCATCAGTGAATGGCATTCGCGATTAAAATCATAAATTAAATCAATGCATTGTAAACCTATGTTATTAATGTAAATTACCTTCTATCTACGTCAAAGAAAACAGCTAATAACAACAATCAGTTTACATACAATGTATAACTGGAATTTATCAAGAAAAGAAATGAGGAACGGAATGTCAAAGAAATAATTCCTAGAGAACGGGTGCTTGTGATAATTACAGTTGTTCCTCTGTATAAATACGCTCGTATGTAGAAAGTAAAACGTTCATACTAAGTAATAGGTTTGTTATACTAACCTCGAGTCGAAGGAATAGGTAAGTAAATATATGTATTGAGTATTCAAGAGAAGATGGTTTGCCTTTTAATTTACTAGATACACAGTAAAGTGGACAGGCCTCGTGGGATAGTGGGTGATCGTGATTCACGGGTGCGATCTCTACACGGGATAAGTATTTGTGGGATATATGTATTCGTCACATACTTATTTTTTGGGACGTTTACAATGTATTTATTATAAGTATACCTATTAATATCAAGTTAAAGTTTACACAAGAAATTAAAATATAAAAAATAATATATCCGTATATTTATACGTATGTACCACTAAAGACATCCTAAATCTTCCACTGCCAAGCTAAGCTCATTGGCATGTGTTATGGGTTCTAGCTTTGCTTGGTAACGGAAGAAATGTCCATATATATTTATTTAAAAAAAGACAAATATCACAGGTATCTTGAGAAGTGAAAGTTTATAAAAACTATTACAAATAAAACAAGAATATTTCGAGACAAATGAACTTCTAAAAGTAGGACTGGTTCATAGACAGGCGTAAATGTATTGATAATAAAATAAGAAAAAAATACACAAAATTTGTCTGCGTCGGTGGGTCAGCTTTAATGTGCGGAAGCATTTTAATTCCCATACCCGCTTCGAAATAAATATTTCTGTAAAGTTCGGTATCCTATACTTAATTTACATACACCTATCTTTGGTTTCAGTCTTTCTTTCAGTCTCTGGTAGGGCTTCTGTACGCATCCACAAATTTGCCTTAGTGTAAAGGGCTTTTTAATCGTCTAATGTCAGGGGTTACAACATATTTTTTTTTGTCGCTTAAATATTGCGTCAAAGAATAAACAAAAAAGTTGTAAACCCTAGGGAAATTCGGTATTTCTTTAAGTTCCAGACATTTGTCCCTAGCCCAAGTGTGTCCAGGAAAGATTAGTATTTTTTTATTGCTAGGTAAGTTTCCGATACCGAACCACAAATTACTCGTAAATATTAAACTCAATATGCACCTCATCCGTTATATCGATTCTAACATCTATATATGAAGACCGCTAACCTCTTCGATAGATTTATGTTTCATCAATAAAGAATTCGCAAACGGAAATTAATTGCAAAAATGCAAGTTTATAATGAGCTTTCTCTGCGTCTTGCAACTAAATATGTAGGTTCGAGAAATTTTATTTACTTAAATGCCAGCTAATGGTAAAGTAAAAGTTAAAATATATTATTAGATTGGCTGGTCCAAATATATTCTTTGAAGAAAGAGGATAATTCCGTATTCTTCACTGTCCACAAGATTTTTGGAAAAAAATGTGACTATATCGTCCAGCCAGCCTATCCAGCAGAAGTAGCGTTCAAATTAAACCACCACTTAATGAACTTATAAAAAAGGCGATTACCTTTTGTAATAAAAGTACAATTTACATGTTTAAAATGTAAAGCATTATTTTACATGCTTTTGCAATCGTGACGGAGTCGCTCAAAATTATTTTTTGTAACCATAAGGTAACAAAAAATAATTTGGGGCGACTCCGTCTACAAATAGGGTCTTAAGAGGATACCAAAATAGCTTCGTGCATTTTTCTACGTACGAAGTTTTCATTGTTTCTTTAGATTGAATGGCTAGAGCTCTAATTTTTAAGTATATGTTTTTTCAATATATGATCTAGGATCGCATAAACTTAGAAACGCGATTTAAAAAAGTTTTCTCGATAGAAAATCTTAGCGAAACAACCTCTCAATTTTTTTATTTTTTTCATATGTCGGTCTATTATCACGTATTAACTAATGAAATAACTTTAAAAACATAAGTAACTATTATATATAGAAACACGTAAATCGGAATCAAAATATATTTAGTAGATTTTGAGTAAATAGGAAAAGTATCCCTAATTCTTCATTTTCTGTGCCTACTGGCTGTGTTAATATGTACGTGTCGGCGATGATATACGATTATATTGATGTAGGCCCTTAAAGGTTTTTTTCGGTCGAAAATAAGCCAATAATGAATACAAAATCCTCAATAGAATATATCTGTGAAAGTAGGATTTCGCAATCTTATGTCATTCTATATTTCAAGTGTAATCACTTTCGAAATTTGCGGTTACCTATTTGTATAGACGATCTCCAGTCGATATCTTCATCAGTCTATAGTCGATTATAAATATTATGTTTCTTTTTAATAAATCTCGTTGTCAGATTAAGTAACCGGACTTGATTTGCAAAAAGGCGATTTATTGAACTGATTGTCTAATTAAACTAATCAATAAATAAAAAAATCAATAAATTTATTGAAAAATTTTTATATTTATTAACGCTTTACCGTACTCGTGTAGCTTTTAGGCGTAAAACTAGACTCGTGCATATACTCTACTACTTGTTTGTACGTCTATCTGTCACCAAGTTACATATAACAAAAAATTTTAGTTCAACATTACATTACGCTTGAATAATGAGAATGATGAAATATGTTTGATTGATTGATAATGGTACGGAATACTACGGAACCCTCCATCAGAATCCTCACTCGTACTTGGCCGGTTTTCGCGCAATCCTTTGTATATTTTTAAAAATTCATGACAATTACTTTTCGACTTTAATGCGATCTAAATAAAAGTATTGTCGCGATTTGATAACTTGGTGTTTTTATTGGATTTTAATTTAAAAATACCTGAACCACCTGTTGTAAGAAAGAGCCTGGGATAACTATGTTACCTAGTGTCGAAGTCAACGTACTATTGTCAGTTCTCGGTAACAATGATCGAGTTAGACGTTGACAAAAAGTTGCGGCGCGTCTATTTACAACTCGATGTCATTCACCCGATACTGAAAGTCGATGTTTACATGTATGAGTTTAATCGATTCTACATCAAATCGACAACGTTTTATCGCCATTTATTTTACATTAATTGCGATTATTGAATTGGTCGTGCATATCAAAATAAAAAACGGCAATTTTGTTGTGTAATTTTATTAGAAAGATTATTGTTGTACTCGCAAGTAATAAAATAAATACTGAAGCTTCTACGGATTTAGACGCGTATATTTGTTTTAAATTCTGGCCTGACGTTTCGGAGACTTTGCAGTCCCGTGACCATGGTGACTGCAAAGTTTCCGAAACGTCCGGCCAAAATTTAAAACAAATATACGCGTCTAAATCCGTAAAAAGTAGTTTTATTTATACTAAAGCTTCATTATGATTAGATGTCATGCAATACAGCACTAAGTAGTTACTCCAAATATTATAGACCCCGTCCACTACTTTTAAGTAATAGTTGGTAGTTTCACAACTTTGTCGTATTTGTGTCCAGAAATTATAATTAATGTAATAATTATTCACATATTTTGAAACAATAGTTCACAAAATTAGATTGCTCTGACAATGGTTATTAAGCAACATAGTTAAATGTATATGTATGTATATGTTTATATATGTATATAAGTAAAATTGTGTGTGTAGTGTATGTATTTAGGTATATTGTATTAGCTATTAGTACTTTTACTTATTTTTGGCATAATATTAGTATACCACAAGTTACCTATTCAGTCTCGGTCAAGTCCATTCTAAGGTTGTCTGGAAGAGATCGCAGCTCGCGATAAGGCCGCCCTTTGTACCTATTATTAAGTCTAGTCAGTAAGTTCTGTAAATTAATATGGTGTGCAATAAAGAGTATTTTATCTATTTAAATTAAACTGGTATTTTTACAAACAACCAACTTCAATAAAAAGTTTTATCTTTTCCTGTGGTATCAAAGCGTTAATAAAAGTTTTACTATATAAACATATAAGGCTTTCTGCCTAACCCATTAACGTCCCACCTAGTCGGCACGAAACTCCTCCACTTCTTAAGGGTATTTAGTCTACTACGCCCACTGGTGGCCAAGTCTGGTAATTCTGCTATTACAATCATATTACAATGTTGATATAATGGTCAGTCACTGACGCCATTACGGCGTCATTATGACAAAAAAGTAATAGTAGACTACCAAATTTGATAAAATTCCGTCATTATGGCACCACTATGGTGTCATAATGGCACCTAACTTGATTTTTTGTCACAGATGATGCCACTATGGCGCCATAATGGTGCCATTGAGCTGTCATTGTGACACAATTCATTTACCGGACTTGGGGCCCTGATTGGCTGTATTGGCATAGGGTTCGAGTTTTCCATCTCACGTAAAAAGATGTTTTTCTGGTTACTCTATGAAGAAAACGGGGTGGTATCATTTATATTTTTTTTATTTTGTCATCACACGGTATTTTCTAATACGTGGTCACGGGTGAGACTGAGCTGTAATGTGTCTTCTACAATCAGTTATTACAGGGTTTACCCATTATCCCGAAACGTCGGGCTAAAATTTAAAACAAATATACGCGTCTAAATCCGTAAAAAGTAGTTTTATTGTCATCACACGGTTAACAGTAACTTAAAAAGTTATTTAAGAATGCTTACCTCTTGGGTACACTAATCCGTCGTTGCCGAAACAGGTGGTCCATTGTTCCTTACTTATTGTCTTTACACTTTAACACGGCCTCTCCCACACAAAGAAAATTATAAACTTTCACTTTATCTTTGAAATGTTTTTGTATTAAAATATCCACAGATATAATTCCAACTAGAATCACTATGTCCTCACTAGTCTATATAAATGGTTAGATATTTGTAATTACTTCACACGGTCTACTGGTTTCGTGACTTCTTTTTAACGACATTAATATTCGCCAGCGTTTATTGTCTGAAAAAGAAAACAGATATTTTTAATAGGAGTAAATATGTATAACGAATTTCTTGAGCTAAATAGACGTCGTGCCATATGAGTAGCCCTAATAATATTAAGAACAACTTTATTCGCACACATAAACCAGTTAATTTATACAATAACTGTACATATTCCTAATGATATGTTAGTCTTTCTTTCGTAAGAATCATTAAGTACGCTGTATTATTCAGTTATATTGGAATTTAGGCTGCTTTTATATGCTTTTATAAGGTCATGGTAAACATGGGACACTTGAACAAATTGCATTAGGCTTAATACAAATTATTGTCCTTGGATGTGTGTGAACTGTGTAGCAAATAATAATTGTGCGTGTGGTTATCCACAGAGAATAAACGCGTTATGACGTCATTACTCTCATTATTAAGCATATCATTTTTTGAGACAGACTATATGAGACGATATAATTTTATGAACTTATTTAATTTTTATAAAAATCTGATCTTTGACATTAAGATAAGTGCAGTTTAAGTAAGTATAAACTATGGAAAATCACGCACCAACACATGCTAATGAGCGAGAAACTCTTTTCTCTCTCCAGCCCATTTACCTCCCACTGTTGGGCACGGGCCTCCTCCACTTTGGGAGAGATTATGGTCTACTGTGCCGCGCTGACCAGGCGTATTGGCACAGGGTTTATTTTCTAGTTTTCCGTCTCCCACAGAGGATGTTACCTGTGTGCAATATCCCTTAGGTGACTTTTACAGCAACCTTGGGAGGAGATGGGGTGGCAACACTTGTATTCTTAATCCGTCACCACACGGAGAGAGCGACGCAAATCGCAAATTTATTAGGGGCGTTGGAATTTTCTACCTCCCGGCAATATGTGGGATGATTAAATTGACTGTATTCAGTTTTACAAAAAATAAAATTAATATTATGTTATTATCTTGCAACACTTTCCGTGCTCCACTTATCAAAGGATTAATTCTACTACTAATATTTACGTTAATAATATTGATAATATTAAGGTGAAAGTTTATAACGATACATGAATAAGTATTTGTTACACTTTCACACAGAAATTAATAAAAAGACTAATAGATACATTTGAAAAAGAATAATAATCATACAGACGAATTGGTAATCTCCTTCTTCTGAAGTAAATTAAAAACTAAGTCTAGATTCAAAGTTATTATTAAGCTATTGCATACTCGTAGCTTCTATCGCGGGCCTTGAGCGTGGAGACTAGGTAAATGCACAAAATTCGAAATTTAAATTCAAAGATAGCGTAACTAAAAAATACTACACACAGCGCTACGCATCCGCAGTAACGCCGTTTCGCTGTTCGCGCTGGTGACTCATGTCAGCAGTGGTATTCAGTAAGAAAAAGTGAAGTGATATTTCCGGTGAATCTTGATCACGTGACAGCGCTCCTCCAATAAAAATAGAGGAGCGCTGTCACGTGATCAAGATTCACCGAAAACTCCCTTCACTTTTTCTTACTGAATACCAGTGCAGTTTTGGCGTTAGTTTTTATTTTATTGACATTTGATTGACAATCGCTATTTTACCATAATTACTATAAACAATGGACAGATGTACGCATCAGTAAATAAGGATTATTAATCTTATTTTAGTTTATGGTATTTAGATTCTTGCATAAATAAAATAAATAAATAATTATAATTGCATAAGTTGATAAAAAATACTATACCGCGGCAGTCCCCGAGTGCCACACGTCTTTTTATTTCATTTATGTAGGAATGACTAAAAGAAAATAATTACAGTTTTAATAAAAGGTTAAACGTTTTTCTCTTAGCACGGAATAAAATCACACCTTCGATATGGTCGAGGCTTTACCCAATAAAACTTAACAATACAAATGCAGTGGCACATGCAATATTTTTAGGACATGTGCAACAATGCAAATGGTGTATCATTGTTTGAAATGAAGACATTCACACGCGATATCTTAACATTGTAAAGTCCATCAACATCCTAAGGTCGGATCTCTTTACCGGATCTGTTTTTACTCGGTTCAAAGCGGACAGATTGTTGGAAGCTTGTTATAAAGTATAATGAAAATAGTCGATTTTAAGACGATACCAAAATAGCTTCGTGCATTTTTCTACGTACGAAGTTTTCATTGTTTCTTTAGATTGAATGGCTAGAGCTCTAATTTTTAAGTATATGTTTTTTCAATATATGATCTAGGATCGCATAAACTCAGAAACACGATTGAAAAAAGTTTTCTCGATAGAAAATCTTAGCGAAACAACCTCTCTAATTTTTTATTTTTTTCATTTGTCGGTCTATTCGTCCGTATTAACTAATGAAATAACTTTAAAAACATAAGTAACTATTATATATAGAAACACGTAAATCAGAATTAAAATATATTTAGTAGATTTTGAGTAAATAGGAAAAGTATCCCTAATTCTTCATTTTCTGTGCCTACTGGCTGTGTTAATATGTACGTGTCGGCGATGATATACGATAATATTGATGTAGGCCCTTAAAGGAATTGTTTAATGTAGATTCAATCTTTTAGATTTTTTTTCCTGTTTTTGTACTATTTTTCACTAATGCTTAGCTCCTATGGTTCGCAGCGTGATGTTATATAGTCTATAGTGTCTTGAAAAATTCTTTCAGTATAGATACTGAAAGAATATTTCAAATCGGACTAATGGAACCTACCTGAGAAGTGAATTCTCGAAACTAAATCCTATGCCAACACGTCTGGTCTGATTAAAGTTAGTAGACTAATAAAATAACTCTTTCACAGTGGAGTAGCCCGTGCCCAACAGTGGGACGTTAGTGAGCTTGTAAGAGAAGTCATAAGTAGTGAGACATTGAAAAGTAAAAGAAAGAAAGAAAAAAGATAAGTTTTATTTGCTGTGTTACACAGATTTTACCAATAATACATTTACTACAATAATATAGGTACAAAATAACAAAACGTTAACACTATGGTACATATCGTGTCACACCAGCAAATAGGCACCCATTTCAGGATATGTTAGGTCACAAGGACCTCACGCTGATGACGCCTATGAGAGTGGTGACGCGGATACCCACACGGATATCGACAAGCTAATCATAATTATTAAATATAGCATTTTAAAACTTGACTTATTTACATTCATAACAACAAAAATTAAAATTAAAATTAAGATTTAACATTAAGATTTAACTTGAATTGATTAATTATTAATAAAAGATTGATTTTGAAAAAATTAAGATTTAACATAACATAATCGAAGGAAATGGGGTAATGATACTTTTATTCTTAATCCCTCATCACACGTTTAGACAAAGGTCACAGATTACACTTAATGTAGAGAGATAATGTCGTGGTAATGCTATTTTAGACGTACACACTTGCAAGTTGTTCTTACATGTATTGATATGTACGTACACAATAATTTCTGTGGAAACCTCCACATTTGAGTCGTTTTTAATTCGTTTCGTAACACTCTCTACTCTTAAAGCGTGTCCATTTGTTTTGTAGATAACATCTATAGCGACAACAATCTTTCACAAGTAATTTTGTCATTCAATTATACATTTTTATACTTTGTTTTAATTTCACAGCTATTTTTAGACAAATACATGTTTTAATTAAGTAGATAATGTGTTTTGAAAGTTTGTTTTGCTTTCAACTTGTTATTTTATATTGGAACTAGTAGATTACATACTATATATATTGTATATTTGTTGCAGGCACTCACATTGAAGTATACCTCGTAGTCAATAAATCAATATTAATAGAGCCTAATAGATACTCAAAAGTTTTAAATTAGATTCAATCCAGTTATTTAAGCTTAAGTTAGGTAAGAATCTCGGAATTCGAGATACCCAGCTGTAAGTCTGTAAATACTTGTATCTTGACACCCTAAAAGTTGTCTCAAAATCTACATATGGTAGGGTGTACGCAACTATTAAATTTCAAGGGCAAAGTTCATAAAAATCGGTTTTTTGCGCTTTGTTTGTAAATATCTTATTTCCTATGGGTTTTTTTTTGATATTTGCACTTATTATCAATATTGTAAATTTTTACCAAAGACATACTATGATGATGAGTAAAATGAATATCTGGATTATTTCTGTATGTATGCTTTTACAGGATACAAAACGTTGGAAGTAATTTTTCTACATGATTACGTGAAATTCTTTCCTTTGGAAGAATTAGAGAAGTCTCTTGTGATACCATCACCAAATTCTTTTAAATATGTACTTTAAAGGAAAAATGATATGGTACTTTTTTTAAACCGACTTCAAAAAAGGAGGAGGCTCTCAATTCGTCTGTTTTTTTTTTATGTTTGTCACCTCATAACTTTTAACTGGGTGAAGCGATTGTAATGATTCTTTTTTATTTGAAAGTTGGCGGTTCCCGTGTGGCCCCATTGGCACCAGGTCACGATTTGATGGTTATCTCCTGAGAAATCAAGGAAAGCCCTCAAAATTTCAAAGGCACATAAAGTCGGTTGAACGTTATTTTTTTAAATACTCATTATTAATTTTTACAAATATATGATACATCGAATAATGTGTTGGCTTAATATTTAGTTAAGTGAAGTATTTATATTGTTACAAAACAAGGCATTATATTCACCGGTTTTTGCAATGTCATGGTTGAATATTGATTTTCTAATCTCATAAGTATTGTTTTGTAATTAGTCTATTATTGTAATCATAAATTATTAAATACAGAACAATAACATTAATTAATTGAAGACACCCGAGATCGTTTTGGATGTGTTTAGATTGCGCGGGAGAAAGTGAAGGCGTCGGATGCGCGGGCGCCGGCTCTCTCACTACATTTACATTAATCTTTACAACGGTTTTAATAATACATACATAATTTGTCCAGCGAAAGCTAAGCCTAGGTCTTGTAGACGTTTGAAACGTTCAGGTGCTTAAATCAAAATTTGTAAGTATCTATGTATATATGTGAGCTTATTTCTCAAAATTACGCAACAGATTTTGATGCGGTTTTTATTTTAATAAATTAAGTGGTTAAAGAGGATTGCTTTTTTATACAATTCCTGAGGCATTTTTATTTTATAAATTTACACTATTTACAAAACAAATTATACACTAACATCCTCTGGACCTAATCGTATTAATAAAACATCTAATCTTTGAACAAGCGTAATAAATATATAAATTATTAAGGTATGCAACTAATTATTCTAGTAAATAAGTATAATATGTTTATTGGACAACCAGTATTATAAAAACGTTGAAAAACCCTTAATAAAATGTGTTTAATATATTCTGGATGGATATCGATCCCAGGACCTGTTAATGCTGATTCGATAGAACAATTTATTTTATCTTAATTCTATCCTAATCCTAATAATAAATAAATAAATAAATAAATCTTAAGTGCTATTAAGTGACAATTAAAAAGTTCTTAATTGTATTTTTGACGTTTAAATAAACTACTCAACTAGCCAAACAGTACTCAACAAGTAAAACAGCGCAGAAATATTGCTTTTTTAAAGAACACATCCACACGGGGACGTTTTGTGAAATGTTCACATACCTATATAAGAAATGTAATACCTATTTAATAAAGATTTAATCCACCTGTGACTATTTCCCCTCGTTCTAATATTATGCTTAAGTGCTTTGCATCGTTAATTATATTTTTGCATTTGAAAAGGTTTTATGGGCAAATTTAAACGTCTTATTGTACGAAAATAAAAATTACGATACACAATCCTATATCTACCGATACCTCTGCAGGTAGGCATTTAAAAAAATAAGTATATTTATTAAGTAAAAAATGGCTATCTGGTGTTCGAATTACTCGTGATTTTTTTCTTGAAATATTTTATTATATTTTATTTTTTATATACTTATTTTAAATAATAAAAATAAAATACATAGTTCTTTTTTCTTTTTCTCAATTTTTAAATTTTTTGTAATTTTATTTTATGTTTTGTAAACACCTAATATTGTAATTACTACTAATAATATATATTTCACATTTTTCATTTTGAATAAATTATACTGGGTAAAGCTAAAAAAAATACATACTTATTTTTATAATTTCGTTTCATTAATTCACAATACACAAAAACATAAAATAACTTTGACAATAAATGTTCGCGCGACTTTCTACGCGTGCGTGTGATTGAGGCGAGAGCTTGCGTGCGGCCGCGGGGCCTGACAGCAGAGGACTAACAACCAGCCTTGAGCCAAGTGCCCACCCCTACTGAAGCCTACTAGTAAAGCCTTTGCCAGAAAAGCCTGTCTAAAAATTAACAGAATTTTGTATCCTCTTTCAAGTTTAAGTCCCGCTTTTCCATTTAGTTTTATTTAAATACTAGCTGTCCCGGCGAACTTCGTACCGCCAATTAAAGTTGTTTAAACTTTCTGATTATCTAAACATTCTTTATCATCATCGTCATCATCATAACATCACGCCTTTTTCCCATCAGGGTAGGCAGAGACTATAGAGCGCCATCTGCTACGATCGAAGCATACTTCCTTGGCTTCATCCACACTCATACATCTGGTCATACATGCCCGACGGTTGTAAGTGCTACGCACTTGCCCCTTTTGGAGTATCCCGGCGATGACATCGGAGTATATTTTTCTCGAGCGTCCTCTCCCAGCATTTCCACTTACTTTCGCCGTGTATATGCCTTTCGTTAAGCGTTTCTCATCCATCCTCTCCACATGACCAAACCACCTTAGCATACTTTTCTCCACCTTAGTCACTACATCCTCTTTCAGACCACAACGTTCTCTTATAACTGCAATTCTTAATCTATCTTTCAAAGTCACACCACATTACATCTCAAACAGCGCAGCTCTACGCATTCTCTCAGCATTTACCCTACTTTAGTGCTTCTTCTGCTACACCCAACATTCGCTTCCATACATAAGCGTGGGTAACAATGCGCACTGGTGGATCGCCATTCGATCCTTTTCAGTAATCGCTTGGCTAGCCACAATAGCAAGCAATTTTACTTTATACAATTTTTACAATTTTTATTATTAAGTTTATTTACACCTTTCTTGCCAAATCAGCATCAATCTTACCGTCTCTTATAAAAACACTTCCCAAATAAAGAAATTCTCATACCTATTCCACACTTTCATCATATATTTTAATATTACACACAGATATCCTATGGCCTTTGTTAGGTCCTAAGCTACTTCCCCATCAATTTTTAGCCAAATCAGTTCGGCCGATCTTAAGTTATAAGTGTTCCCACTAACACAACTTTCTTTTATACATACGAGTATATATAGAAGAAGATCGATAGATTAGTGTATTTTACCATTTTCTTCACAATTTTAAATATTCCTCACAGTAAGTAGAAAGAAATTTTTGTAATAATGTAGAGACTTTTTAAACTTCTATGGCCTACAACTAAATCGACTTAGCCGTTTTCGAAATGTGAATTAAATGAGATTAATTTCTGTAATCGAAGGAAGAGAGATACTATTAAATTTTATTTTAAAAGCAAACTATTGTTGCGCATTATGACGATTTATAATATTAATATACAGAGGAATGATTTAATTTTTAATAATTTGTTTGTATTTTACGATTTAACTCAAAGAAAACTGTAACGAATCTTATGATGCTTTCATTATAATGGACATTTTAAACCATAATCGCTATCAATGTTGAAAACATGAATAATTGGCAATGAGGTAAAATATAGGTACCTATCATCATGACATAAAGGGTATATAAAATATTATTCAAAATTCAAATTCAAAAATTCTTTATTTGCTCTAAAATGTTACAATAGGGATATCCCTGGCCCCTACACTAGTAACAACTGTGTTGCAGGAGCCAGTGTCCACCCCCATTAAAATTATTGTACAATATATATGATATTTCAAATTATGTGTATAGATGATAACTATATAAAACGTTAGTTGTTTATAGACAGATGTAATTTTAATGTTACGTAGATATAAGCTACGGTTACACGCAATTGCGATTGATGTGTCAATTATGATAAAACAAAATTTCTCACGGATGCCAACATATTTTCACAATAAATGATCTGACATTTTACATATAAAAATATTGAAACTTCCAATGGCCTTTAGGAACTTTCTTTTTTCTAATTTGAAAAGTACCAAAGTTTGGGTCATTCCCATTCGTCTACACCCCGTCGTCCAGTGTGGACGAATGGGAATAAAAAGGGTGTGGAGGAAAGGTGCCGTTTATTCCCATACCTTCACACTATAGTGCAGGAGCCGACATTCGAAAAAGTTTAATTTTTAAAAAAGATGAGTTGGACTTCTAAATGTTTAATTACGACTTTCAATGGCAAATTAAGCCATCAATACCTATCGTAAAAAAAGATGCAAAGTTACACAGGTAATACTGTCGGCTTTTAAATTGTTAGATTTACCAGCTGCTCTTTGTCTAGCCAATCGGAGTCACTGATAAGAGATAACAAGAAGGCGTGAAAGAGATCGAATTAAACATGAATATATTTAGGATTCTTAAATTGAAGTAATGCCCGGAGATATAACAGCAGGACATTTCCTTGAAATTGTGCGTGCGTGCCTACCTATTAAAAACATTGACATTTAAACTTACGCAATTTATTATTTTTTTTGCTGTTTTTAACTGTTTTACTATCTGTTATAATTATAATATTGTGATTGTCATATAATATTGATTGTAATAATTATTTTATTTTTACTTTGTAAATTAAGTATATTATTGTTCTGTATTCTGTATTGTAAATTATATTATTGTTCTATGATACAAAATACTTTACTATCAAGTCCTTTTAAAATTGTTGTAAATTATTCTATGCTACATTTTATTTTAGTTCATAATATTTACCTTCTTTTTAATTCTTGTAAATTATAAAATTTATAAATGATCCCGCCGTGATAGAAATATATATTTTATTCTTGCCTACTCAACTAAAAAAAGTTCTTAAAATATTTTTTTTATTTATTTATTTATTCCAAAAACTTACAACTAACATTACAGGCAGACCTAATTCGTTAGTGCAGCGCATCTTAGTTAACATATGATAAAATGTATAAAGTTATCTTTGTGAATTCACTCAATGTACAGTGAAATATGTCTATGTCTTCCGATACAAGGTTAATAGTGCCAAGCGCTCGCGTCAGGGGCGCCTCATTCACCAGATTAGTGCGGCCACGAGGTACGGCCAACAGCTGAGGCCGACGTCGTCGCCACACATATCTGTCGGGCACACTGAAATAAACTAACTCTAAAATGTTGTATAATTTTGCTCTAATCAATTTAAATATAAAAGAGACAAGTGCAAAATCACGCCTAACTCTTAGCTCGTTATATCCAACCATGCATAATATAAACAAGGTTGGATACATAAGCGGATAAAAAGGGTACACCCCATACAGTCTTAGATATAAAAACCTAATAAATTTATTTTGTATTCGCTCCAACATGAGACTATATTATTTAGTCTCATGTGGGACCCAAATAACTGCATTACATTCAAGTTGGCTTCTCACCAGAGTGTTATATAACGATATAATCGCCATAATATTTGTGAAACCACGAACAGTACGTATCATAAACCCTAAGTTTCTGTAGGCTTTTTTACAATACTTAATTATATGGTCACGAAACGTTAGCCCCGCGCTAAGACTAACTAACCTAACTTTTAAAAATTTGTATGTTCTTTCTTTACAACTTAGTCGTAAAGATTCCTAAGAGCTTTATAATGATGTTTCTTGTCTAGCTATGATTCAATGTAGATAAGATTTTACGACTCTATTGTCTTTAAAATCTATTGTTATCTCTTATCAGTGACTCCGATTAGCTAGACAAAGAGCAGCTGGTAAATCTAACAATTTAAAAGCCGACAGTATTACCTGTGTAACTTTGCAACTTTTTTTACGATAGGTTTTGATGGCTTAATTTGCCATTGAAAGTCGTAATTAAACATTTAGAAGTCCAACTCATCTCTTTTAAAAATTAAACCTTTTCGAATGTCGGCTCCTGCAATATAGTGTGGACGAATTGGAATAAACGGCACCTTTCCTCCACACCCTTTTTATTCCCATTCGTCCACACTATTCCCATTCGTCCACACTGTGGACGACGGGGTGTGGACGAATGGGAATGACCCCAAGTTTTTCTTGTGGTTCGTGCCGTGTCTCGGCTCTCTGTCACATTTTTACTTAGGTACCTTGCTAAGAATTAACTTATGTAATTGGAATCGAACTTCACTAAACTTGGTAACATCGTTTGATTTTCAATTACAAAACACGGATTTGATGCGGTTTTTTTATCTTTACATAATAATATTATAAAACAAAGTCGTTATTTTTGGATGTACCTACGTCGTTATGTGAGCTTATATTTTCATAACTACGCAAATGATTTTAATGCAGTTTTCTTTAATAGATATAGTGATATTTACTAACACTTGCGCGACTCTTGTTTTTTATGGATAAACGCGTATACTAGCATATAATTAAACAAATATACCTACGCGTCTAAATCCGTAAAAAGTAGTTTTATTTAGATAAAGTGATTCAAGAGGATGGCTCTTTTGTATAATTTTCTAATTTTGATTACTAAATTCCGTGCGTACATAGTTTCGGGCAACAGATTATTATAAGATTGTGGTTCAATAGAAAGGTTTATATCGAATTTATAATTTGTTAAGGTTTTAATTCCTAAGTCACAAAGTTAGTAATAGGTAATAGATAGGTGCCGTCCCTACCACATATCTTTCTATTATAAAATATTATAAAAGTACTATGTAATAGAGTTCTAACACTGACACTTCAATGGAAATTAGAGCGTATCTATATATTAGTTCGTTGTTCTATAAAATTTACATAATTCCTATAAAATATTTTTCACTCTAGTTGTTTTTGTTTAAGGGCCTACATCAATATTATCGTATATCATCGCCGACACGTACATATTAACACAGCCAGTAGGCACAGAAAATGAAGAATTAGGGATACTTTTCCTATTTACTCAAAATCTACTAAATATATTTTAATTCTGATTTACGTGTTTCTATATATAATAGTTACTTATGTTTTTAAAGTTATTTCATAAGTTAATACGCGATAATTGACCGATAAATGTAAAAAATAAAAAATGAGAGAGGTTGTTTCGCTAAGATTTTCTATCGAGAAAACTTTTTGCAATCGCGTTTCTGAGTTTATGCGATCCTAGATTATATATTGAAAAAACATATACTTAAAAATTAGAGCTCTAGCTATTCAATCTAAAGAAACAATGAAAACTTCGTACATAGAAAAATGCACGAAGCTATTTTGGTATCCTCTACTGCACAACTTGACTTTACGAGATTGTGGCGAACATACAGCTTAGCTAACGCTGTAGTCTTTGCCTTGGAAATATATAACTATCATCACGCATGGGAGCATTTGGGGGTGAAACCTCGTCGACATAGGAAAAAATGTACCAAAAAACCGAGTAGTGACGTTATTTCGGTCTACTTTAGTGCTCTTTGCCTCAAATAATTAACACAAACGAAATGCAACGTAGAATTGTAATACCCTTCCTGAAACTAAACCCTGGCTACACGTATGGTACGGTATCACGTGTAAGATCCCAAACAACAACGAAAACAGTAGGTACCTACTTATCTACCTATAACTGGCGTTAGCGAGAGATTCCTTGCAGTGCATATCCGTGGAGTTTCTTGTCTTTTTGTTTTCATAGGATCCGCGTTTGGAACAGACACATAGCTTCTGACGTTTCAAAAGGGCCGATAAAACATGCCGACTTGAAGTTAAAATTTTTGGCCTTGACTGAGTTCTTAAGTCCTTGCATCCTTTATTGTTGATGAGGTTCAGGTGCAGTGACTCTATTAAAGTCGCAGATAGGTACTCGTGCTCTTATTCAGGTAATCCGTAAGAAATATGTAATTTTTTTCTTTGAGGCTTATGTTCTAAATGCGATACAAAGAAACAAATGAAATAACTAAATTAGTTACAAAGTTAGTTAAATAGATAAGGGATTACTTACTAGGGGGACTTCGTACGCCTGGGATTCCGAATCACTACATAGACACTGAGACAGTGGCGGATTTAAAGATTTGCCGCCCGTAGGCTATTCAATTTTTGCCGCCTCTAAATTTTAATATCTTAGTCCACAATCATATCAATTTTCTATCAATAAAATTCCAACTTTATAATTTGTGCTCCATCATCCTCGTTACATCAACTTTTCCCATATAGTTATTATTATTCAGAACTATGATAGCGTGTTCGATCCTTGATTATTTTTACAGCAAAGAATATCAAAAAACATTATGGTTTTGTAGAATAATCATTTATTAAATGTAAATTTAAGTGTTGATCATTTGGCAAAATGAAACATTTGTAAAATGATCAGTAGTAAAATTATTATAAGGAAAAAAATTCTCAATTGGCATTTTCTGAAAAAGTTGGCTTTGCGAAAAAGTTAAAAATCTACTAATGTAAACATATAATTTAAATAATTCGTGTATGACATGAGCGCATAATAACTTTTTTTAGGGTTCCGTACCCAAAGGGTAAAAACGGGACCCTATTACTGAGACTTCGCTGTCCGTCCGTCCGTCTGTCACCAGGCTGTATCTCAAGAACGGTGATAGCTAGACAGTTGAAATATTCACAGATGATGTATTTCTATTGCCGCTATAACAACAAATACTAAAAATAAAATAAAATAAAGATTTAAGGGGGGCTCCCATACAACAAACATGATTTTTTTACCGTTTCTTGCTCGATACTAATAACGTTGCCTTATGTTGCATAGATAATGGTACGGAACCCTTCGTGCGCGAGTCCGACTCGCACTTGACCAATTTTTTTATTTGTAAACCGAAATAAAATATTGATGAAATAAAATTTGCCGTCCTAGGCCTACTCAGCCTGCTGGTAAATCCGCCACTGCACTGAAATGAAATGAAATGAAATGAAAAATCATTTAATCACGTAGACACAATTTTTCAGAAAAATTATGTGCTTATGACATGTCCAATTTTTTTCCCTACCACCGGTTCAGGACGCAATCTGCTGAGAAGAACCGGCGTAAGAAACTCAGCAGAGCTTTTAATCAAATCAATATTTTTAAATTAAATGTCAATTATACTTACAATGCTAATAACTTTACAATATAGAATATGTATTGCTCCAGAGCAACCTACTCCCAAGCTTTATCATCTTTAATATAATCAGAAATTTTATAATACGCCTTTTTACATAATTTAGTTTTAATGAATTTTTTAAATTTAGAATTATTTAATTCTCTTACATCAATAGGGAGTTTATTATAAAATCGTATACAATGACCCATGAAAGAGTTACATATTTTGTGGAGACGGGTTACATGCATCACAAGATTGTGTTTATGCCTTGTATTAACATTATGGTGGTCGCTTTTTTTTGTAAAATTATGAATATTTTTATGAACATACAATAAATTTTCATATATATATTGTGAAGCGACCGTTAAAATATTTATGTCTTTGAATTTCTCCCTTAGAGAATCCCGCGGACCTAGGTTATATATAGCTCTAACAGCGCGTTTCTGGAGCACAAATATCCGATTAATGTCCGCACAGCTTCCCCAAAGAAGAATTCCATAGCACATTACATTACAGATAAAGATGAGACATAAAAATAGCCAAAGAGATAGCACTCTCAGAGACTGTAGCTTGCTGTTGGGTTGTTACTTAACAGAAAGCATACATTTTTGCTATTATAACTTTTAAAATAACAGATAATTTTAAACAGAATCAGTCATGCCCATAAAGAGTCTGGTTCCTTAACATTTGTAACCGTCATACATGTACGACCACTATGGCCAGATGATTATTACCTGTACATGAAGCTGAAGGTATGTTTAGATTGTAGCAGATGGCGCTTTATAATCTGCTGCAGGTAAAAGTCGTGTAGGAACTTTATAAATAAAACAAAGTAATTTCACGCACAAAAATGTATTTCAATGTATCTATTGCACAAATTAGAGTTCCACATATTAAACTTATAATATACACTAACATAAAACAGTTGACTACATTACAGTGTACTTATATGTATATATGAGTTACAACATCTAATACACATTAGAACATAGTTTTATATTAACTTGTAAGTCTATTTGGTAATAGCCGACATAATTCAGTTTTGTTTAGAACAACATCGCATGGTACTTGTTGATATTAAGTAGATATGATGTATTAGATATTTCCTTTTTGGTATATCGAGTTTTTTTTTTTTAAATGAAACCTAACTAGAACGATTAATCGCACCTGAAACTCACTGCGAGAGTAGTCAGTTTGGATTGTTGTAGATGGCGCTAATCTACCTACCCTGAGACAAGACAAGACATTATGATGATGAAAAATCCTGCATTGTTATAACTAAGTAAAATATTTTCCATGTTTAAAGAAAATGTGCTAAGTAAAATATTTAGTTTTTATTCATATTCAATATTTCTCTTCATAAAAAATGTTAAAATCCGTTTTAAAATTACATATAAAGTATACTCCTAATTATATGTATATAAGGTACACAGCAAAATTGTTAACCTAAGCCCTATGTCTATTTCCACATTAGTTACAGTTATATCTGCAACACAATTTACGAATAAATAGACATTTAATAATCGCAAAAGCTTCCATATATCGCAACAATAAGCCACAATAATAAATAAATTTATGAGCTTATTCTCTGACATTTTTTTTATTTCTTTGTGTTGTTATTACGACCTATACGAATATAAAATATTTTCTAGTTTATAAAAATCTTAAAAACATATTTGTCTTAATATGTAAGTAAGTAATAGATAGTATTTACAAGTTGGTAACACTTGAGTATAAAAAAAACCATACAATACATTGTGTGGCAACTTAAAACATGTATTTGAAATTACTATCGTGATAGTGTTGAGGCATTATTCTTGTTACATCTTTGTTTAGTATATTTAGTTAGAAGACTAAAAAAAATATCCATTAGCTTTAGGCTTTAGCAGATATGGCCAAGAAAAAAGTTTGTCAGCCACTTTTGACAAAATAATAATAATTCTTAAGGTGCAGGTCAAATCCTAACGACGCGCGACCGCGACCACAAAATTAAGTCAATCGTGTTGACATGAGAAGAAAATGTTTATGAGAGTCGTATTCGGAACGACCTGAATGTGTGCTATTGTCAAGAGAGCGCGGCCACTTTTAAATTTGCCACACCCGTAGACAGGGCCTCCGTTGCTACGCATATTTTTCTACAATGCAGCGCGAGTCGCGGTCATACAGCACGCCTCGCTAAGTACGAAGTGTTATTTTCAATACGAAATTTGCGGGTCACGCATCGCTAATAACCAACTGGCTCCTTTATTTTAATGTTTTAAAATTACGAAGACTACAGAATTTTAATATAAAATGCATTATTCATATATTAGATAATACGAATTTAATGATAAATTCCGGTAAAATCTGACAAAATTTTCGATTAGAAATATATTTCTTTAATATCTTTTTCATAGTATAAAAGGCCAAAAAGTCAGTTTTAATATTAAGACAATAGTTTAAATCCTGTAAACTTATCAACTATAGTTTATCTTAAGAGATAAGTTATATTAATTATGTTTTAGATAGTATCTACACATTAATTGGTTTAATTTTTTTTAAATTATTACTTATATAATAGGTAGAGCTGCCTTATATTAAATAATAAAAACAATCAATGTTTTAGATTTAAACACAAATTTCGACATTACGAAATCATTTCAGTATTATCCATTTATAAACCACCCTGAATGTTTAAAATTCATGGATAATCTTTACTTACCTAACATACCGTATATAGGTTTATAACTAAAGTGTAAAATACCTACAAATAACATGTAATTATAATTTGTTGTCATAAGCAACAAATACTGTCACAGAACCCTTATTTAGCTTGTGTTGTAATTTTTGATATAAACATTGTTTTAAATATCGTATTATTGAACAGTACTCTAGACTGTATAGGTGTGCGCCCACATAAAATGCCAAAATTGTTACAAAAGATAGAAAATCGACTTTAGTGCTTTTTAGCTCGAAAACTTAAACCCAGATTTAAATTCTGGCTACGCCCATGCTGGAGTGTGTGTGTTTAGTAAAGTATTGGAGAGTAGTTTGTATAAATCATATAAATATTTCAAAGCCTCATGATAATCATTAAGATATCCAAATATATTAATACTAACACATAGGTACAATTATATTAATCTAAACACTAAAATCTGACTTTTAGCCAGAATTCTTATTCACATAATGTATGATAAATAGTCACACTTTTCAAATGTTCTTTGCGCGAAATCACATCAAATATATTTTTAATAGTTTTGAAATAATTGAAATAGTTTTAGTAGATATATAACTATTTCAGTATAACAATTTAGTCGTCACTAAATATTATTTGTTGATACACCATGCCTGTAGAAATATTTTATAATGATTATGGTGCAGTTCGGTTTCTAGCGCTGCGCAACTGCAACCAATATGTAGTTCCAGACAATTTTCAATGCCAAAATAAGAGAATACTTTTGTGTGTTATATCAAAAGAGGTCGCGCAACACTGTCGCTTCCAGAGTAATGCCGTCGCGCAACTATTTCTGACCTTTAGCGACATCTACTATTCATACACAGCAGTTTTGACGTTTGTGACGTTTTATTAAACAAAGTCAGCGGATCGTTAGTCTCGCGTCGCTAGTATCCGACTGGCACCTTAACGTAGACAAATATTTAGTTAGATCGTGCTGGTCTCACAATCCTGCCCCATCCAATATAAACGAAAACCGAAGAATATGAATACATAAAACCAAAATGCGGTCCCGGATCGCGTCGATGTCTCTTCACACTCTTAGCTAATCCTTCATTTGAAGTTCGCGGAGGATGGTTGACGCCCAGTTCACCGTTGCCATAGCAACCGACAATTCTTGTCTTAGGGAAGGCTGCACGGAAATATTGTTGTTCTATTTCATGCTTTTGATCGCGACCCATACAGGATAGCTTTAGTGCCACACTGTATTCATAATGTGACACACGATTTGCAAACTGAAATTTACAAAAATATGAATTACATAGTTTCAAAACGGAAAAACACCTATAAATAAATATATTTATTAATTCAACTAACTGTTGTCCGAAA
This sequence comes from Orgyia antiqua, assembly GCA_916999025.1. Taxonomy (NCBI): domain Eukaryota; kingdom Metazoa; phylum Arthropoda; class Insecta; order Lepidoptera; family Erebidae; genus Orgyia; species Orgyia antiqua. Next base: position 27,422,202 of record OU779868.1, read on the forward strand.
CTTCGCACGCGTGAAATTTATAATTACAGAAAACTCTTAACAAATTACACAAAAAAGCCATCCTCTTGAAATATAGTCTATCTTTTGAGAAAAACCACATCAAAATCCGTGTAAGTGCTGCGCACTTTAGTCTAAAATTTTATTAAAAAGCACAATATTTTTTATCGATTACCTCATTGATTGCAGATTGTATTTTCGCCTTTGACCAATCAGATGACTCCAAAATAAGTGAATACATATCAAAATTAGAGACATGATCTGGATCTATATCTTTTGGCACTGAGAACAGTCCAATTGATATGAGATTGTCGGTAGCATATTCCTTGTTCTTATTCAGTCCTTCTATGATATTCCTAATATCACACAAATCAGTCAGAGTATCTTCAACTATACACCCTCCAAGAGCATACGGTATATCATTTTGCCTGAAATCAAAACCGTAACTGTAAGGTAACCATAGACTCCCATAAATAATTTGTATTAATTATTGCACAAATACTACTCGCCCTAACGGATGGAAGAGCTAACGGATGGAAGAGATATTGGTCACTAAAAGAGATCATGAAATCCACAGATCTTAGTACTGGTATCAAAAAGAAGGTCTTCAATACCTGCGTTCTCCCATGTATTACATATGGGAGTGAAACTTGGGCCCTTACGAAACATCACAGAAACATGCTGGAACACTGTCAAAGAGCTATGGAACGAAGTATGATAGGTATTAAGAAACAAGATAAGATACGAAACACCGTCATAAGAAGTAAGACAAAAGTCACAGACGTACTTAACAGAATAGATAGTTTGAAGTGGAGATGGACTGGGCACATGCTGCGCAGTCCACAAGAGAAGTGGAGCAACATCATAACAGACTGGTACCCTAGAGATGGGAGAAGGAACAGAGGAAGACAAAGCATGAGATGGGAAGATGAACTAAAACTGACGGCAGGCCCAAAATGGAGAAGGGTTGCTAGAGACAGAGAACAATGGAAAATGTTAGAGGAGGCCTTTGCCAAGAGGCACACTGAACTCAGAGATATCCTATGACTAAAAGACTACTCGCCCAGGGACCAACCATAAATTAGAAATAAATATTTGGAATTTATTTTTTGAGATTAGAGTTTTATTGCCTTTTTAGATAAAAATATTGAGTAAATTTTTGCAATGTTCATACTATAACAAAAAACCATTAAGTTATTAACATAGGATACATATTATCTATATTAATATTATAAATAGGAAAGATTTGTTTATTTGTTTGAAATGAATAGGCTTTGAAACTTCTGGACCGATTTAAAACATTCTTGCAACATTTTATAGCTACATTATCTCTGGTGAACATAGGCTTTCTAGTAAGGGGTAAACAGGATAAACAAAAAAGTATAATTTCTGTTGTAGGCACACACATACACACGCGTTTTTTTAATACAACAACATGAATAGTTTACATTAAAAACGTTTCATTGGTAAAAATAAACAGAACCAGAAAAACGATACCAACAAATTGACAGTATATTAAGTAAAATATGAATACTTACACATTCTTCAAATAATTCAAGAAAGCGATATCTTCAATTGTTTCCAGTAAATAACTAGCATTGACGAAGACCAGAGCACCTTTGATAAAATCATTTTGAATTATATTATCTACAGTATTGTAGAACTTGTCTTTTGCAGAGTTCACCGATTTTAAATTGATCGAAGTAAAGTTTACGTTTGGTATAAGAGGTATGTATACTCCGCCCATGAAAGAGTATGAATCCATATATATCTTCCAGATCGAGTTCTCACGAGTTTTTGACGGAGATAACGGCATGTATAATGGATAAGATGCTTGAACTGTCACCATACATCTTTTTCTAGATGTTATTTGTGTTTCAATCATATCAATAACTGGAAACATTAATGTTTATTATAAATCATTACAACTGTTATTAACTATGTTTAGAATTAAATATGGGTAAGGTTATATAATGAAATGTCTTTACTTCCTACCATTTTGTTACATAACCATAGTATTAAGTTGATTAGGGGCAAATATGAAAGGAATATTGGCTAAAAAAAGACCAACAAATAGATAGATTGTGTGAATAAAGACACAAAAGAAAAAGTAGTGAACACATTGACATTTGACAAAAGAGTATCTAAGAAAGAGACTTGTTACACAAACGTAGAGGAAGGAAAAAGAAATGAGTGGATTGTGTAATAGGTTTCATGGAAGACCATGAAACAAAAAGCCATGTTCCGCTGACCCCAAGTAAAGGGCAAGGCAATGATGAGGATATGATACACAAACTTGAAGTAATGCGGGTGGTATAACATGACCGTTTCTTAAATACTAAGTATAATATCATAAGTATGTATTTACAAAAGAAAAGTAGTATATCCGTATCTGGTACTCATAATACAAGCCCAAAGTAAGCTATATTTATATATAGCTTACTTTGGGACCAGAGGACATAGTGAAAACTGTCCAATAAAAGCAATATGATTTTGCCTGAGAGGATTTTAGATTTAAAAAGGTTACTTACGGTAATGTTCTTGATCACAGGCTGGTTCACATGGACTCGGCACTAAGCTTTCACACCTGCTTGCTGTAGTAAATCCTGATATATTAGTAAATGTAAACACAGCTAATGGCTCTGTATGCAATTTACCTGATTTCAAAAACTTAATACCATTTTTAATATTGATAGGTCGAAAACTGACAGAGAAATCTTCAGGGTTAAGTTGCTCCCTCTCCAACGCCCGTACAGCAGAATGCCACATAGAACAGACCAATTTACACAGTATCTTGTCTTGCCAACATAAATTACTAATTACCTGTTTCGCTATCACATAGTTACTGGATATTTTCTCCAATATATTGTTATCACATTCCAATACCTCTACATCTCTAGGCAATTCTCGCTTCTCTAAATATGCAGCAAAATGCTCAGGTAATTTACATTTCACACATTTTATTTCAAATTCTGAAGAGGCACTGCCTGCACCATTATCATCAATATGTTCCTCAGACATGTTTATAATATTTTTAGTATATATCTATGATTTACATTTCTGTCACAATCTGTTCTTCACCAACTCGGACTATAGGATCTCCTTTGAGTAATGCCAGTATAAAGCAATACAGATAAATGAAAAAGAATATTAGATAGTAACCTATATAGATCATTACATCTCTCAAGTGTTTCCTGAGCTGTCCTCGGTTGTGAATCTCAGCAGGATCATAGGCGCCCAAGTTACCTTGTGGCACTGTGAAGTATTCAAATGTTAGCCATACAAACATAGGCAGATTTACCAGAAACAATATGACCTGCCCGTGCACCAATAATAAAAATGACACAAACGAATGTGCTATATACTTAGGCAACAACCAGTAGTTGAGTTTCTCGCAACATTCTTGAGCATTCAAGTAGTCACATTCGAGATCAGACAAAGTTATTATGTAGTAAACTAAAAGAAATAAAATAGCACCGGTATCAATTAAACTCAATATATACAACAATGTTTCACCTAATACCATAACTAAATATTTTACCCAATCGGTTATCAAGTGGAAATGCAAAACAAAGAGTTGTGTACGTTCAAACGATTTTCATCAAGAAGTAAAGATTAAAGCTTGTTATTTTTCTTCTAAGTTGGAGTAAAACTAGCGTATATACTCGCGTTATGTTTAAATGGAACATTAACTCATTATTCCGACAAATAAATTAGAAATAATAAAATTGAATTTTATTGATTTTTCCATTGACAATTTGACATTTGATTTGACCACAGATATTTTTTTTTTTTTTTTTTTTTGGCACCGGTTGGGAACCTTGGCCACATCCAAAATTTGGGAAAGGAATTAAACAAAAATATGAAACGAAAATTTGGAATAAGGAAAAGATCAGGAGAGTACATACATTATATTTTCATATTTATAGATATAAGATCACATTTTTTTTTTTTTTTTTTAATTATTACTTAATATTATTAATAAAAATATCTTACAAGCTAATAATGAAATTAGAATAGTATATATATATCTTATATTACAGTTTAATATTATTTTGTACAATAAAAGAATCTAGACCACAGATTACTTAGAGAACTATGAGAGAACTACGTTGGATTTGACACCATGGAGACTAGAAGAAAGGAGGAAATATCTTGTATGGGGGATCAGGTGCTCAAGTCCACTATTTTGGAACAATTGTCATACCGGCACAATACCGGCACGATACCGTTGCAATTGAAGTCAAATATCCGTAGTCTGCTATATGCCGTCATAACGGTCGTTCAATGGTAATAGAATTGTCGATCTCTTTTATCTATGCATTGAATTTTCGGTCTCTTTTATCTATGGATTGTGTTAGAATGGTATGTATGTGTTGCCGTTTTTAAAAAATGCGTTAGTTGAAGTGATTTTCGAAAAACTACTAATAAATTTAAACATTTAATCATGCTAGACTTCGTTTAGATATATTTGTACATACTATTTATTAGTATAAAAAGCAATGTGAAGTTTAGGAGATTAGTAAATTGCAATAAATTACAAAGAACAATTTCTAATATTTCTATCTATCTATTTTTTATTTATGGCAATCTGTCGACACAGGACAATTTAAAAATATTACTGTCAAATTCAAAATAGCAGACTACCGAAACATTTCAGTCATTGAATTGCAATTGTGAAGCAGTTGTGTACGAGACTAGCAAATTTATGTCACTTTGACAATTGTAAGTCAATGATGAAGTCGTTATGACGACACAATAATAGTAGACTACCAAAAACTTTACTATTGCACCATAATGGTACAATAATGGTACAGTTGTGACACCGTTGAAATACCCGACTCAGGGCCCAGTCCAAAAAGTGTCCACTTGTAAACAGCAAATAACACTCACGGAAATAGCGCTAGTGTAGCAAGTGGAAATGATATGAATGTAGCAGGTGCTCAAGTCTACTATTTTGGAACAATTGTCATACCAGGGCCCTGAGTCGGGTATTTCAACGGTGTCACAACTGTACCATTATTGTACCATTATGGTGCAATAGTAAAGTTTTTGGTAGTCTACTATTAATGTGTCGTCATAACGACTTCATCATTGTCTTACAATTGTCAAAGTGACATAAATTGCTAGTCTCGTACACAACTGCTTCACAATTGCAATTCAATGACTGAAATGTTTCGGTAGTCTGGTGCTCAAGTCCACTATTTTGGAACAATTGTCATACCGGCACAATACCGGCACGATACCGTTGCAATTGAAGTCAAATATCCGTAGTCTGCTATATGCCGTCATAACGGTCTTTCAATGGTAATAGAATTGTCGATCTCTTTTATCTATGCATTGAATTTTCGGTCTCTTTTATCTATGGATTGTGTTAGAATGGTATGTATGTGTTGCCGTTTTTAAAAAATGCGTTAGTTGAAGTGATTTTCGAAAAACTACTAATAAATTTAAACATTTAATCATGCTAGACTTCGTTTAAATATATTTGTACATACTATTTATTAGTATAAAAAGCAATGTGAAGTTTAGGAGATTAGTAAATTGCAATAAATTACAAAGAACAATTTCTAATATTTCTATCTATCTATTTTTTATTTATGGCAATCTGTCGACACAGGACAATTTAAAAATATTACTGTCAAATTCAAAATAGCAGACTACCGAAACATTTCAGTCATTGAATTGCAATTGTGAAGCAGTTGTGTACGAGACTAGCAATTTATGTCACTTTGACAATTTTAAGACAATGATGAAGTCGTTATGACGACACATTAATAGTAGACTACCAAAAACTTTACTATTGCACCATAATGGTACAATAATGGTACAGTTGTGACACCGTTGAAATACCCGACTCAGGGCCCTGCTATTTTGAATTTGACAGTAATATTTTTAAATTGTCCTGTGTCGACAGATTGCCATAAATAAAAAATAGATAGATAGAAATATTAGAAATTGTTCTTTGTAATTTATTGCAATTTACTAATCTCCTAAACTTCACATTGCTTTTTATACTAATAAATAGTATGTACAAATATATTTAAACGAAGTCTAGCATGATTAAATGTTTAAATTTATTGGTAGTTTTTCGAAAATCACTTCAACTAACGCATTTTTTAAAAACGGCAACACATACATACCATTCTAACACAATCCATAGATAAAAGAGACCGAAAATTCAATGCATAGATAAAAGAGATCGACAATTCTATTACCATTGAAAGACCGTTATGACGGCATATAGCAGACTACGGATATTTGACTTCAATTGCAACGGTATCGTGCCGGTATTGTGGACAATTGTTCCAAAATAGTGGACTTGAGCACCAGCACGATACCGGCACGATACCGTTGCAATTGAAGTCAAATATCCGTAGTCTGCTATATGCGTTCATAACGGTCGTTCAATGGTAATAGAATTGTCGGTCTCTTTTATCTATGCATTGAATTTTCGGTCTCTTTTATCTATGAATTGTGTTAGAATGGTATGTATGTGTTGCCGTTTTTAAAAAATGCGTTAGTCGAAGTGATTTTCGAATAACTACTAATAAATTTAAACATTTAATCATGCTAGACGTCGTTTAGATATATTTGTACATATATGGCAATCTGTCGACACAGGACAATTTCAAAATATTACTGTGAAATAAAATAGCAGACTACCGAAACATTTCAGTCATTGAATGGCAATTGTGAAGCAATTGTGTACGAGACTAGCAATTTATGTCACTTTGACAATTGTAAGTCAATGATGAAGTCGTTATGACAAGACAATAATAGTATACTACCAAAAACTTTACAATTGCACCATAATGGTACAATAATGGTACAATTGTGACACCATTGAAATACCCGACTCAGGGCCCAGTTATAAGCAGAGTGAAGTGTGCTACTGTTGCGGTAATTCTTTAATACTATTTTCTATTTACAAATATTTGGGGTACTTAAAAACACCGTATAATTATAATAATAATTAATATAAATTTATTTCATAGTCATGTTTGTCTATATAATATAATAATTTAAAAAACTGCGCTGTAACAAAGCGGAAGTTTTTCTTTCCTTTCTAATAATTTATAACGCTCTTTTTAAAATTCTTCTACTTGCTACTATGGCGCCACCTTAATTTTCTGCCTTTCAGCGGACACTTTTTATTATACTGAGATATTCCTCCTTTCTTCTAGTCTCCATGTTTGACACCCGTAGATTGACACCACACCTGAGCACAGACTAAGTAGTGACTACACTAAGCTAGTTTTCCAATTGCAGAGCATAATGCGACTCAGTGCCGCACAATGCTGAACTATGCTGACGCTTAATTGGAACGTGAATTAGTTTTCAAATGCACCAGCAGAGTGCGCTAAGTTCAGTGTTGAAAAAAAAATACTAAAATAAAATTGTATTCACATTATAAGTGTGGGATGAAAAAGCGCGGGAAACCTTGAACTTGGCGGGCGCGTGAAAATTTTGTAAATTAATTTTAATTAGTTATAGTGGTCAGTTGTGATTGATTTTGTAAATATTTAGTATCTTTATTTGTTTATTTAAATAGTGTATATATTTTCGGTAAGTTTTATATTGTTTTTTATTAAAAATGAATGAGCCCCCTGATAAATCAGGGGGCCATGTTCCCCTACCAGCGAGTTTCGTAACTGTAGGATCTAACGAGTCCGGCATGGATACCGACGGGTCAACTTTTTCAACTAAATCCTCAAACACCTCTTCAGCGCTTAAGCGCAGTCGCACAATAAAGATGTGTAGGCACTGTAAGAAACGTAGACGCAAACGCAACGATTCAATGGACTCTATAGATGATAGTTGTTGTAGTTGTACAGTTACAGACTCAATCAAAGAAAAAGTTGTTGCTAATACCAATATTGTAAGTACGATACCGAACACAAACAATAGTTTACTAACAGAAAAAACACAAACTACATCAAACCCCTCGCAGATTAGTAGAAAGCTTTATGAAAAATCTGATTTAGCACCTTTTATTGTCCACATACAAAGGGAACAAATAAGCCCTGACGATAAAGTAACTCTTCATCCACTCGCTTTTGGTAGAATCCTCAAAAGTCAAGGCTTCAAAAACATCGTAAATGGTAGCTTGAAAAGAATTGGTCGGAACCGCATGTCTTTAACATTTACAGACGGAGATAGTGCAAATGCGTTTATATTAAATGAAAGTTTAGCTAAGCAAAACTTTAAAGTTTTCATACCTACATTTCACTTGACTAGAATGGGTTTAATTCGTGGTGTGCCTTCTGAATGGTCACCTGAAGAGGTACAAGATAATATCAATTTGCCTATTGGTTGTGGGAAAATTTTAAAAATTAGGCGTCTTAACTATAAAACCACTGTTGATGGGAACCTAACCTGGAAGCCCTCACAGACCATTGTTGTGACATTTGATGGTCAGGTACTACCTAAACGCGTTTTTATTTGTTTTAATTCTCTACCGGTTGAACTGTACACATACCCAACAATTCAATGCTACAACTGTTGCCGGTTTGGGCATACAAAGCTACAGTGTAGATCACAACCTCGCTGTTACAAGTGTGGTCAAGCCCATGCTGGTAGCAGTTGTGATATTGAAATGGATAATTCATCTTGTTGCTTATGTTTAGGTTCCCACTTTGCAATTAATAAATCATGCCCAGAATATGTAAGGCAAAATAATATTAAGAAATCCATGGCTGAATGCTGTTTATCATACCCAGAAGCATCAAAATTACACCCTCCTATTGGCAAATCATATGCAGAGGTAATTTCATCAACCAAACAGTCTTCATCATTAAGTAAAATGCCACCCCCATCTTCATCTACTATCTCTTACAAAAAAACAGTTATTGCTAAACCCCGTACTCCATACCAGGCCAATAAAGGATATGACCGCACTGCTCACAATGATCTTATTAAAGATTATAATATTCAATCTTCCACTAATGGTTGTGCATTACAATCTAATACAACTTCAAATGATGAACAGTCCTTGTCAGAAATTATTTTATTATTAATTCATACTCTATCTCAGTCCAACCTTATAAACTCAGACCACGCTGCCCCAATGATGAAATTGCTAGAGAAATATACAAAATTAAATGATGGACACACAATCACCAATACTAAACAGTAATAACGGTTCGATGATTCCACAGTGCTACCCCCATGTGGTAGTGCAGTGGAATTGTCGAAGTGTTATTAATAAAAAATCTGAAATTTGCCATTTAGTCAATAAGTTTGACCCTACTATTATTGCCTTGGCAGAGACCTGGCTCAAGCCAGGCCTTGCCTTCAAAATTAAGGGTTATTCCTGCCTTCGCGAAGACAGAAGCGATGGCTATGGTGGAGTAGCTTTACTTGTGAAAAATAAACTTTGTATAAAACCTCTTTCTATTCCTACTCACAATGATTTTTCTATTGTAGCTGTAGTTATCACAAACATCTGTTTTATTTCTATGTATATACCTCATCCTTCACCTCAAATATTTTTAGATTTAAGTAGTATTTTAAATAATTTACCAAAACCTCTATGTATACTAGGTGATTTTAATGCACAGCATAGATCATGGGGCAGTTCAATCTCTAATTCTAGTGGTGATGAGATATTAAATTTAATTGACAACCATAACTTATGCCTATTGAACACTGGTTTACCGACAAGACTTACTGCTCCAAATGAGAATAAAAGCGCTGTAGACCTGTCTCTTGTTTCCTCTTCGTTGTCTTCCTCCCTATCTTGGTACACACTTACATCAACACATGGCAGTGACCATTTCCCAATCATTGTAGCTTTCCCTGGTAAAAAACCTAAAAATACTATCTACAAACCTAGATTAAAACATATCATTCGTGAAGATAACTGGCCTACTTATGAATCTCACATTAATGATTATATACACACCCTACCTGATCCAAATGATAACAATATTAACTATTGCTCTGAGTCCTTAACAAATTTAATAATTGAATCTGCCAACATTGCTTTTGCTCATAAAGTTTTTGGTAATGGTAAGACTCCCTCCCCACCATGGTGGGATAGGGAATGCACTGATGCAATTAAAGTAAGAAAAGCAGCAGAAAAACAATATAAAGAAAATATGACAGATGAAAATTATAACAGTTTATTAAATTTGTTACATACAACAAAACAGTTATTTAAAGAAAAAAAGTTAACATCTTGGAGACGATACTGCTCTTCTATTTCTCCACAATCCCCTTTATCTTTAGTTTGGACTAACATTAAACGTTTCCGTCTTGGTATTTCAGACACCAATAGTTTCTCCATTCCTCCTTCCTTAAAATCTGAATTTTTAGATAACTTAGCACCTCCCTATGTCCCTGATTTAGAATTATGCCAGCCACCTGTAACATCAGCTGTTACTGATAATAATAATTCATTTTTGTGTAGTCCATTCACTCTTGACGAACTTAAAGGAGTTCTGTCTGCTGTTCATGACACTGCTCCTGGAGAAGACGGGATTCCTTATTCTTTCTTCTCTCATTTAGGAGATAATAGTCTAAATTATTATTTAAAGGTTATTAATTCTGTTATTTTGACTGGTGACGTTCCGTTCTCATGGAAATCACAAGTAGTGTTGCCAATTTTAAAACCTAACAAAACCCCATCAGATGTCGCTTCATACCGGCCTATCGCACTTTCGCCGGTAATTTTAAAAATTGCTGAAAACTTAGTTAAAATTAGATTAGAATGGTTCTTAGAAAATAAAAAATTGCTATCTAAATCACAATATGGTTTCCGAAAAGCTAAGAGTACTATAGACAGCATTGGAATTCTAACAACGGACATCAGACTAGCCTTCTCTGAAAAAGAATCGGTAGTTGCTGCTTTCTTAGATATAAAATCAGCGTATGATAGTGTCAGTTTGCCCATTCTTAGAAAAAAGCTACATTTACTACAAGTTCCGCAACACCTAACAAATTTCATTATTAATACATTATCAGGAAGAGTCATTACATTGGAGTCTTCGAGTAGAGAGATGTGGAAAGGACTTCCACAGGGCTCAGTGCTTAGTCCAATCCTCTATAATATTTACACATATGACCTGGAAGGTTACCTAAATGGCTCATCAAAAATCTTACAATACGCGGATGATATAGTCATGTACTGTACAAATAAATCAATTAACAGTGCATGTAACTCACTTACTTGCGCGTTAAACAATTTAAAAACCTGGTTAAACGATAATGGTCTAGATTTATCGGTCCCCAAAAGTAATATAGTTTTATTCTCACGACAGCGAATGCCGCCTCCCATATGTGTGTCATTTAACAATCAAATCATTCCAGTTAAAACGCAGACTAAATTTCTAGGTGTAGTACTTGACTCCAAATTAAACGGTGTAGCACATTGCGATTACCTCGTTGATAAATGTGAACGCTCACTAAATATTCTTAGATGCCTAGCTGGTGTTTGGTGGGGCGCGCATCCTTTTTCCTTGAAGTTAGTCTGCAATGCTCTAGTAAGAAGTGTTCTTGACTACGGAACCTTCTTGCTGGAGCCTTGTAGCGTTACTGCAATGAGGAAACTGGATGCCGTTCAGTCCAAAGCTTTAAGAATCATAGCCGGTGCCATGAAAAGCAGTCCTATAAATGCATTACAAATTGAATGTACAGACCCTCCTTTAATACTTCGACGCCAGTATCTTTCAGACAGATTTTTCTTCCGAATTTTCCAACTCTCTGAACACCCACTTATTAAAAAACTTGAGTACATATCGTCAATAGTTGGTACATGTCAATACTGGAATAGCAAACCGTTACCACATTTAGTAGTAAGCTACAACAAATGGAAATTATTAAATGCTCCTACTCATAGTTCGGTTATACTTCCCGTCTTCGAAACTCAATACAAAGCTCTTTTAAAATCTCCCGATATTCACTTTAACTTAGACATTAAATTAGACAGCACTTATACTGATATACATTTTAATTCTGTAATAGCTGAACGTTGGCCGAATTGGCATTATATTTTCTGTGATGGGTCAAAACACTCCAATAATGATTTTGTGGGGGTGGGTGTATTCCATCAACAGTACAACATTGTGGAAAAAATTAAATTCCCACCTGAAACTAGTGTTTTTACTGCGGAATGTTATGGTATTTATAAATCATTAGAATATGTTATCTTAGCTAAATTATCCCATACTGTAGTTTTTACTGATTCCAAAAGTGCATTACTAGCTTTACAAAAATTTCCCTTGAAAAAGAATTCTTGTCATCCCTTAATTTCTAAGATTAGAGAAATGCTTTCGCACTGTGATGATAAGGGATATTCTGTAGCGTTAGCCTGGATCCCAAGTCATAGTCGTATAAAAGGTAACGAAATTGCTGATCGTCTGGCAAATGAGGCTTCTACATGCGGTGATGTGTTTCCCTTTGTAAATTATACCCAAGATCTTGTTGCTCTTGCCAGGCTTCACCTTGAACAATCTTGGAAGGAATCTTGGTCCGAGAGTGCAAAAAGTAAGGGCAAATATTATTTTTCTATTCAACCAAACATCCAGGGCAAACCTTGGTTTTCCAGGGTGAAGCTTGGTAAGAGAGCTACATCTGTAATTATTCGTATGCGATTGGGTCATTTATGCAGTCCTGCACATCTTTTCCGAATCAAAGTTATTGATTCGGCAAAATGCGAATGTGGAGAAGAGATTTGTGATATCAATCACATTATATTAAAATGTCCTTGTTACGAACGCTCCGAATTATACAGTGATTTAATCGAACTTAATATTCCATTCCCAACCAACGTCCCATCTTTACTATACAATAATCACATACCTGTATATAATATTTTAGCATCATTTATTGAACTTAATAATATTAAACTTTAATGTCCCATGATTAAAATTATTTATTATAAGTATAAAAACTTAATATGTATATAAAATGTAAATATTTTTATGTTTTCCATTTACCTATTCCCATCTGACCCTATGTTTTTCCAAATTCCTACTTCCGTTTATAATTACTTTGTTTATTTTAAATAAGTTTCCCCGTTTTATAAACATAATGTACCTTACAAACCTTATCTGAACATCATAACATACTCTCGTCACAAGATAGTATAATAGAAACAAAGAAGAAAAATCCAAGAAAACCACGAGAAGAAAAGAGACACATTGACGCTGGCAAATGCAAAGCGAAGCCAACCCTCTTGAAGAAGAGGGAAAAAAAAAAAAAAAAAAAAAAAAGTGTGGGATATAAAAAAAGTCATTGTTTGATCCTTCATCCATACTTATATTTTTGTTTTTTTAACACAGCTTGAATTAACTTTGATTATTTCCAGAAAACTCCGACGAAACGAAAGCCTTAAAATTTTTTTCAACGATAAATAATATTACTAACGATAATATTATATAAATAAAATTTCAATCAATGCCAATTTAAAGAAAAATACTTGTTAATTTTCTGTCGCTGAAGTTGGTATCGATTGCAAGCATCACTTTTGAGAGTGCTCGATTGTGCGAAGCGTTGCTGTAGTTGGAACACTCAACGTTAAGCATTTTGCCGCATAATGCGCTCTTGTGCTGTAATTGGAAAACCATCTAAGATGAAACTAACTTACGGATAGATTTTACTTACGTACAGTGGGCCGACCGCTTATTCACGAGCAACTGGGGAAACCTTGGTACTATACTAATTCCTCCATTAAATGCCTTGATATTTTGTTAACATTGATGTGTTTAGTCATTAACAAAAATCTCTTATTGATCTATGAGTATAGAGCGTTTCGGTACAGAATTACAGATATAACAGCTGTGGGATGCAAGGAGGTTATAAATAGAGGGATGATTAGCGTCGAATTTTGCTTTAGAATCCTCATAAACTTTTTTTTATCAATTATCTTATCAGCCATCACCACTTAAAAAGCTGGGGCATTACAAACATTGGTTTCACCAAATGCTTGTAAAATAAACAATATTAATGCCAAAAACTTTTTTTATTTAACATTCTTTCCTTATTCTAATAAAGGCTTGGTAAATATTTACAAGGCTTCAAAATACAGGGCAAGGTAAAAAAACTATCCAGTTACACATATAGATCCGACTCCTGTGGTTATCACATTATTATATCAATTACCATTGCTACCAACTATTTTGGCTTAAAGCCGCAAATTGCTCTTAAACTAACTGTATGAGTTTACATGTAAGTACATTATAGCTTAGTTTAACTGCAAAATAATGTATGAAATAAATAATCAGTGCTTGATAGTGCCAAGGTCGGTTCAAGTATAACTTAAGTTTACAAACAAATATTAAAACTCTCCTAAAATAATTACAACAATAGTAACAAATATGCAGACAATATGCTAGTTATCAAAACTTAATCTCACTTAGTATCTCGTTAAATACATTAATATTACACTCTTGCATGTAGAGTCAATACAAAGCTACTTAATACTAGGCCTGTTAATAAATATATGGTCAAGTGACTGTTTGTCGCTTCTATGTTTTATATATTTGACTAATATGGGTACAATTTAGATAATGAGCAAATAGATTTTATATATTTAAATCTAGAGTAAAAGTTTCGCGTATAATTCACTTAGTTAATGGAATAATACTTAAAATATAAAAGCAAATTACAATTTGCGAGCCCTGTTTTAATTTTGAATGCAACTAACAGTTATGTTCGAATACTTTTAAAGTCCGAAAACTGCGATATAATGATGTTGTAATTGTTAACTAATATATAAGTATCACACATTTATAAATCCAATATACAAATAATGCAAAGTTAGTGAATTATTCTTTTTTAGATATAAATTTATAATTAACTTTTTAAATAGCACCATTCCGTGCGATTGTACTTTAATAGATTAATCAAAGTACAGTCACATTAAGCCCGACTTCTGCAACTAAAACATAAATATATAAAAGTCGCAGGACATAGCAGAATTTGTATACCTATGTTGTAATGCGCGGTAATGTTTATGATACTTATTCTATAATAAAAAAATATTGGCACACACAGGGCAGTAACATAATCATTCGTTGTACCAACAATAATTTAAAAATTAAATATATATTATGTAAATGCAAAACAAATGGCAAATATACTTTATATTATTTTTTGCATTATGTAAATTCTCATCGATGAAGCAAATATAAACTCTATTATAAATAAACACAAGACATTAGTAAAAAACACTCATACATAGCGATGAAGACAACAAAAAAAAATTAAAAACATGTAAGTACACTTGAAGGACTTTAAAAATAAATAAAATTATTATAATTAACTCCAACAATTATCCGAGCATAATCAGAGAGTTATACAATTCACATGTGACATACACATTCACAAACTAATATTTTTTTATACATAAAAGCCAAACTATGATATTTATGACTTTATTATGACTTTTATTATAAGGAACTTCAAACATCTATCTAGCTTGAATTTGCGTTTTAAATTGGTCCAGTGATTGGAGCATGTACTAGATGCAAATAACTACAATATCTTTGCAAATAATCAAGCATCACCCAAACTTATTGATAATTGTGCACCTATCCTACATTTTAGACAATATAATGGAATGATACATTTTTAAGAATGTTATGTCGTTACATATAAATTCTTATAAGGTCTGTTTGCGACGATTTGATGGGAATAAAATTGTTTTTTTGGCTAGTAAAACAATCTTAAACTCGCTATTTTAGCGAGATTGAAATTGCAAGAGAAATTTAAAATTTGGCGAGATTAAATTGACTTATAGCAACACCTTTATAACAATTTGTTTTGTTGAATAACAATTGCTATTACAAGCGTTATTCATCAAACTTCCACTAACAGACCTTTAGATAAATTAAGCATATGAACATTGATATAGAAACGTATACTGATTAAAATTATAATTCATTTACAACTTGTCATAAGTGAATTTAAACTACTACAAATTCTATTCAGTATGATTTATGCAATATGTAGGTAGCTTTAAATAAAGCCAGGCATGTAAAGAAATTATTTTTATCAAACTTGGATATTTACTCTGCTTAGAAATCTATAGACAAGCTTCTATATCAATGCAAATAAATTAAATTTTGCGATTTTATATAGAAGAAAGATACATATACAGACTGAGTGTAAGATTAACGAGTGATATATGCTCGGTATAATTGTTGTAGTGTTAGGAGCGGGCTCCCTAAGTTTATCTAAATGTGTTCATATCTAACTTTGTTCCCAAACTGGTCCCACCCATGACGATGGCTTGTTAAAGTGAAACTTGTTCTCTTTATTACATTATATTATCACTAACATATAGATATTAATGTATAATTTTGTTAAAGTTTATAAGTTTTCATATTTAGAACTACTGACAACAAAATAACCTTGTTTTCGTGTTTTAAAAGCATTTTGCAATTATTATTGTCATAAAAATAGGGTTTATTTCGTTACCATTATTTAATATGTTAGTGATATTGAGAGAAACAAGGTTTATTGTCGTTGATTGCACTTCAACAAGATTGGAATGTCACTTATTGATTCGGGAAGTAGCTATCCGTGATAGGGACAGCGTCATACGGATTTTAATAATTGACACAACATCAATCTTAATTATTTATAGTAATTATAATTAACACAATGTGTACGTGACCAGGTGACTCATTGATTGATTGTGTCTCAATATACAACAAAACAACTTTCCTTATTATAATTTTTCCCCTAAGTTTTAGTCATCGGGCGGAATGCAGAAATCCACAACTATGTTGAGTATTATTATATTCAATATATACATAAGTAAATAATAATTATAACTTATAAATAAGTATATAAATAAAGTGGACTTAAAGTAAGTGAGCCAAATACGAGAGAACGCACATAAAGGTCGACGCTCGTGAACACTCACTACTGAAGTAATACCATTCATATGTTATCAGTTAGCGATACAACACATCTCGTACCACTGTTAAGTACATTAGCACTAGTTAAATAACTCATAGTCTTAATACGTAAACACTTTGTGTTTCACAACATCTATCTCTTAAGTCTAACTTTGTTATCGAATGTCATTGGAAGAACAAGTCACGAGAGACTAGGGGCGTAAATCGCCACTCGGTAGCGACAACATTTAATTTAATTAGGTAACCGCACGGTGTCCGATGTATCGATTAACTTCACTCGAGTACACGAGGCTTCAAGAGATCAGAGAGTAAGCATCGTTAGAGAGCTCGGTGGTTATGCTAAAGATGTAGCGGGTCAAGTGGCATCGTACTCGATACGCTCCCAAGAATAATGCTTATGTGCGGGGCGAGGCGCCGGACGAGATAGTACGCCGCCAAGCAATGGATCACACTGAGGCACGTGCCCACGACCAAACAAATTCGGGATGATCTCAGTGTCCATATAATCAAACCCTTCCCCATCCACATTCATATTCGAGCCCGGCTCAATACCAAACTCTTTAAGATCAAACTCACAAGGACGCTCCTCAAATACATCCTGCCGTGTATCATCGTTTTGAAATGAGGGTAGAGACAAATCATCCATGTATTCAAAACCTGATCTCGTATGATCGAGAAGATCACCGTTAGTTAGAGGTGTCATACTCATTCTCTCTGGCACTTCCTCTACAATATCCATAGCGAGCTGCGATTTGTCTTCCGTCCGATCTCTGCTCTCTCCCGATAGTAGACTACCGAAGAAATCGTCATTATCGGCAGAATTGGGATCGGATCCAAAATCTGTATGAAATTCACTATCCGTGAGCAAATCCACGGTGAGGTCGGTATCAATGTCTGCCGCACTTGGGTTCCCAGAGCATCTATTACTAGCGTTGACAGCCTGTAGATCGGCGTGGTTCATAATTTCATTTTGTATATCGTCGAGCTCACGCTGTAACTCATCCGCGGCGAGTGAGTCACGTACATGATTGTCTCCCAACACGTCATCTGTCAAAACGTCAGTAGGTACGAACGCGGGTGGTGCGTTGTAATTTGCATCGAGTGTTGGTGCGGCAGGTGTATCACCGACCGCCGACGGTGGAAGTTCACCGTTCTCCACGAGTATCTCCAGCACATCGTCCATGATCTGACTGTTCTCGTTACGATCATGTAGTCCGGTGTGTAGTGTCACTTGAGGCATGGGCGGTGGTGGTGGAGGTGGCGGTGGTGGAGGAGGCGCCGCACGCTCAGGCTCGTAGTGTGCGGTGGGGAGGATGGCTATAGGCACCACCTTCACACCGTTAAGTATGTACGAGGGATTACCTGTTTTCTGTTGTTGCGCCTCACCCGTGGTGGGAGCGGATTGTGCCACTGTGAACAGTCGCACTAGTCGCTCAGGCTCGGCCAGTACGTACCGCGGGGGCGGAGGCGCCGGGGCCGCAGGGGCCTGAAGCGCGTCGAGCTGTGCGCGCAGCTGACTAACACACAGGTGCGCGTGCAGCAGTCGCCGGCTCTGGTCACTGGCGGCGGCGCCTGCCGCATCTCGTCGCACCGCCTCCAACTGTTGACGTGAAGCCTCCAACTTACGCTCCAGCTCCTCGATCTGCCGCCGCTGCGACTGCACTATATCCTCCGCTATTTCCGGCTCCAGTTTGATCTCCGCCGGAGATGCGACCGAGGACATGGATGCGACGGAGGCCGGCGATCGCGGTGGCTCCTCTATCTTCTCGACTAGATAGGGTCGTAGTCGATCGATGAGTTGCGGCTTGGGGCCCGATACTCGTAAGTTCCGTCTCTTACACTCAGCTCGCAGGTCGGACACCTTCATGTCCTCGAAGCGAGTGGGCGCCAGTAGCGAGGGTGTGGGAGGCGCCGGCGGTGGTGGTGGTGGAGGAGGCGCGTACACGTCGCTACAGTCGGAGGCAACGGAGGCGGAGGATGGTGCGGGGGAGGCGGGCAGCATGAGCTGCAGCAGCATCTGTTGTTGTTGTAGGAGCAGCTCGTACGGTGTCTCCACCGAGTCCGGCGGTGAGGATGCCTTCTGTGCATTTGGTGGTCCCTTGTATTCGTGAAACTTAAACCTCGCCTTCGGTTGTTGTTTCTGTTTACTTTTTTTACGATTTTTATCTTTACCTGGCGCCGGGTGTTGCGGCGGTGAGGCTACACTGATCGGCGATAGTGTGGATGGCGGAGAAGGCGATGGAGAGACTTCCTCGGGTGGACCACAATATGACGAGGGATGTTGCGGTCGCCCTGAGGCACCCTCGCTGGTAGCTTTGAAGGCGAGTGTTCCACTCTTGACGGCAGTCTCTATATTCTCCTCCGTGTGTAGTATATTCTTCTTGATCAGCTCGAGCGGACCAGGTCGATGTGACAATTGGTCATTAAGCTGATCCGCGAGGCGCGCCTTCTTTAACATACGCTGTTTCTCCGCTAAGCTGGGATCCACATGGCTTTCCTAAAAATATAGATTCCAAAATATGATTTTGCACTATTTAAAATATCTATCAATTCAAGCAAATAAATCCTAACATAAAATCACTTATGCCGCATTAAGATAAGTAATATAACTACATATTCTCATTGTGGTATATTCTGCAAAGACAATAAAATTATGAAGCACTCAATGATACTCACTTGTTCTAATATATGTCTTCGTTCTAATTCTTGACGATCTGGTCGCCTTTGTATTTTAGCTTTTAATAGATCTCCAGTTTTTGCTCTCTCTAACTGTTTGCATTGCTCGAAATATGCCGGCGGTGTTTTTAGCGCTGCAAAGTTTAAAAGACATTTATAGGACACAAATAATATTATCCTTCAACTAATTGTAGGTAATAAATGTACCAGATGTCAAATGAAATGTGTGTTAACATTTAACTCGAATAGTTACGTTAGTTATCAAAATCAGAGTAATCAAAGGCAGATAAAACATAAAAAAACAATAAACACCTCGGCGTATATATTAAAGAGTTCGGTGACGGTTCAAACCTGTTTTTTTTTCCTCCCTATCGGGCCATGGTATAACGCCTTGAGCCTAATAGCCATTTATATATGCGGAGATCACAAATAATCTGTTTTGATTACAATAATAAAAAGAGAATTGGAAATCGGCATAAAATCAGAATACTAAAATTGGATTGAATGGTGATTATTCGAAAAACTTATGCGTATTACGTTGTGGAGAGAAATTGTGCGTAAAGAGACTAATTTATAACACATTTCGCATTCCAAGAGACACACCTAAACAATTACAGTTTGTGTATCTCTCACAAGTCGGTACCAAAGTTTAAGAGTAATCTGACAAGTATAACATAAAAATTAAACTTACGGGGCATGATTCCTTGTTGAACCAGCTGATTACGGGGCCGCCGGTTCATCAGCTTCATTTTTAAAGCTGTAACATATACAATTATACATTAGTACATAATGGCCACAACTACAATACGAGTATGTTCAACAATTGGAATTACTTAAACAGATTTCCTTAATATTTTCCGCACAAGCGGTGATCTGTCATAACGAAATCAAATTAATGTCATTATGATAGGATCATAATAATGCATACCGCGGTTACCATTTACATACAACAATGGCCACTGATTGAATAGACAGCATATTGTCGCGAAGAATACAGTGTTATGACGCTAGGCGACGAAGTTTGACGTAGCGTGTCGCGTGCCGGTTCGACGTGATCGATACGTCGATCGATTTACAAAGATTATAATCGATAATGGTTGCAGAAGAGCGTAGGCGAGTAGAGCTATATGCTTGTTTGCGTGTAGACAGCGGCGGGTTGCGAGCGATGGGCGGACAACGCTGGCGCTGTGCCAATATAAATAAACACTGCACAAGGAAACTAGTATTATGCCGCGACCGTATTACAGACGAAACATTCACTACCACTGGGCCGAATATTGTGGGTTACTGGGCAAGTCAACGTTACACCCAACCCACTCCGTATTGCTTGTTCTAACAAAATTCAATTTCAACGCGTCCACCTCGCACGAACACATTATTTATCTGATCTATATATAATAACATTTAGGTAACATGCGTGTGTGGGATACGTATACAACATACCAATACGTTTAAAAAAATAAATATATTTAACAAGTCAGTCTATTTGAACGTGGTTGGATGAGAAAAACGAGTTACAAATGGCAAAAAATATACGCAATTTTATTGTTTTGTTAGGGTTAAGTGAATTTGTTTTTATGCATAATGCGCGCAGACGGACAGTCGGTACAAACATCACGGGAAGTCTGAACGACACAAGCATACTAATACAATAAACTATTGATACATTAGAGCTGGGAGAAGACAGTGCATGTAATATAGTTCTAAATAAAGTCTAATAAAGTTTACCCAAAATATGCACAAAAATTGTAATAATATCTTTTGAAATACATATTATTTACTAACTGTTCCTTGCATCATCGTACGCATGGAATTGGGATTCATCTTATAGTAGGCTCTGGGCTAGGTTTCTGTGTGTATATTAACGTAATTTTTTTGCTTAAATGAATCATATGAGATAAAATAAAAAATTTAAAACGTATATAAATTAAAAAATAAAAATAAATAATTGGTCAAGTGCGAGTCGGACTCGCGCACGAAGGGTTCCGTACCATTATCTATGCAACATAAGGCAACGTTATTAGTATCGAGCAAGAAACGGTAAAAAAATCATGTTTGTTGTATGGGAGCCCCCCTTAAATATTTATTTTATTTTATTTTTAGTATTTGTTGTTATAGCGGCAATAGAAATACATCATCTGTGAAAATTTCAACTGTCTAGCTATCACCGTTCTTGAGATACTGGGTACGGAACCCTAAAAATCATGTTTGTTGTATGGGAGCCCCCCTTAAATATTTATTTTATTTTATTTTTAGTATTTGTTGTTATAGCGGCAATAGAAATACATCATCTGTGAAAATTTCAACTCTCTAGCTATCACCGTTCTTGAGATACAGCCTGGTGACAGACGGACGGACGGACGGACGGACGGACGGACGGACGGACGGACGGACAGCGAAGTCTCAGTAATAGGGTCCCGTTTTTACCCTTTGGGTACGGAACCCTAAAAAACATCTCAGTTTCTAGACTTTATAAAAACAATCACAAATATTGCGACGAAACATACTTCGACTTGAAAAAACTTAAGGCATCAAAACTATAAGGTGAGTATTCGTACAAAACCTATTGTTTGTCCCAGAATCCGAAATGTTATTTGACGTTTACTGTGTTGCTAGTTAATTACACTTTTAAAATAGTTATGTCCTCCAACCGTTACTAAACAAAAAACTATACGTAAGTCTTTAGCAGATTTATATAATTTTGTAAATTAATTAAAGTTAACTATTTTTACGGATTCATACGACCAGTGCAACCCTGTGTATTACTTTATTTCTAAGATATGCGCGTAGAAACTCACTCACGCGAACAAATAACTAATAACCTTACTAGACTTCAGCATGGTGCTATGCTCGCCAGAATCATAGAACAGTGCAACGAGAATCAAATAATGACTAACCGTAAAATGGTGAAGGTGGTGGTTTTTAACCTTATTTGTTTTTGAAGACATGTTTGTTTTACTTTATGTTATATTATAAAAAGCAGTGATTCCCAATTCCACGCGTACGACTTCGCAGGCAATAGCTAGTACGACATTTCTGGTCGGTTCGAAAAATCGGTAATAACCGGGAAAAAAATCACCAACACTATTGCCAAAAATGGGGCAGCATTATTTTCAAGTTTGACATTAGCAACAGTCAAAGAACATTTCGAATTCTGGGACGGATAAAATATAGTGCAATGCCCTAAGAGCAAATATAACATTTATAACAAAACTCTTAAGGAAACTTATAGACATTAATATGAACGAGACAACAATGGCTGACATTGTCCGAATCGGCTAGAGGATGAGTTCAGCCGGCGTATTATGAGCTTTTTAACATCATTCAAGTTCCAGGCAGGCCGTAAACTGCATGGCTAAATTAGGTATTATGGCAAAAATAAAACTTTTAGTTGAAAATTTTTAGTTAGTACTTTAACTTTTAGTTGTACCTTCTCCTTAAACATATTAATGTATTGGTTTAGCGAACTGACTGACTAATAATTTGTTCATAATACGAATTTGCCAGACAGTTCAATTCACGGCGTAAACTGCCTGTAAATAAAAGCTCATAATACGGCCGCAGATCCGTTTTTATTTTCCATAAAATAGGATTTAAATATCTGTTATTTTTTTTATAACGTGTTATTATATGCACTATATTAAAACCAGTTCTATTTGCATTGGCTTAATCTGTATTGCTTCGAGTTCAAACACATGGAAGCAAGAACCTAGTTAGAAGTTTCAAGATCGGCATAATTATTCTATTCCCTAAAGAACTGGAGCTGATATGCAAATGAGCTACAGCTTGGTGTAATAAGGTTATTATAGAAACAATACTTCGTTAACTTTTAGTTTATCTCCGGAAAAAATAGTTCTAAACATTTGTACAGTATAAAACATAAAGATCTCCTAATTTATTGTCTGCGAGTAACTGTTATATAATTGTAATTTTATTACCGACTTCAAACTAAAGAGATGCTCATTCGACAGTTTATGTATTTTTTATGAATGTTCAAACTAGTTATTCTTTTAATAAAACTATAAAAATAAATCTTTTCTTAGAAAGTAGTTTTAGAAAGATCTTGTAAGGACTTTATTGACTTTGGATTTAGATAAACAGTCAGTAGATTCGAGGTGCTTTGTTGAGTCTTTTATTTATCATATTAGGCTATTAGTAATAAGTAAAGTAACAGTGTGTGTGTATGTGTGTGATAAAATAATAGTAAAAAGTATTATTACATTCTTTATTTTTGCCCATGGCGGGTTGTAGGGGGCTAACATCGACGATAACCTTGGGTGGTGAGACGCGGGGCGAGCTCGGGGGCTCGCTGGCACCGCTGCTGCCCGCTTGCCGACCGGCCATCTCCTCCGCACCAGAACTACTGCAAAACAATTTAATGATTAATGTAAACAGATATTAAAATTAAAATAATAATATATTGAAGATATACTTGTGGGAATATACTAAGATGTGAGTAAAAGTGCCTCTCAGCGTAACTTTTGATCGTTATGTTGTCAGTAATGTGCAGGTAAAACTATTGTTCAAATCATGGGAAAAAAGCATATAATTAAAACGACTTTTATGTGCGTTTATAAGTAATGACTCATGAGTAATAATTTGAATAATTCAAAAACTAAAAAAAAAAAACGCTTGAAAATCTAAAATCAAAAATATCTTTTTAAGTTATTGCATTGTTATCGTTACTTATTGTGTGCAAAATTTCAAATCAATCAGACTACTGTAAGTGGGTGATAATCGTTTTTAAAGATTCCGTTACATAGATCAATACATTGATAGATACGTACCGAACTAATATAAGCATGTTAATAATCGAATCATAATACTGAACTAAATGTAGAACTTCTGAAAATTGCACTAAAATATTTTCTTGTGGTAACCGACTACGGATAATAAACATGGAAAATGGGGCATAATGTCCTAGTTAAGAAAATTAGGAACATGGAAGTTCCAAAATGGCAAAAACAAATCTGTAGTTCGACAATGATATTTTATCAGTGAATCGCACGTCCGATTGTTTGACCAAAAGTCATTTGGCAAAACTACACTTGACAAACAACGTTTGCCAAAACAATGAATTCGCCTATTGTTCATTTTACCACTGATCATTTTACAAATGTTTCATTTTGCCAAATGATCAACACTTAAATTTACATTTTATAAATTACTAGCTGCGCCCCGCGGTGTTACCCGCGGTAAAAATAATAAAAACTGATAAAAAATAATTAAATTTTTCATTGGAAAGTTTTATGAAAATTCATCCAGTAGTCTTTACGTGAAAGCACAATAAACATCCATACATATCCAAACATTGGAGTATAGATAGAAGACCGAGCAAACGTTCGCGTTGCTTAGCCAACAGTTTAAGTATTTTATTTTATAGCGCGTAATTCTTTTTTCGTCATATCTCCTAAGATATTCATTTAAATTGCGTGCTGTAAGGAGCAGTTATAATCTATTTTAATAGCGTAAGCTAACTAAGCTATTTAATTTGATAAAAAATATTACTATATTCACATAAATAGCTTTTGAAATCACCCTATTGCATTTGATAATTTTTTTGACATTATTATGGGTACAACGGGTGTCCCTTAAAAGATAGACATATGGGCATATGTCTATTTTTACGGACTTTTTTGAAGAACTATAGGTAAAAAACAATTCCTCTATACATTAGTTTGTTGTACCTCACATAGATAAGGCAGCGTTTTCATTTATAGCTCGCGCACGTCTGAATTTCCCGGCAAATTTAATCATATCTCATCCAATATACAGTAAACCCCAATAAATTATGCAAAAAAGCCATCCTCTTGAACCATTCTATATATTAAAAAAAACCGCATCAAGCTGCGTTGCGGATTTCTGAAGATATAAGCTCACATAGGGACATACATACAAAAATTACGACTTTGTTTTATAAGAAGTAATAAAGATTACATACTTTACAAAACTAACATTTGGCAACTGAGTTGTCGTATAAATCTACTATTGGCTACTATTGGTCAAAAAATTTGGTATTCTTGTTAAAATGACCATCTTTTGCTTATTTTTTTGCAAAGCCACTGCTCTGGATTTTCCTAAAAAGAAAATACTATAAGTATTAATCGATATATTTTATTACATAGAATGAAAAAAATGATATTTTACATTATTTGCGTAATAATTACTTACTAACCTGTTCGTCTTTGGAGATATATATCTCTTTTATTATATTGGGTTAGGTTAGAACTATAACCCCAAACGCACGAGCCGATCATTTGTCAATAATTTTTTGGTCAATCATTAGGGAACCATATCGAACACTATAGGTAATATAAAATTAAATGTGTGAAAAAGTACAATGGGGTTGACATGTCCTTGTCGGATAAAAACCCCTTTTATAACTTAGATATAAAAAAAAGTTCCAAAATTTATCTGGTATCTGAGTACAGATTTTCTGCGAGGGACAGAAAACTAAATTATAAAGTCAAATACTCTTATTGTAGTGTTTATGATGTGGTATACTTCCTCTGTAGAGAATGTGCAGTATGTTGTTTGAGAAGTTACCTGAAGGTGTCGTCTGAATGCGGTGTATTAGGAGTGCGCGGCGGCGAAGCGGGCGAGGCGGGCGAAGCTGGGCGGCTGCGCTCGCGGCGGTGCTGCGGCTTGAACCACTCCGGGTAGATGGCGCTCAGCGTCTCCACGAGGTCGTGGTCCAGCGTGACGCGCCACGACGCACGACCCTCCGAGCCCTCCGAGTCGCCGCCTCCGCCACACGATGAACTCTCTATAAATATTACACATACATTAGAAGGAGTACAGGGTTAAAGACATTCTTAATAAATAATAAATATAAATCATAAAATTTATTTAATAAATAATATTAAGAATATCTAAGTAAATAAACCGCATCAAAATTTGATGCGTAGATTTGAAGATAAGCTCACAAACATATAAAAATACTTTCGACTTCGTGTTATAATAATTAAAGACTACATCGACTTGAAATAACACTTGCTTTTTGTCCTATATATGAAGTGTATGGATAGACATTCTCAAATATAACATACGTCTACGAGTCTATTTGCTAATAAAAGGCAAGTAGATTATTACTGAAGTCTATTACTGTATTATAACCACTCAATAAATCTATAACATTAACGTGAAAATGCAAAACCTGATGTAATCGCAATCAGATTCAATGAATATTAACCGGCAAAAGTTATTTGTGAAATCCCAACTTTGATAGCTATAGCAACAGCATCATGGCCATAATTACGACGTAAAATAAGTTTTAAATACAGGCATCAAAGGCACATAGGATATATACGAAGGAAGTATCTGTAAAAATATGGGCGAGGTATAAAATGAGGTAAAAAGGCGAGGTGAAGCACTGAAGCGTGCCCATATCACAGTGCCCTCAATTATTCCAAGCCCTTGAACAAGTATACACTGAAATTGCGTTACCATGGGCGAAGAAAGATCGTTATATTATGTAATGATTAAAAATCTCATAAAGCTGGATAATATACGAGTGTGTTATGAGACTATAGTTATTAGGGTTATATTATGTCGTATTCTATATAAGTCAGGATGAATATCGCTAGTTATAGGCTATTAAATGTACTGTTGTCTAGGTATATCCACGTCAGAGGTTGTAATATGTAATGTAACTCTTGATTATACAAATAAAACACATCATAGATTCATTTACCATTGTGTAATCTTTTATACTACCGTTGGTTCGGAAATGTTCATCAATTGGGAAGAACCAACAAGAAACCCAATTGCCTTACTATTTTATATAAATACGATACGATACAATATCATTATTATAATCGCCATAATGTCCCAGCAAGTACACAGTGTCACTAGTATTGTAATATTACTGTAGAGTCACTTAAAATAATATAAAGTCTTACACGTCATGTACTTACCGGAATTATCCAACAATAATGTAATATTGACACAATCATAAAACACTCCATGATTAACTATAATTAACACCACTTACTAACAATAGTACTAATATAAATACTTTGTAGAGAGAGTAACGTGTGACCTATCGGACAGCACGACAGACTGCAGACTGCCCCTCTTCAACGTTAGCGGCTTGTTTTTATAATGTAATCCCCGCTTGAGTTGCAAAGCAAGACTACCCCCACATATTAGAAAATTACGTTGATGTTCCTATTTTAGTTTGTTTTTATGATTTGTCATCAATAGTACGATTATTTTACAAAATTATATCCCTAAATTAAATAATACTTATTTAATTTACACTAATATTGTAACACGGCCATACTGACAAATACTTCGTCCCCGAAGTATCCATCATTACAATGGCATAAAAATATTCATT
Source organism: Orgyia antiqua (assembly GCA_916999025.1). NCBI lineage: Eukaryota > Metazoa > Arthropoda > Insecta > Lepidoptera > Erebidae > Orgyia > Orgyia antiqua. The sequence goes on from OU779868.1 coordinate 27,450,087, forward strand.
ATATCATAAATTCATATCATATTTCAATAACATTTTCTTTTTGGATCTTTAAAATCATTAAATTTTGAGCGATGCTAGACAATGTCGAATAGTTTTTCAAATTAGTACAATTGAGCTAAAATGTATCAAGATACTGTAGATATCATACATAACCTTATGTTCCAAAGTATAAGTCACTATAGTTATTATTAATAAGTATTTTTTTTTTTAATTTGAATTATTATGAATATTCTTCACTATTAATACCACCAAGACAATTTTTACAACTGTTTAATAAATACAAAGAGTGACTTGATTGCCAAAACCGTTTTCTAGATATGTTCTACGTATGTTTGGTTGTAGGCAATGTACTTTTAGTATTAATCCTGAAACAGGGATAAATTTGCACATTTATAAGTTATATTGGACCTATTTAGCCATTGAAAAACCATATCGGACGTGTCGGGTCACACTAACTTAGTACAACAATAATTGTAATAATTCTCACTAACTTCCAATAAATGATCATAGTTATACCTACAAACTATATCAAAGTCATCATTAGTTAACCATAAAAGTAAAGTTTTAAGTTCATTATAGATCCTAGTCATGAATACACTTCGTAACCGAGTAATTTTTATCGATAAATAATACATCCTTTTAATTTTCAATTGGCATTGTTCATCAGTCCCCAAAAAACTTTTTACTTATCATTACCTAAAAGTACTGTAGAATTTGAAGGCATTTTCCATTGAGAGTTATGTTAACCTTCATCATAATATGAAACTTTTTAACTTTACTTAGAAGTGTCGACCGTTGGAGATACTTAAAATAGTCTTCATTTTCATTTAAAAAGAAACATAAAAACTGGATTACAAGAATTATGAACAATCCCAATTGTAACAACGAACATGTTTTTGTTATCATCACAGTCACAAATATAGTAATCATTATAGTATTCATCATAATACTAATCATAAATCTTACATTAGTCTTATAATAAAGTCTCACTGTATGCGGCTAGACACCCGCTGTCAGAGTTACTCAAACACTCGCATTAGTGACAGCCGGATACAGTAAAGACAAAAATATAGATAATTATCATTATAATACTTATAGTAGTAAAGACAAATCATCATCATATAATCATCATCATCGTAAGATACACAATGGTAAAGTCTCACTGTATGCGGCTAGACACCCGCTGTCAGAGTTGCTCAAACACCCGCGTCAGTGTCAGCCGGACACAGTAAAGACAAAGCCTTAATCATCGTTATGATATCCACGGCCGTCATAATATTCCTAACAGTCATATCAAAACAGTCATGATGTTATTATATATCGGTATTAAAAAGTACTAGTGATCAAAAATAGCTTCAATAGTAATAAAGTCTGTCAGTAGTTATAATTTAAAAACTGTTATAACGCTATAATAAGTTTGTTAAAACGCTTCTTACAGTGAATGTAATATGTCTATAGGTACCCATGTTTCAGATAATCATGATGATGCCACCAATAACCATTAAGGTCCACAATTCATGTTATGAATAACATTAAATTATTACAGTATCCCGTAACATCCTTTATCCACTGATAAAGTATGACGATGATGAATAACCACAGTACAGTACACCAAAACGTACACAATTGTTATAATTTTTATAGACTCCTAAGAATATTTAGTAATGTTTGCAACAAACATTATCGTAACGTATTGTATTTTATTTCTTTTATGACTATCATAGCAAAAAGACCAAAGTAATAACCCAAAGGATTTTTTTTTTTTTTTTTACTACAACCATGTAGCAGACAAAAAGGCACAGTTTTCTTTAGTACTTAGATCTCCACCTATTGTATTTTTATAGTATGATAATCCGATAACTACACTGATTAGATAATAAAAATTATATGAACTGAAAAAGAAGAAGGCCTGAGCCTAAACTGTTGATTTAATCCCATTCATGTTCATGACATTGTTACACCCCTGTAAACCTAGCAAAAACTACCACTACAAAATAATAAATGAATGTTCATAAATATTAAGCCCAAAAATACAGTACACGTACAACTCCTTCCTTGAACTGTTTTTATCATGAACTTTATTGGAAAAGTATTATTTACTAGTGTCTGCAGCAGTATATACCTAGACTTATCAAAATAAATCATATAAGTTTATGTCTGTAGAACAATAACTTGAATGACCGGACAAAGCAACATTAGTTGATCACAATTTAATTCATAAATCATCAGTGACACCCGACTACCATCAGTAATATAGTATCTTTACGGAACCTATTTTTAATAATCGGTGGTTCTGACTAACGTCTATACAGAAATATCAAACCAATATCCTAATATCACACTTATACTAGTGCTCTACTACGGGACTATCATTTGTGCTATATTTACAAAAGAAAAGCATCATATGTATTCCATCCGTATTCTGGTACCCATAACACAAGCACTATAAGCCTACCTTGGGACCAGACGACGTTGTGTGAAATGACCACGAATATTTATCACCTATTATTTTTTATTACTAGTTGTACTGCACAAAACAAAAGTAAATAAATATATGTAGTAGCGACATTATTGTATTAGGATGTAAAATGGGTTGGGATGGGTTATAAAATATATATAAATATAAATATATAGATAAACTGTTCAAATTAATGGAACAACGCTGTCTCGTACCGTCTACCAGGATCTAAAACGAATAGAAATAAAACATTCCTATAACAAATTCACACAGTGACACTAAAATCTTGGTGCCACACCTCGTGTGGGTTGTATTCCTAGGTCTATCTATGTTTCAAATTGGAACAACTATAAAATGTAAACTTCTAAAAATCCGACTGTCGTAGATGATAATCCTTTTTAAAATAAATACCAGTGTATTACTAAACGTTCCAGCCGTTTGCTTTTTTTATATGTATTAAGACCCATTGATTAAGTCACTTGGATATACGAAGTTTGTCCACTCATGACTCACATCATAATACACTATAAAAGCGAATGTGACAAGATATCTCCTGAAGTCCATAATGACAGTTTATGGAGGAGAGTTTTCTACATAATAGTTACTTATCGTTTTGTACCAACATTACAAGATACTGTGAAATACAGTTACATCATTTTAATCAAATTGATTTCTTCTTAAATATACTTTAAACATTTTTACATTTTAGAAACTCATTAAACAAGTCCCAAAGATATTTATTGTATCAAGTAGTTTTTAAAATCTTAAATTTTGTAATCCTCTCACTATGGAATAGTACAATTAATAATATTATCTACTTACTATGTTCCTTAACGTTGAATAACTGAAGATTCACTTTGAACTACTACACAGATATACAATAGCCTGACTTTTTTAGTTTTGTGGTAATATTGTAACTATTAGATTGTTTTTAAATACTTAACATTGTGTTCCACATTTGTATTTGCAATTCAATTTAGGCACATTGAAATTACCAAATCAATTATAAGAATTATCACATACCAAAATCTATCCTTTTAGCCGTTTGGTCATCCTGTTTATACTAATTTCTTTCTCATATCTTGCAGCATGATGGTACAGAGCTTCTCATACCTTGACCTCCTTTTGCTGCTCTTGTTATCCTGATGAAGTTAAGTTTAAAATCCACTAGGCTGTAGTTACTTGGTACCTTTATAGTTTTCCTGTTTCTTGTGATTATCACCTTGTAGTTGTGTAATCTTCTTTATGTCACTGAAAACTTGCAAAAAATTGTGTTAACAAGGCGCTACGTTCAGATCAGGTTCATATCCCACAATTCTGATGTTATGAGACTATAGTTATTAGGGTTATATTATGTCGTATTCTATATAAGTCAGGATGAATATCGCTAGTTATAGGCTATTAAATGTACTGTTGTCTAGGTATATCCACGTCAGAGGTTGTAATATGTAATGTAACTCTTGATTATACAAATAAAACACATCATAGATTCATTTACCATTGTGTAATCTTTTATACTACCGTTGGTTCGGAAATGTTCATCAATTGGGAAGAACCAACAAGAAACCCAATTGCCTTACTATTTTATATAAATACGATACGATACAATATCATTATTATAATCGCCATAATGTCCCAGCAAGTACACAGTGTCACTAGTATTGTAATATTACTGTAGAGTCACTTAAAATAATATAAAGTCTTACACGTCATGTACTTACCGGAATTATCCAACAATAATGTAATATTGACACAATCATAAAACACTCCATGATTAACTATAATTAACACCACTTACTAACAATAGTACTAATATAAATACTTTGTAGAGAGAGTAACGTGTGACCTATCGGACAGCACGACAGACTGCAGACTGCCCCTCTTCAACGTTAGCGGCTTGTTTTTATAATGTAATCCCCGCTTGAGTTGCAAAGCAAGACTACCCCCACATATTAGAAAATTACGTTGATGTTCCTATTTTAGTTTGTTTTTATGATTTGTCATCAATAGTACGATTATTTTACAAAATTATATCCCTAAATTAAATAATACTTATTTAATTTACACTAATATTGTAACAAGTGCAAGAAAATACAAGCTCAAAATAAAACATCTGCTTGTGAGTCATACACAATATAAGACTAAAAGTAAGATAAACAAATACAGACTTTAAAAAAAACATTAATTCACTATGCAATTTTTTTGTTAGAAAATTGCAACTGTGCTCTTTATTAGATTTTGAGGTCACACCTATAGTTTGCGTTTAATGCATTTGATGGAATATTAAATCCTAAGTAAGATTACATTATTACAATATATCTTGAATGAGTATGTTAGTATTTGTTGTATAACAAAGGTAATCACTCCAATCGCAGAAGAACAGTAAATTAATAAGAGCGTAAATGCCTGTTACGCATTTTTACGTCGGTATTACAAAACACAACTTTGTAAACAAACTGGCGCACGTGCGCAATGATGATTCATTACAGGTTTGTTGGAATTACGAGGGCAGATGAAGATGAGAGCATTGCCAATTACTCTTTTGGAAACTAAACGTCATTATTACATTAGAGAAATTAACATCATGCTTAACTATATAGTAGATTACTTAGATCCAAACACCATTTGTCTATCAAATAGCATTATAGGCCTTCTTTTTTTTGTCTTTCAGTTCGTATAATGTAGGTGCACAGAATAGCAATATGCTCTGAATTTTAATAAATTTCGTGTGCCGTAAATCGTAAGCCCGTATAGGTAATCTATACTAATATTATAAAGCTGAACAGTTTGTTTGTTTGTTTGAACGCGTTAATGTCAGGAAGGTTATAGTCTATAAAATATCACGCTGCAACCAATAGGAAAAATATTGCAAACAGGAAACACTTCCTAAATTCCACGCGTACGGACGGAGTCGCAGGCAACAGCTAGTAATAGATATTACTAAAACACATTTTCACTGATATAAAAAATAACATGAAAGTTTTATTTTGAGACGTTTGTGATTTAAATTACTAACTATTGTCGTTCATTTTTTCATTCAACAGCGAATAAGAAATGTTTTTCTTCCTCCAATAAAGACGAGGGAAAATTTTCATCAAAAATTTGCCAAACATTAAAATGATGTTATTTCTTTCTCATAATTTTATAGTAATTGTTTAAAAAATTAATATAATGTCACTTCTGCGTACACTCATGTATAACAATATATAACACACAAGCAGCTTGCTTATTCAACCAATTGGTTATTAAATTATTATTCCTTTCTAAAATAGTACATTCACGTCATCGTTGTTTTATTACTAATAGGAGTAGCCATAAAATTTTCTACTGAGTATGTTTTAATTATAAAACATTTGTCAGTTACTATGTTTAGCTATAATTATTTCCTTCGCCGCTACTCTACCAAGGTTGTTGGTTTAATCTGATTGCGACAACAAACAAAAAAAGACGTGTGGCACTCGGGGACTGCCGCGGTAAAGCTATTGCATAGCATTTTGTATCAACTTATGCAATTATAATTATCTGTTGTACATAAATACCTATACACCTATATACTTTCTCATAAACAGCTGCTTATGTATTCGTCCGATTTCGGAGCAGCTCGTCTCGATTCGTGCGAGCTTCGTAGAGTCGTACAATACAGCTAGTTGCACGCACACAAACACCGTGTCGAAGACTGCCGAAAAGAAACGACGTTAGACAATGCACGGCCTTCAAGCCACACCTCCGTGCCCGTCGGAGTGGGGAGCGTGAGGTTTTTTTCGTTACGGAATTTCTGAATTCGGTCCCCGCGCTCAAGGCCCTCGATAGAAGCTATGCAATAGCTTAATAAATTGTACGTTTTGGTTCTTATTTTCATAAGATTTATAACCTATATATTTATTACTAGTTGTCGCCTGCAACTTCGACATCAAACCTTCACAAATTTTACAAAAAAAAAACATCGTCTTGAACGACTCTATTAAATCCATTAAATTTGATAGATTACCAAAGATTTTAGTGAGTCCAACAACACAACAACACAAAACTGAAATGCCAACAAATATCAATCGCCTGGTTTCATTAGAATCTCATTCATCCATATGTTCTACAACACACATTATCTTCGCGATTATCATTAATGTTCATAGTCGTAGACTAGTTGTCACTATCTTAGATATTATCTTGAGCATATCATTATTATTAATCAATAAGGCTGAATCATCTGTAGTGTATAAATCCGTTACGTAACTTTTACTTTCAATGCGTGTAAACTCACAATTACATAGGTACATAATTCTTTTTATTTGTATGTAAATGTAAATTTAACCCAATCAATGTATTCAATCATATCATCCTAAAATATCTTTAGATATATTTTTCAGGGAACAAACAAATGTCCGTAAATCTACTCGTTTTCATCCATCCATCAGCCTCTCTCCGTCCACTGTTGGACATAAGCCTCCCCCATAGAACGCCACAACGCGCGTTCTTGTGCCGCCAAACGATGCATCGTTTAGTACGTGGTCGCTACTCTAGGACTTTTCTTTCCCAACGATTATCATTCCTACAAGCGATGTTGCCTAATCTGCGAGTTCTCCTACGGATCGCTAATTATTGTTGTTAAAAGAGTAGTTTAGAGTAGTAGTGTACAACTACTCGTTTAACAACTATTATTCATGAAGATTTTATACCACCTGCCTTAAGTTCAGACAAAATGAACTTCACAGTATCCAATTGGAAAAAGAAATACCTTCAACTACGATCAGCAACATCTTCAATAATGTATTTATAAAAAAACAATTTCTGTTTCAGATATAGATCAAGGTTGATTCCTTTGATGTAACAGAACATTTTAAGTGATTATTATAAAATTAAATGTAGCTAATACAAAAGACTTAGAACTGATGGATGATGCATTTGGAACAAATCCCGGTAACAATTAACGAAGTTAAAAAAGGATTGTAATTTAGTGATATTGGTTGCCACCGGTGCATTTAATGCAGCTGACACTTTTTGGGGTAAGGTCAGTGTCAATAAATAGAACTATGCCTGGTATAACTCTACTAAACAACTTCCGAAGCACAGAGATCTACTCGTACCAAATAGAATTGACCATGGAAAGGTAAATTTTCTTGACTAGTAGATTAGGTACTCGAATGTCAATAAGAAATACTAGAATGGACTGGACTAGTCGTAGGAGATTAAGAACTTGAAGGCGTAGGAAAATGTATGATCTAAAAGTTAGGATTGTGGTTTTGAGGTATCCAGAAGATAGATGTTTACATTAAATAACAACAAAAAACGTAAGGATGTATGATAGACTCAATATATACGCTACTAATAAACTTCCTACTGTGACCAATGTTATCGTTTACAACAAAATTGAAAGCAAGTGATTAATATGCAAATATCTGGGTTCCACTTAACTGACGTCACCTTAAGGTTGTACAGATGACGTAAGGTTGCACACGGCGCTGGTTCATGCGTGGGCGCAACCACCTGTCTCCGCCCACTATAAAACTACTTGAATAACAATAGTCCCCATACACTAACGATCTTTGTTAATATTAATTGATCTGTATTAGTTTATCTAAAGCTGCGCGAAATATACATTAGGTACGTCAAACGCTACTTCTGCGTTAACTAAAAATTACTTGATAATTTAGGGAACAAACTAGACGTGATTCCATTCCATTATAGACAATCTTCCGCGTATAATGTACTTACGTGTAGGCCCTGTACCTACAGCAGATTACAAAATAAAACATTGGGCCAAACTCAATATTGAAAACTGCTTTAAAAATTTTCATCTTAACGAAGTGCTTTATGAGACAATAAATACCCCTAATAACTACTGCTCAGTGCTCAGCCTGAAACGAGAACGTACCGACTACTACCACATGATGATATTAATATACAACCCTAAGGTTGACTTGTAGAAAATGCCTCAGGCATTAAGTCCGCCTTTGTACACTCTATTTGTGCATGAAGAATTAAATAAATAAATAAATAAATAAATATATAAACACCGCAATAAATGAATATTCTATAGTAGTAGAATTTGACATAAACTTGTCGTACTATTATTAAAATACGGCAATTTATTTAAATGCTGGACTCCATAAACCTATTTGCAAAGCAATGTTGAACGCTGAACGCAGTTAACACATGAAATGTTGGCTCATGTGCATCTACTTCACGAAGTTCTAATGTCTATCAACACACATTGATGATAAATTCACTCAACGAGTAAGGAAATACTTTTGAAAATTAACTATATCTGTATCTAACTTTGTTTCAAACCCTTTAGAAAGTCCCTTGACCGAGATTAATATCATGCGTGGCTTACTCAAAAAAATTTTTAGACGAGACCTAATAGCACTTTCTCCCAAATTGAGTTTAAAACTGGCACTACGAATATTTGGCAATATTTATAATTAATTTCCCAAAATTGGGACATTTCTAAGCTGAAAACTATAAGACTCCAGCTGTGCTAAGAAGAAAAATAACGAGTCGTTCTCAAAATAAACAATCAAAAGCCTGTTCAAATTAATTTTCCAGTTAACATGGAGAAAAAAATTTGAGTGTTGTGTAAATTGAAAGGACAGATATTTTAAAATATTAATGTCACCATTCTTCAGCTAATGTTATTTTTCGTGTGTATTAGTTAAAATCGTAAAAACGAAAACAAAAACAATGTTAGAAGGCATGGCGAACGGCGGAACGGGGTCACTCGCCACACATCTCTGTTGCCGCCTGTTCCGAGATGCGTCCCACAAATCATATTTAGCTTAGCACTATGGAGAATTGTGACTTGTTTGTCTTGGAATAGACGCGTTAATGAAAGCACGCAAGTCTGATACATCAACTGTATGTGTGACCTACATATTATTCCTGAAAACACTTGCCATTCAATTAGTACTCCAAAAATAATATAAAACATTTTGCTTACACTTTTAATATTTTCTATAATAAATATTATTTGTGACTTTATTTCAATTCATAGGTAAGTAGTATAATAGTTTAGTGTTACGCAAGAAGCTAAATAGAATAGTGCTCAACCTATTGACATCCCGCTTTTAAGCACGGAGTTCCTCCACTTCGGTTATCTCGTCAAGTTATAGCACGCAGATTAAGCGTGCTATAATGATTAGATTTTTATGTTTATAAGTAAAAAATCCTGGGGGTAAGTTTACTACAACATCCCTCGTAAAATAAAAAAGACTATAAGATTCAAACCTGGAGCCGTGTATATGAGAGACGAAACACTGAGTATGATTATGAAAGACAACATCAGCTTGGAAGTTACTGATAATAATTTTGTGAGGAAAACGACAACAGGCCGAAATTCTGGCGGTGTGTATTGGAGATGATCTTGAATTTATTCCAAACAAAGACATACATATTGGAATTTATAGTTGAGCTCAAGGCAGACGCCATAAGGGGCCGATGACGTAAAAGGATGTTTTCAGCGAGTCGGTAACAGCGGCCGTCTGTTTTTCATCGGCACGCAGTAAGAGCTACACCCAGACTGGGCTTAACCGAACTGCAGCTGTAAAAACACATGAATTACAGCACTAATACTGATAGCAAGCTATGTACATAGAACGTTGTAAGTAACTTATGCATTACGTAATAATATCAAGGTCAGTTTTGGGCAGTTCATCCATCTTTCCACGGAAAAAGAGCTATATGAACTTCGAGAAATTTTAGGGTTTTGACTGCTCCCTTAGCTCACAAATTTATAAAAACCGATATTGAATATTTACTTCATTTGCCTAATCATCTATACATATTAACTTCATAGGCATGTTTTAAAACTTGTTGATATCATGTTAATATTTTATGACATTTACGCGAATAATAGATAAATAAAACCATTCTGACATAATTTATCACAGTTAATTTACTTTTAACACATTGGAATGGTGACATTATAATAAACGATATAAATAAGTTATATGGAAGAGAGTCATTAAATAGATGTTTTAAAAAGTGGCAGATTATAATTTTCTCGAAATCTATGTCGTTCTTTTGACATTTCCCAATGTGGTAGGTATGTTGTAACTAAGCTGCATACCTGTTACGTAATAAATGCGTACATACTACGTACGTAGGCAGTAAGAATAACAATTTTTAGGGTTCCGTACCCAAAGGGTAAAAACGGGACCCTATTACTGAGACTTCGCTGTCCGTCCGTCCGTCCGTCTGTCACCAGGCTGTATCTCAAGAACGGTGATAGCTAGAGAGTTGAAATTTTCACAGATGATGTATTTCTATTGCCGCTATAACAACAAATACTAAAAATAAAATAAAATAAATATTTAAGGGGGGCTCCCATACAACTAACATGATTTTTTTACCGTTTCTTGCTCGATACTAATAACGTTGCCTTATGTTGCATAGATAATGGTACGGAACCCTTCGTGCGCGAGTCCGACTCGCACTTGACCAATTTTATTATATCTACGTGAAATGACGCAAGTGAATAAAGCACAGGCATTAGCAAGAAATTTAAAAGCAATAGCGGAATCACGGCCCCATATTTAAAAAGATATAAAATTTGGTATGGTTTATACCTTGCAATTAAAATAAAGTTGTTATAAGACTTGGATTTTTTCAATTTACAGTTTACATGTTTGCAAGTGATGCCAGTGATAGAAAAACTGAAAAAACGAGCGGTTGTCAAGACAACCGCTTTCATTACATGACCATACCAAAGCCAAGGCTCATGGCATGTAATGAAACGGGGGGATAGTAATATTTTCAGGGGTATTCTGAGAATAAATTTTGAAGGAATCACTGGTAGAAGAAGGCCGAAGTAACATTAGACAGATTGTGTAAAAGAGGATATGGAAAGAGGAGTTAATACAGGAATGATGTCTGACAGCAAGCAGCAAAGGAAGGCATGTTGCGCAGACCCCAAACAAAGGTATAAGAGCAGCCTAGCCGCAAATTTGTTCAAGAAAAACTTTTCCCCATAGATTTTTCTCTAGACATTTTCATGGTTTTTATTTGATGATACGGTATTTTACAGCTAATTTGTGCACTACAACAGTTCAATTGTCCGACAACGGTCTGAGAGCTACAAAGATTTTCAAACGATATGATAGTTACATTATAAAATAGGTACTTAAACGTGGATGTTAAGTGGTAAGGTATTATTTCAAAACATCAGAGCAAAATAGTTCTAATGTAAATTAGAACTATTTTGTAGACTTAAGTAATTAAGTCTCTATGTAGTTGTTTTTTTTCTGTAGTTAACTTGCTAGGTCTCATTTGGGCCTGCTTTGGTTGCCAAAATTAACTTAACCGAAGTCCTCCTATTATTTTGTCAAAGTCTGATCTGTTTAATGTTTATTTAACAGTTATATGGCCTTTTTTAGGTAGTAAGTATGTTTTTTTTTCCCTCCCTTCTTGCCCTAACCGGGCCATGGTATAGTGCCTTGAGGGCCCGACGCGATGGGAGGGACGTTAGGCCCCCCCCATGATGTGTGCGTGGCCTTCCACCAGAACGTTTGGTGGGGGGCCATTCGGCAAATTAGGCGCGGCAGGTCTTGTGACCCGCTGCGTGTATGCTCCTCTCGGGACAAAAGCGCCGGCTCTCGTCGACCCCGAACCTTGTCCCTGCGGGGGAGCAAAGTGCCACCTGGGCCCTGAGTCGGGTATTTCAATGGTGTCACGATTGTACCACAATGGTACCATTATGGTGCAATTGTAAAGTTTTTGATAGTCTACTATTAATGTCTTGTCATAGCGGTGCCATTACGACTTCATCATTGACTTACAATTGTCATAGTGACATAAATTGCTAGTCTCGTACACAATTGCTTCACAATTGCAATTCAATGACAGAAATGTTTCGGTAGTCTGCTATTTTGAATTTGACAGTAATATTTTGAAATTGTCCTGTGTCGACAGATTGCCATAAATAAAAAATAGATAGATAGAAATATTAGAAATTGTTCTTTGTAATTTATTGCAATTTCGGATCTCCTAAACTTCACATTGCTTTTTATACTAATAAATAGTATGTACAAATATATCTAAACGAAGTCTAGCATGATTAAATGTTTAAATTTATTAGTAGTTTTTCGAAAATCACTTCGACTAACGCATTTTTTAACGGCAACACATACATACCATTCTAACACAATTCATAGATAAAAGAGACCGAAAATTCAATGCATAGATAAAAGAGACCGACAATTCTATTACCATTGAACGACCGTTATGAACTCATATAGCAGACTACGGACATTTGACTTCAATTGCAACGGTATTGCAGTTGCATCGTGCCGGTATGAAAATTGTTCCAAAATAGTAGACTTGAGCACCTGAGCGCTCACGCTCCCGCAGGGTCTCTCTCTTAGTAAGTATGTTATGTGTTTATACAATATTCCTAAATATGCAATGCGTGTTTCTATATGGGAAATTCCATTACAGCTTATATATAAATTATATAAATTTTATTAACATCAACAGAAACTGAAATTTCAATTTTATTTGTTTCGTAAAAATATATCTACGCCGTTAAATAATTGAAATAGCACTGTCACAGACTAAATATAATGGCAACTATGCGAATTCGCGTATTAATAAATCGAAATAAAAGTCAAGATACGTGAATATATAAAATAGCTCTTACGCAATAAGCGCTATTGGAGACGTTTAACTTGTTCCGTTCGTATAAACATTTCCACACATACCACTAGAATTATCGCCAAAAATATATTACACCCATTAATATTTCACGGAATAGGTGAATCCTACACTTATGATTTTTATAGTGACAATAATTTTAAGATATTTAATGCTATATTTTAGGATTCTCCATTTCCATGATCGTCGCGATAGGTGTCAGTAAGTAGAGTTGATGTTCATGATCCATTAGTTTTTTCGGAAAATTTGCTATATTAACGATTATTTTTCCAAAAACGCAATTGCCCTTGAAATGAAGGACTTAAAATATTAAGGCGTCCTTAAGGATATACTACTCAATGGTGAGTCAAAATTGGTCTAATCAATCAACTCGGCAACTTTGAAAAGATGTATTGTAATCTGTCTTAAGTCTATCAGAAAAAGGCAATACACAGATTGCGTACAACGATGACGTCACAACATTTAAAAGAAGTACTCTAAGTATTTGTTTAAAATTCTTTATAGTGAATATTTTAAAAATATTGAAATTAGTTGCTTGAAATAGTCTACATTTTGTAAAAAAAAATATAAAAACAGAAGGTCAAAAATTATGAACAATCCCAATTCGACAGATTGTTTTGTTTAAATTAGTACACTTTTTCTTAACATTTCAACAAAATAACTTATCATTGAACTCTTAAATACCTGATAACTAGTTGGATACGATATAGGTAACACAACACTAAGTACATTTAGTAGATGAGAAAAGACTTTTACAGTATTTGCGGACCTAAAATTGTACACCCACATCGTTCTTCTGTCAATATTATGGCTACATACTTAAGAGGATACCAAAATAGCTTCGTGTATTTTTCTATGTACGAAGTTTTCATTGTTTCTTTAGATTGAATGGCTAGAGCTCTAATTTTTAAGTATATGTTTTTTCAATATATGATCTAGGATCGCATGAACTCAGAAACGCGATTGAAAAAAGTTTTCTCGATAGAAAATCTTGGCGAAACAACCTCTCAAATTTTTTATTTTTTTTATTTGTCGGTCTATTATCGCGTATTAACTAATGAAATAACTTTAAAAACATAGGTAACTATTATGTATAGAAACACGTGGATCAGAATTAAAATATATTTAGTAGATTTTGAGTAAATAGGAAAAGTATCCCTAATTCTTCATTTTCTGTGCCTACTGGCTGTCATGTTAATATGTACGTGTCGGCGATGATATACGATAATATTGATGTAGGCCCTTAATATAAAAAACACTGTTTATTAAAAACATTGAAAGATAAAAGACGCAGTAAAAGTCGCAGACAATTACGTTCTAAATTTAAAATTATTTTACTTTTAAACAATCATCAATTACTGCTTTTTGCTTCTTCTGTTATATTAATATTTTTAAAAGAGTGTGATTCATTTATTACAAGTTAATTTCAGCATATTTAATGTGAAGATAGTATATAAGTAGGTATTTACAAATCTTATGTCATATATTAATAATCATAATATTGTGCCGACATTAACAATTTGGCAACCACCTCTGTAACTAATAAATAAAAGTTTCTAAGTAGCATACCTCTACAAAAAAAAACATTATCAGTTTAGTCTTAATTTAGAAAATCCTTGTTGATAAAAGTTTAGATTTTATAGCTTTTTGATCATCATCATAACATCAGGCCTATTTCCCGTGAGTATAGGCAGACTTCCTTGGCTTCATTAATGTTACATAACTTTTCTACAGATTAGGTTATAGTCTACCTCACAGAAGGTAGAGCTCTGCAACCAAATTGGAATACTACAGAGCCATGGAAAAATTTAGGTTCAGATAAGTTTATTTTCTTACTATTTCTCTAGAACATCATACAGCATAGTGAAGTTTAAAGTTGAATTGCAATTGAATAGAAAAATACCATTAACCAGTGGTGCAATGCAGTGGTATTTCTAATCACTAAAGACAATAATGTCTGCAAAATCAAGTTAAATGTTAAATTAGCACATTTAAAATATTTGCAGTGAAATTGGTTTACAATGAAAACATCTTTTAGATGCGTTATAACTGCCACATTAGTCTGAATTTCGATTAATCTTCCACCAAGATCTAGAAAACAAAGCAGCCCCGAAATGCAGGCAAAAATAGAAATGTTTATAGTGGAAAAATATAAAGAATATACTAGTATAGGTACATGTCTAAAACAGTTAAGAGTCATTGACGCAAATCTACACATAAATTAAAAAATATTTCGATATCGTCACAAGTGTCTCTACATTATTTTTATTTATAAGCTGGCAAGTATTAAAATGCGGAATATTATGTCTTGCAAACTTTTACTGGCAGATAAATATGTGAATGAACGATAAGGGAGGGCGATAAAACTTGCCGAGTCCCGGTAAATAGCTATTTTAACACATTGTACAGACTTTATTTACGTTTATTATTGAAAAGTAATAAATCTACAAGTTTACGATTTAAAATCGTATAGTAAGGAATCTTAAATTCGTAGAGCCCGCAACAACTACGTAAAGATGTTAACAATTTTATTTGTAACTGAAATATAACAACTGTTTATGTTTGAAACGAGGGCTGTTATACAGAAATGTTACATCGATACTGATATAATTTTAACGGTCTTATACATAATGAATGACTTATCGAAAGGTTTAAAAGTTCGACAAAATCGGTTCGCGTAAATTGTCAAAACTTGTTATTCATTCATAATAGTCTTTTTACGATAAAACGTTTATTATCTCTCCGATAAAATCTCCGTTTAAACCTCCGATAAGTCATTACGAATAAGACCATTAATGTTTAACTTAGTCATTTATTTAGTTATTCAAAAACGTTTTTATGTGATTACACAACTTTACACCGGAGCGATTCGTAAATAAAAATCATAACAATCTCTTAAGCCGGCAACGTAAATTGTAACCTTGACGACAAGTGGCACTGGTACAAGATTATCATGTCCACTGATTAATCAGAATTTATAGATATTGGCAAGTGAAAGAAACTCGCTAACAATTAACTGTAACACTTGTTATATTGTCTCTCGGAGACAGTAAGAAATAATCTTTCGTTGGCAACGTTGTATCGCAGTGCAATATGGCTGCTACTACTGCAGGTACGATGTGCCAAATAAAACAAATACACTGCAAGATATTATTTTAGATAATTAGTAGTACAAAATACAAACAAATATTAATGTAAAATAAGTCATAGATGTGACAATCAGTGAACACAATTAACCACAGTGCTATTAAACTTAGAAATAAAAAAATATATTTATTGATGAGCAACTCATTTATTATGATTTATGATGTAAAGTAATAAGTTTTATTCTTATAAAGGCAGAACATTGCACGCTTTGATTATATTTCAATTCAAAATATTAAATTTAAAAAATTGGTCAAGTGCGAGTCGGACTCGCTCACGAAGGGTTCCGTACCATTATCTATGCAACATAAGTCAACGTTATTAGTATCAAGCAGGAAACGGTAAAAAAATCATGTTTGTTGTATGGGAGCCCCCCTTAAATATTAATTTTATTTTATTTTTAGTATTTGTTGTTATAGCGGCAATAGAAATACATCATCTGTGAAAATATCACCGTTCTTGAGATACAGCCTGGTGACAGACGGACGGACGGACGGACGGACGGACAGCGAAGTCTCAGTAATAGGGTCCCGTTTTTACCCTTGGGTACGGAACCCTAAAAACGATAGAAAATGAAATAATTCCGTGGAAGCTTTCCATAGAAGTTTCTTGTCTTTTCATCTCCATATGATTTAACTTTGTAAGAGACGTGTAGCGTCTAACTTTTTAAAAGAGCTTATTAATGATAACTATTTGAAATGAAAATTTTGTCTTTCGATTTGGACCAACCTTTATCATACACATATTGCGAGTTCAAAAATAAAAGGTTAAAGATTGAAATTGTGGCTATCCAAAATAATATTTAATCACAAATATAATGATTTGCCAAACAATCTGTTCGGCTTTCACAGTATTTAAACAACCGGGAGTGCGGCGAGGCTCATGATTTATAGGCGCTCAACCAATCTAAATGAAGAATTTAAATCTGTTGTTGTGAACTGTACTCTATTGATTTAGATGAAAATATTTCTAATCATTAACATCAGTCTTCACAATTACCTAATATATAAATTCTCGTGTCACAATGTTCGTTCCCATACTCCTTCCATAGCGGCTTGACCGATTTTTATCAAATTTTATATGAATGAATATGAATATGCGGGCAATCTTACAGGATCCCTTTATTTCCTGTTTGTCTATGTTGTACTTTTCACCATGCGTGAACTGAAATTTACAACTGTATCTTCTATTCTTGATCTATATAGATCAGAACTTTCTTTTTGTATACGAAAATCATTACATTCTATGTCATAGAATAACTATCTCTATAACTTAGAGGTGTTCACTATACTTTCAAGTTACAGGCATAGAGCGGTGGTGTCCACACGTGACAATCTTACGACCTCCATTCATCTGTCAATTTCCACGTGTAACACCACTCCCGTCCTGTCTGGCACCCTGCCCCGTGACGAGAGAGCATGAAAATTGTGTTATTTGACATAAATCATCCATGTTTAATTCATCCATAAGAATATGACGATTGACATGTATATTTTTTTCTTTGTAGTCTTTTTAGATTATCAAAGAGTAAATAAATTAATAAGATATACGTAAATGAACTATCAGTCAATTCCGAACTTCATGAAAGAATATAACCGTCATGTCCAATTGAAAAACTACTTCAGTTTTGAAATCAGTTAAAAATGCGTCCGATTGCATTAATCGGATGTTAATATACATGTTTGAACAATATTATCGACGGCAGGCTAGTCGGCCACGCGAATAACAAACGAGCAAACCGAGCACTGTTTTAGGTCAACGTTGAACAAATACCAAACGGGTCGGTCGGACGCTTCCGTGCTCTATTTCTGAACTGCATCTAAACGATGAGGACTGTGGCAGGCGTTTCTGTCACGACTTTTGCGTAGTGCAGTTGGAAGAAGGTACATTACTACCCTATCCGTAACTATTTATCAGAATGATAAGAAAAAATTTTCACAACCAGATTTTTAAGGGCTACTTTCTTTAAACTTAAAGGTCTAGTAAGCTACTATTGAGTCATCTTACAAAAAAGTAAATTAAGGATTATTGCCGCTTCTTTTTAGTATGCCATAAAGGCACAGGATAGAAATAAAAAGAACTGTGGCAATGCGTTTATAACTAATAAAATGATTATTAGGCATTGTTGTTAACTTGTGACTAAGCCAAATCTTTTTTTCTTTCTTCTACCAAATCAACTCCCAAGAAGTAAAAATTGTCATTGCTTGATAGCATTCTAGATAGATCATGAAACCGGTGTAACTGAGACGCTTGAAAAATGCTTTTGTAGCCGATTTAACAAGTTTTTCATCTTGGCGCTTGTTAAACTAAATAGTGACGGTCGCCAAAAGCCATGTAGTTATTGTGATGGATAACACAAACTCTTATTTTTAAAAAGTTCCCTAGTAATTAGGTTAACACCTGGTGGAATAAGAGTGACTTCGGTAGGTACATCGCGGAAGTAGATACATATGATTCGTATCTATTTCGCAAAGCAGACCATGCGTCCCGATTGCGTGGTCGCCGTCTCCACTTCTATAATCTAAATAAGGAGCAAAAGTTCAACGGCCTGTCTCTGTAGACTAGAAAGAAACCAGTTGAATTACAAGATTATGTCCACTTTTTTATGGCTGATTGAAGTTTAATAAATCTTACATGAATTCTTAAAATCGGCTTTGATAATTTAAGCCAAATAACATCGTTAGCATTTCGTAATCTAGATATAGAGACGAACGCGTTAGGGTTTGTTAAAGACCGGTCAAGCACGAGTTAGACTCGCACACGTGGGGTTCCGTATCGTTATTATCGTAATATATTAGAAAAAACGCCAAATAATAGCACATCAAACAATGGGATAAGGGCAGACAATGATGAAGATGAGTATCTGTTGCTGTAGCATCAACTAATATACATAAACTACGAAATTTTCAGCTCTCTAGCTATCATCGTACCAGAGACACAGCCTGGTGACAGAAGGACGTCTCAGTAAGTCAGTCTTCTCTTTTGATACGGAACCCTAAAAAAGGTGAAAAATTCGAATACTTAATTGCACTTATGTGTATGTCATATCATCATTTTCGTCATTCTTAAGAAAAAATCATACTGTTCAAAGCTCGTAGTAAGTAGAGTTTTGTCTACGTGCGAAGACTGCGACGCAAATGACGTAGCGGCTTGGCAAGCGTTAAACCGTGAGACAGAAATTGCGTAAAGGTGTCGTGACTCGTGAAGACTTCATTCGAATTGCCTCTACGAACTTTTCACGACACCAAAATTACAGAAATACCATTAGCGTCAGTCAACAACAACGAAAATAACTAGGTTTTGTTCAAAATACATCCCACTTACAAATTATTGTTATATACTGAACATAGAAGAAAGTCACCAATCCATAGTATTTACAACACTACGCCAATATAAAAATTGATAAATTGTGGGGAATAAGCAGGTGGTTTAATAAAAATAGTTATTTTAATAAGCCAGCTAACATATAAGAGAAACTTATTCAAGTAATATTTCAAGATTCAGTCATTCAGGATACTGAATCATCAAACTCCAGTTATATCAGTTGAAAGAAGTGATTACTGAAATAACGTTGTGACATAGATTTTCGTTCTAAAATCATTTCTTCTTCCCAACCCATCAACGTCCCACTGTTTGGTACAAGTCTGTTTCACTTGAGGAGGATTTTAGTCAACTATGCCGTGATGAACACTGTTGGGATATGTTTATTTCGAGTTTTTGGTCTCTCGCGGAGGATATTATTCACTCATCTTATCTCTTAGCTGGCTTTTAGAGCACCCTGGGGAAAAAATGGGATGGTAACATTAGTATTCTTACTCTGTAATCGACGGGTCAGCAGGCGGAAAAATCCTTTAGCTTTTCCAAACCTATGGTTTCTGCAGTTGTAAGGGTGCGAATGAATGGCTGTAGCGTAAATAGACACATTCCGTAATTATAGCTACTGCTGGTTTTCGTTAAAATATGACGGTATTAGTTTATTCGGATAGAAAATATCAAAAGATTTAAAATGTTATAGAAAGTAATATTATATTATACTGTCGCGTAGATCCAAGAGGCGGCAACAACGAGTACATTGATTTTTCAAACTAATCTACAAAACCTAAACGTGGGAAAAATCTTGGACTCATTCCAAGCAGCTGATTGATGAGGATGGTCATTTCGTACACGGCCAATCCCGAGATTTTTCTTATTATTTAGCAAAGTAGTGGACTAGTCTATTTCTGTAAAATGAAAAACAAGTCGCCCGCAAAATATGCCACAGAATAAAAAAAATAACTATTGGGTTTTTTTTTAAATAGTTACACGTGTTGTTAGTGTGTTAACATTCCTTAGGAGTAATATAAAAAAGCATTGTTATGAAAAGCCAACTTATTTCTTCCCGATTTTATTTTGAAAGACACATTAATAGGAAATTCTACAAATAATCAAAATCCTTCTATAAATTAAACAAGTCGTCAAAACGTATAAAATCATTTAGCACGTTTATATCCCGTACATTGCCGAAAATGTAAGAAATCTTACTTATTATAAAACAGTCGCTATTTTTGTATGTATGTCCTTATGTGAGCATATATGTATCTTCAAAATCACGCAACGGATTTTGATGCTGTTTTCTTTTATAGATAGAGCGGTTTATGAAGATGGCTGTTTTGTTTCTGTTCTGTTCTGTTTTTACAACTGTAATTTATTATTATTATTTTTTTTCTAAATTCCACGCGTACGAAGTTGCGAGCAACAGCTAGTATTACATAAGTAATGACGATTTATCCACTGAAAACTGGAAAAATAGGCAAATTTTTTAAAATATGTATGTGACAAATATTTGACAAATCAAGAGCCATTTTGTGTGCACTATAGCTCATAAAACATTTCCATAAAATGTGTGCCGCAAGCTATCATTGATTACCTTCTAATTTAGGAGAGTCATGACTCTATCCCGACATTCATCAATATCGATATGATTTGATAGTGATATATCGAATTGACCTTAGATTTTCCGACCAATCGTGTATCTCACGAGTACTTTAATCGGTCATTAAAAATAGAAAGGTTTTTACGTATATCCATGAATTTGAGTTATACTATATCTCCCTAATCCGAAAGATTAAACGAGTGCGCAAAGCGGCAACAACCTCAAAAGAGCACCGTTAGCGGAACCACAGACGCATGCAATACTGCTTCGGACTTGCAAACGTCTAAAACAATTATCATAATTACATATTCAGACTATGTTTTTTAGGTTTTGGTATTTGAAATAGAAAAAAACAGTAATAACATCAATAATAATTGCGATAAAAACCGTTTCAGCGGTCAGACATACATCGATTACGAAAAAAATAAATCATCCATAAACCAAAATAAGAAAAGAAGATTGATATTATCGAGACGTTCACTTCTTACGAGTCGAGTGCATTTTAAAAATTGAATTTCTTGAATCTTCAAAATAATTATTGTAAACTTAAAATTCAATGGTAAAACCAGGAGTAATTGCAGTCAATTAAAAACGCGAATGAACATAACGCAAAATAAATTATAAACGTCTAGATCAACAACTGCTCTTTTCTACTAGCACAATCAATAAACGTATTCACAAAATAATGATAAAATAAAAATGCTGGTTTTGGCTGGTGTGCAAGCGTGGGTGAAGCGAATGCGCTCAACGACTAAATAGATAAATCTAGCGCTCCACATTTCGTGTAACTTGGCGGATATAATTTGAGCGAAGATAAAAGAATTAATAACAGCCGCATATTTTTTCACTACATATTTTATCTGCAATAAAAACTGCATTGTTGCAAGCATGATCACAGACGATTTTTCTTATTACAAGTCCAATGATTTTTAGTAAATAGTTTTTCATATTACAGAGAGGAATTTCATACCGTTTTGCTCCATAATGATATCGTTAATTAACTGAATATTCGTAAAAAAATATCCAAGTGAACGAAAGAAAATTATATGCCATTGCAATAGTCAGAAGCCTAAATCGAATAGTCCGGTGTTAACATTTAAAAATAATCGAAGCAAATTGTTGTCAAAGCTGTGTCCAATAATGGAAACAAATGACAAATACTAAACCTACTACGAGAAGGTTACTCACTTTTAATCCTAATAAAAACGTTTAATTAGAGCGAAGCTAGCACTATTTTCATAGTCTATTTAATATTGTTAACACTGACATGTAGTACAGAACGGCTGAAATTCACGAAGAGAAACTCACGCTCCGTTGAAGAGTCATTTGTACACCTGTCACTTAAATTAGTTACCAGCAATTTAAGGCATTAAGGAATTCTATTTGACTGTATATTTATCGTACAAACGAAGACAAATTCAAATATTTGTGACTAAACTGTAACATTTATTAAAAATTCAACGCTCTTTCAATGTTCCAAATTTCTATAGTCAACAGAAGTTAAAATATCTAAGGTAGGTGGTTAAGTATCTTAATTGTAGTGGAGTGTAACGAATGTGAATTAAACACAAGGCTATCAAACAGATAGACAAACCACTACTTACAATTAAAAATAAAGCATTGGAAACTCATCGGAAAAAACGAAAACAAATCTTATGCTGGTAAAACTCAGGTTAGCATGGACCTTCAAGAGAAGCAAGCTGCTTCTCTTGAAGGAAAATCCCAATTAATATTAGTAGGACGATTATCAGCTAGTGAAAAGCTTCATTTCAATGCCACTTAAAGCGGTATTAAAAAAGGGATTATTTAAAATCTCGGAGGAAGTCTGTCAAATAGACAATAACAAATGTTTCGAGTGCATTAGTGTCATAACGATTGTTCCAGACTCACCGCAATATTGTGCCAAGCATTTAGACGCTCATAGAAAGAAGGAACGTGAAGGTTAATTACCTGAAAATATACAATAACAATATTAGTAATAGCGCACTGGTACGGCCTAAATAGTAGCAACTAATACTGCACGGAAACAAGTTTGTATAATGTAAACATTCTTCGCAACAACTATGTTCAAAATAGTCTATAATTTGTAATAATACATAATATGGATACAAATGTAGTAACACAAAAACGTTTTGTGTACATACACAAGAAAATTCAGCCGTTGAATGAACCTTGTTCATATGATGACATATAGATCACATCTTTCAGCATTGCCGCTTGGAGATAGAAGATAAAATAGAATCCTTATCAGAAAATGACAATTTGCTGCTTTAAATGAAATAGGTACCCCAAAGGTTAAGTTTTAAATTGTCAAAACAGAATGCAATACACATCAGGGGTGATGCAGTAATAAGGTACAACATATTTATGCGGTAGTAGCTCTAGCTGAGGAGTACAGTTTACCTTAGGAGCATGTTATTTGAGATTGACTACAGATACTGTACTTTTATAGCGCACTTCCCCTTTAATAAATGCTGCTAATAAATCTAAAGATAATGTAAGATATAGCTAAGATAGATCTAAAGATATAATAAGTTACTTTTTGAGTTCCAGAACATTTTTGACGACACAATTCCTGACATAATAATGTATGGTACTGGGTAAGAACTGTAAATGGTTTTAAAAAAATCGGACATTACGTTGGCAAAAAATATACCTATAGTTTCTCTGGCGCTTCAATACGACTGTCAGAAAGCAGTAGTTACAGTAATTGGGAGCACGCAAATAGACAAAAGTTCGTAAACAACTTTGACAGCATCGCCTGATACGACCCGCCTACGATCCAACCGTCTAACCGAGCGAACCCTAAAGAAAACAATATAATTTGTTAAAGATACAACTAACGGAGGAAAACCGTATTTTGCGTATTTTTACGTTGTAAAAGTATTTTTAATTCGCACCGAGGACATCTAAACACATGTAGGATTCATTTGTTTAGGTTGAAAATTTTACGAAAACGGTATCAGTTATAATAAAATACATAGAACGAAAGCCATTACCCGCGACTTCTTAAGCGCGGAAATTGGAAGCACTACATTACACATCCTTTTTTCGAATTGAAGAATAGCCTTTAACCTTTCTCAGGCTTTAGACTATTATTGTGTCTTTCTTTAAAATTGCCAGTAGCAATAAAACCTTACAGAAGCGAGGCTGTATCTATTATATTAATAGTCATAATCCATGCTTTACTAGAGCATTCTAGAAGACGTGTACGGTTTATGACAACTTGAAAACAAACAACTTTAAAGCATGTCACTTTGTTCATGAAAGTGTTTAGTTCGGACAAGACTTGAATATGGTCTCTGGTATGCTTATTCTGAATTCCAAGAGAGAGGTTAATTCGTATCAGCAATACTGGTAACATTTACGATGATATTTATAACGTCTACTTATACATCGGTTGATCGATCGAACAAACACTAGACTAACAAATGATGCAAATTACATAATGTAAAGATAAATAATACATCGGATACAGTCAATGAGTTTTACACGTATGAATTCACCTGCACCAATTTTATAGGTCAGGCGGCTGAAGTTCGTTAATCTCTGAACTGACATTATTTTAGCCGACGGCGGGCTACGACCAGATTATCGGCAAGCCAAAAGGATCTGTAATTCTGGCGGTGTACCAAAGAACGCGACCACCAATCTAACTAATGTGCGTTTCGAGACCCAAGTTGGCATTTTAGCCGGTTATCGACATCAAACCGCATAAGCGTCCGATTGAATAGACTCGCACGATTCTTGATCAATATGTAATAGATATTTTTATTCCTATAACCATTACAGTGATTTACAATGTGCACACTACATCGTTCAGAACTCAACAAGCAAAGAAAGCATCTGATGTTTGAGCATGTTTTATTGGTTTATTTTTTACATTATTACAATTTCCGTATTATTGTAACACAGTACGTCATTCACTGTTGATTACGGCTTAAGTGCTCGCACAGACAGATGGACACCACACAGTATAGAATAATTTTATGTGGTATTCTAATTTCATGCTTATTTTTTTTGTCTGACTGAATTGAGTTAGTAAACATTGGAGGTTATTCAATTTTGTTATTGGTATGACATACGACATAGACGTTGATACATGTTTTATGAATATTTTATAAGATATTCAAGAGATAATTTTCTTAATTAAGATTTAGTATATATTTAACGGCATTAATATATCAAAAGTAAAGAAAAGCCTACCCCGATTTAATTTTAAAGTATCATCAGCTCTGCATTACTGCATATTACGAACGTAAATCAAATCGCAACATTGTAAGCGATTTAAATTGCAGCAAATAGTTGCATTACATAACGTGGTGATCTTGGAAGCGTATAGCTGTGACAGGTGTCTGAATTATAATTACTACATTGTATATCTTTATTATTAACACGGTCCACTCTTCTAAAATATTTAGAACAATTACATGACAACAATATTTTACACAGGTTCTTTTGGTACGATAATCTGAAATAAAAAACCAAAGTATCTACCGTTGTCATTTTCAGTGGTTCCTTTCTTTTAAGATTGTTGGATGTGTGTGTTTGTTACGTAAAAAAACACGCAAAATCAACTTGGATGAGTTTTTACGCTAAACGCTAAGGAACGGAGTAATTAATACAGACTCAAGTGACACAGTAACATTCATTCATAAATAAAAAAGAATTATGATACATGTTTGTTCTGTTACGGTAGGTTTGTACTGTTTTTATGTTGAGTTTACAAAACAGAAATATATCTATCTATATAAGAAGACATATCCGTTAATCTGGTATAACTACATAGGGAAAGCAGTACGCTTTATATGGAGCCAAATAACGTTGTGTGAGGTGTCCCGTTATTTGCTTAATGATTTATAGCAATCTAATCCGAGGAGATAAATTCGTATACATTTAAACTAACGTTAATAGCCATCATAACACCGCTGATAAACATAGCTGTTAATTTCGCAATACTGTTAAGCCCATAAGTCCATCTGCGGACGAGCGTCGAGAGAGATGTTACGAAATTCACACGCGCATGCGCCAAGTGCACTCGACCGGCACTGCCTCTCAGGATGACGCCCCCAGATGACAACGTAAAGACAGAAATAAATATGCAAGTTAAACAAACCTGGTATTTCCTGCGAACACGTGGCCTCTGACACACTTAAACCTTTTTGCCAATTTTAGAACCAATTATTAATTAAAATTAAGAGTTTATGAGCATTGGCGTTTCAGATTCGGAATATTTATGCATATTTTCACAGTTACGCATTTGCCCTCTTTCAGAAAATATTGTCTGAAATAGAAGCAGTTATAGGTAAAAGTGACTAAGCAACAGGGGCGTAGCTACCGTCGTATCTGCCGGTCGTATCAATTATACGGGGCCCGCGGGTGATGGGGGCCCCGTTTTTTCTTTTGTGACAAATCTTTACCCTTCATAAGGGCCCCCAAATAAATTTTTATACGGGGCCCCACCGCACGCTATGCCCCTGCTAAGCAATAGATTTTACCTGTGGAAGGTCGTAAATATTTTGGTAGACTTGCTATACCAAAGATTTTTTATTCTACTTAGGTGTCGAACAAGCTTACAGCCGCGTTCGCCTAGCCTATAGAGGTAATTATCACAAGCGCCTCACCGATCCAGCAGTTCAATCTAACTTATCATAACACCAGTTAATGAAGACGACTAGCACGAGTTAAAGGCATAATGTAGAGTTGCTTAAATATTAGATAGCCGGTAGATGTAGAGCAGGGATTGCCAAACTTATTTTGTCTACTGCCTACTTTAATAAAGGCTGGTGTGAGTAGAGCTCTCGTTACTGATAACTATAACAGCTATGTACAATAACGTAATTAGCACAAAACTATGTATTAACTGTAAAGTTCCTTCCCTGTCCTTGCAATTGCTTTAATTTAAGCCATTTTTATTATTTAATTTATATAGTCTATTACAGTATCATATATGAGACCAAAGGTGACAATTAGAAACAGAAAGAATATTCTATCAGATGATTTGTTCTGCTATATTTACGAGTCTATAGAAGGATGACGAAATTTCACTTTTGGCGACGATGTGCCATGAATGGCTATGCTCTTACGTAACTTGGCTTGATCTTTGCCAATGATTCATTTGTACAAAATTATCACATATGCAGACTGGAGCCCCAGCAGTTGCATCATATTTATGATACCAAACTATATACATTATGTCTACATACGAAACGTATAACAAAAGTGCATGTCGGCGATTACTTTTCGTGATTTCTCATTCATATTCTTGTCACCAAAGATATCTGATTAGCAGATGGATAATTTTAACTAACATTCCATTTGATATATAATAGCGAATACCTACTATCGATTTTGGAAATACAATGTCTTCTATGTAGATATAGACATGGTTATTTTTATATTAGCGATAGGTAATTTCTTAAATTATTCGAAATCTTATCATTGTTTTATTTTATTTGAATAACAAAATACCACAAAAGAATGTTACAACAGCATTAATACTCTACCAAATTTTATAAATGTTTGACTCTTTTAAGAAAGTGTCAATTAGTATTGCTTTACCTACAAAGCATTACAATAGTATGCGACTTGAATCAGTTCTAACATAAGCTACGACACATCAAACGAATAAAGGATTCCTTAAAAGACAAAAAACTTACTAAGGTAGAAGATACAAGTGGAGGTATATTTTTTAATTTGTAGAAATTTAACTGTTGGAAAGAGGACTCTAAATCGAATCCTCGATGTTTGCATGGGAATTTAAATACTTGTTTTAAAAACACCGTGGAACAAATCCCAAGAATATTTACCAAACCTGATTCGAACCAGAAATGTTTGCGTTATCAAAAGTAAATCTTTCAACACTGCACCATGGCGATAAGAATACTATGATACTATGAATAAAAGCTAGGATGAAAACGAATATTAAACTAAAACAATATTGTAAGTATATATACAGAGAATGTATTGACGTGATCTAGATTCTTATGTGCTGAATCACAGAGCGTCTTTTTACTTGCATTTTAAAACATTGACGTCAAATAGAGTAGATGTGGACGAACTACTTACAATGCCTATTATATAAGTCAAGGATAGACAAAGCGCACTCACGTCTACATATACTAAGCTGATCACGTTTTATGAAAACAATATTCCGTATTATCTAATTTTATTACCAGCTGTTTTCTTCGCTATATCTTAACAATCTTAGCATATCTTTCTTTTGAAGAAAAGGCCTCTAGGGCTTCATACATTAATAGACAATTTATTTATTTGTTATGCGGTTTGTAAAGCTTACGAAATTGAGTTAAAAATCTGTAAACTATTTGGTAGCACTTACGAAGGGTTCCGACAGTAACATCAATATATTATTGACAGCGCGTGAAAAGTGCGAAGTTCTTGATTATTGAGTGAAGTTTTCAAACATATTACTATCGACATACAATTAAAGATACAAGAATTTTTATTTACCAAGAAAACGAGCAGTACATAATAGATGGACCAAAAATTGTTTTTCAGGACAATAGTTTATCATAGCAGTTAGAAAAATAAATCCAGGTTAATGAAAAAGAAAACGACAAACACACATTCGTAGTAAAATATTAGATACTGCGTGCATTTTAACAACTAACAGAAATAAAGTTTTTATCACTTTGTGACTGTTGTTAAAATGGTCCTATTATGGTGGACTTTTGTGTTTCGCGGGGATAAACGGACACTAGCTTAGTATTATTGTCCAGTAGGCTTACCTTACAGACACGGTAGGTACCTATCCTAAAAACCTTGAACTTCTGTACTCATGAACATGTACTGTTACGTATGTTATGACATAAGATGTATGTATAAAGCAGATTGTGATGTAAACTTGATATTGACCGTGTATTATGACGTCATATTTATGTACATATTTGCTTCACGAAGATCCAACCATAAAAAACATGTTCCTACTTAAGGTACATGTTTATAATATCAGTTGGTTCGGAGTTGATGAAATAATAGTGATTATTTATTAGAAATTTGGCAGTAATCCTAATGAGGTTAACTGCAAAATTCCTAATAGTCTTAGTGGATTTTTCTATCATTAAATGTTAAGAGAAATAGGGGATTAAATACAATTCAATTCAGCTATTAGATATAGAGGTCAAATGATGAGATCAACTCTACTGACCAGTCATTAATCATACGAAAAGCACGTGCTCGTAATGGAACGTGAATTAAAAGTAGATTTATAAAATAAATACTGTTAAGGGCCTACATCAATATTATCGTATATCATCGCCGACACGTACATATTAACACAGCCAGTAGGCACAGAAAATGAAGAATTAGGGATACTTTTCCTATTTACTCAAAATCTACTAAATATATTTTAATTCTGATTTACGTGTTTCTATACATAATAGTTACCTATGTTTTTAAAGTTATTTCATTAGTTAATACGCGATGATAGACCGACAAATGAAAAAAATAAAAAATTAGAGAGGTTGTTTCGCTAAGATTTTCTATCGAGAAAACTTATTTCAATCGCGTTTCTGAGTTTATGCGATCCTAGATCATATATTGAAAAAACATATACTTAAAAATTAGAGCTCTAGCCATTCAATCTAAAGAAACAATGAAAACTTCGTACATAGAAAAATGCACGAAGCTATTTTGGTATCCTCCTAAACAAACTATCCTTCGCCGTCAGCGTGCTGTTGTTGCGATCCGAGATAAGTACTGCTTTTTACCAAGATGACTAACTTAACCTAACCATGAATGGCAGCATAAAAATCCTCTAAATTTTAATAGTAGTACGCAAAAACAATAGTAAGAAAGCTATAAGATATACTTAAATAAATAAATAAATATTCATGGGCATTTCACACAACGTCCTCTGGTCCCTAGCTAAGCTTTATATGCTTGTGTTGTGCGTACCAGAATACGGATAGAATACATATACTACTTTTCTTTTGTAAATACATACTTATAATACACTAGCTGCCCCGGCAAACGTTGTTTTGCCATACAATTCTGTGTAAAAATCAACAACAAAAAATTTCATCAAAATCGGTCCAGCCAAATTTAAACTATCCGATAGGATAGTTTAACCGATTATAATAAAATTCGCACACCATGTGCAGTTCGATCCAACTTGAGATAATCGGTTAAGTGGTTTAGGAGTCCATTGAGGACAAACATTGTGACACGAGATTTATATATATTAAGATAGTAAACACCCAGACGCAGTACAAACATTTGTATGACAATTAAAAACATCACACAAATATTTGTCCTGACCGGGAATCGAACCCGAGACCTCGTGAACGGCAGTCCGTTATATGAACCACTAGACCACGAGGCCCGTCTTACTATAGAGTCGACTTAGATATAAAGTAGCTGTTTTAAATTAATGAAAGGGAAAACTTCTAAGTATGTACTTATTAGATGTCTACGTGACACCAACCGGATAACCTAATCCAAATAGACTCGGGTTCCAATGCCGTACTGTCTGAGACATTTTTTATTTTAGAATATATTTGGGAATGCTTCGCGTTAGATGCCGAGCAGGACATTAATTTAACAGATTCGTCTTATGAAATCCCGCGAGACGCCCCCGTTTACAAGCTATATAGTTTCGTATATTTTTATTAAGTGACATAAAAAACATTTTTATTGCTTTTTTACAGGTATATCGTACTTCCATAACATCACTAATTTTGTAGGTCTATAATTTACAGAGACAAATAACTTTAAGATATTTTTAAATATTTTGACGCAAATAACAAGACACGTGTACGAGGTTAGGTATAATAAATTAGTGGAAACTATGCGTAAAATCAGCCGCTTCAGAAACTATTCAATTAATTTCTTAAGAAAACCCACAATTTCAAACTAAAAACCTAATTATTTGCTATCTCCATTTTACATAGTTTTCAAATTGTACAGCTGTATTTAAATAATATAAATGTAACAGACTCCTTTGGACGCTATTTTGACCCACTTTAAACGGTCAGATTCTATTCAAATTTTGCACACCTGTCAAAGACCGATGACAATGCAATAATTCGATTAAATAAAGCGTTTTTTTTTAGTTTTTTTAAACTAAGTAGGTATTTTATTTTTTATGAGCCTTTATATCAATTACGCAAATATTAAAATCATTGGACGATAGAGCATTATTACTTTAATTTTTGTAATTAAAATATGTAGAATAACTAATAAACGCAAATAGTATGATTTGAAATATTCTTTTATGTTACAAATAATAACAGATTTAACAAATAAATTATCTCTTAATCTAATAGAAGAGCAAGAAAAGGAAAATCTGTCATGTCATAAACAAATCCAGAAAATTATTTAGGATGGCGACCGAAATATGTCTAATGTCTACATGTTGCATAATTAATGGGGGCCACGTTCATTTTATGAGCATAGCTACTCCAAAATATATGCTTACGTCTTGTGAGATCATAACTATAGTTTAGTCATAGCCAAGATACTATCAATTAATAATACGCAACAAATTCAAAAGTGACTGGACGAGAATTGGATCTAATTAATGTGAATAATAGCCGGCGAATCAAAACATAGAGTAGATTGACACAAGATCAGAAATTGAAAGTGGCTTCATCCAGTAGACAGTTGACACGCATCCAAGATGCTGTCAGCTGATAGCGGTAATGTGGTTTATAGTATAATAATACGGCGTGTTTACAACGCACGTGGTTATAGGTATGGTAATATCATACAAATTTATAAAGTTACATAAATTATTAGCAAATTAACTAAAACTGTGACAAAGAAGTATTTGTGCCAGAGTGATCTGAGTGGTCACCCTGGCATAAAATACAAAACACAAATATACCTGATACAAAATAGTAATAAAGGAGCTCTTTCTTTACAGCCTCAGAAAGGACACAGGGATACTTTATAATGAGAAAAAAAGGTTTCAAATTCAACGCTGGCTATAAGTGCCTAAAAAATTCTAAATGCACACATTCTACGGGCTTTGTGGAGTAAGCTACTAACGTATACGAAGCCGCTGGTTCGACACATACAATTTGTTACACAATTACAAAAAACTATTAGAATTTGGTATATCGGTAGATATATCAGCACCTAGTGTTTACGACCATTCTACACAACACATGAAGGGTAGACATTAACTAACGTACAAAGCTTACAAACTCATTAATGGTAATGTATTTGGCAGTAAACCACGGCCAAGTATAATTCGTGCCCGTTTATACCGGTATGTCGATAACCTTCAAGAATAACATGCTTACAACACTACAATGGAATTAGCCAATTAATTACAAACAATAATATTAAAAACGATAATATAGATTACTGGCCGACCCGGCGTACTTTTTAATGGCAATTAAAGTTGTCTCTACAAATGTATTTATTGAAAAACAATTACATTTATATGTATAGGTAAAAGAAGAAAATAAGGTCTGCAATAAACCAAATCAGTTCGACAGTTGACATCTACAAACTTGAACTAGTTGCGCCGACCCTAAGTGATTGGGAAAAAGGGCAGGGAATGGTGGTGACTGATGACCGATGAACTTGTAAACATAACTATCTATTTCGCATTTATTTAATAATCTTCTTACTATTTAAACCTTTCCTGAACTTACGACAGAAACTGCCCAGTCGTTTTCGATTATTCGCGAGACTCTGTTGGGCATGGGCCACTTTAGGAGGGATTATTTATGATCTACTATACCGCGTTGACCAGGCGTGTTGGCAAAGGGTTATTTTCGAGTTTTCCGTCTCTCACAGATAATGTTATTTGTGTACATTATCCCTTAGCTAGCTCTTACAACACCCTGGGCAGGAAAAGGGGTGGTGATACTTGTTTTATTGATCCCCTACATGAACAGGCTAACGCGAAACTAATAAACAGCAATTGCTGTTTATAATAAGAAGATAATAGTCTGCGTATAACTTCCACCTGCCATTTTATGACATGTATTCAGAATGAAAAGTATAAAAAACCGGATAGTACATCGTAAAGTAACAGAACGAGGTCAAGGTGGGGATTTAGAACGAGGACGGGCACGCTAATTACTATGAGACACATCGTCACAATAATACGCATTGCCATGGAAAATAACTGAACCAAATGACAATCGATATTAAAATTATGTAAAAACAGAACCGTACATGTGTTGCTATTATAGTGTTTTGTTTTCTACACTAATATTATAAACAGGAAAGATTTGTATTTTTGTGTGAAACGAATAAACTCAAAAAGTACTGGACCGATTTTAATAATTCTTTCAGTATTGGACAGTTCATTAAGCAAGGAAGGCTATAGGCTATATAACATCACGCTGCGACTAATAGCAGAGAAGCAATAGTGAAAAACGTTACAAAAACGGGGAACGTTTTCTAAATTCTACGCGTACGAAGTCGCGGGCAACAGCTAGTATATAATAAAACATGATGTGTTCACCGTTATAAATTTTTTTATTTTTAACGTTTCAACTAAGATTGCCTTGTATATGTATCTATTTATAAGTATCTGTATAAAATCTATTACATCTTTAAACAATACATCTAACCGACTTCTTTTTAGAGTAAATAAAAATGTCTCTAAATGCAAAGAAATATATCTATGTATACAAATCATATAAAAATTTAAAATATACAATTTTACCAACCTTAGAATTTAAAGCTGAGATATCTAATCTGAATCTAACGATCATGACACAACGTTACACAGTTCATGTGTGTAACTACGACACTGAATCCTTCGTGTACGAATCCAACTCGAACAGAACTAGTTTTTTTTTAAATTATGGTCAAAGGAATTCAAACTATTTACAGACACGTCATAGTTGCTACGTTGTAGTACGGATTCAACAAGTAGTTTATACATGAATTACACAACCGCAGATAGTGGGTGCCAAAATTCTATTTGCGACGACAAACCAACACGAGTATATTTAACTGCCGACCATAAACTGTCGAATAAATACTGCACTGATAACATAACAATATACAAAACAAATATTTACGTCTACTTCGCTAATCGCCATTTTGAAGTTACACTTCTTTTTGGATTCTAAAGAAAAATTATAAGAGTAAATGTCTACGACAAGCACACCATCACAAAAAGCAAACGCCCTGTAATTAAAATAAAGAATTTTGAAAATCGGTCGAAATTGACGGAGACATCAGTGAACATAAATGTTCACTTAAAAAAAAAATACGTACAGCCAAACATATTTAAAACCTCCTCTTTTTGATGTCAAATAAAAAGTAGGAGACGCCAAAACTATTGCAAAAAAACCAATAACCCTAATAATTACGCTACAAACCTAGGATAGATAAACATAGAAATATAGCTTCTCATATACATACGCAAGTACATATTTTAAAAAATACGTTTAACAAGACAACCACCAGCCGGGCGTCAAAATAAAAACTGTTATACATATATATTTACATCCCAGAATCATTTTGGCGTCATGCACAAAGTCCATCAGTACGACGTCCCCGGGTTCCCCTTACTTTTGCTAACATGTTTTGATGAATATTGCTTAGTTTTTTTATTTCTAGCTGCGTGGGGTACGTCATTTTTTGATATTTAAATTTTTCGAGATATTCGTCATGCAGTTATGCCCAGACATTTTTGAACCCCGAACCATAATGATACATTACAGGCATCCAGGATATATAGGTGGTACTTCAGCCATGGCGTCGATTATGTAACGTCCTGACAGGATGGTAGGTACTTTGGGGAATGCGACGTTGCCAGATTTACTTTTATCATCTCTTTAGATACCTACCGCTTGCTTGTGACAGACAATTTCAACATTTCATATATTTAAACATTTGTTAGTTTTATATCTATAATCTATATACGGATGCCGGATACCCCACGTGTAATAACATACGACTACTTGCCTACCTTATAATTATCCTATTAATTATCATAATTATTATTCATTATTCATTTATTTCTCTTATAAATTACATTTTTTAATATAAAATAAAAAAATAAAAATACATTTAATGTTGAATTAATCAATATTACTTTCTTTTTATTAATTATTATTTTGGATATAACACTGCCTCGCCTCGAAAGGCGGCAGGACGCACTCCGACGAGGTCCGCAACAGTCAGCCGGAGTGGTGGAGCCTAATGGGAAAGAAACCGACGAACTATACGGGCATTGTCAAGCAAGACCGCTTTCTGCATCGGTCACCGACTTGCTATTGAGCCTCTCGAGATTTTGTGAGAGGCTCGTTGGGACTAAACCGTTCACCGATACAACTATCGGGATTATTTCTGTTGATACCACCCTCATAACTATTAAACACATAATTAACACATAACTATTAACAATAATTAACACATATTAATTATTATTATCAATTAATGGATTGAATGGTCAATGAATGTCTTATGCCCATCTTTCACGCAACACCTATTGAAGAACTCTAATGAAATTTCGTAGATTTTGTAATTTCATATTTATTATGATTAAAAAACTAAGAAATACTGGGAACCATGCTTTCTGCTTACAGTTGGTAGCTTACAGTCACATAGTACCGTATATCTTCAATCATGATCATAATTGCTATTGAACGTCCGTATTCTGCAATTGAACGTCCGTATACAGCTATTGGGCGTCTGTATATTGCAATAGGACGTCCGTATTATGTGTACGTACATAGCACAAATCTTTGCGTCAGTTTGACGATACTAAATAACAAATACTGATAGGTACCAATGTACTGGGCGTAACAGAAAGGTGTAGTCAGTTAAAACCAATAATCTATCAACGAAACTGGACAAATTTACCATAAAACATGAGGTAGATCCCAAAAACCAAATGTTGGTCTCCTATTCAAAAATTTCGATCAGCTGATCAATTTATTATAGGAGTCCAAACATTTGTTTTCGAATTTCAACCTATGTGTCTTGGAGACAGTTCTTTGTTGTGTTTCATGAGATAATTTACGTCCTGAAAATTGACCAAACCTATCTGTTTCTCCTGTACAATCGGTAGAACGGTTATGCAAACTTCCACCTTTTTTATTTCCTTATCAAATATAATACAAATCGATATAGCAGGTATAGATTCCCTATGCACACTTCTATTCTCCTTTTACCCCTTAGGAGATGATTTCAGAGATAAAAGTATTCAAAGTTCTTTCCCGAGTCTCAAACTAACTTCATTTTTATAAATCAAGTATTTAATGTATCAAATGTGCTGGACAGCATGCTTTAATGAATTGCGAACATAAAGTAAGGTCTGACCAAGTAAAATGTGTTCCCTGGAAAGGAACCACCCGGCAAATTATAAAGTATGCTCGGTTTTGCAAGAACTACTTAAAGTTACATACCCATTTATTTAAATACTTGTTAGGTTTATAACCTATCTACTAAAAACTTTAGTGAAATTTGGTAGATTTTGTAATTTCTTAATTACAATTAAAAAAAAAAAGAAAAGTACTGAGAACCGTGCTTTCTGTTTATAGTTGGTAGCTTACAGTCATATAGTACCGTCTATCTTCAATCGTGATCATAATTGCAATTGAACGTCCGTATTCTGCTATTGAACGTCCGTATACAGCTATTGGGCGTCTGTATATTGCAATAGGACGTCCGTATTATGTGTACGTACATAGCACAAAGCTTTGCGTCAGTTTGACGATACTAAATAACAAATACTGATAGGTACCAATGTACTGGGCGTAACAGAAAGGTGTAGTCATTTAAAACCGAAAATCTATCAACGAAACTGGACAAATTTACCATAAAACATGAGATAGATCCCAAAAACCAAATGTTGGTCTCCTATTCAAAAATTTCGATCAGCTGATCAACTTATTACAGGAGTCCAAACATTTGTTTTCGAATTTCAACCTATGTGTCTTGGAGAAAGTTCTTTGATGTGTTTCATGAGATAATTTACGTCCTGAAAATTGACCAAACCTATCTGTTTCCTCTGTACAATGGGTAGAACGGTTATGCAAACTTCCACCTTTTTCTATTTCCTTATCAGATATAATACAAATCGATACAGCAGGTAGAGATTTCCTATACAAGCTTTTATTCTTCTTTTACCCCTTAGGAGATGATTTCAGAGGTAAAAGTATTCAAAGTTCTTTCCCGAGTCTCAAACTATCTTCATATTTTATAAATCAAGTATTTAATGTATCAAATGTGCTGGACAGCATGCTTTAATGAATTGTGAATATAAAGGAAGGTGTGCCCAGTAAAATGTATTCTCTGCGAAAGAAACCGCTCGGAAAATTATAAATGATGATATATGATGCAATCATGATCACAATTGCAATTGAACGTCCGTATTATGCTATTGGACGTCCGTATACAGCTATTGAACGTCCGTATACAGCTATTGAACGTCCGTATATAGCCATTGGGCGTCTGTATATTGCAATATGACGTCCGTATTATGTGTACATACATTGCACAAAGCTTTGCGTCAGTTTGATGATACCAAATAAATACCGATAGGTATTAATGTACTGGGCGTAACAGAAAGGTGTAGTCATTTTAGACGGTGTATCTATCAACGAAACGTTCGTCTCCTATTAAAAAATTTCGATCAGATGATCAATTTATTATAGGAGTCCAAAATATTATGCAAACTTCCATCCTTTTCTATTTCCTTATCAGATATAATACAAATCGATACAGCAGGTAGAGATTTCCTATACAAGCTTTTATTCTTCTTTTACCCCTTAGGAGATGATTTCAGAGGTAAAAGTATTCAAAGTTCTTCCCCGAGTCTCAAACTATCTTCATATTTCATTAAACAAGTATTTAATGTATAAAATCTGCTGGACAGCATGCTTTAATGAATTGCGAACATAAAGTAAGGTGTGACCAAGTAAAATGTATTCTCTGCGAAGGAAACCGCTCGGAAAATTATAAATGATATATTATTATGATGCAATCATGATCACAATTGCAATTGAACGTCCGTATTCTGCTATTGAACGTCCGTATACAGCTATTGAACGTCCGTATACAGCTATTGAACGTCCGTATATAGCCATTGGGCGTCTGTATATTGCAATAGGACGTCCGTATTATGTGTACATACATTGCACAAAGCTTTGCGTCAGTTTGATGATACCAAATAACAAATACCGATAGGTATTAATGTACTGGGCGTAACAGAAAGGTGTAGTCATTTTAGACGGTGTATCTATCAACGAAACGTTCGTCTCCTATTCAAAAATTTCGATCAGATGATCAATTTATTATAGGAGTCCAAAATATTATGCAAACTTCCATCCTTTTCTATTTCCTTATCAGATATAATACAAATCGCTACAGCAGGTATAGATTTCTTATACAAACTTTTATTCTTCTTTTACCCCTTAGGAGATGATTTCAGAGGTAAAAGTATTCAAAGTTCTTCCCCGAGTCTCAATCTATCTTCATATTTCATTAAACAAGTATTTAATGTATCAAATGTGCTGGACAGCATGCTTTAATGAATTGTGAATATAAAGTAAGGTGTGACCAAGTAAAATGTATTCTCTGCGAAGGAAACCTCTCGGAAAATTATAAATGATGATATATGATGAAATCATAATCACAATTGCAATTGAACGTCCGTCTTGTGCAATTGGACGTCCGTATACAGCTATTGGGCGTCTGTATATTGCAATAGGACGTCCGTATTATGTGTACGTACATAGCACAAAGCTTTGCGTCAGTTTAACGATACTAAATAACAAATACCGATAGGTAGGTTACCAATGTACTGGGCGTAACAGAAAGGTGTAGTCATTCTAGACGATGTATCTATCTACGAAACGTTCGTCTCCTATTCAAAAATTTCGATCAGCTGATCAATTTATTATAGGAGTCGATACATTTTTGTTTACGAATTTCAACCTATGTGTCTTGCAGAAAGTTCTTTTTTGTGTTTCATAAGTTAAGACGATACCAAAATAGCTTCGTGCATTTTTCTACGTACGAAGTTTTCATTGTTTCTTTAGATTGAATGGCTAGAGCTCTAATTTTTAAGCATATGTTTTTTCAATATATGATCTAGGATCGCATAAACTCAGAAACACGATTGAAAAAAGTTTTCTCGATAGAAAATCTTAGCGAAACAACCTCTCTAATTTTTTATTTTTTTCATTTGTCGGTCTATTATCGCGTATTAACTAATGAAATAACTTTAAAAACATAGGTAACTATTATATATAGAAACACGTAAATCAGAATTAAAATATATTTAGTAGATTTTGAGTAAATAGGAAAAGTATCCCTAATTCTTCATTTTCTGTGCCTACTGGCTGTGTTAATATGTACGTGTCGGCGATGATATACGATAATATTGATGTAGGCCCTTAATTTACGTCTTGAAAATTGACCAAAACTTTCTGTTTCCCCTATACAATCGGTAGAACGGTTATGCAAACTTCCACCCTTTTCTATTAGGTACCTTATCAGATATAATACAATTCGATATAGCAGGTGTAGATTCCCTATACTAACTTCTATTCTCCTTTTACCCCATAGATGATTTCAGAGATAAAAGTATTCAAAGTTCTTTTCCGAGTCTCAAACTATCTTCATATTTTATAAAAAAGTAATTAATGTAACAAATGTAATATTATATAATTAACTTAGTTCATTGATTAATAAAGTGATGTCATAACACGAGGGGCGCCGAATAGAACGCAAAACCTATGTGTTCGAAGACTTTGTATATTGTATTGACTGTAGTATTGATATTGTTTGAGTTATAGTCATAATGTTATGGCTCGAGCTGGCAACGTCGCAAATACGGACGCCAAATAACCGAGTCCGTAGCTAGAAATTAGCTTGGATATACGCGTGTGGATATACGCGCTGCAGCAGCGCCTCACCCGCGCTGAGATTTTTTCGGGAACTTATTAATATTTTTTTGCAGCCATTTCAACGATTTTTTTACTTCCGTCGATATTTGTACTACGGCTAGCTGGGACCAATAGCGTCTCAGAGCAACCGCTCAAAAAAGTGGCGTCCGGTATACGGACGCTCAATGCTGGTGGACGCCCGTTTAAATGCACTTTTTCCTTCAGCGGACGGCCAATCGTTTGCAGGATATATATATATATATATATATATATATATACTTGCCAGTAACAATAATTATTATACAATATTATTCTTCAGTTTCGCGAATAACTGTAACTTGTATAATTACATGATAAACTAAACACTTCACAGTATAAACTTTATAACGTAATTAATTAAATTATTTTACATTTACAGTCTACAGATAATTCTGGCGCAATCACACAGCGTTGAGCGTGTTCGTGTTACTTTTAAACCGCAGAACTGACTATTAAATTTAAAAA
This sequence comes from Orgyia antiqua, assembly GCA_916999025.1. Lineage (NCBI taxonomy): Eukaryota > Metazoa > Arthropoda > Insecta > Lepidoptera > Erebidae > Orgyia > Orgyia antiqua. Next base: position 27,490,582 of record OU779868.1, read on the forward strand.
GTTAAGAACACAACTACAAATACCCGAAAGTGTTGGAGGCTTGTGCCTGTGAAATAAATAGGCTGGGAAAAAATTTGGTTATGATGTTAAGTCGTATGCACCTTCCATTTATATGTCCGGTGGTTAGTTTGGTCCCAAAAAAAAGTTATAGCCCAAAAATATGTCATTACAGTAAAACAGGATAGGCTGGATATAGTAAGAACAATATTATAACTTTTCAACTTAACTCTTAGGCAAATTGATACAAAAATACTTTTCAAATTACTTGCCACCAAAAATCCGCTTCCATGTGCAATTATTTGCAAACTATGTTAATTTAGAATTGAAATTATTGTCACTGTGAGCGAAATATTTGTATATTTTGTATAATGATACATATCTAAACAGTTAGTTTACGTCAATTTAGATTTACTAGCTTATTGGTAGTATTGGTACATTAAAATCTACATTGTTCTGCATAATGCAATGAAATAAATACAGTATTGTCACAAATTGCAATAAAGTAACTCGAGTCAGAGATAATGCCATTTAAACCGTACATTGTATACAAGCCATCAAACAAAACATTCCGTTCCTATGTGCTATACAGTGCCTATAACATTATACAACCGTAACGCCGACGCTTGTTGCATAAATAGATTCAATTCTTGGATGGCAATCTACTGATTTTATTTTAACGCCGTCATCGTAAATGAGAAAAACATAGTCATAGTAATTAGGTAGAAATTTCATGAAAAACAACAAGAATGACGTCGTGAAAACAAGTTGTAAAATGCAATTTAGACGCCATTACTTCATAACAAAATTATTTTAAGACAACACGTGAAAATAATAAACGAATCTTTTCCTCTTGCTATATTAAGATCTTAATCATATGGGCATTGGAGTTCGTTTAATATCAAACGAAATTCAAAAAGCTACTCAAATCCGGTGTGTGATTAGAAGTTCCAAATTAATGGACATAATCTTTTTATTTCAAAATCAATTAAATCAATTAAACGCTTAAATGAGATCTATAATATATTTAATTGTTAATTAAACAGCATTTAGTTAAGATTTAATCGTTAAACCTCTAGAAATCAAAATCACAATGACAGGACAATGTCAAAGTCAAAGTCGTAATTTAGTATAAAGGTTAGGTTCTCGAGTATTTTGTCAGCTAAATGAAACATCAAAAATGCACAGTTAATCTAAACAAGAATGAACAAGCAATGTTATCTAAATTAGACAATTTTCAAATTAATGTTAATAGTTTTATGAAATCTCTACAGAAATTAGTGTAACGGTTTCAAATAGACCATTTCATTACTCGAGTGTGTACAGGCAACGAGCACGCTCCGGTGGTCTTGAACGAAACTAACCAAAATTAATCCCATGCTGTGAAAAATATCATTAACATAAACTCTAAATACATTTTAATAAGTGCAACATCATATTATTATGTACAATAGTAAAGTTTAATACAATCACATAATTAATATTTTAAGACCAGAAATACAATAATACTACAACACCTACAAGTTTACGCGAAGGCTAAACATTAAAATTACGATTTTATGTATTTTCTTGCGGTTCATTTCAATTTTACAACATGAGGTACACAGAAATAATGTATTATCATTTTCCATCCGACGCGCATCATCTTTTCCGAAGTAAACAACGGCCATTCTATGTATACACAATTAAATTTTTCCGTAAATTAATGTAACTGAACGCACGACTGTACCGTTGCAAGAAACAAATTGCGAAATATGTTTTTGTTTCATTTCATACAACTTTTTTATAAATATCATACCGCATTTCCGTGGTGACACCTAGATATCCAAAATTAATTATGATAATTATATGCTCCCACGAGAATTTTAAGCGATATTTGTATGTATAGCACATAAGCGAATGTTTCCGAAAAACACACAATGCAATGACACACAAAGAAGCCTGTGATAAAATATCAGATAGGCTTTAACGTAGTACTTTTACATCCTAGAATATAATCCATACCATCAAGTGAAACGTAGTTAAACGCATGTAAACTTAACTTTTAAAACCACTTGATATTTTTAATGCAATTTTTTTTACATTTAACATTGCCCAAACCAATTGATTTACGACACTTAACAGTATTTAAAATATCTGCACTTAACAGTATTTAAAATATCTGCACTTACAGATGTATAAAACGTTTAGAATATGTCACACAAATTACATACAGTTCAGAAGGTATGTGAAGATTGACGAATGGGCGCTGGCAGAATACGTGGGCGATGTATACGTAACCGCCCTACAATACGAAAACAATTACGCGGTACGCCCATGCCGGACAGACTAACACAAGCCGGATATACATATATCGCTACATAGTATTTTTTTTACTTTTACTTTTTTTAACGCCTTGGAGAAAAATTACGAGAGTAATTTTTTATGCAGCGCGCACCATCCAACCGACACCATAATATCAACGCAAAGGTAGATGCGGGCGAATACCTCTTTCTGAAGTTAGTAACAAACGTAAGATAACGCGAAGAATAAACAATTCTTTGTTTATTCTTCGCGTTATCTTACGTTTATTTTACGTTTCTTTCGCGTTATTTTACGTTTAAAGTTACACCTTCTGGTGTAACTTTTTTCATATACACACAGAAACGCGCATAATACAGCAAATATTCTTCTACTTTCCAGGCAACGGCTACTAGTAACTATCAAGGCAAATGTATGGTTTTTAGGGTTTCGTAAAAACCCTCATTTTGACCTATGGTTACCAAATTATAGCTATATGTTTAACTAATTCAGTTACTACTTTATCAATAATTACATACGTTATCTAGCAATTATGCAAACTATTCATTTGCATATAACCACTTTTAGTTCAGTACTACTCATAACTACGATGGCTGAAAAGTTACTGAAATGTTAGTATAGATTTATAGAATCAGAAAAAAGTGATTTTAATAAAAATTATACATATAAAATTCCTCACATTGGCCTAGAATCGAACCCACGATTGAACTGCCGGCAGTGCCACTAACCCACCGAGGCCTATCAAACAAACAATATCTTCACACTATACAGTAGCGAAACGTAACCATGAACTCGAAAATATTTTCTTTCATATCATTAAGATATCATCATTCACAAACGTAATTAACCTGCTTTTACTTCTCAAGTGAATTGTTATGGAATTTAGCACTCGGATAATTTTGAAGACGAGCAAGGCAAGTATACTATAAAAATAAAGTAACTATAACATCTAAATAAATCACCGGTGCAACTTTAAAATAGACAAGAACATGACCCATATTTATAATTTAAGCAGTTGAGTGGAATTTAATTTATTAGATATGGGTGAATAGTAAATAAAATTTATCTTAGTACATATTAATGTTAGGTTTATTACATCATTTATTAACCCTTGATTGTAAAAGAGGTCTGGTGACACTGTAGCATCAAACGTTAGATCGATTTTTATTTTGTTGGAATGATAGCTAAAACGACTGCTGCTGACTGCCTCGGCCAACTGGACATTCTTATATAAGTAGTACTTTTACAGGACGCCATACGAAATGATTATGATAAGCTAAAACAAGTCCAATTTTAGTACAACAGACTCATCAATGGGAGCCACACCCTATTTATACTAAACAATTTGGATGTAAGATAAGATTTGTTAAGTTATCGGTATCAAATTTACGATTAACAAGACAGAAAAAATATAACGTGCGAAACTAAAGTTAAAAAAAAATTATACATAAATAAAAAAGTATAATATTTGGATGCAAGGGCGCACGTAACCAAAGAGGTCCCTTATCGGATTGCACCGATCCCAAATAGATTGGGGTAAAATCAGGAAGAAGAAACGATTAAAGGGTCAAATAAAATACTTGACTGCATACTGTCCAAGACATCTGTAGTAAGAGGAGGCCGATTTCTAAGAGTAAAAGTTTCAAAAAATCCTAACAGATAAATTACGATTCATTAAAACGCTAATTAGGATTATTTCAAAGCAACTATGTGACCATAAATTATGTTGTTAGAAGTGCATACTTGGCCTAATTTCACATATAAAAAACAATTTGACCGATATTTAATGCAAATATATTTTGGCGAGATCAGTAATGATGACTGATGTTTTCATTAGTAGCGTCTCGGTTTGCGGCTACGATTTGGACCGATACACTAATTAATTGAGAAACAACATGCAAACCGTCTTGCCAGCTTCCTTTCTCGCTAGACTGAAACCTCACTTGTCACAACATCTAGTCCGCCAAAACACAGAGTCGGGTAACTGAGCGTGACGAAACAATTTAACAAACATAATTATTGTAAAATCAGGAAATTCACAAATTTGATCACAAAAAAATATCTTGGATAATTGAGAAGACGTCTAAATTCGTTAAAAGTAATAACATAATATCGAACGGCCAAGTTACAGAGGCATTCGAAGCAAGAATACGAGTATATCAGAATCCCAGTTCCTAAATCATAGCCAATATAAACGTTAGTAGCGAAAACATTTGTAATGAGTGTCAAGCTCGCGAGCCCTACGAGAAAATTCTAAATGTTAGCGCAACATGTGGGGTAAGTCGACTCATATTATGCGTTTGTTTACTAGTTTTCAGTTACATAAGGTTGGGAATGTAGCCCACTCGTTGTGGATTCTGTACACCTATTAATAAGCTCCTTCCATTCCCGACTGCGTGACACATATTACTTAGTCCAGTGACTAAGGACGTTGCTAAAGATAATTTTCCTGCAGCGCCATCATTAACTGAATTTTCAAGAGTAATTTACTTTAACAATAACAACGCGTAAACAGAAAAAAATACGCAATATTTGAATGCGTTTACCGTATCTTGTTTTAAAACAGCGTCGTTATTTTCGTAAGTTCATGCATGTGTGATCTTAATTCTACAAAACTACTCAACGGATTTTGATGCGGTTTTTTAATAAATAGAATTATTCAAGAGAAAGGGGTATAGGTATAGTTATTTAAGGTTTGGTTTTAAAATTCCCCGCCTACAAAGTGGCGGCCGGCGGGCAACAGCTAGTCTAAACTAAATAAGGCACAGTTATTAGAACACCAAATTAGTTACATTAAAATCAAATAATCAGAATAATACATAACTAATTGTGAGAGATTTATTTATATAGGCCATCACATCATCTCATTAAACTTTTACTCTACTGTTTACGAAAGAATAAGTTTTTTGATTATAGTTATTTTAACAATTTTGTGTTAGTAAATCAGTACTTAATAAAAGTAAAATATAATCTTAAACTGCATTTATTTTATTAATTGCTTGTGCAGTTCACGAATTACACATAAATCACACAATATTTAGATACAGCTGCGGTTTATACCGAAGGTAAACTCGGTCGTAATTATCCAAACACAATATTTACGTTCGTAACATTTACTGGTAAATATGCACATGTAGTTATTAACTATTTAGTTATTGTTTTTGGCAATATCCAAATTACTCATTAGGGTACAAACAGGATTAAGTGAGCGCATGTTAGTCAAGTTGCAGGCGAGACTCGTGCGCTGCTAAGCTGTGTATCGTACCGTCGCAGTGCCTGCAGCGCTTGGGCTCTGGGGGTGCGAGCTCGTCGCCGAGTTCGCGGTGTCGTACCGGCATGGCGGCGCATCCCGCGCCGGCGCCGCCACCACCGACTGTCAATACGAGGTTCGCGCACCACCTCGACCGCTCCTCTACAGGCGGCGGCGTCGCAGCTGCCACTGAGCCCGACCAACTAGCCGCCCGCCCCGGCCGGTAGGCGGCGCCCATTACCAAGTTATTTTGGGCGGCTGTGACTCACGGCTCGAGCTGCCCGCGGCGAGCGGCGCCTACGCATCACAGCCTCTGGGACAACCGCTGCTTAAGCCTACTTTTACTTCTATACCAAAACTACCCTTAATCATCCCTATATTTGTCAGTAGGCTTTGATTAAATTGGAAAGCACGTAAGATCAGAACGATCAAATACAAAGTTTTTTTACTTGCGCACGTGTTCCCTTCCTCCAACAATATGGGGTATTTGAAGCGAGACGTGGAACAGTACTTGCATCGCACCTCTCGCCATCGGCAGCGAGTTCATTCCCACACCCTACAAGCGATACCATCCCGTACTGTACGGTTCCAGCGTAACTTTATCCCACGTACAATCAGGTTGCGGAATGAGCTTCCTGCCGTGGTTTTCCCACAGGACTACAGCATGGAGCTCTTCACAAAGGGCGTTAAACGGTTCCTACAGGGTCAGCAACGCGCGAGTGATACCGCTGGTGTTGCAAACGTCCATAGGCTACGGTAATCGTTTACCATCAGACGAGCCGTAAGCTTGTTTGTCACCCTTGTAGTATAAAAAAAAAACTTGCAGCAAGGTAATGGGTGCTAGTTTTTGACACTGTACAAGCTGTCCTCACATTTTGGTTAAATCAGTCAGTATCAGCTGGGATTTACGGCTAATTAGGCCTAACGAAAAACATATACTTCCTCTAGTTTGTAAGAATAAATCCAATGTCGCAAAGGCTGTAATAGATTCTTCTTGATAGAATATGGCGTTTTCTACATCATTTTCTTTCAGTCTTGCATAAGTACTGTATGTAGTTAACAAATTCTAAACTAAAATGTAAATCATAATTTATTTTAAATAATCAGACAAACAACAGCTTATCTATTTTTATATTATGGGTCTACATCAATATTATCGTCGACATGTACATATTAACACAGCTAGTAGGTATAGAAAATGAAGAATTAGGGATATTTTTTTGTTTACTCAAAATCTACTAAATATATTTTAATTCTGATTTACGTGTTTCTTTATATAATAGTTACTTATGTTTTTATAGTTATTTCATTAGTTAATACGCGATAATAGACCGACAAATGAAAAAAATAAAAAATTTGAGAGGTTGTTTCGCTAAGATTTTCTATCGAGAAAACTTTTTTCAATCGCGTTTCTGAGTTTATGCGATCCTAGATCATATATTGAAAAAACATATACTTAAAAATTGGAGCTCTAGCCATTCAATCTAAAGAAACAATGAAAACTTCGTACGTAGAAAAATGCACGAAGCTATTGTGGTATCCTCTTAAACATTTACTAATTAAACAGTTTACAGATAAAGTAAATAGTATCAGCTGTTCAACTATATATATTACGTTATGAATAAACCACATGACTGTGGCAGCCGAGTGTCCGACAAGGCCATCGGGAGAACGTACTTAAAGTGCGGTAACTCAACGTAATAACGCTGCTAAAAGATGTAAGTTGAACTGTCAATAGCGACATGATGCTCCTAAACCGTGAGTGGCAGTAATTAGGGGATCAAAAACGTCTCCCGAAAATTGTGCCAATTAACAAGATTGAGAACATCTTATTGACGTAAAATTAAATGTAGAATTGAAAACGGACTTTCTAGCGTCACCCATGTCCAAAACGAAACCTTTACTCCCGTATGACACAACATACTATATATAGTCTGATGCAAACTCAAACAAAAACTAGCTTGAAGCATGACATTTTTGGGCCGAGATGAAAAAGATATTTTTTCTTTCTTCTCAGCTCAAAAATTTCAGTAAGTTTCGGCTGCATAAATTACGTCTATATGAACAGTATTTTGTAAGAACATCATCAGTTCCAAGGTTGCCATAAGCTACATTGCCGACATCAGGTAAATACTGCAAAATTCTGGACATTTGAGGGAAATCTCTTTCCAACCAACTTGTCATATCTATGTTATCTTCCTATCATATTCCTTTTTCTTTCATATCCTCATTCTTTCATAACCTGAGTCACACAGTCCATCCGTCTTTTCTTAGGTCTTCCTCTAGACTTTTTCCCTTCCACATTTATTCTGAAAACCCTCCCAATAATATTACATTCACCTCGTTTCATTACATGACCATACCAGGACAGTCGCTCATTCTTCATCTTCATTTATGGGATATTCTACTCAACGATGAACATAATTCCTTACACTAACTTAGTTATATATTTTAGTGATGTTAACATTGCATGAAACATAATTTGTTAGTAAAATAGCTGTTGCCCGCGACTTTGTACATATGGAATTTAGAAAACTTTGCACAGGGTATTAATCATTTTGGCATGAATAAAGAAAACCTCAATATTATTCATCTAATCTAAAAAAAATCATATAATTTTTTTTTATTATGATGAGAAATATACTATGGTAAATGTCACAAGAAACTAAAATCCTAGTAATATTAAAATGTGAAAGTTTGTGAGTGTGGATTAACATATAGGCTACGTTTTTTATTCCAAAAGAATGCCAGGTTCCTGTGGGACAATAAATTGAGGGATAGTTTTCACTACAGGTTTCATACAGTTGCCTGCGACTTCGTATGGTACACGCGCATGAAGTCGCGGGCAACAGCTCGTATTGCATAAGAAAACAAAAGTATGTCACTTTTATACTTGTGGAAACTTAACACATGTGAAGATAAAACATAAAATATGTATTTTTCATAATTTTACACACAGGAATAGTGAATACTAGATGGACTTACACATTTAACAATGTATTTTATAGAAATTATTGCCTGCAAATTTTAGGGAACCAGAGGTTACAATTTTTTTTTATCTCCTATTGCATTCTTATTGCATCAAGTTGTGAAAACAAGTTATACTTATTATTTTATTGCTAAGTTCCAAAACATAATAGTATAGGACTGATATTTCTTAGCTCAGTTTTGTACAACTGTGTGACATTTGTATAATGTTTTATGCATTTTATTTTTAAAATGAGACAACATGATTTATCACATTCACAGAAAAGATTTAATTTCTACTCAAAAAAGATTATGATAAGAAAAAAGTATTTTTAGTCAATGGACTAGCCCTATTTACATAACAATTATCAGCCGGGAGATTGTAAAATAAGGTAAATAAAAACTTGTCCAATAATTTATGTAGCCTCTATTGTTAACAATTAGTAACTAATCATGAAAAAAGTTATTAATAACTTTGTAATACGTAGTATCTGGTTACCTTACAATCTATCAATTTGACTATTTGTTAGGTGATATCACAAATTATCCTTGAAAAGTATGTCACTTGTATTAATCATACATTAAGAATATTTATTATCTAAAACGCTAATACAAAAGACCTAACATAACGTGACATCGCAATAATAACTAGAAATAGATCAAAATGAAACAGACTGAATACAACTGTGGGCGGCTAAGCAAAAACATACCTGTCTTTGGGAAATATTGCCACTTCTATTCAAATCCAATTGAAAACATACACGATTTCCAATATTTAGTTCAAATTCACAAGTATTCCGTTACACCACGTCACAATGATTTAATAATCCACAAACATAAAAATAAATATACTGTGCTCGCTCCTGCCATTTTGAAATTTGTCTTTGGTGTTACCAAGGGTGAAAATAAAACAACACTATCAAAAGTCAGTATTCTCATAAAAATCGACTAAATATTTTCAATTGTATGAATAAGAATCGATTGAACATTGTATAAAGCTGTGAAAAAGAAAAAGAAGTATAATTTTATTTTGATCGTTCTGTATTTCCTTGGCAGTCTATTAATTTGTTGTATTTCAACACCATTTCCGGCAGATTTAGTGCTTTTTTGTTTAAATCTCTTCCCCTTTTGTTTTGGTAGTAAAAATACCGACTAAGTAGGTACGAGTTGTACTCGTATACGAACCGATTACATATATGGAACCCAAATATTGTAATGTAAAAGTGATTAGTTCTGTCCATGGGTTATTTTAATTAAATAAAAGTATGCTTCTGTAACACTAATAATACCCAATAGATTCGGATAAGGTATGAGAACTCGGCGTGTGATTATGCTACGACCAATGAAAATATCTATTCCAGGTCATCAGTGCACTTAAGAAGCCTGATTGTGTGAGGTGTAGATACAGCCTACACGCGGTCAGTTGTGCACTCAGACATCACTAATCATTCCAGGCACTGCAACCTTATATGCCAACAGCGGGATTGGGTAGGGAGCCAGATCTGGCACCAGAAAAACTGTTCCAAACTGTCCACAAGGTCAAATTTCTAGTAAGTACCTACTAATTTTATTAACTATGTAAAAACGGTTATGTCTGTGTTGCTCTTAAAAGTCTTCAGGCGCGTACCTTTTCATAATTACAGCGATCGTTATTGATGTGGCATACCGTGGACTTGCCATGAAAATGGTTGTTACAACATCAACTGATACCTATACATAAACTGTAAAACTTTCAGCTCTCTAGCTATCACCATTCCAGAGATACCTACAGCCTGATGACGGACAGACGGACAGTGATATCCCAGTAATATCATTGAGAAACAAGATTATTTATTAATGAAAATAGGGTAGGGGATTACGAATACAAATGTCACCACCCCATCTCCTCCCAAGGGTGCTGTAAAAGTCAGGTAAGGGAAATTGCACACAGATAACATTCTCTGTGAGAGACGGAAAACTCGAAAATAAACCCTGTGCCAACACGCCAGGACAGCGCGGCACTGTAGACCATAGACATAACCTCCATGAATTAACTGCAGATGCTGCTGACTGGCTCCACCACCTAGATATTCCCGTATAAGCAGGACTTCACAGAACGCCATACGAATTGAATTGAGTAAACCATAATCCCTCCAAAGTAGAGGAGGCCCGTGCCCAACAGTGGTACGTAAACGGGCTGGAGAGGAAGTGCCTATAACCTTTCTGGAAGCTGATTTTGCGTCTGTCTCATGGATAGAGTTAAATATATATCTAGACTGGCTAGTGTTTATTTTGACCTTTCTGTTATGAACTAAGTAATTTGAGAATTTTTTCTTTATTTCCACTATTAATTTGAAATACATAATTGGATATAATCAAAGCTAGGGATTCAAATAAAACAACAGCAATTAATTTAATTTATAATTTAAACTTTAAAACTAATAATAATTTAAGTCTTTATCTACTTAATACTACTTACGTAAACTCGTGACAGTCATGACTGAAAAATTACCAAGTTAACATGTTAACATTACGTTAGGGCTGTCACCCGTCCGGCAGGGTTTTAAAACCAAACACTTAGGTATTTGTTCTCTAAAATGTCCGTCAAAAATCAAAGTTTTTAGAGGGTAGAAAACCCAATTTATGTAATGACAGCCTTACATTAAGTACATGAGTGTTTACTTTGTCTGTGTATGTATGCAAAACTTGCGAATTTTCAGTCATAAGTTGTATTCAATTATCTATTCAATCTTATTACTATTTGTCAATATTTAAATGCACTTATAAGAGCAATTTTCCAAGGAATTAGAGAGCTCTGATTAGCCTACATCTTACTTTTTGGAGTCACAATTAAGATTTATCTTTTTAAAAGAATCTAGTAGCCTCAAAGAATACTGTTATTTTAAGATATCGTAATCAAATTCTTAAATTGATTCATTTGATTAAAATTTAACGTTAACCAATTTTATTTGGAAAATACTGGCTTACTTAAACTATGATATCATTGTACTGTAGGACGTCCGGTGTAGCCCGTATCTGGTAAAGAGTGGTGGGCTAATTCTCTAAGTATTTGTTCAAATCCTTTCCCTGAAGGAGTCTGTAAGTTACTGTTCTTCAAAATTGTTGAATTCAATTTGGTTGCTAAGTAGCACATCTGAAAAATAAATAAAATTCAATTAATTTATGTGGATAAAAAATCTTATTAATCCGTAATAAGTATTAAGTTAGTAGTAATATTTTTGCCAAACTTAGGTAGTTTTTTTATTGCTAACTTTTCATAGCTTTAATCTGTGGTTTAAATTTAAAATTAGTTGCATTGTGCAGCTAACTCAAGCATGTTTAACCCACTTTTGTAGCCTGCAGTGGTGTGTAAAGAGGGCACGATACCAAATTATGCTCCATACAAAAATATGGGCATCGTAGTCCCCTGTTTTCTTCGTAGATATTGCCTCCAGAGGAGCGTATTTTTTCATAGTATCTAAGAGTTATATATCTAGGTCTTATGTTCTATCACTTACTTTTTTCAAAACATAATAACTAAAAGAAATATGACTATCTAAATATCCCGTATTTTATTCGGTTTTCTTTAGATCAAGTTGCAGCGTCTATCACACAAATTTGGTAAGGTGATAGAAGCATATATTATAATATACTCTGCATGTTTATTATAGCGTAAAAAAATTAAAATCGGTTTAATTTTCGCGAAGAAAAAAGAGGGCTACGAAACGTCTTTCTTTCAAAGAATTTGTAGGTAAAATCTGCTTCAGCTATATTTGACCCTTTAAACGCGGCACTCGGGAATAGGGATAGCAATACCTAAGGCAAACACCTAAATTAGGTGTATAGTACCTTAAATACGTAGCAGGAGTATCAAACAAATGCTCACCCACCGCTCTCCTAAGTTCTTAGTTCTTTCATAAAAGTAAAAGATTCTTCTAATCTTTCTAACTACGCTAATGACAATATAACAATCTAGGGCCCCACTGTAGACTTTACATAATGCCTAACACCTACTGAATCCTTTATAATTTTGATGATCGAATGATTAGATACTTAGCAAACTTCGTAACTTAAACCCTTACTACAAATCGTATGGCTATACCTGATGTTATATACATATAATCATGATCTTCTTGTCTGAATAATAGTTTTGTATAAAATAAACGACATCATAAATATAAAATTTTCGTGTCACAATGTTTGTTACCATACTCTTCCGAAACGGTTTGAGGGATTTTTATGAAATTTTATATGCATATTCAGTAGGTCTGAGAATCGACTAAGATAACTATTTTTCATACTCCTAAGTCATAAGGGTTGTCCACCCCTAACATTTATATGGCAAAACAACGTTTGCGGGGTCAGCTAGAAGTAATATAAAATGAACTTACTAATAAAGCAGACATGAACAGCAAAGCGCCTAAAGCAACAGCTACCATCATTGAAGTAGCACACGTCGCTTCGATAGGCGTTCGATGGAAAAGTTCTCCAGGCATTACGACTGAGTATTCCAAGTTCTCTTTGAATCTCGTGAAAGGAGTCGTCGAGTTGTCACTGTCAGCGACTAATGCCGAGTTCGTGATGTTGTGATTGTGGGAATGCTCAGGTAATGATCTACGACGGCGGCCGTGTCCTATAATAAAATATTTGATTAGCTGTCAAATAAGATATATTTATTGTTAGAACAAATAAAGATAGTATAGAACTATCTATACTTAATATTATAAAGCTGAAAAGTTTGTTTGTTTGAATGCGCTAATCTTAGAAACCATTGGTCCGCTTTGAAACAATTTTTTCAGTGTTGGATTATCGAGGAAGGCTTTAGGCTTCATATCATCACGATGCGATCAAAAGGAACGAAGGTTAAGTAAAAACGTTGCAAAAAATTAGGGCACGACTATGATAATAAATTTACTGTATTTCTTCTCCAGCCCATTTACGTCCCACTGTTGTGCACGGGCCTCCTCCACTTTGGGAGGGATTATAGTCTACTGTCCCGCGCTGACCAAGAGTGTTGGCACAGGGTTTATTTTCCAGTTTTCCGTCTCTCACAGAAGATGTTATATGTAATATTCCTTAGCTGACTTTTACAGCACCCTTGGGAGGAGATAGGGTGGTGACACTTGTATTCTTAATCCGTCACTACACAGCATACGTAAATAGGTACGTTACTTTGAAATAACTAAATTTAATTTTGTAGCTGTTTAAATCAGTACAGCCATGTCAAAGTTAAAGAAAAAAAAAAGAAAGAAAAATATTTATTATTTACCGTTGGGGGACACATAAAAATAATGATACATAAAATATTTATAATTTACAAATATAATTACAAAGAAATACAGTTATAGTTTAGTTGGTGTGCCCCAACCAAGGGAAACAATAGGACGTCACTCAGCATAATGTGACCCCACAACGCTGGTTTTCAGTAACGCCCTATATGTTAAGTTACATAATATAATTTTGCTATTTTCAATTTGATAGAACTATTAAAATTCAAAATTTTAGCTATTTAAGGTCCCGTACCAAAAGGTAAAACCGGACCCTAATAATGAAACTTCGCTGTCCGTACACGTGCGTTCGTCACCAGGCTGTTATCTCTGGAACAGTGACATCTAGAGAGTTGAAAATTTCACAGTTTATGTATATCAGTTGATGCTATCACCACAAACACTCATCATCATCATCATCCAGGCCTTATCCCGTTATTAGGGGTGGGGAATGTGACGAATATATTATGATAATAACGCCGCGGAACCCATCGTATGCGAGTCCAACTGACCGGTTTTTTAAAATACTATCGAACTGGAAATAATTTTGATCATTTTGGTACAAAAGTAAAAAATTAAACTACATTTTTGTAAGTAACTAGGTAGCTTCACTAACCAGAGGGTTCAAATAAATCCAAACAGTAATCCGGTTGACAATCGCCGGCATCCATACAAGCTTTGATCTGTGAATGTATCCAGAGAGTAGATCGTTCTTTCATGGAAGCCAGTAAAAAAGCTTCAAAATCTAGGAACACTTCATTATGCCTCTCCCTGTATCGGGCCGGCTGATGAGGTATTATTGATGCGAAGTCACGATTTCTACAACTGGAAAGAAATTAATAAATATTTATTTCAAGAAAGTAGGAGGTTATAAGTATCTTCGGCTGTAATTTTTTTTTATTGGGCGCTTATATACTACTTACTAAGAGCTGCTTGGAGTACATCCTTAGAGCTGCGGTTCAGTTTTACGCAGTCTGCTTTTTACATTATCATAGTCACATAACCTCCGTGTGAATGTCACCAGACATTTGTATTCTTAATCCGTCACGGATTAAGAATACAAATGTCTGGTGACATTTCCTTCCAAGGGTGCTGTAAAAGTCAGCTAAGGGATATTGCACACAGATAACATCCTCTGTGAGAGACGGAAAACTCGAAAATAAACCCTGTGCCACCACGCCTGGTCAGCGCGGCACAGTAGACCATAATCCCTCCAAGGTGAGGAGGCCCGTGCCCAACTTACAGTGGGAGGTAAATGGGCTGGAGAGAGAGTCAAATTAACAGCATTAAAACTTTAGTTTTCGTATGAACGTAATTTATGTAAAGCATCATAATATATATATATTTTGCTGCCCAGACAGATACTAATCTAGACTTTATTATAGGGTTCCTTTAACCCCAGGCTAACTTCAACTAATCTTTTTCTCACCTCCTAAATGTGTTCTACTATTGAGCGTGGCCAAACGTGATACGTTTGGAGACCAACCGAACTACTCTTACCAAACTGGAAGGCTTATAGCAATCAGTTAGTTTCTAGTTTTCTGTTTCTAACGGTTTTTCCATTGCATTACTGCATTTCCTTTTTAGGGTTCCGTACCCAAAGGGTAAAAACGGGACCCTATTACTGAGACTTCGCTGTCCGTCCGTCCGTCCGTCCGTCCGTCTGTCACCAGGCTGTATCTCAAGAACGGTGATAGCTAGAGAGTTGAAATTTTCACAGATGATGTATTTCTATTGCCGCTATAACAACAAATACTAAAAATAAAATAAAATAAATATTTAAGGGGGGCTCCCATACAACAAACATGATTTTTAGGGTTCCGTACGCAGTATCTCAAGAACGGTGATAGTTAGACAGTTGAAATTTTCACAGATGATGTATTTCTATTGCCGCTATAACAACAAATACTAAAAATAAAATAAAATAAATATTTAAGGGGGGCTCCCATACAACAAACATGATTTTTAGGGTCCCGTACCCAGTATCTCAAGAACGGTGATAGCTAGACAGTTGAAATTTTCACAGATGATGTATTTCTATTGCCGCTATAACAACAAATACTAAAAATAAAATAAAATAAATATTTAAGGGGGGCTCCCATACAACAAACATGATTTTTAGGGTTCCGTACGCAGTATCTCAAGAACGGTGATAGCTAGACAGTTGAAATTTTCACAGATGATGTATTTCTATTGCCGCTATAACAACAAATACTAAAAATAAAATAAAATAAATATTTAAGGGGGGCTCCCATACAACAAACATGATTTTTTTACCGTTTCTTGCTCGATACTAATAACGTTGCCTTATGTTGCATAGATAATGGTACGGAACCCTTCGTGCGCGAGTCCGACTCGCACTTGACCAATTTTTTAAATAATGCATGTTGGTGCTTGAGAGAGGGGTATTTACCCTAGGGCCATAAAGGCCATGACGCGGGACAGCCAGCCTGAGAAGGGCTTTCGCCGCCCTTCTCAACCCTTCACCTTCATGTTTAAAATTTTGCTCTATCTATATTCATTTAGGGCGGCCAATAAAATTGGGCCGGGGCATCAAATTCTCATTAGATTTGACGCCCCGGCCTAATTTTGCCCGGGCCATTGCCCGGGGCACTAATTTTCAAAATACGCCTCTGGTGCCTGACCCCATTTTACCTGATGGTAAGCGGCAATGGAATCTTCAAGGTTGCATCTATGTATGGGTGCATTTGCTTAAAGTAGCTCATAAATCACTCTTACAGTAACGTAGAAGACGAAGTGTGGGGGTCACATTCTTAAACTATCAAAAAGAACGATAGTTACGTACTTAATTAAATAAAGATTAGATATATTAAAGGTACAAAAGTAAGAGAGACAGATTGATAAACTTGTTAAACTTGAATAGGTTGGACGTTGGCATGTGGCATGGGGTATTGGCTGACCCCTCATCAGAGGCGGCAAGATCGGTCTATATGTTTTTGCAATAGGTAATGTTGTAAGTTTGTTTAGAATAGGCACGATGGGATTGTCATCGTCACTCATGTGTACAAAAATCCCTAAATTAAACATACAGAGGAAAAAAAAGATATATTAAAGTAACACTTTATAACAGAAATCATTTTTTTTTCCGATAAAATTGTTATGTTTATTTATCTAGAATATTACAATCTAGCCCGCTAAGGCTAATAAGTAATTTTAATCTAATTTAAATTGCTCAATAGAGTTTAACAGAAATCAATCTCAAAAAATTCAGTCAGTAACACAATTTTTTTTCTTAAATGTTTTTATTTCTGTTTCTCGAAATATTAAACCATGCCTAATTCACAATTAGTAGTAACTCACCCGTCTTTGACAAGAAGTACGGCGCCTGGCGCGTGAGGTCGATCAGGGTCAGGTGAGACTGCCACTTCTAATAGCTTGATGTGCCGCCACGCTGAGTCCGGGTTGATGCGTGCACGCAACTGAAGTTTCGTACCAATTGGCACGGCCTGAAACCATTAACGGCTCAATTAGATATGGTATAATAACTACTTTATATTTTAACTTCTAGCTACGATTGTGATGACTACTCATGTCTTAGAAATTGTGTTTCAAGAAGTGGGTATCACGACCAAGATTATGATAGTCCTTTGTTTTTAGTGTATTCCCTCTGTCTGTCCGTTAATGTCCCACTGATGGGCACGGGTCTCCTTCACTTTGGCAGGGATTATGGATGAATTTCTTTCTCTCACAGAAGATGTTATCTGTGTACCTACATTCCTTAGCTGGCTTTTATAGCACCCTGGGAAGGAAAATGAGTGGTGACACTTGTATTCTTAATCCGCCACAGCACGGTAGCTAATTATGCATAATACGGTTGTGTGCTTAATTTGCGTTCGAAAAAGAACAATGATGCCTACAACCAAATTTCAGCGAAAGTTTAAATGAGTTAGCTAGTTTATGTGTGGTACCAAAAGCTAAATATGCAAAATTCTTTTTAATACGCTTTTATCAACTATGTTCGTATCTATCTATCAATCTTTGCATGTATTAATCAATGTAACTGTGTATCTTAAAAAAAAAATTTCTAGCTATTTATATATGTATATAAATTAATAGTCTGATTTATTTAGCATTTCTTTTTGTCTTTCATCCATCCCTTTTGTTGCCCAGCAGCCCTTTTGTTGGCTAGAAGCATATCAAAGATGTTTAATTGGTAAATGTTATAAAACAGTGAAACGTACAGCAGTTACCTGGTCGACGGGTAGGTCTACTGAATGGTTGTTATGTCTGGATACGGGCGGTGCTTCCTTGTACAAAGCCACCTCGTACTCCAGCCGACCTGGGGTCTCTTCGACTACTCCTGATACTCGAGCGCCGTGTGGGCTGTGGATTTATTTAGAAAAACATTAAATATACAAACTCCTAAAGGCCTGGCCAAAAAGCTTGGCCTGTATTTAGCAGCCAGTCTTTTGGGCACGTTACCCAATGACTGCGATGCGGACGAATTTTTTGATGCTTAATCTCTTTCTTTTCCTTTTTTTTTTGTTTTGGTTTGTATTGTTTGTAATAATTTTATAAAATGTAAATAAACAAAATCTATACATATAATAAATCTGTAGAGAGGTCAATTCTGTACATGAAATATATTTTCAAAATAACTATCAGGGGGTGATTAGTGATCGATACTGATGCCAAAAATGCAATCAGTAAAATTTTTGTCTGTCTGTCTGTCTGTCTGTCTGTCTGTCTGTCTGTCTGTCCGTCTGTATGTTCCTTATAGAAACAAAAACTACTCGACGGATTTTAACGAAACTTGGTACAATTATTCTTCATACTCCTGGGCAGGTTATAGTATACTTTTTATCACGCTACAATCAATAGGAGCAGAGTAGTGAAGGGAAATGTTGTGAAAACGGGAAAAGGTGCTCCATTTTTAAGCTTCCGTCGCTTGTGCAGCCTTAATGGTTAAAGTTACATAGAAATCATGTATGACGGAAATATTCTACATAAAATTGTCTAAAAAATATCCTGAAACAGCACATATCTATATTTTATGGTTGACTCACAATAACACGTGTAACTCCTGATAGCTTAGCAGTTCGTTCATTCTGATTATATTTGTTTACTTTTACGTTTATAATACTCTCACTCAAGCAGTAGTTAAAAATGTTGCAAAAACGGAGAAAATTTCCTAAATTCTACGCGGACGGAGTCGAGGGCAACAGCTAGTATATTAATATAACTCCTATGTCTGTAAAATTTTTCAATGCATTCATATCATTTCCTTTTTAACACGCTTATATAAGTTCAGTATGTATCTATCAATGATGTATCTATGTAACTTGATTAACGGTATTTTAACCCACTTGCAGTAGTTGGATTGATCTGAAATTTTGCACATCTATCAAGGATCAATGCAATAATAAAAAAAAATACTAAGGTTTTTCAAGCGTCTTTTTTAGTTTTTAAACTAAGTAGATTTTTCAAATTTAAATTTAATCGGTTCAGTAGTTTTGACATAAAATAACGACATACCCGACAAACTTAGATACTAGAACTTGATAGAGTCTTACAAACAGACGCATTACTTAATTGTAAAGGTAATTAAATATTGTTATTTTGGAAATGCTGTGGATGTCGAAATTTGGAATAATTGTACTTTTATCTAAATCAACTATACCAGATTTTACTTATGAGAAAGCTAAGGCAGTACGTTATTCCTCTAAAAAGACTCTAATTTAAAAATAAATAAATAATAAATTGCAAGAACTTACAAGCTTCCAGCAAAGCCAGCTGCCTTGTTTTCAATAATAGTCGGTTCTGGTGGTTTACACATGATAATAAGCTCTTGATCTGATTGCATCACCACACCAGGAAACTGCGGGAACCACACTCGTACATGGACGAAGCCCTGTGGATATACAATAAGAATTTAGTGCACGCCGGAAGGTCGCAGACGCCGCTGCGCACTCGTCCTGAAGATGAGCATCGGATATGCTCGAAACCTAGGTCAACATCTTCGATCCCAAAACTCCCAATTACACTCACTGTGTTAGCCGGTAGTATAATATTTCTAATAAGAATTTATTAAAAAATTATACCGAATTTATAGTTATCTACTTGCTTAATTTTACGTTACACAATTAACTTAAACTTATGCTAACTAAGTAGATATATAGAAAACACTTTGTTTACACATTGATGAATAAAATATTACGTTTTACAAAAGAACAATGAAAGCATATTAAGAAATGTACAAAGGGCCTTAAGAGGATACCAAAATAGCTTTGTGCATTTTTCTATGTACGAAGTTTTCATTGTTTCTTTAGATTGAATGGCTAGAGCTCT
This sequence comes from Orgyia antiqua, assembly GCA_916999025.1. Taxonomy (NCBI): domain Eukaryota; kingdom Metazoa; phylum Arthropoda; class Insecta; order Lepidoptera; family Erebidae; genus Orgyia; species Orgyia antiqua. Next base: position 27,510,652 of record OU779868.1, read on the forward strand.
AATTTTTAAGTATATGTTTTTTCAATATAATATGATCTAGGATCGCATAAACTCAGGAACGCGATTGAAAAAAGTTTTCTCGATAGAAAATCTTGGCGAAACAACCTCTCTAATTTTTTATTTTTTTCATTTGTCGGTCTATTATTGCGTATTAACTAATGAAATAACTTTAAAAACATAGGTAACTATTATGTATAGAAACATGTGGATCAGAATTAAAATATATTTAGTAGATTTTGAGTAAATAAGAAAAGTATCCCTAATTCTTCATTTTCTGTGCCTACTGGCTGTGTTAATATGTACGTGTCGGCGATGATATTGATGTAGGCCCTTAAGATCGAAACAGAAGAAATATAATTCAATTTAATCTCAATTAAATTAACGGACTAATTTTAAATTGACGGGCTTCGTGGTCTAGTGGTTCATTTAACGGACTGCCGATCACGAGGTCGCGGTTTCGATTCCCGCCTCGGACGTTCATTTGTGTGATGTTTATAAATGTCATACAAATGTTTGTTCTGCGTCTGGGTGTTTACTATGTATTATAATTATGTACCTATTTACAAAAGAAAAGTAGTTTATTTATTCTATCCGTATTCTGGTACCCATAACACAATAAGCTTAGCTTGGGACCAGAGGACGTTGTGTGAAATGTCCATTCATGGACATTACTAAAAAAAAAACAAAATTGGTGTCGCGGGACACCAGGTAGGAACGAAGTTCCTTTCAGCTAAGGTACAATCGACACAATTTGCAAAAAAATAAATAAATAAATAAATAAATAAATAAATAAATAAATAAATAAATAAATAAATAAATAAATAAATAAATAAATAAAAAAATAAATAAATAAATAATAAAAAATAATAATAACTGCAGTCATCCCATACATACATACATTAGACAGTGTATAGCCACCATACATAGACTATACATAAAAAGGTTACGATTTTTCATCGCGTTACGGACGTTTTTTGCCGGCTACGCGCCATAAGGAACTTCGTTCCAATAAATCCACGAGAAATTTATTGTTGTTTCTCAATTCCACTGATAGTATTAAAATCAGTTATAATTATCTACTTATTCATGTCATTCACAAATACTTTCTTATGAAGTTCTAACTTAGCCTAGATCTTTATCGATTGACACAATTAATATTATGTATAATAAAGTGCATTGTATTCAATCGATACCACATTCCCGCATCGACACAGGTGCTCTTGCGATTTCACTTTGCCTCGATATTAACGGTCTCAGTATTTGTTAGTTACCGTACTGTATTTAGCTCCTTATGTTACTTTACTAGCCTTCTTTAGACAGTAACAGCATGTGGTATCTACGATACATTATTAACTGATAGTGCTTATAATTAATAAGATAAAATTATACGGAAGATAATAATACATCTTCCTAGAATGCCGTTTAAATGAATTAATCAATGCAATAAAATATATTTTTTAACACCCTTGCTCGTAAAGCTGATGTAATTGTAGCTGATGAAATTCCGCCTCGCACGTTATAACCATCTTAACGCATTAATATCGTAATGTACTAAGTATTAACTATAACTTTATAGTCAAACTACAGTAGGCGCGCGAGTTCATGTCCATCGGGGCCTGAGGTGACGCGCGGGGGCAGCGCGCCCCTCCTTCACCCACCTCGCCGCATTCGTCCGCAGTCGAGTGTTGTCCTTGACGCGCGCTTGTCAATAGCGATACTAAAAACTGTTAACTGCTTGTGTTGTCTTTTTGTGTACGAAAACATGAGTACTTCGCCTTCAACAAGTTAAGTAGAAAAAAACCTTTTATAATACATAAACAAGCACGAGAATATCTTTGCATCTGATAGTGACTAATTCGTATTTAGGGTTTTTGTGCTTTATAATTTTTTTTTTCCTATTTTTGTAATAATCCATTAACAAGTATTGGGTAGATTCATTTGATAATATGTATTAATTTACTTACTTACAGTTGTAATAAATTTGTGATAGATATGGTTGACCAAATGTGTAATAATTATCGACATCGGCATTACCATTATTGATTAGGTCACAGCACTACCGCATTCCTCAGGATGGACATGAACTCGCGCGCCTACTCTACTTATATCTACTTTTTATTACGTTATGTCCGAATTTCATCCATTCGGTCCATTTAAGTTCAAACTCTTTTTATTTTTCCGGCTCCTGCCCTGCCGGGCAGCTTTACCATGACCTAGCGAGGGGTGGCCCGCTAACCGGGGCCCGAGCCCGGCCCAACAGATGTTCAAAACTCATTTGTAATGTTTACCTATAAAATTTTTGAAGTTTAAATCTTCGTAAAAATATTTTCATACGTAAATTCATCACAAATCTTTTACTGCCTTATCACCGTATGGAATTTCTACATTCAAAAAATAAAACTAGTAACAGAACGTTATTTTCCAAAAAGCCGTGTAAACAACCATGAGACACAATTTACAGTAACAAGTAAACCATTTGATTAAAAATGTAGTTGGTACCGTAAATTTCCCCAGCTAACGGCCAATAAATTACGACCACAGTAAATTCCGCGATATAGGCAACCACCAAAACATAACAAGCCAGCTCAGATAGCGGCTTGTAACGTAAATGACTTTGTACCGATATAAATTTCGCTCATTTACAGATAAACAAGAAAATATAACAGTTTTCGTCTGATCGTCAAAGCAATCTGTATCTGTAGAATATAATTGCTAAAAATATATTCCAGAATCCTTGCGCCAATGTGTACAAATAAAATCAGCATGTGCCTCCATCTAATCAGATAGAAAAGATCTTGGCATAAACTCGATTTACATAAAAGCAAGCAAGCAAGCAGTATTTAGCGTAGATATAGTAAAATACTCAGAGGCGTATCTACCTTAGGGCCATAAGGGCCATGGCCCGGGGCAGCCAGCCTGAGAAGGGCGGCGAAAGGCTTCTTTTTTGGCTGATTTTGCTCTATCTCTATTAATTTATAGGGCTAATTAAATTGGCCCGGGGCGACAAATCAAATAGCCCGGGGCGCTAATTTTCAAAATACGCCTCTGAAAATACTGCTTGCAGTCTCCGGGGAGCCTCCAGAGATTCTAAGTTATTGACACCCCAGTGAATAGTTCAATTCATGTGAGTTAAAAAAATAACTGGCAAAGTTCGTGTCTATGGTTACTTACATTACGTTTGAGCACACCGCATCGCGTGAAATCCGATATCCGTAATCTATACAGCAGCCCCGTCTGATCGTCCGGCTCAGGTCTGATTTGGCAAACTGGATCTACGACAGGATCAGTAGCTCTATCATCAGCAAAGAGTGGTGCTCCTCGAAACCCTTCTGGCTTCCTCAGTAATGCAGTAACAGAGTCACGAAGTCCACTACCTCCACTCGCAAATGTGCATTGTATGTCGGTAACTGAAACAGGTAAGTAATTGGTACAATTCACCTGGATTTGTTCATTCATAACTGTAAATTGTAGAAAGCAAAGACATTTTCCCCTTCGATTCGCCTGACTCAATCGTACAGTGGGTTTATTAACTAGGTCGTGAACACAATCTTATAGCACTAAATCACTTTATAATATTTTGTATTAGCTCCCTACCGTGCCAATTAATTTGATAAATGAATGTTTGCGTGCCGCGCTTGTGCCTCCACTCCTAGATACCTATATATTTTACCTCTTGAGCTAAACATACAGTCTACACTCACTATTCATTTGAAACATTCACTAAGAACCATTGTTTTGAAATAAATCTCACCTCATTCGTTACCATACAATCATAAGCAACTTTCTCAAAAAGTATTCATTTTTCACGCCATGAGGGATATAAAATAAACAAATTGATGATAGGTATGATATTTTCTTAATACGCAAGCGCAAGCTATAGATGCAAATTGGACTTCTAAGAAATAACTAAATATGTGACTTCAACAAGGCGTGTTTGGAAATGGTTTTAGAACTACCCGTCTCTCTATTTGCTTAACCGACTATTACAGCACCCTTAGAAGGAAACCGCTGAATGACACTACGCTGTCACTAATGCAGGTCAAAATTAGTGTTGTTTGTATAACCTTGAAGAAGTATTTAGAGCCTTGACATAGATTTTATAAGAAGATAATGTTCAGTTAACGAGTAACGGTGTGTACGTACCATCGTAGTCTTGTGCGAATACTGCCCGCATCTGTAACAATGAACATTCAATTTGTAGGAAGAACAACACGAAGACAAACAATTAGGAAGTTAATTGTATTTCACTATTCTAAAACAACTTTTAATGTAACTTATAATCTGTTAATATACCTAAATAATGTTAGAAATCTGTTATTTGGCTGCATTGTTACAAAATTATCAAGAAAAGAGAAATGAAAACTTTTCTGAGAGTTTATTATTTTAAAAGTTCCATAGCGAAGGGTAAACGGGTCTCTATTGAGACTTAGCTATCAGGCTGTATCTCTGGAATGCTAAAGCTAGAGAACGTGTTACGGCGGTCGAAGTCACTTGTAAAAGGTAAGTTATACCGTGTTTATCACTTTATCGTTAGTAAAAAAAATCTCTTTTCACCATTACTTGGGTACCTATGAGCATGTATATAAATATTTCCTTTCACATTGTGTACACAGACAGTGCGCAGCTAATCATGACCAAATCTATGTAGAACTCATTGTGGAATACGTTAGTTTAACTTGTAAGAGATGTTTATCTGACGATTAGCTTACGTACATATCTAATTAAATTTGACAGATCTCTCTGGTATGGAAAGTTAGTGGTTCAATTTTCATTGAAATCACTAGTACTCTCTTTCTAGCACATTTAGGTCCCACTGTTAGGCAACGGCCTCTTCCACTTCAGGGCGATATTGTTATTGCATAAAAATGTTGTAAACGTAACCTAAATACAAGCTCACCAGTCTATGCTTAATTTTGGACCTAATTTTCTGTACAAACAGAAAAATAATAAAATGATAAAATCACGCCTTTTCCCACGGGGCTAGGCAGTGACCACAGGGTGCCATCTGTTACGATCCAAACATACTTCCTTGACTTCATTCACACTCATACATCTGGTTATACATGCCAGACGATTGTAAGTGCTACGCACTTGACCCTTTTGAAGTAATGCAGTCAACAATATATCAAAGTTTAAAAAGATAATAACTGAGTAAGCACATAAAGACAAAAAAAAATATTTATTTGTAATCTGGGGGAAGAAATCTACAAGGTTGAAAGATTAAAATCATAAACTAAATTGATGAATACGCTTCAAGTGCACGAGTTATTAGTTATAATTTGGATCAGTTGATTTAGTGCCTCTAATTAAATTAAACAGAACTTTTGTTAAAACTTGCCCGATTCTATGAATTTTCGTTTAAATGTTTATTACTCATCGGATTCAAAAGTACTTAAAATAAAAAGAGAAAATAATTTTGCCATAAAAGTGAAAACAAGGTTGTTTAATAAAAATGAGAATGTATTGTATTATGTTATAAGTATTTACAAATACAATTTAGTATGTAGGCATGGAATTTAGAAAAAAAAATCCTGTTTATGCAACATTTTTCACTAATAACTCGCTCCCATTGATCGCAGCGTGATGCTATATAGCCTTCCCCGATAAATGGGCTATCCAACACTGAAAGAATATTTCAAAAAAACAAACTCTTCAGCTTTGTAATAATATCAATAAAAAGCTCATTAGGCAATATATGTAGCAAGCACCAAGCATTTTACATGATACGCAGTGGTGGATTTACACTAGGGGCAGTCGGAGCAAATTTTCTAGGGCGGCAAAATTTGGAAAGTGGGAAAAAAAATTCTATACAATATATAATTAACTAATTCTATTAAATAAACATTTTATCTTTCAAGAAATATAATTTGAGTATTATGTATCAAATTAAAATTTTGTATATTATAATATAGGAAATTTAAGTAAAAACTATTCAAATAGTTTAATTAATTTATTTAAATAAAGGTTTGAAAAAAATTTAATTTGATATTTTTGTTCTAATTCTTAAAAAATAAGATATCAAAACAATTAAAATAAAATTTAAGTCATAGGGCGGCATTTTCTTCAGTGCCCCAGGGCGGCACAAATTTAAATCCGGCCCTGATGATACGACTCGACGATGACTTCGAAGTAAACTTAATTATATTTCTAAGAAAAGACAACAAAGGAGTTTTGAAATTATTAAAGTTAAGTTATTGTTATACTATGTTTTCTTTATAGTTTTAATTACGATAGAGCTTATGGAATCTTCTCTCACAGTTATAAAATCTTTGTGCTTAAAGAGCTTATAAACAACAAACTTTATATTTACAAACAAAAGAAAGTTGTGGTTTGCGTTAAACCGGTGCGAAATTCGGCGCGTCCTCATTTCCAATATCAGCTACCGAAATAAATGGATTGTAGATTACAATCAGTGTGGCATTGTTTTATAATGAGAATTGAAACCATTGTTTATTTTGATACGTATACCCTTAGCGAATAACAAAAGTTGAGAGAAAAAATATGCTCGAGAGCAACATTTTTCGGTAACCAAGAATACTCTCTATGATATACTTTTATCATGTGTAAATCTATACTTGATATTGTAAAGCTGACAAAACTCAAAATTGTTTATTGTTTTCGACAGTGTTTACTATAAAAGGGGAATTTATTCCTTAAAAATCACATCATCCATTTGAAATACTTCATTATTTTGGCATTGCTGCAATCTAGAGCGGAAGTTTTCGATAACAGCCTTACATGTTTCTGTTGAGATATTTTGGATTTCTGTGCGAATACGACGATCCTTTAATTCGTCAAGAGTTATTGGGTTGGTGTCGTAAGCTTTAGCCTTAAGATATCTCCAAAGAAAAAAATCCATTGCATCCAAATCCAATACAAATCTGGGCTACGAGGCGGCCAGTTAATGTCCCCTCTTTTCGATATCACTTTTGGACCAATAGAAGCGAATTTTCAAAACTCCACGCTTTTGGATTCGCGGTTAACAGCTAGTTCTATAAAAACCCTCTCGAATTTTTCCCATGGCTGTAGGCAGAGACTATCGAACAACATCCGTTACTTCTTTTTCTTCATTTACATTGCTCATACATCTGGTCATATACTGTTTTATGAGATACGTTCAGGGGCGTACATACTATTTACCCTAGGGCTACAGGGCCTATGGCCCAGGGCGGCCAGTCTGAGAAGGGCGGCGAAAGCTTTCAAGTTTAAAATTTAGCTCTATCTCTATTAATTTATAGGGCGGCTAAGTAAATTGGCCTGGGGGTCAAACCAAATGGCCCGGGGCGCTAATTTTCAGTATACGCCTCTGGTTACGTTTATTATACAAAGCTCTTTATTATTTAGCATCGCGTTAGTTATAAATATCTTCATACATCATGAAATTACAAAGCAGTGACCTAAACGATTGAAGAACAAGAACTTTGTCAAATCGATCAAAAATAATCGTGGTTTATGCTTCGTTAACCTCATCTGTCATTCTCATTACATCGCTGAGTATATCTCAAATAAAAAAATAAAATCGCCATGTCAATAGGCAGTGGATGGCCTCTTTTGAAAGTATGTCGATTTCGATAACGAACACAGGTCATTCGGATGAAGTTTGGCAAAGACCGTAAGATAAAGCTTTTTTTTAGTTGTATGTAAATTTTTGTTCATATTGTTAAACTGTTATCTTGTTTAAAACGGTTAATCTCTGATTATTGGGCGTGAAGAGTGAATGAATTGATTCTACGATCCAAACGGTATACGCTCGTCACGACTACTTTAATATGTATTTATGTATGCAATGTTACGTAAACAGTACACTAGTTATGACTGAATTTATGGTTAGGAAGAGATTTATTACTTAATATTAATGTTTTATTGCTTTCGTGGTTGAATCTGGAGTTCTCGTATCAAAAATTTCAATTTTGTAAATATACAAGTTATTAACAGAAGTGTTTTAGGGATTTAGAAAATTTCCCATTATTAAAAAACAAAGCCGTTTTTTTTGTTTGTATGTCCTATGTATGTTCCTACATAAGCTTGAATCTTACCTACTGCGCACCGGATTTTGATGCGGTTTTTAATAGATAAAAATAAAAATAAATATTCAGGACAACGTCCTCTGGTCCCGAAGTAAGCTATATTTCTATGCTTGTATTGAGAGTACCAGATACAGATAGACTACATATACTACTTTTCTTTTGTAAATACATACTTATAATACATATAAAACACCCAGACGCAGTACAAACATTTGTATGACATTTATGGATATCACACAAATGATAATAGATAGAGTGGTATATGAGAAAGTCTTTTTGTATATTTTTGAAGGTTTGGTATATATGTATAGTATTATTTATATATTGGTGTCTGTATTAAACAATTAAACTGATGTTTAAGACTTGCTCAAACTTAACGAAAGTGCTGCCCTTTTCCCGGTTACTTGGGGTTCGCGCAACATGTCTTCTCCCACCATACTCTATCAAACGTCATTTCTGAATTTATACTCATCTTCTTCATATCCTCTTTTACTTAGTCCATCCATATTTCCTTGGGTCTGCCGTAACCGTGTAGGTACTACATATAATGTCATGTAGATTAAATAGATTAACTTTCTTACAGCTAGTTAACTCTAAAATAAGAGTGTCCCACGCAAAGCTATCGTGTTCCCACGCCTCTAACTATCGTAACAACACTAATTGCTATGTTTAACCGTGTGATAACCACTTAGTCAAGAAATATGTTATTCTTTATTTTTATTTTATTGCTTTTAATCACTTCATTCTTATATTTAATTACTAAATTATCAGATTCTACAATTTACTTAAAAGTTAGAAAAATACGATCTTCAGTAACTCCTTAAATGTCATAAAAGTGGCAATGGTGCCAATTCTACGTACACAACTAAACCATTTTCTGAATGACTATAACTATCAATCTAGTTGGTGTAAAGATTTATTATGATATTGTTTTAATTTCTCACGTTTTTGTAGACGACTGCGACCATAAGACGTGTATTAAATGTGTTAAACGCCCATCTCTTGCTATGTACTACATTCAGTCAAACGATTTTTCTCAAATTTTTAATATGGGATCTCACATATACGTAATAATATGTACCAAATAACATCTAGAGAATTATGATACACATATACAAGATGTCCCAAAATTCAACGATAAGCGGGCACCAGAAGTTAGACCTACTCATGACTACTCTAGTAAAAATTAAAAAAAAAAAAATCGTAATTTATTTTAGAGATAACAAAAAAAGTTTTAAAACCTTTGAAAATTGACACCCCCTAATGTATTTTAACTATAATTACCACAATTTTCCAAATATTTCCGATTTTTAAGCTTTATCTTATGGACGTGGACATAAATTCCTTAAATATTTAAGCTATAAAGAATGAATTATCTGCTTATTCCATTCCAAAATTTATTTCCCAGATGAATTTTTGTCTTTAAAAATATCAGGTTACAAGTGAAACAATATGATTGAATGGACAAAACAAGTCACCCGTGACTGCAAAGTCTCCGAAACGTCGGGCTAAAATTAAAACAAATATGCGCGTCTAAATCCGTAAAAAGTAGTTTTATTTATGGCCAAAACAGATTAAGTATTCTAACGATTTTTTGTTATTTACTCCACTGACTTATTTACCGATTAAACCAACTCAGTTAACCACAAAACGATCTCGTTAATCCAGATTAACGATCAGATTGATCCAGATTGACGCTCAGGTTTATCCAGATTATTTATTTATATCCAGGTGCTATATGAATATGCCATTAGCCGTAGTTACGTGTGGCTGCGGCGAAGATCGAAAGCGTGCGCGTTCATTATAATTCTTCTTAATCACGCATGCGCATGGACCATAGATGATCTGTTACAGTAATTAACGATCAGTGAACAAGTACTTCACCGATTATACACACCTCAATAGGTTCATTAAAAATAATAAAGATTTGAATTCAAAGTTTATGATTAAACTAGCTGCCCCGGCAAACGTTGTCTTGCCATACAATTCTGTATAAAATAAAATTTCATCAAAATCGGTCCAGCCAATTTGTAGCCTATGTGTTATTCTGATGTATAAGCTATATTGTGGTAAAGTTTCATTCAAATCCATTCAGTAGTTTTTACGTGAAAGAGTAACAAACATCCATACATACATCCATACTTACAAACTTTCGCCTTTATAATATTAGTAGGATTAATTAGAATAATGGGTAAAATTGCACTGAACGTAATGCAATAACTAATAAAATTGTTTGAATTAATGTTTTCTAACACTTGCGTGACTTACTTATTCAAATAGAACCACTTTTTACGGATTTAGACGTGTATATTTTAGTCCGGAGTTAAGAAGATACTTTACAGCTCAGTCCTAGCCGTGTTCAAGGTGACTGTAGTCTCCGAAACGTCTCAAATTGGATTGAATACGCGCCTAAATCTGTAAAAAGAGGTTTTATTTGTCTAAGTTAGGTTAGAAAATATGTTAAGATTGTTTTGTATTGATGAAAATAAAAGGTGTTTTCACATCACAATCCCATTTTCTCCTATAATCTGGTAAGTGCCAACAAAAGGAAATATTAGGCAATTAAAGTAGAAGCTCTATTGCTCAAACGCTTAAAGATTTTTTTTTTATATTATCATCGATCCTTAAGAGGATACCAAAATAGCTTCGTGCATTTTTCTATGTACGAAGTTTTCATTGTTTCTTTAGATTGAATGGCTACAGCTCTAATTTTTAAGTATATGTTTTTTCAATATATTATCTAGGATCGCATAAACTCAGAAACGCGATTGAAAAAAGTTTTCTCGATAGAAAATCTTGGCGAAACAACCTCTCAAATTTTTTTTTTTTTCATTTGTCGGTCTATTATCGCGTTTTAACTAATGAAATAACTTTAAAAACATAAGTAACTATCATATATAGAAACACGTAAATCAGAATTAAAATATATTTAGTAGATTTTGAGTAAATAGGAAAAGTATCCCTAATTCTTCATTTTCTGTGCCTACTGGCTGTGTTAATATGTACGTGTCGGCGATGATATACGATAATATTGATGTAGGCCCTTAAGAAGCTCGCCGTGGAGGACTAGATGCAGCAAGAGGAGAAGTAGTCACCATGTACTTTGGAGAGTCTAATATGGATATTAGACTGTCCAGCAGAGGACAGCTCACTTGTTCAGAAAATTAAGTAAAAACTAATGCATTTTCATAAATTCGAGCGGATTAATTAGTGAGTTTTATACGTAAGCATGAAATTCACTCATGTACTCGTAGTAAAAAGTGGTAGTAAAATAACTATTTAAGCTTTCGCATCTCTTACTATGCTCGAAACGGGACTTGACATGTATACAGACTGCCCGTGACTTTGGCCGGTGCAACGCAGTGAAAATATCCACGTCGGAAATTATAATAATGTTGATTTATTACAGTTCTGGTTTATTATTTACAATAATTACACTAATTACTTAATAAATATCATCTGTTATGAGTATCTAATTTGTATGAGTATTTAAGACAAGATGGATGGACTGTGTGAAAGAGGATATGAAGAAGATGGATGTAAATCCACAGATGACGTGTGATAGAGGAGTATGGAGAAGAAGGACATGTTGCGCCGACCCCAAATGATTGGGAGAAGGGCAGGAAGGAGGAGGAGGATGTGTATCTAATTTGTATAATTTACAACATTTTAGACTTTGTCTGCTTTGGCTTGATAATGATATGTATTATCACAAAGATTTCAGGTTGTACTGTAATAGGTATTTTAGTTCATGTGGTGACGGATTAAGAATACAAGTGTATCCACCCCTTTTTCTTAACAGGGTGCTGTAAAATCCAGCTAAGGAATTATGTACACAGATATAATACAAACGGGAAACTCGAAAATAAACCCTGTGCCATCACGCCCGGTCAGCTCGGCACAGTAGAACATAATCATTCATCAAAGTGGAAGAGACCCGTGCCCAGCGGTGGGACGTTAATGGTCTGGAGAGTGAGAAAGAGAGAGGTATCTCGTATACCTCTCTCTTTCTTGATTACTCTCTCTTTATTACTATATACTCTGACTTTATTTCTTGATTTATTGATTAGCGATTTTTAGATTATAAAATTTTAATGTTATTATTGTAAAAACTGCAGTCGTAGGTGTACAAACAATAAATTCATTTAAATGACTTTAATAGCTTAAACAAGTGTAAACAAATGTAATGGATAAAGCAATTTATTGATTTTGCAATTGACATGCTATGCTTTACTTAATAAACTAAATTACGGTGGTACGTAGAAATACAATATAAACTTAATCGAGTGACGATTGTGGTGGTAAATTTGAATGCTACAAGAACGACCGGCATAAGCTCAGTTGGAAAGAGCTTCGGAACGGTATTCCGAGGTCGTGGGTTCGAGTCCCGCTTGCGGCAATAACTTTTTCCGCCATAATTTAGTTTATTAAATCTAATGGATTGTGTAAAAGAGAACATGAAAGTAAGAGGAATAAATACAGAAATGACGTGCGACAGAAGAGCATGGAAGAAAAAGGGGTGTGGCGCCGACCCCAAACAAAGAGATAAGGGCAAGGCAATGATGAAGAAGTGATGATACTACGTTAGCTAGAATCTAAAATATGTAAAATTGACAAAGATAAGTAGTGGTTATGACTGCCATTAACTGCGAATCTTAACACTATTCTTTCTAAAAAAAATATGATTTCTATGAACTTGTGTAAAACATTTGAGGAAAATTATAATAGCGACGCATAAGTAATAGCTTGCTGGCGAAGAAAACTACACATGGTATACAATTTCATATTCGATAGCAAGCGATGACCTAAAGAAGTCGCGGTGGTATACCTTAGACGTTTAATGAGATGTTAAATTGAGAATAATGAGTGTTATTTCTGATTGAATGACTTTATGTTTTTACTACCTTTTCACGTATCAGTAGAATAAAACATTGACCTTTCCTTCTTAATTAAAACGTATATTCACATTATCCGTTCATCTTTTCCTTAAAAAGAAACTTGTTCTTAGATAATAGAAATTGCTAGTATGATCTTCTCCATTGCCCTAGATATTAATTATGAATTTGCTTAGATCCCTAAAAAATATTATTCTTTAATAGATCATCAGTTTCTTTATGTTTACTTCATATTTAAAGTTGCTCTACCATTTCAATTGGACTACTTAAAAGGCTTTTAATAAATTGCCAATATAGCTTAAAAAGTGTTATTCTCTAAGTTGAGAAAAACATGAAAGAAGAGCACTTTGAAATGTCCACGAAAAATTTGGTTTTAAATCGTGTTATAGAAGAAAGATTTGCGAAAGTTGATTCGTTAAAAAAACGCTATCACGGGAAGAAGAATTTTCGATTAAAGTCTTAACAAAATTAACTACAAAAGCAAGACATAAAACAAATACTGTGAAATTGCGACTTTCCTACTTTTATTAGTCGGTAACTTAAATCCGTGCAGTCTAAATATTCACTCCGAAATACCAACTTTCCACCTAGCTTGAACATGACATCGTAGTTAACTTTTAGCATGAACAGTTAACAATATTTCTCAGTATTTTTTGTGTAAGACTCAAAATTTTAACTGGCGTGAAATTTAATTTTATAAACGACTTCAATCCAGTGCTAAAAAGGTTAAACCGTTGTATTCATCATTTGACGATGTAATATTTTTCATAAAAGCTATCAAATTTGATTATTGTTATTTTGATGGCTTTAGCCAATGCATATTGATAGTTAGTGAAATCTTCAATGCGAGAGTGATAAAAGAAATCACTCCTACTCTCTTTTTAGCTATAAACATTTTATGATTATTGTAAGGAGCACTTTTACTTGTTGATTGTATCGTTTTTTAATTGGAATGACCTGGATTTCGCCGGAATTTCATAGTGTTTTAATTTGGATGTTTAGTACCGATGCTGATTGATTCAAATGACTACATACAATACAATATAAACAATGGATATTTGAGCGCTACGGGTGTTATAAGAAATACTTTGTATACCTTTTGTATTCAATTGAATATTTTAATTCAAGAAGAGCTATACTCCGGGAACTAAAACTAGTTTTTCTAGTAGTGTAAGCTACGGATAACATAAGTATATTAACATTAGACGGTTATGTTACGTTTAATGCTATCTTGGGGGGTTTATTAAAACTCTTCGTACATTTATTCTGGGGCCTATCATAAGTTTACCACCTTGTAAAGTTTTGTTGTTAAAATGTTTACGCATGAATAACATCTCCGTGTGGTGACGGGTTAAGAATATAAGTTTCACTACACCTTTTTTGTAAGAGGTGTTATGCTATAGTATCCTTAGCTGACTCTTAGCACCATGGAGGTATTATAGGCATCAACTATGAGAGATGGAAAACCTGAAATTAAACCCTATGACAACACGTCTGGTTAGCGCTGCATAATAGACCAAAAGCCCTCCGAATATGGAAAAGACCCGTGCCTAGCAATGGGGCGTTACTGAGGTGGAGAGAGAATACCTAAGAAGAATGCAAAAAGAATCACTTAGACTTAACAAACAGTAGATCACTTAAATCGCATATTTAGACCAATATTTACACTATTACCAGTATCCCGACTACCCCAATGAGTTATTACCTGCGATGAAAGTAAACGAATGTTTTGCAATAAATTTAAACCAATACCTGCCTGTATGAAATGTTAATATGCAAATTATTTGCATATCGGGGTAAGCTGCGGATTGGTGTTTATATGCCAGCGAGGTTTAAGGAGCTAAATCATTGAAGCTTTCCTTTTCTGACAAAGTAAAACTATGGAACAACATCTTATAATATAATGGCTGCGGCCCGCGACTTTGTAGGCGTGGAAATAAGAAAATTTTCTCCGCTTTAGCAACATTTTTCACTGATGCCACGCTCCTATTGGTCGCAGCGTAATGTTATATAGCATTTAGCCTTCCTCGATAAAGGTACTATGCAACACTGAAAGAATTTTTCAAATCAGACCAATAGTTCCTGAGATTAGTGCGTTCAAAAAAAACAATCTCTTCAGCTTTATAATATTAGTTTAGATGGATAATCAGACACTGATAAATTAAAATATGCTATTATTTTAACGGGCAGTTACTTTTAAAAAGTAATGCAATGGACAGAAGCGTATTAACTCAGTTTAATCAGTTAGGTACCTACTTTGTTTTGCTATTGCTTTTTACCTCGTATTTTTAATTTTCGAGTTGTGTTTCCGTTTAGTACGTTTCCGCTGACATTATTTACATATCCTGAACATGAAACATTTACTTTCACATGCTTACAACAATACTTTCTTTCAAAACGATCTTTAAGTTACAGATGAAATTTTGTTTTACAATTAAATCGGACCAATAGAGGCTATGATCAAGACATACTTTTCCAGAAAAGGAGCCTCATAAAGTTTTCTTTTTTTGAAATGTATTTATTCTAGCAATAAAAATAAAAATATATTACATATATATTTTATAAATTAAATGCAGTACGTAAAAAAAAAGAAAAAGAAACATTATCGTAGTTGTTTGAATATAAAACATACGATTAACTTATTATCAGATCATATTCTTAAAGGAGTGCCTAAGTAAATAAGTGAAATTCTGCATACCATACTGCATAATGTAGGTTATAAGTGCACCCACATCTATACACAGATCTTAACAAATACTATTTACGACCGTATTCAAGGAAACCGGATTCAAAATATAAACCTGCCTTGAATAATCCAGAATGGGAACAAAACGTACCTACAGATTTTATTGCTCAAGTATCGTAAGAGAAAACGACATTAAATTAAGCGTTTATTATCGCTTTTAACCTCATTACGATATACATTATATCCTATTTGTTATGATTATCTCTTTGCTTTTACCAAAAAATAAGTAAGCTTATGGTATTAAGGCCTCCTTTGTAGAATTAATATAATAATATCTTTAAAAAGTGTAAAATAAATAAATAGTTAAGTGAAATAAATATAAATATTTATGAAAATTTCACACGACTTCTTCTCGTCCCAGACTAAGCTTGTACGATATACTACATCTATAAATTACTTTTCCATTGTAAATACATATTTGAAATACATAGAAAACACTCAGACGCAGTACAAACGTTTGTATGACAATTTTATTGCTGATTGTACTGTGCGGGGACCAAACCTGCGACTGAACTCGTGAACTGCAGTCCGTTACATGAATCACTAGACTGCATTAAAATTATTTGTATGTACGAATGCATGAATGATATTTTAAAAACTTGTAGCAGATTGAAGTTTTTCATTACTGCCGTAAGCTAAACAATACCGTCTGCGAGAGATTTAAGAAAAAATAATGTCCTGTTTCTGGCAGTTTTGAGACACACAAAGTGTTCCATCAATAAATATGGGCCTCCTCTATTTCTGGAAGGTATTTAATCTACTACTATTTACCATTTGGTCTACTTGTCACAAGTACCAGGCGTTTCGGCATAGGGGTTGGTTTAGAGTTTTTCGTCTTTCACAGAGGATTTTTTGACTATGTTATCCACAAGTAGACACATACTTTCAGCATCAGTCACTATAATAAGTCTATGCCGATAACATGCCGATAACTTACTAGAATGCATCTAGGATGTTACCTATCATAAAGATTAAGTAAACCAAACACATATGACACATTGTTATGAATGTAAAATACTATGCTTAAACAATACCATAGTCATATGAATACTATCTAATCATCTCGCTGTTGAATTCTGGAGATTAGTATCCAAAACTCAACGGGCGACGAAGTTAATCAGCAGTGAAACAGTACAAAAGATTGCAGATTTGATTTCCAAACCGGCCATAAATTGTGTGATGACTACTTTGTGAATAACTAATGTTTTTCTGGCGTCTGAATGTATTGTATTATAAATATGTATTGCTATACTCATAATCTGTTTTGTTTCCAAGCGTTTTGCTATAACTATTTGAACTAGTACTTAAGAACTAGAGTCGAGATTCTTCTTCATAGCATAGGTGCTTAGAAACCTTGTATTCATAATCAAATTCTAATATTTTTTTTATTCTTAAGTTTACTAGAATTAACAATTAGAAATGTGACGGTAAGTTTTACTTAAATAAAGCTTTGAACATACCATTAGGAAGAGCAAAAGAGCGCATTCTGCGGCGCCCGTCATGCTTGCGATCTGCCACACTCGAACGCGGAGCCAACCGTTAATGCTATCTGCCCCGATTAACTTACTAGAAAAAATAGATAAATACAACAAATTCGGATAACTTCTCGGATAGCATAAAGTAATCACTTCAGTTTTCAGTTATTTGTCCAAATATTTTCACTGCCACTGTAATTTGTTTGCAGGCGTCACACTAAAAGTTGAGTTTCCCGCGAAAGTTACAAATTAGTCGGTAGCCGGCGAGCTTACCGAAGAGAAGGCCGCGTGTTGCAATGGTGTCTCGAGACAGGACTGCGCTGTGGAGCGTTCTGCTCGCTCGGTCGACGATGGTGGAACAGTTAACCATCGTTGGGGAGGGAACCACCTGCTCGCCTCTGTCTTATCGTTCTCACGACACGATCACCGAACCGCCGCAAATAATCTCGTGATCTATATAAATGATTGGCGTCGGATTATTGGTAGAATTGGGTTCTATTGACAGCAGATAAACGTTCATTAGCGTGACATTCGCGTAGAGAAATTACGCTGTACCTGATTGAGTGGCATTTCGGCGATATCGGGTCATCGATGTCGCAATCTTCGTTGATGACTCCGGCTGCTAGAGATGATTGTCTGATAAGATAACTAAATAGCTTTATTTTTAACTAAGCTCTCTATCGTAGCTAAAGATTCGATAGGTATTAATAGAAAGCCAATCAATTGTAGATGTGAGCTGATAATTTTAAATTGAAACTATTTGACAAACAATTTATTATTCAGGCATTTTATAGAATTTAATAACGCTAGGTGCTTGCAAACTGGTGGAAAATTTTATGATATTCCAAATTATTTTTAAAGTTTTTGAATACTTGTTGTTTACAACAATTTTCGTTCCAAAAAAGATAACTAAATTAAAACCACAAAAGCGTAGAAAATATCTCTTACCATTCATAACCTCTCAATACATGTATCAAAAACCATGATGACGGATACTGTAAGAGTCATCTAAGGCCTAAGTACTAAACTACTAAACACAAAGCATTAAGACGGTAAATATGTTATCACATTTTTAAAACCTTTTATCAACACACCTCGTCTACGTGGTACTGTTAGAATAAATAAATTATTAAGAATACAAGTGTCACCACCCCATTTCTATCCCAGAGTGCTGGAAAAGCCAGCTAAGGGATATTGTTTACAGATCATCCTCTGTGAAAGACGGAAAATTTAAAAACAAACCCTGTACTAACACGCCTGGTCAGCGCGGCCTATCAGTGGGACATCAATGGGCTGGAGAGAGAGAGAGAGGGTAATAGTTTATCTTCCTAATATTTAATATGGAGGAGGCTAGCTCCCATAGCACGTGTAATGAGAAGAGAATAAAAAAAAGAAACAAAAATAGTTCATAAAGGTTGATGTTCCATTTTATTTGCAATTAAATCTTTATCGTTCGTTAATCTATCTTTAATCTCCGTCTAATTACAACGTATTTGATAACATCATGAATGAAAATAATGACATTACTTCAAAACAAGACTAATTAAAAACAATAAATAATGTATGTAAAGTTATATAAGTTAAGTTATAAATAAAATACATTATTAATATTAATTCACTCATCACACTATTAAAAATATCTTTTTTACTTTTGATATGCTCGGTACACACGTAATCATATATCGTAGCGATATATCCATACAAACCGATTTGTCTAAGTTTATCGATGCCCATTTATATTATAGGTTATACATAAATATGTATAACCTACTAGCTGACCCGGCAAACGTTGTTTTGCCATACCAAAAAAAAAGTTAAAAAAAAAATTAAAAAAAATAAGAACTATAAACCTCACGGAGCCCGAGACCTTTCCAACGAATGCAAAACCGCGGAAATCGGTCCGTGCGTTCTGGAGTTATAGCGTCAGGAAGGAAAACCCGACTTATTTTTATATAGTAGATGTTTACAAAAAAAAAGTACATAGTATATGTATTCTATCCGTATTCTGGTACCCATAACACAAGCATATAAGCTTAGCTTGGGACCAGAGGACGTTGTGTGAAATGTCCATGAATATTTATATTTATTTATATTTGGCTAAAGAGATTGACAAAATGCTTTGTGACTTTTTCAAATCACTCCTTCGTCC
Organism: Orgyia antiqua; assembly: GCA_916999025.1. Taxonomy (NCBI): domain Eukaryota; kingdom Metazoa; phylum Arthropoda; class Insecta; order Lepidoptera; family Erebidae; genus Orgyia; species Orgyia antiqua. Next base: position 27,529,944 of record OU779868.1, read on the forward strand.
TGAAGATAACCAAGTCCAAATTAACCTAAAAAATTAAGACAACAAGACGTTAAAACAACCAAATTTATATTATGTTATATAATTTTGTATATAAATATGTATTTTTATAAAACAACTTTATATTAATTCACTCTTTAGACTCATAACTGCATTTTAAAATTAAAATTTTAGTCGTCTACAAGTTATACCGTAGTTTTTGCGGCAAATAGAATTATACGGTAAAGAGAGATACATTTTAATTAGATAAAAATCAAAAATGATTTGTTAATTTTATGGTAACGTAAAATTACCGCGAAATGATGATAAATTCATTTCTACGTATGCATATCATTCTCTACATTTGCATGTGTAATTTATTTAACGGAAATTCATTTCTATGTTAATCATTATATGTATTTCATAGCATTCTCCTCATTGACGTGCCACCGTTGGACACGGATTTCCTTCACTTTAGGAGGGTATTTAGTCCGCTCTGACGTACTATGACTAGACGGCATTTCGTTGGCGTTGAATGTTAAATTTTTTTAGGTGGGCCATATGCTTGTTCGCCAGCCTAAGAATATAAAAACATATCTCTTACAGCACCTATGCAGAAGAAATGGTGAGGTATTTTACTGTATATCTATTACCAACCCTACTAAATATCCTCGGTCCTAAATTCTGGCGAAGTCGGAAAACAAAATGAAGAGACAGTCACTTGTTTCCTTTACATATTTCTAAAATAAAAGAAAATATATCACCTCAAGCTGCACCAGAACTAAATCCAAAACAGCAACTATCGCGCTGTACGCGCAGCGGATTAAGTTAGAAAAACATTTCTTTAAGAGATTGCGATAGCCAGTACTTGATTACTCAATTGTTAAAAATCAACAGCTTGTTTTGAATAAGTAAAAAGATAGTTGAGTTCTTAGTACCTTTGGATCATTATAGGTAACTGTATATCATTACGGTAGTGCTACGCTGTGTATAATTTAACAAAAGTGGTTTGTAATGTTACACAATGATACCGAAACAGTAGATTGGAGCAGTTGCTATGCTAATGAAGCCAGTTATCATGATTGTTCAACTTACACATGTTGAGGGCAAGAAAATTACAATCTATTATATCTCAGGCGCTTCTCGAAATGGCAAAGATTTTCAAAACATTTTACTTACTGCAAATTACTATTAAACTTAAATCACGTGGAAACCGGTTGCAATTGCCTTGTCTATAATTGAATAGTTCCAGAGCGTATTCTATGCAACATGGGCGTAGCCTGGGTTAAGTTTCAAGGAAGGTTTTCAATTCTACGTTCCATTTCTGTTTGAGCCAAGCACATAATTTAACGAATATTGTGTTGAATATCGTATTTTAAAATAAGTAAGCATTAGTGACATTTTAACACCAAAGCTCCTCCTAGCTATGCCTATGCAAGGCACACAATCCCATCACGTAGACATACAAGCTTCAAAAACAGCTTTGAGCTTTTGAGCCGTACCAGAATCTCTAAAAAGTCATGAAGTGAAGTCATTTGCGATCATTTTAATTGATCGTACAGAACCTCTCCAAGCAAAAGCCACTGTCACTTAGTCCTTATTTTTGTGCGGAACACTTAATACATACTACTTTCCAACTCAATAAACATCTCATTCTACTGTAAGTAGACATTTAAAACTAACAGCATCGTAAACATACTTTTTTACTTAGTCATATAAGTATTTTCAAAACAGCATAATGAATACCTGACAATGGAGACTTTAGATTTATTGATAGCTTATTTATAGGTCAATTCTTTTCTTGCCGACAGAATGCGTTTTTGCTGATGTAACAAGAACAGCTTTAAACGTGGTTACAGTATTACGGCTTTTCTATAAAAAAAGAAAGTATTGCAGTAAGAATTGTGATAAAAATAAAATTTGATCTCTTTTTTTTTATTTAAAGCGTAGTCGTTGTATTGAATATACGGTAAAAACCCGCATAGAAAGTTAATTAACTGTTGATTGGTATTTCGTAATTGCTAACAACAATTTCTATTACGTTTTTACTTCAATAACGTGTTTAAGATATTGTAATGTTTTTTTCTCGTATTTGCATTTCAGATTGATTTTTAACTCTTCAGAATAACATAATAAATAAAAACACTTAGTTTCAAAAAGAATAAGTAACTTATTATTTATTATTTGTTTATTATTTTGACGGGCCTCGTGGTGTAGTGGTTCACATAACGGACTGCCGATCACGAGGTCTCGGGTTCGATTCCCGGTCAGGACAATCATTTGTGTGATGTTTTTAATTGTCATACAAATGTTTGTACTGCGTCTAGGTGTTTACTATGTATAATAAGTATGTATTTACAAAAGAAAAGTAGTATATGTATTCTATCCGTATTCTGGTACCCATAACACAAGCATATAAGCTTAGCTTGGGACCAGAGGACGTTGTGTGAAATGTCCATGAGTATTTATTTATTATTATTATTTATTTACAAGATAGTCCAGCTGGGTTAATATTGTGTTCTTTTGTAGATAATCTGAAAGACTGCTTCTCGATAGGCTAAAATTATAATTACACGCTTCATTCAGCATTTTAAAAGTGGATTAAGAAAGTCACACTTTTCTTTTCATTATTTCATATTATTTTCGTTATTATTTTGAACTAGTTTTCTTTCATGCTACTTTAGTTATTTGAGTCTACTTGTACCTATAGTAAATTATGTGTGTCTGTTGGAATAAATACGTTATTTTCTTAGGTACTATTGATCGCTTAAGAAAACACTCGTTTTGAATCACCAATTTATCAACAGGAATTTTTATCATATTTCAGATCATATTAATATGCTAACACAATAAAAAAATTAAGGAACTAGCTGTTGCCCGCAACTCCGTCCGCGTGGAATTTAGAAAATTTTCCCCTTTTTTAGTAACATTTTTCACTACTGCTTCGCTTCTACTGGTCGTAGCGTAATGTTATATATAAATAATAAATAAATATATAATTTATTTATATATAATTTATTTATTTATTTATTATTCAATGTTTATTGTTTAGTAGCTGTTGCCCGCAACTCCGCCTGCATGAAATTTAGAAACCAAGCCATAACATACAAATACATAATTATACAAAAAGCCATCCTCTAGAATTACTCTATCCTTTAAAAAAAACGCATCAAAATCCGTTCCGTGGTTTGGAAGATATAAGCTCACATTGGGGCATACATACAATAATAACGACTTTGTTTTATAAAAAGTAAGGATATTTCATTATATTATAATGGTCTTATTCATAATGACTTATCGGAGGTTTAAACGGAGATTTTATCGGAGAGATAATAAACGTTTAAGCGTAAAGAGACTATTATGAATAACAAGTTTGGACAATTTTCGCGAACCCATTTTAGCGAACTTTTAAATCTCCGATAAGTCATTATGAATAAGACCCTAAATATACTAATATTATAACGAAGAGTTTGTTTTACTAACAGACTGTCACAGAAACGGTACGTTCATGCAGTGATAGCAACCACGGATGGTCAATCCATCAATCAGTCAGACTTGAGTCAGACTCTACATCTGTGTGACGTATGTCTGGTAAATCCATTCTGTTTTAAGGAAATATATTTTTTTTTGATGTATGAATTTATTTATCTCACTAGCTATTTACAATTACAATAATTTTAGGTCGTAAACAATAACAGGTTAGAATTTATCTACAAAACACTTTTCTCAATTATATCAAAGTGGGATTTGAAGCCGTCATCGTTATGGTACAAATTCCCAAAGGAATGAAACAACATACTTAAATAAATAACTTTAACAGGGCACTATAGTAAAAATGCTCCATACAAAAGTATGTACATCGTAGGTACTTTGCTGTTTTCTTCGTAAATATTGCCTTTAAACAACGAAATTTTCTCACAGTATCTAGGTCCTATGAATCCATGCTCCTATTACTTGCTTATATTACTCTACAACATTACTATAGTCTTTGGATATTCATCTACTAGCTGTTGCCCGTGACCCCGTCGCGTGGAAGTTAGAAAATGTTCCCCGTTTTGCAACATTTTTAACTACTGCTTCACTTCTACTGGGCGTAGCGTGATGTTATATAGCCTAAAGCCTTCCTCGATAAATGCCGTATCTAACACTGAAAGAATTTTTCAAATCAGCCCAGTGGTTTCTGAGATTAGCGCGTTTAAACAAACAAACAAACAAACTCTTCCGCTTTATAATATTAGTATAGATTCTATAGATAACATAGCGTTAAAATTATAGGAATCGGTTTATTTTTCACGAACAAGACAACGAACTACGAAACATCTTTTTTCAAAGAATTTGTGGCAAAATCTGACTGAATTATATTTGTTCCTTTTAGCGTGGCGCTCGGGAATAAGAATAGCAATGCCTACTGCAAATACCTAAGTTGGAGCTGTAGTCTTCTCTTAATCGCAGCAAGTAGCAGAGGTAGGAAAACAACAGCACGCGCTCGTACGCCTGAAGCTTTTTGCTTCCATTATTGACTGTGTTACCGACTTTGACTTCTTACAAATCGCGCGATGCGAATCTAATGTCTTGATTAACAGTCCTCAATCCGTCACACATAGCAATCTTATCGCCTATACTATTGTAAAGATCACCTACCGAGGTTTAGGAATTGCTCCAAACTGTGTGAGGGCCCGTTAGGTAACGTTGTGCGGTATCTTTACATGGAAATACAACAACCACATACTTAATATAAAATGTTATAACTCGTTCTAAACACATTCCTGTTAGCTGCAACTTACGGTATTATTCAATGCAAATTGAGAAGGATTTGGATCTTAGCGTAAACAGTTTTTGAATTCGGTAAATATTGACAGTTATTCGTATATATAATAAATCTTGGTTATTTTCCAGCGTCATTCTTTCTCTTACAAGCTTATTTGAATATCTCAAAACCACAGAGCAGTTTTACTCTTTGAGCTTTTGATATTTTTACGAGTGGTAGGTATTTATAGAGACACTGAATTCTAATGACTGGTCATGTTGCTTAACCCGTCTTTTGTAGGTAAATGTTTGTAATAGCAAGAAAAATATAATATGTTTTCCGTGACCTTTTGCTTACATAAAGCAAAATTTGGTTTGATAAATTGCTAACATCCGCATCGTTAAAGCCCTCTGAAGACATTTCGCTATAGAACGTTTAAGCTGTTTGAATAACGGACCGTTCACACGGCCATCTACCACGGATGACCGCATCTCATTTTGACCGGACTAATCGTAATTTTAGAGTTGTATAAAATGGGACAAAAACCAAAGGCCGGAACAAGCGGGCAACTAGTACAGCGAAAATTTAAATAATGAAGATCTAGCGGAATCAGGGCTGGGCAAAATACATCCTTTGTTGTAATTGAAATACAAATTACAAAATACTGCGTTTGCAAGTAATTGAAATACAAAATACTAATTACTTTTGAGTAGAGTAATTGAAATACAAATTACAAAATACAGTATTTTGGGTATTTGTAATTGAAATACAAAATACATTTATAATAACATTTTGACCCAACTAAAAAACAAGAGGTTTTTTTTATATTTGTTCACGGATAACTTTGTCGTTTATGAACCGATTTTAATGCTTCTTTTTTTGTTGGAAAGTAAATGTTTCAGAGGTGGTTTTATGATAGGTAAAATATGTTTTCGTGATGGCAGTCCAGGGAATTAGATGGCAACTTTCAAAGATCATAGGGCACTGTTTGAGGTCGGTTTTTTATTGCTAAAAGCTATCTATGATAAGAAAGAGGATACATTTTATAATATTAATATTTATGTAGGAATTATCTCTGAAAATATTGTCCGTGGTGACGTATTAAGAATACAAGCGTCACCACACCCATCTTCCGTGAGCAGGCGGTCCGCCTAGTCCTCGGAACTGGGTCAAGGCAAGGCACTGGGATCTGACGTACCACCTCACCCAGCTCCTCACGGGTCATAGCTGTTGCCAAGTACCCGTAGGAGCTGGTTGCTATTGAGTCGGATCCCGAGTGCTGCAATTATTGAGTCGGATCCCGAGTGCTGCAATTGTGGGAGTGGAGCCGTGGACACAGCGTAGCACACCCTCGCCGTGTGCATGGTTTGGGACACCTAGCGTGTTGACGTCGTCGACGTGCTGGGCAAGGATTCGTCACCCTCAATGAACAATGTCGGGCTGTCGTCGCCTCCACCAGGGAGTCCCTGCGGGAGCGTGAACTCGCTGGTGAAACCTTGCCACCTCGCAGGGCCCCGGGCAGAGGTTGTCGGCGCGCAATAGCCGGCGGCTTCCCCCGACGAGGTGGTCCCATGGGTCTCTGAGTACTGATTCGCCGCGGAAAATGTGGCTGTCGGCCACGTCAACACGGCGGGGGAACCTAATGTTACCGCCGTCGGGTCGGGACCCGATTATCGGGGCCACCTCTCGCCTTGTCATGGTAAAGCTTAAGGCATCATCTTGGCCCGTCAGGGCAGAAAGCGGTTATAGAAAATAAACAAAACAAAAACCACCCCCCTCTTCTCCCCAGGCTGCTTTATAAGCCAGTTATGGAATATTCTGCACAGATAAGAGACTCTATGAGAGACGGAAAATAAACCTTGCACCATCACGTCAGGTCAGCGCGGCACAATAAACCAAAACCCTCACATAGTGGAAGGGGCCCGTGCTCGATAGCAGGCCTTTCATGGGCTGGAGGGCAATAGAGAGAGGACTTTTTTGTAAAGGTATTGATCCAATCCTGATATTTTGTGCACTAAATTAGTGTAAAAATATCAGGATTTGATCAATACTTAAAAATACCTCATTGACAATTAGCGTTTTGGTAACCAATTTCGGCGTACAGTTTATTTAACGGGTACAGTGTTGCAGCTCCAATAGCTACTTTAGCTACACTAAGTGACGGTTGTAAATGTATTTTAAAAATGTATTTTGAAGCCTCAAGTAATTGAAATACTAATTACAAATTACTTCGACGTCTGGTAATTGAAATACAAGTACAGAATACGTAATTGTATTTTAATTACGTATTTCAAATACATACATGTAATTGAAATACTGCCCAACCCTGAGCGGAATGTTTTGTTCGTCTAATGCTACGGTGGCTGCGTCTACGCAGACCACGTCACTTCAAAGCATTTGTAACAGTTGCGTAGTTCGCGCTGAGCACCTATAACTATACTCGTAAATTGGTGTAACAAGTTATTTGAAACAAAAGGTCGTAGAACTACCGTAAGTGATAAACGTCGGATTGTACTTGGGTTATGCAGATGTGTTGTATTGTTACATTGTAGGGAAATTGTATGTAGTTTTTAAGCGAAACGTATATTTTAAAAGTAAATTCGTGTGTCTTTTGTTATTAAGCTTATGAGAAATATAAAAAAGAAAGATAATTAATACGGGGATGAAATTCCTTCGGAATGGTTAGTGTCATATTAATAAATTATATATAGTAATGCTCGCCAGTTCGGTTTCTTGAACTTGGCTATACAGCTACACATTACTGCATGTCTTTCTTTCCAGCCCATTTACGTCCCACTGTTGGGCACGAGCCTCCTCCACTTTGGGAGGGATTATGGTCTACTGTGCCGCACTGACCAGTCGTGTTGGCACAGGGTTTATTTTCGAGTTTTCCGTCTCTCACATAGGGTGTTATCTGTGTGCAATATCCCTTAGCTGACTTTTACAGCACCCTTGGGAGGAGATAGGGTGGTGACACTTGTATTCTTAATCCGTCACCACACGGAGACTACATGTCTAGATTGGTACAATTGTCTTGATTAGCTCCAGCAGTACAACTGGCTTATTGAAAGAGTTTTATAAGTAGAGTCCATAAAGTTGTATGATTTAGGGCCTCGTTCACCATCTTCAAGTAAAGCGTTGATTAGTTACTTATCGATTAGCGTTAATTGTCAAGTAATAGTTACGAGTATCTTCTGTCAATTTCAATTTTTTAATCTTAAGATTACTGCTACTCGAACGTCGCGCGTCGTGAACGCCGCACGTGTAGTTACTGGTGACTTTAACTAGCGATTAGTCTACTTGGCGCTTTACTTGAGAATGGTGAAAGAGGCCCTAAGTCAAGCTTAAAAATAACTTCAACTAACTTGGCAGCGATAGCTTAGTATTAACTTTTTTTTACATTTACGGATAGCTATTATCTACATTCATATCTTAAAATTTATCAACCAACTTTCACAATTTCCAAAATACTGTGATCGGGATACGAAAACCAGATGAAACTCTTTAGTTTTCCCGTTTTACTAGAACAGATTAGTAGATGGCGCTCTGCCTACCCCGATGGAAAAACAGCGTAATGTTATGATGATGATGATGATGATGATTATGAGATTATCTAGTAGCCACAATTAAATAGTTTCTGTTTCAAATCTAGAGTAGTTTTAAAGGTGAACTAGTAAACATAATTTTCTATATTTTACGGGGTAGAAGCGCCTCCCCGCTAATTGCGTTGAATGTAGAGCATGCGGGACATAATAGCACACCATGACAGAACCGCCCAATGATTTCTGCATCAACTTAGTTGTTAATATAATGCCTGTAGCTTGTAGCCGACAACTCTGCATGCATATATTGTGACGCATTTAAACAACGTATTTGCATAGCGTTGTAGCTGTGTTTTTGTCGAATAAAATAGATTTTCCCACTCTCGACAGATTACTTCCGTTTCATATTTGGAATAAATAAAGAAATTAACAAAAAAGAATTGTTTTCAAACCCAGTTAACTCTATCGTAGTAGATTTTTAATTCATAAATAGCAGGTAGGTATCTTTTGCTAACTGCTGCGTGGAAGGAAATCTTTTTTATATAATCTTTTATTTTCAAAATCTACGCATACGAAGTCACAGGCTAATGTAATAAGTAAAGATAAAATAATAAGGAAAGAAATGAGGTAGGTAGTGTGTTAAACTAAATTATAATGGAAAAAATGATAAACATAAGCGCATGATTGTAGTGGAAAATTTGGTAAACATTTGCGGGACCATAATAGCTCAGTTGGGAGAGCGACGGAACGGCATTCCGAGGTCGCGGGTTCAAGTCCCGCTTGTGGTTATCATTTTTTCCATTATAATTTAGTTTATTTAGTAATAGCATAGCGAGTCAATCGCAAAATATTAATAAATTAATGTAGAAATACATGTACAGCCATTACTTCGGTCCAATTGTGTTCTGTAAAGAACGCTAACTGATCGATTGATGGAGTTGGTGCAAACCGCTCAATAGATGGCGTTGTACGAAAAAACATCGCACGATGATAAAACTCGCATTGAGATGATTGTAGTGGAAAATTTGGTAAACATTTGCGTGGACCATAATAGCTCAGTTGGGAGAGCGACGGAACGGCATTCCGAGGTCGCGGGTTCAAGTCCCGCTTATGGTTATCATTTTTTCCAATAAAATTTAGTTTATTTAGTAATAGCATAGCGAGTCAATCGCAAAATATTAATAAATTAATGTAGGTAGTGTGTTTTTGAAATTTTATCTTTCGTGTCATATAAGCTTATACTATTTTTATTATCCAGTAATGTGTACCGCTTTTAACTGACCACTACGTTCTTATAAGCGTTGCGTGATTACACCATTACTATTGAAGTCATAATACACATTACTTAAGTAGGTAGCACGCACTATTTGCTCGCATTTGATGACATTAAAAACTAGTCAAGAAGTTAATTCAATGTCAACTAGTCTATCGGTACATTTGTGGTTCTTACATATAAATACAACTGCTGCCCGCGACTTCGTACGTGTGGAATTTAGAAATTTTTTCCCGTTCTTACAACATTTTTCTGTACTATCCAACACTGAAATATTTTTTTAAATCGGACCCGCGGCGCTTCCTGGGCCCTGAGTCGGGTATTTCAACGGTGTCACAACTGTACCATTATTGTACCATTATGGTGCAATAGTAAAGTTTTTGGTAGTCTACTATTAATGTGTCGTCATAACGACTTCATCATTGTCTTACAATTGTCAAAGTGACATAAATTGCTAGTCTCGTACACAACTGCTTCACAATTGCAATTCAATGACTGAAATGGTAGGTGGTCGGTAGTCTGCTATTTTGAATTTGACAGTAATATTTTTAAATTGTCCTGTGTCGACAGATTGCCATAAATAAAAAATAGATAGATAGAAATATTAGAAATTGTTCTTTGTAATTTATTGCAATTTACTAATCTCCTAAACTTCACATTGCTTTTTATACTAATAAATTGTATGTACAAATATATTTAAACGAAGTCTAGCATGATTAAATGTTTAAATTTATTAGTAGTTTTTCGAAAATCACTTCAACTAACGCATTTTTTAAAAACGGCAACACATACATACCATTCTAACACAATCCATAGATAAAAGAGACCGAAATTTCAATGCATAGATCAAAGAGATCGACAATTCTATTACCATTGAAAGACCGTTATGACGGCATATAGCAGACTACGGATATTTGACTTCAATTGCAACGGTATCGTGCCGGTATTGTGCCGGTATGACAATTGTTCCAAAATAGTGGACTTGAGCACCTGATATTAGCGCGTTCAAACAAACAAACTCTTCGGTTTTATAATATTCAGGGGCGTAGCTACCGCCGTATCAGCCCTATCAATTATACGGGGCCCCCGGGCAATGGGGGCCCCGACGAACTTATGCAAAAATTAATAAATACTTCCCAATTTTTTTATTATTTCAGAAACGACAAATGAAAATGAGAAATGAAAAAAAGAAATTTCTTTTATGATGAATAAATATTTCTATCAATTTTATGCACACATTTTTTTTCTTTTGTTAGTCTTTACCCCTCCTAAGGGCCCCAAATAATTTTTTATACGGGGCCCCACCAAGGCACGCTACGCCCCTGATAATATTAGTTTTTTTTTTAATTTATTTTTTATAAGGACTCCTACTCAGTCTAGTAACGTGATACTTTTACGTTTGTTTGTTTACGTTTACTTTTACATTGCCGATATCTGTTATTGACACTATCTATTTTCATTTTTTATTAATATTCAGTTTTTAGTTGTGCACGTAGAATCGGTACCATTATGTACATAACAATGTTTTTTCTAAACTATTATGGTAAAGAAGGGTATAATTAGATGACTCTTCAGGTCTTTCAATAGCTAGAAGTACCTCTGTATTTGATAGTAAATGTAACGGTGAAGTGACACGTTTACCGTGCTCTACAGAATAAGACGGGGTCACAATTATACGCTAATAATCTGTACAAAATTTCATTGTAATTACAATATCGGTAAAATAATTAGATATAGATGAATAGTCGTTTTTAAAACATGGCGACTTACAATTATTTTTGAAATCTAAAAACGGTTTAAAGCGATTAAACTAATTACTATCGCTAATGATTATTAAATACTAGCTAATGCCAGCGGGTTCTCACGCGTTCAAAGTTACTGTCAGCTCCTTGACTTTTAGCGTAATGATAGTTTATAAATAAATAAAATAATATATTCTATAATGCACAAATTCAAATCGGAAATTTAGATAAAGATTTATTTTCCACTTTCATATAAGTCTACAAATAGGTGCAATATATTTTTTGGTGTGCCACGGGGAAGTATAGTAGGTCCATTACTGTTCTTATTAAATATAAATGATCTTCCAAATATTACGAAACAGCCGGCGTATTATGAGCTTTTTAAAATCATTCATTTCCAGGCAGGCCGTAAACTGCATGGCTAAATTAGGTATTATGACAGAAATAAAACTTTTAGTTGAAAATTTTTAGTTTGTACTTTAACTTTTAGTTGTACCTTCTCCTTAAACATATTAATGTATGACTGGTTTAGCGATCTGACTGACTAATAATTTTGTTCATAATACGAATTTGCCAGACAGTTCAATTCACGGCGTAAACTGCCTGTAAATAAAAGCTCATAATACGGCGTACTATTTGCCGATGGCATAGCACTTTTGATTGCAAAAACATCTAGCATAATTGACTATGAAAACCTCATAAACAAAGAAATTTCATCAATTACCGAGTGGTTGAAGGCTAATAATCTTTGAATAAACACAACAAAGACCAATTACATACAATTTCGTAACTACAACAGTAATTATAATTTAATTCTCAATTAATAGAAAAAATTTACAACGTAAAATTTTTAGGCATAAAATTGACAAAAACTACCAACATTAACCAACGCATGCTTTAAATCCCAGAATCTGTTGCACTGCATGGATTTTAATCAAAGTGTAATAAATATTTGAAGCAGTATGTTCTTCATAAATTGTTAAAGATGAAGCTACGTATCACAAAATATTTACTTAAAATTATGATTAAATACAACTGGCAGAAAAAATGGTAATTTTAATGTATTTAATCAAGACTTAAAACGCAATTAAGGGCAATAAAAACGATTTATTTATAAAACCAAGTTTAGTTGGTAGAACGCTGGCGACGTGACTGATATCTCATACAATAATGCAAATACTTTATCTAACGACTTACGTTAATGATAAGCATGAAAATGTTCTGTACCCGCTTGTTTGCCCCGCGCACCGCGCACGCGCCGTTTGAAGTGCCCACTTGATTTATTACGGTCGGTCCCTTTCTCGGCGGGTGGCTCGGGTTTCACAAAAACTTTTTTTACGACTTAAGTTGTTATCGGAACCCTAACAAGTGTTGTATTTTTTATGTTTAGCATGAATGAAGCTCGATATTTATGAGTTTGGTTTCTAAGAATAACACTACGAATAACAGTTATGATACGCCGAACAAAGAGATAGTACGTTTTTGAGCACGATTGTGTTTATGCGATCATATTTCAAAAACTAAAGCGATGACATAGGCTTGTTTATATTAAATTACAATGTTTAAAGTGTATATATTATGATAAACAGTAAAACTATACCACTGTCCATAGAAAATAATTAATTTACAGCCCTTTAATTTTGCACAAAATCTAGCCAAAATCTAGCCAAAATGGCACTTTAAATCTGGAATTCAAAATTCTTGTATTTTGTTCATGTTTTTTACTATTCCGCCTGTTGATGACTTGATCTAACATATTAATCGCATTTCATAACATAAAACGGCCAAAAAAATCATAAAATGAGGGTAAACATATGGTACGGCAAACAAAGCCCGCACACGCCGCGTCACGGTAAACGCCAAAATTTTCCACTAATTTTTGTCTCTCATGCTAAAACCTTTATTTCTATGTATTAATAGATACCTTACCTTAAAAATAACACAACACTTATACACCAATAATCACCAAAAGTATCACTAAATCACTAAACTAACTCCGCTAACTAATGCCGCAACGCACTCACTTCACGTCACTGACTTCACAACTTCCGACTACTCTAATTTTTTTTTTTTACATTGCAGGTATAAATGTTTTCGTTTGGTTTGGTGCATAATTTTATAAAGAAGCGAGATAGACTTATACACATATACCCTACAATAAAAGAGATGGCAAAAAAATCCATGACCCCTTGAGTGCCCGCGGACATTTTTTGCTTTGACTTTGTCAACTCCTAGTTGACACGGGCATTTTAGGCATTTTAATTTTGTCAAGTGAGACTTGACCGGGCATAGGAGCGGGTACTTAATGCTAAATAACGGCCTTGTTTATAACTATGACATATGAGTCACTTAATTTAAGTCTTGTATGTTAATAGATGTTTAGATGTAAATTTTCACTTGCTAATTTTACTCATGTACTTGTTACGTGTGTAATTATGAGCGATTTATTAGGGTATTTAACTTATTTTTTAATGTCTGGCTACAGTAGCCGTGTGAAAATACTGCCTGACAAAAAGGATTATCACATTTCATAGCCTACTTGGCTGGTAAATTCTAACGTGTTCGAAAACTTAACCAAGCTAAAATGAAAACAACCAAGTGGTATTTTGATTAATTGGCTATTACGCTATACACATTTATATTAAAATCGTTATAACTAGTAACAAATTAGTTAATAATACCTACAGTTTTAATATTAAGAAACTTCAGTTAGCATTGTCCAATTGTGTTACTGACACTATCGATTGTAATTATTTTTAGTTTAGTTAATTTAATTTAATAGTATTTAGTTTAGTTAATTCAATAGTAGAATTCATTGACATTTCACACAACGTCCTCTGGTCCCAAGCTAAGCTTAAATGTTTTTTATGTTATGGATACCAGAATACGAATACGAATAGAATTAATAAATAATAATAATAAATATTCATGGACATTTCACACAACGTGCTCTGGTCCCAAGCTAAGCTTATTATGCTTGTGTTGTGGGCACCAGAATACGGATATAATACATAAACTACTTTTCCTTTGTAAATAAATACTTATAATACATAGAAAAAAAAATTAATTAAAATTGGTACCTACCAATGTCGAATTACTACAAAAATTTTTCGTAGCAAAATTGTATAGGTCATTCTATAGATAATAGAATAACAAATTATGATTGGGCTATAAATTGACATAGAAAAGAAAATATTTTGATTTCAATACCGTTACTCGATAAAATTATAGCTGACGTTTTAAGCTTTACGACAATTTTCTGCTCTAGTACCTACGACAGCTGTATTTACCTATTTTTTATTCGGCATAATTTTTGCAATTACAATGAAAATTGTTTTATAGTAGTTAATTAAAATACACAAAGTATAGGCGTATATACAAGTCTGTCGAGGTTTAGGTAATGGGCACATTTGCAGACTCTCGCGTTGTCACAGATAATTTTCGTAACAGAAAAGCCTACTACATTTATCACACTTTGCTTGATCCGGAATTCAAAATAGATACCGGTTTGTTGCGAGCGAATGCACACTACTATCGCTCGTTTGAGAGCTGATATTTCCTTTTTTATACCTAAGTACCTATATAGACAAAAATATTGTCACAGAAAATTATTGTCTCCGTCACGGTGTTTTTCTTAGCACTCCTCTTATAGGTAACAATAATGATATAATACACCTGTCGGCTTTAAGTCCGCTAAGGCAGAGTGGATTACTTCTGCAAAGGCATGGTTACCTGGTTGTTCATGTAAGATCGGCGACAGGTTTTCTAAAAATATTCTTTTACACCCTACACATTATGTTAATAAAAACCTTACGTGAACCATCTAATATGCTACGTTGCTAATCTCAATGCCAAGTGTGTGTATGAGTAAGTGCCCAAACGGATATTTCCTGACGCCTGTTAATAACTACAAGCAATGCGGTGAACGCCACTAACGTTTAATTTTACCTTAACTCGACCACCTAGTGGCACCTAGAACCCACGATGCCGTTGACTTACTCTATTTACATTTTCCGTAGCTATACTGAAAGCTCGGATGAAGATGTTTATAGGAATTTAACTTAGATAAATAATCAAGGCTATATTGTAATGTGTCATTCCCCTGATTACGACCGTGCACAGAGCCATAGAGGCACTGTATTAGTTTAAATACACTCTAAAAGCTAATTGACCCTATTGACCATATAGCTGACTCGACTAAATTGTGTTATTACTGTATTTTCCTGCTAAAATGCTGACGATTTCATAGATGTAGTTATATTCCTTTTTCAAACTACATCTCACGAAAATACTTCGTGTGTAGAAAATTCAATCAGAATGTCTATGAACTTACCATAGACTACTCACTCAAACTGACACTGACACGACTCTGACAGTTGACTGTTGGCAGTTCTACTAGTGGTGTGCAGTGTTTACAAATTAATAATTATATTCGATGTGTATAGAAGATAATCGCTGAATGAATGCTTATTATGTTGAGTATTAATTAAATTTGATAATAGCTTCATAACAATATACCAGCGCATAGAAGTTCCATTGACTGCTTTGTTGAATTTTGGAGTCTTCACATGGCACAGTTTAGGACTTTCAGATGAAAACGAAATTTAATCATATTAGTGATTACCACTATTTCAAGATAATTGATTAACTTCTGCTTTCTAAATTAAGAAAAAAAGAAAATGCGCAATGGAGTTTAGGTTATTATGTTATTCATGCTCGATTAGCAATAATTATGAATTTAATTTATAGTGACCACACTTAGATAGAACAACTACCAAACGTGTAGGGAAGCATTAAGAATACAGTGACATCAACCCATCTCCTTCAAAAGTGGATCCAGTAAAGATATAGTAAAAGCAGAAAACGTCTTGGATAAGAAGTGGAAATTTCCAAATATGCCTAGTCAGCGAGGCTCGCGTAGACCAGAATCTTTAAAACGCTTTCGAAACCGTGCCCAATAATGGGATATTAATATACTGAACTGCTGAGAAGGTATCTGCTATGATATTGTAATCGAGTTAATCGATAGCCACATAATGCTGTCCCATCACTACCTAACATAAAATTACAAAATACAGTACAAGGTCAATTCTACGATAAAAACATGTGCAATGTATAAAAAGAAGTCGTGAGTTGATATGGTATTATGACAGTTAACATCGTATAACCATATGTAAATTGAAATCGTGTGTGTGATAAAGAGTACTTAATTCGGTATTGTCTACTTACAAAAATGATAGAAGGATACGGTGCTGTAACTCAAGCCCTATTAGGGACCCTACTCACGTGGGGGTTAACGGCTGCCGGTGCGGGTTGTGTATTTTTTATCAGAGGAAAACATGTAAGTTTCTTCCCTGGCCTTTATTTTTTTTTAATTCCTGGGGATGCAAAAAGAATTTTTTGTTTTTTTTAGAGAAAATTACTTGACGTGTCATTAGGCTTTGCGGCTGGTGTGATGACTGCTGCTTCTTACTGGTCCTTATTAGAACCAGCTATCAGTATGTGTAAACTCAACCCAACATATGGACAGTATGCATTCATACCCGTTGCATTTGGATTTTTATTTGGAGCCGTGTTTGTTTTTGGAACTGACAAATTCTTGGATTACCTGGGAATTAATTCTACAAACATGATGATGAGTAAGTTGTTTTCAATTTGTTTTCCTTTTATTATATTTTTTTTACAAAAACATTTTGTGTTAGTGTTTGATCCCATTCGACCTTACAGAAAGTTCTTTCAAACATAATCACACATAAATTATGTTAAAGGCCTAGTTTCAATTAAATTACCAAGTATCCTCTAATTTGGTTTTCCAAATTCCATTTTTCTATGAGAAACATTAAACAGTTATGAGGAAAAAGAATATAATACTTTTTCCTTATAACTTTTAGATTAAAATCTTACTTAATCAGGTAACTTAAAACTTGTTTTGTCTTATTTACTTTTAATAACAGGTCATTGTATAATTTTCTAATATTTCTGAACATTCATGTTTAATACTATGTGTGTTTAGATGTTAATACTCCAACAATTTGTTTACATTTCATTTATATGATAGTGTTATTATAGTATTATGTTTACTGCAATATATGCATGTTTATTTTGGATTTAGTAGATTATACTATGCAATAGAGAGTTTACACATCAAGCCCAATGCACACCGCATTGGGCTTGATGTGTAAACTCTAGCCTAGCCTAATAACTTGTACACATTACCTATCTAACATTAGTTAAAATTTAATTTAAAAAAATGTTTTTTCTATGTAAGCAGTGCTAGGATTATTGGATATTTAGGAATGCTGGGTTAGGCATTTATCTGCTGTATTTTTATTTAACTGTTACTGTTATATGTAAATTTATTTGGAATATTTTATCACATATCAATTAGTTGAGCCAATTTAGAAATATAATGTTCATACATACATTCGTATAGGAAGATGTAGTTATTAAAATTAAGTCAATTTAAATTAAATTAAACACAATTTACATTTTAACATGTTTTTAATGTTATATTAAAAACATGTATTGTTATTTTTTTATTTATGGATGTTCAATATATCCTTTAATCTCAGGTTAAACAATTATTTTAGGCTTCATATGGGTACTAACAGAATGTAATGAATAGTCAAGGGGATCATTCAAAAACTTTTTTTTTGTTACTTGAAAACATGTTTAAGGTAGTGATTATTAAGGCAAAATATTTATTTATTTACTAGCTGACCCGGTCAACATTGTTTTGCCATACAAATGGCAGGTGTGGACCACCCTTAACATATAGGGGGATCAAAAATAGATGTTGTCCGATACTCAGATCTAACTTCTTGCACAAATTAAATGGTATAATGGCGGACTTAATGCTAAAAGCATTCGGCTTCAAATTTTGTGACGGTTATGGTACAGAACCATTTGCGCATGAATACAACTCATACTTAGCAAGTTTTTAAATATATCTTCACTAAAAATAGATAAAAAAGAACACCCAGATGCATTCCAATCTGTGATTTTGACGAAAATGAATTGTCAGACCAAACTTGGAACCGTATGTACAACAATTGATTAAAAGTTAAACTACTAATGGATCTTATGGTCCCATAATTGTGCTTCTATTGCTTTAATAAAGACCTGATAGATTTGTTCCACTTTCTTAAATCCTGATTTTGTTCCAATATCTTAAACATACAGATCTTAGCCAATTATTATTAACTTTATAGCTTTAGATTAAACAAAGACTCCTTTTATTAGATCATATTAATGAACATAAAGGCAGACTTAAGTACACACCGTAAGTATTCAATCATACTACAGGACATGTTTATTTATAAAATTCCGATAAGAAAAGGATTATAAGTGCTTATTACACTTACGCTTAATATATTCGACTTTTTAAATATAACTTACGGTTATTAGCACCAAACCATTTCTTCCTGAGGGTGCTATTAATATCAGCAAACGGACATTATAAGTAAATAACATCCCCTATAACATGAGAGATGGAATCCTCGAAACTAAAACCAGTGTCAAGACTCCTGGGCAGCGCGGACCAAAAATCCTTCTAAAGTGAAGGTCTGTGCCTAAGCCGGCTACTGCATTATTTATTACTATTCTCGTCTTATTAAAATAGGCTTTTTGCCGGTCGTCTGTATTTAGTGCACTATATTAGCAAAATGTAATTAGCTCTATAATCTCCATAGCTATCTACAACATTTTGTGTTTGCTTTAAACAAATAGTTTTAGTATACCTATTTTATTGACCATTCGTATAGCTAATGCACTTGTTTTTCTAAGCTCGTCTTCGTTCGTTATTTGTATTCGTCTGAGTTCGTCGTTCTTCAATGTGGCTAACTTCTCGCTTTTGGTTGATAAAACAGTAATGATTAGCGATTAATATTGCAATAATAACTATGTGCCTTTCATAAATTGATAGAGCGAACTAAAATTTTTAATTGGGGAAGCCGGATAAACCCAGCAAAAGCTCTGGTCAACTAAAATGGAATTTAGGTATGATGGATATCTCCGAATAAGAAATGCGACTTAAGACGATACCAAAATAGCTTCGTGCATTTTTCTATGTACGAAGTTTTCATTGTTTCTTTAGATTGAATGGCTAGAGCTCTAATTTTTAAGTATATGTTTTTTCAATATATGATCTAGGATCGCATGAACTCAGAAACGCGATTGAAAAAAGTTTTCTCGATAGAAAATCTTGGCGAAACTACCTCTCAATTTTTTTATTTTTTTCATTTGTCGGTCTATTATCGCGTATTAACTAATGAAATAACTTAAAAAACATAAGTAACTATTATATATAGAAACACGTAAATCAGAATTAAAATATATTTAGTAGATTTTGAGTAAATAGGAAAAGTATCCCTAATTCTTCATTTTCTGTGCCTACTGGCTGTGTTAATATGTACGTGTCGGCGATGATATACGATAATATTGATGTAGGCCCTTATCCGAAATTGTCGTGGACTCTTATTAATCATTTATTGGGCTGCGTACTCGGCAGTCATACTGGCTTCTGCTTGAGTTAAATTCCTTTAAAGGACATAACTAAACAGGAGAATTAACGTAGGTCGTACGTTAACGTAGTATAGATTTAGAATAAAATACTATTAATATTTTACTCGTATTATGGTATCCTTGGCTTGGTTGGTTTGTTTACTTTTGTATAGAATCAGAGAATATTACGTGAAATGCTCAACTATTATTAATAATCATAGTTAAAAAGAAAAATAATCAGGCACAAGAAAATTGCTGAAAAATCATAGTAAATAATAATAAGTTTTCACTAAACTTATTATAAAGCAAAATCGTTATTTTTGGTATATTATTTGGTATATTATTTGGTATTATTTGGTACGGGATCCGTAGTACATTTTTTTCACTTGATTACTATCAAGCTGATTTTCCGTGAGTAGCTTTATTATGAAGAGACGCCCAATAATTTTCTATTCCAAAATCTCGATTGTGGTAGCTAACAGAGATAGCAAGGATAAAATATCGTACTACCCGTAAAAAAAGACGTAAGTGAACTTGCGTCAAAAGTTTCAAACAAAAATTTCAAAAAAATCACTTACTGCTTTCTTCCAGTAACAGTATGATATTTTATCCTTGTTACCTCTGTTAGCTACCACAATCGAGATTTTGGAATAGAAAATTATTGGGCGTCTCGTCATAATAAAGCTACTCACGGAAAATCAGCTTGATAGTAATCAAGTGAAAAAAATGTACTACGGATCCCGTACTATATGTAATTAAAATGTATGTATGAAACTTTTCAATACCAGTTTTTGATAGGGCTTTTTGTTTATAGTGTTCAATTAAAATTGATTGTTCTAAAATTAAAATTGAGAACTTTAAGTCTAGGTAAATCGTACTTCATAGAATAATGTCGTTTCATATGACGTATAGCCACACATACGCGGGGAGGTCCAAAAGTTCGTGGAATGAAAGGGTTTTAGTAAAAATGAAACAGTAAATTTATTTTTCCTTTTCAATATAATCACCCTTAAGCTGAATACATTTATTAGATCTATGAATTAATTTTTCTAAACCATCGTAAAAATATTTTTTATCTTTTCCCTCAAAATGAGCCAAAATTGCCTCCTTTACCTCATTGTTGTCGGAAAATTTCCTTCCCCTTAAGTCTTTTTTTAAATTGGGGAACAAATAAAAATCACTTGGGGCCAGATCTGGACTATAGGGTGGGTGGACTAGTGATTCGAAGCCATGCGTGTGTAGAGCAGCCATTGCAACTTTGCTCTTGTGAACCGGCGCGTTGTCTTGCAAGAGCAACACGCCCTTTGTCAATTTTCCCCGAAGTTTTTCTTTGATGGCATCCTTTAATTTTTCTAGTATTGTTGCGTAGTATTCTCCGGTTATGGTCCTGCCCTTTTCTTTATAATCAATCAGTATTATCCCCTCACAATCCCAAAAAACAGTAGCCATCAACTTTCCAGCCGACTCCGACACTTTGAATTTCTTTGGCGGTGGTGTCCCCTTTTTATGCCATTGCATGGACTCTTGTTTGGACTCAGGCTCAAAGTGATGAACCCATGTTTCATCGCCGGTAACAATTCGCTCCAAAATCGGTCCAGGATCGTCGCCACACAACTCCAAAAAATGTTTTGACGCTTCGACGCGCTGCTGTTTTTGAAGCGGCGTGAGCATTCTCGGTACCCATCTTGCACTGACTTTTGTCATACCCAGGTGGTCATGTAGGATTCGCAAAATGGTGGTATCTGATACTCCAACTAATGCAGATAACTGTTTTTTCTTCAAACGGGTGTCCTCCAGTACAATTTTTTCCACTTTTTCGACGATGTCTGATGTGGTGGCCTCAACTGGCCTTCCTGAGCGGGGGTCGTCTTCAATCGACTCCCGACCATGTTTAAAAAGACCATGCCACTTGTAAATCATTGATTTACTAGGGCACTGTTCCCCGTAAACAGTTTCCATTTCATTCAAAATGGTCTGAGCGTTCTTTCCTTGCTTGGTAAGGAATTTAATGACCGCACGGTGTTCAATTTTCTCCATAGTTTCAGTTTTCTTCCGGATTGACGTGTTTAGCAGGCGAGTGTTCGTAAACGAATGACGCAATAGGGCTGAAACTCCATTTATATACTAATTATGAGTCCCCAATTAGTATGACACTAAGCGAGCGCCCCTATCCCCACTCCATCCCCTCCATTCCACGAACTTTTGGACCTCCCCTCGTAGATACATTTTCTCGCCCACATAGATGCATGTAGCTTCAAGCCGACTCAGGGATGTAGCCATAGACACTACATCTGGTAAATCAGTGGTATATAATGTTACGAGTAGATTTATAATTGTACTCAAGTTCTATGATCAAGGAAGTATAAATAATATGTTTGAACAAGATTATTTCAGTAGTTATTATTTACAATTCGCTAATATCTCTGTATATTTTTCTTAATGCCTTGCTTCATATATTTTTAGTCTTTATTATAAAAAATATTATATTATCTGAAAGTCTATGCAAATAACTTAAATATGTATTTTGATACAGACACGGATGTTATCACTACATCAAATATAACTGGTTTGTAATTTTATGGCATGCTTATGGTAATAAATAGCTACCATAACTAAATGTACATACGTTTTGTGATTAGATTTTTTTTAATTTAATACTTAAAGCAACACGTATGTACGTAAGTAAAAATAATTCTAGTATGATGTTCACTTATCGGAAAGTTTAACTGTAGCGAAGATAGCAATGGAATATAAGTAGTTATTTGACAAGGTGTTGCTACATATTCTACGTGCACAACTATACTTAACTTACTAAAAGCGTGTTAAATAATAAATAATAGTTTAAAAAAACTAAAAAACACGCTATATAGAAAACCCAACTAAAAAATAGAAAAAAGAGTTTCTCTGGAAATGCGCGCATGCGTAGTTCGCGTACTAGCCCTCTCTCTTACTCTCATGCAAAGGATCCGGAAAGAGATTAATGAATCCTGGCGAATCTAACCAGGATAATCGGATATTTTAATCGAATTATTGCATTGTCATCGGTCTTTGACAGGTCTGCAAAATTTGAATAGAATCTGACCGACAGTCATCATGGTCACGGGTGAGACAGTCTCACCCGTGACCATGGTGACTGCAAAGTCTCCCAAACGTCGGGCCAAAATTTAAAACAAATATACGCGTCTAAATCCGTAAAAAGTAGTTTTATTTAAACAGATAAGTCGCGCAAGTGTTAGAAAATATTATGTTACGCAATCTTTGAAGATGGTTTGCTTCCGCTTGCAATATTCGGATTAATCTGAAATTTTGCACACATTAAGGATCGGTTACAATGCAATAATCTAAACAAATATTTAGGGTATTTAAGCGGTTTTTTTTTAGTTTTTGAACTAAGCAAAATTATTTTAATTTAAAATAACTTGCAGAATTATTTGACGTGAAAGTTGCAATAACCATGTCTGGCAATGAGTTATTGGAGCAGAACGGTCCTTGAGTAGTAATCGTATGCTGACTGTAAGATGTCAGCTACGGTTGCCTAGATTGGTAATCTTACGACAAAAGACTAAAATTGTTGGTATGATGATCGTTCTATGGAGAGTTTTTAATAGTTCATTTATACTAACTTGTTAAAACGCGCTAATCGCAGGAACCACTGGTCCAAAAAATTATTTTACTGTTGGATAGTACATTTTTCAAGGAAGGCTATAGTCTACATAACGTCGCGCTGTGAGTAATAGGAGCGACGCATCAATTAAAAATGTTACAAAAACGGGAATATTTCTAAATTGAACAGCAACAGCTAGTGTTACATATATCAGCTGCAGTCTTCTCCAATGGACATAGTGGGCACATGCCCAGAGCTGCGCGATGGTTGAGTTGCTAAAATAATCATGTTTCCAGGATTTTAACAACGGTGTGGAAAGCCTTTTTATGTATAGTTAAAAAAAGCAACTGAAAATGTACGCTTACTTTGGATAGAAAGAAAGAAAGTCTTTATTTCTCCCCCATAGGGACACAATACATAATTTTACAACTAAGCATATCTACAAATAAAATAAAACAAAAAATCACAAAAGAAAACACAGATAACATAGAAAATAGGAGAAAAAAAAGGACGTTACTCAGCTTTATGTTTCGGTTTTCTTAACTAACTGCGTGAAACGCAGTGCCTTAAACTTCGGTATGTTACATTTATTCTTCATCTTTTCATTACAGCAATAACAAAGAGTAAAGACTCGAAAGAAAAGTTAGAAGATCTGGAGATGATGACAGCCTTGAACAGGCGGCCATCAATTCAGACCAGTATCGTTACAATGGATCCTCAACAACCGGCTGACTTCGCAGATTGCATCAGTAACCAGCATACTGCACAACGCCGGAGAGGTCATCACCATTCTCATCACTCACTGGTAACTATGTCAAATCCTACTCAGAATATGTACGCACCTACTTATATCTCTCTTCCTACTTCTATACTAGTAATAAAAAGCTGAAGACGCGCTTATCTTAGGAACTACTGTTCGAATTGTAAAAATTCTTTCTGTATTTAACATCACGCTGCGATTAATAGGAGCGTAGCATCACTGAAAAATGTTGCAAGAACTGGTATAATTTTCTAAATTCCACGATTTCCACGTGTACGAAGTTGCGGGGAACAGCTATCCTTACTTAATTTATAAGTGCGAAATCCGTATGATGACACAATAATGATTTTGACGAGCTTAAGTGTTAATGTGTGGAACGAAACGATAGCGCGATTTAAAAAACGTACAACGCCATCTATCGAGCAGGAGAGTTAACTTCTGTTTGTTAAGGATAATAATTATATAATAATTTCATACGTACGAAGTCGCGGGCAACAGCTTTTAAATTATAATCTTTAGTCTTTAATACAGTTTCCGCATATTGGGGTAGGGGGGCTCAATAACTAGGAACGCGAGTGAAATCGCGGGCATTAGATAGTTATGAATAATACCAGTAAAAAAAATGTAATTAAAAAATACGTGATATTTTAGTTTTGTCTTATCGTGGAACCGTGAGTCGTACAAACTAACACTGTCTAGTACACTGCTACTATGTTTCGAAAGACATTCTTACAAATATAATGCAAAATTAACTTGCATCTGTCGCTCTTTCACGTCCAATTTACTGAGTTATTTAAATAAAATTGGGTACACAGATGGTCCCAAAGACTGAGAAAGGACATAGGCATACTTTTTGATGCGAAGATGAGTAGTGTTTCAGAATTCGTAGACAATCGTTAGTGATGGATAAATGTAATAGTAATCGAGCTATAGGAGTTGCCAATAATATTATCAACTTGCTGTTGTCCGCGACCTCGTACACGTTGAATTTAGAAAATATTCCCCGATTTTGTAACATTTTTTTCAATTATGCTTCACTCCTATTGGTCACAGCTTGATGTTATGTATCCTATAGCCCAGGGGTCGGCAAGTAGTTTTAGGTAGGGTCCGGTTACTGTGGGAAAATTTTTACAGAGTCCAAAAAAAAACAACTGATAATAATGAAGTGTATTTAAAATTAAATTATTAAAAAATTCATCTTTTTCAAACTAATCATACCAAATCAGTTTTAGGTACGTACTTGTAGCCTAAAAATATTGTTTTAACTAATAAAGATATAGAATACCATATTTACGTAGATATTAATTTATACAATACAGTACAATATTTGGCGGTCCGAGGTCCGGAAACGGACCGCGGTCCGCCTGTTGCCGATCTCTGCTATAGCCTAACGAGATAAATGTACTATCCAACATTCAAAGAATATTTCAAATCGGACCATTTGTTCCTGGGACTAGCGCTTTCAAACAAACAAACTCTTTAGCTTTATATTATTAGTATAGAATTATCGGGACGTATCAAAATCGGTTAATGTGTGGATGCGGAGAGACTAGATTTTAAGGAAACACGGATTTTTGAAACAAAGACGAAGTTTATATCATGAATATTTTATTTTTAACACGCTTTTATAAGTTTGGTATGAATCTATCAATGTATTAATCTGTGTAACGGAATCTTTGAAAGCGATTTTCAGCCACTTCAGTAGACGGATTGATCTGAAATTTTGCACACCTAACAAGGACCGATGACAATGCAATAATTTAAAAGAATAATCCCAATTCCTTGATCAGAATTACTAGAATAGCATGTTGAAGTATCACTATGACCATACTTGTATTTTTAATTATACACGTAATAGTTTAATTGTATATGAGTAGACTCTAGACGCGTATATTTGTTTTAAATTTTGGCCCGACGTTTCGGAGACTTTGCAGTCACCATGGTCACGGGTGAGACTGAGCTGTAATGTGTCTTCTACGATCAGTTATTACAGGGTTTACCCACATTCGATTTTAATTTTACATTGACCATAAAGATAGACTTTTACTATAAACTATATCATATTACATTGTGCTCAGAGTACATAAAATCAATAACATTATTTTAGTTTCTAAATTACATTAACAAATTGTAACAATACAAAGAAATTTTTTTTAATTATATAAGGTGAAACATACATAATTTTATCATAGACTAAAGTTTTAATTATTATAGAGGTAGTATACAATATAGCAAGCAAAACTAAGTTTATATACTTAAATACAATATTATTTACATAATAACAAGAATTTTTAAAAAAAGAATTATTGGTTTAAGATTTAAATTTGTTTAGATTAAAAAGAAATTGTTAATTTTATTTGAATTTATAGAAAATTAGTACATATTTATTTTAATTATTTAGTTTTTATTATTTTATCTAATATACTACCACCAGATCGGAACGCGTCCCACTTGAGAAAGATCTGGCAAGAAAACTCAAGGGGAGTCAAAGAAAATTATTTATTATTAACTTTATGTTATGTTATGTTTACTGCAAATGACCATGGTGACTGCAAAGTCTCCGAAACGTCGGGCCAAAATTTAAAACAAATATACGCGTCTAAATCCGTAAAAAGTAGTTTTATTTAAACAGATGAGTCGCGCAAGTGTTAGAAAATATTATGAGTAGACTCACCAAGATTATTGTATTTCCACGTTTCCCTTTCATATACAATTAGATAATTTCACATAAAAACGCTTTGTTTATAGAATCAGGTAAAAATATCATAATTGTTTACTTGTGTTTACTACGATTGTGACAACATGTCACAACAGAAACTTATGTCTCTGACAACATAAACTGTCAACGTTATGTAAGTAGGTAGCATAGAATTGAATATTGATGACAAGGCAATCATTTAAAAAATATTCAGGATATTTAAGCGTGTTTTTTAGTTTTTAAACTAAATAGATTATTATTTGATAGCCATAACAGGTACTAAAATAGACTGTCTAAATTATAATAACGTGTGAAAATTCACTTCGAAGTTAACACGTAATAAATAATACAATTATGTATTGTACTAAATAATAATTTAAATTGACCTGCAATTGCATAAATGCTGATATTTTAATATATTGTTGTTGATATAAATATTTGAAATTAGGTTATGCAATTAATACATTTGCGAAATAACATCGCATTTAGCAATTTATACATAATTTATGCTGATTTGTGTTAAGGTACATCAGGTAAAGTTAATTGATGTTGCTTTAAATAGTGTCGAGTAACGTAATTTTGAGAAATTTACGCAATATTTTATAACTACATATTTAATTATTATTTTGACGGGCTTCGTGGCGTAGTGGTTCATGTACTGGACTGCCGTTCACAAGGTCGCGGGTTCGATTCCTGCTTGGGACAATCATTTGTGTGATATTCATAAATGTCATACAAATGTTTGTACTACGTCTGGGTGTTTTCTATGTATTATAAGTATGTATTTACAAAAGAAAAGTAGTTTATGTATTATATCCGTATTCTGGTACCCATAACACAAGCATGATAAGCTTAGCTTGGGACCAGAGGACGTTGTGTGAAATGTCCATGAATATTTATTTAAAAAAAAAAAAAAAAAAAATATTGCCCTGCTTCGCACTTGTAGATCTGTTGCAACAAAAAGTGTCATCGGTTTTCCGGACGATTGTAGAACAAATTTTACTCCTACTGTCTATTTAGTATACTGCCTATAGGTACTAAATAGACAGTAGGAGTAAATTTGCAGTTTTCTTTAATAAAATATGTTTATACTGCGTCTGAGTGTTTTCTATGTATTATAAGTAGGTACCTATGTATTTACAAAAGGAAATAAATAATAAATATTCACGGACATTGCACACAACGTCCTCTGGTCCCAAGCTAAGCTTATATGCTTGTGTTATGGGTACCAGAATACGGATAAATAAATAAATAAATATTCAGGACATTTCACACAACGTCCTCTGTTCCCAAAGTAAGCTATATTTCTATGCTTGTATTATGGGTACCAGATACGGATAGACTACATATATTACTTTTCTTTTGTAAATACATACTTATAATACATAGAAAACACCCAGACGTAGTACAAACATTTGTATGACATTTATGGATATCACACAAATGATTGTCCCAAGCGGGAATCGAACCCGCGACCCCGTGATCGGTAGTCCATTACATAAACCACTCCACCACGAAGCCCGTCGAAGATAGAATACATATACTACTTTTTTTTTTTAAATACATACTTATAATACCTAGGAACACCCAGACGCAGTACAAACATTTGTAGGACGATTAGAAAAATCACACATGATTGTCCCGAGCGGGAATCGAACCCGCGACCTCTTGATCGGCAGTCCGTTACATGAACCACTCAACCACGAGGCTCGTCAAAGAAAGTATTCTATCCGTATTCTGGTACCCTTAACACAAGCACGTAAGCTTAGCCCGAGAGCGGAGGACGTTGTGTGAAATGTCCATGAATTTTCGAAATAAGTTAAGCCTCATTTTGTAAAACGGGTGTGACGGGACTCTATTACTGAGACTTCGCTGTCCGTCCGTCTTTATCAAACCAGGCTTTATCTCTGACAAGGTGATAGCTAAAAGAAAATTTTACAGTTTGTGTATGTCAGTTGATGCTACAACAAATACTCATCATTCTTCTGTCCTTATCACATTATTTGGGGTCCCGTTATAGTTGAACGGTGATAGCGAGAGAGCCGAAATTATCGCACTTTGTGTACATATATCAGTTGATGCTACAACAACAAATACTGAAAACCATCATTATCCTGACCTTATGCCGTTATTTGGCCTCCCATTCGTACTTGACCCGGTTCTATAGATAACCTCGGTTGCAGGTACGTTTACCAAAATAAATGAGTGGTTATCTTTTAAATATTTCATTTGCGTCACATAACTATTCGACTCGTGCGTACATTTTTAAAACATTTAGGTACCTATAACTAGTTTGTGTTTCATTTTATGTGAGTTTACTAAGCATATTTTTTTTTATCTCTAGTATTTTTTCTTACAGTGATTTTAAAACTTTTGGTCTTATTCATAATGACTTGTCGGACGTAATTTTTGTATGTATGTCCCTATGTGAGCTTATATCTTCAGAAATCCGCGACGGAGCTTGATGCGGTTTTTTTTAATTTTAGAATGGTTCAAGAGGATGGCTTTTTTCGCATAATTTATTGGAGTTTACTGTATATTGGATGAGATATGATCAAATTTGCCGAGAAACTCGGATGTGCGCTAGCTATAAATGAAAACGCTGCCTTATCTATGTGAGCTACAACAAACTAATGTATGGAGGAATTGTTTGTTACTTATAGTTCTTCAAAAAAGTCCGCGAGGGCATATGTCTATCTTTTAAGGGAGACCCGCCGTACCCATAATAATGTCAAAAAAATTATCAAATTCAATGGGGTGTTTTCAAAAGCTATTTATGTGAATATAGTAATATTTTTTATCAAATTAAATACCTTACTTAGCTTACACGTTTAATATAGATTATAACTGCTTTTTACAGCAAGCAATTTAAATGAATATCTTAGGAGATATGACGAAAAAAGAATTACGCGCGACAAAATAAAATACTTAAATTGTTTCCTGAGCAACGCGAACGTTTCCTCGGTCTTCTATCCATAATCTAATGTTTTTATGTTTGGTTAATGTTTGATGTATGAATGTAAAGGATGTTGGTTGTTCTTTCACGTAAAGACTACTGGATGAATTTTCATGAAACTTTCCTAAATTCCACGCGTACGGAGTCGCGGGCAACAGCTAGTAAAGTAATAAATTAACTTAATTCTCAAGTAGGTATACCAGTTATCTCTGTTTATTTTATATCAGTAGTTTCATTGCCCTTACAATTATAAATACCTGAAGGTTTTTAAATGTCAAACTTGTTATTTAAGGTTTCTTCACGTTTCGCAGACGGTAAAAATATTTGAATGCGGAATTATTTCACTATTTACATAACAATTTCACTACTATTTAATGTCACAATTCATCATCCTCCTGCCCTTATCCCATTATTTGGGGTCGGCGCAACATGTCTTTTTCTTCCATAGTCTTCTATTAGCCGTCATGTCTGTGTCAACTCCTCTTTCTTTCATGTCCTCTTTCACACAGACCATCCATCTTTTCTTAGGTCTTCCTCTAGACTTTTTTCCTTCCACATTTATACTTAGAACTCTCCTAACGACATTACTTTCCTCTCGTTTCATAACATGCCCATACCAGGACATCCGCTCATTCTTCAATTTTTCAGTCGCTGGCATCACTTTCAGACTTCCTCTAATATATTCATTCCTTATTTTATCCATTCGCGTGACGCCACACATCCATCTCGACATTCGCATCTCCGCAACGTGCATTCGTCTTTCATCCATCGCTGTCACAATTAACTTTCTTTGTTAAAGTTGTTTTATTAGAATCTCGAATTATTTTTATGTTTTTTATTTCATATAGCTGATGTCTGCGACTCCGTACGCGTGGTATTTAGACAATTTTCCCAGTTTTTGCAACATCTTTCCCTAATGTTTTGCTTCTATTGGTCGTAGCGTGATGTTATATGCCTATGGCCCTGAGTTTACCGCGTAATATTAGTATAGATAGGCATTTGTCAGTGTGGTGACGGATTACAATTATACAATAAATCGTCATCACACCAATTTGGTCCCCAGGGTGCTGTAAAAGAAAGCTTCCAAGCGAAGAAAAATTTCCGTTTTTCACAGTAGATGCTAACTTTTTTTAATAACCCTTGGCTGGCTCTTACAGCACCTTTTAGAAGAAATAGGTTGGTGACACTTGTTTTCTGAATCGTCACCACACGGATATCCCGCTAAAACTACTGAGTCTTGTTTGCAGTGGCTTGTTTGTCACCTTCGGATATAAATGACTAGCTTTCGCCCGCGGCTTCGCGTGGATTTTATAGAATTTTCCCTGTTTTTGCACTGATGCTTCGCTCCTATTGATCGCAGCGTGATGTTAGCTATTATAGCTTATAGCCTTTATAGATGTTAGTATAGCTTATAGCCTTCCTCGATAAATGTGCTATCCAATACTGGAAATTTTTTTCCAATCAGACCAGTGGTCCCTGAAATTAGCGCGTTCAAACAAACTCTTCAGCTTCATAATATTATTAGTTAATGATATAGTAGAATCAAAACAAATTCTTCAACAAGCTTATGGCTCCCCTGACGGTAAGCGGTCATCGTAGCTTAAAGGTGTTTGCAACACCAGAGGTAATCTTGCAAAATCTTTATGATTTAATTCCACAAAATCACTTCAAATAATATAAGATCTAACTTTGTAATCATACTGATTTTTTTCCTTATGTTTGCTTTATTGAATAACATAATTATGATATAAAATCTTTTCTTTTTTATTTCAGAAGGTCGGTGAGAATGGGGATGGTGATCGTCGTGATAGCATCTCCAAATCTCTTGAGGCGCGGCAATCGCAGTGGAAGCGAATTATGCTTCTGGTTGTAGCAATAACAGTACATAATATACCGGAGGGACTTGCTGTCGGCGTGTCCTTCGGTGCCGCCAGTTCATCAGATCAGGCGTCATTCCACTCTGCCAGGTGAGACTTAATTATAAGCTAATGTTGCATAATCTATATTTATAATAAAATCTAAAAGTTCGGTTTCTGTACTTTGAAGATTGCAATAAAAATTGGATAACCTGTCTTTATTGGCGATATAGAAGCCAAAACAATGGTTTACAGATTTTTTGTCGGTCTGTATGTTAGTACGCGCATCAAAAATTCACCATTTTACGGTTAGTCATTATTTTGATTTTCGTTGTACTGTTTTACGATTCTCGCGAGCATGGCACCATGCTGAACTCTAGTAAGGTTATTAGTTATTTTTTCGCGTGAGTGAGTTTTTACGCGCATATCTCAGTAATAAAGTAATACCCAGGGTTGCAGTGGTCGTATGAATCCATAAAAATAGTTAACTTTAAATAATTTACAAAATTATATAAATCTGCTAAATATTTATGCATAGTTAGGGTTCCGTACCCAAAGGGTAAAAACGGGACCCTATTACTGAGACTTCGCTGTCCGTCCGTCCGTCCGTCCGTCCGTCCGTCCGTCCGTCCGTCCGTCCGTCCGTCCGTCTGTCACCAGGCTGTATCTCAAGAACGGTGATAGCTAGAGAGTTGAAATTTTCACAGATGATGTATTTCTATTGCCGCTATAACAACAAATACTAAAAATAAAATAAAATAAATATTTAAGGGGGGCTCCCATACAACAAACATGATTTTTAGGGTTCCGTACCCAGTATCTCAAGAACGGTGATAGCTAGACAGTTGAAATTTTCACAGATAATGTATTTCTATTGCCGCTATAACAACAAATACTAAAAATAAAATAAAATAAATATTTAAGGGGGGCTCCCATACAACAAACATGATTTTTAGGGTTCCGTACGCAGTATCTCAAGAACGGTGATAGCTAGACAGTTGAAATTTTCACAGATGATGTATTTCTATTGCCGCTATAACAACAAATACTAAAAATAAAATAAAATAAATATTTAAGGGGGCTCCCATACAACAAACATGATTTTTTTACCGTTTCTTGCTCGATACTAATAACGTTGCCTTATGTTGCATAGATAATGGTACGGAACCCTTCGTGCGCGAGTCCGACTCGCACTTGACCAATTATTTTTCGTTTAATTACGGTTGGAGGACATAACTATTTTAAAAGTGCAATTACCTAGCAACACGGTAAACGTCAAATAACATTTCTAATTCTGGGACAAGCTATATATATATTTATTTATTGTATGACTGTAACTTTGTGAAGTAGATCGTTATCCTTTCGATGGCGGCAACGCTTTGATTTTTATAGCGTCCTGCGTATCGCATTCAATGATGAATGACACATATTGCGAATAGGAACGAGAAGAGTAATATTCAATGTGTTTTAGAACATACCTCAGCAGGCGTTTTATGTATTATGAGCTTTTTAAAAATCATGCAAGTTCCAAGCAGGCCGTATACTGCCTGACTAAATTATGTATTATGGTAAACATAAAACATTTAGTTGAAAAATTTTAGTTAGTACTTAAAGTTTTAGTTGTACCTTCACTATAAACATATTAATCTATGACTGTTTTAGCGAACTGGATGGCTGGGAGTTATGTTCATATTACGAATTTGCCGGGCAGTTCCATACACGGCGTAAACGGCCTGGGAATAAGAGCTCATAATACGGCCGCAGAACTATCGTATCAAAAAGCTCTGAGAATTTTATTATATGTTATATACTTCCTTTCACAGATCATAAAAACGCTATTGTACCATCCACGTGCCGTAAATGTGCTTGTTATCTGTAGCTTTGCGAAATGTAACACGATTCGAATTTATCAGTCCTTATTTCTCCATTTTTGTTTTCATGCTGAACACGCCATCTATGAGCAAAGTGATGTAATAATAACGTTTTGTGCCATCGATGCCATTGTTGTAAAATGCTTCGAATTACACTGCCATCTAGTAAAACCCCTCTGTATTACTTACTTGTTTAACAAATGCCGTCTACTGTAGTCATGGATTTTAAAGAATTAATCTATAGATGGCGCTACAAGTTACGAATTTTAGAATTCGTTATCTTGTCGCTTGCCAAATTGCTATATAATTACACAATAGAAATTTTTAAGGATATAATTATACTTTAAAAATAAAACATACACTAATATTTAGTTACGTAGCAACTTATTAAATAAGCGTGATGACGTCACAGATTCTTGAAACCTATTGTCTCGTCCTAACTGTTTTTTAAAACGTAATTTTGTAGTCATGGCAGTAGAAAATCAGCTTTTTCCTCGAAATCTTCATATGAGCCCATTAGAAGTATT
Source organism: Orgyia antiqua (assembly GCA_916999025.1). Taxonomy (NCBI): domain Eukaryota; kingdom Metazoa; phylum Arthropoda; class Insecta; order Lepidoptera; family Erebidae; genus Orgyia; species Orgyia antiqua. Next base: position 27,563,998 of record OU779868.1, read on the forward strand.
GTGTACCTAGAAGAGTATGTTGAAAGCTTGTTAATTCTAGTGCAAATTTCTATATATAAGTATTAAGTTGAATAGGATAAGTAGGTAGGTAAATGTGGTGTCCGCCATTTTGTTACGTCAGAAGGAACGCGAGGCACCGTTGCGACAACGGCTGCGCAGGCATTTCATTGATAAGTTGTGGGCGCGAGCAGGATGCAACTAGCAGTCTACGGCGGTACTATGGTTTGGGCATCGGACCCGCTAACCGTAGTTAACAATAGTGCCGAGCGTTAACTCACACAATTTATATCGATATTTCATATTTGATTATTAATCCCGTATAGATGCTCAAAGTATCTAATTATGCTGATGATTTTCAGTTCTGGCAAACTGCAATAAGTCATTTGTTATATTACATATCGGTTTCTATTCGTATTTTCAATTGCTAGCCGCTAGTACAAGTCGAATCAAACACCTTTTAGTAGCTGTATGGCATGGATATGTTTTAACAATGCCAATTTATCAGTAAGCTTTTTGACGACTATTATATCGCTATTATGAAATATTTTTGATGAAATTTTGGATTTGAATTGGTCAGGTTTAAAGAGTTCTAGATTCAAACTGCTTCGAATTCATTTAGAATATATTGATGTTGTTTAAATATGGAGATGGTATTGAAGACGATAAAGAGTATTGAAACAATGTTATTGGCATCGACACGATGTTTCATTAGTAGTTACGTCGACTGGAGCCAAATCGCGTGGCCGCACGGGGGCATCGACCGGCGAGACGGCGCAGACGTTGCCGTCACCGCCGCCGTCGAAACCGCCCGATGAAACTATTTCACTGAAAAATCCGGTGGCGCGCGCCGTATCATTGAAGTCAACCTTGGCGATTTGTCGCGTCGTCTATACTGACGCGTGGGTGTCTCCCCAGAACATATTCATAACTGTTCAATATTGGCACCTCTCTATGTACTTAGACGTGCCGATACATTACAAATATTCTAACTATTCTCATTAGTTACAATATCATCGAATAATTTTCAAAATATCTATTGTTATTTTTTAACGTCTCGCTATTACTGTCTCGGCTAATTACATCATTTACGACGCTCTAACAATTTTATTATCTTAGTTTTTTTTAAATTGGCAGTGAAAATATTCGAGTTTCCTTAATAAATTGTATCTACAATATGTCCGTTGTAAGTAATTGTATAAAGGTTTTTTTTTAATTTCAGTACAAGTTAATTACGATTACGTGTTAAATAGACAATTTCAACTATGCCTCAGCGCCAGTAAAGATGTACAATTATTCATATTTACATAGAATTAAGTTTATGTAAATTTGTAGTTAAATAGTTTTAACAAATTAGTTAAACTAACAGAATGCCTAAACTTGAGTTCTATAGTGGCATGTAATTGTAATAGAACATTTAATTAAAAAAAGATAAGAGTTGTTAAGGAAAATGCCGCTAAGTAACTGAGATTTACAATTTACATACGCCGCGCCGCGTCAGTAAGTGAAAGTAGGGTTGCCATAAGCAATTTAACAATCTAAATGTCTGTGAACATTCAGAATATTAAATAACGCTGTCTATGTCTTTCACGGTGAAATAACTTATTTCTTTTTTGGACTATGAATGTGTCGAAATATGTTGGAATTTCGGCATTAGAACGCGATTGAAATCATGGGTAACAGTATTTTTTATCTACCTGTTAAAAATTTTTGTCTATACTACAAAAAAGTGACTGCCAAAGTAATAAAATGTGCTAATAGACAATGATTCATGGATCGAAAAAGTTGAATACGTCTGTTTATAGTTGTGTGGTGAACTCTTATTTTACTTAAGAGGGCACGATACCAAATTATGCTCCATACAAAAATATGCGTATCGTACTTCCCTTTTTTCTTCGCGAAAGTTAAACCGATTTTAATTGTTTTTACACTATGTTATAGATGAAGAGTATATCTATGCTTCTGTCACTTTCGTTTTTTCTATACATAACAACTAAAATAAATATGACCATCCGAAAATCCCGATATTTTTGGTTTTCTTTAGGTAAAGTTGCAGCGTATATCACACACATTTGGTAACGTTTTACTAAAAAAGAAAGTGATACAAGCATAGATATACTCTTCATCTATAATATAGCGCAAAAACAATCAAAATCGGTTTACATTTCGCGAAGAAAAAAGGGGACTACGAAACGTCTTTTTTTCAAAGAATTTGTAGGTAAAATCTGCTTCAGCTATATTTGTCCCTTTCAGCACGGTGCTCGGGAATAGGGATGGCAATACCTAAGGCAAATACCTAAATTAGAAGTACAGTACCCTCTTAATAATGTTACAATTTACATATTACTAGCTGTTGCCCGCGACTCCGTACGCGGAATTTAAAAAATTTTGCCCGTGTTTCGAACATTTTTCACTAATGCTTTGCTCCTGTTGGTTGCAGCGTGATGTTATATAGCCCTATAGTCTTCCTCGATAAATGTATTATCCAACACTAAAATAATTTTTAAAATCGGACAATGGTTACTGAGACTAGGGCGTCAAATAAATTCTTATTTCTTTCTTTATTTCTAAGCTTAAAATATCTTCTGAAAGTAGAGGAGACACGGTTGTCATTTTATCTTCTCGCCCAAAACCGGAGGCCATAATATGTGCTTAGAGCGCGAGGGTCAAACCGGCAGACCGGCGAGGAGAACCCTCCCCTTATCCCTCCTGATATTTTTAACCTTACCTGCCAGTAGTTCGATTTCTTCAAAGCACACGATAGTATATAAATGCCTTTAAAGCAACATTAACATAATATAAAAAAAATCTGTCAGGAACATCAAAAGTTTAACAAATAATAAAATTGAACTCACAGCACAAAGTTTGTTTTAACCATAAAATAATGTACATAAGTTTCTTGTAAAATCAAAATTTTGAGAGCAGTAGAGCGGACTGTTAGAAAGCTAGCTGCATAAAGCAAACAATTTACTAGAGAAACATTGTAACTGATGTACACTTTGTTGCGATCACGGATACGGATATCTATGCATATAGTCATCTGTAGCTATGAAGTTAAGAGCGACCGACTGCCAACCTTTCAGATAATGGAGATAGCTTACACGATTGAGAATAAACTGATCTGTTTAAACTTGTTGAATATTGTACTCGTATTAAGGTTGTATCTAAATCACCTTTCCAACGAAAGGTAGAGATTGCTCTACATTTTGCGACTTATCCTACAAAACAACTTTATAAGACTTCAATTACGTTTCTCACGATTAAAGCGTTTATAATATTATGATCTATTTATGTATATCATTAGTTCTTTGTTTGTGTCCCCCAATGGGAAATAATTAATCTATACTTATAATAAATCTGTAGAGAGGTCAATTCTGTACATGAAATATATTTTCAAAATAACTATCAGGGGGTGATTAGTGATCGATACTGATGCCAAAAATGCAATCAGTAAAATTTTTGTCTGTCTTACTGTCTGTCTGTCAGTCTGTATGTTCCTTATAGAAACAAAAACTACTCGACGGATTTTAATCAAACTTGGTACAAATATTCTTCATACTCCTGGGCAGGTTATAGTATACTTTTCATCACGCTACAATCAATAGGAGCAAGAGTAGTGAAGGGAAATATTGGGAAAACGGGAGAAGTTACTCCATTTTTTAAGCTTCCGTCGCGTGTGCAGCCTTAATGGTTAAAGTTACATAGAAATCAAGTATGAAGAAAATATTCTACATAAAATTGTCTAAAAAATATCCCGCAACAGCATATATCTATATTTTATGGTTGACTCACAATAACACGTGTAACTCCTGATAGCTTAGCAGTTCGTTCATTCTGATTATATTTGTTTACTCTTACGTCTCACTCAAGCAGTAGTTAAAAATGTTGTAAAAACGGGGAAAATTTCCTACATTTTACGCGGACGGAGTCGAGGGCAACAGCTAGTATTTAATAAATAAATAATTTTCTTTCGTAACTTGAACACTCGTAAAATAAAATTATATTAATTATCTGCAACATTGCGAATAGTCGCTAGTTGCCTACAGCTGCAGCCTTAGAGTAGAGCCTTGTGTTCTAAACTTCTCACATACTAATATAATCACAAATATTACGTGACATCAATGATTTCTATCCGAATCTCACCATTAACTACAAAAATTTGCTCATCTGATTATTCCTTTATCATATATAAATGTAGGTAAATAAACGCAACGTCTTCTAGTCCCAAACCAAGTTTATTAACTAGTGTTATGGATGAATAAATGCGACTAGCTTACTACACATTTTTGGTATCGGGAATAACTCGGTATTGGGATAGTGCTATAGATATAACACCATAGTTGGTGGGTGTAGGTTGTTTGGTGGAACTTTTGTGCGTTAAGGAGTAGGCGCGGGAGGTTGGCGCCCGCGCATAATGGGAGTCGGCGAACGCTTTGTACCGACCGCTGTTATTATGCAGATTAACACCGCCGGGAATTTGTTCAAATATCGTAACAAGCGCTCCTCCCGGCGCCGGCGCCGTTCGCCTTATACTAATTTACGATTCAAGCCTCGGGAATGTGTCGGTGTTCACTCCTTCGACGGACGATCAGCCGTGTTGCCCACTTTATGTTACCACGCCACTAAACTTACATCGTATCTGATTATCTTTTATTTTAATTTTACCTTTCGGCGGTTAACAATTTCTTAGTCAATAATTTACGATATTTTTGGGTGAACTGAATACAGTATGTGTCTAACCGAAAATATTACAATATAGGGATAGTTTAGATTGAATGAGAATTCATAATTATAACATTTTCTTAGAATTCTTTACACTTCTTTTAAGTTTTCGTAAAAAATATGAGGACTTACAGGATCATTAAGGTGTCGTGTTCCTCTCTCTAATTGTTTTTTCTAGCAATCCTTTATCTCAGTGAACTGTGACTAATTTATACCACTATAATTAAATACCAGCCTAGCAAGTTAAGTCGTTTGATATCTAGTAGAATTATCGGTCACAGAAAAATGTCAAACACAGTGCATGCAAGCCTGACTGCGTTGTAATTTTCCATTGTTTGATGACAAAGAAATCAAATTAAAACCTATAACTAAGCAGTTAGCTTGTTCGGTATATTAAGCCAAATATCTTTATATGATAGAGTAAACTCATGCACAACGAGATTAGTAAAAACTGAAAATGTAGTTCTAAAAAGTAAATACTGAACAAAAGTGTCTCTAAAAGATTTTCAATGAGTTTCAAAATAATGTTGTGAAGTTTTACAAAATCATAAATAATATGAATGTCGATACGTGTGGCACGTGAGGTTAGTGTGTGCTCGCTGAGGGGAAGGGGGTTTCGTCCGGCCGCATTCCTTCGAAGCCTCCGACCCACCGCTCTGCAACGAACACTCGCTACTTCTACAGCTTTCCCTATACATTGTTATCTTTGTATTTGCAAACTACTTCTAAATCAACAATGAAACATTTTTAATTAATTTTCTACATATTTTGTTTAACTAAGTATACTGCATTATGATATTTTTTTAATAATCAGCCATTTTAAGTCTTTAACTTTGATGCAGTTTTTTTTTCAATAGATAGCGTGGTTCAAGAGGATATCTATTTTGTGTAACTTGATAAGGTTTGGTTTCCAAAATATACTGGTACGAAGTTGCAAGTAACAACTACTTAATCTATATTTCGAATTTACAGTGTAGTTTAACAAGAGTTTTCAATATTGGTATAGGTCGCGTCATGTAAAAAGAACGCTGGCGGTCAAGCTGCGCATAGGCGATTTATCGGTTTTATATGTAATACCTATTAAGAATAACAAATATGTAGGTACCAAACCACGACTCGCCAGCGAAAGCCTAGTTCAAAAATATAATTATAGGCACATAACTTTCGTGCGAGAGTGTACCCATGCGCAAAGACGCCCCCATCACTTTCTTCCAGCGCTCTTTTTACGTGACGCGTACTTAGTACATTTCTTAACACGCTTAACTATATACATTTCAGTACTATGTATCTGTCAATGTATTAATCTATGTAACGGAATCTTTGAAAGTGATTTTATCCCACTTGCACCAGTCGGATTGATCTGAAATTTTGCACACATATCAAGGAATGATGACAATGCAATAATTTAAAAAAATATTCAGGATTTTCAATCGTGTTTTTTTAGTTTTTGAACTAAGTAGATTATTTAAATTAAACACTACCTACAACGTTTAATTAATCTGTGATTAAATGAACAGTGAAATAGAGAAGCCTCCGATTTGAAGACTATTAAAGGCGTAGACAATATGTCGGGATTAGATCACGATCGTGTACTGTTTGCATTACTAAATATATCGCTATTAGTCATTATGATTTGCATTCCATACGCAAAAACTTGCACGTGTGCTTTACGTGGGTGTTTATATTATGCATGTTGTGCTTTTACACAGTACTTAGTTTACTCGCTAATCTCACACTTACACAGCTATTTGTGGTAATGGAAAAACTAATATATGGAAACACTAGCCGTTGCCTGCAACTTTCTATGCGTCGTATTTGGAAACCAAACCTTAATAAATGAAAAGCTATACTCTTGAACCACTCTATCATTAAATAAACTACATCAAGATTCATTGCGTAATATTGAAGATATAAGCTCACACAGGAAAATCATAATAAAATAACGACGTTTTATAATAATATGGAAACAAGATGCCATGTTTAATACGCTTTTATTCCCCTGTAGGTATATCTACTATATAAAAATAAGTCGGGTTTTCCTTCCTGACGCTATAACTCCAGAACGCACGGACCGATTTCCACGGTTTTGCATTCGTTGAAAAGGTCTCGGGCTCCGTGAGGTTTATAGTTCATTTTTTATTATTATTTTTTTTTTATTTTTTTTATGGTATGGCAAAACAACGTTTGCCGGACCACCTAGTGTATATATAATTCCGTGTGGTGACGGATTAAGAATACAAGTGTCACCACTCCATGTCCTCCGCACGGTATTGTAAATGCCAGTTAAGGGATATTGAACACAGATAACATCCTATGTAAGAGATGGAAATCTCGAAAATAACACCATGCCAACACGCCTGGACAGCACAGCACACTGTTGGGCACGGGCCTTCTCCACTTTAGGAGGGATTATGGTTTACTGTGCAGCGCTTACCAGGCGTGTTGGCACAGGGTTTATTTTCGAGTTTTCCGTCTCTCACAGAGGATATTATCTGTGTGCAATATCCCTTAGCTGACTTTTACAGCACCCTTGGGAGGAGAAAGGGTAGTGACACTTCCTTAATCCGTCACCACACCGAGAGGTAACATAAAACCTCCTCCTCGTAATACCCCACATGTGTAACATATATTAAAAAAATCATACATAGTAAATAAGTAAATAGGTATTTACTTGGTCCCAAAGTAAGCTATATTTCTTTGTTTGTGTTATGGGCACCAGAAACGAATATATCCTTTTTTTTTAATACATACTTAAAATAGTTATAATACATAGAACACCCAGATGCAGTACAAAGATTTCTTTGAAATTTATAAATATCACACAAATAATTGTACTGTGCGGAGATCGCACCCGCGACCTCGTAAACAGCAGTCCGTTACATGAACCACTATACCACGAGTCCCGTCAATGCATAGAGACGCATTGCAAACTATGTTTTTGTATATTTAGGTATATTCTGGTACAAATAGAACAAGCTAAAAGTTTAACACCGTTTTGTATAAAATATTATTATGTTCCTGAAAATTATGTTTTATGAAAGTGATGCCAGTGACTGAAAAATTTAAGAACGAGCGGATGTCCTGGTATGGGCATGTTATGAGACGAGAGGAAAGTGATGTCGTTAGGAGAGTTCTGAGTATAAATGTGGAAGGAAAAAAGTCTAGAGAAAGACCTAAGAAAAGATGGATGGACTGTGTGAAAGAGGACATGAAAGAAAGAGGAGTTGACACAGACATGACGGCTAATAGAAGACTGTGGAAGAAAAAGACATGTTGCGCCGACCCCAAATAATGGGATAAGGGCAGGAGGATGATGAAAAAAAAACAATCGTTTTGCTGCACAACATATACCTACAAATGCATTCCTAACAATCAGCACGAGACAAGTCGGTGCATGTGTGTGTGTCAAGTTATATAAAATGTTGTAATCGTAATAAATGTGGTGACGTGGTTGTCATGCAGGGTTCGCGTCCGTTTCGGTGAAATGTGCGAAGGCAGCAAATGAGAATGTTTGAGACTTGAGAACGTTGCACTTGTTTTACGCACGCGCGCACTGTGTGGTGCATGACCCCATTGGAATGTACGTCCACTAGCCAATGGAATGCGCAACTGTTTGCTTTTTAATTTTTTTTTTCTTTGCCGCCACAACAATACCTTTTCATAGTATTTCATAACGAATTCTTTACTAACACGATACTTACTTTCTAAAACTGTAGCCAATAACGTATTGACATTTTTTGCTTTGTTTGAAATGTGCTTTTATAAGCTAACTCTTTCAAGTTTTAATATTAAACTTTAGTCAAATTGTTTGTTAAAAAAACGTGATATTGCGAAACTGTAATGCAATATTTCTATGTTTGAAATTTTTTGTACGAGTTCGCTAAGGAATTTCTCGTTAGAATTGTATTGATCAGTCTCGGATAATTTCGGCTTGCATTTAAAATATTTCGTCTTACAAAATTGGCGTTCTTTATAGCGCTAAGAATTCACCGTGTAATTTTAATCAGTAACACTATTCCCTAAAACGTTTTATAAAATCGCAACTGATTTGGAATGAGACATAAAAAATTGTATGTCAATATGACTTTTTTTGTTACTATGGGTAATTATGTTTGTCGACACTTGTATTGAAATAAATATATTTGATTGATGTTTCCGTCTTCTACAAAATCGAGTGAAATGCCTATTTGGATAATAACTCCGATGTCCTCCTATTGCCATAACATCACTAAGCAAAAGTTAACGTCGAAATGTAAGAATGCAATTTACATCATACAAAATGTATTTATTGAAGACATAAATAAATGTTGCAAAATAAAATTTCCCTAATCTGTGACGTAAATGATTACTAGACGGAAGAACGTTTGCAAGTTGTTGGAAAGCGCCTAACCGGAAGACGAGCTCATGTTGATGATGCTCTATTTGAGTTTTTTACGACTTCCTGTGCCACGTCCGTCGCCGGACACACAGTTCCTGAAATGTTTAACATTCGACCACTACCGAATGATGTTTAATGTTATCCTCATTAATATTTTCATTGTTCTCTCTAATAATTAAATATTTACATCCTTCCATTCATTTTTGATGTAATTTGGAGGATTCTATTAAATAAAACTATCTTTTTACTATATTTTTATCTTTAAAAGTCTATCTTTACGGTCAATGTAAAATTAAATTGGATGTGGGTAAACCCTGTAATAACTGATTGTAGAAGACACATTACAGCTCAGTCTCACCCGTGACCATGGTGACTGCAAAGTCTCCGAAACGTCGGGCTAAAATTTAAAATAAATATACGCGTCTAAATCCGTAAAAATTAGTTTTATTTAAGCAAATGAGTCGCGCAAGTGTTAAAAAAAAGAGGATTCTATTAAACTTAAATTATTGTCATTGTTAGAAATCAAGAAACTTGATAGAAATTGCAATAACACATACTCGTACGAATGGAACTTCAAAATTTCTGTGGCATTTTCGATTATAGAAAATATTTGGATTATCTATACCTTACCTAATATGAAAGTTAACACTCTAGTGACGATGATCAACGTACTAACACCGATGACGTAGTAATGATGGCTTATGTCGACGCTATACGCTTTGATAAAACTACTTACGATTTGTTAGATGCGTCGGACGCAAGTGGCCAAGGGCTGATTGATATGGATATGTCCGTGTGGATGACGACCTGGAATACAATTAGTGTACTCCATCTCAGGGATCATATACCTAAGCAGATAACATTTGTGGGAAAAACTATTGCAAATCATATGCTGACCATCATAATCCCACGACTAATATTATTGGTCTTTTCGGACTGATAAATTCCTATTGCATAGTCATTCTTGGTATAATCAACTAGATTTCAACTACAATTTAGATTCGTCGAGGTGCAGCAATTAGTTGCAATATGCGTTCATGTCGCATGCGGTTACGTATGCTGTCCAGTACATAGGTGTACATTGTTCTCGTGTGCGTCAAAGGCTAATATAATTGACTATTAAACTAGTTGCTCCATATAACATATGACGCCAGGGGACAATATTATGAATCTCGCATACAAATATAAGTTTTGTTTTTCAAATGTGTAAACTGTCATTAGTTTTTAGGCACCTCGTCAACGTGTGTGGCTTTTGGCTTTGCTGAAACGAGGGTAATATCTGCATCCAAATGACTTCCCGACTTTTATACGTGATGTTAATAATGTGTTTTTTTATTCTTCTTTACGTCTGTTTTACCTGTTTATATTTATCTAATTTCCCCATTCATTTTCTCTCCGGCGTAGTCTCAGTCCATTAGTGTCTCACTATTGGGTACGGGCTTCCCCCGATTCTCTTGTATTCTTTATTGCACACAGAAATTACATTAAAGAAAGTTACATTTTATTTAATATATGTACAGAGGCGAGCTTAATTCATAAATGAATTTTCTACCAGCAAACCTTGGCAAGATAGAGATCTCTCCATTTATAAGTGATAAATCCAGAAGCAATTATGAACATTAAGATATATTAGTATTTCAATTTGTTTGAGGTTTCTCTGGCTTACACTATACAAGAAACGTATTTGTGTACCGTATCGTGTAACGTAGTCTTTTAAAGCTTGATTGATAAAGTTCTCATGAAAAATTAAAAAGAAATTAACTGCTATGCTGCTACTACTGCGCACCTCATATACTGTTATATTACTCCTCGACTTATCACGAAAAAACTATAGATATTTATACTGTTTTGTGTTTAATTTAATAATATGTTAGAGTTTTGTATATATCAGTTGAAATATGATGATAATTTCTGAAAACCTTGGAAATAATCAATACGCTTGGGAGCTTTTATCAAAAACACTGCTTTATCTATAGTCATATATCAAACTTTGGGGTGAATTTTTAGTAGGAACTTTATCAGAACAGGCTCTGCGACAACGCAAACGCTTTGCACCCCCAGACACCCGGCTTCCTCGCCAGGTTATTGTCAGGCTCATGGCAGTATACCATGGCTCGGTAAGCGCTAGGTAGAATTAAAAACCAATTTAGCTAGATACAAAGGATATAAACAACGAAATGTATATGTGTAAAGAGGAAAATTTGCAACGAAATATTGTACAATATGAATAAAGTCCAGGTATCCATGAGTCATGATTGTTTACTGACTGCAAATGCATAACACATCCAACTATAGAATGAATAACTTGTTGGATTATTCATACTTATTTGTGTATACTTAAATCCATATTTGGTACCCGAAATGCTATGGCATTGGTTTTTAAATAACTAGCCCACGATTTTGTTCACATGAACTATTTTTTAGGGTTCCATCCTTCCTTTCTCTCCAGCCCATTTACGTTCCACTGTTGGGCACGGGCCTCCTCCTCCTTTGGGGGGACTATGGTCTAATGTGCCGCGCTGACCAGACGTGTTGGCACAGGGTTTATTTTCGAGGTTTCCGTCTCTCACAGAGGATGTTATCTGTGTGCAATAGCCCTTAGCTGACTTTTACAGCACCCTTGGGAGGAGATGGGGTGGTGACACTTGTATTCTTAATCCGTCACCACATGGAGGGTTTTAGGGCTCCATACCAAAAGGTAAAACGGGATCCTATTATTGAGACTTCGCTGTCCGGCCGTCACTAGGCTGTTTATCGGAAACGGTGATAGCTAGAGAACTGAAAATTCCAGTTTATGTATATCAGTTGATGGTACAACATCAACTCATATACATAACATCATCATTCTCCATATGACGAATCTATACAAATATTATAAAGCTGACGAGTTTGTTTGTTTGTTTGAACGCGCTAATCTCAGGAACCACGGTGCCGATTTGAAAAATTCTTTAAGTGTTAGATAGAGCATTTATCGAGGAAGGCTTTAGGCTATATAACATCACGCTACGACCAGTAGAAGCGTAGAAGACGGATTCGCGGACAACAGCTAGCACATTATAATAATAGAATGACGGTTTTTTATAGAAAAGCCTTATAGGACTCAGGAAGAATGTTTGCTTCTTTTTCTTCCTAAAAATGTTTTAGAATCTAACCACATAATATATTTTGCTTTACTTGTTATTTTGTTTAATAAATGACATTCCTCCTTCTTGTGGTACCGTTTTGCTTATAAACATTTTTTTTAAAGCGCATTTTTGTGTGATACCGAACACTATTCGTTTATCTTAGAAAAGTATTTGCATTCTAATATCAAATTATAGATAAGTCAACTGCAAGTAAGGTCTGAAATATGACCTGCTTATGTAACAATTTTACGTTAAAATAGAAATATTTGGAGTCGACTAGAACTTCACGGTACAAAATCAAAAATATCAGCACACAAACCTGATTGTTATCTACAATTTAGTAGGTTTTAATTGAGTTCCATTAGCGCGAACTCGGTCTTTAATTTTTTTTATTTATTTTTATGACAAAAATTATGGATACATTCCTTTTACTGGTCACCGACGCTTTACCAGATTGAAAACAAAATCGCTTGTACCGAATTACGCATGCTGTAAAGCGCTGCCTATTGCGAACACATACATGCTAAGTGAAAATCACTCTTGAGGTGGTCCAGCGACAGTATCTTCGACTGTACCTAATAAAGTGGACGTAAATTTGTTTATTGACTGGCAGTTCCACGGGCACGCACGTGGGTGCAATGACGTGTCCCATTCATAATTCACCTGTTCAATATGCCAACGATTACCTTCGCGCGATTATCGGTAAAATACGAACGCTGACTAATGGTAGAGGCTCGCAAGGAATGCTGCACCGCCGAAGGAAATCCGCAACGGCGCCTTCATCGTAGGCACTTGCTTAGATAAACCGTGTACTTATGCATATTTCTTAGTCACGATATCTTATTTTATATGTGATCACAAATATTTTAACATTTTATAAAGAATAATCTATAAAGATATTTTCATGTGCTTAATATTGATTTTTGAGTCACATTTCCTATTGTAGTTAAATTTTAAATTTATGAATTTATAGTTAAATCCTAAATTATAATATGACTGAAAACTATTAATGTTAAGTTAATCATCGTACCATCACGCCTTTTTCTTATGGGGGTAGGCAGAGAGTATAGAGCGTCATCTGCTACGATCAAAGATGATACATTTGCCGTTTATCAAATAAATGTAGGAATAGGAATAAATATACGAATTTATATGATATCGAACCTTAGAATGTGGCCTGTATTTTTATGAAGTGTATTTATTTAGTGCTTTATTAATTTCGATTTGCTAATTGGATTCTAATACGCCACAGATAGAATAGAAGTCAAACATGGAACAGACGTGGTTTTTACTGACTGTTTAATAATATTTGATGCGTAAATATGAAATATAAAAACAGTAGACTCACTCTGCGACACGATGTTTGCGTCACTAGATTTTGGAAGTCCCAAAGAAAGCTTTTAATAAATGGGTGAGTATAGTGTCTCGGCATGCACTAGTCTTAATATATTATGTGGCATTAGTCTTGTCGTCTGAGAGCATTAAAGTATTTATAAATTGGTCTGAACAGAAATAATCTGTGCACTCTTGTAGGTAACACGAGTTTTGTTTTGGCGAGACATGCTCATCTCGTTCACGGACATGCTTAGAGACAAGACGACCTTATTTTTGAATTAGATTGCGGCTGTGTTTACATTTTTCCCCCCTTATTGTGACATTTTTGGCTACAATCCAGGTTGTGACATAAAATAATCTACCGAACGCATGATTGGGAATGCAATCAGTGGTCGATTTCATAGATATGTAACATGGTTTAATCTGTAACGGCTAGTTTTATGGCTGATCGCTAAATTACCGATCTGCCTGCATGTTAAAGCTTTTATTTTATACATGTGTATGTTCGCATCATTGATTTTGTTCTCATCATATGAATATTTTGGATCTCGGTATTTCAACTTGATGTTTTTGTGCAATTCGATTAGCACTCGGGCCAATCCAAAAAGGCTTCAAGTAACATAAAATATTATACATTAGTACTAGAAATATAAATATACTGAAAATAAGAACTTATTTTTATTCGTAACAATTGTAGTACGGCAGAAATACTGGAATTTAAAAAAAAAACATCAAAATATTTTTACGAGTTTTTGAAATATTAGGCGCAAGGTTAATGTTTACAATGGTGCAATTTAATAATAAAATATTTATCCAAGGACCTATTATTTCTTATGTAAATAGGTACTGATTATTAATTTCCCACATTTGAGAGCTCTATCAAACGCCTATATACTTAAAAACTGATATCTCTATATCTTTGTAGTTTAATAGTAAGTGCCAACAAAAATTTTGCTTAACTCATCCAATTCTTAGAAGAAAGTTTCTATGTGCATCATGTTGTTACCTATTTCTAGAATTGTCGCTATTGTGTTAGGAATATAGTTATGTATACAAGCGGATGTGACTAAGCGTAACTGTATCGTCGCGACAATACTCTATTCTTGTATTTGTTTGGTGTTCTAGCTAGATATGAACGTGTAAAAATGTTATGTCGTCGTTAATGCTTTATTCGCTACTATGTCTGTACTTTATGCGTCTTGTTTTCATCCCCATTAATAAGCTATTTTTATCGAAGTAAGCAATTGGAATTAAAAAAAAAATCCATGGAGTTTCTTGTCTGTTCTTCTCCATAGGATTCGCGTTTGGAACCTAGCTTCTGACGTTTTAAAAGAATTTGTAAAACATGACAAATTAAAAAAAAAAATTGTTGACTTTGAATTTTAAAGGGTTTTAACACTGAAGGCGAAACTCCAGTTTTCAGAGATTATTTTACACGCGGTAGAAATCGCGTTTTTATTTGTTCATTGTGCTTTTATATAGAACATCAACAAGGTTGTGTTAAACTCAACAACAATCGTGTTGATGGTAGTTTTATTTTTATTGATCTCTTCCTATGTTCGTTTTGACGTCATTACTTGAATACTGCCGTCAATAGAAGTGTCGATCTTAGATAGATTTTCAATTAATGTACTCGGTCTGTGGAATCGAAACTGGTAAATTATTTGTCTGTCATTGCAGTATCTTTAATATCTTTCTAGGAATTCGACCTTTAATTCTGGCAAGTTAATTTGTTTTTTTTTTTGCTTGAGTTCAATATTCTTTCGTTTAGTCTCATTCATACTTACAATAGGTTTAATCATACATGTGTGAGAAAGTTGTTAATAATGGATAAGTTTTATGTCATTGTTCGTCGATATTTCAGTTTTTGATTTAATTTAGTAACTCAGTGCTTAATCACTGTCGAATTAACAGTGTCTTCATTGAGTTGCGATAATTTCGTATACTACTATTATTTATAATATTACAATTTGATTATTTTTTAGCTATACAAAAGTCTATGTTTGAGGAGCCTCGTGGTTAAGTGTTTCATGTAACGGCCTGTCGATCACAAGGTCGAGGGTCGATTCCCGCTCGGGGCGATCATTTGTGTGATATTTATAATTGTCATACAAATCTCTGTATCGCGTCTGGGTAAAAAGAAAAGTAGTATAATATGTATTCTATCCGTAGTCTGGTATCCATACCAAAAGCATATAAGCTTAGCTTGGGACCAGAGGACGTTGTGTGACATGTCCATGAATATTTATTTATTCATGTGTTGTTTTTGGATTTAATGATGTAAACTTAATCCAAAATTAGTCAGTTTCGTAACTAAAGTAGAGCTAATTTAATTTATTTGATTATATAAATAAACATATGATTAATAGTTTCAAATAGTAATTGTCCTGTGATAAACATAATTTATGTCGCGTAAAATAAATGTGAGAAGAAATCCGGTATCAAAAACATGCGCATGCGTTCTACGAATTGCGTTCCCATAGTATATTATGCGCTGTTGCCTTTCTCGTTCAGTCCAAAGGTCTTACAGCTCGGTCATGCTTATATGGTATGTACAATATCTCGCGGCTGTTAAAAAATGTATTGTAGTTCATAAATAATATACAGGGTAGGCAGCATTTAAATTAATATTTTAATATCTTCTTATACCTATATAAAATTCATGTGTTAGTTACCGTACTCCTCCGAAACGGCTAGACCGATTTTTATGAAATTTTACATGCATATTTAGTAGGTCGGAGAATCGGCCAACATCTATTTTCCAAACTTTTTTTTTAGTATGGCAAATCAACGTTTGCCGGGACAGCTAGTCTTATATATAAAATTCACGTGTCACAGTGTTAGTTACCGTACTCCTCCGAAGTGGCTTGACCGATTTTTATGAAATTTTACATGCATATTCAGTAGGTCTGAGAATCGGCCAACATCTATTTTTCAAACCTTTTTTTTTTAGTGGCAAAACAACGTTTGCCGGGACAGCTAGTCTTATATATAAAATTCACGTGTCACAGTGTTAGTTACCGTACTCCTCCGAAACGGCTTGACCGATTGTCGTGAAATTTTACATGCATATTCAGTAGGTCTGAGAATCGGACAACATCTACTTTTCAAACGTTTTTTTTTAGTATGGCAAATCAACGTTTGCCGGGTCAGCTAGTTTTAATATAAGATGTAGATATTTTAATGCAGCTCTTCTATATTTTATTTGGTCGGCGCATAATTGAGATCTAAATACGCTTTCCAAGTATGGGTTTACACTATAACGAATGGAAGGAAGTGAGGTGGATTACGTGTGTATTCTTAACTTCACCACAAAATGCCACAAATAATTAATAATTAATATTAATAATTTCCTTAACGATCCCATCATACTTTTCACCAGAAAGTTTATTTCAAAGTAGTTGTTGCTTGCGACTTCGTCCGCGTGGAATTTAGAAAAGTTTCCCCGTTTACCCGCGAAAAGGTTCCTTTTCGCTTTCACAATACGAACCAGTAGGTCCTGAGATTAGCGCTATTAGCAGTAAACTCGCCAAGGTGTTGTACTTCTTGTACTACGAGAAATGAATATATAACTCTTAGTTAATAATTTGGAAAGTAAATTTTGATATGGCTTTTCACTGGAAATTTTCAACTTCGAACTTTTAACTAAAGTATTGCTTTTATTTGATATTTCATAATTAATATTTTATCATTAAACCTTCAAGTCTGGGCCTGCCCTAGGAGAATCATAACGGTACCAAGATCTATAAGTGAAATAGAATTGAAAATCTTTGTTATTACTACGTTTGTACAAAATATCTCAAGGTCCAAGATAAAATAAAGCTTTCCGTGAAAATAATAATACATTAGACTTGATTAATGTTTGTATATCTATGATTACAAACACTAATCAAATCTGATGACCCAATTTTATTTGATTCTTAGTATTGATACCGCAAAATATCAGCAATGGCATATCACTCTATTATCATGGATTGTCACACCTATTGTAATACTCTTGGTAATATCTATGCGGTATTCGTACATGTAGAAAAGAAAGCTAAATAAGGCCACGTATCCTGGGATTAAGTAATGTACTTGGCAACCCTAGTGGGCAACGCGCACGACATGAATGAAGGCGCCTGTATCATGGAATGCGGTCGCGTGACGTGAGCGGCGCCGACTCCGATCTTGATGTACTTCACTAAAGGGTTAGTTTTACCAACTTACTACTCTACTGCATACCAATTACAACGTACGGCCCAGGGAACCAGCTAAATGAACGGCTAAGGAATGCGTTCACGCGATCGTTGACTCCATTGAAAGAACGCGTTGTAATATTTGATATCCAAATTCTACACTTTCACATTTAATATTTCGTGTATGAACGATAGTAGCTGTTCGTTTTAGAAATATATATCAAGAAATTAATATGAATGTGATTAAAATTGATAATATGAATTTACTTCTAATATTTAATTTATTCTGTTTTGGACGTTGCGAATGCGATATCCTCCCGGTGTTACTAAAATCTTGCTTATTGTTCTGTAATACACAAATGGTCTTATTCATAATGGCTTATCGGAGGTTTAAAAGTTCGCTAAAATTGGTTCGATGTCAAGAAATGAAAAATTATCAAAACTTGTTATTCATAATCGTCTTTTTACGCTAAAACGTTTATTATCTCTCCGATAAAATCTCCGTTTAAACCTCCGATAAATCATTATGAATAAGACCAAAAATATATTGTAAACTATATGTTTAGGACAACGCTAATTCATACAACCTTTATTGCATTCTTTATAACACCTTGGCAGAGTGTTGTCTCTACCTTAACATGGAAACAAATATCCTTATTCGTAGATGATACTTTGTATGCTTTGTGAAAAAAAGAGTAAACGTATAGCAATGTAATTACGAATCCATTGAGGAAGAAAACAGTGGCTAGTTACGTGTTAGAAAAATTTTGATGTTGGCATTATGGCTAGAGATTTGTATTTTCAGCTATACTATATTCATATTACATTCAAGTCTTCATATTATCACATCAGATGCCTTATAAAGTAGACTATAAAACCCTAGACCCTGACTCTAGTTCTCATTTCACGCACCGCTTTTGGTTCTTCAAGTAATTATTTTTCAAGACCAGATTATGTATTTTGTCTCTACCTTCATTACGACTTCATAAAGTCTCATGTGACTGTCAGCCTCAGTTTTCATACCGGAGATGTACATTCAAGAAGCTCCAACGGTCCTATTGTTCTAATTTGATATAAATTCACTATCCAATTATCAAGATTTTAATTGCCTTTTAAAATTGAAACATAACGTTCTAAAGCATACAAACTGCAAATTTTGTTATTCCATTAACCATTTACTGTAACAGTCTCACATTTAGAATAACATAAGTAATGTAGAACTACTTAATTCATGATGTGTGTAGTCCGGAGGCATAAGGCAGCCAAAGAGGCAGCACTCAGCAAAGGTAGCTTCGTGCAACAGCAATCGGCGGTCAGCTACGGAATACCGCAGCCGCATCTGAGGTTGATGGACCACTTACCTCAACCGGTCCGTGGGAGCCTTCCATTTCTTCACAAACGATCAAAACCTCTCTTTTAGTAAATATCACAACAAGAATTAATTTTATTTAAAACAATTTCAATAAATTCCAACTTATAATTAACATTTACTAGATTCTTATTCGCCGATCGTTTGATTAGTCATTTTAATGATGCCTTTTTACAGTTAGTAATTTGAATGCGGTGTAAATGTTGTTTGGCAATCGGTTTGTAGTTATTGATGCCTCTCATCTGTCCCGCAGTTATGTTGCTTAATGTCCTGCTATTGATGAACGCCGCAACTGAATGCCCGCTCAGAAGGAATTCGTCGGCTCTCGTGTAATCTTTTACGCTTTCCAATGTTGATTATTAATTGCTCTCTCATTCAATAGATATTACATTCCAACAGTTCCTCACATATCTGCATATGAAAATAGTTGTTTAAGTAGGCAGTTTCAGTGTCATTCATGTTTGGGTGTCATTTTTTAATACATGAATATTTATTACATATAGCTTTGACCATACAACAAACATGGTGCTTCTTGATAGATAGATAGATAGTGTAATAAAATATTGTTTGATATTGGTAGCTCTTTATGGAAATATATATATATTAGGTCTTGTCGATAGTTTCTGCATGTACATTTACGTTTTAATTCTTAGTTTGGGACTAGATCTAAATATATTTAGGTTAAAATGTATCGTCTTGGATTTATAAAACGAAGTTTTTAAAATGTTATTTCGTAATTATAAGTGAATGGGGATAAATTTTATTGATAGTGAAAATAGTTGTTTGTTTTCGTCAATGTTATCAAATTCTAAGAGACGATTTCGAAAAGGCTTGTTACATTAAGTTTTACTGTGTTTTTTATGGTATTTAGAGTCGTTTGTAAAAGCGAGTTCAACAGTCGCTTATCTTGTACGCTCAGGAATGTAATTGCTTTTGCATTTGTTAGTAGTTGAATGTCATGGACGTAGACGTTGCGTATAGGGAATAGGTTAACCAAATATGGAATACTATTTAGAATTAAATTAAAAGTAATTTTTAAGAATGGCTCCAAAAACCCGGCTATTCTAGTGGAATATTTTTAAAACGAATGCTATTTTCCTGACAGTTAGTACTTTTGTACCTCAAACATCACGTTGCAGCGATGTTTTTCACTAGTGAGTTTTTGTGCGAGTTGCATAGATTATAACGTTAGTGATTTGAAAGATAGAATCGTAGTGACGGCTTGATCTACTCAATCGAAACATGGAAAGTGAATATATAGTACCTTTATTGTAATAATTTACGTTATAGTTTTGATTAATAAATTACAAGTTGTAAGGATTATTTTCTTGTATACTTAATTATAATCACGCAAGTTACTTTAGCTAGAGTAGGAAGAAAGAACAAACATTCCTATAACTTGCTAGTTTTTAGGGTGTATTCGTAATCCGCGAAATTCGATTCTATTGCAATTTTTTTTTTGTTGTAATTTGTGATAAAAAAATAATTTCCTTACTTCGAAAACTAAAAAAGGCACGCAATTCACAAATATTATATTGGGCTTTAATATTTGTGCAAACAAATCAATCTGATTAATGCAAGTGCGTGAAAATCACTGTCAAAGATACATTGATAGATACGTACCGAGCTAATAAAAACGTGTTTATATAATATTTCTATGATAAATTAACCGATTTTTCTTAGGTTTTCCTTCTAGTATACCTATTTCAATGCCGTCTGTAGACATTAGGTTACATTCTATTATGTCGCAAGTATTTAGAATACGTAATATCTAAGTTCAAATTAGTTTATCTTGTGCTTGTTATATAATTGTCTTGTCTGTTAGCAATTGAATAACGTAATCGTAATACGTGAAGCATATTATAATCGCTGTAATAAATTGAGTGTTAAATTGTTGAACACACCTAAATCATTTGACCGATTAGTGTTATATTAATGTTTTTGCCGCTGGTACTTTATATATAGGTTGAAATTATGTGGCATTATTTGATGTTTATAATGGTAGACACTAATCATCTATGCAATCGATTTGATTAATAAATAGGAAAAATATACTGTGTATAATTTAAACTATTGAGGCCATGTATTTATATATTGTTGTAATTGCTTCTTGTCACATATTTCGAAATGTTTCAAATTTTACTCTTACTGTGTAGAGAGCTAATGGTGTTTCGCGAAAAAAATAACAAAATATAAATACATAGTATATATACTACCTTAGTAATTTGTATGCGTGTGTTTTCTTTAGAATCAAAGCCATAGATAACATTATTTGACTCCAAAGGAGACCCCAGATAAACATTTGTAGTAAATTTTAGATTTGTTTTAAGGATCTGGCTGCTACCATACTGCTAGAGCTACTCGTAGTATTTCTGAGAAAAAGGTTTTAACCAGTGCATATTACACGTACTTGAATAAAATTCCTACTCCATAGCTGATATTTCGAATAGACTGATGCAAACAAATAAACTCTCTTAAAGACAAAGACTTCAGAAACTTGATTTTGTGTGGATTTTACTCAAGACAACTTGATTTTTGTATTGATATCAAGTTACAGCATCTGAAGCTTCCGCTTTATTTAATTTTTTTGGCCTGATAGTTATCTCACATAGGCATTTATTCGTATGTAGCGCCTTTTTGGAATCCGACTTCTATAATTGGTCTCTAAGACTCGCTGTATCGCGTTTGTCTTGGATATAATTATTGTTACCTGCATTCTTCTTATGGGAATTGGTGTTTTTAATACGAACTTGTGGGCATATTGCTTTAACTATGTAAAAGGCTATTCAGGTAATGGATTACTTTCATATCATTACGACAAATCTCTTTTATGGTAGTCAGATCGAACCTAGTTCCAGGCTAATCCTGCAATGAAATCTTTATAAAACGATGTACTGTAGGCTATTGATTATATAAATAGGTACCTAAATAACGTATATATCACTCGCATCGTTAATGTATTACGACAAGCGAGTTAACACATTCGTCTAAAACGTCGTGTAAACGTCGCTTAATATGCAATTTTAATCAAAGTGGAGCAGCCTTCGTTTGAAGCTGTCGCGACGGCTCGGCACCGCGGCGCGACGGCGGTGCAAGAGGCTGCTGTTAGCCTCCCATGCGGAGCCCCGCTGTCTGGCGGCCTGCGCTATACCTCCTCCCCCCTCCTTCACCGCCGGCTGCGATACCTAGCGCAACCACCTTGTATTGCCAATTCATCTACCACCTTTATATACACTTTATAGGTACCGTAAATACTAGTCGACAATTCTCTCATTGCCGATTCCCAAGGTTGACTAGATACATCATAATAATATTTGAAAATCGAATAATTTGTATCTTGCAACGCTTTACTTACATTATTTACATCTACTCTTTCGCTATTGTTATTAAATTGATCATTGTTGAAAGCTTTTCCAAGAAATCTAGAGTCTAGATTGGGCGCCTACATTCAATAGATACATTCGTTATGGTTGATTTGCTTACGTTCCAACTTTGTTGCTGTCATACAGTTTAATATAATCTGCCAATTTAATGCTTGCTTATAGAAGACTAATCAATGTAAATTAGCGAGAAACTTGTGTCTCAACAAAATTTAATTTATGACAATTCAATACTATGTGGATTTACAGGTCAATAGATTGTTTTAATTTACAGGTTAGTAGTTTGATTTAATTTACAAGTGACTAGATTGTTTTAATCCTATAAAGCGATATGTTAGGTAGGTGGGTCAATGTTGTCTAATTAATAACCGTGTATTATCATCAAACGTGTGAATCTCATACATAAATTTGATGCATTTGGGACGTGGGAGACATCGCTGACTTCTCACGTTACGACTCAACTGATGTTCCTCGTGTAGTTGAAGTGATGTACTAGACTTATTATAATCTACTAACACATGTAAATATTATGTAATATTATTTAACAGTCTACTAGTTATTTTAACATTGCATCTAGTTATGCTAGGTATATAGCTACATGTTATTTTCGATAGTAGTGTAGGCTCTAATTGTACAAGTGTAGTGATGGTGGTTCGACCTCGGCCCACAGTTTGTAGGTTTCATTGCGACAACTATTGACACCTGTTGGGTAATTGGTCGATGGAAATTCCGGTAAGAGCGGCAAGTGTGTGCTAGAGTCCTGAGCGTGCGCGGCCGAGGCCACGGTATGAATGGAGCTGCGGTATGTGGGTCACGGTGTCGTCAATGGACCGTCGGCAGGGCCCCGCACACCTCTCATGCGCCCCTATCGTGCTGTGAAAGTTGCCACTACTTTCGCGACTGTCGTTTCTGTCATCAATATAATTTGCACTCTACTAACAAATATATTGAGTCACTTTTACAATGTAATATTGTAACGTTCACATCCGCTTCGACGTTTCATGCGTGCCTTGAAGACTTTCTGCATCGTCTTTTTATGAGAACTCTATGTTAATAGGGTTTAAGTCGAGTATCAGTTGTAAAACTGAAATTTCGGCCGCGCTGTATGCTCGCGCTTAGGAATTCACTTCCGGGTAGGTCGGAAAGTGAAATGGACTCGTCTGTGATGTAATTGGAATTCGGATGTATCCGGAGTCAACGTTACTCCATTCACTTATAAAATTAAGGTATTGGTTGACATAATAAGAACGCTACGAGCTGAAGTAGTTTTTTTGAGACAGTAGGTACCTACCTAAATACTTGAAGCAATGAAGCATAAGATGGCAATTTTAACTTACTGTGTAATTTAGAAATGTGTTCAGCTCACATTAGAATGTATTTGATTTGTTTGACTTATATGAAACTAGAAATGGCAAATAATTAATGGGACAAAATTGATATATGTTTGTTAGTTCCATCTAAAGATCATTGATACAGTTTAGCGTAATTGATGTACTAACAAGCAACTGTTTTTTCGATTTTTTTGCTAATACATTGTATAGCTATTCGGACAGTTGAATTTTAAATTTTTTTTCTTTTATTTATTTTGATCACTATCGTATAATTTCATTAAGTATGTCCTTTGTATCTCACAGTAATAAAATAATATTCCTAGGTCATACTCGTTACTAGGTTCGCATAGATATTTTAATATTTTTTTTTACAATTCCACGCATCCCGTGCGTGTAAGCTGGAGGTAATTATTTCTTTGTATGTTGCACACCGAAGGTTGGTTAGACCTTAAAAATAAATAAAAAAAAGTAACAAATACATAAAAATTAATTTATGATGTTGTGAAATGTTTAATGAGTTGCCTAATTAATGGATTTGTAGATACGTAAAGAGATTAGTTAATAGGTATCTAAGATCATACCTATCTATAAAAGGTCACTCGAAATGAAATTCCGATTCTGATTTTTGCAATGTCTATGAGCAGTGTAGTGCTTGTCTTAATTCATTAAATAAATAAATAAATAAATATTCAGGACATTTCACACAACGTCCTCTGGTCCCAAAGTAAGCTATATTTCTATGCTTGTATTATGGGAACCAGATACGGATAGACTACATATACTACTTTTCTTTTGTAAATACATACTTATAATACATAGAAAACACCCAGACGCAGTACAAACATTTGTATGACATTTATGGATATCACACAAATGATTGTCCCAACCGGGAATCGAACCCGCGACCTCGTGATCGGCAGTCCATTACATAAACCACTCCACCACGAAGCCCGGCAATTCATTGCATAATTTATCCTAATCCCGAAAATGTTACGTAAATTGGGAAAACATTTTCAACAAACGATTAACATATACTTCAAATTCTCTCTAGAAAAACAACCATTATCCGTGTATGACCCGAATCTTTACTATTTATAAAATAAAGTTGTTATTTTTGTATGTATGTCTCTATGTCAGCTTATATTTTTGAAAAACGCAACGGATTGTGATGCGTTTTTTGTAAATGAAAGAGTGGTTCAAAAGTGGTTCTTTTTTGTATAATTTGCTTCTAAATTCCATGAATACGAAGTTGCGCGCAATAGCTAGTTACTAGCTGTTGCCCGCGACTCCGTTCGCGTGGATTTTAGAAAATTTTCCCCGTTTTTGCAACATTTTTCACTACTACTTCGCTTCTACTGGTCGTAGCGCGATGTTATATAGCTTAAAGCCTTCCTCGATAAATGCCCTATCTAACACTGAAAGAATTTTTCAAATCGGCCTCGTGGTTCCTGAGATTAGCGCGTTCAAACAAACAAACAAACTCGTCAGCTTTATAATATTAGTATAGATAAGTTTTGAATTTAGAGGGTACTGTACTCCTAATTTAGGTATTTACCTTAGGTATTGCTATCCCTATTCCCGAGCGCCGCACTGAAAGGGACAAATATAGCTGAAACAGAATTTACCTACAAATTCTTTGAAAAAAAAGACGTTTCGTAGTCCCCTTGATTCTTCGCGAAAGCTAAACCGATTTTAATTTTTTTACGCTATATTGTTGATGAAGAGTATATCTATGCTTCTATCACTTTCTTTTTTGGCAAAACCTTACCAAATTTGTGTGATAGACGCTGTAACTATCTAAAGAAAACCGAAAAAAAACGGGATTTTTGGATGGTCATATTTCTTTTAGTTATTACGTTTTGAAAAAAAAAAGTGATAGGTGCATAGATATATAAGACCTAAATACTATGAGAAAAATTCGTTCCTCTGGATGCAATATCCACGAAGAAAACAGCCCATATTTTTGTATGGAGCATAATTTGGTATCGTGCCCTCTTGGAAGTGTGTTCAGATCTTAGCAGGTGATTCTCTGTCGTTTCTATTTACCCCGTTTGTAAACGGAAGAAAACTATGTGTGTATATTCTCTATTTGTTGTGTATATATTCATCTGACGTTATATAGAGCATAGTTTTATCGTAAGTTTAACGAGTTGAAAGTATTACATTCTTTTATAGCAAATACGAGGAGACGTATGTGAAATTAGATGCATATTGCATATATAATCAAATCTCTAAATTAATTCATTCAGTGATAAAATTTCCACTGTTTATCTACACTAGTAAATAAATTTAAAAGATTTATGATTTTTTTTTATTTATTCTGTCGCGTTTGGAAATAGGCAGAGACTATAAAGCGCAAACGGATACGATATACACAGTAAACACCCTTAGTTGGTCTATCTGGTCATTTTGAAAAATGCAAGAAACATTTAGGAATATTAGTAACTCCACACTTTTAAACTGTCTACACTAAGATATAAAGAGGTAGAGTTTTTAAAATAAATAAATAAAATAAATAAATATTCATGGACATTTCACACAACGTCCTCTGGTCCCAAGCTAAGCTTATATGCTTGTGTTATGGGTACCAGAATACGGATATAATACATAAACTACTTTTCTTTTGTAAATACATACTTATAATACATAGTAAACACCCAGACGCAGTACAAACATTTGTATGACAATTAAAAACATCACACAAATGATTGTCCTGACCGGGAATCGAACCCGAGACCTCATGATCGGTAGTCCGTTATATGAACCACTACACCACGAGGCCCGTCTAAAAAATGTCCGAAAGTAGTGAAAAAACAGCCAATTAGGCCGTTTTTTCACTAAGAGGAAGCTACATCTTATGGACTGCTCTTGAGTAGGTACTCTAGACTATATTGAAAATGAGAGTTTAAGAGAACGAAGTAATGTTCAAAAGCTGGTATGAAATAAAATTACAAATTATTCAAATAAAACTACTTTTTACGGATTTAGACGCGTATATTTGTTTTAAATTTTGAAATGAGTCGCGCAAGTGTTATAAAAAAAATAAAACAAAGTATTCACTATATTCTAGAGGCAGGGCAATCAATCAATATTAATCATATAATCAAATGGTTTTTCAGTTTCTTAAGTTGTAATTCAATTGCGTTACAACTTCTTACTTTTTATATTTCCCAAGAGGTGAACAACGGTTTATAATTTTTCACACCATAAATTAATTAAATACTAACTGTATATCTATTACTTGACACCAGCAATTTCGTCAGTACCATGTTATAAAATTTATTTAGTAAACCTTTTCTGCTCTCTCTCGTCTTCAGCTCATTGAAGTCTTACTGAGCGAATTTGGAAGGGATTATGGTATATTACGCCGCGCTAACCACGCGTGTTGGTACAGGGATTATTTTCGAGTTTTTCGTCTCTCACAGGGTGTTATCTATGTACAATATCCCTTCACTAACTCTTACAGCACCCTGGGAAGGAAAAGTAAACTTACATATTCGACTTTTTTTTGGACTTTGAACTGTTGTTGTATATTTATAAAGGTGATCAAGGAGGTTACATCGATAAACCGCTACAAAACTTTTAGCTTGTCAATATACATGACAAGCACGAGTGAAACTTATAATATTTAAAAATTTAAAACCACCCATTTTGGAAACTCCCGGAAATCTTTTTAAGGTTAATGCCCTTTGTTAACCCCAATACCAGTTCTATAAGTACATATTTATATTTGTGTGACTTCACTATCGTCCGTTTGCTATTTACTAACTACGAATATTTTTTGTCACGGCTCTACCAGTCGTGCGACAATTTATTAATTTTCTTAGAAAACAAAGTTCGTAGGAACATTCTTATGTTACGGTTGGTTGGAAATATTACCATATCAAAAGTAATTCGATTATAGGAATTGTATGTATATAAAACATCCATTTGTTAAGAGTACATTCAAATTTTGGTTAGATTCGTGATGTTCACAAATATTCTTAATAGATGAGTGTTGCGGTGTGTGGGACACAGACAGACGGAGCATACGTAGCTCTTAGCGCTCAGCTTTCTCCAAGCTCAAAGGCTCCGCACCGACATACATGTTTATTAAGTTAACCATTTTAACAGGAATACCCGAGGCTTCCGTTTACGTCGTTATTAGTACTTAGCTGTGATGGTACTTCAATCTGTCCCGTTAAACACGCGTTCAATGTAAACATCTTGACGTCTACTCTTTCTTGTTACACGAAGTATTTACCAAATAGTGTCATATACGAATAATAAAGAATTTAATACAGTGCGCTTTAAATACTTTATGCTTAATATCGGGCTTCATCTTTCGCCTAGCCAGTCCAATAAAGTCCCACTGTTGGGTACGGGCCTCCTTCACTTCCGGTGATTTTTTTGGTCTACTATACAAAGCTGACCTGGCGTGTTGGCATAGGATTTAGCTTCGAGTTTTCCGTCTCCTACATGATCTGGTTGTAATACTCCTTAGCTGACTTTTATAGCACACTGACGAGGAAATGGAGTGGTGACACACGATAGTCTGAAATTATTTGGCAACTAATGGTATGTGATTTAATTACATACATAGAATAATAATAATGATATTTACTGATAAAAATGCAAATTCTAGAAACGAACGTGCCAAACAGATGGCGCTCTAAACCATCACTGAAACTATCTGATTTTAAGTATTTTTTGGAAAAAAAATTCTTGTTTGATAAATAAAACTGTCGCGTTTTTGGGCTAGTAGGCTGGCTGTAGTACTAACTACATCACGGGGTACGTATTTTTATTTTACCTTCCTTTCTTAAATCAAAATTATGTATGCTAAAACATATACACATTTATTAACGTTTTAAAAATGTTATTTATAAATGGATATTATGCAACGCATTGCAAAGAGCAAGTAGAATCGATGGAACAGTTGAGTTTAACGGTTAGTGAGGCTGCATAGAACAGTTAGTCGCATTCCTAGAGCGGCACGCGGCGAGGGTGCCAACTGCATTGAGGGGAGCGGGGCAAGGCAGGCTTCGTTAGGAATGTGCCAATGTCAGCATTTATCCGCTATTGCTTATAAACATTATGCATACCTATCATTTTTAGGGTTCCGTACCCAAAGGGTAAAAACGGGACCCTATTACTGAGACTTCGCTGTCCGTCCGTCCGTCCGTCCGTCTGTCACCAGGCTGTATCTCAAGAACGGTGATAGCTAGAGAGTTGAAATTTTCACAGATGATGTATTTCTATTGCCGCTATAACAACAAATACTAAAAATAAAATAAAATAAATATTTAAGGGGGGCTCCCATACAACAAACATGATTTTTAGGGTTCCGCACCCAGTATCTCAAGAACGGTGATAGCTAGACAGTTGAAATTTTCACAGATGATGTATTTCTATTGCCGCTATAACAACAAATACTAAAAATAAAATAAAATAAATATTTAAGGGGGGCTCCCATACAACAAACATGATTTTTTTACCGTTTCTTGCTCGATACTAATAACGTTGCCTTATGTTGCATAGATAATGGTACGGAACCCTTCGTGCGCGAGTCCGACTCGCACTTGACCAATTATTTATCTTATAAAACTCATACGTTTTTAAAGACTATAATTATAAGTTTTAGTAGTTATTATAGTTATATATTTATAGAGTCAAGTCATTTTTTTTTATTTTAAGTAGGCCAGATTAACAAAATAAAGTCAGAAGCTAGGTGTCTGTTCGAAAAGTGAATCTTATAGAGAAGAACAGACAACAAACTCCATGGATTTTTGCGTTTTTTTATATCAGTATTTTTTTTACAAAGAAGATGTAAAGTTGATGCAGGTTAATGGAATGTAAACTTGTATGTGATAAATGTAATGGCTACCCTCTCTTCTCTCTTCTCCAGCCCATTTACGTCCCACTGTTGGATACGAGCCTCCTCCACTTTGGGAGGGATTATGGTCTACTGAGCCGCGCTGACCAGGCGTGTTGGCACAGGGTTTGTTTTCGAGTTTTCCGTCTCTCACAGAAGAAGTTATCTGTATGTATTATCCCTTAGCTGACTTTTACAGCACCCTTGGGAGGAGATGGGGTGGTGACACTTGTATTCTTATTCCGTCTACCCTCAATAGAGCAAAAAAGAAATGCATTTTATAGAAATAACTAGCTGTTGCCCGCAACTTCGTACACGTGAAATTTAGGAACCAAACCTTAACAACTTGACAAGAAAGATCTATCTATTAAAAAAAACCGCATCATAATCCGTTTGAAGATATAAATTCACATAGGAACATACATCCAAAATAACGACTTTGTTTCATAATAGGTAAAGATAAACATATCGTGCTATGACCAAAGAACAAGACTCTTCTTAACTCATTAGTTTCCCACTGTTTAGCACGGACTCCAATTATCTGGTCTACGTATGCCGCGCTGACCATGCGTGATTTCGCCTAAATCGGCCAATTGGCGAAAGAAATGTGTTTAGTATAGGATATTTTGCGATTCCTGATCATAGTTTTCATTTGGCCAGCACTTTTGGTCGAATGAAAATAGGCGTCTTTGAAAACACAAATTAGATTGATCAGTTGCTCTTAATTTGAGATTAATGAAACTACTCGATTATTTATCAGATGGTGAGCCATTTATTCAGACTATCAAATGTAACCGTCACGCAGAAATTAAAACAGCCATTTGATTTGTTTTTCTAAAAGAAATCTCTAAATAATTACCTTTATACAAGGTCGTTGATTTATTTCTCATAGATTTTTGCGCAATAAACAATGATTTCTTAAAGCGCCGACTATAGTGTTATCATGATTTTTTTCGTTCAGTTGAAGTGAAATATTTTTCCTTAAATATTTGTACTAGAGCCGACATAATAGGTATTTGATTACTTAATTATAGGTCAAATTTCGGGACAATATTATTATCCTTGGTAAATAAATCTATTCTATTCCTCTCAAGAGTAACCTCATTTCATTGATAATAATTGTAACATCGTTTTCATTTTGCCCGCAGAACTCTGGCGCTGGGTATTGGCATCCAAAACTTCCCTGAAGGGTTGGCTGTTAGCTTGCCATTGCAAGCTGCTGGTTTCTCCATGTGGAGAGCATTTTGGTAAGTGTTGCATTTTTATTTTTTAAATATTCGTTATAATAATGGTAGGTATACTAAATAGAGTCTGCGTGATCAATTACGAATATAATTGGCATTGTTCATATTTTTTTTAAACTCTTAATTCCAAAACCATTTCGGGAAATAGAGTTTCTGATCATGACCCACTAGTTTTTTTCGGAAAATTTGCTGTATTGACGATTATTTTTCCAATAAAGCAAATGATCTCTATTTGCCCTTGAAATGAAGGACTTAAAATATTAAGGCGTTCTTAGGGTAATACTACTCTGTGGAGGAGTTGAAATTGGTCTATTATATCAACTTGGCAACTTTGAAAAGATGTATTGCAATCTGTCATAAGTCTATCAAGAAAAGGCAATACACAGATTGCGTACAACGATGACGTCACAACATTTAAAATAATATCTTTGAGTATTTTTTAAAAATTCTATATAGTGAATATTTCAATAATATTGAAATTAGTTGCTTAAAATAGTCTATATTTTCTCAAAAAAATATAAAAACAGCAGGTCAAAAATTATGAACAATCCCAATTGTCTGACTTCCTCCTCGGGAGTTTAAGGAAACATATTATACTACATAAGCAATATTATTTTCTGTGAGGGAAGAAAAACTTAAAACTAAATGCTTAGTCATCACGTCTGGCACGGCACCAGGCTAAAAAGGAATCGAATGTTTTTTTAACTTGTTGGATTAATTTACAAAGGACAGATATTTCGCCTATGCTGGACTGGTTAGACAACCTATGTTTTGAATTTCCCTTAATTGTATCTACATAATATTATGTATTCTGTTTTTTGGTAGCATATGTGTACAAGGAAACAGTGTCGTGACATTTTAAGACTCAATTTTTAATCAGGCATCAAGTAGAAATCTAACGTAACATGAAATTAATGACTTAGACATTTTAAATCATGCAGATCTGTTTATAAACTTCGCGTGCGTTTAATTACATAATTTTAATTAGATAGTCTAATTGTTAATACGAGTACATTAAACGCAAAAACCCTATGACATATAAACGATTAATTAGATACATTGTAGTCCACAAGTGTATCGTATACGAGAATAATTTCGTATATAAATAATTATAGGGTTCAGATCGTGGCAGCAAGATTGCCACTTTGCAGTTAGATCGTGGTGCGCGGTTAGAGAATGCGCCCGCGCTTGTCGTTAGGCCGGATGCCAACGCAGCCAGACTGGCCGACCCCATTCCTGTTCAGGCTAATTCATTTAGCGACTGTTGCCGACCCGACTATCTCGACTTTTCTCTGTGCTTTACTATTATTCCAATAACCTTACATCTTTCTATCATAATTTGACTTTCTACAGGTTTTGTGGTACATAAAATTTGGTAGTTGTGGTTGTTTTTAAAGAATGTGTTACAGTAAGTTGTAATGGAATGTGCGTTCCTTATTAAATAAACACACAATATTCAAATTGTCAAAGCAAAAGGTTACTTACGCATTGTGTGTGGTACGTGCACGCATTGTAAACGTTACCAAATAGGTAAAAGTTGTAAATAGTCGCATTCCGTCGTGTTCTCGGAACCGCTGTGCTGGCGCCGTCGTGCCGGTTACACATTGTTCACTCCACCGCAACTCGAAGAGCTACGAAACCTTAACCTTCACACTTTAACCCTTTCATTTATACTTCAGACTAGTTACTTCACATTAGTTTGCATGGAATTAGATGTGTAAACTGAGTTTAAAGTTAGCTTTTATCTTTGATCTTAACGAAACGAAATATTGACCAAACCTACTTGTGTGTTATTATTTTCAACACAGGCAATAAAAAGCACTATTCCACGTATCCAATATTGGCATTTTAGGAAGATGGTCTTCTTAAAATGCCAATATTGGACACGGGGACTCCTCGAAATTAAAAGGCTACTACTACTAAGGAATACTTGAGTGTAGTATACTAATTACTTACTCGACTATTGCAGTACACGCTGAGGAAAATTAAGTGAAGAAATGTATGTATGTGTATTCTCACTCCGTCACTGACGTAGCTAGAAGACTGATATTATATGTATAGAAATAAGGATCACTATTCTTTTCTTTAACGAAATATTTAACAGTAATAACCGCTAAAGTTGTTTTATCTTCATTGCCAAACTCACAATTTTGTAGTTTGTGGTTACTGTGGTCATTTCAGAGACATACGAGTAAGTTCTATTTATATCTCGAGTAATATTAAAACAAATTACTGGTTTTTACATTTTACCGATTACACTGTGTTTATATAGTACCCATTTTTTTAAATCACCCTTTTTGCTCGAAGGAAGTAAAGTATTGTAATGCAAAAAATGTTTATTAAGATGTTTGTGTAAAATGACCGACTTGATTCGTAGCTCCTTTCCCAGCGATGCCGATGGCAAGAATGTGCTCGAGTAGGAATCCTGAACCGCTGAGTAGGGCGACTATGTGCGGCGAGCGACGACCTCAACTTGACTTTGCTCGTTATTTGTGCTGCAAACCTTAGGCTAACACTTTGCATGTGATAACATGGAAAGCATATACTTTGTGTGAATAAAACACGTATTCAGTTACATTGTATACATGCTTGCATGCTTGTTTATTTGTAGACGATGATATAAAATTTTGTGGATTATATTACTTACTAGCTGTTGCCCGCGACTAGGTACCTTGGAATTTAGAAAATTTTCTCCGTTTTGCAACATTTTTCACTGATGCTTCACTCGTATTTGTCGCGGCATTATGTTATATAACCTATAGCTTTCCTCGATAAATGTGCTATCCAACATTATAAGAATTTTTTCAAAGTTACACTACAAGGGAGATATTCTAATTTCCTTTTGATTTAGATTTTGTGCTCAGAATAATCTTGAATAAAAACGGTAGTTAGTACTTTGGTTACTCAAGTGTTAAGATTTCACAACATCTTCACCTCACGACATGACATTGTTGACTTGAAAAACTGCGGCGTCGTGGCTAACTAATCCAAAAGTGTGCAGCATAGCATAGTACATATATATTTAAAAGACCGTACTGCAACTGTATAAATACGGTATATGTATGTGTAGTAACGGACTAAGAATACAAAAGTCGTCACCCCATCTGATCCCCTGTGAGAGACGGAAAACTAGAAAATGAACTCTAAGCTAACACGCCTGGTCAGCAAGGCGTAGTAGACCATAATTCCTCCAACAGTGCAGGATGCCCTGTGCCCAACAGTGGGACGTTAATAGGCTGGAGAAAGAGTGCAAATTTTGTTGCAAAAACATTCTCGATAGATGGCGTTGTACGTCAAAATGCGGTATTCCGAGGTCGTGGGTTCAAGTCCCGCTTGCGGTGATCACTTTTTAGGGTTCCGTACCCAAAGGGTAAAAACGGGACCCTATTACTGAGACTTCGCTGTCCGTCCGTCCGTCCGTCCGTCTGTCACCAGGCTGTATCTCAAGAACGGTGATAGCTAGACAGTTGAAATTTTCACAGATGATGTATTTCTATTGCCGCTATAACAACAAATACTAAAAATAAAATAAAATAAATATTTAAGGGGGGCTCCCATACAACAAACATGATTTTTTTACCGTTTCTTGCTCGATACTAATAACGTTGCCTTATGTTGCATAGATAATGGTACGGAACCCTTCGTGCGCGAGTCCGACTCGCACTTGACCAATTATTCCACCACAATTTGATTTATTAAGTAAAAGCATAGCAACTCAATTGCAACTTTAATAAATTACTTGAGTGCAAATGTAGTTATATATTACCATAGCTAATCTATTAGAAAACTGCTAACTTTTACTTGAAACTAAGTGAATAAATATCGTAATTTTACAAGGCGTAACACAGTGTAAGGTTACCATATAGTAAGACAGACTTGCACATCACGTCAACGAACGTGCTTAACTCCGCGATCTAATGTGACGACGTCGTAACTTGATAAAGTGTTTAAAAAATTATGCATTATGTATTAAATATAAAGTTTTCAACAATTTATTTTCAAATTAGTTCCTATTTTTTTTTTCAAATTAGTTTTTTTTAGGTTTAATATTAGTATTTGTTATACCTTAAACTCTGGCTGTATGATGTAGCGAATACCGACCTAATGTAGTGGTAATGTAGACAATGCATCTGTTTTAATCAGCATTCACATCACATACATATGACTCATACAGTCGCGCACCAAACATGATACTTTGGACCATATAAGTGCATCTGTCAGTGAAGCTAGTCAGATTAAATTGCTCATAATTGATTAGATACTTTTTACGACTATGCTTATGTGAGCATAATCTCATGAATTGCACACATCATCATCACCCCTGTGATTCTGTGTCAGCTTTCTAGCGTTACACAATTTTCTAACATTTTTTTTAGACGAAGCGAATGCCAATTCACCTACCAACGCTTTTGGCTTGTGTCGGTTCTCTGATGTAACTTTCGGCTAAATATCAATTTTCCCACGGTGCGACTGCTATTTTACGAGCGTATCTGCTTCGCTTTCTAGTTTAGAACTTTAGACTGAATGTCAAATTCTTATTTGTCAGATGACTACCTCGTATCGCGAAACTACTTTTAGTTGGACATTTTGAATAGTTCATAATAACTTAATAGGCTTAAAGCATAAATCAACTTTAAAAAAAGAATGTCGACCTAAATACTTTGTATTAATTCGACTCGATAACTTAACCCATACTGTCTATGAACTCTACAAACTGAGATGGTTTACACAAACCGCCTTATTATTGAAATAATGTAATTGTTTTCTGACAAACGCAACCTTGTATATTGTCCCGTCCTTGGATAGTCTTTTTGATGATTTTATTTGTATGTTTCGTGTTGAAGTATAGGGCACAATAAGTATAATATAATATTAGAGTATAGTTATGTAGTTCAATAGCTACCATAAACTTCTCTATCATGTCCATGCCCTGGTTGTTTGATAGAAATTACTCTCAGCGATAATTCCGTAACAACAACAAATTGTTTTAAAAATAGTCAGGTGTGTCCTACCCCGTTCGTCTTTCAGTTTGTAACCCGCTAGTTTCGTCATTTTATCAAAATTCTATATCTACTTAAACGTATACCATACCGTTTTGATCTAAGTTTAGATCTTTTCACCTAAGTTTTACATGTTGTTTTGCTTTTAAAGTAATCAGTGCACAGAGAGATTTATTCTACAATAGATTTCCATGTTGCTATCTATTATCCTGATTGTTGCACTATTAATAATGAATGCAACTATGCAACGTAGTGAAATATTGATCAATATATTTCTATGAAGTCTTTTATTTTGATGATTGTAACAATGGCAAGTTCTCATGAATGGTGTGTCTGAAAGCCTGTGGAGAGCATGGGTCAGTGGCTGCTGGCTACGGGTCAGTACAAGCTGGAGTCCACGTGTCTGTTGAGGGTCCGTTGTCGAGACATGCGACGTTATTTGGCCAGATGGTGACTACTAAGTGGAGCCGAGAAAGTTGTCTATTTCGAAATGGTTGTGTTGCGTGTTGAGTATGCGATGTGTCGCTGCGGTGCCACGGAGTCTGGTGGACTCGTGGCAAGCGGACGGCGGCGCGCTGTCTGCGCGTTCTTCCGGACCGCACCCGTCCGACCAGTCGCTGCGTACCGCCCGCTGCCCGCCTCGGGCGATCGGCCTTCACACTTAAATAATTAAATCGAGAGAGCGACGCTGCCGTACAGCGCCATCACCGCTCGGGCCCCGAAGAAGTCGTCGCGGAAGGCGCTGCCAGCCTTGGTGGCGCTGTTCTGCGCAATCGAGGCCGGTTTGTCGAGCGCATATTGCGTTGTTGCCGCGCCTTGTCATCTCGATCACCTTCCTGGAAAATTCTATTATAAAGCAACACAAAGAATTTAC
This sequence comes from Orgyia antiqua, assembly GCA_916999025.1. NCBI lineage: Eukaryota > Metazoa > Arthropoda > Insecta > Lepidoptera > Erebidae > Orgyia > Orgyia antiqua. Next base: position 27,600,785 of record OU779868.1, read on the forward strand.
ATATTACATGCAGATACATGACTGTATACAAAGTTGCAATAAACAACAATACTTCAATCTTCTGTTCTGATCTCAATTCGTAGGAGTGTTTATGCTTCATTTTAGCTGTTTGTGCCAAACATCCGGTCGGAAGTTACTACTTCATTGCGCATATTTTTCCAAAATGCATTTGGTAATGTCTATCGCAGTAAACCTGTCAAGTTCATAGGTTTTGTAATAAAAATACCCTTTACGAGATCTATCAGTAATTGATTCAACAAATTCTCGGCGTACAATAATACGTACATTATTGTAACATCCGCTTTTGAATTCAGTAAAAATTAAAATACGTAAAAATAATCATGTATTGATTAACAGTTATGCTATGAACGAATGATATGTAGTATTTACGATCTCAAAATGTATAAGTACATTTAGAAGTACTAGGTACTTCTAAATGTACTTATACATTTTGAGATCATACATTTTGAGATCATACATTTTGAGATCATACATTTTGATTTAGTGAAACTGTCACCACCCCATTTCCTTCTCAGGATGCTGTAAAAGCCAATGAAAATCTCGAAAATAAACCCTATTGGCACGCCTGGTCAGCGGGGTAGTAGACAATAATTCCTCCCAGAGTGGAGAAGGCTCGTCTAAATTCGTTAGTAGTCGATATTTACGTCTTACTTGTTGATGATGTCCAACAGGCTAACTGACAGCGTCAATATCAAGCAAATTGCCAAACAACATAATTTCCTCTCCAAACCACTTAGAAGTTTCATTTTGATTTTATTCAAGTTACAGGGTAAAAGATGCCTCAATGCAATTGTTGGCTTGGAATCAAATCATGAATGATTTAAATACTTATGCTTTTCTCTAAAGGTTTAACTGTTCAAATATCTTCTAACCTTCTCGTTTTACTCCCACTTGGCGTAATATACATCCCATACGATGCTTGAAATACCAAATACATAATTGTTGTGATAGTCTGATCCGAACATACTGGGATCAATTACGAAAAAACATGTACATTTGTTATTATATTCGTAAGCATTTATTTAAATGCGGTGAAGTTATTGAGTGATGGGTATCCTGTTTTATGGCTCGTCGGCGGCTCAACAGTCGGTGATTCTGCGAATCAGTAGATATTGTCGCAAATTGCCGCTTTCGCCACCCGCTGAATAATGCATGTGATAACATAACATCACGTCGAGCACCCGCCGCTCCGCGACCAAACCCCGCCTCCTCCCCTATACCCCCACAGTGTTATCAAACTTGTTTCCCCTCTCACATTCCGCTTAGTTAATGTAGACCTAAACTAAATGCTGTTCTTATCTAATGCAAATTAAACTGCCCTACACTCATGTTTTCATATCCTTAAACTATCACGAACAGAACTTTCAAATGTTCCAAGCGTTCTGATCGACTTTCTATTTAGCGGTGAACATTTTTTCTGTTAGTTTCTCCAATTTCATGATCAAACAGTGTCGTGTTACAACAATGTAGAATAGTCGGGGCTCTGTAAAGTATCGCTGTCGACGGTTGCGAAGATGGACTGGTTAGTTTAATGTAGTCGTGATAGTAAGAGGCAGCCAGTCAGATATAGGCTGGTCGTCGTGTGGGGTGGCCCTGGCGGCGTTTCCCACAACAGCGGCTCCTCGACCAGTTCATCGGAATGTGGTCGCGGCACTGGCCCGCACTTTCACCAAAACAATTCGTTGGCGGCCTCTTTCGGCATCGCACCGCGCGCCTTGCCTCTCCACCTCGCCGACCCGCCACCCGTACACGTGAAAATTAACAACATGCTGATACATGATGGTGTCATGATCACGATATCGGATATACGGCCCTTGCTAACAAACAATCCACAACAGTAATAATAACTAAAGTTTCAATATTAAGCTCTTTCTTAAGCATCTATTTACTTTTAAATCTTCGCTCATGAAAAATATTAATACAGTTGCCACACAGTGTCGCCTTTGGAGATTGAGCTTTCCTTGAAATTACAATAAAAATTATGAAACTGAAAACTTTAGAAATGGCAGCCACATCTCTAAACGTTTAATTTGTTAAAAGTTTGTTTATTTGACTATGATTTTTGTAAATCAGCTTCACGTTTTCTTTAGGTACTGAAATGTCATTTAGCTATTGTAGCAATTGATGTTATGTGTTGTCCATAGAGTTTAATTCTGAGTCTTTCGTCTCTCACAGAATGTTATTCTAATGATATTGTCCCTTATTGAGCTCTTACATAAACCTGAAGAGGAAATGTGTGTGCGACATTTTTATGCCAAATATGTTACATACGAACGATTCCCCGTCTACTTAACTACAAATTCAACAAGAAGTAACACAAAATCTAACATGAACTAGCTACAACAGGCGACGAAATATTTTCAGCACTGTATCAATGGATACTTGTATTAACAATAAAGCTCTATACATATTAACAAGTATATTATTTTATATTGAGAAGTTTGAGTTTCAATCTTTGTACAAGAAACAATTTGCGTCATAATAAAAATATCGCAACACTTTATTTAAATGGGCCACACAATAGTTATGTACATTTCCAATTTTACTAAGGGACATATTTTTCAAGGACTATTTTATTGTTTGTCAGGTATGGCCAGCTGTCTGGCATGGTGGAGCCAGTATTTGGCGTTTTGGGCGCAGTAGCTGTGGCTGCTGCTCAACCAGCTCTGCCATATGCGCTGGCCTTCGCCGCAGGTGCTATGATATACGTCGTAGCTGATGACATCATCCCAGAAGCAAATGCATCGTGAGTATATTTATACCTTGAATAACAATGTAGTGTTGTGCATGTTGTGTTGCATGGTAGATTTGATCAATGTCAACCACTTTTTGTGCGAATCTATGGACCAATTTTAATATTCTGATAAATATTGAGATAAAAACAAAATATCTAATAAATATCATTAATTCTTTTTTTTTCACTTCAATAATCATTTATTAAATTTATTGCCTCGAATCAATTATACCCAATTAGTGGTACGCGTAATCCCAGGGGTAAGTAAAGTTGCATCAAGGGATATGTGCGACTACCAATAAAAACGAGAGATATATCCAATTTATATTGAAACTGACTTATTTTATTCTCGCCAGCTATGCCCCGCAGTGGTACTCGCGGTTTAAGTAACCCATCTGTTAATTCTGGGTGTCAACTACCTGTATAGCAAATTTCATCAAAATTAATCCTGCCGTTTGAGCGTGAAGAAGTAACAAACATACACACTCACAAACTTTCGCATTTATAATATTAGTGTGATTGCTGCAATAAGGGGTACACAAGTTTAAGGTCTTCTGTTAAATGGTACGCAGCAAAATCTAATTGAGAACGATTGCGTGCGATATTTTCTCCCAATCAGTCTTTAGGGTTTTGATCACATCAATTTTGATCCGTCATCTTTTAAACAACTGGTAACCATCCATGCCGATTATATCGACCTAGTATGACGCCTTATATCCAGTCTACAGTTATTCTAGCTCTCTTTTTATGCCTGTTGTCCATCATACTACCTCCAGTCTTATGTGTCTCCATATTGTATGTGTATACAATATTGGGCCATTTCTTTTACATCTTTCAGAATCCCTTAAAATTTGCCGTTTCTGTAAAGTTTAGTTCCAAACCGTTGACTAACTACGTCACAAGTTTTACGTCTGCATATTTGATCATATTATCTACAGATTTTCAGTAAAGATGTTTACTGAAAATCTGTAGATAATGTGTAATTCTGTTAAATAATGTGTAATCGTTCAACTTTATTTATTTTCGGTTTATTCTACTAGGTATTGCATTCCATAGTTTCACTCTAATAAAGCAATAATATACAATGCGGTTTGTCTTCTAGCTTTTTTTGCGTTTTCCCAACACTTTTTCACACGATGGACAATTCCATCGTCTCTATATCATAGACAGACTAAGCCAACTATTTATAAAAGATCAGAAACCTTTAGTTATTCTATTAATAATGAGATTAACATACATTAAATATCTGGATTTGACCAAACCAGTTCTAATTATCTGATCGTTCATTTCATAAGTAAATAAAAGATAACATCTAATATAAAGTTTATAAATGATAAATACTAATAATGACAGGAATCTGGGCCAGTCTTATAAAGCGCCCTCTAAAAACATGAGTTAAAGAAAGTCTCGGCCTTGAGAATAATCCAAACCAATCCTTAGAACCCGTAGTTCTTTGTGAAACTCTTAATAAAAGCTCCAATTTACGATTAAGTTCCCCTTCATGTTATTCACATGTTCAGATAAACATGTGGTTATTAGGAAGGGTAGGGGGACTATCTAAGTATATGCCAAGGGTATTCTTAGATAATCGTGTTATTTTGGAATCACCTTTTCCGGAAATTTCTTTTTCTGTTTTGTCAGTGCTGCAGTTAATAAGTAAAAACATATTGGCACTTGATCCCACTCCTGATGGTAAGCGACAATGGAATCTCTGATGGTAAAGCGTACCAACTATGTAGGAAGCCTATTTACCCTTTTTTTGAACGTGTCTACATTGTAACTCTCATTGTAGTAAGATTTATTCAATTTTAACAAATTTACGGTTCTTTCAGCGTCTTTCATATTATTTACCCGTACTTCTTATATTCTTAGAGGGTCAATTCTAATATTTTTTCTTGTATAAAGTTCTTTATTATTAGTTAGTTTAATTTGAGTACATGTATTTGTGTATTGTACTCCGGAAACCACGATAATCTGAACGTAATTGTATTGACGAGGGTTGTGTCCAAATTCGATAGCTTTTATTCATGTCAGTATTTTGTCAGATACTTATTGTTAACGTTATGTATGTAGAGGCTCGTTAGGGTGAGAGCTACTGACTAAGACGCTTCCCCTCAGTGACGAGAGTATTGTCCATCGGAAATTATTGTCATAGACCGGTCTTGGATCCCTTCCGGACTCTTAACAAGTCTAGCGAGTATCTTCAATGCGTTATTGTTCTCAATATCCTGGCTGGGATCAAGTGGGCATAACAGTTTTCAAAACACGATAACAATTCATAACGGTATTTTATGTTAGTTCTTTTTTCACATTGAGGGAAGCGCTATTCTAACTGTTGGCATTGTATTAAAAATTACATATAAGATTTAGACTTTGCAGTCACCATAGTCACGGGTGAGACTCACCCATGACCATGGTGACTGCAAAGTCTCCGAGACGTCGGGCAAAAATTTTAAACAAATACACGCATCTAAATACATAAAAAGTGGTTTTATTTAAACAAATGAGTCGCACAAGTGTTAGAAAATATTAAATTACATTATATGTAGTTATAAGCGTTTTTCAGGTATGCGAAAACTAGATTCTCATTGGTAAAAATATTGTGATGACCCATTACTTTTGGAAAGAAAGCCTGCATTTCATCGGTTTATTCGTATTTTAACATAAATTAGCGCGTGATCGATGTAAACGGTATTATCAAAGTTCATTCTGTACCGCGTGTGCTTTTCGTTGCTTTCTGAGAGACGGAAAACTGAATAATAAACCCGTTGCCACAGTAGACCATAATCGATCCCAAATGGTGGAGACCCGTGCCCAACATTGGAAATTGGATGGACTAGAAAGAGATACAAATACAATATTCAATTTACCCATAAAAGCTCACTTAGTACTGGCATTTCATATTGACTATGATATTTTGTCGTAATTCATAATATCGATTGTAAAGGGAAATTAATAAAGACGCGACGCGACGTGGCAATTCCACAAGCATTTCAGTCGTACAAATCTGAACTGTCACAGCTGTTAGCTTTAATGTCAGAAACTACTAGTTTTAATCAATTTAATTTGGCATAGAGCTCGTATTTTATGTTTTAACGTGGATCTGTAAGGTAGGTACTGCACGTTTGAGTAATGTTACCCGTGTCCAGACATAATACGTGTCTAGACAGCGCGAAAATAGCTTGACAGAGTGAATGTAACTTGTTATTCGTCTGAGCCAATCACCAGGCGGAATCTACTCCTTGCGGAATTTTAGTGCCTGTAACATGTAATTGATCAGATCTATAACAGGGTTAAAGAGTTTGCGGAAAGTTTCGGAAATCTAAGAAATCTGTTTCGATGATTACTGATAGTAGCATCCAAACAGATTAATCTTATTACTTACCTATTAGCTTACAACGTAAAACCATTAGTGGTTGTAGGGACACATTGTATGAATTCATTGTTTGCAAGTAGACGTAATGTCAACAGGTCTACGAATGCATAAAGACCATTGTGCTAGCCACCCAAGTTAATATAAACAAATATATTTATTACAGTATGTATGGTCCTATTGTTTGCTCGACGCCTAATTTATTGTATACAAATATATTATGTAGGAATTCATTGTATGCAACACTCAGCGTATCAGCAGTTTTAGGAATATATAGAAACGATTGTTCTCCTTAACTATATAAGCTAATATTATATTAAATATATTGAGTCGCAAATAAACGCCATTCAAGTCCGGACGTATTTCATTTTTATCCTCTAACCAGACCACACGTCATAAAACCCTAAATGGTTTTTGCTTGATTTCTGTCTTTTTTGTTTCCAAAGCGTACTTTTTAGATTATATATTGAATAGCATAGCATATAATATAGGATAGCTAGACAGCTGAAAATTACAGTTTATCTACGAGTAGATCAGTCGATGCTATTACATCATTTTCATGCCCTTGTCACGTATTTGGGTGGGAAATATGACGAATATATTATCATAATAACCCCACAGAACCCTTCGTCTGCGAGTCCAACTCGCACTTGACCGGTTTTTGTTATACTGGACTTGCCAATCTTGGCATTCAAATTGCGTCTACATTCTTTATCATTTCTATAGGTTCATGCTTCCAGAGTGTAACAATAGACTTTTTTGCACATTGCAAGCGACACGAAGTGTTGGTCGCATATCAGACGGCGGGAGTCGAGACGCAAATACTCTGCCCAAAATAGCGTCGCGCCGTCTAACACCCCGGACGATGCGATAGCATATCTACCAACACTTTTGTTTCTTACCAACCATGTCACTTAAGATACAATATGTCTAATGTACGCACTAGCTGTTAACCGCGACTTTGAACGCATGAAGCTTGAAAGAGCGACAGAGTTACCTTCACATTTATAATATTAGTAACATTATACTGTGTGTCTTTTTCTCTGCCTGTATCCCACTATTGAGCACAGGTTAACTCGACTTCTAGGTATTTGGTCTACTCTGATACACTGACCAGGCGTGTTGGCATAAGGTTTAGTTTAGAAATTTCTGACTCCCAAATGAAGTCATATATTTTTATTGTCCCTTAGCTAGCTTCTACGCTTTCACTACACGAACTATACGTAATAGTTTCGTTTGCAATAAATTACTATCTAAATGTGATATGAGTCAATTAGCGCATTATAACATAAATTTCTCTCCAGCGTGGGTTTGTCACCGTCTCGCCACTGTCGATATCAATAAATTTAAGACAAATAGCGCGTTTCTCGTCGGGGTGAAGGCGATGACGATGCTCTACTTTGTCTATGTATTTACGTCACTGTCTGGGAATCCAATGCACCCGTACAGAGGCACACAGGATTCTGGAACTGACCTACTTACAAATATTGTATTGCATCTGTTCGTATGTTTACATATTAAAAAAATATAAATAAATACTCTTTTTGAACTTATTCGGTCAAATATTAGATTAATGACTGACTAACTGTTAAAGCAGAAATAGGGTGATGATGTTCCTCAAATTCTTGTGTTAGTTGCCATTCCCCCCTTCTAAGAGGCTTTGGTGGATTCGATAAATTTGCGAAAAGGATGTAAACTAACTTATGTACATTCCTGTATTTCAAACGAGTGGTTCTGAACAGAAATTGATGTTTTAGATAATGCGGGATAAGAGTACCAAGTGTGAGCAAAAAATTAACAGCGAAATTTGCAATTTGTGTATCTAAGCTAATTTACATTTCAAATACCTTCAATTATTGAAAATCGTGCATAACGTCCACCGTACCACTGTTGACATCACTGCCAAAAATATGAAAAATTGTGGCAGTGATGTCAACAATGGTATTTAGGTGCATTTCATGTTACAATTCGGGGTTCCCCATGATACGTGATGTGAATGTATGCCGTGCAATCATTCGCGTTAAAATACCATAGTTCCACAACTCACTTGGTCACGAGCCGGATGTCAAAAGTATGCTCTGTCGAATAAACTTATCGTACATACATAACAAAGTATGTGTTGTATTACCCAACAGAATGTTAGGTGAAGAATGGTTTTACCCATTTTATCAAAGTTGCACAAATTCCTAATAAGTACATACATTAATTCAACATGTGTCGGGAAAACCCTAAGTATGTAAAGCAACCAAACTTCTATTACCTAAATATTTAGTTTAAAATAGTAAACAGAAACAAAACTCGGTGTAACACATCAAATAGTTCGAAAGATAAAAATAAAATATGACTTACATACAGCGAGTTACATCACGAATACATCTTACGTTTGTATCAAAGCTTAGTTCTTAAATGAGTATGTAGATTAAGAAATTTGAATACAAATTAAAAATGAATACATCCATGTAACCAATTATTTCATAAATGCTCTATTTTTTGTGATTATTGATATAGCTGTCTTCAAGGAACATGGCGATATTCATGATTTAAGAGGGATATTGCATAACGGAAATTGTATCTTAAATAATAAATATTGCAGTAAACATGGCACAGTTTTGAAGATTGAGAGGCGGATAGCAACTACCTAGTGACTATTTTCTGCTCAATAACTCCAAAAACTTACGCTTTATACGAATTACGACTTTTAAGCTGTTTTATTGGATTTTTCTTCATCCACTCATACATCAGCATTTCTCCGTCCACTGTTTGACATAGGCCTCCGCCATACAACTTGCGGTCTCGTGCCGCTTGCATCCAAACTAAATTAATTATTGATCTAAAGCTCAAAGTAAACGGTACTGTAAGAATTATTTTTAGCCAGGAATCGAATTAGAAACCTATTGTATCCTTAACGACAAGTAGCTGTCAATATTTTAATCATGTACGTATGTAGTAACCGTATTGAAGCTAAGTACGAGGAATTGCTTTAAAGTAATGGTTTCTGTTTCCAGTTAGTGTATTCCGGACGGTTTCTCTAAATCAGAGTGCGTGAGACGCAAGCGCCATTAGGCGGTCTTTCCGATATCGTAATTTGCCACATATTTGATATTCAAATAACGTTTACTCGTTATTTTTCAATGGCACTGTATGACGACAGCATTTTATAACGGATTTCTATATGTATTATGTACATAGAATTATGTATATGACAGTCAAAGTGCGTCAGTCAATGTATTACTGCCTCCTTAACACGAGACATACATTTTAATGTATTAATGTTGTGTCACATTGTATCGGGAACTATATTTTATATTTCAAAATATGTATACGAAAATTTTTGACTTGTTTTATATGTTACTATATCTGATTGAGAAAATAAACATAAAAATATCAATCCACTGTGATTCTCATAGTTTTATAGCTATATTATTATGTAAAATCAACGAATTTGAAGCGGTGTATAGGGTTCATATTTTACAAAAACATGAATTCCTAAACTGGTATTGATATTGAGATTTTCTGACTTCAGACTAACTTTAACAGGTTTTCCCCAGAAGCTTTAGGTATGTACAGGTACCCCTGATCAAAGTGCCAGGAGATTCTCTACTTACATCTTTGCCGTCTGGAACTATGTACGCTCATCGGGTTTGAATACTTAAACATGCAAAAAATTCGTGGCATTATTTTTAATACGGTGAAAAGATAATAATTTGCTTAGATCAAAAACTAAAAAACACGCTTGGAAATCCTGAATATCTTTTTAAATAATTGCGTAGTCATCGGTTCTATATATGTATGCAAAATTTCAAATTAATCCGACTATCCCAAGTGGGTGATAATCGCGTTGAAACCGAACTTACAAAAGCGTGTTAAAAAGTACATTCTATAACATTGATTCAACGTTATGAGAAGCTGAAAATGTCAATGAGTTTGTAACAGTAGCAAAATTGTTACCACTGTTCTGATCCATCGCTATTTTTAATTTTGGCGATTTTCATCATCCTACCATTAAATGTAATAATTTAGTATAGTACCTACAAATATTTATGATATTATTGATAATAATTATTTCCATTATATATGTAAAAAAATATTCGAAATGTGCATAAAAACATCGCGTGGGAAACAATTATTACAATTTCTTAAAATTACAACAGAATCGGGAGCATATCATTCTAGAATGTGTATTGGCTGTCAAAACAACTTAATTTGCATTCTCAGAGGAAGTCGATTAGCTTAAAGCATACATATCATAGATTTCATTCATAAAATTATTCTTTTGTACGATTTTATGCTAAGCATTAACATATTTTTTGATCACTTAGCGACAACCAGTCTCAAGTGCGAGTTATTTCATAAATCTTTATCTAGCGATGCGTCATCATTTTTAATATAAGACATATTTGATATCCTATACAAATAATCCGGATCAGGATTATTTGTATAGTACCCTTGGATCATTTTTCCTAACAGATTAAAAAGTGCTTTTCTTAAAAGGAAAATTACACTAACAATATTTGTCCAACCAAATATAACATTTTGAAATCTCTTTGCTTATCTTGATGTGATTTGATCATTGTTTGTCATGCGAGTAGATATTTACTCGAGGAACGGCGTGAAAATTCTTTTATGCAGTGATTTTGGTTAAAATCCCATCTGGGATTGTGCTTGCGAGCGAAGGTTGAAAAAGTTAACAGATATGTACATTATTTGTTATTTGTCCTGCTATGCGAATGGTTAATGTTATATAATAATGTTTTATTCTGAATAATGTTTTTGTCCATAGTGGTAACGGCAAGTTGGCGACATGGGGCTGCATTGTCGGCTTTGTGGTCATGATGTGCTTAGACGTCGGTCTCGGGTAAATACGAACAACCAACTATCACACCGTGCCTTCTCACTGGCGACTACCTACCATTGCTGATAGTATTAACGGTCTTAGATAAATTATATAAGTTACTATGTAGATAGTTTTGTATAAATGTGATTATTGAAAAAACTGACTTAAATATATACTTAAGCCACTGTTAAGTCAGCATATTCAGCTGTGAAGACAAATGTATAAACTAGACCAGATTATGCAATAATTTATTACAATGTCTTAATACAGTACCTACGAACATACATGGTATTGATTTGTATAGAAAATAATAGAATTACCATTAAATTATAATCAATTGATTAGTAAAAGTAACACTTTTACGGCCTATCTTTCCAGTATTTGTACTAGTAAAGGCAGAAAATTCTAAACGTTTTTCTTGTACTTTATTAACCTATTTATCATATTTATAGATAATATTATTTAATTTTAATTTTTCTATTGATACATCTGGGCTACAGATTGATAATGTCTTACTAATAAACGGGGATAACAATGTATCTGTAGAATGGTATTTGAAAACAGCATAATTCAGGTTTTTAGGATTCAAATGTTATAATAAGACGAAATAGGTAGGTACTTACTGTGTTAAGAGATTGTGGCCGGTTCTTTGGTCAATAAATTAAAACTACTATTCATTGGTTTAAATAAAAGTATGACACATGAGTGTGTGAGTGTATTATAGTTTGTGTATTTTCTATAAGTTGTATGCAAAAAATAATTGGCTAACTACAGATAGCGGTACTGGACACATGTATGTATGTATATAAAATATAGTATTGTAGACTCTTGAGTAAGTTTCTATGGAATATTTTATAGGGTAGCTTATAGCAGCTTGATTAAGAACGGTTTCTAATCATCTACCAACCCATTAACGTCTCACTGCCAGGCAGGGGTCTCCACTTTGAGAGGATTTACGGTCTTCTATGCCGCACTTATCAGGCGTGTTGGATTAGAGTAAAGTTCCGAGTTTTATCTCTCACAGATGTTATCTGGTTATGATATACCTTACCTGAGTTTTTACTGCTACCTGGGAAAGAAATGGGTTGATGTCAATTATATTCATAATCCGTTACCACACGGACGGATTATGTAAACTTTATTTTATCCGTTCAAATACACCGGGCATAAACAGGTGTTTTAATTTCCAAGTTAAGAAACGCACACCCTTCATAAAAACGAAACGGAAGACATTTATATTGTGTTGAATTTTGGGCGGTGATTAAAATATTTTACGTTTTGAAGAAAAATTTAATTAAACTAAGTATAATTTGATATTTAACGCGATTAGCATTGTTGACATAAGACTACATTCCTTTAATAGTTTTTTATACGCGTTGTAACCGTTTTATGCATATTACTGTACATTATATAGGTAATGTTATTATACCTTTGGTAGGCCCTGTAGCATAGTCATTCCCTTCCCGACATTCCGAGCCCATTCATTTCCCACTGTTAGGCACGGCCGTCGCACTTTGCGAGGTTTTAGTCTACTTTGCCGCACACCAGGCGTTTTGACATAGGGTTTAGTTTTGAGTTTTTCTTCTCAGAGTTTAACTGCTTATCCCTTACCTTCAACATCCCCCCCCCCCATGGGTCGGAAAATACCTGTGGTGGATCTTATGGTTTGCTGCCTACGCGTGAGGACATTGGTTCGATTCCCGCCCAGAATATATAGGATTTTTACTGTATCTGGGTGTTTCCTATGCGTAAGTATTTACTAAGAAAAGTTATGTAAATAGTTTATCTGCTACCAGCCCCATAGTAAGAATTTCCGCTTAATTTAGAGTCGTATGACGTCGTAAGAATTGTTAAAGATATGATATATTATGTTGATTTATTTATTTTAAATATTTATTATGGAAGCAAAACTTAATTGAATTTATTAATTAAACTTAAGCGAGTTACTTGTAGCTAAGGTTATCCCAAAAAGGTAGTTATTAGATTATGGTACCAATTCTTTTCGCAAAAAGAAACGTTACTTAACTAAAACAAAAATATTTATAGTGTCAATAACACAATTAAATCGGCAATGATAACTGAACTTATGAAAAAAACTGTATGGAAAATAATTACGATTTTAATAATATGAATGCGTCCAAAGAATTAGCTGTTAAATTAAAATACATTTGATATTAGAAGTATTTCTATTGGTTTCGTTTAAGTTAAGTTAGGTTAAGTTTTGGACGCATTAGAATCGGTGCCATGGGTACCAATTCTAAGTGCACAACAAAATTTAACTAAAAAATGAAAATTAATAGTGTCAATAACACAATTCGGAAATGTTAACCTAACCTTTTTTAGAAAGTCTTTGTATGAATGACGAATGATTTAACTTAATAAGAATGTGCACGTAGAATTGATGCCATTTTCGCAAACAGCATACCTTGTGTGATTTAGCCAAATATTCTGTAGTTATACTGTACTTTAGTAGTAAATGAAATATGTTTTTGTACAAACGAGTTTATAGAAATATATGCAATAATTAATATTATATGTGCATTTCTTTCCTTTATATTTTATGTTTTGTTCACAAATCTACATTATTTTTATCTTGCTTAGGAAGTTAATCTGTTACTAAATCTATGATTATATTGTTTACGTGTCGTTAGTTTTTACACGATAGAATACTAAAAAAGTATTTAAATAATACATGTTTAAACGAATTTGCTGCGTCTATCACAGAATTTTGGTAACGTTTTACCAAAAAAGAAAATAATAGTAGTATAAATAAAACTACTTTTTACGGATTCAGACGCGTATATTTGTTTTAAATTTTGGCATTAATACTAGTAGTAAAAATTGGATTAATTTTAACGAAGAAAACACCAGACTACGAAACATCTTGTTTTTTTTAAGAATCTGTAGGTACAATCTTCCTCAACTTTAGTGTGTCCCTTTCAGCGCGGCGCTCGAGAATAGGAATAGCAATACCTAAATTGGGGCTGTAAGACATTCTTAATATCTCACTAATGCCCCGGGATTCCTTCACTTCGAGAGGGTATCTAGTGTATATTATTATATGCCAAGCTGACCAGCCGTGTTTTTGAGCCCTGACTTTAACTTCTCTAAGAATAGATATTTTCTGTTTGTTTTGTCGTTCGTCTCTTACAACTCTGTGGAAAAGAAATGGGGTAATGACACTTGCAGTCTTAATCCGTCACCCTAAACCTAAGGACAGGTATGTATGTGTTGTCTATGTTGCCATTATGTGCATAGATATGTGAATTGCAGTTTTACAAAGATCATAAGATCGTAGACGTACAAATATGCAGCTGCCTTGAGAAAGTGTTTGATAGTGTCTAGTCTAGGTTATATTGAAGCGAGACACAGATTAATGACGCGTTCATGACTCGCCATTTAGTTCCTACTTATACGTTTTTAACGGTTGCCTTAAATAGTCCTTACTATATTAAACATCTGAAAGTAGCGTCTGTGTCTATTGAACCGATTTGAATGAACTTTAATACACAGTTCAGAGAAAGGACATAGACTAATTTTGATGTTTACTATTCTAAGCATTCAAATTCGCGGGCACAGCTAGTATATAATAATATTCATTGAATATCTGGTATCGATAGATATTACCCCGATAGTTGTATCGGTGAACGGTTTATTGCCAAAGAGCCTATCACAACACCGCGGAGGGTCGGCGTCAACAGGAAATCGGTGATGGCCCAGATGCAGAAAGCGGTCTTGCTAGATAATTCCTGTATAGTCCGTCGGGTCTCCCATTAGGCTCCACGACTCCGGACGGCTGTTGCCAACCTCGTCGGAGTGTGTAGTGTGTCCTGTCGCATTTCTACGCGAGGCAGTGTTCTATCTTACTTATTCATTGATTTAGCAAAGCTATTGACATGCACAAAATAAAAGCAATAATTGTAATAAATTATAAAACAATTATGATTTTGTATTTTTGAGATCAACTGTAAGTTAGTACCTTATAGTAAAAATAAGCAATAATAGGATAACGTGAATGATTTACAAAGAAGTATAAAAAACTTAATACATATTTACGTACTCAAATAAAACCGAATTGAGTGGATTTAGAAGCGTAATATTATTTTGTTTCAATTTTCCAACCTGTAACCATGATGTCTGAAAAGTCTCCATAACGTTGGGCTGTTTAGCCCAACGTTTTAATAAATAAATATACGCAATTAAATCCGTAAAAAGCGGTTCTTAAATAAATGGATCGCGCAAGTGTTGGAGGATACTCACGTACTCCTGCGTACATAATTACCACACTTTGTTTTTATTTATTTTGAAATGTTAATCTCACCAAAAATATATATACTATTTATATTTATTGAATATTTGTTTTGTATTATGCATTTTTTTATTTATTTAGTCGCAAAATGTTTTAATAATTATGTTTTTTAATAATATACGATATAGAAATGATTTCTGTTGTATTATTTCACATCATACTCACATTAACGATACCCTTTGGTTTTTCTTTCTTCATTTGGACATTTAATAAGTACTAAATTTTGCATTTAGTTATGAACTAGGAATATATAAAAACAGTGTTAACCTGATCATCTAATATCTAATATTAAGGTCATCTTACCAGTTTAAGTTTGCGAGTTTAGAGACTCGCAAACTTAAACTGTTAAGATGACCTTAATATTAAAATTCATTTTTCCTTGTAATGTCTGTGATATTACGGACGCCACGCTTGTGGAAACTGTTTAGTCGGCGCTCGTGCGCAGCGTACGAAGTCCATGTTTTGGCCCCATACAGGATACTCCTGTATGGCTGAGGGTGCTAGCTTGGTATGCCAAGTTTTTGGTGTGGGTTGTAAGCTGATTGTTGCGCCATACTCTCGCGCGAAGCTTCCCGTATATTGTTGCGGCTTCACTGATACGAATGTCGACCTCAGCGCCAAGTGAAAGATTATTCGTGGAACCAAAGTAGCAAAAGTGGCGTCCATATCCATCAAATACAATCATTATACAGCCGAAATTACTGACCTGCGAAATTTGAAAATTAATAATTGTGACAAATGGATTCTCTTGTGTGGTCACGGATTAAGAATACAATTGTCAACACCCCTTTTCCTTCCCAGGGTGCTGTAAAAGCCAGCTAAGCGATATTGTCCACAGATAACATCCTCTGTGAGAGATGGAAACTTGAAAATAAACCCTGTGCCAACACGCCTGATCAGTGTGGCATAGTAGACCATATTCCCTCCCAAAGTGGAGGAGGCCCGTCCCTACAGTGGCATTTGATATTAAATTACACAGTTAATAACAATGTACGTAACTATGTCGTGTACGGCGTGTGATTTTACCTCGAAACTAAAATTTTTCCTTATCGAATGTATTTAAATGGAACGGGAGCAGCGATAAACGGGGCTCAGTCGGGTCGTATACTGTCGTTAATAAACCTGTAAGTAGATATGTACCAAGTAGTTAGTTCACTTCCCTTTATCCATTGTCATAGTACCTCCCCTATTTGTATGTTTCAAGTGCTGGGAAATATAGATAAACTACCTGTTGCCCATAACTTCATACGCGTGGAATTTAGAAAACAAATCTTAAAAAAATATACTAAAGATGCCATCCTCTGGAATCATTATCAATTATATAAAAAAAAATTACAGATCTATTACAAAAACGCCTCAAGATCCGTTGCGTAATTTTGCAGATCTAAGCTCACAGGGAAACATACCTATATAAGGACTCGGTTTTAACATAGGCAATGATTGACTATGTGATTTAAAACTGTAATTTTAGCTGTGTACATTAGGTTATTCTTCAAAAAAAGTAACAACAAAAGGGATTACAACACCTTCAAATATTGTTACAATGAAGTATGAATAATTCACAAAACGATAGAATTACTTAGTGGAAGTAGATCAGCGGCCGTATTATGAGCTCTTATTCCCAGGCCGTTTACGCCGTGAATGGAACTGCCCGGCAAATTCGTAATATGAACATAACTCCCAGCCATCCAGTTCGCTAAAACAGTCATAGATTAATATGTTTATAGTGAAGGTACAACTAAAAGTTTAAGTACTAACTAAAATTTTTCAACTAAATGTTTTATGTTTACCATAATACATAATTTAGTCAGGCAGTGTACGGCTTGCCTGGAACTTGCATGATTTTTAAAAAGCTCATAATACGCCCGCAGTTAAGACAATCATAAGTAACGAGGAGTGTTGAAACGTGTGCAGATAGTTATATACCCTTCTTCAGTCACCTAACTGGATGAAACGTTAGTTTTCAACTATTTTCCTATCTTTCAAAAGTATCTACGAGCCACGGTGAGTAATAAGACCTTAATTATAGCATAGACTCTACCTAGTGTCGAGCGCTTAGCCAGAACACACCAAGTTAAACATGTTACGTTTCCAAGATCTAATTTCGGAAATAACTTTACTTCAGATAAAAATCCCTTTCAGACATTTCGTTAACATACTAATAGATAGATACGAACGAAATTGATACAAACAAAAACCAATGACTACCAAGATTAGCGTAGAGCTTAAAAGTACTTTACATAACCTAATAGGTCAATGTTTTATTCCTAAAACATGTAAAATAAATATTATTAACAGTTTCTGTGATTCCAGTACTAAGCGTTAGTACTACGATAAGACAAAAATGCTGGCCTAGAAAATTAATATGGAAGAATATATAATTTTAGTATTCCGGTAGTGTATAATTCCGCACATAGAAAAAAACACTACATTTGCGTTTTATTCATTACTTAATTCTGAATGAATGAGTAGGTATTTACACTTGGTAAATCGCCAACGCGGTATGCATTATATGAAACAGTGAGATTTTCAACTCCAAATATTAATTTGTTATACCTGTCTCGCGAAGCATATTAACAGTAATCAGGACTTCTATCTTAGTAATTGAGGTCTATGACATAATTATTGCCCGTAAACGGCATATATTACTAATTAGATCTACATAAATGCATTACATTCAAGAAAATCGGTATCAAATATTCTTATATCTATACTTAATAATATAAAGCTGAAGAGATTTTATTGAACCGCGCTATACTTAAGAAGTACTGGTTAGATTTGAAAAATTCTTTTTGTGTTGGATAGTCCATTTATCGAGGAAGGCTATAGGCTATTTAACATCACGCTTCGACTAATAGCAGTGAAGCATTAGTGAAAAATGTTGCAAAAACGGGCAAAATTTTCTAAATTCCACGAGTACGGAGTCGCGGGCAACAGCTAGTTACTTAATATAAATGTGAATATTTTTATTAAAGGTATTTTTGTCACTGACCGGACATTTGTAATATATTTTGAACAGCTATTTTTGTGAAACTTTTTACATTTTAAGTATATAAGCTTAAGACGATACCAAAATAGCTTCGTGCATTTTTCTACGTACGAAGTTTTCATTGTTTCTTTAGATTGAATGGCTAGAGGTCTAATTTTTAAGTATATGTTTTTTCAATATATGATCTAGGATCTCATAAACTCAGAAACACGATTGAAAAAAGTTTTCTCGATAGAAAATCTTAGCGAAACAACCTCTCTAATTTTTTATTTTTTTCATTTGTCGGTCTATTATCGCGTATTAACTAATGAAATAACTTTAAAAACATAAGTAACTATTATATATAGAAACACGTAAATCAGAATTAAAATATATTTAGTAGATTTTGAGTAAATAGGAAAAGTATCCCTAATTCTTCATTTTCTGTGCCTACTGGCTGTGTTAATATGTACGTGTCGGCGATGATATACGATAATATTGATGTAGGCCCTTAAAAATACAACCTACCAACCAAAAGACGGGCTTCGTGGTTCGTAACGAACGTGGTACCGGACTGTCGTTCACGAGGTCGCGGGTTCGATTCCCGCACGGGACAATCATTTGTGTGATGTTTTTAAATGTCATACAAATGTTTGTTTTGCGTCTGGGTGTTTCTATGTATTATAAGTATGTATTTACAGAAAAAAAAGAAATATATGTAGTATATCCGTATACCCATAACACAAGCATATCTTTATCGATGATATAAGCTTAGCTTGGGACCAAAGTACGTTGTGTGAAATGTCCGTGAAAATTTTATTATTTTTTTAAACCTGAGATACCTTGTAATCCTAATTTTAATCTTATAATTAGGGTTCCGTACCCTAAGGGTAAAAACGGGACCCTATTACTGAGACTTCACTGTCCGTCCGTCCGTCCGTCTGTCACCAGGCTGTATCTCAAGAACGGTGATAGCTAGAGAGTTGAAATTTTCACAGATGATGTATTTCTATTGCCGCTATAACAACAAATACTAAAAATAAAATAAAATAAATATTTAAGGGGAGCTCCCATACAACAAACATGATTTTTTTACCATTTCTTGCTCGATACTAATAACGTTGCCTTATGTTGCATAGATAATGGTACGGAACCCTTCGTGCGCGAGTCCGACTCACACTTGACCAATTTTTATTCTATAATGCCAGATTGCTTGACAAAGAAAAGACAATAAATCGCGCATAGGAAATCTTGTGCGCTGTTATGCATACTCGTAGGTAGCGAATTCTGCAAGATTTCTTTTAAAATAAATATTATGCATGCCCGATTCTTTTAGAGCCTGATTAACCAACAAAGAGGCGCTATAGTAACAAGGTCTTCACGATTTGATTATGAGACAATGATACCAATTCTGCGTGCAGAACTAAATTTAACTAAAAAATGAAAATGACTATGGCGTATTTTGATTAATTGGCTATTTCGTTGTGCACATTTTCATTAATTAAAATCGTTAGTCTAAAATAAACAAATTTTCTAAAAAAAGTTCTGTGAACATTGCCGAATTGTATTATTGACACCACGATTGACACGATCAATTTTTAAGCTATTGCATAGCTTCTAAACTAAATGCACAAAATTCGAAATTTAAATTCCGTAACAAAGATAGCGTAACTAAAAAATCCTACACATGTAGCATGCGCAGTAACGCCGTTTCGCTGTTCGCGCTGGTGACTTATGTCAGTTTTGTCGTTAGTTTTTATTTTTTTGACATTTGATTGACAATCGCTATTTTATCATAATTACCATAAACAATGGACAGATGTACGCATCAGTAAATAAGGATTATTAATCTTATTTTAGTTTATGGTATTTAGATTCTTGCTTATATAAAATAAATAAATAATTATAATTGCATAAGTTGATAAAAAATACTATGCAATAGCTTTACCGCGGCAGTCCCCGAGTGCCACACGTCTTTTTTTTAGTTACGTTTAGTTGGGCACGTAGAATCGGTAACAATATTCATGAGAAATGATCTCAGTAGCCAAGAAAAACAATATTTTAGCTCTACATCATATATCAGAATTTCAGAATCATGTAATTTTCTTACACCCCATAAATGTCTGCGGCAAGTTTACACGTCTGTGATACCCAATTTTTTGTTTAATAAATTGTGAGATATTAATCTTAAAGTCTTCGCTTCCGAAGGCACTTGCTACAAAACGTATGCAACATTGTTGCACACGACAAATTCAACGGCATTGTTAACCGTCTTCAGGAAAAAATTGAAGGCAAATCACAAGCTGCACTCTGCAGCTTTTTAATAGCTTCGTTTGTATGTATCTATGTAACGTAATCTATTATAGTTGTTTTTACCCTCTTGCAATTGGCATTGTTCATATTTTTTTAAAACGCTTAATTTGACAACCATTTTGGGGGAATAGAGTTTCTTTCGGAAAATTTGCTACTATAGCGATTTTTTTTTCAAAAAAGCAACTGATCTCTTTTTGCCCTTCAAATGAAGGACTTAAAATATTCGTATATTCGTTCTTAGGGAAATTTTACTCTGTGGTGGAGTTGAAACTACTCTTTTATATCACGGGCTTCCTCCCTTTGGAAGGGATTATGGTCTACTGTGCCGCGCTGACCAGGGGTGTTGACACAGGGTTTATTTTCGAGATTTCCGTCTCTCACAGAGGATGTTATCTGTATGCAATATCCCTTAGCTGACTTTTACAGCACCCTTGGGAGGAGATGGGGTGCTGACACTTGTATTCTTAATCCGTCACCACACGGAGTGTATCTTTTGTTATAGAAAAAATCCAAATAATCACTTTCATACTGTCACCTGTATGGTATGCTAGCTGTTGACGCCACTTTGTACTCGTGGAATTTAAAACAAAATCCCGTTTTTGTAACATTTGTCACTGATACTTTGCTCCTATTAGTCGAAGCGTGATGTTATGCCTATAGCCTTTCTCGATAAATATACTATCCAACACTGAAGGAGTTTTTCAAATCGAACCAGTGGATCCTGAGATTAGCACGATAAACAAACAAACACTTCAGCTTAATATTACTAGTATAGGTGAGAATACAACTACCTATATGATGATATCATGATTTTGTTTCAGCCTCTACAAAATAAGAAAGATCTTTCGCGTGGAATCTTTTTCCATACTTACACATATTTAATATTTTATTACCAACTAACTAAACGTGTTCTATTAATAAATAATTAATAAGAGCGATATATTGTTAGCTCTGTATTTATTGCTTTATTTATCAGAGTTCCGAGAATTCACTAATCTATAACAGGAAACAACATAACTGAGGCCAACTTAGCAGACTCACTAACAGCTGGAAGTAGTCCAAATATTTCAATTTAAATATTTAAGCTCGATTTTCAAGTGAAAGTCTAACGACAGTGCAAGTTACTTCACGTTTTCATTTCTTCATGTGATTATTCACTTTATATTATAGAATGAAATGTAGACATGAAACGAAAAGCTTAAAATACTAATGTATACCATTGGAACTCGAACCCAGTCTTGGGTTACTATGAGTGTAACAATCGATTAGCGTAGATGCTAGCAAAACTGCATTTTAATGTTTCTAAAAAAGAACTATTCAATAGCCTTTTACAAGAAATGGTTTTGTTTTGTGGAGCGGAAAAGCGCGCCGATACATCAAAGTCTAATATATTTATTTCAAATAGGCAAGATTTAAAAATTCAGAAGTCCCATATCCGTTTTCCCCTGAATATATTTATTTGTATTAAATGTAAATTCTATTACATTTACGTTCTTCTAAATTACCTCCACATTTATGCTCGTAAGAGCACAGTCTTTGACAACGGTCTGTGCTATTCCATCGAAACGTTGGGTAACTACCCATCAAAGCATTGTGCTCCATATTATTTCAACTAATTAAGGAGCCGTTTTGTTTTA
Source organism: Orgyia antiqua (assembly GCA_916999025.1). Lineage (NCBI taxonomy): Eukaryota > Metazoa > Arthropoda > Insecta > Lepidoptera > Erebidae > Orgyia > Orgyia antiqua. The sequence goes on from OU779868.1 coordinate 27,622,974, forward strand.
TAAAATTGCGGGCGCCAATTATTCTGCTGAGATAGTTTTTAATGTAGTTATAAAAATACTAAAAGCATTAAAAACTCGTATTTTTGATATGTAATTAATGAACATCATAACTCTTAATAACTAGTTAATTAGTTATATATATTAAAATATCTACATTTATTATTTTAAAATTAAAACGCTCTTTTTGTTTAACGTATAATTTTTAATATAATATGGATTATTTGTGTTAACATTAGAAATTCATTTACTGTGCCTGTCTGCTTATACCTTTACGTAAAACCCTACTAAATGTATCTTAAAATGAGTGGTCCATGAAAAGCGTTTAGATTTACTAATTATTGAAAACACTATTGTGCTATCGCATATTGTATGTCTTTAGAGATAAGCTAGCTCTACATAAACTAGTAACATCTTACAAAACTACCTTGATCACCTTTGTTAAAGAAAATGGGTAAGATTAGAGTAAGCTTGATAAGCAGAAACCATACTTTCCTTATATTTCCACGTCAAGATTACTCCATTTTCACCCATTGTTGTCCACTAAGATATGTTAAGGAAATAAGATTACTGTCATAACTGATACATTTTTGTCGATTTTGGCCAGACACTCTTCAGAGGAGATAGAATTGATGTGTACATTAGTTTTAAGCAGATAATATTAAATAATATAAGATTGTAAAAGTATCGTCTAAGTTTAGATTATAATGGAACTAGCATGAGATTGTTCTCAAAGTTCCCATAAAAATAAAGATTAAAAAAAAAGCTTACTTCAAAGAAAAATATTCTACTCAGACTCTACAAAATTGTCGCTCAATTTGTTATTATTTATGCCTGTATATAAATATGGAGGTCTTACTTCTAACTAATATTTTAGGTGTCATGGTAAAGCTCAGGGCACCATCATGGCCCGGCAGGGCAAAGCGGAGGAACGAGAAAAAAAAAATATTTTAGGCACAAAGTAAAAATGTATGGGTGTAGAGATATATTGCATTAGTATATTTGTAGAAATTTAAACATTTTTTTGTAATATCACAAGAAAGTATCAGCCAAGAAAATTACAAGCGCTTCGGTTGCCTGTATTCCTAAATTCAATACGCAAAATATCATGACGAGTGCTCTCCACACCGCTTCCCTTTAAGCCGTTCCATTAGCGCCTATTACAATACGGTAAAAACAAGTAAACTAAATTTTGACAAGAGGCAGAACACCTACTGTCATGGAGACAGTTAGAGCTTATTGGGGTGAGAGCGATTCTGTCACATTCTCTTTTGATCGCAGCGTCTTATCATATTCGCACTTCGTCGTGACAAAAGACGGTTCATTATTCTGTTTGGACACCAACAGATCCCCGAAACAGGATGTTAGCAGATAGGTGCTTATTTCATACTTAAATTTCAGCTAAATATAAAAGTGAGAAAACGCTACGATCTAGCGTATTGATGGGTCGTGTTAGCGCATAATTGCTAGTTTTACCTTATTAAAATTAGATATCATAATTGAAGTAATCATTTATATTCATTCATGGACATTTATCACAACGTCCTCTGGTCCCAAGATAAGCTTTATATGCTTGTGCTATGGGAACCAGAAATCGGATATACTACATAAACTACTTTTCTTTTGTATATACTTACTTATAATACATAGTAAATACCCAGACGCGAAACAAGCATTTGTATGATGTTTATAATTAATATGACACAATTATTGTCCCGTGCGGGAATCGAACCCCCGACCTCGTGAACGGCAGTCCGTTACATGAACCACTAGACCACGAAGACCGTCCTTTAATTAATAATTCAATACTTAAAGTACTTAATATAATCATTTAGGATAAGTGTAATATGCCCTGTTGGCTGTAAGCAAGTGATGTTCACAGCTACGCATTATAAAAATCGCTCAAAGGGCGAACGGCGCTACGCGGTCATTAACCCTTGAGTGTGGCTAACAAACACACGAATTGTTACGCGTACGCATCTCTTCCCCCAACACCAGTGATAAAACCCTCTCAATGGAATCTGAGGCATGCTTGTATGTTACAATGGAAGAGCTCACGTGTTACGTGCTTTTTCATCTAAGTTTTGGAGCACACAAAATAATATTACGTTCCAATCACTCTAATCTAATTGTATAAAGTTCTCGTGTCACAATGTTCGTTCCCATACTCTTCTGAAACGGCTTGACCGATTCCTATGAAATTTTATATGGATATTCATTATGTCTGAGAATCGGCCAACATCTATTTTTCAAACCTTTTTTTTCTAGTATGGCAAAACAACGTTTGCCGGGACAGCTTGTTTTATTATAATCGTAACTATACTTATTTTCAATTTGCAAATTATAATGACGTATATTTAACAATTAGATAATATTGATAGAATATTAATATATTTTATTGTTTTATCTTTACTTATTATAAAATAAAGTCGTGGTTTTTGTATGTATTTCCTTAAAAGTGAGCATCAATCCGTTGCGTAGTTTTAACTTACTTGTAATTACGCAACGGATTTTCAGGCAGTTTTTTTTTAATGATAGAGTGGTTCAAGAGGATGGCTTTATTGTGTGATTTGTTAAGTTTTGGTTTCTAAATTTTACGCGTACGCAGTTGCGGGCAACAGATAGTAAATTGTAATTATTTGCCATTCCTAGGTACTTTGTAGACTCTCTACGGAAAATTTAAAAAAATAGGTAATTACTGTCACAGAAGATAACATTTTTGTGTTATTATAAATAATTATAGCATAACATCCCTACTAATATTATAAATGCGAAAGTAACTCCGTCTGTCTGTTTGTTACGCTTTCCCGCTTAAACCTCTCAACCGATTTTGATGAAATTTGGCACAGACGATCTTTAGACCCTGAAAAAGGACATAGGCTACCGGACGGAGTCGCGGGCAACAGCTAGTACATACTTCATAAAATCAGGTTGTTACCACTAAGGTCCCTACCCCATTACTAAAGTGGTTGTGAAGTTTTGGTTGCGCGGAAAGTCAGTTTGAACAGTTTTCATGCATTCATGTCTGCTTCATATGAAAAACATGTTCTGTAGAGATGACAAATTAGAACGATGCCCTATTTTGAAAACGCACATTGTAATGACCAGTGACCAGTTAGGGGGCCTTTTTTGACCAGGAAGGGAAATTAAGGAAATCTTTTACAGGTGTGGTGTACCTATACAGTGACAGACTTGCGTCCACGAGGTCGTGGGTTCGATAGAGCACAGGACAATAATTTGTGTGATAATCACAGATACCTACTTATTTGTATCGTAACTGTTCTAATCTAATATATTCTAATTACTAATAATTTATGAAAATAAAGTATGTAGTTGATTTAATACGCGTAATAATATGCGTGGAGAAAAATAGTAAACGGTGAAAAGTGCATGTCACAAGTTGTATGCAGTTTGTATCAGTTGAGCCATGATGTAATATGAAGAAGCCCATCAGAGTGATATGATCAGTAAGTAGACAGTGTCCGGTGGCGACAGTGGCGACAGTGGCGGGTGGCGGTCAGAGGGCGCGCCGCCCGACGGGGTGCCCCGCGCTGCAGTCAGCGCCGTGCGCCCGCGCCCCGCGCACGCTGCATTGCAATGCTCGCCTATGCACCGCTGCGCATCGAACGCACGCGTTCTACATTTAAATTCAAACCAACTTCACATCATAGTAAACCGTGAACTATCACCCTTATGCGTAACGTAATAGAACCCAACGCGACCGCACCAAAGTTACACAAACATCGACTAAGCGTCACCAACGATCTCTAGGTTCCCTGCACCGTTCAATGGACTATTACATCTTTTGTTTACTTACGGCTGCACATAAACACGTAAGTTATGCATGTGTTACACCTTCGCATGTGTGCGTTTCACATTGCGCTTGATACGATGCGTGACTTATTTGTTTGTTTACATATTGCGATGCCACCCTATACTCATATCAATGTTATCTTTTCAGCATGTTTCAGTTATAAGTAACTTTCTCATCTTCCAGGGTTAAAAGTTGAATAAACGTTAGCTCATCAAAATTAAATCTATAACCGTTAACGTAATAAATACACGCGGACTTCTTGTGAGGATCAATAGTAGACTCTATGTAAACAAAACAAGCTGTTGTGTGAATGTTAAAATGAACTCTCTTTTATAAGACAGAAGGTTGCATTTCGTGTTTTGTTAATGTTGTTAGTATAAGTCGCAATTCGCGTTACAGTTAGCATCGGAAGTGGTCGGTTCACAAAACAGGGTTGCTTAGGGGCTGCGTGCACACTGCACAGTGCACACCTGCCTGTCACGGTATACTTGCGTTCAACTCAAGATTACGAAGCTACGGAACTATTCTTACTATTTTAATAGAATGTGCATTTCATTGCACTAAATAAACAATAACAAACAGTTTACGTTTGATCATTTCCATATATTGCGTGACTTGCACCGAACTGAACTTCTGTTATACTTAACATGCATGTTACGTCAAGCATTATAGCAATTACATCTTCGAAAAACTATCGAGTATTATTTATTATTTATCTACTAGAGCAGGTGTGCCCAACTTTTGCGCTCATAAGATCTAATTTTTATTTAAAAATTGAGTCGCGATCGACCTATTTTTTAGGTAAGAAGGGGGACGTTTATGCAATGTGCTTTTATGCCGCCGTGCACTCTTGCGAGTTCCAGCAACATACATGAATATTTATTTAATGGGTTAACACTTTGTCTAGGGGAATGGAACTTGCGAGTGATCCATCAAAATTGGTCGACTTGTTGGCCACTCCTGTACTAGAGTCTATTATTTGTACTTTGTTACATACTAGTTAATCCACCCTCTATTTTACCAAAAGGGTATTTCACCTACTCTCTGAATTTTTTTTTTATTTTTGTTGACATTGGCATTTTCCCGCGCTAAGTAAACAACAACAACCGAAGTTGTGGCCATACATTCTATAGCACTACGTAAACATCAAGTTGTGCGTAGTGCTATAGAATGGCCTGACATACCTATTGGAAGTATTGCCACAACTCCTGAACATTTTCATAGCGGCCATGAGTTACGAAGTGTAAGACCAGGTCTAGCTATGACCAGTGTCGCTGGGTTTCGCTAATATAGATCCTTCGGGTACAGCAAATTTGAATAGTAGACGGAGCAGGTCTTAAGGGAAGACGAAAACAAAATTTTGACTAATTTTTTGTATGTAACATGTTAACAACTCGTGATAGGTTTGATGTAAATTACAGAAAATGCTTGCCCGACCGACTATCCATGAAGTGGCCAAAATGTTCTGCTATTCTCTATGTAAATAACAGGTAACATTAATTTCTCTTGACTTACATTAAAAATGTTATTTCTTATCATTTAAATGATGTCATTAGCAACCAGGTGCTTTCCCCTAATATGACTAAATACACAATAACAATTAAGTACAAATATACATAAAGATAGAACATTTAAAAAGTTATAAAATATAATCGTTAAAATCTCTAATGTCTTCATATGTAAATGAAATATTTTATATTTTTTTATTTATTTATTCCTCCTCCAAATATAATTTTTTATAGTTAACATTTCTATGATCTAAAATAAATGGTGTTATTACATCTGTATAAATTATTTTTGTTAACAACATCAATGACTTATATCTGATTGTGAGAAGTTGGTGTCTGTAATAGGTCGTAACTCGTGTCACAGATCACCAGATCCTTCACCCAAAACAAAACATAACATTTCAGAAGCTACTGATAAAGAGGACTTTAAAAAGAAAAACCTTAAATAATTGAAAACTTCCTTTCTTTCTTTCTTTCTAGTAGATTTTGAGTAAATAGGAAAAGTATCCCTAATTCTTCATTTTCTGTGCCTATTGGCTGTGTTAATATGTACGTGTCGGCGATGATATACGATAATATTGATGTAGGCCCTTAAGCACGCACTCAAGCATGAGGGATTTTTGTATCATATTGTCCAATTATTTTAATCTAGAGAAATAAATGGCATTTATTCCATAGTTTACCCTGACCTACAAACAATGGATAGTTTAGATATATTAATACAGTTCTCACGTATTGCGGTAGGTCTGAGCCGGATGTTAAGTTTTCAATATGTTTTTATTTGTAGGCAAACATAGAAATCTAATTACTAAAATTATATACAAAGCTAAAAAAAAACAAAATACAAATAAAATAAAATAACAAAAATAAAATAATATATTTTTGCCTGTTTTAATTTTAGATAAAAATAATGTAAATATTTAATTATAAATTATTTTCGTTTACTTGTAAATATTTTCTGTTTTTAATTAAATAGTGAAAGTTTTATTATTTAAAAAGATTGTAACTTTCTTAAAATAAGGCCTACACCTTATTCATAATGACTTATCGGAGGTTTAAAAGTTCGCGAAAATCGTTAAATATTGTTCTACATAATAGTCTTTTTACGCTAAAAGTTTATTATCTCTCCGATAAAATCTCCGTTTAAACCTCCGATAAGTCATTATGAATAAGACCATGTATGTATAATGTGAATTATGTAAGTATATGTATAGTATGTATTTATGCAAGCGGCACAGGACCGCGCGATGTGGCGTTTTATGGAAGGGGCCTATGTCCAATAAAAGACGGAGAGAGGCTGATAGATGGAAGGAATTTAAACTATTTACACTATTTGTTGCCCGCAACTTCGTACGCGTGGAATTGCGAAACCAAACTTTTACAAATTATGCAAAAAGCCTTCCTCGTCAAACATTCTATTTATTAAATAAAATTGCATCAAAATCCGTTGCGTAGTTTTGGAGATTTAAGCTCACATAGAAGAATACAGAAAACACGACCGTAAAGATAAGTGTTTCTATTCCGTGACACAATCACGCAAATGATAAATGCTGCTGCCGACAACTCATGGAGCGTGATATATCTTGATGCATGATTCAATCAAGCGTTTTAATGCCATTTACACAGAATAAAGAATAAGACAGAAGTAGTGTCCGATCGTAGCATTGGCACCCCAAAAGACATGCCGACGCGACATACGCTTCGTGAGTACGTCATAGTCGCATAATGGCTAGTAAAGTGTCAAGACCTGTCGTGTCAAGTGATAGAAGCATAGATATACTCTTTATCTATAATATAACGCAAAAACTATTAAAATCGGTTTAACTTTCGCGAAAAGAAAACGGAAGTACGAAACGTCTGTTTTCAAAGAATTTGTAGGTAAAATCCGCTTCATCTATATTTGTCCCTTTCAGCGCGGCGCTCGGAAATAAGGATAGCAATACCTAAGGCAAATACCTAAATGAGAAGTCCAGTACCCTCTTAATATGTTAGAAAATGGAATGATACGCCTCGTAAGAGATGTGTAATCAAAATATCATAGTTCTAGGAAAAAACCATAATAACTGTAAATGAAAACACATGGAGCTAGTAGATTTATAATGAGCAAGTAAGGAGTGCTTAATTAAACTATTAACAGTAAATATACGTTAAAATTATATTTAAACTAGCTATTACTCGTGACATCGTACGCTTAGCATTCAGACAATTTTCCTCGTTTCTGTAACATTTTTCACTGATGTTTCGCGCTTATTGGTCGCAGGACAATTTCATATAGCCTTTTGAGATAAATGTACTATTCAACACTGAAAGAATTTTTCGAAACCGAACCATCGATTTCTGAGATTAACGCGTTCAAACAAACAAACTATTAAGCTTTATAATATTACTAGCTATTGCCCTTGACTTTGTACGCGCGGAATTTAGAACATAAAAAATACTCAACAAATCATATAAAAAAGTCATATTTTTGAACTACTCTATCTATTTAAAAAAACCGTATTAAAAGCCGTTGTTTGGAAGATATAAGTTAACATAGGGACATACATACAAAAATAATGACTTTGTTTTATAATAAGTAAAGAAGTATAGAAGAAAGCTCTTCTAAACAATATGATAAGTTTTAAGTAGGACAAGTCGTCCAGTTCCGAGGTAAGCGATCTGTGACCGCACTCACCTTTAATTTAAAAATTGGTCAAGTGCGAGTCGGACTCGCGCACGAAGGGTTCCGTACCATTATCTATGCAACATAAGGCAACGTTATTAGTATCGAGCAAGAAACGGTAAAAAGATCATGTTTGTTGTATGGGAGCCCCCCTTAAATATTTATTTTATTTTATTTTTAGTATTTGTTGTTATAGCGGCAATAGAAATACATCATCTGTGAAAATTTCAACTGTCTAGCTATCACCGTTCTTGAGATACAGCCTGGTGACAGACGGACGGACGGACGGACAGCGAAGTCTCAGCAATAGGGTCCCGTTTTTACCCTTTGGGTACGGAACCCTAAAAAGGAACCCCTTAATTAAAGAAGTTTATAAAACGGAACTGATTTATAATTTGTTATTTTATCAAAACTACTTCTATATTGTTTTTATTACTATACTTTTATGTATGAAGCATAATAGTAGCCAAATGTGAATAATGTTCACACTATGATTGTTCTGTATATTGAAGTTTGAGTGCGCATAATAAAAACTAAAGTGCATGTGATTATGTAAATTTAATAGGGATTTATATGGGTTTTAATTTTGTAACTGGTAATTGCTATAAAAATATGTACAGTAAGAAAGTTAATAGTACTTACTTGCAAGTTTAACTTGACTAATATTAAAATACACAACCATTCAGACACCAAGTGATGTAATCTATATTAAAATTATTAAGCTGACGAGTTTGTTTGTTTGTTTGAACAAGCTAATCTCAGGAACTACTGGTCTGATTTGAAAAATCTTTAACTAAATGATATGCGCCTTTACAACATACAAGCCCGCAATTTCCCACGCACGGCATTCAGAAACCAAACTAATAAACAACAAAAAAAAATTTGAGAAAATTGCATCAAAATCCGTTGCGTGGTTATGAAGATATAAGCTCACATATCGACAAACATACAAAAAATGACTTTGTTTACTATAATGACTAAGTAATGACTAAGTAAAAAGAAGTAAGAAAATCACATGATGTCTATCATAACAAATTCCTTATTTGCAATATCAATTGAAGTAATTTCATCTCGATCAGACGCTTAACTGTTAAAAGTAGATATGTTTTGGCGACAAAATGTATAGTTGTTGGGGCCTCTGCGCTAAAAACTAACAAAGGTGTTAATAAGCTACGCAACAGATAGGCGTTTCGATGTCTCTAGCGACCAACATATCTATTAATTAACAACGTCGCGACTTTAATACATAAGGAGACAACAATTTTCGCGCAATTATCGTTCAATTTGAGTATGTGGATAGAGCACTGGTATTTGTGATTGCCTTGTAAAAATTCTTCAACATGGTACATTGTTTATGTAGTCCAAAAATAGGTTGGTGAAGTTTAGTCAGAAATGGTAGCCTATGTCTAGACATTGGAGAAAAAGTTGTAAAACACTCTTATTTATATTTTATTACTCCAAATTATTATATTTAACATGCCTATAAGCTTTACCTATATTACCTTTGTAACACTTATACTTATCTGTGCAAAGAAAACATTAAACGTTTATACGTAATCATTTTTTCCATTATAATTTAATTTATTACGTCAGAATAATCTTAAAATTTTCATACTCCAAGGATCGAAGTCACTTAAGCAACGGGATTTTTCGTTCTCTACTGAAATATGTATTATTCGACTTTTTAAACTAAGTTGTTATCATGATCTTTTATAATGAACTGGAAATAATAGGCTCAAGCTAAGTTAGTTATTAACGATTAGAAAACTTACAGTAAAAGAAAAGTGATAGTTTTGATTGTTATCAACGACAAATTTTATATTTTATATGGGTGTAGTTCTATATACCTATAATTTACTGTCTCGGGCAAAAAGTGTTAACAAGGCTTTTGTGCTGTAAAAAATGTCAATACCCGATCGCTGTCTGCAAATGTGCTCAAAATAGCCATAGATTTATCGTCTGTTACCAATTTTTTACTTGTTAAATAGATGCAAGAGAAGCGGTAACAATTTAGAGTAATACATTTCATGATGGATACCCGTAGGTAACCTAAGGTACTGCAAGGGAGATTGTGGTAATCTGTGATATCTATCTATACTAATCTATAATAATATTAAGAAGCTGAAGAGTTTGTTTGTTTGTTTGAACGCACTAATCTCAGGAAGTACCGGCCCGATTTGAAAAATTCTTTCTTTGTTGGATAGTAAAATTATCGAGAAAGGCTATAGACTATATAACATCACGCTACAATCAATAGGAGAAATGCAGAAGTGAAAAATATTGCAAAAACGGGGAAAAATTGCTAAATTCCACGAGTACGAAGTCGCGGGCAACAGCTAGTGATATTATAAAACTGAAGAGTTGATATGTTTGAACGCACTAATCTCAGTAACCACTGGTCCGATTTGAAAAATTCTTTCATTGTTGGATAGTACATTTATCGAGGAAGGCTATAGGCTATATAATATCACGCTGCGACCAATAGGAACGAAGCATAAGTGAAAAATGTAGCAAAAACGGGGATAATTTCTTAATCCATCCCTATAGTACCCGCAACAGCTAGTTTCTCATAAAAATGGTATTGGAGTACCCTATACTTTCCCATAAAGAACCCGTTGATAACGCGCAGGTATAAAAAGAGACAGGTCGTTATATGAGAACAATTTTAACCAAAGAGCAACTCCTGTTCTACCTTAATTTCGTCATTTTCGTAAGAGAATAATAGTATGCTACGAAAAAAGCTTCTTAGATGGTACTACGGCTTTTTTAATTACTTAATTTTTAGGGTTCCGTACCCAAAGGGTAAAAACGGGACCCTATTACTGAGACTTCGCTGTCCGTCCGTCCGTCCGTCTGTCACCAGGCTGTATCTCAAGAACGGTGATAGCTAGACAGTTGAAATTTTCACAGATGATGTATTTCTATTGCCGCTATAACAACAAATACTAAAAATAAAATAAAATAAAGATTTAAGGGGGGCTCCCATACAACAAACATGATTTTTTTACCGTTTCTTGCTCGATACTAATAACGTTGCCTTATGTTGCATAGATAATGGTACGGAACCCTTCGTGCGCGAGTCCTACTCGCACTTGACCAATTTTTTTCAATACATTCTATATTCTTTCATGTCGTAAAATTATTAGTACAGTGACAGTCTACTGTCTACGCAATAGTAGGTACCTAAAAAGTACCAAATCTATTCCTTTACAGGGTGCAGTAAAAGCCAGCAAAGGGATATTATACACAGATAACGGATAACGACAGGCGGAAATCTCCAAAATAAACCTTATGCCAACACGCCTGCTCCGCGCGGCCTAGTAGACCGTAATCCCTCCAAAAGTGGAGGAGGCCCGTGCCCAACAGTGGGAAGTTAACAGGAGAGGAAGAGAGAAATAGTATCAAAGGGACTTGCTTAGCCATTTAGTACAGAAGTGTGTGCAAAGTACTTTCTTGTCTGTCTCTGTAGGATTTACTTTTAGAATAAACACTCAGCTTTTGAGCTTTTGAAAGTGCTTGTATCTACTTAAGTTACTTTAAATAAAAATAATTGATATTTTTCTCAATCAAAGATTTTATTAAAATGCTCTACATTTCTTAGACTATAAACCCTCAATCTTTCCACCCTATCTATGAGCATGAAATAGGTACCTCTATAACAATATGATCAGGTGAAAAGGCCACCAAGAAGCAATTCTTAGTGATGACGTCATTGTGAGTTATCGCAACGTCGTTCTTAACCTCGGATAGGCCGTTGATCTACATCTAATACGTACCTAGACAGTAGTTTACATGGCGCAGTGCGTTAGTGTGATATAAACGTTGCGCTTGTGTGCGTGATAACGTTACACGGCTAGACCATTGCTTATTTTACATTTACATATTACATACTGACTTCATGGTGTAGTTGGTTGTAATCATTTCTTGTGTTCATGAAATTGTGGGTTTAACCCCGCTCGGATTAATATAATTTTTTTTTATACTTCATGCAGTGTGGTTTATATGCGTAGGCGGACTTAATGCCTAAGACGTTTTCTGCCAGTCAACCATTAGGTGGTAGAGAACTAAAAGAGGTGGCGAAAAGCCGGCAAAAAAAAAGATTAAAAGTAATACAAAATTCTACTAATTCTAGATATTCTATATGTAGTTAAAATAGCGGCTAAGTACGAAACCGCACACGAAGGGTTTCGTGCCTTTATTATTATATTACATTATAATCATCACCATAATATCATATTGTCACTAGCTGACCGGGTAAACGTTGTTTTGCCATACAAATGTCAAGGGCGGACAACCCTTATCACGGGGTAGGGGTATGAAATATAGATAGTAGCCGATTCTCAGACCTACTGAATATGCACATAAAATTTCATAAGAATCAGTCAATCCGTGAACATTGTGACACAAGAATTTTATATATTAGATGTCATTTCGTATAAGCGTGTCAATAATTTACACTGAAAACGTTTGTTGTACTTTATTTGTTTGTTATTTAATGTGTATATGTACGAACTGTCATACAGTAAAGTCACTGTAATAGAGTCCTTAAATATATCCGAGGTTAGGATTAGGTCGAGCCATGTATCACATTTTAAGCCTTACTCTACATGATTTTAACAATTAGACTTAAACAAAGCACTCTAGCGCCTCTTAAAAGAAGCTTACAAGATTTTATTTTTCAATATATTTTTGGTTATTCTCTTGTCCTACAGAGAGACTATCTTTCGTTTTATCTAAGGATGAATCTGTCCTAAAAATAGTACAAAATAGTTCTCTGTTGATTGATATACAACAATTTTCGATACAATACTGCCTCGGCTCGAAAGGCGGCAGGATGCACTCCGACGAGGTTGGCAACAGTCGGCCGGAGTGGTAGAGCCTAATGGGAGAGCAGCCGACGAACTATACGGGCATTGTCTAGCAAGACTGCTTTCTGCATCTTGACCAGCACTGACTTACTATTGACGTCGAGCCTCTCAAAGTGTTGCGAGAGGTACAACTATTATTATTGTACATAATATTTATAGGATAATTCGCAAGTTGTTTTAATCAGAACGTTTAAAATTCTAGTCCATCTCTACGCAAAACTAATGAATAACTTTGTTAAAATCAGTCTCTATTTGCCTTTGTTTTATGATAAGGAATAGTCATTGTTCCTGGTCTTTTTTAGCAATTTAGGGTAATCAAGGTATTTCATTTTTATAATCGACTAGCTGCCCCGGCAAACGTTGTTTTGCCATACAATTCTGTATAAAATAAAATTTCATCAAAATCGGTCCAGCCAATTTGTAGCCTATGTGTTATTCTGATGTATAAGCTATATTGTGGTAAAGTTTCATTCAAATCCATTCAGTAGTTTTTACGTGAAAGAGTAACAAACATCCATACATAGATCCATACTTACAAACTTTCGCCTTTATAATATTATAGTAGGATTAATAACGTGTCTGTCTTAGGCTCGTTTTGAAAATCACCTCTCTGTAATCCTGTATTAAGTTTGACTACGGTGTGTACGACTTACGCTGTAATGGACCTATTTTAGCCGTTTCCATTGTTATGTTATTTTAATAAACTTTAGAAGGTTCAATACCAAAAGGTTAAACGGATCCTTATTACTAAGTGACTAGGCTATATCTTAGGAATGGTAATAACTAGAGAGTTGAAATTTTTACAGATGATGTATAACTGTTGATGCTACTACAAAGATCAAAGTAGGTACAATAAGTATTTAAGGGGGTTCCCATACAACGAATGTTTTCAATACCATTTAGGCGACATGTTTATATTGGTATGATGTCTAAGTTGTCATAATAATGTTGCCAATTCTAGTTGCTATAACTTAACTAAAAAAAGTAAAACAACTATTTCTGTATTTTGGTTACTTTGTTGTGAACATTTATTTTAATTAAATCTTTAGTCTATTATATACAGTTTAACAAGAAAGTTAAGTTAACAGTGACACTATCAAAATTCATTTTTAGTTATGTTTAGTTTAATTATGCGCGTAGAATAGGTACGAATGGTTTGGAACCCTTTGTGCACGAGTCCAACTTTTACTAAGCCGGGTTTTTGTTAACTTTTTATATCTTTATAGCGAGGGATAAAACTTAACGCTTTTCTCTTTATTTTCAACAAACCAATAAAATCAGGAATTGTCATCAAGTTGTTATAACCATTTTATCTAATTCATTACTTCCTGTCTAATTACATAATGTAACACATGTTGTAAAATAAATATACAAAAAAGCTACTTGTTTAATTGCCATTGACTTTAATGGTGAAAACATAAAATTTTATACAAAGTTTCAAAGCAGGTGCAATGTAGACGTGCCCTTAATTTAATTTAGTTAGTATACCAATTTATAAAACAATAAGAAAAATACATTATTTACATAGTAGGTACTTATGTACCTACTTTCTATGTAAATAATTACTTTTAGTAGTAATCTACTTACCAATATAATAATAACAGAGTATTTTTTTAAAACAGTAGAACCGGTTTTATGTGCCTTTGAAATTTGAAGGTTTTCCTCGATCTCTCAGGAGATAACCATCAGATTCCTACCTGGCGCTGACAGGACCACACGGGGATCACCAGCTTTCAAATACAAAAGTAATCATTACAATCACTTCGCCCAGTTAATTTATAAGGTAACAAAAATAAAATAATAAAAAAAACATAAAGATGAATAGAGAACCTCCTTCTTTTTTTGAAGTCGGTTGAAAAGTAAAAAGAATAGTTAACAGATCAGTTTAAACTGCATATTGCATATTGTGGCTTATGTAATTTTAAAGTGCGTAAAAAAAGACTTAGCCAATGTTACGGAATCTTTACGAATTCTTTTCACTCACTTGCCGTGGTCGGATTCATCTCAAATTTTCGAAATATGTTAAGGACCGATGACAAAGTAATAATTAAAATAAATATTCAGGATTTTTAAGCGTGGTTTTTAGTTTTTGAACTAGGTAAGAAAATATTTATAAATATTTTTACTATTAAGTATTTAATACCATCGCGTAACTGAATTAATCTGAACTTTCAGTCTGAAAGCTAGCAAATGGCTAATACTAATTCCAATATTATTTGCTTCTAAAAATTATCAAAGTAGCTTACTTTTATGTTATAGTTAAAATACATTATCTATTAAATCGTTTTATTTACATACATTTAAACATATGACATCATTTTAAGATAAATTTTATAATTTATTTGAATATTGAGAATATATTTTTGTGTCGCAAGGAATAAATGACGCAAATATAGTTTGCAACAAACAATAGGGTGGTGACGTCAGAATAATAACTTGCATTTCCTGTCAATTTTGTCTCATGTGGTTCTGAAAAATAATATCGTTAGGAAAGTTCTGACCACATCACATCCTTCTTCTTCTCGCACCCCTGAAGGGGAGCTTGTGCGGGGAGGCTGCTTCAGGGATTCTTTCCCTCTGCAGTGGAAACTACGCTGGTCACGACCGTGACCAGGTCTTTGGGTTTAAGGGGTTGGGCCCCTGTTCATGTAGTGGTGTCGCCAACTACGGGGTCGGCGATGGTTTCCCTGGGGAGTGGCCTTGCACGACGATCTGGTGGGCGCGCGTGGAGCGGCGCGATGCCGCGTATGTGCGCGAAAGTTCTGACCGTTGCGTCCACAAGGTGCGTACCAACGCGCGAGCATTTGGGGAGGAATTCAGTACTAGCTTTAGAATTCGCTCTAGAGTTCGCGCGTTAACTGGACGTAACAAGGTGTCCCTAGTATCCCTAGGAGTCTGGCGTAGTGTACGCGATTTACGCGCGTATTTTGAATTCGCGCGATGCTTGTGGACGCGATGTATTGATGTCTAGTACCTCGACAACGCGCGTATGAATTCGCGCGATGCGATTCGCGACGAAATCGCCCCTTCTGGACAAGGTCTAAGTCGCTCTCCAGCCCATTAAAATCCCACTGTTAGCCAGTTTAGCCACGAGCCTCCTCCGCTTTGGCAGAGATTTTTGTCTACTGCCCCGCGATGACCAAGCGTGTTGGCATATGGTTTATTTTCAAGATTTCAGTCTCTCACTGAGGATGATATTTATGTACAATAGTATCAATCCTACGTACACAACTAAACTTCCTTACTAATTTATAAATGCGAAATCCGAATGCTGGCACAATAATAATTTTGACTAGCTTAAGTGTCAATGTGTGTAACGAAACCATAGTGCGATCTAAAAAAGGTACAACGCCATCTCTATCGAGTGTTATAGTAAACTTCGGTTTGTTAAGGTTTAATTTCTAAATTTCACGCGTACGAAGTCGCGGGCAACAGCTAGTAACTAATAAAATAAAATTGATAGTGTCAATAACACAATCCGCCAATGTTAGCTGAACTTTTTTATTAGAAAACCTGTGTATAATAGTCTAACGATTTTAATTAATAAAAATGTATACAACGAAATAGCTAATTTTGGAAAATACACCATAGTTGTTTTAATTTTTTTAGTCAAGTTTAGTTGTTCACGTAGGATTGGTACCAATATCTCTCAGCTGGCTTTTACAGCTCAATAGGAAGGAAAAAAGGTGGTGACACTTATTTTCTTAATCTATCACCACACACTAAATTATACAGAATGCAATATCTAAGATCTACTCCGTTATTCATTCCGTTACGTCACGGCTCACTACGGCAAAGTGTAAATCAACGTCTTGTAAATGTATATACATTATAATTTACAATCGTACATTGTACATAGAGATTATATGAAAATATTTGTTAAAAGGATTTATCAGATGTCGTCACAAATATAATGGTGACGCATAGTTATGCGTGTTACGGTGCGTTTACGAAGTACTTATTATATATACGTAATATATTCGACGAGCCTTGTGGTGGAGTGGTTTATGCAACGGGCCACGAGGTCGCGGGTTCGATTCTCGCTCAAGACAATCATTTTTGTGATATTTATAATTGTCATAAAAATATTTGTACTGCGTCTGGGCGTTTACTGTGTATTATAAGTATGTATTTACAAAATATAAGTAGTATAATGTAGTTTATCCGTATTCTGGTACCCATAATACAAGCATAGAAAAATAGCTTACTTTGGGACCAGCGGGGTTACTCTTGAAAACAATTCCGATCCATTGACATTGAGATTATGACGTTTCGTACTCTTGAACACAACACTAGCGCCATATTGTGTTAATATTGAGCGGATATTGAGTGAACTAAACATGATCGGTCAATGTCGCCAAAACCGTACTCTAGACACCTTTTGACAGGTCCGTATTGAAGTTGAAATTGCTTTAGAATTGAGTGATTATTGGGATTAACACAATAAGCAAAAATTTTCTTTTTTGAAATTGTGAAGGTGATTTCGATCGATTTTACTGTTTAATATTGTAAAGTAATAAACGAAAATGGCTTGGCTGGCTCTTCCATATCTCATTCTCCGCGCAGCTTATAGAAATGAGTTGAAACATCGAAGATATGAGTGTCATATTGCACATTATATAACCAATGATTTTTCTATGGGTGACGATGAGTTTACAGCTAATTATAGAGAAAGCAGAGATATTATACGAAATTTATGGCTTGGACTTCTAATTGTGAAATATTAGGCGTGATGTTTATGATGACAATGTTATATATTGTTATACTAAATGGTGTACAATAAATAATGTAATAAAATAAATAATATAATAAATGATGATGTAAATAAAAATAAATTGTATCAACCGTCTATTTATCTAATACTCTTACAAGATAATAGGTGCCTAGGTATTTATTTATTCATTTATTTATTGCATTCATGTTGTTCACAAGTGGGTACATAAACATAATACAATTTTGAAATATACTCAAACATGAGGCCTTAGGGCACAACAATATGGCTTCAAACTAAACAATTAGACTCAAAGTAAACATAACAATTACCTAATCATAAATCTTCTAAATAATAAACAATTATAGTACTTTAGTAGATACATTTATAGATATAGATTTTAACAAGTGAACTTAACATCTATCATTTAAAAAGTCATAATAACATTCATTAACTAGGTATTTCTGTAGTGTTTTCTTAAAACTATTATCATTATTTGCATTTTTCATACAGTCAGGTATTTTGTTATTTACTTTTATGCACATCATAAAATGAACTAGTATGTACAAAGGATAGCTTGAATAAATCATGTATCAAAAATTAATAGTAAATAAAATTAATATTATAAACATACCTTTGTGTGTTGTTACCAGTGTTTTATTTGTTGAATGATTGTGATGCCAGTGAATCATGTGCATGGATGTTCATACTTACCAATTAAATCCAGACATTTTAAGTTTAAAAAGCAACTTATATGCTATAAGTTGCTTTTTAACTTATATGCTATAAGTTGCTTTTTAAACTTAAAATGTCTGGATTTAATTGGTAAGTATGAACATCCATGCACATGATTAACTGGCATCACAATCATTCAACAAATAAAACACTTCACATAACTGAGACCCTTGTCCTTGACTTGAAAAGATTTCTTTCAACAGGGACTCAAGAGTATAGCAAAACAAGGTTTTGAAATTTGAATCTCGCGCCTTATCAACACAATCTTAACTTGTAGATAAGTGTAAGCAACGGGCCGCCCCTATACAGCCAAGCCAATATTATTTAAATTATTTTTTTACATAATTGAAGTTTTTTCAAGTAAAATACAATGAAATATTGTCATTTAGTATCTATTTTATTTGACGGGCTTCGTGGTGTAGTGGTTTATATTGCGGACTGCCGATCACGAGGTCGCGGGTTCGATTCCCGCCTCAGACAATCATTTGTGTGATGTTTATAAATGTCATACAAAATGTTTGTCCTGCGTCTGGGTGTTCCTATGTATTATAAGTATGTATTTACAAAAGAAAAGTAGTTTATGTATTCTATCCGTATTCTGGTACCCATAACACAAGCATAATAAGCTTAGCTTGGGACCAGAGGACGTTGTGTGAAATGTCTGTGAATATAAAAATAAAAAATAAAAAAAATAAAAAAATTTATACCTTATATACCTTTAATTAACGCTATATTTTTTTTTTTTTACTAGAACTAGCTAAACAAGAGTTTATCGATCCCTATGCCGCAGCATTACGACATATGTTACCGCTGCTCACTTCACGTCGAATGTAGCCAATAATTGAGCGATTCAGATTTCAATCCAATAACAAAGAAATTGGTAATAATTGAGAATTTTAAAAAGAAAAGTTCAACCGACGTCGTGTACCTTTGGAATTTGAGGGATTTCCTCGATTTCTCAGGAGATAACCATCAGATCCTGACCTGGTGCCAATGGGACCACGCGGGAACCACCAGCTTTCAAATAAAAAAGAATCATTAAAATCGCTTCGCCCAGTTAAAAGTTATGAGATAACAAACAAAAAAAAAGAAGACACATACAGACGAATTGAGAATCTCCTTGAAGTTTGTTAACAAACACCGCGACATGAGGATTTTATTTAAAATATTAGCTGCGTCCCGAAGATTCACATATCATGTGCTTACAATTTTTATGCGACATAAAATTTTTGTTTTAATTATAGACAACATTGAAATATGTTTCTTCATTGATATTATAAATTGCAAGCTAATTTAGTTCATTGGCCAAATATGTATCCGCCCTCTAACTTCGCACGGGTAACATCTAATATATAAAATTCTCGTGTCACAATGTTCGTTCCCATACTCCTTCGAAACGGCTTGACCGATTTTTATGAAATTTTATATGCATATTCAGTAGGTCCGTAATCCATCTCCGTGGCTGACGGATTAAGAATACAATTGTCACCACCCCACTTTCTCCCAAGGGTGCTGTAAAAGTCAGCTAAGTGAAATTGCACACAGATAACATCCTCTGTAAGAGACGGAAAACTCGATAATAAACCCTGAGCCAACACGCCTGGACAGCGCGGCACAGTAGACCATAATCCCTCCAAAGTGGAGGAGGCCCGTGCCCAACAGTGGGACGTAAATAGGCTGGAGAGAGGTCTGAGAATCGGCTACTATCTATATTTTCATACCCCTAAGTGATAAGGGTTGTTCACACCTGACATTTGTATGGCAAAACAATGTTTGCCGGGTCAGCTAGTTATATAAAAAAGTTTCTGTTTTTTTGCTATCTTAATTTTGCTACCTTGTTCCTATTTAGGCAATGGCATGTGTATGGCGCCTCATGCTGGGCAACAAAAGCGATGGATGAAAGACGAATGCACGTTGCGGAGATGCGAATGTTGAGATGGATGTGTGGCGTCACGCGAATGAATAAAATAAGGAATGAATATATTAGAGTTAGTCTGAAAGTGATGCCAGTGACTGAAACATTGAAGAATGAGCCGATGTACTGGTATGGGTATGTTATGAGACGAGAGGAAAGTAATGTCGTTAGGAGAGTTCTGAGTAAAAAAGTCTAGAGGAAGATCTAAGAAAAGATGGATGGACTGTTTGAAAGAGGACATGAAAGAAAGAGGAGTTGACACAGACATGACGGCTAATAGAAGACTATGGAAGAAAAAGACATGTTGCGCCGACCCCAAATAATGGGATAAGGACAGGAGGATGATGTTCCTGTTTAGGCAATGATCTCAATTTTTTTTAGGGTGCCGTACAAAAAGGTAAAACGGGATTATATTGGGACTTCGCTATCCGTCCGTCTGTTATCAGTCTTTATCTCTGGAATAGCTAGAAAGCTGAACAGTTAAGTTTATGTATATTAGTTGATGCTACAACAACAAATACTCATGATCATCATCATCATTCTCGTAACCTTATCCCGATATTTGGGGTCCGTTTTACCTTTTGGTACAAAACCCTACAAAAAATAAAAACAAAACACTTATACATAATATTTTTTTCAATTTCTTGGTATTCCTTGGTAATGGTAGAATATGGTTGAAAAAAAGCATGTTAAAATTATTGGGCCTCGCGACCTAACGTTAGTAAAGCTACCTGCTGTGCTCGAGGTCGTCGGTTCTATTTAAACATAGTACAGTTTTATTATTAAATTTTATGCGAACTTTACTTAGATTAAGATTTTTTTAATACAAGTGCTAAAGTTATTAAAAGAATAATGGTCTTATTCATAATGACTTATCGGAGGTTTAAACGAAGATTTTATCGGAGAGATAATAAACGTTTTAGCGTAAAAAGACTATTATGAATAATAAGTTTTGTCAATTTTCGCGAACCGATTTTAGCGAACTTTTAAACCGACGATAAGTTATTCATTATGAATAAGACCATTAATATTTACTTGAAACCTACCTTGTTAGGTTGGTCGGATAAAAAATACAAGTGTCATCACACCAATTTCTCCCCAAGGAGCTGTAAAAGCCAACTAGGGGACGATGTAAGCACAAAACAGATTTTATCAGAGAAGGAAAATCAAGTTTCTCTTCTCTATACACGCCTACACGTAACACGCCTATTCAGAGCGACATAGTTCAATCGAATTAAAAAAGGTTTCCCATTGATGTAAATCCCAAAATACTTTTTAATTTAATAAAAATCAGAACCATTTGAAATTAAATAAAATAATTTAAGCTTAGCTTGGGACCGGAGGACGTTGTGTGAAATGTCCGTGAATATTTATTATTTATTATTATTTTAATTTAAAATACACTCGGGCACCTAAAGTCTCCTTATAAGGGTCCCACGTGGGGTCCCTATATATTGAATTACCTTCAAAAGATAAAATTACCTCTCATTGTTGCCGTCAGTTACTCTACAATTACCCCTCAAAGTTACCCCGCAAAGTAACCCTCCAAAGTTACTGCCCAGTTACTCCTAAAGTTACTGTAGAAAAGTTAACCTATACCAATATTATAAAGCTGAAGAGTTTGTCTGTTTGAACGCGCTTATCTCAAGAACTACTGATCCGATTTGACAAATTTTTACAGTGTTGGATAGTACATATAACGAAGCAGCTATATAACATCACACTGCGACCAATGGAAGCGAAGATCAGTGAAAAATGTTGCAAAAACGGGGATAATTTTCTAAATTCCACGCGTACGAAGTCGCGGGCAACATTTAGTTTACTATTAAGTGTTTACTATCTATAAATTACGTTTGTCTTGCCACGTGTTTGTAAGCCGTGGGTGTATTAGTGTTTATATTGCGAAAGGTGTATCTGTAAGGTAATACACTTTTGCCTACCATTTTACAGTTAAACATGGGTAATACGGTTGCCTGGAAGCGATTGTACGAATGTTAATTTAAGTTTACTTATTGCTGTAACTCTATTTCATATTCTTAGAAGAGTATTCTATTCGAATAATTATAGTTGAAATCGACAGCCGCATCGATTAACGCACTGCACTCCCAAGTTTGTAGGTTCGATTCCTGTATTATTTGTGATATTCGTATTTTCACACAGATATTTATTCTAGTTGGCGATGTTTTCTAGTTTTGATTTCGAAAAAATAAATTTATTAGGTATACTATTTTCTAACACTTGCGCGACTCATCTGTTTAAATAAGTGCAGTCACTGGTGACTGCAAAGTCTCCGAAACGTCGGGCCAAAATTTAAAACAAATATACGCGTCTAAATCCGTAAAAAGTAGTTTTATTTAATTTATTAAGTATACGATATATCGTAGCGATTAATCTGTGCCGATAAATCGGACGTTTCAATGTCTCCATACGTCTCCATCTGCAACGATGAGTTATGACGATGTGTGCCCGATCGATAAATCAGTTTGCACAGATAGAGATATCACTACGATATATCGTTACGTGTGTAACAGATATAAGAGCGTCTCTACATTTGGCGTAAATGTAATAAGCACTACTCATCCTATAATTTTTTGTTGTTTTCCTTATGTTTATCTAATACTCTAGTTAATTTCCCATTTTACTTTGTATTAACTTTTAATGTTGGTGACTTAGGTTGAATTCCCTAGTAAAGCAAAAACGTTAAGTATTCTACTAGTGTAGTATAGATTTTCTGTTAATAGTTATGAAAAACAACTAGTCTGACAATTTATGCAACATTAATATACATACAACATCACACCTGTGTATAACCAAAAGGTTCAGCAGAAATCTAAAACTTAATAGTGTTCAATTAATCTATCTGAGTCCCTAAAATGTACCACTACGATTTCTAAACACGCATCAAACTTTTTATTTCATTCATTCAAATATTGCCCGACTATAATATTAAAGACATAATCTTGAAAATATGCGCATACCTACTTCTTTCTACAGCAGAAATAATTCACTAAAAGCAAATGATTAATGATATTTTATTAATGGAAATAGCCTTTAAAACTGAAATCAAAGCGAAATGTTGGACAATAGTAAATTGAGTAATGTATGTCCATTACAAGAGCTCCATCAATCTATATCACAGTATATATTCGTCAGTCTTTATCGAGTGCAATCTCGTTCAGTGAATACGTAGTACATAATGCGCGGGCGCAGATACACAGCCGCGCTGTTCTCATCGACATGGACATCGCGAATTCGTAGACAAATCTGACAAAAAAAAACCAGTCTGAATATTTCTGTCGGATCTATTAGTGAGTGTGTCTTCGAGTCGAGAGGCGATAATGAGGAGTGCAATGGTGACGTCACGCGGCCGAGGGGCATGCGGTGCGGGGGGCGGTGGTAGCGGAGCGCGCGGGGGGCGGCGCGGGACACCGAGGACGTAGAGCCGTGCGCCCGTTCATTGTAGTTTTTCGATTATTGTTTAATTAGGGCGAAGCGGCGGCGGAGCGGCGGCCAGGAGGCACACACTCGCGGCCCGCTTATTCATATCACTAGTTTTGCGATATCTATATCATAAATGACAGCAAGTTTATATTTTTTTTTTACTGATGGTCGTGCTTTCATACTTTCAAGAATAAGAAAAATTCAAAGCATAGACAGAAACCAGCCAGTACAAAGAGCCGTGTTTAACATAAAAATGATTATCCAATATGGAGATTGAATCTGCGATCTGATATACGTAAGGTCATCGCACCTATAACCTCGAGGCCCGTCAATGTATATTTTTATAAATTTTTGTATAAAGTACTATGAGCGAATAAGACACAAAATAGTTGGCACTATAATAATGGCACTATTAGATAATGATAACTAACAGAATAGATAATGGTCTTGATTAAAAGTTTATCAAGCTGTAGTCATTGTGTTGCTACAGGGTCGCTAAATACGCTATTTTACTTGGAAATTGTAATTTTATGACACGAAGTATATTAGCTCCATTACAGTAGTAACATACTGCACTACTACTCTAATGGAACAGTATAATAATAATACAAGTAGACCAATTATCTGGACCTGGCGCATGAGGTTACCGACATGTGGAGCGTTGTTTATATCGACAGAAATAGTCCCGATAGTTGTATTGGTAAACGGTTTGGTCCCAAAGCACCTCTCTCAACACCTCGATAGTCAATAGTAAGTCGGTGATGGCTCAGATGCAGAAAGCAGTCTTGCTAGATAATCCCTGTATAGTCCGTCGGTTTCTCTCCCATTAGGCTCCATCACTCCGGCAGGCTGTTGCAAACCTTGTCAGAGTGCGTCCTGCCAGTATTGTGTCCACAACACTGTTCTGCGTTTTTATCGTTGTAATATTATTATATCTCGTCATTATGTAAACTTAGACCAGTAATTTAATGTAAGTATTTTGCACTCGATAATATGTTATAGAAACTCAATTTGTCAGTTCCGAAAGTAATCACCACCGTGATTAAGATGTAATTTATCAATCAGCAAATAAGTTACATGGATTGTGTTTTATTTGTTTCCCAAATACATCAATAGGGATTTCAAAATTATCTTACGTTTGTATATGGCTATGGACGATGTGCACTTAGTACTTGTACTTTGATAACATACTAATATGGTGAAGGAACATTAAGAGTTTAATACCTACCTATTTATAATGTTACGAGTAGTAGTCGGCTATGTGATTACTATTAGCAAATCTAAGAATAAAATAATATAGTTGCGGTGCAGACAGTGAAACGGTTGGTGAGTGCTGGCTCACTATCTGCGGGCGGCGACCGCGCCGGGGGCCCGCGGGGTTGGCGGTGCGCGGCGCGGGAAAGAACGCGTAAAAAGGCGAGCGGTCGGCGCGCGCGCGGATCCGCTGCCGCGCGCCTTTCACGAGGTCGACGGCCGCCGGGGGCCCGCCGAAACCGACCCCCGCATGTCCCCGCACCCCGCACCCTCACACCCGCACTCATTTCCCAATTCGCCGAGCGCCGCGTGCTGCTGCAACTACCAACATCACACTCAATAGTGCTTCTTCTCTCTCATGTAGGAGATGGCCATGTCTGAGGTGAGTCACTGTTGATGGTCAACTCTCCTCACGAACAATCTTCGCAGCTTAAATCAGACATGTCAGTAATGTATTACAGAATACCGAAGATATATACGAGAGTACATGCCATCAATAAAAGAGTCATTAACGAATTCCATTTAAAATAACTATGATTTGTGTTAGAGCAAGCAATTGAAATAATTCATGTTGGATCTGACATTAGTTATAAAATACTCTTAAATAGAGTAGGTTATCGTAATAAGTAATTACGAATTAGTAAGAAGACATGTGACATTCCAATGTGATGTGAGGATCTGATGGTTTAGATGATTGGACGTGCGCGCACATCGACACTATCCAGGCCAATGCCAGTCGACATCGCTGTATAGCCGTACCTAAACTAGAAAAGCATTGTCCTCGATGTTTTAAGCGATAACCGCAAACCGTGTTAACATGAAACGCTACCTTATATTGTGTGTTCTAGGATATGTTTTGGTGTGTGTTGTGTGTATGGAGGTTGCGCGTGAGATATGTGAAGTTGCGGCATGCGGGTCGCTCAGCGTTCTCACGCTTTGAATATTCCTGGCGGGGCTCCCCTGTGCTGTGCCGCCCCCGCCCGGCCCGCACCTCTCCGGCCCTTCATTGACGTCCCCTGACTCCCACTCCGCTCTCCTAACTCTAATTGAATGAACCTCAACCAAGTCTGTTTACATGCGCGACCATCTTGTACGTCTTCACTATTCAATAAAACACACGAATTATAATTTCCATAATACATACATACTTTATTACTTGCTATATTTTTGTGCTAAAATACAAAAAATACTACAGTAATAAAAACTATACCTATTTAATAATATACAATTACTGGAAATAAATTAATTAAACAATCATTAAGATAGTTATCTAGTTAACAATAACTTAATAGTTTTAGAATAGTAACTAATGTTCTATTTGATATAGATTCAGCAGAAATTGAGGGTTGTTTGAAGTTTTAGTTTGTCTCCACAATTATCTATATATCATGGCTTTTAAAGGAACCTTACTACCTTACTATCAAATCAAATCAAATCAAATCAATCATTTATTCGCAGGAATATGGTTCTAATAATTTCTCCTCTCTCTTCTAAAGAAACCTAAAATGTTATATAAGAGCACTATTGCTCTTAAATAACATTTTAGGTTTCTTACATATTCTGCCAGTATAGGCGTGCGAAAGTCTTTATACATATATTATTATGTTTAATTTGTCATTTAGGAATGTTATAATAGTTTTTATATTATAGCAAGTCAAATATTTTTAATAAGGCTAAATGGCAGGTGGTTATATATTAGTATACATATGCAATTTACGTTTCTTTTACATAGCTCTAACCTTATTGGTGGTAAGTACAACCTATCTTTGTGACGCGAACGACTGTCGGGGTTATCTGCAAATTTTTCAAATAGGATGTCATGCTTTTTTACAAAAATACAAATTTCAAAAATGTACAGACAAGGCAATGGGAGTATCTTGAGCTTTTGAAATAATGGTGCGCAACTATGTGGCAGATTGACGTCAACGATGACGATCAACAGGCCATATTAATTATGACGTAGGCATAATGAACGAATCGTTGACTCTATGTGCTGACTCTACATGATTGCTGGCTTTAAATACTCTTTGGTGATAATATATGTTTTAACCCATATTCTTCTATTAAGCCTTTTGATAACACATTAAGCCTTTAAAACCACTCAAGTACGAGTTAGACTCGAGCAAGAAGGGTTCTTTATCATTACCATCACAATATATTAGTCATTAGTGCTTTATTGATATAGCGGCAACGGAAAAACATCATGTGTGAAAATTTACACTCTCTAGCTATCACTGTTCATGAAATACTACCGCCTGGTAGTGGACGGCCAACTGAGCGGAGTCTCAGGATAATAGGGTTTTACACTTTGATACGGAACGCTAAAGCTATGGAATATATGTACACATTTATGCTGATCTGTTATTATCTAAATCAGCCTGAATAAAATTAATAAAAATATATGTAAAAATTATATTATTATTTTATTCTATATGTTAAAATTTTATTTACTTATCTCGTCTTTTAAATTGAATATATGCACACATTTCTTAACATAAATATATATAGCTATTAATAACCTTAATTAATTGTGTTAAAATAAATAAATAAAAAATTGGTCAAGTGCGAGTCGTACTCGCGCACGAAGGGTTCCGTACCATTATCTATGCAACATAAGGCAACGTTATTAGTATCGAGCAAGAAACGGTAAAAAAAACATGTTTGTTGTATGGGAGCCCCCTTAAATCTTTATTTTATTTTATTTTTAGTATTTGTTGTTATAGCGGCAATAGAAATACATCATCTGTGAAAATACAGCCTGGTGACAAACGGACGGACGGACGGACGGACGGACGGACGGACAGCGAAGTCTCAGTAATAGGGTCCCGTTTTTACCCTTTGGGTACGGAACCCTAAAAATATCACATTGAGATAAAACGTAGTAGTTATAGATGAATGTTATTCGCATACTTAAGTGATGTTGGGGCGTGGCTGAGCTTTATCTTGCTTTCCCATGCAACTATTCATTATTGTTTTTGCTATTTTCAAAGGTCATTATTGACAACATTTTTTCTAACGGGCCTCGTGGTGTAGTGGTTCATATAACGGACTGCCGATCATGAGGTCTCGGGTTCGATTCCCGGTCAGGACAATCATTTTGTGTGATGTTTTTAATTGTCATACAAATGTTTGTACTGCGTCTGGGTGTTTACTATGTATTATAAGTATGTATTTACAAAAGAAAAGTAGTTTATGTATTATATCCGTATTCTGGTACCCATAACACAAGCATATAAGCTTAGCTTGGGACCAGAAGACGTTGTGTGAAATGTCCATGAATATTTATTATTATTATTATTTATTATTATTAATGTGTCGGTTAGGTATTAGTGGTATTAGTCATAGCAGGCCGTGCAAGATGAGTAACTCTCCCACGGTTCTTAAACACATCGTAATACTAATCATCCTTGACTTACATTTTGAAAATCGTACCTTTTGTGTGGGAGTGAGTTTCCGTGAGAACACAATAGTTTTATTTTCACGCGGTAACGAAAAAGATTAATGTCGTTCGTGAAACAAAAAATGACTTACTTTAACATATTTTGTAAAAATCTATTGACATTACCAATTTTTACGTTTGGTGATGAACTAGTCTTTATTTATTCTCTTCTAAGTCCGTTAATGTCTTACTATTGGGCACAGACCTCCGCTATTTCGAAAGGATATTTGGTCTACTTATGCTTATTACCAGGCGTGTTGGCATAAAGTTAATGATAATGTTATTTGCTTATGGTATCCCTTAGCTAACTCTTACATCAGCCTCTGTTCAATGCTCTTACAGTACCTTGGGAATGGGGTAAAGGTACCTATAGCCTAACCTCAATTCAGTACCAAACGAACAACATATCAACAATTCCTAAGGGTACTTTATGATTATCTCATATCTGTAATTGGTGCTGGATTAATAAATATTCTATCCGCTAACCCGGGATTTATGTTGCCTGTATGAATAAAACGATCTACGTATCAATCTATTAAGATTTCAAGTCTGTCCACATCATAATAAGAATAAAGGATGATGATAGTATACACTCTTTGGGTACTAAATATACTATATGAAACAGCTGTAAGTTGGAAGCTAACTCGACTCCTCGAACCTCGACTCGAAACAAAATTATTCTCTCTAGTTGTGGAAGAAGATATTCCATCTTCACCTTCTACGCTTTTTGTCCTTAAACTACCAATACTTGCTACAACAAACTTACTGGTTTACGTATCATGGCGCGAGGTCGCATATAAGGCAGTTATAAATAGCTAAGTTCAAGAGTTCCTTTATCTGTTACTATCATTCACATCTTTCGCTTCGCTAAAGCTCATGATTCTCGTTAAGGTACTTGACAACTCTAGAGATTTCAACCCTACCTTCTAATGATCTAGATCTCTTTCTGTACCCAAAAAAAAAAATTCTTCCAACATCTTACGAATTGTATCTGACATTCGTTCTTTACATAAAAGGAGCATTAATGTTCACTGCCCCAATACCCTCTATGCTCCCACCATAACCAGTCTTGTGCGGAATCTATTGGATAGAATAATAATAGAATAAATAGCCACATGCTAAAAGGTAGTATTAACAGAAATAACCCCAATAGTTGTATCATGGTTTGGTCCCAAAGAGTCTCTCACACTTCGAGAGGTTCTGTGCCAATTTTATATGGGTGACGGCTCAGATGCAGAAAGTAGTTTTACTGAACAATGCTCGTTTAGTTTGCTGGTTTCTCTCGGAGTGCGTTCTGCTGACTTTCGAGGCGACGTAGGATTCTAATATTGTTGAATAATGTCTGCCTTACTTATACAATGGTATTCTTAACCCGTCACCACACGGACATATTATAGTTTTAGTCCGCTAAAACACGAATAATACATGTAAAAATCTTGTGAACTATAAATAACAAAAAGGAAGAGAATATTTATAAACATAATTTTCACTCAATCAGACATAAATTTATAAATTACACTAAAGAATCATGTTTATTTTGATCACACGTTTATTCAAAGCTAAATTGGTCTTCTTTTGCCAAAATCTTCATAGTTTATTTGTCTCACATCTTCATGTATATATGGGAAAACGTAAGCTCCCACGAGAACCGCTCAACCCGCGACCATAATCGCACGCTCAACAATTAGTCAGCACTATACACAATCTCTAGTCACAACCCTACTGAACTTTGTCCCATACACAAATGTATGAATTTCAAGATTCGCGCGCGTTGTCTTCCTAGTAAGACCTTCCTAGAATTCTCTACACGTAGCCAAATAAATGGGGATAGTTCCCTATTTAATTTATACAAATTCTTTAGACATTTTCAACAAAAAGTAAATCTGACAACTACATTAAATGTCATAAATATTTGTAGTATATTTTTGTTAACTAGAAGATTAAAAAAAAACTTGATGGAATCAATAATTATAAAAAATTGGTCAAGTGTGAGTCGGACTCGCGCACGAAGGTTTCCGTACCATTATCTATGCAACATAAGGCAACGTTATTAGTATCGAGCAAGAAACGGTAAAAAAATCATGTTTGTTGTATCGGAGCCCCCCTTAAATATTTATTTTATTTTATTTTTAGTATTTGTTGTTATAGCGGCAATAGAAATACATCATCTGTGAAAATTTCAACTGTCTAGCTATCACCGTTCTTGAGATACAGCCTGGTGACAGACGGACGGACGGACGGACGGACGGACGGACGGATGGACGGACGGACGGACAGCGAAGTCTCAGTAATAGGGTCCCGTTTTTACCCTTTGGGTACGGAACCCTAAAAACTAACTATTGCTAGTGAATTTGTACGGGCGGAATTTTAAAAAAAATCCGTGTGTTTGCAACATTTTTCGCTGCTGCTTTGCTCTTATTGGTCTCAGTGCGATTACATAACCAATAGCTTTCCTCGATAAATGGACTATTCAACACAAAAAGAATTTTTCAATTCAAACTAGTAGCGGTCCTGAGATTAGCGCGTTTAAACAAACAAACGCTACAGGTTCATAATATTAGTTTAGATAGTATAGATTTGCTGATAGGTAGTTTATATATCATCGCTAACGGTCAAGGAACGGTGTATTTTAACTGTATTATTTACAGGTACATGAATAAATAAATATACATGGACATTTCACACAAGGTCCTCTGGTCCCAAGCTAAGCTTATATGCTTGTGTTATGAGTTCCAGAATACGGATAGAGACTACATAAACTTATTTTCTTTTTGAAAATGCCGGTGAAACCGCGAGCATTCGCTAGTATGATGATAATAATGATTCAGAGATTCATACAAAATTTTGACATAATAATATTTTAATGAAATAACGTCACACGCATAATTTGCAAAGTGTAAGTTAAACTTCAAGCTATCCGGAAACACCAAAACACATTATAATCGGTTCAGTGATTAAGGCGTGAAGGATAAACTAACTTACTACCATATGACTAACCATCGTCGGCAGCTTTGTTTGCAACTTAAACATAGATACATACACACTTTTTACGTATATTAGTAGCTTCCGTATCCTTGTCTAACAAGTATGGACGTATTTTCTGCTAACAATATAAACCAATAAGCTTACCTAAAATATTATCCTTACTTACTACTTTAAATAGGAAAGTAACTCTTTTTGTCACTGTTTCCTCTCCTCTTTTCTTAAAACTTCATCTAGGACTAGGGATTTTTACCATTTAGACATCCCATTGTACCATTCTTTTGTGGCAAGACTACTAAACTGATTTAAATGAAATATGGCAAATGTATAGTCTTTTTAATACGAAAAAGGATGTGACTAGAGATTCCAAAGTCTCTCTCTTTTTCCCCCCCTCTCTTAGGAAGGGTCTACTCTACCGCGCTGACCAATGACCAAGACGTTATCTGTGTATGCATCCTCGGAAGGAAAAGGGGTGGCGATGCTTGTATTCTTAATCCGTCACCATACGGGCTCAAAACTCTATACGTGCGATAAATATGTATTGTAGGCAAGTATAAAGTAGGTACAGGTACATTGTCTTCTTAATCTCATGTAAATTATCCATTTTGGGAAAATTTCTACACTTGAACATCTATTACAACATATCATCCATCCATCCATCCACCAGCCTATCACCGTATAGGCCTCTCCCATAGATCGCCACAACACGCGGTCCTGCGCTAACTGCATCCAAAACGTCCCCCGGCATATTTGACGATATCGTCAGTCCACCTTGTTGGGCCACCGCCCCACACTGCGTCATCACTTCGAGGGACCTGACCCGGCAAACGTTGTTTTGCCATACAAATGTTAGGGGTAGACAAATAATTTGCAATAAAATAATATTGCGACTATTTTAAATGTAAGCTATTCTATCTTTCAAGTTGGGTCACAGGAGGACAGGAGATTTATATCTTCTATCTTCTAATATATAAAATTCACGTGTCACAGTGTTAGTTACCGTACTCCTCCGAAATGGCTTGACCGATTCTTCTCAAATTTTACATACATATTCAGTAGGTCTGAGAATCGGCCAACATCTATTTTTCAAACTTTTTTTTTAGTATGGCAAAACAACGTTTGCCGGGTCAGCTAGTATGTATATAAAGAAGATGTAAATAAGCTGAGATTTTTTGATCACTTGCTATACAAAAAAAAGACTAGTGCTAGTGAAATTAATTATTATTATTTTTATAAATTTGACAAACATTATCCTTGCTAAAATAGTATAATGTTCTATTTATATTACACTTTGTTTCATTGAAGGTCTATGTAACGGAAAATTTTTTGTTACATTATACAGTGATTAGGTAAATAGACCAAGTTTTGTTTAAAATGTTCATTTATAAAGTGCATCACACAAGCGTAACGACCCACACATATACAACTAATAAAATAAAATTAAAAGGGTGGAAATATACAACGAAGAAACGTACAATCTACATAACTTTGTATCATGTTACTATACAATTTTATTACTACGTTATTATTAATCTAATGCAAACAATAGTACCAATCTACTTGCGCATCTAAACCTAACCATTGGTACTAATTCTACGTGCACAACTAAACTAAAAAATGAAAATTGTTAATGTCAATATATCTCTCTCTCTCTCTCCAGACCATTTACGTCCCACTGTTGGGCACGGGCCTCCTCCACTATGGAAGGGATTATGGTCTACTGTGCTGCGCTGACCAGGCGTATTGGCACAGGGTTTATTTTCGAGTTTTCCGTCTCTCACAGAGGATGCTATCTGTGTGCAATATCCCTTAGCTGACTTTTACAGCACCCTTGGGAGGAGATGGGGTGGTGACACTTGTATTCTTAATCCGTCACCACACGGAGATCACAATATATCTATTACTTACTATTTCATTTTACACCATTTATATTATTAATAATCTTTTATCTACAATGACTTTAAAACACAGTTTTTATAATAAAAAAGTTAAGTTAACATTGCGGAGTTGTGCTACTGACAATATCAATTTGAATTTTTTAGTTAAGTTTAGTAATTCGCGCTGGATCGGTATCATTGTTAACTAAATTTTCTTAATAATAAAATTATGTAATACTAGCTGTTGCCCGCAACTTCGTACGAGTGGGACTTAGAAACAAAGCCAAAATATACAAAAGAACCATCGTATCGAACCACTCTATGTCTATCTATAAAAAAAAACCGCATCAAAATCCGTTGCGTAGTTTTGAAGATATAAGCTCACATAAGGACATACATACAAAAATAACGACTTTGTTTTATACTAAGTAAAGATAGGGTTAATATAAACGTGAACAACAGAATAACAAATAAATTTACGCAGTTGGTTTCTCTTTTGTCGAGTTAGCTTAAGTTTTTGACGCAACAGAATCGGTGCCAATGTTTTGTACTTTGTCCTCATGAAATGTGCAGGCTTGCTAAATGACGTATATAGGTATAGTAACTCTTTATTCGCTGAAGCAAAATTTATCAAGAATTGACTTCCAGTTTCTCTAAAACGAAATATTTTCATCTGTTAGTTCTAATAGCAGTCCCTCCTTTATCTATGAGGAAGGATTTGCAAATGCAGGCATTTGCCTTCTTCCATAAATACCCCACTGCCCCATTTTGTCTATCTAACTAAAGCTCTAGTGGCCTGTTGGCGCCTCTGACATAATGGTGGGTGGTAACAAGTACCTAATTGAAATAATATGATTAATTAAGTTCTCACTAACATCATCTAGTAATTATGTACTTTAAAAGTTCCTTGTTTATGTAAATATTAAATCTTGGGTCATGTATATCACTTCCGATTCAGAGGTCAAGCCTAAACTAATCAAAATAGCAATAAGAAATACAAAATTTAGCGAAGTTTCATCAAAACTTTAAAGAGAGAGATTGAAAAGCCAGAATTACTGTTCCACTACTGCCTACGCCATTTTGTATGTGCATGCATGACGTATACAAAATTGTAATGTTTTGTTGTGTACTTAAAGGTGTACAAGAAGGTTAACGCATTGTTATCATTGAGAAATGAAGCAATTATAATGGATCGTTTAGCAACATATCCGCGTGGTCCCATTTTATACGAAATGAGGACAGCGGCGAGTACGCATCAGCCGTACGGAACTGTTTTATAGGTCGATTTTACTTTTATATTTATAAATGGCTAATAGCGGACATCTTGATATGTTTATTACGTATTATAAACGTTTTTACATGATTGAAAAAATCTATTTTGATACAGAATGGATGTGAAATTGGTACGAACTCGCCTAATTCCATGAGACGGCGGGAAGTTGAGAAATTGTGTATAAAATGATTGGAATATTTGTTAGAATTTTATTGTTCTATCTACACAAATATGTATAATCACGTTCCACTTAAATATATCCCTGAAGGGTTGAGCAAGTCTGTAGTATTTAGACCTTTTTTTTTCAGAGCTTGACATAGCTCTTGGGAAAAGTGCTATTTGTGTGGCTGTTGTATTAAAACCTTAATGCTGGGGAGTTGTAACACATTAGCTCATCTACACACTGCCAACTTAAATTTTCTACTAAGAAGTTAAGATAATTTGGATTCGACTGCACTCAATATGTATGTTTGATAATCCAATTTAGTCTTGCAATTAGAAGGATGTGCATCGATCATATTTTAGACAAAACATCATCACTACATAGCATCATCACTGTAATGTAAAGATACGTGATCTGTTATCATAAGTTGATAAACAAGACTGCTTAAGAGGATACCAAAATAGCTTCGTGCATTTTTCTATGTACAAAGTTTTCATTGTTTCTTTAGATTGAATGGCTAGAGCTCTAATTTTTAAGTATATGTTTTTTCAATATATGATCTAGGATCGCATAAACTCAGAAACGCGATTGAAAAAAGTTTTCTCGATAGAAAATCTTGGCGAAACAACCTCTCAAATTTTTTATTTTTTTCATTTGTCGGTCTATTATCGCGTATTAACTAATGAAATAACTTTAGAAACATAAGTAACTATTATATATAGACACACGTAAATCAGAATTAAAATATATTTAGTCGATTTTGAGTAAATAGGAAAAGTATCCCTAATTCTTCATTTTCTGTGCCTACTGGCTGTGTTAATATGTACGTGTCGGCGATGATATACGATAATATTGATGTAGGCCCTTAAAGCAATACATGATTATTATCTTACATGCTTAGCAGCCCTTGTTAGCCTTAGGCATCTTACAGTACAGAAAGTAGTGACAAGAGCATTACAACCCGCTGGTTGAAAGAGAAGGATGTGTACATGATGAGTGCAAGGAAGCTAGCTACGCTTATTGTGTTACTTTATAGACGTTTTTTTTTATACTAAGTACTAAGATGACAAATACGCATGCATCCTGCCTACTGGTAAGCGGTTACCGTAGCATATGGACGTTTGCAACACCAAAGATATATTTAAACTTGTCCACCCTGTAAGGGTCTTTTATCGCCCTTTTTGAAGAACTCTAAGCTGTAAATAATAAAATATTCTGGAGTGCATCCAGGCAGATTTTAAGAACATGCATAAGAGACTTAACATTAACACAGAGGGCGATCTTATTGTGGACTACGATTTCTTGCAGACAACCTAGTAGTCCTTTGGGAAAACAGGTAGACATCATAAACGTACTCCAAGTCTATCACAACCACACAGAATGAATGGAACTACATTTGAATAAGTAACATTTACCAAGAGCGCCACTAAGTCTGGTTTTTTTTCTTCCAAATATTGAGGCATTGACGATCTGTTACACAACTATGACAGTTATATCAGTGAATTAAATTTAACGGATGTTGGCAATTGGTAACACATAATTTCATGATTTTGTGATAAATATAGTTAAATTGTATCTAATTTATCGCATCTTACTAATTTATAGCCTTTTCATAGCTATGAAATAAGGCGTTAATATTTTTAGTCCACTCAAGCTGACGTCATTTCCTGTGATACCTTATCATATTTTATGTTTGACCTGCTTTGAGAGATGCATCATTCTAATCGATATTAGGACCACACACTAAGAAAATATAACAATGTCTGACCGAATAAATTATATTAATTTAAATTTTTTTATTAAATTATACATTTAAATAAAGGGTTTAGTTTTTTACCTAAAAAAATGTACCTAGATATTTTAGTATTTCTGCTACAAAAAAATTCACTGCTTTTGCATTACTTTTCACTAATGGTTCGCTCCTATTGGTTGCAGCGTGATATAATCTACTCTATAGTTGCGTTCTGAAAGAGGATATAGTGACTAAGGTGGAGAAAAGTTTGCTTAGGTAGTTTGGTCATGTGGAGAGGATGGATGAGAGACTCTTAACGAAAGGCACATACACGGCGGAGGTAAGTGGAAATGCTGGGAGAGGACGCCCGAGAAAAATATACTCCGATGTCATCGCCGGCATACTTCAAAAGGGGCAAGTGCGTAGCACTTACAACCGTCGGGCATGTATGACCATATGTATGAGTGTGGATGAAGCCAAGAAAGTATGTTTGGATCGTAGCAGATGGCGCTCTATAGTCCTTGCCTACCCCTATGGGAAAAAGGCGTGATGTTATGATGATGATGATGATGATACTATAGTCTACCTCGATAGTCTTCCTCGATAAATGGTCTATACAACACTTATGATATACTTACATTCAAGAGTTTTTCAAATCGGACCGATGGTTCCTGATATTAACGCGTTCAAACAAACAAACAAACTCTTCAACTTTATAATATGAATAAATAGTATAGATAAAACTCACCTCACATTTCCTACGAAAGCTATAAAAGGCGCTGCGACGTGTCAATGAAGCCAAGACAAATGACGTTAAGCCTAGCGCTTGCTTCTCCTACATTTAAAACTTATCTGATAACGTAACGATAAGATGAAGATAAGATTAATGATATCTTTAGAAGATAACCAAAAACGTGTAGCATCTTCATTATCGCCCTACATACTTTGATTGCTTCATTGGGGCTGTCACTATAGTATTAAATACTACCATAATACTTTCCTACTCATTACGCTGAATCAATTCAGGAAACACTAGCTATTGCCCGCGATTTGACCCGCATTTATAGTTATTAAGCCCCCTCTTCCCGAATATACTATACTTCAACAAATTATATAAAAAAGCCATCCTTGATTGAGTGGTTTATGTAACGGACTGCCGATCAAGAGGTAGCGGGTTCGATTCCCGCTCGGGAAAATCATTTGTGTGATTTTTCTAATTGTCATACAAATGTTTGTACTGCGTCTGGGTGTTTCTATGTATAATAAGTATGTATTTACAAAAGAAAAGTAGTATATGTATTCTATCCGTATTCTGGTACCCATAACACAAGCATATAAGCTTAGCTTGGGACCAGTGGACGTCGTGTGAAATGTCCATGAATATTTATTTATTTACTTATTTATTTTTATCCTCTTGTACCACTCTACCTATTAAAAAGCCGCAACAAAATCCGTTCCGTCCTCACACAGGGACATACATACAAAAATGACAACTTTGTTTTATTAAAGTAATTTATTGATTTTGCAATTGACATGCTATGCTTTACATAATAAATTAAATTATGGTGGAAAAGGGTGGTTCATGTCCCGCTTGCGGCAATCACTTTTTCCACCATAATTTAATTTATTAACTTTGTTTTATATTAAGTTAAGACATTAATTTATTAATTTTTGCAATTGACTTGCTATGCTTTTACTAAATAAACTAAATTTTAGTGGAAAAAATGATAACCATGAGCGGGACTTGACGGGACTCTCCCATCTGAGCTATCATGGTTCCCGCACTGTAAAGAACACTAAACGATCGATTGATCGAGTTGGTGTAAACCGCTCAATAGATGGCGTTGTACAAAAAACATCGATGCGATGTTTAACTCACATTGAGAAGATTGTAGTGGAAGATTTGGTAAACATGTGCGGGAACCACGATAGCTCAGATGGGAGAGCAACGGAACGGTATTCCGA
This sequence comes from Orgyia antiqua, assembly GCA_916999025.1. NCBI lineage: Eukaryota > Metazoa > Arthropoda > Insecta > Lepidoptera > Erebidae > Orgyia > Orgyia antiqua. Next base: position 27,661,310 of record OU779868.1, read on the forward strand.
GGTCGTGGGTTCAAGTCCCGCTCATGGTTATCATTTTTCCACTATAATTTAGTTTAAGTTAAGACATTTTCATCATTACCTATACTACTCTATAAAACAGACTCATTATTTATGTATGTCCGTACGAGTTTAAACCATCAAAACTGCAACGAATTTTAGAGCTATTTTTAACATATATTGTGGAAAAACCTCCTCTCCGAACTAAACGTTTTGCGTCGTCCTTTATTTAGCGAACAACTAAAGACTGGAACAATCTGCCAGCGTCTGGTGTTCCCGGACAGTTACAATGTGGAAGCATTTAAGAGAAGGGTGAATAGGCTTCTAACATAGTTGTTGTGCTTTACCATCCAAGGCTGCATTACCTCTTACGTGGAATGTAGTCATGCATCAATATGTATATTGTAAAAAAAAAACAGAGTATTTTAAGAGCAACGATAAAAGTATAATTTGTTTAGGGTTTGGTTTCTAAATTCTACTCGTACGAAGTTGCGGGCAACAGCTATACAATTGTGCAACCAAATAGATTTCAAAATTTGTACTGAGCCGGAAATTGAATTGTACATTAAATAATCTGTGGATTTCTATCCTGATCCGCCTGAGAGCGGAAATGGAATTAATAGATTAAAGTTCTTAACAGTGTTTACCAATATCATCACGCTTTTTTTCAATGGTGGTAAGCAAAGACTAAAGCAAAAGCAGATATAAAATTAGTTTCGTTTATTTAAGATTTCCTTTCAGATCGAGATAACACACATGTCATAGTCCTTATAAAAACTAAAGTTTGAACATGCCTTATCTTTTGCTTTATTGATAAGAAATACCTCAAATGATAAAGACTGTGTTGAATTTTTACTGAGATTTTAACTGATATACACTCGAGATGCTGAAGATCGTGCAAAGTGTTAGAGAAAGAGCAGGAAAGGGAAATCAGGGCTTCAGAACCATAGTTGAGGATGCTGATGGACGAAGAGGAGAAAACACTTAGTTGATGATAATGATTTGAACTGATATTTGTAATTTACATTTACTAATCTATTTGACGGGCCTCAAGATCTAGTGGTTCGTGTAACAGACTGCTGTTTACGAGGTCGCGGGTTCAATTCCTGCACAAGAAAATCATTTGTGTGATATTTATAATGGTCATACAAACGTTTGTACTGCGTCTGGGTGTTTATTATGTATTATAAGTATATATTCACAATGTAGTATATCCGTATTCTGGTACGAACATAAGTATATAAACTTAACTTTAGACTAGAGGACGTCGTGTGTAATGTCATCATGTAAAATATTATATGCGATCCTAACAAACTAATTTCATTACATACTAATAAAATAAATAAATAAAGGCACAAACTTCTTTAAGTAAATGAAGTACTTATCGTAAATTTTTTATTAATTTTAGCATACATAACATACTAGCAGTTTGCATACTTTTACAAGAAAAATAAGGTACTTAATTGAATGTATATGTCATAGTTTGTCCTGAGTGAAGTAAAGTATGCTTAGGTGGTTTGGTCATGTGAAGAGGACGGATGAGAGACGATTAACGAAAGGCATATAGGTATATACACGGCGGAGGTAAGTGGAAATGACGGGAGAGGACTCCCGAGAAAAATATACTCCGATGTCATCGCCGATATACACCAAAAGCGGCAAGTGCGTAGCACTTACAACCGTCGGGCATGTATGACCAGATGTATGAGTGTGGATAAAGCCAAGGAAGTTTGTTTGGATCGTAGCAGATGGTGCTCTATAGTCTCTGCCTACCCCCATAGAAAAAAGGCGTGATGTTATGATGATGATAGTTTGTCCTTACAATATTATGAGATTACTTGAAATATTATGAAGTGTTGTTAAAAATCGTCCCTGAAGCCTTAATTGTTTTATATTTTAAAGGAGGCAAGTCTTGTGTATAGTCTGCTTGACGGTATATTTATAGTTGTGGTCAAAAGTATTAAAAAGTACAAACTATATTTTAGTGGTAACTAGTAAGTAGGCGAAGTACAAAGTATAGACGCATGTCGGTAGGGCGCGAGACTCGCGTAGGCCGGCGACGCCAGAAAAGTATTTTTAACTCGTGGGGCCGCCGCGCTCAAAGCTCACCTTTCGATCTATTCCTATCCGAGCTATTTTTAAACTTCTGTCTATATTACTTTCCTTCCGTCTGCTTATTAGTGGATGATTGAGATGCGCCGCAGGGGGTGTACTACTCAAAATATATCGTTTGATATTTCCGGTGTGGCGGTCCCCGACCACGTGGCATCGATGCCGTTTGTTCGTTTTTGTCATTATAACATTTATAAATCAAGGGTGGTACTGCTCTCTACTATCAAAATAGAATGTACTTTTAAACTTAGCTGCCAGTTGTGCCATGTGTTAGGATTTGAGACACTTAAATGAAGAAGGGGAGTATTTATGTTAAATTGCCTACCAATTTGTTACTATATTTAAAAATTTATGTCTTGTTATGTTGTTATATTTATATTTTTATATCGTTCCTTGTTCTGTGAGTTCAGCTACTTAACTAACTTATATGATATATCACTTAAACTCGCTGTATTAATATATGCAGCTATATTATAATTCTGTGGTTTTTATAACCATACGATTACCGTACGGTTATAATTTTCCTATTCTATACTAATATTATCAAGCTGAAGAGTGTTTGTTTGTTTAAACGCGCTAATCTCAGGAACCTCTGATCCGATTTGAAAAATTCTTTCAGTGTTGGATAGTCCATTTAGCGAGAAAGGCTATAAGGCTATATAACATCACGCTACGACTAATAGGAGAGAAGCAGTAGTGAAAAATGTTACAAAAACGGGGAACATTTTCTAAATTCTACGCGTACGAAGTCGCGGGCAATATCTAGTACTTTAATAACGAGATATCAATTATGATCGAATGGTTAAAAGTAATCCGAAATGAATAAACCTTTTAAACTCTGTCTACATTTACTTCAAAGCTAACTAACTGTCTTAAAATAATATTCATCCTTTTATTTCATTAATAACTTCAATATTTTAATATAACGTGGGAGGACAAACTTTGTTGAGTTTAATAACATATTCATAAATAAATATTCATTAAAAGTTTTTAACCTCTTGGATATTTTCATATTCATAGAACTAGAGTTTAAGCAACTCAAACTTGATCGGCTTTTTCCATCCGACTCGAAGTAATAGTGAAAAGTATTTATTTACATTATACAAATGTTGTGTACAAGTGAACTATATAATAATTGGTCAAGTGCGAGTCGGACTCGCGCACGAAGGGTTCCGTACCATTATCTATGCAACATAAGGCAACGTTATTAGTATCGAGCAAGAAACAGTAAAAAAATCATGTTTGTTGTATGGGAGCCCCCCTTAAATATTTATTTTATTTTATTTTTAGTAATTGTTGTTATAGCGGCAATAGAAATACATCATCTGTGAAAATTTCAACTGTCTAGCTATCACCGTTCTTGAGATACAGCCTGGTGACAGACGAACGGACGGATGGACGGACGGACGGACGGACGAACAGCGAAGTCTCAGTAATAGGGTCCCGTTTTTACCCTTTGGGTCCGTACCCAAAGGGTAAAAACGGGACCGGGGACGGTAAGTTGATTGTTTGGTTTTTAGGTTTCCGTAACCCTAAAAACCAAACAATCAACTTAACGAGATATTACCTGAAAAACGTCTACGGTTTTTGTCCGCAACGATACCTTTTCAACGAGGTTTGTTCAACTAAAAACTTAACAGTACAGTCACAATGAAAACTGTTTCAATATATTAACACAGCATTCCCAGACGAAATCTCTTTAACGTCCTGTCTCACAATTAAGTACAATGTGATAATGTAATCAGGAAATAAATAGACGTTTCCTGGGTAATGGGCGCCACATGTAGCACCCCATCCGCGTTGTGACAACCCTATCGAGTGACGAACTGATGTTCACATCTGGCGACTAGTGAACTTATGGGTCTGTCACACGACAACATCTAACACACAAAATTATAAGTTAGTCATTCCCTAAAACAAATTATTGAGCACAGTGACTGGCTGCAACAGAATTATACTTTTTCAAAATAGAACCCGTAGGTCGTTTATGAATGGGCGGCCCTTAGACGTGTCCTCGTGACTTATGAATGATAATTAGGTTGAATGAATTCGGTCGTGTTCATTTTATGATCCTTCTTTAATGCGTTTCATTTCACGAGCTTACTGTACGGTCTTTCAAAGCTTCAGAACCGCTACACTGGCGAGTTTATTTTGAAAATTTAAATGTTTTAAATATCTTATTTGTGAAATAATAATAATTTCAGATATGACAGATTTCGTAGCCATTTTCATTTCGTGTGAATGTCTAAAATAACTAAAATGAAAAATGTATATAGCAGGTTTAGGTATAAAGTAATTTCTCAAAACGTTATCTAATTAGTAAATAAACTACGTTGATTGCTATCGGGCCATTATTTTCCTAAACATCAAATAGACTTTAGAACTTTTTATCAGTTACAGTAATTAAAAAAGTAATAACTTAATAACATCTGTTTCCGTTTGGGTTAAGTATATTTATATATTGCTGGTAATCGATCACGTATTTGTTAGTATGAGTCATAGCTATTATGCATTGCGAGGCAGTAATGCGATGTCGATATTAGGTAAAGGTCCGGGTATCTATGCAGGTATTGAGGTACTGCAGATAGAATGCGCTGAATCCGCTCGACTGGTTTCTAACTCAATGTCGTGTGGAATGCAGGTGTGGGGAGGTTTGAGGTTTGGGGGAGACGAGGCGGCCGCATCGGACGGTGTTGTCGCAAGTGGCCGCCGCACTTGTCGGCACGTTTGACTGCCGGCGATATTCGGCGCGGTAACGGGCCGCGGCCTTCCTGGAATTGGTTACCTGTCGCATTCCTCCGGCGGTCGGCGCTCAGCCGCGCGCCCGCTACAACCTGCATAACGATGCAACCTCTAATCTTGGCTGCGTTCCTTACACACGTCGCTTGCATTGACTTTGTCACGCCCCTACGCCATCTATTGAGAAAACTGCACTTAGGAATTCGCAATTCTTACTACTGAAATATGATACTACTGTCTTTATAAATCTCTTCTTTTACAGATAACTCTAAATTTACAAATGAAATCACTCATTACACTTAAAAATTCTATTGATTTACTTTTAACACCAAAATTATCCTAAAATTCTAAAGAATCAGTAGGTAAAGAACAAAATATGCCAAATAATAATTCATTATTAAGCAGCTCAATGTAAAATTCCGACTGGTTTTTATGTTTAATAAAGTTAAATATGCAAATAAATGTACAATCTGAATACCTAGATGTTTTTTATATATTTAATACAAAAAATGTTTTACCTACCTACTCCCATATAAGTATTTTAACGGATATATGCTTGCTAGAAGTTAAAGTTAAATCACATACAAAATAATTCGATGACGTTGATAAAAACAGAAACAGTTACTATGACGTCACGTACACCCACTTGCTTACCTACACTGTATCAATACTCATAGAAATATCCATAGAAAATATCTCAGTACATATGACACGTTTATATAGTGCCCATCGATGCCATATTCCCGTTCATACCTATTTGTTTGTACCTATGTCCATTTAGCTCTGAACTTTAGATTTGTATTAGATGAGCTGTAATTTTAAATACACAAAGCATCAGTATGTTAGAATTGTTAATATTATCAGAGAATAACCAAGAAGTTATGGATTACGATGAAGTCGCGAGCGGAAACTAGTAATTCATAAATTGATAACCTCGTTGATGTGAGTCGGTGGACCTCCCACTTGTAAGTAGTACGCTCTAATAGATCTTGTTCACAGTGAACTCATATAGTCACCTATCGCTACCACCATTATATTTTCTTCAATTACACCTCATTCACGACCAGATATCAATGAACTTTGCAATGATGACCGAAACATTCCACGCAATGTAACAAATCTAGAGGCCCCTTCGCGATCCTCGCAATATCGGTAACATACCTACGGGGCACATGTACATATGTGTGCGTGCTGTATATACATTTATGTGTATAATACATATGTACAACCATTGGTTCACGAAGACGCGTGTGTGTAAGGAGGCCGAACTTTCTGAGAAAACTTTCAGCAATTAACGTTTTACTGAAACTAAAATTCACATGATGCTGTGGGATTGTATGGAGATGCAATGTGAGTTATTTAAAAGTTGTTATAATGATGTATTCATTGTTAATATGTATATATGTGGTTAGTTAGGAGGCGTGTCTGCGTGTGTAACGACACCCTTGCGGCCTCAAGTAGGTAGCCGACGTACTCGCTTAGTGGCGTGCCGAGCGATTAGGGAAATTGACTACACAGCTACTCTCAATCTATTGTTTTAATTGGTAACACCACGCAAATGTTAAGAGTTACAATAATTTAATTAGTTACCAATCTCATTTTCCGCTCACAATACACTTTATCCATTGTAGCACTTGACCAGGAAACACCTCACTATTATTTAAGGTCAATTTTGTTTAAAATTCCTTTGTGTTATGTGTTGAATTGTTTCTGTATGACAAGATTTAAGAATAATAAACATTTAAATTTTCAAATATAACAAATGTCTACATCATCGTGATTACAATATATGTACTTATTTTATGAAGAACTAGCTGTTGCCCGCGACTCCATCCGCGTGGAATTTAGAAAAGTTTCCCCGTTTTGTGTATCATTTTTCACTACTGCTTCGCTTCTACTGGTCGTAGCGTGATGTTGATAGCCTAAAGCCTTCCTCGATAAATGCCCTATCTAACACTGCAAACATTTTTCAAATCAGCCCAGTGGTTCCTGAGATTTGTGCGTTCAAACAAACAAACAAACAAACAAACTCTTCAGCTTTATAATATTGGTATAAATATATTTGTTGCACGCGACTTTGTACGTGTGGAAATTAGAAAATTTCGCTGTTTCTGCAACATTTTTCACTATTGCTTTGCTCCTATTATTCGTTGTGTGATGTTATATAGCCTTCCTCGATAAATGTAGTATCCAACACTGAAAGAAATTTTCAAATCAGACCAATGATGCAATGGTTTGTGAGATTAACATTAGTTCCTGAGATTATTCAAACAAACAAACAAAAAATCTCTTAAGCTTTATAATATAAGTATAGATATCTTATACTGTATTGAAATTCAATTATAAAATATACTTACCAAATATATACGAGTATAAATTAAAATCAAACTGCCTATAAAATAGATGCTTAACTGCAGTTTATAGGCATCTTTATCTTTACTTCTTATAAAACAAAGTCGTAATTTTTGTATGTATGTCCCTATGTGAGCTTATATCTTCAAAAATACGCAACGGATCTTGATGCGGTTTTTTTTAATAGATAGAATGGTTCTAGAGGATGGCTTTTTTGCATAATTTATTGGTATTTGCTGTATATTGGATGAGATATGATTAAATTTGCTGAGGAATTCGGAAGCGCGCGAGCTTTAAGAGGATACCAAAATAGCTTCGTGCATTTTTCTACGTACGAAATTTTCATTGTTTCTTTAGATTGAATGGCTAGAGCTCTAATTTTTAAGTATATGTTTTTTCAATATATGATCTAGGATCGCATAAACTCAGAAACGCGATTGAAAAAAGTTTTCTCGATAGAAAATCTTAGCGAAACAACCTCTCTCATTTTTTATTTTTTTCATTTGTCGGTCTATTATCGCGTATTAACTAATGAAAGAACTTTAAAAACATAAGTAACTATTATATATAGAAACACGTAAATCAGAATTAAAATATATTTAGTAGATTTTTAATTTAAACAAAAAAAATATCCCTAATTCTTCATTTTCTATACCTACTAGCTGTGTTAATATGTACATGTCGACGATAATATTGATGTAGGCCCTTAAATGAAAACGCTGCCTTATCTATGTGAGGTACAACAAACTGATGTATGGAGGAATTGTTTGTTACCTATAGTTCTCCAAAAAAGTCCGCGTGAGCATATGTCTATCTTTTAAGGAAAACCTGCTGTACCCATAATAACGCCAAAAAAATTATCAAATTCATTAGGGTGTTTTCAAACGCTATTTATGTGTATATAGTAATATTTTTTATCAATTTAAATACTTTAGTTAGCTTACGCATTTAATATATAGATTATAACTGCTTTTTACAGCATGCAAATTAAATGAATATCTTAGGAGATATGACGAAAAAAGAATTACGCGTGGCAAAATAAAATACTTAAACTGTTGGCTGAGCAACGCGAACGTTTCTTCGGTCTTCTGTCCGTACTCCAATGTTTTGATGTTTGGTTAATGTTGGATGTATGAATGTAAGGATGTTTGTGGTTCTTTCACGTAAAGACTGCTGGATGGATTTTCATGAAACTTTCCAATAAGCTTACAGCTTACAGGTCGTTACGCCGTAATCTCGGACGTATCGGTATTGAGTTGGTCTTTATAGGCGTCGGCGTTGGCGTATGGTGGCTACGCTGCTCAAATCCCGACGTATCGGTGCTGTGTTGGTTTATAAAGGTGCCGGCGTCGGTGTCTGTGTCGGCGTATGGTCGTTACGCTGCTTAAATCCCGACGTATCGGTGCTGAGTTGGGTTTTATAGGCGTCGGCGTCAGCGTATGGTCGTAACGCTGCTCAAATCCCGACGTACGTATCGGTGCTGAGTGGGTGTTTATAGGCGTTGGCGTCGGCATCGGCGTCGGTGTCGGCATATGGTTGTTAAGCTGCTCAAATCCCGACGTATCGGTGTTGAGTTGGTTTTTATAGGCGTCGGCTTCGGCGTTGGCGTCGGCGTATGGTCGTTACGCTGCTCATATCCAGACGTATCGGTGCTGACTTGGTTTTTATAGGCGTCGGCGTATGGTCGTTACGCTGCTCAAATCGCGACGTACGTATCGGTGCTGAGTGGGTGTTTATAGGCGTCGGCATCGGCATCGGCGTCGGCGTATGATCGTTAAGCTGCTCAAATCCCGACGTATCAGTGTTGCGTTGGTTTTTATAGGCGTCGGCGTCGACTTCGGCGTCGGCGTTGACGTCGGCGTTGACGTCGGCGTATGGTCGTTACGCTGCTCAAATCCCGACGTATCGGTGCAGAGTTGGTTTTTATAGGCGTCGGCGTCGGCTTCGACGTTGGCGTCGGGGTCGGCGTATGGTCGTTAAGCTGCTCAAATCCCGACGTATCGGTGTTGAGTTGGTTTTTATAGGCGTCGGCGTATGGTTGTTGCGCTGCTCAAATCCCGAGGTATCGGTTCTGAGTTGGTTTTTATAGGCGTCGGCGTCGGCTTTGGCGTTGACGTCGGCGTCGGCGTGTGGTCGTTACGATTCTCAAATCCCGACGTATCGGTGCTGAGTTGATTTTTATAGGCGTCGGCGTCGGCTTCGGCGTTGGCGTCGGCGGAGTCGGCGTATGGTCGTTACGCTGTTCAAATCCCGACGTATCGGTGCTGAGTTGTATTTTATAGGCGTCGGCGTCGGCGTATGATCGTTACGCTGCTCAAATCCCGACGTATCGGTGCTGAGTTGGTTTATATAGGCGTCAGCGTCGGCGTCGGCGTATGGTAGTTACGCTGCTCAAATCGTGACGTATCGGTGCTTAGTTGGTTTTTATAGGAGTCGGCATCGGCATATGCGTCGGCGTGAGCCAAAAATTCAAAAAAATCTTATTCATATGCGCTATAATATAATCAAGTATTATTCTTATGCATATGCGCTATGATATTATTAATTTTGCGATTAACTTACTTAATTAATTGAGAGAACAACAGAACGTTATTCCCAGGTCGTGGGTTTAAGTCCTGTTTATGGTAATCCTTATTTTGACAATAATTTCAATCAAGTGTTATTCGCCATAGCATATAGCAACTCACCAACTTAACTTTGTAGCTGCAATAAAGGGAATCGCCTACATTTCAGCTACTTCAGAAGTTCGTATTAGTTCTTAGCAAATCTTTCATGTGATGTGGTAATAAATTACAAGTTTTTTGGATTTTTATCAGCACTATGTAGGCTTGGTCATGCCAAATTTCAAGTCTCTGGGATAGTGGGAAGTAACCTGTAAATTTTGATTCCCTAGCGAAAGTTAAAAATACTCAAAAATGGCTGTAATTCGGTTATATCTTCTGAATACGTAGATCTAAATTATTGATTGTATCTTTTGCAGCAAGGGACCGCATAGATATACGTTAGGTATAAGTTTCAAATTGATACCTTCAGCCGTTGCCGGGTAAAAAAAGTTTAACGGGCGGATAGACAGACAGACGGACACCGTAGTGCGACTATAAGGGTTTGTACGAAGTCCTAAAAAGGTAAAACTCTGAGATATCATTTACTAAAATGACATTGGGGCCATGTGTGTTACTTCTTTAGAATTGTGCAAGAAAATAAAGCCAAACTGACAATGTATTAATTAGCTGTAAAATGGCGTTATTTTTTTTTGTATTAAATTATTATTATACAATGTCAAATTGTTAGTTCATTTAATTTTTCGTTTCTAAATTCCACGCGTACGAAGTCGCGGGCACTGCTAGTTACCTAATAAAATACATGATATTAGTAAAAACACATCAACACTAACATCTATTCGCTATTCTAGTAATGTCTTAATTATTAATAATTATGTATTAAATTCGACATAAATGTGGTAATTGGTACTGATTCTAGGTGGGTAACTAAACTTAACTAAAAAATGAAAATTGATATTGTCAATACGGCAATAATAACAGAATTTTTTTTTTAGAAAATCTTTGTGTTACAGACTAACGATTATTATTTATAAAAATGTGCACAATAAAATAGCCGACTCATCAAAATACGCCATATTTTGTTTTCATTTTTAGTTATGTTTTGTTGTGAACGTAGAAATGGTACCATTATCTAGTATATATTTAGGTATCTAGGTCTTATCTATGTACTAGTACGATAATAAGGCATTATCAATCGGCGTATTTTTTTTTATCATAAAACAGTAGGCGGATAGTCGATTAATAATATTATCTATGTAGATTGTAGTAAAATCATATATATTTAGGTATTATCTTAGTATTTATCAATATTTAATGTTATCATAGACAGCCAATGCTGCGATTTGCGCAGATTAACTGTACCTACATACAATATGTTATCCAATCAATGCTTTGTTATTGTGATACTTCATATATTGTGAAGATAAAGAAAACATTTCGCTACATTGCATATTTTCTTCATAGAACTAGTTGTTTTTCTGGTTTCGTAAGACTGGAATTACAATCAGCACACGAAGATATGATATTACGTTTAAAGCACTCTCGAAAACTGAAGCTTCCTATTTGTGATATATGGTCTTATTCATAATGACTTATCGGAGGTTTAAAAGTTCGCTATAATCGGTTCGCGAAAATTGTCAAAAACTGTTATTCATAATAAATAAATAAATAAATATTCATGGACATTTCACACAACGTCCTCTGGTCCCAAGCTAAGCTTATATTGCTTGTGTTATGGGTACCAGAATACGGATATAATACATATACTACTTTTCTTTTGTAAATACATACTTATAATACATAGTAAACACCCAGACGCAGTACAAACATTTGTATGACAATTAAAAACATCACACAAATGATTGTCCTGACCGGGAATCGAACCCGAGACCTCATGATCGGCAGTCCGTTATATGAACCACTCCACCACGAGGCCCGTCTTTAATAATAGTTAATAATAGTCTTTTTACGCTAAAACGTTTATTATCTCTCCGATAAAATCTCCTTACCTCCGTTAAATTATTATGAATAAGGCCATTAGTGTCTATGGCTACATCCCTCAGTGGGCTTAAAACCACTTTTATATATGTGGGTGTGAAAATATATATATATGATACAGGCTAGACGTCATGTGAAACGACATTATTTTATGAAGTAGGTACAATTTAGCCAGGCTCTAATTACTTGTCCTCAATTTTAAACGTCAACCCACGATCTGGTATATCTTTGATCTCACCATTACTTTTGGAGATTACCTTCTCCACATACATGTTACGAACTTTACCTCTTTATTAATGGTATAGATTACCATCCTTAGGATGTATCCTGTAGTGGATGGGATCGATATAGTCAGTACTTCTATGGAGCTAAGATAAGTTCGATACGATACATTGTACAATCGCAAACAGAATCCATTTTAACCACTGTAATGTCAAGACATTAAGAGGATATTTAATACCACTGCCACTTCTCTTTCATATACCTACCTACATCCTAGCAGCACCTAAAATACTATATAAATGTTAGATAATAAGCAATCTCATAAATAGATTTCAAAGACATTACTCAAACCTGTACTATTTCAAAAGTCTATCTTTATATCAATTAATTGTACATAATACAAAATGTCGTGTGCTCTTTTGAATGCAACACTTACTAGCACAATTTTCTATAGTCTTAACCAGTGAGAAGGTTTTGGGCTTCAAACCCAAAGATGTAGCAAAATTTATCAAAATAATAATATCTGAATGCAATAGTACGAGCAGAGTAAAGGTCAATAAAGTGTCCATCTAGGCTTCTCTAAACGCTATGTGCTCCTATTACCTATTGTAAAACAAAGTTGTTTTCTCTATATGTCCTTTTGTGAGCTTAAAATTCAAAACTACGCAACGGATTTTAATGCAAATTTTTTTAATAGGTAGTTTGATTTAAGATGAAGGTTTATATGTATAATTTGTTATGGTTTTTTTATATCTAAATTTCACGCATTCAAAGTTGCGGGCAAATTTATAAGCGCAGTACTTTGTAATATCGTCAGCACAATGGGTGGTCTTATCACTATAAAAATCTTTATAGTCATAAACCTTATGTTCAACAAAAAGATTGGAAGGTTTATTCCAGGAAAATGGTAATGGAATTTTCCTAAGTTGTAATAAATATGGTAATTTGGATGTACCTACATTTTGACCATGATTTTCATTTCCTTGATGGGGCATTCGTGATATATTTCTTTTGATACTCATTTTGTATCCTTGATTCTCGTTTTATGGTCTGTATTCTATTTTGTTCTTTTTTTAAAAATCTGGGCTTATTAATCTGTGCACAAATATTCTTTTATCGTATTTCTAATGCGACTAGTTATTGCTGGCGAATTCGTATGCCCGGGATTTGGAATATATGCATAGATAGAGACTTAATTTTGATTTCTGTTTGTGAAAAATTTATTAAGATAGGATCATTGTTTTTGGAGGTAACCCCTTACATAGATACCTATATTAGAATAATAGGTACAAATTTTACTTTATTTATAGTTTAAATAAAAATAGATAGCTTGATAACGTAAAGTTAATAAATAAATACATTCTATTTAAACCCTAAATAACACAGTTTTACTAACAAGTTTACATAAAAACTGTTGTTAAAATCCAAAGCAATTAACTTTGACATATCAAAGTAATGTCAAAGTAATATGAAAAATACGGCAACCGTAACAAAACATGTCAAGCATTGTTATTGAAGTAGTGAAGTAACTTCACACGACATCGTCAGCGTTTACACACAAGTATTTATCGTTGGTACCTACTTGACTTACTTGGAAATATGTACCTTCCACGTGCAAAGCGCACATCAATGCTTACAAAGGATCGTTTTCCCTTACAATTGCATCAATTCTATTGCCACGGGAACTAAACTAAAACGAAATCAACTCTGCCGTTTGTTTAACACGTTATACAGTATACACATTTATATTAAACTAGCTGTCCCGGCAAACGTTGTTTTGCCATACAAAAAAAAGGGCTTGAAAAATAGATGTTGGCCGATTCTCAGACCTACTGAATACGCATGTAAAATTTCATAAAAATCGGTCAAGCCGTTTCGGAGGAGTACGGTAACTAACACTGTGACACGGGAATTTTATATATTAGACTAGCTGACCCGGCAAACGTTGCTTTGCCATACTAAAAAAAAAAGTTTGAAAAATAGATGTTGGCCTATTCTCAGACCTACTGCAAATGCATGTAAAATTTCATAAAAATCGGTCAAGCCGTTTCGGAGGAGTACGGTAACTAACACTGTGACACGGGAATTTTATTTATAAGATATTGGTTGCCCATAGATTGCTAGTATGTATTATTTAAATTATTCTAGCTATCTGTACTCTTTTTCTATGATATAAACTACAAGCTGTTGCCCGCAACTTTGCTTGCGTGGAATTTAAAACCAAACATTAATTAATTATACATAAAAACCTTCCTCTTGAACCACTCTATTAAAAAAAACTACATCAAGATCTGTAACGTAGTTCTAATGGTCTTCTTCATAATGACTTATCGGAGGTTCAAACGGAGATTTTATCGGAGACATAATAAACGTTTTAGCGTAAAAAGACTATTAAGAATAACAAGTTTTGACAATTTTCGCGAACCGATTTTAGCGAACTTTTAAACCTCCGATAAGTCATTATGAATAAGACCATAGCAAATATTTACGCTCATTTAGGGACATACAGAAAAAGCGATTTTGTTTTATAGTAAGTAAAGAAAATTTTTATTCCTGCGTTTGCGTTTCGTTAAAAGGGTACAAAGTTTTATATAAGAAAGCTTAAAGATAATTGACATTATCAATATTAATGTTTTAGTTAATTTTACTTGTGACATCAGAGTTGGCACATACATTTTTTCTTTGTCATCCTTAATATGCATTTTGTTAGCGATGATACAGTATATTTACAAATGAATCTATACCTTATGGTACAGCTGTAAGGTGTAATTTAAGTAAATGTTAATGTAATATTTGGCAGTAATGGTATTAAAACATCGTTATCGCCTCATATGGAACATGTGTGTCTAAACTCTATATCCGCCCTTCGCTTCCCTTGGGTAAACCAAGGACGCCAATAAAAGTCAAACGTAATTCTGACGTTATAATTAACAAAACACTATTTAATTAATTTCGACCTTAAATCTTTATACTAAAAGATCAACTCTACAAATGTTTACTTAAAATTTTATAAGTTTAAAACATATTTGAAGTGAAAACGTAGAATAATGTGAGTAATACTAAGTTAATAATGTTTATAAAGTTAAAACATAAATTTGATTATTTAAACACTGCCTTTATTCTTTATACATAGTTAGCTACTGTCGAGTACGAAAGTGTGAAACGTTCTTATTTTTTTATTAAAATTAATTACTTGTTATCTATGTACACATTGTACATAAATTTAAATGGACATTTTTTTTCATTTTAAATAAAATATGTTATATTTTTAAAGTACTTGTTAACATAAGTATATATTATTTATAGGAAAATATAAATAAGCTACCCACTACGTTTTTATTTAAAAAAGCGACACCTATCGACTGGCCAGTAAGGTTTCGCTAACTGTCAGGAACACAATGTTTGCACAAAATTATACACTGGAGTTTGCGAATACTTGTACAAAGTAGTGGACGAAATCGTGTCGGCAGTTTTCAGCACGACCCTGAAAAAGTTTTAAATTATAACCAAATTAAGTTATTACTTTAGTCCTAGATGATGACGTAAAGATGTTTTAAGGATATCATTTTGTATCTATATCTCATTTGCCTATCTTTGTATTTAAATTTTAATATCCTGGTGTCCACATTTTATATGAACGTTTGTATTAAAATATGTTATACACCTGTTTGCCACGTGGACAAAAGGTGTTGTGTATAACATTCCTTCCTACTCTATACAGTCAGAATTCTTAGAATTAAAAGAAGAAATAGGTACTCAGGGTTTGTATAGCTTTTAGGATCAAATAAATCACTTCTTTTTATTTTTACTGATAATAAAATAATGCATAATAATATGCATTATTTATGTAGATAGTTTATGTTTAATAGATTTTAGTTTTTGAGTCAACTATAATATTTAAGTTTATGTATGTGTAAAAAATTTTAATTTCTTGTTATTACAGTAATTATTTTGGAAATATTTTGAATATATTAACGTGATATCACACAATGCTATGCTAATAATATTTTCTAAAGACTACATTATTCATGTTATTGTTGGTAATGTTACCCGCTACGACCTTTCCGAAAAGTATCTCTCTCTCCAGCCCATTTACATCCCACTGTTGGGCACAGGCCTCCTCCACTTTGGGAGGAATTATGGTCTAATGTGCCGCGCTGACCAGGCGTGTTGGCACAGGGTTTATTTTCGAGTTTTCCGTCTCTCACAGAGGATGTTATCTGTATGCAATATCCCTTAGCTGACTTTTACAGCATCTTTGGGAGGAGATGGGGTTAAGACATTTGTATTCATAATCCGTCACCACACGAAGAAGTATCTACTGAATATTTAAAATATCTAAGTATTTGCGGAATATTTCTGAACTTTGGGGTAAAAATTACTTTGTGTCTATCTACGTTTGTTCCAAGAAATAAAATAATATGTAGTTTAAAAAAACTAAAAAACACGCTTTATTTAATCGAATTATTGTATTGTCATCGGTCTTTGACAGGTGTGCAAAATTTGAATAGAATCTGACCGTTTAAAGTGGGTCAAAACAGCGTCCAAAGGAGTCGGTTACAAACATACAAACATACAAACAAACATACAAACAAACATACAAACAAAAATACAAGTGAAGCTAATATAAAGCGTGTAAAAAAGGCAATTTTTACAAAATAAAATCATAATATTCGCGAAATTTTCAAACAAATTGTATATTTTGTTCGTTACTAACAAATCTTTATACATTGCAAACAGTTTAAACCATTGCCTTATTTTGTTACTTTAATTTCTTCATCGCTATTATTACACCTGTTAGTAACCTATTTAATTTATAGTCTACATAAAAATACTACGAAAATTACTCTGTGCAGGTGCCCGCAGAAAATAAATAAAAAAAAAACAATTGCCAAGGCAGTGTTGACTGTTGAGCTCTCGTTCCGGGGTCAACGTCCACCCACCCCTTCCTTGTATGATAATTTATTTGATCTACTACGTTTATGTGGCTTTAGTGTGTTTAATCTGCATGTATAGTCTACGTCTGCGTCATTTCTTATGCGAGGTTTAGCCATTGTGCTAAATGATGTGTAACGCATTTTGATTAAATTTATGAATATCGCAAAGAACATGAATATCTGATAACTAATTTTAATGCAGTGCCTTTTTATAATTGGATAATAGCTTTTTGCCCGTGACGTCTGAAGTCTAGTTTTCATAAAATAGCTTTACGAATGCAGCTTTTAAACAAAAAAATAAATTAATATTGGTCTGATACTTTTGGATATTACTCCCTACGTATCTACTATCAATATAAAAGACTTTTTAGTATATATTGCTCTTTTCAAAGAGTATTTAAATTAAGGAATAATTCTATAGGTAGTTATGGCATTTCTATTCACCAAATTACCCTAAGTGAATTTATTTAAACTTGAGGTAAAAAATACCACCCGTTAAGTGGCATGTGCTTCAATATATTTTACTATCGTAATAATTTATTTTTTTGAGATAATAATGCCTTAAAAACAAATCTATATAGTAAAAATTATTCTTTCGAGTTACAGATTACATTTTTACTACCTAAGGTAAAAACTGTTTTCAAACATATAACAACTTTTTAATCATTACTAAAGAAATTATTAAACTTTAGGAAATTTTAATAATTTGATCAAAAGTAATAACGTAATTAATAATTTAATAAATATTAATAACATCATTCGATAAAATTTAATGTATTAGGTAAATATTTATTTAATTTATCTAACTATATAATAAAACGGAAAGTAATAATAAAAGGTCGAGTCGCGTTTCACGAGATGTGGCGTCGTGTTGTCGGTGTGTGGTACGTTCGCACCTCTAGGATTAGTTCCCGGAATTCCCGGAATCTCATGCCTACAGTCCTATGGCGTCATGGCGGCACCAACAGCGCTACTGATAACATTCTTTTACTCAAACATATACCTATAACAAAACACACAGCATTCATCTTTTAATCTTTACTACTTCCTTTTTCTTTTGTTGTAATTCTATTTTTGTTTGGCATGTGTCAGCTTTCAATGATTTTAAACATGGCTAGCTAGCTAGCGGATAATATTAAATATTGATACCTTTATAAGTATTACTTTTATTAGCACTGTACCTAGGTATTCCTTTTACCTACTTATTAACTCATTTTGGGAGAGAGAGAGAGAGAGAGAACTCATTCTAGTGACGATTTACTTGTAATATTTTAGTAATAATTTTAATATAGATTTTTGAGATTTTTTCAATTTATTAATGATGAGTATTTTAAATAAAATTATTAAAACATACACTTAATCATTTAATTCTATAAAGATTAAATGTAATTTTTTTTATTATTAGAAATTATTAACATTAATTTTAATAATGGATTGGTTAAGAAATAACTTAAAATTTTAGTAGCTACTATAATAGGTATTATTGTTCATAATATTTTCAAATAGTAGGTACCTACCTTCTACTAACCTACTTTAGTACCTACACCCTAAAAATACCTAAATAATGAAAAAAAAATTGTTATTAAATTAGTTGTTTATTTAATAATTATTAAAAATTTAATATTATATAATAATATAAAATTTTCTAAATTAAAAGTAGATAGATATTTTATTAAACCATCGTCAAAAATCTCGTCGCCTTCATTTGTATCGCAGACACTGCCTTCGGGATACGCGCTTAATAAATTGCATATTTATATAATAAAACAAAACAATACTATACAGACTATTTAATAAAATATATTTTGTTAAAATATTTTAAGTTTATAGTTTTTTAAAACCTTTTGAACGACAACGTTCTACCGCGTAGTCGTCTTAACACCCTTGTTTCATGAAACTAATATTTACTGCATTCCTGTTAACAAAACCTTATTATTTAAATATTTATCATCAAAATATAATTTCCTAGAACATTTCTAACAGCTTTTGGTAAATCTTATTATCACCGAAGCAGTAGATTCGACGTCATTGCATTTGAGAGGTCGGAAAATTTTCAACAATTTTCCTCGACACACGTGTCAATTGAACTAAGCTTTTATTATATAAAAATGATGTTCAGGCTTGCGCCTACACATCTGTGGTAAAAGGTTTAGGGTAAGAGAGTTTTTTTTTAGTACTAATGTATGTCTCTGAGGGCGCAGTGAAGCCACCGCCCCGCGCCCGCTTTACTACGGCCTGGGCGGGCGCGGTCACTGATGCTTTATTCAATTACAAATATATCTAACATTAATTTTAGACCACAAAACCATCCCACAGGATCTCCTCTAACTAAATAATTAATAAAAACTTAATATTTTTTATTAACTTCCGTACAAATCGCCCGGAAGATACGTCTACTTTGAAATCAAATATCTCATTTGCATATTATTTATTCTCAACATATTTACATTCGATCGAAAGCGGCTTTTAACCCCTATCTAATGGTATAAAATAACCTTAACAAAAACTCCAGGGAAAATCGTGAAAATTAAGTTAAGTTGTAAGGGCAGAGTGTAGAGTGTAATATTTTGTGATTTTTTTCTAGATGTTAGGTTAGTTGTGTTGTTGAATGGTTGTCGTTAATGCAGAGGGTTGATATGCGCGGGGTTGTTCGTGATATAAACATGTGCAAAATATTAAAGTTTTTGATGAGAAAACGATGTATAATGTAGCGGTGGAGTGTGGCTGTGTGCGTGGTAGAGGCGCGGCGATTGGCCGCGGCGCGCTTGTGTGCGTGAGTGCCCCCGGTCGGCCTCTCACCATACCTACCGCGGGCGAACACACACATACACACACACGCACACACTCTCACACGTGCGCGCGCGCACAACCTGCGACCATTGCGCCTGTCCAGCCCCAGCTTTCATATTACTTATGAACCAAACTGTCAATTATAATATCCTAAATAGGTACCTAAAATACATATATTCATATTTTAACCTAACCTCAAATAAAATTCATTGAGATTAACTCTAACTACTTTTTAATTTTTTTTCTTGTGTCATCTATGAATAATATCCCATGTTCTGGATAGGATAAACAGAGGTGTTTATAAAAATACACCTACCATACCTAAACAAAAAAATTACAAAATTATTTTAGTTATGTTACAATTAATGCAGTTTATCTAAGGATTAATCTTAAGTTTTTATGAAATTTATGTTTAAAAATTTTCATGTGTCATTTAGATACCTTTAGTACTTAGGTACATTTATTTACCATATTTTTCACAATAAAGTGTAGTAGGAAAGTATGTTATGACCTTAAATAAAACATTGAAATAACAATTTATTTTTATTAATTCATAATTTAAACTAACTACTTTAGAAAAATAGTAATGTTATTATTAATAATAAATAATTAAATATTCATGGACAGTTCACACAACGTCCTCTGGTCCCAAGCTAAGCTTATATGCTTGTGTTATGGGTACCAGAATAAGGATAGACTACATAAACTACCTTTCTTTTGTAAATATATACTTACAATACTATTTAGAAAACACCCAGTATTGAACAATAGATAGAAATATAACCTATAATATAATGGTGCATTAAAACAGCGTATGTTAACTAATGGTGTGTTTATATAATTGATGTTATTGCGTATTTGTAATCAAATAAGTTGTTGTATAAGAAATATTTAATGTGCGAGATTTTTGTTATGACTCCACAGATATTCCAAATGTAGTGTCTATGGCTACATTACTTAGTCGATTTCAAGCCCCTTACTTACATAGGTATCTATGTGTGCGTGAAAATGTATCTGTGTGTATATGATACAGGCTGTGAAATGTCATCCTAACTAATTTATAAATGTGAAAGCGAGTTGAAGACACTACAGAAATTTTGACGAGCTTAAGTGTTAATGTATCGAACGAAACTATAGCGCGATTTAAAAAACGGTACAACGCCATCTATCGACTGTCATAGTAAATTTCTGTTTGTTAAGGTTTAATTTCAAAATTTCACTCGTACGAGGTCGCGGGCAACAGCTAGTTATTCTATAAAGTACGATTTAGCCAGGCTAAAGTCCTCAATTTTAAACGTCAACCCACCATCTGGTATTACTATGTATGACTCTATGTAAGTGTCGAATAAGTAACAAAGAGACAAAAACACAGACAGAGAGAAAAAGAGAGAGATATTAGTGTGATTCCTGATGAATTTCTGATAAGGACAAGAAATAAGAGTAAGAGTAAGTGTGTGACTGAAACTAACAGCCAAGTCAAACTATCAAAGTAAAAAGAGGGTAGTTTGACTAAGTAGTTAGTTTTAAATAGAAAGTTGCTCTACTATTGAATTAATTAATTTTATCTGTCATTGAAAGACAAATGGCCCAGTCATTTAAGCTTATATGAGGCACAAATCTCGGAATTTGAAATATCCAGCTGTAAGTCTGTAAATACTTGTATATTGAGACCCTAAAGGTTGTCTTAAAACCTACATATGGTAGGGTGTACGCAACTATTAAATTTCGCAAAAATCGTTTTTTTGCGCTTTTTTGGAAATATCTCATTTTCTATAGGCTTTTTGGTATTTGTATTCAATATCAATATTGTAGAATACAAAATTATCTACAAATTCATTGGCGCGTTCGGCCGATGACGGTTGACCCGAGGTGATGCTGTGACCGCGCGCTCTCCGCCCTCTATCTCGAAAACGGTTCTCCGTATAAAAAATGTTCATACACATGTAGAGAATTTTGTTGTTTACAATATTGATGTACATACAAATAGCAAAAAAACCATAGGCAATGAGCTTTTACAAAAAAAGCGCAAAAACCGATTTTTGCGACCTTAGACCTTGAAATT
The DNA here is from genome assembly GCA_916999025.1 of Orgyia antiqua. Taxonomy (NCBI): domain Eukaryota; kingdom Metazoa; phylum Arthropoda; class Insecta; order Lepidoptera; family Erebidae; genus Orgyia; species Orgyia antiqua. The sequence continues at coordinate 27,683,080 of OU779868.1, forward strand.
TAATAGTTGCGTACACCCTACCATATGTAGGTTTTGAGACAACTTATAGGGTGTCGGTATATAAGTAATTACTGATTTACAGCTGGATATCTCGAATTCCGAGGTGAAATTCCTATAATGACTGGACTAAAATGTTTCTACTCTTAATAGAGTAGAACATAGTTAAAGAATTCGTTGTCATGAGACACTTCAAGTATTGACATTAATTTTATTGTTGTAAATCTGACTAACCACTGTGTGATGATTGTAATTTTTAAGCCACTTCAAAAAAAGAAGAAGTTTATGTTTAAAAAGGAAGAGATTTTGTTTTTTTTTAACTCATAACTTTTAACTGGGTGAAATGATTGTCCCATTGGCACCAGGTCAGGATCTGATTGCTATTTCCTGAGAAATTGAGGAAAACCCTCAAATTCCAAGAGCATAATTTATTATGAATTCGGTTGAATTTTATTAAAAATACTCAATTATGTTCACACTAATATTGGTCAAATATGTGGATACATTCATTTATAAATGTAAAATTTGTCAACCACCATACTTGCGACCATATTTTGCGAAATAAATATTTCATTTTATATCTAGTATTATAGGCAAATGCAAAAGTTTGTACGAGTATATAAGTTTGTGTGTTTGTTACTCCTTAACACTCAAATAACCCAACCTATTTAAATATATAACAACGACAACCTACTTTTGATTCCGCTGAAATGCGGTGATCCCGTGGTATACTCAAACAACACATAAATAGCCTACCTAGATGGCGTCTGTGTCGAGTTTGAAGTGAAGGAAGTCTCTATGGTTTCTCATAACCCTTTTTGCCAGCTTACAATATTTGATACACAAACATTATCTAGACTTGAAACCAAGAATACTCATATCTTTACTTAATATGTATAAAACAAAGTCGTTATTTTTGTATGCATGTTCCGACGTGAGGTTATATCTTTAAAGATACACAAGATTTTTTTACAAGATACGCGGTTTTTTTGATAGATAAAATAGTTTAAGAGGATGGGTTTTCTGTATAGTTTGTTGGGGGATAAGTAATCAGCAAAAATTTCAATTCAGGGATCGATCCCTGCCTGTATCCTACAAATTTTCTGCTTACCAATTTGTTGGACCACATCCTTCAAAAATCTTTCTTTTAGGGCCCATCATTGCCACTTGAAAACCTTTCTGCATCATCGGCCATCAAAGCAATATAATAATAAATAAATAATAATAAATATTCACGGACATTTCACACAACGTCCTCTGGTCCCAAGCTAAGCTTATTATGCTTGTGTTATGGGTACCAGAATACGGATATAATACATAAACTACTTTTCTTTTGTAAATACACACTTATAATACATAGAAACACCCAGACGTAGTACAAACATTTATGGATATCACACAAATGATTGTCCAAAGCGGGAATCGAACCCGCGACCTTGTGAACGGCAGTCCATTAGATGAACCGCTACGCCACGAAGCCCGTCAAATATAACTACTAAAGCTTATTCAAGCAAATTACTTCGTTTCTTTTACATAAGGGTAAACTAATGCATTTTACTATACAATATATTTAATACTTTGTAATTATATAGCTAAAAGGTTCTTAATATAGAAGTTAAACACTCATAAAACTTCGTAGTCACTCGAATCTTTATTAGAAATTCATATCATAAAAGTACTAAACGTTTAATAACTCTTTGAACAATTATTTTTAAGTATATTAAGATGAGAATAGCTTTTAACTTTAAGATTTTTTATTGATTCAAAACATACCAAGCGATCGCAAAAGATCTTAACTGCATCTAAACTAATATTATAAAACTGAAGAATTTGTTTGTTTGAACGCGCTAATCTCAGGAACCACTACATAGCACATACGAGTATATCGAGGAAGGCTATAGACTATATAACATTACGCTGCGACTAAAAGGCGCGAAGCATCAATGAAAAATGTTGCCAAAACAGGATAAATTTTAATAAATTAAATTATGGTGGAAAAAGTCAAGCGGGACTTTAACCCACGACCTCGGAATACCGTTCCGAAGCTCTTCCAACTGAGCTTATTGCGGTCGTGCTTGTAGCAATCAAATTAACCACCACAATCGTCACTCGATTGAGTTTATATCGTATTTCTACGTAAGTTATTAAGTAAAGCATAGCATGTCAATTGCAAAATTAATAAATTACTTTAGGAAAAATTTTCAAAATTTCATAGTTATAAATAATACAGTAATCCTGTAAAGACAAGCTTTAGTCCTTGGGTCTACGTAGACACATCAAAATAAAATGTTTTATTACATAGTAGGTTACATTGCAGCAATCCCCAAGCTATGCTTCCAATTGAAGTTTGACAATCTGGTATCAATCAGCTAAAAACTTATTTAACCCTAATATTTTGCTGTTATAAGTATCCATTTTTAACTTAGCTTGTGTTAACGTTTTGGTTATGATTTATCGGGACATCCTCAAAACCTCCCGTTGTACTGTTTTTTTATATATAATTTTATTCACAAGTTATTTTTACTGCCAAATCGTCTCAATAGCTTTTAAAGCTCCTAACTTTCCAAACTGAATACCTACTTATCCATTGAATAACCACCACTGAATACTCGATTCTCGACTAGATGAGAGCCAATTCGATTTAATAACTTCCTAAACAAAAATGACTAAAGTTAACGACTTGTAGTAACAGCTCTGTAAAATATGTATATGTTGAGAACTGCACAGTGCACACAATGAATATGAAAACATCTATTTGCATTTGATAAGCTATTAGTGACATTGTAGCTTTCACAGCCTTTGTTAAATAGATAGTATGATAATCCTTATTCAATCAGGCTTTACAGAGGCACATTATTATATATAAAGAATATTTTACTTTACTTTACTTTAAACGTAATTCTGAGTTGTTTTATAGAATCACTAGCCGGCTCCAATGGTTACACTCACCTTTAAATAGTTTTAATTTTACTATCCAAGAAATGTTTACAGCCAATAAACATACTCACAACTGCAATATTTTCAGATTTTCGGGCTACCTACATTTCACACGACTGTTATTCTAAAGATTTCTGCTGACATAGACCTCTTTAAACTTTAAACTATGGTTTAAGATGTTGCATTTGTTTTTTTAAGTAATTAATTAATTTTGCAATTGACTTGCTATGCTTTTACTTAATAAATGAAATTCTTGTTTCTCTTTTAAGTATTTACAAAAATATGTTATAGTATAATACTTTTTAAGTATATTTCGATGCTGACATTCAGAGACTACGTAATCTCTGAAAAAATTTTCACATACAGATTTATTATTCAAATATCATAAAATATCGCTTTGAATCCGTGACTGCTTATCTTTTGATAAATAAGACATACTACTAAATAGTAAAAGTTACTTATCAGAATAACACATCAGGCAGAAGCACATTCACAAAATATTTCTAAGAAAGAGTGTAAAACCTGGTTCTGTTTTAATCTGTCCATTGACCATTACATTCCATACTCTTATCTCAGCGTAGATAAGTGATATTCACTTACATTTACGTTTTAAACATTCCTTCTTACTTGATGTTTACAAAATTGTTTTTAGGTTATGTTAATATTATTTTGTGAAAGCTTTATCTAGAAAATTTAAATAATTAATTATGTACAAATGAAAAAAATGCAATACAATTGTAATCTGTTAAATTAATTATAATACTAATGTTATTGAAATAATATGCAATCTGTATTTGATATGTTTCTAGAAATACAATACAAAGGTATAGGAAGGCCAAAGAAAGAATGGATGGTTTGTTTATAAAATAAAAAAAAAATAAAAAAACCTTTATTGGACCTTAATATTACTATTACAATTTTGGTTTCCTGACCTCCAAACTAAGTAATGCAACTTGTAATATGGAAGTCAAGGAGTTTACTCTCAAATTAAAAGAGGATGTGAAAGAAAGAGGAGTAAATACAGAAACAACGTATGGCAGAGGAGCGTGAAAGAAAAAGGCACGTTGCGCCAACTTCAAAAAAGGGATAAAGGCAGCACAATGATTATAACATACAATACGATAAAATTCTTAGCTAATAAGCTGCCTTACTATAGATAAATTCTACAAATTTTAGTGTCTAAGCTTAAGCACAAGCTTAAAGTGTTTGACGACGTGTCAACAAGGCATTTTTGAGAGGATAACCAAATAACAAAATATTGTTAAGAGGATACCAAAATAGCTTCGTGCATTTTTCTACGTACGAAGTTTTCATTGTTTCTTTAGATTGAATGGCTAGAGCTCTAATTTTTAAGTATATGTTTTTTCAATATATGATCTAGGATCGCATAAACTCAGAAACGCGATTGAAAAAAGTTTTCTCGATAGAAAATCTTAGCGAAACAACCTCTCTCGATTTTTTTTTTCATTTGTCGGTCTATTATCGCGTATTAACTAATGAATTAACTTTAAAAACATAAGTAACTATTATATGTAGAAACACGTAAATCAGAATTAGAATATATTTAGTAGATTTTGAGTAAACAAAAAAAAAGTCCCTAATTCTTCATTTTCTATATCTAGAAGGTATAGAAAATGAAGAATTGCTGTGTTAATATGTACGTGTCGACGATAATATTGATGTAGGCCCTTAAGACGGGATAAGCTGTCTCAACGACATATTTTATTTGTAGGAAATACGCATAGTAAACAGATTTTTGACTTGCATTTGCGGTTGATTGCATTATTGGTTGAGCTCGATGAGTTAGACTATTTTGATAAGGTTAAAGTTAAACAAATGAATGATTGTTATTGTGTGACCAAAACTGCAATGAATTTTTGACGATTGAATTTCCAAGTTGATCGTAGTCACAATCGATTATTATCTCTATATAGTTTGGCTTGATATCTTTTTGGTATGAATGGTTTAGAATAAATATATTCCTAAGGCAAAAAAATAATTTGCGCATAATCATCCTCACCTATGCCATGGATGATATTTCAATATCAAAGACCAATAGCTGAGCGTAACTTACAAAACTTTTGGTAAACTTCTTAAAATATTAATAATAATAATAATAATAATAATAATTCTTTATTGATTTAAGATACACATACCACATTTTATGGACACCCTAGCACCCGCGCTAGTCAAAACTGTGTTGCAGGTGCTAGTTCATCCCCTCATTATTTGACAGTATCAATTAAGAAACAAAAAAGTAAAAGAAATAGAATTTGTAAATAAAACAAAAATTCAAAACAGAACAGAAGTAGTAATAGCTATTCACTCGAATGGTCAAGTGAGCAGCCATCACTACAAATTATACAAAAAAAAAAAAGGCACTCCCCTGAACTCAGTCCCGAAACGAAACGAAAAACCCGCATCAAAATCCAGTGGTCTTTTTTTTTTTTTTTTTTTTTTTAAGAAAAAAAAAAAAAAAAAAAAGCTTAGCTCACATAAGGACACACACACAGAAACAACGACGTTGTTTTACAATAAGTAAAAAACAAATACTTGCTTCTCATGTTTCTCACATTATAGAAAATGATTAGTTTGTTTTTAATTGCAGACAAATTTTCAAGAACTTCAATGATTCTATTTCGTTCTAAAACTGATTATAAACGTGACATGTCCCAATAAATAAGCAATGGACATTTCATGTTATCAAGACAAAGCGCCTCATTTAGAAAAGTGATGAAAATATATATATATATTTTTATTTTATTTTTTTGCCTCAGTTTTAGTACCAATGAAGAAGAGACAAACTCAAAACAAATCCTATGTAGCTATCTAATTAAACAGATATACCACATGTTATTATTCCATTTTTTAAACTTATATAAAAATGACAGTTCCTCTCTCCATACAAACTAGGTCTCCTAAATGCCCGTTGGTGTATGGGTCATCAAATCCATCAAAGCAAATAGCATACATGTGGTATGACTCAATACAGTGCCCACCGCTTCCAACTCATGTAGCAACGCTAGGTCGCTGCGTCAGTGTACATCCATCATCCCAGGGACAAAAGTCCCTCAACAATGTCATAACTCATCGTAGCCAATAGGGAGATAACAGTCCGCTTAAATTTTGCGTTACTCAGATTACGGAATTCGCGATTTCCATTGAGCTTGTTGTACACGAAAGGAGCCAGAAAGTAGTAGTGTCTCTGAGCGAAAGTTGACCTCGTGCGAGGCACCGGACAGCGCACATTACGCTTAAGTGACACAGGCAAGGAGGGAATCACTGTTCTGTGGTATCTCCGTAGCATTTCGCTCACAAATATCCCTCTTACAGACAGGACTTCGGCTATTTCATACACAGATGTAGTTTGGTGTCTGTAGGGTAGGTATAGAAGTACTTTAAGCACCAACCGCTGTGCTCTTTCCAGGAGAATCATTAAGCTCTACAATCAATTTTAACAACGATTATATGCTTTGTAACAGCTTGCAAATTGATGTTAGGTTAGGTAAGTGGATTACAGGTGTTAACACCAATATTTTGCAAATGAAAACGTGTCGATATCGCGACGAGACAAGCGTGGGTTTTCCTTTGATTTTCTTCAAGAGCGCGTCACTCAAGCACCTGCGCATACAACGTAGTAGCTTGCGCAGCTGTCACTACGTCATCGCATAATCCAATTATTGCAATCTATTAATTGTACACTGTCTGAACGATGGCCCGCTTCCACTGTTTCTGGAGCATGCAACGAGGTTCTGACCTCAATAAATTTCACAAAAACATTGCGTTTCTTTAACTATACGATGACAAAAATCCTTCAGATTATTTTTGTATGAAAGATCTTTGGCGGACAATTATTGTAACAATAGCAATAAAATGGCCAAAAACGGGAATAGGACCAATTAATATGCATTACTTGTTTTAAAATTTTTTTTTTTCTTAGAAAGTCACATAGAAGTGTGTGCAAATGATATTGCATGTTAAAACAGTTTTACACCATTGCTGTAATTGATTTTTTTTATCTACAATAATGAAAAAATTTTTTTCAGATTGACTGCTTCAGATGCTTTAATGAAGCACTTTCACTGGTAAGTTCAATTAGTTTTAGATCCTTCGATTATTAATTAGATAGATAGATAGTTAACTCTTTATTGTACACTTTACAAGAAACCGAAACAAATATTAAGCTTAAGACTAGGAACAAATGGCGGCCTTATCACATAATTCATTCAAAATCAAATCAAATCATTTATTGTCATAAACAGATTGTACACAAAAGATATGGATTCACCTGGTTCCTGTGCTAGTTATTACTGTGTTACAGGAACCAGTGTAGAATTTTAAATAATTAATTATTCATTGACATTTCACACAACGTCCTCTGGTCCCAAGCTAAGCTTTGGTTATGGGTACCAGAATACGGATATATAATTGCTTATGAGCTGTCGGTTAAAAGAAGGTTTAACTACATATACATAAAGATAGATTGTAAAAGAATGTCAAATTATTTCTGTTCATCGACGCTTATCGATGTAATTAACAATTTGCAATTGAAAATTTAAGAAAAATTGCTTCTCTTTCGTTGTATTTAGTATACTCTTTACCGACTTTGGAGTTAAGATTGGTGCTTTATTAAAATTTGTGTAAAGTAATTTAGAAATCGATCAAGTCTGAGTTAGAATCACATTAGAAGGGTTCTATACTATTATTATCATAACCTATACTATAATATTATAAAGCTGAAGAGTTTGTTTGTTTATTTATTTGTTTGTTTGAACGCGCTAATCTCAGGAATTCAAGGTTAATTTCAGGTTCGAATTGAAAAATTCTTTTTGTATTGGATATTTCATTTATCTAGGAAGGTTATAGGCTATATAACATCACGCTTCCACCAGTAAGAGCGAAGCAGTAGTGAAAAATGTTACAAAAACGGATATGTTATATACGAAATGTATATGATGTAAATGAAATAGTAATGTTATATTTGTCTTAATCCCGACCCCAAATAACAGGATAATTAGCATTAGTTGTATCTATACTATAGATACAACATATGCTATATATTCTATAGCATGAATTGATATCAATAAATAAATATTCGCGGACATTTCACACAACGTCCTCTGGTCCCAAGCTAAGCTTATATGCTTGTGTTATGGGTACCAGAATACGGATATATTACATAAACTACTTTTCTTTTGTAAATACATACTTATAATACATAGAAACACCCAGACGCAGAACAAACATTTGTATGACAGTTATAAACATCACACAAATAATAAAATTGTCCCGTGAGGGAATCGATCCCGCGGCCTTGTGAACGGCAGTCCGTTACCTGAACCACTAGACCACGAAACCATATATGTACATGAACTGTGAAATGTTCTGCTCTCTAGCTATGACTTTTCCAAAGATACAGCGGCAGCGTGGTGACGGATGGACGAAGGACGGACATTAAAGTCCCTAGTAATAGGAACCTTAAAAAATTATAAAAATTATTGAATAGAATACTTTTATACTCAAAAATATCAAACTTAATATCCATATTTGAGTCGTTGATAGTCAACGCAGCCTTTACAAAATTCCATACCACATAATTTAACTGTAAATACCAAAACTTGATTTTAGAAATATTTATTCTATAAATTTGATAAACAATAATAAAAGCGGAGTCACTTTCTGGAGCTAACTTTCTGATTATACTCATACTGAAACAATATTCCTATTTTGTCTTATTCTGTCCGTACGGTGCCGCCTTAAGAATAAAAGTGTCACCACCCCTTTGCCTTCCCAGGGTACTGTAGAAGCCAGCTAAGGAATATTGTATACGGATAATACTAGCGACCAGGCGTATAGTCTCAAGTTTTCCATCTCTTATAGAACGTGTTATCTTCACTGTGTAAGGTCTAATTCTTAAACCTCAATTATTAACGCATTTTATATTGGCTATTAAATTTAATTATCTATACTTAATTATTATAAAGCGGAAGAGTTTGTTTCTTTGTTTGAACGCGCTAATCTTAGGAACCACTGGGCCGATTAGAAAAATTTTTTCAGTGTTAGATAGGGCATTTATCGAAAAAGTTTAAGGCTATATAACATCACGCTACGACCTGTAGAAGCAAAGCAGTAGTGAGAAATATTGCAAAAACAGGCAAAATTTTCTAAATTCCACGCGGACAGAGTGGGGCAACAGCTAGTTCTATTTATAAAGTAGAATAATTTAATAGCCAATATAAAATGCGTTAATAATTGAGGATTTTTAAAAATTCGTTAAGTATTTAAAAAAAACCGTCTTCATGTGCCTTTGAAATTTGAGGGTTTTCCTTGATTTATCAGGAGCTAACCATTATGTCCCAATGGGACAACACGGGAACTACCAACTTTCAAATAAAAATGAATCATTAAAATCGCTTCGCCCAGTTAAAAGATATGAGGTAACAAACATAAATTTATTTTTAAAAATAACATAGATATGAGTTGAGAACCTCCTCCTTTTTTGAAGTCGGTTAAAAAGATGCGTTGTCGCCTAAAACAGTTAAATGTAGCAAAAACGCAATGACCTTAGATAACACAGGTTAAACTAACTGACACAAATTGATTTTTTTTATCATAAAAATATGTGATGACATGACACAAGACCGTTAGTAATTTAATTATATTATCTGCTACATTAACGTCACTCGAATTACAAAGATTGATCAACAAAATACGCACAAAATCTGCCTGTGTTATAATATCTATGTTTGGTACAATTCACGGCATCGTTCTATGGCTTTATAGACAACTAACTGTTGTCAGCGACTTCGTACGTGTGAAATCATTTGGGCAATGAGCAGGTTAATACTATTAACCTGCTCATTGCCCAGTATTAACTTAATACTTAAGAGGATACCAAAATAGCTTCGTGCATTTTTCTATGTACGAAGTTTTCATTGTTTCTTTAGATTGAATGGCTAGAGCTCTAATTTTTAAGTATATGTTTTTTCAATATATGATCTAGGATCGCATAAACTCAGAAACGCGATTGAAAAAAGTTTTCTCGATAGAAAATCTTAGCGAAACAACCTCTCTAATTTTTTATTTTTTTCATTTGTCGGTCTATTATTGCGTATTAACTAATGACATAACTTTAAAAACATAGGTAACTATTATATATAGAAACACGTAAATCAGAATTAAAATATATTTAGTAGATTTTGAGTAAATAGGAAAAGTATCCCTAATTCTTCATTTTCTGTGCCTACTGGCTGTGTTAATATGTACGTGTCGGCGATGATATACGATAATATTGATGTAGGCCCTTAAAGTAGGATTTCTCGAAGGATTTAGGTATTATCCCAGGATATATTGTAGCCTATAGGTACTTTAAGTTTGATCTCTACAAACGTATCACTGTACGATATTCCGTGCAGTTTTTTTGGCGTGATGCGCGTACAAACATACCGACATACAGATAAAATTCTATTAACCATTATTTTGGCTTATATTACCCCAATATAGATCGCCTATCCAATTTATTTTTTTCAATATCTCTAAAAATATAGGGAAGATATATTAGATATAGATAGCAAGTCATCGAGTTACACTTAAAACATTTGTTGTATAGTAGCCCCCTTAAATATTTATTGAATATTTGGTTTTTATCTATCGTTTTAGCAGCAACAGAAATACATCGTCTGTGAAAATAACTCTCAACTCTCTAGCTACGACGGTTGAGAAATGGGTGGATAGATGAATGAAATCTCAGTAATAAGTCAGTAAAACGGACCTTTAAACCTTTGAAAAATTCCTAGATCACGATCTATAAACATTTTTACTGTGTCTACTTCAAAAGTAGTCTCAAGAACTAACTTAATACATAAAAATTTACTTTTAACAAGTTGTAAGAACAAACACATGAGGAATCGAATCTTCAAGTGTCATTCCATGTATGAAATAATTATGTCTTTACAAATAATTTGTTCTACAAAACGAATCTAAATACAATCACGAATAATTAAACTACTGAATACGTCATAACATTGAACTTCTATAAAATATCAAGGTATAGTTGAGATTTTAGTTGATATCATTCAAATAAACAGAAAGTATGGAAAGCCGAAAAACATTTTGAATACTTTCGGAAAATGGTTGTGAATGGTTTTAAAAATAAATAAATATTCATGGACATTTCAAACAACATCTTCTGCAAACACAGCAACAAGCTAGGCTTAGGTACTTGTGTTTTTGCATACTTTAAAAAAACACCCATAAATAGTACAAATATTTGTATAAAAATTATAATCATCACACAAATAAATTGCCCTATGCGAATCAAACTCGCAATATCGTAATCGGCAGTCCGCTACACAAACCAGGGCTCTACGCATACCTACCGTCAGTTAATTCGCGTTCATAATTGCATCCGTGAAACCATCAGTTAATTTTGAAGTACCTATTATTTATTCAACTAGTATGTGCACGAGAACCATTCATCAAATTGAGTTATAATATTATGCAATTGCTCTTAGCACTTACGCGTAGCATTCTGATAACCATCTGACCCTAAAGGTCGGATAGCTCCAGCTTTACGATGACTATGAACAAATGCTGCCGATTCTACTTTAGTACAATCGTTAGTAATAATAACAGTTACTTAGGTTAACATAAATAAAAACATGCTTCAAAAATTTAACAAAATAATTTGTTAAGCCTGAATTTTAGCGTTCTCTATTACACAAGCCCTTTGCCGCCGATTTTACTCGCCGTCTAAAGTCTGATTTTCTAATATAGCCTGTAGCAAATAAGGAAAATAAATGCTTCCTATTAGTGAAAAAGGTTTTGTAATCGGACCACTTGAAATCAGATCACTACTTTCGGAGATTTGCCCTTCGAACAAACTTACAAACTTTACCTGTTTACTATACTATTAAAGAACTGATTAGATAGCTAGCTACACATATAGTCTCTCACTCCAGCCCATTAACGTCTCACTGATGGGCATAAGCCTCCTCCACTTTGAGAGGGATTACGGTCTACTGTGCCGCCTGAGCAGGCGTGTTGGCACAGGGTTTAGTTACGAGATTTCTTTCTCTCACCATAGACGTTAACTGCTTGTATTGCCCCTTAGCTGGCTCATACAGCACCCTGGGAAAGAAATAGGGTGGTATTTTTAATCCGTCACCACACCGACCATATAGTCTAGAGCCTGCTAAAGGACATAAGCTACTTTCTTTATATGAAAAAAGAGTTAGTAGTGATAGCAAATTCCACGTGTACATAATTTTAGTTAACAACTAGTAAAATATAATCTTTGTTCAGAACATAATGCTTACGGAAATCTAAAGTCAATAAATTAATTAATTTATATCACCAACAGAGAATATTTACAGGAACATATCGATGACGTCACTGGTATTCCCACTAAGCAACGGTTGCACGCACCGAATCTGTGTTTTCCTGTTTGATTTTATTATTTCTATTACAACATATCCTTACAATTGTATTTAATTACTATAATCCTATATTAAATTTAAATTTTATTTATTATTAAATTTAATTATATAATTTTATTAACTTTAAAGGAAAAATATACTAAAATTCTCCAACACTTGTGTGACACATAAAAGACCAGAAAATCAATATTTTCGGAACACTACCATATTAATTCTAGCTATGAAGCGTCTTTAGTTGACTCGTATACCATCACGGTTGATGACGTAAAGGATAACCAAATTACCAAAACCATAGAACCAAAGGTTCAACCACGTAAATGTGCAAAGCCCCAAGAAATAAGTCACATGGCTAGCATTAACATACGGATCATATTACAATAACATATTCTTTTGTTTGTATTACACTGACTGACAGAAATACATTGCATAATGAGTTTTACTTAAAATCATTAAGTGTTTCCGTAGAAGTGTCCTAAAAAGCTTATCTACCCACAAATTCACCAACAGCCGGTTACTGCTAGGTGGCCGTTAGTAATGTACATTACATAGGGGAGCGGACGCCATCGCAACACATCAAAGTACTATCGACTTCCGGCGCAGACACGGGTTATCGGGCAACCTCCGAAATTCCCGGCAATTAGTGCGCGCGCCGCGGCCCTTTCCTCCCGACTACCGCTCCTGCTAGCCACTTCCGTTCACCCAACTATACACACCTTTCGTATAAGCAAACATTTAAATAATCCATATCTTATTACAATATGATAATACTTCTGTGTCGTTGAACATCAACCTGAACACAATAAGTTTAAACAACGTATACCGTATTTAATATAAAATCTCCAACTAGATACTATAGGAAATACATTTCAAATAGCATCGTACCTGCATGTTGTCGAAAAGATGGACAAAGATCTAGTAAAATATAATGGAAATATTGATGAACGTCAATCACATTACTAAAACGATTGATGATGTTTTCATAATTAACGACTCTGACCCAAATAGGACATAACACAACACACCACACAAGATTAAAGTTCTCCTAAATATTGGCCACGTCAGCAAGAGTTAAAAATTGCTTGCATTTCTTTCCCACCAAAAAACAGCCGAAAGGTCAGGGTTAAGATATCAACACTCAGATACTGAATACGGTTATATAGTACCCTAAAATCACACTCTGGAAAGTAAAAGCCATGTTTAAAATGTTTCTGGGCGAAAGATGCAATTGTCTTTCAGTATCAATCTCACCAGGAAGCCACTACTATAGTTATTAATAATCCATATTTTATTCCCCTATGTTATATAGGTACTTATATATACTTCATGAATAGACAAGCATATAACAACATTTTAGTAGTTATGTATTTCATACAAGATAATTCTACTTTCTATATTATAGGTAATATGTCAGAACTACTTTCTGCGACAAGCATGACTCAGGATTACCAATTTATCGTTGAAAATTTTCACCGCGATGTCAAGTACTGTCAAGTTATAGAGTAATAAACATAAAATAAAGTAGGTGCTTCAACCGTCTGAAGTAATTATGTTGTGGAAGCGCGGTAGGTATGGTCGCCACTAAATAAATACGTAAAACATGAATGAACGTTTGGTCGTCGGAACGAGTCGAGCGCGCACTTCCGGCGACATGTAATAAGGACACCACGCGATACCGACGATACAATTTCGAAACGGGAGAGTCTAAGGAGGTCACCGGATAAGATTAACTGTGTAAACAAACCGTTTACATTGATAACTTGCCAGCATTTCTGCGCTGGCGCCTGTGACGTGCCAATGGATTGTGTTCAATTGATAAGCACCCCGTTCGACACTTCCACCGATAATTTTTAATGCATGAATGAAATCCTTCATCGGAGGGACAAGTTGTATACCGTGGATTACAATGAAACATCCGGTTGTGTTCCACAACCTAAAACGATTAAAATTCGATAAAAATATACTACTTCCCTATTTACTTCAGTAGAGTCGTAGATAAAGTCTTACAGGGCAACAATATATCTTAAAGGCATTTTATGGAATATTCTAGATTTGTTTTCTGTAGATTTGTAAATTTTTTATTAATTTTTTTTTATTGATAGTAAACAAACCTAACGTTGCAGACATGACATTTAACAAAACCCATTCAATATATACCCAGTACCTACTTCAATAATTGAAAATACGACCTGTCGTTGTAAGTTTTATTTCATGTTTTTCAATAGTAACCATTTTCTGTATAAAACATAGCAAAATATTACTCAAAGTAAATATTTACAATACGACGCGATGTTCAGAGATCACGTCCAATTATTTATTTCGTAGATGCATTGACGCAACATGCGCAGTTTCCAATCACGTGCTACTCAACGACCTATAACTTTATCTTACCAAAAATTTTGTGTAAATACTTCTTAAATTTATTATATTATCTTAGGGCACAAAGTTCTTTTCCCAGACGTCATTTCATATACTAACTATAGCTATCGACGTCATACGCATAGAGTTTAGAAAATTTTCCTCATTTTTGCAACATTTTTCACTGCTCCTATTAATCGCAGTGTGATGTTGCCTAAAATATAGAAAGAAAGAAGAAAGAAAGAAAAAGTTTATTTCTAACTTCTATAGCCTAATATATCCTAAAATCTTCCTCAATAAATTTACCCTACATAGAAAGAATTTTTCAAATTGGACCCGCGGATCTTGAGATTAGTGCGTTCAAATAAACAAACAATCTCTTCAGCTTTATAACATTTGTATAGATTTTGCTACAGCAATTCGGACTGTTGTTACACCGTACATACTACGCAGTGATCAAAACAATCATTTATTCAACTATGCGCACTGATTATGTGTCTCATATGCAGACAAAATACAACCATATTTCTTAAGAATCAAAGTCGGTATTGTCATGATTGATGATGGTTATATAAGAGTGTTGCATGCGAACTGTATGTATCAATACAAGTACTTAATCCGTTTTATCAATTCCGTTGGTTATTGTATTGTTATTTTTTTAGTTAAGTTGTATTAAAGGTATTGTGTTTAGGGTTCCGTTACAAAAACTAAAACAGAACCCTGTTACTGAGACTTCACTGTCCGTCCGTCTGTCACCAGACTATATATCTGTAACGGTGATAACTAGAGAATTAAATAAAAAGACGTGTGGCGATCGGGGACTGCCGCGGTAAAGCATAGCATAGCATTTTTTATCAACTTATGCATTTATTGTATTATTTATTTATTTTATTTATGCAAGAATGTAAATATGTACCATAAAAGAAGATTAATAATCCTTATTTACGCATGCGCAGTAACGCCCGATAATATCAGGTTATTATCATTTCGCTATTTTCGTTACGGAATTTCTGGATTCGGTCTCCACGCTCAAGGCCCGCGATAGAAGCTATGCAATAGCTTAATAAAACTTATGTAAGCATATTAATAACATATACTCATCATCGTCGTTCTCCTTGCCCTTATCCCGTTATTTGGGTTTGATAATAATGGTTCCGAAGTTCCGAACCCTTCGTATGTCAGTTCAACTCGTGCTTGACCTGTTTTCTCAGTTACGTCCCGCTTATGGGTGTCGGAATGTAGTTTTCTTTTCACTTTGATTGATTGTAGAATACTCTTTGGACTAAGTGAAATAAATAAAACATAATATTTTATTCGTAATATAGTATCTGTAATCGATATTTTCAGGATTTAGTATAATCTCTTATTTTAGGGAACAATTAAACATGTGTGATCACTAGTACACCACCCCATTTCCATACTGAGCTTAGTAATGAAAGTGTAGCGACATCTAGTGATTAATAGCTGTCACTACACAGTACAGCACAATAACAACAGATGGCGTTAAATGTCAAAATATGACGTCACAATGAATTCTACATCGCGAAAGCAGGATTTGCATACGCATTAAGATAGCTACAACATCTGAACATACAACAGTGGGGCGAAAGCCCTGGCCAGTGCTGATCACCTAGCCTGGTCGGAGAATTCTCCATTTGTGGTTGGAGGAGCCCGATCACCCACGCTCCTCCACAGTGGTGACCCCGACGTGATTGGAAGCAGCCTTCACTCAGAGCAGATCCAGCCATCATCGCTATCTTCGCCGCCGCCACCATCTTCGCATCCACATCCTTACCTCATCACTCACAGCACTCAGCCAGCCAGCCAGCTAGCAGTACGGCCTCTTCGGTACACCACAGCCTGCAGCCTGCACTCCAGCCTGGTATACCCTACGGCCACATCGCGTCTAGGCTTCACAGCACCCTGCACTACGGCTAACAGAGCAACTACCTCTCACCGTCTAGCAGCAGCCAGAAGCCACTACGCAGCAATCAAGTCCCGACTCACTGCGGACTTAGCGGATTACAAGCCCCGACTCACTGAGGACTTCGCCGCAGCAACTACGTCCCGACTCACTGTGGACACTTCAGTTCCGACTCACTGGAATACGCAACCTACTACTGATCCTGGCAAGAGCATATCTACAATCAACCTCCGGTCTTGGAGGGGAGTGATGTAGCGACATCTAGTGATTAATAGCTGTCACTACACAGTACAGCACAATAACAACAGATGGCGTTAAATGTCAAAATATGACGTCACAATGAATTCTACATCGCGAAAGCAGGATTTGCATACGCATTAAGATAGCTACAACATCTGAACATACAACAGTGGGGCGAAAGCCCTGGCCAGTGCTGATCACCTAGCCTGGTCGGAGAATTCTCCATTTGTGGTTGGAGGAGCCCGATCACCCACGCTCCTCCACAAAAGGAAAAGATTCCAGGGGCCCAAGTCTGTTATTACAATGTTGTCACAATGATTAGTCACTAACGCCATTATGGCGGGCTTCGTGGTGGAGTGGTTTATGCAATGGACTACCGATCACGAAGTCGCGGGTTCAATTCCCGGTTGGGACAATCATTTGTGTGATATCCATAAATGTCATACAAATGTTTGTACTGCGTCTGGGTGTTTTCTATGTATTATAAGTATGTATTTACAAAAGAAAAGTAGTATATGTAGTCTATCCGTATCTGGTTCCCATAATACAAGCATAGACATATAACTTACTTTGGGACCAGAGGACGTTGTGTGAAATGTCCTGAATATTTATTTATTTTATTTATGACAAAAAATTAAGAGTAGACTACCAAACTTGATAAAATTTGCTACTATGCAATTAGTGACTGATCATTGTGACAAACATTGTAATAGCAGACTTGGCCCCTTGGAACCTTTTCCCTTGGTTAGTAAGCTCAGTGTGGAAATGGGGTAGTATACTAGTGATCACACCCCACAGCAATGGTAAATAATTTAAAAAAATAAATTAATAGAAAAAAAAGACCAAGAGGCCATGGAGTTTCTCGTCTGTTCTTCTCTATAGGATTATATATATAGGATTCGCGTTTGGAACAGAGACCTAACTTCTGACGTTTCAAAAGAGCTTTTAAAACATGCCACTTTGAATTTTTTTTTCTTTGCCTTTTCCTTTGATACTTGTACAGTGTACTCTTAAGCCACAAGCGAAATATTTAGAAAACTGTAACTTTAAAATGTATTTTAATTATATAATACTAGCTGTCCCGGCAAACGTTGTTTTGCCATACGAAAAAAAAAGGTTTGAAAAATAGATGTTGGCCGATTCTCAGACCTACTGAATATGCATGTAAAATTTCATAAGGATCGGTGAAGCCGTTTCGGAGGAGTACGGTAACTAACACTGTGACACGTGAATTTTATATATAACATAACTGTTTACTGTCCACCTGTTTACAAGATATTTCAGTACTTTGATAATGCATAAAGAAAAGTTGTGCTGTGCTTTGACTCCAATTATGAACAAAAAATTGATGAATTTAAATATTTTAATACGGTTTACGAAAAACAAGAACAGTTTTTAACTGTACAGAATTTTTCGCGAACCTTAATTGATTCTAGAAACATTTTTCTTGCTAAATAGTTATTATGTTAGTGAAGCAGTTAGGTACCTACATTAGTGTGTGACACATTCGTATGAATGGACGTTATACGCGGATATTCAAATTGTAATGATACATTATTTGTTGGATGATTCAATAGGAAGCTATGTCAAAAGTCAACCGGGTCGAGTCCTGTAAGTTTGAAGGAAATCGTGATCACAACAACATAAATGTGTCATGATTATACATGATCAATGAATCAAAGTCGTTATTAAATTAAATACTATATGACTAATACTATTATCTGCATATTTACTTCATATGACCACGACTTTAATGAAATTGATGCTTGTCATGAAATATTTCAATCAATTGTATAATAATTACAATTTCAGTTGGGTTTCAGTGTAGATATTAGAATGTATCTACAAATAGGAAAGTCAGGATAGCCGATCAGCCTATCTCGGTAGGCAGAGGCTTAGCTATGCCCTTAGTATTGCGGAGTCCATAAGCAACGGAGGCCACTTAACATCAGTGCCTCTAGTCCCGTATTTCAATGGTCTTACAATGGCATCACAACGACACATTATAACGTCAAACAATTAACAATAGACTACCAAACTTTATAAAATTCGGCACTGAACAATTAGTTATTTATTGTTATTGCAAAAAAATGCAATAACTGATTGCTTAGTGGCGAATTTTATCAAGTTTGGTAGTCTATTGTTAATTTTTTGAGGTTATAATGTGTCGTTGTGATGCCATTGTGAGACCATTGAAATACGGGACTTGAGGCACAGGTTGGCCGTTAGCTCGTCTGTAGACCTAAGCAATAAAATAATTGGTCAAGTGCGAGTCGGACTCGCGCACGAAGGGTTCCGTACCATTATCTATGCAACATAAGGCAACGTTATTAGTATCGAGCAAGAAACGGTAAAAAAATCATGTTTGTTGTATGGGAGCCCCCCTTAAATATTTATTTTATTATATTTTTAGTATGTGTTGTTATAGCGGCAATAGAAATACATCATCTGTGAAAATTTCAACTGTCTAGCTATCACCGTTCTTGAGATACTGCGTACGGAACCCTAAAAATCATGTTTGTTGTATGGGAGCCCCCCTTAAATATTTATTTTATTTTATTTTTAGTATTTGTTGTTATAGCGGCAATAGAAATACATCATCTGTGAAAATTTCAACTGTCTAGCTATCACCGTTCTTGAGATACTGGGTACGGAACCCTAAAAATCATGTTTGTTGTATGGGAGCCCCCCTTAAATATTTATTTTATTTTATTTTTAGTATTTGTTGTTATAGCGGCAATAGAAATACATCATCTGTGAAAATTTCAACTCTCTAGCTATCACCGTTCTTGAGATACAGCCTGGTGACAGACGGACGGACGGACGGACGGACGGACAGCGAAGTCTCAGTAATAGGGTCCCGTTTTTACCCTTTGGGTACGGAACCCTAAAAATGATGGTTGGTATTCGAACTTGCGTACCTATATTAGACGTATGGACACAGATTTACTAAATAGTGGATACGCGTGCTATCTTGAAAATACGTAACTTTATCCTGACTAAATCGTGATTCATAGTCTATTATGATGGTATATTTTATGATGATTTATTTTTTTTATCGTCCAAGAGTTGAGCAAATAAAATTTGCACTGTTCGTTTGATATATAAATATCACTAACATATAATACTAAAATTTCATGAAAAACAGTGAACTACCATTAGAAGCAGAAAGGAGAGGTCTTTTGCTATGTGGTTGTGATGGATATTTAAATTTTTTTTTATTTCAAACTCACATAAAACACACTTAAATTAAGTACAAGGTAACAAAGACATAAACAGCGTAATATATATGACCATTGACTCCTAAGCTAGGAACGAAATCCTGTGTATAGCAGTCAAGAAGATGTATTCCTATATAATTATGTACCTAGGTCTTTTTTCTTTATCTTTCTTTCTTCTTTTTTTCTAGATAGTATTAGTAGCCAGTGCAATATCTTTGTTTTACAAAGAAAATCTCGTGCAAGACAAAACTTAAATGATCATTTACGAGAAGAAATAAATTAATCGAGTATTGCTATCAGTTTTACTCTCACGCATTAAATGAATGAGACAGTTCCTTTGTTTATGTCACATATTTTGTTTATCGACCCAAGAATAAGAATTTGTGTTGAAAAAAATATTGAACGAGGTGTTGATTAAAGTTTATGTGCGTTACATTTAGTAGAGCTTGTCCATGTGTGCATTGTTGGTTGTTGGACGCCATCAACGTTTATCGGGCGCCTGCAATCCGCGCTGACCCCGCGATATCCTCGATCTACATTACTCCTCGCCCCACCGCCCCTCACTTAACACACACAATAATAAACCCTCCAACAAAATATTACGGGTTATAATAGACCGTATAGTGATGTGGGAGCATACGCATGAATGGACAGACTTGTGAATGAGCGGACTATGTCCCGCAGGCGATAAGCACTATCGGCGGGGCCAGCTGACATTCTATGTTGACAAACCCTGTTCCACTTTCGTTGCCCGAGTCGACTTAGGTTTATCAGTCAAATTAATTCCGTTTGTCACTATTAAGCATAACAAATTATGCTTTTACGTCAATACTCGCAGGAATTAGACCTCAAGAGTCATTGTATCGTGTATTGTAAACAGCAACTGCATTCCTAAAGAGATAACAACATTTTATAGTAATACCAGTTTGATGGCATAAATGACGTACCTATTGGTTAAAGACATCAACGTTGCCATTGCCAATGCTCCAAATTGGTTCTATTCCCACACAGGTGACTTTGATTGCGTGATCAACATGTTTATAGCTATCCACTATTTTGGTTACATTGCATTTAGTGTTAGTGAATAAAAAATTGTTCAAGTGTTTGTCAATATTTGAGCGTAATACGGGACGCCATTAGGAACTTACATAAATATTATACCTAAAGATTGTCCTCGGATAAGTCCTAACCTAACATTTTGTAGTAGGTACCTACCATCGATATACCACCTGGGCTTAAAGGCTAGCAAAAGGTTAATTTCGAAATCTTCGTCCATCACAGAGGATGTAATCTGCTGCATATGTCATCACAGCAATTTGGGGGGAAACGGGGTGGTGGCACCTGTATTATTAAACCGTCACTACACTGATAAATGATAATCATAATCATTTATTCATTGCATTCATGTGGTGATTTACAAGGTGTAATAAAATATTCACAGTACTAAACATGAACCCTGCTAGGGCACAGCAACAAGTGTTTAGAACTACATACATAGGAAACTTTTAATAAAACATTTTTTAAATTTTAATCTATTACATAATAGTATGTCTACTATGTTTACTACAAAATCTTTGTGAACTAAATAACTATTAAACAACAAAAATAACTAAAGATACATATAATAAAAATTAAATACAAAACTAATCAACAATATATAAATCTCTAGCTAGGACATTTTATCATTAAAAAATTGGTTAATATTATAATAACATTTGCTTAATAAATATTTCTGTTGAATTCTCTTAAAACTATTTTCCTTATTTACATTTTTTATATACTCTGGGATTTTATTATACATATAATGCACATCATGTATGAACTGGTATGTATAAATACACATGCACATCATGTATGAACTGGTATGATACATAACACACCATGAGCAAGTTAGGTCTTGATACCGGAAAAATGCAATCAAACCTGTGCAATGTGATCAATGAACTAATTACTCCACAATATATCCATATTGTGTAGTAAACAGTACATTGATCACATTGCACATAGTATAATCATTTGATTGAGTAGTCACATACCCACGCCTGAGTTATTGGTTCGATACCCACGCTGAACAAATATTTGTGTGAGCCATATCTACCGTGCTGAATCGGTGTAGGTATATCTCTGAGATCAAGACCAAAACCAGCAGGGGTAGTTACATACGCAGTTTTCTTTGTATTGACAAAGAAAACTGCGTATGTAACTAAAATCTACCTCGTATCAGTCTCATTTTATTTGTATTTCGCATTCATATTAATTAAAATCGTTAGTTTATAATGCACAGTTTGACGGGCTTCGTGGTGGAGTGGTTTATGTAACGGACTGCCGATCACGAGGTCGCGGGTTCAATTCCCACTTGGGACAATCTTTTGTGTGATATTTAAAAATGTCATACAAATGTTTGTACTGCGTCTGGGTGTTTTCTATGTATTATAAGTATGTATTTACAAAAAAAAAAGTAGTATATGTAGTATATCCGTATTCTGGTACCCATAACACAAGCATATAAGCTTAGCTTGGGACCAGAGGACGTTGTGTGAAATGTCCATGAATATTTATTTATTTATTTACAGTTGTTATAATAAGAAAGTTCAGTTAACATTGTTAAATTGTGCTATTAACACTATCAATTTTCATTTTTTAGTTATGTTTAGTTGTGGACGTTGATTTGGTACCATTATCCGATTATAGATTTAGTTATAAATATGTATCATGCAATAATAACAATTCTGTTGTTGACAGATAAATATATGAGTCACAGAAATTATGCATCTTTAAGATCTTGAAATTCATACGAGTAAGTAAAATGATTCATGTTGTTTTTAAAGTTGAACTGATTTTAAGTAATAAGATATTAGTCATCGATGACTATTGTTATAGTACTAATATAGGTCAATAGGTACTTATTTAAATACCTACCAAAACTATAGGATATCTGTGATTGAATTGTCACCAAGTGAATCATACGGTTCTTAGAAAGCTATAATTCGTAGTATATCTTTTACATTGTATTTTGTGATTTTTGGAAAGAATCTCTTTTTTATTAACACTATTTTATTAACTCAGTACGTGCACTTTTCAACGTTTTCCAAGATCAACATAAAAATTAAACAACTATCAAATTCTAATTTTTAGACAGGCATGTTGACATAAGATCTAGTTTCGAGTTTCCGTCTTTCACAGTTATTATTATTTCCTTATAATATTCCATAAATGAGATTACAGTACCCTGGGGTTGGAATAGGGTGGTGAAAGTGGTATTCTTAATTCGTCATCACACGCGCTATCGACTGAGTTAGCTCAAATATGTCATCAAATTATGCTCTATTCCGATAGAATAAAGTTGCAAATATATAGACAACTAAGAAGTGGCGAAGCTATCAGCAATTAGATAGTAATAAGCCTCATTTAATTTTGTTATCGACATCCAAGGCACTAAACAGCCCTTTCGGTATAGTTTCAATAGATTAGGACCTAGTATAGACCCCTGTAGGAAACCCACCATACACGTTTAAAGGGTTTTTCTATTGATATCCAAATCGTCTAAGAATATATATTCAGTTATGCAAAGTAAATAAAATTCAAATTTAACAAATAATTAGATTAATGGTCTTATTCATAATGACTTATCGGAGGTTTAAAAGTTCGCTAAAATCAGTTCGCGAAAATTGTCAAAACTTGTTATTCATAATAGTCTTTGTACGCTAAAACGTTTATTATCTCTCCGATAAAATCTCCGTTTAAGCCTCCGATAAGTCATTATGAATAAGACCATTAGTATCTAAGTAAAATATGTATCAAAAAGATTATTGGTCTTATTCATAATGACTTATCAGAGGTTTAAAAGTTCGCTAAAATCAGTTCGCGAAAATTGTCAAAACTTGTTATTCATAATAGTCTTTTTACGCTCAAACGTTTATTATCTCTCCGATAAAATCTCCGTTTAAACCTCCGATAAGTCATTATGTGTACTTTTTGAAACTTATGGTCTTACCATAAGTTTCAAAAAGTTAGTCAAACACAACTGTGCTTTTCTCTACCTGCGGGCGTATTATGACCCTTATGAAAATCATGCAAGTTCCAGGCAGGCTGTACACTGCCTGGCTAAGTTACGTATTATGGCATTATATAAAACTTTTAACTGAAAAATTTTTGTTAGTACTAAAACTTTTAGTTGTACCTTCTCTTTTAAATATATTAATGTATGACCGGTTTAGCGAACTGACTGACTGGGAGTTATGTTCATAATGCAAATTTGCCACGCTGTTCAATTCACGACGTAACCTGCCAGGAAATAAAAGCTCATAATACGGCTGCTGGTAAGACGCACATACTCCTACCAAACGAGCTAAACTCATTTTATCATAAGATCAGAATAGACTTTGACTTTGACCCCCTCAATGTGGAGGTAGCCTGTGCTCATAGCATATGAATTAATAAAAAGATGAGTACTTGTACTATATTGAACTTCAAAATCCAGCTATTGTTTTTCTAGGAATTATTTCTAGTATAAATGACATATATTTTAAAGATATGTGATTAATCATTCAATATAATGAACTCAAATACCTCTTGCATACCTACCTGAGTAAAGTATCAAATAATACAAACTTAACAAAGAAATAATTATTTATTCAATATCTACATTTAGATGTCTCTTACATTCCTGAAGAAGGTGTCTGATTCCAGCTTTCAAATATAACATATTTTCTTGGAATTGAAATATGGCCACTGGTATTTACTATGAAATATTATAGGAACATTATACTCGTAAGTATAAGGAACGTTTAGTAACATTATAAGATATATAACGGATGCTTTAGTTAATGTTAGGACAAGCCAGTGGAATGGGGTCCAAGAGGCAATAACTACAACGGTGGGGAATTCTGACGCAGCGCTCTAACAAGGATGCCGGGTGCACGGTCGCACCTGCCTACCGCACGCGCCAACCCGCCCTCCTCTACAGCTCTACACTAAGCTTATTTTTTGTTTGTTTTTAATACACCAACTACCGCACTTTTATAACTTAAAAGACAACAAAGTAGATAAAATTATTTCGGTGAATTTTTCTGGTATTTTTCTCCGTCCAGGTCGTTAACGTTCCATTGTTGGCCACGAGTCTTCTCCACTGTGGGAGAGATTATGGCTTAATATGAAGGTTGACCAAACGGGTTTCGGCTTAGACTTTACTTTCGAGTTTTCCGTTTAAGTCTCTAGTTTCCTAATTTCATTTCTCAACTATATACAGTTAAACCAGGTTACATAAGACATCAAGGTACCACTTTGTTTTACTTAAAGAGATAGATAATTTATTCCCAAGGTATAGCGACCTCACCATGAGTCTACCTAAAGAAGTTTCCCATCTATCCCAAACCCACTTAACCAAGATTCGCTTTATTTCAAAAATTACTGTGAAAGAAGCTACATGCAAATTGTGTAGCAAGAATCCGAGCTCGATATATCGATAAACCAACAATACTTAGTAATGGTATTGTTTAGTTACAAGTTGCAGAAACTAGAACGCAGATGTCTTTGTTAAACTGACCAATTTTTGTATTAATTGCCATATACTGCGCACAATTTGAGACTTTGAACTACGTTTGGTAATTTGTTAATATAATTTTTTTATGATATTGTTTGTTATCTGGAGAATGGGACTTTAAAAATAGATCTATGCCATATCTGTTAGCCATTGTGCTTTTGTAGTTATAACAACTCTACATACTTTTTTTTTCTAACATAATTTTTTACCATATGTACATGACAATCTCTTTGCATCAGAGTAAATATATCTAATATAACGAAATATAATGTTAAACTAATTAACTAATTGGAATTTGCATACTCTTTCTACGTCAACTAAGATGTTGAGGTTTTAGTAACAAATAGAATAGCCGAAGATATTCATATTCTACTTCGATCTACTCATTATGAAATCTTTATGAAAAGCAAGTATTTGCTGTTTAGACATTTTGCTGAAATTACTTGTTTTTAAAAGCGATTGAAAGCAAAGACAACTGACAAAGTGAGGTGAGAATAATCTATGGAATCTAGTTGACCATCAAAATAAGCTCTATCTCGCCACCTAGAAAGAATAACATTAAATGACTACATTAGTTTATGAATTTTTGCAATTGACTTGCCATGCTTTTACTAAATAATCTAAATTATAGTGGAAAAAATGATAACCATGAGCGGGACTTGAACCCACGATCTCGGAATACCGTTCCGTTGCTCTCCCATCTGAGCTATCATGGTTCCCGCATATGTTTACCAAATCTTCCACTACAACCTTCTCAATGTGAGTTAAACATCGTGCGATGTTTTGTGTACAACGCCATCTATTGAGCGGTTTGCACCAACTCGATCAATCGATCACTTAGTGTTCTTTACAGAACACAATTGGACCGAAATAATGACTGTACACATGTATTTCTACATTAGTTTATGAATTTTTGCAATTGACTTGCCATGCTTTTACTAAATAAACTAAATTATAGTGGAAAAATAGATGGCGTTGTACACAAAACATCGCACGATGTTTAACTCACATTGAGAAGGTTGTAGTGGAAGATTTGGTAAACATATGCGGGAACCATGATAGCTCAGATGGGAGAGCACCGGAACGGTATTCCGAGGTCGTGGGTTCAAGTCCCGCTCATGGTTATCATTTTTTCCACTATAATTTAGTTTATTTATTAAATGACTACTTATCGCAGTAAAATCTACTCAATTTCGCTGTAACTTTTAAGGGAATCAGAATGGAATCTCAATCGCAACAACAAATACAATGTATTGTAAAATGTAAAAAAAAAACATTTTATTTTTGAGTGCAAATTTCACAATTCGATACTACCTGATCATAGCTATACCAAGAACTGTGATGTAGAAAATAAAAGATGTTACCTGAACAATAGCATGTGGGTCTGTGGATCTTTATAATGCGTTACAATGAGCAGAGTTTCGAATTTGAAGCTGATTTTGGCAAAGAAAGCCACAACTGTTGACTAAAACTTTCCCTAAATCAAGTCAAATCAATCCAAGTAAATCTGTTCTACAAATGGTCTAAAATATGGTTTTGATTACTTGTTGATCAATAACAAAATTACTTTATCTATTCAATTTATATATGTCTATGTCATTACTTGAGGCTAGTCAAATAACTCTAGAAAAAAGTTATGTAGTTACAAGGAACTGCGTGGATTCCATTCTTCTAGTTTCTAAATGCTTAAATTGCTTAATATGTTGACCTATCAGCAAAACCCAATTGGCCAATATATAGCGCATAAAACATAATTAATAAATAAATAAATAAATATTCATGGACATTTCACACAACGTCCTCTGGTCCCAAGCTAAGCTTATATGCTTGTGTTATGGGTACCAGAATACGGATACAATACATAAACTACTTTTCTTTTGTAAATACATACTTATAATACATAGTAAACACCCAGACGCAGTACAAACATTTGTATGACATTTATGGATATCACACAAATGATTGTCCTGACCGGGAATCGAACCCGAGACCTCGTGATCGGCAGTCCATTACATAAACCACTCCACCACGAAGCCCGTCAATAATAAATAAATGATAACTGTAAACTTATTTTTAACATTATCCATTGGTATACAAGGAATGCATTTTGTGAAGTCGACCAGTAAACTAAAACAGTTGCAAATTCCAGGAAACATCCGCATTCCATTAGAACATGTTCTTAATATACTATAGTAAAGATCGTAGTTGAGTCATTTGTGACACTGCACTGTATTCATTAACATTCCTACATATCGGTCATACTTCTTAAGTAGGTAGCTCTTCCGACTCTTCAATAATAAATAAATAAATAAATATTCATGGACATTTCACACAACGTCCTCTGGTCCCAAGCTAAGCTTTACACGCTTGTGTTATGGGTACCAGAATACGGATATAATACATATACTACTTTTCTTTTGTAAATACATACTTATAATACATAGTAAACACCCAGACGCAGTACAAACATTTGTATGACAATTAAAAACATCACACAAATATTTGTCCTGACCGGGAATCGAACCCGAGACCTCTTGAACGGCAGTCCGTTATATGAACCACTAGACCACGAGGCCCGTCAATCATCGTCATCATTGATTGCTTCCATTTAGGTTATTCAATCGTCTAGATAATGAGCAAATCAGATTGAATAGGTATATTCTGAATCATTGGAATGATATAATTAATGAAACTGACATGTATGTGCGGAAATTGTTAGAATTCTACAGGTATTCTGAGAAAATTTAGAAAACTTTGGACTTGACCGTATCCGGGTGAGTCAATGTACCATTTAAGGTAGGTTTTCCATAGCGCTACTGAGATATATGATAACAACTTACTACGTATTACTTGTATACACATTTTGTAGTGGCATCGGGTCACTGTGTCAAGCGATTGCAGTGACATGATGCACACTACTAGCGGCAAGTGATTGTAAACGCTGACATGAGATATGTCTTCTGTTAAACGAGATGTGCCAATAATGTAGTAAACAAAAGCGACGCATCACCAAATACCGGTCACCTTCTTGGAGGCAAAACGCAAACTGTAACTTTGAAGCTACTTGCAGGTAAATTAAAGCTTTATTTTTTTACGAAATCTGAAATAATTTTTTGCGGAACCTGTAGTAAGTTCTCATGAAACTTGATTTGAAGTTATGAGTCCTACTTGTCTAGGTTCCCTTACTTGAAGCTTTCCTTGCGTACCCTTTGTAACCATCTATTAGGGCAGTTCTACTAGGGAAACTCGTTAAATCGGAAAACCGTAATCAGTGATATCGGATGGCCCTTCAGACATATCCAAAGTTAATATGTACGTACCGATGGGCTATTTCAATATGTTTGTAATCTAAAGGGCGTATACGTGACAAGGCATTGTTAACTATGCCCAAAATTGGTTTCAAGTGGACACCTGTTAGAATTTTTTCGTAGCGGGTATTTGTCGCAGGCGCACGCGCACGCGCAGGCATGCGTACGTGCTTCCTCCCCCCGCTCCTACTTTTCCCCTCCGTTCCTCTTCCCTCGCCCGCCTAAGTTGCGGCGCCCGTTAACCATTCATCGGAATGCAGAGTCTGTACTTCGGTATATCTCATTATGAATAGTCGGTAAAGAGCCGTATTTGGGTTAGATATTTGTTTATCCTGTGCATAACTCGACTATATTTACGTTTCTAAGGTTATCTATTTAGAAATTTTAACATTCTATTTAAATTAGAAGCGATATTTTAAGTTATCAGGGTATGTTTACATGAATTTGGAAAATAATGTTACTGTAGTATGCAATATCATTGATTTCTTAGGTAATGAAGCAAAATGCCATCATTATCTCACTTGCATAAGAAAACAAACTGCCAGTTATAAGGTTCCGGTTTGTGAAGTTACTTTGTATTTGTTTATATTGGTCTATAGTAGGGAATGTTTAAGGTTTGTTGCTAATCTAAAGGCTGTACGGCTGTGGCTGTGAGTATCTAAACACGAATAGTATCACAATCAAGGGAATTAATGCAACAATTTACTTGGTTACATACATAAAATTAAATCAATAGAATGATGATATGAGGTACCTACATACACAATGCTATACTGTAAAGTAACTTAGCTCGCTTCATAGATTTCAAATATTGTCGGCATCTCTTAAAAGCGTTCAATGTTTGACAGTTACAGTAGCATTGCTAACACACCATAGAATTGAAAGTCGCGTGAACACCATGGATGATGATTGTGTCGTCATGGACGTCATACAGTGCTGCAAATGTAACGAAAATTAGAATGTTGTACCCGATGTTACCGGTGTTACAGGCAGTAAGCACTGGTGGTTCCGTAGAGGAGAACGTTTGGGTGGCGGAGCGGAGGGCTCAAGGCACGTTAGGAATGCGCGGCCCTCGGCGCCGGTTTACAAATAGAAGGGCCGCGAGCGCGGCCTGCACGTGTGATACATTGCTACGATTAATCTGTTAGCGCTGATGGCTGCGCCTGCGCCTGCCGAACGATCATATCGCACAACAATTATCTATTAGCGACACATATCCCTGGGAATTCATCTTCGTGACGCTTTCGCAAACTATCACCCTTTTATTACCTTAAATATACGTAACGACGTTTCTATGAAATGATCAAAGGCTCGGGGAAAGGCGTCGATGAAACGGACATGGCAGTTAGGAAGCGGCAGTCCGGGAAGGGGAAACGGAGAACACGTGAGTGACATCTTGGAGGGTCGCTTGTCGGGCATAAGAAAGCTATCGGCGTTGCGTTCGCTGACCCCGGCCGGACGTCACGCGTCAGAGAAGACGAGTGCAGCCCAGCGCCGCCCGGCGCCCGCGCCGTCTGCCTTCCTTGACTGCGAGCCTCCGCACCTCCGCACTACGCTTCCCTGGTTGGAGTGTTCCCGTACTATGCAACTGACTAACCCCTATTAAATAAATGCTTATAAATCATACAATCAACATCCTTAATCGAGCTTAATATGCCATTGTCAGACTCAAGGAGGTAGAATTATTAACAGGAGGGTCGCCCTACGGCTTGATTGTCGAACTGCAGTGTAACAGTGTGTCAGTGTACTTGTGTTATTGTGACATCACAATATTTATCAATGATGTATACAAACTGTAATAAACTTATCGTAACTGTTGTGTTTCTGACTGTGTGTGACTTACATCCATTGTGGCATTCGTGATATACCTAAACAAAACTATTTCCTGCTTGTTTTTGATTTCTTCATAAATGTAAGTATATTTAACCGACTTCAAAAAAGGAGGTCTCCCTCTTTTCTTTAAGTGTGGTCTAATTTATATCGTTACATTTTTTTACTACTTACGTCAAAGGGTAAAGACTTATCTCATTCTTTCAGTTATAAACATGGGAACGCGCGCATTTGTTTGTTTATTTGTGCATTTATGTTGTATAATGTTACCATAATAAAAATATCAATCAAAATAGGTATTTTTCTTTTCACACTTAAAAAGTAAACATTAATGTAAAATACTATTTTACACTTTAAGTGTACATCTATGTAAGTACGTTGAATGTTTGTTAATTTTTGACAGTTTATCTTCTTATTTTTCGCGAAAATATTTGAGCTGCAATGATTAGGTAAAGACCGAGGTACACTTAGGTATCATATTAATCCTAATACTATTAACAATAGGATAAATTAAATACAAAACACTTCGATTTTATAACAACTATGTAAAGTATCATATTCTATTGACATAATAATTTCTGTAGTGGAATACCCAACTTGGGGTTGCCACTGTAAGAAATAAAACTGCTATCACATTATATTAAATCATCCTAAATCTACTATTATTACTATTAACTAAATAAATTTACTTGTTACTTCAACTAGAAACTTAGTATTATACTTTTAATCTTACAATTATTTACTATATTTGGATTATTACGAGATTTTGTTGGTTTATATCAGCAAATATGTAGACATTGATCTAACCTATCTATTTTGGATTGTATTTAACTTTAACATTATGTTAATGTTACATTCTATTTCTTTACCAGTTTGTTCACAAATTATTTATCTTATAACACAATTTATGTCTCTCTCCAGCCCATTTACGTCCCACTGTTGGGCACGGGCCTCCTCCACTTTGGGAGGGATTATGGTCTATTGTGCCGCGCTGACCAGACGTGTTGGCACAGGGTTAATTTTCGAGTTTTCCGTCTCTCACAGAGGATGTTATCTGTGTGCAATATCCCTTAGCTGACTTTTACAGCACCCTTGGGAGGAGATGGGGTGGTGACACTTGTATTCTTAATCCGTCACCACACGGAGAATATGTCTATTATAAAAATATTGTCGGATATTTTATACAATACACCTTTAGCCAATTACGAACTTGAGATATACTGGCCACAAATGATTTAAAAAAATATTGTTAGGGTTACCAGTACATAAAGTAGAATAATAATTAATAATATATTAATATTTAATAATACATCGATTAATATTATTCATTTCATTTGTAATTAAACTGTCTCGGTTGTGTTGCCAGCACACATAATAGAAACTACTTTTCTTTTGTAAATACATACTTATAATACATAGAAAACACCCAGACGTAGTACAAACATGTGTATGACATTTATGAATATCACACAAATGATTGTCCCAAGCGGGAATCGAACCCGCGACCTTGTGAACGGCAGTCCAGTACATGAACCACTACGCCACGAAGCCCGTCAAAGGTATCAATATTGGCTTATATTTTTACTTTTTGCTTTTAGTATTAATTTAAAACTTTTACTATTGATTCAAAGAGATTTTCTAAAGCATATTACCGGCCATATATGAATGTTTTATAACTGGAACTCTTAGCTGTGCGTCTGCACTTGTTACCCCACTTCTGACGATATATAACAGATCTTTGTCGTCGGGTGTTTATCCTGCAGAATGGAAGATAGAAGATACAAAAGTCGTACCAATACATAAATCGGACGGAAGGAATTTGTTATGAACTATCGACCCATTTCTATAATATCGACCTTTGCTAAAGTTCTCGAATCTTTGATTTGCCCATATGTACAGCGTTATTTTAAGCAATATCTTAGTGAGTGTCAACACGGTTTAGTACCATCTAGATCCACAGCATCCAACCTATTAACTTTCTCAGAATCTGTGACCGAGGCAATTGATAGAAACACTCAATATGACGTAATATATACAGATTTTAGCAATGTCTCACAACATATTGCTGTCCAAGTTGCTGACATATGGGATAGCCGGCAACCTCCTGGGATGGTTTGAGTCGTACCTAAAAAAACGTGAATTCTTTGTTGTCTTAAATGGGTTCAGTTCTCTGAGATATTGTATAACCTCTGGTGCACCCCGGGGCTCTCACCTTGCTCCGATTTTGTTCAATTTATTTGTAAACGATATTCCTCACATACTTCATCATTCTGAATGTTATATGTACGCAGATGTTTTGAAATTTTCTAGAAGAATTGAATCTACACAAGATGCTTCACTGCTACAAGAAGATATAAACCGACTTGTTTGTTAGTGTGAGAGTAACAAGATGCAGTTGAATACTAAAAAATGTTTCTATATGAAATTCTCTCGGCAAAAACAGAATGTTGATTCAAACTACTTTATTAATGAGATGAAGATACAAGAAGTAGAGTTTATCAAGGACCTGGGTGTTACATATGACAGAAAAATGACTTTCTTACCTCATATTGAAAATGTAATTCGTGAAGCGTCTAAAATGCTGGGGTTCGTAATTCGAAACACGAAGGGGCTAAAAAACAGCAGGACCAAGATCATATTGTATAACAGTCTGGTGCGCAGCATTATGGAGTACTGTTGTATTGTATGGAGACCTCACTATGCTGTGCATATGCTTCGCCTGGAACGTATCCAGAAACGTTTCCTATGGCATTTGGCTTTTTCCAAATCCTTGACTACACAACTAGGGTCCTATAAGAAACGGATGAACTATTTTAAAGTTAACACAGAGTGAACAACACAAAGTGAATAAGCGTAGGGTTGCTGCTGAAGCTATATACGGATACAAGTTGCTCAGAAACAGAATTGATTGTACCCGTTTATTGTCGCTTTTAAATTTCCGTGTACCATCGAGGTATCCCCGATGTCATATAACACCACTGTACCCACCTCTCAGAAGAACAGCGCTCGGTTCGAACTCGTCGATATCCAGAATTTGTAAAGCTATAAATAGTTGTTCGGATCTTGTGGACGTTCATCGTGACAGCTATCATAAGGCTCTAAAAACTTTTGTTGCGTGTATGGATGACATGCCATGACTTGTTATGTGAGTTATTAGTATTAATAAGTTAATGTGACATTTTTATAACATAATTAATCAATTTTAATATAATAATAATTATAATAATTGATATCTGACTGAATGTAGGCATAATATCTTTGGAATTCTTCATGTTGTAATACTGTTGAATAATCTTTGTTCTATAGTAACCGCTATGCGCAAGCGGTGTTAATCTATAATTAATTGGTTGTACCCGCCTTTTATATATTATCTTTTCTTGTCTGTGAATGTATTGTACAATCGACTGTTGATTAACCTAATAAATAAATAAATAAATAAAAATAAATTAAATAATAAACTTGGCACGTTTTTTCTCATAAAGAAAATTTTAAAATAGTATTACCGTATGTTATAAAGGAAATTGCCAGTTTAAACAACCATTTTATTAATAGTAGTATATAGTAATTTTCTTAAACACCATTTGTGAATAAATTATAGCAACTTACTGTCTATGTATATTGTTTAAACCTTATAAAAGTGTTAAAAAGGCTCGTTGGTATTGCCAGTAGGTAAAAATTAGAGGGATAATAGTAGTTTTTAAATATTGTGGGTAAAATTATTATAAATTTAGATTTTACTATTCGCTATATCTATTGTTTGTTATTTTTTTATTATAGGATATTTATAGGGAATTTTTAATCATTAACCTAACATAGAAAATTGATTTCTAAGCTAGAAATAAAAGTTAATATTTATAGTTCTTGAAAGCTAACATTTTATAATGGAATTGCTGTAAAAAATCATTTCTTCATTATTTGATATAGGTATTTAATCAAATTACTACACCCTTATATTAAAAAAAAACTTATTATCTAAAATCTTACTATTCAGTAGCATTCAATACACAGTTGCGACATAAATCATAATTAGTTTGAACTACCTACATTTGAAGTAAATTGTAGAAATATGTTTGGAAGCCATGAATCTAATCAAATAGCTTAAGTGGGGGCTTGATTAGATAGACTCAACCCTACTTCATGATAACGATACCGGATTCCAACACAATTCACGCACACATACGTACTTGTATTACATTTACTAACACAGATATAATATCTATATATTTGTTACTAAAAACTTTAGGTATTTCTACCTTAGTAGGTAATCGCTTGCTTTTGTTGGCAACACCTCCACATAATTGTACCTAAACAGTTGAATATGATAAAAAATATGATTAAAAATACAGTATAATTCAGTAATTGTCTTTAAAAATAAACTGATGTTATTTTTCTTTGTTTTTTCTTAAATTAGTTGCAATTTTACACATTAGAGATGGGCATCTATATTTTGTACATCAATAAAAAATCTTTTTTGTATTGTTATTATTATTATTTTTATTTTATTTTAATATGTATATAAAAAAAGCAATAACACACATTATGTGTAAAAAAAAATTGGTTTGAAAAAAAATTTGCAAAGATTTTTTATTTTATTTATTAATCTTAAATAATTAAATTAAAAAATTAATCATTTATGTAAGTCAAGTAATATTTAAGATAAAAATAAAATAACAAATTATTTCATTCGTTTCAGTTTAAGATGATATAAAGAGATCGAACATGCGCGTGGCCCCAACTCACGCGCACATTTACCGCTGCGTGTGGCAACACTGACAGCCACTTCCGGCGCTTCTTTTTGCTTTCTACCCGCACTATAACTCAGCGCCTATTAGAAATTATCAAAAAACTTTACATTTTAACATAATTTTCATGAAATTAAGCGGTTTTAATTTGCCCCAGTAAAAACTGCTTTCAACCATTCAAATGAAACATAAAATGCCTTATTTAAAAAAAATACGATACTTTAAATTATTAAAAAGCTTTAAATATGATAGGTAAAGGACTCTTTAATAATATAATACAAAAATTATATTAATAAATGTATATAATAATTTTTATTACACATTTTCTATCGTTTTCAGTACAAATTTTACTAATCCAGTACGGGTAGATTTATTCTATAAATTATAAGTTAAAATAAAATAATATAATAAACTTTAATTATTTATATTGATTACAGGATAATAATTAATAATTATTATTATTGTACTTGTTAAAAAAAATATTGTAGGTTTTCTAAACAATGTTAAATTTATTATTAAGCTTTTGCTTATGAAGATAGTTTTAGATGGAATAAATATTTATTGGCATTTTTTTAGAAACAAAGATACCATTTATATAATCTCATATAAAAAGTCTTTTAATATATGCATGTTTATTATATTATAATTATCAAGATGCAATAATTAGGAATTATTAAATTTTCTTTATGATTGAACGTGTAAAATTTGAAAAATAATTATTAATAATGTTTTTGTATACAGTTTCACCTTAATTTTTATTAATTTGTAGAAATGTATAACCCTTGCTGCTATTAATATGTATTTTAATTATTATTAAAAATTATTTGTTAAGAAAACAGTTCAGATGTGTCTGATAGTTTTTAAATTAATATTTTTATTCAGTGCAGTAATTATTATTACCATTTTATTGTGCATTATTATTTATTGTTGAGTTTTTTGACATAATTAAGTAATAAATAAATATACTACGTCCATTTTTACATAAAAAAAAAACATATTTTAATATTAGAATGTGAAAAAAAGTTCATTTCTGTATTCTACAAGTCTAAAAAATTTGTCATGCCTAAAATAGTTGTAATAATTCTTTTTATTTATATAAAAATAAATATAATTTAATAATATATTTATTTAATTGTTTATCATACACTTTAGAAATGCATATATCTCCTACTGACATGAAAATGTGTTCAGTAGGTACTTATTAAACATAATTTCTTTTAATTCTTTATATAAGTATGCATTTTTATTTTATATCTATAGTACTAAATATTTATTTATTATTGTATCTCTTGTAATAAAGTAAAAATTCTACATTTTATGTGCCTTTTCATGTTGCATTCTTGTTTTCAAACAAATTTTAAATAAGTAATAAAAGTATGTAATGAGTTTTCTAACACATTATTGTATTAAACTAAATTGATAATAATAACTAAAACTTTTAGTAAATATGTTTACTATGAGTAATTGTGTGTGATGGTTTTGAAATATATTGAATATATTAAAGAACTACATAATAATATGAAAATATACTTACGTTTATTAAATTAAGTAGATTTAACAGCTTTTCTCATTTAAAAAAATAATCTTAAATATTTTAAACAACTTAAAATAATTGTCATATTTTGTTTAAAATGGGCAGAAGAAATAAAATTTTCTGATGTAAATTGTAATTATGGAGAAAGAGCACCCACTTGTTATAAAGATTCTAAATGATCTGCATGGCTAAAGGTGCAACCTAGAAGGAAGTTTTGTGTCTACGTTAAAAATCTCTATTCTTATACACTTTAAATGGATTTTAGTGCATATTATTGTTCTTTTTTCATAATATTATGTATAATAAGTATACGTAGGTGTAGATGTGTAGTGTATAAGTATGTGTCGATTTCTGTAAATAATTTAATAGAACGGTATATGCAGTATTACAAAGCAGATTGGTTGGTATCAGTGGATATTAGCACGTGGCATGGACGCCTCGTCTACAGTGACGATGCATGTCAGTTTTCTGGAAAAATTGTCAAATGTATCAGACCGACGGCGGCGGCGAGCGGCGCAATTTGCGAGTTGGGCTGTGCGCATGTGTGGAAGCTCGTCGCGACGCGATCACCGTGCGCGCTCGTGTGCGTCGTCAAGTGAAGGTCGAATATTTGCTCCCTACTCCTCGGTCTATTGGTGTTCACGAGTCGCCGCTGTGATAATGAGTTGTCGTCGTCTCACTCGCTCTTACCAGTAGAAACGAGCCCGCCGACAAGGACGGGTGGCGGTGTGCGCGTGCGGCTGAGCCTCCGCCGGCGCCGGTGCGGCCTGCCCTCATCAGTAGCCCCTCAGCGGGGAAGCGGTTCGCGTGTGCGACTTCGTAGCGGCTCGGGCTGCTGCCTGCGAGCAGTTTGCGTCGCACACGAATATTTTTAGATAACACTACGAATAATTTATTTGCAAGGTAGTAGTTCGCGTACTTTTAGCGGATATCGGTATCGGCGCATGCGGGCTCGTAAGCTGCGCTGAGTGGCGCACCGTACCAGGCCGACGGAGACGTCCCGGTAGGTAAGCTGCGCACTTCCTGCGCGCGCGCCGCCATGTTCGGTCGCAGCGTCACTTCCGTCGGGGCCGGAACCGGGCCGCACCGTGGCGAGCTGTGGGCCCTGCGGCGACTCCGTCGGTCCCGCCGCCGCCGGTACCCAAGTCAATGGGCGACGGCTCTCGATTCATAAAATGTCGGTCGTTCCATTGACGGCGCGGCTCGATGCTACGCCGACCGTTCACTCGTGACCCTCGCGTCTTCGAATATTCATGTCTCCCTGCTCGATAACATCGTAACCTCTGACTTCTTTTTGTATTATCACGTTGTTTAGTGAACCGCCGCCGCCATAGTTGTGGCCGGACGTCGTGCATTGTGTTTCCTACAAGTGTCCGTTCATCCAAAGCAATATTGTGAAATTTTGTGAATAGTGAATTTATATAGTGATTCCGTCTGTCATTGGAATGTTACATCCACTAGCGTAAGATTATGAAATGTGTATTTGGTATTTTTATTTATTTTTACTTGAAACTTTGTTTGTCTAATAATATTTAATAATTGTATTGTAAACAATTGTAAATTAATTAGTTATAATTTTGCAAAAGAAATTGGCTATCGCAATTAATTTGAAATTTACATTTGAGGGTAGTTGAATATTATTTCAAACGAATTGTCGTAATATCGAAGATACACTTTAATATTCATTTATTTATTTTGTTGGTGCTAATTGATCATTAGATAGTTAATAAAGGGATGTAAGATGTGAGGAATGTGTAGATTGTCGATAGTTTCCAGCACGTTGTCGACGGGAAGTACGTCATCAGAGCAGAACGTGTACTATAGTTGGTCCTGCTCACACACTAGCCCTGTGCTCTTCTACTTAACCCCATGTCTGTTCATTGCCCTCCGTCACTTGCCCTACCCTCATTACGGTACTTATTTAGATAATGGCGTCATCACCACATAACTATACTTCATATCTAAGATATAAGCCCATCACTGGTACTTCACTTTATAGTTCTGCAATATTTCCGTCTCGTTGATGAGTAAAACAATTAAATAAAATTAAGCTGCCCAGGACTATGGCTAAATCTTTACTAAAAATATTTCATAAATTAATATCGAGCCACAATATTATCTAATATATAGATATTATTAACGAGCGTTTAATTCAAATGTTGTAAATATTTGTGATATTTAAAATTCTTTACTTCTGTAACAGGCGGGTTATTTTGTTCGCTGGTTAGAACCGAATATTTTGGATAACTTGAAGACTTTATGAGCTAATTATAATTTGTTTATGTTGTGAGATTTTAGTGATTTATTATCTTAGGTTGACATGACGGTTAAATTTTAAAAACAGAATGGAATTTTCCGAGTTTTAAATTAAGAAAACTGTTGCAATTTTTTTACTGTAAGGGAATACTTGTAATGTGTGCGTTTATGTATATGTGTGTTTCCCATATGAGAATGAATACATGATGAGTCAAGTATATAATATGACGGTGATCTGTGAGTCACTTCATCTCTCAGTGACGTAGTACATGACGCCCTTCGTTCCTCTCACCTTTGCTCTCATTTCATCTCATTGATTACATAGTTCCGGTGCGTAATGTGCCGGGTGTTCTACAAGGCATACATGTGACGCCTACAACTGTGACTAGTTCGCGGTGTGCCTCCACTTCCGGCGGCGTGGGCGCACGTTTCCTAAGCGTTTCCTTCGTCACACTTCCCGTAGAGGACGTACTCGGTTGCGATATGTACCACTAACAATATCATCTGTCCCATAAAAAATTCATTCATTAAATATAATCGACAATGTGCAAACCTAAATGTGATATTCCATTCATATTATTTTTTAAACTTCTTGTGATTTTAATGAAAGATGCAAAATATTTCTCATTAAACTAAAAGTTATATTTCTAATACATTTAAGAAAAACAACTATTTAGAAAGCTACATTTCAAATTCTTTACCCAGAATTTGAAATGTAACTTTCTAAATCGTTTTAAAATATTGAGTTAAAGCACGCTACTTTAAGTATGCTATCATTCACAACCCCCCTGATAAGCCATTAAGGGTCTCTCGATAAAAAAGATCATTATAAAAGGATATAAAGAGTACACCGGCGCCGAGCCTTCCCAGAACTGAGACCATTCTTATTTCGCGCTCCCGCCTTATTCATCTTTTTTGTAAAGTTTTGTATTTTTTTTTGTCCACGGGAGCGGTTCTCCTGTGAGGGTTTCAAGGAAATGGCTTATTGGGTTTCGAATAGAATGGGAGTTATCTCGGGGCGTCGATCGAGCGCGCCTGAGCCTGGGAACGTTCTGAAGACGTTGCCCGCGAACCGTTATACGTCGCATACCACTCATACCAGAGCTCTGCATCTACTTATATGTATAATGACATCATCAACATCACCGCTTGTGACGTCACTAACATATACACTATCTTTTTTAAACAGTAACTGCTATTAATACAAACAATGTGCCCATGAGACAGTGGCTTTAATAATAGATTTTAACGGTCAGTAGGTTTATTAACATGTTTCATCAGAAATCATAACGCTATAAATAAATATGTGTTTCATGCTGATATCTTGAGCGCCTGATATTTTTCTAGAGAAATTCACGCACCAATTGAAATGTAAAAAGTTTTTAAGGAGTTTCGATTATTTTTTACATTTTAATAAATGAAATTTTCATTTTGTTACTAAATAAGACATAAGTTTTATCACAAAATTAAAACGGTATCTTCGCTAAAGTAATCTAAGTTAAATGTTTGTATTTTTGTTCACATGCTTAATTATTCTCACAAAAAACGTCATGATTGGACATTAACAGTCGGAATGGCGCCAAGAGCAATTTCTCACAGATTGTCTTAGCTTTATTTGTGGGAACCAAATCCATATCTTCAATAAAAATAATAATAACGATGGTTATAATATTTAGTATATATATTAGTAGTTATAATATTTAGTTATTGTTCTAGACATGTTACCGTTTATTTTATGTTATGTGATATTAGTTTTTGTTGGGTTTCAGTTGCTTGTGGTGAAAGAAGCTGAATTGAAAGCAGATGCACGCAGAGTCGGTGCATCACATTCACAAACACCAATGCTGTGCAAGATGCTATTATCTGCAAATACTGTACGTATTAATTAACATGTACCTACTATATTAATTAGTTATTAAAATCTATTGTAACTAAATTGTAATCATAAAATGTGTCTTACACATTATTATTTAATTTTAGTTTTTCATGGCTTGTCATCATGATCATCATCACGCCTTTTTCCCATGGGGGTAGGCAGAGACTATAGAGCGCCATCTGCTACGATCGAAGCATACTTCCTTGGCTTCATCCACACTCATACAAAATTATTTGAATTTTACATGTTATTATTCCTAATTTTTAACCTTCAATAGTTATTAATGTCGCATTTTATGTATGTATATAATATATTGTATTGGTCTTATTCATAATGACTTATCGGAGGTTTAAAAGTTCGCGAAAATTGTCAAAACTAGTTATTCATGATAGTCTTTTTACGATAAAACGTTTATTATCTCTCCGATAAAATCTCCGTTTTAACCTCCGAAAAATCATTATGAATAAGACCATAAATCTTTATATGTGACTGCAATATTTTAAATGTGTTAATATTTAATTACCGTTAACTTTAAATCTATTGATTTACAACTTAATTGTAAGTGTATTTACTGCAATGTTTA
Organism: Orgyia antiqua; assembly: GCA_916999025.1. Lineage (NCBI taxonomy): Eukaryota > Metazoa > Arthropoda > Insecta > Lepidoptera > Erebidae > Orgyia > Orgyia antiqua. The sequence goes on from OU779868.1 coordinate 27,724,862, forward strand.
TAAGGCTAATGGTGCCGATTTTACACGACATATCTAAACTTAACTAAAAAAATTAATTGATAGCGTCATCATTACAATTCGGCAATGTTAACTGAGCTTTGTTATTATAAAAACTATGTATTTATAATAACATTAATTGATTTTAACTAATATAAATGTGTACAACGAAATAGCTAATTAATCAAAATATGCCATAGTTTGTTTTCATTTTTTAGTAAAGTTTAGTTGTGCACGTAGAATTGGCACCATTATTTACTAATTAACTTTATCCAAAAGCTTTTCTTTTCTCCATAAGCTTAGTACCTACTTATTTAATAATGGTAATTAACTGTTAAAATGTACTTTAGCAACAATTGCCCATTTGTATTAGAGCTTTGTTCTTGGTGTTATTTTTGGAGTATAAGGTGTGCGTAGGTCACGGGCCCTTATTGAGGGCAAAGGGAAGTTATAAATCTGTCGGGCGCTAACAATGGTGCGATAAGGTGCACCTTGCGCCGCCGATAGTGGCGCCCCCGCACCCCTCTCATACTGCCTTCTATGTATACCAAAACATTAACAACCGTAACTATGGAACACATTTGAAACATGTGCCGCAATTGTTGCATTCTTATCAATATGGTGACCTAATATTCCCTAGTTCAGTTACTACTTCCATATAAAATTTTCTTCTTATAGAATCTAAATAAATACTCTCCTTGTATGCTACGTGAATATGCTCTCATTAAAGTGCTTCTTCGCAGCAGAGCTAAGTTAGATAGGACCCGCGATATACCTACCGTGAGTAGGCACTTGGCAACACAATTAGGCTGATAGGTCGGTAAGTGATAGTGACCGAAGTGAGGGAAAAAAGAGGTCGACGTAACGCAAACCTTATCGGACATTGACCTTCACACCTAAACTGAGCCTCACATAACATCTCGCTCTGTGCGCGCGTTTACATGTGCTTAAATAAATTTTCAGGGACCATTGCGCGATATGTACCGATGTTTTATATTATAAACTTGCGTATTAAATTCCCTCTAGTTACTATGCATTTAACTAGTTCTATGCCTAGACCTTTACTAGCAAAACTATCTTTGGAATTCTACATAGTTGATACAAGCATGCTAATAGAAATATACATTAGATGTACGATGACGGATGAGTGATATATGTATAATTTGACATAACAAATAGACAGAGAGCGATCTGGACGTCAGGTAGGCGCCGGTGAGACCTTGACCCGTTTACCCGCTGCGCAGGCGACGCGTCGAGCACAATGGACTATTCCGCGACATCGGAGCCGACATCCGACATCTACCGCCCCCCGGCACAACACTACTAACTACTATTGTTCTTATTCATAATGACTTATCGGAGGTTTTAAAGTTCGCTAAAATCGGTTCGCGAAAATTGTCAAAAATTGTTATTCATAATAGTCTTTTACGATAAAATGTTTATTATCTCTTCGATAAAATCTCCGTTTAAACCTCCGATAAGTCATTATGAATAAGACCATATGTGTATATCTACCATATAGTGCAGTACGTAGAGACAATATTATTAAAAGCGGCTTAGCAAAGACTAGATTTGGAGTTTATCTAATAAGTAGGTACTCATCATAGCTGTGCAAACAAATCAGTTAAGGGCCTACGTCAATATTATCGTCGACATGTACCTATTTACACAACTAGTAGGTATAGAAAATGAAGAATTAGGCATTTTTTTTTTGTTTACTCAAAATCTACTAAATATATTTTAATTCCGGTTTATGTGGTTTTACATATAATAGTTACTTATGTTTTTAAAGTTATTTCATTAGTTAATACGCGATAATAGACCGACAAATGAAAAAAATAAAAAATTAGAGAGGTTGTTTCGCTAAGATTTTCTATCGAGAAAACTTTTTTCAATTGCGTTTCTGAGTTTATGCGATCCTAGATTATATATTGAAAAACATATACATAAAAATTAGAGCTCCAGCCATTCAATCTAAAGAAAAAATGAAAACTTCGTTCGTAGAAAAATGCACGAAGCTATTTTGGTATCCCCTTAACCCATTAATATTATGTGAACGCTACGCTAAATAAACACTACATTTTCTTTGAAAGATGAAATTAAATTGAAATCAGATAAAAATTGGCCATTGTACTCCCTACATTAATTAACGAAATCCATGCTTAACAATGGGATATTCTTATATATTTTTTAAAAAAAGGTAACATACCCTAATATTATAAGACTAAAGAGTTCTTTTATTTTAATAGATTAGTAATTATTTGGTGAGACATTTTTTGTTACAATGCAATTAAAATCTAAGTGAAGTCGAAATATACGTGACGCGGTAACTCGGTCATGATAGTATGTAATTAGAGACGTCTGGTATAGAGGGCGCAGTGAGGCTAACGAAATTTAGGGGGACATGGGTCGGGGGGAGGCGTTGTGTTGAATAATACATGGTCGCGCCTGGCGCTAGCGACACTCGCCTCACTCGAACAATACTTGTATGTAGGTCCTAGCCGCGCACTGGCAACATGACACCGTCACATTATGTCGCGATCTCACCTCAAACAATCGACAAACCTAACATTGCTCATAATCCTAGACATGCCATACTATCAATGACTACATGCTCAATGCTCATGCTATTGCTATGGCTCTTGCAACTGTACTTACTATTCATTTAATTGAGAATTTGCCAGAAATGGACCAAATTAAATATCTTTGTCATACATAAGTTTGACTTTACGTAAATACAATTTAGTTTTCATTAGTGGGTGTATACTCTTTTTGTCTTTTAAGTTTTCAAGTAATCGGGAACTCAATTAAATCATTTTGATAAGAGCCGTAAATTAATATTAAATGGGGATCCCGGTTCCATTAGCAAAAGATTGGAATCTTTAAACTTATACTTCCTTCAAAATTTCTGATTCTTCATACATACTTGTCAAATTCAAGACTTAGCTGCTTCATTTAAGCCAAAACTAATCTGATATAGATAGTCCTGATGTAAAGATACACAATACCAAAATCTTATTAAACTCTCATATATTATGTTTGTTTTCAAGCGCTGAAACGTTTTTATTTTTATATATTCCATTCCACATTCTTTAACACGTGTAAAACAGTTGAACATTCTTATGTAAACAAAATAAGAAATGAAAGGAAATATAAACTGCAGCGACAACAAATAACATATTTCTATGTATAAATGATATATTTATTTTTTGCAAACGATAGTCAATTGGCATATTCTGCGTAAGTATGTATATTATTATGCAGTAAACACAATTCGCAATGTTGCTATACGAATCTATGTAAAATACTAGGTATTATGTGTTTTTAACGTATTATAGATTTAGCGTCATTGCAAAAGAAACGCGGTTTATGTAGTACTAAACGTTAGCCGCGACTTCGTACGTGTGGAATTTAGAATATTTTCTCCGATTTAGCTACATTTTTCACTGATGTTTTGCTTCCATTTGTTGCAAATAATTTTATATAGCTAAAGGCCTTCCTCGATAGACTATCAAACACTGAAAGAATTTTTCATATCGCATTAGCGGTTCCTAAGATTAGCGCGTTCACACAAACAAACACACTCTTCAGCTTTATAATATGTATAAAGATATCCATATTGTGGTATCCATGACACATACAAGTTATCTTAGTTTGGGACCAGAGGATATTGTGTAAAATGTCCATGAATATTTATTTATTGCCACCGTTTGTACAATACAAGATTATTATCAGAAAGATACTTAGAAGACCTGTTAGATATACACCGTGTTTATACCGTTGTTTTGTCCTATATATTGTAAAAACATAATAAAAAGATTTAACAGTCGCACATTACAGCAGTTAACTTGAGATAACCACGAATCTGCTTAATATTCGTAGCAGTTTCGTAGCGGTTCGTAGCACCAGATGAGACGAACGCGCTAGACCCGACGGCGAGCTAACGGAACTATTCTCCACAAGACACGCTGTAACCAATTACTTAATGGCTTCAAAAATCATGTCATAGGCATTTACATCGAATGCGTGGTCGTGATGAACAGTTTAAAATTGTAAAATGTTAGGATTTAATTACCGGGTATTGGTATGCGGGACGCGATGCTGATGGCACGTAAGTGTTATTAGCTGTATAGAAAACCGTGTATGCTATATATTCAACATATATACAAAGAAACTTAAATCGAGTATCTACATAATAACAAGAACATCGTGAAACGTATGGTGTAAAAATTATACGCGAGCGAGCTGTTTAATCGAACATCAATACTAATTGTTTCTTAATTCCTACTTAAAGAGAAACGTGTGCAGTATACCAATATGGTGAAGTAAATAGAAGGGGACGTCATTATTTTCTGTTTATTTTTTAATATATGTTTCTCCTTTGTTAATAATGTGCTAGTTCCCACGATGCAAATAAGCGTACCCCCGCTTTACTTTCAGCTCTGTCACGTAAACTTATTCCCTCTTGTTAGGGTAACTTATCATAATTCAGTATTAACAATGAAAGACGCAGACTTTTAACGGACAAAGGACTTACAAATAAGAATGCATGCATGTCCAGCCCCAGTTTTAAACCCCGGGTCGGTGGAAAAATATATTTTGTAAACGTATGAATCTTATTTAACGTATGCATGGGCTTTTGTAAATGATGTTTGTCAATCGATATTTTGATTTGTTAAGTACTTTATTTTTTTAACGTTGTATAACTAGTAATGTTGCCTCCTCTGTGAAACGACGCGATTACGATTCCAACTTTGGATGAATATCTACCTTGTTAATACCCATATTTGGGCTATATAATACATTACTTTTTAATCATAACTTGTGAAACGGTACAATAGAATTTAGTATTACTTAAAGCCAAAAAAATAAGATATAATTACTTCTAAATCCGATTTAATCTACATCTCACAGGTTTACAAATACGTTTAAAACAACGTTATTAGTATAATATGAACGAGGTCCGTATTGTCAGAGTGTATATGAATGAAGCTCCACGCTGCGACTGTTACTCGCAGACAGGGCTCGTCGTGTGTACGCACTTATTATAGCACATTGTAGTAATGATACACGTACGTGTAGTAACAAGTTTCTGATGCTACTTGCGCACCGGCACCTTGTATTTCGGTAATTGCCCCGAGATGTTATCGCCACCCTACTTATTAATTATGAGCTACAGAGGCGCGCATTTATTGACCTTATCTCCGGTGGGCCCTTGCGCTCTCCTTACCTGCTTAGTCGTTAATGAGCAAATGCGCGATACCGGAACGAAAACCGCTGGGAACTGACGCGACCGACCACGACCGATACAAACTGTACACCCTATACAGCTAACACAAACACACTGCTGACTTTTTTATTTTGTAAATCTGTCACTGAAGGTAGGATAATCAAAATAGTTTAGTGAATTCCTTCTGCAATCATCGCCAACTATCAGTTGAATAGTGAATACAGATGAATATTTTATTTAAGGTACTAATTTTCATTCTCGGCGAAAAACTAGATTGTATTAAAATAGTTGACGGTGCTCAGCTTAAGCACCCTATATTAATATTACATAAATTGTTATTCGTTTTAGTTGATACATAGTGTCTTGCTGCATGCGGGTTAGGGGATCGATTCCGAAATAAGCTTGTTACATCACGCTGTCGAGGAAGGCGGCCGCCAACGTGCGCCCTGCGCGAGCTATAAATAGACAGGCGGCGGTCCCTTAAGGCGCGGGTGCACATTTCCGGGCTGGAAGTGTGTCGCTTCCGCTGCGAGCGGTCGTTGACGTCGTGCATTGTCGTCGGCACATTCCCCGCCGCCGGTGGCGTCGTTGACGACGTTTTTAAATAGAGAAGCGATTACGAGCGTCTGGCGCCGGCCACATGACCGCGCGAAAGTGCAGCGCTCGCTACCTCACGGGCTATTTGCGACTTGCCGCCTGACGCGCCCGCCTCCTCTCTCTCTCTCTCGCTGTGTGTGACACCGGCCTTATTAACTCTGTCAATCACATAATACACTAAACAGATGTCATACACGTATTAGTGAAATTATTGTAAATCTGCACTTTTTGCAACCTCTAGCTGCGTTGAAGTCTTTTGTTCCTATAATCTGCAAATTAACTATTGATAAAAATGATAGGGTTATTACGACTATATAAATATGTATATATTATTCTCAAACAGTACTATGTAGATGATTCATATAATTTATTATAACGAATTAGTCGCGCGGCCGTAGAGTTATTTATTTGTATATATGCCAATTGCCAAATATAATAGCAGTGTAGAGTGGAGATGGAGTACCAGGAGAGTATGAACGTGGAGGAGTGTGTTGTGTATTGTGCGCCAGGTGTGTGCGAGATGGTCGCGCGGAGGCAGGCGCGGAGGAATGCGCGGTTGTGGCGGGGGCGCGGGGAGGCTGCGGCGTGCGACTGGCGCGCGCGGCGCTGTCCCACGGTCGCGCGGTGTACTCACCACCCGCCCCGACCCCCCTCACACTTTCTTTCGCGCCATAAAGGTCGTTTCAAATATTTCGGAATGCTGTTTGGTGACATTTCACCTGCAGGCGGCGGGGGGAGGAATGCAGCCTCCGGCATGAGGCCGCCCGCCGCGCTACCCGGACCACTACGATACTTCACCGAGCATCTCGACTGTTCCCTTACACGCACCATGCCCTACCGCTCAACAAGATGCACGTTCATAGAATTCGCGAACTCGATCATCACAACTTTTCCATTGTCAAATCCAGTGAATTAGTATGTCTGGTAATATGGTTTAAGCCATCTCGATACAGATACGGAACTCAACCGTAACTAAGTATGATTTGAGTGAAATGTTTAAAGGGTGCTCGCATGTTATCGTACCCTTTGTGGACTCGGAAATTGAAGACTCCTCGGTCTACTTTCCACGCTCATGTGTGAACTGAGTTTCTCCAATTAATAGATTCGTTCCAATAGCAAACAGCGAGTCGGAGAAAGCAGTGGCGGTATGGGTCAACGTCCGGTGGAATTTACACCGGCCGACCGGCGTGACGTTCACTAACAAATGTGGTGTAACGCTCTAAAATTTCAAAAACGGTGCTCATTTTTCCACTCCGGGAATGTGAGGTGAATTGCGGTCGAGGGGTGAAAAGCAAAACCAGTGCAATTGTGACGCAAACGATCGGCGGCGCTCTGTCGACAAGCTGTGTTTATCGAGTCGCGCGTCGCTATGAATGGAATGCGGCGACGGAGGTTGCGCAAGCGACTAAGTTGAAGCTTCGCGGCGATCGGCGGAATGCGCACAGAGTGCGGGGCGCGGGAAGCACAGCCTCCTGCATCGCGCGGCCATTCACGCCTCGGCACCCGCCCGGCGAAATAACTCACCGTTACAGCTGAGGAATGTCTGCTCTATGTGCGCCCGAGTGCATACCTGCGTCCTCCCAGACTGACTACATTCTGAACGATATCCTTTTTGTCTCTTCGCCTAATTCATTATCGTGTAACATATATTCACTTGCCATACTCACGTGTGCCAAAATGTATGTGCAAAATGTATTGTTCGTCACGAGAAATATATGCCTTGTCTTTTACGATTTATTTTCAAATTTAGCTAAGTATATTTCAGTTTTAATAATTTTGCAATAGTAAAACGAAGCATTATATATATTTGTGTCAATGCCGTATTGTATTTATTTCGCTTATACTAAGCAGTTTGTTATTATTTTGTATTACGTAGGTACTGATTTTAAAGTCGTTGGCAATGTACATGAATTGTCTACACTACATTATTTTTTATATTAGCCAAGTGGAATTTTTCCGTTGTCATATTGTTAGATTATATTTTGTTTATGAGTACATGTCGTAAATCAAATAGGTACGCATCATAAGTATGAACTCAATTGGGTAACGATATTGCAGCGCTGCATTCTAGATCATTGTAAAAAAAATAGTTGTCAGTTACGGAGGTGTCGTGGATCGTGGCACTGGCGCTATATACTATCAATAGTCGAGGCGTCAGTCGGCCTACATACTGGTCGCGACGTCCGCCGCCACAACCGGGACTACGTTTCGTCACCTCATGCGCTAAATTCCATTTTTAAGTCCATTGTTCCTCGTCTACAACGTCGGACGACACGGTCGCAGTCGGCGACGCTCTCCGCCATATGACGTAACTGTACGGTTCTCATCGTCCCACACCAAGCCACTCTGTACGACAATGTTATGCCGCGGACCTGATGTTTATTATTCACACGATCCAATTCTGTCAAAAACGTTATACACTTCCGTTCGTACGTCTCACAATTTTATTGGGGCGCCTCGTCGTAACACTTACTGAGTTCTAATTGTACTTTACTACATATGGACACTTACTTACATTGATTTACTTTATTTTCTTTTTATATCTTAACAAAACTATATTCTCCTTTATCACAAGTGTACTTGGATGCTCATCGCTGAAAGTCCCATATTTGCGTTATTTCCTAGTGATGAGTAATTAGGTCACCGTGTTTATGGAGCTGTAGGGCCCACGTGTGCTTGTATCTCGACACTCATCCGCAATATATCACCACATGTGGTCCACAGAGTGAGTGCTCATCAACCAACCGCACTGCTCTGGACTTGATGACAATATTGTCAGTGTCACCGCTGACGACCACACCTTATCACTAAAGTTAGCTCTGACCCACCAGCGATGGAACTGAAAGTCTTACCAATACTCCCAACTGTATCAACTGTCAATAAAGTCAATACCTATAGCTTCCTTCGGCTTCTTATGGAATGGTTTTAAGAACTCCCAGCCCAGATACCTTAAATAAAATTCTTTTCGTAAATACAGCTAGTATTTATTGCATGTTTTAGCGGCAGTTACGTGACTTTACAGAAAAGAATACAATAATTTTAGAATATTGTTATTGTGTAAGTGTCATTAGGTGGGTAGGTGGTACTTGTGTGACCACGCAACTGTCGCTGCCAATAAATTGGCAAAATAATAGTAGTGGCGCCGAGACTCCCGCGCACCCGACCCAACAAGGCCGCAGCCGATATCCGCACCATTTGTGGCCACCAGCGCACTCACACAACTTCGCCTAATTAGTGCTGAGTCTCGGTGTGGGTGAGCTAGCATTGACTTGCGAACCACCGCCTCGCTTATTACTATTTTAGTCACAGAACTTCTATTATGTAAACGTAATTATTGTAACACATAAGTACTGACTGTCAAACACGGAAAAATCCGCACAAAATGAGTCTTTAAGGAAACGGTAACAAAATTGAATAATCTTAATGTTTTTAATACAAACATGATATAAATTGTGTCCCAATATAAACTGTTTGTGCAATAATTGTTTAATAGACACTAACATGAGGTTTATATGTATTACAGATGGCGAACAACAATTAGAAGAGGAAGGATCCATTGTGGCTAGTGTGATGTACGCCTGGCTCAGCATGATGTCATCAAGCATGCGGTGATGCAGCTAATGGGAGCGTCCCGGCGCGAACACGTCATATCCCATTCCCAGCGCATACTTCGCCCAATCAAGCGATGACAAATCCATTCATATTCTTCCATTGCTACTAACTATTCTGTTAAATAATGATCAAATTCTTCCAATGTACTAATTATAGAGACGCACATACCTATATTGGTAATATTGTTCAAAATAATATTCATTTTCCTCTCCTGCGTAGATGGCAACATTTATCATATACCTACCTATAGAAGTTTAGGTAAGCAATAACAATTTAATTTACATTTTCCTATAGCTATCCTTGTTGCTGTGCTGACGTGAAGTAAACAACTAAGGGATACGAAGAGAAAAGGATATACGAAACTGGTTTTCATAATGATTTGACAGATTGTTCTATATTCTGAGATCATTGTGAAAGCTGATTTTGTTCCTAAATCAACAAACTACCCACACCGCTGCGAAGATTTCCACAAGAAGACATGCTGACATGTTTTATTTTATTTTTTATGTTGTGATCACAGATTTACAAAATAGTGTGTACCTACGCGTCTAATGTTGAAGACACGTTAATTTAGCTTGGCTAAATCGTATTTCATAGAATATTAATGTTTCATATGACGAATAGCCTGTATCAGAGATACACATAGATAGATACATTTTCGCGCACACATCGATATTTTTGTGGCTTCAAGACATGTGAGTGATGTAGCTATTGACACACTCTCTGGTTAATATAAGGCTGTGATTGTATTTGTATTTTATAATGTTTTTTAATTAAATGTATATTATTTGCGAATTTTAATTCAGTATTTAATTTGCATTTATAGTTTAAATAAAGTTTGTATGTGGGGAGTAATCTCCAAAAGCAATGGTACTAGGTGAATGCGTGCGGTGATGGATTAAGAATATAAGTGTCACTACCCCACTTTCTCTCGAGGGTCCTGTAAACGACAGCTAAGAGGGACATTTTACACAGATATCATCCTCTGTGAGAGACCGAAAACACAAAACTGAACCTGCCAGCACGCTTAGTCAGCGCGGCATAGTAGATAATGATCCCTCCCAAACTGGAGGAGGCTTGTGCTGAACAATGGGATGTTAATGGGCTAGAAAGGGAGTGGAGTTGTTTTTTTTACATCTTGTTAGCATTACTTTATTAATACCAAAAAAAACATTCTTTACGGATTGAAACGTGTATATTTGTTTCAAAACGATACCTTTTATGTTCCCGACGTTTCGGAGACTTTTTAGCTACCATGGTCACGGGTGGGGCTGACACAAATATCTAGGTATCGTCTAAATCCGTAAAAAGTGGTTTTATTTGCATAAAATTCAATGATTCAGTTAAGTGTTACAATAGAAAATAAAGGCGCCGATTCTACATGCACAACTTAATTTAACTAAAAAATGAAAATTGGTAGTTTCAATAACGACAATGCCAACACAGCTTTTTTTGTAAAATCTGTGTATTTGCAAATTTTTATTAATTTAAATCGTTTGTCTATATAAACATGTAAATACATACCTACTTATAATACATAGAAACACCCAGACGCAGTAAAAACATTTGTATGACATTTATAAACATCTATTATTTTACTACTAGCTGTCCCGGAAAACGTTGTTTTGCCATACTAAAAAAAGGTTTGAAAAATAGATGTTGGCCGATTCTCAGACCTACTGAATATGCATGTCAAATTTCATAAAAATCGGTCACGCCGTTTCGGAGGAGTACGGTAACTAACACTGTGACACGTGAATTTTATATTTAAGATTATAGACTTTAATAAAAATACACCATAGTTATTTACATCTTTTTTAATTAAATTTGGATGTGCACGTAGAATTTCATCATTTATTTGATATAACCAGAAGGCATCAAGAAAAACCATTTTCACGTTCACAACAAATAGAAGTTCCTATTATCCTTCTTTTGCTGTGAACGAGAAGTAATAACTCCTAAGTTTCAAGAACCAAGTCAACTTTATCTATAACTAGCTGACCCGGCAAACGTTGTTTTGCCATACTAAAAAATAGATGTTGGCCGATTCTCAGACCTAGAGGATATGTACACAAAATTTCAGGAAAATCGGTCGAGTCGTTTCGGAGGAGTACGGTAACTAACACTGTGACACGTGAATTTTATATATAAGACTAGCTGACCCGGCAAACGTTGTTTTGCCATACTAAAAAAAAGAAAAAAAAGGTTTGAAAAATATATGTTAGCCGATTCTCAGACCTACTGAATATGTATGTAAAATTTGAGAAGAATCGGTCAAGCCGTTTTGGAGGAGTACGGTAACTAACACTGTGACACGTGAATTTTATATATTAGATAAGATCCTTACTTAAATATAAAGGTGAAAGTGAGTTGTATTGTTAAGTTCGGTTAAGTTAAGTTAAGGTCGGTTAAGTTGAGTTAAGGTCGGTTAAGTTAAGTTAAGTTCGGTTAATTTTGGTTAGGTTCAGTTCGGTTAAGTTTCATTTCTGTTATTATTCTTAAAAAAATTTCTGGAAAAGTGATAGCTAGAAAGCTAAAACATTTTACAGTTTATGTTTACCATCAGCTGATGCTACAACATTAGGTAATTTATTTTTTCGTAAAGTATTGATTGCTACATGTTGTTGGTGTAATAAAATCATGAAAAAAATAAATTTTTTTTTTCAATGCATTGTGTTTTGAAAAAAAAAGTACTAGTTGGTAGTGTGTTTATTTAATTTTAATTAAAGCTTTTCCTACTTTTACAGTTTTGTAGAAAACCTTTATATAGCAACTAATAAATTATGTTATAGTGGCTAAGGTGATCACTGCAAGCGGGACTTGACCCAAAGACCCCGGAATACCATTCCGTCGCTTTACCGAGTAAGATAGTTCAGCCGTGCCTCGTTGGCAATGGCGTTGGCAATGGCGTTGGCAATGGCATTGGCAATGGCAATTGGCAAACCAATTTCGTAAATTTATTCTTTAGAAACTCAATTACTTATCTAATTAAAAAATACCTGGATTTTACACAACGTCCTCGTGTCCTAAGCTAAGCTTATTCGTTATTAGAATCCTACTGATATTACAAACTTGAAAGTTTGTAAGAATTTATGTACCGATGTCTGTTGCTCTTTCACGCAAAAACTACTGGACAGATTTGAATAAAACTGCAGATTTAAAAATAATAGATCGGAATAACAATTAAGCTATATTTAAATCATCACAAGACTAGTTCTGGAGTGGAGACCGCGACTCAGCAAGCGTAAGGTAGGACGCCCCGCGCCCCCCTGCTAGGTGGACCGATGATCTGAAGAAGGTTGCAGGGTGCGACTGGATGCGGACGGCGGAGGACCGTGTATTCAAATCAAATCAAATAATTTATTGTCATAAACAGATTGTACACAAATAATATGGATTTACCTGCTTCCTGTGCTAGTTATTACTGTGTTACAGGAACCAGTGTCCTCCCCACTAGGTTACAAGAATAAGTTTATGGCAACGAACATACAGAGCTACAAATAAAAATAAATTTAAATTAAATTAACAACCAAAAAGGAATAGAAAAAAGAATAGTAATAAAAATAGTAATAAAAAAATAAATACATATATATATATATATATAAGTCTCGTACAATTAAATTAACTAGAATTAAAATCAGAACTTCACACGGCGCACTCACTAAAACAAGCATAAGGCCTGCATAAACAGTAAACATGGAGTACGCCGTAAGAGTGTCTGTTTTGTGTGTTTGAGTTTATGTTGTGGGTGTGTGTGTGTGTGTGAGTGTGCGTGTGTGTGTGTTTAAACTAATTTGTACCTCATATTCGCGCCCACGAAGTATAGATAGAAGGAGTCCGAACGGTATAGGCTTTTCCATAATATTTCGTGTACACATTAATAAACCCAGATCATAGTTCTATTTTCTGCCACTGGCTGCGCAAGTGTTCAGGGCGTACCGATGCTATTATTATTATTACATGTAAACACGCGCTGGCTCGTGAAAGTTGAATTTAATTTAATTATTATTATTAAATTAAATATTAATTTAATTAAATTTAATATTTTTTTCCACAGGTGTCAATAGCAATAAAATTTCCCGCGTAAGAATTCAAACGAGTACTCCTTGAAAAATGGCGCGCTCTACCGGCAAAAAATCTGTCCCTTAAATTGAGACCATTCGTTCAACATTACGTTCGGACTCCTTCTATCTATACTTCGTGTTCGCGCCTATGAGCATTGCGAATGTGACTTTGCCCATTACTACTTCTACAGCAAAACTATCGAGCCGAACACAACTACTGTATGCAAACAAATACTGCATCAACCAAAATGTTCCAGACACCGCTAGTTAGGAACAACATTTAATTAATTATTATAATTATTATTAATTATTGTGGCGCTAATTGGGAGAGGTCTATGTCCACCAGTGGACTACAGTCGGCTGATTTGATTTACCATCACGCTAAAACCCAAGGATCAAGACAGTAAAAACGTGCGCAAAATTGCAGACATAAGCTAGTACTAGTGCAGATAAAACCACAGAATAGATAGAAGATACTACGTATCAGAACGGAAACTCAGAAGAACGGGTAAATTATAGAGGAGGGGTATTTTGCATTCTGACAACCACGAAGTATAGATACAAGGAGTCCGAACGTAATGTTGAACGAATGGTCTCAATTTAAGGGACAGATTTTTGCCGGTAGAGTGCGCCATTTTTCAAGAAGTACTCGTTTGAACTATTGACACTTGTGGAAAAAAATATTCTGAGAAACGTGGATATAAATATAAGTTTTAGGAAATTTTTCGAGTGCTTTAAACCCAACAATACAGAGAAGGTCAAGAGATATTCTGATATTCTATACTAGCATCGGTACGTCCTGGTGCTCAAGTCCACTATTTTGGAACAATTGTCATACCGGCACAATACCGGCACGATACCGTTGCAATTGAAGTCAAATATCCGTAGTCTGCTATATGCCGTCATAACGGTCTTTCAATGGTAATAGAATTGTCGATCTCTTTTATCTATGCATTGAATTTTCGGTCTCTTTTATCTATGGATTGTGTTAGAATGGTATGTATGTGTTGCCGTTTTTAAAAAATGCGTTAGTTGAAGTGATTTTCGAAAAACTACTAATAAATTTAAACATTTAATCATGCTAGACTTCGTTTAAATATATTTGTACATACTATTTATTAGTATAAAAAGCAATGTGAAGTTTAGGAGATTAGTAAATTGCAATAAATTACAAAGAACAATTTCTAATATTTCTATCTATCTATTTTTTATTTATGGCAATCTGTCGACACAGGACAATTTAAAAACATTACTGTCAAATTCAAAATAGCAGACTACCGAAACATTTCAGTCATTGAATTGCAATTGTGAAGCAGTTGTGTACGAGACTAGCAATTTATGTCACTTTGACAATTGTAAGACAATGATGAAGTCGTTATGACGACACATTAATAGTAGACTACCAAAAACTTTACTATTGCACCATAATGGTACAATAATGGTACAGTTGTGACACCGTTGAAATACCCGACTCAGGGCCCTGGGCCCTGAGTCGGGTATCAATGACTGAAATGTTTCAATGACTGAAATGTTTCGGTAGTCTGCTATTTTGAATTTGACAGTAATATTTTTAAATTGTCCTGTGTCGACAGATTGCCATAAATAAAAAATAGATAGATAGAAATATTAGAAATTGTTCTTTGTAATTTATTGCAATTTACTAATCTCCTAAACTTCACATTGCTTTTTATACTAATAAATAGTATGTACAAATATATTTAAACGAAGTCTAGCATGATTAAATGTTTAAATTTATTAGTAGTTTTTCGAAAATCACTTCAACTAACGCATTTTTTAAAAACGGCAACACATACATACCATTCTAACACAATCCATAGATAAAAGAGACCGAAAATTCAATGCATAGATAAAAGAGATCGACAATTCTATTACCATTGAAAGACCGTTATGACGGCATATAGCAGACTACGGATATTTGACTTCAATTGCAACGGTATCGTGCCGGTATTGTGCCGGTATGACAATTGTTCCAAAATAGTGGACTTGAGCACCTGGTTACTTACTCTATCCTATGTCAGAGTGCCAGGCAGTGTTGCCAACTCCGGGGGTTTCCTCCAAATTTAGGGGGAAAAAATCTATACAGGGATATTTCAGGGGGTGAAATTTTTAAATTTTCATACTTTGATCCGTCGTTTGGGGAGTTTTGTTTTGAATTTAGTGCTTTTTAGTGGTTTTTGAAATTGCTTTAGGGGGAAAGTTTTCAAACAGTTGGCAACACTGGTGCCAGGAGTAGAGTCCGCGCCACCACTCAAGTCCGTTAGCCGCGGCGCTGTATTTGCACAACTAAATGTTGCCAGTAACATAAAAAAAATTTACAAAGTTATGACTAACATAAATCACATTTAATATGCATAACTTGTTTTTTTGTAACTTTGTAATTAATTTTATTATTAAATGCCTGTAAGAACTTAAATAGGAATTTAAGGATCATAACACTTACATCATCATCACAGTCAATGAATGTCACCTTGGAGTGTATCATCATCATCATCTTAGTCCATCTCCATACAGACACTATGTTTTATATCATTTCTCAGATTTCGCATAGAATAAAACAAAATTTTTGTGAATCATTATTTTGTATTATTTAAAATATTTGTTGCTAAATCAGTCATCTAAATTATTTTTTTTTTGTTGCTGTCGATTTTTGCCCGGTGTAACAATTTTCTTAGATGTACTTTCTGCTTCTTTGCCTTGTTTGGCAATTCGAGCAACTGTTTTCTCAGATATACCTGAAAGAAAGAAAAACGTTAAATTATTCTCAAATCACTTTTAAAATGTGTTATGGAATCCCAAAATAATATTATCCATTTCATAAAATATTTTTTACACTATTTTTCTATAATTATAGTGAGATTATGATAAGTCACAACGGTTACAGTTAAATATTAAAATTTTTAGTCATTTTAACAATATGTATTATTATTTCACCCACTAATTAAACAAAAACTTATGATTGTGGTAACCCTAAAAAATTACCTGCCATGGCGGCGACCCTCATCTGCACTTTATTTAATGGTATTAAAAGGGTTTATTCTTCTGTTCTAATTCACAAAACTCTTTTATTTTGAGAACTAACTCACGAGCTGCACTTTTCATCACTTTACGCTCCATTAATGTATTTATTTCACTCAAAACAATAAAAAATTTCAAATGACAATAATGACAATATGGCGCGCTTGTCTAAGTTAGTTCCAGTTTTTGCCGTCGGACTTGAGTCGTGGCTCGTGGCGCGGACTCTACGAGCATAAAATATACATTATTCTACATTCTACTCTTACTCTTTGGCCAAATGTCATTATTGTCGTTTTGAGGTTATGTTTGTTGAGGTTATGTATGTGTTGTGTTGAATTATGAATTCAAAGTTCTCTTTTTTTCTCTTGTTGCTTTGCTATCACATATAATTCTGTTTAATTCCAACGTAGTGATCACTAACCTATTTTGTATTCATGTGAAGAAAAGTTTTCACCACAGTTGTAATCGCGAGTGTGACGAATACTAAACTTGTGTTCTTGTTTCCTCAATAAATTTGTAAATAAAGGCAAAGAAAACAGTGGAACTTTAAGATGGAACCGACAGAGTTTGATTCTACTCTAGGCGGCAGTGAGCATCTACCTTTTTCAGCCAATAGCTTAAAGTTTGCTGCTGCCCGTAGTATTGAAATAGCGGCAATGACGGAAAGTATTCTTAGACCTAGTCAAACTAAGCTCGTATTCCAAACTTTGCCAGTTTATATGAGAAGACGTGTTATGAGTCACAATAGCAAAAGACTGCCACATAATTTGCGGCAAGCTCATCTAGAGCAACTTAAAAAAAGTGGCTTACCACCTAAACAGAAACGACCATCGCGAAAATATAGGCGCCGGCCAGGAAATCTGCTTGAAGAGTATAATAGACGCCAGAAGAAAAATATTTGGCTTGAAACACATATATGGCATGCAAAAAGATTTCATATGACTGACCGTTGGGGATATCGTTTACCTTACGCGCCTTGTGATAAAGCATTTCGGGCTTGCTACAGAGGGAGTTCTACTCATTGTCTTTTACAGGATATATCTTATCTCATACCTGTCCAAATAACAGGGTCAGTAGAAACTATTAAGGAGTTATTTTCGCAATGTACTAACAGCTCTTGCGGTTTAGGTTTGTGTGCTAAAGCTTATACAAATGGTGTTAGACAAGGTGTAGTACATTTGTATGGTATAAACACATTTCCTTATGGCTATATTGGTAGTGTACAATTTATATGGGTCATAACCAACTCTGTAAAGACTTTATGGTTCTTTGTACATCCATCAATTATCAAACAGGTAGAAGAACTTTTGCTAGCTCTTACAAATACAGAAAATAATGAAGATGACTACGAAGTTGCAATTAAAAAAAGAAAAATTATTAAAAATAGTTCTAACATTACATTTAAAATAATGCAAGGATGTTTTAATAGATTTCGTTTAACTGGTCCTAATAGTCATGCGATATTAGCAGAAAGCTTAAAATGTATTACCGAAAATGAGGTAAAATGTAAAAATGATTGGATGTCAATTAATCCTCCTCAGTACATGAAAGAGAAGGATGAATACTGGCAGAATATAAATGGACTCCGTTCACCGTCACAATTGCAACCTAATATAGTTGTAAGTTTAGTAGTAAAAGATCCTCGTTTAATGAGACCATCAAAACGCACCAAGGCAAAAGCATGTTATTCTAAAGAAGTTAACAGTGAGTCTTTGCTACATGTGCCATCATTTCTATCAGATTCTCCATTATGGGACCTTAATATACACGATACAATTAAAAATAAAAAAATTACAAATGGACAATTTATAGAGCTTATAACTAGAAAGCAATTGATTCCTGGTGAAATAAATGAAGAGAATCTTAATTTACAGAATGTTCCTATAGTTTTGATACAAAGACCAGGTTCACAAAATTCAGACTATAAAAAAATTGGTTAGTTAATTATTCTTTATTTTTTACAACCAAACCCAAAATAATTAAACAAAAAAAAATCTTATAATAAGTAAAGTGATTACAACCGTCTTAACATCTAACCACTTTTTACGAATTTGGACGCGTATATTTGTTTTAAACTTAAACCTAACGTTTCTGAGATATCAATCACCATGGTCGCAGACCTCAATATACACATATCTAATATATAAAATTCACGTGTCACAGTGTTAGTTACCGTACTCCTCCGAAACGGCTTGACTGATTTTTATGAAATTTTACATGCATATTCAGTAGGTCTGAGAAGTAGGTCTTTTAGTATGGCAAAACAACGTTTACCGGGTCAGCTAGTAAATATGTAAAAATGGTTTACGTTTGACGGTCTATTATCGCGTATTAACTAATGAAATAACTTTAAAACATAAGTAACTATTATATATAGAAACACGTAAATCAGAATTAAAATATATTTAGTAGATTTTGAGTAAATAGGAAAAGTATCCCTAATTCTTCATTTACTGTGCCTACTGGCTGTGTTAATATGTACGTGTTGGCGATTATATACGATAATATTGATGTAGGCCCTTAATAAATGAGTCATACAAATGTTAGAAGATAGTAATAAATATTTTTTTTACATACAGATAAGTAATCCTTTTTATATAATTTCAGGTTATGGTAGTGGTTGGGACATCATTGTACCATCAGGATACGGTCTACCATTTTGGTTGACATTTATAATGTTTGGAGCGAGATCTGGTGGTCTCAGAGAAACGGAGAGTGTAGCTTTTGAAATGGGTGAATGTTATCTGCCACCTGACTCAAATGCTGGCAAAGATAACGAAAACAGAATACAATCAGAAAAAAAAGAGAGATATTTTAGACTTCCACCAAGTAAAAGAGTTAATTATATCAAACTGGGTATCAACAGCCCATTTATATGTCCTTGGAACTTATTACTCAGTGATTGGAGTAACGAAAAAGTAAATGATTACTTTGTGTTAAGAGATAGAAAATTATTGAATACCATACAGGTTAGATTTTTTATACATGATATAAGAATAAGATTGAAGAATATGGATGGAGTCAAAAGCAATTGGGATTGTTCATTATTTTTGACCTACTGTTTTTATATTCTTTTCAGAAAATATAGACTATTTTAAGCAACCAATTTCAATATTATTGAAATATTCACTTTACAGAATTTTTTAAAAATTCTTCAAGATATTACTTTAAATGTTGTGACGTCATCGTTTTACGCAATCTGTGTATAGACTTTTCTTGATAGACTTGATACAGATTGCACTTTATCATTTCAAAGTTGACAAGTTGATATAATAGACCAATTTCAACTCCACTTCAGAGTAGTATATCCCTAAAAATGTCTTAATATTTTAAGTCCTTCATTTCAAGGGCAAATAGAGATCATTTGCTTTTTTAGAAAAATAATCGTTAATATAGCAAATTTTCCGAAAAAAACTAATGGATCATGATCAGAAACTCTATTCCCCGAAATGGTTTTCGAATTAAGAGTTTTAAAAAAATATTAACAATGCCCATTGGTTAAGAGTAATGAATATCATTCTTAAATAGATAGAACTATAGAATAGAACTTTCTATGACACAAGCACATAAGCTTAGCTTGGGACCAGAGGACGTTGTGTGAAATGTCCATGAATATTTATTTTATTTTATTTAAGTATTTTTTATTCTAATAAAAATTTTCAAATAAATATTTATTTGCTAGTTAGCTTACTGTCGTAATATCGGTTATGTTGCTTTTACTGTGAAAGATTTACCCACATACAAGATGTAGTGGCTATTGCTACTTCACTCAGTCGGCTTGACACCACTAACATATCTACAGTAGGCGCGCGAGTTCATGTCCATCGGGGCCTGAGGTGACGCGCGGGGGCAGCGCGCCCCTCCTTCACCCACCTCGCCGCATTCGTCCGCAGTCGAGTGTTGTCCTTGACGCGCGCTTGTCAATAGCGATACTAAAAACTGTTAACTGCTTGTGTTGTCTTTTTGTGTACGAAAACATGAGTACTTCGCCTTCAACAAGTTCAAGTAGAAAAAAACCTTTTATAATACATAAACAAGCACGAGAATATCTTTGCATCTGATAGTGACTAATTCGTATTTAGGGTTATTGTGCTTTATAATTTTTTTTTTCCTATTTTTGTAATAATCCATTAACAAGTATTGGGTAGATTCATTTGATAATATGTATGTATTAATTTACTTACTTACAGTTGTAATAAATTTGTGATAGATATGGTTGACCAAATGTGTAATAATTATCGACATCGGCATTACCATTATTGATTAGGTCACAGCACTACCGCATTCCTCAGGATGGACATGAACTCGCGCGCCTACTGTATGTGTGCGTGAACATGTATGTGTGTCTATGATACAAGCTATACGTCATATGAAATGTTATTATTCTATGAAGTACAATATAGCCAGGCTAAAGTTGCCCTCAATTTTAAATAGATCGACCATTATACGTATAGATTTGCAGTCATAACAGTAGTAAATATATTAATTGTGGTAATTTTTTTTTACAGGAAAAAATTATAAGCAATAGTAGATTAGAACCAATAGAGCATAGTTCAACTTGCCTAGTACCTGTACATATAAAGTTAGCAAAGAAAGGTAGTTTACAAAAGCATGCTATCATATGTATGCCAGATTCAAAAGATATTGCCAATATAAAAAATTTATTTGAACCACATCATGAAGATCCCAATGAAAAATGCAGGAAAATTAAACGAGCGGAGCATATAAAAATAGCTAAACAACTAAAAAGGAAAAGAATGAAGCTCAAAAAGAAGTCGCCACCCGTAAGTTTTTGCATGCTAACCAATGTCATAACAAAACCTAAAACAGCTCTTTTCTAAATAGACTCTTCCCTGTAATCGGTAATTTGTAAGCGTTTCATAAAGGGCGTCACAAACGGCATATTAATCACCGCCGCCATATAAAATATATTAATATAGCGAGAAAGAGACAGATGTATATAGAAAAAAGGCGAGGTGAGAAAAATACAGATATAACTGTAAGCATTATGCCATGTTACACTTCCTTTTATGTTATTTTATGCCAACAACTGGAGTACTTAGCTACAAAACAACAATAGTAGTTATTAATGCAAACATTTTATAAAAGAATATTAAAATATGGGTAGTTGTAAAATTATGCGGCGACATCCCCACACTTCTCTATAAAATGGGATGTCGCCATTGCTTCGAGCTCAGTGGTGGTTAAGCGCTGGTACAGTTAACAACGGTCTACTGCTATTTAATATTGAGTATAAATGTTGTAATTATGTAATAACAGTTCCATGTTGTAATTATGTAATAACAGTTCTGTTAAATTGAAAGATAAAGCTTTATATAGTTACACATTTCATTGCATTTTAATAAATTGACAAATTAATAGTCTCTAAATCTCTAATGCCCGTTTTCACCAACGACCCCTAAATTTTAAGTAGCCCTTAAGCGAATTTAAATGACACTTTACGCAAGTTTTATTAAATAAATATAAGTTTTATTAGTAAATATAAGGAATCCCTTAACAGTTTAAGCGTCCCTTAAACGTTGGTGAAAATAAAACTTGCGTAAAGTGTCATTTAAAATCGCTTAAGGGCTACTTAAATTTAGGGGTCGTTGGTGAAAACGGGCATAAAACTCTTATTTTATTTTACATATCTGTCGGTGACCTCATAAATATATATATCTATATATCTCGGTATTAAAGTAATTCATTAATTTTGCAATTGACATGCTAGGCTTTTACTTAATTTAAATCACGGTGGAGAAAGTGATTACCGCAAGCGGGACACTCCTCCTCCCACGGAATCCCGCTTGCGGTAATCACTTTTTCCACTCTAATTTAATTTATTAAATATATCTCGGTATATTAATATATATCTGTCTCTTTCTCGCTATCTTATAATATATAAAATTGACGTGTTACAATGTTCATTCCCATACTCCTCTGAAACGGCTTGACCGATTCTTACGGAATTTTTATGCATATTGAGTCTAAGAATCGGCTACTATCTATTTCTCAAACCCCTAAGTGATAAGGGTTGTCCAGCCTTAACATTCTTATGGCAAAACAACGTTTATGCCGTTTGCGGTGCCCTTAAAGGCCCGAAAAATACATCAAAATAATTTCATTTTTTTTACAGATACATACAAAGCAACAAAAGAAACTTAAAAAAGAACCATCAGAATATGTCAAAAGTATGAGAGAACTATGGCTTCCTTCAAATATAGAAACTGTTCGTAATATCTGCTCAAGACAAGTTATGGGGTATATTGTACAAGGAGGTTTCAGTTTCACAGAAGCGCGAAGTTGTGGTGTAGGATATATAGCATATAATGCATTATGTATGTTGTTATGTAATGGACAAAATCAAGTTTTAATAAGAAATATAACGTCTAGAAAGTATCAGTTGGCAAATATTACAATAATATCACGATAATAATGTTGGTTTTTATTTCACACTATATTTATAAAACCTAATCTCGATTTTCAGCAACTAAATTAATCATCATCATCATAACATCACGCCTTTTTCCCATGGGGGTAGGCAGGGACTATAGAGCTAAATTAAATCAAAGAATATTGAAGAAATCTGTTCGAAAACCAGTCAAGTAAAAGTTGGACTCGCCAGCTTTAGTTACTTTGGTTTTTGAACAGATTCCCATATTATAGACTGTTTTTTCGTGCGAGGATATGGTGCCTTACGCTTTTTTATTAAAATATTCATGACTTTGTCTCGGTATAAATTTCACCAAGCTCTGAAAGTCAGATAGAGGCAGTGCCCTTTCCAGAAATTAAAAAGGAGCCCACTAAATAAATTTTTACTATTCTCATTATGGGATATAAATGAGTATTTAAAATAAAATAAAACATTAAAACTGTTATTTACATTTTATTTTCTATATCATGAATCATAAAAGGTCAACAAGGTTTTCCTTTCATATGTAGTTCATTTGAATTGTTACATGAAAATACCTATATACTATACACCTTTTGATATACATTTCTGTATATTTCACAATTTTAAGATAAGCATTTGAATTTATTACAAAGATTTTCACCACTCATTGGTCAAAACGAATACAAGAGTATCTACATACAAACCCTATATAAAAATTATTTACTAATCTAATAATTAGCACACTAAATTGTGAGATTTAAATGCTTAATATTGTACTAGATAATTTCTGTCTGTCCAGGTAATACTATTAATATATAAGACAGATTATCAAGCTTCGAGGTCCAATTTCAAATTTACAAAAACATGCATACATACTTCCATACTATTTTCTATTGCTTTTCGCACATAGTTATATTTGATTACCATTGTTTCTCAATCTTTCTATGATATAACCCTAATCCCCTTTCCGTATTAAGAGATTGTACCAAAATCCTGATATATATTTAACAAACAATAAAACCCCACAGCTAAATACTGTTTTCCATAGTGCCTAATATGAAGAGTTAAATTTTTATCAGACTATTTATTCAATAAAATAATAACACAGGGTGACGAAAATTGGATGGGGTCAAGGTATGATTGTAGGGAAAAGCCTTGACAACTCCCAAGACGATAACTGTCAATACTTTGATAGACACTGGATAACATGAAAATTTCTTCACTAGCTCGATTTTATAGTCGTACATCGAAATATGATTTTATCAGAGCAATTTGACCTCTCATGAACGTCAGGGGTTATGGATATCTACGCGTCTGTCTTTTTGATGATCAATTTTAAGTGAAGTCATGCACTTGAAATGAAAATACGTTTAGCTGTGAAACTTAAAAAGTCGAATTTCTAAAATTTTCGACTGCTTTCATTTGTGATGAGCAATGATCGGAGTAGGTAGAGCTATTTAGGTTCATTGACCACAAACATTGATGTTAATATGGACATTCCATGGGATAAAACTACTTTTAACGGATTTTATCGCGGTTTATATGGTATTATTTAATTAAAAAATGGTTTATGTACGCCAAATAAGCCAAAGAGCGGACGAGAGACGTTGTAAATTTTACACGTTGTCAAACGGTTGCAACGTTGCCGTACTTGTGATATCGCCGCACTTAGGAAACAAAAGAAAACAATAGCGGGGTGTCTCTGTTGCTACGGGGTGTCTCTGTTGCTACGGGGTGCGGGGTGAGCACCTGTTTTTGTCTCTTTCTTACTAAAATTCAACTCTTACGCACCTGTTTTTGTCTCTTTCTTACTAAAATTCAACTATTTGCCGACTATTAACTTGTTGTCCATGTCCAATACAGACTCACTCGGTTACTTCGGTTAGTAGTTTGCGCTTGCTTACTTGCTGTTGTTTATTCTGTCGTTACTCCTTAATCCGTATTAGGTGAATATCTTTTTATTAATTTACTACTTCAAAAGTAAATCCCGGGATTTTGGGCATATCCATATTATTGTAAAATACGACTAGTACATAAAATAGCTCTACCTATTCCGATCACTAGTGATGACTGATGATATTATATTAAACATTTTTATAAGCGCCTTCATAATAATAATTGTAGGAAAAGCCCATGATCACATTATCTGCAAGTACAATAGACGCCCGGTAATTAGAGAAACGTTTTACAGAGCAATAATCGAATTTGTCAATTATAGAGTACTAAGACTCATATCCACATAGACCGCATTTAAAAATAGCTTGTAATCCAAGATATTACACATCAAAATAAAAAGATTGCAGACTATATTCTACTACACAAAATAAAATGATACACCAACAGCAAATTTGACAAACAAATGAGTTAAGTTGGTGTAAAAGAGATCAGCCGGCGTATTATGAGCTTTTTAAAATCATTCAAGTTCCAGGCGCGCCGTAAACTGCATGGCTAAATTAGGTATTATGGCAAAAATAAAACTTACTAGTTGAAAATTTTTAGTTAGTACTTTAACTTTTAGTTGTACCTTCTCCTTAAACATATTAATGTATGACTGGTTTAGCAAACTAACTAACTAATAATTTGTTCATAATACGAATTTGCCAGACAGTTCTATTCACGGCGTAAACTGCCTGTAAATAAAAGCTCATAATACGGCCGCTGTTCAGTTCAAAACATGTTAAATTCTCATATGTTAGTGAAGATTTATCAAAATAATTTGTTAAACTCAGCAATGATATGCATGTCAGATTACAAGGGTTGCCGGATTATCCAGGGGTCGGATTACCGGGGTTTACATACTACAATCTACTACAGACAGAATTATTCACATTCTAGACTTAACTGGCCGCTTTTACCAAATAAAAAGAAAAATATTGTTAACTGTTTTTAAATCTTGGAACGTTTCCTTGCTATTGCATCTTCCACAGCTTTCAATTGCTTCAATAACTCCTCTCGTCTCGATACTGATTTCTTAGCCGGCACAGCCGTTATAGGCGACGCGGCTCTTTTCTTAGGCGGTTCTGAAAAATATTTTTATAGTTTAGTATTACATTTCTATTTTGGACAAATATATATTTTCGTCTCAATGTTTTACCTTTCTCTACAGGCACTTCCTTTTTGTTTGTAATAGTTGTGGCTAATGCAGCAAGTCCTGGACCTGATTTTGGGTTTAACCTGAGAAGAAATATTAAAAATTATTAAGAAATATTAAAAATTATTAAGAAATATTATGAACTACAAAATCAATTGAATTAATTTATTCGCACGTATGGAATTTAGTAACTTCTCACCGCCTTTGCAACATTTTTCAATGATTGCTTCGCTCCTATTGACCATAGCGTGATGTTATATAGCCTATAGCCTTCCTAAATAAATGTACTATCCAACAAAAAAAGAATTTTTCAAATCAAACCAGTACTTCCTAAGACTAGCGCGTTCAAACACATTTATTTTATAATATTAGTATAGAAAATACATAAATTAATAGGTACCTGGGTCTAGCGGCCGCGTTAAGTAAACGAGCATGTCTGGCGCGTCTCGCCCCAGAACTGCCAGAAGTTGATGACGAATGAGACTCACTTTCAGATTCACTCGACGATGATGACGATTCTGGGAACCGAAAAACATTTTATAACATCAAAAATTATTGTTAAATTTTATTGTTTTTCTGAAATGTCAGGCCTAATAAATATTTTAAAATAATGTCAGCCTTAACTTTTATCAGAGTATATTTTGGATATGTGCAAATAACAAACCTCTTTGAAATGAAATGAAAATCATTTAAGGGCCTACATCAATATTATCGTATATCATCGCCGACACGTACATATTAACACAGTCAGTAGGCACAGAAAATGAAGAATTAGGGATACTTTTCCTATTTACTCAAAATCTACTAAATATATTTTAATTCTGATTTACGTGTTTCTATATATAATAGTTACTTATGTTTTTAAAGTTATTTCATTAGTTAATACGCGATAATAGACCGACAAATGAAAAAAATAAAAAATTTGAGAGGTTGTTTCGCTAAGATTTTCTATCGAGAAAACTTTTTTCAATCGTGTTTCTGAGTTTATGCGATCCTAGATCATATATTGAAAAAACATATACTTAAAAATTAGAGCTCTAGCCATTCAATCTAAAGAAACAATGAAAACTTCGTACGTAGAAAAATGCACGAAGCTATTTTGGTATCGTCTTAATCTTAAAGGCACAATTTTTTTTGTCATAAGAAAAGTATGTGCTCTTTTAACAGGTCTAAATGTTTTTCTTACCACCTGTTTAGCACATTCAATGCGCTGAGTAGAACAGGCATAAGAAACTCAGCAGAGATCGTTATTTTTGGTCTCATACGAGGGGAGGTCCAAAAGTTCGTGGAATGAAAGGGTTTTAGTAAAAATGAAACAGTAAATTTATTTTTCCTTTTCAATATAATCAACCTTAAGCTGAATACATTTATTAGATCTATGAATTAATTTTTCTAAACCATCGTAAAAATATTTTTTATCTTTTCCCTCAAAATGAGCCAAAATTGCCTCCTTTACCTCATTGTCGTCGGAAAATTTCCTTCCCCTTAAGTCTTTTTTTAAATTGGGGAACAAATAAAAATCACTTGGGGCCAGATCTGGACTATAGGGTGGGTGGACTAGTGATTCGAAGCCATGCGTGTGTAGAGCAGCCATTGCAACTTTGCTCTTGTGAACCGGCGCGTTGTCTTGCAAGAGCAACACGCCCTTGGTCAATTTTCCCCGACGTTTTTCTTTGATGGCATCCTTTAATTTTTCTAGTATTGTTGCGTAGTATTCTCCGGTTATGGTCCTGCCCTTTTCTTTATAATCAATCAGTTGTAAATATAAATAATCAGTTATCCCCTCACAATCCCAAAAAACAGTAGCCATCAACTTTCCAGCCGACTCCGACACTTTGAATTTCTTTGGCGGTGGTGTCCCCTTTTTATGCCATTGCATGGACTCTTGTTTGGACTCAGGCTCAAAGTGATGAACCCATGTTTCATCGCCGGTAACAATTCGCTCCAAAATCGGTCCAGGATCGTCGCCACACAACTCCAAAAAATGTTTTGACGCTTCGACGCGCTGCTGTTTTTGAAGCGGCGTGAGCATTCTCGGTACCCATCTTGCACTGACTTTTGTCATACCCAGGTGGTCATGTAGGATTCGCAAAATGGTGGTATCTGATACTCCAACTAATGCAGATAACTGTTTTTTCTTCAAACGGGTGTCCTCCAGTACAATTTTTTCCACTTTTTCGACGATGTCTGATGTGGTGGCCTCAACTGGCCTTCCTGAGCGGGGGTCGTCTTCAATCGACTCCCGACCATGTTTAAAAAGACCATGCCACTTGTAAATCATTGATTTACTAGGGCACTGTTCCCCGTAAACAGTTTCCATTTCATTCAAAATGGTCTGAGCGTTCTTTCCTTGCTTGGTAAGGAATTTAATGACCGCACGGTATTCAATTTTCTCCATAGTTTCAGTTTTCTTCCGGATTGACGTGTTTAGCAGGCGAGTGTTCGTAAACGAATGACGCAATAGGGCTGAAACTCCATTTATATACTAATTATGAGTCCCCAATTAGTATGACACTAAGCGAGCGCCCCTATCCCCACTCCATCCCCTCCATTCCACGAACTTTTGGACCTCCCCTCGTATTACTTTTTTTAATAATGAATTACAATAGTCCTTACAATGCTCATCTATACAATATAAACAAATTATAATTACAATTACTGTTGCTCCAGAACTTTGTTATAATAGTACATTACGATATTAGTGCGTAAAGATGGTTATAACATGCGAGGCGGAATTTCAGCCCGAGCCGAAGGCGAGGGCGTAATTGAGCCGAGCATGTTATAACCAATACGCACGTATATCGTACGACGTTTTTTAACACATTTGCGAGGAAACAGAAAAAAAAACATTTTATATTTTGTTCAAAGTACAAAGAAAAGAAAATTTGAAAAAAAATGGCTCGAGGATTACTTTCTGCCGTGGCTGTGTGAAAATGTTGGCAAAGACGCTAGAGCATGCAGCCAAGTTTACCGAATAAACTGTTTTATTTTTATTTTAAATAAACTCAATCTGTGATCTGTTCGAAATTTGAATAGCAACAGCGCGCTGCTCGAGTTGTGCGGCGGCGCACAGAGTGGTATTTGGTCCTAAAAGTTGGCCAAAAATATTTCGTTCGCCTAATGGTTGCCTAGCAATGTTTTATTTCAGTTTTAGCTTGGAAAAGGTAAAAAAAGGCATATTTATTACATAGAAACATTTATTCGTCATTTTTGTCGTCATCTTCTAAACTTACATTTAAAATATCACTTTCTTGTAACAAATTTATAACATCAGCCGAAAGTGGGAGATTTTTTTTATTTTTCCTCTTCCTCATTCCCGTTAAGACAGGATCCGAGGTTAAGAGGAGCCTGTTTAAAACATCTGCATTGCAGGCTACCCGGGAAAATTTTCGACTGTAGTTGAGCCGGAACATTCTAATATGTTTGTTGCGGGCTTCTGCCGCTTCTTCGGACAGTTGTCCAATGGGAAGAATTGCTTCCCTTACCACTTCAGTCCCATGACACAATACTTTATGTAATGTTGGTGACATTGGGTAAAAGTTGTACAAAGAAACGTATAACTTTGCAGTTTCTTGGCAATATCTTTCAAACATCTCCACATTTATTTTCAAACCACAGCACAATGTGTCCAAAATCACTTTTAATCGATAAATTAAATTTACGTCTATCCCCGTAATTACTGCCGACACTTCAAAGTTTTCAAAAAAGCGTCTACTGGTGTTTCCGTCATTGGTATTGCCAAAGTTGGCTTTTGGTATATCCACCAACAGACCGAGCTGCTCCCGAAACTTGTCTTGGATTTCTTTTTTTTTATTTTCTACTGCTTGCTTTTCCTCGGCAGTAAGGCGAACATTCCATTTTTTAACGGATAATCTATAGGCTACATGTAAAATGCTCTCAAAAAATCTTATCCGAGCATGCAACAAAGATAAGCCAAATTCTAGGTTTTCTTTTTTGCATGGCCTCTCCTGCAAATCATTGAACTGTAATGACGTAGCTCCGCATAAGTAGCATCTCATGGTTGATTTAGTATGCGTAGCAGCATTGCATACTTTTCCATCGATCATAGTGAAAAGCATTTTATGCTTGATGGAAAAGCTGTTGACTTCGCTTTTAGTGAGCTCTGTTATTTGAGATTTAATATAGCCAATCTCTTCATTTGTCACATCTGTAGTTTCTTTTATGAAACGTATTCTTATTGGCCGACAATAGCGTGGTGAAGAAGGGGTAGGGTTTTGCCATAGTATTTTTCTTTCTGGTCCGTAAACCAACTGAAGCGGTACCACAGAACTTTGAAAAATGTTTGCGTCAGAATCGGCTTCATTTACAAATTTCATTTTGTACTGCATCTGTTGTGATCCATCGCAGCCCTATTTACTTATTAATACTACTGATTGTTTTTCTGATTTACTCAATTGTTCTACTGCATCACCAAGATGTAAAATCAGTCGTTGTGCCGTGTGATCCATGAGATTTTGAACCTTTACTTCAGCACAGGTTTCAGTTACTCTGTGGATTTCAGGATAGCACTCCTTCTTTAACTTTTGCAATATTGAATAGCACGGATAAAAGCTTGGATTAGTTTCTCGCACTACTTCATATTGGGCCTTTGTTAGTCCCGCTTCAACAAACATAAACAATGCACGAGAATGTTCTAATTTATTCGATTGCTCCTGTTCTTCTTCTAAGGTTTTTTTTTTCATTGCTACTGCATAAATTCTTGCTTTTCTGGGACTTTTTGTTAAATCCTTCACAATTTTTGATGCATCTACTTTGCCCGTCTCTCGTAATTTCATTTGTGTGGCATACGTCAATTCGTCTGTGTCAGATGATCTAAGGTTTTTAGTTTTTCGTCTTTTGCTTCGTTCACTTAATTCTAAGAACGACTTCTGAGGTCGACCGGGACTTCCTCCTATAACAAAAAAACAATACTCTACTAAAGTTCTGAAACAAACACTTTACATATAACCCATTACTAACTCACAAATTAAAATTTAAGTAATAAACTGCACATGTTGCGGGTAAACAAAAAGCTTCAAAGCGTAACAATCACCTACCTGCTTTCGGTAGCCATATGCTTCCATTAAGCCATTCGACATTGTTTTCTAGGAATCTGGCCTTTGTATTACGAGCAGCTGACCATTTTTGTTTAAAATGATGTTTGATGATCGACAATTTTTGCTTTACCTCAGCTATATTTTGGTCATTTTCTGCATATTGATTGAGCAGTTCCCGCTCCATAAATTGCAACTTTTCATTAAAAGTTGAGGTATTTGAGCGTTCCATTATATTAAATAAGTCATTTCGAGTCAATACTCTCATTCCAGAAGTGCCTATAACACAAATACAAAAAATATAAGTAAAACTTCATTTACTGACTTTCGAATATCCCTACGGAAAAAATCATTAAAAATAGACGGGTACATTGGGGTGCCTGTTTCTCAGTTTATTACATCCTAGAAGGTCTACCCTACAACAACTTATTACAATTTTGGCTTAGAAATGATTAGAAATATATTAAAACTCCCTTTGATCTTTCAAAATGTGTTTTTTATAGCAATTTCTTGGTGCTTACTTCTCAAGGATATAAATAAAAAAAGGCCATAGATTAGATGTTAAAATTAAGTGCCAAATATAGTACATACCTGGTTGTGCACAATCCATTGTGAAAACCAACACAAAACCGTTTAGTCAAAATATGACAAATATTTTAAAACAACGAAATTTGAGCGTATCGAACAATCACACGACCACTGTTGGCGAACGGTAACTTCCGACTGAGCCCAGAGTGCACTGGAGGGCGCTAGCGTTTTGTGGGTTTTGCTATTGTTTGGTGCGGTTATACTAGTTTTTAAAAACAATGGGTTAGAGGGATATAAACTAATATTAAAAAATCCGATTTTGGCCATCTTTTAGGACCAAATACCACACAGTGCGGCGGTCAGTTCCATATTTGAAGTGGCAAACAATACTGTTATGAAATTTGTATGGACTATAACTTAACAATTTGATTTGATAACACACGCGTTTGTTATGACTCGCTTTACATATTTAAAACCGGTGGAATTACATCAACTTTACAAGCAAGGGTGTTAAAAAATACATAACAGTACTCACCTGAACCCGACGATGAAGATCTTGAGTATTTCTTCCTATCTCTGTTGCGACTTGATGCTTTGTTACGTCCATAAGGATCTGCTTCTTCCTATAATATTAAATAAATCTATCTATTACAATGTCACCCTTTTGTTTCTTTCTCAGAATGCTGTAGAGCTAAGGGATGATAAAAGCAGATGAAAATGTCATAGAGACGGAAAACCCGAAACTTAACTCTATGTTAACATACTTGGCGCACCATAATAGATCAAATACCCTCCCAAAGGACATTTGTCATTAAAGTTAATGGAGTGGGAAATAAAAATCACACTTATGGG
The DNA here is from genome assembly GCA_916999025.1 of Orgyia antiqua. Lineage (NCBI taxonomy): Eukaryota > Metazoa > Arthropoda > Insecta > Lepidoptera > Erebidae > Orgyia > Orgyia antiqua. The sequence goes on from OU779868.1 coordinate 27,757,317, forward strand.
GTTTACTATTTAGAATTCAGAAATCCAACATAAAAAACTTCCTCTTGAACCACTCTCTTTAAGAAATACTATATAAGTCCGTCCGGATTTACAGAAATAACGGCTTTGATTTTTATTAAAGAAGAAGTAAGGTTCTGAGTTTACCTTATGTCGGTGCGTGGCTGGCGGCGGTGGGTTGGCTGACAGCTGTCTTGCTGCTGCGGGCGAAGGAGCGCGACGTCGGGGCGCGGGCGGGTTCATGGCGGTGGCACGGGCTGTCGCCAACCGCCTCTCACGAACTATCACTGATGGTGATAACCTATAATATCACAATATTCACTACACTGCACACTTACATACTATACATATAAATAGCCGTTTTCCGCTACTTCGTACGCCTGCAATAGGGATGTTGACTCATGTAACAAATTCATGTAAAATTATGTTTTATAGATTGAAGACAGTATTAAGATACCTAAAATATTATTTTGAGAGTTTAAAATCTTGTTAAAATTAAATAAAAATGAATTTAAATTGCATTATTTTGTACACATTATCACGTGACTGCGAACACCAATCGGGTGCAGTGACGTAGAAACCCTGAATAGCCAAGGATGTCGGAATTGAAATCGCGAATATATCGAGGAAAAGTATCGATATGTGGATATATCGGTCAAATTTTCAACTAAATTGTAACCAACTTAAGAAAAAGCTAGAAGTTCTCGAAACGCCGTAACCTTTTCTATTTTCTATATATCTACAAAATTAAAGCAATTCCAAAAAATAGTCAACATCCCTATTAGGAATGACTACATAACGACAATATTATAGCTCATAGCACTCACGGAGACTGAAGCTTCTATTAATAAAAACATAAATAGAATAAGAGCGCTACTTTCGGAGCCCTACAAACTTTACCTCTTTCTTAATCTATACGTATTAGTGCGTACAAGGTCGCGGGTAACAGCTAGTAGTATAGTTGTTAGTGATAATCTCAGGAATTGGATAAATATACAACACGCTACGACAAATAGGAGCGAAGTATTAATGAAACTGCTACCCAACGTCACTATTCCATGCTGCCAAAGTCATGAGCCCAGCTAATACGAGAATATATTTACATATTTGTTCTTTTTCGCCAATAACAGTGAAATTAATCTATAAAATATTTGGAATAAATGATTTCTACAACACTATTATAAATATTCTTCACCTTGGGATTGTTCTCAAAGAAGTCAAACATTGTCCTGCGTTTGCACCTTAACTACATCGGTTGACTTCAGAGCTCGCAAAACAAAGTACCTATTAATGCAATTTTTATTCTTAACCCATCACACACCTAGAATCACGTAAATCAAGCCCACTTTTTAAAAGTGGGGTGGGTGAAACGGTTGCAACATGCGATTTTTAGAAACGCTTCCTTTATAAACAAAAAAATCTGAGAGCCAATGGAAACAATGGAAGGAACAGAAAAGCCAAATTAACAACTATTCGTCGGTGAATTTCATTCAATACTTCTTTGTAGGTTGGAGTGTGTGTTGGGTGTGTTGTTAATCACTTTGTTAGAGAATTTCCCTAAGGAGGATTTCGAAGATATCGGTTTCTCTAAAAATAATCATACAAATTCAACATAACCTATCGCCGCGGTACGACACCGAGCGAAATACCGTCCGGCATCGCGCTGTGCCATGGGATAACGAACTTAACCTTCCTAAACCGACCTTACTAGAAGGGAACCTATATATTGTTAGTTTAATTTTATTTCGTAGACAGAAGCCCATTCTCACCTTTGTCTCGACGACGAGGAAGCCCTTCGCTTACGTCGCGCGCTCGGAGATCGCGAACTTCGGGAACTGGAATTTGAAGAGCTGCGAGGTGAACGGGAGGCGAGGGGGACGAAGGAATGAACGAAGACATGCATGCACATGTTTAATGCATGTTATGAAAGATAATGTGACACGCACACCGTTGTTACCAATAATGATAGATAGCGAAACCGAATAGCATTTATATACATGCAATATTGTTGTATTATAATGTAAGTAATGAATAGAACACCGCAAAAAACATTAGACGAGTTATGAAAGCACACCCATCGCCCGGGGAGGGGGACGAAGCAGGATAAAATGTTATATTAATAATTAAATAAATACTTATTCATAATTTATTTATGTACAGTTATTGGAAGCCCTGCAGAGCCTAAAACACGTTAAGTGTCAAATAACATGCATGCTGTACGAAATTATTTAATTATTTCAAATGTAAATACAAATAGTACTTGGTTGAGAAAAAATATCTGTAGCAAAGAGGCAGAGTCCAAAATGTTCACCAGAGTATAATGAGCATATTATACTAATGTGTAATTTGTAAATAAAGTATCATCAATATAACCTTTCTACTTAATATAACGCATAAAGTACATATTGTTAACCCCAAAAATAATAAGATTTTAAAAAAGTAAGTAGATTTACTACTCTTTTCCTCCCAGATACAAATATTAATATACCCTCATATAGAACATTTACAGATCTAAACATTTGTCTTGCATTATGGTTAAAATATATAAAAGAAAGCGTATAATATTGATAACTTTTAACAAATCTAAAGTTAGAATACTTTTTCTGTTTCCAATGGATTAATTAGGCAAATATAAAAATAAATAAATATTCATGGACATTACACACAACGTCCTCTGGTCCCAAGCTAAGCTTATATGCTTGTGTTTTGGGTACCAGAATACGGATATACTACATAAACTACTTTTTCTTTTGTAAATACATACTTATAATAGGTAGAAAACATACGTATCAAAATATATGTGAATAATAACTGTTATTTATTAGCTTTAGGCTCAGGCAGGGCAGTAATATAATTGTGTACTTTTATACATAATAAATATTATAAATATACATTATGATTGACGTAATGCACTACAAATATAGTAATTTGCAACATTACATGTAATGATTTTATTTATTTAGATAACAAAGCCAAAAAGCCTTGGTATAATATTCATACATATATATCTGAGTATATTGTTACTTTTTTTTTATAAATATAATAATGTAAGCGAGTAACTTAAGCGTTTCAGGTGTCCAAAACACAAGTTTTATGCTTGGTTTGGAATATATTTATTGAAACATTTACACAGCGTATTTACGTAGTTTTGTTATCAAATAAAAATTACATCTCTAAACCTAACTCATATATTAGAGACAATCAGGCGTGACTAGGCGGAAGATATTTGAGCTAAATGATTATAAATAAATATTTATGAATGAATATTTATTTATAATCATTTAGCTCAAATATCTTCCGCCTAGTCACGCCTTTTTCAACAAGGGTAAGCAGAGACATTTTCCTATGTAGCTCACTTATATAGCAAACTAAGCTGTCCCAGGACGATTGGCACATATGAAGCATTAAAAGTTATTATGTAGAAATGATGAAAAAAAAATTGCTAAAAAAAGAACGTTTTCTACGAACTAAACCTCTACTTCAATACAAATGATTGAATAATTCTAAAGGCAGGTTGCCGTATCTATAAGGGGATCGCAGCGTACCTCTTAAGGTAGCCGTCGACTGCTAGCAACGCGCAAACGCAACCAGAATTTTAAGTATAATCGTTTCTAGTTGCCAAAATAAAACGAGAATATATATTTTTGTCAGTCAAGCTGCTCTCGCAGCGTCAATCGACATTATCGAGAGCAGTGTCTACTACTTTTGCTTTTAGCCGCGCCTACAATTCATACAACGCATAAGCCGCAGTAATAAATAAACGGTGAATGCGCACGTCTAAGAACCGAATGATAAATTCAATACAAAAACAGGGGGCCAAGTCTGCTCTCAATGTTGTCACAATGATCAGCCAATGACGTCATTATGGCGCCTTATTGACGTCATTTGTGTAAGGTGCACCAAGGAGAATATCATTTAATTACCAATCTTAAGAAGGAGGTCGTCTATCCATTGAAGTGTTTTTCGAAATACGAATATTTTGGCAGTTGACATTGCTTGTGTTGAATTTATAAAAGTAACAACTAATAGTGAAGATTTATAAATATCCCTACTAATATTATAAATGCGAAAGTAACTCTGTCTGTCTGTTACACTTTCCCGCTTAAACCTCTCAACCGATTTTGATGAAATTTGGCACAGACAATCTTTAGACCCTGAAGAAGGACATAGGCTACCTTTTATTGCGACAAAAAGGGATGAAAAGGTTTCTAAATTTCACGCGGACGGAGTCGCGGGCAACAGCTAGTTTGATAATAAATGTATAATAATGATACTGGAAGTATACTAGTATTATTTATCTAATGATGAGTTACCCCTTTTATCATCATCTTCATCATAACATCACGCCTTTTTCCCATGGGGGTAGGCAGAGACTATAGAGCGCCATCTGCCACGATCGAAGCACACTTCCTTGGCTTCATCCACACTCATACATCTGGTCATACATGCCCGACGGTTGTAAGTGCTACGCACTTGCCCCTTCCCCTTTTATTTGTGACAAAAAATTAACAGTAGACTACTAAACTTGATAAAATTCGCTAATAAGCAATCAACAAATGCAATAACTGATTGCTTTGTGGCGCATTTTATCAAGTTTGGAAGTCTACTGTAAATTTTTTGTGGTTATAATGGTGTCATTGAACTATCATTGTGACAACATTTAATAGCAGACTTGGCCCCCCGGTCGGGCGTCGCAAGAAAGCGACGGCTCCTTTAGCTGTCTGACTGGCTTGAACTATTTATTCAACTAATCATACTAAACTATCTATGCTATAACTACACAATACGCTGTATAAATGCACTATAAGAAAAACGTAATAATACCTAGATGAAGAGTAAGAGTCATCTGATGAAGGTGGTTTGCGTCTCCTCGCAGCTGGTTCAGCTCTCATCCAGGGGTCGGCCCAGTCATCACCTCGTCTTGTCTCGCGACCTTCACGAGGTTCACGACCTTCACGACCTTCGCGACCTTCCCGTCTCTCTACTTCAGCTCGCTGGACTATCACCTCACGGGATGATCGGATACGTCTCTATACAATGTCATTAATAATTCAAATCAAAGCAGAATTTCGTAATCATGAGTTACGGTTCAAAGAACTGAACTGTTACATAATTTTACTAAGTAAAATACTGTGATAGAAAAAAAAAAATTTAATGAGAACATCCGCGATTGTCAAATCGGTAGATCTCCTGGACATCAGTTTCAACAAATTGTGCTTCCAGGCAGGAAGCACAATTTGTTGAAACTAATGTTATCATAAAAACTAATAATCTATAATGGTCTTATTCATAATGACTTATCGGAGGTTTAAACGGAATTTTATAGGCGAGATAATAAACGTTTTAGCGTAAAAAGACTATTATGAATAACAAGTTTTGACAATTTTCGCGAACCGATTTTAGCGAACTTTTAACCTTCGATAAGTCATTATGAATAAGACCATTAGATTATAATAATCTGTTTTTATTATGTAGCAGGAGATAATAACTGAGGAACTACATACAAAACAACTATTGAAGTAATGAAATATAATGAAATTGAAATCTTTATTTCGCAAAATATGGATAATTGTTAATTGTTACATTTAATGTCATTATGGTATCTATCCACATATTTGACCACGGGTACTGGTATACACGTAAAAACCAATAGATTTAAGAGATAGAGCCGCGCACAGTATAAAATTTTCTAGTGCACTAAAAGACGTACGAAAAGAAAACCAAAGCACTGACCTTATGATAAGGTCCCTCTTCTGGAGCCGTCGCCCTATCATCATAATGTGGTACACGCTCGTATCCACGTTCACGTTCATACGCGTGTTCACGATCATAGAATCGTTCCCGTTCATCACCCGGAGGACGTTGGTAACGACCGCGGTACATAGGCCCGTATGCTCTGTAAATTATACAATAAACATAAATAATTAATTTTATTACCATTATCATACCATCACGCTTATACCCCATGGGGGTAGGCAGTGCCTATAGAGCGCTATCTGCTCTATCATATAAAATGGATACTTAGAGTAAATGAATCCAGTGGGTTTAGATCGTAGCAGATGGCCCTCTATAGTCTGACTACCCTCACGGTTATAAGACGTGACGGTATGATGAGTTTTTATAAAGATTATATGAATACATATTTAAAAGTGATTTTACTAATTCCTGAACACAGATTTCACTGCAATAGAAACATAAATGATAGTTGTAACAATATCTTTAGAATTACATATTTATTTATTGTTTTTACGACGAATCACGGTCATATTCTGCAACAACGTTTAGGGGCCTTTCAAGTATTACGTAAGCAGATTTTTTACAGTTCAACCCCCAACCGCCTTGTCAGCAAAAGTAAGCAAAGCTCTTACCCCCTCCCCCTAAGCTTACGTAAATATTTTTCTATTAATGAATTGTTTTTTAAATATTATAATTAAGATTTAAAAAATAAGAAAAATCACTGACAGAGAAAATTTTAACAAGTGAATAATTCGCGCGGTAATTCCCCTACTCGGTTTTAAAGTGAGTGCCTAAACATATGCATTAGTTGCGGGAAACCCCGAAAATGCGTTTCGTTTTCAAGCAAAGACAATGTGAGGGTTGCCATTCGTGTAAAAAAGTAATTTTACTACCGATGACGTGATCATCATCTAGACTAGACCCATGTCATACAAAATAAGCAATACATAGACCCCCGGCCCCCACATAGTGCTTACGTAATACTTGAACGGCCCCTTATGAATCTAAAAAATATGGACTTGATTAAGTAGCTAAATTACTATTGAAATTATAAAAAACAGTTTGTGATTTAACCTGAATGCTTCTGGATCCCTATAGTGCGCAGGCATGCCCCCACTGTCATGGTGTCTCGGGGGCGAAGCACCTACTGCAGCGGCCGCGTACGCGAGCTCAGCGTCTGGATCGTGTACCACTCCTCCCACAGACAGGTGGAGTTTCTTCTCTTCAAAGTCCATGTCTTGTTCCTTGCGTTTATTTGCAATTCTTACCATCTGTATACCAACATATTATTTGATATGGTTGAAATCATAAAAATTTTAACAAATCGTATATATATACAGTATAAATTTAAATTAATACTCCAATACCTTAGACCATTAATCTAAAAGGAATTGGCATTGATAAATAGTCGACTTCAGGTGATAGAGATAGGTACGAGAGCAATGCTCATGTAAATAATAATAATAAATATTCATGGACATTTCACACAACGTCCTCTGGTCCCAAGCTAAGCTTATCATGCTTGTGTTATGGGTACCAACAAACAAAACAACGTGTGTATTACTCTTGTTGGTTCAATACTTAAGAGGATACCAAAATAGCTTCGTGCATTTTTCTATGTACGAAGTTTTCATTGTTTCTTTAGATTGAATGGCTAGAGCTCTAATTTTTAAGTATATGTTTTTTCAATATATGATCTAGAATCGCATGAACTCAGAAACGCGATTGAAAAAAGTTTTCTCGATAGAAAATCTTGGCGAAACAACCTCTCTGATTTTTTATTTTTTTCATTTGTCGGTCTATTATCGCGTATTAACTAATGAAATAACTTTAAAAACATAGGTAACTATTATGTATAGAAACACGTGGATCAGAATTAAAATATATTTAGTAGATTTTGATAAATAGGAAAAGTATCCCTAATTCTTCATTTTCTGTGCCTACTGGCTGTGTTAATATGTACGTGTCGGCGATGATATACGATAATATTGATGTAGGCCCTTAAACGCCAATACATAAATAGAAACTCATGAATTTACAGTGCAAATAAATCATTAATTATATTTATATTATTTTTATATTTCTGGTCATTTCACACAACGTCCTCTAGTCCCAAGCTAAGCTTATATGCTTGTGTTATGGGTACCAGAATACGGATATAATACAAATACTACTTTTTTTTTGTAAATACATACTTATAATACATAGTAACACCCAGACGCAGTACAAACATTTATATGATAATTAATTCATTCACCTCTTTAGCAGTACGAAGACCACGTTCCCAAGCTGACTCTGGCGGCGCCGCGTCTCTAGCGGGCGCTGGTGGATAACTACCACTGGCTGGTACACCGCGGACTACTTCAAACATGTTGTAATTGCCTTTATCTGTTACACCGGGATGGAGAAACCTGGAAATAAATATTGTTATTGTATCCGCATGATAACAGATTCAGAATGCAATTGTTAACACCCCATTTCTTTCAACTGTCTTGTAAGTAAGAAGAGTATAAATGTTAGGAATATTATAAGCAGAAAACATCCAAGTGTGAGAGACAGAAAACTCATAAATAAACCCAAAAATCTGATCTAAAACTTCACTTTTATGTTTCGAAAGTGATTGGATGGATTGCACATCTTTTTGTCCAAGTATTAGCTGTCAAGGCAAAAAAAAACCAATATAAAAACTTTTTGATAAAATACAAACCTGCAACTAACTCCCCAAGTACATGCGCCTCGGGAAAAGAATCTGCAAACGGGGCGCGGCTCACTCTCTTCAGGGCGTCGTTCTGCCTCATCAGATACTTCACCTTCTTCCAGAGATGAACCACGCGACCTTCGAGCCGGCTTTACATCCTCTGTTTAATTTATATAATTTTAAGGAATTAAGAAATTGAAATTTTATTAAAGTCATTATGTCATCATCATAACGATATGATACCGTTACGCCTTTTCCTGTAGGGGTAGGCAGATACGAAAACAGAATATTATAGAAGAAATTATTTTGTTGCGTCGATCCTAAGAAATGCGGTAAGGGCAAAGCAGTCTTGTAATGCTGACTGATCGATGTATGATGTGCACAGCCAAAACAACTGTAGCTAAGAATCTGAAAGTTTGCGTGTTATTTCACTGGATACATATAACAAACGGGAAGTAATAACGGGTTTTTAAAAATTCGACCTATGAAACAAAGAACGGAATTTTGTTTTAAATCTGTTTAGTTATATTAATTTTGAGTTATGAAATGATCAGTTCGAAAGTTAGGCCATGGGCTTTTTCTCTAATAATGGCACCTATCCATCCATCCAACAGCCTTTCTCCGTCCTCTGTTGGACATAGATAAAATAAATAAATATTGGGGACGAAATCAAAGACGAAAAGCTAGTTAAAATAAAAAAAACCATTAAAAGGCTCACCGACTTTGGTGATTTGACGTATAATTAAAAATGTATTATGACGCCGAATTATTCGGAATTGCAAACGATCTTTTACATGCGAATCGCTGCTACCCATGACGGCAACTATCTATTGCAACACTAATAGCTATATTAACTACATCAATTTAAAAAAAAATCACATCATTCTATAAAACAAAGTGGAATATGACATTGAAACAGAAGTATCGATCGTCACACGACATACTGGCCCACATACATCACTTACAAGTTACTATTTGATTAAAAGTAGATATTTAATATTTATAACTATAATTCATTAATCCGTCGTTACATTATAATAAAAAGCTCTTTAATAACATTAATTTTAATAATAAATAATAAAAATAAATAAATATTCATGGACATTTCACACAACGTCCTCTGGTCCCAAGCTTATAATACGCTTGTGTTATGGGTATAGGTCCCGGCACGAATCTTGAGCGCTCGGTGGTAGAGTGGGGATCGCTTTGCGCATCGTATACTTCATTGCAAAATTAATTTTGCTTTAATATAATTATATTCTGAAATTTTTTTTACATAATACATGTTGATGCTTGACTACATTCCACCTGATGGTAAGCGGTATTTAATTTAAAATACTTGTATTATTGTCTATTATTTATATCATTTTAGGCATAATAATTGTTTCTAAATAAGAGTAAATAAATATTTACGGACATTTCACACAACGTCCGCTGGTTCCAAGATAAGCGTAATGATACTTGTGATATGGATACCAGATTACGTATATAATACATATACTACTTTTTTTTGTAATTATATACTTATGATAGATAGAAAACACCCAGACGCAGTACAAATATCTGGATTCATCACACAAATATATGTCTACATAGCCGCTACGCCACGAGGCCCGTCGATAAAAACAAACAAATATAAAAATTTTAATTTTAAAAGCTTCAGTTCAAAAATTTGAATGTATCAATATAATTGTCTTGAAGTGTACACATCCTAATAAAGAAATCTTAACGTAGTTTCCACCCCCTTTCAAATAACGAATTATCCTCAAAGGAAATCATTTATTCTCGGCCCAACAAAAATAATAATAGGCGAGGTTCAGAAGAATTTGCGCTTTAGCAAATTGGGTACATTTTAATGAAACGTGAATAATCTCTGTGATGATGACCTTAGGAGTACCAACCTTTAGCAACACCAGCATCTTCCACATCACCATTGGTTTGTTCCACTGTGTTAGGTTCAACACATTCACCTTCTTCTGCCTCAAAGTCTAATTGTTCCTCTCCGTCTTCGGTATTACTAGTTTTCTCTTGAGGCACCTGATTGTTCATCAAATCGTAACACTATAGTCTATGGTATGATTGCATGAAATGCGTTTACTAAAGTTAATTAATTCCCATTGACTTAGGATGGATAAACAGAAGAATAAAATTTAGTTTTTTATTTATATGTGCATAAATTATAAATAATGTCAAAACAAGTGCGAGTCGGACTCGCGCACGAAGGGTTCCGTACCATTATCTATGCAACATAAGGTAACGTTATTAGTATCGAACAAGAAACGGTAAAAAAATCATGTTTGTTGTATGGGAGCCCCCCTTAAATATTTATTTTATTTTATTTTTAGTATTTGTTGTTATAGCGGCAATAGAAATACATCATCTGTGAAAATTTCAACTGTCTAGCTATCACCGTTCTTGAGATACTGGGTACGGAACCCTAAAAATCATGTTTGTTGTATGGGAGCCCCCCTTAAATATTTATTTTATTTTATTTTTAGTATTTGTTGTTATAGCGGCAATAGAAATACATCATCTGTGAAAATTTCAACTGTCTAGCTATCACCGTTCTTGAGATACTGGGTACGGAACCCTAAAAATCATGTTTGTTGTATGGGAGCCCCCCTTAAATATTTATTTTATTTTATTTTTAGTATTTGTTGTTATAGCGGCAATAGAAATACATCATCTGTGAAAATTTCAACTCTCTAGCTATCACCGTTCTTGAGATACAGCCTGGTGACAGACGGACGGACGGACAGCGAAGTCTCAGTAATAGGGTCCCGTTTTTACCCTTTGGGTACGGAACCCTAAAAACTAGCCGATGCTCGTGATATTGTACGCATGAAACTTGAAAAATCAAAGATTGACAAAAATAAACCATCCTCTAGAATTACTCTACCTAATAAAAAGACTGCAGAATCTGTTGCGTGGTTTTAAAGATTTAAGCTCACTAACACGCTGGTTCTTTATACATAACGCGTTCAATGCTGAATAATTTGCGAATTTATAGTCAATGCTAATAAGAGTCATTCGCCCAATGCTGAAAACGCGTATGTGCGTTCAAAAAATTTTTCGCGTAGTGCTAAGAACGCTTATATGCGTTCATAGAAAACTCGCGTAGTGCGGCTGGACGCTATAGCGCGTTGTCTTTTACCTTCCCGCAGTGCGGCCGACGCTTATGTGCGTTCGGTAACTTTCGAGTTTTATGACTGTCATATAACAAGAGATTTTGTGAAGTTTACGCCATAATATATCTTCGTTCGGTTTTGTTAAAATAGTAAGTTATACCTTAATAAAACAGTGTCTATAATCTATTGTACTAAATTAGGTTATTGTTGTCGTCGCCGCCGCCGTCCACGCAAGATTCGTAGCAGAAACCTGACTAGTGTGTAGTCTCCTTTACAATTCCACATTTTACGACCGCTTCGAAACAATAGACACCCAGAATACACGCTATAAACGCACAGGTGCGGCGCACCCCGCTTGCCTACAGATTTTTTTTTTGTATGGACGTGTATACGCGTTGGCCCGCACTTGGTGAAGATCAGAAAAACACACACACACACAGATAACATCCTCTGTGAGAGACAGAAAACTCGAAACTAAACCCTGTGCCAACACATCTGGTTAGCACGGCACAGTAGTAATCCCTGCAAAGTGGAGGAGGCCCGTGCCCAAGAGTGGGACATAAATGGGCTGGAGAGGAAGACGAAATACAAATTACCTTCTCCAATTTAGGAGCATCAGTTTTTCCATTGTCAGATTGTGGTGATGATTGACGACTGGCACCATTTACTTTTTTATCCTCCTTATTTACGGGAGAAGCCGGAGGTGATTGAGGCTAGAAACACACGAGTATTCAGAAAATTTATAAAACTTAATGTTATCCAAATGAAATGAAATGCATTTAATCATCTAGTACTAGTAGATACTATTTTAAAGAAAAATTATGTATGTACATACTTATAACAAGATTTTTTTTCCTGCCACATGTTCAGTAGACACAGTCTGCTGAGAAGAACTGGTGTAGAAAATCATTGTGGCTATCTTAGCTTATCTCTAACAAGAGGGCGACTCATTTATTAAAATGTTACCACTTACTACGGATTTGTCGTACCAACTCTTTTCAGCGATGACAATGGTGACTGAAGTCTCTAAAAGGTCACACTATTTAAAACAAAACATGTGACTCAATCCATAAAAATGGTTTTATTTAATAATGTTAGTAGTAAAGTGGTAGTGGGTAGATTACCTAATTTTGTAAAAGTTAAGAGCTTAACAAATCAAATTATGGTGGAAAAAGTGAATGTGCCGCAAGTGGGACTTGAACCCACGACCTCGGAATACCGTTCCGAAGCTCTTCCAACTGAGCTTATTGCGGTCTACTTGCAACACCTTCAAATTAGCCACCATTTATATATTTTTACGTACACCTTTTACATACTACAATATGATTTATTAAGTAAAAGGCATAGCATGTCAAATGCAAAAATTAATAAATTAAGTTAAGAGCTGTTAAGAGCCCTGCTACATTTAATTTATAGTTTTTTTTTATTTAACTACTAATGGTCTTATTAATAATGACTTATCGGAGGTTCAAACAGAGATTTTATCAGAGATATAATAAATATTTTAGCGTAAAAAGACTATTATGAATAACAAGTTTTGACTATTTTTGAGAACCGATTTTAGCGAACTTTTAAACCTACGATAAATCATTATGAATAAGACCATAATAATACATGTACAGATTTAAAACAATAATCCTTTTTAAGACAGTTCAGATGAACCATTTTTCACGGATTTAGATGCATATATTTGTTTTAAATTTTAGCCTAACAAATAAACGTGTCTAAATTGGTGAAAAGTAGTTTTATTAAAATAAACGAGTCGCGCAAGTGTTAGAGAATATTATGTAGTTCAGATGAATTCATGAAACCATGATATAAAACCCACCAACCTTCATTCCTTTCTCATTATCGTCAGGCCCCACAGAATCCAAGTCTGATACATCAGAAAGATCTTCATGACTTATATTGAGATCTTTAGCATCATTTTTATTACTGGCTACTGATTTACCCCTTGATTTTGAGTCCTCCTGATCAGACTCCATTTCACCTACAGAATAATTATTTTATTAAGACAGTATTATTTTTGTTAATATCAATAAAGTATATTTAGAATATGTCACTGTTTACAAAAACAAAATGATTATAGTAATACTGAACATAAAGAATTTTTGTAATAATCTGCATTTAATAACAAAATATAATACCATCAGATATTTCTTCTGTGGCAGGATCCTTGGATCCTCTTTTGTTATAAGAGCTCCGGCTGGATCGACTTGAATCAGATCTACTACGGGCTCGAGGGGCAGAAACCATCTTTTGTTCAGCTTTTGTATGTCGTCTCCAGTTTTCATTTCTCTCTTTTGGGCTCCAGTCATTTTTCTTAACTACTGGTGATTTTTCAGACGAAGACCTAGAGGATTTTCGATCTGGAGAGGGGCTAGAAGAGGGAGACCTATTCCGAGTATTTCTCCCAGATTCAGGTGATGCAGGCCTTGATCTGTTCTCCACTGACCCAGGTGGTGATTTAACCGAGCTGCTAGGGCTTTGTGGTGTCTTTGGACCTTCTCCTGCTGATGGGGCTGAAGAATAGTGATCCCCATGCGCAGGTGAACCTACATTTGAACCATTATCACTAGGGGAGTGAGGTCCTTCTGGTGATTTAGGACCTGCTGGGGAAGCAGGTGTGGAATTTTCTGGAGAATTTATATCAGAGTGAGCACCACTCAAGTTATCCGGTGACCGTATAGGCTTTGCAGAGTTAGGAGTCGGTGATCGACTTTCAGGGGATGGGGACCGTGGCCCTTCAGATCTAGGAGACCTTGGGGAGCGAGGTGGAGATTTAACATCTTTTTTAGAGGATTCACTTCTGTCTGATGAAGCTGAACTTCTACGGCTCCTTGAGCTTGAACTTGAACTACTTGACGAAGATTGATCACGAGAATCCTCGGAATCCATCCCTGAAAGTAAATGTCAGTCATCACATAAGATAGGATACTAAATTAGTGGAATCCCAACCCAAACAAGCATTCAAAGGTTATTTTATTTCAATAAATAGCTTTAACCAGTCACTATCATAACACAGTATTTTTATATGTTAGTTCACACATTGTAACATAATAATATTATCAATAGAAAACATAAAATTATAAGATTAAAGTATGTTGTAAATGGCCAATATATTAACACCTCTTTCCTAAGGCTTTCTGCCATGATGTAAACATGATCAATAATAATATAAATAAAATACTATAAATAATAATATAGAAATACTTTAGAATTTAATCATTTTCTTTAATTTTTATTTGTAATATAAAAATATATTTGTAAATGAAATTGTGCATTGTTAGTAATATACTAAGCATCTTTTATAGGATATAAAAGTTATAGATATAAACACACTAGCCCTATCACAAAAACTCCTGATTATTGGTCATAAGTATTAACCTAAATAACACTGATACCTAATGAAACACTTGTCTACTTCAGGAATTTTGTTTTAATATGGGTTCTCCCAATAATTACTGAAAACGGTATAGATTGCCTAACAATACCATTTTTGACTAGACTACGAGTTAGCATTAAAGTCCGAAAAACATCAAAACAATCCGCATTATTGAATAGATTTGTACAGATAATTTAAATAACTGGTAAATGCTACGTCGTGATGTATATTGAAGACACGTCCAGCCTTACCTTAAACATGACGCCTCGACGCCAGATACAGTTGCACTTTGTAACACTTTTCATATTGCAAAGACTTTCAACTTTATAATCACAACACAAATAAAACTGGGTCTGTCACATATACTTGTGAACAACTTTTAAACTTTTTGAACAATAAACTGACGAAACTTATTAAAATCAACACTACTTCAACATGGCTGTGATACAGAAGGAAATATATGAACATATAATAGAATAATCACTTCCATTACTTCCGTTGGGTTAACTTACGCCCTTACCTTTACTGAGATGGATAAGACGGTAAAAATCTTGAAGGATTTCTTTAAAAATTAAAAAGAATCCTTAATTTGCAGCGCAAACAATTTTCTCTCAGCGAAGCGAAGTCTCAAGTCAGAAGTCAGTCAATTTTTTTTTGTGTGTTGCCAACACCTACTTAGTGGATATCGCTGAATTTGTCGTCAATTATCGCAAGCATGATCGCACGGTTTTGCTTGTTCGAATAATCCTGAGGGTATAATTAAATAGGTAGCAAACGTTAAAGGCATACTCTAAAAAACGTTATAAAAAGATGTAGTGTCGTGGGACACCAGGTAGGAACGAAATTCCTTCGGTTAATGTAGAATCGACACAATTTGCAAAAAAAAATCGTAATTTAAATTATCAAATTTAATAACAAAATATGTCTCTTTATTTTTGTTTAACAACATAAAATTACATAGACATAATTACAAAAAAAGGTTATTATTATTATTATTTTAAGTAATTCTCATTAATCTGTCTCAGAAAAAAAAGGAGAAAGAGAAAGGTATTATACAATACTCACTTGTGTATACGACTGTCGCGCCTGCGAACGTCTCATTTAACGGTTTTATTCCACGGACTTTTTCTTACGGTTTTACTATCACATTTTTTTCAGTTCGGTCGCGCAGCAAATACCCTATCTCCTCCAAGCTTGCCGTAAGGAACTTCGTTCCAATAAAAAAATGACAGATATCGCATAGGTGTCAAAACCGTTAAATTTGGAGTAGATCTCGCTGAATTGGCAAACCTTATTAAGTAAGCAACACTGTGCACAGACTAATGATGATTTTCTTTTGACAATGAGTATGGAGGGTAGAAGCATGGAGACTAGAAGAAAGAAAGAATATCTTGTGTGGGGGATCAGTCCAAAAAGTGTCCACTTGTAAACAGCAAATAACACTCACCGAAATAGCGCTACTGTAGCAAGTGGAAATGATATGAATGTAGCAGTTATAAGCAGAGTGAAGTGTGCTACTGTTGCGGTAATTCTTTAATACTATATTCTATTTGCTATTTACAAATATTTGGGGTACATAACGGTGTTTTTAAGTACCCCAAATATTTGTAAATAGCAAATAGAAAACAGTATTATAGAACTACCGAAACACCAGCACACTTCACTCTGCTTTTATCTGCTACATTCATATTATTTCCACTTGCTACACTAGCGCTATTTCGGTGAGTGTTCAAACAATAATTTGCTGTTTACAAGTGGACACTTTTTGGACTGATCCCCCATACAAGATATTCCTCCTTACTTCTAGTTTCCATGCCTCCATAACAATGAGGGATGCGCGTAGAGTAATAAGCGCTGATAATTATGTACTTTAAAGAGCTAGTTTTCCAATTGCAGATCATAATGCGACTCAGTGCCGCACAATGCTGAACTATGCTGACGCTTAATTGGAACATGAATTAGTTTTCAAATGCACCAGCAGAGTGCGCTAAGTTTAGTGTTGAAAAAAAAAATACTAAATTAAAATTGTATTCACATTATAAGTGTGGAATATAAAAAAGTCATTGTTTGTACCTTCATCCATACTTATATTTTTTTTTTTAAACACAGCTTGAATTAACTTTGATTATTTCCAGAAAACTCCGACGAAACGAAAGCCTTAAAAATTTTTTTAACAATAAATAATATTACTAACGATAATATATAAATAAAATTTCAATCAATGTCAATTTAAAGAAAAAATACTTGTTAATTTTCTGTCGCTGAAGTTGGTATGGATTGCACGTGTTATGAGACTATAGTTATTAGGGTTATATTATGTCGTATTCTATATCAGTCAGGATGAATATTGCTAGTTATAGGCTATTAAATGTACTGTTGTCTAGGTATATCCACGTCAGAGGTTGTAATATGTAATGTAACTCTTGGTTATTGAAATAAAACACATCATAGATTCATTTACCATTGTGTAATCTTTTATACTACCGTTGGTTCGGAAATGTTCATCAATTGGGAAGAACCAACAAGAAACCCAATTGACTTACTGTTTTATATAAATACGATACGATACAATATCATTATTATAATTGCCATAATGTCCCAGCAAGTACATAGTGTCACTATGTATTGTAATATTACTGTAGAGTCACTTAAAATAATATAAAGTCTTACACGTCATGTACTTACCGGAATTATCCAACAATAATGTAATATTGACACAATCACAAAACACTCCATGATTAACTATAATTAACACCACTTACTAACAATAGTACTAATATAAATATTTTGTAGAGAGAGTAACGTGTGACCTATCGGACAGCACGACACACTGCAGACTCACCGTCTTTAACGTTAGCGGCTTGTTTTTATAATGTAATCCCCACTTGAGTTACAAAGCAAGACTACCCCCACATGTTAGAAAATTACGTTGATGTTCCTATTTTAATTTGTTTTTATGATTTGTCATCAATAGTACGATTATTTTACAAAATTATATCCCTAAATTAAATAATACTTATTTAATTTACACTAATATTGTAACACGGCCATACTGACAAATACTTCGTCCCCGAAGTATCCATCATTACAATGGCATAAAAATATTCATCATAATTATTATATTCCTTAATCATAAATTCATATCATATTTCAATAACATTTTCTTTTTGGATCTTTAAAATCATTAAATTTTGAGCGATGCTAGACAATGTCGAATAGTCTTTCAAATTAGTACAATTGAGATAAAATGTATCAAGATACTGTAGATATCATACATAACCTTATGTTCCAAAGTATAAGTCACTATAGTTATTATTAATATTTTTTTAATTTGAATTATTATGAATATTCTTCACTATTAATACCACCAAGACAATTTTTACAACTGTTTAATAAATACAAAGAGTGACTTGATTGCCAAAACCGTTTTCTAGAATGTATGTTTGGTTGTAGGTGATGTACTTTTAGTATTAATCCTAAAACTGGGATAAATTTGCACATTTATAAGTTATATTGGACCTATTTAGCCATTGAAAAGGTCACACTAACTTAGTATAACAATAATTGTAATAATTCTCACTAACTTCCAATAAATGATCATAGTTATACCTACAAACTATATCAAAGTTATCATTAGTTAACCATAACAGTAATGTTTTAAGTTCATTACAGATCATAGTCATGAATACACTTCGTAATCGAGTAATTTTTATCGATAAATAATACATCCTTTTAATTTTCAATTGGCATTGTTCATCAGTCCCCAAAAAACTTTTTACTTATCATTACCTAAAAGTACTGTAGAATTTGAAGGCATTTTCCATTGAGGGTTATGTTAACCTTCATCATAATATGAAACTTTTTAACTTTACTTAGAAGTGTCGACCGTTGGAGATACTTAAAATAGTCTTCATTTTCATTTAAAAAGAAACATAAAAACTGGATGAGAAGAATTATGAACAATCCCAATTGTAACAACGGACATGTTTTTGTTATCATCATAGTCACAAATATAGTAATCATTATAGTATTCATCATAATACTAATCATAAATCTTACATTAGTCTTATAATAAAGTCTCACTGTATGCGGCTAGACACCCGCTGTCAGAGTTACTCTGACACTCGCATTAGTGACAGCCGGATACAGTAAAGACAAAAATATAGATAATTATCACTATAATACTTATAGTAGTAAAGACAAATCATCATTATATAATCATCATCATCGTAATAATCATCACCATCACAAAATACACAATAGTAAAGTCTCACTGTATGCGGCTAGACACCCGCTGTCAGAGTTGCTCAAACACCCGCGTCAGTGTCAGCCGGACACAGTAAAGACAAAGCCTTAATCAACATTATGATATCCACGGCCGTCATAATATCCCTAACAGTCATATCAAAACAGTCATGATGTTATTATATATCGGTATTAAAAAGTACTAGTGATCAAAATAGTTTCAATAGTAATAAAGTCGGTCAGTAGTTATAATTTAAAAACTGTTATAACGCTATATTAACTTTGTTAAAACGCTTCTTACAGTGAATGTAATATGTCTATAGGTACCCATGTTTCAGATAATCATGATGATGCCACCAATAACCATTAAGGTCCACAATTCATGTTATGAATAACATTAAATTACTATAGTATCCTGTAACAGCCTTTATCCACTGATAAAGTATGACGATGATGAATAACCACAGTACAGTACACCAAAACGTACACAATTGTTATAATTTTTATATACGCCTAAGAATATTTAGTAATGTTTGCAACAAACATATTATCGTAACGTATTGTATTTTATTTCTTTTACGACTATCATAGCAAAAAGACCAAAGTAATATCCCAAAGGATTTTTTTTTTTTTTTTTTACTACAACCATGTAGCAGACAAAAAGGCAGCTTTCTTTAGTACTTAGATTTCCACCTATTGTATTTTTATAGTATGATAATCCGATAACTACACTGATTAGATAATAAAAAATATATGAACTGAAAAAGAAGAAGGCCTGAGCCTAAACTGTTGATTTAATCCCATTCATGTTCATGACATTGTTACACCTCTGTAAACCTAGCAAAAACTACCACTACAAGAATAATAAATGAATGTTCATAAATATTAAGCCCAAAAATACAGTACACGTACAACTCCTTCCTTGGACTGTTTTTATCATGAACTTTATTGGAAAAGTATTATTTACTAGTGTCTGCAGCAATATATACCTAGACTTATCAGAATAAATCATATAAGTTTATGTCTGTAGAACAATAACTTGAATGACCGGACAAAGCAACATTAGTTGATCACAATTTAATTCATAAATCATCGGTGACACCCGACTACCATCAGTGATGTAGTATCTTTACGGAACCTATTTTTTTGTAATCGGTGGTTCTGACTAACGTCTATACAGAAATATCAAACCAATATCCTAATATCACACTTATACTAGTGCTCTACTACGGGACTATCATCTGTGCTATATTTACAAAAGAAAAGCATCATATGTATTCCATCCGTATTCAGGTACCCATAACACAAGCACTATAAGCCTACCTTGGGACCGGAGGACGTTGTGTGAAATGACCACGAATATTTATCACCTTTTTATTACTAGTTGTACTGCACAAAACAAAAGTAAATAAATATATGTAGTAGCGACATTATTGTATTAGGATGTAAAATGGGTTGGGATGGGTTATAAAATATATATAAATACTAGCTGACCCGGCAAACGTTGTTTTGCCATAGTAAAAAAAAGTTTGAAAAATAGATGTTGGCCGATTCTCAGACCTGCTGAATATGTATGTAAAATTTCATAAACATCGGTCTAGCCGTTTCGGAGGAGTACGGTAACTAACACTGTGACACGTGAATTTTATATATTAGATATAGATAAACTGTACTGATAAACTGAACAAATTAATGGAACAACGCTGTCTCGTACTGTCTACCAGGATCTAAAACGAATAGAAATAAAACATTCCTATAACAAATTCACACAGTGCCACTAAAATCTTGGTGCCCTACCACACCTCGTGTGGGTTGTCTAGTATTCCTAGGTCTATCTATGTTTCAAATTGGAACAACTATAAAATGTAAACTTCTAAAAATCCGACTGTCGTAGATGATAATCCTTTTAAAATAAATACCAGTGTATTACTAAACGTTCCAGCCGTTTGCTTTTTTTTTTAAACTGTTATAGTTCTGTTTTTATATGTATTAAGACCCATTGATTAAGTTACTTGGATATACTACGTTTGTCCACTCATGACTCACATCATAATACACTATAAAAGCGAATGTGACAAAGATATCTCCTGAAGTCCATAATGACAGTTTATGGAGGAGAGTTTTCTACATAATAGTTACTTATCGTTTTGTACCAACATTACAAGATACTGTGAAATACAGTTACATCATTTTAATCAAATTGATTTCTTCTTAAAAATACTTTAAACATTTTTACATTTTAGAAACTCATTAAACAAGTCCCAAAGATATTTATTGTATCAAGTAGTTTTAAAAATCTTAAATTTTGTAATCCTCTCACTATGGAATAGTACAATTAATAATATTATCTACTATGTTCCTTATCGTTGAATAACTAAAGATTCATTTTAAACTACTACACAGATATGTAATAGTCTGACTTTTTTTTAATTTTGTGGTAATATTGTAACTATTAGATTGTTTTTAAATACATAACATAGTCTTGTGGTTCCACACTTGTATTTGAAATTCAATTTAGGCACATTGAAATTACAGAATCAATTATAACTATAAGAATTATCACATACCAAAATCTATCCTTTTAGCCGTTTGGTCATCCTGTTTATACTAATTTGTTTCTCATATCTTGCCGCATGATATTACAGAGCTTCTCATACCTTGACCTCCTTTTGCTGCTTTGTTATCCTGATGTAGTTAAGTTTAAAATCCACTAGGCTGTAGTTACTTAATGGTACCTTTATAGTTTTCCTGTTTCTTGTGATTATCACATTGTAGTTGTGTAATCTTCTTTATATTAAAGTCACTGAAAACTTGCAAAAAATTGTGTTAACAAGGCGTTACGTTCAGATCAGGTTCATATCCCACACTTCTGATGTTATGAGACTATAGT
The DNA here is from genome assembly GCA_916999025.1 of Orgyia antiqua. Classification (NCBI taxonomy): domain Eukaryota; kingdom Metazoa; phylum Arthropoda; class Insecta; order Lepidoptera; family Erebidae; genus Orgyia; species Orgyia antiqua. The sequence goes on from OU779868.1 coordinate 27,779,396, forward strand.
TATTAGGGTTATATTATGTCGTATTCTATATCAGTCAGGATGAATATTGCTAGTTATAGGCTATTAAATGTACTGTTGTCTAGGTATATCCACGTCAGAGGTTGTAATATGTAATGTAACTCTTGGTTATTGAAATAAAACACATCATAGATTCATTTACCATTGTGTAATCTTTTATACTACCGTTGGTTCGGAAATGTTCATCAATTGGGAAGAACCAACAAGAAACCCAATTGACTTACTGTTTTATATAAATACGATACGATACAATATCATTATTATAATTGCCATAATGTCCCAGCAAGTACATAGTGTCACTATGTATTGTAATATTACTGTAGAGTCACTTAAAATAATATAAAGTCTTACACGTCATGTACTTACCGGAATTATCCAACAATAATGTAATATTGACACAATCACAAAACACTCCATGATTAACTATAATTAACACCACTTACTAACAATAGTACTAATATAAATATTTTGTAGAGAGAGTAACGTGTGACCTATCGGACAGCACGACACACTGCAGACTCACCGTCTTTAACGTTAGCGGCTTGTTTTTATAATGTAATCCCCACTTGAGTTACAAAGCAAGACTACCCCCACATGTTAGAAAATTACGTTGATGTTCCTATTTTAATTTGTTTTTATGATTTGTCATCAATAGTACGATTATTTTACAAAATTATATCCCTAAATTAAATAATACTTATTTAATTTACACTAATATTGTAACACACGCATCACTTTTGAGAGTGCTCGATTGTGCTCAAAGAGTATAATAATATAGATATAACATTGTGCTGTAGTTGGAACCACGAAGTATAGATAGAAGGAGTCCGAACGTAATGTTGAACGAATGGTCTCAATTTAAGGGACAGATTTTTTGCCGGTAGAGCGCGCCATTTTTCTAGGAGTACTCGTTTGAATTCTTACGCGGGAAATTTTATTGCTATTGACACCTGTGGAAAAAAATATTTAATTAAATTAATATTTAATTTAATAATAATAATTAAATTAAATTCAACTTTCACGAGCCAGCGCGTGTTTACATGTAATAATAATAATAGCATCGGTACGCCCTGAACACTTGCGCAGCCAGTGGCAGAAAATAGAACTATGATCTGGGTTTATTAATGTGTACACGAAATATTATGGAAAAGCCTATACCGTTCGGACTCCTTCTATCTATACTTCGTGGTTGGAACACTCAACGTTGAGCATTGTGCCGCATAATGCGCTCTTGTGCTGTAATTGGAAAAAAGGGAAAATAATTTCTTTAGAATGTATCATAGAATTAGGATATTTGATTATCTTAAAATATGACTTATAATGTTAAATTGCCCACGCCCATTGTCTTAAAGTGGCGCTAATTATTGAATTTGATTAAAATCATGTCTGTGAACAGTATTTTCCAACTTTTTTTAAATGTTATAAATACATGTATTGTGTTTTACTGATATTTTATTAATATGATCGCATATGTGCTATTTTATAAAGAAATTGAAGTACACCCACTGGGTAAACCATGTTTTAATGCAAAAAGGCAAGAAGGCAAGTTATTACCGAGCCCTAGGCGGATAAATTTTTGCTACGAAAAAGGAGAAAGTCGTGAAAGCGCCATCTATATTTAGCCTAATTTGATGATTAGCTCCATCATATTTTTTTTTAAATAAAATGCCCGCCAAATTTTCTGCTAAACATTTTTCGCTGAAATATTTTTTGTAATTTTATTTACACCATGATTGATCAAGCTCTTGATGATAATGTGTCTGAAAATGAAGAGGAAGAAAGTTTTTTTCAAGATGTAGATGTTTTACAAAAACACGGTATTAACGTAGCTGATATAAAAAAATTAAAAGCATCGGGAATATGTACCATCAAGGGAATCCAGATGTCTACAAAAAAGAAACTATGTAATATCAAGGGATTTTCTGACACTAAAGTAGATAAAATTAAAGAAGCTTGCCAGAAAGTTGTTACTCTCGGATTTATGACGGCGTTAGAAGTTAGTGACCGACGGAAACAAGTTTTTAAAATCAGTACTGGGAGTGCCGAATTGGAGTAAGAATACAATACATAATTTAATGAAAATCAAAAAAAATGTTTATTATGTAATTTTGATCACTCATTCTCGATACCGTGCGAAAACTAATAATATAAGTGCTGGCTGGCTCCCTTTTACCTAAAATCCTATCCTAAAAAAATAGCCAAACATATTTACGTTATTTATCTAATCCTAGATTACGCGCGTCAGTATATAATAGTTCTTGTTACTAAGTAATAAAATGTTAATATTGTAAATTTATAAGTGCGTATTTTTTTTTTATATTTGATCTCGGTAAACATGTATGATTAAAATTAGTTCAAAACTAAAAAACAATTGAAAATTCTAAATATCTTATATATAAAATTCACGTGTCACAGTGTTAGTTACCGTACTCCTCCGAAACGGCTTGACCGATTTTTATGAAATTTTACTTGCATATTCAGTAGGTCTGAGATACGGACAACATCTATTTTTCAAGGCTCTCCCCTTCCCCAACTGACATTTGTATGGCAAAACAACGTTTGCCGGGTCAGCTAGTATTTTTAAATAATTGCATTGTCATCAGTCCTTGTTAGGTATGCAAAATTTCAAATCAATCCGACTATTGCAAGGTGATTGCAAATGGGTGAAAATCGCGTTTAAAGATTCCGTTACATAGATTAATACATTGATAGATACATACCGAACATTAAAAAACGGGTTAAAAAAAAATTATTCAAGGAATTAACTATTCTTTATCTTCTAGTTAGCAATTTTTTGACCAGTATTGATTGAGTGGTTCCGTACCAAAAGATAACGGGGACCCTATTATTGAGACTGCTGTCCGTCCGTCTGTCACCAGGCTGTAATCTCATGAACGATGAGAGCTAAACTAACTAACGTTTTCGGTTTATCTTGACGAAACACTTAGCTTATACGACTTGATGTGAGTTGTGACGAACGCCAAACGGTATGATACATAATAATTATGATTTATTTATTTATTTTAGGTTATCCAACAATTGTTTACATAAATACGATTACATTATGTCCTTAGCTTTAAAAAATTACATCGATCAGTGTAACAATTTATTTACAAGACAACACAACATGCACACATCAAATTTATTGGAACAAATGCAAATGTGAATATAAATTAAAGTTATAATTAAAATTACAATTATGATGATAATGAATATAATGGTACCAATTCTACACACACAACTAAACTAAATTTAACTAAAAAAATATATTTGATAGGGTCGATAACACAATCTGGCAATGTTAGCTGAACTTTCTTGTTAAAATACTGTTTAATAAAGACTAATGGCCTTATTCATAATGACTTATCGGTGGTTTAACAGTTCGCTAAAATTGGTTCGCGAAAATTGTCAAAACTTGTAATTCATAATAGTCTTTTTACGCTAAAACGTTTATTATCTCTCCGATAAAATCTCCATTTAAACCTGCGATAAGTCGTTATGAATAAGACCATAAATATCTTAACTAACATAAATGTGCACAATAGAATAGCCAATTAATTTAGTTGTTTTCATCTTTTAGTTAAGTTTAGTTGTTTACGTAGAACTGGGGTTCTATACCATTACCATAATAAGGGGACCTACCCTTAATATGGTAATGGTATAGAACCTTCCATGCACATGCGTCGTACTTAGCCTTATTTTCTTTTTTAAAATGCTGTTGATGCTAGAGACAGATGCTAGGTTAGTCTTATAAGAACTTAGGTTCTTATAATTCAAACGAGGCAAAGCCCACGCTATGACAATGTTTGACATTTCAGCAAGCTGCTAGCAGGTGGTATTGAATCAATGGCTATAACAGAGGTGTTCGGTGAATTCCGTACAGGCAAAACACAGTTATCTCACACATTGTGTGTTACTACACAAATACCTACGTCTTCAGGATATCATGGAGGGAAAGTCATGTTCCTTGACACTGAACATACTTTGTATCCTTTTTAAAATTTTCTTTTTGTTGACATCATGACCCATCCTGACAGCTGCCTTTATTTATTTAAACTACTGCTAAACATGGGGGATTGGATTGCCTAGATCGCCATCGGCATAGAACGCCATATAGGTACCGTGGTTTTTTTACGCTTGCATCCAGGAGCTTCAGGCGATCTTTCACCTTGTCACTGAAAAATGTAAAGGTTCCATAGAATTGTAAAGATTTCATTTACTAATTATAATGTTAGTTGAGAAATTTATGTTATAATTTTGTTATTCCTTAACAATATAACAGCCGCCCCGATAGGTTGAGACCTATTGCAGATAGATTTAATTTAGATCAAAATGGAGTTCTAGATAACGTTCTATACGCCAGAGCTTATACGTCGGAACATCAGGTTTGTTTTTAATAATTATTTTACTACAAATGATTCGAGTGCTTTTTATGCATAACTAACTAATTTTCACGGTTCCACACGCGTTTAAAGTTTCCCGTTTTTAGGGTTCCGTACCCAAAGGGTAAAAACGGGACCCTATTACTGAGACTTCGCTGTCCGTCCGTCCATCCGTCCGTCCGTCCGTCCGTCCGTCCGACCGTCCGTCCGTCTGTCACCAGGCTGTATCTCAAGAACGGTGATAGCTAGAGAGTTGAAATTTTCACAGATGATGTATTTCTATTGCCGCTATATCAACAAATACTAAAAATAAAATAAATATTTAAGGGGGGCTCCCATACAACAAACATGATTTTTTTACCGTTTCTTGCTCGATACTAATAACGTTGCCTTATGTTGCATAGATAATGGTACGGAAACCTTCGTGCGCGAGTCCGATTCGCACTTGACCAATTTTTTTTAATAAGTAAAGATAAAGAAGAAGATGGCAAACATTTTCATTCAAAAGTTAACGGCTATTTTGTTGGTGCTTCCAAAATTATGTTTTTATAATTATTCAGGCGGAATTACTAGACTACGTAGCAGCTAAGTTTCATGAAGAAGCCGGCGTGTTCAAGCTGTTGATCATTGATTCTATAATGGCTCTGTTTAGAGTAGACTTCTCAGGACGCGGTGAACTGGCTGATAGACAACAGAAGCTAGCGCAAGTACTCTCGCGATTACAAAAGGTTTGTAACAACTTAATGTGATAAATAAATAATATTCATATCTGCTTTTACAAAAAAAATCGATTTATTTTACATTGGATTTAGTTTAACCAATATAATAAAAATATAAAAAATAAAAGATGTAGGTCTGTGCTTAATGTTAAGAAATGTTTTTAAGTAACCTTTTTTGGACCATCTGATAAAAAAGGATTTAAAAAAGTGCGTGCGTACAAAGTACACATGTCAGAAGTGAAACTCTTCGACACTTCCGTTGCATACCTGCGTGACGGTTCATCTGTAAAAATTTTACCCTCATGCGCTTATAGAAGTTTCACTTCAATAAACAAATAAATATTTATGAACGAAACGTCCGCGTTGTCTGGTCCCAAACTAAGCCCATTTACTTATTTATGTTACAATACTCATATCTATTAACACACACATAAATATTTGTAATGTGCAAGGATCAAAGCTGCGACCTCGATTGTGTTTATTCTGTAGATATCTACATATTCGGAACATCCGTAAGACGAAGTTGCGGGCAAATGCTGGTAGGTATATGTTGTAATTTATTTTAAAACATCAATTATATTGTAAAGTTCAAGTTCATGACACGAGAGACAACACTGGATTCCAATAGATAAAGTTACGTCCGGCTTGCAACAAAGAAATTATCTTTTTAGGACGGTCAAAAGATAAGATTTTTTCATAATACCGTTTTCATTTAAGTCTAGTAGTCTCTAAGTCCAGCTAAGCTAAGTAGTTAGTTTATCCCATTGTGTTAAACCTCCTCTCCTCCTCTCCAGCCTTTACGTCCCACTGTTGGGCACGGGCCTCCTCCACTTTGGAGGGATTATGGTCTACTGTACCGTACCGCGCTGACCAGCCGTGTTGGCACAGGGTTTATTTTCGAGTTTTCTGTCTCTCATAGAGGATGTAATCTGTGTGCAATATCCCTTAGCTGACTTTTACAGCACCCTTGGGAGGAGATGGGGTGGTGACACTTGTATCCTTAATCCGTCACCACACTTATTATTGTGCCAAATTGTGTTAAACAGCTACGTATTAATAAACTTTGTATAAGTTTAATAACTAAGCCTTTAATTTGGACAACATAATATACAAATCTTTTTTTTTTATTATCTTTTCTTTAATTTATATTTTATCTATCGCTTCGGCCCATTAACGTCTTACTGTTGGAGACGGCCTCCTCCACCTTAGAAAGGTCTATAGTCTGCTGGACTGCGCATACCAGGTGTGTTGGCATAAGGTATATTTTCAAGTCTTCCATCTCTCACAGATGATGTTATCTGTGTCCAATGTCTCTCAGCTGGCTTTTACAGCACCTTAAGAAGAAAAAGAGGTGGTGACACTTGTATTCTTAATACGTCACCGTCACAGAATTTACATAATATGTTTAAGTATGTGCCAATGCGTGGTGTGGTGGTGCCGATTCTACGTGAACAACTAACCTAAAAAACGAAAACAACTATCACTGTATTTCGTTTATTTGGCTATTTGTAATAAACATCCAATGAACAAGAAAGTTCAGTTAACTTTGCCAAATTGTGTTAATGACGCTATCAATTTCAATGTTTTATTTAAGTTTAGTTTAGTTGTGCACGTAGAATCGGCACTGTAGACTTTGTTCGCGTATTTAAAGACTTCTTAACTTCCTGTAGGTCTATTTGCGTTTACTTCTCTCTCCAGCCCATTTACGTCGCACTGTCGGGCACGAGCCTCCTCCACTTTGGGAGGGAATACGGTCTACTGTGCCGCGCTGACCAGGTGTATTGGCACAGGGTTTATTTCCGAGTTTTCCGTCTCTCACACAAGATGTTATCTGTGTGCAATATCCCTTAGTTAACCTTTACAGCACCCTTGGGAGGAGATGGGGTGGTGACACTTGTATTCTATCTTAATGCGATTACTTACTTCACTATTAAACTACTCTAATTCGTGTTATGCGTCTGCCTGATATCGTCATCCATCTCTTTAGTTGCCTCATTGCCTGTCCGACATCGTCTAGTTCGTTTATAACTAACAACCTACTTAGCTTGCAACTTTTTACACGTTATACATTAAACTTTCACTGACTTCAATGAAAGCTGACTATCTTGCAATTTCTAATGTGTACTTGCTAGGCTGAGAGATGCAAAAGAATACAACTAAGTACAGTAGCGGTCATCTATGCTCTCCTAGTTTCAATATCGTTTGTACAGAATTACTTACGCTTTTTAAAAATTATGCTTGCCTAACGACGCTTGTTATTAGGTACCAATTATGTACATTTTAGATACCCAATTATGTCTAGTCATAGATTATGACACGCATTTTACTCCAGACTTATCGATCCAAACATGCGGAAAAATAAGGTTAGGTATGATAAGAGATGATAATATAACGTTAGGTAATATAATAAGTAGGTCGGTAAATAAAAACACGCTAAAATTATTTTACACTATATGGTGTAAAATCGTTAATGATAGGTTAATGGTAGTGTAGTGATAGGTAGGCTGTTAGATAGGTATTAAAAGTTTTAATAGTAAATAAATATTCACGAACACTAGATACAACGTCCTCTGGTCCCAAGCTCAGAGAAGTAAAAAAAATTCTGGCTCTAAGAAGTATCGTCGCAACCTCTTGAGATTAGAGCCCTTCTCTCTCTAGGTACTGCCTGCTGCGAAGTCCAAACACTAAATCATGATGTTGTAGAAATGTTCTTTAATTAGTTGACCAATACAATTACATATTATTATGTTTTTAATTGACTACAAATATAACGCAGGATAATTAAATAATAAATAGGTGAATGCCGACTCCACAAAGCTTAATAAATTAAATGTTACATTCTAGATTTCGGAAGAATACAACGTTGCTGTATTTATAACAAATCAAATGACAGCAGATCCTGGTGCAACGTTAACATTCCAAGCTGACCCCAAGAAACCAATAGGAGGCAACATCCTTGCTCATGCCTCTACCACTAGAATAGCTTTGAGAAAAGGCAGAGGGGAAAATAGAATTGCAAAAATATATGATTCTCCCGATTTGCCTGAAAGTGAAGCTACTTTCGCTATAACTGCTGGGGGAGTTTCGGACGCTAAAGATTAATTAATAACTTAATATTGTTTTATATTTAACTTTCATGAAATTTTAATTAGTTACATTACAAAGTGTTTTATTGCTGTAATGTTTGAATTAAAAAAATATGCCGACTTTTTAGCCGTCTTATTAGTAGATAGACTCTTGAGTTTTATAAATCGATTTGCTTAAAATGTTAATGATGAAATAGAGTGACGAATCGTGTAACAATATGGTAACCATGACAAGCACTTCATTAATTCTTTGTTATTTATGATAGCAAAAACAAAAAGGGTAAGTTGTTGTGATCCGGATTTTCCTCGTGGGGCCTCTGGGGTCTTTGGGCAATATACCTCTCGAAAAGTGGCGCAGCTTAACTTAGAGGAGGCCTAGGAACGGGAAATATAATTTTAGAAAAACATATTACTTAGGTACATAATAGATGATAATGGTACCGATTCTACGTGCACAGCTAAACTTAACAAAAAAAAATGAAATGAAATGAAATGAAATGAAAAATCATTTAATCACGTAGACACAATTTTTTAGAAAAATTATGTGCTTATGACATGTCCAAAAAAAATATAATTGACAGTGTTAATAACACAATTCGGCAATGTTAACAGAACTTTTATAATAGAAAATATGAATATTATACACTAATGATTTTTATAAATAAAAATGTAAAATACGGCATAGTTATTCTCATTTTTAGGGTTCCGTACCCAAAGGGTAAAAACGGGACCCTATTACTGAGACTTCGCTGTCCGTCCGTCCGTCCGTCCGTCCGTCTGTCACCAGGCTGTATCTCAAGAACGGTGATAGCTAGAGAGTTGAAATTTTCACAGATGACGTATTTCTATCGCCGCTATAACAACAAATACTAAAAATAAAATAAAATAAATATTTAAGGGGGGCTCCCATACAACAAACATGATTTTTTTACCGTTTCTTGCTCGATACTAATAACGTTGCCTTATGTTGCATAGATAATGGTACGGAACCCTTCGTGCGCGCGTCCGACTCGCACTTGACCAATTATTTAGTTAAGTTCAGTTGTGTACATAGAATTGGAACTATTCTCTAACACTCACACACACAAAATTTTACTTACATTACTCGGAACCCCGTATCGCTAATGCATCAATAATGTACAGTACCTACCTACTCTCGAAGTGAGTGATCTTTATGTGAAAAGTAGTTGAAAAAGACTAGGACGTAAGTACAGAGTATTTCTACAACTTGATACTTATTATGGGTACCCGCGGTCAGAGAAATTCGGCCCTTCATGGGAGTCTACTGGGCTGGGGGGAGGTGTTTGAGGTAAGGAGTGATTTATTTTTGAGTGCGGGGCCCTTAAAGCGTTAGGTTTTTGGGGCCTATCGGCTTAATTCACCTATGATGCACGACATATTTATTATGGTGTCTCCTATACGCAAACATCATAACATCAGAGACCCGTAAATAAGGTAAGTAGAGAAACAAGCTGAGGGGTGATTAAAGATGAAAATATCAAAATATCTGTTAAAAAATTGCATGCAAAGAACAGTTAACCTTCATAACTCTAATATTTATATGATCGATAAGCTGATTTTATCAGTCAGTCATAATTTTATTGAACAATGTGGGAAAGTTGACGTCGATCTGTGATAAAAATACATAGTAAACCTATGATGATATATAAAATATATATTATGGTGTATATGTATTAGTTTCTAATAGGTACACTGTACGACATCACTTTATATTTTTGTGCGAAACCTCAGAGTTGGGATAGTTCTATGAGTACATAAATAAGTAGGTACATCAGTAATTAATATAAAACAAAGTTCCTATTTCTGTGTGTCTATATGTGAACTTGAATCTTTAAAACAACGCAACGAATTTTGATTCGAGCTTTTAAATAGCTATATAGAAACCTTCTATACAACAAAATTTAACAAAATTTGATTTCCTCACGCGTAGTTAGGTACGAAGTAGGGCAGGCAAAAAGTAAATTATAAAATGCAATATAAATAAATGAAAATAAATGTCATCGACCGGCATGAAGAGATTCATTGAGATAACTTCTGTAACCTATGATTGAGACATTGAGTTAACATTTAGCCTCGTTACATAGGGGCAGGCAAACTGAATCAAAGTCCGCGGTAACGAAATCTATTTGTATTCGTCATTCATTGTGGCGTGATCCATACGAACCAATTATGTTTCTTGTTAAATGATTAGATAAACCGTACCATGCTCCATAATTTACGCTGTATATTACTATTACATACTATCAGGTATGCGCTGCATGTTAGAGTGTAGAGTCTGCATAAATACTTATGTAATTTATCTAATAATTATTTCTTTTGTTCGTGTGACATAACTGAACATAAGAACCTACGAATAATATATACCAACATAAGAATTTTTGTGCTTCATCTGTGTGCTTTAGAATTTTATGAATGGTAGAATTTGGAAGATTCAAAATAGATATACGCATTGAGATAATAAATAAACAAAACATTGGATAAAGGTATATTTTGTACGTTATATTAAATTACGTACGCATGTTAGAAATTACTGCTTTATTGTACATATAAACCAATGATTCCTATACACGGTAAATCTGTGAGCGTCCTAACCGTTACTTCAATTCACTTACCTACATATTTCCTCATAGTATTTGCCAATTTTTGTAAAATAACTAGTGAGATTACCGCAATAGGTACTCGCACGAGGTACTTGTAATCTTTTCAAAATTTACAAGTACAAGAATTTAGATAGAATAAATCCTAGCTGTCGAACGGCTGAACAAATTGTGATGAAACAATACACACAATGAACAAATGGATGTAACTTTGATGTAAGTAAAATTTAGAAAAACTCTCCGAAATTAAATTTATGATCGTATTTTGCGACTGATTGACTTCGTGGTGCCCAGATATGTAAATTTGTGCTTGACACAAATTTTGGTAGGTACGTTAACTGTGAACTGTGTGGTGATGGATTAGGAATACAAGAGTCACCACCCCATTTCCATACAGGATGTTGTAAGAGCCAGCTAAGGGATGTTTATATTATTAACATAAATTTGTTGATTACCTAACCGTTACTTCAATTCACTTACCTACATATTAACATCGACCCTGAAAGAAGGAAAAATCGAAAACTGGTATAGTACCTAGACCAAAAAATCCTCCCAAAATGGAGGAGGCTTGTGCTAGGACGTTAATGGGCAAAATCATGCTAAGAATATTTTTTATTTGACCTATAAAATCGACATCTGAAAAAATAAAAAATCTATATTTGTTTAAAGAACAATCTCATATCCTTATTCTTCATTTATTATTCTTCCAAATTTTTACACTATGCCATAGACGTCATGCGTCTGCTTGACATTCGTGTGTCATATTTGGCATTTGTGACCAGTGCTGCCAACTAGGTAAGTTTTCCTTAAAATTTTGTGTTTTTAGGTACAGTTTGTCTATAAAGTCGTGACATTAATGTTTGAGGAACTAATAATAATCATGTGTCTGGCAACACCAAACATCAGTACATCTGTTGTCAATGCTGTCATCGAGTTTGAGTTCCAGCAAACACCAGAAAAGTTTTCCTTTCTTAATATTTATTGTTATTATTAAACTACAATAAATTTAGATAAAACTACGCAGAAAGGTTGAAAAATGAGTAAAGTAAATAGGAGTGGGACGCGGGAAGTGATTTTCAAAGTTTACCAGCGATGTTTAGCGGAGTACGAAGCTGGACGAATTTTGTGTGATTTGGACGATATTTACGGGCGAACAGCATCTATGACTGGTATGTAATCATGTTATTGTTTGTTTTTAATCTGCCTGAAGTTAAAATTGACTGAATTTACGGTTTGGAGAGCGAGAAAAGGTATTGTTTACATTGCAGATATTTAGGTTATATTGACATTGTAAGTAGGTCATAATTAAAGTACGACCATAATTTTTGATACATAGGGTTATTACAACTCAGTCCATTCAGTTTTTCTACCAATTCTGAATTTGAATTAATTGCTTCATGTCAATAAGTTATTATTCCATTGGTTTATGTACATTCCTTTTTACTACTTATGTTGTACAGTATTACACCTGAGATATGGAAAAATTGCTGCCATCACGTCAAAACGCTGGAAAGAGAGTACTACGAGCGAGGACATCGCCTGTATGAAGACATAGACGAATTGATTATTCGCTTAGGCAATGATAGCAACAGTGATGACAGCAGTTGCTGTAGTAATGACAACGCTGCTGATGAAAGTGGCAATGCAATATTCCTTGATATTGAATATTTGGAATCTGATGATGAGTCAGATGAGTGAGAGTGATTATTTTTTAACTATAATTATTTTATTTTGGTTCTGTAATAAAATTATATGTAATGTATAACTAATGTGTCATATTTATTTACTCATTTTACTTAAACGGACTCCCTAGCCTTTGTCCCAACTACGTTGGGGTCGGAATTCAATGTAACCACATTCGGCCGAACATCAGTATTTTACACGCAGCGACTGCCTTCTGACCTCCACAACCCTTTGGCTACTGGGACTGACCACCCGTAAGTTACTTTGACAATCGTTACGGCCCGTAACGATTGTCAAAGATGTTCCAAATGATAACCGGGACCGATGGCTTAACGTGCTCTCCGAGGCAAGGAGGAAACTCAAGATGTTAAGATGGCCACCCATCCCAGACCAACCATAGTAATCGTTGCTTAACCTTGATAACGACGGATCTTTCTGGCCGTAACTGTCCCCCGAGCTCCACGTACTTATATGTATATATATTATTATTACCTCATACATAATATATTAAAGAAGTATTAGTATCAAAATCATTTTGTCATACTATAAAGAGTTGCTACATGCACGACAGCAGCGCCATCATTTATTTTCACGACTTTATAGACTGACTGTAGGAGATAACACATCAGATTTCTTTTAAATATTGTTTAATTTTTTAATTGTTTTTATAAGAAATGTATTTTTGAGGAATACTCTGTGTAATGCCTCCTCTACACTACTCGCGAAGTTGAACGATGTTAGACGAATACGATAGTGTAGAGAGGCACTTCGGCTTACTTCGTCCAACTTCACTTCGCCTCGGGCGACTTCCATTTGTTGTCGGTTTTTGCGCCCGAGTCAAAGGGCCCGAAGTTGCACGAAGTGCGTTCACGAAGTACCTCTCTACACTACTCGGCCAACTTCAGAGTACTCATTCAGACGTAGAGTGTGCCGGTGCGTGATTTATAATAAGTTTAGTGCGCGTGACACAATTATGAGCAATATACAGTGGTCACAGGAGCAAATTATGTTGCTCTTGGAAACTCTGCAAACAGAAACAATTATTTGGGACCCCAATGACAAATGTCATAAAGACAAGAAAAAAATTAATGATGCTTGGGTGCGTATCCGTGACATCTTTGGAGGCAGTGTGCCCATTGAAGAAGTGCCCATTGAGCGTCCATTACAAGCGTGCGCAGGCTATCGGCACCACAGAGCGAATGAGCTCATCGCGAAGTTGAACGAGTGTGTAGTGTCGCACTTCGGACTTTAGCCAAAGTTTCTAGAGTACTTCGCCGAGGAACTTCGCGAGTAGTGTAGAGGAGGCATAAGTTTAACAGGAAAGTGCTTCAATGTCTAATGTGAAATTTCAGAGAAAGACGTACAAAACTTCAAATGAATGAGAAGTGAATGAAGTGTTAACTGTGAGAATGAAGAAAATTTTTATTTGCAAAATTTACTTGTTTTGTCCTACAGGTATTTATCAGACAAAACAACCTAATTTTTTTTATTAATGAATATGTAAGGTTTGTTTACATAATAATATTTTTTAGGTATAACAAAAAAAGTTACACGGGAAATACCTTAGTTTTCTAACTTAAAAACATTGTAGGGACAGTATGTATGGTTTCATTGTGTGCAAGAAGAGGCGTGTCAGCAGATCTACGAATATATAAAGACGGTTGTTCTCGCCGCTTAAGTTATTATATACAAATATAATTATGTATGGATTCATTGTATGCAAGACGACGCGTGTCAGCAGATTTAGGAATGTATAGAGGCGATTGTTCTCGCCACCTAAATAAGTTATTATTATAATGAACTATATTGAGTCGCAAATAAATGCCTTACAAGTCCGGATGTATTTCTAATTTCTAACCGAAGACACACATATACACCTAAAAACATTTTTAGTAGATTTTTTAATATTCCTGAATTCATTTTGTAATTTTGATGCTTTTATGTTCGATGGAGAAACCTGTTAAAGCTGTTGGCAACACTGCAACCTAGTCCAGTCAGTTGATTAAGTTGATTTGTGAACTAGCCGTGAGTCGGTGGCGCTATTGTGATTTATATATTGGTTGGGTATAATTAAATTAGAAATTTAATAACAATTCTGTATTTATATTCATTCCGATTGAGAACATAAACAACAAAAAATGAGTGAAAATAATAAAAAGCAAATTCGTGTATGGTGTGACGGATGGTGAGTAATATCGTGTTTTATTTTTGCACATCGGGCCTGCTAATAATTCGCATTATTAAATTTTAATGGTTATGTAGCTGATAGATCGTTGCGAAAAATTCCATTTAAGTATATTTTACTATTTGAATCATTATAATACATATTCTAAACTATGTTTATTAAACATCCGGTACGAGATTATTTTTATTGATGTTTTGTAAAATACAAGGTGACGATAGTTGTTGTGAGTAGATCTGTTGGAATTTTTTTTTTTTGCAGTTACGATATGGTACATTTTGGGCATGCAAACTCTTTACGGCAAGCTAAAGCATTGGGCGATGTTTTGATTGTTGGGGTTCACACAGATGAAGAGATTTCTAAGCACAAGGGACCGCCTGTATTTACTCAGGAAGAGCGCTATAAAATGGTGCGTGCTATTAAATGGGTGGATCAGGTTGTGGAAGGTGCTCCCTATGTCACCACATTAGAAACGCTGGACAAATATCAGTGTGACTTCTGTGTTCATGGAGGTAATTATATTTTTTTTACATTAAATAGAAATATTAAACCATTTATTGATTTAACCATCATATTTCATAAATTTTTGCTCTTCTACAACATGTAAATTTGTTCTCTTACCACTGGTTTTGACAGGCAATAAATTTAATAGCAATGCACAGAAAGCAGAGAGAGCTCTTCTGCTTTTAGTAACAGTAACTCACAATGCTTAAAATTTACATTAAATAAAATTTACACAACAACTTATAATCATCCTCCTGCCCTTATCCCATTATTAGGGGTTGGTGCAACATATCTTTTAATAATAATAATAATAAATATTCATGGACATTTCACACATCGTCCTCTGGTCCCAAGCTAAGCTTATTATGCTTGTGTTATGGGTACCAGAATACGGATATAATACATATACTACTTTTCTTTTGTAAATACATACTTATAATACATAGAAAACACCCAGACGTAGTACAAACATTTGTATGACATTTATGAATATCACACAAATGATTGTCCCAAGCGGGAATCGAACCCGCGACATTGTGAACGGCAGTCCAGTACATGAACCACTACGCCACGAAGCCCGTCAAAACTTTTTTTTTTTACTTCCATAGTCTTCTATTAGCCGTCATGTCTGTGTCAACTGCTCTTTCTTTCATGTCCTCTTTTACACTGTCCATCCATCTTTTCTTAGGTCTTCCTCTAGACTTTTTTCCTTCCACATTTATACTCAAAACCTTGCTCCCAAAAAATAAAACACATCTGCTCATAGTCAAATAGACTGATCGCATGATATAATTTAAAAAAAAAAAAAAATACTGATATTTTCTAGTAGGTAGTAACTTTTTTACATAAAACCTTTTCGTAAAAAATTAATAATTTAATTATAACATTATCTACTTATTTATTTTAAGGTGTAAAAAAGAAATCTACTTATTAGATGCCCAAATGAGTTTTTACTGTAATAAATTGCAATATATTTCTGTTACAATTATTTTTAAAGATAGAACTAAATACAATTAACAACTAAGTAATAGTTATTTCATTCAATTATTGTTTTTGGTTAAACCTTGGAAGTTTTTGTTACTGTTGCTTATTTGTAATTAGTATTATAAGTATTTGCAATCATATTGCATAAAGAGGAAATCAAATAGGTTTGGATTTACAACCATAAAAAACTATCTTACTTTTATTCCATTATTTTCATGGGCATAGGCATGTCCGTGTGGTAACGGATTAAGAATACAATACCCCATCTCCTCCCAAGGGTGCTGTAAAAGTCAGCTAAGGGATATTTAACACAGATAACATGTCATCTTCTGTGAGAGACGGAAAACTCGAAAATAAATCCTGTGCCAACACGCCTGGTCAGCGCGGCACAGTAGACCATAATCCATCCCAAAGTGGAGGAGGCTCGTGCCCAACATTGGGACATAAATGGGCTGGAGAAGTAGAAGAAGAAGGCATGGTAAGTCACCAAACAAAGACTTGTCGTCTTCCCCTAGATTTTGAACTTTAAACTAAAAATTTAACCACCTAGGACTAAGTACTGGGTACTCTATAATCTCATCAAGATGGATGGATCCCTGAGGGAAAAAATTTTGAGGATGAAGGAAAAGATGATGAGTTCCATCAAAATAAAATATTATGGTTAATCATTATTCTATTTCATATTTAATTTTTTATCATTATTTCTTTGACAAGCCTTGTGGTTGAGTGGTTTATGTAACGGACTGCCGATCAAGAGGTCGCGGGTTCGATTCCCACTTGGGACAATCATTTGTGTGATTTTTCTAATTGTCATACAAATGTTTGTACTGCGTCTGGGTGTTTCTATGTATTATAACTATGTATTTACAAAAGAAAAGTAGTATATGTTTTATATCTGTATTCTGGTACCCATAACACAAGCTTTTAAGCTTAGCTTGGGACCAGAGGACGTTGTGTGAAATGTCCATGAATATTTGTTTATTTTTAATTTCCATATTCTTACTTCTTTTTACGGATTTAGACGCGTATATTTGTTTTAAATTTTGTCCCGACGTTTCGGAGACTTTGCAGTCACCATGGTCACGGGTGAGAGATGTCTCACTAGTTTGATTTAAACAGATGAGTCGCGCTAGTGTGAGTGAGTGAGCAGTTAGAAAATATTATATTCTTACTTTTTTTCTGCATTCTGTTTTTAGGGTTCCGTACCCAAAGGGTAAAAACGGGACCCTATTACTGAGACTTCGCTGTCCGTCCGTCCGTCCGTCTGTCACCAGGCTGTATCTCAAGAACGGTGATAGCTAGACAGTTGAAATTTTCACAGATGATGTATTTCTATTGCCGCTATAACAACAAATACTAAAAATAAAATAAAATAAATATTTAAGGGGGGCTCCCATACAACAAACATGATTTTTTTACCGTTTCTTGCTCGATACTAATAACATTGCCTTATGTTGCATAGATAATGGTACGGAACCTTTCGTGCGCGAGTCCGACTCGCACTTGACCAATTTTTTAATCTAATTTCTACTGTTAAGAGGGCATGACCCCAAACCATGCTAAATATGCAGAAATATGGGCATCATAGTCCCGTTTTCTTTGCTTCGAGAGCAACAAATTTTTTCTCACAGTATCTATGCTGCTATTACTTTTTTTTTTTCATAATAAATTAAAGAATATGAACATACAAAAATTCCGATTTTATTCGGTTTTCTTTAGATGAACTTCCAGCGTTTATCACACAAATTTGGTAAGGTTTTACCAAAAAAGAAAGTAATAGAATCATAGATATATAATCCTTATCTATAATATAATATGGCGTAAATTAAAATTTTTGTTTTCATGAATGAAACAGTGAACTACAAAGTGTCTTTTTTTTCAAAGAAGTTGTAGGTCTGCCTCAACTATATTTCTCCCTTTCAGCACGGTGCTCACGAATAGGGATAGCCATTACCTAAGGCAAATACCTAAATTGGGGCTGTAGTCCCCTCTTAAAAACCAGTCAACTATAAGTACATAAGTGTATAGAAACACCCCTGACACAGTATAATTTATTTTTGACCTAAAAATATGCATTATCTTAGTAAATTACATATAATTTATAAAGATAAATTCAGTCTGTACGGTGTCATAGGGCAAGTCATTATTTTTTATTGAGTTCAGTCTATTGTTTTATTTAGTTTACATTTTAATTATGCACATAAATACATAATAGATAGGATAATTATCGTAGAATGTACATGTAATACAAAAGGTAAATAAATAAATATTCACGGACATTTCACACAACGTCCCCTAGTCCCAAGCTAAGCTTATTGGCTTGTGTTATGGGTACCAGAATACGGATAGAATACTTAAACTACTTTTCTTTTGTATATACATACTTACAATACATAGAAACACCCAGACGCAGTACAAACATTTGTATAACATTTATAAACATCACACAAATGATTGTCCCGAGCGGGAATCGAACCCGCGACCTCGTGAACGACAGTCATTTGTATGGAATTTCATGTTCAAAGAATTACATTTTTTCGTCTGTAATGTGACGTCACTTCAAGTAAAGTCAAAATATGTATATCGTATGTAGATGGCGCTAATTGATTTAAATTCTCGCTATTAAAATGTTCATTGTGTAATTAGTAGGTAATTGTAAGTTTCTGCGTTTTATGTTGTATGCAAGTTTTATGGCACTTACTTATTAATAGAACTACAAACATAAAGGATTTTATTTTTTACTAATTATTAACTGTAGCTTATAATTTATCTATCTATATTTATCTATGCTTTTCAATCTACATATTCATTCATAATGTCTTTAGTCTTATCGGAGGTTCAAACGGAGACTTTATCGGAGAGATAATATACGTTTTAGCGTAAAAAAAACTATTATGAATAACAAGTTTTGACAATTTTAGCGATCTTTTAAACCTCCGATAAGTCAATATAAAATTATAAATAAAACCAATAGTAGATACGAAACCCTCAGTGTGCGAGTCCAACTCTTACTTGACCGGTTTTTTAATATAGTCACAATTAGCGCACTTTTCACTCACGTTTATAGTTGTTGAGCCCTCCACAAAATACACCAAGTAATACAAATAAAAGTTGGTCAAGTGCGAGTCGGACTCGCGCACGAAGGGTTCCGTACCATTATCTATGCAACATAAGGCAACGTTATTAGTATCGAGCAAGAAACGGTAAAAAAATCATGTTTGTTGTATGGGAGCCCCCCTTAAATATTTATTTTATTTTATTTTTAGTATTTGTTGTTATAGCGGCAATAGAAATACATCATCTGTGAAAATTTCAACTGTCTAGCTATCACCGTTCTTGAGATACAGCCTGGTGACAGACGGACGGACGGACGGACGGACAGCGAAGTCTCAGTAATAGGGTCCCGTTTTTACCCTTTGGGTACGGAACCCTAAAAACACCACAAATAATACAAAAAATACATTCTCCTCTTGAAACACTCCATTGAAAAAACGCAACAAAATCAGTTGCGTAGTTTTATAAATTTTTGAGCGTGCATATGGACATACATTAAAAATAACGACTGTTTTATTTTTAGTAAAGACTATCTGTGCCTATGACATCGCTCGCAAGTTATATTGACATTTGGTAGCATTTTCTTTTGTGCTTCTTTTCTATTGGTTGCAGCGCGAAGATATATAGCCTGTAACCTTCCGCGACGAATAAACTATTCACCATAAAAAGTTTTCAATTCAAAATTGAAGTTCTTTAGATTTGCACAAAGAAACATGTGTACAGTTTTATTATATGTTTAGATTTAATTTCGAAGACTCACTGAATGGAGTTATGTATTTAGAAAATAGTTTTGTTCTTATTTTGTATGTATGTATGGTCGTGTGTCACCCAGTGTCTTTAATACAAGTTATCTCACAATAACTTAGAAAGGACACTGGTCACCACTACTTGCTCCTGATATGTTATCAAACCCTTTACTATTTGTCACACAAACACTCGCATATGTATCCTAGTCTTAAACGTACTGAAAATGATTGTATGTAATGGTGAAATAAAATAAATTATTATTAAATAATAATTATTATTTTATACATATAACTACTTTCGCTGTTCTTATGTGCGGTGCCTTATGACTATCACCAAACAGTGCGTTGTTTATATCGTGTGAGAGTGCACTCTATAGTCTCTGCCAACCCCACGGGAAAGAGGCGTGAATGATGATGATTTCAGTGAAAATAATTTAATATTGTATTTGTTTGTTGTAGATGATATTACAGTGACTGCAGATGGGATTGATACATATCATTTAGTGAAAAAAGCTGGCAGATATAGGTAAGGAACATTTTATAGCACATAAAGTTTATTGGAGAGCGTAAATTACAAATACACATACAGAGAAATAATATAATTTAAAAAAACTGCGATTAAAATAACTAGCTCTTTACTGTAACTTAGTACGCGTGGAATTTAAAAACCAAACTAACAAAATACACAAAAAAGAACATCCTATTAATAAAATGATAAATCACCACACTATTTGACAAGCCTCGTGGTTGATGGTTCATGTAACGGACTGCCGATGCAGAGGTAGCGGGTTCGATTCCTGCTTGGGAGAATCATTTGTGTGATTTTTCTAGTTGTCATACAAATGTCTACTGCGTCTGGGTGTTTCTATGTATTTTAATTATGTATTTACAAAAGAAAAGTATTCGTATTCCATATTCTAGTATCCATAACACAAGCATATAAGCTTAGCATGTGACCAGAGGACGTTGTGTGAAATGTCCATGAATATTTATTTATTTATTTATCTATTAAAATAAGCCTTAAAATTCGTTGCGTATTTTTGAAGATTTATAAGCTCACTTAAGGACATACAAAAATAGTAACTTTGTTTTATAATACGAAAAGATGTGAAGAGGGACACCCCATTATACTTCCTTGCCTGGTCATGGTAAGGCTCAATTCACTATCGTGAAATCCCATTATATTTGTACTTAGAATACAGAATAAGAGAATACTTAGATCTTCCAAATACTTCCTATCGATCGAACCGTTTTGTAGAGCTATGTGATAGTATGCCTATGGCATTAAGTCCGCCTTTGTACTCAAATTGTACTTGAAGAGTTAAATAAATAAATAGTAGGGAAAACATTTATTGAACAAATTCGTAAATCGCATATGTTTAAAAACATGTTTTTGTTGTTTTTTCGAAAAATACTGTTAGGTATGCTAGAGTGAAGTGGCGATGCGTCAAACAAACGTTACTCAAAGTACTTCAACACTACGATCACCAACAGCCGCTGGATGCAAGCGACGCAGTAGCGTTATTTGTGTACAGAATGGCACGAATAAAGCCTGATGGATGCATGACTTGACATGACGAACATGAAATGCTTGAATTTCGAACTTTGCTTTAGTACCTTCTAATAGTATCTACTTAAAACCTGTTCATAATATTTTAATAGTTATTAGCTAATGGGTACTATTAAAATCTAATTAAACAGGTTGCTTTTTTAAAAGATGGATATAATAATTTGCCGAAATAATTTTAACTTTTTGTCTAAAATTTAAACCTACTTTTGTATTTTATGAAACAAAAAATAATAGCTTAACTAATAAACTAATTTCATAATAGGATTATGTAAATCTGTATGTGTGTTGAATTTTTTATTTACTCTATTGATGACCTTGTTATTAGTCTTTTTATATTAACTGACATACGTATTAAACATGTTTAAATTGGAATTTGCCGTGAGATGAACCTCTCAATATTACCGACGTATGACTTTATGACTAGGAATAAACGGTTTTGGACACAAACACACATCCTTGAATTATAACGAACAAATTCTAACAATCTTAGTTATATCTACAGGATCCCTAAAGTTTTTGCACACTAAAATAATAACTTCTTTATTATTATGTGAGCTTATATCTTTAAAACTACGTGACGGATTTAGATGCGGTTTTTTTAAATGGATAAATTGGTTCGAGAGGATGGCTTTTTTGTAAATGATTATGCACGATATTGAACTGTTTAGTGCAGGCTTAGGCTTAGAGTTTCGTCTCTCACAGATCTAATCTGTTTACATTACTCTCAAGATGATTATTACAGCACCCGTGGGAGATAATTAATTTTGCTATTATCATTATTGAATACATGTGAATAATTTTCAGGGAAGTACAAAGAACGGCAGGTGTTTCCACAACAGATTTAGTTGGACGTATGCTGCTACTTACAAGAGAACATTTCAAGTAAGTAGATTATATTTAAATACTCTTACTTCTTCGTTGGTACCTACGACCTATCCATGTAACTGAAGTTTGAAAGTGATTTTCGGTTTAAAAATCTTTATTTTCCCAAAATAACAATGAGTCACTTATTTCCACAAACCAATGTATTTTTTGGCGATTTCTTCGTCTTGTGTAGTGGTAGGTATCATACACCAGAAATAACATTAATTTTGGAATGTTTACAAAAATTATTCATCCATATCGCGACAAAGACAACAAACAGTAGCAATAATATATTAAAGCATCAAGAATAATAAAAACAATAGAAAAGCCGTGAGAAAAGAGCTGAACAGTCTAAAGTAGGTACGTAGCTGATGCAAAGGCAAATATTCGCGCATATTTATGATGTATTAAAATTTTGTTTCGATTAGAACCTAGGACGCATTAAATAGGTGTTTGTGTTTATGTTTAACATGCATTTGAGATCCATAGATGATCCATACTCTCTCTCTCTCTCTCTCTCCAGCTCTCTTAACGTCCCACTGTTGGGCACGAGCCTCCACCATTTTCGGAGGGATTATGGTCTACTGCCCCGCGCTGACCAGGCGTGTTGGCACAGGGTTTATTATCGAATTTTCCGTCTCTCACAGAGAACGTTATCTGTGCACAATATCCCTTAGCTGCCTGTTACTGCACCCTAGGAAGGAAAAGAGGTGGTGACACTTGTATTCTTAGTCCATCAGAGAGTTAGCGGATTTAAAAATTGAGCTACTAGAGCAGCAGTTTCAATAACTCGTTTTGAGATCTAAACTGTACGAAAACAGCTCAGTTGTGAGTAGTACACCCGTATTCACAAACAATATTTACATAAGTAAATACTTAAGTGTTGATGCACTGTGCAAAGGGTAACACTTTTCAGTGCGTTCCGTTCATCGAGCCTTTATATTCATAGACAAAACTTAGCTATGCGTTCAGTTTAACAAACGCATAGTGCGCTTCACCACTTAAGTATTGTCTTTGAAATGATTTTGCTACCCCTGTGCGTCCATGCCTACTATGAGACCTCACAGTAACGTTTGTGAATACGGGTGGTAGTGTAGTGGTTGGTTAGGTTGTCAAATGAATCCCTTGGTTTTGTGTGAGTTACGTACAAAAACCATCAGGTAGTAAGTGAATCCATTTACATCGTCTTATCTATCTCTTAGTATGAATATGACACTAATAGTAGAGTTATAACAAGGTTAGGAGTTTTTTGATGCAGGGAAAATGTAGTTGCTGCACTGTAAACACTTTCATAACTATTTAATTTCCCTCAGGCTGATGTACTCTCAGAAACACGAGGGAATAGAGTTAATTCCACATAGGCCCAACGCGACTTGTCAGCCTTCAGACGAAATCCGCTCCGACCTGACCGAACGGTGCACTTACCACTTTAATATTTTCCGAATATCATTAGTATAAAATGTACAGTTTAAAAAGTAATCTTTTAGTACATCCTAATAATTTTAGCAAGTTTTATAAGACCAACAGTAATACTTAATTCGTTCTATTCACCATTTTTGATTTGATATTTTGATAATTACATTGTATTTAGTTGTAGCTAATGAAACGATAATTTATTTTTATTGTATTTATATTTTCTTCATCGCCCATTAAAATTACGCCCTATCTACTTATTAAGATTTCGCTCCCTCATTGTAATTTTTTTTTAAAGTTTGAATCGAAGTATTGTTAACAATGAGGTTCTTTAATTCCATCCAATTCCGACGGGAGCTAATGTATCTAATTGTAAAACCAAAACGTACATTTTACTTAGAAAACTTCTAACAACATTTTATTTAGTAAAGCTTCTTTATTTCTTTATTAGTACATCTCAAGGTTATCCATGGAATGTTACACGCGCAATGGCTTCGTTATAGTTACTATTTACTAATTTGGAATGAACACTAACGTATTTTAACGGGCCATACCAGATGCTAAAATATCAGATAACAAAAAATCCCTGTGTAAGACTGCTGTTACGTAATGACTCAGAATTGACCTTAAGTAGGGGCAAGTTGTATTGATGCGGTCATAGAACTGAACTTACAGAACTTTTATTAGATGTTAGGCAGAATATCAACATAATAAATATTATTATGTATCAGTCGTCAGTTTACTATGCGTGTAGTCGTCCTTGGTTTACGTTTATCGTTAGGTACTTATTATCGAGTCAGTTGTCGTTACATTGTAGACTTCAGTCTTACCTACTTACTCTAGCAAAGAACTGTTTAAAAATCATCTATGAATACTATTCGTTGTAAATAATTGAAGCTTCTACTGTCTTACGGCCTTTAAAGTTTAAGTTACAAATTCCATTCGCCAACACTAAATTATCATTACATGCAACAAAAGAACCCCTATTTTTTATATCTGTTGTATTAATACAAATATGTACTATAAACATAGGGTTTGTAGTTGATTGAAATGAAAATTTATATCATTTTAGACATGAAAAGATAACAGTAGCTTTCATATCTGCATACCGTTACATATTAATAGATACACAGACGTAAAATAACACTTGAGGCCTATCCAATTCTAGGAGAGGTGACAAAGAGTATACAGTTGCGTTGGAGCACTCCTCCAACCTCGGCACAGATTCCACAGCTCGATCACCTTACACAGGATGTTCACAGTTCTTGCCCACTACTCAGAAGATCATACAGTTCAGCAGTGGACTCTCACCAAAACCTACCGATAAGGTCTGTTTTAGCTTCAATATTAGATTAACATAGGCTGTAGCACTTTCGAAACTTTTTGCAATTTGGTCAAAACTTTTTAATTTTTTATTTGCGTTCTTCCCAGAGTTGTCTTTGTCATAACATAACACAGACGGAAAGGGTGTTGGGGATTATAATTTCTTCTCTGGCTTAGAGCCTAGTAAATAGACGTAAAATATAACGACGCTGTTGAGTTAAGCTATGATTAGCTGGATTCAGTGAGCGCATCAAATGACGGCATAGAGGGCATCCACAGAGTTGCCCATACCCTGGGACGCGGAATCATTGGGCTTCAAGACGGTTGCGTCGAGGCTACACAATAAGCTCCCCCCCACCCCTAAGCGTATTGCGAACCAATGATTAAATTAAATTAATTAATGGTAAACAATAATATACAATGCATTACTAACAACAGATACGTAAAAGGAAATATCTAGTCGTAGCTTCCTTCCTTGCTTGTTGGTTTTACAAATATGCACGGAATAAGATTTCGTTAAGTAAATGAGCATAATTATTTATTGATATAAATTTTTAGGTATTTATTTTTATTGTCATCTTTCTTGTAATAATAATGTTTAAGAAAAAAATACTATACGAAACAATCGTTGCTCTAGACGCAATAACCACAAAGAAAACAGCTGAATACGATGTTCATACAAATGTATGGAGTACGGCTTACCATCGAATGCCTACTATTTTAGTTAGTTCGAGTATCGTTTTCCTTCTGAGGTTTTCGGCTTATATCGTTGGTAAGCTAGATATTACAGCTTCCTGTAAAGTAAATAGGGTGATGCTAAACGGAATATTTTTATCAAGGATAAATATAATATTATTTCAGGTGGTATACGTCGCTGGAGCTTTCGATTTATTCCACGTAGGACACCTAGATTTCTTAGAAGCGGCGCATAAACATGGAGATTTTCTTATAGTTGGACTGCACACAGATCTTGAAGTGAACAGATACAAAGGATCTAACTATCCTATTATGAATCTACATGAACGAGTACTGTCCGTGCTTGCTTGTAAGGTGAATATACCTAGTTATTTTGACTTAGTGATTAAACAGATGGCGCTTTATAGTCTCTGCCTACCCCTATGGGAAAAAAGGCGTGATTTGATGATAACGATTAAACATACAAAGAAGGCAACTTAAAGTTCCTAATCGTTACAACTGAATTCATTTTTGTTACGCCATCCATAATTTGGTTGATTTTACAAGAAAATTTTGATAATCAGTTACTTATATTTATAGTGTCTTCAAGCTTTTATTAGATATCAATAGTTAATTTGTAATTTCGATAATAAATAATCTATTTTATTTGGTAAAAAAAATCTATTCTGGGTGGGTAAATATTCCATTACTGGGTGTTATTTGTGTGTGTAGTAAATTAAAAATTCAAGTGTCACCAACCCATTTCCTCCTCTGGGTGCTGTAAAAGCCACCTAAGGGATATTGTACACTGATAAAATCCTGTGAGAGCCGCCACCTAAGGGATATTGTACACTGATAACATCCTGTGAGAGCCGGAAACTCGAAACTAAACCCTATGCCAACACGCGGGGTCAGTGCGTTATAGTGAGCCATAAACCTCCCAAAATGTATGGCGCCCGTGCCCAACAGTGGGACGTTAATGGGCTAGAGAGGGAGAGTACTATTGTTATAAAAGCAATAGCATATATCTTAAAAGATATACGGGCGTGAGAATATGATAAAAATAAGTACGTAATATGTAAAGTAAAAAGTAAAATATTCTTTATTGCACACCATAATGATTTACAAAGCTTACATAAAATAGACATGTCATAGGTACAAAGGGCGGTCTTATCTGCGATCTCTCCCAGACAACCATAAGATGGATTTGACCGAGGCAGAATAGGCGATAGCCGTTTCATCTTTATAAGATTATCTAAAACTAACTACAATATTTAGGTTTATATGCTGTTTGTAATATGTATTATGTTTACATTTATATACATTATACATATTACATTTTTATACATTAGTCATGAGTCATTCCCTTATCTTAGATATTACAAACATCATATCAAGCTAAATATTGTAGTCTTTGATAATCTTATAAAGATGAAACGGCTATCTTTAAGATTTTTAAGAACTCAAGGAGTCATACTTAGATAGTGGGTAGTTTTTCCGATATTACTCATAAATACAATGCATGTGTTATTGAGATGTATGTATACATTGTATGAATCATTCTATACTCAAGTTGTCATGATAATCTTTATATTCATTTAATCAATTTAATTTAATTTAATCTTTATATTTGACGGGCCTCGTGGTGTAGTGGTTCATATAACGGACTACCGATCATGAGGTCTCGGGTTCGATTCCCGGTCAGGACAATCACTTGTGTGATGTTTTTAATTGTCATACAAATGTTTGTACTGCGTCTGGGTGTTTACTATGTATTATATGTATGTATTTACAAAATAAAAGTAGTTTATGTATTATATCCGTATTCTGGTACCCATAACACAAGCATATAAGCTTAGCTTGGGACCAGAGGACGATGTGTGAAATGTCCATGAATATTTATTATTATTATTTATTATTCAAATACTAGCTTTTCTTCGCGACAATTTTATATTCAAATACTAGCTTTTCTTCGCGACAACTTTATATTCAAATACTAGCTTTTCTTCGCGACAACTTTATATTCAAATACTAGCTTTTCTTCGCGACAACTTTATATTCAAATACTAGCTTTTCTTCGCGACAACTTTATATTCAAATACTAGCTTTTCTTCGCGACAACTTTATATTCAAATACTAGCTTTTCTTCGCGACAACTTTATATTCAAATACTAGCTTTTCTTCGCGACAACTTTATATTCAAATACTAGCTTTTCTTCGCGACAACTTTATATTCAAATACTAGCTTTTCTTCGCGACAACTTTATATTCAAATACTAGCTTTTCTTCGCGACAACTTTATATTCAAATACTAGCTTTTCTTCGCGACAACTTTATATTCAAATACTAGCTTTTCTTCGCGACAACTTTATATTCAAATACTAGCTTTTCTTCGCGACAACTTTATATTCAAATACTAGCTTTTCTTCGCGACAACTTTATATTCAAATACTAGCTTTTCTTCGCGACAACTTTATATTCAAATACTAGCTTTTCTTCGCGACAACTTTATATTCAAATACTAGCTTTTCTTCGCGACAAATTGGAATTTACAAATATTTCCCCGTTTTTGCGACATTTTTCACTAATGCTCCTGGTCGCAGCGTGATTCTTTATACAGAGTTGATATAACACAGGGGCATTAAATTACACTGCGTAGTATATGGTTTCAGTATTAATTCGATGCGGTATAAAAATAAATATCACCAAAATAGAGATTATTTTTTCAAACAAACTATATGGCATAAGGCTCGGCGTAAAATGCAACCATCCTGTGTATATAAATTTCACTGACCTTACCTACCCAGGTTAAAGAATGTAGAGCTGTAAGAGCTTAATAATGGTACCTAGATAAAGATAAATTTATTTGTCTCAACATGTGTACAGAAGATGTTACATATATACAGCGTCTCTACATGTTCTGTCTCATTGGAGACATGCAAATATGAATATAAAAACAGAATTAAAATAAAGTAAAATAAAATAAAATTAGCGGCAAAATTAGAAATCAGATTGAAATAATAAAATAAAAACCAGATGTGGTGTCGTGGAACACCAGGTAGGAACGAAGTTCCTTCGGCTAATGTAGAACCGACACAATTTGCAAAAAAAGAAAGAAAGAGAAAGGTATGTATACACTACTCGCTTGTGTATACGAATGTCGCGCCTGCGCACGTCTCATTTAACGGTTTTATTACACGATTTTTTCTTACGGTTTTACTATCACATTTTTTTCAGTTCGGTCGCGCAGCAAAATCCCTATCTCCTCCAAGCCTGCCGTAAGGAACTTCGTTCCAATAATAAATGTCAATAGTAAAACAATGCATTAGTATAGAGCCAGTTTAAAGAAAAGCCCATATGTCGTATCAACCTTGTATATCGTATAGCCTTCCTCGATAATTTTGAAATTCCTTTTATTTTAGTGTGTATTTTTTTATTATTTCAGTATGTACACGAAGTAGTGATCGGTGCTCCATATAGTGTGACTGCCGAGTTGATGGATCATTTCAGAGTGAAGGTGGTCTGTCACGGGATTCTTGGTATTGCGCCGGACGCTGACGGTTCAGACCCGTACAAGGTGCCTAAACAACGGAACTGCTTTAAGGTGAATATTATATAACCAGAGACTACCAGCTTGTCTTGCCATATTCAATACTCAATACTCATTTATTCGTAATTATTTTTACACGTCATTAATTGTGAGAAATTATAAACAAACATACATTAACAAAAAAAAAATACTAATAATAGTTTACAATTTATAAATATGTATTCATGTCAGAGTGAGTATTTTTGATTATAAATACAGCATTTAAATGTTAATATTTAGCTAGGATAATACTATATAAAAATAGAATAGAATATTCTAATACATATATAAATGTCAAAAATACAATAAGTCATAAAAATAATGTCAGGCTACTAGTACTAGTAAAATTAAAATGTTAGATTATGTATATACATAATAGATGTCATTTTAATTTAATGAATTCGTCAATGGTATAGAAAGATAGCTCGATTAGCCACCGTTTCATCCAGCCATATTAAATTCATCCAAAGGTTGCCTGGAAGAAATCGCTTTAAGCGATAAGGCCGCCCATTGTACGGGTTCATAATATATTTATTTTTAATGTAAATTTAATGTAATTGGTGTACAATAAAGTATAAATAAATAAATATAATAATAATAAATAAATATTCATGGACATTTCACACAACGTCCTTTGGTTCCAAGCTGAGCTTATTATGCTTGTCTTACGGGCACCAGAATACGGATAGAATACATAAACTACTTTTCTTTTGTAAATACATACTCATAGTACATAGAAATACCCAGACACAGGACAAACATTTGTATGACAATAAGAAATATAACACAAATTATTGCCCCGAGCTAGAATCGAACCCGCGACCTCTTCAACTGCAGTCCGTTACCTGAATTACTAGACCATGAGGCCAGCAAATTATTTTTCTTAATTATTATATATGTATAACTGAACAGGCGGTTCTAATGGTTCTGTCATGATTCACTTGGTTCCATACAAAAAGATAAAACAGAACCTTAATACTGAGACTTCGCCGTCTATCCGTCCATCACCAAGCTATGTCTCTGGAACGGTAACAGCTAGAGAGCTCAAAATTTCAACAATTCGTGTTTCATCATTTTGCTGACCTAATCTTGCTACTTGTGGCCGGTAAGATCTCCAGAGTCCGCATCGAAAGCATTTTTACGAATTGCATCCGCCATAAACTTAACTATGTATATATTTTATTGTTTTGACATTTTTTTTTATTGTAGATTTTGAACTCTGGCAACACAATGACCACTGAAGATATAGTTGAACGAATAATACGCCACCGACTTGAATTTGAAGTTCGAAATTCACGCAAGGAACAAAAAGAATTGGCCATTACTAAGTCTTTAAAAAATTGTCAAATCACACAAAATGGTAACCATGGCATTGTAAACAATAGTTAAGAATATTAAGTTTTGTTATTATATTAAATTATTGTAATCTACTTACCAAATATATGTGTTAGTTTGTGCTGTTTAGATGTAGAATAATTAGAACCAGTTTATTAGTACACTGGTTAGGACTTTACACTACTCTAAAAGTCTAAGAGCATTAATCCAACACGGGTTGGCATTGTCAGCTGACCCACGCTGAAAAAGCTACGACCGCAGTGCTTATTGTGTATAGACTGTGCCGTTTCTTAGTGTATGTGCCTATGGAAGAACGCTATAGTGTTTGTGTGCGTGTGCGTATATTTGACTAAGAAAACAGCGTGGTTAACTACGCCTGTTGGGTTGTTACTCTAAAGTAAAATTTATTACTAATGAGATGTAAAATTCATTGCTATATATGTCGTTGATGACTTTGTAAAAAAAAACTCGTACTGTCACGATATTTCTGAATAACTTAACTAAAGTTTAAATATTTTCTGACACTTGCGCGACTCATTTGTTTAAATAAAACTACTTTTTTCAGTTTCAGTCTCACCCGTGACTGCAAAGTCTCCGAAACATCGGGCCAAAATTTAAAACAAATACACGCGTCTTAATCCGTAAAAAGTAGTTTTATTTAAAGCGTACCTATATTGTCATAAAATTGTTCACTTTGTCAAAAATAATTATTATAAATAAAATTTTTGTAGGTGTTGTTTAGTATATTAGCATCTATTCTACAGTTTGTATAAATTGTGCTTTCCACATTTGATAAATTAGTATGCAATTGAAAACTAAATCACTTTAGCAATAGACATTTACAAATAAATAATATTTTAAATATGAAGAATAGTAGAAAACTGTAGATACACTGACATTTGTGCATTCAAAAAATTAAGATGTTTAAAAAAAATTCAGTCTTTTTTGGAGGATTTGTTCATTTTGTTGTTTTTAATATTAAATATTTATGCTCTAGTTTTTCATTCTTCCACAAAGGGGTTTTGCAATAAATGTTCCTTACAAAAGCATCATAAAAAGAAATTCTAATTTTAAAATTAGGACAGATTTCAAAACCGCTGATATGTTTATAGAGATCTAAAAAGAGATGTCGCTATTCGAATACGGTTTTCATAAATGGGCCCAAGATGTACCAGAATTTTTGTATGAAATCATGTCTAAAAATGTAATATTCGGGCCTTTTATTTTTATTATTTATAGGTCACTATTATTCTGTGTGTATATATACAAAAAATCAGTGTTTTGCCTTATAGTTATATGTCTATCAAATTCCAGTTTTTGCCCGCCTATTAATTTCAATTTTACTTTTAATATTTTATTTTTATGTTGTATGGAATTGTTCATTATATAATATGATTAGAATAATATTAATGTCTTTCGTATATATTTATAATATTCATAATTTATATTGCAAAACACGAAAATTAAAATGAATTACTTATTTATAAAATAGTCTATATTATTGATATTTGTTTATACTTAAAATGAGATTAGTAGTGAACAGGCCTGTGTAGGCAAAAACGTGTTATCTGTTAAATCAATGTTAAAATATTTTTTGTCGGTTTCGGAATAATAAAAAATTGTATTATGAAAGGCTGGCCACACACCTGTACCTACTTTGTAATAGCAATTAATAACTGCTGCTGAATTCAATGTAATTTATACAAAGCGCGGGACGCAATATTTTACTCTGGTATGTCATTTCCAATTGTTCTGATTCTTAAATATTTCACCGTTCAAGTTTTGGATACAAATCATATTTGGGTGTACTGCCATTAAACAATATTTTTTACATTTCATGTCCCGTCGAAACACCGCTACATATTCTTGTTTAATTATGTGTATGTGTTACTAACAGTCGCGACAGGGGCGTAGCGTGCCTTGGTGGGGCCCCGTATAAAAGTTTATTTGGGGGCCCTTATGAAGGGTAAAGATTTCTCACAAAAGAAAAAAAAATCTGCGCACAAAATTTCTGAAATAATAAAGAAATTTGAAAGTGTTTATTAATTTTTGCTTACGCACGACGGGGGCCCCCTTAGCCCGGGGGCCCCGTATAATTGATACGGCTGATACGGCGGTAGCTACGCCCCTGGGTCGCGACTCCCACGTTTGCATCGCTCCTTGATCTGTGTTATTTTGATTTATACTACTGTGCAGTCTCATCAAGATCCATTCAGCAGTTGAAGCGTAATAGAGTAACAAAGATTCTTATATTTTATGAAGCTTTCACATATAAAATAATTTTTTAAATATTTTATGTGAAAAATATTTTTATAAATAATTTTTTAAAGGTTTCAAATATTTTTAACCGAGCGTGTGTTGCCAATATAAAACTTCAGCAGTCACTATTATTGTTTTGCTTGAGCTATGGAGATTATTAAATTTCTAAAATAAATCATTATTTATATTAGAAATATTTATTATAGTAGTAGATATATTGTATTGTAAATTGACATGTATTTCTATTAAATTATTTTTTGTTGGAAGTTTTTTTTTACTAACGTTATAACCTTAAATTGCCTTGCTCAATGCTCATTCATTACGCACCTACGAAGGGAGGTCCAAAAGTTCGTGGAATGGAGGGGATGGAGTGGGGATAGGGGCGCTCGCTTAGTGTCATACTAATTGGGGACTCCTAATTAGTATATAAATGGAGTTTCAGCCCTATTGCATCATTCGTTTACGAACACTCGCCTGCTAAACACGTCAATCCGGAAGAAAACTGAAAGTATGGAGAAAATTGAACACCGTGCGGTCATTAAATTCCTTACCAAGCAAGGAAAGAACGCTCAGACCATTTTGAATGAAATGGAAACTGTTTACGGGGAACAGTGCCCTAGTAAATCAATGATTTACAAGTGGCATGGTCTTTTTAAACATGGTCGGGAGTCGATTGAAGACGACCCCCGCTCAGGAAGGCCAGTTGAGGCCACCACATCAGACATCGTCGAAAAAGTGGAAAAAATTGTACTGGAGGACACCCGTTTGAAGAAAAAACAGTTATCTGCATTAGTTGGAGTATCAGATACCACCATTTTGCGAATCCTACATGACCACCTGGGTATGACAAAAGTCAGTGCAAGATGGGTACCGAGAATGCTCACGCCGCTTCAAAAACAGCAGCGCGTCGAAGCGTCAAAACATTTTTTGGAGTTGTGTGGCGACGATCCTGGACCGATTTTGGAGCGAATTGTTACCGGCGATGAAACATGGGTTCATCACTTTGAGCCTGAGTCCAAACAAGAGTCCATGCAATGGCATAAAAAGGGGACACCACCGCCAAAGAAATTCAAAGTGTCGGAGTCGGCTGGAAAGTTGATGGCTACTGTTTTTTGGGATTGTGAGGGGATAATACTGATTGATTATAAAGAAAAGGGCAGGACCATAACCGGAGAATACTACGCAACAATACTAGAAAAATTAAAGGATGCCGTCAAAGAAAAACGTCGGGGAAAATTGACCAAGGGCGTGTTGCTCTTGCAAGACAACGCGCCGGTTCACAAGAGCAAAGTTGCAATGGCTGCTCTACACACGCATGGCTTCGAATCACTAGTCCACCCACCCTATAGTCCAGATCTGGCCCCAAGTGATTTTTATTTGTTCCCCAATTTAAAAAAAGACTTAAGAGGAAGGAAATTTTCCGACGACAATGAGGTAAAGGAGGCAATTTTGGCTCATTTTGAGGGAAAAGATAAAAAATATTTTTACGATGGTTTAGAAAAATTAATTCATAGATCTAATAAATGTATTCAGCTTAAGGGTGATTATATTGAAAAGGAAAAATAAATTTACTGTTTCATTTTTACTAAAACCCTTTCATTCCACGAACTTTTGGACCTCCCCTCGTATACGCAAAACATTCGCAGCCACTGACCCAACCACGAAGTATAGATACAAGGAGTCCGAACGGTATAGGCTTTTCCATAATATTTCGTGTACACAATAATCAACCCAGATCATAGTTCTATTTTCTGCCACTGGCTGCGCAAGTATTCAGGACGTACCGATGCTAGTATAGAATATCAGAATATCTCTTGACCTTCTCTGTATTGTTGGGTTTAAAGCACTCGAAAAATTTCCTAAAACTTATATTTATATCCACGTTTCTCAGAATATTTTTTTCCACAAGTGTCAATAGTTCAAACGAGTACTTCTTGAAAAATGGCGCACTCTACCGGCAAAAATCTGTCCCTTAAATTGAGACCATTCGTTCAACATTACGTTCGGACTCCTTGTATCTATACTTCGTGGACCCAACTCTGCGTAGGTACTTTTCTTTAACACACATAATGAGAGGCAGGGAAACCCTGTTTGTTAATACTGTGTAAGGATACGATAAATCTATTTCTTCTCATAAATGAAACGCTTGTAACTTTATGATTATTTTAATTCCAGAATAAATATGATTTGTTCTCATAAATTAATATTATACCTGATACCGTCCATGGTGACATTTCCATAATATCTTTATTAACTTTACATAATTCCTTTTACGTTTATTCTTTATTTATTTTGCAATTATTCGTTTTCTAATATCCTTTGTACATATCCTGGATTGATAATTGTTATTTAATGGAATATATTTAATATGTTTAAGTAAACATGTCAAAATTTTGATGTTTGTCAATTGTCATAAATTTAATGTTATTTCTTTACTCTATGTAAAACTACGGAGTTTCTAAGTACTATGAATCATTTTACCTAAGATACTGGCTGATTGCTAGAATATTCTAGTATCGATGTTTATTTTTAAATTATTTAAATTTATAGATGGAAGTTTGGAACGTAAGAAAAAATAGAGAAGGCGACAGTTCGAGTTTGGTCTGGGTCGAGGATCGAGTGGTAGTTGCTGGCAAGATTATCTGAAAATCTTTTACGCCTAAGTGTGATCCAAGATCTCATCTAATAATTGGAGTCGCCGAGTTCGCCGACCAGGCCTAAAATAATTTATAAACTCAAGTATATTATTATACAGATTCCACCTACCGGACTTGGAGGGACAGCCCTGACCTGGTGACCGGTCTCCTGTTGCGGCCGTCAAAGCACGGCCAACTCTTCCACGGAGAACTAAGTGTTTTCTTTTTCCCTTTTCTTTCGTAACTCGCGAGTGGAGTGACTTTTAAAGTACTTTATTTGTTTGTGCAGTTTTCTTCATAGTGACAGCAGTGATTTAGGGACAATAGTGATTCAGGGACCAATAAATTAAACTTTCTTTCATCTTTTTTTGTTTCATTACAACTGAATTCGGCACTACTTAGCTTATTTGCTTACTTTTTAGCGGGAGTCGTTGGTAATGCTAACTCCTGGTGCTCAAGTCTACTATTTTAGAACAATTGTCATACCGGCACGATACCGTTGCAATTGAAGTCAAATATCCGTAGCACGAAGTATAGATAGAAGGAGTCCGAACGGTATAGGCTTTTCCATAATATTTCGTGTACACAATAATAAACCCAGATCATAGTTCTATTTTCTGCCACTGGCTGCGCAAGTGTTCAGGGCGTACCGATGCTATTATTATTATTACATGTAAACACGCGCTGGCTCGTGAATGTTGAATTTAATTTAATTAAATACATTTAATTAAATACATAATATTATTTATAAATAAATAATAATATTATTTATAAATATAATAGAATTCAAACGAGTACTCCTTGAAAAATGGCGCGCTCTACCGGCAAAAAATCTGTCCCTTAAATTGAGACCATTCATTCAACATTACGTTCGGACTCCTTCTATCTATACTTCGTGATCCGTAGTCTGCTATATGCCGTCATAACGGTCGTTCAATGCATGAAGGTACATTAATAGTACAAATATTGAAATACCCGACTCAGGGCCCAGGGCCCTGAGTCGGGTATTTCAACGGTGTCACAACTGTACCATTATTGTACCATTATGGTGCAATTGTAAAGTTTTTGGTAGTCTACTATTAATGTGTCGTCATAACGACTTCATCATTGTCTTACAATTGTCAAAGTGACATAAATTGCTAGTCTCGTACACAACTGCTTCACAATTGCAATTCAATGACTGAAATGTTTCGGTAGTCTGCTATTTTGAATTTGACAGTAATATTTTTAAATTGTCCTGTGTCGACAGATTGCCATAAATAAAAAATAGATAGATAGAAATATTAGAAATTGTTCTTTGTAATTTATTGCAATTTACTAATCTCCTAAACTTCACATTGCTTTTTATACTAATAAATAGTATGTACAAATATATTTAAACGAAGTCTAGCATTAAATGTTTAAATTTATTAGTAGTTTTTCGAAAATCACTTCAACTAACGCATTTTTTAAAAACGGCAACACATACATACCATTCTAACACAATCCATAGATAAAAGAGACCGAAAATTCAATGCATAGATAAAAGAGATCGACAATTCTATTACCATTGAAAGACCGTTATGACGGCATATAGCAGACTACGGATATTTGACTTCAATTGCAACGGTATCGTGCCGGTATTGTGCCGGTATGACAATTGTTCCAAAATAGTGGACTTGAGCACCAGAGCACAATAGCGCATTATGCGGCACAATGCTCAACGTTGAGTGTTCCAATTACAGCATCGCATCGCACAATCGAGCACTCTCAAAAGTGATGTGTGCAATCCATACCAACTTCAGCGACAGAAAATTAACAAGTATTTTTTCTTTAATTTGACATTGATTGAAATTTTATTTATATATTATCGTTAGTAATATTATTTAATGTTAAAAAAAATTTAAGGCTTTCTTATCGTCGGAGTTTTCTGGAAATATTCAAAGTTAATTCAAGCTGTGTTAAAAAATAAATAAATATAAGTATGGAAGAAAGTATAAACAATGACTTTTTTTATATTCCATTATTATTTAAAAATGAATGAAATGAATACAATGTTTATTTTAGAATTTTTTTTTTCAGCACTGAACTTAGTGCACTCAGCTGACGCATTTTAAAACTAATTCACGTTCCAATTAAGCGTCAGCATTGTGCGGCATTGTGCGGAACTGAGTCGCATTATGCTCTGCCATTGGAAAACGGGGTCCATGTCCATTGTTTTCGTTTTGTAGAGCTGTAAAAGTAACGAAAAAAGAGTACCCGTATGAACGGAATCGAGTCGCATTGCAACGAGTATTTTGTAGAATTATACACATAAATTATAACTTATGTATAAATTTGTAGAATTAATATTTAAACAATATACTTTGCATACCAAGCTGTATTTTTTACTTTTCTGTATTTTAAACCAGGCTTGTGTTTTTTTTATATAAAAATTAAATAAAACAAATTGCAACAAAATTAAAACGACAACAAAACTCTTTTGTTCTTTGAATGAAATAAACAATAAATCATCAAAATCAAAATAAAGTCATCAAATCAAATCAATACTTATTGTACACCAAAATTTTACAAAAGATTAACAGTGCTAACAGTTTTATATGGTACAAAAGGCGGTCTTATCACTATTTGTAATCTCTTACAGACAACCTTGGGATGGAATTTTAAGATTAAAGATTAGTTATAAGTGGTGTACTAATAGTATTAAAATCTACATAATTTACTAAATAAATACTTAAACTTATACATAATTATAATACATAAGATAGACACATACATATATACGAGTACATAACTACAAATATAATAGAACGATAGAGTGAAACGTAATAACACACAGCGTATCAAACAGTATGATATTTAATAGAATTAAGTTGATAGATAGTGTTCCTTAACACGTTTTTTTAAAACTGCTACAGTCTGAGCACTGCTTACAGTTTCCGGCAGCACATTCCAAAGACGAACTGCCTCGACTGTATAGGACTTCCTATAGAACTTCGTGGAGTGCGCTGGTATATCTAATGTTGTATTTTCTGACGATCTCAGGTGTTTAGTGTGAGTTTCACGAAAATCTGAAACCGATTTTCTAAATATGAAGGGGAAGTAGGTTTAAAGAGAATATTGAAAAGAAGATATAATATATAAAAGAGAATTTTGAAACCATATTTTAAACAAAACTAAAAATAAACAATAATAAAAAAATTATTTTGTATCTAATGAAATTAAACTTAGTATGCTCGTCGCACCATTTCAGTAAAAAAAACCAAAACCATTTTATGACAGGAATCTTTGATTCATCAAACTGAACCCAAAAAAATATATGACTATAGGAATAGATAAAACCATAATCGTACGTACGTGACTCTCAAATTAACTATGTTGAAGAATCTAGGGCAGTTGATATCACCTAAAGACGACATAGGTTGCTTTCCAATTAATACAAAAAGTGACGCAGTGTAACGCAGTGCTCGATAAAGCGCTTTCCATCAACGACACTGTTGAACACAGCCGTACACTGTTCGACACTCGAAAAAGTGGTGTTTTGAGAGTAAACATATTTGGTTTGGCTATTTAAGGGTCTACATCAATATTATCGTCGACATGTACATATTAACACAGCTAGTAGGTATAGAAAATGAAGAATTAGGGATATTTTTTTTGTTTACTCAAAATCTACTAAATATATTTTAATTCTGATTTACGTGTTTCTATATATAATATGTAGTTACTTATGTTTTTAAAGTTATTTCATTAGTTAATACGCGATAATAGACCGACAAATGAAAAAAATAAAAAATTAGAGAGGTTGTTTCGCTAAAATTTTCTATCGAGAAAACTTTTTTCAATCACGTTTCTGAGTTTATGCGATCCTAGATCATATATTGAAAAAACATATACTTAAAAATTAGAGCTCTAGCCATTCAATCTAAAGAAACAATGAAAACTTCGTACGTAGAAAAATGCACAAAGCTATTTTGGTATCCTCTTAATGCTTATATTTAATTTATTGAACATTACTTACTTTAAAATTATAGTTGGTTCAAATAATTATTATTAAACAAAAATAACAAGAGTGGATGCTAGTAGGAAAGTGGAAGTAACACATGTATTCGACATAAGAAATGTTTTGCTGGGGGTACCACAGGGCAGTATCCTGGGACCATTGTTCTTTCTGACATATATCAATGACATGCCGACTGTGGTTGATAATGATATAACACTATTTGCTGACGACAGTACTATTTTATTTACAAAAGACTCCATAGATGACATTGAAATTGACATTAATAGTTCCTTAGTAAAAGTAATTGAATGGCTGCAGGGTAATAACTTAATGATAAATTTAAAAAAGACAACAATTATGAATTTTAAACAAAGGCCAAAGGCGCGGAACATGCTAGCTGTTAAATATTTAGAAAACAACGTTACAGAAACTGAGGACACTAAGTTCTTAGGTTTAATAATAGACAGTAGATTAAACTGGAAGCTTCATGTACATAGATCATGTGTGCAAAAAGCTTGGTAAATTTTCATATGCACTCTATAGATTAAGAAAAATTGCAAACCAGTCAACATTAGTGATCAGTTATCATGCATATGTTAGCGCAACACTAAGGTATGGACTAATTTTTTGGGGCAACTCCACTGACAAAAAGCGTGCCTTCCTAGCCTAAAACGGTGTTTAAGAGCAATGTGTGGTTTGAGACAGAGAGATTCTTGCAAAAAATACTTCCGAAGATTACGAATTTTAACATTACCTAGCCTTTACGTTTTCGAAATCGCTGTGTTTGTGAAGTGCAACATAAATCTATTTGACTTCCAAACCCGAACAAGACTACAGGAAAAGTTGAGAATAATCCCCAGTAGAACTCGATTACTACATGAGAGTGTATTTTGTCTGGCAGTAAATATATATAATAAAATTCCGAAGCACATTAAAACCATCACTAATTTGAAAGCATTTAAAAAGGCACTTCACGAAGTATTAATAAATAAAAGCTATTACAGTTTAAATGAATTCTTGAATGATGAAACCCTTACTGACTAGTTCTGCTCGGTTGTATAAAAAGGCACTTCACGAAGTATTAATAAATAAAAGCTATTACAGTTTAAATGAATTCTTGAATGATGAAACCCTTACTGACTAGTTCTGCTCGGTTGTATAACACTTGTGTCAATATGTGAATCTTATTTTTTGTTTTTTATTTTATTGATATTATTAATTTTTTTGACATATTGAATTATTTTTATGGCATCGTAATTATTGTTATTGGGTTTTATATTGTATACTTGACATATGGATGTAGCAATTGATAATTGACTATTGTTCTTGATTATGACGTTTTAATTCTATTACTAGTACTAATTTGTTATGTTTTATTTTGTGACTGAAGTTATATTTATGTAATTTATTTTAGTATTTGATTTAATTTAAATTAATGTAACTATGAATTTATATTTTTAATTATTAGTATTGTATGCCTATATGGCAGGACATAGCTGAACAAATTATCTCTGTACCAACATAAACTGAACCTGTGATCCACAATAAAAAGAATTTGAATTTGAAAGTAGTATTATTACAAAACAATTATATATTTGCCCACAAATTGTCAAAGTTCTATATCTTATTGGAAGGTTATGTTTATAAATTATTGAGCCAAGACTTTGTCAAGGAACTTGCATTTAGGTAAAAAAACGCCCATAATTTTGCGATATTGATGCACTCTAGTGTTATTTTGAGACAACTAGCTGTTTCATTTAAACTTTTACACAGTGTTTGGCAGTGTTTCACAATGTAACGCAGAGTCTTATGCCTCCTCTACACTACTCGCGAAGTTGAACGATGTTAGACGAATACGATAGTGTAGAGAGGCACTTCGGCTTACTTCGTCCAACTTCACTTCGCCTCGGGCGACTTCCATTTGTTGTCGGTTTTTGCGCCCGAGTCAAAGGGCCCGAAGTTGCACGAAGTGCGTTCACGAAGTACCTCTCTACACTACTCGGCCAACTTCAGAGTACTCATTCAGACGTAGAGTGTGCCGGTGCGTGATTTATAATAAGTTTAGTGCGCGTGACACAATTATGAGCAATATACAGTGGTCACAGGAGCAAATTATGTTGCTCTTGGAAACTCTGCAAACAGAAACAATTATTTGGGACCCCAATGACAAATGTCATAAAGACAAGAAAAAAATTAATGATGCTTGGGTGCGTATCCGTGACATCTTTGGAGGCAGTGTGCCCATTGAAGAAGTGCCCATTGAGCGTCCATTACAAGCGTGCGCAGGCTATCGGCACCACAGAGCGAATGAGCTCATCGCGAAGTTGAACGAGTGTGTAGTGTCGCACTTCGGACTTTAGCCAAAGTTTCTAGAGTACTTCGCCGAGGAACTTCGCGAGTAGTGTAGAGGAGGCATTATATCTATATTATTTTACTCTTTGTTCGTTACTCAGTAACGCATACATACGGTTTGTTACAGCTCTATCGTTTTGTTTGACAAGACAGCATAACCTAAAAAGATATTTATTTTCCTTAGCTTAGTTATGTGATTTTTAGTTTACACCTAACCTACCTAACCTAACCTACACAATCTTTTGTACAGAAAACAAAGATGAGCAAGAGAGCCAGTCCAGCAGGTGTACTTAGCACAAATGGGAAAAAGGCTAAACACTGGTCTTTAGGTTTAGTAGAATCCATGAAAGACCCTGAAGCTATTGTCAAAAAATCAAAACAATGCGTTGTTATTAAAGATAAATTTCCTAAGGCTAAAATACATTATTTAATATTACCACATGATGATATATCTAGCATTTATAAGTTGAATAGTTCTCATATAAATCTGCTAGAAGAATTCGGGCAGATATGCAATGAAATACAAGAAGTTGAGCAATTAACACTAAAAGCGGGATTTCATGCAGTGCCGAGCATGCAAAGACTTCATATGCACGTAATTAGCACTGATATGGTATCGCCTTGCTTGAAGACTAAAGTACATTGGAATAGTTTCACTACTAGCTTTTTTAGACCCTATAAAGGTTAGTCATGTGCAAAAAAAAATTAGTAGGATTGACGACAGAATGGCAAATTTCAGCTATTAGAGATCTATTTTTTAAAACTTGCTTGATTTTATTTATTAAATTACATTTTTGCTTTACGCATATGGATGGTAAATAGCAAAATCTTAATACTTTCTTTATCTGCTCTAGTGCTGTCTATATTTTTCTTACAGATGTATTGAGCGAGTTAAAAGAACATGGGACTATAAAGAAAATATCACCTGAACTTCATAAAAGTCTGATGTCCACTGAACTACAATGTAATCAATGTACATATAAGCCTAAAAATATGCCTCAACTTAAAGAACATCTGTTAAATCATTTAAAATAGATCTTGTAAAACTAATTATATACCACTTATTAGTTGTCATATTCCTTAAACGAGGGGTCCCTAACTTTATTATGATAATAAAATTGAAAACCAACCTTTTTACTTTTTATGTAGGCCCATATGAAATCATGTATCCGGCTAAAATATTTCATCTAATTCAATATTTTTTTCATGGGTCTCGGATTCTATAGAACCCAATTTGAGAATCCCTGCCCTAGTCTGAGCCTTGTCTGTCTGTAGCGATACAGACCTTGTGTAGTGTTTTCATTCCCTCTTTGGACAATTATTTGTATGAAGAATAAAATTGTCCCAAGTTTGTGTATAAGGAAGTACTATAGGTTCTAATCTGTGATTCCCAATAGCATTAAGTTTTGTTTGAGAGCAGAGGAGGAAGTGATTAATAAAAAAAACATGCTAAAGTAAAACTGATTTTATTTACAAACATAATTTCATCTCATTTTAAAACCACAATGAATCACATTTATTGCAAATATTTTATAATTTTAAAGAATTTCCTACTTACAATAAATCTCCATTTGCACTAATTTTGTTAGAACTTTGTAATTAGTTATAGCCTTTACCAATTCTCTACATTGCACTTTATTTTATCAAAATAATTATGATACTATACACAAAAATACATTTATTACATATAAAATATATGTATAACATTTATTATATATGAGACATAAAATGTTTGTTGCTTTTATCAATACACTTTTGTGATTCAAGAATGTAAAAAACATTATTTTACAACATAAAATTCATTTCTTAAACTACCTACATCTAAAACTATACTTAAGGAATGGATCTCTCATCCATATAATCTGATTTTAAAAAGCAGTTTCCATTCAAATAAACAGTCTTATAATAAGTGCTACATTCACACTTTTATTTCG
Organism: Orgyia antiqua; assembly: GCA_916999025.1. Classification (NCBI taxonomy): domain Eukaryota; kingdom Metazoa; phylum Arthropoda; class Insecta; order Lepidoptera; family Erebidae; genus Orgyia; species Orgyia antiqua. The sequence continues at coordinate 27,823,304 of OU779868.1, forward strand.
GTCCAATTGTAAAGTGATCAATCGATCGAAATTTGCAAACTGCTCGATAGATGGCGTTGTACGAAAACATCGATACCTCACATTGAAAAATATTCTAGTATATTATTATAACAGTCATTTGCAAAAATTAATAAATTACTGACATTTTATCTAAAATAAAGAGAGATAAGAAGCGATTTTGTACAGTAAATTTTACAATAATAATCTCATATACTGAGCAGGTAAGTGCTACTTTTTGCATACAAAATATTTAAGGATCCATAATATGTTTACATATTTACCATAATCTCTGCTTTAATGCACCCAATAAATCCAAGCTTAACAATTTTAAGTTTACACATTAGCACAAATATTCACCCTAATGAATGTTCCTAAAAATTGACAAATAAATACACAGATAATTCATTAAATTACAATATTCGTTTATATGTATAAATGATAACAAACTGTACACTAAAATATCATTCTAATATTATTAATTATTATGACAAAATGTATAACTACTACTTAAATATAACGCAATATTGCTAGATAAAAAAAATATAGGTTACTAAGGATAAGCCCTGCACGGTAATTTGCTAGAACGTGGACTATCAGAATCTAGCAAACTGGAATCAGTACTGTCAGTATTATCTCCATCTGGGGTATTATATATTGACATATTTCGTCTTTTGAAAGATTTCTTCGGTCCCACCGATATCGGTGTCATACATTGAGAAAAACTGTTATTACTGTCCGATACACTGGTACTATCTGTTTCAGGAGATACTACTTTTGTTGAAGATAATTCACTATCATTGTCATCCGGAGTTACCGGAGCTGGTAATGAAAGCTTAGACATCTGGAGCTTTGGAGTATTTACAACAGGAGTTTGTATCTCTTTAATTTCTGTATTCTCTTTAGTAGTCTCAACATGCGGTTGTCTCATAGTTCGACCTGATCTAGCCATGACTACTTGTACAGGATCATCTATACCTAACCTCTCACACAGCTCAGCTGTTTGAGGATTCAATATAGGAACTTTTGGAGTAACCTTGGGTGCATTGATGTTGAAAACAGGTGCAGTCCTAACAAAATTACTTGCTTTTATCTCTAGGGTATCAAATAATTTAATTATGTTTGTTTTTTCTTCATCTGTTGGCGTAAAATCGTACCTGTTGAAAAATATTTGGATTAATTTACTTTCACTGTGAGTACTTAGAACTTGTATGTCAGTAGCTTTTATTTCATAAAAGGGAATTATCATTCAAAATAGCCCTTTTGGAGAATAGGAGATTTGACTTTGGCATTGATATTTGATAATAATTTTGGAATTGGATAAATGATTTGTCTGGTACTGCATATGGTAAATTTATACAACAAAACAATTGAAAAATTATTTACACTTACCTCTCATCTCCACCAGGTCCTGGCATATGACAATCCATATTCTTGACGGTCAATAAATGATTCGTATTTTTCAATACAGCGAGCCACTCTACATCAAACTTAAGCAACCGGTCACCGTCAAGCTCTGGAGGGATATCAAGAATTTGCAAATGCCTTCGTTTGGGCAAACATTTATCCAACGCTAAAAACTTTGTTTCTGTGTCTGTGCTTTCGTGTTTAACAAGTGCTGCAAATTGGCAATGTAGATGGGCTGCAAACCAATAGTCGGGTTTCAAAGCGTGTAATAACGTCTCAGCAGGCACACTTCCCAATTGATTGGACTCTATATCTTCCCTGAGAAATAAATACACAATTTATAAAATTATTTACATAGTTTTCGTAATTGTTAGTTTTCAAATATACATGTTGTGAAAAAATATCTATTATGACTTTAAAAAGTAATTACCTTAAAAATGGTTTCCGATTAAGTAAGTTATGCTTATTTCCATAATCTGTGATACCTCTTGGCCAGTCATGTGATAACATAACATGTAGTTTGTTCTTCAACTGACTCAATCTGAATACATCCAATGATCTTACATGATAGACGGTTCTTAATGAACTTTGTGTGTACGGTACAGTTTCCCATAGACCTTGTCGGTAGTCAAATGGTTTGTATATTCCCGACATACCTGTAGATAATTAAAAATAGGTTCAACACATGACCAAACACAATAAATAGTTGTACATGCATACATAACTACATAAGATAAATGTATTGTACCTCCTATCCGCAAATCACCAAATTTTACAACTCCAGCACGTCCCAAGTAATAAATATTTGGTGCTACCCAACCTCCAAATGGCAATTCTTGTAAATAATTTGAAGCTTCATGATTGCCACCAATAAAGATGGTTAGGATTGGAGCTTTTCTTTCACCACTGTAATACCTAGAAAATAATATAATAATTTTGAGTCATCTTATGTTTAAATTCAAACACTATTGGTTAGAAAAAGAGGAATACTATATAAATTAAGTTATATTATACACATTTTGAAATTAATAACTTAAAAAACAAATATGAACTAGAGTGTAGGTTATATTATTATAAAATAAAATCTTCAAAACTACATAAGGGATTCTGATGTGGTTTTTTATAGTAGGTAGAAGTTGATTAGAAATGTTTTATTTTTGTAATTTGTCAAGATTTGGTTTCTAAATTCCAAGCATATTAAGTTGCTGGCAACAGCTATTAGGTTATATTTTTAAATATCGAGTTCCATTACATTGAGGGTTCACTGTACTTATCTAACAGACAACTAGAGCACTATGAAGTTCATTTAAGATTCACATATAATATGCTTTACTGTATTGTACAAAGTTTGTTCTAATAGCTTATGGCATTGTGTCTTGAAAACATAATTATGAAAAAAATCTGTAATCTCATCAATAACTGCAATAAGTATAATAAATACATAAATCTTACTTGTGAAATGAACACATGTGTTGATATTTCTCTGGCACAGCCATCGCCCGTAGATCTTCATGATTTCGAACGGATTGGAAATCACCACAGCAAATCAATAAATCTATTTTAATATTTTCTCTCGCTTGTATTGTTTCAATACACTCGTAAATCTTTTCTAGTTCACCATGGGCACAACCTTCTACAGCGATTTTCATTTTGATATTGAATATACAAAACAAATGCTTCGAGCTTGAATAAACAACAAAATGTTAACTAACCAAATTTGTATTTAATAAGCACAATTTGTGGAAAAGAATGTAAAATATTTATTTCATTCGTTATTAATTTCTAAAAATAAACAACATAACCACACTGATCCACTGGCTCTACTGACAGTGACACTGACACTGACTGACAGTGACATGCGGGACCACAGCTTAAAAGAACTGCATAAAGGTACCGTGGCGTATCGGGAACATAGAACTGCAATAAAATTCTTTTGTGTAAATTACCAAATTCTGAATAATGGACGCTGGCAAATGCAAAGAAAAGCCAACCCTCGTAAAATAAATATGTAATTATGCTATTGTTCTTAATGACCATGAGCGGTGTTGAACAAAGGAGCTATTATTTTGTGGATATTCTAGCATTGTGTCATTACATTACCATTACTTAATGTGGTTATTACTTAATTACCTGCCGTATCTAGTATAAATCCTGTTAAAATATGTACCTTACAACAAAAAAGAAATTATTCATATAATTCATTCAATACATTATAGACATGTACAACATCATGTTTTTAGGGTTCATTCATGTTCATTCGACATAAATCAAAATTTTAAGCGCAGTCTAACGCCACCCCTCGCTGGCTGCCGCCTTGGGCCATATCTCGTATGAGGGACTGCCCAGAGTAAATACGTCTCTCTCTGTAGCCAGGATAAGCTAGCCTGAATCTGAACCAGTCTATTGTGTCTATAGGGCTTTTTACTATGCTAATAGGCTTTTTACTTTTATATGAGTTCAGAGTGACAAGTAAAATTTTTTTCAGATGACTATTTTTCCTAACGCTCCGAAAGCAGTAAAACTTCAATAAAGATAATGAATAGCTATTTGTGAAAAAGGGATTTATTATTTTATTATTCTACTTTAGGATAATTGGTCTCACCCGTGACCGTGGCGACTGCAAAGTCTCCGAAACGTCGGGCTAAAGTTTAAAACAAATACACGCGTCTAAATCCGTAAAAGTGGTTTTATTTAAACAAATGAGTCGCGCAAGTGTTAGAAAATAATAGGTATCTAGTTTACACAATAGTTCACTCAGTAGGTATAGATAGACAATAGAACGGTATTCCAAGATAGTGCTTTCCAGCTCTGCACGTGTTCATTTCATTATTTTTGTCACTGTTAACATGTTTATTGTCGATAAAATAATTATAACAAAATGTGAATTATTTAAGATGTCCATCAAAGGATAGCAAGCAACTTCTTTGATAAACGCTGCTCATTGTTCTAAAAACAAGTTGTAAATACTTTAATTAATAGTTAATACAATAGGGAGGTAAATTACAAACAAATTACCCACTTAGTGTTGGAGGTGAGGTTTAGTTACATAGTTAAAAGAATTGCAGTTATTTTCTACTTTTTCTCGAATGAAATCTAAACAACTTAGCTCATGGTAGAGTTATTTGGATGAGCTAGTTTTAGCAACGGAAACATTTTATTTCTAGAGTTTGGCAATTAGATAGGTACCTCATATAGATTAGACACATAATGTAAGTAAATTGTTTCTATACAAATTAATAGCCAAACTTTAGAAATAGGTAAAGAATGTATTTGTTGCTAAGTCCAGCATTATAAATACAACCCAAAGTTTTTCAACATAGCTAAAGTGTACATAAGTTGTCATTAAATTATAATGAAAGTTACTTATCTACTGTTGGTACTGTGGCCGTGCTATTTTCCTCCTTCTACGAGACTATATTAACAATAATGGTGCCGATTCTACGTGCAAAACTAAACATAACTAAAAAATGAAAGCAACTATTGTTGTATTTTGATTATTTGGCTATTTTGTTGTTCACATTTATTTTAATTAAAGTCTATAGTAAACAGTTTTTATAACAACGAAGTTAAGTTAACATTGCCGATTTGTGGTATCGACACTATGTAAATTCATTTTTTAGTTAAGTTCAGTTTAGTTGTGCGCGTAGAGTTGGTACCATTGTCCACTTAAGTTAGAAATGCTACACCTATCCAAATGTTATGACAAGTGCTTTTAAGTTTTGCTCCTTATTACTTTTACTATATCGCCGCTAGCAACTGGGCCCTGAGTCGGGTATTTCAACGGTGTCACAACGGTACCATTATTGTACCATTATGGTGCAATAGTAAAGTTTTTGGTAGTCTACTAATAATGTGTCGTCATAACGACTTCATCATTGTCTTACAATTGTCAAAGTGACATAAATTGCTAGTCTCGTACACAACTGCTTCACAATTGCAATTCAATGACTGAAATGTTTCGGTAGTCTGCTATTTTGAATTTGACAGTAATATTTTTAAATTGTCCTGTGTCGACAGATTGCCATAAATAAAAAATAGATAGATAGAAATATTAGAAATTGTTTTTTGTAATTTATTGCAATTTACTAATCTCCTAAACTTCACATTGCTTTTTATACTAATAAATAGTATGTACAAATATATTTAAACGAAGTCTAGCATGATTAAATGTTTAAATTTATTAGTAGTTTTTCGAAAATCACTTCAACTAACGCATTTTTTAAAAACGGCAACACATACATACCATTCTAACACAATCCATAGATAAAAGAGACCGAAAATTCAATGCATAGATAAAAGAGATCGACAATTCTATTACCATTGAAAGACCGTTATGACGGCATATAGCAGACTACGGATATTTGACTTCAATTGCAACGGTATCGTGCCGGTATTGTGCCGGTATGACAATTGTTCCAAAATAGTGGACTTGAGCACCTGATAGCTACGAGGGGAGGTCCAAAAGTTCGTGGAATGAAAGGGTTTTAGTAAAAATGAAACAGTAAATTTATTTTTCCTTTTCAATATAATCACCCTTAAGCTGAATACATTATTATTAGATCTATGAATTAATTTTTCTAAACCATCGTAAAAATATTTTTTATCTTTTCCCTCAAAATGAGCCAAAATTGCCTCCTTTACCTCATTGTCGTCGGAAAATTTCCTTCCCCTTAAGTCTTTTTTTAAATTGGGGAACAAATAAAAATCACTTGGGGCCAGATCTGGACTATAGGGTGGGTGGACTAGTGATTCGAAGCCATGCGTGTGTAGAGCAGCCATTGCAACTTTGCTCTTGTGAACCGGCGCGTTGTCTTGCAAGAGCAACACGCCCTTGGTCAATTTTCCCCGACGTTTTTCTTTGATGGCATCCTTTAATTTTTCTAGTATTGTTGCGTAGTATTCTCCGGTTATGGTCCTGCCCTTTTCTTTCTAATCAATCAGTATTATCCCCTCACAATCCCAAAAAACAGTAGCCATCAACTTTCCAGCCGACTCCGACACTTTGAATTTCTTTGGCGGTGGTGTCCCCTTTTTATGCCATTGCATGGACTCTTGTTTGGACTCAGGCTCAAAGTGATGAACCCATGTTTCATCGCCGGTAACCATTCGCTCCAAAATCGGTCCAGGATCGTCGCCACACAACTCCAAAAAATGTTTTGACGCTTCGACGCGCTGCTGTTTTTGAAGCGGCGTGAGCATTCTCGGTACCCATCTTGCACTGACTTTTGTCATACCCAGGTGGTCATGTAGGATTCGCAAAATGGTGGTATCTGATACTCCAACTAATGCAGATAACTGTTTTTTCTTCAAACGGGTGTCCTCCAGTACAATTTTTTCCACTTTTTCGACGATGTCTGATGTGGTGGCCTCAACTGGCCTTCCTGAGCGGGGGTCGTCTTCAATCGACTCCCGACCATGTTTAAAAAGACCATGCCACTTGTAAATCATTGATTTACTAGGGCACTGTTCCCCGTAAACAGTTTCCATTTCATTCAAAATGGTCTGAGCGTTCTATCCTTGCTTGGTAAGGAATTTAATGACCGCACGGTGTTCAATTTTCTCCATAGTTTCAGTTTTCTTCCGGATTGACGTGTTTAGCAGGCGAGTGTTCGTAAACGAATGACGCAATAGGGCTGAAACTCCATTTATATACTAATTATGAGTCCCCAATTAGTATGACACTAAGCGAGCGCCCCTATCCCCACTCCATCCCCTCCATTCCACGAACTTTTGGACCTCCCCTCGTAAATAAGATTGCTAACACGACTAGCGCTTTACCTACCGCATACCTTGACAACTCAATTAACAAGTTCATTGCGAGAAGTGGCGCGGAATTAGATCGCGCTAAATGGTACGAAGTAGAAGGCTTAATAAAAAGCAACTAATTGTATGTGTTAGTGGAGTCGCGATAGCATCTAAATAACTAATATTTAGATACATTATGATTTTTTTTACGTGGTGAATGCATTTATGCACTTTGTGTGTGTTTGTGTGGACTCCCGGGTCAGAAACGGACCTGGACTACCCACTAAACCCCACGGTGTTCCTTCTCGTCAGACCGACGCCTCTCCCCAGAACACGTAGAAAGAGGTCGTCCGCCGCTGTTAGATACATTATGATACTAATTCTCCTTGCTTAATAAACGTAACCGAAACTTAAATATTGATAATATACCTACAACACAAGACGGTAGGTACCGGTTAACTTTTAAAAAAAAATGTGTAATCCAAACGACGTTAATTAATATAAAATGTGCATTTAATAAATTAATGGGTCAAAGGGCTTATGTGACTATCCTAAATGTCTAATAGTAGGTATCTAACTAAAGCTTCATTAGCGTGTTGTGATCTTTATTATTACATCAAATGTTAGATACATTTACAGTGCGCTAGGAATGTTGAAAATACTTGACAATGACCAAGCAGTCAGGTTCGATACCGTCCTAGGAAAATTTCAATGTATTTTTGTAGTCATTGGTATCGGTTCTTGACAAAATTTCTGACTTAGCCGACATTTGGATGGGCGTGAACATTATATAATTGATACGTGGAGGAAAAGTTATGAGAGATGAAAAAATTACATGTAGATAAATGCATAGATTGATGGATACGAACAAAGCTAATAAAAAAGCTATAATATAGCAATAGGTTTATACTCTATGTACGTACACATATTTAAGAAGTCATTGAGGTAGGCATAATCAGAAGGATATCAAGTATACCTACACTGTGTGAGAGATAATTTGTGAACTCTGATATCACGGGTCGAGCTTCTCCAGTAGGCACGGAGATAAAGCCATGGGCGCTGTGACGTCAGAGCGGCCGGCGACGCGCGCCAATGACGAGCCGAGGCGGTGCTACAATGCGCCCACGCACCGCCCACTCGCAGCTGCTTGGAAAACTCGGAAAACTTTCCGTAATTATTAATATTATATTTAACTATATTAAAATAACATAATATACTAGTCCGTACCCGATCGGTAGGTATAGCTTTATTTACGAAAAAACCACCATACCTATAGTTAACAACTCAATCCAAAAAAAAGCTATTTAGTGGTTTTACTAATTAAATTAGAAGAAATCTGTTATTATGTTTACTAAACTTGTATGTTCGATAAATAAGAGTAACGGTGATAGTTTTTTATTATTTCTCAAGTGTATTTGTACTTGAAAACTATTATTATAATGTAGAGCCGATAAGTAAACAAATGTGAAGCGACGTATCAGCAGCCGGAGCGCGCGCCCCTTCTGTCAAACATTTTTATAGTTATGCTCAGAGTATAAGGAACTCTTTATAGTAGATGCGCGCGAGTCGATCGCACGCGTACATTCATCTTGATTTAAAAAATATCGTATATTTGTATCGATTGTTTTGTTGTGAAAAATGAGTTGGGATCAAGATCGTGATCGTCCACCGCATGCTGAATTGGGTGAAATAAATGAGGCTGTCGGAAAGTTACTTGAAAGTTTTAATTATGACAGCATTGTACCGCAGCAAAGCAAGTGAGTAATTGTTTACTGTTTTGCTTGACTCTTTGCAAATGAGTAGCGCCTTCAATACTTCGTTCAATGTTACTTTTTTATTAATACAGCCGTGATAATTGTTTTTCGACTAATCAACAAGTTTCTTCGAGTTTAAATGAAAATTAGGACTAGAAAATACATCAATCTTACGTTAGCAAAATTAAGATGAGTAGGTATGTAATAAATTATGAAACCGAAAGATTTCTTTTGTTATATAGAATGATGGACAGATAAATAAATATAAATTTTGATATTCTCGCGACTCATTTGTTTTTTTTTTTACTCATTTAGACGGTCACGGGCGAGACCATGGTGACTGCAGTCTCCAAAACGTCCGGCAAAAATTTTATTTAAATACACTCATCTAAATCCGTTAAAATTAGTAGGTATTATTTAAAAATAAAGTAGTTTATGGTAATAATATTATAAAAATATGTGTATTAAAATAGTTATAAATATATGTATTTAATATCTACGTAGAGTTATTGTAGAAACGATGTCTACGGAGCGTAGCAGATTTTTCCTGACAAGTTGAATATCTATTTGTGTTATTTTTTCAGCTATTTTGTGACATATTTTTGATATCATAATATAATTAGAGCAATTCGTGTTTTGTTTACTATAATAAATAGCTTTGTTACTATTGCTCTCGTGTTTGTTTTGCTAAATCAAGTAACTTTGTTTCTTGGAATAGCGGCGGCTTAAGTTTTGAACTATGTACCTACCCAAGTACAGCAGTTTAATTGGGCTGGTCGGTTCTGTTTACTTACACACTTAATAATAATTATCAAGTGCGTAGATATAACTATTTCATATTTCCTGTTGCCTTCTGCAGGTATTCAATTATCTTTGATTTGCATTAGTTAGTTTTATTTTAGTAACATTTTCGTTTTTTAATAAACATGGTTTACTTTGGTTTCAAAGGTGCTTAGTAGAGCTTTCTATGCTGTTAGTTGCGATAATCTTTGAAAATAATGATCCTATTTTAAATTTATTTTTACTAATAGGAAGCTACAGACTACGAGAATACTTACTATAGTACCTACTATAGCCTATACATACCTATTATGTCTATGCGTAGTGCTATTCGAAATTCCAGATTGAGAAGCCGCGGGCAAAGGCTAGTTAAAAAGAAGCTTCAGTTCCCTGCTCAAATAAAAGCTTCAGGGATTTCCGAACCTATGTTACAAAAAAAAACTATTAACCGCAAAATATGCTCAAACTACATAAAGGAGCGCAAGATAAAGAAACGGCTTGAAAAATTATTTATTTACTTATTTATTTTTATTTTATTTATTTTACTAATTTTTGCACACAATAAAAGATTTTTCTATAATGGCGGACTTAATGCCAAATCTAGAGTATAGAGAGTAAAAGTAGAGTTGCAAAGTTATTTTCTAAGGCACTATTGGTTAGGTATTGTTATTAGCATATTAACACAATTTCCATGTTTGAAGTTGTGTCTTATAACGAAAGTTATAAAGTAATAAATTCAACTTGAAGATAAAATTTGAGATAACGAGACAGAAACGCAATAATGATGCCTTATTTTTATAGAGTTTCTGATTTTTATTCAAAATAAGTACTCCAATCTATAGTAGTCTACACTACGTAGTATCATAAAGCTTGATTCGAATTGAAAAATTCTTTTTGTATTGGATATTACATTTATCGAGGAAGGCTATGGACTATATAACATCACGCTGCGACCAATAGGAGCGTAGCATTGGTAAAAAACTTCGCAAAAACGGGGAAAGTTTCCTTAATACCACGAATACGGAGTCGCGGGCAAGTGTTTTATATTTTTGGAATAAGACTTCAATATTTATGAAATTTGTATAATTTTAAACTGTCACACTTTTTATCTCCTTACTCTCCCACTCGAAGTGTGACGTAATAACGTAATATCTGAATTTTTTAATGCTTTTTTTTATATTAGTTATTAGGAAACTTTAATACGAAAATTGAGTATGTATTATTTTGTTGATTATTATGTTGTTACTATTTATAATATAACTTAAAGCTTATTTCAAACTTGTATTAACTAGGTATACTCGAAAGTCTGAAAAGCCTAAGTAATATTCTGTAACATTTGCGCGTCTCTTTTATTTAAATAACTTTGGGTAAAGTGTAAAAATTCTATAGTAAAGTTTATCTTCATGAGCATTAGTGGCGATACACGTCCAAATCCACAAAGAAAATCTTAAACCTGATAAATCAATGCTTCGTTCCAGTTTACTAACTTTAGAATTATGAAATTCTCACTCAAAATTTTTTTCTCAATCTGTAGAAAAAAATTTTTGGTACATTCAATATATTTACAAAAAAAATAGTCATGTGGATAAAGGACAACCAACAAAAAACATTTCCAGCATTTTTGAAATTTTTGTCTGTTTGTCTGTCATCACGTAAAATGTACAACACTTTTAAATGTAAATGTTATACGTAAAAATTCTACACAACTCAAGGTATTACTTAGTCTTTGTTTCATCGCAATCGGTCCACTCAATTAAGAGATATTTACATAATACGAAATTTCTCAATTTGGTTACTTGCAACGCCGTATAGCGGCTAAAAAAGAATCAAAAAATTTATTGGGTCGGTCGAAAAAAAATCGATCCACACGGACGGAGTCGTGGGCACACCTAGTATAAAATATAAATGCTGAAGGCTTCAATAACAAAAGAATGTTCGTCAACTGAAGAGGCGATCTAGAGTCGATGTGAAGCACCGACATGGATGATAGTAAATTAATAAACAAGTGCAGATAACAGATAACATAGTGGCCATTCTATTAGATGGCGGTTTCATGTTCACCGCGTATACCGCCCCGGTGACCCGAGCTCGACATCAGCTAGATACACTCTATCTCATGTAGGTATTAAGGATAACTAATTACGGAATAATTCATATTGGACGAGGTCACATCACTAATAAATTATATTAAGATAAACGAGCTTAAAGCGCTATTGTTTCAAGTATTTTTTTGTTTGTAATATTTTAAACGGTTACGTATTTCGCAAGATTGGTTATGCTACATTCGTTTGACAGTTTTTAAGCGAATGCTTTGATTAGTGGCGTATTTACCTTAGGAGTAAAGAGGTCTTGGATTACCAAGAGGACAGTCTGCGAGGGTTAGCGCAAACCTTCATTTTTATTAAATAAACTAAATTATAGTGGAAAAAATCATAACCAATCTTCAAAGATTTGGTAAACATATGCGGGAACCGTGATAGCTCAGATGGGAGAGCAACGGAATGGTATTCCGAGGTTGTGGGTTCAAGTCCCGCTCATGGTTATCATTTTTTCCACTATAATTTAGTTTATTTAGTAAAAGCATAGCAAGTCCATTGCAAAAATTAATAAATTTATTTTCATTTTTATTGTTTTGCTCACTCTCCCGGGGTGCCAAATAAAACGAGTCCATGACGCTAAATTTCAAAATACGCCATTGGATTAGAATGATTGTTACGGTAATGATAAGAGGGTCGTGGTGTGGGAGATCGCCAGGTTTTCAGGATCAATAATATCGATCCGTCAAATCCAATTATATAAAATTTAATTGTCTGTTTGTAATGCCTAAGTCACAGCATTTTACTAAATACATTATATAAATTTTTATACAAGATACCAACACCAAAATATAAAATCATCTGTCAGTCCATTTGTCCGAGGTAATAACCGGATCGGCTCGAAAAGTTTTAACCGGATTTTACTGGTAGAGATAGCTATCGATAGGGAGTAAATTACGCCACTTTGGTTTTTCAAAAGTAGAATTTCATAAAAATTTTCAAACATTCTACGATAGTGATTAGCTTCATAGTTTGTCTCTTTAATGACTGATCAAATGATGATTAGGTCCAGGTTAACATAAAGACTTGCATAAAAATAAAGATTTCTTTCACCACTGTAGCGTAAACTACTTAGCTAATTTGGACATAATTTTATTGAGATTACAAAGTTTTCAAGTTTCAGCATCGCTTACAACTCACTACCATATATAACACAATATTTGTCAAGTTCCCTTCCTGCGTTGTACCGATTTATTTCCGCGAGGTATAGCGATAACTGTGCCTATATAAACATTCCCATTATGAGGCAGAACGCTTATCAACTGCGCTTGTTCGGGGACTCCCCCCGAACAAACTTGCTCTCGTCAAACATTCAAAAATCCAAGTGATTATACTAACACAATTATGTACATGATTACAAGTTACAAATTAGGCTATGACACGTGTAACTTGTATACAATGTTACACACGCTACCTTCTACACATTAAGTATTAATAAATAAATAAACACGAACATTTCACAATACATCCTCCGAAAGCAAATAAGGCTGTGCTACAGTCAGCAGTTTTACAACCAGTGATGTCAAATCTGCATCTAATCGACAGAAAATATCGAAACTTAACACAAATACTTAAATGTGTTTATCATCATTGATTTTATTTTCAAACGGTAGAACCCACAATCTCGTGTCTTGAAGTCAGAAACTTTACTGATTACATAGCACGTATTCTTCTACATATCTATAGATACATTTTTACATATTAAGTACTTCTATTGTATGTACGACGTACGTAGTACGTACGTATTGTACATACATTTTGAGAACACCTCAAGTAAATTCTTCAATCAATTTGTGTAGTTTATGTCTTTTCTAAAACATTTAGTAAGTTCAAAGCTCCGCTTCAGATTAAGATTTCCTCGCCTATGTTGATCTCACACCGGTGCGAGCAAACATCCCGTCAGTTTGCGGAGTGATTGTAGCCTGGCATGTAAGTGGGGGCGCAAACAACCTCACACAGGTGCCGCCGGAACACAACCCCTGTTTGTACAGGCCACTTCGCGCCCTTTGCACTGTTTTCTCTATCACTTGTTACATCTTCACATTTGAACTTAGCATTTCATTTAGAGTGACAATTGTAAGCTTAATGCAATGCTTAAATTAATATTTCTTGTCTGCAAGTGATGCCTGTTAGTTCAGCCAGCACTTGCAGACAATATCGTCAAAGGAATAGGATCCAACAATATTTTACAAAAGAATTATATTTTGTTATATTTGATAGATTAAGAGGTTAGGTTTCCTCCCTGTTCGGTTAAAATAATGGTGGTTATGATTTTTCTACTTGAAAAAAAATTTATTGAGACCCTGGTATGAAAATGATAACGAGTATGACAATTTACAATTTTTTTGTAAAATCATACTTATAATAATATACAGTTAACACCCTGACGCAGAACAAACACATGTATGACAATTATAAACATCACACAAATTATTGTCCTGACCGGGAATCGAACCCGAGACCTCGTGAACGGCAGTCCGTTATATGAACCACTAGACCGTGAGGCCGTCAGAATGATAAAGAGTCTGTTTGTTTGTTTGAATCACGAGAACGACTAGTCTGATTTTAAAAATTCTTTCAGTGTATTACATTTATCAGAGAAGGCTATAGGCTATATAACATAACGCTGTGACTAATAGGAGCTATACATCAGAAAAGATGTTGCAGAAACGTGAAAAAATGACAAAATTCTATGCGTTCAAAGCCACGGGCAACGGTTAGTATCGTTCATATTTCTATAGTAATATGTTTAAAACAACGCCGTTTACATCCAAATGTTAGCAATAGTTCCGGGCGTACAAGCTATTTTCAAATATTGACAGAGTGTAATCTAGCCGGCACCGTGTATATAGTTAGCATAGGGCTGGTAATATCCATAGTTAACACGAACACCATCGTACCTATACCATACCGGTTCATTACCGCGAACCTACTATTCGATTTGTAAAGCTAAACTGAACATTATTCGCGATGGTTTCCCGCGCAACGTTTGTCTATTTAATTGGATGTTCTGTAAATATGTATGAGTATAAATTTAAGTAAATAGTGTGGAAAGTATTTATGGTCTTATTCATAATGACTTATCGGAGGTTTAAAAGTTCGCTAAAATCGGTTCGCGAAAATTATCAAAAAGTAACAGTCTTTTTACGCTAAAACGTTTATTATCTCTTAGATAAAATCTCCGTTTAAACCTCCGATAAGTCATTATGAATAAGACCGTTAGTGTTAACGATTTGTATATCGAATTGGAGAAGTGTATTAACGTTGAGTTTCGAATTTCTTTAGTATTCACGTACAAATATAATACATAACAAATTGTGTAAAATTATTAACTGAATCCAAGAAACGGAGTAGGATCTCAATTCGTCTGTATGTTTGTTATCTCATAACTTTTAATTGGGCAAAGGGATTTTGATGAGTTTTTTTTTATTTGAAAGCTGACGTTTTTGTTTGGTCCCATTGGCACCAGGTCAGGATCTGATAGTTATCTTCTGAGAAATTGAGGAAACCCCTCAAATTTCAAAGGCTCATGAAGTCGGTTGAACATTTAAAAAAATATATATATTCATCAATTTGTCTAATGATGCGTGTGTATGCATCTCTCTAACTCCGTGGCATTAGTTTCAGTTGTTGATATACCAACTTGAATAGGTAGTTTTCTGTAACAAGACTACTTATTTTACATATTTAAAAATGAATTTGTACACAAGTAAAAATAAGTCATATACATACCTACTTTCAATAAAATATAATCTAGTTTATCTCGCTAATAACATAAATCATAAGTCGTTATAATAAAGATAATTGGGAATTTAAAAAAAAACATTGAACCGACTTCTTGAGACCACCTCGGTAGTCTACTCTTCGATTATTTAGATACTTAATATGTGACAACAATGTGTTGGCCATTGAAATTTGAGTGTTTTCCTCGATTTCTTAGGAGATAACCATCAGATCCTGACCTGGTGCCAATGGGACCACAAGGGAACCACCAGCTTTCAAATGAAAAAAGACAACATTAAAAACGCTTAAGTTATGAGGTTAATAAACATAAAAAACAATAAGAAACATACAGACGAATTGTGAACCGCCTGCTTTTTTCGAAGTCGGTTAAAAAGCTACAATATACACTCTAAAAAACACGAACTCGTGTGAATCCACGGGTGCTAACTAGTGTATAATATAAGTTTTGTGAGCCGCCTTAGCTCTACCTATAAATAAAGCCCTATAAATTTACTTACAAAGATATCGGTGCCCAAGTGGACGTTATCAGTGTTTTGTGGACACAGATGTGTACTTGATGTTCCCATGTATCTTGTCACCCTCTAATAGCGGCCAGTAGTCGATCGGAATACTTATATGAGTCAAGGACTTTAATATTTTGTATCGATAACTTTGAAAGATTTTAGTTGGTAAATAAACATATCAATAAATTCTATATCTATGTTATAAAAGAAAAATAATTAAATGTTTGTTTAAAAAAAGAAATAGTCTCCAAAACTACAGGATCCAACATCATCCTCCTGCCCTTATCCCATTATTTGGGGTCGGCGCAACATGTCTTTTTCTTCCATAGTCTTCTATTAGCCGTCATGTCTGTGTCAACCCCTCTTTTCTTAGGTGGATGGACTGTAATGACAAAACTACAGGATCCATTTAAGAAAATATATATATGTACCTACATACCGTCGGGAAGTTACGCTATCTCTGGTGAACATGTTTGTTTTTTTATTTATACTTTATACTTATTTTTATAAATAAATAAATAAATATTCATGGACATTTCACACATATATGCTTGTGTTATGGGTACCTGAATACGGATATAATACATAAACTACTTTTCTTTTGTAAATACATACTTATAATACATAGTAAACACCCAGACGCAGTACAAACATTTGTATGACAATTAAAAACATCACACAAATGATTGTCCTGACGGGGAATCGAACCTGAGACCTCGTGAGCGATATTATAAAGCTGAAGAATTCGTTTGTTTGAACGCGCTAATCTCAGGAACAACTAGTCCGATTTGAAAAAAAATTTCAGTGTTCAATAGTACACTTTTCGAGGAGGACTATAGGCTATAAAACATCACACTGCAACCTATAGAAGCGAAGCATCAGTGAAAAATGTTGCATAAACAGGGAAAATTTTCCAAATTCTACGCGTATGAAATCTCCGGCGACAACTAGTACGTCAATAAAGCTATCCTTGTGAATCCGGAGTGCATCAGTATTTAATAAAACTGAATCAATAACGAATGTTATGTAACATAACTAGATATTCAAGAAATACTGCTCTACCTAGGTGTCTTGGCAATTTTTCTTCTCAGTAGGTATATTTATGCTGTTACCTACTAGACTAGGTCTTCCACAGGCTATTAAGAATATAATATATATTATTGAAATAGAGGTCTATATTTACGTATAACAAAACTGTAACTAACAAATGTTTGTTTGCGCTAATCTCAAGAACTACTATTTTCTAACACTTGCGCGACTCATTTGTTTAAATAAAACTACGTTTTACGGATTTAGACGCATATATTTGTTTTAAATTTTGGCCCGACGTTTTGGAGACTGACTGCATGGTGACTGCAATGTCTCCGAAACGTCGGGCCAAAAGTTAAAACAAATATAAGTACGCGTCTAAATCCGTAAAAAGTAGTTTTTTTTAAACTAAAGAACTACTGTTTGGAATTAAAAAATTTTTGTTGTGTTTGATAGTCCATCTATGGAAGATTTAATATCATATAGACTATGACCAATAGGAGAGGTGAATGAACTAAAATGCTGCTTAAAGTCACTTACCACGCGGAAAATGTCTTCGATACAGCTACATATTAGTATTTGGTGAATAAAATTCAATATTTTCTAAAAACTTAACTATACATACGTAAATTTAAAGCAAATTATAAAAGCGCTGAATTTCCGGGATGTGAGGGCCAATCGGGTTGCATTCTCAGAACATGCTCAGCTTATCATTTATAAATAGGGCGCATCTGTATATAGATACGCCCTGCTTCTATCAATTATCTGACGTTACTTGCAGTCAATTTCATATTATTAAATACTAACTGTAGCCCGCAACTTCATATGCGTGGAATTTAAAAATTCATACTTAACAAACTATACAAGAAAACCATCCTCTTGAACCACTCTATCTATTGATAAAAACCACAGCAAAATCCGTTGCCTAGTTTTGAAGATATAAGCTCACATAGGGACATACATGCAAAAAATTGTTTTATAATAAGTATAGATTCTCTTCGTTGGATAAATATTATTCTCCACTAATCGAAATTGCGTAAAAATATACACTTAGAACTTTCGCCTTACTTGTAAATATGTTCAACATTAGACAGTTTTGAACATTGCTTGAACATTTGCCTACTTAACAAACGAAGTTTTTACGAGTTAAATAAATTATCGTTTCTCAAGGTGAAATCATTTCTTCTCCTCTTCTCCGGCCCATTTAGGTCTGTTGGGCACGGGCCTCCTCTAGTTTGAGAGGGATTATTGTTTACTGTGCCACGCTGGCCAGGCGTATTGGCACAGGGTTTCTTTTCGAGTTTTCCGTCTCTCACAGAAGATGTTATTTGTGTGCAATATCCCTTAGCTGACTTTTACAGCACCCTTGGGAGGAGATGGGGTGGTGACACTTGTATTCTTAATCCGTCACTACACGGAGTCCGTGACCACTTGTTCAAATTATTTACCCTTTGTTAATTAGACAATTTTTACTTTAAAATTTTAATATCGCGGTACTTGTTGGATGGGGTAAAATATTTTTTAAATAAATAAATTACAAAAGTATTTCTAAATCAGTTGACAACTTGATAAGCCGCCGTAATCGAATTATCTACCCTTTACCTAGATACTATAACCGGTGAGAAAATTTTCCCCTTTTTCTTTCGAACGCGTCGAGTTCCAATACACGATATCGATCCCTAGTATCGACACCCTTGTAATATAATCGATTCTAATATTCCCAGGGTTACATTTGTAGCAGGTGGTAGGAATAATCTAATCGAATAGTAATTATTCGTTTTGTGGCTGATAAAACATGGTCGAGTGGTAAAATAATGATTTGGAGAGCCATCTTGTGACTACCGTTCAGTTTTACAGCGTCATTAATTGTTTTATTGCTGTTGTTACATATACTGTAAAGATAAGTGCGGTGATGGGGATGTTTATAAAGTTTAAAGATCGAGGGAGACTTTTATTGTCAGTTTTAATGTAAACTGTTTGCCGTTTCAATTTATCCTCCGGCAAGTTTAGTTTGTGTATTCATAAGTGAAATTTTTTTATTTAGTCTAATTTTATTGTATGTTGTTGATATTTTGGTTAGGTAGGTACCAGAGTCGTATTTTGAAGATTAGCGCCCCGGGCCATTTGATATGACGCCCCGAGCGAATTTAATTAGCCGCCCTATAAATTAATAGAGATAGAGCAAAATTTTAAACGTAAAGGCTTTCACGCCCTATCTCAGGCTCGCCGCCAGGAGCCATGGCGCCTATGGCCCTAGGGTAAATACGCCTCTGGTAGGTGCATAAATTTTGGCTTTAATATTATTAGGTACCTATTTTGCCGATTTTCACGCTATGTTATAAAATGAATGTTAAATCATTTTGATGAGAATGCGGACATTAAAAAAGTCATAAATGAAGGTTTTCGTGTCACTATTATCATAGTATATTCGTTATACCATCATAATTATATCGTCTGTGGGTTAAATTAAACTGAAAACGTTCAAATTATACTGAACACGTTCGTTGTATAGGAGCCCCTCTAAATATTTCTTGTATTTTGGTTTTTAGTATTTTTTTGTTAGAGCATCAATAGATAGGTATACATCATCTGTGAAATTTTTAACTCTGTAGCCATTAAAATTCCTGAAACCTGGCGACAGACGGACGGACGGACATCGAAGTTTCAGTAATAGGGTTTAATTTTACCTTTTGGTACGAAATCCTAAAACTAGCTATAAATATCGTGACATTCGTGATACAGGCGGAGCAAACTCTGCTATCATATTTAGACGTTATCCTCCTTCACTGGGTGCATTTTCTTAATACGTGTTTAGTCAAAACATCAATAGAAACTTTTGTAACTAAAGAACTTTGGTGGCAACAAAATGTCTGAAATATACTCTCCTTGCAAATTTATGTGAAGTACCTACCTACTAATAGTAGAGTACGATGGGCGGCTGCGTCGGCGCAGTACTGAAAAGCAGAAATAGCGTGGGCGTGTCTGTTACAGATGACAGCTATCTGCTCTGTTTATGACTTCCTCAGCCAATGGCCTCAAAGCGCATTTAACTTTACCTAGACAAATGTTGCGTATACAACATTGCAAATGTAAATAGTAGGCAAATACCCAGTTGTAAACTACTGTTTAACCGATTTTAAAAAAAGGAGGAGGTTTACAATCCGAATATGATATTTTATTAGGGTTTCGTACAAACCCTTATAGGATCACTCCGGTGTCTGTCTGTCTGTCTGTCCGTCTGTCAAACTTTTTTTACTCAGTAACGGCTGAAGGTATCAACTTGAAACTCATACGATATGTAGATCTATGCGGTCCCTTGCTGCAAAAAATACAGTCAACCTTTCACCTCTACGCGTTTAAAAGATATAACCGAATTACGACCATTTTTAAGAATTTTTCGACTTATGCTAGGGAATCAAAATTCACAGGTTACTTCCCGTTGCCCTAGAGCCTTGAAATTTGGCATAGACTAAGTCTATATAGTGCTGATATAGGGAAAAATCCATAACTTATAATTTGTCATCACATCACAAGTAAAAAAGTGTTTATACTAATACCAACTTATGAAGTAGCTGAAATGTAGGCGATTCCCTATATTTCAACTACAAAATTAAGTTGGTGAGTTGTTTTGAGTTTAATTAAATGATTATTTGAATGCAGTTACTTATGTTTATATGTCTAGTAGGTACGAAACCCTAAGTGTGTGAGTTTACCTCGCTCTTGTCAGGTTTTTTTGTTACCTCATAACTTTTAGCTGGG
This sequence comes from Orgyia antiqua, assembly GCA_916999025.1. NCBI lineage: Eukaryota > Metazoa > Arthropoda > Insecta > Lepidoptera > Erebidae > Orgyia > Orgyia antiqua. Next base: position 27,844,118 of record OU779868.1, read on the forward strand.
CGAAGCGATTTTAACGATTCTTTTTTATTTGAAAGCTGGTGGTTTCGGTGTGATCCCATTGGCACCAGGTCAGGATCTGATGGTTATCTCCTGAGATGGCACATGAAGTCGGTTGAACGTTTTTTTTGTACGTATGGTGTAGAGTACCTATTGTAGAGCAAGCTGATAATCTTCATAGTTAGTACCACAAACTTTCTGAGAATTGAAATTCTACCGCAAGTGTCTTAATTTTTTCACACGGAAACCGTTTTATGAGACAGGATGAGACGGGATATTATATTGGTACCTAGATGTTAATCTACGATCTCAAATAAATTACATTTAATGATGATATTTATCTTTTGTTCATAACAAACTTTCTAATTATTAGACGTTAGGTAGGCACCATTCAATATTAAATGATTGTAGCTAAATAGCAAGCTAGATATAATTTCTCTGTCAGATCGCTTCTTACTACATGATTCTATTCGATATACATACTTAATTAACTTGGTAAGTAGCTATGTCTGTGTTATATCGATTTCACTTTTCTTTGCTTCAAACAAATAATACATAAGTTTATTCTTTAAATTAAAGTTTTTATGCACCTACCTATTTTGTTTTCAAAAACTATAACGTAATTTTTTTAAACGATCATAAATTATTTAATTTGTTATACGTAGATATTAAGTTCATACTCTACATATTTGTATACACGGACTGGACATATTTCTGTAAGTACATTAAGTACTTGAGAGCTTGTACTACCAAGCGTCAGCAAAACATTTAACAATGATTTAAAACTACAGCCTTGTGTTTGGTGTAACTATATCTTTGTTTGTAACGATCGATCATTGTATTACTACTAACAGCTTCTAAGCCGCGAACTTTACTAAACAATAGTGTAATAAATTCCTAGTTAAGCACGCCTAAGCAAAATATATTTGGGTATTTACATTACGCTGACACGTGTAACATTTTGGTCACGTAACCTTGACAAAAATATTACCTGGAAAGTTCACTGACTTATTTTGGAACTTATAATATTACTGAGCATCAAAATATTCCTCCTCATCGCTGTCGACTGGAAGTGTGCCCAGAAGGTTGGCGGCATTGCCACGTTGCTGCAATGCTTATTTTTTGAACAAAATAAAGGCCAGCCTTCTGGTCACGAGAGGCGTCAATCAGTCGGCCCGCTAAATCTTTATAAAGATTTCGGGCACTCGGGATCCTAGCATTTCGACCCAAACGGCGCAAAAATATAGTATAATCCCGAGATTATTGTATGTGCGCTTGATGGTCGCCGCAGAGGCAGCAGCAGCACCATCACACACGGTACTTGGAAGATGTTTGTTTTGGAACTTAGTGTTTCTTTAATTAATATTAATGTTAGTGTTTTTTTTTGAATAGGTATTCGTAGTATGACAATCGCCTGATCCTTGGCGACTTTAGTACCTACGTAATTTCGTGCACTACTTTTAAATGAAACACTAAATATACCTAAAGTCCATATTAACTGCGTACCAAATAGACCTACTCGTATGAACGTAAAACCAAAATTTAAAAAGCTGAAACCCGAGAAGCTCTTCAAATTTAGTGTATACTAGCTGTTTTATAATTTATTAAATTTAATTTTTATTAAATATTTTTTTTCCGTTTTTGCAACATTTTTCACTGACCCTGCTCTTTAGGGTTCCGTACCCAAAGGGTAAAAAAACGGGATCCTATTGACCAATTTGTATTAGTCACAGGGTTATATTATATAACCTATAGCCTTCCTCGATAAATGTACTAACCAGTACTGAAAGAATTTTTCAAATCGGACACTCGGTTTGTGAGATTAGCCCATTCAAACAAACAAACTCTTCAGCTTCATAATATTAGCATATAAGTATAGATAAAACTCCGTATTTTTTATGTAATTTTGTAATAATTACAATCCGTGGACGGAGTCACCGTCTTTTGCATAATATTTATGTTACACATTATTTAAGCTCCAATTTATAAGTCAATGCTTCCATAAATATCAATATTATATTTGAGACAAAACATAAGATTGAGTAATATAAGGAACACGTGCCCCATAATATTGGAAGCACTTGTAGATATTACGTGTGTATAGTTAGCCCATACTTATGGCACTTATAAGAAATACTAAACATATACAGATGTATGGTTGACTGTGAAATCTGGTTGTAAATCATTCCATGCGTGGCTATAAAAACTTTTTGTCGCAAGACATGTTGTTCTATTAAACATTTGTAATTAATTTTTAATGTTTTATTATGTTAGCGTCTATTATTAGAATGCATTTATGATAAAAAATTTAAAATATTGCGCAGATATTTATATTATTTCGTTATATCTATTAATTATAGTGAGCAAAGACCTAAATGTTTTAAAAAATATCTGATGTTTCTGACTCGCTTTCTGAAGGTAGGTATGTTTTACTACGTTAGAATTTTAGCAGTTATGTGCCTTTATATGTTACTACCCTATTGTATATACATATATATATATATATACTGGTGAATACAAGATGTACTAGGATTGGATTATCGATAAATATTCGTCGGACATGTAGAGTTTCAATAATTTTATGAGTTTAGTGCTTATTTCGGTAAAATGTTACAGGTAGTTCTTTGCTTAAATAAAACTACTCACCATGGTGACTGCAAAGTCTCCGAAACGTCGGGCCAAAATTTAAACAAATATACGCGTCTAAATCCGTAAAAAGTAGTTTTATTTAAGCAAATGAGTCGCGCAAGTGTTAGAAAATATTAGGTAGTTCTTTGGTTCCAAATTAAGTTGAATAAATTGCTTGTACTGTGAGTAAATAAACGATTAAAATACTTTTTATAGGCACACTATTGTACCAATTCTACGCGCACAAATAAACTTAACTTAACTAAAAAATGAAATTTGATTGTGTCAATAACACAATTCCGTAATGTTAACGATTTTTTCTTGTTAGCAAATCTGTTTATTATAGATTAACGATTGTAATTAATATAAAATTACACAACAAAACAACCAAATAATCAATATACAGCAATAGTTGTTTTCATTTTTTAGTTAAGTTTAGTTGTAGACGTAGAATCGACACCAATATGCAGTAATGAAAATACTTGACTGTGATTTTTACACTTACGAGTATAATATAATAGAAATACCTACCGAGGAATAGAGCCCATGACGAAACATTTTATGAACTAAATTAGTTGTACTAGGTACCAACTACTACGTCAAGAGATCATTGTATGTATGCGTATTAAATATTTATACAAAATATTACACTTGTCTTTCAACTTACATGACTAGCTCCGCCCCGCGATATTACCCGCGGTAAAAAGGATAAAAAATCAGGCAGTAAAGAGTGCTCTGATACTTGACATTTATCGTCACATTTTGGACAATTCACACAATATCTTTATAAATTGTACTCTATAACTTCTTCTGATGCATAAGCTACATTACTGTAAAGTTTCATAAAAATACAATCAGCAGTTTTTGCGTGAAAGAGTAACAAACATCCATATTGCTGACTGTAATTTATTTTCTTACTACTAGCTTTTGTAGTTTATTGCTTTGTTGCTTTACTGCTTTTTCTATTATTGTGTTTGTGTGTAATTATGTATTATTCTTCCAGTAATAAGTGTTTTTAAGCACTGTTGTATTTGCGATGGCCTGCAGCTGTAATACGGATCAACGGAAGATCAGCGCTAGTTTTTACTAGCACAATGCTGAGTTGATCCGTATTTGCAGCTTACATTGTAATTTTGTCTCTAGTTTCCATGTGCTTCTTTATCTGTCCTTGTAAGTTATCAAATAAAACTTTTTCTTTCTTTCTTTCTTTTCTTTCATATTCACAAACTTTCACATTCATAATATTAGTAGCATTATGTATACATAGATAGGGTATTTAGTTATTGCAAATAGTCCAAAATTGTTACAGTAAAAGATTTATAACTCAATATTCATAGACATAGACATTCTACACAACGTCCTCTGGTCACAAGCTAAGCTTATTATGCTTGTGTTATGGGTACCAGAATACGGATATAATACATAAGCTACTTTTCTTTTGTAAATACATACTTATAATACATAGTAAACACCCAGACGCAGTACAAACATTTGTATGACAATTAAAAACATCACACAAATGATTGTCCTGACCGGGAATCGAACCCGAGACCTCATGAACAGCAGTCCGTTATATAAACCACTCCACCACGAGGCCCGATATTAGAACTAAAAATATAAAATCACTGCAATATTGTATGGGCACATACAAATGTTTGCAGCAATTTATTAACTAGAAGTATCTACTATCTGAGATTGTCAGAGCCAGAGCAGAGTCCATGTTACTAACCAGATGGCGACGCGCGGTGGGTCCCCTGTCGCACCACAAAAAGTCCTAGTACTCTCTGTACTACAAAAGGAAGCGGAGCCATATGCAATAGTCATAAAATCATAGCATAAAATCATCATAAAATAAACATTAACTCATGTCAATCTATACACATCGTTAAGTTTTAATTCAAATTAAAATATGTACTCTATTAAAAATTATATATATTCATGGACATTTCACACAACGTCCTCTGGTCCCAAGCTAAGTGCTTGTGTTATGGGTACCAGAATACGGATAGAATACATAAACTACTTTTCTTTTGTAAATACATACTTATAATACATAGAAACACCCAGACGCAAAAGAAACATTTGTATAACATCTATAAACATCACACAAATGATTGTCCGAGGCGGGAATCGAACCCGCGACCTCGTGATCGGCATTCCGTTATATGAACCACTAGACCACGAAGCCCGTCAAATTAAAACAACATTGAGAATTTATTTTTTATTACTTATTTATTTAAATATTTATTATAACATAATTACTCACTTAATATATACTTAATCTAAAAAAAGAAAAAGAAATTGGTTAAAATTAGGCATAAAAAATTCATCGCCATCGCAGTCATTGGGTAACGTGCCCAAAAGACTAGCCGCATTGCCACGTTCTATAGCAATGTTTATTTGAATGTTTTACGAATTGCCCAATGCAGGCCAACCTTTCGGTCACGTGAAACGTCGACCAGTCTCATAAAAAGATCTTTATAAAATGAGAAATTGAATCACCTTCTTCTCAGCGTCCCGGGCACAGGCCTCCGGCACTTCAGGAGCGTTTCAAGGGGGGTTTTTGATCTACTACGCTACGCTGACTAGGTGTATTTGTTCGAGTTTTCGGTAAAAGTTGGTGTTAACTGCTTCTAATATAACTTAGCTGGCAGCACCCGGGAGAAGACACTTGACACTTCGTATACGTCACCACACGGAAAATCATTTTCAAAATCTGCGAAATTAATCCTACTTGTCTAATAGGTAGCGTAGGTTGGTGTAGTTTTATTTTAATTTACAATATGTTCACGTGTTCTTCAGCTGAAGCTTACACCAGAAATGGGAAGATAAGTGGGGTACTCGCCACAATTGGTTGTATATACCTATAAACAATCATGTGCTCAATCCTTTAGTGCTAAAATTTATGATCAGTAGGTACCTATACAATATTTTTAATTATTATGTTCATAAACTGTGATGATGACCAAACTATACGGTGATGTTGGAAATAGTTATACATTTCACAGATTGGTATTAGAGTAGAGTTATAAAATATTAGAACGTTTAGAGAACTGGTTCTGAGTAATAAACAAGGAAACCGCTGGAAGTTCGCCGAAGCGATAGGTGATTATTTCTCCTCATGTTACTTCCCGAGAGTAATCCGTTAGAAATCGATCGACTTTTAGTGGCGTGTCAGTGTTTGAAGAAAAAAACATAATTTATTATCAGCATTCAGATCGCAAGGAAACCCGAACGGAGCATTAGAAAATAAAAAAGTAATAAAATAAGAGATGTTTACGAGCGTAAAATGACGTGAGGCCGCGCCACTTTGACTGTTTACAAATTTTACATGCGCCAGCGCACCACTGTATACTGACGACTATATAAAGGGTAAACTCGTAATTTATTTTCTTTATAGTCGTCGAGTCGTCATTTTGATGGGTTTGGTTACCTAGTAATTATCGGGCGCGCGCCGAAAGCAAAACCAATTTGAGTAGAGGCGAGCCGCGCCTGTTCAAGTGCGTATTTCATATTGTTTATGTCAATATAAGCTTTTTGTTTCTAACTTCTTAAGCTATTTATAGAAGTTACCAAATACGCCGCGATACAAGTTTAAGTGGATGCTGGATTTTATAACAGATTATGTTTTAAAATTAATAATTTTATAAGCTGGCCGAAATTAAAAAAACATGTTTTACTTAATATTTTGTAATTTTACAAATATGTCTACAGCAAATCGTAATTACGAGTATAAATCGTAATAATTTCGAGTATGTATTATTGTACTGTCATTAATCTAGTATTTATTGTTAGAAATATATAGCGTCAACAGAAATACATCACCTGTGTTACCATCTATTTATTGCTTTAATTTTCCCAAGCAATTCCAAACGAAGAAATAATTTCCTTAGTTCAAAAACTAAAAAACACGCTTGAAAATCCTGAATATATTTTTAAATAATTGCATTGTCATCGGTCTTTGATATGTATACAAAATTTCAAATCAATCGGTCTATTACAAGTCGGATGTCTAAGGAAAATCGCGATCAAAGATTCCGTTACATAGATTAGCACATTGAAGCGTGTTAATGAATACCCAACTCTTATATCCTTGCTAAGTCCATATTTAAATAAAAATGCAATTAAAAAATATCACTCGTATTAAAAATTCCACTAGGTTCTAATTGTTTAACAATTAGGTACAACCCTACGAAAATGTGAGCAGTTTTAAAAGATAGAAATAGAAAATCATATATTCACGTAGCCATGATTTTGCTCTTATGCGTTTCATATGAGTAAAATAATGCTGAAATATTTTCCTTTGCCACCGGTTCAAGACATGAGACATGAAAAGTTCACTTAAATCGGTTCGCGAAAATTGTAAAAAACTTGTTATCTAGGTATCTATACTTATAATAATTCTGTAGAGAGGTCAATTCTGTACATGAAATATATATTTTCAAAATAACTATCAGGGGGTGATTAGTGATCGATAATGATGCCAAAAATGCAATCAGTAAAATTTTTGTCTGTCTGTATGTTCCTTATATAAACAAAAACTACTCGACGGATTTTAACGAAACTTGGTACAGATATTCTTCATACTCCTGGGCAGGTTAAAGTATACTTTTCATCACGCTACAATCAATAGGAGCAGAGTAGTGAAGGAAAATGTTGGGAAAACGGGAGAAGTTACTACATTTTTTAAGCTTCCGTCGCGTGTGCAGCCTTAATGGTTAAAGTTACATAGAAATCATGTATGACGGAAATATTCTACATAAAATTGTCTAAAAAATATCCCGCAACAGCATAATATATATCTATATTTTATGGTTGACTCACAATAACACGTGTAACTCCTGATAGCTTAGCAGTTCGGAGCATTCTGATTATATTTGTTTACTCTTACGTTTATAATACTCTCACTCAAGCAGTAGTTAAAAATGCTGCAAAAACGGGGAAAATTTCTTAAATTCTACGCGGACGGAGTCGAGGGCAACAGCTAGTTCATAATATAGTGTTTTTACGCTAAAAGGTTTATTATCTCTCCGATAAAATCGCCGTTTAAACCTCCGATAAGTCTGTATGAATAAGACCATCAGTGTTTACACTAAAATATACTTATTTTAAATATCTTCAATCAAAATTTTGGTAGAAAATTAATTAAAGATTGCCGAGAAAATGAGGAAAAATTTGTAGGGCTTTCAGTTTAAAACCTAAAAATATCTTTTCTTGACAGTCGGGAAATAATTTTACCAATTTTTTTTATTTTCCTACAGGGGTGTCGGTTGCATGCGAGGAGGACATGTTAAGAGACCCATGAACGCCTTCATGGTGTTTGCCCAGGCTATGCGAAAGAGACTTTCAGAACAGCGGCCTGCTTTACATAACGCTGAACTTAGCAAATCCTTAGGAATTATGTGGAAGTAAGTACTGTAATTTGCTAAACACATATTTACTGAAGCTCTCATTACACGTATGAATGGGATTTGATACTGCGGTTTCACACTGTTGTTATTTCATTTCTTTCTGACACGGACAATCTATAATTATAATTCTATATCTATAATAATACTAGCTGACCCGGCAAACGTTGTTTTGCCATACTAAAAAAAAAGGTTTGAAAAATACATGTTGGCCGATTCTCAGACCTACTGAATAAGCATGTAAAATTTCATAAGAATCGGTCGAGCCGTTTCGGAGGAGTACGGTAACTAACACTGTGACACGTGAATTTTATATATTAGACTAGCTGACCCGGCAAACGTTGTTTTGCCATACTAAAAAAAAAAAGGTTTGAAAAATAGATGTTAGCCGATTCTCAGACCTACTGAATATGCATGTAAAATTTCAAGACAATCGGTCAAGCCGTTTCAGAGGAGTACGGTAACTAACACTGTGACACGTGAATTTTATATATAAGATTATAAAGCTGAAGAGTTTGTTTGTTTGTGTTGTTTGCGCTTCTCAGGAACCACTGATCCGATTTGAAAATTTCTTTCAGTGTTAGATAGTACATTTACCGAGGAAGGCTATTTTTCATCACTCTGCACCTAATAGGGGCAAAGCATCAATGAAGAATTTTGCAAAAACAAAACAGAGATTTTTTTTTTAAATTCCACGAGTACGAAGCCACGGGCAAAAGCTAGTTAAATACGTAATGTATATGAGTATGTAATACGGACGCTACAATCAGCTTACGTATCACTGGGATCGTCAGGTCTTTGAATAACATTTTTCATACCTGCTAGAACCTACATTTACTAACTTGCCGACATTTTCAACAAAAGCTCAGGTATAAATACAAATTCCAAGAGCCGCTGCAGACGTAGTCGGTAGAGCGCGTGCGGCGCCCCGCCGCGGGCGTGCATCGATTGTTTACTCATTAAAATGCTATCGCGATCGATACCATCTCTAACTGTTTCGGCTCGCTCAAATAGAAAATTATGGAACTAAATTCGCATGAGGTTAAACAATATCGAGATCAAATTTAAGTAGTTACAGAGTTATCATTCTCTTTATTTTTCTTTTATGTATGTATCGTAATAAAATTCCCATCTTATTGTTAGCCATAGCACTGTCAGAACGCAATGTGGAGCCAGAATTTAACTAGTCGTCTCACTTCTGCTACTACACTAGCTACACTAGCTTCTGACGTTTTAAAAAAGCTTATTAGTCTTCCCTACTTGAAATAAAAATATTTGACTTTGACTTTGAGAGACCTAAATATTATTTTTTTAGTCTACTCCGCACAAATTTATTTGTTTGATTGCTTCGCAATAGATTTGACGATAAATATCGTAAATTGTATTCATATTATACAATAAATGATCTAGGATACATAAATGGTACCTATATGCATTCTACAGACACATAATACGTTATTATTTATTTAGTAGGTAAGGTACCGGTACCTACTATATTTTGAGAAACTTGGTAGTGATCACAGGACAGACAACAAAAGAAGAATGATATGAATCGACACAATAGTATGCGATTAAACATAAAACTACTTGAAAGGTTGTTGAAAACAAATGATATGTTTAACTATGAAATGCGCCAGATTTTTCTTTAAGTCATATTCCGTTATAAATTGAAATAATTGAAAACATTCCATGAAACCTTTGACCTTGCTAATCTGCTTGATCGAGATCTGCATCTTGAAAGTGCTGACAGTGTAAAAGAGCTGCCCAATCACAACAGACCAATCAGATTCAATTCACCGAGTGTTTTCTTTGATGAATCGACAATTTGATCGCGCAGTCGTGTCACACTCCGTCATTCAAATCGTATGAGTCGTGCGGGTGGCCCTGGTGGCAGGATTTTACGAGCTTGATGAACAATTTTGTCGAAAGATAAACTTTACTTACCAACTATTAAGTTACGTTTGCAATGATCGTTATTAGTATTCTAACTTACAAATCTCACTTTTCCCATGATCTACGTATCAACTTGCCGTATGGTGAAGCACTTGTCTGTGTGTAGTAGGTATATCTTACATATGCTACAAATAAAATATTTGTATATAAGTATACTGCATGTAACTGTTAAGTAGAACAAGTGAAGTATACATTTGAACAGGCCTCACGGCACGGCACATTAGCAGTGACCGGGCGGCATCTGGAAATAGTTGCGCTTGCGCCGATCTTATCTAGAGCCGGCCGCTGTTTACCACACCGCTACGCTACAAAAACCACAATGACTCAGTAAAATTATCTATATATTTGTGTAATTTATGTGTCTTTGTAATTTCTTAATAAAATCATTATTAAATACAACTACTTATACATTTTTACAGGAGTTTAGGGGACGATGAAAAAGCACCCTTCATAAGGGAAGCTAACAATCTTAGGACGCAACATAAGAAGAAATACCCTAATTATAAGTATCAACCCCGTCGGCGTAAAGTCCCACCAACTTCATCTCTTAGACCAAAGAGGGAACCGTCACCAGAAAAAGAACATATCGATCTTGCTATGGTGGATATTTCTCCAGCGTTGTTGACGGATGGTCCCCTGAATAGTGCGGAAATGGAGCAATATTTAAAACCGATACCAATGATGGCACCAGATTATCATGAGTTACAACCGAGATGTTCAGCCCACAATTTGCAACATCATCCACCTTCTACCATATACATGCCACCTCATTTCCACAGTCCGGTTTCTGAGTGGGCACCTTATTGACGTTGTAATTGTTTCAAAGACTTTTTAGTAATAAGGCTCAAAACTGTTATCAAAAGAATAGGAAAACTATAAAGCTGCTCATATCCTTTGTAGTTATAAAAAAATAGGTCACGCAGCAGTTGTAAATATAACAGATATGGAACTTGTCTGCGAATCGGTGCGCACGTGCGTTTAATTTGTGTAAGCTGATTCAATATTTATTAGATCCATGTTTAAATTATTTTTTATCTAGTAGTGATAGTGACTTATCAACCTTTTAAAGTTTTCCTTAAAATATAACTATAGCTAAGTAATAAAACTTTATTCCTGTATTCTAAAATCAGCAAGAGCTCGAGCAAATGCCATAGGTAGGTATAAAAATGTATTTACCAATTCATCTACCTAATTCAAAAATGAAAACTCGACAAAATAGTCACCCGAACCATTAATATTTATTCCAATCCAAGTAGGTACTAAATATTATATTACAATCTCTGTAGGCGATCTATTGATGCAAAATGTAATAAAAGCTACTTAAAAAAATTAAAGTCAATCAGTAGGTAATCCTTTGTAACAATAAATTTAAGATTATAGGTAAAAAGGTGTGTTCATGAAAAAGAAACTGAAAAATTCAGATTTGTTATTAGATTAGTGTTAGAACATTCTTCTTTAGTATATAAAATTATGTTTACAGTGGTTATTAAGAACCCGTATAAAAATCTGTCGATGTAGATAATAATATATGAAAAAAGTATATGTATCTATTATTTTTCGATTTTAATGGTACCGATTCTACGTACACAAATAAGCTTAACTAAAAAATATGCTGTATTTCGATTGATTGGCCATCGTGGCTGATTACATCGTGCATATTTTTATTATTATTATTTTTTCTTTTTTGGTCGAACCCGATTTGGGTATTGACATTTTAATTTTTATTATTTAAAATCGTTAATCTATGTATACAGATATATACAGATTTTCTAACAAAAAAGTTTTGTTAACATTGCCTAATTAATGACACTATCAATTTTCATTTTTTAGTTAAGTTTATTTGTGCAAAGTAATTTATTAATTTTGCTTGCTATGCTTTTACTTAATAAATAAAATTGTAATGGAAAAAGTGATCACTTCACCGCAAGTGATCAAAATTCCGTTTGCGGTGATCACTTTTTCCACCTCAATTTGATTTATTTGTGCACTTAGAATCGGCACCATTATATGTTAATAGGGATACTGCTGTCTCTAAATCTCCTAGTGTCTATGTAGTCTCATAATCTCAAAAATCTCAGAAAAAATTGTACTTATCCAGGAGCAAATTTCTTGTGATACCTAAATAAATATATTGGTACTTCAACATTTCTCTAGTAGGTACCTACCAAAGCTTATAAAATATAAGATTTTAGTTTGTAAGTAAAAAAACTAATTATAGACAATTACGTATGTAATAAGTTATTGTTTTGATTATTTAGTTTTAAGTACATAACAAGTAAGTTGTTTAATAAATATATTTTTGTATGTTCCACATTATGAATGTTTTAATTCTTATGTTGCCTACCTAGATACACATACCTACGTACAGAAAACGGCTACATCTTTGTAAAATCTCTGTTAACTCATATTATGCAGTAGATAATATTATTTAAAATAAAAAAATAAAAAAAATTATAATCAGGATATGGTGTTAATAAACTAATTCTTACTTAAATAATCACACATAACAGGGCAGTAACTAAAAAGTGGATAAAACTTAAAATATTTTCCTTTAAAAAGAATATTTGTTTATTACATGCAGATAGTATAAAGTAAGAACCTACATATTGTTACAAATAGTTTACAAAAGTTATTTAACACAAAAACTCTAATAAGTATCATAATCTGTGGTATCATAATTATAATTTGCAATCATCCAGTGTACCTATCTATCAACTGTGATATGCATATCATAACTAAAACTTTCAATACTTAATTATACTCAACTATTACCCTACTCTACGTTTTTTAATCGATATCTAAAATTATCTATACTAATTCTTTGCAAAGAAATAGATTGACTTGTCAATTTTTTTCTTGATAATTTTATTTATAATCTGAATTTGAAAGTAGTTAGGTTTATATAGACATGGATACATTTTACAGTCAAAAACCCTTTCAGAACTTTTTATATACCCATCACCAGTAGTCTGACTTACCAGGGATATTTTGTAAAAGTGTAGAGTGTCTTCAAAATACTTTTGAGAAATCTTTATTACTTATCACAAATCAAAGGCGTTCAAAACTTACTATACAATGGATTTTGATGCGGTTTTTTACTAGGCAGAATGGTTCAAGAGGAAACTTTTTTGTATATTTAGTCAAAGTTCTTTTTTAATGCCTAAATTCCACGCGTACGAAGTTGCGGGCAACAACTTAATAATTTTTTCAAAAACACATTAATAAAGCGAATAAGTTAATCGTTAAGTTAATCGTATCATAGTTTCGTTACATTCAATAACTTAATCGCGAACATTGAGACAAATAAGAGACTTTGGGTAATAATAATTATCGATATGTAATACAGATATATAATAAATTAAGGATGATTCAATTACATTTCTCGGAATTATTATCATCATCATACAATAAAGTCGTCTCATGATGACTCGAGATAGGCGGCGACCCCTACTGCCCGTCTGTGCGTTTCCGCCGTGTGATCATCGCGCCCGCCCCGCAGACAACACAACGCCTCCCTTGTTCTCAACCCCTTATCACTTGAATATTTTTCGCGACTAATGAGGCCAATAAACATATCAGTTAATTATATAATCATTTTACATAAAAAATAATATTATGCATTGCAGTGTGCGGTTGATTTATCATTTCAAAGAGTTATGTATGATGCAGTTGGACTGATAAGAGTTATTGAATGTGACTGATATCCGGCTGGTAGAAGACTCTGCTTTTTCTGGTAAAGCTCTTTTAGGCAAAATGACAATCAGAAAAAATGTTAAAATAAAACGGCAAAGCGAGAACTTAGTAGTTAGCTATTACTTCTTGAGGTACCTACCCTAATATTTAAGGATTTAAAATGAATAATAAAATAAACACACAGTCTTGAAGCGAGTACATCAGAATCAGTCACGGCAGTCATGGCATGGCAATAAACCCTGTGCTATTACGCCATGTTGGCGTAGCATAGTAGACCAAACACCCTGTGAAGTGAAAAGGTCTGTGTCAGGTCCCAACTATGGAAAGAGAGAAAGAGTACTTTAGTGAATAACTAGATACATATTACAATTTCCACGTATTATGAAGCGTTGTTCATCATTAGACAACGTAACACATGACTAATATTACAATTTCGGAGATTTAAAACTTCCATAAAAACAAAAATATTGTACAAAAATGTTGTTGTGAATTAGTAATGGTGCATCGTGGCTGCGATATTAAGATTGAGTGCAAATGATGCGCGAGGCGCGTGCTCTGGGCGGCAGATCTCATTTCACATAAGTTACACATGGACCGACCGACGAATGATATCGTATACTTCGACTAACACAGTTTTTGTGCGCCAACACATAACATATTAATTACAGAGGCGGAGAACACCATGCTCAATTTTACGCTTCAATCTTTTAGTATATTTTTGTTATTTTCAGGTAACGAATAACTATTATTACTTTATATTTATAGATTCGCGTTTTCAATACATATTTCTCATAGTAGAATCAAACAATACCTACGAGTGATCATTTATTTATCTTTATCTGTGTTATTATCTGTGCTTTAGGTATATTATTCATTTGAGGAATACCCGATGAATAAGCAGAATAAGAGTAAAAATCAAAGATGACAAACTTAACATTTTGTTCGTGGCGGACATTGAACTCATTACCTAAGCCCATAACCTGAACATACGGCAGAGTCACTACTCACTAGGAATATTAGGGTGCCCACAAGAGTAGTAGAGTAGAGGGCTTATAAGTGTCCGACAATTTTGTACCGCAACTACTATTCGAATCAATGCCCTAACTGCGAACTGATATCCTTATCAGTAATCAGGCAGTTCGAGGCAGAAGCAGCCATAGTTTTTCAAGCTACCTAGGTACTTTAACCGCCAGCATCACTACAGGAGTTTTATGAAGTAAAGGCTGTCAAGATATAAAACGATCATATACGGATCTAACTGTGTTAGGTTATAACTGAAGCTATAAATTAGATACACGCTATATAATTAAATTCAGCGATACTTAGCTATTTTTGGTCACGCTAATGACGCCTAGCCATTACTAGATTGCAGCGTCATCAACGGGCATCACTGTCCCACCCATGACCATGGTACTGCAAAGTCTCTGAAACGCCGGGCCTAAAATCTAATTACGCGTCTAAATCCGTAAAAGTGGTTTTATTATTTAGCTGTTTATTCACATGTTTAAAGATTTGGGGTATGATAATCAAATTATGAGAGCACGATTCCAAATTATGCTCCATGCAAGAACAAGGACAGTCCCCTGTATTCTTCGTGGATATTGCCTCCAGAGGAACGAATTTTTTTCACAGTATCTTGGTCTTATATATTCTTATGAAATTTTGTATGCACATTCAGTAGGTCTGAGAATCGGCTAACATCTATTTTTCAAATTAAAAAAAAAAAAAAAAAGTTTCAAAAAATAGTGGTTGGCCGATTCTCAGACCTACTGAATACGTATGCAAAATTTGAGAAGAATCGGTCTAGCCGTTTCGGAGGAGTACGGTAACTAACACTGTGACACGTGAATTTTATATATTAGAGATTATTATGTCTTATGTGTGTACTATGTTTCTATCAATTTCTTTTTTTGAAAGATAATAACTAAGAGAAATATGGCCATCCAAAAATCCCGTTGTTTTCGGTTTTCTTTAGATGAAGTTAACCAGAAGAAGCAAAGCAGTAGTTAAAAATGTTGCAAAAGCGGTAAAAAAAATTTTAAATTCCACGCGACGGAGTCGCGGGCAACAGCTAGTCTATAATATGGCTTAAAAAAATAAAATCGGTTTAATTTTCGCGAAGAAAAAGGGGACTACGAAACGTCTTTTGGCAAAGAATCTGTAAGTAAAATCAATTGTAGCAATACCTAAAGCAAATACCTAAGTAATAGGATCATAATATAACACTTACCTATTACGTCATAGTTAACTCTAGCCCTGTCTACTAAATAAAGTTCTTCTCATGTATTTAGCAGTTACAGTTTCTGTAAAATTTCATCAAAATGTATACAGTAGTTTAAGCGTACGGGGTAATTAACATACTTATAAACTTCCATGTTTAAAGTGTGTACTGCTATAGGTACATAATGCAATAAGTAAAATGAAATAAAAAGATAAAATTATTATATCAAGTGCACAGTGAAACAACTCAAGTGGTTGTGATGCGAGACATTTCGTGTGAATCTTGTGTCCATACGGAGGCATGTTCATTGTAAGGCGATACTACCGAGTCTGGTGATTGTCGAGAAATCAAATCCGACGCTACAACATATATGGAATGGTTATGTACCTAAGTACTGGCTGATTTAAAATCAACACGTGCGGTATGATGTACCTACCCTAGAACGAAACATTTGCAATAAAAATTAAGTTGGTTAATTTAAAATCAATCCACTTCTAAAGAATTCTTAATATTTTATTGATTTTATTCCATTACCAGATATTCTAGCTTCGGCCCGTGGTTTTAGCATGATCATAAAATGTCTATGATCATAAAATACTTTCATTATTATGGAAGATAGGCTGTCTACATGGTCTACACATTACGTCACTGTAGGTCAAAGGTGTATTTACCCTAGGGTCAAAGCGGCTAATCAAATTGGCCCAGGGCGTCAAATCAACTGGCTCAGGATGCTAATTTTCAAAATACGTCTCTTTTGTAGGTACACTCTGCACAAATGTAATAAAAATAGAGATCAATCAATATGTAATATTTTTTATAAAGAATAGTAACTATGCCTAACGTAACTTATCCTAAAGACATATAAAATGGAATGATATTTTAGTTCATTTTCTAAGAAGATTTTCGATAATAATTTTTTTTTCATAGGAAAGTAGAGATTTCAAGGAACAGAAAGTATACCAAGTTTTTGAAAAAAGCTGATAATTTAACGGGTGGATTTTCGATTGAAAATTATGGTGCTTTTTCGATATTAATTCAAAATAAGGTTATATTGGTTGGGGCTTTGTAGATTGTGCTGATTGTAGTGGTCAAATTGGTTACCGTAAGCACGACTGTAATAAGCTCAGTTGTCAGAGCTACGGAACGGTATTCCGAGGTCGTGGGCTCAAGTCCCGCTTGCGGTAATCACTTTTTCCATTACAATTTAATTTAATAAGTAAAAGCTGCTATGCTTTTAATTGCAAAATAAATAAATTACTTAATCTTTTTTTAATCAACAGTTATAATTATTAGTGAATTTTGTAAATGTTGATATGGAATAATTTTGTTTATAGAAGTCAGATGTTTTTTTTTTCCTTAAATATTAAACCACCAAGTTCAATTACATATTGGCTATAAGTTATATGTTCTACCACACTTTTATAACTACATACAAAGGTTTTATGGTTGAAATATTGGGTTGAAACGGGTAGAAAAACAGTTTTAATCGATGGTAACATTGAAAGGAAATGTCAATGTCAATTTTCATTTTGACAAGTTCCTATTTGTTCGTTCTAGGGATGTCGGAAACGAAAAAATCGATATATCGATATATCCATATTTATAAAAATATCGATATCGCCTTCAATATTTTATTGGAAAAATATCGATATATTTATATATCGGCAAAATTAAAAAACTGGCTAAGTGCGAATAGGACTCAAAAGGTTTTGACATCAAATTAAGAAGAATCAAATCGAGAGTCAACCAAAAAACAACAAAAGACAAAAAGTAATTTGTCAAAAAAAGATTTTTATACCATTTCGATACTTGAAATTTTATATCGATACATTGATATATCGCAAAATTAAATATCGATGTATCGATATTTTTTCAACAAACCTAGTTCCAAAGCCTAGTTCGTTCGTCCGTCATTGGTCCGTCAATTCGGCTGCATTTGGTTCTAAGGAAAATGTTATCGGATTTGTGAGTAATACATAAACCGCAGGAAATTAATGTTTTTGGCAATGAAATATTATTTGTTCATGAAGATTAATAAGTGTTTGTATTAATGGCCGATTTACCGAATGGCTGGGTTCAGCTGGTAAGTATAAACTTTGTTCTTATTTTAGTCCATTGGAATCCAATATTGGTGTTTTATATTTCGTATAACTGTGTTCTCTATAGATTCCCTTGAACTCTTTATTAAAGGATGGACTGTTCAATTGAATAAGCAACATAGGTTTACAATGTTCGACATTACAATGTTTTTATTATTTTTCATTGTATACACTGTGATTGATACAATGTTTTAATCGCTAACAATTATAATTGCTTTTATTATCGGATTTGCTAAAGCTAATTTTACAATTATTATTGCTAAATATAGTGGTCACAGTCATAAATATTTATAATATTTAAGTGTTGCAATTTCTAGTAACTACAAAAGTATTTTTATTGCAGGTATCTTTCCGAAGGCTTCCAAGTTATAATTGAGAAGTCAAAAGAGGCAAAATGTTCTCTAAAAGATGTTCAGTTGCGTTTCTTGTGCCCTGATGATCTAGAAGAGGTTTGTATTAAGATTTCTATAACTTGACTAATAAAAAAATATACAAAACTGTTGCTAATTGATATGCAGTTATAGTCTATAAATACTAAACTGTCATAATTGGTCATGTTATAAGGAAAACCATAATTCTTAAAGGAATATGTTACCTTTAATGTAAATAATAAATTGTGTAAAATCTCATGAGTCATATTATATCCTAATAGCCTGTGACTTCATACCCATACAATTTAAAAAAATGTCCCTATTTTTGCAACATTTTTCATTACTTCCTATTGGTTGCAGCATGATATTATATAGCCTATAGGCTTCCTCGATAAATGTATAATAATCTATACTAACATTACAAAGCTGTAGAATTTGCTTATTTGTTTCAACACTCCAATCACAGGAACTGCTTGCCTGGACCGATTACAAAAATTCTTTCATTGTTAAATAGTGCATTTATTAAGGAAGGCTTTAGGCTTTTTAACATCACTCTCTAACTACATATTAGGAGTGAAGCAAGCGTGTTAGCATATTATAATTATGTATTTACAAAAAGAAGAATATAAAATTTGTATCCACATTTATAATAATATATATCTATGTATTACGGTGACAATTTATGTATCTATGTGACTTGACTGGTTATGTCAAATGTTGCAATTTTTCACATGCCTTTCAGTGGCTAAATAGATGGACTATTGTAACAAATTTATGTAACACCTTTGTTAACTCTATTTTAAGTGAAATAAAGTTCATTCATTCATTCATTCATTCATACATAAATACATATGTAGTATATCTAATGTGACCAGACGTCCCGTTTTAAACGGGACTGTCCCATTTTACAACTGCGAGTCCCGGTGTCCCCGAAACTGCCTCTGGGTCGCAAAATTGTCCCGTTTTCAGAAACCGAACTCCAGTAGAAAGAGTATTTTCTGTAATGAACAAATTGTGGACGTTTGAGAAAACTCAGTTACAGGTATCAGTTTTAAAGGCCTTGTTGATAATGAAGGTTAATGTTAAAATAACATGCCCAGAGTATCATTCCTATTTGAAATCTTCACCAGCTATATTAAAGTAAATTTGTTCTTCTGATAAGAATAAATATAATTAAACCTAATATTTTATGACACTACTAGCTTTTTGTGAATAAATAACTTAAAAAGTGTTATTTTTTTCATTTAATTTTAGTTTAAGTAGGTACCTACAAACAGATAATAATAAATAAATATTCATGGACATTTCACACAACGTCCTCTGGTCCCAAGCTAAGCTTATTATGCTTGTGTTATGGGTACCAGAATACGGATAGAATACATATACTACTTTTCTTTTGTAAATACATACTTATAATACATAGTAAACACCCAGACGCAGTACAAACATTTGTATGACAGTTAAAAACATCACACAAATGATTGTCCTGACCGGGAATCGAACCCGAGACCTCGTGAATGGCAGTCCGCTATATGAACCACTCGACCAAGAGGCCCGTCCCGAAGATGTCCCGTTTTGAGTCAAAGAAAAAATGGTCACATTAAGTATATCCGTATCTTATGCCCATAACACTAGCATAGAAATATAGCTTGCTTTAGAGCCAGAGGACGTGTGAAATGTTCAAAAATATTCATTTAATTTCAGGTGAGATCTCTATGTAGAGATTGGTTTCCTATAGAATATCCACAATCCTGGTATGAAGATATAACATCGTCTGACAGATTTTTTGCTCTTGCTGCGGTACATAAAAGTCAAATAATCGGTCTTATTGTAGCTGAAATAAAACCGTACTTGAAATTAAACGCAGAAGATAGAGGCATATTGTCAAGATGGTTCGCTTCAAAGGATACTCTTGTGGCATATATACTCTCTTTGGGTAAGAGAATAATAGTTTGTCTTCTTTATCTTTACTTATTATAAAAGTTGTTAAAAGTTGTTATTTTTGTATGTATGTCCCTATGTGAGCTTATAATATCTTCAAAAGTTCGCAACGGATTTTGATGCGGTTTTTTTAAATAATTTTTTTTTTATCTGCAATCAGTCGCAAGACTATAAGCAGGTCCGTTCAGCGCCTATATTAACTGTTAGGAGGAGGAAGCCATTGCCTCACCCGCCCTCTCATAGCACATCCTTTTAAATATTAGAATAGTTAAAGAGGTTGGCTTTTTAGATAATTTGTTAATTTTTGATTTCTAAATACGAAGTTGCGGTCAACAGCTAGTTTTTTGTATGTTATAATATTATTATATACTTATTGTACTTCTTTATTTAGTAAAACAAAGTCGTTATTTTTGTATTTGTGTATATGTGAGCTTATATCTTTAAAACTATGCAACAGATTTTCATGCGGATTTATTTTATTGTATGTAGAGAGGTTCAAAAGGTTGGTATGTTGTATAATTTGTTAAAGTTTGGTTTCTAAACTCCACAATTACGAAGTTGCGAGCAACAGCTAATAGAATAATGGTCTTATTCATAATGACTTATCGGAGGTTTAAACGGAGATTTTATCGGAGAGATAAAAACGTTTAGCGTAAAAAGACTATTAAATAATAATAAATAAATAAATAAATATTCATGGACATTTCACACAACGTCCTCTGGTCCCAAGCTAAGCTTATTATGCTTGTGTTATGGGTACCAGAATACGGATAGAATACATATACTACTTTTCTTTTGTAAATACATACTTATAATAATAGAAACACCCAGACGCAGTACAAACATTTGTATGAAAATTAGAATAATCACACAAATGATTGTCCCGAGCGGGAATCGAACCCGCGACCTCTTGATTATATATATATATATATTATATATATATATATATATTATGTATGAATAACAAGTTTCGGCAATTTTCGCGAACCGATTTTAGCGAACTTTTAAACCTCCGATAAGTCATTTTGAATAAGACCGTAAGGGTACAAAGAAGTGAAATTTGCTTAGTTCAAAACTGAAAAAAACGCACTTGAATATCCTGATTTTTTTTTTTAATTATAGCATTGTCACCGGTCCTTAATATGTGTGCAAAATCTTAGATAAATCATCTTCAAAGATTCCGTTACATACATTAATACATTGATAGATACGAACCGAACTGATAAAAGCGTGTTAATGAGTACCTACACAGAATTATATGTATAAATATGAAGGTTGATTTATATCTGTTAATGATTACTGCTATTTTTTGTAACAATACATTTGGTATATAATTGCCTACTTGTTGAGAAATACAGGAAATTATATGCTATATAACTAAAGTACTTGCCCTCCATTTGTATGCACACGTTAAGTGGTAATTTACTTATCATATTCTTTATTGCTTGCAAGTAATATTCATTTTTAGGGTTGTGTACCAAAAGAAAAAACGGCAGTTACGCAAGATTGGCGAAATTGTATAATACAAAAGCCATAAACTCAAAGAAGAAGAAGAGGAATCTTTTTAATGAAACCGTAATGTAATTTTCCCAGGTGTAGTACGTTCATACCGTCGATCAGGTGTGGCCACATTATTGTTAGATGTGCTGATCAATCACCTATCGGGTCCAGTACCGCAGCCACCCCACGAGCACCGTGTCAAGGCTATATTCCTTCACGTGCTCACAACTAATACAGAAGCTATACATTTTTATGAACACAGAAGGTAAATATTATCCTCTTATCAATCAATTACTGATGTTAGATATATGTAGATACTAGATCTACATGTGAAAAATAATCATGTATTTTATAAAATTAATTCGATAAAATTTGTTAAAATGGTACACTTTACTGTAACAATTAGACAGAGTACAATGTATTTATAAATAAATAAACAAATTTTTTGATGTTCTTTAAAACTTAGTCTAATTAAAACAATATTAATGTGGACCACACCAAAAATACTATTATATATATATAGGGAATTTTAACAAAAAATAATTATATTAAACCAGATATTATATTATACCTTAAGTATATCGTTGTGTGTAATGTCCATGAATATTTATTTATTTTATTTATATAATATAGTCCATAAACATAGATGTGAATATTTTTAATTTACTACTTTAGATTTTTTGGCTATGCTATTTATTAAGTTGAACTAAATCCGCCTTATTACAAAACGTGGACTAAGTTTAAGCCACAGTTTAAGCCTGGCTTTTTAAACACTTCAATTGCGCATTTCAAGCAGATTTTTCTCAAATCCTAGATCTAACAACGACCTTAGTCTTAAACCGACGCCAAACTAGTGTCAGAGCGGGTCTAACTATCCAATTCCTCGTAAATAAATTTTTTTAAATCTGGGTTTAACGTTGAGCCGCGTTTTGTAATAAGGGGGAATGTGTTTGTTTAACCTATATATTTATATTCTTATTCATAATGACTTATCGGAGGTTTAAAAGTTCGCTAAAATAGGTTTGCGAAAATTGTCAAAACTTGTTATTCATAATAGTCTTTCTACGATAAAACGTTTATTATCTCTCCGATAAAATCTCCGTTTAAACCCCCGATAAGTCATTATGAATAAGACCGTTAGTGTTTTATTATAACGATATTAATCATGATAGTAGCATTGTGGTTATATACATTTATTATCTTTGCGAAAAATCAAATTATTTAGTCGTCTTCGGTGATCGGTTATAGGTGGTTATAGTTTACTTTGTAATAAAATAGGTATAACTACTTTTTACGGTTTTTGGACGCGTATATTTGTTTAAAACTTTTTGGCCCGACGTTTTGGAGACTGACTGTGAGAATGTGGGTAAACTCTGTAATAACTGATCGTAGAAGACACATTACAGCTCAGTCTCACCCGTGACCATGGTGACTGCAAAGTCTCCGAAACGTCGGCCAAAATTTAAAACAAATGTACGCGTCTAAATCCGTAAAAAGAAGTTTTATTTAAACAAATGAGTCGCGCAAGTGTTAGAAAATATATAAAATGGGTATGTTATATTACATAGTTAGATCTGCATTAACAAACTTATAGATCAAGCCGGTAGAACTCCGGCTTCTGAAATACAATAGTTAATAATTTTGCTTAATTGTCTATCTTAAAGAAGCCATAATAAGGCATTGTGGCGTCAAGTCTCTGTAGTGAAAGTTAGTCCATGATCAGAACAGATTATGAATTGATTACAATTTCAACAAACATTGTAGTTGTATATCAAGCCTGCCATATGGTCTCATCTCAACATAATAATAGTGACTAACTAATACCTACTTATTAATACAAGAAGTAATTTTATACAAGCTAATGTCCGCAGTTTCACTCGCGTTTATTGTTATTGAGCTTCCCCTCACCCGATATATAGCAAACCCAAACATCGTAAAAAAGACGTATTAAAATCCGTTGTGTAGTTTGGCAGATATAAGCTCATATAGGAACATATATACAAAAATAACTACTTTTTTTTTATAAAGATACTAACTGATCCGGCAAACGTTTTTTGCCATACAAATGTTAAGAATGGACAACCCTTACCACTTAGAGCTATGAAAAATAGATAGTAGCCGATTCTCAGACTTACCAAATATGCATAAATAATTTCACAAGGTCAAGCCGTTTCGGAGGAGTATGGGAACGAACATTGTGACACGAGAATTTTATATATTAGAGAGATATACTTTTATGGCAGTTTCAAAGTGACGGTAGTAATAGAAAAGTTATTAGGTAATCGTCTTTTATGGTGATGAATATGAAAGTTGATGACCGGAAATAGAAAAAGAGAGGCAGAACAAAGAAAAAAATGGATTGACTGTTACGAAATTATATAAAAGTAACTGAGTTATTGAGAGTGTGACGGTTGACAAAAGAGCTGGGTAGAAAAAATATGACGCTTCAACCCTAAATAACTTGGAATGGACACTGTGAGAAGTGATACGCAAAAAAAGGAGTTAATGAAAGTTAAATAAATAAATAAAATAAATATTCATGGACATTTCACACAACGTCCTCTGGTCCCAAGCTAAGCTTATTATGCTTGTGTTATGGGTACCAGAATACGGATATACTACATATACTACTTTTCTTTTGTAAATACATACTTATAATACATAGAAAACACCCAGACGCGGTACAAACAGTTGACGGCTGATAGAAGAACTTGAAAGAAAAAGAGGTGTTGCTTTAACCCAAATAATTTGGGATAAAGACAGGAAGGAGAAGATTTATTCTTAGAGTTGACATATAATATAACCATTATGATGAATGTATGTGTGTTTATAGGTCAGCTGTATATTATAGAAATGAATGAAACAGTGTCGTTGTTATCGCAATCATTAACTTTCTATAATTGATATAAGTTCTTATCATATCTATGTCACATAGGCAATAAATTGTTACAATCATATTTTCATTGATTTAAATCTTATACTGATATTAGCTGTTGCCCGTAACTTCATTCGCGTGGAGTTTAGAAACAAATTATACAAAAAAGGCAACTAAAGAATACAAAAATCCACTCTATTGAAAAAAAACCGCAATAAAATCCGTTGCGTAGTTTTGAAGACATAAGCTTACATACATACAAAAATAACGACTTTATTTTATAATAAGTAAGGAAGATTTCTACAAATAAGTCTTGAAGCAATCAGGTAGCTCTTTGTGCCTCACGACATTGGCATTGGCACAAAATTGGCACACGTGCGATAATTGAAATTACCGTTTATATATTCGATATATTATTTAGTGTACCTTTTTCATTAACACTGCTCTATACCCTTGAGTTAGCGTGATGTCTTAGGGCCTCGTTCACCATCTTCAAGTAAAGCGTTGATTAGTTACTTATCGATTAGCGTTAATTGTCAAGTAATAGTTACGAGTATCTTCTGTCAATTTCAATTTTTTAATCTTAAGATTACTGGTGACTTTAACTAGCGATTAGTCTACTTGGCGCTTTACTTGAGAATGGTGAAAGAGGCCCATAGTATATCAATCAGTACTTGTAATTAACTCGTTACTAAAACTCATCTTTCTGTATTATCAATACAATACCTAATGTAGGTATTGCATTATCAATTCGTAGTTTTAAAACATGTCACTTGATAACAAATTATGAACATGTCCTTGTCACATAGATATTTTACGGGCATTACTTTGTTGCAATTTTATTATTTACACATTATTGCGACGTGCAGTATTTTGTTATTATTCTGTGATAAATTTGCTTGCCGAAATATTAATAAAATTAAATCTCACCTCGTTTCTTACCAAAATTATACATACCTGTCTGGGCAGTTTAAAAAATTATATCAAATAAGCTTTTTATGTAATTAAAATTCAGTCTTGTGCAGTGTGCTATACCAACTAAGCTATTCGTGTTACGTCTTGTCTTTAGCTACCTACTAGTTAGGATTCCGTAGCAATGGGTAAAACGGTACCACATTACTGAGACCCTCGTCCGTCCGTTTGTCCCCGAAGATAAACAGAGACAGCTACTTTACCAGATTTTTTCAACCACATGAAGTATAAAGACCACCACAAACGGCATATTAATATATGTATTTAAATATAGCGAGAAAGAGACAGATGTATATAGGAAAAAGACGAGGCGAGAAAAACAGATATATGTTTATCAATACACCAAGATGTATCTATACTTATGACATTGTAATGTTTCTGAGTTGACCCCAGGCCTCCGGAATTTAAAATTTTCCTATATCTACTGTTGTCCCCCTCAGGGGCAAATGTCCCTGTAACTTGGTCAAGATGGGGTCAACTCGGAAACATTACACATAGTGCCGTGAACACGATCACACATGTATATAGAGAGATATCAATTATAAGTAGATCTATATAAAATGTAATATTCCACGTGATACGGTGAAACCATTACAACGTCAACGACCGATATATCTGTCCCTTTTCGCATCGCATTTTTTCTATATACATCTGTCTCTTTCTCGCTATATTAATACGCCGTCTGTGACATCCTTAACAAATTATGTTTCTTTAGATAGATAGCGGCCATAGTTGATAACTCAAAATGCGTTGAAAATTATTTTGTAAAAATATATAAATCTAATTCCAGATTTCACCTTCACTCATTTCTGCCATATTACTACTCAATAAAGGGAAAGTGCAAAGACGGGTTCACATACGTTTACTATGTGAATGGAGGTCACGCCCCCTGGGGGATATACGATTATGTAAAATACGTCGCTCGAGCGGCGTGGCGTGGTGGTGGACTTTACCCATGGATCTGGGGTAAATTACGTACGGCACTCACCATCGCATGGCACAGGTAGTCGACACAACAGTCCCACGTACACATCACAGATAATACAAACCGATGACATTTTTATCGATTGTGATAATCGATATTGATTCGAGTTTAATTTTGAAGTTGTATAAAATCAGCTTGTATTATCTGCCATGACTTAATAATGTGTTATCAGTGTTATGCCAGTGACTTACAGGTACTGAAGTGTTAATGTGTACTATATGTCTACATATGTGTGTGTGTGTATAAGTTGAATTATGTGCTCACGTTATGTTTGTGTGAACCTAGTCTGGGTGATTGTATTCTTTGCATTTACATGTATATGCTTTTTGGCTATAATTTACGACTTATAGGTGTGAAAAAAAAGTTTTTTTTTAAATGTTTGACTATCAAGAATAATGACAGAAAAGTTCTTTTTAAGCAGTTTTTTTTCTTTTGTTATAACTTTTTAATAGTGAGAGTTGACAGATTAGACTGTGTTCGTAATACTGAAGAATCTTTTTATCATTTATCTACATTTATCTTACTAATACTTTTTTCATATATTTAATTTCATGCTTGATTTTTTTTTATTGGATTTTACCTACTCAAACACACGATATTCCTTCTAATTATTAAGTGTGAAGTTTTTGACAGTCATTTATTAAAAGAACTTGTTAGATAATAAGTAAAAAATACTCTTTATATTATTTAATAAATTATATTATAATGTTATGATTATAGTTTTCTTAATTTTGTTGCATTTTCAGACATTACCACAAATCTAAAAGCAGTGTGTAAGCAGTGAGTGAACGAAAGTCTATTATTATTACTACGCCTTATTTTTATGTGTTAGATAATTTTATAAACACTATAAATTGTTTTACACGGATATATCAGATAGTGTGTACGCATTCAATCTTTAGACACGTAAATTTAGCCTGGCTAAATCGTACTTCATAGTCCAATAATGTTTCATATGACGTATAGCCTGTACCAGCAGTGGTATTCAGTAAGAAAAAGTAATGCGAATTTTCGGTGAATCTTGATCACGTGACAGCGCTCTTCTATTATTGGAGGAGCGCTGCCACGTGATCAAGATTCACCAAAAATTCACTGCACTTTTTCTTACTGAATACCACTGCAGATACACATAGGTACATATTTCTCCCGGATGAGTGATGTAGTCAGAGATACACCATCTGGTATGTCTGTGTTGTTTTATATATTGACATGAAGCCAAATTTGATACAAGTGTTTTTTGCACAGCCGTACGGCGACTAATTGGTATATATTTTTTATATTGTACATAGTAGAATTTTATTGTAAAAAAATCTATCACACTCTAAATAAATTATTCACATCAAATGATCAATCGGTGTATCAATTTGGCTTCATTTATTAAAAATTGACAAAGTTATTTGTGATATTGTTTTATTACTGAAAGCTTTAAATTTTATATTTATCATATGTAACGAACAAAAATAAATATTATGTATTATTATTATTGGGTATATACGTTTGTTCGTGTATTAAAACGGTACCGAATGTAGCCGAAACACTAAAGTGCCGAGTGCCATTGTATACTGCCAAGTGTATATTAAAAGTAAGATGCCTCTGTGTTCAATATTATGACATAATTATTAATAAACATTAATAGTGTACAACATTATACAGGGTGTTACATCAAAATGGGGTAACATAGACAACTTTAGAATAAGAATCTGGAACCATTTCATTATTACATTAAAAAATTTCTTCTTTCGATTATTTTAAAAAATTGCTGTAAATGTTATGCGTTTAGTGCCTAATGCACACGTTACGTTACGGCCAGTTTTGATGTAGATACGATATCAAAACCAGCCCTACCAATTTTTTGAGTGGGTTTTGTTGCAAAGGAACATAGAATATCTAAAATTGTCGCTATTCCAACATAGATATAACATCATTGGTTCTAATGTTAGTATAACAAAACCATGCATACGTTCCACTATGACCACATTATGAATCTATTATATTGATCACATTTTATAATTCTCTATCCAGCCCATTTACGTCTCACTGTTGGACAGAAGCCTTCTCCAATTCGGGAGGGTATTTGATCTACTATGTCGCGCTGACTAGGCGTGTTGGCATAAGGTTTAGTTTCGAGTTTTCCGTCTCTTACAGTTGATGTTAAATGCTTATACTTTAGCTGGCTCTTACAGCACTCTGAAGATGAAATGGGGTGGTGACAATTTTATTTTTAATCCGTCACCAAAAGGACAAGAGACATTTTATGATTAACTGCTGCTAATATATTGTAGTCTTATAATTCTTAGAATGTTTCTCTCTTAATCTTACTTTATTATCATTCTACCATCACGCGTTTTTTAGGGTTCCGTACCCAAAGGGTAAAAACGGGACCCTATTACTGAGACTTCGCTGTCCGTCCGTCCGTTCGTCTGTCACCAGGCTGTATCTCAAGAACGGTGATAGCTAGAGAGTTTTTTTTCACAGATGATGTATTTCTATTGCCGCTATAACAACAAATACTAAAAATAAAATAAAATAAATATTTAAGGGGGGCTCCCATACAACAAACATGATTTTTTTAGCGTTTCTTGCTCTCATACAACAAACGTGATTAATTAAGTATTGTGTGTGTTGTTTGCTCATTTATTAATAACGTGCCTTATGTTGTATAGATAATGGTACGGAACCCTTCGTGCGCGAGTCCGACTCGCACTTGACCAATTTTTTTCTTGAGTTAGCATTAAAAGGCTTTAGACCGCTATCTGCTACGATCTAAATATTTATTTATTTTGCTTTAGTTATACCTGTTACCCCAGCATGATGCAACATCCTATGTATATTTGGGATTTACAAGTTCTTAGATAATAACATTAACAAAATTTTTAATAGTTTTCAAGTAATAAATCTATATATTTTGCTTACTTTATTGTGTTCATTATACCATAGAAGAAATAGCCAATAGACATATTGGGTATAAAAGGTTTTAAATCATTAATTCAGGTATTCTGTGGCATTCAATTCCTGGGGCCCAAGTCTGCTATTACAATGTTGTCATAATGATCAGTCACTGATTGCATAATGGCGAATTTTATCAAGTTTGGTAGTCTACTAATAATTTTTTGTCATTAATTAAATTAACGCCATTATGGCGCCATAATAGCGTCCTATTATGGCGCCATAATGGCGTCAGTGACTGACCATTATGACAACATTGTAATAACCCAGAGGTCGGAATTAGGTAGAGTTATTTATGTACTTGCATCGTAATGTTGATATTAATGTGGACCTTCCCGGGATTTCTAATGGGCAATCCCGTGTGGCCAACAATATTACGAATAAATAATAATAAAAACCTCAGAAATAGACAAATAAAACAAAGATAATTGTATGTTAACATACAATTTTTATTAGTTTACATTAATTCACAATATAAATTATTGATATTCTTAAGCAAATTCTCATACGCATATTTCGCCTTTTTTATAAATACGAGCGAATACTTGGATGGTTTGATTGCAACTGAATTAGTCGCTATTAAATTTCTATTTAAAAAATCACGGGATTTTTTTCTGCTCTTTAAAATTTAATCTCGGGATTTGAGGCATATCCACTTTATTCTTTTGCTGTATGAAATCAGTGTAAGTACATGAATAACTCTACCTAATTCCGACCTCTGGTAATAGCAGACTTGGCCCCTGGTCAGAAACTGTATTATCGGTGGTATTGTGTATTGTATGTGGTCTATTGTATAAATCCTTACGCTAAAACAAGAAATTACTGAAAAACTGAAGTAATAGCATATCGTTTCTTAAAACTTCTTTTCATAAATTCCTTTGTTTCTCATTTATTTGACCACTCTTTTGGTACCTATATCTTTTTGCTACCAAATATGTATTTTCTAGACTTGTAAAATCGTTTCTATTTGCGAAACAAAAAGCCTATTATTACAGCATTACGACTATACTCGGTAATATATATATTGCCACATACATACCATTGCCATCATTAAAAAGAGAAGAAAACTCATATATTTATACCAATAATGTAAAAGCCTTCAAGTCTATTAACCTTTTTTTGACGATGAATACTGGTTTTGTATTCATTTATATTATAAATATTCATTGACATTTCACATAATACCCTGTGGTCCCAAGCTAAGTTTATTTGCTTGACTAATCCTGATAACCAAACAAATCAAGCGAGTTTATAATTGCTAGCCCTGAATTGTTTTTTTTTTTTCTACTATATATTGGCAGTACTAGAATACAGATAAACCTTTTTTAAATAATAGCTTTTTTTAACATATGAACTCTTTTAACTCTTACCAGCCGGTCTTTTAAATTCCTATAATAATTCGACGTAGTTATGCAAATGGATCTAATCCACAAAAACCGTTTTTTGACGTTACTGTCGCTATAGTCATCCACACATCCATTTAGAATATATGCAAAAAATATCCAAGCCGCAAAGTATCTATTTTCTAATAAAAAATAGACATACATAGACATTCAAAAGAAACTATGGTCTTGTTATTTTAATATATCAATTTTACTAAAACTCCTATTTTCTCAAAAGTAAGTTTTTGTGGCTGGATCCGTTTTGCATAACTACGTCTAATTAACCTATGGTAAAAAAAAACTACGTATTTTTATCATTATAAAATGACGTTAAGAATTAGTTTAATGTCATATATTTTGTACTCGTACTTAAGTCATAGTTTTTCATTGAGGCACATAATATCATTAGATAATTGTTTAGTTAAAATATCTTAACCGTCTTTGAGACCGCTTTGTGTAAAAATTACTATGAAAATAAATCTAAAAATAACTTTGATATAATTTTTTTTTAAATAATGACAGATATTTAGACTAAATAATTATATTTTATTGCATTATCCAAATATATTATAATTATTATTATTATAATATATTCTCAAACACTTGCCCGACTCATCATAATAAAACCATTTTTTACGGATTTAGATGCTTATATTTTCGATTTAATTTACAAAGGACTCCTTACAGCTCGGTCCTACCAGTGACCTGAATTTAGATATAAAACAGAAATATATAATTATGTACCACTAAATCTGAGTTCTTAAATAAAGTCACTTTTTACAAATTTGGACGCGTATATTTGATAAAATTTAAAACAAATATACGCGTCTAAATCTGTAAAATGTTTTATTTTTTATAAAAAAATGAGTCGCCCTAGTGTTAGACAGTTTGTTAGTTAAGTTTGAAATGATCTACCGAAGTTACAAGCTCTTGGTAGACGTTTAAACTGAGTTGTGAATGTTCTATGAGACCATTGACTAACTATGATTTATTTACGGTTTATAATAACAATAGTTCATAACGGATGTTATGTTTGGTAATAAAAAAGGTTGTTTATGTCTGGTTTTGTTGTTAAATTTTATTCACATTAAGAGGGCACGATACCAAATTATGCTCCATACAAAAATATGGGTATCGTACTTCCGTTTATTCTTCGTGAAAGTTAAACCGGTTTTAATTGTTTCTACGCTATATTATAGATGAAGAGTATATCTATGCTTCTGTCACTTTCTATTTATCAATACATAATAACTAAAAGAAATATGACCATCCGAAAATCCCGATTTTTTCGGTTTTCTTTAGGTAAAGTTGTAGCGTCTATCACACATATTTGGTAACGTTTTACCAAAAAAAGGAATTATACAAGCATAGATATACTCTTCATCTATAATATAGCGTAAAAACAATTAGAATCGGTTTAACTTTCGCGAAGAAAAAAGGGAGTACGAAACGTCTTTTTTTCTAAGAATTTGTAGATAAAATCTGTTTCAGCTATATTTGTCCCTTTCAGCACGGTGCTCGGGAATAGGGATAGCAATACCTAAGGCAAATACCTAAATTAGGAGTACAGTACCCTCTTAACTATTGAAACGGTGCTATGCGTTGTATGGGTTTTAAATTTTATGTATGTTGTTGTGTTGGCAACAATTAATCAAAGAACCGTGTCGGCAGTACTAAAAAGCTCCCATGTTAAACCTTTTTATGATTAATTGTTGCCGATACTACAATATGATTCCATTGCCTGTATATTCATTAGTTAATTCTATCACTAATCATGCACTCTCACTTATTACTGCGTGTATGCAACCAGTCCAGTAACACATACGCAATGATATACATTTGCATTAATAATAAGCAAAATGCGAGCAAGCCTTTAAAACTTATGTTATATTTCGTATGATTTCTAGAATGTTGTCGATCTTTTTATCATCATTGCCCTGCCCTTATCCTATTATTGGAACGAAGTTCCTTATCGTGCGTTGCGGAAGGGAGGTAAATGGAAAAAACTAACACCAAAAGTTGTAACGACACTTTTTGCTATATGTAGTTGTAAGCCGTGCGACGTGCGCATGTTTCTCTGTCTGTCTCTCTTTCATAGAAAGAAAGGCAGTTATTTTCGTTTCGTCTTTCTATTTCAGATTGAACAGTATGGTGTCGCGAAGATTATTTTTGTGGAGTGTATACAGGTTTTTTGTAAAAAATATATATTTAATAAAAAAATATTTATTATGTACAAAAAACCTGTATTTAACAAATAAACTTCGTTCCATCCGGGTGTACATTGACACTTCTCAAGTTTTTTTTTGTTTCATTTTCTTCTTCCTTCTTCAAGTTTCTATCTGACGTTGTCGATGTTTTCATTTGTATGTAAATACCAGTGTTTGTACCTAGTTCTATTGTTGTACTCATTTGAACCAAAGTATTTAATGTTTATATATCGTTATCACTCATAACAAATACATATTTTTTAAGTATTATTATAATAACATGTACATCATTAGTCGGGTCTTCACCGGACGAATTAACGCGCGGGTATCACGCGCGATGTAAATAGGCAAAATTTAACCATCTCGATCTTAGCATTAATACTAAACAGGAGTTTGCATAATCACGTGACTCGTAAGTCACGAGAGCAATGCTCATACTAAATGTGTACGGACGCGATTTTGGGCGGGACGTGCATAGCGTTCATTGCCCTGCCGACTTGGCAGTTTAATTGACAAACAATACTCACACTCCACACCGATTGGACGGATGCGTTCTAGCCGCACGATATCCGTGCGCGTTGAATCGTCCGGTGTGAACCCCGTTATTTGGAATAAGTATTACTTTTTAATTTAATATTTCAATAAGCCATGTTTTTTAAATGTGTGATATTATTATTATTTCGGTAATAATACCAAATTATTTAAGTGTTTTAAATGTATTATTTGGTTGAAATTTGTGTGTTATATTGACATATTTTTTTGTAAAATGGCACTGTTCCTAATATTATTGAAATTTTTATGTTGTGATTATAATTTCATAGAATCTACGATAGCAAAATATTTTTAGCTTCCAAATAAATATCATTGTTGACTAAATTTATTTTTTATTCTTTTATTTACTAATTGTTAACATACTTACCACAGCTACTTACTGCATCATGATAGACAAGATAGGTATCTAGGTAGTATTATCACTTTATCAGTGCCTTGCACTGATAATGACATTCCTAAAATTTTATTGGGTGTTACATTATTTATTTCAATAATTGGTATTGTTCATATTTTTAAATATTTTTAAACTTTTAATTCAAAAACCATTTCGGGGAATAGAGTTTCTGATCATGATCCGATCAATCTGTCTTAAGAGGATACCAAAATAGCTTCGTGCATTTTTCTATGTACGAAGTTTTCATTGTTTCTTTAGATTGAATGGCTAGAGCTCTAATTTTTAACTATATGTTTTTTCAATATATGATCTAGGATCGCATAAACTCGAAACGCGATTGAAAAAAGTTTTCTCGATAGAAAATCTTAGCGAAACAACCTCTCTAATTTTTTATTTTTTTCATTTGTCGGTCTATTATCGCATATTAACTAATGAAATAACTTTAAAAACATAAGTAACTATTATATTATATAGAAACACGTAAATCAGAATTAAAATATATTTAGTAGATTTTGAGTAAATAGGAAAAGTATCCCTAATTCTTCATTTTCTGTGCCTACTAGCTGTGTTAATATGTACGTGTCGGCGATGATATACGATAATATTGATGTAGGCCCTTAAGTCTTTCAGGAAAAGTCAATACAGAGATTGCGTACAGCGATGACGTCACAACATTTAAAATAATATCTTTAAGTATTTTTTTTAAATTCTTCATAAGTAGTGAATATTTCAATAATATTGAAATAATTTGCTTAAAATAGTCTATATTTTCTAAAAAAATTATTAAAACAGCAGGTCAAAAATTATGAACAATGCCAATTAGATATTGTTGTGGATAATATAAATAAAAAAGAATAGTCATTAACAATTTCAGAAAATGTTTAATTTTAATAATTGCTTCTTTTTTCATCAACTATGCTGTACAAACTATATCGCTTAAATTACAATTAGCAATTAATAATTGCACGTAAAAAAACTTAACAAATACGTTTCATCAACATTTCGATTGGAATGAACAATTATTACATAAGTAATATTTTACATTATTTTATATAAATAACTACAAAATGAAACTCTATCCAACAAGCAGTCACAATCGCTCAATGATATGTTAAAATTATTATTTATATCTCATTATGTTATTGCATTCAAATTCATTAACACATTATATAGTCCAGTCGCGCTCGTGTCGTGTACGCTGCTAGAGGCGTGAGGTGTACGCTACTAGAGGCGTATGACGTCACAGTGCGTGACGTCATCAGTGTGACATGTGAGCGTCTCTCCAAAGCTGAAGCACTACGCACTACGTGACTAGGTTGTCTCGCTCCATGCCACTCTTATGATTTTGGCCCTTTAAGTCTTTTAATCTAATTGGAGACGACTCGCTGCCGGAATCACCCTGAAAATATACACAAATTTATATGTATGTGCACCCATTTAAGTATTATGAACAACTTTTAGTTTTGGAAATTTCGGACGTTTAAGTTTTTTCGAATATTTTGAATTAGTCAATCAAAGTAAGAACATAGTGAAAATCTCATAAACTCCCAAATGTACTACAGACTGCCAAAAGTACACAGTCTCTGATAACCAGAAGTGAAATATTCGTTAAAATTGTATGTGTCAAAATATTGTTTTCTAGATTTCATTGTTTGAATTTAATTAGAAATTTTGTATGTACTACCTCCACATGTAGCTTAAGACGATACCAAAATAGCTTCGTGCATTTTTCTATGTACGAAGTTTTCATTGTTTCTTTAGATTGAATGGCTAGAGCTCTAATTTTTAAGTATATGTTTTTCAATATATGATCTAGGATCGCATCAACTCAGAAACGCGATTGAAAAAAGTTTTCTCGATAGAAAATCTTGGCGAAACAACCTCTCAATTTTTTTATTTTTTTCATTTGTCGGTCTATCATCGCGTATTAACTAATGAAATAACTTTAAAAACATAAGTAACTATTATATATAGAAACACGTAAATCAGAATTAAAATATATTTAGTAGATTTTGAGTAAATAGGAAAAGTATCCCTAATTCTTCATTTTCTGTGTCTACTGGCTGTGTTAATATGTACGTGTCGGCGATGATATACGATAATATTGATGTAGGCCCTTAAGTAAACTGTTTTGTGTATGACAAAATCGGTGCAGTTTATCGAAGGCTTAACAAATAAATTTCTACGAAATGTTGTTACGACTTACGCGTGCAGCAAGCATACGTTGAAAACTTACGTTAGCACCGAGTGACGTCGTCTCTTGTAACAATAGTTCGCTGTCGGTGCCACGGGACTCCTTGTTCTTAAGAATAGATCGTGAACGAGAGTCGCCCTCTAGTGGCCAACCGCCGCCACGTTTGTTACCATTTTTGCCTAAAAACACAAAGAACAATGGAAGTTAATAAACTATGTGTATATAACTTCATCTAAGTATGTATATCTAACCGATAAGGCATAA
Source organism: Orgyia antiqua (assembly GCA_916999025.1). Taxonomy (NCBI): domain Eukaryota; kingdom Metazoa; phylum Arthropoda; class Insecta; order Lepidoptera; family Erebidae; genus Orgyia; species Orgyia antiqua. The sequence continues at coordinate 27,880,700 of OU779868.1, forward strand.
TAACATCATTAATTATGTTTTATCTAACATCTTAGGTGTTAACTGAATATAATGTGGGTTGGATAAATATGTGAGTTTGATAAGCAAGGGGGTACCTAGTCTAAATGAATTACTAACGAGAGGCGGCAGCGAAGGTTGTCTTAATAAAAAATTGGTCAAGTGCGAGTTGGACTCGCGCACGAAGGGTTCCGTACCATTATCTATGCAACATAAGGCAACGTTATTAGTATCGAGCAAGAAACGGTAAAAAAATCATGTTTGTTGTATGGGAGCCCCCCTTAAATATTTATTTTATTTTATTTTTAGTATTTGTTGTTATAGCGGCAATAGAAATACATCATCTGTGAAAATTTCAACTCTCTAGCTATCACCGTTCTTGAGATACAGCCTGGCGACAGACGGACGGACGGACAGCGAAGTCTCAGTAATAGGGTCCCGTTTTTACCCTTTGGGTACGGAACCCTAAAAATGGTGCTAAATATTTATTTGGAGAAAGTTAGTTAATCTTTAGTTCAATTAATAATACATACTGGCTTTAGTGCTAGTTTTTTTTTTAAATTGAACGACGGTGAACTCGTCAAGGTTTACGGGTAATTGTATGGAACTGGAACTGCACCGGCGGCTTCGAGCGTCATGTGCCATCTCCATACAATTTCGCGGCTTCAGCATCGTTATTTAACAAAAACATAGCACCATTTGTCGCGATTGTAAAATACGCTAAACACTAATTACTATAATAACTATTAATATGTATTGTTACAAATAACTAACTAATGCATCTCTAATACTCGCGAAACAAAGCAAATATCAACAATCATATATTTATTATTTTAAGTAATTAGTTTTATATATTTAAGCCCTTTAATACGTTCAGTGCGGCTAACGCTTATGCGCGTTTTTCTGATCTTCACCAAGTGCGGGCCGACGCGTATACGCGTCCATACAAAAAAAAATTGTAGGCAAGCAGGGTGCGCAGCACCTGTGTGTTTATACCGTGTATTCTGGGTGTCTATTGTTTCGAAGCGGTCGTAAAATGTGGAATTGTAAAGGAGACTACACACTAGTCAGGTTTCTGCTACGAATATTGCAGGGGGGGAGGACGACGGCGGCGACGACAACAATAAATAAATAAATAAATATTCATGGACATTTCACACAACGTCTTCTGGTCCCAAGCTAAGCTTATATGCTTGTGTTATGGGTACCAGAATACGGATATAATACATAAACTACTTTTCTTTTGTAAATACATACTTATAATACATAGTAAACACCCAGACGCAGTACAAACATTTGTATGACAATTAAAAACATCACACAAATGATTGTCCTGACCGGGAATCGAACCCGAGACCTCGTGAACGGCAGTCCGTTATATGAACCACTAGACCACGAGGCCCGTCCTAATAATAATAATAATAACCTAATTTAGTACAATAGATTATTGAAATAATTTTATTATGACTCGCTCTTTTAACTAAAGTAATAGGTAGTTTAGTCTTTTTATAAATGGTGTCTATTACGAGGCGGGCGAAGAGTCGTAAATTAAAAAAAATTAAGAATAAAAGGGCTTTCGGGAGAAGGTACCTTTACTATTACTGTTTTATTAAGGTATAACTTACTATTTTAACAAAACCGAACGAAGATATATTATGGCGTAAACTTCACAAAGTCTCTTACAAATAAACACTAGTGTGGAAGCACCTTTATCCATCCAACACCTTTATATGACCCGTAATTGTTATATGACAGTCATAAAACTCGAAAGTTACCGAACGCACATAAGCGTCGGCCGCACTGCGGGAAGGTAAAAGACAACGCGCTATAGCGTCCAGCCGCACTACGCGAGTTTTCTATGAACGCATATAAGCGTTCTTAGCACTACGCGAAAAATTTTTTGAACGCACATGCGCGTTTTCAGCACTGGGCGAATGACTCTTTTATTAGCATTGGCTATAAATTCGCAAATTATTCAGCATTGAACGCGTTAATCGCCCTCTGTACAATTATCAAACATACGAGATAGAGCTTCTACGGGTTATGTAATGTAGGTACGTATTTAAATGAGACAAACCAAATAGGATATGATGATTAATGATCCTCGTAGCTATTCCTCTCGGTGGTTTCCGCTCCTCCTCCGTCCAGTCCTGTGAGACAAATGATCACCACGGTTTACTCACTTAACACATCAAAAGTGAGTTTATTGCAACATGAAGGAAGTGATGTCGTGCTGGCATTTCGCATACACATTGAAGTAGGTACATACTTATTAGTCAAGCATATGCTACATGCACATAGCAAGGATATTAAGTGGTCATTGGGGGAAACACATCATCCACAAACGTTGGATCAAATTTGATCTCGCTGTGTCTGATCGTTCTGTCAGATGCTGGCCAGTGTTGGTGCTGAAACTTACCTGTTGGAAGCGAGCCTTTCTATGTTTGGGCTTCGTGTCGTCAGAGGCCGGTATGTCATCGAGTGGTTGTGGTAGACTCGTGCGGGATGCGTCCAAAGGTCTCGTACTGCTGATACCGGTCACTGCATTCGGACTCGTGATCATGCTCACGTCAGAGCCAATGATAGCACCGCCGAGACTGACCCGCGAACCACGAGGTGAAACATCGCCCTGCGAACCTTTGGTACACAACACGCTCCCATCCCCAGATGCACTCCTGCGCACTTCATTAAAGTCAGTTGACATTCCGCCCCCGCCCCCACCTGCACCTCCGCCTCCGCTAGCATCCAGAGGGTTCACATATAAGTTTGAAGAGTCGATCTCGCATGCGATGTCGCCCTCTGAAGGAAAAGGGTGCGTAAGGCATGATGCAAATGTATCTGTAACGTAAGACATAATACGCACATGGAGCCGCACGCGACCTCACAAAGTACGGTGCTGCTCTTACATGATCACAGTGTGGGTACATGTAGGTGCCGAAAAGTACAATCCACTGGACAATAGTGAACAAACTAGCTACAGTACGACATCACTTAGGTAAACACAGATAGATTTTACAGCTTTGGATTTTATATTAAAATTGTGTCCCCCATTCCATTCTTTTTGTACCTATCCTTAACCCGTTCTTGAAATTTTTATATTAAAATATACGTACAAGTTGGGCGACAGTTGTGACGTGTCGTCGAACATGGTGGGACAATTTATTATTACCCACTCATGTTGTCGGTACTACGAAATAACAGTAGTTAATTTATATAGTGAACTCGTTAGGTACAGCAAGTCGGTATTGAATTTCAGTTAATAAACAATTTTAAGTTATATCGTACTGTATACGCACACGTGGTAATGCGTTTCTACGGGTATTTAACTTAAAAGATGATTATAAAATACAATTTGGTATTTTAGAAACAAAATTTTAGCTAGCAATAATTACAGAACACTGTAAACAAATTTTGATTCGGTTTTTATAGTAAGTTGTTTACAGTTGTTCGAATGTAAGAGATGGTTGCCGTACCTGGGCTGTCCAGGCTGTTAGGAGTTGCTTCAGGAAGCGCCTTGGGTGCAGGATGTCGCTGTAGACATGCCAGCTCTACGCATACTGGTTGACGCAAGTCTGATGTCGACATTGGCATCAGTTGCTCAGCATCAATGAACTCCTTGTAACCCTACACCAAGATGTATTAGCCTATTATACGTTTGCTTTTAAGACCAATTTCATTAAACTAGAAATTCTAATTTAAAAAACCTGCCATCACAAGACATTTTTAGTTTGGTTTGATACCCACCAATCTTGATAAATAAATAATTTTAGTTACAATAAAATTTAGACAATTATTGGCCATGCTGGGCTCCATAATAAAGTGTAATCTTCGATACCCGCCCATCAGATTGGTAATGTCTGTCACGTAACTATCTAACTTTTTACTAACTTAAACTTCAACTCTGTGCAGAAGTTTTTTCCCGTTACTAATATACCTTTATTGACATTTACATTTGTTGGGATAGTGATAAAAAGTTTATGATTGTTGGGCACGGAAGATGGGATACAAGTGATTAAATTTATAATAATATTAAAAGAAAGGCAGAAAACAAAAAATATAGTTTAGATATAAATAAATATATATGATTTAAATTACCTTTATCCTATATTAATAAAGCTTTAGCTGCAAAAATTATACCTGCATACAGACGCAAATATGTTTTATGTATGTTAAAAATAATATAACTAGGTAATACTTACGGGGTTTTGCTAGACGAAAACATAAATATTAGTTATGGGTTATTTAAAAAACTATAAAATAACGCAGAGTAATATAATATGAATGTCTACGTTTTATCTACATATTAATAAAGCGTTAGTATCTTAGTACCTTGAACGTGCAAAAACAACATTCAAACTCAGAAGGCAGCTGATCCAAGTCAAGCTGTTTGTCAGCCATCTTCTTTTCCTAAAAAAAGAGAAACCATTAGTAAAGTAATTTATTATTTTTTGCAATTGACTTGCTATGCATTTACTTAATAAAGTAAATTATAGTGGAAAAGGTGATCACCGCAAGCGGGACTTGAACCCAGGACCTCGGTATACGGTATACCGTTCCGTAGAGCTATGGAACGGTATTCCGAGGTCGTCTTTTTCCCCTATAATTTAATTTATTAAATCATTGGTATTTCATTCTTTTTCATACCCCAGTTGGAAAAGAAGTGCTGTTTCTATACAAAAGACTTATTAATAAAATTATTTAAACTTAAAACAAGCTTTACAAACCTGCAACGCTTTTACAGTTATGTATTTAGCAAACCTGGGTTGATACCAATGCTAAACACACTATTGTCCCAGGGCTGTGTACGTGTGACAGTAGTAGTAGAAAAACAAAATTTATATCTAAAAAAGTGATTGGATAATCCGCGAGTTAGCCACAAACGTTAGCAAATTGGTTACGTTTAAATAATAATGATAATCTTACTGGCGTAGGATCGGGATTTATGAGCAAGCGTTTCTCCGGCGAGACAGGTCCTTCGTTGGAATAACGGCGCTCTTTCTTAGGACTGCTCTGAAACTGTTACCTACAAATATTAGCGAAAAGCATTATATAGCTGAAGCTCAATATGGGTCCGTCCATCTCTAGAGCCAATATTTTACCCACTGTCTTTAATGCATAGCTTCTGTAACTACATAAAAAGCGCAACTAGAGAAGGTATATGAATTCGAAAGTTATCTTTGATTTAAAATTAATAACAGACACGATGATTTTATATTCTAACACGCTTCAAATTATCTATGACAGCTAGTGGACGGTACCCAAATAAAAATTTGGTTCGTATTACCTGGCTAGGATCAGCATTCTGTGCCAGTTTATTGTTGAGCGAGTGTTCGTATTGTTTGTAGCAGCCGGTAGTGGCTGGAGCCTCGCCCTCCAAGCTAGTGGCATCCGCCTGCGACAAGTTCTGTCCTGGAGACACATCACGATGAGTAGCATCGCATTCCACAATTGCCATTATGATTTCCCAGCATTTTATATTCGTATTATAATTATGAATAAACATTGAAACGTGACGAAAAAACTGAGTGAACTACACAAAACACATTCCACACAAATAGTACATAGAATCCAGCGTCCTCCGGATACACACATCAGACAATTCACAAAAAAGAGCGTTAGTTCTAATAAGCGTTAGGCTTACGCTGACAATGTAATCGACCTTATATTATAGAGTCTTCGTCGCACATCGCAAGCTACACGCGGCGCGATTCGACCCCTACTAACGACTTAATATTAAGGGGTCGAGTGGACGACTGTGTGAGAGTGGCAAGATGCTCATCTGGCGTCGTCTCTCGCCTCAATGAGGACGCACTTGTCACCTGAAGACAAGGAATAAATCACTCTGAGTGTACCTCGCCGCAATCAACGAGTGAACATAGCTGTAGCTGCGATGTAACGTGAACTTTTATTTTTATTTGTTTTTAAAGATGTCTGCGAGTCCGGAGAGCCATCAATGCGACGTGCACGCATTCAACATACATTGCATTCAATAAAACAACAGACACTGTTAGATCACGAAAGGCATGCGTGCACAGTGATTGGATAGTAAGGTGCATTTACGAGACATGACATGAACAAGCGGCGAAGCAATTAGCCTACTTGGTACTGACCTGTGTCTACGATGACGTCGATGAGATCCATGCTTTTGGCGAATGCGTCGCGGAGATTGATATGATGGAAGGAAACAATGGACCCTTCACGTTTGGCGCGCTCCAGCGCCTCTCGCCGTTTGAGCGCCTTCTCGCGCCGCATCTGGTTCTTGTAAAACTCGGCGAAATTGTTGACGATAATGGGGATGGGTAACGCAATTACCAACACGCCGCAAATACAGCAAACTGAGCCGATGACCTTGCCCAACGGGGTCGTGGGGTAAATGTCACCGTATCCGACTGTGGTCATGGTGATGCCGGCCCACCAAAACGTTTCCGGAATGGAAATAAATTTAGTGTTCGGCTCTTCTTTTTCAGCGAAATATGCCAATGAGGAGAATATGAGTACTCCCATCGCGAGGAACAACATGAGCAATCCTAATTCTTTATAGGAGTTTCTGAGCGTGAAGCCGAGCGATTGTAGCCCGGTCGAATGACGAGCGAGTTTGAGAATGCGCAATATTCGCATTATACGGAAGATTTGCACTACTCGACGCACGTCTTGAAACTGGTCAGTGGCGTTCTTATTTGTTTCTAGCAGGAATAGAGATACAAAGTAAGGCAATATAGCCAGTAAGTCTATCACGTTGAGTCCACCCTTAAAAAACTTCCATTTATCCGGCGAGGCACTAAATCGTAGCACGTACTCTAGCGTGAACCAGGTGATGCACACCGCCTCGACCATGGCCAGCTGTGGATTATCCATGGGTGCACCTTTCTCGTCGTATACTTGCATCTGGGGTATCGTGTTGAGAGTGAGCCCTATCGTGGACAGCACGATGAAGAGGATCGAGATCACCGCGATCACCTGCAAGCATGCATCAGTGAACGACCAAGCGTCGCGAAACAGAGACGCTCTCCGCTACTGGCTTTGGCGCACTGGTCAGCTACAAGACTGTACCAAGATCTAGTTATTATGTGTCAGATCGGTAAGTAATTATGCAAGTGTTTATACAGAACTACTCATTCTATATATTTGTACATCAGTAGTAAGCTAGTTAACACTTGTAAGTATTTTTATAATATAATATGTATATGTATTTACAGACAGTAAGTAAGCCAATATCGCATATAACAAATGTCTTAACAATAATTTATAAATTTTGGTGTAGAAATAACATCTATTCGTGTTACTATGTTAGTAGTGTTGTGTGATTCGGTGTTAAGTTGGTTGTTAAATTAAATGGTGTGGGTGAACGGAGGCGCGTCCGTGCAGATATACGCCTAGAGAGTTCAGGCAGAATGGGATAGACGCTCGTCCGTCCATCGGCCGCATCGCTCGGTTAGTCGGATAAGTATCACGAAGCGGAAGCGCTGGTGGATGGTGGTGGGATGCACAGAGAGGAACAGGGGAGTGGAAAGCCGGCGGACGCAGAGCGGCGCGAGGCGGGGTGAGAGGCGGCGCGGGCGCGGGGCGCACACCGGACACTGGTCCGGCGGGCGCGAGCCGTCCCGTGCCACCCCGCACGCCGGCCCGAGTGCGCCGCCCCGGCGGCGGCTGGTCACATCGCGTAAGCCCATCCCATATTTGCAACTTTGCGACAACAATTAAGCTTTGTTTTTTTAAAGTTCTCTTTATCGAAAACAATCCGCGCGGCTGTGAACATTTATAAAAATTTATTGTAAAAAAATACTTGAGCAATCCTATAGAAGTGTGTGTTGAATAATAAAATTTAAAATAGCAAAAACTTGTAAATCACACACTAGTGTGAGAAAGAATAAATTGTGCACTCTTGTATAAAGTTAAAGCCTACTGTAGACAATTTAATAGAGTGTAGGCACTCTTCAATCAAGCATATATTGCACAACACCTCAAAACGGATATTATGTTGCTTAGTCACACAAGACAAGTGTCGAAGAAAACTAATGTCCTAAGTGTTTTAATGTAAAATAATAGCAAAAATATTCAAAAAATTGTCTTTAAAATAGATATCAAATATTTATATATGTATTAATAACATTATGTTTTTTTTCATATAATAAAATAGATACAATGTTACAAGCAGTGTCTCGCAATATTCGTGTGAATATAAATTTTGTGGAAAACTAAATACGTTATTAAGAGGTACTTTAATTACAAATAATATATTCATAAATTATTATAGTACTATATTAAATTGGTACTTACATACTGATAATGTTGCACCGCTGTTGTCGAAATATAACAAGATATTTTAAAATAGCTACTCTACTAAAAAGCTGATAGGCGCTCAATTAAACATAGTATACACGAACACAATACAATATCGATTCGACAAAAGCGTTCAAATTTTATATCCAAAGACAATACAATAAAGGAACACAACACCACATTCCACAGAAAATTGACTTGCAACACCGAAGAAGGAGCCAGCGATAGATGTTATTCATGCACCACTATCACAACATTTAATACTTAACATAATTTGTACTCTGTTGTATATCTTAGTGGGTAATTAACGACCATACAGATAGATAAGGATATAATTATATACGCAGGATAAGTATACAGTAGGCAAATGAAAGTGAACAATAGTTTAGAAATGTTTATGCGATGAATGTACCTAAATATAGTGAACAGTGTCAGTGCTCAGTGTACCTAACCCTGCGTGATATGCTAAGATCAATTAGAGTGCCTTAATAGCATTATTTGTTCAAAATTGATATACTATATTTGTGACTACAATGTGATATATGTTACAACTTATTGCATATTGCGTACAGGTGTCAAACTTCCGATAAAACTTTTTCACAATTTACAGAAGCCACAGTTATCTATATTGGCCTAAGTGGATTATCAAAAGTATGTAATCGAACCCTGTGATACCTCTCTTTTTCATTATATTATCCTGGGCAGCTTGGCTAAAGTGGCAAGGTTATTATATATTAAACTTGTAATAAATTTGGATTGGTTCGTGACGATACGTTACCCTGGCTGCTATGCTGGTGGTTGGTTTTTCCAATAGGTCCCAGAGCCACTTCTGGTACTGCGCACAAGTCCCCTGCCCGAATTCCTCTTCCTCTCGCTGTCGTAAGCTCTCCGCCTCCTTCCTCATTTCTTCGTGTACATGTTCCTTACGTTGGTGGTATTTATGTTGACAACAAGATTCCAAGTATAACTCATCTACTCCCCAATACTCTAGATCATCACTGAATGCCAACACACACATTTCATCAACTAAATGTAGCTTCCCAGTCCGATAAAAATTGAGTATTGAACTGAAACTCTTTGGATGCCTGAAAAAGATTAGAAACTTAAATTACTTACGTTATTTGAATTAAATTAATTCACCAACAAATAAATGTGTTGCAATAAAAATTTTAATTTCTTAAGTGATAAGTTTAAGCTTAACTTTATAGTCTTGTCAAATCTATGTATTAAATGACGTAACATTTACTTAATGCATGTGCTATAAATTAGGTATATGTATATACCTACCTATCAAAAAAGTACTCGTTGTCTTGTAATGAGTAATCATCACACAGTTCTGTGATGGCCTCATGTGTATTACAGTCGCGCAGTCGGCCGAGCCTGGTATGAGGTAACCTCTCCAGCGTCCGCCACAGCACCTCGTGTCGCACTCCGCCTACATTGATTATCACTCTCTTGCTCAACGCTTTCGCGCGGAGCATCATAAACGGCTCTGGTGGTAGAGACGACATTGATCTGGAATATAACCACGATTAATTTAAATATAGTAATCGAAATATAGCAATTAATTTTCAGTATAATATTCATCTAGCCATCCATGAGTTTTTTCACTGTTAGATATTAATTCTAGAACATATGACGGTCATTTACCGTTGGAAAAAGGTTCTGTTCTTCCCCAATCCAATAGGGGACTAGCCAGCCACTTGTTTAAAATGGTTAAAAGAATATTACCCTATTGCTCGGTACAGACCTGGATCCACGGAAAAGTAGCAAAAAAATCTAGTTTATCTAATATATTAATATTGTATACCTGGAGTGCGTCCGCTGCAATGCAGCAGGATTGGCGACAGGTGGCGGCGCGGGCTGTGGCCCCAGGCCTCGGTCGAGCGGCGGCGGCGCATCGTGCGCGGGCGCCGCGTAGCCCATGGGCGCGCGCGGGGGCGAGTCGCCCGGGCAACGCCGCCCCTCGCCCCCCATACCGCTAGCTCATCGCGACATCCGCCGCCGCCTCATTACACAAGCACTCGCCCGTGACTGTACTACTGATCCTGAAAATAATAAAACACACATCAATATATCTATGCTCTTCATTTAGAGTTCTAGTAAGTGTAACAAAATCGATAGTATTGAAACTCACAACCACACTGTACTAATTCACTTAAGTTATATCTAATATTTATACACTGTAATCAAAGATATATCTTTGATTACAGTAACTACGTAGTTTCGTGGAGTTGTGCGTGACGTACTAAACTTGCGCTCTCTGTCTACGTCGTAACACATTCGTAGCATCGTGCTACGTACCCTTTAATAATTAAATCTCCTTGAAAATTTAATGTTATGCTCTGAACATTAATTTCAATTTAACTACTTCACTAGGTAGACATTTTGAAGAATATTTATCAAAATGACTCGGTATATAAATAAAAATAAATTTAATATTATTATGTCTTAACTAAAACTTTGCACTTAACTTTATAAAGAAATAAAGTATGTATAGTATAATAATTATTGTGTAAGTTCATTTGCCTACTTTTTAAATAAAACAAGCCTTTTTTAAAATAAAACATGTTGGTGCTGGATGCTTTTCCATCTGATAGTAAGCGGCTATGTCTCCGTAATACCATTGTATGAGCCAACAGCACACACATGGCTTAAACTGCACATCCTCATCTTCATCCTCCCCTCCAGTCAATTTACGTCCCACTGTTAGGCACGAGCGTCCTCCACTTTGGAGGGATTATGGTCTACTGTGCCGCGCTGACCAGGCGTGTTGGCACAGGGTTTATTTTCGAGTTTTCCGTCTCTCACAGAGGATGTTATCTGTGTGCAATATCCCTTAGCTCACTTTTACAGCACCCTTGGGAGGGTGGTGACACTTGTATTCTTAATCCGTCACCACACAGAGATCCGTCACCACTGCACATGAACACATTTATATTACAATTTCCACACAATACAGTTACACGTCAGTACTCAGTTAGCAGTCGTTGCAATCATACGCGAACAACACTCATAGTCTTCGTACACAGTTAACACTAGTAGCCAGTGGTAGCAGTACTCAATTCACTTACATCCATAATAACCATCATTATTAATATAGTCAAATAAACAGCATCTTTCACCCAGACTATATTACAGTGTTTTTATTTTATAAAACCTACGTGTGTACCATTCACTCAGCGGTGCTCACGCAACATAACATCATACAATACAAGGTGTGTGGTGTGAGCGACTCCCTCAACGCGCATACATCTTCTTGGACTTCCGAGATTACTCATCAACTAAGACCATACAGCTTTTTGACATGTATAAATACTATAACCGTACATATATATCCGAATCAAATTTGTAAAATGAAAATATTCTAATGAAAACATACTTGGTTAGAACTGGTTATCAGCTAAATTAAAGATACATATTTGAAGGCGTCAAAGAATTATCGAAATCGTCATGCAACTTCCTATATTCTATGGAAACGTAAAACAAAAAACAAAAAGTCGATAAAGGCACAACAAAATGGTAGCTACTACATAATTTATTTTGTAAGAGCCCCATTTGGATCGATCGCTTCTGTATTCATTTGGTATTCCCTGAAATGGGGTGAGTGTAGAATGTTTTTAAAGTACCTACATTAAAACAAATATCTTCTAATTAATTCCAAATTATATCAACGCTGTAGTGTCTGACATTAATATTGTAAATAATATGTATGTTTAATTAGGAGAATATGAGAGTACATTTTAGTTAACAAGTAAGGGCGAATATTATCTAGATATATGTTTTTATCGGTTATGTCTTTATAACATTAATGGCATGTCATTAACATAACATCTTATTCATAATGACTCATCGGAGGTTTAAACGGAGATTTTATCGGAGGGATAAAAAATGTTTTATCGTAAAAAGCCTATTATGAATAACAAGTTTTGACAATTTTCGCGAACCGAATTTAGCGAACTTTTAAACCTCCGGTAAGTCATTATGAATAAGACCATTAGTATTTACAGTACATTACGTGATTGTGCTATATTTTGTTAACATTAAGTACATACATGTGTAATAACAAAAAGAAAATATATTTCGGGAGACAGAGACGGCCTTCGTGGTCTAGTGGTTTATATAACGGACTGCCGTTCACGAGGTCGCGGGTTCGATGCCCGCCTCGGACAATCATTTGTGTGATGTTTATAAATGTCATACAAATATTTGTCCTGCGTCTGGGTGTTTCTATGTTTTATAAGTATGTATTTACAAAAAAAAGTAGTTTATGTATTATATCCGTATTCTGATACCCATAACACAAGCATAATAAGCTTAGCTTGGGACCAGAGGACGTTGTGTGAAATGTCCGTGAATATTTATTATTATATTTGTTGTTTTCGACTTGATTACTGATTCTTTGTTATCGGTTGCATGGATGTGTAATCATATTGACTATACATTGATACCATTTCTATGTACACAACTAAACTTAACTAAAAACTGAAATCAACTATGGCGCATTTTAATTAATTGGCTGTTTCGGTTCGCACATTTTTATTAATTAAAATCGTTAGTCTATAATATTCAGATTTTCTAATAAAAAAGTTCAGTTAACATTGCCGAATTGTGTTATTGACACTATCAATTTTCAGTTTTTGTTTAAGTTTAGTTGTGCACGTAGAATTTGTACCATTATGCAATAAATACAAATAAATAAAATACAAAATATGTTTGCGTAACACCATTACCAATAGCAATCTCGTGGTAACGAGTATTTCATTATAATGCTTAGAGGATTTCTTGTAATAAATGTTGGGACTATGGAAGTCTCTGAATAACAAGTTGATATCGGAAACAAAATTATAATAGGTCACATAACCGGCGACGGGTGTAGCATAAATAAAGTTGGATCCCTACTTTACTATTCAAGAAGTTCTATCATAAAACTACAGATGTAGAATAAATAGAACGTCGTCGGCTGATATTTGTAAGCAAGCGTTAGTGGTGTGGGTACTCGGCAATCGATTTAAGGAACTTCGTCGGGTAAGCTCCCTGATCTAATAATAGTCGTCTTCGATGCCCTAGTCGCTGCGACCCACTATTTAATTTTAAATACTATGTTTGTTTTTAAATTTATTTCAAATTTAGTTAAAACAGATATCAATTTTTCATTTAATTTCAATACCAAGGAAAAAACTGAAATATGAATGTCCCGGGGAAAGATTAGCACTACTAGACGTGATTATACGTAAGTTTGTTTAACTCGGAATGCTTTTCAACAAAGTTAAGCTCATTTGTATAGTTTTACGACATTATTAGTCACTACCACAACAATTTACTTATGAAATAACTATCAGTTATTATTTAATTATTATTATTTATTATTATTACTTATTTTTATTTTATTTTTTTCTCTAGTGGAAATTATTAACTGTCTGTATAGCTATCATCGGTTACCGAAACATGAAAAGAAGTACAAATCTATGAGGTATTTTTATAATTAATCTATGTTATTCTTTAACTATGTATAAAGTCAGAAAAGATACAAAGTGCTGTAACATTATTAGTAACATTTTTAGTACAAATTAGTAGTTGTAATATTCAATCGTTGTAGCAGTTTGGTAGAAATTCTCTTTTTCTAAATTGACGTCGGGTGTATAATATAGGTCGCGTGACGTCTCCTACGTCCGGAGCCAACCATTACCGCGGTGCCACTCTGTCTACGGGGCCTAGGGGAGCGTCTCGACACATAATACTCCTAACTTTATGTGATACTTATTCGAAGTTAAAATACAAAATATTATACTACCCATACAGAAAGAGTTTTGCAATGTATCAACAATATTATGACGCTGAAATAATTTTCTTAGAAAAAGTTTTCCTTGTATTTATTCCATTAAGCTTAGTTTACTTGAGTTTTTATTTTTAAATCCGTCATTAATCTAGATATATTTCCACCTTGTTGGAATCGAGAATTACATATTGTTGACTAATTATAGAGATACAAGGCATATTTACAAAAAAAAACAAAAATTAACAAAATGTCTACAAGTTTCTTGTGTGAATGAATGATCTACGAATCGATATCGTTATAACTTAATCAAACAAATACAGAGTTAATTTATATCTTTTCACAGCAAAAAAAGCCGAGAATAGGTATGAAAAAATATAATTGTTCTATATTGAAGTACAGAAATTGTTAATGGAAATTGTCTTTAGTAATATTCTGTAAGAGCAGGACGGAAATACAAATACTATTTAATGTATTTGATAGGAGGGTGGAGACAGCTTCTGTATTGATCTAGAGTAGTAAACGGGACACAGAGCCGCCGCCAGTTAATAAGCTAAAGATGCTCCAGAAACTTTTATCTTCGCTTTATTCTTATATTTATACTTGAATTACCAAACACATTCTCCTATGTTATATATCAAGGACGTTGGCGAGCTGAATACCCGATATGTAGACATTGTACCTAAACAGAAAGTTAGATAACCATCTGAATGACTAGAGAAATGTCGGTGCCAAGTTTTTGAAGAATGAGACTACCTACTGCCTAGTTTTATTGAGTTAAGTTATGCTAGTTGTCATGTATGTACTTATTCTAATAAATAAAATTCTCGTGTCACAGTGTTAGTTACCATATTCCTCCGAAACGGCTTGACCGATGTTTATGCATATTCAGTAGGTCTGAGAACTGGCTACTATCTATTTTTCATAACCCCAAGTGATAAGGGTTGTCCACCCCCGACTGTTTTATTGCATAACAACGTTTGCGGGGTCAGCTAAATGTATATAAAATCTTTGTTACATAATCTCTAATATATCAAATTCTCGTGTCACAATGTTCGTTAGCATAATCTTCCGAAACGGCCTGGCCGATTCTAAATTATAATAATGCAATTTTATATGCATATTCAGTAGGTCTGAGAATCGGCTACTATCTATTTTTCATACCCCTAAGTGATAATGGTTATCCACCCCTATTTCTATGGCAAAACAACGTTTGCCGGGTCAGCTAGTAATATATAGTTACATCCCTACATATTTTGTAGTATGGGTTTATCTCAACCAACGTGTCCTATCAGCACAATGATTACCATTTGTAGTACTATCAGTTCACAGATTGCTACGGGCCGTAGAGCGCAGTCAATTTGTAGCAATGTGCTACGCGGTGCTACGTACCTATGACCTTTAGAGACGCACCCAATCCGCCCACCGGCACCGGCCCGTTCTGATTTATGTAGCCTCCACTCCTCTCTACAATAAGGTTCCAGTAATTGAACCCAGATCACGTGTGCATGAATAAACAATTTAACTATAAAGTTTTGAACAGCATCAATACAATCACGTAAACCTAAACCTATTAGCGAATTACTCCACGTAATAATTGTAAATTTGCTGATAATTAGGGTATGTAAAATGGTGTATTATAATACAGAATTATTCAAGTTACTCAATGTTTAATGGCAACGTAATGAGTAACGATCGTCCACTCATTAACGAGCGCTTTAAATCGAGTACTAAAACGGCTATAATGGTACCAATTCTCCGTGCACAACTAAATTTAACAAAAACTTAATATTAATTTCGACCATAACACAATTTAGCATTGCTAATCGAACTTTCTTTTAATAAAAACTGTGTATTATTTAAAGATGAAACAGAGCAAAAGGAAAAGGGGCAAGTGCGTAGCACTTACCACCGTCGGGCATGTATGACCAGATGTTTGAGTGTGGATGAAGCCAAGGAAGTATGTTTGGATCGTAGCAGATGGCGCTCTATAGTCTCTGCCTACCCCCATGGGAAAAAGGCGTGATGTTATGATGATGATGGTTTTAAAGATTTTAATAAATATAAATATGCACAACGCAATAGTCAATTACTCAAAATACGCTATAGTTGTTTTCATTTTTAGTTAAGTTTAGTGACGCACGTAGAATTGGCACCAATGTTCAGTACTCGTCTCCGACAATGTACATTTTATGGATTAACGTTTAATGTTTTATAGATTAATTTTACATCTCTCTCTCTCTCCAGCCCATTTACGTCCCACTGTTGGGCACGGGCCTCCTCCACTTTGGGAGGGATTATGATCTACTGTACCGCGCTGACCAGGCGTATTGGCACAGGGTTTATTTTCAAGTTTTCCGTCTCTCACAGAGGATGTTATCTGTGTACAATATCCCTTAGCTGACTTTTACAGCACCCTTGGGATGAGATGGGGCGATGACACTTGTATTCTTAATCCGTCACCACACGGAGAAATTTTACATAAATGATAATAATTCAGTTTAAGTTATATACTCACACTGTCTACGCCACATTTTTTATAATACTTAAAAATGTCAATTAGTCAACGATAATTGTCTGAAGGCAAGTGTGAAGAGGCCTTACAAATATAATGCGCCTTGCTATCTTTAACTAAAATTATCTTATTAAGTAGCTGTACTATTTACGTTTAATGTATGTACCTAACATGAATAACTGAGTGTAAAAATAACGATATTACTGGGTCGTGTACGTAATAAGTAGTTTGACATTTTGAAAAAAAAAAGATTGGTGAATTGGAAGGTGGCACTCGGGGCTGCCGCAGTAAAACTATTGCATAGCATTTTTGTATCAACTTATGTATTTATTTATGTAATTATTTATTTATTTTATTTATGCAAGAATCTACCTACCGTAAACTAAAATAAGATTATATATAATCCTTATTTACTGATGCTTACAGCTGTCCATTGTGTATGGTAATTATGATAAAATAGCGATTTTCAATCAAATGTCAATCTGTTTTAAATTAAATGTCAATTGTCAATCTGTTGGTATACACCATGAAGGTATAGATAAAAAAAAGGAGGCCATACTTGGAACATCGGTTTGAGGCAAATACCTACGTATCTCTATCTCACTCTCTGTGGTCTGACCTCTCTTTTTAGTGTGGCCTTAGTACTGCTATCTCCTTATTAAAATCTCCTAGTAAATTCTTAAAAAGAGTCACCACACATATCAAATCACAAGTTAAACACTGTCATTTGATAGTGTTTAATCGTAACTATAAATAACTAGTTGAAATACGATGAATGAAATTAAAAATAATAAAATAGTAGATCACGGATGCTTTTCATGGTTGACGAATCAGTGAATTATTTTCCCCATTTCCTAAGGATTTCGTAATTTGGCAACATTGGTCACCATATGTCAAGTTGTCGACAAAATTGTGCCAATATGTCGGTTGTTTACTTTACGGTTCACAGCTTCGTTTCAAATTTTCGACTCTAATTATTTTTATAATTAAAGAAATGGTGCAAACTTGTGTAGTGCGTGGTTGCGGTAGTACGTGGTGTCCAGGAGGTGATATACAATTTCACGCGTAAGTGTTTAGATCGTGATTTCTGGCATTGAATAACTGCAAACATATTTCTTTGTATTTTCAATTAAATACTTCATAAAATGATTAAACAATGTTTTCAGCATACTTCTAACTAACTATACTGATAACGATGTAAAGATCTAATAGTCTTACATTGAATTTCATGGACTTAGTGCAATTTTATCTTTCTTGTTTACAAGAAGTAATTTTGAAATAGTGTGACCATACTGAGGACATATCTAGGACTTTCTGTGGGACCTGAACTAAATTATACATGTTTGCTTAGTCATTTAATTTTTATTTCACATTATTTACAACATTAATATACTTACCTACAATATTATTTTTTTAGATTTCCTAAAAATAGTACCCAGAGGAAATTATGGTTATCCATTGTACCATTGAAAATGAAATTTTATGAAAGTGCAAGGATTTTTTAAAACAAACAGCAGTTTCTACTATAATTACAAATCAAGAAGCAGTATCACCTTGCAAGGTAAAATTTCAAGTATCTATTTACAAACTCCTTTAATTGTCTCACATGTTATACAATGTTAAATATTTGAATTTATAAGGAATATAAAAACTAGTATGAAAAAAAATACCCCACCAGTATCAGGAACATTTTCCAAACTACCGGCGCTCAAGGCTCCAGAGATAATTGCTGCTTTCTGAACCAGCCCCCCCCCCGATCCGACTGCCTAATGAGAGCCTTACATTATTATTATGTTTCAGAAATGTAGTAGTTCGAATATATGGCAAAAGGCTATATTTTGTAAAATATATTATAATTTTCAGATAGACAGTTCATTACAGGAAGAGTCTATGGGGCAAGTAGCTACTCTGGGTGTACCAAATCCTAGCTCTGGCATTTATGAAAGTAATCCTTCCTGATGGGCCAACTCAGAGAAAACAATATAGAAAACAAATTAATTAATGTTGTATCACAACATTTTACTCCTCTGTTGCAAGAAATGTTTAAGCATCCCATCACGGACTCAATTTATTGCAATGATTTGCATGAAAGCGTATTAATTAAGAAAATTGCAAATTCATTTTTTAACACTTAAAGAGTCATACAGAAAATATACTTAGTGATTTACGTGGTAAGAGACAGAAATTACACAAAACAATAATATTTAGTCATGTATAAAAGAAAAGTTATTAAATGATTTTAATTTGGAAAGTGCTGTTGTTTCTTTTTTGCCCTTTTTTTGTAACTTTATTATCGTTCCTATTATAGCCCCCTATGATATATGTCACAGTCAAAACTTATAACCACTCAATAGACTGTAAGCTCTCGACAGTAGTACTTTTGACTGAAATTATTGAAAACTAATTTTACCCAATATAGCTGTTTAAATGTAATTTTAACTGACTTGCCTAGCGCCAAGTAGTGGAACACAAGGCACAGGGAGCCAAGGGCAACCCGACAAGGGTGGGTTAGGTTTTTAGCTCCCGTCATGCCATTCATGATAGGTTCCTTTAAACGCTGTAGACAGAAATATACGTAAAAATTGATTTTGACTGATTCTCCGTTCTTCCGTCAGCCACTTTTAACCACATTCATATTGTCAGTTAAAATGACTATTAACTACAGATTTTCCGACAAACTAATTTTAATCAACGTAACGTATTTTTTTTTTCAGAAGTATTATTGACCGAATTTGCCCTTTAACTGACATTAATAAATAGAAATACATTGGCTAACCCAGAAATCTAGGAAAAACTATTGTCCAGTATGTATTCATAATGTTTAATTAATCTGCAAAATTAATGAAACATATATCTTTTGCGATTTCATGGTTGGTCCCTTAATAACAGTACATGTTTAAAAATATGAGTACAATAACCCTTTTTCGTTTTTACGCTACCTACACAAAAAGTTATGTTTCCACTTAGGTATGCCAAATAGATTTTATTGTGTAACTTGTTTTGTTTACTAAGAAATTACTAACACCTTGTTATTTTTAACCGGCTTCAAAAAAGGAGGTTCTCAATTCGTTGGAATCATTTTTCTGTATCTTTGTAACATGTATTTAGGTCTGAAATAAAGGTAAATTATCATTATTTTATCTCAAGCAGATCTCACAATCATTCATTAATTTCGTATTGCCGTAGGAACTACACCTTTGTTCTAGTAATTATCTATTTCCCACCAATATTCTATAGGTACATCGTACATACGAACTAGGAAATTTTACGTGTTTATAAATGTAAAAAGAATAATAAATTTAACAACCGAACCTCCAGTTACTGTTAAAAAACTAGAATTATCCAAACTTTCACGCGATAACAAACAGTTTGTTTTTTGAGTATTTTTTTACGCACAGTACATAAAGTATCTCGACACATTCTTCTTTCTTTGTTCGCTCCATTATTCTCTGGAATACTCTTCCGCCGGAAATCAGGATGTGCACCTCCCGTAAAGCGTTTAAGCGTAAGATACGTGAGCACTATCTCCGTATATCGACACAACCTCACGTTTAGCTGCATCCACATCTGAGTCTATGAAGCTATTAAACTACTATCTATCTGTATTTAAGTACCTGTATTATATGTATTTATGGTATGTGTAATGTGCGTATATATCTGTGTATGTATGTATGACATGTATGTATCTGTTTAATTGTATTGATTTACGTGTATCTCTATGTATGTGTATGTAATGTATTCTTTATAGGATTTATCTATGTCAATAAGTCTATAACAACTATAATCTTTGATAATCTAGCTTTATTTGTTACACTTCTACCTTCCCTTTTTCTGCACCACCCTATGGTTGACTGGTAGAAAATGCCTTAGGCATTAAGTCCGCCTTTGCATAGTTTAAGCATAAAGTGTAAATAAATAAATAAAATCTATACGGGCTAGGTCTTAGAAGTGAACATTTTGTTGACACTATATGGAACACAACTACTTGAAGTTTTGTCCTGGAAGAAATACAATAAAGGTTACCCTACTTAGAAAGAAAGGGTTTGACCACAGTGAGCGAGATAGCCATACATCATTTTTGCTTCAAGTAGGTATTCAGAGTCTGGACTCCACTTTTATCTGTACCTTCATGGTATACACATTGGGTATACAATTTTAGTTTTGACAGTGTATTTTACATTATTAAAATCTAAAATACGCTGTTATCTGAACATTATATATGTTGTCGATTCAAAATCCTTATTTTAATACGTTGTTTAATTCGAGGAAGGCGTTTACCCTGACCTGTTTAACAGGATGAAATAAATTGCGGGGCGAAGAGGGGATTACGCATGCGCAGTAGCGCCGATGTAAGGTTTTTTACGCTATTTCCGTTACCTACGGAATTTATATTTCGAATTTTGTGGATTCGGTCTCCACGCTCAAGGCCCGCGATAGAAGCTATGCAATAGCTTAAAAACCTTAAGTCAGTGCTGTAAAAATATAAGCAATTTTATAGGTAATGCACCCCAGACATTAGACCTTGTTAGAAATCATAATTTAGTTTATAGAATATTCAAAATCAAACCTTATAATTTATTAAAATACATATAGCTAGTGCAGGCAACTTTACACGCGTGGAAATTAAAAATCAAACCTTAACAAATTATACAAAAAGGTATCCTGTTGAACCACTCTATCATTAAAAACCGTATCGTTACCTAGTTTTAAAAATAGAAGCAAAAATAACAAATTTGTTTTATAATAAGGAGAGAAGACCCAATGAATGTCAAATGTAATAAGCTGCAACATAGAGAGGAATGGAAAACATAAAACATATGTTTTATATATTTAATAGGTTCCAAACAGTTAGGAACCTATTTATATTCAGTAATACACACGAATATTTGGTAGCCAATAGAATAAATTTTCTAATCCATTAAATCGGACTAAATTAGAGCGAGTGTCTGACAAACTAATGATGGCAATTATGGCTTGTTTATTTGTCTTTTTATGGTACTACTGACGAACAGCCAAATTATATTATAAAATATTCAGAATAATGCACATCTATAAACAGGGGGGACATGGATTTCAATTTACAAAAGCTGTACACATTATACAATACACATTAAAGTTGCTGTTTTAAGGATAAATATTCCTCGGGAGCGGTAAGATACTCTTTTGCAAATACCTCTATATTTTTATATGGAAACGGCTATGGACTGATAATAAAATTGGTAGATGAATTACATCTATATAATCTATACTGATATTATAAAGCTGAAGAGTTTGTTTGTTTGTTTGAACGCGCTAATCTTAGGAACCACTGGTCCGATTTGAAAAATTCTTTCAGTGTTCGATAGTACATTTATCGGGGAAGGCTATAGGCTATATAACATCACGCTGCGACCAATCGGAGCGAAGCAGTAGTTAAAAATGTTGCAAAATCGGGAAAAGTTTTCTAAATTCCACGCGTACGGGGTTGCTAGCAACAGTTAGTAGTTTATAAAATATACTCCCGAGTTTTAATAAATAGAGTTCTGTTACGACGATGCATAATTAAGGATGCTTTACAAAAATAAAAATAATACATTATTTTTGTTTTTTGTAAAGCATCCTATAGTTTTGCTTGAAAACGTTACAAATAAACAAACTCACCTTTGCTTTTGTATTTAAGTAAGCAAGTAAGAATTTAAAGTAAAGGAGGATTTTTGGCTAGCTTTAAAATTTAATTCGAATTAATATTTAATAGGTTATGAATCATACTTTAATGTTCGTCCTCTGCTGGACATAGAGCTTCCCTATAAAACGCCACAACGCGCCGGATAAACCTTAATTACGAGCACGAGATGCGGGAGAGTTATGCACAAAAGCTGACTATATGAAGTTATTAACTTTCAAATAATAACTAACAATTAATATATACTTTGGCGCAGGTATTTAAATTTGCATCTCGACGAATATGGTTTATCTTTTTTAGTTGTTTTGAACATTTGTGCTATGGAGACTCTTAATTAACCTGACTTATCATTTTAGATTGTAATTACCAGATAGTACGGGTATACATTATGTTATGTAAGTAAGCCGTGCTGGTATTAAAGGCAAAACACCAGCTTACCATTTTAAAATATGTTTAATGAATTTCTCAAAGGAAATTCCTGAATATTAGGGCTTGAAAATGAATTTAACTTTACAAGCGGCAATACTCCACCCGAACATGTGACCTAATTCTGAAGCTCTAGGTTCTAAATGTCACGTGCACATGCGGAACAGGAATATGTACTTTAATAGCTAAGTGAACCAGATTCTTTATATAGGTAGATATACATATGTATTTATGTTGCTATTGATGAAAGCCTCTTAAGCACTAATGATGTTAGACTGCACCTGGAATGCATTTCAACTACCATTTTAGTCTTGCTACAAACTGAGACTTAATTAAGTGCAATTAAGTCGTCATTTAGTGTGATTAATTGCTATCGGCTATTTTGTTAGTATTGTTGTCTAAAATGCAAACTGCAGTACTCTATTAAACTCTATTTCATTTCATTGGTGATAAACACGAGACATTTTGTTCAAAAATATTAATGTGTGCAAAAAGCAAAAGCTATAATGACGCGTCTTAGCATAGATAAAGAATCCATATTCGTATAATATATTTACTTATAACATTATAAACGTTACATGTCATATACAGGTAGTAATTAGATACCTACATTAGTAATTCAATAATCTTGTATTACTTATGACTATACTTTGGATTTATTGTATAAACATAAAGCAATCTCCTATACATAGTGAATATAGTCTGCGGTATTAAAACTAAAGCGTAAGTAGCAAGAGTTTCATGCGGAAGCCAGTTATTGTCTAAACAGCATTGTAAGGAAGGTATATATCGTATATTGTAATCATGGTATTTTACGCACTAATTTTCTAATTCCTCATTGCACCTACCTTGAAGTTTTCTGCACCACCCTAGGTTAGCTGGTAGAGAATGCTTTTAGCATTAAGCACGCCTATGTACATTTTTTTTGTGCAAATTTTTTAAATAAATAAATATATTTTTTGAAGTAATAACAACACGTAAAATTTTCGCTATTACCGACTCTTCTATGTATGTATAAGTAGTCTTCTTTACAGGCCCCCATTGCCGTTAATGTCTTACAATTATAATACCTACTTAAGCCTAGCAAGCAGTTTGAACTGACAAAAATAATATGGCAACGTGATATGCTTATATTGTTATCTCTTAATATTAAATGAAAAATAGGATGAACACTTCATTTTATAAAGAAACAACACATTTATCTCACCGAAAATTTCATATGTTCAGTTCTAAAAATCGTGATTCATTTTACAGAGCATCCATCAGTTTTTTACGAAATACAAGATGGTTATTAGTTATTATGTCATAAGTAGAACAGGTTTTCCTATCAGCTATTTTCACAATAGTTTTAGAAAATCTGGTCTTTCAAAGTGCAAAATACATGAGTATATTTCACGGGTATAGCCAGACAATGGTTATGTTAAATGCTTTGTCCATAAAAATTTAGGTAAGGTACCTAACTCATCAATCCTAAAACAGTAGACTCCGAGGTAAAGTTTTATTGACTAAATTCTTTATTTTATCAGATTCTTCACACTAACACGCAAAATCTGAGTGAAGAAACAATGGACTGCAATGAGTTTCCTCCTTATTTCGTAACACTTATTCAAATAATAATCATTAAAATCCGGTGCTATAATTGCAAAATACTACTGCCATTCGCGCATTCAAATTAGTTAAAATCGTAAGACAAACTTTAATAGATACCATTATTGTTACATCAATACATCCAGGACAAGCTAATAAAAGGCATATAAAAATAAATTAATTCATATCACGAGAATAACATTGTCATGGATTATTTAAAGAATCCATTAATTTTAACCTTATGAATATTTCAGCTAAAGTCAACATTCTCTTTGATTCATCTACTTAATGGATAATGTCAAATAATGACATCAGTAAATACTAAAGTATTTAACATAATAACAAAATGAAGAGTGTTTGTGGCGACGCGTGGCAGTTCACAAGACTACTGCGTGACGTGGCTCGCCGCTTTTAGCATGACCACTGTTTTTGGCACGACTAACAAGTTCTTCCCGTTTGTCTCCCGCCAATCATTAAACAACTTCGCTCTAGAAATGTGATTACTACGTAAAATGACAACGAAAACAATCGTCGAGGTTTTCCAACCGATGACTCAAACTAGTGTTGGAATCTGTAATGCTTGTCATATTTAATTATTTTTAACATTGTGCCACATAATAGTAGACTAAAATGCATAATGTAGGTTTTTATGCCTATTTATTTAAATTAACAAAGCAGTATATCCAACGAATAACTAGTTAGTACAAATTCTATAGTAATGATAGACGTGTACTATGAATTACAAAAAAAAATCTGATATTCATTCATCCACGTGCAAACGAGGCATGGAAATGAATAAAGTGTGTTTAAGAGTTATTTTGTTTTTTATATTTCGTAATTACCTACTCTATCCTCCGTGTGGTGACGGATTAAGAATACAAGTATCACCACCCCATCTCCTCCCAAGGGTGCTGTAAAAGTCAGCTAAGGGATATTGCACACAGATAACATCCTCTGTGAGAATCGCAAAACTCGAAAATAAACTCTATGCCAACACACCTGGTCAGCGCGGCACAGTAGATCATAATCCTTCCCAAAGTGGAGAAGGCCCGTGCCCAACAGTGAGACGTAAAATGGGCTGGAGAGAGAAGTACCTACTTAATTAAAATATAAATTGGAATTTAAAAACACAAATAACGATACTCTTTTGTTTAAAATAGTATGTACGTATAAAATCCTAGAATTGCATTGCAATACATCTTATATTGTCTAAGCTTGGGGTTTATTAAACAAGCCTGCAAGCTGCCTTGCGTGTTCCGTTTGTTAAAGACAGGTTTTTAAATTAAGACAATGGTACGTCAGGGACAAAAGAAAGCATCTTTTGTGTATAAAAGCTTCGTAAATGGAACCAACAGGTCGTGCTGAACTAATGTACTAATAAGCTAGTGAATAGTCTGCATTATCATGGAAACAAACTGTTGATTCTATGGAATGAAATTACACTTGATTCTGAATAAAAAATTGGTCAAGTGCGAGTCGGACTCTCGCACGAAGGGTTCCGTACCATTATCTATGCAATATAAGGCAACGTTATTAGTATCGAGCAAGAAACGGTAAAAAAATCATGTTTGTTGTATGGGGGCCCCCCTTAAAAATTTATTTTATTTTATTTTTAGTATTTGTTGTTATAGCGGCAATAGAAATACATCATCTGTGAAAATTTCAACTGTCTAGCTATCACCGTTCTTGAGATACTGGGTACGGAACCCTAAAAATCATGTTTGTTGTATGGGAGCCCCCCTTAAATATTTATTTTATTTTATTTTTAGTATTTGTTGTTATAGCGGCAATAGAAATACATCATCTGTGAAAATTTCAACTCTCTAGCTATCACCGTTCTTGAGATACAGCCTGGTGACAGACGGACGGACGGACGGACGGACGGACGGACGGACGGACGGACAGCGAAGTCTCAGTAATAGGGTCCCGTTTTTACCCTTTGGGTACGGAACCCTAAAAATGACTATTAGAATACTATTTTATAGAGCAAAATCCATTAATACCATATTTGTCATTTCACACAATGTCCTCTGGTCCCAAAGTAAGCTATATCTCTATGCTTGTATTATGGGTACCAGATACGGATATAATACATATACTACTTTTCTTTTTGTAAATACATACATAAAATACATAGAAAACACCCAGACGCAGTACAAACATTTGTATGACATTTATGGATATCACACAAATGATTGTCCCAAGCGGGAATCTTATTTAGGGAAATTTTATTGGTACTGATTTTTTTTATTACATTAGTTAAAAAATGTGACCTAAAAGATAATTGTAATTAAATTATACCTAAGCACTATACCTGGCGGTATATACTTTTAAGTTTCTGCTGTCAGGCACACACAAGCCCTATAACTGACCAAAAATTGCGTCAATTAGTTTCAATTTTGAAAGTCAATTCTTAATATTTTAGAATTTTGTGTTATTAATATTTTGTGTTAATAACCTATATATAAATGAAAATAGGATAATTACAGCTGGAATGATGAAGATAAAAGTCAATATCGTAATCTCATGAAATACGTTTTACAAATAAGATCTATTTTAGTCTCAAGTGCAATTTCACCATGTTACGACATATTGGACTCCAAACTAAGATGGATACGAGTGGCGCCGGCGACGTAGGTCAAGTCGAGTATTTTCGTCCTCGCCTTGATACAGGGCTACCGCATATCATACGCGTCAGTTTAATATTAACGGTGCCGTCATTCGCAGAGCATTTCGATATGCTGATTTTAATTAAACACACTTTTCAGATTTTACAGACATCTGTCTAAAACATTTCCAATGGTTTCAATGTGGTCAGGCAATATGGCTTACCTTTGCATACGAGTATTACACAGGAAAAGTAAGGAACTAATTTTATACATTTTAATCAGGCAAAAAATGTGTAGCTGTAGGTAAAAATTTGATCGTATATCGAGGGAGGTCACCTCTAATAACATAGCATAGCATAGTCTGAACATTAGTGTTATTGATAAGAAGTATATTTACAACAATTAAGCGTGAACATAACTAGAACGCGTGGAATTAAGAAAACAAATGAAAATCAAAAATCCACTTGCGCAGATAATTTTTCTCCTTTTTGCAACATTTGTCACTGATGTTTCACTCCTTTTAGTTGCAGTGTGATGATAAAATAAGCCTATAGCCTTCCTTGATAAATATTCTATCCAACAATAACATTTTTTTAAATCGGACCTCAAAAAACAAACAAACAAACTCTTCTCAAATATTAGTTTAGATCAACAAAATTACACTGTATGTTCGCTAACATACAGTGTAATTTTGTTGCGCGCCGCTGCGCAGAACCGCGCTTTATGGTATTCCATGGTGGATGCCCATGGCTAGAAGTCGACGTAAAACGCTCATGGCAAAAAACCACACATGACATGTTATAACGCGTTTCTTCAAATGTTATGCAAATAGATAGGGAACCGATGACATCCTACAAGTAATACCTATTCTTAGCACTTATGACTGAAATTATATAATTAGCCACCTCACTGACATTTATAACGGGAAAGTGAACGTCATGCCTGAACCAGCTCAAGACATTGACCTATCTTTTAGTACGAGTACTATCAGTGTTAGTAGCGAGTACATCTGAACATAATATGTATGCACAAGAACCATTACGAATATGTGCCGAGAGGGGTATTTTTATCGAAGCAGCTGTAGTATGCGACCGCGACTCATCTGGCACAACGGTCGACAAACTCACATCTGCACTGATCATGCATACTTTGGATGTAAACAGAACATCCATAATTAATTACTTTATTTGGCTTAACCTGTATGTTACCCACTGAAAATATATTTGATAAAGGATCATTCATCTTGACGGGCCTCGTGGTGTAGTGGTTCTGGTAACGGACTGCCGATCAAGAGGTCGCGGGTTCGATTCCCGCTCGGGACAACCATTTGTGTGATTTTTCTAATTGTCATACAAGTGTTTGTACTGTGTCTGGGTGTTTCTATGTATTACAAGTATGTATTTACAACAAAAAAAGTAGTATATGTATTCTATCCGTATTCTGGTACCCATAACACAAGCATATAAGCTTAGCTTGGGACCAGAGGACGTTGTGTAAAATGTCCATGAATATTTATTTATTTATTTGAATGAAAAATTGTACTATAATAAATTAATACCCAATAAACGTAACTACACTAGCCAATAGGTACTAGTAAAATAGAACACTGTTTATAATTATCTCTTTTTCCACTGTTCGCTAAAGTTAAAGTGCGAAGGAATTTGATCGTGATATTAAACGAAGTTTAGGTTTAATTGAATTACGTGCAGGCACTTGAAAAACATTAGCCTCTTTTTGCCATAATCAAGTAACAAAAATTAACAAATTGGCATCTTGAATGCCAAGGAGGTATTTCGGTCAATCAATAAAGTTTGGTTATCATTCACATTTTTGTTGGCCTAATAACATATAAATCTAATTATATTACCTAGTTTCATTAAGACGTAATCTATTTGTAATCCCTTTCAAACTATAGAACATTTTTTTAGGATGGCCAATACAAATGTATGATGCAGCCCTTGATCGTTTATCAATCAGTATTTTAAGAACTTTACGTTTTGAACTTTTTATTTTGATTGCTTTATGTATTATTATTTTGAATAGTGTTGATGGAAATATGGAGAAGTAACCTATTTTATCACAAATAGAAACGTTTTGTAGTTCCATCAGTTGAAACATGTTGAAATGGCAATTTCATCAAAATTATACATGTCAAGGTTCCGTGAAAAGATTGTTGATAATAAAATTAGTATAGGTTCGTTGTGCGAGAATAATGAATGAGGTTGTCCAACTCGTTCTAATTCAATATCAATAGAATTTACACTTCGAAATCTATCTTAACAAACTAATTTGATGGGAGATGATAAATCAAGAAAATGGTGTAAAAGCGATGGTGAAAATTTGTATGTAATTCCGTCCTTTTTTAATTCGGTGTTATGAAAATTGGGCAAAAGATTAGTTATGTAACTTATGTACATATAGTCGACACTGATGGGTACTACACAATCTACACATGTACTACAGTAAACATGATTTAACCATAGATTTATGATTATTCTCGCAATTCCATCATGTTGAATTTTAGGCCAGGGTTAGTTCGAAAAGATGGTTGGGAATTTCTACACCAACCTACTAAATCCCATGGAATATTAATCAAGTAATCATAAATGTCATGTTTTCAAATTGCGACGTAATTAATAGCTTAAGAATAAATAAAATGTTCGCTCGAAATATTACTTTTCAAGTTACAATATCATATCAAAGAAAAAATAATTAATGATAATTATAAGGTATAGGATTATATACGGATATAGTCAGGCACTTCCAACTACTTATTAACAAAATTAGGCTTACACAACAAGTAAAAGCACACCTATGCCATTTTCGTTACAAAAATCTTATACTTTTCTTCAAAGACTGTTTTACGTACTCGTTGGTATATAAGAAGCCATATATAATTCAAAGTCAAAGTCAAAGATTTTTATTTAAAGTAGGCACATCTTACATGTTACTTTAAAAAGTCAGAAGCTAGGCGTCTGTTCTAAAAGGGAATCCTATGGAGAAGAACAGACAAGAAACTCCATGGATAATTTTTTTCATTGTTTCCTTTATTTTCAATTAAATTCATGTTTGCAATGAAAAAGGGGTGTAAGGATGATGTAGGGTAGTGCAATGCGTACCAGTATATGATGAATATGAAGGCTACCCAACAGAGCAAATCGACCAGTCCCAGCAGAAGGCACCCGTTCACGAGTATAACGCACACATCAGCCCCGCACAGCTCGACCATTTTGTAGGCAACCGTGCGACCCGACGTGCAACGCTACCAACTTCGAGACATTTGAGTGTGCATGACGAACTTACACCAAAGGGGCAACACGCAAATAAAATTAATTAAATTGAATTACACTAGGGCCCACATCATGCTCACACCTTCACAAAATATTATTCAAGTATATATAATAAAGTTAGTATATTTAGTTAAAGTTTTAGTTAAATACTGTTTCTGTGTAATGCAGTTTCGTGGTTTTGGAATATTATTTTCTGATGAACAGATAACAAAGTTCAATCTTTAAATCACTATAAAACCAACTTCATGCCATGCGGTCGTAAATATTATACACACACACACACAAGTACAATATTTACTTGTAGGTACTTACCTATAATCATTATAGTTATAAAGACAATCTTGTAAAATGTTGGTCTCAATATAATGTAAACATAATTTGAAGGGAAGTTCAGGGCGACCACAACACAAATATTATTAATAACTTACTGGGGTGGTCCTAGATACTTATTTATTGTAGTGTCTTGAGACGAAATAAAGATTTTAATATTTTTTTATAATACATGAAATAAAAGAGAAGCTAGAATAAGAAAGAAGAAAAAGCTAAGACACAGTAGCAATTAAGGAGAGGTTGAATGATGATGATCTGTAGTTTATGGCAATACATGAAGCTTTTGTAGCTCTACCTTAGTAGAGTAAACAAAAGCTGTAAAGTAAAATAGATGCTTACATCTATTTATTCGAGATTTATATGCGCCGTGCCTACATAGGGCACGGCGCCTGGGCGTAATATGCCTCTTGCCAAATGGCCTTTTCTGTCATGTACTTACTCGAACTATTTAGGTAGGTATTGCCGGAAATTTGGCAAATTTCCAGATTCTTAAATTGCTATTAATAATTTCTATAACAGAACAACATTTTTCTTTCGACATTTTCTAATAAACATATAAGTATTTTAAGTTACTTATGAAAAATAAAAACTACTTATTACATACTAACGTACGTAGTTAGCTTTTTTATAATACCATAACCATCAATTCTTTATATAATCCTTCATAAGGCATTATATAATTTGCTCTGTTTTGGAAAATTAATATTCGATTTACGTCAAACAAATTTCCAAGAAGCTAATCGAAGTCAAAAGTCATGAAAAGAAAAATTACCAAGTAGATGGCTTTTTGATGCGTGTTATATAAATAAAATTACATTGTGCGCCTACAGAATTATCCTAATTCGAGTTGAGCTTTAAGAAATTTGTCGTTCATCGAAAAGCTTCCGGTTGTTTAACGAGTGTTCGTGCGAATTGCAATTTATTTTTGAGGTGTTTGAGAAACGTCAGAATAATTGCTAACTTATGTAGGTACTATGACCTAGTATAACCTTTAGCATAATAAATCTAAGCCTCAGCTAAAGCAGTAACTAACGTCATTAACATGTTAAAAAAATCACCTGCATTCATCTTGGTTGTTTCTGTAGTTATTACTGATGTCCACAACTTCGTACGCGTCGAATTTAAAAACCAAACCCTAAGAAATTATACAAAAAAAAACATCTTCTTGAACCACTCTATCAATTAAAAACCGGATCATAATCCGTCGCGTAGCTTTGAAGGTATAAACTCACGTAGGGACATACATACAAAAATAACATCTTTGTTTTATAATAAGTAAATATTAAAATTTTTTTTTTTATTTTAACAGATAATTTTTAAATTATTAGATTATCTCAAGCTTAATGATCACATGATTTCCAAATGAACTAAACAAAAAAGCTACCCGAGTCATAAAAGTATAGATTTGATTATTTTTCTCAGTATTTTAGTATTACATCACCTCTTTGGTTTATCTGATAATAAAATTCTGAATTTCTGACTATCTTGCACGGCTTTCATCTTGGAAACTTAGATCATAATAATAATATAGGTACGTGTGGTTTGGATTGGATTTATGTTTTTACTATCGTTTATATATATGCGTTTTATTAACTTTTTTGACTTTTGTTGTTTACGTTAACTATCCTTCGAGTTTTAAGCACTAACAGGTATTGGTAACCACGATGATCTTCTAAAGACTATAAGAACATAGATAACGAAATATCACCACAAGAGTATCAACTACCTACTTAATACCAAACAAAATAAGTAGATAATTTATCTGGACATAAATGTAAATAAATCGTGAGGGTTGCCTGCCACATTCAGTTGATGCGAAATTATTTTTTCAGGTCATCGGATATCGAACTGGACAGGGGGCGGACCGAGCTTACGATATACATACATAAACCTTATCTGTACGTTAACTACATAGACATTTGAAAAGCAATTTTATTTATTAAAAAAATGTAATCTAGACAAAATGAACCATATGTGCTATGCGTCTCGTTATACATAGGGGATACTAGATAACCAACCAGAAGGTACAAAGATATAATATATAGAATATGTTTACTAAGTTTATCTAACAACTAAATACTCGTATTTGACTCTTCCTCCGCAGACGACATTGGCTTAAACATCAGTCTCGTTTTCATTTCTTCTATTCAATCTTTGTATCAGATAACCTGTCTCTCCATAATGACTGCCTGCAACCATTAAGGTTGCAACTGAGCTGGTTTTGTCATTGGTACACACCGACGTATGCAAACGAATTAACTCCATTGTAGGTAATCATAAATGGACACATATGATAATAACGTTTTGTAAAGTCATATTTATTCCCTTACCTGGTCACACACCCTTTTGTTTTCAGTCAGGGACCTATCCTTTTTTTAGGGTTCCGTACCCAAAGGGTAAAAACGGGACCCTATTACTGAGACTTCGCTGTCCGTCCGTCCGTCCGTCCGTCCGTCTGTCACCAGGCTGTATCTCAAGAACGGTGATAGCTAGAGAGTTGAAATTTTCACAGATGATGTATTTCTATTGCCGCTATAACAACAAATACTAAAAATAAAATAAAATAAATATTTAAGGGGGGCTCCCATACAACAAACATGATTTCTTTTACCGTTTCTTGCTCGATACTAATAACGTTGCCTTATGTTTCATAGATAATGGTACGGAACCCTTCGTGCGCGAGTCCGACTCGCACTTGACCATTTTTTATAAAACTGTGAAATATCATACTGTTACATACATAATTTGTAATCCGAGGACTACGGTCCATGGGCTGCCGTCACCGAACGACTCATAAAGACTCCCAATTTAATGCCTGTCGATAATGACCGAGTTTATGAGCCATCCTACCAATTTACGGCATATTGGCAAGCAGCCGATACTGCGCGTGTACATTGGCTAACGACAAATTGTTTCAACTATTACACTTAACTTGTTGGCAGTCATCATTATAATATCTAATGAAGTATTTCGTTATATCATTACTGTCAAATTTATAAAAAATATTACAATAACTCACCAATATATATATGAATAATCTTATATATAAAATTCACGTGTCACAGTGTTAGTTACCGTACTCCTCCGAAACGGCTTGATCGATTTTTATATGCATATTCAGTAGGTCTGAGAATCGGCCAACATCTATTTTTCAAACTTTTTTTTTTGTATAGCAAAACAACGTTTGCCGGGTCAGCTAGTATTTTATAAAATTAATAATATCTTTGAATGTTAGTAATTGACGGTTTAATTATTTGGTGCTCAAAAATGAAGCAAGAATGGAACGAGCTTGAGTACAATACGGATATATTAACGATAGATTACCGATGATAAAGCTTGGGAGTAGGTTGCTCTGGAGCAATACATATTCTATGTTGTAACGCTTTATTAGCATTGTAAGTATAATTGACATTTAATTAAAAAAATATTGATTTAATTAAAAGCTCTGATGAGTTTCTTACGCCGGTTCTTCTCAGCAGATTGCGTCCTACCACCGGGGTAGGGAAAAAGAATAGGACCTGTCATAAGCAAATACCTAATTAAAAAAAAATGCCTACTTGATTAAATGATTTTTCATTTCATTTCATTTCAAATACCATCTGGATTTAATTTTTCTCATGCAAAGATTTTATAGACCTATATACTTACTTATGTAGCAGGGATTAGTTACTGAATTTAGTGGTAGGTACCTGGAACACATATAGGTACGATAAAGTATAGATATACTAAATTTGACATGTTGTTTATGTATAGGGATTTTATTATTATTTGAAAATAAAGTCATTATTATTGTATGTGTGTGTAAACTTAACGTTACGTCTTTTTAAAGAAATAAGCTCACGTATGGACGTGAGCTTATTTCTTTAAAAAGACGTAACGTTAAGTTTTAATAGACAGAGGGATTCAAAAGGATGGCTTTTTGTGTAATTTGATAAGGTTTGTTTCTAAATTCCATACGTACGAAGTTGTGGCCGATAGCTAGTATTCTTTAAAAGAGCAGTATAATTATATAAATAAACACTATGTATGTTATAAATACTTATTTACACTATATTAAATCATTACCAACAGGTTCAATTATATGTATCCCATTGGCCTATTTCACCGCAGTGCCACAGGCTTAAGCTTATCGCAGTTAGTTATTTTGATTGATTTACAACGCCATTCATAAATTGCATATTTAATCAAATTCCGCTTAATAACTTGCTGTTCGCGTCAGTTAGATACGAGTATCGTGGATAGTATTTATCATGTGTGTTGTGTTCACTTGTATACATCACAATCATGTAATCTGTGTAATGGTGTGCGTGCATGTGGTTATAAAAATGCCATAATAATATACGTGTGTTGTGTTAAATTTGAAAACTATAACAATAATTTATGCAAACTCGTAAAGTTAAACTGATGGCCAATATCTGTACAATAGCTGTATTTATGTATAATATATTGTGTAAATAAGTATTAAATAGCCTAATCAAAAAGATGCTAAAACTAATAACTAAACGAAAGCTTACTCTTTGCTTGGGAACTGAAACCTAATATAAGAGTTGTAGTGAGAGATTCCTTAACTTACAAAGGTAAAGGAAAAATTTAAAAGAACATGAACGTTACTTTGTCCTTCTTTGAACGTACAAAACTGTACAACATAAGACGTTAAAAAGGCGGAAGTGAATGAAGAATAAATTTTAAATTTTTTTAATGATCCTTAACGATATTCATAGATATATTTTTATTCCCCATGACTAACATGGCTATCATCAGCTTCGTATGATTCAGATCAAGTGTTATTTTAGATGTCCATATAAATATTCACAATAATGTGTCTTCGTGTTTACTGAGATAGTAAATTTATGTATAACAACAAGGAAATAAAAATATTATTAGATATGTAGCACTACTTCTAAAATCCAAACCATTCAGCTTAACTACTTATGATTGTTTAAGATTAACGTCAGTGGGCGGACAGTTCCTAGTGGCAAGCATCTTCGTTTACAAAAAGTCAACACGTAATTTATATTTACAACTCTTCCATTCTCACTAAACATCATGTTTATGGCCATTCATTTGTGAGAACTGTGTTTCACTACGTAAATTATACAAGAATGAACTGTTAAACAAATCATTACGTCAGTTATAGTAATACCGATATTCGAAGAAGGTAATATCAATTCTTAATTATTTAATTATAGCATAAAGTGTTCAATTTCAACGAATTGTGTTTATTTACTTAATAAATTCGATAAAACAGGCTAGCATTAATGAATGACCAAAAGTCTGATGCAGAAAGCCATTTTTTCTGGTATAACATATCGTGAAGTTCTTGTTTTTGGAGACCTTAACAACGGCAATGTGGCATAATACATAATATAACACTTTTTATAACGCTGGTAGTAGAGCTGACGGTTTATAATCAGAATAATCACTGATATTAAGCTATGTGAGAGACGGAAAACTCGATACTAAACCATAGACGTTTTACCATTTGACGGGCCTCGTGGTGTAGTGGTTCATGTAACGGACTGCCGATCAAGAGGTCGCGGGTTCGATTCCCGCTCGGGACAATCATTTGTGTGATTTTTCTAATTGTCATACAAATGTTTGTCCTGCGTCTGGGTGTTTCTATGTATTATAAGTATGTATTTACAAAAAAAAGTAGTATATGTATTCTATCCGTATTCTGGTACCCATAACACAAGCATATAAGCTTAGCTTGGGACCAGAGGACGTTGTGTGAAATGTCCATGAATATTATTATTATATGCCAAGAAGTCTGGTTAGCGCGTCGTAGTACACCATAATAATCAATGATAGAGAGAGAGAGGGGGGGTAGATATTTAAAGACAACTAGTTTCTCTACACTAGGATACTCTATGTATAACAAAAAAATCTATTAAAAATACATAGCACGTACGTCAAAATGTATTTAACAAAAAATATCAAGATCCACACTCTGCATCAAGTTTGCTTACATTCGCATCAACTTTGAAAACATCTAGCCATTTATTTTTTTATAAAGTAATCACAAATTATTCCGACTGGTTTGCTTGAAATAATCGAATGGTTTGAACAATAAGATCTGTAAAATATCATTAGACTTGATTATTTTTCGTCAAAATAAATAATAGCTGCGTTGTGGACTTGAGCCGACATTAGTGGTTTCTACTTTTCTATTCTAACTGTGGGAACCTTTATGAAATTCAGTGACATACATGGCGTATTTAAGTATCTACAATAGGTCATACACGAATTTCATAGGTACTCATTTTATTATATAAATTAATAACTTGCATTTCTGCCAATTTTATACAGCCTTTCCTATCTTCTTCTACAATTTCATACTGTTTGTCGCCAAATAAATATACCTATAAAATTCTTCTCGCACTTTACTTTTCGTCTTTACATTACTCCAACTTACGGCTAGTCTACGATTGTGACAGGTCAACGTTCGTTTGAATGTGGTATTGACGTAAATCCAGGGCCTCTTCCAATGATACTTTTGCAATAATTTAAAAATATATACTTACTAGCTGTCCCGGCAAACGTAGTTTTGTCATACCAAAAAAAAAGTTTGAAAAATAGATGTTGGCCGATTCTCAGACCTAGAGGATATGTACACAAAATTTCATGAAAATCGGTCGAGCCGTTTCGGAGGAGTACGGTAACTAACTCTGTGACACGTTAATTTTATATATTAGACTAGCTGACCCGGCAAACGTTGTTTTGCCATAATAAAAAAAAATTTTGAAAAATAGATGTTGGCCGATTCTCAGACCTACTGAATATGTATGTAAAATTTGAGAAGAATCGGTCAAGCCGTTTCGGAGGAGTACGGTAACTAACACTGTGACACGTGAATTTTATATATAAGATTAATACCAATTTACATACGTTAATAGTGCGAACAGGCCATTTAATTTATGTTTAGTGTTATGTACCAAACTTAACCTATCGTATCAAGTTGCGCGCGCGCATCCCTAGGAGATGGTAACTTCACTATTGATGTATCGCCGGCGAGCCGGGTGCGCCGCGCGGTGACCTTGGCTCGGTCGTCAGTCGTAAAACTCATCTTGTTGGCAAGTTACGTCGCGATTTGAATGCGATTGAAGCGTTCTCCTTGCAATTGTTTCGCGAGTTAAAAATTGTCACTAGAATTAATTGTTGATAAAACTAATTATCCTTGTTGTGTGAATCGATAATTACCATTGAAACAAAACCTTGAAATGTCATTGCGAAGTTGAGTATTCGCCATTTTTGTATGACAAAAAAGTATTATAAAAACTAGTGAATTTTGTGTCTCCATACTTAATACTATTTAATGTGAGTTGAACTGTTTGATAACTATAATTGTGATAGTATAATTGCATTAAGACGATTGGTGAAAGTTCACGGCTTAAGTCGCGCCAAATGTGGTCATTTTGAGGACTTAAAGAGTTCGTGTCTGCTTGCATAAAGTTAAGTATAGTTTGATTAGCATTCTGCGTTATTTTGGCCAATTTATCGTAGTTAGTTAATGAAGCTATAGCTAGGGCTTGACACAGTGAAGACATTGTTGAAGAACAAAACAGGGTAAGTTTGTACTATTGTAAATTTGTTAACGCTGTGATATACAGTATATGTTCGTTCCTCTAGCGCCTGAGAGATATCACGCTTCCACTTAACCTATTATTAATTAAAACACCAGGTTGAACGCAACATATTTTTGGTAGCAGAGCGTGGTTTAAACTCCGTTTCTCGAATGTTCCATGTTGAACAAACTATACCCTCATTATTTGTGAAAATTGATTTAATTAATTTAATTAATTTAATTAATTTAATTAATTTAATTTGATTAATTTGGTTGTTTGTTTGTTTAATCTAAATTGTTGGTATAGTTTTGCATAATTAATTTGAGCACTTGAATTGGCAATTAGATTTTAAAGGGTTTGATAATTATTTGTGCTATTGCTAATCGTATTTGTTGTTACTCAGGTTATTATTTAATATAAATTATTATTTAATTATTGTCTAATATTGAACAACGTTATAGTTAAATTGTGGCGTTGTGCGTTTGTATAATACAACATTTATTTTATACGTTTGTTTGTTTTGTTGGTTACCTTAAAATAAATAATTTAAGTCTTAAATTAATTGCACATTGGCAAGGAATTGTTTTGTTTGTTTGGTTTAAAATATTTAAGATTTGATATTTGTTTAGAGTAATAGCGGCTTGTCTCATTGAAAGATATTTTGTTTTTCGCTATTGTAATATTGTTTGTTTGTGAAAGATATTTGTTTTTTTTTGTGTTATTATAAGATTGTTTGTTTCGTGCCGTTTGTGCTTTGAAGATGTCTACCGCCGCGTATAATGTTGTCCGCGAGACATATTCCGGGATTGCGACTCATTTGAGATGGTTCACGTCAGCTGCCGCCTTGGTGAAAAGGGAGAACCGAATCGAGGCATTGTTGGACAGGCATGAGAAATGCCCTACACGACTTCAGGAGGTGGAGGCGCTTTACCGGCGCTTCATCTTGCATCTGGATGATGTGCCCCTGGAGTCATTCCCCCAGGAGCGACGGGACCAAGTCCACGAGGACTACGTCCAAATTATGGACCTTGCCGACGACATCGCCCAGAGCGCGCGGGAGATTTTAGCCTCGCGCGCCGGAGTACCGGCTCACCGGGCCCCCTTGAAGACTCCCGTGGGCCTTTTGACCAGGTTACCCAACTTGGATCTTCCACGTTTTGATGGTCGACTAGACATGTGGATGGGATTCATTGGTTTGTTTGAGAGCCTTGTGGACTCGAGGGACGATTTGGGTCCGTCTCAGAAACTGGCCTATTTACTCTCCGTGCTTGATGGAGAGGCGAGGGGCTTAGTACAGCACCTCCCAATATGTGATGGGAGCTATGGGATCGCGCGGGCGTTGCTCACCAAGCGCTATCACAATCAGCGCTGTCTGGCAGATACCCACGTTGACCAGATCTTGAACCTTCCCGTCGTGAGCAATGCTGCCCAGTTGAGGACCGAGCTGCTGAACCCCCTCCTAATAGCCACCAATTCGCTCAACCGCTTAGGACTGCCGGTTGCCAAGTGGTCTTACCTACTGGTGCGTATCGTACTCAAGCGATTGCCGGTGTCTTTGAGGGCACGTTTTGAACAGGGGCACACTAGGGATGAGGCATCTGCTCTCCCTACCTTTGACCAGCTCCTGACGTTCCTGGAGGACGAGTGTCGCATGGGTGACGTCATGGTCGCCGACACGCCGGTGGAAGCATCACGTCCCAGACCCACCAACCAACGGCGCAATGCTCAACCTGCACCAAGAGGAGGTACGGCCGCCCGCTTCGCTGTCGCTCAAGCTGCGCCACCGGACTGCCGGTTTTGCAAGTCGCAGGGACACCAAACGGTGCGGTGCCCAGACTTCGCGGTCCTGCACGTGGCCGCTCGTAGGCGTATTGCCCAGGCCCGCGGCTGGTGTTTCTCTTGCCTAGGGGACCATTACCAGCGCGCCTGCCCCGACACTCACCCGTGTCCTATTTGCGGAGGGCACCATTTGAAAATCCTGTGCGCCAACGCGAATGGCCGTCGCGACCACGCGGGGTCGCCTTCGGGCGGGTATGCCAGTGGACACCGGGACCAGTCCCGCAATTTGGAGTCCGGCTCATCACCCCCACGCCGCGCAGACTGTGCTGCCATCGATCGCCGAGTTGGTTCGGCGCGCAGCCCCACGGGCGGGTATGAAAGCGGGCCCCGGGTTCAATCCCGCACTTTTGTGTCCCGCTCGCCCTCCCCGCTTCCACGTGATCAAGCGAGATCACCTCCAGTAGTGTACCACGATTACCGTGACGCGCGTCCGGTACCACTACCGTCCCCCCCTCTGGCGGAACGTCCCCGTTTGGAGACGCGCAACCCTCGGTACGGACGCTCCAGGCGCTACGAACCGCCGTCTATGGCTCGTGGCAGTCGTCACCGAGAGGAGGCCGAGTTTAGGCACTACCCGCACTTTGATTTGCCGTCTCGGGACAACGGCGCTCAGTCGCCGCCACGCCAGCATTAGGATGTTGGCGTCTGCCCCCGCTATGCACCGCCCCCCTTTGAGACCGTCCTCTTGCCCACGGCCCATGTCAGGGTCTGGGGACGGACGGGCGCCTCAGTTGTAGTCCGAGCGATATTGGACACAGGCTCACAGGGGTGCATAGCCTCGTCTTGGTTGGTAGGGCAGACTGGCCAGACTATTGAAAAATATTCAGATGTAATAAGGGGTGTCGGGAACGCCCCCGTGGCCACGGTAGAGGGCCGCGTTTTGTTTGAGTTCTCCCCCTCAAATTCTCCACGTCCGACGTTGGAATCATCGGCCATTGTGATGGAGAATATCTTGGGCAATCACCCGCAAGTTCGTTTGTCTGCGGATGCGGTAAAATTGACCGCGGATTTGAATTTGGCCGACCCTAAATTTGACCTGCCTGGCACGGTCGATTTGTTGCTTGGTGCCGATGTTTTGGGTAAAATATTACTCGGCAAGGATCGTGTTTTGCAGCCAGGTGGCTTGGTAGCCCTCCAGACCATATTTGGGTTCGCACTGATGGGGCCTGTATTGAGGACTCCCCCCCCTGCTGAACTTGGAACGGCCTTGATGGTGGGGTCCGCCCTTTCTGACGCCGTGCAGAGATTCTGGGAAGTGGAGGAGCCACCACAAGCTCCCCGCTCTGATCCGGAACATGAAGAGTGTGAGCAGTTCTACAAGACCAACACCAGTTATCTCCGTTCTGGCCGGATCATGACAAGATTGCCATTTCTCGCCGTACGTCCGCCACTTGGCGTCTCGCGGCCTATTGCAGAGAAGCGTTTGTTGGCAATGGAGCGCCGTATGAGCAGGGACCCACTACTCAAGGAGAAGTATATTGACTTCATGCGGGAGTATGAGGATTTGGGACACATGTCTGTGTCAAAATTGGATTGGCGTTCGACGGAGCACTTCTTTCTCCCGCATCATGCTGTAATAAAACCATCCAGTGGTAAGTTACGCACAGTATTTGATGGTTCTGCGCAGACTACTTCAGGAGTGTCATTGAACCAGTGTCTGCATCCTGGTCCCAAATTGCTGAAGGACCTTTGTGACGTCATCACGCGGTTTCGACGTCATCAATTTGTTTTTGTGGCTGACATCAAGATGATGTTCAGGCAAACGGTAATTCACCCGGATGATCGCCGATACCAGCTGATATTGTGGCGAGAAAACCAGCAAGATCCCATGCTTGTCTACGAGCTCAACACGAACACATACGGGCTGAGGTCTAGCCCCTTTTTGGCTATACGTTCGCTTTGGGAGCTCGCGGATCGAGAGCGTATGTCGTTTCCTCGCGCAGCCGCCATTTTGAAGGAGGACCTATATGTTGACGATGTGTGCACTGGCGCGGCCACGGAGAGAGAGGCCCTGCTCTTGCGTGACGAGTTGATTGGCATACTAGCCTCCGCAGGATATGAGTTGCGTAAATGGATCTCCAACTTACCTGCGCTCTTGGACGGGCTACCGGACGACCACCAGCAGGATCCTCACCTATTTGAGAACCGTGACAACCCTACCATGATGTCAGTGCTTGGAATCCAGTACAGACCAGTCCAGGACATCTTTACATTTAATGTCAATTTGGATTCGCATCACACTTGGACGAAACGACTGGTTCTGTCGACTGTCGCGAGAACCTTTGATCCTAATGGCTGGATATGCCCGGTCATATTCTGGGCCAAATGCTTCCTGCAGAGACTTTGGACTGCAGGTCTTGGATGGGACGAGCCACTTCGCGAAGCTGTTTTGAAGGACTGGCTCCTATTTGCTTCCTCATTGCCTGCCATCAATAGGATATCGTTACCCCGTGCTCTGCTTCCGCCAGGGAAGCACACCGCGTCCCTTCATGGTTTCTCGGACGCTTCGGAACGTGGGTACGCAGCAGCCGTATACTTGCGCACCGTGACCACAGATGGTCAGGTGAAAGTGTTGTTGGTCATGGCGAAGAGCAAGGTCGCGCCTCTTCGAACTGCCTTGACAATCCCTAAGTTAGAGTTGTCAGGGGCGGCCCTTCTTGTTCGCCTTTTGAATCACGTCATGTCTACCTTGTGCACGTCAATTGACATTTCCACGATATATGCATGG
Organism: Orgyia antiqua; assembly: GCA_916999025.1. Taxonomy (NCBI): domain Eukaryota; kingdom Metazoa; phylum Arthropoda; class Insecta; order Lepidoptera; family Erebidae; genus Orgyia; species Orgyia antiqua. Next base: position 27,923,304 of record OU779868.1, read on the forward strand.
ACTGACAGTCAAATTGTGCTATGTTGGCTGAAGACGTCAGTTCACACCTTAGAGGTGTTTGTAGCAAATCGTGTCTCTCAGATACAGAAATCGGAGACCCCGTTGGTTTGGAGGCATGTGCCTGGCGAGGTCAACCCTGCTGATTGTGCGTCACGGGGATGTATGGCCCCCCTTTTAGTTGAGCACTCTCTGTGGTGGGGACCTGAGTGGTTGACCAGATCAGAATCTAATTGGCCGCGAACTCCGGCCTTAGACATTGTCGCACTGCCTGGGTTGCGAACGCTTGCGCTCGAACGGCAGGACCGTCCGTTCGACCCCGATTTCTTACTTAATCGTTACAGTTCATTGGACAAATTGTTGAGTGTCACCGCTTGGATCAAGCGCTTCACGAAAAATTGTAGACATCCACAGAACAAATGTTTGGAGGCCTTCTTATCGCCACAAGAGCTCCAAGATGCTCTTCTTCACTGGGTTCGTTCTGTGCAAGAGGCACATTTTGAAGACGAGATTGACATCTTGAGGAAAGGCAAATCCAAACTGTCTGGAGCCATTTGTAAGCTGAACCCCTTTTTGGATAGTGAGGGTCTTTTGCGTGTCGGAGGGCGTCTTAGGAACGCAAACCTCCCTTATGGATCTCGTCACCCCCTCTTATTGCCCAAGAGTGGCCACTTGGTGAACCTGTTGGTGACTGATCGTCACATCAAGAACTCCCACGCCGGCTGTAATGCCTTATTGGCCATTTTGCAACGGGAATTTTGGATTTTATCGGCCCGCCGGACGATCCGTAGTGTGGTCTTTCGTTGTATGCCTTGCTATAGGCTCAAGGCCCCTACCATGCAGCCTATCATGGGCGACCTTCCTTCGGATCGGGTCACTGAGATAAGGCCCTTTGCTGGAGTTGGTACGGACTTTGCAGGCCCCTTTTTTGTTAAGACCTCGACCCTCAGGAACAGTAAAACTGTCAAGGCTTATTTGTGCGTCTTTGTCTGTCTGTCCACCAAGGCGGTACATTTGGAACTCGTCTCAGCCCTCTCGACAGAGGCATTTGTTGCGACGTTAGATAGATTCGTGTCACGACGAGGACTACCGTCCTTGATTCGGTCGGATTGCGGTACCAACTTCAAAGGCACAAACAACTATTTAAAAGCGATGTATGATATTTTGTCGGCTAACGAGACTGAAATTGCGTCTAGACTAGCTACACGTAGAATAACTTGGAGGTTCAGTCCCGTGTCATGTCCCCACTGGGGAGGAATATTTGAAAGCGTAGTAAAGGTTGCTAAGACACATTTGCGACGGGTAATTGGCGAGTCTGTATTGACTTTTGAAGAGCTCGCAACTGTGTTTTGCAAAATCGAGGCCGTTTTGAATTCACGCCCGTTGTGCCCGATCTCTTCAGATCCTAACGACTTGGAAGCCCTCACGCCGGGCCATTTTTTGATTGGGCAGCCACTGAACGCCCTGCCGGAATATCCCCTTGTTGATGTGAGACCTAATCGTCTCTCGCGGTTTGAATTGGTCCAACAACTCACTCAGAGCTTTTGGAAACGTTGGAATTTAGAATATTTGCACATTCTCCAGCAGCGCGTTAAGTGGACTGACAAGACTGATCCACCTCATGTTGGTGACCTCGTTCTGGTTAAGGACGCTAACTCACCGCCACTGTGTTGGCGCAGGGGGCGCATTCTCAACCTCGTCTTTGGAGCAGATGGAGTGCCCCGTTTTGCTGAGGTCCGGGTGGACGGTTCAATTTTGAAAAGAGCTGTATCAACCTTGTCGCGACTGCCAGTAAATTAGCGGCCAGGTAGTCCTGGCCGAGGCGGGTAGATGTTATGTACCAAACTTAACCTATCGTATCAAGTTGCGCGCGCGCATCCCTAGGAGATGGTAACTTCACTATTGATGTATCGCCGGCGAGCCGGGTGCGCCGCGCGGTGACCTTGGCTCGGTCGTCAGTCGTAAAACTCATCTTGTTGGCAAGTTACGTCGCGATTTGAATGCGATTGAAGCGTTCTCCTTGCAATTGTTTCGCGAGTTAAAAATTGTCACTAGAATTAATTGTTGATAAAACTAATTATCCTTGTTGTGTGAATCGATAATTACCATTGAAACAAAACCTTGAAATGTCATTGCGAAGTTGAGTATTCGCCATTTTTGTATGACAAAAAAGTATTATAAAAACTAGTGAATTTTGTGTCTCCATACTTAATACTATTTAATGTGAGTTGAACTGTTTGATAACTATAATTGTGATAGTATAATTGCATTAAGACGATTGGTGAAAGTTCACGGCTTAAGTCGCGCCAAATGTGGTCATTTTGAGGACTTAAAGAGTTCGTGTCTGCTTGCATAAAGTTAAGTATAGTTTGATTAGCATTCTGCGTTATTTTGGCCAATTTATCGTAGTTAGTTAATGAAGCTATAGCTAGGGCTTGACACAGTGAAGACATTGTTGAAGAACAAAACAGGGTAAGTTTGTACTATTGTAAATTTGTTAACGCTGTGATATACAGTATATGTTCGTTCCTCTAGCGCCTGAGAGATATCACGCTTCCACTTAACCTATTATTAATTAAAACACCAGGTTGAACGCAACATTTAGTTATTCTTAGATTTATTTACAACATATTACAAAACTCAAAAAATGAGTTAAAGTTCAAAGTAGAAATTTAATAAAATTCCCACGAAGAAAATGTTATACTTCCAGCGATAGTTTAGTTATTATGCATCCTGTATTATAGAGTGAGCCATGTTCGACATCAAAGGAAAGCGATCACTTGACTTTGTAAACAACTTTGGCTCCCCACTACGATTGCCACAGCGAACATATTTTCACAGAATGTGAAGCGTATAGTTTCATTAGTTTCCAGTTCCGTTCACATACTAAATTAACCATCACAATATTAATTCAATGTTAATAGAACCGACCTTGACAGTCGTAAACATTTATATCACAGTTTATGACGGTCAGTGTGAATGCCTTCTAATTTTGAGATGGCTATAGAAATAGATCGTATCGTTGTCACTGCCTTTATAACCAAGTCACGTTTTGGATTACGTATGTCATATCAAAATATATCACAAGTATAAGTAATGCTTTGTCCAATATTAAATTTTATTACGTCGTGCGTCGTTTTTTGGACGCGACAAATATGATCGACTACCATTAACCATAGTAGATGTATTTTTGTTATACCTATCAGAATTTTAGCGATCTCATGTTATTCCGTTTTAGTAAAAGGATTTAATTGTAGCGGAGTCAGCTATTTTAAAAGATTTTTATTCCTTAAGAGGATACCAAAATAGCTTCGTGCATTTTTCTATGTACGAAGTTTTCATTGTTACTTTAGATTGAATGGCTAGAGCTCTAATTTTTAAGTATATGTTTTTTCAATATATGATCTAGGATCGCATGAACTCAGAAACGCGATTGAAAAAAGTTTTCTCGATAGAAAATCTTGGCGAAACAACCTCTCAAATTTTTTATTTTTTTCATTTGTCGGTCTATTATCGCGTATTAACTAATGAAATAACTTTAAAAACATAGGTAACTATTATGTATAGAAACACGTGGATCAGAATTAAAATATATTTAGTAGATTTTGAGTAAATAGGAAAAGTATCCCTAATTCTTCATTTTCTGTGCCTACTGGCTGTGTTAATATGTACGTGTCGGCAATGATATACGATAATATTGATGTAGGCCCTGAAATTAAATAGTGTACCAAAAACAGTCGCCAGTTCAGTATTCTTACTCTATTCAATTGAATATTATGTTATGGTGACCTAATAACACGTTCAGTAAGAAATGACCCATCATGAATTGTTTATTCGTTTTTGTAACACACTCGCTCGATGCCGGGGTATTTCCCACCCTTCCCCTGCCATGTACAAAGGCACGATGTTGGTTTTATCACCTTGTACAAGTTAGTTTTCGTGTATATTGTTGTATCATGTGGAAGGTAACAATAGTACTTTGTTACTAAGGTTACAGAAATCAGTAAAGGTTTATTTTTGGCCATAAATAAAGTAAAACAGAAAACATTACAGAAAATTTGTATACATTTAAAAACAGAAAATATGGAAGATATTTTGTTTTTTTAGTTTAAGTTTATTTCTAATAATTTGTGAAAAACTAAATGTCTGAAATTACTTCAAAGAAAAATAACAATGACATAAAATAGTCAGCATGATAGTAAAATAAGTCTGCCGCTAATATAGAACTTAAAACATATTTAAGACTAATGTATTAGTAAGACTAGCAAGGCCAATCACGAAGTCTTTAAAAGTATCGTCTATAAAATTCTGAATATTACCGTGTCACTAAGGCTAAAGATAGGCTGCACCCTAACCATTCATACAACGTTAATTAAATGTCATACTGTTTGATGAGTCTCGAAGATTAATCGATTCATCGTTAATTCTTAACCATGTAGCTGAAAAGCTCAAGCTCAATTTAATTATAGACAACTCATGCCTAAGGCGGGCAACCTTCTTTTACAACGTAAAATATATTCTACAATATAATATAATGTATATTGTACCTACTTAAAGCGAGGCTGATTTCGTATTATTTATTTGAGTAGCAAGGTTTAAATGGTAATAATTTCTTGAAAAAAATATTATTATACCAGGAAGCCATCCCACATAGAGCAATAATAATATAAGTAGAGCGTATCATCATCATAAAGTTACGTCTTTTTCCCATGGGGTTAGGCAGAGATTATAGAGCGCCATCTTCTACGATCCAAACATACTTCTTAACTAAAGTGTATGTACTTTATTTAGCCTATCGTGTCGTTGTACATAGGTACCATATTGTGTGAGAACTTTCTATTACGTCCAAATATATTTTTCGTGTACTTTTACATACATAAAACTCTTATTTATTTATAGTAAGTGCGTGTTTATTTCCATTGTAGTGCGGTTTATAAAAATATGTAATATAAAGGTCAAAGGTAAATTAATAAAAATCTATATGTTGAGTAAATAATCTACTTAGTTCAAAAACAAAAAAAACACGCTTATAAATCCCGAATATATTTTTAAATTATTGCATTGCCATCGGTCCTTGATATAAGTGCAAAATTTCAGATCAAATCAACTACTGCAAGTGGGTTAAAATCACTTTCAAAGATTCCGTTACATACATACGTAACATTGAGAGATACGAGTACATACTGAACTTATGTATGCGTGTTAATAAGCGTGTTAAAAAAATGAATTATATACCTGAAAGTAAGAAATATGTCCAAAATTATAAGAATATTTTTCTATAAAAAAGTAAAGCCAGCCATTTATCCCCATTCCCCAACTTAAGCAATCGGAAGGCTCAAACGCTGACTCATTAACTTCGTATCCACTCTACCATTTTAGCGTTGTAAAATGTGTGTTAGTTTTGTATTAAAAACCAAAAAAAATAGTGTGTCTACAAATACATATATTTATGCCATGGTCTGTGAATTTAGAAAATCTTGGTATCCCAATCTTGAATATACTCGTAATTATATCATTGATTAAGTGAATATTTACAAGATTAAAATCAAAGGCAATGAAAAATATCATACAGTTAGAAACCTATATAAGCTCTACCTACACCTAAGCTTTAAAACGCTATTATGTTTAATATGTATGTATTTTAACAACATTATTATTTGACGGGCCTCGTGGTGTAGTGGTTCATATAACGGACTGCCGATCATGGGGTCTCGGGTTCGATTCCCGGTCAGGACAATCATTTGTGTGAAGTTTTTAATTGTCATACAAATGTTTGTACTGCGTCTGGGTGTTTACTATGTATTATAAGTATGTATTTACAAAAGAAAAGTAGTTTATGTATTAAATCCGTATTCTGGTACCCATAATACAAGCATATAAGCTTAGCTTGGGACCAGAGGACGTTGTGTGAAATGTCCATGAATATTTATTTATTTATTTATTTATTAATAACATCAAAACATTTTAAGCAAGTAACACTTTATAATAAGCGCAATAACTTTTTAGCATTCCGTCCAATGTATTTTCAGAGGCTTAACATACCAATGACCGAAATTGTTAAGTGAAACGAATTCTTTGCATTTCACAACAAACATTGCCGTTTTAATACAAAAGTTTTTGGTTTATTTTTGCATGTTACTAAACTTAGTGTTATACGAAACAGTGACTAATTTAGTAACTTTCCTTTATCTGTAGCAGACAAAGAAATGTTGAAATATTCAATATATTATAAGACCTTCATTGCACTGAGGAGGACGAATATTATGAGGCGCTGTCATGTATATTTTAATTTTAAGTTCTTGAGTTTTCCTATAATCATTTTTATCATAACATCATGGCTTTTTCCTATGGGAGCAGACAGAGACATCTGCAACGATCCAAACACACTTTCTAATAATTTTCCTTCTAATTTTTTACCCAAGCATTTTTGTGGCACTGTCAAGGGCACTGTTTACTGAGAAACTTTTACGTCTATAGATTTGTGTTTTAACATCGTAATTTTAATTAATATCTTTATGTGTAATCAGACTAAACATACAATTCATTACCATATCTGAACATATGAGAGCACTCACAAAGGTCAGCTTTACTTAAGTTTATATAAAACTTTATTTAGAAATTTAGAAAACTTTTCATCCCTTTTTTTTCGCAATAAAAGGTAGCTTATGTCCTTTCTCAGGGTCTAAAGCGTTGAGAGGTTTAAGCGAGAAAGCGTAACAGACAGACAGACAGAGTTACTTTCGCATTTATAATATTAGTAGGGATACTAGCTGACCCGGCAAACGTTGTTTTGCCATACAAATGTCAGGGAGGGGGGAGGGGCTTAAAAAATAGATGTTTTCCGATTCTCAGACCTAACGGATATGTACACAAAATTTCACGAAAATCGGTCAAAGGATTTCGGAGGAGTACGGTAACTAACACTATGAATTTTATATACATATAAGAAGACTAGCTGACCCGGCAAACGTTGTTTTGCCATACAAAAAAAAAAGGTTTGAAAAATAGATGTTGGCCGATTCTCAGACCTACTGAATATGTATGTAAAATTTGAGAAGAATCGGTCAGGCCGTTTCGGAGGAGTACGGTAACTAACACTGTGACACGTGAATTTTATATATTAGATATACCTATTTTTAATGAACTGACTAATGTGAACTGCGGATGCGTTGAAATCAATGGCACCCTAACAGTTATTAGCAAAAAGAACATAACTGCCAAGTAGGTTTGATGTTGCAACAAAATGCTGATAAAGTTTTATAAACAGAGAACAATATCTGATACAAATGTTTGATATTCCATAAATAAATACATGCCTGAAATATCAATACAGACCTATATCATCAGTTCTGCAATCTAAATATAATTTTATCGCGAATGAATCACTATTTATAACCACATGGTGTAAAATGAAAAGTTAAGAACAACAAAATCATAATATTTCGGTATGTTCGAATTAAAATGAGAATCATTCCATCAATCTGTTCAATGATTCCATCCATGTTATTTTAAAATACAAAATATATTAATGTGTAATGTTGATGGTGCATATCTAAGACCGCAATATTTTAAAAATGTCAGGTGTAACTATTTCTGAGTGTAGCTTGATTTTTATCAATAACCTAACCTCGATTCGAAAGATCTTGTCTAGGGTTTGTCATATAAATTTATTTTACAATAGTCATTTTATTCGTATTTTAATATTCAGGCAACTGAATAACATAACACACTTCACATTAATTTGACTCTCTCGCTCCAGCCCATTTACGTCCCAGTGTTGGGCACGGGCATCCTCCACTTTGAAGGGATTATGGTCTACTGTGCCGCGCTGACGAGGCGTGTTGGCACAGGTTTCATTTTAGAGTTTTCCGTCTTTCACAGAGGGTGTTATCTATGTGTAACATCCCTTAGCTGACTTTTACAGCACCCTTGGGAGGAGATGGGGTGGTGACACTTGTATTCTTAATCCGTCACCACACGGAAAGATTTGACTCTATAGTCTCTATATCACTACCTACTCTAATACTTGTTTAAATACTACTAACTATCCTCTAAAGTTATAATTTTACTGTCTATACTTCCACTACTGTCAAGTTATATCTAAATGTAAGAGCAAGAGACGACCGACGAGTGCTTTCCACTCAAGTGATCATGGCTTTCCATTTGTGAACGACGACCGTGGCCGGAAAACGGAACTTCCTTTTTGAAGTCAAAGTTTAAATGAGTATTTGGCATTTAAATCAGGCAATGCTTTTCAGTAGAAAGTTTTATATGAGTTATTAATTTCAATTTTACGAAAGCAGTCAAACATGAGATAGGCAAATGCGTGTAATAAGTGGTGGATAATTAACCACACAAGAGAAACATAATACTACGGATTATAGTAGGTACACATGAAAAAGCTTAGTCTTTACAAATCTTTACGTAATATTTCTAGCAAATGCTTTCTTTATTCTGATTTTATCAACTTGTTAAATAGCTGCATAGAAGAAGTTATAAAAGAATTTCGAATTTATTTAAACTTCATTTATAAACTTTATCATTCTATATTATATAATAATATTACTAAATTAATGTAATTAGTCATAATAATAAATTGGATGAGATTCTAATATGACGTAACAAATGTATCAGAGCCAAATACGAGATCGTGATGTAGTCTAGCGTAACCTCATTACAGTATGACGAGTCTTCACTCATATAGGTACTCAGTTAGCAAAAGTATAATGTACCCGGGGCTGTAGTTACCTGGTGGGCTGCCAGCCCGAACCTGCCAAATGGATGAACACCGATGCTACATGTGGCTCCTCTCTACTCATCCACGACTGGATAAAAAATATTTGCTGAGTAATAAATTGCTTGGTTCCGAAAGTAAAAAACATGCTTGAAAATCCTGATTATTTTTTCAATTAGTGCATTGTCATCGATCTTTAATATGTCTGAAAAATTTTAGATCAATCCGACAACTGCAAGTGGGTGAAAAATACCTTCAAAGATTCCGTTACATAGATTAATACATTGATAGATACGTATCGAGTTAGTAGAAGCATGTTAAAAAAAATAGTTTTTATATCAAAAGAAATATCAATTAGAATAAAATTAATCTGCACATAACATATTTCAGTAACGTAGTGAACAGACTATAGCTGAAGTATTATATGAAGCTAAAGATAAAGACAAAACAAAATAGTTCTGCTAAAAATATTTTAAATGTTATAACCGTTTTCCTTAACTATTATGAATTACCGCATAAAATATGAAATGTACGTGAATTTGAGGTTATTTCGAATGATATTTTGTTATAACAGTAGATATACGAGGTACACAAAAGGTATTGTATATTTATGTCCCGACATGCTTATGTTAGCAACATATTTTAGAAACTTTAGTGCTCCAGATTTACAATCGGAATATTTCTTAGAATGAAGCAATGCTCTTACGATAAGCCTACACCTATAGGCATAATGTGTATTTCTGTACGTCAATATTAGCAGAGTTATTAGCTTCGTCAAGCTTGGGTAGGAGCAGCTATCCCTTTAGTCATTAACTATAAGCCAAAGATTATAGAGTTAGGAACCCATTTACCTATGGTATAATAATAAATTAAATTACATCGTTAATAGGAAGTTGAATTGACTTTTTAATTATACTAATGCAAACATCTTTGATTATAGTAGATCAAGTTGGAACGAACACAGTAAAGTGTAATAAATTGCTTGGCGCAGGTACGAGAGGTGAAACTACCGAAGGCTGTGTGAAATGGGTCACGGACTGGGGGCACCAGTACAATAACAAATATCTTACCATACGAACTTACCTACACATATAGGTGTATACATTTTAATTATCATAACATAAATTTTTCCTGCCCTAGGGTGGTTCAATGGGTGGATATGATGTGGTTTTCTTTACCAGGAGATTTGAGAAATAACAATATTTGTACGTCCGTGTGGTGACGGATTAAGAATACAAGTGTCACCACCCCATCTCCTCCCAATGGTGCTGTAAAAGTCAGCTAAGGGCCTAAGGGATATTGCACACAGATAGCATCTTCTGTGAGAGACGGAAAACTCGACAATAAACCTTGTGCCAACACGCCTGCGGCCGTATTATGAGCTCTTATTCCCAGGCCGTTTACGCCGTGAATGGAACTGCTGGCAAATTCGTATTATGAGTATATTATTGACAGCGAATCAGTGGTCACGTGACTTCAGGCTGATATCGGCCCGACTTTTGTTTCACTGGCTGGCGTTAAGCGTATTACGAGCGCAAATTTGATATGTAGTTGATCGTTTTAACTATCTAGAAGTGACAAGTAAATCCATTCAATAGAAGCTGCTACATTGTTTCGTATAATAAATTGTTTTGGATTATCTAGAATTAAAGGAAGTTAATATCTACATATTAACGATGGGTGATGAATTGGAGGTGTTTGAATTTTCGGAGATCGACGATGATGAATCAAACACTAGTCAAATGCGAAATAAGTTAAAATTAAATAAGTTAAAATAATATTAATATATTATTAAAATAATTATTCGCGGCCATAGACACTTAGGCTAAGTTTACATGTAACGCGCGTTAACGCAGGTCTACGCGCCACCAAATTTATAAAGAGAACAGATAACAAGCGCTAACGTGCGTTGCGAGGAGCTGTCAGTCTGAATTGAGTCTGTATCGATAGAATTTAGAAAATGGACGTAGAAGAAACTATTATTTTGTGGTTATGTTATTAAAAAAAATATGGCAAAAGAAAACGCACACATTGGTTTCACCCAATTTTGAAAAAAATGTCTAGTTTGTTTGCAACATTATATTCGAATCTGAGAGACAATGAATCTAAATTCTTTAATTACTTCAGAATGTCGATAATCAGTTCGACAATTTGTTTCAATTCATCCAGGACGATATAACCCTTTCCTTGGCCTTTGGCCTTTTCCTGACTTCGTCAATTAGTAAGTCGATGTCAATATCTGATTCACTCATTTTGAACTGAATACAAAACCAAGTCACAAAAAAAACATGCAATTGCGATGGAAGCACAGAATAGATAGAAGATACGATGGAAGCGCGCGCTCATCTGAACAGTCAGCAGATGTTTGTTACATAGCTGTCAAAGCGCGAGTAAACGCGCGATCGCCCGCGTCTATAGACTTTTTCTCTGAGCGCCGCGTGAACGCTCGCTGACGCGCGTTAACGCGCGCTCATGTGATCGGTTGTATCTAAATACTACGATGTCTAAGCGCGATTTGAAAACGCGCGTCAAAATGTTGTCATCTGAACATGGCCTTAATCCATTAAAAAGTCGGCTAGTTTTATGTATGTCATAATACGAAATAAAAGTCAGGCCGTTTGCCGCCGTCAACAGAATCGCCTGGAACTTGCATGATATTTTGAAAGCTCATAATACGCCTGCTGGTCAGCGCGGCACAGTAGACCATAATCCCTTCCAAAGTGGAGGAGGCCCGTGCCCAACAGTGGGACGTAAATGGGCTGGAAAAGAAGAGAATAATATTTGTAGATGTATTTTTAGCTTAAGGTACTATTGCCCACGACTCCGTACGTGTGGAGTTTAGGAATCTTTCCCGTTTCTGCAACATTTTGTAATATTGCTGCGCTCCTATTGGTCCCAGCGTATAACATTACGCCTATAAACTTCCCCGATAAATAGACTATCCAACACAAAAAGATATTTTTCATTCAAACCAGAGTGGTTTCTGAGATTAGTGCGTTCCAACAAACAAACATTCTTCAGCTTTATAATATTGACCTATAGATTATACCTAATATATAACATTAACATTCCTCCAGCTCATTCAAAACCTTCGCTGAAACCATGATCAAACCAAAGAAAATTTGAAGCATTTGATTACTGAAAGGCTTAAGTAACAAATTGGTATAAAAATCAACATAATAGGACATACATGAATACTTTACTTTACTAAATAAACAGTGCTCTGTTTAGTTATCAGTCATTATGTGATGAATATATACCACTTGTATAGATATACTCACATCGGTTAATTAGTGATGTACTGAGATTATTTGTTTGTTATCAGTATATGGCTAGTTAATCATATGATAAGGAAACTCAACCGACCGACACATCTTTATCAACTGAGTTTGATGTTATATTGATGTCTATTATACAGTAGAAATTGTAACATAAATAAAGTTTTTTTTTCTCCCTTTATTCCTGCAATCTGTCTTTGTGACATTTAGCTGGATATTATGTATTTCTCAGCAATTTTGGCGTGCATGGTACAATATCCAGTGATATGTCCATTTTATTTCATATTTATTTGTGTCAGAGCATATCTTGTGGAGCCTGTCTTTTAAGTCTTATAAATGTATGGTTTGGTTTTGTTTCCATCAAACTTCTAGCTAGTCTGTTTAGATGCTTCTCTATTATTTTTGCGTAGGAATGTATCGAATCCGTAATGACCTCTCTAATAGTTTTAACATTTAGATCACGGTGTAGGTGCCTATTTGTAATGTACCATGGAGCTCCAGTTATCATGCGTAGGATCTTTGACTGAAATCGCTGCAGGATCTCGATGTTAGAAGTAGATGCGGTTCCCCATAGTTGCAGACCATAGGTCCATACCGGTTTGAGTACGCATTTATACAGCAGGAGTTTGTTTTCTAGTGTGACCTGAGATTTTCTACCAATTAGCCAGGACAGTTTTCTAAGCTGTAAATCAAGCGATTTACGTTTAGAAGATATATGTTTTTTCCACGTTAGTCGTTTATCTAAATGAACTCCCAAATAACGAACTTCGTCCGCTTGTGGTATTTTAACTTGGTTCAATTCGACTTCTGGACAAGTATCTCTTCTCAAAGAAAAGGTAACATGAACTGATTTGGCTTCATTAGCTTTTATGCGCCAATCCCTTAACCAGTCCGAGATACCATTCAGACTTTTTTGCAGCTTAGCCGATGCGCCGTCGGCGGTTTTATCAACAGCCAGTACTGCTGTATCATCAGCAAAAGTGCCTGTCACCACCTCCTCTCTATTTGGTCGGAAGTAAATATGAGATATAGCATTGGGCCCATTATGCTACCCTGCGGTACACCTGCTTTAATTTCGTATAGATTTGTGGTACTCTCGCCATACTTAACATAAAAGTGCCTGTCATCGAGGTAGGATTTGATAAGGAGGTAGTAGTTAACAGGCAGGCTCTTGCGAATTTTAAATAGGAGCCCATCATGCCAGACCCGGTCAAAGGCTTGTGAGATGTCCAGGAATGCGGCAGAGCAAAACAATTTTCGTTCGAAGGTATAGTGTATTTTCTCAACAAGTCTATGCACCTGCTCTATCGTTCCATGGGCTTGCCTGAAGCCAAACTGATGATCTGGGATTAGTTTATTGGCTATAATTTCAGGAGTCAGACGTTTGAGTAGTTTTTTTCCAGTATTTTAGATGGAACTGAAAGAAGACTGATTGGACGATTAAAAAAAATAAATAAAGTAAGCAGATAAGGACATTACAACTAGTTACTGATATGTAAATCTTATCACTTTAATGTGGTGGTTGCTAAAAGTAATTTAATAAGTCTAAATTGCTGGTCTATAGTTGAACAAGAGAATATTATTTTATATTTTACTAGCTGATGTCCGAAACTTAGTACGCTTAGAATTTAGAAACCAAACCTTAGAAATCTGTACTACTACTAGCTGACCCGGCAAACGTTGTTCATAAGATACTAATATTGTAAAGCTGAAGAGTTTGTTTGTTTGAACGCGCTAATCTCAGAAACCACTGGGCCGATTTGAAACTTTCAGTGTTAGATATATTATATCGATATGATATTTATCGAGGAAGGCTTTAGGCTATATAACATCACGCTACAACCAGTAGAAGCGAAGCAGTAGTGAAAAATGTTACAAAAACGGGGAAAATTTTCTAAATTCCACGCGGACGGAGTCACGGGCAACAGCTAGTTATACAAGAGGATTCTTGAACCATTCTATATTATTATATTAAAAAACCACATCAAATTCCGTTGCATAGTTTCGTTATACAATAATAACGACTTTGTTTTATAATAAGTAAAGACGACAAAATTTTACCCCTGTCAATTTTTGAAATACTTTTAATATTTTTCACGTTTGTTTTTATTGATGTTATTCAATATTTGATAATAAGAAAATGTCTAGTCAGGCTTTAGTTAGTTCAGTAATTAATTAATAAATAGTTTTATACGTAGTTAGCAGTTGAGAAAAGCGATCTGATTAAAGTATGACCTTGATATATGTACTCGTATAAACAGCTTTTTGGCACTCATCTCTAACGATTTATATTAACAAAAAATATTTCACTCACCGCTGCCTTTGACAACTATTTATGAAGTATAAGTATAACGTGATTATCGGAACACCTAGAGCAAAGTGATGAAATTTTTAATAAATTTGAGTAGTCCATAGTCACTTATGCAGAAATAGTGCAAGCCCAGGTAAAAATATGACGGGCTTTGTGGTCTAGTGGTTCACGTAACGGACTGTCGTTCACGAGGTTCGATTAGGCTTAAAAATGTAAGGATAATGAATTGATGATTAACAACTACGTACAAGAACAACATTACAAACAACCGTACATCTTAATTTTTCATATATTTGTTTCTTTTTATAACGAAGAAACTGACTGACTGACTTATAAATTTACAGTCGAATCTACCGAAGTTAAGAACCTGAAAGTTACTATGCAGCTTCCTTTTCTATAGCATGTAAGACAATGATTAGTGTATATGAATTTTTGAAACTTCATTTTCTAAGAACACCAAAACGAGGGACGAAACCCTGAACATTGATGGTGACGCGGAAAAAAATAACCGCGTACGACGCGCGTAATTCATAAATGGAACTATAATCTTCAGAATAGGTGTTAGGAACTACAACGATATAAATATGTATGACTCTTTATCACTGCGCCATTAAGTGCAGTCATTTAATAGCGCCATTTCAAACCATCCTAAAATAGAAGCTCGATTAGAAGCTTATTTTGTTTTACTAACATCTTAGTAATGTTAATGTCTAAAGAATAAATTCTAAGAAGTATAAAATTAGGTAATACGTAATTACGAAAATAGCAGTGTTAAAATATCCCAATGGTTTAGTATGATCTTTGATTTAAGATTCAGGTCTTAAATAACAACTAACATTCCTCGTTATGAAGAAAACAAATTGTAATTACTACAAACATATGGTGATGTTGGTAACTTACAACATGTATATCAAACTTTTTATCGACACTTCGCCACTTATCCTATTTATGAGAAATTCCTTTTTTTACAAAATAGCTAAACTAATCAGACTAGTAAAACCTACCATATGTTGTTATTATTAATAACAAGATTAATCAATAATAAAAACATTGTTCATAAAATACAAAGGAAATTATATCATAAATTTTAAAGTAAACACAACAATACACCTACGTCATAAATTTAAATAAATACCTTTTCATTTGTGCAGCGAGTCGGTTCGTGAAAATGTTTTGTGCTGAAATATGGCTATCTACACTCTTGCTAAAATAAAAGGGCTAACACGCACGTCAAAACAATGTTATACAACAATAAATCACGTATGAGTGTTTGTCCCTCAACAAAAGATTGGAAAACAAACAATTAGGCGTAATAATAAACAATGCGAAACATACGAGGTCGGCGTCGAAAGCTTTATTTAACAATACACACCTATACCTAGTGCAATATGTTGGTACATTTACATTACAGGTTTGTTTTAACCGAGATGTTAGGATGTTTGTAATTCTTGCACGGTATAACTATTAAATAGTTTTTACTGAAACATCACACTATAATATAACATACATTAGAATAATGAAAAACGGACACAAGAACTCGAGAAAAAGCTGAAAGGTTAAACATATTATAAATAAGTTACAATCACACAATAAGCCAAGGAGTAGGACTGTAGTTACTCCGACACGCGGGTATAAGCTTTTCCGATGCTTGATCGACGTTTGATTACGTTTTGTTAATAAAAATCCCACCATAGAAAACGGACCTCCTCTAAATTATATGTTAAGTTACCACCATGTTTGTCATTATAATCGCAATAAACTGAAACAACATAGTTTTAAATTGGAATAAAAACAATATGTTTCTATAGGCTGACATTTTCAGTTTTCAAGTCCATTTCAGAGTTTAAATTGGTTTATGTTAATGTCAGTTCCATCTAAACAGATTGCATGTCCCAAGTTTAATTGTTCAGAGCTGTCAACATCGCTGGCACTTACTTTTATTGACTATCTAGGAAAATATAATGATTTAAAATGCTATAAAATTATTAATAACAAAGTTGTTTGGCCATATCAATTAAAACAACATACCCAGGTGAACGATGAATTTACGAGTATATCTTAAAGTTGTAACAAATATTGATCGAGTGTCGGCTATGAGCGGCGCGAACAAAGGGCGGGCGGCTTTCTACATCCCACGCTAACTCGCGTTTCTCCCTGAAATTGTTGGGTTCCTCCATACAAAGCCCTTTGAAGCACACAGGCCACACAGTGTATATAATTATTTAAATAAGTACATTCGTACTCTTTTATAGCCTTCTAATGCTTTAGTTTTACAAATTACCTGAATATACCAAAATCTATTACATATTTAGCTGTCAAAAAAATTCATTCTAAACAAGTGGCTTACAAAACTGAAACTGAGCTTGGCAAATATTACCTATTTCATATTGCTGAACTTCAGTTTGCTTGACAGATAAACAACAGATATAATATGCATATTTATGACTCTTGGGCTTTGTGTCTCTCAACTGTGGTTAAATTATTATTATTTAAATGGTATTGTACCTAAACATTTCTTTTACAGAAATTCCTAATTATATCGATACAACATAAAAATCTACCATTACATAAATTGATATTTTGACGGGCCTCGTGGTCTAGTGGTTGAGATAACGGACTGCCGTTCACGAGGTCGCGGGTTCGATTCCCGCTCGCGGCAATCATTTGTGTGATATTTATAATTGTCATTACAAATGTTTGTCCTGCGTCTGGGTGTTTTCTATGTATTATAAGTATGTATTTACAAAAGAAAAGTAGTATATGTATTATTTCCGTATTCTGGTACCCGTAACACAAGCTTAATAAGCTTAGCTTGGGGTCAGAGGACGTTGTGTGAAATGTCCATGAATATTTATTTATTTATTTATAATAATTCATATATAACCATATCGATTATAATAGTACGTAATGTCTTAATACATGTCGATTCTACTGATACACACAAAAACTATATGAGAACTTAAAGTTCCATTAAGTACTTACAATAAGAAATTATTAACGACAGTAATAGTCAAACATGAAATGTGCTAATACATAAACGCTTAAACGATGTGAATAAAATTTATGATTGTGATGTTGGTAACCTGTCGAAGATGAAGTGTTCTAAGACAATGTGAAGCTATAAAATTGATTGCCAACAATTTACGGCTAGATCCGCAACGATATAAAACAGACACAGCGCCGTGCATCGGACAAATAGTTGAATAAGAAACTCAACTCATGCAGCATACGTACATAACAACATGCCGGTGTGTTTGTTGCCTTTACTACTAACACAGAGGCACGCCACTAATATAGATTATATTAGATATATCCATTATAACAAATGTATACCTGATTATACCTATCTGAATCTAATATACATAAATATACGCAATTTCAAGCCATTGCGGGCTTCGTGGCCGAATGGTTCATGTAACGGACTGCCGCGGATTCGATTCCCGCTCGGGATGCATTCGTGTGATATTTATAAATGTCATACAAATGTTTGTACTGCGTCTGGGTGTTTTCTATGTATAAGTATGTATTTACCAAAGAAAAGTAGTATATGTATTCTATCCGTATAGTGGCACACATAACAAGGATATACGAGTATATAAGCTTAAAGCTTGGGACCAGGGGAAGTTGTGTGAAATGTCCATGAATATTTATTTATTACTTTTTCTCCTTTTAAGAACGACACAATTGACATGGTCCTGATCTAAAAAATTCTTAAACCCTTAAATATCAACTACCCTTACCACACCAAGACACCAGTGTATAAGAAAGTATAACTATTTCAGTTCGTGACTTTTTGCTAATATCTGTTTTTTTTAAAGTTGATAGGTTCTTGATAATGTGAGTAAAACAACGGAAATCTCTCTTTAGTCACGCTAAGGCTAAGAAAATCTAATTTAAAGATCAGTCAACTAGATTGATAGCTGGTGAATGAGGGTCGATCAAACTCTACACGATTTCAATTTAAGTTCTTGGCGACTAAGATAATTATGTTTATAGCGTGCGATGATGCGGCACTTTTTGTTATCAGTTGACTAGTTTTCTTTCTATTGGCGTTATAACACTAACTTTATAAAATTAAATAAATAATAATACTTTTTTTTTATATTTTACTTAAATAAAATATTTTAAATGAAGGACATTCAAATTATTATTTCGTTATGGGCAAAATTTGAAATACTGGCAACTTTTTAGATTGAAGTATTTATTTAGACATTGATTTAGACCTCCAAAATCTAACATTCAGAAATAACACCAAATTAATTAATATAATTATTGCATCCATTAAAAAAATTAATATCGTTTTGTGGACTCTAGCTCTAAGGTAACAGTCCGTGTGGTGACGGATTAAGACACAGATGTCACCACCCCACTTCTTTCCCAGGATGCTGTAAGAGCCAGCTAAGGGACATTATAAGCAGCAGCAACATCTACTGTGACAGACGGAAAACTCGAAACTAAACCCTGTGCCAACACGCCTGGTCAGGGCGGCACAGTAGACCATAGTCCCTCCCAAAGTGGACGACGCCCGTGCTCAACAGTGGGACGTTGATGAGCTGGAGCGGAGAGGAGAAGAGAGCTCTAGACGATAAGAGTAAAGTAATAAAATTGTTTCACGTAATTAATGTATACTTATGAGTGAAACGGATGATAGCAATCAGTTAGTCTGTCTACGTTAATATTGAGTTTATTTAATAGCTGAAATACATTACTTACATCAAATCTTTTCATAACAAGTCTGTCAAAACATTGAAATGTGTTTACGTGAACGAAATGGTGCCCTTGCTGCAAGTGTGTAAACATGGGGCGACCTGCACGTACTCGTAATTAATCTTTTCTTTACAAATATTTCTTAGCGAAATAACTTTAGATAGGTTTTGTAACAAGCGCCGTAAAATCTATGAAATTCTTTTTCTAAAGCTTGCCTATTGTATATTTTATAATTATACGTCTCAAAATTAAAAACGTTTGAAATAAAGACAGAGTACAGGTTTTTTTGTAAGAATCTATTATGTAATAAAAGCTTATTATTGTAAGACTTGTAAGCACACAATCTACAACTTACAATCGTTGCTATACGCCTTTACAAAAATTCATAAGAACACTAACATTTTAATAGATAAAATGCAATCCGGAAATCTACGGAAGTTTCCGCTTCGTATCTACTTTGTTACCTGGAAAATAGCCAAATTTGACCCAACCCGTTTTATCTAGTAATCACGAATGGCATGCACACCTTGACATTTTAAAACTAGGTCGGTTTGGTATCGTAGTCCTCGTGCAGCTTTTACTATGGAGATTCGAGCACCTCTGTTATATTGAATCATAGATTAAAAACAAAGATTTGTCTACTTGAAATTGGCCAAACAGTTGTATAATTTACTAATTACACGCGTTCACTCTGTAGAATGAGCTTACATTAACGCCGGGTTGAAAAGTTTCTATGCTAGTTGTATCTTTATTTGTATCGAAAACTTCCCAGATCAGTCTGTGAACCCTGGCAATATCTGAAAATTGTTTTAACGAAAATACCTACCGTCCGTTATAATGTAAAATCAGTGACGCCATATTATATTTAGAAAGCTATATTATGTACACATGACAGCTATTTACTGATCAGCCACAAATCATACCATAATGTAAACATCACACAGGAAGTTGAATGTTGGTTTACTTTTAATTTTTAATTACTGTTTCTCTCGACGTTATCTCGCTTGACTCTCTGTAAAATTTTAGTAGCTATAACAACATCTTGTAAATTTTGGTCTCATTTGAAATATCACTAAGATATATTTTCTTAGGTGTTAAATCTTAAAATGCAATCTTAAATAATTAATATTAATAATTAATTCTACAACCATAGTGTAAAGATTTTTTTTAACTTGTTAATGAATATTGTTTACTACTACTTGTTTTTATCATGGGTGTAGTTATTTGCAGGATCTAGTTTCGGGAGAGGTTCTAAATTTTTGTTTCTTTTGGCCATCCCAGATTTGAGTGAGCCTTAAGAGAACAAAACTTTTCTTTGTATTTTTTCTTGTAAAATTTGTGGCATTTCGCTTGGTTACCATGCATATTTTCTATTGATTCTATTAATATTTCATAGTATTACTTAATTAGATAATATTAATTAATTAGAGCTTTGTAACTCTTATAACTAATGTACCTCTCTTAGCGCTCTATAGTCTCTGCCTACCCCCATGGGAAAAAGGCGTGATTTTATGATGATGATGACCTCTCTATCTTGGACGAAATATTTATCACTTTGGCGGTAATGCGTTTATAACTGACCTGTCTCTTAAAAAAAGGTTTTATACATGTGTATTTCACTAATTCGTAATATTTCGTACTTTATGTACCTAAGTAGGTACGTGACATACTCATATAAAGCGCCACAGCAGGTAGCTATTACTTATGCAGTAAACTAATGTATTATAACCACTTAACACGGTGAAAACATAATTCACAGCAGTTACATAACCATTTCACAGAATGATGAATCTAAATGAATATTCGGCCACACTAATGAATCTGTCTTCTATTTGTATACTTTTGAAATATGCGAACAAAAATATTCTTAGTTCTATTATGAAATATGTAAAGTTCTCATAAAGCGTGATGAATCTTTTTAACGAAATGGTTCCGTTACATTTATTTCTGTTGTAAGAATTCTTAGAAGATGTTTCTATTCAACACCTTTTCGTCACTAATTGCCTACAAATCTATATCTACAAAATTATAGGTACCTACAGTACTGTACGAAATTATCTAGAACAAATAATAATATAATTTATCTAGTATTACCTATATTATAAAAAAATACATAAAGATAGATTTCAGTATTCATCTATTTGTATAAATATGTTATTTTAGTTATAATATTTGTGCAAATGTAATTCTTATTTATGTTTTTATCGCTATTTTTCTCAAAATAACAAAAAAGAACAAATCATTACCATTAAATTAATTTTGATTTTCTTTTATAAGACTTTGTTCTCACAAAGTCTTTTATGAGAAAATCAAAAGACCTTTTTTGTTATTGAAATATATATGGTAGCTATTGCGGGACAGCTAGTTTATCATAAATTTTACATAATTACTTCTTTTGTTTAACCACAAGAACCTACACAATGAAACATTAAATTAGGTAAGTTTTAATGATTTTCCTGTTAATCAAATAAACGTAGGTAAGGTACATACTTTCTAGTTTAATAGAAGTGTCCATTAATCATTTTACGACAAAGAAATTATGGAACAAGTCCTTAACTCATTACATCAATATTATCGTATATCATCGCCGACGCGTACATATTAACACAGCCAGTAGGCACAGAAAATGAAGAATTAGGGATACTTTTCCTATTTACTCAAAATCTACTAAATATATTTTAATTCTGATTTACGTGTTTCTATATATAATAGTTACTTATGTTTTTAAAGTTATTTCATTAGTTAATACGCGATAATAGACCGACAAATGAGAGATGTATTTTCGCTAAGATTTTCTATCGAGAAAACTTTTTTGAGATATATTGAAAAAACATATACTTAAAAATTAGAGCTCTAGCCATTCAATCTAAAGAAACAATGAAAACTTCGTACATAGAAAAATGCACGAAGCTATTTTGGTATCCTCTTAAATACTAACGGTCTTATTCATAATTACTTATCGGAGCGCGGAGGTTTAAAAGTTCGCTAAAATCGGTTCGTGAAAATTGTCAAAACTTGTTATTCGTAATAGTCTTTTTACGCTAAAACATTTATTATCTCTCCGATAATATCTCCGTTTAAACATCCGATAAGTCATTTAAACTAATATTATAAAGCAAAAGAGTTTGTTTGTTTGTTTAGACGCGCGAATCTCAGGAACCACAGAGCCGATTAGAAAAATTCAGTGTTAGATAGGGCATTTATCGAGGAAGGCTTTAAGCTATATAACATCACGCTGTGACTAATAGGAGCGAAGCAGTAGTGAAAAATGTTGCAAAAACAAATTTTCTTAATTCCATGCAAACGGAGTCGCGGGCAACAGATAGTTATAAATAAGACCGTAAGTATGTGAACGGGTATCGATATTAAAGAAATCGAAGAAATTTAATAAACATGTCGAAACCTTCAATACACTCTGAAAGTCAAATACTGCGACATCAAAGCAATATTGAAAGTAGAGCACATACTTAAATGTCCAAAAGTACTATAGAAATTGCACTCTCCATCTTTATTCAAATAGATTGTGACAAACTGTCTACATATTGATATTATGGTGCCGATCCTACGTGAACAAACAAAACTTAACTAAAAAATTAAAATTAATAGCGATATTATCACAATTCGGCAAAGTTAACTGAACTTTACTATTTTAAAAACTGAGTATTATAGACTAACGATTTTAATTATCATAGATGTGTACAAAGAAATAGCAAATAATGGATACATTGACGCAACGAATTTTCATTTTTTAGTAAAGTTTGTGTCGTATGTCGCGCACGCTTCGAGTGATTCCATATGCACACACATAAGCGCACGTGCATAGTATACACTAACACCTACTAAATATTACGAGGAAATACTTAATTACTTTTATTATTATTATTAATAGCTAGCTGAACCAGCCAATTATGTATCTTTTACTTAATTTTCTTGTCACCATCTTTACCCTTAGATAGGTACAGTAACAAACACTACAATCTAATTTGTGCAGTTGATTAGAAATTATGCTCAGTTCTTACATTTGGGGAGTTATATGTATATTTATTTTCAAGTCAGATATTTCATTTTCAATGCGTGATCAAATAATCGGGATCTCTGTATGAAGATGGCATGGATTAGAAAAAC
Source organism: Orgyia antiqua (assembly GCA_916999025.1). Lineage (NCBI taxonomy): Eukaryota > Metazoa > Arthropoda > Insecta > Lepidoptera > Erebidae > Orgyia > Orgyia antiqua. The sequence continues at coordinate 27,946,456 of OU779868.1, forward strand.
CCTATGTGTCGGTATCCACCAGTGGTTCCGCAAATAGCCACGCAAAAACAACGCCAGTCTTATAACATCCCGCCTTCCGTTAGAATTTTATAATAAAATCCTTTAATGCGTCTTTACTTTAAAGCTAAACTTTCGTTATCTTTATTATACAATACAGTTACCTAGTAAGAGGACAAGACAGGAATGAACTGTGAGTAAAACCGACATGACAAAAACATTTTAGAGGATTACACCCTTTAAGAATGCCGCTGTCTTGACCACAAAGGCGCCCACTGACACAAATTCGAGTACCCAATTCAACAGAATCTCCAAAAATAAAGCCTTTGGCAAACATATTAGTATGTCATGGCTGAGTTGCTGGATATCTGCCAAACAAAGCCTTGCCTTATATGTTTGTTACAAAAACTCTATGATAAACTTATAAATTGCGTACTGATATATAAAACTAAGAAAGATAGTTTTATTCACTAACGGTCTTATTCATAATGACTTAACGGAGGTTTAAACGAAGATTTTATCGCAGAGATTAATAAACGTTTTAGCGTAAAAAGACTATTATGAATAACAAGTTTTGACAATTTTCGCGAACCTATTTTAGCGAACTTTTAAACCTCTAATAAGTGATTATGAATATGACCATAGTTGTATAAATTATAAATTATGACACAATACCTTTTATAGTACCACAATCTATGCTTGAAACATATATGTATAACATAAAGGATATTATTCAGTACTGGGTAACTTAACCACTACTTGCCAATCCTGTTGTATATTTCTCATTTATTTTATGTAAAGTAATTGCACCATTTTAAAATCTAAAAAATAGGTGTTGCAGTTTCGTAACGCAGTCGCAGTTTTGTAAGATATGAGAAGATCTTAGAAATATAATTGACTACCTCTTCAAAAAGGTTGAAGAAACTTGTAAGTTAGTAGGTCACAAGTACTTAGAAATGTAATAAGGTTAGATTGATAAAATTAGTTTAGGTTGTAGTACGTACCTATTAATTGTTTTAAATTAAAATATAAAAAAGTCATTATACATATTGTAAAAAAACTTGTTTAAAGGAAAACAGTTGGGAGTATCGGGCTCTAAGTGCTCACGTAAAGGTCATACACAGTCTATTTACTTCGTTCGTATCACTAAATCTAAATATTTCTATAGCGTTCTTTTGCTGTTTATTTAAGTTTTATTCTAAATTTACGAGTTTATTTGGGTTTAATTTTATATATTGCTTACCCCGCGAACACGACATTTAAACATATTTTGTTGCTTTGTATAAAATAAATAATAACACGGACACATGACTTATGTTTGCGCTATAAGACCTCTATAAGATGAAATATACCTGTGGGTCAATATCGTATCATAACCTTAACCGTATTTAACCAATATCCATTTGGCTTTTGTATGACACATTTATACCAATCCAATAACAGAAACTAAACCCATCACGTACAGGGCTGTGCTTCACATATACTCGTATGACGCCCTGCGCACTTTAGAATAATGTAGGCCACATTATTCTAAAGTATTGAACCTTGCATTCTTTCATGATAAAAAGTAGTCATGATATAAGCTACATTATTGTAAAGTGTTATCAAAATTCATTTAGTAGTTTTTGCGTTAAAGAGTTACAAACATCCAAATATCCATACTCACAAACTTTCACATTTATAATATAGTATGATTACAGTACATTGATTTATATTTTTCTTAAATTTTCGTATCGTAATACATTAGATAATTATAAATATTCATTGTTAAGCTTTAATAAATACAAACCCATATACAATTCGCCTTTTTAGTCACGGTAACATTAAAAATTATGTAGAGGCAGTCTCAGTCTTTCTCTGTTGTGGTATTTTGCTCTCGTCCATGTGTCAAAAAGTTCGATGTTCGGTCTTTAAAACTATACATACCTAAGTAAATAACACTAAGTGAATACCTTAATGTCTTTTATTGCGTTTTCGTCTAGACTTATTGTTATTATACACAATAGCGATACTTCATAATGTAGTTATTTACTAACATGAATCAATAGTACGTACTAGCAGTATACAGTGTTGTATATTTATACAGTTCATGTAAGTTACACGATGTTTCGACGATACGTGATCTATTTCCTGTATACACAAACTACTTACGTATTCTCATCGAGTATTACTATTTTATTTATGCTTTTCATCCGTATTTTATGTAAGTATAAAGTATAGTATATCAAAACTAATATTGCTAGCATTTACTGCATATATGGGAGAAAAATGAGACTTTAGACATTGGTAAATTTAACTAAAAGTGAAAACATCTATGCCGTATTTTAATTGATTGACTATTTCGTTGTGCACATTTTTATTAATTAAAATCGTAAGTCTATAATATACAGATTTTCTAATAAAAAAGTTCTGTTATCATTGCCGAATTGTATCATTGACACTATTAATTTTCATTTTTTAATTAAGTATAGTTGCACGTAGAATCGGTACCCTTACTAGAAGCTACAATTGTTTTACTGCCAAAAATTATTACGCCAGTTCAAAGCTTTTTATTTTATTCTTCTTTCTATTGGGCACCTTCTTCACTTTGGGAGGAATTTTGGTCAACTATGCCAAGCCGATGATCAGGCGTGTTGGCAATTTTAAATTCGAATTTTCCGTCTCTCATTGAGGATATTTTCAGCTTACAATATCGCTTAGCCTGGCTTTTACAGCACCCTGGGGAGGAAGTGGGATGGTGACACTTGTATTGTTTAATCCATCACCACATGGGTACCTTCAAGCTAAATGAACAATAAAATCTTATGAAGACACAAGTAACGCATTTTGTCTCGGGTCACAATTGCATATCAGAATTAAATAAAAAAATGTTATCAATTATTAATAAATTATGCTGAAATCGTTATAATATCCTATTTCTGCTATGCTTTAAGCATTTAATTATAGAAGCATAACATCGACTCTACCACAAAGTCATGATGGCTTGGAAATAGTTGAGTTTTTAATAAAACTAACTATTGCAATAAATAAACAAATAAAAATAAATCTTTCGCTAAAAAAAATAACACACTTTTCATAGAATAATTTATTACTCTTTTAATTGCCGCCGCAATATTTTATAGTGTTTATTTGATATTGACAGAACAGCAGTTGTAAACCAATAATGAAATAATATGTAAATAAATATTAGTAATAAAATGTATTAGCTATTTGAAACCAAGCCCGAAAAAGTCCCAAATAAACAATAGAAGAAACGCATCTCAGTTATGTATATTCTGAATCAAGTTGGCTTTATATGTGTATCCAAATATATTCTGCCCTTTACGAGAGTCCGTCCTTTTTAGATAAACTGTTGTAATTAGCTCCACATATTCTGTGGTATTGCGTTTGTGATATAAATCTTGATTACCATAACATTTTACAGTGATGTCTCTTGCGGAAACAATGGGAAATAAGTCACTATTAGTCAAACAAAACTATAATGGGAAATAGGTCACTATTAGTCAAATAATAATAGAAAGATAAACTTTTACCATGGTCATTAATATTTTAAGATAGACTTAGAGAGACAAGATAGACTTTTATCATGGTCAATTTAATGATCAATGTTAATTTAAAAACCTGTCAAGAGCGAGGTAAACTCGCACACTTAGGATTTCGTACATACTAGACATATAAACATAAGTAATTGCATTCAAATAATCATTTAATTAAACTCAAAACAACTCACCAACTTAATTTTGTAGTTGAAATATAGGGAATCGCCTACATTTCAGCAACTTCATAAGTTGGTATTAGTATAAACACTTCTTTCTTGTGATGTGATGACAAATTATAAGTTTTTGGATTTTTCCCTATATCAGCACTATATAGACTTGATCTATGCCAAATTTCAATGCTCTAGGGCAACGGGAAGTACCCTGTGAATTTTGATACCCTAGCACAAGTCGAAAATTCTTAAAAATGGTCGTAATTCGGTTATATCTTTTAAATGCGTAGAGGTAAAAGCTTGATTGTATTTTTTGCAGCAAGGGACCGCGTAGATCTACATTTGGTATGAGTTTCAAGTTGATACCTTGAGCCGTTGCTGAGTAAAAAAAGTTTGACAGATGGACAGACAGACAGACAGACAGACACCGGAGTGATCCTATAAGGGTTTGTACGAAACCCTAATAGCAAAAATGGTTAAACCCTGTAGCAACTGATCGTAGAGGACACATCGTACAGCTCAATCCCACCCACCCTTGACCATGGTGACTGAAAAGTCTCCGAAACGCCGGGCTAAAATTTAAAACAAATATATACGTCTAATTCCTTAAAAAGTAGTCTTATTTGACTAAATGAGTCGCGCATATGTTACAAAATATTATTATTAGTTACTAATAACTAATAACGGGACGTATTTGATTTATGTACAATGCCGAATAATGCTGATCATCTATTACAATTGCTAAGTAAAGAGACGTAAACAAACCGTGGTCAAGGATAATCTTGGCCCTATTAAGCATGTGTGTACAACATCGAACTACTCTATCCTAATGGTAAATCAATTTTAAAACCGTTAAAACATAAAACAAAATTGATTTTGGCAATATTCCACACAGAAACACATTTATATAAATCAGATAACAAATACACGAAATATAGTAATTTGTCTAAAGCATTTACTATTTATTCATAGCGTATACACGTCCTATTATAGTGTGTGGGTCTCCTACATAAAAGGAGGTCAATTACCCTCAAACAATATAATGACCAAGTAGTTAGATCGACATTATTTTAACTATTCTTTCTCGAACAATAAAATTTTTCTACTTCGATCCTAACATGCCTCAAACAGTAGATCTATTAAGCTTAAGATGCGCTCTAAACGTCTGCTCTAATTAATGTACTTAACAATGTTATAAAAAAGGAAAGTTTGATCTTGTGACTGAATATATTTTAAAGGACTGAATTTTGACTCATCTTTATCTTTTTTTTTTAGACTTTAATTCATAAGTACAGGAAAGATCTATTCCCGTCCGCTTAGCCCTTAGGACGTATGTTATCAAATTGGAAAAAAATAAAAGCGCTAATTTTCAAAATATGCCTCTGCGTTTCAGTATCGAACGTAGATATATTGTGTTCATTGTACCCGGAACAAGCGGATACACAGGATTGTATGTAGAGTTTTCCTTTTCTTGCAGTAGATTTTTTTAACTCTGCACGTCTATTCTTGAATGAACGTTTAGAGTGGTTACAAAACGTGAAAAATGCATTCGAGTTCTGTCATTTAATTAAAGGCATTAATTGAATGAATTAATTAACGTGTATCGTTAGTGTCTGCATCTCTTTAAAGTAATAAGTTAAGATGTATTTACAAATATAATTTGAATATTCAACCAGGCTGTAATTAGCCTGAAGTATCGTACTATTTTTACAATAATCTTTCGGTGGGGGAATTTATTAGAAAGAAAGAAATGAATAGGTCTCGGGTGGTATACCCGTATACCTAAATTAGTCTCGAAAATACTTAAAAAATAGATTCAGAATTTCTTTTAAGGCAGGCCCAGTCGTTCAACCGTTGGCAAAGGAAGGTTCTCGAGTGGCAACCACGTATGTGCCTCCTACCAGACGATGCGATGCAGTGTGGGGATTGTAGGTGACGCAAAACCGCGCGTTGTGGCCTCCCATGGGTAAGGTTTATGTCCAGTAGTAGACAGGGAATGGCAGATGGATGGATGGATATTTAAAATATTTAAAACTGGTTTGTAGGTAGGTTCGAATATAATGTAGTGGAATTTTAATTTACAAAGTATTACATATCGTGCCATTTCTTGTTGGTATGTTACACGCACTAAATAAATTCTACTGTAAATATGTGCGTACAACGTTCTTGTACGAGTCTTGCACGCAACTTGCGAGTAAACAGTGGGAAACTTTCAGGTACAGTTTAATTAGGTGATCAAAATCACTTATTGGTTGGCTTCTTTTATTTATCATCTTCTTCCCGCACAAGATATGAATCATCTCTTGGTATACCAAGAGATCATTCATGATAATAATATAAGCATAATAAGAATGAAGATTGTATTCTTAAATTACACAGAGTCATGGTACATTGGTACCTGCTAGTTACTATTTACTAAACATAAACGTAGGTAAAAAGCTTTGATGATATCGAGAGACGATAATTAAATAATTATAAAAAGCGACTGAACACGTAATGATCCGCTATTACCAGCATACATTATTACCACTAATAACTGAATAAACTGTATAAATTATTTAGAAATGCCATGTAATTAAACTACGTTAGAACATTCAATTTAGTGAGTGTCATTGCTAAGTCGCATATGCTCTTCTCCGAAAATATCTAAAAAAACAGTGACACGTAATGACCTATCTACCTATTGCCAAACGTTGCTGAGTAGTCGAATGTCAAAGTTGCGAAAATGGGTCACCGAGTAGGATAGATGCCGTGCAATATCTACGACAATCGATGCAGTTCTACCTTAATTTCAATAGCGTGCCAGATATAATACCTACTAACATGATAAAGATACGATTATTTTTAAGTAGTTTCGTAATCGCCTGCTCGTCTTATATCTATCTAGATTTCTTACACATACACCTAATTATTTCTTTATCATAAAATTCTTAAACGCTGACAATCAGCATCAAACCATTTAGATACCCAAAACAATAAAGTTATTAATTATGAATGAAAGTTGTGTTTACCTGCCGTCGTGACCTTGAGGTGTTGAATATATGATGAGATGATTAGATTTCGGCTATTGATCCTGCAGCCTGGGGGATCACCAGAATCTCTGATGAGGTCAGAATTTTATTAAATGTTTAAATACACTGGTTGAGTTAATTAAAACAGCACTAATTTATGAGCTTTTTGTTGGGGTGTTCACAGGGTATGTTAGCTCGCGATGGTCAGGTCGCGGTTTGCGGAGCGCGCGATGCGGTGATATTGCAGTGACCGTAAAAGCGCTCGGGCGCTGACTGCCCGAGAGCTCGGTCTGCCGCCGTGCGCTGCCGCTATTTGCGCCCACTGCGCCCTCTCGCCGCCCTCCCCGCTACCAGCCGCCCGCCCAGAGCTTTCACTGCGCAACCTAACAACAAACATTTCTTTATTTCACCTGTAACTGTACAATACTTGATTTAATAATATGGAACACATTTTATTATTCACACAAATTACTTACATATAACAATACAACATAATGTATACAAAAACGCGATTTCCTACATTGAAAGCTGATTTTAAAATTTACAAATAGTAAAACTCAAATCGATGGCTTTTAATTATATTTTGTTACTACTTACTACTATTTATTTTTACAAGCTACGTCTAGGTCGTCTCTATGAAGAGAAGTTTCGCAGTATCAAAAAGTTTTTATTACTTAATTTTATTTAAAAATCATAATATTCAGGCGAATATTAATTAAATGTTTATTATAAATAAACCTTCCAATTTACAACCAGTAGTGAAAATTAATTACGTAAACAAATTTTCAAATTTAATTTAAACGAACTGTTGTTTCAAGCCAAAATAGTTAACTAAAAATACAGACGTAAGTGAGTAATAATTATATTTTAATGAAATTAATAAACTAACATTACAATCCTTTTCATCCCTTAAAACATCCCAAACAACATCGTATAAATTAAACCTATTGTACTACAAACATTATTTTAAGAATATCTTATATTTTTATCCTAAATGGTGTTCAATAAAGATTTAATTTAAATAAAATTAACTTATAAATCCAAATTCCACGCGTACCTACGAAGTCACGGGCAACAGCTAGTATGTACAAGATAACCCACTATAGCATGATACCCATCCAGTTATCCACATCTATATGTACAAGTAACATTTAGATTTTCAAGAAAACAAAAGGAAAGAGGCTCAACCCTTGTCTTTCAACTCGTTTTCATTAAAGCTACTGAACCCAAAAATTGAAAGGAAATAAGGTATGTAGGTATCTACCACATTATACCTTTTAGTAAGGACTCCAAGATAGTCAAATAATTTTATGCTATAGTAACGTTTAAGTATAAATAAAATACACACAAGTTAAGTAATAAGATTTTCAGCGAGCCTAAATTGTTTTTTAAAATAAAACTTAGATTTTAAATTAAAATTTTATTGTGTCCGAACAGATTGAGATGCTGTACGAGTACATTATGTCTTAAAATTAACTTACTTCTATCTGGTACACTCTGACGCAATCGTTAATGCAGGTGCACTTTTAAAGAAAAGTTATTGAGTCATACAACCTAGAGCGCTGACTCCATGAATCTCTGTGTGGTACTAGGAAGCCCGGTAATGAACACACACTTCAATTTATTTGTTTCATAAGATGTCGAGAGTCGAACCTTGTCAGGCAGTCCGATGCCCCGAAAAGCCGCAATATCTCAACACCCTCCGAAAGGAAACGAAGAATGGGAAGCCCTTTCCGAAAAAAGAACTTGGCTACGCCCAGGGGTAGTCCGTTGCACTAACCACCGCTAGGACTGACAAAATATTAAAGCATACATTATGTATTTTTGTATCAACATAGGGTTTCTAGCAATTAGCATCTGGATGTGTATTATTATTACTGCCGAAGTGCTAAGCCTATAGTTACAATAGCAGTAAGAGTACGCGAGAGACCTGATATATAATTACAGGGTTTTTTGTTTGAACCTATCCAAAGTTCTTTGGGTGCCAAGAAATAAACAAGCTTGCTTAAACCAAATCATAACATTAGCTTGTTACAAAAATATAACATGATGCCGACGTGACATGACGTACCATGCACCTACACATGCACCTGCGACTTCACCCGCATTTAAAGATACAACGCCTTCGCTTTCAGCTTAATAATATCTAGGTACCTACAGTGCAACCTGAATAATATAACGAACCTCAATTTAACGAATTCCTTGATTTAACAATGTTTTTGTAGTTACTTTGAATTGTCCTTAGAATTTAGTACATAAAATACCATTATACATTACGAATCGTTTTTTACGAACAAGAACGAATTTTACGATCAAAAAAGTTTAAAATTAACGAATTTTGTCTAATATCTACCTACTTAACGTATTTTAACGTTTTCTTAACTAAGAGCCTTATTAGTAATACCCTAGTATGTGATGAATCACATACTATGGTATTACTACTGAAGTCAAGAAATAGTCACGACTGAATTTCTTTACCTCTATTTAACAAATGTTAGACCTACCTTACCATCAGTTATTGCATTTGAATGCAAATGCAAAATTTGAATGTAGAGTCTGTCAAGCGAGTCGAGTCCACAACCCTTTTACTGATTTCTTTTAATGGCAATACTATGATCTGTCAAACAGATTGTCACAAATTCTGTTGAAACCTCGTAATAATCCGGTTTTTGTTGAGTTTTTTAATGTTATAATGCCGAAACCTATTAAAAGTAGTGTCAGGAGCTTGTTGTTTACAATGATTAATAAATATAATCGTGTACAGAGTGAATCTGACGACGTGTTATCGCAAAAACGACGACTTTTGGATGAAATCGTTTCAACATCAGGTAGGTTGGCAACAACGTGTTGATACTTTTAGCACAATTGTCTAACTTTTTTTATTTTACTGTGATGTGATCACGATTTCCGTTTTGGTTTAGATCCAGACGTCGTGTTCATGACCTTGAAACTTACTGGGGCATCTTTAAGTGAAAACTACTATAAAGATTGTTGTCATTTTTTTCAGCCACCTTGGATGATGAATTAATAAAAAGCACAATTCATGATTTAGTTAAGCAAGTCATAGCCTTAGAAGACCTGACCGCTATTGAACTTATATGGAGTTTGGCTAAAAGAAAAATAGCCAGCAAAAATTTAGGGATTCCAGGTAATGAAATGGAGAACCTTATAAAAGAATGTTTTAATAGTGTCACAGCCAATGATTGGAAAAAATGCAGCGATCACACTATTAGTGTCGAAAACAAATATAAAGTAAGAGACAGGATATCCGAAACTGAGTTGGAACCTTTCATCATTTCTGTGCGTAATGATGATACTGACAGTGATTTCTCATATGAAGGCATTGAATTTCTTGATTCTGATTTTAGTTCTGATTGTGACAAATAAATACTTACATTGAAATCCTTTTTTTTTATTTATTTCAAATATGTTTTTTTTTATTAAAAATTCAAGTATCAATAAGTTTTTAGCGTGTTATATCAGTGTTGACACCTGAAAGATTTTTGAATTTGCCGCCTTTTTCATGGGACTAGACTCGCTTGACAGACTATAATAACTGATTTTTTGCTGGTGGCGAATTTTATCAAGTTTGGTAGTCTATTGTTAATTTTTTTTGTGGTTATAATGGCTGAGCTTGAGCTACCATTGTGACACAATTCAATTAACAGACTTGAGGCCCATGTACATAGCAGTAAGTCGCCTGACAGCATAGATAAAACTACTTCTACCCTTCATAGATAAAAGTGATACTGACAGCGCGAAACAGGAAGTACCTACTCTATGGGAATAACCATGAACACACCACACTGGCCATTAGAATACTGTATGGGTCAAGCGGCAAGCGTTAGTTTAGTTAGTCTGTGCGTAATTCATAAACATTGTCCGTTCGCGTTGAATTTTTTTTTATTTTTCGCAACATGGTCTTCGGTTCTTTATAAACAATTTTGTTTTATTGATATGGTATCGAATTGCTCCTCATAAAGTTTATAATAAATTATAATTCAAGGAAATATTAAAAATGACTAAATGGAAACTTTGTCGGCAAATATTTGGTTCTGAAGAGTTTACACTCTTAGACGGCGATAAAGTAACAATTGGAAGAGGACTTGGAAATGATATAGCTTTATCAAGTGCAGTTGTATCTAGGAATCATTGTATTATACAAGTTCAAGCGAATAATGCACTCATTACTGATTTACAGGTATTTATATCATGAACTTGTGATTTTTTTATTCAAGTGTCAATTTTTGCGCCAAAAATTTATTAAAAAAATATATAACATTATTCAGAAGTTTTAAAGAGTCCTGCTATTCAGCTCAAATTAATTTATATCAGTTAAATAAATATTTTAGACTGTACATATTCAGTAAACAGCACCATGTGTTATTGTTACTTGCAAAATTCATCAGATCAATCTTAAGATGTGTGCAAATAAAATTGCTTAAAAGTCAGTTAAAATACTTGTATGGCTGCTATTTTTACTTGTTACTTCTTAACAAAAATCACTTGAAGTACAAATCTTTAAATAATAACTCAACTTATATTTTAAAATATTACATTAAGAACTTGCATATTACCCCAGAGTTGCATATTACATCACTTTTCTGAGACTCACCATAGTAATTTTAGATTCACCTTTTTTTAAACTTTCAAGGATAACTATGAATTACAAAAACCCTACATAAATTGGTATCTTTTTACTTTTGTGTAAATTTTACCTATATTTTGGTTAAAATCATGAAATTCCATGTGCATTTAGAAACATAGAGATAGATGACAGAATAGAAAAATAAATAAATATTATTTAGGCTTGTGATATCCCAAAAAAAAGAATGCTAATAACCCTTTTTATTGTTTCTGTTGTATGTCTCTAAAATTAAATTATTGCCTTGATTAATTTTTTTAATATTTTATAGACTTTTGTCTATTTACTTTCATAAGTTTGAAAAATTATGACAGACATGTAATATTACTATTAATACCTGCCTGAATGTCTAGTCTTGTTAAATATTGTTTTAGAGCTCTAATGGAGTATGGGTTGGCACTATCAAAATACCACCTAATAAGCCGTATGTTATTGGAGATTCTGATGTGATTGGCTTTGGTTGGACACAGGGGGCACCACTTGTTAACATAAATGACCGTGAAAAGTATATATTTAAATTTAAGAGAGAAAAACCTGAACTCGGTCTACCAAGTAGGATACAATTTCAAAGTGATAATGAAATTGACAATATTAAATCGGAAATTGATAAAGTCAATGAAGATTCAGAAATCTCAATGGTATTTACACATAAAACACAGAATTCCAACTCACCAATTGCTAACAATTTATCTTTGAAACGAAAAATAGATAATAATGTCATAGAAAAAGTTAAAGAAGAGCCACAGAGTCAATATAATGATGTTGTCAATATATCTGATAGTGATAGTGATGTCATTTCTAAACCAGTTAAGATAAGTGCAAAGAAACCCAAACTTGAACCAATTAGTGAAGAAGCATTACAAAAACAGTCAGTTAAAGAAATTAAAAATGATAATGAACTAGCTGAATATGATGCATTTAGTGTTAAACAAGAATTATTAGGATATGATGATGAGCCAATAAGCATTATTGATAATGAAAGTGATAGTGAATCCGAACAATGGCTTTTAAGACTATCACAAAATTCACCTGGAAAACCATTTACTAAAATTCCAAAACCTAAACAAGAAGTTAAACCTGAAGACAACTCATATAGTCAATTAGATGATGATTTTATTATAGATGATATAGACTTTGAAAATGAAGAAATATTTGAAGATGATATAATAAAATTACCACACCCAGAAAATAGTAATTATGATGTACTTAGTACAAGTAAAGTAATGGATAATATGACAATTATAGACATTGATGATGATGATAATGTATTAGTAGATAAGTCCACAACGTCTACTGAAACATCAGAGGTTAGCAAGGATATAAATAGAGATGAGCCAGATACATGTAAACCACCAGAGCTATCTGTGAAATCAACTCCAATTGAGTCGATTAAAAAAGCACAAATGATAGAACCCCTTGCACAGATACCAAAAGGTAAATCACACCGTATGACCATGGAAGGTAAGTGGAAAATTTGTTATATTTCTCAGTTCATTAATGAACTCGATGGCCAATAGGTAATAAATATTGAATTAATGAAATGTGTCTTGTTACAGCTAAAATGAAAAATTTATCAAAACATAATGATAGTAAAGTAAAAAAAACACATTCCAAAAAAAATATGCCGGTGACACAAAAAGAAGAACGTAAAAAGAAATTAAAAGAAATTGCAACTAAAGATAAAGAAGTTGACACAATAAATAATAAAGATTCAGTAGGTTCTAACAAGCCAGTCACTAATGTTAAAGTTACCACTTCCAATCGTGGAGCATTTTTAACTAATACATGCCAAGAAATAACAAAACCAGAGAAGAGAATAAAGACTGCAAGTAAAAATAAAGAAAAATCTACTGATTCTTCACCGAAACATAAAGAAGTGAAAAATAAAGAAACTCTGGAAAATCTTGAGAACAGAATTAAAGGTACAGAAAAATCTAATAAAGATGAAAATAAGTATTTATCCGTTAATAAATCTTGTAATACAAAAACAGTTGTAGAACAAGAATCAAGAGTTCCACTTAAAAGTTTAAAACCACTAATGGAGAGTGAAGGATGTTTTCTTGGCAAACCTGTTTCTATAGTAGAACCCATGAAGCCAGAAAAGTCAAAGAAGAAAGTTCGTTTCTCAGAAACACCACCACAAGTTAAAGTATTTCCCATAGAGCCTGGTAACAGAATGATAAAGACTAGCTTAGTTAAAACTACATTAGTAGATATTCGTCAAACTCCTGTAATATCGTTGGAAAAATTAACACTGATGAAAATTTTGAGATGGAATCCACAATGGCTAGAAGAACAAATGAACAACAATGACCCTCCTCCCATCCTCGGTCACAATAAGCCTATGACGCTCTTCCATACTTTCGTGAATCACAATCAATATGTACAGTAAGTTTATTCATGTACTTTTATGAATTATTATCGATTTCGGTACATTGTTTTTGCAAAAACCCTTTGCGAAAACGCGTAAGCTATAATTTGTATTTTACTAACAAATATGTAATGAGTTATTGCAACTTGAATAAATAATTAATAAAATCAAAAGAAACGGCTGGCATATCTGGATAAAAGAAATACCAGAAGTGAATTAGGTATAATAAATATCGTCGCTAGATGCGACTTTAAAGGCTTCTACAGACTGCATTTTCGTCACATAACCGCCAGCATATGCGAACAGAGACCTTGTAATTCAAGGAATTTTATGAGATGCAATACAATAATTGCATAATAAGAAGTAAAGTAAAAGTAAATATTCTTTATTGCACACCATAATGATTTACAAAGCTTACATAACAGATATGACATAGGTACAAAGGGCGGTCTTATCGCGAGCTGCGATCTCTCCCAGACAACCATAAGATGGATTTGATCGAGGCAGAATAGGCGACTTTTGGTGTGTGACTAGAAGTGTGTCACATGTACAATAACAGTTTTATATCACAATGTCATTCTGATGTACGTGTTCTAGAGCCCTTATTATAGCATCATAATGAGTAAATGGATCACCAATTTTACGCATAAATATGTAATGCTAGAGGCTCGTTACGGCTTTGCACGAATTCTTTTTATTGTAATTTTAAGAAAGCCTATGTTACTCAGAGATAATGTAGCATTCAAATGATAAAAGATCGAAATTCTTCCAGTAGTTTTTGAGATTATTCGTTACAACCACACTAAGTCTTATCTTTGTAATATTGGTATAGTTAACAAGCAATAAGCTAATTTACACCTACATATCACGCTTTTAGGTTTGTTGGAGATTTGCTATTGATGGAGATATGGGAATGTTTAACAATAGCTTATATGAAATCACGAGCCCAAAATTATTTACAAATGCTAATAGAAACACTACCCCCAATGCCGTCACAGGATCGATATTTTGATCTGATTAGTTTAAACGTCAGTGGTAAGATGTTAAATATAATTAACACTTGAATATAATAATAAATAGCTTTTAATTTGTGCAACATTATGTGACTTCTCATAAGTCTAGTCATGATTCTCAGTAACGTATAATGAAGCTTACAGATCAGTGATAATATTTAGATTTAAAACATGTTAACAAATTAAATATAGGGAAATATCACTGAATAAATAATTACAGCAAGTGATGGAATGACTACCCAAGGTCGTGGATTCGAATTCCATTCGAAATAATTGCTTTGTTTACTTGAATTTGTATAGAAGAAATTTGTGCTCAGTTAGTAAATGACTTGCTGAGCTAAGTACCGGATTTCAGACACAGACTGATTCAAAGGCAGCACAGGCTGAATGCGTGTTTTAAACATATTTACATTAAAATGTGCTACACGTGTAATTAATGGATTTGTAAAATATGTTACAGCAGTTAAATGCACTTGCTATTCATGCCTTTCCACACATACGTACTTAGTAGGTACGTACTTAAGTAACTCGTACGCACATGCTTACGTGAATAAACACACGTACGCGCAACACACGCACCCGATCTGTGCTGGCCTTAACATTGATTTGCATGTGTATATTATACCATAAAAATCCTATTAATTTTAGTTTCATTACTTTCTTCGGAAAGAAAAAAATTGCCAAGATTTGGAGAAATAATGCATGTTACCTTTGGATCTGAAAATGCTAGAGCTCAAAGATTTTTCTATGTACATAATGTACGACTTCATCCATCACCTGCAGGTAAGTGATTTTATGAATAATATTTAGTTATAGAATAAAACTCGTTATATTCGTCATCATGTGAGCTTAAATCTTCAAAACCATGCAACGGATTTTTATGCGTTCGTTTGCTATTTATTTTTACTTGTAATTCTTTTTTTTTATCTAAATGTTGATTCAGGATTACACCAAATCGCAAGAAACTGTTTATATTTTTGATGTGCTATTGGTTAATTCAAATTGCGATCTGTAACAACTTAACGAGTATGACTCATTGCTATTTTGTTGACCAGTTATAAATCAATTGCCGCATATTGATGTGTGTTGATATTACATTAATATGTCAGCTCACAATTTAGTCAAGCTCAGCATTTATTTAATTGTAAATGTAATGTTCTTTGCATTAAATATGCACGTACAAAATTCCAACTTTTAGTATATGTTGTATTATTTTTTTGCAATCTTACCATTTGTTGTGACCTTTATTGTTCATGCAAATTCACACAATCTACATCAGCAATTTTTTAAAGTGACTCATCGCATACTTACGTATGTATATCATACGCCGCAGTTTCTGTAAACTGTATTTACCTTCTCAAACTCTTACTAAATAATATACAAGCGGACACTATTTCAATTTATTTTCTACTTGCTGTAGCCCGCGACATCGTATGCTTGGAAATGCGAATCATTATGTCATTGTATACTTTGCATATTGAATATCCTATATTACTCTCAATGGCTATAGCCATTGAGAGTAATATAGGATTGTTGGCCACTCCTGCTATAGGCTATAGCCTATAGCAGGAGTGGCCAACAAGTCGATCACGCGACCAATTTTGGTCGATCACTCGCAAGTTCCATTCCCCTAGACAAAGTTTTTTAACCCGTTAGATAAATATTCATGTATGTTGCTGGAACTCTCAAGAGTGCACGGCGGTATAAAAGCAAATTGCATAAACGTCCTCCTCCTTACCTAAGAAATAGTTCGATCGCGACTCAATTTTAAAATAAAAAGTAGATCTTATGTGCACAAAAGTTGGCCACACCTGGCCTATAGCATCCTATTAGTGAAAGAAATTGTAAAATAAATCAAATTATGGTGGAAAAGTGAATGTGCCGCAAGTGGGACTTGAACCCACGACCTCGGAATACCGTTCCGAAGCTCTTCCAACTGAGCTTATTGCGGTCTACTTGCAACACCTTCAAATTAGCCACCATTTATATATTTTTACGTACACAGTAAAAGGCATAGCATGTCAAATGCAAAAATCAATAAATTAAATTGTAAGATCTTACCAGAATATAACTAATACTTTCGCAGATTACTTTTACTTAATAGTCCTAATTTTTATATGTACCTACCTACTATCTGTTGCTCGTAACTTCGTACGCGTGGAATTTAGAAAATTTTCAACATTTATTACTGATGCTACGCTCCTATTAGTCGCATAATTTTTCTAATCGGATCAGTGGTTCCTGAGATTAGCGCGTTCAATCAAACAAACAAACTCTTCAGCTTTATAATATTAGTATAGATGGTCCCTATACATGTTATATATATCTTTTTAAAACTACAAGAAGAAATCGAACATACGACCTCGCGCAAAGCTCGAAACCATTCAAAATACCCTACAGTGCATAAATTACCAAAATGAAACGATTATTAAAATATTTCAGGACAATCTAAACATTTCTACAGTATATCTCTATACGCAACTATGACGGAAAAACTAAAATTATTAAAACCAGGTGACAGAATATTTGCTAAGAGTCTCGCGTATATAAATAATGAATTAAGCTTGTTTGAAGCCATGGAATATTTAGATGGATCTCCTCTTAGAGACGCTATCTTGAATCCTAATCCACATCATTTTATTAATGGCTCTAGTCAGACTCTTGAGTGCAGCTCCCAGGTAATTATAATTTTAACTGTTCTCTTGTAACTTGACATATTTTCAGATTTTTTAATTCTCAATCGTATCTATACGCAAGAATTTTAACAGACTGCATTACCGCTTAAAGCAGATCCTAGTTTTGAATTGATATTATACGCACTCAAAAATGCATGATATGATAAAATAATTGCTGATTCCTAAACACGGCTTTTAGCAATAGCAGACAACTAAAGAATAGTAATATCGTAATTCTAACAAAAATACTAATATAACACTATGTTTCATTCACCTTATGTTGGCTTTTGTAAAGATTCATGCAATTATAGAAAGTGCAAAGATCTTTTTGTAGTTTTTATCTTAGGTACCAATTCTACGTGCACAACTAAACTTATTTAGTTAACTAGGAAATGAAAACAAGTATTGGTGTGTTTCAATTAATTGACTATATCGTTGTACATATTTTGATTTATTAAAATCTTTAGTCTGTAATAAACGGTTTTTATAACAACAAAGATCAGGTAACATTGCCGAATTGTGTTAGCGACACTATCATAATTACTTTTTAGTTATGTTTAGTTTAGTTTTACGCGTAGAATTGGCACCATTATCCCTCTAAATGTACTTATAGATATGCTTGAACCAGCCTAATAAAGTCAAATAACGGTTTATAAATATTCAGCGTATAGCTAAATTTAATATTTCAGTGGACTGAAACTCTGAACCCTAGTCAATTGAAAGCTGTGAAACGTTCAGTGGCAGCTGCACTCGGTGACCAGCCTTCAATACAGATGGTGCAAGGACCACCTGGCACAGGTATATTAATTCAATATTTACGTTATTTTGTGTTTCCGATTTGTCTAGCGTCTAAAACAAATATTAAATATGTATTTAAAAAGGAAATTGCCGTGAATAAATAAAAGAGATTCAAGTCGAACGTATTTTTCGTCTGAACAAGTAATCGTAGAAGACAATTTACAGCTCATTCCCACTCGTAGCCATGGTGACTGTAAAGTTTCAGGTACGTGTATAACAATGATGATGAGTTTTATTATTTTTAGGAAAATCAAGTGTAATATGCGCTATAGTGATGACATATTTCTACAACGCTCAAGGCAAAAAGCAACAAAACAGAGGCAAGATATTGATATGTGCTACTAGCAATGCTGCCGTAGATGGACTTGTCATAAGACTGCTGAACTTGAGAAAGAGTTTACCTCAACGTAAGTAATAGTTTTAAATCATTTTCAGCAGTAGTATCTTATACGAGGCATGAAATATTCAGAATTCCTTTATTTATATTTATGTATCTACTAGGTAATACTGCAGCCTTTTATTCCCATGACGGTAAACGGAGGTTAAAGAAAGCTTTCACTTATTATCTCTAACAATTGATCTAAAAGGACACCTTACAGTTTTTTCCACCCGTATAACCATTGGCTGAAAGTCTGCATAATGTCGGGAATTGGAATAGATTTAAAACAAAATATACGCGTTTCATTTCGTAAAAAAGTAGTTTTGATTAATAAAATGAGTCGCAAAAGTGTTTTAACATAATAATATTTATTATACTCGTACGTGTGATAAATATACTGAAACATGCTTACAGGCTTGTCAGTAAAATGTATGCTAGTCCATACTCGGAGGTACCTACCTATAAACGTTGATGCAAGTGATGGTTCATTGTCCGAAACTCAGTCCCAATCTATATGCAAATTTTCTGCATAAAGCCACTATATTATGTGGTACGCCTTTATACAATGTATTTGCATAATAATATGACATTGTTCCGTAGTAAGGACGTATTATTAATAATTATCATGCAAGAAGAATGTACCGTGTCACGGGAATGGACAAAATTGAAAATGATTATCTGAAATTAAAGTCGGTGAAAGAAAAACTACTAAATAACAGGCGCAGGTAGCAGTGGCGTCGCTAGGTAATCAAGGGTCCTGCGGCCGTATTATGAGCTTTTATTTACAGGCAGTTTACGCCGTGAATTGAACTGTCTGGCAAATTCGTATTATGAACAAATTATTAGTCAGTCAGTTCGCTAACCCAGTCGTACATTAATATGTTTAAGGAGAAGGTACAACTAAAAGTTAAAGTACTAACTAAAAATTTTCATATTTTCAAATTTTTTTTGCCATAATACCTAATTTAGCCATGCAGTTTACGGCCTGCCTGGAACTTGAATGATTTTAAAAAGCTCATAATACGCCGGCTGGGGCAAATTAAAAATGGGGCCCCACAGCTATGTAAACTGACTAGGTATTGTTAAATAAAAATATGAAATATTTACAAATATTTTTATAATGGTAAAATCAAAGCTAATTCAGTTCGATCAAGATTTCTGGTAAGGATTCGAGGGCCCCCTGAGCTTGAGGGCCCCGGGGCACGGCCCCGCCTAGCCCCTTGGTAGCTACGCCACTGGAGGGTAGTAACATTGTTATAATTCTCCAAATGATGATGGTAGGTATTGAAGGAGACTGAAAAAAAGATGGATGGACGCTGTGAAAGCGGTTATATATAGATACTAGCTGCTGCCCGCGACTCCGTCCGCGTGGAATTTAGAAAACTTTCCCCGTTTTTCCAACATTTTTCACTACTGCTTCGCTTCTTCTGGTCGTAGCGTGATGTTATATAGCTTAAAGCCTTCCTCGATAAATGCCCTATCTAACACTGAAAGAATTTTTCAAATCTGACCAGTGGTTCCTGAGATAAGCGCGTTCGAAAAACAAACACACTCTTCAGCTTCATAATATGTATAGATATTATGACATCAGAACATTATGAAATACCTCAAGTAATGGGATAATGTTAGGGTAAAGAATAAATGATGATGAAGTATTGTACGAACAGCGGAACGGTTTCGTATGGTGCGTGTGGGTCGGGAAGAGTCAATGCATCCGTCGGCCGCCAACGTGAGCTCACAGCAACTAGCCGCACGAGACCGGGCACGGATCAAAGAACAACCGGTCAGCATTGCAGGACTTAATGAAGAGGTAAATAACAATTAAATATATTATCTTTGCTATAGATATAACCTATCGCCAGCTACTTAAGATATCAACGTATTTAGTTAACATAGTTTGCTTAGGTCGAAACTAAAAAACACGCTCATAAATCCTGAGTATTTTTTAAAGTTATTGCATTGTCATCAGTCATTAATAAATGTGCAAAATTTCAGATGAAACCGACTACTGCAAGTGGGTGAAAATCACTCAAAAATTTCGTTACATAGATTAATATAGTTATAGATACGTACTGAATAAAAACGTGTTGATAAATGACTACTTACATTAAATAATATAAATAAATTAAATAAATAAATATTCACGAACATTTCACACAACGTCCTCTGGTCCCAAGCTGAGCTTATATGCTTGTGTTATGGGTACCAGAATACGAATATACTACATAAATACTACTTTTCGTTTGTAAACACCCATACGCAGAACAAACATTTGAAAGACATTTATAAACATCACACAAATGATTATCCTATGCGGGAATAGAACCCGCGACTTCGTGAACGGCAGTCCATTACATAAACCACTGGACCAAGAAGCCCGTCATATAATTTTGAGTATATAATATGATACTAGCTGTTGCCCGCGACTCCATCCGCGTGAAATTTGGAAAAGTTTTTTTCGCAACAAAAGGTAGCCTATGTTCTTTCCTAGGGTCTAAAGATTGTCTGTGCTAAATTTCATCAAAATCGGTTGAGCGGTTTAAGCGGGAAAGCGTAACAGACAGACAGATTTACTTTCGCATTTATAATATTACTAGGGATAAGTTTGAACGAATTTAAAGACTTTTCTCTTTAGATCGATAAAAGAATTCAAATTAGTCCAGACGTTTTCAAGAAATAAATATACATAGAAAAAGATTCCAAAAAAGCGAAAAGTTCTTAGTTGTTATTTGTATTTATAGTAGCTGAAACAAAATCGGTCCAATTTTATTTGTGAAACATAAGTTGTGACTTTTATTTTCTTGAAACAGAAATATATTCATGTACATATATTATGTGTTAACAGATATCTCGGTTGGAAGCCAAGATAAACATGTGGAAGACGGCCGTTCTAGACGCGAAAGATCCTCAACGTGTCGCTTACTGCCAAGGGCGTGTATCAGAACTTGTAAAAAGGATTAACTTGGTATGACATAATATTGGTTTTAATCTTTATAGATACTAAGAGCATTTTATTATATGTTTTTACGTTCCACACAACGCCCCTGGTTCCATGCGAAGCTTATTTTCGTGTGTTTTATATAATAAATAGAAAACACCCTGACCCAACACAAATATATCTGAGGCAAAAATAACACAAATAATTATCCTGATCTGGAATCGGACCTGCGACCTCGTGCAGATCAGTCCGTTGAGAGGACCACTAGAGAAACTTTATATGTTGTATGAGTTGGACGTTGTGTTGACCCAATTTGTTTAATTTATCAGGTGCGATCAGGAGCAGGTTGTGGAGGTAACGACGTGCGAATAGCGGATATTGAGAGGAGGATCATTGAACATGCTGACATTGTTGTTACTACATTAGCAAGTGCACATAATAATAAGATGAAAATGTAAGATCTTTCTCTTCTGCGAAGGCATAAAAAATCGTATGCGTGGAATTCAATAAATTGGTCAAGTGCGAGTCGGACTCGCGCACGAATGGTTCCGTACCATTATCACACAAACAAACAACACACACAATACTTATTTAATCACGTTTGTTGTATGAGAGCAAGAAATGGTAAAAAAATCATGTTTGTTGTATGGGAGCCCCCCTTAAATATTTATTTTATTTTATTTTTAGTATTTGTTGTTATAGCGGCAATAGAAATACATCATCTGTGAAAATTTCAACTCTCTAGCTATCACCGTTCTTGAGATACAGCCTGGTGACAGACGGACGGACGGACAGCGAAGTCTCAGTAATAGGGTCCCGTTTTTACCCTTTGGATACGGAACCCTAAAAACCAAACCCTCACAAATTATGAAAAAAAATATCCTCTAGTACCACTCTAAAAACTATTAAAAAGAACGCAATAGAACCCGTTGCTTAGTTTTAAAGATATAACACACACACAGTGACATACATACATACAAAAATAACAACTTTGTTTTATAATAAGTAAATACTAAATGTAAAGATAGTAGACAAATTTACAGCTAGACCGAATCTCAGACCTGCTCGATAAGCACACAAAAAATCGTCAAAGTCTCATAAGCTGTTTCTGAAGAGTTTAATAAGTTACACCACTTATAATAAATCAAATTGTGGTGGAACAAGTTATCATCGCAAGCGGGACTCCACGACCTCGGAATACCGTAGCTCTGCCAACTGAGCTTATTGCGGTCGTGCTCACAGTAACCAATTAGACCACCACAATCGTCACTCGATTGAGTTTACATCGTATTTTGACGTACAACGCCACAATTTAATTTATTAAGCAAAAGCATAGCAAGTCAATTGCAAAATTAATAAATTACTTTACACCACTTACTTTTATAATTTCAGACTAAAAGGTCGGATAGCTCTTTGTATCATAGATGAAGCAGGGCAAGTAATCGAACCAGAGACATTGATACCGCTTACTCTTGACGTGACACGACTTACTCTTATTGGAGACCCACAACAACTGCCAGGATTTATATGTTCACAGGTGATCATCTTTTACTTTGCTATTCATATCTTTACTAATATTATAAATTTGTCTATTTGTCGCGCTTTTACGTCAAAACTACTGTAGCGATTTCAATGAAATATGGTATACAGATAGTCTAAAAAGCGTGACGGTATGTAACTTAAATAAGTTCACGGCTGTTTTACCTTGTGGGTTAGGCAGAGACTTAAGAGTGCCATTTGCTACGATCTAAACATACTTCCTTGGCTCCATTTATACGCATACGTAGATGCCTAGAGTTATGACTATGTAGCAGTATGATGCATTGAAATATGTAGAAAGTAAGAAAACCATATATTCCTCCTTTGGGAAAGGTTCACATAATCGATACATAGAACATAGAACAAAATCATATAAAAAGAAAATACATATAAATACTAGCTGACCCGGCAAACGTTGTTTTGCCATATAAATGTCAGGGGTAGACAAATAATTTGCAATAAAATAATATTGCGACTATATATTGAAATTTAAGCTATCCTATCTTTCAAGTTGGGTCAAATGGCACAGAGTGTGCCAATTTAATTTAAAATCGGTTAAGTACTTTAGGAATCCATCGCGGACAAACATCGTGACAGGAGATTTATATATATAAAGATATTAGTACATTGTTACGTTTGCAGTACCACACAGAGTAATAACAGTACATCCTTAAAGTATTACATAAGATTCATGGATTCAACGCTCTGGGTGGTATGACTCAATAACTTTTCTTTGGAAGTGCACCTGCATTAACAATTTATTGCATCAGAGTGTACCATATTTTAATATTTTAGAATTAAGTTAATATTAAGACAGAATGTACGAGCATCTCAATCTGTTCGAACACAATAAAAGTTTAATTTGAAATCTAAGTTTTATATTTAAAAACTACGTACTAAGTTAAAAACAATTTAGGCTCGCTGAAAATCTTACTACATCGTCATCAAAATCTTACTAAATCGTCATTATGTAATTTTCAATTAAGTTATACATTATTTGTTTTTTTTTTGTTTGGATCGTAGCAGATGGCGCTCTATAGTCTTTGCCTACCCACATGGTAAAAAGGCGTGATGTTATGATGATGATGATGATTATTATTTGTTACAGCGTGCGAAAAAGCATGGTCTTGATGAAAGTTTATTTTCGCGCCTATCTTCGTGCACAGACGATTGGCCAGAACATAATCCTGTAGTGTTACTGGACCAGCAGTATCGTATGCATCCCCATATCGCGGACTATCCGAGCAGAGCGTTCTATGGTGGTATGGTGAGAACTATCCAACCAGACAGACCTCGAGACCTACAGCTACCGCCTTATCATATCGTCGGTATTACTAGTGGGGATAAAGGACAAGGTTAGTGTTTACGTGAAATTAAATTCGTCGGTAGTAGGGAAAAATTTGACATTTCATAAGAGTAGGTATAATTCTTAAGTAATTTATTAATTTTGCAATTGACATGCTATGCTTTTACTTAATAAATTAAATTATGGTGGAAAAAGTGATTACCGCAAGCGGGACTTGAACCCACGACCTCTGTATACCGTTCCGTAGCTCTGCCAACTGAGCTTATTGCGGTCGTGCTTTCAGTAATCAAATTAGGCCACCATAATCGTCACCCGCTTGAGTTTATATCGTATTTTTGCTACCGCTGGCGGTAATCACTTTTTCCACTGTAATTTAATTTATTAAGTATAATTCTTTTTTGGTTGTGTTTAATGTGCCTACGTGATTAAATGATATTCATTTCATACACTATTTGCTTCTCAGCTTGTATATGAAAGCTTATGCTAATGGGGTATATTCCTCTTTTACTTCTTGGAAGTATTTTGTTTGTCTTCCATATCACCCCAAACAATGTGTTGTTGTCATAACAAATACATAATTTTGAGAAAATGCTAGTCTAATTAGTTGTTTGATAGGGCAGTTTAATAAAAAAACTGTTTAAAATTATAACTGGTTTTTATGTTTTCTTTTTCAAATCCAATAAAAGGGTGAAGAAGTCCTGTATGAAGTATGTTATTTTTAATAGAGTTAGCAGAATCTTTGCCTGGTGGATCCAGTCTGAAAATTATTTGCCATAGAGTGTAACTATGTTATAATTACTGAGATATAATAATGTATTGTACAGGTGTGTCCGGTGCTAATGAGATAGAAGCGTGGGGCGTGGCTCGACTCGTGATGTCGTTAGACACGATGCTACGACCACTCAACTTGAACCTCGCTGTTATCACTCCGTACAACGGACATAAAGAACTTATTAAGAGACTACTCAAGACGTTACATAACAAGTAAGTTTATATTCATAAAATAAACATTACGGTTACTTTGGGATCCGAAGACGTTGTATAAAGTGCCCATGAATATATTTATGTAACCATTATTTATTATGCAGTAGATATACCCATGTGAACATAAATTTTCATCAAGTGTATTATCGTGTTCCACTTAAGTTCATATTAAGACGGTAGGTAGTTATACTGTATTGAACAAAATATTTAATTAGGGTTCCGTACCCAAAGGGTAAAAACGGGACCCTATTACTGAGACTTCGCTGTCCGTCCGTCCGTCCGTCTGTCACCAGGCTGTATCTCAAGAACGGTGATAGCTAGACAGTTGAAATTTTCACAGATGATGTATTTCTATTGCCGCTATAACAACAAATACTAAAAATAAAATAAAATAAATATTTAAGGGGGGCTCCCATACAACAATCATGATTTTTTTACAGTTTCTTGCTCGATACTAATAACGTTGCCTTATGTTGCATAGATAATGGTACGGAACCCTTCGTGCGCGAGTCCGACTCGCACTTGACCAATTTTTTGCTTCGAATTTTACGGCGCTACCGACATTTTCGTCGTGCGGAAAGTAATTTCACAACCAAATTGTAATTTAGTTATTTATGAAAAATCATTGAAGTTCTGCTTGAACTTGACGAAATATTTTTCATGAGTATTCTTGTCAATATAAGTCGAGGATGTAATCAATGTATGTTCCTTAACTGCTATATTATAGCGACACGTTCATTACAAAACAAACAATTTCACAGTAGTGAGTCCCAAGTGGAGGTGAACACGGTGGACAGTTTCCAAGGTCAGGAGCGAGACGTGGTGGTGGTGTCTGTGGCGCGGTCTCAGGGGGTCGGCTTCCTCACAGACGCGGGCAGGATGAACGTCATGTTGACACGAGCCAAACACGCGCTCATCATATGTCTCAACACATTCGCACTGATGGTCAGTAATAATACATTATTTATATCATCTACCAACACTACACTGTAACTAATCATTTAAGAACTACCCACCAAAATCCACAACACATGACCTTGTTTATTAAGGTCTGGAGAATTTATGATGGGAAAATGTCTACGTTTCTGTTTCTGTTTCTGAATAACTTGATTTTTAACACGTTTTTATTAGCTTGGTACAAATCTTTTAATGTATTAATGTACTGAATCTTTGAAAGTAAGTAACCCCCTGCTATACTCTTTTAAAATATAAACTCGTCTATAGTAATATTATAAAGCTGAATAGTTTGTTTGTTTAGACGCTCTAATCTCAGGAACCCCTGGACCGATTAGAAAAATTCTTTCAGTGTTAGATAGGGCACTTATCGAGGAAGACTATAGGCTATATAACATCACGCTGTGACCAATAGGAGCGATGCAGAAGAAAAGAATGTAGCAAAAATGTGAAAAATTTCTGAATTCCACGCGTACGAAGTCGCGGGCAACAGCCAGTTCTAAATAAAATGTTATAAATAAATGGCCTTTTAGAGGGCCAAGAACGTAGCACTTGCAACCGTCGTACATGTGTGACCAGATGTATGTGTGTTAACGTGATATATGCGATAATGTAACCACATATTTAAGTGATCTATAAAAGGAATATTAATCTAAACATTTATCAGCCTTTCTTCTTCCACTGCTGGACATAAGCCTCCCTCATAAAAAGCCACAACTTGCGATCCTGCGCCGATTGAATCCTGTTGCAAGAATATTAATATGACATTATTTCTTCGTTCATATCCGCAATTACTAATCTATTGTCAAATTATTTCAGAAAAATCAACAATGGAGGACACTTGTAGATGATGCTCAAAAAAGAAACATGTTTACATCACTCCCAAATAAGATGTGTCAACCGATAGCACCGGAACAAGTCGCCAACGATGATATATTGAAATATATTGTAAAATAACGAACTTTATTGTAAATCTCGTTGGTAGATGTAAGTCATTGCATAAATGTAGGTGAAATAACGCTTTATACGCCGCCTTATTATCAACTAAGTAGCTTAGTAAAGATCGCGTTACAAGTTCAGCCTCATTATACCTGCGGCCTGTATACATCGCATCGCCTAAAACGACAGTGACCTAGTTCTCAAAAATATAAACGCACAAAACACAGCCTAATGGAACATTATAAACGGTATAACGTATGATAAATGGGCATTGTTCATATTTTTTTTAAACTCTTAAGGACCTACATCAATATTATTCAATATCATCGCCGACACGTACATATTAACACAGCCAGTAGGCACAGAAAATGAAGAATTAGGGATACTTTTCCTATTTACTCAAAATCTACTAATTATATTTTAATTCTGATTTACGTGTTTCTATATATAATAGTTACCTATGTTTTTAAAGTTATTTCATTAGTTGATACGCGATATAAGACCGACAAATGAAAAAAATAAAAAATTAGAGAGGTTGTTTCGCTAAGATTTTCTATCGAGAAAACTTTTTTCAATCGCGTTTCTGAGTTTATGCGATCCTAGATCATATATTGAAAAAACATATACTTAAAAATTAGAGCTCTAGCCATTCAATCTAAAGAAACAATGAAAACTTCGTACGTAGAAAAATGCACGAAGCTATTTTGGTATCCTCTTAATTCGAAAACCATTTCGGGGAATAGAGTTTCTGATCATGATCCATTAGTTCTTTTCGGAAAATTTGCTATATTAGCGATTATTTTTCCAAAAAAGCAAATGATCTCTATTTGCTCTGAAGTGGAGTTGAAATTGGTCTATTATATCAAATTTTCAACTTTGAAAAGATAAAGTGCAATCTGTATTAAGTCTATCAAGAAAAGTCTATACACAGATTGCGTAAAACGATGACGTCACAACATTCAAAGTAATAACTTCAAAGAATTTTTAAAAAATTCTGTATAGTGAATATTTCAATAATATTGAAATTAGTTGCTTAAAATAGTGTATATTTTCTGAAAAGAATATAAAAACAGTAGGTCTAAAATTATGAACAATGCCAATTGAAACGAGTTTTGTTAATATGCATAGGATAATTTGTGTACTACATATTTCAAGAAATTTCTGCCCGTATACCCGCGAAAGGAGAGCGTGAAAAGAAAATAAATAAGTGTGCAGGATGTCTAAGATGGATTTTACCAATTTAACAAAATTACTTTACTAAACTAAGAAGACTTTATTTTTGAGTTAATTCAGTGTCATTTCTAGCTTGTGAATGTAGAATCAATATAGTTATGTGGAACTATCTAAAGAGGAGGCGATGAACCGTGTAACATCGTTCATATGTTGTGTAAAGTAAAAATATTGCCGCATGTCGGGCACTTTTTCGCACCAAAGCTTGTTGTCTAAATTATTTATAAGAATCTTTAAACCCGTGATGCATTAAATACTATAAGGCCCTGAATACATATAAACAGCATGATGCCGTAGGATGGACATTATGTCCAGGAACTTACGTCATAAATCAACTGCCAAAAAAAATGCATTATTTGATTAGAATATTCTACGGACAAGGATTACATTTTTTTTTCTATAAATATCTTACGAAGAAAATACAAAATTGCCTATTCGAGAGATAACTGGCACGTGCATATCGAATACGTGATTGCGTATACGTGCACGTGCGATACTATTGTTAACTTCGTAGAACAAATAACAAACAATAAATTTGCCTACTCATAAAGACACTTAAAAATACTTATGTAGAATGAAATAACTTACCATTGTTTAACAGCATATCGTTATAAACCGGATGTCAAACGAGTTATTTTCCAGCACTTTTTTTTTATTTATGTAATGCTGACTAAGATATAACTAATGAGTAGGTTTCTAATGACAACGTTGTACCTCTGTATATTATAACTATAAATAGTAATTAATTTTAGATGTAGATAGTGTATTTGCAAAGTCAATAAAATATTTTGTATTGTTATTTTATCAAAAAAAAATGCTCTTTTTATTTTTATATAAAGCAAATTAGATATGGGTATAAGTTAGTAACCAGTTAAAAAACATGGAAGCTAAATTATGCATTATCATCACGCCTTTTTCCCATGGAGATAAGCAGACGAGAGCGCCATCTGCTACAATTAAAATACACTTTCTGGGCTACATTTGTGCTCATATAGTCTAAGATCCCGACAAATTTTAGTGTATTATTAATTAATAATTTAATAAAAAAAAATTTTTAAACATTCCACCCGTTAGATTATTAGATAAAGAATTTATCTAATAATCTAACGGGTGGAATGTTTGGGTCAGTCGCACACATTCACTCGCAGCGATATATTACTTTTTAAAATTCGACAACGGGAATTCGTGACTGATTTTTCGCAGGCAACCCTATACCACCGTGTTCATAATAAAATAATCTTTCATTTTATTTAAGTTCGATTCAATAATCATACCGTTGCAAAGTGCTAGTACCTATAGATTTACCTGTTTACACCTAGCAACCCGATAGTTGTAACTGGAAAAGAATAGGCAACCTAACGTTTGCATATTCTATGGGCTTCATACTTTCGATTGGTATAGAATTTATCTAATAATCAAAGGGGTGGAATGTCTAAAAATTTATTGGCATATTATATCTTATATATAAAATTCACGTGTCACAGTGTTAGTTACCGTACTCCTCCGAAACGGTTTGACCGATTTTTATGAATTTTTACATATTCAGTAGGTTTGAGAATCGGCCAAACATCTATTTTTCAAACCTTTTTTTTTAGTATGGCAAAACAACGTTTGCCGGGTCAGCTAGTAATATATAAAATACGTTTAATTAAATAATCATCTCGGTGAAGGTCGTTTTATATCGGGATCCTATACTAATTCATATTATATCGATCATAAGTGCTCGACGCGACGGCTGTTTAGAAGCACATCACCGATGACATCCGAATATGTTTCTTTGGTGTCCTCTTTGTTTTTATATTCATGGATATTTCACACAACGTCCTCTGGTCCAAAGCTAAACTTATAAATATGTTTGTGTTACGAGTACCAGAATACGAATATACTACTTCTCTTTGGTAAATACATAGTAAACACCCAGACGCAGAACAAACATTTGCATGACATTTATAAATACCACAGAAATAATTGCCTCGTGCGGGAATCGAACCCGCAACCTCGTGAACGGCAATCCGTTAGATAAACCAGGCCCGTTTTTGTTTCAAAGAAGTGATTTCCCAGCAAAAAGCGAGTGCCTAACTAGCAAGGTTTTCTAATATCACAAAAATTGGCCCGAATAAGTGCTTGCAAAATGTTAATAATTTTATAGTAACGTTTCTCAATGTCATGCATAAACTACTGAATGGATTTTAATGAAAGTGTATATTTTACCATCTATTATATAAAAATTAGTATATTGGATAAGAAACGTCAGTATTTTCAAAGTCTAGATTAAATATTATTTTATTATCTAATCTAGATTTTTTTGCTAATACTGGAAATTAAATGTCGCTACTGCCAAATATACGCGTCCAAATTCCGCGACTAATAATACCGCATAATACATAAATGAATAAGAGGGTTTTTTTCAACATTTTGAAATAAAAGCAATTTTAATCAGTGTTATAAACAATATGTATTGAATAAAAGTGAGAGATAAGAATTTCATTACTTTAGTCATTATTTAACCGCTTAAAGATACTTCAATTTATATTTTCTAATAAGTAGATTGATCAAACTAAAAAGAATCCACATAAAGATAATGTACTAAAATAATTAGCTTTAATAAAAC
The DNA here is from genome assembly GCA_916999025.1 of Orgyia antiqua. Lineage (NCBI taxonomy): Eukaryota > Metazoa > Arthropoda > Insecta > Lepidoptera > Erebidae > Orgyia > Orgyia antiqua. Next base: position 27,977,555 of record OU779868.1, read on the forward strand.
CGGCCAAGTACGGACCGGACTCGCGCACGAAGGGTTCCATACCATTATCTTTACTTATTACAAAACAAAGTCGTTATTTTTTATAGTATGTCCCTATGTGAGCTTATATCTTCAAAATAATTATGCAACCGAATTTGATGCGGTTGGATTAATAGATGGAGTGGTTCAAGAGGGTGGCTTATGTGTATAATATGTTAAGGTTGCAGGCAACAGCTAGTAGTCAGAATAATATTAATTTGCACGTATGGGCACGTAATGAGGAGGGGTGAGACATTGGATTAAATGGTGATAAATAATAAACATTAGTGGCCGGAAAAAGATAGGAAGACCAAAGAAAAGATAAATGGACTGTGGAAGGATGACGTGAAAGTGTGAGAATGTGACGGCTGACAGATGGGCTTTAAAGGAAAATAATTTCCTTAGTTCAAAAACTAAAAAACACGCTTGAAAATCCTGAATATATTTTTAAATAATTGGATTGTCATCGGTCCTTAATGTGTGCAAAATTTCAAAACAATCGGACTATTGCAAGTGGGTGAAAATCGCGTTCAAAGATTCCGTTACATAGATTAATACATTGATAGACACATACCGAACTTATAAAAGCGTGTTAAATAACGTGTTATACTAACTATAAATAATTAAGTACAAGAAGATTCATCTTCTTGTTATCTAAACGTATCATCGTGTTACACTTAAACTGTTGTATTCAAGCCCATTAAATATATATTTAATCTGACTTTTCTTATTTGTTGATAGTGGCAACAAAATGCCTACATATTTCAGCTATTACTATTCCTGTAAGTCTGCCAACACACGGACAGACGGCAGCAGTCTTAGTAATAGGATCCCGTTTTACCTTTTGGTACAGAACCCTAAAAATCGCGAATAGAGAAGCCAGGAAGTGAAGACTATTTTTAAAACAAAATAGTTTTATTTCGGATATTTAATCAAAATGTGAATATTTGACGCACCCATAAAAATTTTTATGTCGTAAGGAAAGGGCTAAAAAATTTTAAGTAAATGAATTTTTTTATGATAGTATAACTTGTAAGAAACTGAAACGCTATTTTAATAAATAAAACTAAAATACATAATTATATCCCGAATCAAATAATTTCATCCTCTAACTTAAAGTAAATAAGTGTTCTCACAACAACAATTCTGTTTACACACCAGTAGGTAAGTAGCGTAAAATAAGTAAAAAAACTAAGCTCAGCGCACAAAATGCAAAGAAATAAAAATATGTTTACGACGGAACTTCGAGAGACGCACGTAAATTGACTAAACATTTCTGACGTTATTTGAGAAGAAAATATGCGCATTTCACAAAGAATCAAATGTCTTATTACTCCAAATATATACTTCATAGGTAGGTATATTTTCTCATGGTCTACTAATGTACCTACGCGTAGAAATTCAGTAGCCTCCATAGAGTAGAATGAATTTAGGACAAAACACGTAAATTAAATTAATACTAAAGTGCTTTTATCACGAATTTATTGCAGCAAATCGTTTCGGTTACAATCAACAGACGAAATTCTAAAATGTCAAATGATCTACTGTACAGTCGTAATCACGAACGCCTAACATTTATGTTATTTTTCTTCATGAAGCACATCCATCGCTCGTTTACATTTAGACATACAACCCAGTTTTAATAAAAGCAGATATCATCATTACAATTAATATCATCTTTTGTTTTTTTATATAAAGTGAGGTAAGCGCTTCGCAAGCGTTTCTTTATGCACTGGTTAGACGCGCAAGAGATCGACTGTACATGTTGTAAAACGCTTTTATTAGCTTGACTCGCATCCTTCTTCATCCTTAGCCTCGCATTCAAATCTTCACACTGGTACCGATTCTACATGCACAACTAAACTAAACCTAACTAAAAAAAATATTTTAATAGTGTCGATAACACAATTCGACAATTTTAACTTAACTTCCTTGTTATAAAAACTGTATATTAATGACTAAAGATTTTAATTAAAATAAATGTGCACAACAAAATAGCCAAATAATTAAAATACAACAATAGTCGTTTTAAATTTTTAGTTTAGTTGTGCACGTAGAATTGGCACCAATGTCTTACATCAACACAGAAAAATATATTAACAAAAACAAAATGATAGCTAAGTTTTGTTTGTATTTATAACGAACCAGACTATTCAAATGCTTAGTTCGTACTTTATAAAGAGACATTATATTTTCTAAGCTATATAACCCAAGATGCGACTCAGGGATCTGGCCCTATTACAAATATATTATAATAGATCTATGAAAACTAATGTGACATGGGTTCATATTGTAATAGCTATATTTAAAAATAATACGGTCAACAATTATATTACAACTAAATAAGTGCTAGTTTTGTGTCTATTACTTGTACAAAATGTAATACTAAAATATACAGTAGAACAATAAACTTTATGAAGAATCTCGTTAGCTAATATCATGCAACTTTTTACAAATGTTATGTCAAACAGAATTGCTCTCATACTTTTAGAACAAAATTTATTAATCCGGATTGGTTTCCATCACTTTTTATACACAACATTTGACTAACATAAAAAAGGGACTACAGAAAAAACTCTGAAGTCACGCCTCTTTTTAGGGTTCCGTACCCAAAGGGTAAAAACGGGACCCTATTACTGAGACTTCGCTGTCCGTCCGTCCGTCCGTCCGTCCGTCCGTCCGTCCGTCCGTCTGTCACCAGGCTGTATCTCAAGAACGGTGATAGCTAGAGAGTTGAAATTTTCACAGATGATGTATTTCTATTGCCGCTATAACAACAAATACTAAAAATAAAATAAATATTTAAGGGGGGCTCCCATACAACAAACATGATTTTTAGGGTTCCGTTCCCAGTATCTCAAGAACGGTGATAGCTAGACAGTTGAAATTTTCACAGATGATGTATTTCTATTGCCGCTATAACAACAAATACTAAAAATAAAATAAAATAAATATTTAAGGGGGGCTCCCATACAACAAACATGATTTTTAGGGTTCCGTACTCAGTATCTCAAGAACGGTGATAGCTAGACAGTTGAAATTTTCACAGATGATGTATTTCTATTGCCGCTATAACAACAAATACTAAAAATAAAATAAAATAAATATTTAAGGGGGGCTCCCATACAACAAACATGATTTTTTTACCGTTTCTTGCTCGATACTATATAATAACGTTGCCTTATGTTGCATAGATAATGGTACGGAACCCTTCGTGCGCGAGTCCGACTCGCACTTGACCAATTTTTTATGTTTATTTTATTACTAATTACAATTTATATAAAAAGTGATGTGTCTCTCGGCTTATCAATATTACATACTCTTGACTTGAACAACGTAAAACTATTAGGGGGCTGTACGTAAAAACTATATATTAGTTTAATACAAACATATGCTTACCTTTTATAGAAACTTAAAAATACAGCGATAAGGTAACAGTTGTTCAAATAATAAACTTAATTCAGTTGCAGTTTTGAAATTAAACATTAACAGTACAAAAAGTCATCTATTATGTGTCTAGACAGAAACAAAAAAAAGTAATGGCTGTGGCCATACAGTGGCAATGTTATGCTGTTACATATATTATTATACAAAGACAATTGTAAACTACCTTTCAATATATATAAAAATCTTAATTTGCTGAAGATTTTCTCAGTCCAGAGAGTCTCAATAAATAAAAATACATAATTTAAACACTGCTTCTCATTATATTTACCACAATAATGTTACGCATACGATTCGTAGTTGGAATACACCAGAACAACATGCAATAGTAAAACTTAAATAAGACTGATTGATAAACTCTTCGCATGACCTCAATAAATGCTCAAAAAAATATAACTAACTTGTAAACAGTAGGAGTAGTATGAATTAGTTCATTCTTTGTCACGAAAGTAAGTTGCAATCACTCTGGTAATGAACACTTAATATTTAATAGAAAACAAAGTCTTAGTTATGTATATTCCTATGTGAGCGCCTAAATTTGATGTGGTTTTAATTAGATAGAATGGTTCAAGAAGAAGCTTTTGAAGTATAATAAAGGCATTAAACCTTCACATTTGACAGTTAGTAAAACATAAAATAAGTAATTCATTACAGAGCATAAACAAAACTCATTCATGAAGACCTAGAATAGTGTTTACATAAAATCTACCTTATTATTAATTGTAACAGTTCAATCTTATCAATAAAAGTGTTTGTGTCAATCACTGATAATGAAACATTATATCGGCACAAAAATTTAAATACTTTTTTCAGCTACCTACCAGTATAAAACATACCATAATATTATTGCTTATAAATTGTACATTTGAGTTACGATTATAAAAGGTAATAAATGTTTTATGAGGTCACTATTTGCTTACCTGAGGCTGATACTGGCAATAATGATTATAAATTTAATGATACATTATTTAGTATTCATCTACTAAAAATATAATAATACTTATTTTCTATATTGCTTTGTTTTGGACTCGACGACTTCACACACTGTAACTATTACTTAGGTGGATGAAGGCTTCAAAAACTAACAATTTAAGTCCACAATATACTATCTATATACACATTAACTGAGCACTAACCAGCCAGGGTCAATGGTGTCTTGAGTAGTGGTTATTATTATTACTGTATCTGAAACAAACATTTTCTATTCAGTATAGTTAGGCAATTTCTGACGAATTTCTGGTAACGGACTGCCGATCAAGAGGTCGCGGGTTCGATTCCCGCTCGGGATAATCATTTGTGTGATTTTTCTAATTGTAATACAAATGTTTGTACTGCGTCTGGGTGTTTCTATGTATTATAAGTATGTATTTACAAAAGAAAAGTAGTATATGTATTCTATCCGTATTCTGGTACCCATAACACAAGCATATAAGCTTAGCTTGGGACCAGAGGACGTTGTGTGAAATGACCACGAATATAAAAAAAAAAAAAAAAAAATTTTAACTATCCTCGAGTATTAAACCACCAGTTACGCGCACTATGCTATCTACACAGTGCACAAAATTGGCACATATGCTTAGAAGTTGAGCTGTCCTTACACTATGATAATTACTTTTGTTTTTCATAAGCAGGGTTTGTTTGACAATGGCAACTCCTGTTGGATCAAAGCTTTTGTTACGGTAACAAAATTTGGTAAACAAAACCATTTTTTTAGGTTACATGAACGAAAAATACTGTTATCTAGTATTAAGCAGGTAGAAATATTTTATTACCTGTTATTAAATCGTTTATATTTATTGCTGTGTTGTTTATTAAAGTGGTGAGGAGGACGTCGTTCATTGCGATATTTGAAATTGCCACCCCAGTGTGGCTTATTCTGTTTCTCCTGTAAAGAAACGAGACCAAAAACATTAACATTACAATCAAATATTATGTGTTTTTGTTCAAAGTGAACTAAATACAATGCTATAACAAAATATTCATTGTTGCAGTGGATTTAAACTCAATCATTTCAAATAGTATTACTTCCTATGGGTTTAGATATGTACATTTTTTAAATTTTAGCCCGAGGTTTCGGTGTCTTTAAAGTCATCACGTACACTGGTGGGTTTACCCACATTTGATATTCAAAATTTGATTTCGAATCAAAAAATTTCTTTAATGTTGATATGATAATCTGGATGATGTCAAGGTGTGTATCCATTTTTTTGACAAATGTGCCATAGTCATATTTAGCGTAGATATACCCAATAAAAATCCTGTTACCTGGAAGGGATTATATCCATTCCTAGTGTTATTAAAACGATTGTAATGGTGAAACTTCTTTATCTTCTTGGTGCGGCCGCGATCCATCTCATCGGTCGCGTCTAGTGCACGCTTACGTTCGTCTCGTCGTTCTTCAAACGTCTATCAAAACAAACTTATTTTAATAATCATCATCATAATAAAAAATGTACTAAAAAGTAAAAAATAATAATAATAAAAAATACATTAAATTAAAAATTTTGGAACAATTTGTATTCTCCAATGTAACGCAAGCAACGTATCATTGACCCCTAATATGATATAAAAGTAGAGAATTTGTGTTTTCTTTTCAAACAAGGAAAATAAAATAGGCGACCAGTGCAATAAATCCACTCCATAAATAAATGCTCTAAGCTCGCTACTCTACTATGTAACAATGAACTAACCTGTCGTGATAAAGCACTATGGCTTCCATTCCAGGAGGATACAGGTGCACCGTAGCTGCGGTGTGACACGGACTGTAGGTACCGCAGTGTGTTCAGTGTGTTGTTGGGCGCACTACTGACGGCACTAGTGTTGGTGGACGCACTACTCTCAGCGACAGTGGGCGGGACGCTGGAGGCAGGCGGCACTTGAGGCGTCGTCACAGCTCCACCACCGCTGCGGTCGCTCAGAGGAGACATACTGCTAACACTCGTGTTTGGACTCTGCTCTGTATCACGTCTCTCCTCTTTTTCTTTTACTCTAAGACAAAATTATAGATTTTATAATAATTTTAGCTTAGAATAGCTTAGACTTCAGATTTAAACAAATTCTTATATATATCTTCTTCTTTCTTATAAAGTGCTGAAATATTTAAAATTTCTGAAATATTTTTATTTTTACTAACAGGAATATTACACCAAAATGAGAAAGGATTAATTGAAATGTTGATTAACAAATGGATTTTTTTTTATTGTTTACTTACTTTTTGGTAGTAACACCATTAAGGCTGGGACTTAATAATGGACCACACTTCTCATTGGAGACAGTCCACACGTGGTGCATGCTCTTAGTTGTTACAACTAGACCACGCGGTGACTCACATCGACTAGGTTTGGGTCGACGACTGTCGTCTTTAGCTCCAGTTCGTTCATCTCCACTAGACTCAGAGTCATAAGGAACAAGCCTCGAACTGACGTTCCCATTCCTTGGCGAATTTCCAGAAGAATCACTTCTGTTCATTTGTTCTTCTAATTTTTCTAAAGGTGATTTTGGACTCTTAACTAATTTGCTAGTGGAAGCAGATTTTTCTATTCCCTTGATATTGGTATTAATTGATCGTAGATCTGATTCACTCTTAGATAACTTAGGCTGGGAAATATTATCATCACCATTTTGTCTCTTAATAATAAAACTTATTTTTTTATCTTCCGCTTTATCCACACCATTCCACACTTTTGGAGGCTGGACTATTTTCTCCACTTCACCATTTTGTTTAACTACCCACGGCTCCAGGTTACTATTATTCGAGTCTGTTACTTTACCAAGTGTACTGTTAAGGATTATTGGTTTTACATCAGGCTTAGAGTTTTCTACAGAGGTACTATTAAGAATTATAGGCTTTTTCTCATCACTTCTATAAAATGTGATTTTTAAAGGACTTTTCTCTCTGTTCAGTATATTATCAGGTAATTGTGGTCCATAAACTGCACTTGATGTGGAGGCGGTTGATTGTGTCACTGGTTCTGTGCTGTTGTCTCTCTCAAAGAACATGATATAGGCGTTTGTACCGAGTACCGCAGACAAAGGCAGAGGTCGGACACAGCTATCATCAAACTGATAATAATTACCATTTGGTGCTTGTCCTATGGCTGTATAGTGGCCACAATTTTGTGATGGCCCTAAATGAGTCACTAAACTCACTAGTTTATAAGACTGAAACAAAAAATATTTATCAACTTTTTACCGATTTTGACGCGTATATATTAATTAATGGCCCGACGTTTGGGAGACTTTGCAGTCATAAGTTTAAGTCAAACTCTAAAGTCTCGCAAGTGTTAGAAAATATTAAAGGTACATTTTAAATAAAGACACATTTAAAAAAAATATCACAACTAGAATCAACTGTCCTAATAATAAATGAGTACATTGTTATAAAATTAATAAATGCCAATAAGAAACTTACTAATTGTTGTTGATTATTCTTACTGTATATATATTTAGTAAGACTAATTTTTTTACGAAACTGCACATGCTTTGAAAGCTTGCCCCCAGCTAGTGAGAACCTCTTCAATGCTATACACAACACCATTGGCGCACGTTCTATAAAAAATTGCTTAGTCGCAGACACCTGAAACATTATATTTAAATTTATCATATCAACATTATATTTACATTATAATTATAGTTCAAATTCCAATTCAGGTACTTGTGACCTATTTACTAGCAGGTAGGTACTTACTGTACATTTCTCCGTGTGGTGATGGATTAAGAATACAAGTGTCACCATCCCATCTTCTCCCAAGGGTGCTGTAAAAGTCAGCTAAGGGATATTGCACACAGATAACATCCTCTGTGAGAGATGGAAAACTCGAAACTAAACCCTGTGCCAAGACGCCTGGTCAGCGCGGCATAGTAGACCATAATCCCTCCCAAAGTGGAGGAGGCCCGTGCCTAACAGTAGGACGTAAATGGGCTGGAGAGAGAGAGTTAAAATGGAAAATAGTGCTTATTAACATTATTTTATTCAATTAAACTTTTTAAAACTAAGCTTTATTACATCTGGTAACAATAATTTTGGTATTGTGGAGTTATAGAATTACGCATTTTTTACATTAAGGGCCTACATCAATATTATTGTATATCATCGCCGACACGTACATATTAACACAGCCAGTAGGCACAGAAAATGAAGAATTAGGGATACTTTTCCTATTTACTCAAAATCTACTAAATATATTTTAATTCTGATTTACGTGTTTCTATATATAATAATTACTTATGTTTTTATAGTTAATTCATTAGTTAATACGCGATAATAGACCGACAAATGAAAAAAATAAAAAAATAGAGAGGTTGTTTCGCCAAGATTTTCTATCGAGAAAACTTTTTTCAATCGCGTTTCTGAGTTTATGCGATCCTAGATCATATATTGAAAAAACATATACTTAAAAATTAGAGCTCTAGCCATTCAATCTAAAGAAACAATGAAAACTTCGTACATAGAAAAATGCACGAAGCTATTTTGGTATCCTCTTAAGAGGATACCAAAATAATGAAAAAACATATGAAAAATAAAATTTTTATTTTTCATATGTTTTTTCAATATATGATCTAGGATCGCATGAACTCAGAAACGCGATTGAAAAAAGTTTTCTCGATAGAAAATCTTGGCGAAACAACCTCTCAAATTTTTTATTTTTTTCATTTGTCGGTCTATTATCGCGTATTAACTAATGAAATAATTTTCAAAACATAAGTAACTATTATATATTATTATAGAAACACGTAAATCAGAATTAAAATATATTTAGTAGATTTTGAGTAAATAGGAAAAGTATCCCTAATTCTTCATTTTCTGTACCTACTGGCTGTGTTGATATGTACGTGTCGGCGATGATATACGATAATATTGATGTAGGCCCTTAACACTCTTACTTATTAACATGGAACAGAATATACTAAAAATATTGTACTAACCTTTTTATTGCATGCTTCACACTTATATCCTAAATCTTCTAATCTCTCTCTGGAGAAAAATGAATCTAATGCTTCATCCAAAGTCGAGTGTTTTCTTATATCTAAAAGCAGATCCTAAAAACATAAATAAGTTTTTTTATGATCAGCTATAAAACATTTTTTTTTAATCTTTTTAATCAAATTAACAACCCATTAAATACACATATTTCATGATCCCCTCACTTATCAACTTCCACTCCCAACATACAAGAAAAATTTCATTCCAATTGGTCAAGCCGTTTCAAAAAAGTATTTCTACTAAAAATATAACTAGAATTAGATATGAATATATTAGATATTATAATTATAACATACCTGAAAATGCTGGTATGTAGTAGATAGATGATGACAAGAAAGGCATCTAACAGTGGAACGTAAATATCCTCCTAAAATTTGATTCAAAGGTGTTGTCTCTTTACTGTACTGATCCAATTTGTCTAAGTTACCAAAACGATTTAAATAACTTTTCTCCATTGCTTCCACCAGATACCTACAGCAAAAATTTTTTTCTAAGATAATAACAATAAATACTACTACATATTATATGTATACCAATAAATTATTGATATTAGCGATGAGCATTGAATTAACGAACTAGTTGATCAACTAGTTGACCTCTCGTCAACGTTTCAATGGTTAACCGTTTCGGAATCAACTAGTTGAATTTAATGATGTCATTGAATTCAATGTTCAGTTTTTTTCAATGTTCGTTTTTTTCAATGTTTATGAGTTAAACATTGATTTCAATGTTCAGTTTTTTTCAATGTTTAATTTTTTTCAATGGTCGTTTCTTTTAATGTTTAAGAGTTAAACATTGAATTCAATGTTCAGTTTTTTTCAATGTTTAAATTTTTTCAATGTTCGTTTCTTGTCAATGTTTTCTCAAAGAAATTATACTTCTTAAAACGAAAGATCGTAAGCGACTGTTATGATATAGGTACAATAGTGAACTTTAAAATTACTTAGTTAAGAGATATTTTCCTAAATAATAATGTTATGAATCACTGTTCCTCCGTGTGGTGACGCATTGAGATTACAAGTGTCACCACCCCATTTCTCCCAAGGATGCTATAAAAGTTAGCTAAGGAATATTGCACACAGATAACATCTTCTGTGAAAGGTGAAAGACGGAAAACTTAAAAACGAGACAGTCCTGACAGCCCTCCGTGTGGTGACGGATTAAGAATACTGGTGTCACCACCCCATTTCCTTCCCAGGGTTTTGTAAAAACCAGCTAAGGAATATTTTACACAGATAACATCAACTGTGAAAAACGGAAAACTCGAAATACTGGAATACTGGTGTCACCAACCCATTTCCTCACCAGGGTTTTGTAAAAACCAGCTGAGGAATATTGTACCTACACAGATAACATCAACTGTGAAAGACGGAAATCTCGAAATACTGGAATACTGGTGTCACCACCCCATTTCCTCACCAGGGTTTTGTAAAAACCAGCTAAAGAATATTGTACCTACACAGATAACATCAACTGTGAAAGACGGAAAACTCGAAATACTGGAATACTGGTGTCACCACCCCATTTCCTGACCAGGGTTTTGTAAAAACCAGCTAAGGAATATTGTACCTACACAGATAACATCAACTGTGAAAGACGGAAAACTCAAAATACTGGTGTCACCACCGCATTTCCTTCCCAGGGTTTTGTAAAAACCAGCTAAGGAATATTGTACACAGATAACATCAACTGTGAAAAACGGAAAACTCGAAATACTGGAATTCTAGTGTCACCACCCCATTTCCTCACCAGGGTTTTGTAAAAACCAGGTAAGGAATATTGTACCTACACAGATAACATCAACTGTGAAAGACGGAAAACTTGAAATACTGGAATACTGGTGTCACCACCCCATTTCCTCACCAGGGTTTTGTAAAAACCAGCTAAGGAATATTGTACCTACACAGATAACATCAACTGTGAAAGACGGAAATCTCGAAATACTGGAATACTGGTGTCACCACCCCATTTCTTCACCAGGGTTTTGTAAAAACCAGCTAAGGAATATTGTACCTACACAGATAACATCAACTGTGAAAGACGGAAAACTCGATATACTGGAATACTGGTGTCACCACCCCATTTCTTTACCAGGGTTTTGTAAAAACCAGCCAAGGAATATTGTACCTACACAGATAACATCAACTGTGAAAGACGGAAAACTCGAAATACTGGTGTCACCACCCCATTTCTTTACCAGGGTTTTGTAAAAACCAGGTAAGGAAAAACAAACCCGGTGCCAACATGTCTGGTCAGCGTGGCTTGGTAGTTTTTTTTTTTTTTTTTTTTTTTTTTTTTTTTTTTTTTTTTTTTTTTTTTTTTTTTTTTTTTTTTTTTACGAGCAAATTTGTTGCTGAAATTAACTAGTTGATCAACTAGTTGACGAACTCCAATTAACGTTAACGTTTCGTTAACGGAAAATCTGTTAACGACCCACCCCTAATTGATATATATATATTTTATACCAATATATTACTGGCTACTGGCTTAATAAATATACATATTATGGATAATATAATGTCATTCTTTTTTTAATTTGGTTATTGTGGGTTAGAGTACCATAGTTTACAGGTTTACATTAACTTTTATTAACACCATAAAATTTAAATTTAAAAAAGCCAATACAAATCTAGTAACCAGTTACAAATTGATAAATAATATTCTAATAAGTAACAATTAGTACCTATAGGTATTATAACTTTCTTACCTTAGAAACTCATGTGCATCTTCTTGTCTTCCAGGTGTGAGGTGCCTGCATATCAAGCGTAACTTTGAGTACACCTGCCATGGTTTAATTGGAGCTCCACCACTTTTCTGTGTTGCCATCAATGCAGCACGCATTCCACAAATTACACAAGCCTCTGAAATAATCAAATAGAAAATGTTTTACAAAACAACTTGCTAATATAGGTGTAAGTTTAATATATTAAAAATATTTATAGTAAAAATTTACCTTGTTGATTACATTTTTCTGCATGACTTCCATCCATAACTAGCCAATTAGCCAAAGCAGGCACATGGAAAAGAGCTTGGAGAGTGGAATTCAAGTAACATGTGTTGCCAACATTTTGCATTCCAGCACCTGCAGCCCATGCACTCTGCCATCCCACATGAACCTTCTCAAGAGGAAATAACACTCTCTTTGGACGGGGTAGCCCTTCTTCTGCATTTTTTGTGTTTTCTGCAAAACATCATACAATATTTAAAACTTTCAAATATTTCAAACACACAGATTATATATAATATATATATATATTAAATAACAACTTAGGCTGACCTTGAATAAGAATTATAGTGATAACAAAATAATCAGCTGATTTGAAAAATAGACAATGTTTTCAAGAACTTAGTTATCTTGGCTATAAATATCTGAATATTTGTTAATATTTGTTATATCTCTGAGTCATGAATAATAAAGTACATGTGGTATATGCTATTTTAAACACAAATATTGTTATTACTTCTAAGCTTATCAAAACTAAAATTTTCACTAATGCTTCATTGTTATGCATGCTTATAATATTTACATGAGTATCATACATAACGAAATTACTAATACATTAACAGGAATTAATTATAAAATAAATTATTTAAATTTATATGTAATTTATGGAGTCAATACGACCTGATGACATTTTATTGACAAGTGAACATAAAATATAACCTCTAAAAGGATCTTATCACACATGTAGATAACAACAAATCAACAATATTTTTAATACTGAAAAGTCTTAATAAATCACCTGATGTCTGGTTGCCAGAAATACACTCCTTCTTTATTAGTTTACTATCATGCACTGGTTTTTTAGGTCGAATCACCACGTACTTAGACTTCAGCCCGTCGAGAACATTGCTTTGGTAATCACCAGATTCTTCAAACTCAATTTTAGATAAAAGGACACTTTTAGCCGATGAATAAAGTCTGCTGTCTAACAAAGAAGAGCTTTGGGATTGGTCGGGAGTAAGAGATAAACGCAATGCGCTCGTTACTGGGTCGCAAATGGAAGCGGGCATTTTACCTCCAAAATTGCTCGATCACGATATCAAATCACAAAGCACTTCATTATTTTAAAAAAATATACAAGGTGATAATTTAAAATTGGTAATATTAGCTTAGACATTAATCAAAAACTGTTTCTTGATATTGAAAGAGAATTAAACAAATCGAATACCGGAGATAAAAATGCTCCACGCACGGAAACACAGCCAGATAGTTGCAGACAGTACTATAGTCTATGGCAGTCTTCTATTCTATGAGTCTATGAAATGAAGAGTAAGCTCAGTGGCTGGACATGTTCCATACAAACCATAGACACTAAAACCGACATAGAGTAATTATATAGTTATCTGTGGCGATTATAGCGCTAAGATAGCGGCATAACCGTAAAATCACAACGGAAAAAAATTCATAAAGTAACAGAGGGCGCAACATGACACTGAGACGTTTTTATCGACAACCTGACAATACATTATTGCCAGACCATATAATTTTATTTTTATAAAAATAAACAACATGAAATAAGGTTGTATAAATTCTCTTTACACCCTGGGAACTTATTAGATTTTTGTAATTCTCTTTAAACCAATCTTTCCTGCGATTATCTCCGCCTCAGTCGATGACAAGGAAATTAATGTTTGTTGTTGGCTTCTCCAACTATTAGCTCCTTCCATTTATTTCCATCTTGGAAGCCTTCATGTTGTTTAACACAGAAGTATATCTATGTTGTTTAACACTGAAGTATATTTATGTTGTGTAACACAGAAGTTTAACTATGTTGTTTAACATAATAATATACTTATTTCTTCATTAACAGAACCGTTTAAGAATGCTGTTGTTACATCAAATTGACGATGCTAGTATTGTGTTCAGTCAAGCCACAGGACTGAACGTCTTATCGTAGTCGACGCCTTGTTGTTGTAAATAACCTTTAACAACTAGAGTTTAGCGAGAAATTAAAAGCCGGGGCTTTAAATTTCTCGCTAAGCTCATCTGGATTCGTTTTCAATTTGTAAACCCATTTGCAAGGTAGTGCTTTTCGTTCTTTATGTAAGTTCACTAAGTTCCAGATTTTAGGTAAGTTTTGAATATCAGCAACAGTACAAAGTCATCATACCGTTAGGGCATCTGTATAGCTGATCTTTTTATAAAAGAGATCGATTTGGAAAGATTTCTTCGGCATGTTTTCAGAGTAAGATTGCGTTCTCACCTGAGTTATGTCACGAAGATGTCTTCCTTCCAAAAAAAATTTCACGTTCTGCTACCATGTAAACATTTCAGTTATTAAAAATGTATGTAATGCGGGTAAAAGAGTTCTATAATGTACGAGTATTTTTTTTTTTTTTTTGGCGTCGGTGTTAACTTTTGCCATATTACAAAAAAATTAGGGAAAGTAGTTTATCTAAAAAAAAACGGTAATTTGGAATAAGGATACGAGTATTTTTATTAAAGTAAATTAACACAATAACATAACTGTAGAAACTAAAAATTGGTCAAGTGCGAGTTGGACTCGCGCACGATGGGTTCCGTACCATTATCTATGCAACATAAGGCAACGTTATTAGTATCGAGCAAGAAACGGTAAAAAAATCATGTTTGTTGTATGGGAGCCCCCCTTTAATATTTATTTTTTATTTTAGTTTTAGTATTTGTTGTTATAGCGGCAATAGAAATACATCATCTGTGAAAATTTCAACTCTCTAGCTATCACCGTTCTTGAGATACAGCCTGGTGGCAGACGGACGGACGGACGGACGGACAGCGAAGTCTCAGTAATAGGGTCCCGTTTTTACCCTTTGGGTACGGAACCCTAAAAATTATAAGAAAAGAGAATATAAAAATACACTACATGAAATAAGGTTGTATATGTATATTCTCGTTACACATTTTATATTCTTAACAACACTGAATTTGACTTCAGACTTCAGGGAGTTGTCACCAATTGTTACATTTGTCACGGAATTTCTGCACCGGTTACGTTTATAATTTTAATAAATTACTGTTATTCTGTTTATAATTGTAATCGAATACATAGAAAATGAAGCAAAAGAGCTCCGCTGAGTTTCTTAAGCCAGTTCGTCTCACGGGATTGCATGTCCTGATCCAGTGGTAGGGAAAACTATTTAGACTCATCTTGTGAGCATAATTTTGTTAGAAATTTGTGTGTACGTGATTTATTTTCATAAACGAAATAATGTTTATGACAATGAAATTGAAAACACTTATTATATTATTCATATTATAAAACAAAGTCGTTATATTTGTATGTATGTCCTAATGTGAGCTTATTCATCCAAACTACGCAACGGATTTTGATGCGGGTTTTGAATGCATAAAGTGGCTAGAGGTTAAACTTTTTGTATTACTTGTTAAGGTTTAGTGTATATTTCATATTCCACCAGTACGAAGTTGCGTGCGACATCTAGTACAAAATTTAACCGATTTTTAAGAAAACTGTGTTTTATTGTATTGTGTCCGCTTGGTTTGTAACAGGATTATTATTTGCATTGATTGAACTGTTCAGGTACTTTAGGTTTTACATAATGTTTGCTTATTACTAAATCATGTACACTTATTGTAACACATTATTTTATGACATAACATGCCTACAATACATGCACATTTATGCCCATTTATAAAAAAATAAAAACTGTAAAAGGTTCTACATTTACTTAACCAAAAATGTTCTGGGTGAATGTAGAATCGCTGCAAGAAATTTTTATTTGGGCATAAGTGTGTATGTATTGTAGGTATGCATGAATAGGAACCTACTATATGCATGAATAGGAACCTACTATATGCATGAATGGGTACCTTTATATTAATACATGGGATATAACACCAGAAGTCGCTAGCGAGCTATCAAAAGTGTCAAATGACTTTCGGGCGACACGAATTTCGTCGACTGGGCTCTCTTTTTTAAGATTATTATTATACTATTTGAGTAAACTCAATGAGAGTACCATAGAGTAAATAAATACCAATGGGTAAATATATGAGGTATATGACCCATTGCATATGATCTACGATCAGCTCAGAACATTGATGCAGCAGGAGTAGACATGGGCATGCGACAACAGCTACTGAAAAAGGTATGAGACCAATGCTCACACTATTGTGCGCACACATATTAACGTGCGTAAAGTTACATTAGAGTGTGTCTTGTTCGTGCGGGAGTAGAAATCGGTGTGTCTTTCTTGCATTGTCTCTAAAACTAAAACCACTAGTATTATCACCACTAGTGACATTCACTCATTCCGTTCATTCCAGAACTATTTGTGTTATTATACTGTATGTATTTATGCATTATACTATGCATGGTTTGCATTCAATGCATTCATTTCATTCACTGCCCGGAATCATAGAAGAAACCATAGACAACTATTTTGTGACAGCGGACGTCAGAGGAAATTTGAGGAAACTTAGGTTTTGAAAGGAGTCATGTCTGTCCATGACATTAATTTTAGTGTTGCCATTGTTCAGCACAGACTAATATGTTCTAAACTTTCTGTGATAGGTTTTAAGAGCACAGGGCCCTGAGTCGGGTATTTCAACGGTGTCACAACTGTACCATTATTGTACCATTATGGTGCAATAGTAAAGTTTTTGGTAGTCTACTATTAATGTGTCGTCATAACGACTTCATCATTGTCTTACAATTGTCAAAGTGACATAAATTGCTAGTCTCGTACACAACTGCTTCACAATTGCAATTCAATGACTGAAATGTTTCGGTAGTCTGCTATTTTGAATTTGACAGTAATATTTTTAAATTGTCCTGTGTCGACAGATTGCCATAAATAAAAAATAGATAGATAGAAATATTAGAAATTGTTCTTTGTAATTTATTGCAATTCACTAATCTCCTAAACTTCACATTGCTTTTTATACTAATAAATAGTATGTACAAATATATAAACGAAGTCTAGCATGATTAAATGTTTAAATTTATTAGTAGTTTTTCGAAAAGCACTTCAACTAACGCATTTTTTAAAAACGGCAACACATACATACCATTCTAACACAATCCATAGATAAAAGAGACCGAAAATTCAATGCATAGATAAAAGAGATCGACAATTCTATTACCATTGAAAGACCGTTATGACGGCTTAAAGCAGACTACGGATATTTGACTTCAATTGCAACGGTATCGTGCCGGTATTGTGCCGGTATGACAATAGTGGACTTGAGCACCAGGTGCTCAAGTCCACTATTTTCCGTATCCGTATCCGTTCCGTTTTAAATATCCGTAGTCTGCTATATGCCGTCATAACGGTCTTTCAATGGTAATAGTTGTCGATCTCTTTTATCTATGCATTGAATTTTCGGTCTCTTTTATCTATGGATTGTGTTAGAATGGTATGTATGTGTTGCCGTTTTTAAAAAATGCGTTAGTTGAAGTGATTTTCGAAAAACTAATAATAAATTTAAACATTTAATCATGCTAGACTTCGTTTAAATATATTTGTACATACTATTTATTAGTATAAAAAGCAATGTGAAGTTTAGGAGATTAGTAAATTGCAATAAATTACAAAGAACAATTTCTAATATTTCTATCTATCTATTTTTTATTTATGGCAATCTGTCGACACAGGACAATTTAAAAATATTACTGTCAAATTCAAAATAGCAGACTACCCACTGTTGCCAGATGGGGGGGATTCCCTGCAAATTCGGGGGGGTTTTCGACCTTGGGGGGGAGATTCGGGGGGAAAGATTTTTTGGGGGGACTTTCGGGGGGAGAAAGTTAGTTGGGAGAAATTTTGGAGGTTTTTTGAGTAAATAATTCGTAAATATTACTAATACTTAACATTAATAATTCATAAATACTACCAATAATTCATTCACAATCACAAACAATTCCCATCACTATCAGAATAATTTATAGTCACTAATGATTCACACTTCCAATTCACTTGGTCATTTTAATAATTCAATTCATTATGTAGTTCGTTTGTTATTTTACTTATAATGCCGTCTCTACTCTATGACCGAATCATTCGGTCGTGCTTGGTTGTTACTTACTTGTAACAACACGTTACGAAAATAAGCTCTTTATGATTACATCAAAATAAACCAACAACAAGTAACTTGTTGTTGGTTGATTTTGATGTAATCAGCCATTTTCAAATGCAATTGTGGAAAGAGCATTTTCACAAGTCAATATTATAAAGGACAAATTACGCAACCGAATGGCAATAGAAACTGCCGAAGCGGTTCTCAGGATTCGATATTCACTGCCAAATGGATAAATTTTGTTCCCACATCGGTCATGTTAAAAATCTTTAACTCCGAAAACGTGTATGCTTTAAATAATAAAAACGAAAGTGAACATGATTGTAATAATTGTTTAGAGATGGTTGAAGTTATGGGAGAGCTTGATTAAAAAATAAAATAATACTTTTGCTTTTTTATTTCTTCTTTAAAATAAGTAAAAACTGTTTTGGGGGGTTTTTTTTTTCAAAAAGCTTATTTTCGGGGGGATTTCGAAAAAAGTTGGGGGGAAATTCACACGGTCATCTGGCAACACTGAGACTACCGAAACATTTCAGGGCCCTGAGTCGGGTATTTCAACGGTGTCACAACTGTACCATTATTGTACCATTATGGTGCAATAGTAAAGTTTTTGGTAGTCTACTATTAATGTGTCGTCATAACGACTTCATCATTGTCTTACAATTGTCAAAGTGACATAAATTGCTAGTCTCGTACACAACTGCTTCACAATTGCAATTCAATGACTGAAATGTTTCGGTAGTCTGCTATTTTGAATTTGACAGTAATATTTTTAAATTGTCCTGTGTCGACAGATTGCCATAAATAAAAAATAGATAGATAGAAATATTAGAAATTGTTCTTTGTAATTTATTGCAATTTACTAATCTTCTAAACTTCACATTGCTTTTTATACTAATAAATAGTATGTACAAATATATTTAAACGAAGTCTAGCATGATTAAATGTTTAAATTTATTAGTAGTTTTTCGAAAATCACTTCAACTAACGCATTTTTTAAAAACGGCATCACATACATACCATTCTAACACAATCCATAGATAAAAGAGACCGAAAATTCAATGCATAGATAAAAGAGATCGACAATTCTATTACCATTGAAAGACCGTTATGACGGCATATAGCAGACTACGGATATTTGACTTCAATTGCAACGGTATCGTGCCGGTATTGTGCCGGTATGACAATTGTTCCAAAATAGTGGACTTGAGCACCAGAAGGGAAACTCAGAAGAACGGGTAAATTATAGAGGAGGGGTATTTTGCATTCTGACAACTGTCATTTGACTGTCATTTGA
Organism: Orgyia antiqua; assembly: GCA_916999025.1. Classification (NCBI taxonomy): domain Eukaryota; kingdom Metazoa; phylum Arthropoda; class Insecta; order Lepidoptera; family Erebidae; genus Orgyia; species Orgyia antiqua. The sequence continues at coordinate 27,997,316 of OU779868.1, forward strand.
TTGTCATTTGACTGCTCAACTGTCAACCTTCTGTCAACTGAGTACAGCCTTAATTATTAAGCCATGTTAGATGTTAACCACATGCTTAGACCACATGTTATAGCTATGTAGCCACATATTTTACACAATAGATAATTATTTAGATGCAAAAATAAAATTACAACTATCTGGTTACCGAATTATTTTATTGTAAATGACAAAACAGAATGAACATATCTACGAAAATACACTTATAAATATATTTATTATATAGGTACACTTATTATCGAGGTCAGAGCAAGCCAATATACTTTTAAAAACTAAACAATATATTGTATTGCCCCAGAACTACTTACTCCAAAGAGTTATTTTATTATCATTAACATAGTGGAGTTACATGCATTACAAGATTGTGCTCATGCCTCGTGTTAACAAATGGCGGACGATTATTTAAAATAACAATTTTATTTTTTATAACGTACAATAAATTTTCGTCTCTCACAGAGGATGTTATATGTGTACAGATCGCGCGGCGAGAGTTTGGCTTTGACCTTCGGGTGGAGGGGATTACTGCGCATGGGTACTGTCTGGGAACGACTGGAGCGCCAATCAGAGCACCGCGTGCGCCTACACACCCGCCCCGCACCCCGCTAATTGCCCGTTGATACCCAATTTCTGATTTCTGCGCAATAACGGTCAAAGCCAAACTCTTATCGCGCGAGCTGTACAATATTCCTTAGCTAATTTTTACAGCACCCTAGTAACAAAAAGGGGTGGAGACACTTGCATTCTTCACTATACGGACAACAGAAACAGAATTTACAACAGTAAATTGTTAATTTTAAAATTGCCTAGCTGACTTATTAAATTAAATTAAAGCAGAAAACCCGGGTACTAACTGACACCCTGAATAGCCGATGGGCATTGAGTTTGATAACTAGTAGCAAATGCGTCGGTCACAATTTCCTCTTTTAAGAATAAAGTAGAATATGAGAATTGCCAGCGTCGTAACAAATCGTAGTTCAAAGTGTTTGTTACACACATATAAGGAGCAGAGTCAATACTCTAAATACACTTCTTGGTGACTGTTTCTCGAATCGGAAATTGGTGCAGAGCCACATTCTTTCGCTTGCTTTTGCATTTAGGAATACAGCATGTCGTCTTCATGATAAAATATATACGGAATATTGCAGTTTTGATGAGAGAAGATTATGCTCGCAGAATATACTCCTGATACATTCAACTTATAACTAAAATTATAATTAAAACAATTATGATGTAAAAAATTGCAAATTAAAATAAGGGCAAATTATACAATGGTGACAACCATGTGACAAGTCGACAAACGGCGACAGTCACAGAAAGAATAAAGAAACAAAAGTTCTCTAAAAAGCTCTTATTCTTCCACTACATCACATAGGGCTCCTAAAAAAAACGCTGAACTTCGTGACCCTGCGCCGTATGCACTCCTTCAATCCCGAGACCCCAAATAAATCATCACAATGTATGAAACAAAGACAAAAATCGTCACCCGTTTTATAATTAGATTTTTTGGAGAATTTAATTTGATGAATGAATTTAGTTTAGTTTGAGAGTTTAGTTCTTTGGAGGAGCCCTATGAACCAGAGGTGGTTCCAAGGCTACTATCAATCCTCGTCGCCCGGTTTGTGGCCGCCGCATATGTACTTACAAATTTGAATCATGGATCAAATCTGGGCCCTGAGTCGGGTATTTCAACGGTGTCACAACTGTACCATTATTGTACCATTATGGTGCAATAGTAAAGTTTTTGGTAGTCTACTAATAATGTGTCGTCATAACGACTTTTTTTTTTTTTTTTTTTTTTTTTTTTGGCATCGGTGTTAACTTTTGCCATATTACAAAAAAATTAGGGAAAGTGGTTTATCTAAAAAAAAAACGGTAATTTGGAATAAGGAACGGATCAGGAGAGGTTAATTAAATGTTTATAATATGGTTGAATAAATTATGTATAAGTTTAGTAATATTTACAATAAACATATTTCTATTTACAAAAAAATATTATTATCTACAATAAAAGATGCAAGACAGTCATATATAGATGGATTTAAAGATGAAAGAAGGATAATAATATTTGTAGGAAAAGGAATTTTTAGACTTATAAGGTTGTTTAAAAGAGAAAAGTTATCATAAAGGACACAAGAGAAGAAGATATGATTTAAATCTCCAAATTCACCACAGTCACAGAAGGGATTAGATCGGATTTTCATTCGCGATAAATGAGCTGGTACGCAAGTGTGTCCTAGCCTCATTCTAATGAGAACTGTGATCGCCCTTTTACCAAGCCTTAGCTTGTTAAAAGCCCGACCACAGAACCAAGGTTTTAAGTGAGCAACTGGCTGAATGTTTTTATAATATTTGCCTTTTTGTTTGCTGGTCTCCTCCCAGACCTTATTCCAAGAATCCTTGAGATATTGTCTAGGAAGAGTCAGTAGATCTTGAGGATAAATGCAAAACGGAAATACGTCCCCACATTCCACCGCGTCATTCGCTAATGTGTCTGCGTATTCATTACCTTTAACACCACAATGACTGGGTACCCACGTAAAATTAACAAGATATGCGGATTGATGACACAGAAACAGTTTATATCTAGCCTCAAATACAAGTGAATTCAAATTTTTAGTTTTAAACGGAAATTTTATTAGTGCCTGAAGAGCACTCTTAGAGTCACAAAATATAATCGATTTCTGTAATTTCATTATTAGAATATACTCCAGTGCCTTTACAATGCCGAACAGTTCACCTGTAAACACTGTAGTTTCTGAAGGTAGTTTAATTTTCTGCACTATGTTAAATTCTTTGTGGAAGACGCCTACACCCACAATACCTGACTGAAATTGTTTTGATGCATCTGTGTATATTTGATTCCACCCAGGCCACCGATCATCAACAATGGAATTAAAAATATAGTTAGCATTCCTATCGTTACGGTTAATATTTATATCAAAGTGAACTATGGGTACAAATAATAGGCTGGAATAATTGTAATTAAAAACTGCTAGTCGTTCGGAATTAAGAACGGGGGCCGAAAGATTTTTAAACTTATTGTAACTATTTACTAAACACGGGATGAGTTTATACTTCCAATATGGAGATGTTGAAATATGTTCCGCTAACTCTTGAATTTTATGTAAAAGTTGATGTTTCGAATATTTACAAATGCGAAAGAAGAATCTGTCGGATAGATATTGTCGTCTTAAGTTAAGGGGCGGATCACCACCTTCAACCTGTAAGGCGTTGTGTGGACTCGTTTTCATTGACCCCATTACTATTTTTAACGCTTTGGCCTGAATTTTATCCAATCTGTTTAATGCTGCGACGTTGCAGGGCTCTAACAAAAATGCACCATAATCCAGTACACTTCTTATTAACGCGTTGTATACTAGTTTGAGAGAAGCCGGATGAGCTCCCCACCTAACCCCCGTAAGACATCTTAACAAGTTCAAGTATCTCTCACATTTAGTGACTACATGTTCACAGTGAGCATGACCAGTTAGTTTGGAGTCAAGCACTACTCCCAAAAATTTTGCGTTACTTTTTTCCGGAATAATATTTCTGTTATAGTAAATTTGTACCCGCGGTGGATCGCGTTGGCGACTGTATACCACAGCCACACTTTTAGACGGTGATAAATCTAAACCATGTTTGTCCAACCATGATTTTAACGAGTTTAAAGCAAGCGTCAATAGATGTGAAGAAGTATTAATAGATTTACCTTTAGAATAAATTAGCAGATCATCGGCGTATTGTAATATGTCGACTGATTCACCAACTGACTTTTCTAGATCGGATGTGTATATACTATATAGGAGTGGACTCAACACAGATCCTTGTGGCAAGCCCTTCCATGAAATTCTTGTTAGATTAGTTTCTTTTAGCATAATTTTGCGACCGGAAAGCATATTTCTAATAAAAGTAATCAGAATGATAGGAATTTTAATTTTGGCCAACTTTTCACACAGAATATCTATTAATACATTATCGTAAGCGGAGTTGATGTCCAGAAATGTGGCTACGACCGATTCGTTTTTGGAAAAGGCTATCCTGATGTCTGTTAAGAAAATACTTACACTATCTATTGTGCTCCTACCCTTTCTGAACCCATATTGTGAATTAGCTAATATATTCTGATTCTCGACAAACCATTCAACTCTATTTTTGACTAGATGTTCGACAATTTTGGCAATGACTGGGGACAAAGCTATTGGTCTGTAAGATGAAACTTGATTGGGATCCTTTGATTGTTTTAAAAATGGTAACACTGATTGAAACTGCCAATCAGATGGAATGACTCCTGTCAAGAAGATTGAATTTATGAGAAAGAGAAAGAAATTTAGTGCATTGTCACCTAAATGAGAGAAAAAGGAATACGGTATACCATCAGCTCCTGGTGCTGTATCCGTGGTCCTACACAGGACACCTTTTAGTTCTTCCAAATTAAAAGGAGCATCAAGTCCATAGGGGCAAGTGGTCGGTGTGTACATATTAGGGGTTATGACTAAGTCCTTGACAGGAGCTGTTGGAGGAGCCAATTTATCTAAAAAGTTGTTGTACAAAGAGGGCGGCATTGTCACAAACGTAGAATTACTGACACCAGATCTGAAACGCTTAACATTATTCCATATAACCGAAATATTAGTTTGAGGAGATATAGATGAACAGAATGTCCTCCATCCATCTAACTTCTTTGATTTAAGGAATTTTTTAGTGCTTGATATTATTTGCAAAAGTGTATCAAAGTTCTCTTGAGTCATATTATTGTTATAATTATATTCTGCTTTTTTCCTTTCAGCTACAGCCAAACTACACTCATTATCCCACCAAGGTGGAGATGGCAATCTGTTTGAAGCATAATTTTTGAGTGGAAACGTTATGTTAGCGGCTTCAATTATAATAGAGGTTAAAATACTTGAACTTGTTGAGACATCACAGTCATGCTGAAATGACAATGTGGAAAACTTATTTTCAATATATTTACTAAATTCATCCCATTTATCTTTTATTATCCTGTGTTTCATATATGATGATGATGATTTAGCTGTACAGTTTTTTGTAGAAAATGTTAACAAATTAAATAAAATGGGAAAATGGTCACTTCCTAATGAAGATGATAGGGTATTCCAGTTGATATCAGACGTGAGATTAGGTGATGTTATGGTTAGATCTACTGCACTAGTGTTTTCTAGTGGACTGGTTCTGCGTGTTGGAGACCCATCATTTACCACACAAAGGTTGTGAGCATCTATAATGTCGAGTAGATCTTCTCCATAACAGTTAGTTATGGAGCTTCCCCATGACATGTGATGAGAGTTAAAATCTCCCATTATACATACTGGTTTAGGAAGAGCAGAAAAGAGATTATTTATTTCAAGAAAAGTTTGGTAAGAAGGTTTTGGTACATAAATAGATACAAAACAGATTTTATTTATTATACATGCTATAACAGAGAAATTAGGATAGTGAGGTAGATTAAACTGTGAAAAAGATAAAGAGTTTTTAATCAGAAGAGCAACTCCTCCATAACCATCAGGTCTGTCATTCCTGAGGCAGGAGAAGCCACCAATTTTAAAGGGAAATCCCGGTCGAAACCAGGTTTCAGATAGAGCTAAGAGGAAAGGGTTGTATTTATTTATCATATGTATTATTTCAAACTTTTTATTCACTGCGCTTCGGCAGTTCCATTGTATTACTATGGATTTGTGATCCATAATGATTGTTTAAAATTGAAATCGCTTCAGTTAGTTTTGCTGCGTTGGACGGTTCTACTATATTTAATTTTATCATGTTAGTTAAGAGTAAGATAATGTCAGAAATGCTATGTGTGTCAAAACTGTCTGTCTGTCTGTTTGTTTGTAAGGCACTGCCATTTGGTTGTGAAAAAGAAATTTGTCTGGTAAGGTTACGGTGTTGCTGTTGATCATATCCCTTGGCAATCTTTGGGTATTCACGAGGTTTCGTGAATATTGTTTTTCTGTAAGAGTTAGATGTTTGTGGTTTTGTCTGTAAGTAAGGTATATTTGGAGGGCTTTTAGACTGGTCTTTAGGAATTGCTAAAATCTCAGAATATGACTTGGACTGGGGTGAATGTAGTTTGGATGCTTCGGCATATGAGATTGATTTCTCTGCCATAGAGAATTTAATTTGCTTTTGTCTATTAAATTCAGGACAGATTTTATTTGTGGCAAAATGAATACCTCCGCAAAGACAGCAAGATATATGATCATCATCAACTATACAGTTATCCCCAGGGTGCTCACAACCACATTTAAAGCAACGAGGCTTTGATCGACACTGAAGCTTGGTGTGTCCAAATCGACAGCAGTTGTAACATTGGATGGTAGGGAAAGTATACATTTGTACTGGGAGTGCAGTGTAGCACATAAATATTCTCTCTGGTAAAGTTTGACCATCAAATGTAACAACTACTGTCTGAGATGGTTGCCATGTTGCTTCACCATTAACTACATGTTTTATGTTAATTCTCCTTACTTTAAGTATTTTACCGCATCCATTAGGAACAGTACAGCACTCTATCATTTCCTCAGGTGACAAATCTGTTGGGACTCCACGCACTACACCCATTCGGGAAACATTGTATGTAGGTATAAAAGCTTTTAAACAGTTATCTTTAAGAATAGGATGGTCAATAAAGGCATTAGCATCTACAAAATTATTAAACGCTATTGATATTCTGTTTCTGCCCACTCTCTTCAAACTCCCATTAGTAATATTACGGAAAGAATGACGTTGTAAGAATTTACCAAATGTGATTGGGTGGAATGTGGTTCCATCGTTAGTAGATTCAGTCTGCTTTTGAATGTGTACAATAAAAGGCGATAAGTCTGACGCATTATATGTCAGCCTGGTAACCGGTACCGGTGGGGTTTTCTGTGTAACTGAAATTGCAGGAGTTGTAATATTTGTGTCTTGTGTTTGGTCGGAAATTTTAGGTAAAGTATTTTCAACGACTTTTTCTGTACATTGGCATTCACATGGTGTACTGGAGCCCGATGTGTGCTTTCGTTTTTTATTACAACTTTTGCACATTTTAAGCAAACGACTACGCTTGTGTCCTTTATTATCTGTTCTGATAGAAGAATCAGTGTCCATACCTGATTCGGAACATATTGTGACAAAATTTACTGCCGGAGGAACTGTTCCCCCGGGATCCGGAGGATCGTTCATTTTAAACAACTCAAAAAAGACTTACCAAGTAATAAAAGTTCACTACACTACTATATATAACTAAATTACAATATTTACAACTTAAAACCTCTACTGAGCAAGAAATGAAATAATTAAAATATGTTTATTGAAAAAACGCGACCGCCTTTTTCAAGCTTTCCCGCCTTTTTTTTCCTCATAACGACTTCATCATTGTCTTACAATTGTCAAAGTGACATAAATTGCTAGTCTCGTACACAACTGCTTCACAATTGCAATTCAGGAAAAAGCGCGGGAAACATTTTTCTGGAAGGACGTGTTTTTCGTATAAAATTTTATTTTTTCAAATTTGATCAGTTTGAATTAATAGTACTGTGTAATTTAGTTTGTATACATGTTTCTATAGTTTTAATAAGTAATTTTAGTGTAGATCTTTTTCTTCTCTTCATCTTTCACCTGGATTTAGGGTAAGTTTTTTCTTATTGTTTCTCTTCAACAATGGATCCCCCAGGGGACCCTGGGGGAACTATCCCAGAGGTAGGGCATGTCGTAACTATTTACGACTGTTCTAGTATAGATACGGATGCATCTAGCATCCAAGATGGCAAAGTTCGGAGACGTAAACGTACAGCCGCCGTACGTACATGTAAGCATGGCAATAAAAAAAGGACTAAGAGGCGACACGGTGAGGACAGAAACGATAAAAGTGATGATTGTGAGTGTATATCAGATAACAATTTGAGTAATACTTGTAATGATGACAAAATGTCCCAGTCTCATACAACTACAACTAATAATTTACAGGCCATTTCTGCGTCCACTGTACCTCAGACAGTTGCAAGGCTAGTGTACCAAAAATCTGACGCCTATCCATACATTATTCATATTCAGCGCAACCTAGAGTCTTCCAATGACAGTTCAACATTACATCCAATAACATTTGGAAAATTTTTAAAATCAAATGCTATTCAGCATGTTATCAATGGTAGTTTAAAGCGTATTGGTAGGAATAGGCTGTCCATTTCCTTTTCAGATTATAAGTCTGCCAATGAATTCATGGAAAGTGAGGCTTTAATAACATGTAACTACAGGTGCTCAAGTCCACTATTTTGGAACAATTGTCATACCGGCACAATACCGGCACGATACCGTTGCAATTGAAGTCAAATATCCGTAGTCTGCTATATGCCGTCATAACGGTCTTTCAATGGTAATAGAATTGTCGATCTCTTTTATCTATGCATTGAATTTTCGGTCTCTTTTATCTATGGATTGTGTTAGAATGGTATGTATGTGTTGCCGTTTTTAAAAAATGCGTTGGTTGAAGTGATTTTCGAAAAACTACTAATAAATTTAAACATTTAATCATGCTAGACTTCGTTTAAATATATTTGTACATACTATTTATTAGTATAAAAAGCAATGTGAAGTTTAGGAGATTAGTAAATTGCAATAAATTACAAAGAACAATTTCTAATATTTCTATCTATCTATTTTTTATTTATGGCAATCTGTCGACACAGGACAATTTAAAAATATTACTGTCAAATTCAAAATAGCAGACTACCGAAACATTTCAGTCATTGAATTGCAATTGTGAAGCAGTTGTGTACGAGACTAGCAATTTATGTCACTTTGACAATTGTAAGACAATGATGAAGTCGTTATGACGACACATTAATAGTAGACTACCAAAAACTTTACTATTGCACCATAATGGTACAATAATGGTACAGTTGTGACACCGTTGAAATACCCGACTCAGGGCCCTGATACGTAGTATCTTCTATCTATTCTGTGATTTCATTCATTAATCTGTCACAGAATCTTATCGATTTTATTTTTAGGAAAAACAACGATTTTAATTAAAAATTAAGTAGCCTACTAGCAAATTTAAATAAATTTTTATACACAAGGTAATACCTACTTCACCTTCATACAATCTGGCAGAGTATTATTATTAGTCATGTATTTCTTGACTGTTCAGTTTTTTGTGACCATATTAGGTGGGTTTGTTTACAGGTTTTATTTAATTTCATACTTTTCTTTTAACTTGGAATTGATATTTATTGTAAATTTTATGTTAAAAAGATATTATAGATTATGTTTTTTACAGCACTCTGTACGGTTTCCTCTTCAAGAGTTTTAGAATTAAGTGATAAATTCCTTGATATAAGCCATGAGGGTATGTGGTTCGTAAAGTTTTACGCACCATGGTGTGCCCACTGTCGCCGAATTGAGCCAATTTGGGCACACGTGGCCCAAGCTTTATACAATAGTCCTGTAAAAGTTGCTAAGGTTGATTGTACCAGATTCACGTCAGTTGCAACACATTTTAATGTTAAAGCATTCCCTACGATCATGTTGTAAGTATCTTACTTTTATATAGTTATTTATTGTTATTTATTTTATACCTACAACACAAAGTCTAGACTAGAGGAAGATAATTGAACAGATGTATGGACTGTGTGAAAAAGGATACAAAAGAAAGAGGAGTTCAAACAGATATGATGTCTGACTGAAGAGTTTGGAAGAAATAGACATGTTGCGTGACCTCAAATTATGAGATAAGGGCAGGAGAGTGATGCTAACAGAAAACACCTAGATTTGTGTAATAAAGTCTCCACTAAGTATGTTAAAATCTATACTCAGATTAAGATTTTAACGTTCATATATTTATATTATTATATTGTCAGATAAAAATAAATACTGTTCAAATACAACTACTTTTTACAGATTTAGACGCGTATATTTGTTTTAAATTTTTGGCCCGACATTTCGGAGACTTTGCAGTCACCATGGTCACGGGTGAGACTGAGCTGTAATGTGTCTTATACGACCGGTTTTTTTTTAAATTTATTTATCAATTTTACAAAATATACAGTAAATTACATAATTATGAGGGTAGGCTATTTATCAATCTAGGAACAATATAGGCGGCGCGCGGTTCAATCACCGTACACATTGACAGTGCGCTGGGTACGAAGCCGATTCTCAGAAACTGCACGTGTGCGTACAGGATGATCGATATTTGTTTTTACAGTTTCATAAAATAATTGTTCTTTTAATATTAAATAGTTCACTTGGGTGCGTACTGGTAGGATTTTACAGTGCTAGGCCTATGTTATCGTGATGACATTGATGTTTTGTGAAACTAATGTTTTTAATATTTTGAGTTGTAGTTTATATATTACAGTTATTACAGGGTTTACCCACATTCAATTTAATTTTACATTGACCATAAAGATAGACTTTTACCATAAACTATATCATATTACATTGTGCTCAGACTACATAAAATTAATAACATTATTTTAGTTTCTAAATACATACAATAAATTATGTATAATAAAGTAGTTAGTAACATTTTGCTATAATAAATTGAGATTAATATTTAATACACACTTCATTTGCATTACTTGACAATGTATGTATATTATTTCAACAGCATAAAAGGCTCCTTCAATCATGAGTATACAGGCGAGAGACAGAAAGAAGAAATGGTGACATATGCTATTCGTATGTCACAACCCGCTGTGCAAATGTTGTCACATGCAGATAATATTGGATATTTAAAGGAATCATATCCAGTCTTTTTTGGATATGTAGGCAAACAACAGGGACCACTATGGGTAATGTATAAACTTGAAAGCTTATAGCTAAATTGGGTACACTACATAAATACGAAAAACTTTATTTCGAAAGTTTGTGACTTTATACTACACTAATACCGATATACTAATACATATACTAATTTCATAATACCGATTTTAATAATTCCGAATGGTTCAAAATTCCGAATATAACAATTCCGATGTATCATAACCCCAATTTTCATAATTCCAAAACTTCAAAATTCCTAACGTTCATAATTACTATTCTCAAAATACCGAAATTCAATGGACCGAATAACGAAAATTCCGACTGCAAGCATTGTTTCTGTCACGGCTCCGGCGCTTCGGGCTTTGGGCGGGCCCACGCGAGCTTATCTCGTCGCAGATGATTTGCCACCTACTCCTCAGCCCTCGGGCCGCCCCAGCCCTCTGTGCCTACGCGGGCTTAAATTGAACTCTAGTGTAGTACAAACGAGACTACGTAAAGTCGGTTTTGCAGCGATTCGTTTCAGACTCAAAATTTTGTGGCACAACATGTTGAGTCTATTCGAAGTATCGAAAATCGGAATATTGTTTTTCGGAACGAGAACTCTTCGAGCATTTGACTCTTCGGACAAATGAAAATCGGAAAAGTAACAAATCAGATTTATGATTTTCGGTAAAATAAATTTCGTGATTTGTAATAATAGACATTACAATATTTCTGTATTATGAAAATCGGAATTTCAAAATTCGGAATAAAGTTTTTCGGAATTTTGAGTGTTCCCAGCTAAATTATATAAATTTTTGTTAGCAATTACATATCTAACTTTGCTAATATTAGACAGCTGTAATTATTGCTATAGTACACACATACATCAAATACATATACATGTAGAGTTAAAACAATGTTGACTAAAGTAATAAATTGTAAATTTAAGTAACGAGGTCATAGGTTGTTGTTGAGGTAACATAATTAAATCCTCAAAACAAGGATAATTTTAACTAATGTTTCATTAGTCATTGTTATAATGTAATAACTTCTCTGTTCCTGTACAAAGTATTTTACAAAATTTTTATCTTAAGCCTTGTTTTACATTGTAGGCAGAGATCTGCAAAATTATAGTGGAAAAAATGATGATCATCAGCGGGATCATTTTTTCCACTATAGTTTATTAAGTAAAATTATAGCAAGTCAATTGCAAAAATTAATGAAGAGTATACACTTTATAATACATAATACTTTTTCTTACAATGTTTTGATTATGTTATTCAAAAGCATAATTTTTCACCTATGTTGTATCTTTACAGTCTACATTCAAATTCCATGCTGAGAAGTATCAACCACATTCATGGTTCTTTGCTATGTCTCATGATGTCATTAAAAATGATTTAAAAGTGCCCAAGGAAGCTGCAGTATTTGTACACAAAGAAGATGAAGCCTTCTTTTTAGAAGGTTTGTTATTGTTCCTGTATAAATTGTGATTGGCTAGTTACACTAATGGCTAAAATGTTTACTATTGTTAGTCTAATATAGGTCAAACTTAGAAATATAATGTTACCGGCTAACACTCACTGTTAAGGGATCAATAATGTCGACCCAGGTCAGCGCACTCGTCCTGAAAATGAGCAGATATGTTCGAAACCTGGGTCGACATCATCGATCCCTTAACAGTGAGTGATAGCCGGTAACATTATATTTCTAATATGACTAAAACTTACGAAAATTTCAATACTAAAATAGGTCAAACTTATATACCCATAGGTAAAGCTATTTAATAAAACTAATCCAAGTACATAAATAAATCTGCCTAATTCCAACCTATGCTAATAACACCATAGAATATCCATATTTATGCCAAAATCTTGCATGGATTGGTATGGTTAAATATGGATCTTCCCAGGATTTTTACGCTTCTTTCCGCTATTGTATTATTTTATCCTCACAATCTATATTACTAACTACAAATGTGGCAACATCGCACGTGTGCGCATTGAGTTTTACAACTGCGGACATCCAATATAAGTTTAGTAACGTAGCATATTTATTATGTACAACAGTGTAAAAAATAAAATAGAGTAAATAACTTTTATTTATGAACTCTCAAGATGTTCTACTCTTTATAATGATTCTCAGGATTTGAGTCATATCCATTTTATTCTTTCATTGTATGAAACCAGTAAGTACATGTAAACTGTAGCTAGCTCCGTGTTTCGATATTACCGTAACTTCAAACTAAAATTTTCTAATATTATCACTCGCATTTTCAGTGAACCCATCACATAAAGATGATGCGTTAAACACAACAATGGAAAAATGGATAAAAACGGAACGATTTGGACTTTTCCCCAGAATATCAAGAGCCAATCTATATGATCTAATGGATACTGATAAGTATATAGTCATGGCTGTTGTATCAGAAAACAAGTTAAATGAAATTACGCAAACAGAAAGAGATTTTAAAGATATGATTGAAAGCATAATTAGGTAAATATTTGATGTCACATGCCAATTAATGTTAAATGTTAGGAAGAAGGTTAAATGGAATTTCACTTAATATTTTCTAATATTATTAATATAATATTCAGAACTTCACTTCTTTTACTCTACTAGATAATCAAGCGCGTTATTATCTGCTAATGTCGAAATCCATCCATACATCAGCCTCTCTCCGTCCACTGTTGGACATCGGTCACCTTGTCGTCGGCCGCCCAACGCTGCGTCGGTACGTGGTCGCCACTGTAGGACTTTTCTTCCCCAACGATCATCAGTCCTACGAGCGATGTGATCTGCCCATTGCCACTTCCAATTCCGGCACAATGTCGATATATGTATTGCAAAATGTATTTAAATTAACCAGTGTAAAGATTCTTATACTTACCTACATTATATTTTTATTTAAGAAAGAGAAAACACGATCTTCATGAGAAATTCCAGTTTGGTTGGTTGGGTTCACCAGAGCTAGCTAACTCAATAGCGATGTCGGAACTAACAGTACCTCATTTATTAGTTGTGAATTCCACAACAAGCCACCATCACTTGCCAGATGACGATCCTGTTTTAATGACACCAGAAGAGGTGTCAACTTTCCTGGATAATATACAAAACCAAGTAGCACCAGTAAGTTACTTACCTACATTAATTTTTGCAATTGACTTGCTATGACGGGCCTCATGGTCTAGTGGTTTATATAACGGACTACCGATCACGAGGTCTCGGGTTCGATTCCCGGTCAGGACAATCATTTGTGTGATGTTTATACTAGTCATACAAATGTTTGTTCTGCGTCTGGGTGTTTTCTATGTATTATAAGTATGTATTAACAAAAGAAAAGTAGTTTATGTAGTATATCTGTATCTGGTACCCATAACACAAGCATAGAAATATAGCTTACTTTGGGACCAGAGGACGTTGTGTGAAATGTCCAAAATATTTATTTATTATTTATTATATGTGCTGTAGTGAAAGATTTGGTAAACGTGTGCAGGAGCAATTATATCTCAGTCAGTACAGTGACGGAACGATATGCCGAGGTTGTTCAAGGATTCAAGTCCCGTGTTGATCATTTTTTGCACTATAATTTAGTTTATTATGTTACTTAAACTGTGATACATTTAACTATGCCGTTCAAATGAGAATAGGATTGATCCCGCGCCATGTTGTGACGTCACAGATGTCAATTCGAACAATTTTGATAGGGACAGCAAAACAAGATATTTTTTAATATAATCACTTAATCGTCATCGTTTACTCATTTTCGTCAGTTAGCGAGAGAAAATGCACACTAACAACGATAAAATGGCGATTAGTAGGTAGTTAAACATAAAATCATTTTTTTCAACGACGTAATAATGAAATAAAATAGTTATTATTTTTATTAATATGATAATTAAATATCACTAAATAATTTTAGAAGTTTTCTACTTAGAATAACTGAGATTAGACAAAACATAAAAAATACTTAATAAATTGGGAACTAAAGTTCCGTTGCTAACAGTACTTTTCAAATTACTTTTGAGAGATAGGCGTCATTTCCAATCCTATTCTCATTTGAAACGTATAGTACATACATTCCACTGTATGCTTTTATTTCGGCTCTTATGATCATGGAGGCCTTTTAGCAAATATCAATCTAATAAACATTATTTTGTAGACTTATGGTGGCAATAGTTGGACAGTTCGCTTATTTAGAGGCCTTTATGAAGGAAGAACAACATTATCAAATATGTGGCGAGGAAACCCGGTACTCACGGCGCTAGTGTTTGGTTTGCCTCTAGGATTCTTGTCTCTCATATGTTATTCGATTTGCTGCGCAGATATTCTTGACGCGGAAGAAGAAGAACAATCAGGTAAATGCTCACAGAATATACATAATTGACTCTAAATTCTAAATCTAATTGGCGTAAATCCGTGTTTTGGAGTTGCACAATTCAGTATCACGCAAAAATATCATACTGATAGAATTGTTACTGCTATACCTATTCCTGTAAACTTTTCTAAGCTAGATAACGCAGCGCAACTTTTTTTTATTAGGATACTGTACTTATCGTACATGTTTTTAAATTTTGAATTTAAGATTTGAGGCATATCCACTTTATTCTTTCGCTGTATGATCAGCGTAAGTACATAAATAACGAGATACCTAATTTCGAACATCTAAAATATTTATGAAGCGTCAGTCTATTATTACTATTTGACATCTGTACAAATTTAATATAATTTAATTTTCTTTTTCAGAAACTCACGAGAAGAAGGATTAATTTTATATAATACAAGTCATGGAATCATCATTATTTATAATGTTACTTGTATTTATTGTCTCAAAGTCATATAATTTACAAAATAATTATTTGGGAATTGGACAAATCTTTAAATTATTCAATATTTATTTATTACCTTTGGGTAAATCCATGTCCAATACGAGTTGTAATAAACGATTTTTTGGACAATCTGAACTTTACCAAGTACTTGGTAGTACATTATTTTTATATACATATTGTTTTATAAAAAAAGTTGCAGAATTTTGTGATGTCGATCAAACTCCAGCCATGTTATTTTATTTCCTGTTTTTACAATAATACTATTCGGACTTATTCCACACATTCCATTAGTCGCTCTTTACTAAAGTAACAAGTACCTACTATTAAAAACCGGTTTTTAACTATTCATAACAATAATTCCTGTGTTATTAATAAAATTGTATTTTTTGTTAACTATTAAATGAATGAATGATTTATTTGCAGAATACGGGTTAAGATATTATATGAGATGGTAAGATTATAACAGGAGGTAAAATTGCCATATTCAACTGTTTCCTTGACATGATTAGAATTATTATAAGCTGTTGCTAATACTTAATTCACCAAAAGCAACAAGCTCTTGGTATCACACACAATGGCTTTGTTCAGCCAATTAGGTATATTATTTACTACTTAAGTTTCAGTGCAATTTTGATATGTAAGATAATCTGGGTTTGGAATTCCTAGTCCATATATTTTAAGTATTTTAGGATGTAAGTAAATATAGATAAGTTTTAAATAAAGTTTAGCGTCATAGCTGGCTAGTACCTAATATGTATTTAAATAACAATGATATATCGACAAATAGACTGGGTGTTACACTAACTGTATTTTGGGCAATTATTTGCTATAGAATATACAAAAAATAATTTTGCAGTTCTGAGGCTAAAGTATATAATATTTTTGTTTAAATGTTATATTCGATTGCAATAGTGCCAAAACGAGTAATTCACTCGATACATTAAGACCAATACTTGGCTACAGCTTTCATTAGAAATTTAACTTTAAATAGGCACATTGTCAATATCAGAATGTAAAAAAAAAAATTCCTATTGGCCGAAATTATTTGAAGGCATTATTTAACCTTTACCAACCCATTACCTTTTTTTACCATTAAAAGCTTTTGTCAAAAGTACAGTTTTTATTACTTAACCAATAGTCAAGAGAAATATCTTATGTACCTATCAAATAGTTCCATAGAATGTTTGCCAAATTATGCCTCAATGAAAATCCAATTTAATTGATGAGTTTCTAATAAAAATCTTTTTATGAATATGGATGATTTTATTTGTATATTTATGAAAACCTAGTGAGTAAAATGATCCCATACATTTTACAATTATAGTTATTATAATTATAGTCTCAAAATATACGTCTAAACCGTAGAGCATGTAGCATTTTTTAATTTGGTTGTATCCTCCAAGGTCTAAAAACGCATTTTTCTGCAACTGTTGGACTTAATAAATCTAATTGTGGTGGAAAAAGTGATCACCGCAAGCGGGACTCAAGACCTCGGAATACCGTTCCGTAGCTCTACCAACTGAGCTTATTGCGGCCGTGCTAACAGTAACCAATTAGACCACCAGAATCGTCACTCGATTGAGTTTACATCGCATTTTGACGCCATCTATAGAGAATGTTTTACAACAATCTCGATCAGCCACCTAGCATTCTTTACAGAATACAATTGGGCTGAATATAATAATTGGTTACTGTTAGCACGACCGCAATAAGCTCAGTTGGCAGAGCTACGGACCGGTATTCCGAGATCGTGGGTTCAAGTCCCGCTTGCGGTGATCACTTTTTCTACCACAATTTGATTTATTAAGTAAAAGCATAGCAAGTCAATTGCTAAATTAATAAATTAATTATTAATTATTAGCTAAATTATTACTTTAACTGTTGGACTTGTTGACATGGATGCAGGGGTTTTCTAGATATACAGAGGGTAAGGGGCGTCCTTTAAGCTAACATAGATAAATACCAAGTGATTTTAAGGTTTCCATGGTGCATGCAGATCATGGTAATTTATTTTTAAATATACAATTACAACTTCTTTTTAGTTAATTCACTCATAAACAAAGACATTTCAACATGTTTCACATGTGTTTTTAGCTGGTTATACCAAGCCAAGTAGTTTTCATAAGAATTAGGACTAGTTATACAAATATCGTTAGCCATTTCACTAACTGTTTCTTTTTTACTATGTCGATCATACTTTGTAGATCCATTGTATGAAATTGGATGATCAATATAGCCACTTTCACTTGAACCTATATTTGTGCTCTGATTTTCCTTTGTGATTATTTTTTTGTTTGTGCTAGATTCTTCACATTTATTGCTTAATTTTTTATTCTTTACAAACTTATGTTTATTAGATCTATCTGCAGGTCGATATTCATTGTAACTAGGTTTAGTAGATCCAAAAGCAGTTGGAAGACCAGCCTCTAACAAAGCTTTATGACAATCATAAAGATCTGATGTTACTTTCTCTTTCTTTGCACTATCTAAAAGTGTTTGCTTTTTATATATCTTTGCCTTTGAACTATTTTCTTTGATATGAGCTTCTAAATAACTTTTAATACATGGGACACCAAAGTCTTCAGGGCTGTGTGACTTGCTTGTTCTATTTTTAGTGGGATTATCATAAGTTTCGTTAACATTTTCTAGGTCAGTATCGCTATTTGAAGAATCTTTTAAACTAGTATTTGACTTAGATTGCCCATTTGGATCTTTCATGGTTGATGGTTGATGGTTCTTAGAAATAATTCCTTCAATTTCGTTTTCTTCATTGGGCTTCACAGACTTAGGAACATTCAAAGAAGCGATTATATCAGTGTTAGGTTCAATTTCACAATTATTATTTTTTTCTAAGGATTCTGACAACATTGTTAAACTCTTAACATCCCATTCATAATTTATGCATTTTTTGGTGTCAGGCTTTTCTTCAATTTCTCTCAAGTCATCTTCTCCTTCTGTAGTGTTCTTCTTCTGTTCTGTGTCGTCTTCTTGTTTGTTAGACTCCAGAGAAGCAATCAAGTCAGAAAAAGACTCAATTTTATATTCCTTAGAATTCTCAAAAGAATTTAGCAATGTTCCAAAACTCTCAACATCACACTTATCTTTTAACTTTATTCTGGACTTAAGTGTCAGATCATATTCGTCTAGGATTTTTTGTTCTACTACAGTTTCTTTAGGTGAACTACATAGTTCTTCAGGTGCATCACCAGGTTCCAAAGAAGGTTGTGTACCTAATGTAAATGCATTATTATCCCACAAATTGAGAAGATTCAGTGATGAGCTATAACTTTTTATCATGTCTCCGAATTTAACTGTTTCTTTTCCTACACTGAGAATAGTAATAACAATTCCATAAGCACCAAATCGGCCAGCTCTTCCCATTCTATGTAAATATGTTTGCCATTCATAAGGAGGTTCAAAATTAATAACAAGATCTACATTTGAAGCATCTATACCTCTCGCTGCTAAATCTGTGGACACTAATATTCTACATTTATATTCCTGTAATGTTTTCAAGGCATCTAAACGATCGCTTTGCTCCAGTTGTGCATGTAATTGTTCAGCAGGCCATTTGGCGCCAACAAGCATTTTACACAATTCTACTACTCTTATTTGATAATTACAGAATATTAAACACTGTTTGAACTCTCGTTTTGTTAATATATTTAGCAGCTCTTTAAATTTTATTTGTGTTTGTCTTACTATATTAGTATGGCTTTCAACAGTTGTCACAAACTGGTTAATGCCTAGTAATATAGCAGTATTATCAGGGCATATATGTTGTACCTTGTGGACATAATTTTTCATAACTGCCTTTAAAGTTTCTGGATAAGTTGCACTACTCATAATAACTTGCTTTTGTTTAGGCAATGCTGAAAATATGTAGTTAATATCTGATTGGAAACTCTTGTCCATTAGTTTATCAGCTTCATCAAGCACTAAGAGCCTCACAGCTGATATATCTATATGTTTCTCTTGAATTAAATGCCTCATCCTACCTGGACTTCCCACAAGAATATGCACTTTCTTTTTAAGTTTTTCTATATCTTCTCCTACAGGTAAGCCCCCCATAACAACTTCAACATTTAAACCTGCAGAAATAACATAAATAAAAATTGTGGGTAGGTGTAAAATTGATAAATATAGGGAGCGCAATCATAGCCAAAACTACATTAAAATTATAAAGATAGGATTAGATTACCTACTCAAATTTTTTTTTTATTTCTTGATTACTACAAAAGCTAACTAAAAATAATTAAGAAAGAGTTACATTTTATCCAAGAAATAAGTTTTTATTAAAACTTAAAACTATTAGAATATACCAAATATGTATTTTAAAAAATTTGTTACCGTTATACATTGAGCCAATTTGCTTGATAACATCACATATTTGAGCTGCAATTTCTCGAGTTGGTGCAAGTATTAGAGACTGTAAATGTTTTTGTAGATCTAGTTTTTCCAGTGCAATCACACTAAATACAGCTGTTTTACCTGTCCCGGACTTGGCTTCTAGAAAAAGATCTGTAAATAATAAATATTATAAATGTTTGGCAACACCATGCCATGAAAATACCATGCACTAGTTGCAAGTAACTTTTGATGGTTTTATCATATCATCTGCAATTCAAGATTATCTAACGAAATATTTGTAACCTATTTATTAACCAATTTTTTCTGTAAAAGTAAAAGATGGAGGTATCTTTTACTTTTACAGAAAAAATTGGTTGGTTTAGTTCATAAAATTTATTAGCAATAGTAAATTAATTTAAAGATCTTACCAAATCCGCATTTCCCTAATGGTATGCCATGAAGCTGTACAGGCGAAGGTTTATAAAACCCTGATGTCTCCAGACCATTGAGAGTTTCCTTTTTTAGTAACATTGATTCGAAGTTAACATCGACACTTATTCGAACATCTCGAGTTCTTTCTACTGTTTTTATATCATGAGCCAAAACCATTTTAAACGATGTGTTAGCTCTTTCTCGAGTTAGTTCAATAAAATAGCTTTTGTTAGATCGTTAGTTTGTTTGTTTTACAAACGATTCTAGTTTAAATTTTATTTACCAAGTTCTAATCCCGGGGAATAAAATGACAGAACAAATTGGACTGAAATACTGAAATCACCTTAAGTATAAAGTACTCTGTGACTGAAATAGTGAAATCTGAAAATGAATGAACGGAATGGAAATCATATGAAAATTACAATCACCACAGACTAATATAGCATTTTTATTCGTTTTCGTTTACATTCCGTGTCAGTTTAATGCTACGTCTTCATTAGTGTTTTGATGTGTATAAACGGAACCGTGGAAGCTAAACACATTTGTGGCCAAAATAAATCATCTCCTTGTATTTTGCAGTCTAACTAAATAAATTTATAGCTGCAATTACAATATACACTATGCAAAAGTATAAGAGTTGCCAACGCCTGTTGGATAAATGCTCTCAGCCTCGGATAAACACATCAACTACGTAGTCTGTGCAAACTATCACTTACTCTTTAACATTCACGAAATATTCCAACTATTAATCTA
Source organism: Orgyia antiqua (assembly GCA_916999025.1). NCBI lineage: Eukaryota > Metazoa > Arthropoda > Insecta > Lepidoptera > Erebidae > Orgyia > Orgyia antiqua. The sequence continues at coordinate 28,018,450 of OU779868.1, forward strand.
TGTAATAAAAAAAAAGAAGCGATTTTTGTGTAATGGCGAATTTGTGATTCTTGTAGATCAATTAATTTATTTTACTCATATAAATTACATGGGCAGTATGCAATAATGTTATATATTCAAACGTAGTTATGACATTTTTTAATATGTTCTCCAAATATTGACAACGTTCTTTTATGAAACAAGTTGATTACATTTTGTTCCAGTTTTGGATTTCGTCGAAACATTAAAGGTAAAATGTTGTTTAAATTTATACTATGTCCTAAATTAAATACACATAAACTTAAGTAAAGAATCTACGCAATGACTTCAACAATTATCGGCAATGCAGACGTCGATATGTGGATTAGCAATGTAGGTCATGAAAATAAAACAAATGTTTTCTATCCATGGTGTTCATAATCAAAATAATGTATATTTAGAATTGTTTTCCAATTTCTAGAGGCAGAATCGTAAATGATATTATTGGCGTTATTTGAATTGCACCGTTATTTATTTTATATGGAACAATAACTCAACACATAAATAATACATAAAATCTTGGTCAAAATTTATTATCTATTATTTTTTTTTCTCAGCACTTTACAATTATTATTTTATAAAGTTATAGCATCTAATAATAGTTAATGTGCTAGAATGCTTTCATATAGATGTGGCTTCATTAGGTATTTATAATGATTAAATAATAAGTCCAGTGAAATGAACTCTGATACCAATTGAGATTTTAGTCTGCTTATTTACATCATGCAGTTTTAATAATTATTATAAAATAATATATAGGTGTACAGGATTTATGTCTGTAACCCATTATCTGCGTTAAAAACAATTTACATTTCAGAGTATGTGTCAATGCATTAGCATGCCATTATCATTCCATCTCCACCAGTGACTATCACCTAAAGCACGAATATAGTGGCTCTGTTCTTCAAATATGGTGATAAAGCCCTCCAGACTTCAGTGTCTTATAAATCTATAAGATGTTATGGAGAGCAGTTATAAATAACCCTGCCAGACTTTAGCTGTAGCAAGCTATATTCCGAAAAGGATTCAGTACTGTAGATCATCTCTATACTTTTTGGCACATTATTCACAAAATGAAGAGAACAGCAATTGTTCTCTTCATTCTGTATGCTATTCGTGAGTTATGAAAAACTGACTCTACCAAAACAGTCTTGTAATCTCTTCCACAACATTGTATTGGAAAAACATCCAAGTATGTGTAAGTCCTTATGACACCTAGTAGCTGTTTTGTGAAATCAGACATGGTGTTCGGATACCAACAAAGCTCTTTGCCCTGCCAGAAACTGTTTAATACATAAGACTGGTGGACAGGACTTTGAAGTTGCATTGGATAAGTGAAACTTGGAGTAAACTGCCCTGCAAAGTTCAATGTTTATTGTAGAATGAGTGTATTTAAAGATAACAATTTGACAATTCAAGTCCCGCTTGCGGTAGTCACTTTTTCCACCATAATTTGATTTATTAAGTAAAAAGCATAGCATATCAATTGTAAAATGAATAAATTACTTTAGTAATGAACGTCGCGTCATTATTTCAACCCATTCGTATTCTGTAAAGAATACTACTTGGTTGGTCGAGATGTTGTAAAGCGATCTTGATAGATAGTGTTGTACGTAAAAATATATAAACTCAACCAAGTGACAAATGTGGTGGTTAATTTCAGTGTTGCAGGCACGACCGCAATAAGCTCAGTTGGAAGAGATCGGGACGGTATTCCGAGGTCGTGGGTTCAAGTTTTGGTTCAAGTCCCGCTTGCGGCAGTCACTTTTTCCACCATAATTTGATTTATTAAGTAAAAAGCATATCATGTCAATTGCAAAATTAATAAATTACTTTAATTTGACAATATTCAAGGCATAATCTATGAATACTGAGAGAGGAGGGCTCTCCAAAGCTCTGTAGTGACTTAGGGATCAAATAAAACCACTTTTAACGAACTACGACGTATGTTCGGAGACTGCAGCCACTATAACCACAGATAGAACCAGGTGATAGGACCACGATGACACTACAGGCGCCTTTCGGGTCCACGCGACGCGTGTCGCATGACCTACCCTAATTTTGTATTGAAAATACTTTTCGGGCAACCTCGGACCTCACTTGTATGAAAAGTGGACGCAGCTGCTCATGGCGCGATGTAGCGCGTCTTGATTTGCGAGCAGTGCGATTGACATAGTTATATTTTGGCAACGTGATAAAAAATTGGTCAAGTGCGAGTCGGACTCGCGCACGAAGGGTTTCGTACCATTATCTATGCAACATAAGGCAACGTTATTAGTATCGAGCAAGAAACGGTAAAAAAATCATGTTTGTTGTATGGGAGCCCCTCTTAAATATTTATTTTATTTTATTTTTAGTATTTGTTGTTATAGCGGCAATAGAAATACATCATCTGTGAAAATTTCAACTGTCTAGCTATCACCGTTCTTGAGATACAGCCTGGTGACAGACGGACGGACGGACGGACAGCGAAGTCTCAGTAATAGGGTCCCGTTTTTACCCTTTGGGTACGGAACCCTAAAAAGACTTTATTTTCTTAACCTGTGACATTTGGAATTGAATAAATAAAAAATAATAAATATTTATGAACATTTTACACAACGTCCTCTGGTCCTAAGCTAAGCTTATATGCTTGTGTTATGGGTACCAGAATACGAATAGAACACATATACTACATTTCTTTTGTAAATACATATTTATAATACATAGAAAACACCTAGACGCAGTACAAATATTTGCATGCCAATTTTCAATATCACAAAAATAAATGATAGTACCATGCGGGAATCGAAACCGCGATCTCGTGAAACGCAGTCCGTTACATGAACTACTAGGCCACGAGGCCCGTCCATAGCCTTTAACCGTGTCCTACCCGCAAATATCAGATAATATTATGACTCAGGTCCTCAGTGAACGATATGTGTATTGGGAATGCCATCCAGCTCTTTGCAACACAGCACTATTCTAGGTAAACTTGATGGAATCAAGAAAAATTCTTGACTTCTTTACATTGACGACTGTTAGGACTGAATCGAAAACTAATTTGCGACAGCAAATTAATCTTGGTAGCTGTGTTAATAGACGCCAGTTTGATTTCAAGAAGAAAACAAGAAGAAATGGTAGTTTCGACTCATTCTTAGCAAGATAAAAGGAATAAGAATAATGGTTATCCGTTTAACTTATCTGCTAAAAAAAATGCGCTGACTTTTAAGATCAATTGTAATTACAACTGACATAAGGTAGATGTTTTACATAATCGTTAAAAAAAATACAATGGCTGCCACTGCTCAAACGCTGCAGCAGTGGCAGAGCCACAGGTTTGGGTAGACAATATCGATAAATAAATATTGCTGTGCCGAACTCGACAATGATGTCGATACAGACAGTAAGAGCGCTCACTTGTCTAAATTATGTAATTGGGTGTAAATTCATGCTGGATCTTTGGCCGCATATTTTTGTACGACGTGGTGAAGCTTCATGCAATCCAATAGAAATAGATATCGATACTATCGATAAACTTAGGCATTATACAGGTACTTGATGCTATGCAATATGCCAAATCACCATCATCTTGGATCACAATCTGGTCCAAACTATGGAGATACTTTTTGTTCCTTAGATATCGTTGTTAAATTCTATTTTAATGACGACAGCTTCGGTGTCAATTGTCTTAGTAAATTTAACAGACATCGCTTATCATCACGTCTGAATCGTTACCCAGTCTTTAGTCATGCAAACATTTTTGACTTCTATTTAAGTATATACGATCGGCAAGTTTTGGACGTCCATCGTCTTACTGACACTCGCTGTTATAACACAAAATTTCTTAATAATGTTTTAGACTTCAAGTATGAACAACAATTGCGGAGTTGGCGGGGCAGTGGGTCCAGTAGGGGGTCCATATGATACTAAAATAGCTGGACTATATGACTTGTTAGACACCCTCGGTTCAGGACATTTTGCTGTTGTCAAGTTAGCACGTCACGTCTTTACTGGTGAAAAAGTAGCTGTGAAAGTAATAGATAAAAGTAAATTGGATGAAGTCTCTAAATCGCATTTATTTCAAGAAGTAAGTTTTTTATTATTCTGTAATTTCATGTAAGTACATATTGCACGCCCCATAACCCAAAGCGGTTGCTGGGTGCACTGCACTCAGCAAATCTACTCGTAGAATGGAAAACTTTAGAAAAATGCCTACAATAATTACAGTTAATAATTTTTGCTCTCAGTGTTTTCTATCGCTTTAAATTGCGATCGAAGTTATTCTCACATTCCTTTGTATAAATGTTCTGTTTAGTTTGATGTATTTTTGTTTTATGTGTAGTGTATATATTTATCCATTTTATATCAGTTAAAGCAAACAGATGATTCAACTCATTATCTTTGTCATCAGGTTCGCTGTATGAAGTTGGTGCAACATCCTAATGTAGTACGGCTCTATGAAGTAATAGATACACAGACTAAGTTATATTTAATACTAGAATTAGGTGACGGAGGGGACCTGTATGATTACATTATGAGACATGAATCTGGTTTATCAGAAGCTTTGGCGCGTGATTACTTTCGACAAATCGTTCGGGCTATCTCATATTGCCATAGGTAATTAAAACCTTACTCTTTTATTCCTCCACATACACGAGTTAAAAATCAATATACAATGTCCTGAAATAGTATCAAGTGTAGACCAGAAATAGATTAACCTTGGAGACACGCGGGTCACCCCATGCTCTGTTTATATTTTTAAATAAATGAAGAATCATGACTGAAAAATATTAAATAACTTGCTGATATTGAATAAGATAAGGGTACTTCAACCTTTTTGGATATTCAATTGGTTTTTTATTAGATATAAGTACGTGTTTGTAAAATCATTTTATTTTGTTGTTTTACCTTTTAAACAGGTTACATGTAGTACATCGGGATTTAAAACCGGAGAATGTGGTGTTCTTCGAGAAATTGGGTGTGGTTAAATTAACCGACTTTGGATTCAGTAATAAATTTTGCCCGGGTCAGAAGTTGGAAACTTCGTGCGGCTCATTAGCTTATTCAGCACCTGAAATACTTCTTGGTGATTCGTATGATGCACCAGCTGTGGACGTGTGGTCTCTCGGAGTTATTCTCTATATGTTAGTATGTGGACAAGCGCCATTTCAAGAAGCTAACGATAGCGAAACGTTGACAATGATTATGGATTGCAAGTATACAATACCACAACATATAACAAATTCTTGTAAAAGGTGAGTATTAATTGAATTGATTTATTGATTATAACTTTGTTTAAGTAAATTTATAAATATTGCTCTAATATAATAATTTTATAGACTTATTGGACGAATGCTAGTACGAGAACCTGAAAAACGCGCTACTCTTTTGGAAATTGCTACGGACCCGTGGGTTACGGCGGGTGAAGGTGTCACAATAGCTGACTTTGATACACCACTCGTGGCAAAGGAGCAATTATCAGAGGAAGATCGTACAGCCATAGTACAGAGAATGGTCAACGGATCGATAGCTACTAAAGAAGTTATTTTGGAATGTTTAGAGAAAAATGAATATAATCACATCACAGCTACCTACTACCTATTAGCAGAAAGAAAACTGAGGTCTAAAAGGTACGATATCTACCCATTTTTAATTAGGGTTCCGTACCCAAAGGGTAAAAACGGGACCCTATTACTGAGACTTCGCTGTCCGTCCGTCCGTCCGTCCGTCTGTCACCAGGCTGTATCTCAAGAACGGTGATAGCTAGAGAGTTGAAATTTTCACAGATGATGTATTTCTATTGCCGCTATAACAACAAATACTAAAAATAAAATAAAATAAATATTTAAGGGGGGCTCCCATACAACAAACATGATTTTTAGGGTTCCGCACCCAGTATCTCAAGAACGGTGATAGCTAGACAGTTGAAATTTTCACAGATGATGTATTTCTATTGCCGCTATAACAACAAATACTAAAAATAAAATAAAATAAATATTTAAGGGGGGCTCCCATACAACAAACATGATTTTTTTACCGTTTCTTGCTCGATACTAATAACGTTGCCTTATGTTGCATAGATAATGGTACGGAACCCTTCGTGCGCGAGTCCGACTCGCACTTGACCAATTATTTATTTCGGACGTTACGATTTTTGTGGTTATTTGTTTTTGTGAAGTATTATTTTTTCGCCAAAATAGCAGCCAGCTTGCATCTCCTCAAGGAATCAATAATATACATCATAATCAAAAACAGTTATTGTGTAGTAAAGTAAGACAATGATGACTTAGAATAATTGCCTTTGTACTGTTCAATGTACTCTGTATCATTGTAGTGTACATGTAAACCTAATGTGGGTGTGTATCAGACAAGAGTGTCACCGTGCGGCTCGTCGTCCCGAGGTGCTGAGCGTGGGGCGTGGGTGCGCGCCGTCGACCCCGGCGCTGGGCGCGCGCTCGCTGCTGGCGCCGCCCCCCGCGCTGGGCGTGGCGCCGCGCACCCCGCAGGACGTGCCGCCGCGCGCCCGCAAGTGTAGCATCGTGCGCGAGGAGGAGGACGACGAGGAGGCGGCCGCGCCCCGCCCGGGGGACGCGCGCAGACCCTCGCGCTCTGAGGGACGACTACACCTCGCACTACACCGACCTGCTGTACTCGCTGATAACCTCACCAAGGTATATATTGTATTGTATTAACATATTATATTGTACTTTATATTTTTACATTTAGGCAACTACTACTTCCTGTAAGACTACAGCTTTTCCCTAGCAGTCTTACTTATTTTAGAAAATATTCATAACGACGACATGTAGGGTACATCATCAATTCACTAATAATCGAAAAGTGTTGGGTCTTGTAAAAACTTCTCTTAATAATAGGAAACTAGTTTAATATTGCCTTTTCCTGTTTATTACGGCTGACGGGCTTCGTGGCGTAGTGGTTCATGTACTGGACTGCCGTTCACCAGGTCGCGGGTTCGATTCCCGCTTGGGACAATCATTTGTGTGATATTCATAAATATCATACAAATGTTTGTACTACGTCTGGGTGTTTTCTATGTATTATAAGTATGTATTTACAAAAGAAAAGTAGTTTATGTATTATATGCGTATTCAGGTACCCATAACACAAGCTTAATAAGCTTAGCTTGGGACCAGAGGACGTTGTGTGAAATGTCCATGAATATTTATTTATTTATTATTAACTGACGCTTATTTACTTATTTATTTACTTTCAGGTTAATCTCGACGACGAAGGGGGAAGTCCCGAAACAGTAGCTATCGGGGCCCCGCCCCCCGCCCCACCTCCCGCTAGACGCCAGCGCCTCGAGTGTAGACGAAGGCGGGCGCGCGCCGGCTCCTGCTCCTCATCAGATCTATCCGACGACGACTCTGAGAAAAAGAAGCGCGCCGCCGAGCACGCGGACGGACCGCCGGAGAGGGCGCGCAGAGACTCGCACGATGATTCTAGCGATAGTCAGGAGCGAGGGGGCGGGGCCGGCGCGCTAGGGGGCAGTCGGGGGAGTAGTCGCGCGGCCGCACCTACCGCCGCACCCGCCGAGAGAGGCACCGGGGGAGCGGCCGGGGACGGGCGTGCGGGCGGGCCGGCCGGCGCGGCGGGGGGCCGGCGTAGACGCGCCGCACGGAAAGAGAACAGACTGAGAGAGTCGCGTTCACTCAACCGTATAGCGGAGGTGGAGGAGGCAGGTGGGGGTGCACGCTGGGGCGGCGCCGGGCTGGTGGCGCTGTGCGGCCGCCCCCTGCTGCGACTGCTGGCGGCGGCGCGCCCTCCCTCCGCGCGTCGTCTGCACGGTCTGTGCTAGCGCCGCGTGCACTCGCTCGTATACCGGCGCCGCGCCGCCCTCTCGCTCGCTCGTCGTCCACTGTGACACGATACTTTCATTTGTAAGTTATTTATTGAGGTGACTACTGTGACAGATATTATTTGAACCTCAGCCTGGACTCTGAAGTTTTGATTGCGTCACGTTTGTTTGTGACGCAACATTGCCAACATTGCATGCCCGGGACTGTCTTCAGTTCATGCTATTCGTATTTTGAATGTTTTAATTACCATATTTTTATAAAATTGATCCTACGTACAGGTAAACAGGGTGAATAAATCAGTTCAAATGTACAATTCAAATGTATTTCACATTGTATATTTCATTATCAGACCTGGTGGCCAAGTCTGCTATTGAATTTTGTCACAATGATAGTTCAATGACACCATTTTAACCACAAAAAAATTATGCAATCAGTTATTGCATTTGTTGATTGCATAATAGCGAATTTTATCAAGTTTGGTAGGATACTGTTAATTTTTTGTCACAATTGATGCCAATAAGGCGCCATAATGGTGTCTTCGAACTATCATTGTGACAACATTGAATAGCAGACTTGAGTCCCTGCTCTTCTATATCTTCAACATGTTTATATAACACAGGGTTTTTGAATAATTTTCAGCGATTGTACCAATACACACATAACATTCTGTAATAGGGATGTTGGCTCATGTTACAAATTCGTGTAAAGTTATGTTTTATAGATTGAAGACAGTATTTAGATACCTAAAATATCGTTTTGACAATTTAATATCTTGTTAAAAATAAATAAAAGTTAATTTATATTGCATTATTTTGTACACATGTCGGAATTGAAATCAATATCGGCGGTGGATATATCGAGGAAAAGTATCGATATATTGATATATCAGTAAAATTTTTTACTAACTTGTACAGACTTAAGAAAAAGCTGGAAGTTCTCAAAACGCCGTAACCTTTTGTTTTTTATGTATGTCCCCCGATTTCTCGAACACACTTAGACCAATTTGGAAAGATCATCAATTTTCAGTCTATTTCATAATAATTTATCAATAGAAATTGGATTATATTTTACACAAGGCCCTTGGGTCCCAAATTAAGCTATACTTTCTTGCTTTTTAGGGTTTCGTACAAACCCTTATAGGATCACTCCGGTGTCTGTCTGTCTGTCTGTCCGTCTGTTTAACTTTTTTTACTCAGCAACGGCTGAAGGTATCAATTTGAAACTCATACGATATGTAGATCTATGCGGTCCCTTGCTGCATAAAATACAGTCAACCTTTCACCTCTACGCATTTAAAAGATATAACCGAATTACGACCATTTTTAAGAATTTTTCGCCTGCTAGGGAATCAAAATTCACAGGTTACTTCCCATTGCCCTAGAGCCTTGAAATTTGGCATAGATCAAGTCTATATAGTGCTGATATAGGGAAAAATCCAAAAACTTATAATTTGTCATCACATCACAAGTAAAAAAGTGTTTATACTAATACTAACTTATGAAGTAGCTGAAATGTAGGAGATTCCCTATATTTCAACTACAAAATTAAGTTAGTGAGTTGTTTTGAGTTTAATTAAATGATTATTTGAATGCAGTTACTTATGTTTATATGTCTAGTAGGTACGTACCCTAAGTGTGCGAGTTTACCTCGCTCTTGACAGGTTTTTTGTAATGGGTACCAGAATACGGTTATATTAAGTTAGAAAGCATATGTATACTTTTTTGAAGACAGTACAAATATTTTAATAACAATTATTATTGAATACTGATTGTAAAAAGAGCTAGATCTATTATTTTATGAATGAATAAAATCATAAACATCGATGTTTTTTCTAAGTGGACACCCCTACTATGAGGCCTGTGACGTCATCGCCGTCACTTGACAGCTTGGAGCGTTTTAGCGGGAATTTTTTAAATAATTTTTACTTTCGCATTTTTATACAGAAATATAATATTTCAAAAAAAAAATTATATTGTTATGGTGTTCAAGTAAGAGCTATCTACAAAGTAAAAGCAATTCCAAAAAATAGTCAACATCCCTATTGTGTGGCTATTTATTTATTTAAAAAGCAAGTAGCATAATGTTAATTTGTTTTGACAATGTACAGAATTGAGAACAAATAATGCAAGGCTTAAGTATCGCTCCTTGTATTGTTTGTCAGCAACAACTATACATATTTATAATTTTCCAAGACAAATTGTGTGTGAAGTTATATCTCAGCATGTTACTATTGAGGCAATCCAACTGTCCAGTTGGTAACTTATAAAATTATTAACTAATATCATAATCATGTTGATAAAATCTCTAGAACTATTACAAAGTTAGTAGAAATAATGAACTAAAAAGGAACAAATTATGACTGCCTCAGAATTAAAGAATATAGGTACCTATAGTATACATATTGTGTGACACTTCATATAGGAATTTATCAAGTTAAAATCCAATGAAATTGAACCTTGTAAAAATATTTTTAATAACCAGTTTATCTATAAACTGATTGTGGCCACAACAAAAAATCTATATTGATAATGTGTATCTATCGTCATGAAATAATAATAAAATTTATATTAAACTAAGGTTTGCCTAAGCACATTTCTATGATTCACCGAGGGAGTACTAGAAATAAAATTTAAAAAATATCTTATGTCTACTCGAGAGCTTAAATTATTTTAAAGGTAGCTCTAAATATAATGAACCATACATAACATCTAACAGTTACGCGACTCATTTGTTTAATTATAATCACTTTTACGAATTTTAACGCGTATATTTGTTTCGTCCACTTTTCTGTCACCATGGTCATGTCATGGGTGAGACTGCGTTGACTTTTAGCTTTAGTTAACAATACATAATTCATGCTTTCTATTTTCCCCAATAAACTTACTACTTTAACATTCATAACCTATCAAGGTATGCTAGCGGTAGGCGACCTTTTCACAGGCAACATAGACATGTAAGCCGGCCGCACCTAGTACGTTCAGTGCGGCTAACGCTTATGCGCGTTTTTCTGATCTTCACCAAGTGCGGGCCGACGCGTATACGCGTCCATACAAAAAAAAATCTGTAGGCAAGCGGGGTGCGCCGCACCTGTGCGTTTATAGCGTGTATTCTGGGTGTCTATTGTTTCGAAGCGGTCGTAAAATGTGGAATTGTAAAGGAGACTACACACTAGTCAGGTTTCTGCTACGAATCTTGCGGGGGGGGGCGGCGGCGACGACAACAATAAATATATATTCATGGACATTTCACACATCGTCCTCTGGTCCCAAGCTAAGCTTATTATGCTTGTGTTATGGGTACCAGAATACGGATATAATACATATACTACTTTTCTTTTGTAAATACATACTTAAAATACATAGAAAACACCCAGACGTAGTACAAACATTTGTATGACATTTATGAATATCACACAAATAATTGTCCCAAGCGGGAATCGAACCCGCGACCTTGTGAACGGCAGTCCAGTACATGAACCACTACGCCACGAAGCCCGTCTACAATAACCTAAGTTAGTACAATAGATTATTGAAATAATTTTATTATGACTCGCTCTTTTAACTAAAGTAATAGGTAGTTTTAGTCTATTTATAAATGGTGTCTATTACGAGGCGGGCGAAGTGTCGTAAATAAAAAAAATTAAGAATAAAAGGGCTTTCGGGAGAAGGTACCTTTACTATTACTGTTTTATTATGGTATAACTTACTATTTTAACAAAACCGAACGAAGGTATATTATGGCGTAAACTTCACAAAATCTATTACAAATAAACACTAGTGTGGAAGCACCTTTATCCATCCAACACCTTTAAGGCTTTGGCAGACAGGACGCGTACTTTAGCGCTGCGTAATAGCGTTATAGCGTCCCGTTTTAACGTCGCGCTAGGCTTCGTCAAACAGAACGGCGCTGACTCGACGATGCCGCGCCGCCATTTCGCCATTCACCAAAGCGTAGTGCAGATCGATAGCAGTGTTAAGAGTTTGTTCGATATGGAGATGTCGAGCGATTCAGATGTGGAAGAATTATTACTTTTATATGCTTTATCACGGTCACAGAGAAAAAGAGTATGGGTGCACGACATCAATCAAAAGAGAAAGGATTTAGGAGAATATCATCGTTTGTGTCGTGAGCTTGCATCACATGAAGATCGTTTTTTTACATACTTTCGTATGTCTCAAGATTTATTCGAAGAACTACATGAACTGCTCATCCCAAAAATAAGCAAATCTACCACAAACTGGAGGACGCCTATTTCTACAAGAGAAAGACTTGTAATCTGTCTAAGGTAAGAAATATTTATTTTTTTATATAAATGTTCATTGCGTTATTATTATGAAAATCAATCAAAATCAGCTGAGTTGTAATCAGATGTCGATGCTCCAAAATTAGTTACATGTAGAATATCGATTTCGCGTAGTGGTTGACGTAGCTGCTCAGGCTGTTGCAGGTATGATGAAGTACTGTTAGATAAATCCATAACAGCTACTGGGGATGAATCTTCAGGCACAGAATTGGGTACTGCATAGCAGACGGAGTCTTCGGTACTAATAATGGAATAATGTGGTGAATTCAATATCTGGACGTTTTCTTGCAGTTCCTCTGTTTCTATGCTTGCAAATAACTTGGCTAGTTCTACTTTGGCTTTTATCTGTTTGTCTTTGGAAAATCTTTTAAATGTTTGGGCATAACTTTGGAAAAGGTGATCAATGGCATCATACTCTGTTTTTTTTTTATTTTGAAGAAAATTTATAACTTTATCCATTTCGCTGTCAGTCTTTTTTATTTTCTTAGCTCGTGAACTATTTGTGTCATTTGTTTGGGGCGTCTCTAGCGGAGTTGTTTCTGGCGGGGGTGCGCTTTGTGTTCTTGGTGGAGGTGTCTGTGGTGGAGGCGTCTCTGGAGACTGAATTTCTATTGCTGACGATATTTCTGGTGTAGGTTCTCGAATATTTGAAGTTCTTTCTCGATCTGTCAGAGTTGAGTCAAGGAACTGTAACTGGGAAGCCCAAGGCCATTTTGTAAATTTTTTTGCAGCTTGTCCTGTAGTACCTGCAAACTCTTTTTTGTATCTTATATAATTATCCCTCAAGCTCTTCCATTTTTTTCTAGCTACTTCACCTGTAAAATAAACATAAATTGTATTATTTTGTTTCAGGTACTTAGCTACGGGTGATTCACATCAGACCATAGCCTTCTCCTTCCGAGTAGGTCGTTCAACAGTCGGTGGTATTGTAAAAGAAGTCTGTACAGAAATCTGGAATACATTACAACCAGAATATATGCCATCGCCTACTGAAGAGACATGGAAACAATCAGAGAAGGGTTATAGGGAAACCTGGAACTTCCCGAATTGTGTCGGTAGTATTGACGGGAAACATGTCTCTATAAAGTGTCCCAAAAATAGTGGATCAGAATATTTTTGCTACAAGAAGTTTTTTTCTGTAGTTCTTCTTGCTATAGTCGATCCATGTTACAAATTCACCGTCATAGATGTCGGTAGTTACGGGCGGCATAGTGATAGTGGTATATTCGAGAACTCAATATTTTATCGGCAATATATCCACGGAAAATCTCTGCTGCCAGATAAACCTCTTCCAGGCACCGAGGAGCCCGTACCTCATGTACTTATCGGCGACGAAGGTTTTGCTTTAAAAACATATTTGATGCGTCCATTCCCAAGAGCCTTAGCCACACAAGACGAAAGAAAAACAAATTTTAATAAAAGACTTTGCAGGGCACGTCGGGTGGTTGAAAATACGTTCGGAATATTAGCACAAAAATGGCGCATTTTTTTACGACCTATTGACTGTAATGTGGACACAGCAATTGATATTATTAAAGCTGCATGTTGTTTACATAATTACTTACGAACAAAACAAGGTACAGCGATATTAACTCCAGAGTCGGAAGTCGAAAGTGTCGAAAACGTACCTATGCGTGCTCTAATAACTCATCGTCCAACAAATAGAAGATCAACGACTGCAGCATTCGAAACTCGTGAACAATTTGTGTCTTATTTTAATCAATAAACGAATTTTTTTACTTACCAGTTTCATTAATTTCTTCTCCGATTTGTGCCCACAATTTTGCCTTCATTGATATATTTTTATACGAACTATCCTTCGTATTATATAAGCATGGATATTTTCTAACCAATTCTATCAAATTTTCGGTCATTATGCAGTATTTTATTATTATTTTACACCTATTCACTCCGACGCTAAAATAAAATTTGTAAAAAAATACAACACCCGACGTCAAAGCGTCTTAACGCCGCGACAGAGCGTTGCGTACTGCTAGCGCCGGCGCTCTGTTTGGCGGTATTCTACGATGGTAGTACAACACATCTTAGCGTCATAGCGCGGCGTCAAGTTAACGCTCTGACGCGCGCTAAGTACGCGTCCTGTCTGCCAAAGCCTTTATATGACCCGTAATTGTTATATGACAGTCATAAAACTCGAAAGTTACCGAACGCACATAAGCGTCGGCCGCACTGCGGGAAGGTAAAAGACAACGCGCTATAGCGTCCAGCCGCACTACGCGAGTTTTCTATGAACGCTTATAAGCGTTCTTAGCACTACGCGAAAAATTTTTTGAACGCACATACGCGTTTTCAGCACTGGGCGAATGACTCTTTTATTAGCATTGGCTATAAATTCGCAAATTATTCAGCATTGAACGCGCTAGCCCGGTCAGGGTTGTAAAACACCATGGAAATTACTACCCAAGTAATGAAATTAAAACGTGACGTTTCTTTTTATCTTTTAGGTACATAACGAAAATCTAAAATGTCATAAAAAATATGTGAGTGCTGGAAACTAAATGTTAAAAAATCTTTCTAATATTTTGCATTTTCAAATTTATCTTTGTCGTTTTTCGTATATGTATTTACATAATGTTAAAAATTCAATTTAAAACTTTGTATTTCGCATTTATTTATTTGATATGTACTCATACTTCAGAGCCAACACAACGAAACCGTTGTTTAAATTTACATACTGTAATTACTGTACTTTTATAATTATTATGAAGATATCTCAATATTATTTTTCATTTACTTTGTTCTTTTTCATTGTGTAGTAAAATCATATATTCACTTGCTTCAACTTTTATTTATAAGTTATCATTATTGTATTTTATAAAAATGGACCTGATTTATTTTTCCATTACTGAACACGGCAGTAGAGCTTAATCTAGCAATAAATTACAATTATTAATACATATGTTAAAACACCAATATTTTGTGGTGTTTTGAAGATAACAATGACTTAAAATTGTATTATTTTACACATATTAAATTAATTTCATCCATTTAAAATCAGACTGGTAATTAGGCATATACATTAAAGTATATTTTCTACCTCTGTTACGACTGCGTTATCATTATTTCATCGCGAGCTATTTCTGTGTTTTAAAAAGTATTTCTATGGAATAACATAAGTTTGTATGGAATGTTTATACCTACATATTGCAAATACATTATTGTAGATAGCTTCATAATTATGATACCGCAGACGCTGTAAATAAATTAAGTATATTAGTATGTGGCATATTATGTAAATCAATACACAAACTAATATGTTTATCAGTTATTATGCACGCTCGGTGCTTGTAGGAGCTGCTATTCCTACACGACGGTAATATGCGCCTCAAAATATAATAATATGACGCATGTCGTAATTTTATTGTTAGATATAATATAGAATATAAATATTTAATACTTTGTAGCTTGTAATGCATCTTTAGAATGGTTACTTTTTTTTAAAAATAAGATAATGTTGTGTATTTAAAAATCTATGTACATATTTAAATTGTTGTAAATAAATAGTCTATCTCAATGTAATTAAGTAACTATTAGTTTAAATTAAATGATGCAATGTCGCATAAAATATATAACTAGGTTGAAATTGTAAGAAGTCCACGATTTTTGCACTGTGGTGCTCTTAGTTTGCAATATTTATACCAGACCAAAGATATGAAATTGTGTGTTTATGAATTTCCTACCCTTGTGCTGTTTGGTGCCAATTTAAATATATGTTGTATGGTAACATTTTGGCGTATATCTATATTTCCCTAGTATATTTTATGTCGGTGCTTAATTGAATATTATATTTTAATCAAAATTATTATTATAGATAGTAAAACTACTAGCAAACATACATAACCGTATTTATGTTTAAAGGATGATTTAATTTAATAAGTTGCTACTTCAAAAGTGTTCATAATATACTTACCCTTGAAAAAAATTATGTGCTTGTTTTTGATTACAAACAATAAGAAAACCGCAACAAGCTTTTTTAAAATATGTTTTATTGCCGTCGACAGCGTAGGGGAGACTCGGAAAAAATAGAGAGTACCTAAATCTTATATTAAAAAAATGACAATGTTATCTGTGTTGGATATATGAGTAGTTTCTTAACAGTAACCCCCCCCTCCATTTCCTAAATTCTGGCTACGCCCATAATGTATTATTTTTGTAATACTTTCTGACAGATAAATTTTAACATCGAAGTTTAAAAATACTAATTAAAATAATATTTTGTGTGGCCATGTTTTAAAATACCATAAGGAGTACGCCGCCACTGTGATTAAGTTCACCAAAATCGATGAAACAGCTCCTGCTTCTACAGTTAGTCCGATACGATATCCTGTAGCACTGTGCCTAGTAGTTATATCCCCCGTTTTCCAATCAGCGCATTATGCGGCACAATGCTCAACGTTGAGTGTTTCAATTACAGCATCGCATCGCACAACCGAGCACTCTCAAAAGTGATGCGTGCAATCCATACCAACTTCAGCGACAGAAAATTAACAAGTATTTTTTCTTTAAAATGTGCATTGATTGAAATTTTATTTATACATATATTATCGTTAGCATTATTATTTATTGTTAAAAAAAAAATTAAGGCTTTCTTTTCGTCGGAGTTTTCTGGAAATATACAAAGTTAATTCAAGCTGTGTTAAAAAAAAAATAAATATAAGGTATAAACAATGACTTTTTTTATATTCCACACATATGATGTGATAACAATGTTTATTTTAGAATTTTTTTTCAACACTGAACTTAGCGCACTCTGCTGGCGCATTTTAAAACTAATTCACGTTTCAATTAAGCGTCAGCATTGTGCGGCACAGTCGCATTAAGCTCTGCCATTGGAAAACGGGGATCATTTAGGCCGTCTGACAAAAAGTAGGTACAGTGAAAAAAAAAACGGACAAGTACGAGTTAGATTCACACACACAGGGTACCGTACCGTTTTTATCATAACATTTAATATGATGTTACGAAGGGTTATCATACCGTCATAACAATGTCGTCTAATGTTTCTTGTATAAGAGCCCCTTTAATATTTACTTTATTCTGATATACATCATCTGTGAAAATTTTAACTAGATTCTAGCTATCACCGTTCCTAAGAACCTAGTGACAGACGGATGGACAGCGAAGTCTCAGTCATAGGCTCCCGTTGTACCTTTTAGTACGCAGTCCTAAAAATATTCTTTACCACAACAGAGGACAGAAGACCCGATTGATAAGGAATAAGTGTATTATAGTTATAGATGTGGTAAGTTGATTAGGTTTTGAGAGATTCTGATAATGTAGCACCACCTAGGAGGGACCCTATCTTGCGCAACGTTATCCAGTTCTTAGGGTTGTACCATGGGCGTAACCAGGGAGATTTAAAATGACGAAAATAAAAACATAATTTCACACTATCCCTACTAATATTATAAATGCGAAAGTAACTGTCTGTTACGCTTAAACCTCTCAACCGATTTTGATGAAATTTGGCACAGACAATCTTTAGACCCTGAGAAAGGACATAGGTTACCTTTTATTGCGAAAAAATAATTTTTTCCAAATTCCACGCGGACGGAGTCGCGGGCAACAGCTAGTTTCTCATAAATAGGCCTTTTTGTCTAAATCCTGGCTACGTCCATGTGCATTTAGTATAAGACAATTACTTGTATTACTTCGTCTCCATCCGATATAAAAGGCATAATTGTTAACGTTTTTTGAAAATAACAGACTGCCCTGATGGGCAGTCTGTTTGTTTTGTAAAGCAAAACAAGATAAATAACTGCGTATATGATTATACGCAGTTATATATATATATAGTACCTTGTTTTGCTTTTAGAACGCATCTTCTACGATTTGCGAGATGCGCTCCATAATGTACTCTCTTCTTTAAGGGAAAAAGGTGTGAATGTATATGACATATACATTCACACCTTTTTCCTTTTTGTATGATACATTGTATCATACAAAGGTATGTATGAAATAATTCATCGACAAGGTTCTTTGGTGTCTGATAACCATCGTGCACCTAGTTTGTGACCAAAATCCCACTCAGGCTCTGAAAATAAAAATATTCGTCCACGTCATAAGGACAACCATTACCATCATGACAGACATCGTCGAAGAGGACACACGAAGACATTTGACGCTGCTATCAGGTGGAATTTTGAGCCATACATTATGATGTTATCTGTGGATGTTGTTTTAAAAATTGGTCAAGTGCGAGTCGGACTCGCGCACGAAGGGTTCCGTACCATTATCTATGCAACATAAGGCACGTTATTAATAAACGAGCAAACAACACACACAATACTTATTTAATCACGTTTGTTGTATGAGAGCAAGAAACGGTAAAAAAATCATGTTTGTTGTATGGGAGTATGCCCCCCTTAAATATTTATTTTATTTTTTTAGTATTTGTTGTTATAGCGGCAATAGAAATACATCATCTGTGAAAATTTCAAGTCTCTAGCTATCACCGTTCTTGAGATACAGCCTGGTGACAGACAGACGGACGGACGGACAGCGAAGTCTCAGTAATAGGGTCCCGTTTTTACCCTTTGGGTACGGAACCCTAATAAAAAGAGTAAAGTATTTTCTGTACAGGTTTTCCGGAATTTAATGAAATGCATACTAAAGATGGGATGATTAAAAAGTACTTGTGACAGTGTTATTTGATTTATTTATATTTGCTAGTTATTACATTGGTAAAAATATTTAATGCTATGAAACATTTTGACTTAGCATTGTTTTGTAACATTAAAATAATGCCTAGCAAGTGCCTGGAAACTAAGCATAAATATGTATGGTTCCCAAACTAACAAGCTACATTTATAATGGTACATGGTAGCTAATAATAAATTGCATCATATGCTTAGTCAGTGTTCAAATAAACATTAACTAATGAAAAGCTTCAAAATGAACCAGTAGTACTTTATCTTATGCTCCTAAGAAATAAGTTTCCTATATTATTTTACACTTCAATACATCACTGGCTATTTAAATACAAATAAAATAATCTTTACATTTTAGATATGAGATACAAATGTGATAAAAAATATTATGCCCATAAGGGAGTCATTGATAAATTACGTCACATATTAGAAGGATAAACAAACTGACAGGGGGATGTTGACACACATGTTTTGTGATGACTGATGACACACCATCTCACTTTAAAACAGGAGCCATCACAGCAGAGTTCCTCCAGTCTCTCACAACGTGACAACCACAGCAGAGGGAAGGGATATGAATTAGTTTGACGTAATTTCTGAGTGTCTCCATTTAGAATCAATAATACTCAAATAATTATAATTTCTCAATAATATAGGTAATAATCTTTAAGAAACAGTAATTATTTGATAGTATGGGCATAAAACCACTTAAATATAACCAATATATCTGTAACTAGCCTTAATATTATCAAAAGCAAGTTTAACTTTTAAAAAGGCCACAATAATTTAGATAACATGATAAATTAATGTGAGATATCTTCTGTTAATAGGTAAATAAAGAGCTGTGAATTTTTACTTATCCACCCAATCTACATTTAGATCAAGGATATAGGAGACTAAGCACAATAAATGCAATACACAATTTTACAATAGTTGGTTTAACATATTGCCACTTATAAAAGATATGTAAATAAACTGACAAATCTGATATTACTCATTGCATACATTTGTTTTATAAAATATTGATAGAAAGTATATATTCAAGTAGATTGGGCCTAGTGGTTAAGTAGATAAATGACAACTTAAAAAGTACTTCCTTCTGGTGGCTGTGACAGCTTCATGTTCTCCTTGAGTGTCATTAGACGCCTCAATTCCTGCAGAACAGTCTTGATGGTATAATCACGTTGCCATCTAGCAAGAATTGGCACTTGTCTGTTATCCACCTGTATTGATAGAGTTAAATTACTATTCCAATTGAGCATTATTGTTACACTGGCTACTCTGTTTAATACTCACAAGCCCAGTCTGACTGTTTACACAGTTCATGTTGATCCTAGAAATGAAGCGAGCAGTTGGAGGTTCATCAGGATATCTGGTGCCACATTCAATTTTAAGAGAGTACATTCTATTTTCATAAGGAGTCTGAAAAATTAAAGTTTAGAGGTATTATCGACAGAATCGCTTATCCTACAATAAAACAGCATGAATAATTTTTTACTAACCCTAGGTGGGCCAATAATCATACCAGTCCAGTGAGTGAGAGTCATATCATCATCATTTTCGAGTCCCCAAGATATTGTTCCATCGCCCACTCCCTTTTGCCCTTGTTCAAGTTCTTCCAGAAGACGAAAGTTTCGAGGCACCACTACTCGCAGAAAAACAGAATATTGTTAACACAATTATTTGGATTAGAAAACAAGATAACTTTAATATTATTAGCTCATTACAGCTTCTACATATTAAAAAAAAACAACATCTTACCAACGCCTGATGACGGATTCGCCATGATCACAATTTCACCGGCGCGCACTACTGAGAGAGAAAATATACTTATTAGATTAGTATTTAGGCATTTACTAAGCAAAAAACCTTTTTAGCTGCCCGCAATTACGTATTTTTTTATCTAGAATTATGAATTAAGAAATTTTTCCCAATAAAATCCGTTTTCAGTCGAAGAGAAAAAGGAAGGTTAAATTTTTGTTGAAATTGACAAATGAATGCTTGTCATTGGCTTGTCATATTAATTTCAGTTCTATGTTCATTCGTCTCTAGTACTCTGCCCATTCTCCACCACAGACTATTTACCACAGCGAGTTAGATCATTCGTACGCGTACCCACGGAAAAGAAATCATTGATTGATTTCTGATCATTGATTTCTTTTCCGTGTTCGTACCTCATAAACCTCAAACCCGACTGACGGTCCCCGTTTTCCAATTACAGCACAAGAGCGCATTATGCGGTACAATGCTCAACGTTGACTGTTCCAACTACAACAACGCATCGCACAATCGAGCACTCTCAAAAGTGATGCGTGCAATCCATACCAACTTCAGCGACAGAAAATTAACAAGAATTTTTTCTTTAAATTGGCATTAATTGAAATTTTATTTATATATTATCGTTAGTAATATTACATAAATTAGATGTATATTAGACGAGCCTCGTGGTTGAGTGGTTTATGTAACGGACTACCAATCAAGAGGTCGCGGGTTCGATTCCCGCTCGGGACAATGATTTGTGTGATTTTTCTAATTGTCATACAAATGTTTGTACTGCGTCTGGGTGTTTTATTTATTTATTTTATTTATTTATTTATTTAATTCTTCATGCACAAATAGAGTGTACAAAGGCGGACTTAATGCCTGAGGCATTTTCTACCAGTCAACCATAAGGTTGTACAGAGAATATGTATTGGTAGGTGCGTATTAATAAATACAAAAAAAAATAACTTGTTTTTGGTGTTTCTATCTATAGTATAAGTATGTTTAAACAAAAGAAAAGTAGTATATGTATTCTATCCGTATTCTGGTACCCATAACACAAGCAATATAAGCTTAGCTTGGGACCAGAGGACATTGTGTGAAATGTCCATGATTATTTATTTATTTATTATTTTATTTATATATATATATTTTTTTTTTTTTTTTCTATCTGCAATCAGCCCACAGGTTATAATCAGATTTGGTCTGCTTCATTTACTGAAATTGGAGTTGTGCGCATCCTGTGATGCGACATCTCATAGTCATAACTTTAGCTTATTTGAATAGCATTATATATAATTATGTTCATCGAATGCCTGCTAAGCATTTTCTCTTTAGCCGGTGAACAGAGTTCCCAGAATGCGATAGGGCTTCAGCTAATTGGTTTTCATGTTGCTCTATTCTTAGCTTATATCTTTTGCATGATTTATCTATCTCCTCCTTGATAGTTGGCATCTGGAGATATTCATGTACCTCACTGTTTTTGGTGAACCAAGGTGCGCTGCTTAGAGTCTTTAAAACTTTGTTTTGAAAGCGCTGAAGTATCTCTATATTTGAGTTGCTTGTGGATCCCCACAGCTCAATGCCATATGTCCACACAGGTTTTAATATGCTCTTAAAGATTAACAGTTTATTTTCTATGGAAAGTGAAGACTTTCGGCCTATCAACCAGTATAGGTCTCGAAATTTTAGGTTTAGTTGCTCTCTTTTGGACTTTATATGCTTCTCCCAGGTGAGTTTCCTGTCTAGATGGACTCCTAGATATTTTACTACATTTTGTTGTGGCAAGACACTGCCATTAAGAGAGACAGATGGACAATCCTCCCTTCGGAGAGTGAAGGTTATGTGAGTTGATTTTGTGCCACTAGCTTTTATTCGCCATTTGTTTAGCCAATTACTTATTTTATCCAGATGTTCTTGGAGTTTTGTCGACGCTATGTTGCGATCTTTATGACATGACAATATAGCAGTGTCATCCGCATATGTAGCAGTAACTATGTGTTCCGATGTGGGTATGTCAGCAGTGTAGATGGTATATAATAAGGGTCCCAGTACAGAGCCTTGCGGTACTCCTGCTTCAATCCGTTGCAAGGATGACAGACAATTTTCTGATCTGACCTGGAATAGACGGTCTTGTAGGTAGGATTTTAGAAGTAGGCATGCTTCGCTCTGAAAGCAGGTCTTAAGTTTGCATAAGAGACCTTCGTGCCACACTTTGTCGAAGGCCTGCTGTATGTCTAGAAAGACGGCCGAACAATATTCCTTCCTTTCCAGTGATTGACGTATGGTATGTGCCACTCTATGGATTTGTTCTATAGTGCCATGACGTGCTCTAAAACCAAATTGGTGGTCAGGAATGATCTTTCGCTCTTTGAGAGCTGGCATCAGACGTTTTAGCAACAGTTTTTCGAGTAATTTGGACAATAATGGCAGAAGACTAATAGGTCTATAAGATGTAACCTCATTGAGAGGTTTGCCGGGTTTGGCAATCATCGAAATGGTTGAAATTTTCCATGTCAGGGGGAAGTACTGTAGTCGTAGAACAGCATTGAAGACAATCGTTAGCAATACTATGCCTCTTTTCGGTAAGTTCTTTAGGATCTCTGAGGTTATCAAATCAAACCCTGGTGCTTTTCTGTTTTTCAGGTTTTCAATAGCCCGTCTGATTTCTTTTGGAGTACACAACTGTAAAGGTTGAGTCATTCGTTGGTCACATTGAAAACTATGAACGCCTTCCGGGATTGTGGTGCAAGGTTCGTTTGGCTTGAAAACACCTTTCAGAAATTGTGCGAACAACTCGGCTTTGTCTTCCGGTTTCCTACACCAATTGCCATTTGTACATTTTAGCGGAGGCATGTGCTCTTTAGGTCTTTTTAGAGATTTAGTCATTTTCCAAAGGGAGTAATCATCTGATTTGTAAGGTGACAGAGTTTTCAATTTATCTTGAAGAGTGGCGTTTTCGTTTTCGTTGAGCATTTTTTTAAGTTTTTTCTGAGCTTTATTTAATGCTCTTTTAGTATGTTCATTCCTACTAGCATGCCAACGTCGTCTCAGCGCCCTTTTTAAGGTTATCTGTTTACGTATAGCTATTGTACAATCCCAATATGGTGACCTACGCACATCACTTGGCGTGGAATACCAGGCAGCTGTTTGGATTAGATTGGTAACATACCAAGTAGCAGCTTAACAAATTTTAAATCGAAACTTACTCATTATTACACATCACTTCAGACATAATATAAGTAGTAATATTATATATTTAAGTAGTATATATTTATGTATATGTGTATTTGAATTTGTTTACGTTTATTTATATTCGTGTATGTGTATTTATATTCGTATGTTCGATTTTATGTATTTGTAAACTTATGTAACACTTTCAACTACTATATTTCAATTATTTGTCCATCCTAAGGTTGCCTGTAAGAGATTGCATTTCGCGATAAGGCCGCCCTTTGTGCATTTGTCATTGTAATCTAATTTTTATGAAATGTAAATCATTAATGTGCAAATAAAGTGTTATCTATCTATCTATCTATCTATCAAGTAGCAGCTTCTACGTCTTCCTCTGTTTTAAGCTTTATGTGAAGGTTAGTATTCTCTTGTATGAAATGCTGGAAAGCGAGCCAATCCGTTTTACTGTTGTAAAGAGTTTCATAGGGTTCATTCCAAATTATTGTAGTACTCAGCGTGCATATCACAGGCGTGTGGTCAGAGCAGCTATCCAGGAAAGACTCAACTTTAGTATACAATCCAGACATTCCACCAGTGATGAAGAAATCAATAACGTCGGGAATCTTGCTCGAATCTGATGGCCAGTGTGTTGGTTCACCTATTGATAGTGCGTTTAATGAGTCGACATCTAGAGCTTTCTTCAGCTCTCTACCTCTAGTAGTGGTTAATCTTGAGCCCCATGAAATGTTTTTAGCGTTCCAATCCCCGCCAGCGATGTACCTTCCGCCGAGTGTGTGGAAGAAGTCACTAAACATCTGCTGATCGATTCGATGGCGAGGAGGACAGTACACAGCAGCAACTGCAAGTGGTCCCTGCCAGTCATCTATAGATATTACAGCTGCCTGCAGATAGGCGTGTTCAAACCTTGGGAGAACGTGTTGCTTAATATTACTTCTTATTATAACTGCAGCTCCGGCATGCGCAGTGCCATCAGGATGGTTGGAGTAGTAGATGTTGTAATCTTTTATTGTAATGGCTTTTTCATTTGTCATGTGGGTCTCAGATATTAAAAGAATGTCAATAGTATTCTGCTTTATAAAAAGTTCAACTTCATGCTTATTTGAAGGTAAGCCATTGATGTTCCAAATTGCTATTCGTAAGTTTTTCATTTTTTATTTTGCGCTATTAGTGTCGTTAGGAGCCCCATCAGATTTCCTAATTGTTGAATGAGTATGTCTATCTTCTCTGATTGCTTAATTATTATCTTTTCTAAAGAAATTGTTGGCTGAGATTGTGTATTCTCTGATTTTTTTGCCCAGAAACCAGTATCTTTTTCAAAGTTAGTATTTGGACAGTTTGATCTAGATGGATTACTGATGTTTAGTGGTGGAAATTCATTTAATTTAATTGGAGTTGTATGTTCTTTGTTAGTGTCTCTGTTAAAGGTCGAGGGTCCCTTGTGAGATTGTTTTGTAAACTTTCTTGCACGGATTTCTTTATAAACTTGACATCCTCTATAGTTTGCGGGATGGTTCCCAAAACACAGCGCGCATATAGCTGGTGTAGTCCTGTCTTTCTTTGGACAGTCTATAGTTCTATGTCCTTCTGCACACTTCACGCACCTATGGGGACGCATACAATTATTTTTTGTATGCCCGTATTGTTGACATCGTGTGCATTGAGGTATTTCATGGGATTGGCGTGGATCCTCTATTGTGACCTTAGTGTGATATATGTACTCGATACTTTTTGCGTCCAAGTTATTTATATATTGTTAAAAAAATTTTAATGCTTTCGTTTCGTCGGAGTTTTCTGGAAATAATCAAAGTTAATTCAAGCTGTGTTTAAAAAAAGAAAATATAAGACAAGTATGGATGAAGGTACAAACAATGACTTTTTTTATAGTCACAGTATATTTTATGCTTTTAATTTATATCAGATTGGGAGGGCCGTGTTTCACCAATAAGCAGCCCTAAAATTTGTCACTCCATAAATTAATGGAGATTTAGCAAAATAGATCTGTCTCTGTTTGCTTACGCCGCCCCTCACAGGCTGCAGCCCCTTAGGCGTCCATGGTCCATGGGTAAATACACCACTACCTTAAAGAGGCCCTTGGCGCTTTAGGACATTGGAGCCTCTAGAATCAACTCTAGAATCGTTAGGTAGGTACCTAATCACATATCGTTAAGGCGTAGGGGTCGTAAGCTCCACCCCCCGAAGGCTGATCTTTAGATCAGCCAACAAGAGTTGAGTTGTCAGGTACGCGTACGAGAGCAATGCTCATCATCATACTCCTAATGTACCTTGCTAGCTATAAATCACAGAGTTACGAAGGATCGATTCAGTATATTAATTTTGGACATATATTAAATGCTTTCACATCATCATCCTCCTGCCCTTATCCCATTATTTGGGGTCGGCGCAACATGTATTTTTCTTCCATTAGCCGCCATGTCTGTGTCAACTCCTCTTTCCTTCATGTCCTCTTTCACACAGTCCATCCATCTTTTCTTAGGTCTTCCTCTAGACTTTTTTCCTTCCACATTTATACTCAGAACTCTCAACGACATTACTTTCCTCTCGTCTCATAACATGCCCATACCAGGACATCCGCTCGTTCTTCAATTTTTCAGTCACTGGCATCACTTTCAGACTTCCTCTAATATATTCATTCCTTATATTATCCATTCGCGTGACGCCACACATCCATCTAAACATTCGCATCTCCACAACGTGCGTTTCATCAAGGAGGTTATAAGTAGGGAGGAACAACTCGGGAACATAGATTTGTCCCAAGGCCCGGCCCGTTTACGGTTTAAAAGTAAAAAAGGTAGCCTTGCCTTCTCTTTTCTTCTTACTAGCTTTCTCTTTTACTCCAGCTCAAAAAGAAAGAGTTAGAAAGGCTACTAAATAGGCTCTTTGTCATTTATTTTTCTTGAATGTGTTCAACTAAAAAAAGAAGCAGGCCGGATTCGTTGTACCGAGTGTTACGTCTAGATCTACATCGTAAGTCTATGTCTTTAATGTAATCCAATCCATCGCTTTTGTTGCCCAGCATGAGGCGCCATACACGACACGACAGGATTAAATGCTTTCACGACACCTCTAATATGCGCGATAACACGCTAACGCTAATGAAGCCGTACAAATTAGAAAAAAATTATCATTAAATAATGTCAGAATGTCACTGTCCACGAAGTATAGATACAAGGAGTCCGAACGTAATGTTAAACGAATGGTCTCAATTTAAGGGACAGATTTTTTGCCGGTAGAGCGCGCCATTTTTCAAGAAGTACTCGTTTGAACTATTGACACCTGTGGAAAAAAATATTCTGAGAAACGTGGAGTTAAATATAAATTTTAGGAAATTTTTAGAAATTTTTCGAGTGCTTTAAAACCAACAATACAGAGAAGGTCAAGAGATATTCTGATATTCTATAATAGCATCGGTACGTCCTGAATACTTGCGCAGCCAGTGGCAGAAAATAGAACTATGATCTGGGTTTATTATTGTGTACACGAAATATTATGGAAAAGCCTATACCGTTCGGACTCCTTGTATCTATACTTCGTGTCACTGTCAATCAGATTACAGATATTCTTGAATGACAGTAAAATGACATGACATAAATTTCTCTAACCTCCAAATTTAATTTCATTCCATTCATTACCTACATGAGTAAATCCACTTTCGATAATATTCCTTAAAGCTTTATTTGAACTGTTTTCCATGACGTTGCAAATATTACGCGTCATACGTAATTCATTTATAATTCCAACTGATAGTTCATATTGTTTCGTTCGCCATTGCAGGTCCTTGCGTAGCGAATACCGTTATTCTGAGTGGGGGCCAAGACGCGCGAGGGGGGCACGTATCAGCAGCGCCGTTGGAGTGCGAGTTCACTCTGTCACTCGGTCATTACGGTATTTGTGTACAGCGTGTCCTACATTTTCGATTGTGAAAGAAAAAGTGACAATGCCCGAAAACAAACCGTTTCAGCGTCTCCCAAAGCATGTGGTGCCAAAACATTACAATTTGGAATTAATTCCTAATCTAGACAAATTTACATTCAAGGGGAAAACATCAGTGAAAGTCTTGGTAAGTGAAATTTCATCATCGACGCTGCAAAACATGTATACATGTGCCCTACTCAAACTTATCATATTGCATTTTAGATCGAGAATCCTACGAATGAAATAGTGTTAAATAGTTTGGATTTAGAACTTACGAACGTGAAACTGCAGTATGGAGGTTCCAGCCCAACGTTAATCCCATCCGAAGTTCGGCTAAATACGGCAGATGAAACCGCTACTATTGTGTTCGATAAGCCTCTCGCAAATGGCGAGGCGACACTGCACTGTGAGTTTAATGGTGAAATCAACGACAAAATGAAAGGTTTGTACCGCAGTAAGTACATAACCCCTAGTGGTGAGGAGCGGTATGCTGCAGTCACACAGTTTGAGGCGACAGATGCTCGCCGATGTTTTCCATGCTGGGATGAACCTGCTATAAAGGCTACATTTGATATCACACTTGAAGTACCTGCTGACAGAGTTGCTTTATCCAATATGCCTGTTAGAGAGGAGAAAGTTAATGGTGAAAAGAGAATAATTCATTTTGACAGAACACCTATAATGTCTACATACCTGGTTGCTGTTGTTGTTGGTGAATATGACTATGTTGAAAAGAAATCCCGTGATGGTGTACTAGTGAGAGTGTACACACCTGTTGGTAAGAGCAAGCAAGGTTTGTTTGCCCTAGAAGTTGCAGCAAGGGTACTCCCTTATTACAAGGAATATTTTGACATAGCTTATCCTCTGCCTAAAATAGATTTAATTGCTATTGCTGATTTTTCTGCTGGTGCAATGGAGAATTGGGGACTGGTAACATACAGAGAGACATGCCTGTTAGTGGATGAAGAGCATACATCGGCAGTAAGAAGACAATGGATAGCACTGGTGGTGGGTCATGAGTTAGCTCACCAATGGTTTGGTAACCTTGTTACTATGGAGTGGTGGACCCATCTGTGGTTAAATGAAGGTTATGCTTCATTTGTAGAGTTCCTCTGTGTTAACCACCTATTTCCAGAGTATGATATTTGGACACAATTTGTCACTGAAAATTATATCAGGTAAGTTAATTTGATGCAGATTCTTTGTTACTATTCTAAAGTACTTTTGTTTTAAAGAGATACACAATAATATTTACTTGTCATTGTATTTGTTAGACTGGCTGACTGCCAAGTTGATATAGTTGTTTATCAACCAATAATTTCAGAATAATGAAATTTGCCTTATCATCTACATTGTGTACATACATGACTTTAAGTTTATCAATTAGGTGTTGATAAATAATGATTGCAACTTAGAGGGGATTGCAACAATCTAGGTGTAATATTTTTACTTTTAAAGAGTATATGAAGTTTACATAGATACTAAATAATTAAAGCAGTAACTATGACATTGAAACTAGTTGGTCATTTTATCATTATTTATGGGAGTTAAAAACTTGATCCACTATTTGTTCTTTACTGTTGGTATACTTATTAGGTATTAGTGATTTTTAAAAGCCAAAGGTAAATTTATGTGCATGTGTAGCTTTAAATCAAACCTTTGATATCAACTGTTATTTTACTACCTACAACCAGAGGTGATTCCACACAAAAACTGCATCTTTTCTTGTGCAAAAGGATATCAATCAATTGCCTTTTTTGTTGGTGTACATACATAATGTCATTGAATATTATTAAAGTAAACTTTCTTTTAGTATTACACTGGACTACACTAGTTATTGAGTTTACTTATAGTAATATATGTATGAGTAATCCCAAAGAGGTTACATACTTACCACACTGCTGGAGTATATTTCTAAAAAAAAATTCTAAAAACTCCTGGAGGTCTTTCTCGGTCGATCGGTCTCGGAGTAGAGCATAATACTTGTATACTTAACTATCACGGTATAATCAACACATCTTTGAACACTCCTCAATTCTTTCCATTCCATGGTTGCCTGAGAAAAATTTCTTTGAGCGATAACGCCGCAAATTGTACGTGTTTTTAATTTTTATTGATTCCAAATGTAAATGTGTGCAATTACACATCTTAGCCAGTATTCTGTTACCCAGATCGGGCAAATAACCCGAAAGACTTAGATGATAACATTAACGTAAATTTTGTTGAAATTAAGTCAACTATATTTAATTTAATAACGATTTGGGCGACGAAGGCTAACAAATCGGTGGCAGATGAACATACCAAACATCATGGACTAAAGTAGTTATAGTTATGAGCAAACATAATATTGTCTCTCCCTCCAGCCCATCAACATCCCACTGTTGGGCACGGGTCTCGCTCACATTGGGAGGGATTTTGGTATACTATTTGGGCTGACCAGGCGTTGGCACAGGGTTTTCAGATTTCCGTCTCTCAGTCACGTTATCTGTGTACAACATTCCTTAGCTGGTTTTTACTGCAACCTGGGAAGAAAAAGCGTGTTGATACTTGTAGCCTTAATCCGTTACCACACGGACATTAAGTGTAATATCGACGACTATTTGTAATATTAGACTACGCTGAAATGGTTACAATCGGTAGATAAATGAAAATAAAAAACATCACGCGTTCTGCTAACTAAATATAGTCATGTAGATAAGTTGTCATCGTTATTATCTGTCACGTTCTCGACGAATTAAATAAAGTAACATTTTAACACAAATACAATTGATTAAAACGCAACAATTAAATACATTCCTAGAATTCATATATTGTAATTCCAAACCTATATATAACTTGCTGCTCACTCGTGGTTTCGCTTGCGGCTTGTGATAGACGGATGAGAACGGATGCAAAAAAAAACCTTCAGAAAGAGATATAATTATATAATAAAACTGTAAGAAAAAAAAATATATAACGAGACATGATTTGATCAAATAATTTCTAAGAAATTTCACATGCAATTTATTATGATCTTTAGGCCATAAAATGCACTTTACGTGCATAATTATTGTATTTAATTCAGACATTATTCACTATTCCGTAGTGTATGTTTCTCTGTGTGGTGACGGATTAAGAATACAAGTGTCACCACCCCAACTCCTCCTAAGGGTGCTGTAAAAATCAGCTAAGGGATATTGCACACAGATAACATTCTCTGTGAGAGACGGAAAACTCGAAAATAAACCCTGTGCATACCCCTGGTCAGCGCGGCACAGTAGACCATAATCCCTCCCAAAGTGGAGGAGGCCCGTGCCCAACGGTGGGACGTAAATGGACTGGAGAAAGTGTGTGTTGTCTATCTATTACAAACTGTGTGCATATATTTGGTAACTTCCATCTATCGGCATTTTTCGACCACTTCTCCCTGAAAACGCCACAAAACTCGCTCCTGCCCGGCTTGCATCAACTATATTTCACCACTAGTTTCAGTGGTTTCCAAACAATACATTTTTTATAAGACGTAGCATTCATCATGTCAACCTATTGCAGTCAACTGCTGTACATATGTCTCTTCCAATTCGCGCCACTATACACGGTCGGGCGCGTTGCCCATCCAGTTACTCCCTGCGATCTTCTTCAGGTCGTCGGTCCACCTGGCAAAGGGGCCATCGGTTCTGCGGCAGATATGGTCAGCCCATTGCCACTTTAGCGATCTTGTTCTGCGAGCTATTTAGACCACCTTGGTTCTTTGGCAGATTACCTTAATTTAGAGTTTATCCCTCAATGGGACTCCGAGCGTAGGCCGCTCCATAGCACGTTGCGCGATTTTTAACCCGTGGACTAGCGTCCACTTCTCGGCACCGTATGTCATGACCGGTAAGATGTAGACGTGGCATTATTCATTAATAAATTAATATAAATGGAAGTCATTTTTTTTACAGGGCCTTAGAATTGGACTGCTTGAAAAATTCTCATCCCATAGAGGTGCCTGTTGGTCACCCATCGGAAATAGATGAAATATTTGATGATATCTCTTATAACAAAGGAGCTTCTGTAATAAGAATGTTGCACAGATACATCGGTGATGACGATTTCCGTAAAGGCATGAATATATATTTGACAAGACATCAGGTTGGTTTATGATACTATGTAGTTTAATTTTGGATTAAATATTTTCGCAATAATTTATGCTTCTTATGCAACTTTTCTTTACCAAATTAAAGTTCTATATTACTTATACTTCATTTTCAGTATAAAAACACATTCACAGAGGACCTATGGGCTGCTCTTGAAGAAGCTTCAAACAAGCCTGTCGGGGCTGTGATGTCCACATGGACGAAACAGATGGGATTCCCTATGGTAGAGGTTTGTACACCCACAAATGTTACATTTATAGACGTGTTACTATTGTGTCATCATGTTAACATAAGGATTCTATTCATAATAATTAGTTATACAAGTTTCATTGTGTAGAGAAATAATTATGTTTTACTGATACATATATGATTATTGGTATAAGAAACATTTAAAAGTTATGTTAGCTGATATTCGTTCCGTAATAGTTTTTTTTATCCTCCACCATGCCATGGTGGTGCCTTAAGATCACCCAATTATTGGCGCCCATCTCGACGGGAGGAACATTAGGTACCCTAGTCGCGTAGCCTTCTGCCACATTGGGCGCCGCGCATCGCAGAAATTTTACCCGCCACGCATGACCACCTAGGTAGGGAGGGCGGGACCCTCCGTGGTGGTGACTATCTTCCGGTCTGGAGAAAATAATTAGTACAGTTCAGACAGGTCCAGTGAATACCTACGGCTATAAATTTCCAGAAAGACTCTACTTTCAATTAACGCAGAGCCTCTCACGTGCTCTTTTCGACCCAAACTCATAAGAAATAATATGTATTAACATCATAAGTAGTCACGATGTTGTTTTTTAGGGTTCCGTACCCAAAGGGTAAAAACGGAAACCCTATTACTGAGACTTCGCTGTCCGTCCGTCCGTCCGTCTGTCACCAGGCTGTATCTCAAGAACGGTGATAGCTAGAGAGTTGAAATTTTCACAGATGATGTATTTCTATTGCCGCTATAACAACAAATACTAAAAATAAAATAAAATAAATATTTAAGGGGGGCTCCCATACAAAAAACTGATTTTTTTTACCGTTTCTTGCTCGATACTAATAACGTTGCCTTATGTTGCATAAATAATGGTACGGAACCCTTCGTGCGTGAGTCCCACTCGCACTTGACCAATTTTTTTTCCTAGCTCAGCTTTATCAACATTTCTATTAGGATTTCATATAATTTAAGAGAGCAATGAGCTATCTTTCAGTGTTACTAGATTCCGTTAATTCCGTGTTTATAGGTTACGTCAGAACAAAAAGGCGCAGATAGAATCTTGAGACTTACTCAGCAGAAATTTTGCGCAGATGGTAGTGAAGGTGGTGATGTATTGTGGATGGTACCCATCACAATATCTACTCAGGAGCAACCTACAAAGGTACGGACTAAATTAACTTTTATTTCATGTTGTCTTAACAAGCGTACTATGTTATAATTACGACATAACATAGGCCTTCATGGTGGTTTTAGGTAGCAGTGCTACTTTTAAGTCAAATAATAATTATGTGTTTGAAAATATTGGGTGGTGGTGTTTAAGTGGGTTATATTGAGTCAATGTTTCAACATATTTATCATTTAGTTATGGTTAGACAAGAGTTTTTATTTAAAACTGTTAACTAACCATATCTTATCTGTCCCCGCAAGCGAAACTTATGCATTACTAGCTAATGCCTGCGGTTCCACCCGCGTTTATATTTATTGAGCCACCATCCCTCAACATACACGAAAACATAACAAATTATATAAAAAAGCCATTCTCTTGAACCATAGGGACATGCATATAAAAATAAAGACTTTGTTTTATAATGGTGCCAATTCTGCGTGCGCAACTAAACTTGACTAAAAAATTGAAATTGATAGTGTTAATATATCTATTACCTGCTACTTCGTCGTTCACATACAAATTAATTATAGTCATCTTTACTTCTTATAAAACAACTAGCTGTTGCCCGCGACTCCGTACGCGTGGAATTTAGGAAAGTTTCATGAAAATCCATCCAGTAGTCTTTACGTGAAAGAACAACAAACATCCTAACATTCATACAATCCAACATTAACCAAACATCCAAATATTAGAGAATGGATAGAAGACCGAGGAAACGTTCGCGTTGCTCGGCCAACAGTTTAAGTACCTATTTTATTTTGTCGCGCGTAATTCTTTTTTCGTCATATCTCCTAAGATATTTAAATTGCATGCTGTAAAAAGCAATTATAATCTATATTAAACGTGTAAGCTAACTAAGGTATTTAATTTGATAAAAAATATTACTATATACACATAAATAGCTTTTGAAAATACCCTATTGAATTTGATAATTTTTGCGACATTAATATGGGTACAGCGGGTTTCCCTTAAAATATAGACATATGCCCTCGCGGACTTTTTTGAAGAACTATACATAACAAACAATTCCTCCATACATTAGTTTGTTGTACCTCACATAGATAAGGCAGCGTTTTCATTTATAGCTCGCACGCGTGCGAGTTTCTCGGCAAATTTAATCATATCTCATCCAATACTCTCAGCAAACTCCAACAAATTATGCAAAAAAAGCCATCCTCTTGAACCGTTCTATCTATTAAAAAAACCGCATCAAGATCCGTTGCGTATTTTTGAAGATATAAGCTCACATAGGGATATACATACAAAAATTACGACTTTGTTTTATAAGAAGTAAAGAATAAATATAAATAAATAAATATTCATGGACATTTCACACAACGTCCTCTGGTCCCAAGCTAAGCTTATATGCTTGTGTTATGGGTACCAGAATACGGATAGAATACATATACTACTTTTTTTTTTTGTAAATACATACTTATAATACATAGAAACACCCAGACGCAGTACAAACATTTGTATGACAATTAGAAAAATCACACAAATGATTGTCCCGAGCGGGAATCGAACCCGCGACCTCTTGATCGGCAGTCCGTTACCAGAACCGCTACACCACGAGGCCCGTCGAAGAAAAATTCGTAATTTTTGTATGTGCCAAATGGTGCTACTGAAACTATCAATTTTTATTTTTGAGTTAAGTTTAGTTTTGTTGTGCACACAGAATTGGCACCAATAAGTAATGAATTTAAGAATTTACATTAATAATGGAAGTAGTTAGTAAGATACTAACTACTTCCATTATTAATGTACTTACTACTCACATGTCCATACAGTTTATAATTATTTAATGGACACCTGTTGTGCATTACAAGATATAAAACATCAACCTGTTCTTAAAAGAGAGGAGTCTCAAGTAACTTTATTGTATAATAAGATTATGTAGCATTTAGTAGATTTAGATTGATATTTAACAAATTCCATGAATTATGATTTTTCCATAATATAATTGTACTACTTATTGATGTAGTAAATAAAGATGACCATTCACATTATTTATTTGTCTTTATTGTATACCAGAAGTTATCAAAATTCGTTAACTGGTCCACATTGCACTACCCTGCATCATCCTCACACCCCTTTTTCGTTGTAAACATAAATTTAATTGAAAAAAAAAGGAAACAATGAAAAAGAAATCCATGGAGTTTCTTGTCTGTTCTTCTCCATAGGATTCCCTTTTGGAACAGACGCCTAGCTTCTGACTTTTTAAAAAAAAGGCATGGATATCTTGCCTACTTTAAATAAAAATCTTTGACTTTGACCAACTTTATAAGAGTCATAAAGTAATACTTAAATTTTTCGTAGCGTAATTATATTTTTATAGCTAGTTAGTAGAAAACAAATAATTTTATAATGTCGGTAGTTAATGATATTTATTACTATTGTATTTGCATTAATAACTTGCAGATAGCGTTATCAACGGTACTAGAAACGAAAACACAAGAAGTTGTTCTCAAGAATGTGGCTGAGAATTCCTGGGTTAAACTCAATCCTGGCACAGTGAGTACATATTTTTCTTGTTATTTTTGAGTTTGAACCCCTGCCCCCCGAAATGCCAAAAAATTAACAAGGTTTAACACTATTTCCATCATTTTTTGTATCAAACCCTTCAGTCCCCTTGAAATGAAATAATGAGTTGATAACACTTCTTGAAACTAAATGGGGACGCCCATGCCACTGCCCCTCCCACAAATGAGATGTTTAGTAAGATTATTGATTCAGCCGTTCATGATCTATGATCCAAAATTATTTGGTCATCAAGGAGATGAAAAATGCACATGGGAACAGTTCCCATATTCATTTTATGAATCAATGAAACGACATCGAGTTCCTTTTCGTCTTTATTATATTTTATTGAACTGCACATTGATTAGCACTTCTATTATAGGTGGGATACTATCGTACTCGTTACTCCCCGACGATGTTGGCGCAGCTAGTGCCCGCTATCCGCGACGGCTCGCTACCTCCGCTGGACCGGCTTGGTCTACTGGATGACTGCTTTGCGCTAGTACAGGCCGGACACACACAGACAGCTGAGGTATATCAATATATTTTTTTCACTATGATTATACATATCTCAAGGAATTGATAAATAAACTGCAAAAGTGAGATTTGAATACTGCCAACAAACATTTTGTAAAAAATAGCAGAAACATTGAGTACACAGTAGCTCAATGTGAATACAAATTCTCGTAAGCCACGATAGCTCAGTTAAGCTTAAGTTAGCTAAGTTAGCTCAAGCGAAAAAAGAACAAATATCAGACGGCTTTAAGAGGTCGTGCGTAAAAATTGCGTTTGTGGTAATAATGATTTTTTTATTTGTCATAATTTATATGTATTGAAATTATTGTTTACCATTTCAGTCTTTAAAATTAATGGAAGCCTTTAGCAACGAAACCAATTTCACGGTTTGGTCTTCAGTATCTAATTGTATGTCGAAATTGATTGCCTTATTATCGCATACACCATTGGACAAGCCTTTGAAGAATTACGGTCGCAAGCTATTCTCAAACATTACTCAGAAATTGGGCTGGGACGCAGAAGAGAAAGAAAGTCATTTAGACACATTGTTGAGAAGTTTAGTCTTGAATAAAATGATCAGTTTAGAAGATCCAGATACGATAAAGGAGGCTAAAATCAGGTAATTACTTATCTCTTTACACTAAAACTCCCAAGATGTACTTTATAAATGTTTACAAGGTACCTTGTAAACATTTATATTATTATGTATTAAGTAAACACTGTTTATTGGGCATTACAAACAGACAATCAATAATATTACATATTTGGTATAGATTCGAGCGTCACGTATCAGGCGCGAGGCCGCTGCCGGCGGACCTGCGGTCGGCGTGCTACCGCGCGGTGCTGGCGGAGGCAGACGAGGCCACGTTCGAGAGGTTCCTGGAGCTGTACCGCGCCGCAGACCTGCACGAGGAGAAGGACCGCGTCAGTCGAGCACTCGGAGCTGTTAAGGACCCCGCACTACTCAAACGAGTCTTGAACTTCGCTATATCGGTAATATACCTACATAAAATAAACTATTTTACACCATTCTGCTTTTCCGTGTAATGTATGGAAGAAATTTATTTATGCAAAAAAAGAACAACCGCCATTTGTATATTTATTATGTTCTTAATTGCATTTCAATGGTGGGTGTTAAAACTTTATGTTTTAAGTTTTGATAATATTTTGTTTTAGGATGAAGTAAGAGCTCAAGACACTGTCTTTGTGATAGTCTCAGTTGCCGTCAGCAAAAATGGGCGCGACCTTGCTTGGCAATTCTTCAAAGATAATTGGCAACAGTTCATGGATAGATATCAGGTATAATTCAAGATTACTGTTTTGAGGTAAAGTCCGTAACAAAAGGTATTTGGTGCAAAACAATACATCAACCTCCTCATTCCCTTTGGTTTGACGTAATTTAAATAGAACATCTTATTTATAAAATTCACTAGTTACCATACTCCTCCGAAACGGCTTGACCTATTTTTATGAAATTTTACATGCATATTCAGTAGGTCTGAGAATCGGCCAACATCTATTTTTCAAACTTTTTTTTTGGTATGGCAAAACAACTTACGTTTGCCGGGTCAGCTAGTAATAATGTAAAGTTAAGAATATGATTTGGACATAAATATACACTTTTAAACTTTCGCGTTGCATTTTATTACATTGAAAAACAGTAGTAACAGTAGTAGAGTAGTAGTAGTAGTAGTAGTAGGTGCTTAACACCTATACTAAAAATTTAAACGCGTTTAATACCTGTGTTTTTCAATGTAATATGATTTGGACACTCCAAATTGTAATTTGTGTCATGTGATTGAGGACGTTCAACACTTGCTGATGGATTGTTTGTGGAACAAAAATAAAAGGGAGATGTTCCACAAGTTCAATTTAAATACGAGGGGAGGTCCAAAAGTTCGTGGAATGAAAGGGTTTTAGTAAAAATGAAACAGTAAATTTATTTTTCCTTTTCAATATAATCACCCTTAAGCTGAATACATTTATTAGATCTATGAATTAATTTTTCTAAACCATCGTAAAAATATTTTTTATCTTTTCCCTCAAAATGAGCCAAAATTGCCTCCTTTACCTCATTGTCGTCGGAAAATTTCCTTCCCCTTAAGTCTTTTTTTAAATTGGGGAACAAATAAAAATCACTTGGGGCCAGATCTGGACTATAGGGTGGGTGGACTAGTGATTCGAAGCCATGCGTGTGTAGAGCAGCCATTGCAACTTTGCTCTTGTGAACCGGCGCGTTGTCTTGCAAGAGCAACACGCCCTTGGTCAATTTTCCCCGACGTTTTTCTTTGATGGCATCCTTTAATTTTTCTAGTATTGTTGCGTAGTATTCTCCGGTTATGGTCCTGCCCTTTTCTTTATAATCAATCAGTATTATCCCCTCACAATCCCAAAAAACAGTAGCCATCAACTTTCCAGCC
This sequence comes from Orgyia antiqua, assembly GCA_916999025.1. NCBI lineage: Eukaryota > Metazoa > Arthropoda > Insecta > Lepidoptera > Erebidae > Orgyia > Orgyia antiqua. The sequence goes on from OU779868.1 coordinate 28,057,080, forward strand.
GACTCCGACACTTTGAATTTCTTTGGCGGTGGTGTCCTCTTTTTATGCCATTGCATGGACTCTTGTTTGGACTCAGGCTCAAAGTGATGAACCCATGTTTCATCGCCGGTAACAATTCGCTCCAAAATCGGTCCAGGATCGTCGCCACACAACTCCAACAAATGTTTTGACGCTTCGACGCGCTGCTGTTTTTGAAGCAGCGTGAGCATTCTCGGTACCCATCTTGCACTGACTTTTGTCATACCCAGGTGGTCATGTAGGATTCGCAAAATGGTGGTATCTGATACTCCAACTAATGCAGATAACTGTTTTTTCTTCAAACGGGTTCCAACCAATACAGTTTACTTTACTTCCAGTACAATTTTTTCCACTTTTTCGACGATGTCTGATATGGTGGCCTCAACTGGCCTTCCTGAGCGGGGGTCGTCTTCAATCGACTCCCGACCATGTTTAAAAAGACCATGCCACTTGTAAATCATTGATTTACTAGGGCACTGTTCCCCGTAAACAGTTTCCATTTCATTCAAAATGGTCTGAGCGTTCTTTCCTTGCTTGGTAAGGATTTTAATGACCGCACGGTGTTCAATTTTCTCCATAGTTTCAGTTTTCTTCCGGATTGACGTGTTTAGCAGGCGAGTGTTCGTAAACGAATGACGCAATAGGGCTGAAACTCCATTTATATACTAATTATGAGTCCCCAATTAGTATGACACTAAGCGAGCGCCCCTATCCCCACTCCATCCCCTCCATTCCACGAACCTCCCCTCGTAAATTTGATGTTGACCTAGTCCAGGATATGTCCCGTCCAAATTCTGCTCTAGTTATACAATTTTAAAGGTTATTGCTTGTGGACAATATCATGGTGAACTAGTTGATTAGTATAACATTTAATTTTGTTAGATTAGATAATAATATATATTTAACTAGCTTACCCAGCAAACGTTGTTTTGCAATACTAAAAAAAAAAAAGTTTGAAAAATAGATGTTGGCCGATTCTCAGACCTACTGAATATGTATGCAAAATTTGAGAAGAATCGGTCAAGCCGTTTCGGAGGAGTACGATAACTAACACTGTGACACGTGAATTTTATATATTAGATATGATACAATGGGGTTAACATGTCCATATGGTCAAAAACCCCTAATTCTAGTTTGTAAGTTAGAACTAAAAATAATAAGATTCTTAGCAGAAACACTCTCAAAGTACCCAATTAGTATGATCAATGTGGTCCTGGTAACAGATAAGCTATAGAGGTTTGAAGTAATATAGTTCTGTTAGAACACAAAAAAATGTCATCATTAGTCTCCCTTGATTGCTGAGCGCGTCAGCACAATATCTCTTCTCTTCCGTTATTTTTAATCTTCTGACCTCACATCTTATGTAATATTTCCAGGGTGGATTTTTACTGGCTCGCTTAGTGAAGTCTACGACTGAGAACTTTGCATCAGAGAGCAGCGCGCAGGAGATCGAGGAGTTCTTCCGTACGCACCAGTCGCCCGGCACCGAGCGCTCCGTGCAGCAGGCGCTGGAGACTGTGCGACTGAACGCGGCCTGGCTCAGGAGGGACCTCGCCTCTACCACCGCGCATCTGACCGCCTACCACTGACTGATATAACTAGACAGGGGCGTCACCAGGGGACTTCAGGTTTCAAAGTTCAGGACAGTCAAAGTTTAATTTAAAACTATCTAATTACACAAAAATATATTTTATTCTGGTTGCACCTATGATCACCTGGCGCGTGATCATACACATATTAATTTGAGTCGCATAGTGTCTTCATTTTCATTTCGAGACACATTCTCGACGTTAATATGTTTTTCTTTTCTTCTATATAGACCTTATCTGATAGGATTATGTAATTTAGTACAGGATCGAATGTTGTGTTACACGGTAGGTTTTCATTTTTGTAGATTTTCTACACCTTTCTTTTTAAACACTATGTACTATTTTCTTCCTATAAAGCATCACCAATATCCTAGGTACGCCCGTGCACTTATTATTATGCAACTATGTAAACTGTTCACTTATAATCATAACATCTATTTGCTAGAGGATATTAATAAAATAAAATATCGTACCAAAACTAACAGTTTGTATGCACGACCACACAATTCAAGACTGAATTAATTACAACGAATTCTTTGCAATTGTCTCGCATGATGGCAAATTTTTATTAAATTCTTATAGTTAACAAAAATGAATTTTAGTAAAGACACTATTTGGATAATTTAAAGATATGTTGTTAAGATATTGTATAATATGTACCTATTTCATAAAATACTTAGTAAAATATTATTTGAATTAGTAAGAAGTATTGTATTGTAACTAAGTACTGCATAGGTGCATTGCATAAATAATAGATATGATTGCAGATATATTACTATATTATAAAACGTAGCCTAAAATTCAAACCAGTAATTGACATTGCGAGGTCTTATTTACAAAATAAATTTACAACAAACATGTATCATCGCATGCTTAAAACGACTATGATGCAACTCGAAAAATATTCAAGCCAAATGTGGAATAAATAACTTATCACATTTACCGCATGATTGTATTGCCTTGCGCCAGTCTGCGAGTGTTTAATCCAGTTTTGGGTATTTTTTGAGTTAAGTCAGTATCATTTCAAGCGTGCGCTTTGTTGTATATTATTGGTTAAGTACGTATGTATTCAAATACCAAGAAGCCATAGAGTATCTACAGGTCTAAATATATATACTTTGTAAATGTGTATAAATATTATTTTAATTTATGTTATAATGTTGAATGTTTTACTTACTGGTGCCGAGTGCATTTATTATTTTGATTAACTTTGTACTGTAGCAATAACACATAAACATTTACACAGACCACGCGTGACTGTCTTATATTCTATAACTTTTAATTTTCATTCTGGTTTCTCTATTTTTATAGTTTATTCTTGAATGTAATGTGTATTATTTTTTGCGTTGTAATAAAAAATGAATTGCTTTTTCAATTGATGGTATTTTAAAATTGTGTTATTATATTAAAATCTAACGCGCGTGTAAATTATTCATCGTTATTTATTTTGTTGACATACAAACTTAGTCAAAATTGTGATTTGGAGGGCTATAACAATTTAGTTACCATTAGTGTCGCGTTGTATTGTCATCACTTGTTTTGTAAACACTGTGTTATCGCAATAAATCGTACAAATTATTACTTATTTTATTTATAGCATAGGACTTGGCTTGACTCTCCAAGTCTTACCCGCACTTCAGTATATTACTCAAAAGTGCGCGCGGGTGTCGTGTGTCGAGAACCGTCCGAGGAAAGCACGTTGCAAGACACCTATACATACATACATACATATACCCGAGAAAGGCTAACATCAGGCAGGCGGCCGGTTGTGAAAGTCAATCAAAACCAAACATGCTGCAACATGAGTCACGTTGCGCCGATCCCTAATAACGAAATAAGGATAGGAGAATGATGATGATGGCAACATTTCCAGGCCTGAAATTTTATTAAACTCATAAGTGTGACACGTACGGACGCAAATAGTCAGGCCCACACTGAACGATCCACCTAGGCATTAAGCGCGTGCGAGATGGGATCGTCCATTGTGGACTCTAGTCCTCTGAAAATTATTGATTTGTTTCTTAAACCCCAACCTCGTAATTCCTGAACTTTAATTACCATAGATTCAGTGTTTAGGTAAACAACATTTGAACAAAGATACACGAACACACACGTGTTTACATTTGAATGTGATAAGCCAAAATAAAACAACATAATAAAACAATACATCTATATTGCACTATAACATCTCACTGAGTATTGTACAAATCATCGTGATCATTAATATTAGAACGAATTATATAATACGGACATTACACAATATCAGTGAACAATAAAATATCTAGCGGGTGCACTGTCACAACACAAACTCACACAAAACATGTACAGAAGTGAAATTCACATTATAAACTCAGACAAAACTTAGTTGTATTTAATTTAATTAGATCAGTTGTGGAACCCTAAGGCAAACAAGGCTTGGCGCCTAAAGATACTTCTAAAATATTCAATGAAAGAGGTGCAATGCGCTGTTTGCCTTCTTCGACTGTTAAGCCGCTCTGCTAAATGAAATTAAAGGTAAAATAAGTATAAGTTGAAATAGTCGTCACCTAAATGATATTTAATGTAAAACAGTATCTATATGGAACAAAAATGCATGGTCTATTAAAGTTACTAATCATTTGTGTTAACATTATTACGCAGATCTCACCAAGAGAAATATTTAATTTTTAAAACATCTCTTGTCACACAATCCATAATTTATCTTTTAAAACTATAAAAAAAAAAAAAATATTTATGGACATTTCACACAACGTCCTCTGGTCCCAAGCTAAGCTTATATGCTTGTGTTATGGGTACCAGAATACGGATAGAATACATATACTACTTTTTTTTTGTAAATACATACTTATAATACATAGAAACACCCAAACGCAGTACAAACATTTGTATGACAATTAGAAAAATCACACAAATGATTGTCCCGAGCGGGAATCGAACCCGCGACCTCTTGATCGGCAGTCCGTTACCAGAACCACTACACCACGAGGCCCGTCGACTATCACATCAACGATTTAATAAAATGGAACAAAAGTCAATGAAAAAAAAAAGATATACAGGTACAGTACAGGTAGGTTTTAAAAGAAGAACTTAATTATAATATTATTAATCGAGTTATCAAAAGAAGCATTTCATCTGATGTGTGACTCTAAACGTGTCCATTTTTATATCTTACAGTTTTAGACTTCTGCACATGGCTTCGATTTAAAAAATCGTACATAAAAACAGCTCAATATTGTAATTAAAAAATTAATTGCACATATATCCTTGCAAATATTTTTAGAGATATAACTAATACTATACAGAAATTCGTATCATTAAGTCACACCACGTCTTGAAGTTCTTAAGAGATAAAATTTCAATAAAGGCTTTTCAATCTATTGCTCGTTATCAACACATTTTACTTAAAAATTAGAACATTCTTACATTATAATTAAGATAAACGTTATTATTAAGATGCAAATTATATTAAATACACTATATGAAAACCATATAAATACCTACATAAAATTCATGATTTAAATATATAAATTACATTTCCAGACTTGGGCATTAGCAAAAATATTCGGAATAGTACTTTTCTATGTACAATTTATATACAACACTTAAAATAAAATAGCCTCGCCGGTTGATTATCCAATTGTATAAAATGTTTTCTATTGGGATTTAATTACTTGCGCTATAGTTTGAAAATAAAATAGACAGAGGTTGATCTATAGCTTTCTTAAGAGGTTTAGATGGTCAATATTATATAGCAGTTGGGGTTCAAGTGAGAACATGCAAGGCAACTTAAAAGTTAATGCTTGCAAAGTAGTGTATGGACATATTATTATTATCCAGAATAGTCTAGATAATTCTTATTGACAAATTACTAACTATTCACTACCTTTGCCATCAAGATTCTAATATCATTTCAGTGAATATTTATCCTTACATATTAAGTCACCTGTCGCGTCTGTCCGTCTGTTTGTGATAAACTTAAAAATTATTAAGGTGAAAGGTTTTGTTAAGTTTTTGTGTAATTTTGTTGAAAATATAAATTTTAATACCCTTTGGAGCTTTTATCAAAGCGCTACTTGTGCTATATAGGTAAGTTGCTAGCACTACATGATTTGTACTTAAAACCTTTATAATAATGAGTGGCAATCAATAAATATAATAATCAATAAAATTAAATAACATATCGCCTAAAAATATTATTTTATAATCATCTACGTGTTTTGATCGTAGCAGATGGCGCTGTATATTTTCTGCCTACCCCCATAGGAAAAAAAGGCGAGACGGTATGTATCATTTACTTTTCAGTCGATTATAGTTTATTGATAACCATGTCTCATCTATGACCTCAGCAACGACAAAACTCCGAACTATCAGTAATATGTTCAATTTAAAAAATTAATAACCTGTTCACTTGTTCTAAGCTAGCACTGAACTACGAATGAATCTATATCTAGTTTTCACAAATAGGAGATTATGCACAATCAAACAAATTAGCTATTAAACTCTATGTAGAAAAACTACAACTAACAGCAACCTATTTATTATTCCAAAATATTTAATATATTAAACATTCAGTTATAAACAGCATAACTCATTATAACATTTCGTGTCCCTGCTGTGTTTATCACCCGGATTTAAAACATTATATCAAATTGGGACACATTTATGCAAACGGGAACCAACACACATGAAGTTAATTTCGAGTAAACGAGACTTGTCTTTGCGTAGCACTTACAACCGTCGGGCATGTATGACTAGATATATGAGTATGGAAAGTATTTAAGCCAATAAAGTTTGATTGGATCGAAGCAGATGGCGCTCTATAGTCTCTGCCTGCCCACACGGGAAAGGCGTGATGTTATGATAATGATTATAGAAACGAGACTTGGGAAATGTGGGTAATATAAAAACTGTTTAATTGGTGAATGAATACCTATTATGTATTTTAGGATACTAATCAGCCTATGGATGTTAAATTGAATTATTTTCGTAGGTCTTGATTTAAATTTAATGGTAAATATTTTTGCTGTACTTATAGCTTTTAATAGTTTTATTAGTATTGATGTTGTAAAAACTGGTTTATCTCGGACATAATTGCTTTTTTGAAAGATGGAATTGATTTAAAAGCCATCTATGTACTTAACTCAAAATGTGGGTTGGTTCTCTCTTGCATAAATGGGTCCAATGGATAACATAAACTTTATACTTCTTCTCTTTTACTTATATCAATTACTTATTACTTTGTTGTAATAACGTTAATAATATATTCAATTAGAGCAGCATAGCATAAAATAATTGTAGCTGCATAGCAATTTGCTTAACGGTGTCTTACAAGCATAGATACAGGTATCACGGACATATATAGAGGGTGACAGGTAGAAGAACGTAAACATTGAAGGACATGATAGTTCATAGTAGTTATGTCCAAAAAATTATGTTGTTAAAGAAACTTTGAATACAAGAGAAATTCATAAGTGTCCGTACTTTCATATTTTCTCAAATAATTATTACAAATTTTAAGTGCCTATAATCCCTACTAATATTATAAATGCGAAAGTAACTCTGTCTGTCTGTCTGTTACGCTTTCCCGCTTATACCTCTCAACCGATTTTGATGAAATTTGGCACAGATAATCTTTAGGCCCTGAAAAAGGACATAGGACCTTTTATTATAAGTATGTATTTACAAAATAAAAAGTAGTATATGTATTCTATCCGTATTCTGGTACCCATAACACAAGCATATAAGCTTAGCTTGGGACCAGAGGACGCTGTGTGAAATGTCCGTGAATATTATTATTATTATTATATTATTATTGCGAAAAAAAGGGTTGAAAATTTTCTAAATTATATGCGAACGGAGTTGCGGGCAACAGCTAGTGTTTACATATTCGTAATCAGAATCAGGTACTGAATAACCTCCTTCAATGCTGTACGCTGTCTTACCAGTCACCCTGTATAGTTTTCGAAACAGTAATACGATTTAACGGATAGTTCACATTAAAGTTTTAGTTTGCGCGATATTTAAATTATTTTGAATTGAAATTATAAATATGTTTTTTTTTTCTTTTAAAAGAGGTCACTTAATATTACTAGCTATCTTATATTTAACTAATGGACATAACCAAATCTTATGATTTGATTTAAAACCTTATTTTAAAGATTAACTCACAGATATTTATCTAATATACCATTCTCTTACATTTTTTACATCATATATTTCACTTTCTTTATAGTTTTAGCTAATTATTTTACATATTATTATTCTGAGCTTTGTAATAATAATAACTATGGTCTATGGTCTTTATGCGGGTTATAATTTATTTTGGTTATCATAACAGAACAAATTCCAGCTTTTACATATTTGTGAGTAAAAGTTTTAACATTTGTAGATATAAATAAAACTACTTTTTACGGATTTAGACCCATAGCACACGGCGTATTTTAAACGCGCAGACGACGCGCGTATACGTGGTTTAAACGAGATTTGATCGCAACCTTGTAACCTAAGCACACGGGGCGATTGTAAAACGCGCCTCTACTGCGCGTATACGCGCAGGTACAGCTGTACAAACGCGCTGTAGTCACGCGTAGCTTTTGCGTTTGAAGAGAGTAGGGTAGGTAAAAGTGAATAAAACGACAATTTATATTACCCTAAAAGTAGTAGACAGCAGACAAACAATAAACTTAAAAAAAATTACCATTAGCAAACAAAAAAATCTATGAATTTTGCTACTTTCAGAGTCATCATCAATTTATTTAAATTATTCAATTTTTATTATCATTTTCAATGTAGCTTTCTTTTTTTAGTAAGAGTCACATTCTGCTCTTCCTCACTGTCACTGCTTATTTCCATAATTGAATTTAATTAAATTGAGCAGGAAGTTGAAAAATATCGAAATTAAACAACTCCTTCGAAGTCTTAGTTTGAAATATTTTTTTTAGGTTAAGAGGATACCAAAATAGCTTCGTGCATTTTTCTATGTACGAAGTTTTCATTGTTTCTTTAGATTGAATGGCTAGAGCTCTAATTTTTAAGTATATGTTTTTTCAATATATGATCTAGGATCGCATGAACTCAGAAACGCGATTGAAAAAAGTTTTCTCGATAGAAAATCTTGGCGAAACAACCTCTCTAATTTTTTATTTTTTTCATTTGTCGATCTATTATCGCGTATTAACTAATGAAATAACTTTAAAAACATAGGTAACTATTATTTATAGAAACACGTGGATCAGAATTAAAATATGTATATTTAGTAGATTTTGAGTAAATAGGAAAAGTATCCCTAATTCTTCATTTTCTGTGCCTACTGGCTGTGTAATATGTACGTGTCGGCGATGATATTGATGTAGGCCCTTAAGATTCACTTTTACGGCAAGATGTTTCATTTTACACAGTCACATGACTCATGTGACATGAGTCACGGTTCTATAGAATGGACACTTTGTTTTTAAAATGAATGGCGCGACGTGTTGAGTGGCGAGGCGAGTGTGTGTTAGTATGAAACGGAACATTTATTAACTTTTTTTAGCGAAAGTAAAGGAAATTATGCCCATTCAGTCTATTTTGCAAATTTGAACAATTTTGATAGAAAATACGTAGATCTACGTAAAAAGACGTAGAGTTGGCAACCCTGATCCCAGCCCCCCTCTGCCCGTACCCCGCTCCTTTGTACGCGCGTTTGTTTCGCTTCAAATGCGCGTATACGCGCTTTATGCGCGCGTTTCTATTATCAATGCAAACGCAACAATCAGCGTTTACGGCGCCGAAGACGCGCGTTCCTGAAACGCGCGTTTAAAATACGCCGTGTGCTATGGGCCTTAGACGCGTATATTTGTTTTAAATTTTGGCCCGACGTTTCGGAGACTTTGCAGTCACCATGGTCACGGGTGAGATTGACATTTGACATTTGTTGACAGTCTCACCCGTGACCATGGTGACTGCAAAGTCCCCGAAACGTCGGGCCAAAATTTAAAGCAAAAATACGCGTCTAAATCCGTAAAAAGTAGTTTTATTTAAACAGATGAGTCGCACAAGTGTTGGAAAATATTATTTGTAGATATAATTTATGAGTCTTTATAGGAATCACTAAGCCAGCATATTGTGGCGTGGTACTGGAATATTGAAAGAAAGAAAGAAAGAAATATTTATTATTCCCCCTTGGAGGACACAATCATATTGCTAAACCTATACATATTTTATAGTGAGCATTATATCTAAGGGCACCTAGGTTACATATATATTTTTGTGGGAATGCCTACAGATGGAAATGAGCGACTTATAAATAATAATAATAAAAAAATTGGAAACGGAACTTTTGATACAGGCAGCTCATACATAACTGCAAAATATTACCGTTAAAAAAATGAGTAACCGAATCTAATATGTATAACAAATATTTAAGACATGTACACATAAGAACCACTTAGTACATGAAGACTAGATGATTTTCGAGACAAATTAATTCTGCCTCTAGCCTTTGCAAAAGGTAAAATAATTTAACTAAGTCGGACAAATAGTAGAAAAAATTATAATTTCTTTGTTGAAGAAAGAAAAATGGGTAAACAAAAATATGTAATAATATCCGACTTTCTCTCGATATAAATTGAAAAACAATAAATATATTTAACTAAAGTAAACAGTAGATCTTTATTGTAAACTTTTCAAGACATAAAACGAAGAAAAGTATAAGATTTGGTACAAATAAGCCAAAAGGGCGCCCTTATCACATAAAGTGATCTCTTTCAGGCAACCATGGTATGGAGAGAAAATTTTATATAAAGTAATATAAAATAAAGTGGGGCTGCAGTGTACAAATATATTTATTAACTGTGCTCTTTCTTCAAAGTTTTGGAGCACTTACATTATTATTCTTTATTTATTAATCGAGGAATTAATGTGACATGTAGGCGGCTCAAATATTAGTTCCTAATATAATTTACAGATGTCGCCTTTTAGTACAATTAATTTAATGTCACCATGACACTTAATTTGAGCAAGTAATTAGTAAACTTAAATATATACAAAATTGATTTTATAAACATAATAAAGCTGTAGAAAACCTATCATAATTATATATAATGTGTATATGAAAGGTTATAATGATGATGATTTAAATATTTTAAAATTTAGGAATAGTTACTTATCGGTGGGGATAAATCTAATAACTACTGGTTAAAAATAGATTTAAAACTAAGACTAGAAGCGTAAAGACAAACAGTCTTAAGGAATTATAACGTGTGTCTGCACCAACCATAGATCACCCCCGATAGATTCCGCACGCAAGATAATTAATAAACTGAACATATACTCTAAAGAGTATATGTATGGAAACTGCATAATTATGAACTTGGCGTGTAATTTTACTACGACAAATAAAAATGCGTCAGTCTGTCAGTCCATACTCTACAAGCCGCGTCTTTCTTGATCGTTGGTCGTTTATTTGTTAGCAAAAATCTCGTAATGTCTTAACTATTGGAGGTGATCTCTGGGACTAACCGATTAAAGAGGCCACTACAAGTGTTGTAATTGTGAAATCGCTAATTGAACAAGAACATACTACATTGTTATAGAACTATACTTAACTAGATGTGACACTAATAAAGGCAGGACTAGTTGCTTCCATAGCAACACAGATGTAATGTTACTAAGTCTATCTGACTTACTGTTTCACTCACTTCTTATAGTGACATGGCACTGAATATCAAAACTGGGGTTAAACTTTACATTAGGTTATCATTATACACTTTCATTTTAGCATGCAGTTTGGAAAAAGAATGGAATGCAAGAGATGTATTTTTCTAAATTTTGACTATCAAAGGTTTTTTTAATACAACAAAAGCGAATAGATTATTTGTTTATTTACTAGGGATACTAATTAGTTAAAAAAACCTTATAATACCTAAGTACGTAAGTAAGACAGGCTATAGGTAAATATTTATATCATAATGACTGAACTGAAACAAAAGACATTGCAACAACAGCTTCTACATTACGATATTAGTGCGTAAAGATGGTTATAACATGCTCGGCTCAATTACGCCCTCGCCTTCGGCTCGGGCTGAAATTCCGCCTCGCATGTTATAACCAATACGCACGTACAGTTTGTCTATAAAGTCGTGACATTAATGTTTGAGGAAGGAACTAACAATAATTATGTGTCTGGCAACACCAAACATCAGTACATATGTTGTCAATGCTGTCATCGAGTTTGAGTTCCAGCAAACACCAGAAAAGTTTTCCTTTCTTAATATTTATTGTTATTATTAAACTACAATAAATTTAGATAAAACTACGCAGAAAGGTTGAAAAATGAGTAAAGTAAATAGGCGGGAAGTGATTTTCAAAGTTTACCAGCGATGTTTAGCGGAGTACGAAGCTGGACGAATTTTGTGTGATTTGGACGATATTTACGGGCGAACAGCATCTATGACTGGTATGTAATCATGTTATTGTTTGTTTTTAATCTGCCTGAAGTTAAAATTGACTGAATTTACGGTTTGGAGAGCGAGAAAAGGTATTGTTTACATTGCAGATATTTAGGTTAGATTGACATTGTAAGTAGGTCATAATTAAAGTACGACCATAATTTTTGATACATAGGGTTATTACAACTCAGTCCATTCGGTTTTTCTAAAGAAAGAAATGGATGATTTTAATATTTGTGCACTGCGGCAAAAAATCCAGTTCTTTTACACAGTGCAAAAGGAGGTAGGTAATATTTTTTCTCTTTAGTTGCATGTTTTTGTGTGTATGTCTAAAAAAGCAACATTTAACATACCAAATTTATTGTAAGGTACACTCAGATGCACAATCAATGGAGCCTTTTGATATTTCAGGTACCGACGCTCAGAAAAATGCAAGTGATCGCCAGAACTGACCTGGTCTTTGATTGTAGTCTTGAAGTTCTCCGTAAAATTTTAAAAGCAATAGGGTTTACCTACAAGAAATGCCAAAATAATAGAAAGGCTCTAATCGAACAATCTCATATTGCTGCAAAGCGAGAAGAATACTTAGCGATCATAAAAAAAAATCGAGATTTGCCAGAAGAATTAAGAAAAGATATAATTTATCTCGATGAGAGCTACATTCACTCTTCATATAAGGTAAAGCTTGTTCTTATTGTGTACATAGGTACCTATAATTTTTGTTTTAGAAAATTTACAATCATCAATCATGCTTTGTTACACATTACACGTCCTATCCTTAATTTAATATTATAAATATGAAAGTTTGTCTGTCTATTTGTTATTTCATAAATCAAAAATTTGCGTAAAAATTCTGATGCGGGTGACTGGGAGATGGATCTTAGGCTACTTTATCCCACGAGAACATAAAATACTAAACTTGGCAATACCGCAGGTGAATGTTAGTTGACAAAATGACAATAAATAAGAATATAATATAATATTATTTATTTTCCCACCAGGTCACAAAATTTTGGCACTCTTTAAACATCAAAGGTGTCAAAAAAGATATATCCAAGGGAAAGCGGTATATAATAGTCCATGCTGGAAGCGAAAAGGGGTTTGTGCCAAACTGCCTCCTTATATTCACCGGAAAAAATAAACTCGAGGACTACCACTCTGAAATGAATGGGCATAACTTTACCAAGTGGGTGAAAGAAAAACTTATACCTAATCTTCACGAGCCTTCGATCATTGTTATGGATAATGCGCCCTACCACTCCGTCGTGACAAATAAGGCTCCAACCTCTAATTCCCGCATAGACGAGATAAGACTTTGGCTATTAGAAAGCAATATTGATTTTGACCCGACACTCAGGAAGCCAAATTTACTAAGTTTAGTAAAAAAAAATAAACATAGCCCCATCTATGCCATTGATGAACTTTTAGGAGAATGTGGTCACACAATGGTACGGCTTCCGCCGTATCACTGTGATTTAAACCCTATTGAGCTTATTTGGGCTAACGTGAAACAAAAAGTAGCAGCTAGAAATGTTGGGTCATATGACGTGAAGCAGCTTACTGAAGAGGCCTTCAACAGTATTACACCTGAGATATGGAAAAATTGCTGCCATCACGTCAAAACGCTGGAAAAAGAGTACTACGAGCGAGGACATCGCCTGTATGAAGACATAGACGAATTGATTATTCGCTTAGGCAATGATAGCAACAGTGATGACAGCAGTTGCTGTAGTAATGACAGCGCTGCTGATGAAAGTGGCAATGCAATATTCCTTGATATTGAATATTTGGAATCTGATGATGAGTCAGATGAGTGAGAGTGATTATTTTTTAACTATAATTATTTTATTTTGGTTCTGTAATAAAATTATATGTAATTACATTACATATAATTTTATAATTTTTTAATGTGTCATATTTATTTACTCATTTTACTTAAACGGACTCCCTAGCCTTTGTCCCAACTACGTTGGGGTCGGAATTCAATGTAACCACATTCGGCGATAACGATTGTCAAAGATGTTCCAAATGATAACCGGGACCGATGGCTTAACGTGCTCTCCGAGGCACGGAGGAAACTCAAGATGTTAAGATGGCCACCCATCCCAGACCAACCATAGTAATCGTTGCTTAACCTTGATAACGACGGATCTTTCTGGCCGTAACTGTCCCACGAGCTCCACGTACTTATATGTATATATATTATTATTACCTCATACATAATATATTAAAGAAGTATTAGTATCAAAATCATTTTGTCATACTATAAAGAGTTGCTACATGCACGACTGCAGCGCCATCATTTATTTTCACGACTTTATAGACTGACTGTATATCGTACGACATTTGCGAGGAAACAGAAAAAAAAACATTAAATAAAAACAATCTGTGAATGCACACTGTTGCTTTCCCGCCATTTTAACAGCGCGCTAGCGCTGCCTACTGACTGGCGCCGCGCGGCGATTAGTTCGAAATTTGAATAGCAACAGCGCGCTGCTCGAGTCGTGAGGCGGCGATCAGTTCCATATTTGAAATGGCAAATAATACTGTTATGAAATTTGTATGGACTATAACTTAACTATTTGCTTTGGTAACACACGCGTTTTTTATGACCCGCTTTACATATTTAAAACCGGTGGAATTACATCAGCTTTACGAGCAAGGGTGTTAAAAATACTATTATTAAATTCTAATATGTATTATCTATTAGATAAAAAGAGAGAAAAACAAACTTAAAAGGAAGAGACATTTTATACAAAAGTGCAAAACTTTGTAAGCTACAAGCATTGCTATTTCCTGTTTTATCAAAAAGATTTTAAATATTTACTTTGCATAATGATTATACCATCAAATAATGTTTAACCCCCATCAATATAAAACAAAATGCACTTGTGTAGAATGTATAACAGTTAGATAAATACATAAGTTTATCACATGAGTGGTAGTACCTTATTCTATGATGAGGCATCTTGGTAAGTGTTCATGTAGATAGTCAAACAGTTCTGGAGACGCACCTGGACAATTCGTTAGTTCAAGTTCACGTAGTTGTCTTAGCTGTATGAGGCTGGATAGACCGCTAGACGTTAATAATGGACAACCTGCAATATATTATGTATACAAAACAAAAAGATTCGACTACAATAAGTTTCTTATACTAAGGTGTTTGTTATTAACATACAAAATATATAACTAACCGATTGTTTTAGACAACAAATGGAGCAAATCTATTTCTGAAGAAGTCCCGTTGGTATTTATACTCTTTAGATACGCATACCAATTTTTTTTTTATTCAAGTAGTTACAGTCCACATTTATCTAAATAAAATTTCTGTTATCCAAAATGCATGCAATAGTGAAATATCTTTGAAAGTGGAGTATCATACCAGCCAAAGACAGTAGCTGCAGTGAGCGCATCCCACATAGATGCTGCACGCTGAAGTCCCGCACCTGCGAGCACCAGCGCAAGAACAGAGCCACCAGTGACTGCATCGTACTGATGTAGCCCACACCTATATCTGTTATGTGCACACATCTGAAACAATCACCATTATGTATTATGTGTATCGTCATTCAAGTTGTTACTAGGCAGCTCACAACAGGTGCGCGTACAGTTAATCGTCAAGTTTATTTGAAACTAGCATTTGCCGCTGAATTTAGATAATTTTTACCCAGTTTTTGCAACATTTTTTACTAACGCTTTGCTTCCTCAATAAATGAACTATGCTAGAAAAAAATTTTTCACTACAAACCAGTAGTTCCGGAGATTAGCGCGTTCAAACAAACAACCCTTTCAGCTTTATAATATTAGAATAGATTAGCTTAAAAACAATATTAGTAGGTATAGATTAGCGTAAATAACTTACTTTGGTGCATTAAGAAAAATTATAAGAGTAAATTTCAGTCAGGACTACGCGAAGGGTCAACTTAAGATAAAATTATAACGTGCGTGCGTCAACACGTGCACGTGCTCGTCAGACATGAAGTGCGATACGGACATCATCCTACGACTTCGTACGTAGCTCATCCGCGTACACGTATTATGCGCTGTACACGCTTTATATCTCATTTCACTCTTTTGTACCTAGCTAAAACATTGACGAATTTAATAATGTAGGTTAAATAAATAAATTCCATTTCATCATCCATAAACATTTCTCTGTTAATCACGTAATTAACTAACCTGTCAAGCGTGAGTTCTTCAAGAAGATTGAGATCACAAGCGATGTACTCAAGCGCATTGTCAGTGACGCGCGGACACCAGCTCAGATCTAGGCTGCGTAGACGAGGCAGGTTTTCAGCCAACAGTTCCACACCCTCGTCCGTCACCTTGCTGCACCCGCTCAGAGATAACACCGTCAAGTTCGGCAGTGAATGAACTATATAAAACAAACAAAAACCAAATTATTTACAACATTTTATAAAAGGCATCATGGCAAAGTGGTTATGTTATAGATAGCCATTGACGCAGTCACGGTTTCGTTATTAGCACAAGACATTTATATGTATTTGTTACACAGATATTAATACTGTGTCTGGCTGTTTTATATTGTTGAATATATTTAAAAAAATATACATATATATTTATCCTGCAAACGATTGGCCGTCCTCTGAAGGAAAAAGTGCATTTAAACGGGCGTCCACCAGCATTGAGCGTCCGTATACCGGACGCCACTTTTTTGAGCGGTTGCTCTGAGACGCTATTGGTCCCAGCTAGCCGTAGTACAAATATCGACGGAAGTAAAAAAATCGTTGAAATGGCTGCAAAAAAATATTAATAAGTTCCCGAAAAAATCTCAGCGCGGGTGAGGGGCTGCTGCAGCGCGTATATCCACACGCGTATATCCAAGCGAATTTCTAGCTACGGACTCGGTTATTTGGCGTCCGCATTTGCGACGTTGCCAGCTCAGCCATAACATTATGACTATAACTCAAACAATATCTACTACAGTCAATACAATATACAAAGTCTTCGAACACATAGGTTTTGCGTTATATTCGGCGCCCCTCGTATTATGACATCACTTATTATGAACATGAACTAAGTTAATAAAATAATATTACATTTGTTACATTAATTACTTTTTTATAAAATATGAAGATAGTTTGAGACTCGGAAAAGAACTTTGAATACTTTTATCTCTGAAATCATCTATGGGGCAAAAGGAGAATAGAAGTTAGTATAGGGAATCACACCTGCTATATCGAATTGTATTATATCTGATAAGGTAATAGAAAAGAATGGAAGTTTGCATAACCGTTCTACCGATTGTATAGGGGAAACAGAAAGGTTTGGTCAATTTTCGGGACGTAAATTAACTCATGAAACACAACAAAGAACTTCGTTGAAATTCTTAAACAAAAATGTATCGACTCCTATTATAATAAATTGATCAGCTGATCGAAATTTTTGAATAGGAGACGAACGTTTCGTAGATAGATACACCGTCTAGAATGACTACACCTTTCTGTTACGCCCAGTACATTGGTACCTACCTATCGGTATTTGTTATTTAGTATCGTTAAACTGACGCAAAGCTTTGTGCTATGTACGTACACATAATACGGACGTCCTATTGCAATATACAGACGCCCAATAGCTGTATACGGACGTCCAATTGCACAATACGGACGTTCAATTGCAATTGTGATTATGATTGCATCATATATCATCATTTATAATTTTTCGAGAGGTTTCCTTCACAGAGAATACATTTTACTTGGTCATACCTTATTTTATATTCACAATTCATTAAAGCATGCTGTCCAGCACATTTGATACATTAAATACTTATTTAATGAAATATGAAGATAGTTTGAGACTCGGGGAAGAACTTTGAATACTTTTACCTCTGAAATCATCTCCTAAGGGGTAAAAGAAGAATAAAAGTATGTATAAGAAATCTATACCTGCTGTAGCGATTTGTATTATATCTGATAAGGAAATAGAAAAGGATGGAAGTTTGCATAATATTTTGGACTCTTATAATAAATTGATCATCTGATCGAAATTTTTGAATAGGAGACGAACGTTCCGTTGATAGATACACCGTCTAAAATGACTACACCTTTCTGTTACGCCCAGTACATTGGTACCTATCAGTATTTGTTATTTAGTATCGTCAAACTGACGCAAAGCTTTGTGCTATGTACGTACACATAATACGGACGTCCTATTGCAATATACAGACGCCCAATAGCTGTATACGGACGTTCAATAGCAGAATACGGACGTTCAATTGCAATTATGATCACGATTGAAGATAGACGGTACTATATGACTGTAAGCTACCAACTATAAATAGAAAGCACGGTTCTCAGTATTTCTTAGTTTTTTAATCATAATAAATATGAAATTACAAAATCTACCAAATTTCATTAGAGTTCTTCAATAGGTGTTGCGTGAAAGATTTATATAATAAGACATTCATTGACCATTCAATCCATTAATTGATAATAATAATTAATACGTGTTAATTATTGTTAATAGTTATGTGTTAATTATGTGTTTAATAGTTATGAGGGTGGTATCAACAGAAATAATCCCGATAGTTGTATCGGTGAACGGTTTAGTCCCAACGAGCCTCTCACAAAATCTCGAGAGGCTCGGCGTCAATAGCAAGTCGGTGACCGATGCAGAAAGCGGTCTTGCTTGACAATGCCCGTATAGTTCGTCGGTTTCTTTCCCATTAGGCTCCACCACTCCGGCTGACTGTTGCGGACCTCGTCGGAGTGCGTCCTGCCGCCTTTCGAGGCGAGGCAGTGTTATATCCAAAATAATAATTAATAAAAAGAAAGTAATATTGATTAATTCAACATTAAATGTATTTTTATTTTTTTATATTATATTTAAAAATGTAATTTATAAGAGAAATAAATGAATAAAGAATAATAATTATGATAATAGGATAATTATAAGGTAGGCAAGTAGTCGTATGTTATTACACGTGGGGCATCCGGCATCCGTATATAGATTATAGATATAAAACTAACAAATGTTTAAATATATGAAATGTTGAAATTGTGTGTCACAAGCAAGCGGTAGGTATCTAAAGAGATGATAAAAGTAAATCTGGCAACGTCGCATTCCCCAAAGTACCTACCATCCTGTCAGGACGTTACATAATCGACGCCATGGCTGCAGTACCACCTATATATCCTGGATGCCTGTAATGTATCATTATGGTTCGGGGTTCAAAAATGTCTGGGCATAACTGCATGACGAATATCTCGAAAAATTTAAATATCAAAAAATGATGTACCCCACGCAGCTAGAAATAAAAAAACTAAGCAATATTCATCGAAACATGTTAGCAAAAGTAAGGGGAACCCGGGGACGTCGTACTGATGGGCTTTGTGCATGACGCCAATATGATTCTGGGATGTAAATATATATATATTACATATATACATACATACATATATATAAAGTGTATCCATTTTCTGGAACCCGTAACACAAGCTTTAATACTTGCTTGGAGCCAGAGGATGTTACGTAAAATGTTTTTAAATGTATGTTCTACTAATAATTGACTAAAAGGTATTTTAATTTAGTTAATTAATAAAAAATTAAAATAATAAGACATTTTAACGGATTTAGACAATTAGAATTATGACCCAATTCAAAATCAGATATACGATCATGGATTGAAATCCAAAATCAGACCGTCTCTCTCGACACATATACCTACGTGACTTTGTTATCTAAATGGTCAAGTCGATAAGATACTCATTATACTCAATAATCTTATATATAAAAATCAATTGCTGTTCGTTAGTCTCGCTAAAACTCGAGAACGGCTGGGCCGATTTTGGTGATTTTAGTCTTGAAATATTCGTGAAAGTCCAGGGAAGGTTTAAACGGTGACAAAATATACGGGAATCTAAAATTCCACGCGTACGGAGTAGCGGGCATCAGCTAGTCTTATATATAAAAATCAATTGCTGTTCGTTAGTCTCGCTAAAACTCGAGAACGGCTGGGACGATTTTGGTGATTTTGGTCTTGAAATATTCGTGAAAGTCCAGGAAAGGTTTAAACGGTGACAAAATATATGGGAATCTAAAATTCCACGCGTACGTAGTAGCGGGCATCAGCTAGTACATAATAGATAAATAAATCAAACACATAAGTAGCACAAGACGACGACTTGATAGTAGCAAATCTCTTTGTCCAATCAAATCAGTAGGCATTTGAGCCTTATACAAGGTATATTTCCTTGGTTTGATGAACTCTTGACCCTAATGCAATCATAACACATACGAGGGAAGGGATCATCGACCTTAAATAAATAACACTATCTAATGGTTTTATAGCTATATTTTATACAATATCTCTCCATAAATTAATTATTACTCACTACTAATTGTTGTATAAATCATAATTAAAAACAAATTAAAATAATATCATTTCATGATTTATTATGAACAATATTTATAAATACGTGAATTTTTGCAGCTATCTCTCCCGCATTTTATTTTATATGACTGATACGTGATTTCATCGGTTCTTCCGAAGAGTTAATGATCTTTACGCAAAAACCGACAACTATTTTAGTTTATCAGTAAAATCATAAAAATTAGTGAGTTTTAATGATTTTACTGATAAAACTAAATCAATTTTAACGACAAACTAACCCTGCAATAGCCTGGTAATAGTGGTAATGATGCTGACTGCCATATTAACGCAACTAAAACAGTCCAGATACATAATGAATGTTTGTATGCTACTTTCTTTATCTATTATATAAAATTTACGTGTCACAGTGTTAGTTACCGTACTCCTCCAAAACGGCTTGACTGATTTTTATGAAATTTTACATGCATATTCAGTAGGTCTGAGAATCGGCCAACATCTATTTTTAAAACTTTTTTTTTTTAGTATGGCAAAACAACGTTTGCCGGGTCAGCTAGTCTTATATATAAAATTCACGTGTCACAGTGTTAGTTACCGTACTCCTCCGAAACGGCTTGACCGATTTTTATGAAATTTTACATGCGTATTCAGTAGGTCTGAGAATCGGCCAACATCTATTTTTCAAACTTTTTTTTAATTATGGCAATACAACGTTTGCCGGGACAGCTAGTAATGCTATAAAAAGAACAAGAACGAAAAGCCCTAACAAAGTGTAGCGGTAGGGATGACAGTTTTGGAAGGTCGAGTATTATGCGTGGAACATCAGCAATGTGTGAGCTACTAACTGGTTCGGAACATAGAGTACGTTTTCATCGTGCAAAAGGCAACTTCCAAAATCTTAACTATTATTAAAACGCTGAAAAGTTTATTTGTGTGAATCTTTATCTTTATCTTTACTTCTTATAAAACAAAAGTCGTAATTTTTGTATGTATGTCCCTATGTGAGCTTATATCTTCAAAAATAGGCAACGGATCTTGATGCGGTTTTTTTAATAGATAGAATGGTTCAAGAGGATGGCGTTTTTTGCATAATTTGTTGGGGTTTGTTGTATATTGGATGTGATATGATTAAATTTGCCGAGAAACTCGCACGCGTGCGAGCTATAAATGAAAACGCTGCCTTATCTATGTGAGGTACAAAAAATCAATGTATGAAGGAATTGTTTGTTACCTATAGTTCTTCAAAAAAGTCCGCGAGGGCATATGTCTATCATATACGGGAAACCCGTTGTACCCATAATAATGTCAAAAAAAATATCTATTTCAATAGGGTGTTTTCTAAAGCTATTTATGTGTATATAGTAATCTTTTTTATCAAATTAAATATCTTAGTTAGCTTACAGGTTTAATATAGATTATAACTGCTTTTTACAGCATGGAATTTAAATGAATCTCTTAGGAGATATGACGAGATAAGATTTACGCGCGACAAAATAAAATACTTAAACTGTTGGCCGAGCAACGCGAACGTTTTCTCGGTCTTCTATCCATACTCTAATATTTGGATGTTTGGTTAATGTTGGATTGTATGAATGTAAGGATGTTTGTTGTTCTTTCACGTAAAGACTACTGGATGGATTTACATGAAACTTTCCTAAATTCCACGCGTACGGAGTCGCGTGCAACAGCTAGTGATATAATATTACATAATATTATTATGTAAATCAAGGATGAGTAACTCTACGTAACATGTAGGTCTGTCGATATAAATCAACCCAAATCCCAACAATTTGCTTACTCAGCGGTGACTTGCAAGGTCGTTGAAAATATCGAGGGCTATTATTTATTGGGCGTGATACACTTTATATAAAACCTATACGTGTAAAAGCTCAGAAAATTTTAATGGATTACCATGAAAATTGAAGCATTATCCTTACGGAATAACGCGGTCTCTTTACTAAGGAGCTTTTGCAACGCTTACGGTTTTCGTAAAACTCGGATTTAAAAACTCGCAAAGCACTCAGGTCTTCTTACTTTTCCCCATCTATACTAATATCATAAAGCTGAAGATTTTATTTGTTTGAACGCGCTAATCCCAGGAACTACCTACTGGTACTACTAATCTCAGGTTTGCATGGAATAATTCTTTTTGTGTTGGATAGTCCATTTATCGAGGTAGGCTTTAGATAGTCTAAAGCCGTAACATTACATTGCGACCAATAGGAGAGAAGCATCAGTGAAAAATGTTCCAAAACGGGAACAATTTTCTAAATTTGACGCATCGAATAGTACATACTTGTATAAAATAAGAAAATTGTTGTATTTTAACAAAACTGTAACAAGTCATACACAGAGAATACATCTAATAATTTTTTCCGGGAACTATGTATGTAATAAGATATTTAATGATAATTACCGATATTAACAACTCCATGATTAGTGAGCTCCCAACAACTGTGAAGACGCAACACGCTGAGTGATGAGCTTTGTTTGGGTGAAAAGTATCCCAAAGCTGCGTCCGTCACGTGGTACGCTTGAAGCGAAAACTCGTAAAGTGAAGGCAGTAGTTGAGCCACTGCACCTACCTGGAAATACAAACAACCATACATTGACTTACTTATTGCTGCCTTATGATAAGAAATCAGACAAAGTTAATTTTTTATTCCATTTTCTCCACTTTAAATGTTTTTTTTATTAAAATGCGTCAGTAATTTCAGCTCTGGTTTAACATGTTTTTTTTTTTATTATGTTGCTAGTTTAATGATAGACAAGAAATTATAGTCCCTGGACTAGACTCTGGTTAAGTTTTAGCATTGTTACAAATAAAAATAGGATACTATTTCGTAACATTGTCGCCAGTCTTTAGGAATGCATCTGCAAGCTATCTTTGGTTGTCTCACTGAGTAACCTCTTAAACCCGATATAATTTGGCTTACAGCCAGGTCATCCTATTTCCGCACTTTTGTGCCAGTTATCAATTACGAATACATTTACTTGCTATTGTTTGTGTCCTTTGTGAGTAACCAAATTATAAAAGCAAACTTATTACAAAATTATTATTGCGCGGCTCATTCGTTCAACTACTTTTTACGGATTTAGACATGTGTATTTGTTTGTTTTAAATTTTAGCTCGACATAAAGGGAGGTGACTGCACCTCCGAAACGTCGGTATTTCTACAGTAATTTATTTTCTACAGTAATTATTTTGTATGTTTTATGGTTTTCATTTCTTTATCTTTACAAATTACAAAACAGTCGTTATTATTGTATGTATGTCCTAATGTTAGCTTCAATCTTCAAAACTACGCAACGGATTATAATGCGGTTCTTTAACAGAATCGTTCAGAAGGATGAATTTTTTGCAAAATTTTTTAGGGCTTTAGTCTCTAACTTGACTAAATCCAGGCATACAAATGCAGTTACATGGCAAATAATTTTAAAATAATTGCATGGAGCTCACATCACAATAATTGAGTTAAAGTAGTGATGTAATTAAAATTTCACTTTGCACAATCATTGATTAGTACGTACGGAACCCTAAGTCTGCTTGAAACTTACACAGCTTATGAACTGATTGATTTTTGATTGCCCAGATCTTCTAACTTAAATTTGAACTTTATGCCGTTTTTAGGGTTCCGTACCCAAAGGGTAAAAACGGGACCCTATTACTGAGACTTCGCTGTCCGTCCGTCCGTCTGTCACCAGGCTGTATCTCAAGAACGGTGATAGCTAGACAGTTGAAATTTTCACAGATGATGTATTTCTATTGCCGCTTTATCAACAAATACTAAAAATAAAATAAATATTTAAGGGGGGCTCCCATACAACAAACATGATTTTTTTACCGTTTCTTGCTCGATACTAATAACGTTGCCTTATGTTGCATAGATAATGGTACGGAACCCATCGTGCGCGAGTCGGACTCGCACTTGACCGATTTTTACAAATCACATAAGCTATCCCTGAAGTGATAGACAAACTTTATTTCAGTAAAAGTATTTTTCTCAAAAAATATTAGCCATAATATATAGTTACTGTAAATAAATAATTGAAATTGTTATTGTTGTTTAATACCTAATAATATAATAAATACTTACAGCTTCATCAGCAATGTTAATGCAATCAGTAAGCGTGAGAGACACAATGCGTGGAGTTAGACATGCCCACAAACCAGCCTCTGTGATCTCATTGCATCCAGTTAGTTCTAATTCAAATAGCACCTAAAACAGCCAATTATTAACTTAGTACACTTATATATCACTTAATACAAACTACTCAACAACTTAAGCTTATAGTTCCATTCTAGATTTTTATTTATTTGTTTCTGCAAATCTACCTGGCAGAGTAAGGGTATCATTTTGTTGGAAATGTTGTGTAGCAGGATAGTTTAGAAGAATCTGTCCAGCCATATCAAGATTTCCTCCATAATCCAGGCACATGTTTATGTTAATTCCTATAATTAGATGGAAATTAAAGAAATTACAAATAGCTATATCCTCTATTACCTGCAAGTGATCCAAAATGGCCTCTAATCCTCTATCCGTTATAGTGCATCCTTTTAATCCAATAGCATGTACATGGTGAGCTGACAGAGGAAACTGTCTAATGAATTCATTAATATCATCATCAGTTGCTGACACTAACACCACCCCTCTAATGCCTCTTCTGATCAAAGAATTGTAAAACCTTTGCATACAGCATCCTGTAGCGTTTCTTAATTCTCTGCAATCAAGAACAGCAACAAGTCCTGTCCACCATCGTGGTGATGAATACAATATATCTCTCCATCTTGTACACACTTGTGCCAATGACCTTCTATCATTTGCATTGAAGTACAGAAAAAACTTTTCTAGAAATTTTTCTTCTAGTATAAACTGATTCCATGATAAAGGTCTCGGTGATGGTCTACGTCGACGTGGGACTCGTGGTGCCGCAGCAGCTGAAGCTGGACCACACAGAGCATTTGCTACACGCTCAACCACTCCTGGAGAGCGTTTGCGTCCACGTAGGCCCAAACCTGTGATGCGACGCGACAATTCGGCGGAGGCCCTCTCTACGACACCCTGTGCTGAGACTGAAGACATCTTCACCTTGACGCGGCGTATGGTGTCCGCCGGCCGGCCGCCACCCGACCCTGCGCCGCCCGCACTGTGCTCACAACCCGCCACTGCGCTACTGAATATAAATATTCGCACAAATTAGTAGTTATAGCCAACAAAAATTATACCTATTTATACTAACTTTTATGAACCAGTCATTATTTAGTTATATTTTTACGTACATAAAACTTAATTTATTTTTACAGGCAATAAGAAAATAACGCTGTACCAAAGGCATTTATGAACTTTCATGGTCAATATTAAAGAAACTCCCAAATATTTCGTTAAATTAAAGATGGTTAAGTGTCACATTTGTTAGAGCAAAGGAGTACAATTGTTCATTGACTGGCTGGTATGAATCATGACATATGTTTGAATTTTAGAGTGACTGTTCTTCTATGTTAAAAAATGGAAAAACTATTGTCAAGTTGTTGTTTGTGTCAGCAGAGGCTGAAAACTGCGTTTTTATTATTAATGTACTATTTACCAAATATACTATATAACTGTGTCTGTTATGTTATTATTATTGAAAACTCTAATAACATTAACTTGATTTTTAAAAATTTATATAAATTAAAATAAATAACATTTAATTATTTTAATTTTGGAGCAAACAATGACAAACAAAAACTTGATATTTTTTCAATAAAAACATAAGAAAAAGGGAGATCTTAACAAGTTTTTGCTGTTGTAAAATTTAACTGAAATGTGAATGAAATAAAAATAAATATAAAATCGATGAGATTCATGTTGTACCTTTAAAATTGTGTCTGCTAGCAAAATATGTTCCATCGCAGCTTTGAATTAAATACTTTCTATTTTAAATATAACACTACTTAGTAACAAAATTGTATATAAGTTGCATGGAAAAAATTAATTAAATTTTAAAAAATTACAAAAGCTTTGAACAAAATCGCTCCATTGCTCATAGAGTATAGTATAGAGTACTAATCATATAAAACCAAAATAGAGAGGCAGCTTCCACATTTTTATTCCCGACAAGAGAGTGGCCTCTAAGTTTGTTAATCCACAACTAGATGTATAATTTTAAACTATGTGCACAAACTAAATTTATAAATAAATTTGTCCATTAATAGGTTCCTGGATCGTAGATGGTGATAATGTGAGTAAACATAAAATATATAAAATATCTGAGTTAGCATCTCACGACAAAATAACAAAGAAGCAGTTGTCCAGAAGTTGTAAAGAGGTACAACAAAGTTAGCGCAACTTTCACTCGGGTAAACAAACTGTTAATTGCTATGCCAGAAAACTGATTTACTAGACCATACATAAGCCTCAGCTGCTGGCCGTACCTCGTGGCCGCACTAATCTGGTGAATGAGGCGCCCCTGACGCGAGCGCTTGGCACTCTTAACCTTGTATCGGAAGACATAGACATATTTCACTGTACACTGAGTGAATTCACAAAGATAACTTTATACATTTTATCATATAGATGTTAATTAAGATGCGCTGCACTAACGAATTAGGTCTGCCTGTAATGTTAGTTGTAAGTTTTTGGAATAAATAAATAAATAAATAAATTTGACTGGTTTATTGACTCGATGTTATAAACTGGTAATAAATCAGTCTAAATGTATTTTATCGCTGGCTATTGGAAATGATTTGAAGCAGTGCTATAGATATTATAGACCAACAAATTTAGATGGAGCACTTGAAAAAGAAAATGGCCGTTAGTAACTGCCATATTGTGACTTTCCTCCCACTGCTACTACTTTACTAAATTTAGTGAATTTTAGTGTCGTGCCATGTGGATCCATTCAGAAAAATTTGTAT
The DNA here is from genome assembly GCA_916999025.1 of Orgyia antiqua. NCBI lineage: Eukaryota > Metazoa > Arthropoda > Insecta > Lepidoptera > Erebidae > Orgyia > Orgyia antiqua. The sequence goes on from OU779868.1 coordinate 28,084,362, forward strand.
CAAATTATATTGCCAATTATATTCTATTAAGAAAATTCGAAACATTATAAAAATATAAGGCAGCATTGCTTCGTATTTTTCATTGATATGGACGTACATATTTACTGTCCCATTCTGTGTTATACCATGTTAACCTATGCTTATGTTCCAATCCAAAGTTTATTTTTATACTAGTGTTTATACTGAATTTCATCCAATTCTTATCTAAGGATTTGGCATGAAAATGAAACAACTTACAACTTTACAACCAGACTCACTTTTACATACCTATATGTTTAAGGATTATTAACAAAACTGTACTCGATATTGGTATCAAATCTATTTGAAAATTTAACTTTTCGTCTCCATTCAAAAACAGAAGAAATCAAAAGCGCGGGAATCGTTGAATTTGGCGGACGCGGGTTTTGCAAAATTTTATATTTTTCTTGTGGATTGGTCTTGTATATAGTGTAAATAGTAGATATAACTTTGTAAAATAGTGTAGATAATTAGTGTGTATATTAATTCCTGATTTTCGGTAAGTTTTTTCATTTTTAACTATGGGGGATCCAGAGGATCCCGGTGGGACAGCTCCAGACATCGGCTATGCCGTAACGATATCAAATATTGTCTCCAACACCGATGGCAGTATGGACACTGACTGTTCTACCATCAGTGTTAGTGGCTCCGTGAAAAAAAGAAAAATTGTTTCTCGCAAGTCCTTTTGCCGGCATTGCAATAAGCGCAGACGCAAAAATGGCGATAAAAATGTTACAGACACCACACATTGTCAATGTTCTAATGATTCACACACTATTGTTGAAAATGACAAGATTTCTACATCTAGAGGTACAACTTTTCTTAAGCCTGAACAGCCCCAGATTCCAACACCAATTGCAAGATTGTCTTATGTACATACTGATGTCTCACCTTTTATAGTTCATATCCAAAAAATATCAGCAGCACCAGATAACAATTTATCATTACATCCCATTACTTTTGGTCGTTTTTTGAAAGAATATACTTTTAAAAATATAATTAATGGTAGTTTGAAACGAATAGGAAGAAACAGATTATCCATAGAGTTCAATAATTTTCAAGATGCGAACACTTTTTTAACTTCCCCATTACTAGAAAAAGATGGCTGTACAGGTCACGACTAGTGGAGATAAATGAGACACGGTCCAGTTCAGGAAAAATATATGCACTTTATTACGTACGCTTTAACATACACCGAGCTAAACAAATCGTGCCGATCGCAGCGGCGGTTACAATACGACTAACATACAAAAAAATATTTATATCTACCTTAAACTATTTAACAAAGTAAAATTGTTCGGGTTAAAATCTCGCATCGCGTCGCTTACAAAGCCCCACCCTAGTGCTGCTGACGCAGCACTCAATTATCTATAGGAATTCTAGCGACGCGAGCAGCAGATCTCTTAAGACTACCTAGCTGCGTTCGTACTTGCACCACTCGCACTCTACCGTCCCTACCAGGAAAAACCTCCTCTATAATGCCTCGCGGCCACACGTTACAAGGTGCACCAGGGTCGGCGATAAACACTAGGTCACCAACTTGAAGTGGTTTCTGTCCATCTCGGGTCCACTTTTGACGTGGTATCAAATCTGGTAAGACTTCGGTGACCCATCTCTTCCAGAACATATCCGACAGCCTCTGTGCTATTCGCCATTGTCGACGACGGAACAGATCAGAATCGTCAAAGCTACCTATCTGTGGGGAAGTCGATGATGAGCCAAGCAGAAAATGATTTGGTGTCAATGCCTCCTTGCTGTTGACATCGACCGACACGTGACTAAGTGGTCTTCCATTAACCATAGATTCGGCTTCAGCTAGCAGAGTGTTAAGCACTTCTTCTCTGGGAGCTCTTTCTTTAAGGACCACTTTCAATGCGGTCTTGACGCTCCTGATCAGCCGTTCCCACGCCCCACCCCAATGAGGACTGACGGGCGGTATGAACGTCCAGCGAGTACCGTAATTGCTGACAGTTGACTGAAGAACCGTCTCGTCAAGCTCTGTGACAGACTTCTTAAGCTCTGCGTCTGCTCCTCTTAAATGTGTTCCATTATCGGAGTATAGATGTGCAGGCCAGCCGCGTCGTGAAGCCATTCTATAGAGAGCCATAATAAGCGAATCTGTACTCAGTGACGACACTGTCTCCAAATGAATTGCTCTAACGGTGAGGCAGGTGAAGAGAACTCCGTATCGCTTCTCTCTTCGTCTTCCTATCGTGACCTCCATTGGACCAAATAAATCAACTCCGCAATGAGTAAAAGGCCGTTGATGATGGGCTACTCTTGCAGCAGGTAAGTCACCCATTTTCGGTATCTGAGGTTTTACTTTTCTTATTCTACAAAACATGCACTTGGTTGTTATTTCTTTTACAGTAGGTCTCATTCGTATTAACCAATACTTCTGTTTCAGGTTATTAATCACCATTTCTTGGTTGCCGTGGCCTGCTTTTACATGGTAATGTTTCACAATTAACTTGGCCACTTGGCTTCTTCCGTCTAAAATTACCGGATGTTTTAGGTCAAATGGCACGTCAGATGTGACATCTATTCGTCCACCCACACGAAGTACACCTTGCTCATCAAGAAAAGGCGTTAAGGTAAGTAACTTGCTACTTTTATCTAAACAAATTTCCTTTTTCATTGCAGATAATTCTGAGTAAAATGATTTATTTTGAGCATACTGTAGAAGTAGAATCTCAGCGCGCTTCATAGCAGTACAATCATCAAAATCTTCTCTAAGACATTTCTTTATAAATTTCAGCACCATCGACGTACTTCTTAGCAGGTGTATCCAGGAAGAAAATCTCATCGGATCCGGTACAGCCGCGTGCTCAGGTAAGCATTCTTCAAGTACAATACTCGTTACATATTCCATGTTACTACACTCTTCTATACTAGGTATAACGCTACTCGAAGGCCACGAAGCTTCCGTCTCGTATAGAAATGATGGTCCATTAAACCACTCACCATCTAAGTGAAGACTATCAAAGTTCTCCCGAGTGGCTATATCTGCAACATTCATGGAAGTAGGTACGTATCTCCATTCTTTAATTTGCGTTAATTCGTCAATTTCACCCAAGCGGTGAGCGACGTAAGGCTTGTAACACCGTGAGTTGTTCCGTATCCATTGCAATACAGTCGTGGAATCACACCAAAAATACCGATCAACTATCTTTATTCGATGCGTGGACTGTAATGTATTAGCTAATCTGGCAGCCATTATAGCTGCCTGTAATTCCAGTCTAGGTACTGTTACAAGCTTAACAGGAGTAACTCGACATTTACTCGCCACAAAACAAACCCTTATTTGTTTATATTCATCCAACCAACGAAAATAAGCCACCGCGCACATAGCTTGTATCGACGCATCACAAAATGTATGCAGTTGTAAACTATTATAACAAGTATCGCTATTATACCGGCCGGGCGGCGTAGGTATATGCGGCGACGCAGCTACGTCATTGAACGAAGCGCTTATCAGCTGTGAGTTATGACGTAACACTGGTGCATTCCCCCGTCCGTAACATCTTGGTATTCGAATGCTACTAATTAGTTTTAATAACTGCAACCATTTAAACCATTTTATACAAATATCCTCCGTAATGTTTTCATCCCATCCTACTCCCGACTTCCAGGTTTCCTGGAGTAATATTTTCCCATTAATAGAGAATGGTGAAAGGAATCCGTAAACATCGAACAATGACATAATGACTTTTAATAATTCGCGTTTCGTAGGCCATTTTGTACCGTTTATTATTTCTTTAGGAATCCGCTTAAATGAGGTCACGAACCCTAGAGTGTCGTCATCAGGATACCATATGATTCCAAGAGCGCGCTCACCTTCATGTTGCGCTCCGATCTTCACGGCAGCGGCCGTAGTGGATAGTGACTCCTCGGGAAAGCTATTTAAAACCGCGGCGCTATTGCTTAGCCAGTTACGGATCTCGAAGCCACCCTGTTTATGTATATGGGTAATATCGCAAGCGCGTTCAATACAAGTTTTCTCGTTTGGCTGACTATCTATATAGTCATCCATGTAATGCTGATTGTAAATAGCTTGAACTGCGGAAGGCATCAACGATTCATACCTCTGAGCATTTTTATTTTTAATAAACTGTGCAATGAATGGAGCACAGTTAGCACCAAATATTAATGACGTCATCCTATACGTCTTTACAGATTCGTTAGGGTTGTCACGCCACAAAATTCTTAAAGCGTTTTGATCCTCACTTAATATTTTAATTCTTAAAAACATATCTTTGATATCGCCTACCACAGCGATTTCATGCTCGCGAAAACGCAACATTATACCTAACAAAGACATCAACAAATCAGGTCCTGTTAATAAATAGTCGTTAAGTGATACGCCACGGGTTTTAGCTGCCGCATCAAATACTAAACGTAATTTATTTTTATTTGGATTATCAACCCCAAAGTGCGGTAAGTACCATGTTTTATTTGTTTTTGCTGTATCTGAAATTTCCTCAACAAAATTATTATCTAACAAATGTTTAATACGCTCCCTGTACCTTTGCGCGTAATGTTCGTTACAGGCCATTTTCTTCTCCAAGTTATACAACCTAGACAAGGCTGAACGTTCAGAATCAGGCATCCTACAGCTAGCATCCTTCCAAGGCAGACCAACGTGCCATCGACCATCGATTAATTTTGCAGTTTGTTCCAGGTGTTCCAGAGCGCGCAGATCATCGAAGTTCTGGCGAGGTGTCCCGGATATACCCATAGATTCGATAGTAAATGACTTTCTTACCATTTCATGCAGGTCCTCCAGTGGAGTATCTGCCAACCCTGACTGAACCTCAGCAACGTGCAGCGCGGTATAGCGCGCGCGCGTTGCGAGCGGTGTAGGTACGCGTCCATGAATGCACCATCCTAGCGGAGTACGAGTGGCACAAGGATCATTACATTTGCCTACTTTAATCTCTAACGGTAACAACAAATTACAATTGTCCTGACCAATTAATATTTCAGGCTTAGAATTAGTACAACAAAATTCATTTTTAATATTACACAAATGATCATAATTATTTAAGTTAATTAAACTATAATTTTGTACAGGTAAGTTAAAGTTATCAAGACTACGTACAGAAAGTTTAAACATCTCACCATTATAGTTTGTTACACAAACATTATGAATGTCCGTTTCGCACACAAGCGCACTGTTGTCCCACGCGCCGCGCACCTGTAATGTATCACGGCGCCCGCGCCCGCGCAGGCCGGCCCGTGACGCAAGCGACGCACTGATAAGAGATACGGTCGATCCGTCGTCTAATAACGCACTCGTTTTATAAACACCGTTTGGTCCGTGTAGACTTACGGGCACTACTTTTAATAACACTTGGCACTCACTGTGTTTAAGATGTGTTACAGTCTCCGCAGATGTCGGCGAAGACTCGCCTCCGCTGTTATCACGCTGATTAGTTCTGCACTCGATTCGGCGTAAGTTATAATGTAATAACTTATGGTGAGGCAGACCGCAACTGTCGACGTCACACGCTGCCGCCGGGCATGTAGCTCGATCATGACTGGTGGAGTCCATGCACTTGTAGCATATTCGGTGTCGTTTAACAAAACTCCATCGGTCCTTACGTAATGCTTTACGGAATTGTTTACAATCCTGTAACTTATGTTTCGCTAAGCGACAATACAAACATTTTTCGTTGTTATCTGTACTTTTATTAAATAAAACTGTATGTGAACCTTCTGTGTATTTTCTTTTGTTGTAGTAACTATCATTAGTGTTTTTAATGTTCAATAAAGCCATAGACGATACTTTCGTAGCTTCTTCGTTTAGAAATTCCGAAATATTAAACCATGTCGGTCTTCTACCTGCTTTGATAAATGTGTAACTATAATCAGCCCATTTTGAAAGCAAAACTGGGGGAAATTTAGATAGTATACACGTAGTTAAGTTTATACTATTTAGGTATTCATCTTGACAGATTACTTTCACGGCCGCAACACAATTGCGCACCTTTATTGAGAACGGTATAATATCTTTGTGATAATCTTGTGATATCGGATGTAATTTCTTAATATCGACCATAATGCGTGACAGTATAAGGTCTGGATTGCCAAACTGTAGCTCGAGTGTAGACATTACTGTCTCAGGCGAAGTTGCACTTATTAGCAGGGCCGAGACAGCTTCGCGAGCTGATCCTTTCAAACACTTTCTTAGGCGCCACATATTTTCATTATCTTTAAAATTACATACCTTAGACGACTCTTCGTACGCCTGTTTAAAATGGAGCCATTCCAACGGGTCTCCAGAAAACAATGGTAAGTCCTTTGGTGTACAAATTCTACTTAACAGGTTACTGTTCAGACTGTTGCTGGTAGAAGCGGCTGCAAGATCCTTCAGTGCGCTCGCCAGAAGGCGAACTGTTCCATCAGTGCCGGCATCCTCTAGGGCCGGCGGGCACGGCACGTCCGTAGTTTGACCTTTGTCGTGGACGGGCTGTGCTTCCAGTTCTCGGTGACTGCGCTCCAACCACTCTTCTACCTCCTTGTTAGTGTGATCTGAATGCACACTACACTCGTCGTCGATCTCTGCTAAGTCCGCCGCCAAACGTTTGTCTATTAGTTCTAGCTCGATCCTGGCTTTCGCTTCTGCTGCCTCCAGCTCCAGTTTTTTCTTACGTGCCAGCACAGAGGAAGACGTAGACCTCTTAGATCTGGCTCTGGGTATTTGCTGAGACGTTGAAGGCATCATTTGAAGCGTACGTAACAGCGGTTCTGATTTTACCACACTACCTTCGTTTTTATTTTCCAAAAGAAAAGTCTTCTCGCGACTTAAATTCTCCTCTTTTGCTTGCTTATCTTCGTTAGGCGGTAAATCTTGAACCTCCTGGACGGATCCCTGAGCTTCCTTTAGCTCCTCGTCCCTCTTAAAGGCTCTCCGGGTGCTGACCATACTTTTCAGTGTGTGGAACATTTACAGAAGATCCGGCGCGAAGTGACCAGCTGTACAGATCACGACTAGTGGAGATAAATGAGACACGGTCCAGTTCAGGAAAAATATATGCACTTTATTACGTACGCCCCAACATACACCGAGCTAAACAAATCGTGCCGATCGCAGCGGCGGTTACGATACGACTAACATACAAAAAAATATTTATATCTACCTTAAACTATTTAACAAAGTAAAATTGTTCGGGTTAAAATCTCGCATCGCGTCGCTTACAGATGGCTATAAAGCTTTCCTTCCCACATTCTCTGTAACGCGTATGGGTGTAGTGAGAGGTATACCTGTTGACCTCACAGAGGATGAAATTATTAGTAATATTAATTTACCATATGGATGTGGCAGTATTTTAAAAGTCAGACGATTAAAAAGAAAAATTACTATAAATGATATCACTGAACTTAAACCTACACAATCTGTTGTAATCACTTTTGATGGCCAGGTACTACCGAAGCATGTATATATGTGTTATAATGCACTACCCGTTGAACTGTACATATATCCGACAGTGCAATGCTATAATTGTTGTCGTTTTGGACATGTAAAACTGCAATGTAGATCTCGTCCAAGGTGCTACAAATGTGGTCAAGAACATTCCGGCGACACCTGCAATGTGGAAGAAGATGATATTTGTTGTATATTGTGTAAAGGCCTTCATATGGCTACCAGTAACAAATGTCTTGAATTACAAAGGCAAAAATCAATAAAAGAAACAATGGCCAAAAGTTGTATCTCATACTATGAGGCCTCTAAGCAATATCCAACAATTTAAAAAATTTCATATGCAGATGCATTATCATCTAGTTCTCAACCTCAACACAATCACACACCAAATTTCCATAAATCAATTAGCTCTCAGTCACAACCAATTAAAACTTCATTTAAAAAAACTGTATTCACTAAACCAAGGCCTAAACTTAAATCTAGTTTGGGTTATGATATAAACACACATAAAACTTTAACAGAGAACTATGATATGCAACTGTCATCTCCAAATGGTAATGCACTTAAACCTTTAGGGGTAGAAGAGTTGTCCAACTCTTCTATAAAAGACTTAATCATCACATTAATTAATTCATTATCGCAATCAAAATACATTCAACCGTCCAACGCTGCTCTCATAAAAAATGATATATCGCATTCACAACACTCCAACAATGGACTACAACAACTTAATACTTCAGTGGAATTGTCGTAGTGCTTCGTCAAAAAAATCAGATATAATTTATTTAATTAACAAATTCAATCCTTCTATTTTAGGTCTTCAAGAGACATGGCTTAAACCAGATATTCCTTTTAGGTTATCTGGTTACGTCTGTCTTCGAGAAGATCGCTCTGATGGGTATGGCGGTGTTGCCCTACTCATCAAACGTAATTTAACTTTTACTCATTTCCCAATCAATGTACATAGTAATGATTTTTCTGTAATTGCTGCTGTTGTAAATAATATATGTTTTGTTTCAATCTATATACCTCGCCCTTCTTCTAATATTTTTAATGAAATCGATACCATTATTTCCAATCTTCCTAAACCTTTAATTATTCTTGGTGATTTTAATTGCCAACACATATCTTGGTGTAGTTCATCCAATTACTTCGGGAACAGAATTTTAAATTTATTAGATATTCACAATCTTTGTTTACTTAATTCAGGCTCTATTACTCGCCGTACTGCCCCCAATGAAGGATGCAGTGTTCCTGATTTATCTATGAGCTCAAATAACTTGGCTTCACAGTTATCATGGAAGTGTTTATCGTCTTCATATGGTAGCGATCACTTTCCTATTATTATCTCTTTCCCCTTTTTTCAAAACCCTCTACGTTCTCCCTCTCGCCCACGTCAAAGATATAAATTAAATAATGTTGATTGGAGTAATTTTAGAAATTGTTTAGATAAAAAGTTATCACATTTACCAAATATTAATCAACAAAATATATCTGAATGTGCTGATGCACTTGCTAAAAGTTTTATAGAAACTGCTAATGAGGTATTTCCTTTAAAAAATAGTGCTTTGGGCTATCTCCCATCTCCTCCTTGGTGGGATAAAGATTGCTCGGATGCAATTAAGAAACGTAAAAGAGCTGAATCAACATATCTACAGTTTACTTCTACAGAAAACTTTGAAATTTTAACAAATACAATTTCTGAAACGCGTAAATTGTTTAAAAAGAAAAAATTTGACAGTTGGAAGTCTTTTTGTTTTTCTATTTCTCCAGAAACTAATCCTTCTGTGGTCTGGCAGAATATTAGAAAATTCAGGTCCGCTTACAAGGAAACAACTCCAACAGTATTACCTCCTTCTTTACAATCCCAATTTCTTGATAAATTAGCTCCAGCAACAGTATCCGATAAACAATATCTACCATGTCTTACTGAAATTTCCGCTAACCTTTCTGGACTTAATGCTCCATTTTCACTTGCTGAACTTAAAGGTACATTAGGAAATCTAAAAGATTCTTCTCCTGGCTTGGATGGAATACCTTATTCTTTTGTAACACATATTTCTGATGAGGCTCTCGAATATTATTTATCCTTTGTAAATAATGTAATGATTACAGGTAAAATACCTGATTCATGGAAATCACAACTAGTGATACCAATTTTGAAGCCTGGTAAAAATCCAAATTCTGTCTCGTCGTACCGTCCCATTGCTCTTAGCTCAGTGTTGATGAAAATTGCAGAACATCTAGTCAAGAATCGTCTAGAATGGTTTATAGAAAGCCAGGGATTATTGAGCAACAGTCAGTTTGGTTTCAGACGTGGTAGAAGCACCATAGATAGCATTAGTGTATTTGTAACTGATATCCGCTTAGCTTTTTCCTGTAATGAATCTGTTGTTGCTACTTTTCTGGACATTGCAGCTGCTTACGACAATGTTAAGTTATCTATATTGTATAAAAAATTATTAGCTTTAAATGTACCCATTTTACTTACAAATTTTATCATGAACTCCTTATCAGGTAGACATATTTATCTCGAGGGCTCCACATCTGAAAATAGAGTTATTGATATAGGTTTACCACAGGGGTCTGTATTAAGTCCGATTTTGTATAATATTTATGTTTATGATCTAGAAATGGCCTTGGATACCAAAGTAAGAGTTCTGCAATATGCAGATGACTTACTTTTGTATTTCCCTCATCACTCTATTAATGAAGCCTGTACATACTTAACCAGTTGCCTCACTAAACTTAAATGTTGGATGGATACCAATGGGCTAGAGATTTCCCCTGGTAAAAGCACTGCCATGCTTTTCTCCAGAATGCGCCTCCCACCGCCCATTAATATTTATTATGATAATAGTTTAATTAAACCGCAGACTACTGTAAAATTTTTAGGTATTATATTAGATTCCAAACTTTCCGGTGTACCTCACTGTGATTACATTGCAGCAAAATGCGAAAAATCATTAAACATTTTAAGATGTCTTGCAGGAGTTTGGTGGGGTGCTCATCCTTACTCATTAAAACTTGTTTATAACGCTTTAATCCGTAGTATACTTGATTACGGGACATTTTTATTTGAACCCGGGAACGTAGCTGCTTTTAAAAAATTAGATGGCATTCAACTTAGGGCATTGAGAATCATATCTGGCGCTATGAAATCGTCACCAAATAATGCACTACAGGTAGAACTAAATGATCCTCCTTTACATTTACGGCGACAATATTTGTCAGATAAATTTCTATTCCGATGCTTACAGTTTTCTAATCACCCTTTACGTACTAAACTCCAACTTCTTCAAAATCAGGTCACATCATCTTCTTATTGGCTACATAAAAATCCTCCCTGCCTAGTTAAAAGTTTTCAGAAATATATTTCACTTGAAGCTCCGTCATACAATTCATTAGTTCATCCACTCTATAATACTCATTTTGATTCTTTATCTATCTCTCCGAACATTCGACTAGATTTAGGCATTATTAAATCCGATGCCTCAACATCAATGTCTTTTAAACATGTTATAAACACAAATTATAACCAGTGGCACCATATCTACACAGATGCTTCTAAACAAACATCCTCAAGTTGTGTTGGTATAGGAGTGTATCACACTCAATACAATATTATACAAAAAGTTAAACTACCACCTGAGTCATCTGTTTTTACACTGAATGCTATGGATTACTAAAAGCAGTGGAATATGTATTAATTATGAAACTTCAAAAGGCTATCATTTTCACAGATGCAAGAAGTGCCCTTCAGGCTCTAGAGAAATATCCTTTTCATTCCAAGATAGTTTTCCCTGTAATCATCCAAATTAGACATCTACTCCAAATTTGTTTACAAAAAGAAATTAATGTTACCTTTGCTTGGATTCCAAGCCATTCTGGAATACCGGGTAATATTAAGGCAGACAATCTTGCAAGCGATGCTGTACAATCTGGTGACTTGTATCCATATATTAATTACAGTCATGATCTAGTATCTTTACCTAAATTACATCTGAAAGAATCATGGCAAAAGACATGGTCTAGTAGCAGTCAAGTTAAGGGTAAATACTTCGCTTTGATTCAACCGAACATTGAGAATAAACCTTGGTTCCGTAACTTTAAATTCGGAAAACAGGCAACGACTTGTTTGATACGAATGAGATTGGGTCATACATGTATTCCTACTCATTTAGCAAAATTACAAATTATTTCATCTAACACATGTGAGTGTGGAGCTATCGGTGATTTAAACCACATAGTACTAGCCTGTCCTTTGTATGATAATTCCTCTTTATTTTCATCCTTAATTTCTTTGTCTATCCCACTTCCAACTTCTGTTCCTATTCTACTAGCTTCTAACAATATTGATATTTATAAATCTCTTGTTTCTTTTATATCTATGAATAATATTAGAATATAATATTAATATTCCTTAACCTTTCCACAAGTATTTTATTTTTGCGTTCAAAATCCTTTATATCCTTTATTTGATTCCCAAACTTAAAAAAAAAAAAAAAAAAAAAAAAAAAACGCGATGATGGCAATACTCAAACCGAGTTGCCCAATATTTCAAAAAAAAAAAAAAAAAAAAAAAAAAACAAGAAACACTATTCGTTAATAATCTAAAGCTTGTTTTCTTCAAAGACGAGTTTGATTTAGTTTTATGCTTAATAGCTCAGAATCAATATCGATTCAAATCGACTAATTGTTATACCATTAGCTAGACCGTATTGATTGATTGTCCATATTTTTGTCAGTTTGACCTAAAAATCCTATAACGGCTAACACCAGACTATGGAAGAAAAAGACATGTTGCGTCGACCCCAAATAGTGGGATAGGGACAGGAGAATGATGATGACCTAGAGGTCTTCTTCGAGAGAATCTTGTCAGTTTCAAGCTGTCAAAACTGTCTAACAAATATCAAAGGGGGAGGAAGGTTAGAACATGGCATTTATTTATTTAAAAACTTTCAGCACAAAATTAAATAAATAAATAAATAAATATTCACAGACATTTCACACAACGTCCTCTGGTCCCAAGCTAAGCTTATATGCTTGTGTTATGGGTACCAGAATACAGATATAATACATAAACTACTTTTCTTTTGTAAATACATACTTATAATACATAGTAAACACCCAGACGCAGTACAAACATTTGTATGACAATTAAAAACATCACACAAATGATTGTCCTGACCGGGAATCGAACCCGAGACCCCATGATCGGCAGTCCGTTATATGAACCACTACACCACGAGGCCCGTCAGTACATAATGTATCTAGTCTAGCAGTCAACCTAGGGTGATGCAGAGACATTAGTGGTAGGTGCGTTATTTGCTTTAAAATATACATCAAGGAACGAATAAACTAAATATGACAATTATAATACACTAGCTGCTGCCCGCGACTCCGTTCGCGTATAATTTAGAAAATTTTCATCCCTTTTTTTTCACAATAAAAGGTAGCCTATGTCCTTTCTCAGGGTCTAAAGATTGTCTGTGCCAAATTTCATCAAAATCGGTAGAGAGGTTTAAGCGGGAAAGCATAACAGACAGACAGACAGAATTACTTTCGCATTTATAATATTAGTAGGGAAGTAGGGATAATATTAACATAAAATATTGGTACATACTAAACATAATAACTATATAATACTTAGGTACATAAATAACTATTAAATACAATAAACTACTTGTAAATACAATACATACATACATAGCACATATACAATATATGATTTAACATGACCTAACACAATTGGATCGATGTGACGGACAAAGAAGAGTAGAATAAAAATTTGAGCGAAGATTCTTGAATTGACCAGCACATAAGTAATTAACCAGCATTTAAGTGCAGCCATTTTTTTAGGTGCGCCATCTTGTGGTTTTTTCCACAATATTGGAATTGATTCATGGCATTAGTTCATATTCCATCCATCCATAAGCCTTTCTCCGTCTAATATTGGACATAGTCCACAACGCGTGGTCCTGTGCCACTTGCACCCAATGGCTCCTCACAACTTTGACGATATCTTAACTTCACCTTATCGGGGCCACCTAAAGTTGCATTGTCCGGTACGTGGTCACCACTCTAGAACCTTACTTCCCCAACGATCATCAGTCTTTTGAGCAATGTGGCCTTAGAATTTCAGCGTGCTAATCCTTCGATCTGTGTCGTATACACCCGTCGTCGTCCGATCTCCGTTGGTAGGTAACTAAGGTCAGTGAAGTTTATTTATACAGAGTGGTTGGAGTTAAAAGCTATTTAGTTTGTTTGAAAAAAAAAGCTCATTTTTGGTGCTATATATTTTTAAACTGTATAGAATTATTACCATACACCTATAGGATAAGTAGGTTGATTTAATGCCTATGTGTCATATCAACCCTGTATATCACGCTGTCCAACCTTGAGCTTAGATACGAGGCCAACATTCAAAGATCACGCTTCTATTACGGATGTCATCGCTGGTAACACAAATTGGTCCTAGATCTTTGTATTTAGGCTCATATTGTTCCAACTAAATTGTGACAAAATATATTTACATTGATTTATAATTGACGTTGATAAGCTAGTCTAGTAGATCCAGTAGATCGGTTTACTGGCATTGTAAATTGCGACCTGTTTGTGCAAGTAAGTTTACGTTAATTTTATTCTAGGTTGTATGTTCAGTTGAAAAACAATATTCCTCTGCATCTTTATTTACAATTTTACACAATGAATATTATCATTATTTCTAAGATTATAACAGTGCGCCACTACCTTTGTAGTGTCGAGTTGAATACCGCTCTGCTAGTTTACTTATTTGAAAATACAGTGTTTAATCATAAATAAAGTATTCATTCATGGTTTAATTTTCAAAACGTCTAAGTAATAGATATCTTATGTTGTGGAAGAACAAAATCAGGGGTCACTTTTATGTTAGCCACAAAAATGCGGGAGTTGACTTAGCTCTCTATTGTAAGTTTCACTAAAGTGGTGGTGGTAGGTAAGTAAGTTCTCTAACCTAATCTGTGGTGGTGGTTGTTGGTTTACTTTGGTTTACTTACCTTCTTACCACTTCTTAAGTTCTCTTAAGTAGTCTGTGCTTCTTACCTTACTTGGTTTTGGTAACCACGAAATAATAGATATACTTCGTGTTGGTAACGAACGAATACAATCTATATTATTATTTGTTATATCTATATTATTATACTCTTTGAATACAATACAAAATAACGTGGTTCCTTTTACTTACATTAATTTTAAAATTCCTTTAAAGAGCCGCAACGAAATAAGTTAATTACTTTTACTGTGTTTTATATTGAAAAGATGGAGTTCTTAGAAGCTATGCCTGTATCATTTAAAGAAATAACACCTAACTACAATATGCCTGAAAAATGGAAAGAAATTATTTTGAACACCGGTACGTGATTGTCTTTGTTTTTTATTTTAAATAATTATATCTATTGCAAAACTTAATGATCTATTTACCTTTTAGGCGGTACACATAGTACCTTGCAAGATATAAAACTACCTCAAAAAGCCGGTGGTTACTGGTACAAAGATTCAAAGAAAGTTTATACTAGAAATCGCTTTATATATTGGTAAGTACTAATTTAGTTTTACTTTAATATTTTGAACATAATTAAGCACCTATGTTAACTGACTTGTTTTCATAGAACAGACTTGTTTATTTGTTTCTAAATAGTTAATGAACAATTCCATCAGTTTAGAAGTTGTTTTTGGTTATATTCATACATAAATAAATAAGCCGAAATAATTGTGCTCTTAAATCATATAGCTGAATAGTTATAAGTAAGTCAGCACAATAATTAGAGTTGGTAAGCTAGTAGTTTAAATTATCTAAGGTATTTTGGTTTTAACATAGACATTTCAATTCTGAATTTACTTTTGGATATCTTTGTTTTTAGGGTTCCGTACCCAAAGGGTAAAACGGGACCATATTACTGAGACTTCGCTGTCCGTCCGTCCGTCTGTCACCAGGCTGTATCTCAAGAACGGTGATAGCTAGACAGTTGAAATTTTCACAGATGATGTATTTCTATTGCCGCTATAACAACAAATACTAAAAGTAAAATAAATAAATATTTAATAATAATTCCAGATATTTCTTATTAGATAGCTTACCATTGTACTCTATCTTATAAGATACTTACTGTTGTCTGCGACTTCGTACGTGTGGAATTTAAAAAGTAATAAAAACCTTTGAGAATTAAACAAAAAAACCATCCGTTTCCATATCTATTAAAGAACACTCCATTGAAATCTGTTGCGCAGTTTTGAAGATCTATGCTCACATAGGGACATACATACAAAAATAATTATTTTAGTTTATGAAAAGTAAAGATATCTGAATTGTAAGTTATTATGTGCTACACTGTCTATGTGGTGATAAATTAATAATAGAAATATCACCATCCCTTTTCCTTCTCAAAGCTGTAAAAGCCTGCTAAGACATTGTACACAGATAACATTCTCTGTGAGAGATAGAAAGCTCTGAAATTGAACACTTTCTTTTTGTGTTGTTTACAGGCAAACCACATCAGATGCTATAGAACTTTCTGAGGCATCCTTAGACATAAATTTATCATCACCTAATCTAAGATGTAAAGTGGCACCAGGCACTCCTCCAATAAGCAGTATAACTGTATATGAGAGAAGTGCAGCATGTGATGTAGTTATATTAGCAGCCACTGTATCATCAGTCCACAGATTAATATTTGCACATCCAAGCACATTAGACAAAAAGGTAAACAGATAATTAATAGTTTTAGTATAAGTTTCAATACTTTATTATTCCATTATTCTACTTCTAAGTATAGGAATTTTATATAACTTAAATGGTAAAAATACATTCCAAAATAATTATATAACTCATTTGGGAATTGTTATCCAAAAAAAAATACTTAAAATATGGTATCTGTCTATAAGTTAATAGCATGATCTTTTTATTTATAGCATAGCCTTAGGAAGATATAGCATTGGAATAGGTAAATTATGTACGTATTTGGTCTTACATATATGGGTTGGTCGGTCACTTATCAAAATATTAATATTATTACTTTATTGTTCCAGTCAACATTTGGATCTCTAAGCAGTTCATCACCATCAATATTTCAAGACACAAGTGCTATTAACAATCCAAACAATTACTACATCCTAAACCAGTATTCTAATGCAAGTAAGTAGTTATCATCATCATCATCATCATAATAACATCACGCCTTTTTCCCATGGGGGTAGGCAGAGACTATAGAGCGCCATCTGCTATGATCCAAACATACTTCCTTGGCTTTATCCACACTCATACATAGTCACTACATCCTCTTTCAGACCGCAACATTCTCTTATAACTTCCTTTCTTAATCTATCTTTCAAAGTCACACCACACATACTTCTCAAAGAGCGCATCTCTACAGCATTTATTCTACTTTTGTGCTTCTTCTGCCACACCCAACATTCGCTTCCATACATAAGCGTAGGTAACAACACGCCATTGTGGATCGCCATTCGAGCCTTTTCAGTAATCGCTTGGTTAGCCACAATAGCATGCAAGGCACCATTCGGCTTATTTCCCGCTAACACCCTTCTTTCCACATCAGCAATAAGTAGTTATTTAATAAGTAGTGAGTAATTATTAGTTATTTAATAAGTAGTTATTAAATATTAGTTATTTAATAAGTAGTTATTAAATATTAAAATAAAAAATAGTTTAAAAAAACTAAAAAACACGCTTTATTTAATCGAATTATTGTATTGTCATCAGTCTTTGACAGGTGTGCAAAATTTGAATAGAATCTGACCGTGTAAAGTGGGTCAAAATAGCGTCCAAAGGAGTCGGTTACAAACATACAAACAAACATACAAGTGAAGCTAATATAAAGCGTGTAAAAATAGACATAACTGTGAACACTTTTGGTTAGCCAAGCTAACTGAGGCGTGTAAAGAATACGGCGAAGTTTTTTTTATACTACAAGGGTGACTAAAAAAAGCATACGGCTTGCCTGATGGTAAGCCATTACTGAAGCCTTTTTCAACACCAGAGGTATCACTCGCGTGTTGCTGACTCTGTAGGAATCCTTTAAAGGTCTTTTTAAAGAGCCCTATGCTATAGTTCATTTCATAACCTGATTGTATGTTAGATAAAGGCTTAGCAAAAAATGTAGATAGTTTGTTCTTAGAGCACCTCTCTCACTATAGGCTTGCCTCACGACAATTTACAAAAATTAAAATATATTAACCCAGTTGGAAGGAGACTTGTATTATGGAACCATTTGTATACATAGGCATTCTGCCTGACGCGATCGGCGTTGCCGCGTCTTTTCTATTCCAATATACTAGATGGATATTGGATTGCAGGTGTATAAATAATAATATATTTTTCTTACCATTAAAAATAAAATAAATAAATAAATATTCATGGACATTTCACATAACGTCCTCTGGTCCCAAACTAAGCTTTATATGCTTGTGTTATGGGTACCAGAATACGGATAGAATACATATACTACTTTTCTTTTGTAAATACATACTTATAATACATAGTAAACACCCAGACGCAGTACAAACATTTGTATGACCATTATAAACATCATACAAATATTTGTCCTGACCGGGAATCGAACCCGAGACCTCGTGATCGGCAGTCCGTTATATGAACCACTAGACCACGAGGCCCGTCATTGTTATTGTTATATCTTTTACTTTAGCAACTGGCGTCGCTCACACTTGCTCTTCACTACTGCGTGAGAATGGTGAGGCTGTGTTTGCACTAGCTTTCGGACATGGTGGTGAAGGTGGTTTACTGTTAGTGAAACTACCAGTAACTGGGTCAGCTGTTACCACTTTGTTGAAAAGAGAGTCAACTGTACCAAGATTTCTGTCTGGAATAACAGGAGCTTTGAGGTAATATGTGATTTCAAATGTCATTGTATCAGAAGTAGTAATCTATATTATACTAGCTAACCGGGCAAACGTTGTTTTGCCATACTAAAAAAAAAAGGGTTTGAAAAATAGATGTTGGCCGATTCTCAGACCTACTGAAATGCATATTCAGTAAAATTTCATAAAAATCCGTCAAGCCGTTTCGGAGGAGTATGGTAACTAACACACGTGAATTTTATATACCTATAAGATTAGTTCTACCAAAAGTCCTCAGTAACCTCTACTGTAAATGTAAATTCCACTGTAGCTCCCTTAAATATGTTTTAAATTTTCATTGATGTCCTAGTAGTTAGACAATTTCTTTTTCTCATATGTGATCCTAAATAACCAGTAACTGATAATTATAGGTATTCGAATCTCTACACACTCCCCGTTTTCCAATGGCAGAGCATAATGCGACTCAGTGCCGCACAATGCTGACGCTTAAGGGCCTACATCAATATTATCGTATATCATCGCCGACACGTACATATTAACACAGCCAGTAGGCACAGAAAATGAAGAATTAGGGATACTTTTCTTACTCAAAATCTACTAAATATATTTTAATTCTGATTTATGTGTTTCTATACATAATAGTTACCTATGTTTTTAAAGTTATTTCATTAGTTAATACGCGATAATAGACCGACAATAGAAAAAAATAAAAAATTTGAGAGGTTGTTTCGCCAAGATTTTCTATCGAGAAAACTTTTTTCAATCGCGTTTCTGAGTTCATGCGATCCTAGATCATATATTGAAAAAACATATACTTAAAAATTAGAGCTCTAGCCATTCAATCTAAAGAAACAATGAAATTTTCGTACATAGAAAAATGCACGAAGCTATTTTGGTATCCTCTTAAGGTAGATTTATAATATTATGTATTGTTTTTATAAGGGGAAAGAGCAGTACAGATGGAGTTGAAACCTATGGAGTGGTACTCACTAGTAGTGTTGCAGTTGCTATATGTGGGGACACTTGTCTTCGTGCATGGCACTTGGACGAGGGCGGTGCTCCGATAGCTGTCTCCACCCCTCTTTCTCAAACCTTGGTCAGACCAAAACCGCCACGTAAGTTTGTCCAGTTCGATAATTGAACATTTCTGTTTGTTTATAGTTAATCCATACCTATTATACTTTCCATTAATATCAGTAAGAATTTTTTAAATGTTTCAGCTCATGGGCACATGTTACAAAGTACATTGGGTCATGATGGTAGTGTGATATTAGTTGCATATCTGTCATTTCCTAGTGAATGTGAATTTGTTATTATGAAAATGCTGAGTGGTGGCACTGGTGGGGTGAAATTTTCACATATTAGTCGCATATTTGGACCCCAGGTAAGAAGCTTCCAGAAATAAATATTTAGGTTTAAAAAGTGTTTTTGGTAATCCTGATATGTATTTTGAACTATCCAGTAATATTTCTTAAACTGCGTTTTTATATGGCCCATTTTCTTTCAGTTGGATCTTTTGGATTACACTATTGGTTTTGGAGACGGAAGTAATGTGATTTGGGCATTATGGAGTCAACCTGATGGTGAAACTATTATAACTAGTAAGTTCATTATTATTTTTATGTTTTTTTACTAAATTCTTTTATGGAGCCGATTTATTTGATTGAAATTTCGTAAAGTTATCGTGTATAGCAAATGTGCTTCTTGGAGAGTATTTTACAGTATTAATATAGTTAAGTTTTTTTGGTAGAATATGTAAATAGAACTTTATGAATTACTTCTTTTTATTACTTAGTTAGTTGTTCAGTGTCCCTCCGTGTGGTTACGGATTAAGAATACAAGTGTCACCACCCCATCTCCTCCCAAGGGTGCTGTAAAAGTCAGCTAAGGGATATTGTCATATTGCACACAGATAACATCTTCTGTGAGAGACGGTAAACTCGAAAATAAACCCTGTGCCAACACGCCTGGTCAGCGCGGCACAGTAGATCATAATCCCTCCCAAAGTGGAGGAGGCCCATGCCCAACAGTGGGACGTAAATGGGCTGGAGAAGAAGAAGAAGTTGTTCAGTTATCAGTTGGGAAGGATTACGGTCTACTATGCCGCGCTAACTAGTGTTAGTATAGGCGTATTTCTGTCTCTCACAGAGGATTAATGTTGATGTGTAATATCCCTTAGCTGCCTTTTACAGCACCTTGTTAAGTAAATGGGGTGGTGACACTTGTATTCTTTATCTTCGTATATCAGGTGTATGTGTGGGTGCGGAGGCTAGTTGGCGGGCTGTAGCGACTCGTGAGGCGGGCGCTCCTCTCCCGGTGTTGTCCTCTCATCATCAGTACCGCGACAGACTGATGACGCCTGCACTCTTCCCACCGGCTGTTATTACCAAAGCACTTGTGGTAAATATTTTATTGTCTTTTTTACTGTGATTGTTCTTATGTAATGTAAGCTGATGGATTTTATGTTGCAGCGTGATGTTATATAGGCCATGGCCGCCATTCGATAAATGTGCTATCGAACAATTAAAGAATTTTTCAAATTGGACCAGTGGTTCCTGAGACTAGCGCGTTCAAACAAACAAACTTTTCAGCTTTTTGATATTAGTATAGATTTTTAGATTCATCTGCAGAAATTTCAAGGTATCCATTACTTTGTTCCTCATTCATAGACATCTCACTACTTTGATAAGATGTAACCTGTAGCAAACAGTTTATTTTTAATGTTTTTTTTTTAAGCGGAAATGTCAGTGATTAATTAAGGTTCTTAAGAGGATACCAAAATAGCTTCGTGCATTTTTCTATGTACGAAGTTTTCATTGTTTCTTTAGATTGAATGGCTAGAGCTCTAATTTTTAAGTATATGTTTTTTCAATATATGATCTAGGATCGCATCAACTCAGAAACACGATTGAATAAAGTTTTCTCGATAGAAAATCTTAACGAAACAACCTCTCTTATTTTTTATTTTTTTCATTTGTCGGTCTATTATTGCGTATTAACTAATGAAATAACTTTCAAAACATAAGTAACTATTATATATAGAAACACGTAAACCAGAATTAAAATATATTTAGTAGATTTTAAGTAAACAAAAAAAATATCCCTAATTCTTCATTTTCTATTCCTACTAGCTGTGTACATGTCGACGATAATATTGATGTAGGCCCTTAACGTATTACTAAAAACGCTAAAATCTTATCTTATTGTTAGATTTACAACCGCACGTGGGGCAACAGCGAATCTGTGATAGACGGTGATCTGGGCGAGTCAGCTTTGAACGCAGTACAGGCTCGCTTGCGTCACCTCACCGCCAGGAGTGAATCGCCTGATCACGCACATCTAATGCATAAGTTAGTATTTTTCTCGGACGTCTTCTCCTAATGTTTCCACTTACCTTCGCCCTGTATATGCCTTTCGTTAATCATCTTTTATCCACAGAGGCGTATTTTGAAATTTAGCGCCACGGCCCATTTGATTTGACACCCATGCCAATTTAATTAGCTGCCCTATAAATTATTAGAGATAGAGCAAAATTTTAAATTTGAAGGTTTTCCCCGCCCTTTTCAGACTGGCCGCCCCGGGCCATGGCCCATATGGCCCTAGGGTAAATACGCCTCTGTTCATCCATCCTCCCCAACTCTCCACATGACCAAACCACATAAGCATAGATTATGCCATTTTTGATGAAAAATGAGGTTTCACATTTTTTTTGGAATTTTTTTTTAGATGTTGGTCAGATCTATATAGTTGGTGCATGCAGTATATGGAAAGTTTACAGAAACCTCTGGGACTTTTGGTACCTAAACAAGTAAGTAAATTTAGCAAAAATATGTTATAGTCAATATAATTACGTTAACTTTCTTGTATGTAGTTAATTGAGATTTCTTTTTTAATTTTGGACATAAACTACTCTGCCGATTTTAAACATTTAAATATGTGGATCTCAATATCGTTTTTAAATAAATGAGATAATGCACACACATATTTGAATCTAGTTAAAAGGATTTTATTTGTGTAAATGAAATAAGAAATTGTAAAACGTCAATAGTGGTACCAATTCTTTGCGCACAACTAAACTAACTGAACATTTTTATTATTAAAACTGTATGACTAATGATTTTAATTAATATCAATGTGTAACTATGAAATAGCAAGTAAGAGTAACAGATTTAATGACAGTATCAATTACCATTTTTACACGCTTTATATTAGCTTCACTTGTATGTTTGTTTGTATGTTTGTAACCGACTCCTTTGGACGCTATTTTGACCCACTTTAAACGGTCAGATTCTATTCAAATTTTGCACACCTGTCAAAGACCGATGACAATACAATAATTCGATTAAATAAAGCGTGTTTTTTAGTTTTTTTTAAACTATTTTTAATTATTTAAGTTAAATTTCATTGTTCATATGGTACAAATGTGTTGTTTCATTCGCAGGATTCAGACGTTGAGAATGGTTGGTGGTGTGCTGTTGTTCGTCGCGCCGGCATATCTCTAGTTTGTGAACTAGAACCGTTAGAGAAGATGATGTTATCACCCGATGCTTCACTGCTAAATGGAAACAGTATGTATATTGAAGTCACATTTTAATGTCTGTAAAAATAGGTTGCTAACCGTTATTTAAATACAGAACTCGCATTATTTATTGTACACAGAAATACATAATTACAAAACATATTTAAAAAGGACGCAGGTACATAGGCGAGCTATAGCTCGCCTATGTACCTGTGTATGTAATTGTATGTAGAGTTTTCAGTTCACATATATGTGAACTGAAAACTCTTTTCGATTTAAACTAAAAGGTACTAATAAAATAAATAAAGCAATTAAGTTATAATATATCGTAAATACCAATATAGCTCAGTCGATAGAGCAATGAAATGGCATTCCACGGTTGTTGAATGAATCCTACTTTGTAGTGCTCACTTTAGCTGTTTTATTTGACTTGTTAAAAATTATACTTGTTACATATTAATTCTTCAGTATTTCAGTAACTGATCCTAATTATTTATTATATGATTTATATATAAAGTGATTGGTGAATGTGGTGAGTTATCCCCGGAGGCAGTCCGCGTGGTGGTGGCGGGTGCGCGCTGGGAGCGCCAGGCGGGGGGCGCCGCCACTGAACTGGAGCGACGACTGTTCGCGTGTGGAGCACCACAACATAGACTACTGCCGCGACTACTGCATCTACTGGCTGCACAGGCTGAACATAATGATCAGAACCCACCGGTAATATACACAGACACTCATACTCTCTCTCTCTCTCTCTCTCTCTCTCTCTCTCCCTCTCTCTCTCTCCCTCCCTCTCTCTCTCCCTCCCTCTCTCTCTCTCTCTCTGTCTGTCTTTGCTCTTTCCCAATTAATTTATGGGGCGCCCAATCTAATGGTCGCTAATTTTCTAAATACCTCGCCACTCATTATGGATCCTTACTGAAGCATATAACAGGACTTTTTACAACTCAGACTTAGCTATCGAAATGTTCATCAGTTAATGATATAACAAAATACAAAAAAATACAAAATGCAATTAATATTTAAGGGCTTTCCGATAAACGTTTTCAGTGTAACTTGATAATACTTTTAGACGATCTGAATAAACTGTTTCACATAATGATTTGAATATATGTATGATGCTGCTATAGAAATGGGTATGGAACCCTTTGTTCGTGACTTTTACTCGATCTTAGCCATCAGTGCAACTTAATATTTCCCTTTGTAATTTATAGATCTTAACACCTCAACAAGTTGATGAATTGTCTTCAATTCTTGAACCTATAAAAGATTTACAAAATGCCGTACTTGAGTTAAATGACGCTCTCAGATTGGATGTTCCAGAAATTGATACTGCAAAAAGTAAGTAGAACTAGTTAAAATATGTATGTGTCTCACATTGATTATCATTGCTGTGCTTCTCAGTCCATTAATTTCGTACTGTTGGGCACGGGCCTTCAACACTTCGGGTGGGTATCAGGTCTACTTGTGCCACCTTGACCAAACATGTTAAGCCATGTTGTCATAATGATCAGTCACTGATTGCATAATGGCGAATTTTATCAAGTTTAGTAGTCCAATATTAATTTTTTGTCATAATAACGCAATTATGGCGCCATAATGACATTATGCAATTAGTGACTACCTGACTGGTCATTATTACAACATTGTAATAGCAGACTTGGGCCCCGTTTTTCTTCTCAGAAGATATCTGACTATAAGATTGGCTTAGTTGATAGGCTAGCTAGCTATGACTTCTCCGTGTGGTGACAGATTAAGGAATACAAGTGTCACCACCCCATCTCCTCCCAAGGGTGCTGTAAGAGTCAGCTAAGGGATATTGCACACAGATAATATCTTCTGTGAGAGACGGAAAACTCGAAAATAAACCCTTTGCCAACACGCCTGGTCAGCGTGGAACAGTAGACCATAATCCCTCCCAAAGTGGAGGAGGCCCTTGCCCAACAGTGGGACGTAAATGGGCTGGAGAGAGGGAGAGAGAAGCTATGACTTAGTTGGCTCTTATAGCATTCTAGGGAAGAAATGAGGTTATGACACTTGTATTCTCGAGAATACAAGTAGTGTTGTAATTATTATTTCCCATTGAAATATTTGTTTGAATGAATTTATAATTTAGATGAAGATGACGATACCGACGAATACGACTGTCTGCTTGCCAGTGATCTTGGAGTTGCTATAGTTACCGAAGCGATACGACAGATGGCAGAGATGAGGTAAAATAATTATTAGATTTTTATTTGCTTATGTTTCAAATATAAACAACTTAAAATTGATTAAATTTCACTCTTTAACAATTGGATGTAATATTTGTAGAATACCTGTAATCAATCTGGTACCAATAATACAAGTATATTATACGCTTAGCTTGGGACCAGTGGACGTTGTGCGAAAAGTCCATGATTATTTATTGTATTAGTTACACATTTATAATAAGTAATCATTGTTTTATAATCTGAATAGAATTTTTGATCTAGAAATATAAAATTTTTTGCTAAGCTAGCAGAATTAGCACTGCGGCCTTGTGAACCATTATTGTTGTTATAATAGTGTGTTTCGTGCGTGTGCTTCGTACTGGACACTTTCCCACAAGAAAATTTGGCCATTTAATGAAAAAGACTGATTCTTCTAATTGCGACAAATGTAACGTATTATTGATGATGTCTATCATTTGTTGTGGGAATGTGTCAAGTACAGGGATAGAAGAGAGGAACTTGTCTCTAAATTAACACTCAACAAGAATAATATGGGATTATATCGGGCCATTCTCAGCGAGCGTGAGACTATAGAGGCTGCCATGTTGTATAAGGTTTTTATGGTGTAATGTATATATATATATATTTTGTAAACAAGGATTAGGGTACGATGGGACTGTCATAACCAAAGGGTAAAACTTCCAAAAAAAAATTGGTCAAGTGCGAGTCGGACTCGCGCACGAAGGGTTCCGTACCATTATCTATGCAACATAAGGCAACGTTATTAGTATCGAGCAAGAAACGGTAAAAAAATCATGTTTGTTGTATGGGAGTCCCCCTTAAATATTAATTTTATTTTATTTTTAGTATTTGTTGTTATAGCAGCAATAGAAATACATAATCTGTGAAAATTTCAACTGTCTAGCTATCACCGTTCTTGAGATACAGCCTGGTGACAGACGGACGGACAGCGAAGTCTCAGTAATAGGGTCCCGTTTTTACCCTTTGGGTACGGAACCCTAAAAAAGAGAAAAATAAAATAATAAAGTATGTGTGTGTGTGTAGATGTCGCGTGGTGCGCGGGTCGGTGTGCGCGCTGTGCTCGTGCGTGTGGTCGGGCGGGGTGCCCGGCGCGGGTCACTGCGCGGTACACTGGCAGGCATACCGCGCGCTGCTGTGGCTCAGGGACATCAACATACAACAACACAAGTTTGTATATATTACATTATAGCTTTGTATTACAACCCTCGCTGACAAAGGTACGAGAGCAATGCTCATACTCATTTTGTACACACACTGTCGTCTCTTAGATGAGTCGATTTTGACGTGCGTAGCGATCAACCTGGGTACCCAGTCGACGCATAAATTAACTCCCATTGACTTAATACACTTAAGTATTAGGTAAGTTTAAACTGAAACTGCCTCGTGTCTGCAGTGCTTCGAGGATGTTTTCACTGGCGCGTACGGATGGCTTTCACGCCTTAATTAGGAAAAAGACATCCTCGTTGCTGCAGAGGGTGCGGGACAGTCGCAACAGCATCCTAAACACCGTAGCATGGAGTTTTAATTCTCCGATTTTAAAAACATTAATTTTACGAACACTAACCACTACTAACATTATGCAATAAGATAATACATGTAATACTAACACATTTACTAACACAAATTGTGATTGTCCGAAATAAAAGTTTATTTATTTATTAAACAATTTTAAACATCACACACAGAAGAATTACATATATTTGTACAGAGTTACACGGGTTACGGTCCAAGATACCTAGTCAAAAACGGAGTCTTTGACTGATTCAGGTCTGGTGGTTCTTCAGAGACATTCCGTTTGAAATTAAGTGCGTTAGGAGCTACTCCTGCAGTCGGATGTAACGAGGCTCGTGGGGGAGTGACGCACGCGTACGTGGGCGGGGCCGGCGGTACACGCGCACGCTCACACTTGGCCGCGGCACGTGCACCCACCACCTGGCATCAAGCATTGCCACTGTTGGCATATCACCTGGCACATCAATTGTATCCTTTATCACGATATAACAATACACTCATCAATGACTATTAATTTCATGATCAATGATTCCACATTCCTCTCATTTTATGTATTGTTTGCCCTACAAAATACATATAAGTTATCATATCATAACATCAAGCCTTTTTCCCATGAAGGTAAGCAAAGACTATGCATACATAAATTAACGAAATTAGAAAGAAACCTTTCTTTTCTTTATTAAGTGCTTTCATAAATGAATTAAACTCATTTGGCTGTCCTATAAAACACTGAAGAACTCGTATATACTCAATGCGCACGTACACGTGTCTACGTAGATGTCCTAATATACTGACGTTTAGTACTCACATTATAGTTGCAATCACAAATACACAATTCTTATTTAATATCAGAAAATATGGATTGTTAAGTAAAATGATTTATGGAAACAATCAATATTGAAGTCTTTATGTAGTCAAGAACGAATAAAATCCTGATCAAAGTGACAGATGGGCTGTGAGCGGTGGTTTTGAATTCAGCTGGTGGCTGGCGTCCATCGATCAGCCACGATTGGTACAAAGCTATGTTACCATGTTGGAGCCGTGGTGTGAATGGAACGCGTGTTCGCGTATGTATTTATTTAGTTTAAAATTCCTACTCAATGCTTAATTCACACTTAAAAAAAATGCAATTTAAATTAACACTATAGAAAATATCGATGGTAGTTTTAGTCATTTATAACTTTTCCAGGTCAGTTCATCCTCGGTCTAGCTCTATTGGACTTGGAAGACGCAGAGAATGCGTACACAGCGTTCTGTAAAGCCGCCAAGGGAGTCAGTACTGAGCCATTCTTGAGACAACTTGTAGCCGCTCCAGACGCGAGACTTACACAACATCAAGCACTCGTACTTTATTATATGAAGGTATTGTATTGTTTCATTAGATTCCATTATACAGGGTGGGCCATGAATTAGTTAACAATTGAAAAAATCGTATAAAGAAAACCATGTGACATAATGCTAAAATTGATTTTTTTACAAGAAAGTTAATTATTGGAATTTATTTTTTAAAAATAAAATCATCTAAATGACCACCGTTTCGATTTTTGCACTCTTCTAAGCGAATACCGAAATTTTCGAATACTCGTCGACAAAGAGACCGAGAGATCGCCGACATTTCTTCGCTAATTTTTTCCTTTAGTTCACGTAGTGTTTTTGGTTTATGCATGTAAACACGACTCTTCAATTAACCCCATAAAAAAAGTCTGCTGGGGTTAAAGAAGAGAAGAAGAGAAGTTAGCATCATGTCCTCTATTTTAAACCTAGTATACGGTATAGGAAGAGCTAGAAAACATTACAGGTATTAATGTTGTATTTATGCCAATTGTGGACGCAGAACTACTAATTGCATTATATTGTCAAACTGAATCGATCCTGCAATTTAACTTGCATACTCACCACGATACTGAGACGTTGTCACAAAATACTGTAAAGTAACACTAATATTAAAATTTGTAAAGAAAAGGTTAAAACACCACGTCAAAATTAGTCGAGCCTTCTTGGAAGTGGTTGGTAAAAAGATGACACCAGAATTTTATGTTTTAGATTTGTATGTAAATAAATGATATCTGTCCAGGTCATTAAATTATTTGAGATCCACGACGCGGGTGCCTGCGTCGTGCGACTCGCAGAGACAGCCATCAGCATCGCCGACAAGGATGATCCTAACTTGGTAAATAATATTTTATTATAATACATTTTTAAAAATAAGTAATTATATAACAGTTTCCGTATCAAAAAGAAAAAGTGGTACAATAAATTCGATGTCCGTCCGTTTAACACCAGGTGCATCTCGGAAACGGCGATAGCTAGCTGGTTGAAATTTTTACAGACGATGTATTTCTGTTGCTAATATTTAACTTAAAATCAGCATATAGTTAATTTATGGAGGTTCCCTATGTTGTATTCTGATAGATGTTTGGTTATATGGTGCACAAACACCTTCGATGTGATTGCAAGTGGGTAAAAATTACTTTCAAAATTTTCTGACACTGATTAACGCGTTCAATGCTGAATAATTTGCGAATTTATAGCCAATGCTAAAAAAAGAGTCATTCGCCCAGTGCTGAAAACGCGTATGTGCGTTCAAAAAATTTTTCGCGTAGTGCTAAGAACGCTTATATGCGTTCAAAGAAAACTCGCGTAGTGCGGCTGGACGCTATAGCGCGTTGTCTTTTACCTTCCCGCAGTGCGGCCAACGCTTATGTGCGTTCGGTAACTTTCGAGTTTTATGACTGTCATATAACAATTACGGGTCATATAAAGGTGTTGGATGGATAAAGGTGCTTCCACACTAGTGTTTATTTGTAAGAGATTTTGTGATGTTTACGCCATAATATATCTTCGTTCGGTTTTGTTAAAATAGTAAGTTATACCTTAATAAAACAGTAATAGTAAAGGTACATTCTCCCGAAAGCCCTTTTATTCTTAATTTTTTTTAATTTACGACTTTTCGCCCGCCTCGTAATCGACACCATTTATAATTAGACTAAAACTACCTATTAGTTTAGTTAAAAGAGCGAGTCATAATAAAATTATTTCAATAATCTATTGTACTAAATTAGGTTATTGTTGTCGTCGCCGCCGCCGTCCCCCCCCCCCTGCAAGATTCGTAGCAGAAACCTGACTAGTGTGTAGTCTCCTTTACAATTCCACATTTTACGACCGCTTCGAAACAATAGACACCCAGAATACACGCTATAAACGCACAGGTGCGGCGCACCCCGCTTGCCTACAGATTTTTTTTTGTATGGACGCGTATACGCGTCGGCCCGCACTTGGTGAAGATCAGAAAAACGCGCATAAGCGTTAGCCGCACTAAACGTATTAATAGATATGATGGAAGCTAATAAAATGGTCTCAATATAATGTGTGTATCTAGGCAATGTTCCAGTGGGTAGTGTTCAAGTGGCACCTGTCAGGCGGACGCACAGCGCGTGCACTGAGCGCGGCCGCAGCGAGCCCCGCGCCGCACGCGCGACAAGCTGCCGCAGCTACACTACTCACCACGCTCGGTATGTGTCTAAGGGCCTCTTTCACCATTCTCAAGTAAAGCGCCAAGTAGACTAATCGCTAGTTAAAGTCACCAGTAACTACACGTGCGACGTTCACGACGTACGAGTAGCAGTAATCTTAAGATTAAAAAATTGAAATTGACAATTAACGCTAATCGATAAGTAACTAATCAACGCTTTACTTGAAGATGGTGAACGAGGCCCTAACAGATATACATACTAAATATTAGCTGACCCGGCAAACGTTGTTTTGCCATACAAATGTCAGGGGTGGACCACCCCAACACTTAGGGGGTTGAAAAATAGATGTTGTCCGATTCTGAGACCTAACGGATATGTACACAAAATTTCACGAAAATCGGTCGAGTCATTTCGGAGGAGTATAATTACAAACACCGTGACAGGATAATTTTATATATTAGACTAGCTGTCCCGGCAAACGTTGTTTTGACATACTAAAAAAAAGGTTTAAAAAATAGATGTTGGCCGATTCTCAGACCTACTGAATATGCATGTAAAATTTCATAAAAATCGGTCGAGCTGTTTCGGAGAAGTATTACTAACACTGTGACGCGAGAATTTTATATATTAGATTATAATATTGATGTAGCTGTAACATTGCGACGCGAGGTAGAATCGATAACGAGCTTATTGTCATAGTCTGTAATGTAACTAACTTCTGGCTATATTTAGCAGCGGCGTGCACTGGTATTTAACGTAGGGTAGGCAGTCACAAAAACTTTTTCTTTTATTGATTTTTAGCATAGCCACGCGACGGATCTCTAAGTCGGAAACCATGCCAACAGAACAAATTTAAATCTGAATATCCCGAATCAGTCCACACTGTACTAGAATTACTAAACAATAACTACGTACGTACATACATACGTACATGTACGTATGTACATACGTTTCATAACTTTTAACATTTCATACATTTTAACATATAAATGTGTGCAAAAAAATAGCGAAACATTTAAGATACATCAATAGCTGTTTTCATTTTTTAGTTAAGATAACCATTCCCACGTCCCGATCTAAATACCTATTATACCGTTGTCCGTCCAGCTACGCGTGGCGCTGATTCGATGGGTACCGCGCTCGCATGTTGTAACAAAAAACCTTTATAGCTTCTTATCTATAATACCTAGAGTGAAGACAAATACTACGAAAAATTACTAGAAGACTACAGATGAAATCTATCTATTTTTTAAGATCTGAAAATTTATTTTAAAGTATTAAAAATGAGTACAGAAGAGGACAGAGGAGAAAACATAACAATTCAAAATATAACTCGATTTTACTCTTAAAACTGTGATATGTATGCTATATGTATACTTAATTATAAAGCACAAATCACCTAGTTTATCTTGATGTATAATAATATTAATAATCTATGAACTCATAAATAAAACTAAACTACTTACGACAATCCGCTGGAACTTCAAAACCACTTGTTTACTAAACACAAAGCGTAAAGTGGACTGAAGATAAAAACTGCCATCTAGTGATTATGGATTGTGAAGTAATTCATCAGCTATCTATTACACAACTTATAGACGCAAAAAATAACGCAATTTGTCCATAGATGTCGGTTTTATAAAATATGTCGCTATGGATATAAAAGTAACCTTGGACGTAAATTGCCCTTTTTTTTTGAATATCAAAGTATCCTTGAACGTGTGAATGGTTAAGTTTAGTTCTGCACATAGAATAGGCACCATTACCTACCTTTTTGCTGGCTTAGTTGTTGAACTTGTTATTTTTAATTTTTAACAAACACACACTATCAACACACATTTCACAATCAAATAACATTTTAAAATCAACAAACGAAAATCCATACAATTATTAAATTAAAGAAACTCAATATTAAACAGTTCAATGAATCACACGAAAAAATAAAATGGCCTCCGTCGAACCAAAATATTTCTGCTATTTAAATAAATAAAACCTTACTAAACAAAAATGCATACGTGATTTATTAGACTTCCGACTATTATATTTATTCGGATTATAATAGGTAACGAACGAACGCCGAATACTCGCGAAAATATCCGATCGCGAAAGCATACGGCAGGAGTTCCGGTTCAAGGCGTCTTCAATATGCAAGCCTGTGTGCGTTTGCGAACTGTGCACGGACACCAAAATTTCTACACACATATGAACTCATGGCAGGCGGGCGGCGTGGAGCTTGCTTGCTACGCTAATATTATTCCTTCGCCAAACGCCTGGCAAAAAACAATTTGCAAGCACATATTGGTGCTATTTATGAATTATTAGGTAGGCGTTTTTAAGTTATAATATTTTGTTTAATTAATAGTAAATAAATGAATAAAGTCATCTAAAACATACGAACGTTTTATTAAAATATCTGTGAATGGCAAGTAAAGCAGTGCTTATCTGCTTGTATAGAGCGCACGCCACTGATATTTAGTATACTATAATATCACATGAATAAATTATAATGATAAAATAAACGATGTATCTATTTAGTATAATTTTAATTATTTTAAAACAACCACTTAAATACATAACACTAGATGTTGTCTGCAATTTCGTTCACATCTAATTTTGCTTATCCAGACATTCTTTTTCGTATTAAAAAGTAGCCTATGTCCTGTCGTACGTTGTAGAGTCTAGAAGGTACTAAAAGGATATAGGCTACTTTTTCTCTAGAATAGTCTAGAGTTTAGACTATTGGCACACATATAGTCTAAATTCTAGACTATTCTTAAAAAAAAGTGCCAATATTTAAATTAGTTCTGAATTCTTTATATGAATGTAAGTATAGCACATATTATTATGTAACTATTTAATATTATATATCAGCTGGTCGT
This sequence comes from Orgyia antiqua, assembly GCA_916999025.1. Lineage (NCBI taxonomy): Eukaryota > Metazoa > Arthropoda > Insecta > Lepidoptera > Erebidae > Orgyia > Orgyia antiqua. The sequence goes on from OU779868.1 coordinate 28,117,298, forward strand.
GGTGAGTTGGGCGCGCTGGTATCGTGCACTGCGCTGTCGGCGGAGGCGGAGCGCGCGGCGGCGGCGCGCGCCAAGCTGCACGACGCGCATCAACATAACCCGTACTACGACTTTCTGTACGCGCTGCATATATCTAGACATCATTATAGGAAAGGTACATACATAGTTTATAGTTATAAACAGCACAAGGTGATTATAAACTATAGAGATAATTAGAAAGAAATACTTTTTAATCAAATCATATCAAACATTTTATTGCAGAAAAAGTCCATATACAAAAAATTACATTATATAATATATATTAAAACATATCAAAGAGTAACTTAAATAACACGTCTACTTATGACTGACTAATCACCTACGCAATGTCAGATTAAATAAATATTGAATATAATACTGATTAAAAATTTTACAAGAATAAATAAAACAAAATAGAAAATCCTGAAAATCAAATCAAGTCCTGCGCGGGTCCTTTAAAGCTATTATGCGGAAGCTATTGAAAAACTACATGTAGGTAGTAAACTAATTGGTGAATTGTTAAAACTAGTTTTTGAAGATTGTGTATAGTAAATATATTCTGTATCAATCTATTTATTATTCTACTCAATTAAGTAACTATTTAAAATTGTTCACAATAACAAAATATTTATGGGGGAGGGCCTGTTTTTAATGTCATTTAACACCTACGTGATTTGTACACTCAAACTTGTGACTTGTACACCAGTTTTTTAACTAATTTGACACGATATTTATGTTTGTGTTAATACTTTAAACATCGAGATAACATATACATTTAAAAAGTGGTTATTTGTTTTTAACGCGGTTCACTCCCAATAGATTTCGCACGCAGAGCGGTAAACGAACACCAAACGTATACGCTATTCGCACATGTGTGAGAACTCGGCGTGTGATTTCGCTACGACCAATCAAAATGCATTATTCTATACCCTGCGACCCGCGCCTTCCTCCAACGTTGGTGCGCTTAAGCATTAACAAAAATCTCGTAATGCGGTATCTCTCTCTCTCCAGCCCATTTACGGCCCACTGTTGGCCACGGGCCTCCTCCACTTTGGAGGGATTATGGTCTTCTGTGCCGCGCTGACCAGGCACAGGGTTTATTTTCGAGTTTTCCGTCTCTCACAGAGGATGTTATCTGTGTGCAATATCCCTTAGCTGACTTTCACAGCACCCTTGGGAGGAGATAGGCTTGGGAGGAGATAGGGTGGTGACACTTGTATTCTTAATCCGTCACCACACGGAGGATGCGGTATCTATTGGGGGTTATTTATGTTTTAATGTGATGGTGACAAAGCATTAAAGAAATTGATATGCAGATGATTTAAGTAAATAATGTTGTATGTGTGCCAGCCGCGGCGGTGATGTACGAGCGTGCGGCACGTTGTGTGAGCGAGCGCAGTGCGGATGCGGCGCGTGTGCGTCGTCGCTGCGTGGCCGCCGCGCTCACGTGTCTGCGTCTGGCGAGACCTGAACATGCCTTCCTGGCGAGACCCGCCACACATAATAACGGCTCACACATAGAGGTACACTTAACAATACATAATGAATACATACAATACATACGTTGATGTTTCACATTGAGGGGGGAGGGGCTCGGTCTCTCTACAAGTGGGCCTTTCCCTCATATAAAGGTACTCCACTGTTTTATTCGTGGATGATTTCTATAACATACAAAACTGCTGATGTAAAATGAATTTTATTTTAATTTTATAAATTAAATTGTAGTGGAAAAAGTGATCACCGACTTGAACCCACGAACGCACTCAAGTCCCGCTTGCGGTGATCACTTTTCCACTACAATTTAATTTATTAAGTTTATGCATAGCAAGTGAAATGCAAAATTAATAAATTACTTTGAAATTTTTTTTTCAATAATTTTTACTTGAAAGAGACAACAGCAACACCGATGTGTTGCTGTTGTCTCTTTCGCACTGACAAAGACGACAGATCTCATAAATACCAATTTTTTTTCTTTTCCTTCACAACTTAGTATGTAGGATTGGCTTCCCAAATAACTATTTCACAAACCAATTCATCCTATACACGTACATGAAACATTAATGTTGGTGTTTTTCAGGTGATTGGTCCCGAGGAGCTGGCGGCGGAACTGAGAGAAGAGGATCCTGACTCATTAGATCCTGTACAACAGGCGCTGCTTAGTAAGTTAATAGTTTTATTTTCATACATAGACACTCCTGTGGTGGTGGTAAAATAAATTTTATTATTTTCGGTAATTGTTTCCGAATTTTTTTTTTGAATAGTTAGTGTCTGATTGTTTTAGGAGGTGATAATCTAGATTTCGACGCTTTATATCCAACATTAAAAGACGCAAATCCCGAAACACTGCTAGCGGTTATAAAGAGAGCAATAAGTACAGAACAATTCCTACCACATTGGTTCCTACAGAGATATATGGTGAGTAAGTTATATCACTGAACTCTACATCACATATGGAAACAATGATAATGTATGTGTTACGAGTTTAATAGACATTACGTGACTAAGACCAAAATAGCAATTACAAATTCTTTTTCTCCATCTCTTTGTTTGATTTTGGAAGGACTTTCTTTTAATTTTGAATGGAGGTTAAATAGCTGATTATAAGGGATGGATGAGTTGATTTAACGAAAATAATTTCGTTTGAGAAAATAACTCCTACATGTTAGGGGAGTTGTTTTTTAAACGGCTCCATGAATGTTATGTAGAACGAGTATTGTCTTGTTAGGAAGTAGACGCAGCAGGTCTGGTTCGTGCGTTACTGAACGGTGGTCGCGTAGTGGCGGCGGGCGTGCAGTGCGGCGCGGCGCTACGTCACGCGCTGCACGTGCTAGTGCCGCTCGCATCCGGCGCACCACGCGCTGAGCCACTCGCACTCGCAGACCTCATACTGGCTGAACTAGCGCATCATACACACGATACATATGTCGCACAGGTAATATTATATAAATATACTGGCTGACCCGGCAAACGTTGTTTTGCCATACTAAAAAAAAAAAGTTTGAAAAATAGATGTTGGCCGATTCTCAGACCTACTGAATATGTATGTAAAATTTGAGAAGAATCGGTCAAGCCGTTTCGGAGGAGTACGGTAACTAACACTGTGACACGTGAATTTTATATATAAGATATACAGGGTGACTTTGCAAGGTGTTGCCAAATTTTTAGGAGCGACTCTGAATCAGTAACTTAATCGATTTATGTAAAGAACAAAAAAATATTTTTTTCATTTTAATTATTTCTATCCGCTGTTTAAAAATAGTACGCGTGGATAATTTACTTCATTCATAGAAAAATACGCACGCACGTCACTATAGTTTCGCAAAAGTTAAACTGTAAGTGTAGCAGTGATTATGGTGCGCGAAAATAAGCCTTATGCTTAACAACATAAGGTTCGGGCGCCCGCGCAAGCGAGGGGTGCGGGAAGGGCTGTGCGGAAAGGGCTATACGGGAGGCCCTTTTGGGAAACGTCCTTGCGAATCAGTAGTGACCGTGACCTAACTGCGTAAGCGCATCTGATCGTGCGCCGCTCCTGTTGTATCGCGCAGCAGCAGCATGGCAGCGCGACGTTTTAACGTGGCCCAATACTACGTTTGGAAGCTTTTAAACTCAAATAATTATTACCCATACCATTACCAACGCGTGCAGGACTTACACGACGGTGATGGACCCGCCCGAATACGTTTTTGTGAGTGGTTACTTGCGAACAATAACAATAACATACTGTGGACAGACGAAGCATTGTTTACGCGCGTTGGAATTTACAACAGTAAAAATGAACATTATTGGGCTCTAAGTAATCCTCATGTTATCAAAAGTAGTTACCACCAAGTCCGGTTTAGTGTTAATGTTTGGGCCGGCATTATCGGAAATGTGATTGTAGGACCAGTGATTATTGAAGGGTCATTGACCGGTGGAAATTATTTGGACATGTTACAAGGCGTTATCGAGGACTTGTTAGACGATGTGCCTTTAAGTTTAACAGGGCACCATTATTACCAGCATGACGGCGCTCCTCCGCATTATGCAAGGTCAGTGCGTGATTTTTTAAACGCGAAGTACGGCGACAGGTGGATTGGGCGCGGTGGGCCAGTGCCGTGGCCCGCCAGGACTTGACACCTCTTGATTTTTATTTATGGGGAGAAGTGAAGAGACGTGTTTACATTGAGGAAGCACAAAGTTACGATGACCTTCGTAATAAAATCGTTTCTGCTTTCGATGTTATTAAAAGTGAAACTGAGACACTGAATTTATTACAGAACAGTTTGCGGAAACGTGCACGTTTGTGTATTGAGAGGAACGGACTCCATTTTGAACAATTATTAAAATACGTGTAAAAATTAGTTGTGGATGTCGGGGTTAATTAGGTGGTGATTGTTGATTATCGTAAATCGATTTGTAAATAGCTGATTTTTAGGGTTCCATACCCAAAGGGTAAAAACGGGACCCTATTACTGAGACTTCGCTGTCCGTCCGTCCGTCTGTCACCAGGCTGTATCTCAAGAACGGTGATAGCTAGAGAGTTGAAATTTTCACAGATGATGTATTTCTATTGCCGCTATAACAACAAATACTAAAAATAAAATAAAATAAATATTTAAGAGGGGCTCCCATACAACAAACATGATTTTTTTACCGTTTCTTGCTCGATACTAATAACGTTGCCTTATGTTGCATAGATAATGGTACGGAACCCTTATTGCGCGAGTCCGACTCGCACTTGACCAATTTTTTTTTTTTAATGCCTTGCAGTTTGTTAGCTGATTTCCAATTTTTTAAATACGCCTTAATTTTTTAATTAGGACGGTCCTAAGCCCGTTAAAGTATGAAGGGAAAATTGGAATCATACAAACAACTTGCCGTTTTGCTAATAAATAACAATCAGATCGTGTTGATGAAATTGCACCGTATGTGCACTGCATAAGAACTTGTTGGCGCGCTTGTAGTTATGTGGTCTGCATAAGGTCGTTTTTGGCTCTGGTCTCTGATGAATGACGGCGCACGCGGTGTCTCATATTGAGTTACTTTTAAGGATATTTTGAATAGTTTTTTTTTTGAAAAATACAATGGTTACAAATAATTACTACAAAGACGTATTTTAGTATTGTTCTATAGAGCTTATTTAAAAAATTTGGCAACACCTTGCAAAGTCACCCTGTATATATTATTATTCATCGAAACTTCACGCAACGTGCTCCCGTCCCAAACTAAGCTTATTTTTTTATGCTATGGGTAGCAAAATGTGGACATAATGTTATAAAAATACAATTTTTTTTTGTAAAAAACAAAGACGTGATCGCAAATAATTCCCCTACGCGGCAATCGAAACTACGGTCTCGTGAACGGCAGCCCGCTACACTAACAACTGCACCACGGGACTCGTCGACAAATTATGTTTGTAGTACTTTAGCCACTTAAATAGATTTTAATTAAACAAAGTTTCATGTTGTGCAAACATTTAATTTGTGAGCATGAAGAAGGGAGTTGCATGTTGTACATTAGGGGAAACTGACTATGACATGTAAACACGTAAAATTCCGTCCAATTATTTACTTAACACAGTCTTATTCCATATTTAACTACGATTCCGCCTAGATCATCCGTTTATTAAACAATACGTCATTTCAATTTACATGCTTGGGATATTTTCTCAGAAGTGTGTGAATTTTTTTTTAAATTTGGTGATAAATCTGTCCAGTTAAATACTAAAGGCGTGTTCATCCGTGATTATAATAAAAAAATCTAATGAAAAATTTTCCTTTTTATGAAAATTTTATATGTCCACCAAGATAATGTTTTAAGAGGAGGGTTTTATGTTTAGTGTGCAAGGTTTGGTTTTCAAATTTCACGTGTAAGTAGTTGCGAGTAACAGCCTGCCGTGTTTAACTTAAACATAGTGTTCACGTTTTACTTCTATACTTATTACTAGCTGACCCTGCAAACGTTGTTTTGCCATAACCCTTATCACCAGAGGTCGCAATTAGGTAGAGTTATTTATGTACTTTTTTATTATTCACACTGATTTCATACAGCGAAAGAATAAAGTGGATATGCCTCAAATCCCGAGATTAATTTTAAAGAGCAGAAAAAAATCTCATGTTTAAAAAAAAATCGTGTAAATAAAAATTTGATAGCGACTGAATCAGTAAGAAAAGTATAAAAAAGGCAAAATATGCGTATGAGAATTTGCTTAAGATATCAATGATTTTATTGTGAATTAATGTAAACTTATAAAAATTGTATGTTTAATTATATTAGTTTTATTTGTCTATTTCTGAGGTTTTTATTATTATTTATTCGTAATATTGTTGCACACGGGATTGTCTATTAGAAATCCTGGGAAGGTCCACATTAATATCAACATTTCGATGCAAGTACATAAATAACTCTACTTAATTCCGACCTAGGGGAGTCCATGGCTTCGAAGGAAGTCGGTTGTGGCGTGGGGCCGATCAAAACCCACGCTATACTATGATTTACAAGTGAATTATTGTTAATGGTATTATAAAAGAAATATGATTCTGAAATGGAACTTAAGAATTCCGACCTATGCTTATCACTTAGGGGTATGAAAAATAGATAGTAGCTAATTCTCAGACTTACTGAATATGCGTAAAATAATTTAATAATCGGTCAAGCCGTTTCGGAGGAGTACGGTAACTAACACTGTGCAACACGTGAATTTTATATATAAGATAAAACAAAGTCGCTATTTTTGTATGTAATTAAACCACTTAAACCCTATGTGAGCTTATATCTTCAAAACTACACAACGGATTTTGAGGCGGTTTTTTCTCAATAGGTTTATGAGGAAGGCTTTTTTATATAATTTTTTGTCTTAGTGTCTTAGTTCCTAAATTCCACGCCTACTTAGTTGCTGGCAACAGCTAGTTAAGGGCCTACATCAATATTATCGTATATCATCGCCGACACGTACATATTAACACAGCCAGTAGGCACAGAAAATGAAGAATTAGGGATACTTTTCCTATTTACTCAAAATCTACTAAATATATTTTAATTCTGATTTACGTGTTTCTATTTATAATAGTTACTTATGTTTTTAAAGTTATTTCATTAGTTAATACGCTATAATAGACCGACAAATGAAAAAAATAAAAATTTGAGAGGTTGTTTCGCCAAGATTTTCTATCGAGAAAACTTTTTTCAATCGCGTTTCTGAGTTTATGCTATCCTAGATCATATATTGAAAAAACATATACTAAAAAAATAGAGCTCTAGCCATTCAATCTAAAGAAACAATGGAAACTTCGTACGTAGAAAAATGCACGAAGCTATTTTGGTATCCTCTTAAAGTATAAAATATGTAGGTACCTATACTACATAGATTACCCATATATGGTACATGTATTGACAAAAAAATATAATCCTTGAATTATAAATCGCAAATATCATCTTTTGATTACTATTTGCGTTAGTTAACATTGTACATATAACCTTGTTCGGTCTTAATCTGTATTTTCGATGTCTATCGCAGATTTAGCTGATATCAGATTAACCTTTGATTAGTTATTATCTGAAGAATCGATGCAACTATATTTAATACTGTTGTAATCCAATCCGATATCTAACTACCGTTAAGTTATAAAATAATGACAATCTAATCAACATTACAGGTGTACAACGAGTTGGAATCTCTGGTCAAGGAATATATTCAAGTTGTTATCCGGACTTCAGAGGATATGAAGCTAGTTAGTTTAGGAAATAAGTTGAACTAATAAAAAAAACTTTGTATTATTTAAACCCGTCTTTTAATGAATCCCATACATCCATAGCCTTAAACTTCACTAAAATAAATTAACTTATTAAAATTTGAAAAAAAAAAACCTAAGTTACAAATCCATTATTATAATGCCCATCACACTTATAATACTAACTAAATTAATATAATACTTTCAACAACAGCCAAATGAACAGCAGCTATACACAGCCAAATCAACAAAGCTATACAACATTATATATTCTATGACATACCTATTTTTACTTAATAAATCAAATTATGGTGGAAAAAGTGACTGCCGCAAGCGGGACTTGAACCCACGACCTCGGAATGCCGTTCCGAAGCTCTTCCAACTGAGCTTATTGCGGTCGTGCCTGCAACATTCAAATTAACCACCACATTTGTCACTCGAATGAGTTTATGTATTTTTACGTACCATAATTTGATTTATTAAGTAAAAAGCATAGCATGTCAATTGCAAAATTAATAAAATACCTATTTTTGTCATTGTTGCAGTTTCTTTAAAATAAGATGTTTTAACGGTCACTAGAATAGTGATAGTTAACTGGTAATTATTTTAAATTGTATTTCATGAATAAAACAATGTGTCGTACTAATTCAAAGCCTGCATGAATAAACAATCATCACAAAACAAATACATAATAATAAATATGTGAGCAGGGGGCCAAGTCTGCTATTACAATGTTGTCACAATGATTGGTCACTGATTGCTTAATGGCGAATTTTATCAAGTTTGGTAGTCTACTATTAAATTTTTATAAAATTCCTGATTTTGCAATTGACTTGCCTATGCTTTTACTTAATAAATTAAATTGTAGTGGAAAAAGTGATCACCGCAAGCGGGACTTGAGCCCACGACCTCGGAATACCGTTCCGCAGCTCTGCCAACTGAGCTTATTGCGGTGGTGCTAACAGTAACCAATTTGACCACCACAACGTTCCTCGATTGAGTCTACATCGCATTTTTAATGTGGAACGCCATCTAACGACAATGTTTTGCAAATCAAAAATGTCACCTTTTCCGCTACAATTTAATTTATTAAATTCCTAATTTCATTACATTCTTCACAAGATTCATTCGATCATTTAATAATAGCTGCTCCTACATAGGTATTTTTTTCGCTCGCGCTATCGTTTGGTAGATTTGGCAGAACTAATTATAAAATAGTTACTAAGCAGGTAATTATTATTAATGCACATAACTATTGATTGATATCAATAACTTACATTTCAAATGTCATGGTTTTGGTAAAATAATTTAAAAATAAGAAAATGTATAAATAAAAACTACATGTACAGGGATAGAAAAACGACATTAAATTATTATAGACTTAATAAATCAAATTATGATGGAAAAGTGAAAATGCCGCAAGTGGGACTTTCACTTTTTCCACCATAATTTGATTTATTAAGTAAAAAGCATAGCATGTCAAATGCAAAAATTAATTAATTATTATAGACTTGTCTATAATGTTGTGATTGTAATAACTAATTTCGTAGGGTCCCATTTGTCTATACAGTAATATTGGCTTTTGTTGATTATCTCTTGATTAACTACAATCAAAATTAACATAAAATATTTCTGAACAATAATATAGCTAAGCTATAAAAACAAATAAACACGTAAGCAAATAAAAAACAATAAAACTAGACACTACATAACTTGATAAAAAAACATACAGACAAATTGATAACCTTGTTATAAAGTCAATTAAAAATAAATAAAATCATAGTCAATCATATTTATCACATCTAACACTTATATCTACTGTCAAGGTCGTACTTGAGATCACTGTAAATGTATTTGTAGTGTTACGTTATATGTGTACATAACAAGCAAATATTAAAATAGGTACTTAGTCAAACACCATTACCACCTTGTTGAGCATTTATGCTCGATTATGTCAATATTTGGACACATTTGAATAAATTACAATATTTGGCACAATTAAATTAAAATTCTAACTTAACTGCATTAACCTTTGACTACAATTTACATACAATGAAAACCGTGATATCTATTAATAAATAAAATGTTTGTCTCTACCGGTTTTAAGCTACAATACAGACAAAATTAACGTTTAGTTAATCTGACTCGCATGATAGTCAGTACTAAACGGACAAGTTTTTCGTAAATTATAAACATGAGAGCGGCTGTCATCACAGTTTGTAATAGTTTCGCTTCTAATCCACGGAATGCAACTTGAGGTTTCGATTTTACTTCTCTAATTAAAGGTTTCAAACTGGTACCTGCACGAAGCCTAGATTGCACCAACTGAAGAGGATATGTTAACGTAGTGGCTACAGCCTTGGCTATAGCGCCAACAAAAAATGCAGAGAAGGTATCAAAGGAGCCACGAGAATTAAGCTGCCTTTTTAGTGATTCGTAAACCATAAACTGAATAGCTGGATTGGAAACTAACAGCAACGAAGGCAGTGTACCTGACCATAGGCCTCTAGCACCTTCTTTTTTAAATAAATCTGCAAGACCTTCCAGGATACTGTTGTAAGATGCTTTCTCAAGCTTCATCCTGGTATTAACAACCCATAATGGTGATGTTAACAAGACATTTATACTGCCAGCAACTATACCAAACATCAGATCTCTTAATGCAGATGTGTCTTTTGAAGCAAGTTTACGTAAACCATGGAATGTATAAAAATAAACAAAATTAGATATGGATAAAGATTGTAAAACTGGTGACAGCCCTCGATATAACGATTCTAAGCCTTCCTCACTAGCAAATTTCACTAGTAATTCAAATGTAGATCCTTGCAACTTGTTGGAATCTTCAACTGAAAAGAAAATAATTACTTTATCTCTTTGAAAAACAGTACATAAACGTCTTTATTATAAAATATTAATTTAATGTTCTTAAGACGATACCAAAATAGCTTCGTGCATTTTTCTACCTGCGAAGTTTTCATTGTTTCTTTAGATTGAATGGCTAGAGCTCTAATTTTTAAGTATATGTTTTTTCAATATATGATCTAGGATCGCATAAACTCAGAAACGCGATTGAAAAAAGTTTTCTCGATAGAAAATCTTGGCGAAAAAACCTCTCAAATTTTTTATTTTTTTCAATAGTCGGTCTATTATCGCGTATTAACTAATGAAATAACTTTAAAAACATAAGTAACTATTATATATAGAAACACGTAAATCAGAATTAAAATATATTTAGTAGATTTTGAGTAAATAGGAAAAGTATCCCTAATTCTTCATTTTCTGTGCCTACTGGCTGTGTTAATATGTACGTGTCGGCGATGATATACGATAATATTGATGTAGGCCCTTAACAGATATACGACAAATTGTCACCCAATTATTTGTATTCAACATTTACATATTTTTTGGATTGAAGTTCCTTTGCGCGCTGCGCGGGCTTGTCGGAAAAAATTAAGGTCAAAAGTTGTAACGACACTTTTTGCTATAGTTGTAAGCCGTGCGGCGTGCGCGTTTCTCTGTCTGTCTCTCTTTCTCTCTCTCTCATAACATGAATAAAATAATAATATATTATTTTTTATGAATTATTGAGTATCTATTACATTAAACAATAATCTATACATATTTATAAAAATCAATGCCACTTTTCGTTGTAATGAACTCAACAACGCCTTTACCGATTTGGCTAATTTTGGTCTTGAATTATTTGTGGAAGTAAAATCAACATCTTATATCTATATACAGGATGTCCAGTAAGGGTACCGGGTATTTGACAGTTAAATAAAATGAGAAATACAATTAATTAAATATATCCTTTATTTTTAACTCAAAAACAGTTACTTGGAAATTTATTTGGCGAATATAACATTATCTAAATGTGTACCCCCACGCTGCTGGCACTCTAACCTTAAAAGGTTGGCGACGACGCGTTGACAAAGCGAAGTTGGGATTGCCCTCATCTCTGACGTGATGATCTCCTTCAATTGACTCAGATTCGTTGGGTTGTTATCGTATACCTTACCCTTAAGGTACCTATCCCCATAAAAAATAGTCGAGAGGAATAAGATCTGGACTTCTAGTGGGCCAGTTAATGGTGCCCCTACGCGAGATAACTTTGTTTGGGAACAATTCGTTTACAGCCTCTATTGACGCCCCTGCGATGTGGCATGTGGCTCAATCTTGCTGAAACCATGTTCTTGAATTAAACCCTGGGAAATCTTGTAATGCTGGCGTCAAAAAAGTCCTTAACATGTCACAATAACGGTCTGTATTCACCGTAACAGCTCGCCCACGTCTGTCTTCATGGAAAAAGGGGCCGATTATGCCTCTCCCAGAAAAGGCGGCCCAAACGATGACCTTTGGACTATGAAGTGGCCGTTGATGTTTGATTGTTTTAGGGTTTTCCTTGGACCAATAGCGACAATTCTGTTTGTTAACGTGACCGTTTAGGTGGAAATTGGCCTCGTCGCTAAACAGAATATTGTCAATGCTGTTGAATCGCTCTAGCATTTCAGTAGCAAAATTTAACCGACTTTCATAATCGGAATCTTTCAGTCAGGGTCTATTAAGTTGTATGACGAGATTTTGCTCTTGCACACATGCTCAAATATGTATGTGTGCGTTGCTATTGTAGCAGTATTGCATAGGAAAAAAATTAAAAATTTTTGGTCTGGTCACACTGTCGCTTCAATGAGGCCGCCATTATCATAATATTTATTATGTTATGATTGTGGTTTTTAATATTTTATCCAAAGAATCAAAATATTATTAAAATATACTCTCTAGTAGTTATTATAGTAATTTTGACTGAATATTCTACGTTCTTGGAGTGAATTCTATGTGTTGTGCGTAGAGAACATTATTTACGAAAGGACGTTTATTGTTAGGTTACTTTTTCTTATTTTTGTTTAAGTTTGGTTATTTAATTATGTCCGTGAATAACCATAGAAAGTGTGCTAAGTGCGGCAGAACACGTGCCGAAGACATGACGGTGACCTATCACAGGTTTCCAAATCCAGGAATAACCAATGTTACTAGGTAAGTACAAAATACAACCCGGTATATTTAAGACCTCATGCGTTTATTAAACAAAATACTATTTTAATCTATATTTACATCATCATATACTATCACCTACTGTACTCATCATCCTTCTACCTTTTCTTCCAAAATTATGTTGGAGTGGGCTTCCAGTATTACCTGATTCAACTGAATACCAGTATTTTATATGGACATTTTACAGGGCTCGTGTTTGGGCTAAATACTGTTGGCCAAATGAAGATTGGACTTCCATTGAATCATTGCATTCACTCTATAGTCGGAATAAGGTGTTGTGTGGAAGACATTTCAACTCAATTCAATTTATGGATGATAAAAGGCAAAAATTGAGTAAGTTTGCCGTTCCTGAGTCAACTATAGTGGAAGAAATACTAAATGAAAGAGAAAATATTTTCAACCAGGTATTGTATTCATATAGATTGTTCTAGTAATAGTCTCCCGAACAAATTCCTACAAAAGCAACCAATCTCAGTTGGGTTCAGCCAACTATGCATGACATATTACAGTGTATGAGGGTGTGCGCAAACATAGGTGTGAGATTACACCTATGTTTGCGCACACCCTCGTACACTATTCGCTCACTCTCATAATCCGATGGGATGACAATCGAACACTGCTGGAAAGAGATCAGATGAAGGATTGTTCTAAATAGCAGTGGTGAAGCATATAGGGAAGTCGGTAGAACCAGCCTAGAAGTGACCAACATGTTTTACTTTATAAATCTAGTCAATATTGTTACTATTATTGTTATAGATACAATAATAGTTATGCGTCCAAAGTTAGCACAATGGATCAAGATTCTAAAACTTTACACTACTATGATAGCACTTGCAAAAGTTTAAAATTAATAATTAATTTCAGAATGTCAATCAGTCCGATGTAATTGCTGCACAGCCAAAGTTAACAATACCTATGTCGCAAATAGAAAATGTTGTGATGGAACCTAGTACCAGTACAGGGTCATCAAAACAACACACTTTTGCAGATTTCATAAGAACAACTGAATCCATTAGCCCTACGCAGGTAATTAATTTTAGATTTTTATTTTAATCTTTATTATTAGTTTGATAATAGCGGACTTGCAGAGAAAGTACAGATGTTCAATGCAACGAAAACCCTATAAAAGGTACACAAATAACTTTAGTGTTGTGTTGTTAGATATACAGTTCTACATAATAGTAGGCATTGTAGTAGGCTTGCACAACTAGCATTTATAATAATAATTTATTTCACACATTTCACACAAATGTACAAGTAAAAACATAAATAAACTTGTGTCATTAAAGCATTAAAGGTAGATAGGCATCCTTACTAGGTTAAAAACCTGTGCTATGGGATACCTATTTCTCCTTGTTGCAGATAATATGCTAGAGACATCATAAGATAAGCGGAATGTGTATGTGTGTGTGTCCGCTACATACTAATGGTAGGAGGATGTGTCTGCGCGCGTGTATGAGGACGTACTTTCAAATTCCGAATTAAAGTTGTTTATGTCACATCACATCTGAATAAATAATCCTTACTTGTTATAATTATTAGCCTATACAGTATCTCTAAATGAAATTTACTTTTTAGGCACTGTTAAATGGAGTCATATAGAAGCATTTTATAACTTGGACAAGAACAATCCGTATTTTGTATATGCTCCTCAGCTAACAGATCATCATTTGCATCCAAATTGCCAGCAACGAATGTGGGTGAAGCTAGCAGCACAAGTTTTTAGCCACTCAGTTACAAGTGGCATGTTGATGAAAATTGCTCAAAGTGAGTATATTAAAATAATGTCAACTTTTGTTGCCTGGTATCAATATTAATAGATAAATAAAAGCTTTATTGCTTCCCATAATTACAAAGATACACAAGAATAATTATAAAATACAGATTTGATCTACTGATGTAAAATATAAGAGGATGATAAAAATCATCATTTCTTATCTTATTTACTTCTTTTACACACAAAATCTATATTAATTAAGCCCATTCCCTAATATGAGCCCAAATGATTGCTGCAAGACGTTTTTTTATTCCGCATAGATTGTAAACAAGCATAAGGGTAAATATTTCAAAGTTAGTAAGTATTAGTTACATCCTGAGACTGACTCTTAACATCTGGGCGAAAAAAAAATTAACATTGTTTTTGTGATTTCAGATGAACTTCCAGCTGAAGCCCATGCAACAGCCACTTTCGTGCAAAAATTTGACGAGCTTTTTGATGCTGTCAACGCAGACAGCCCGGACTTGAGGAGAGGAAAAAAATACTCTACAAATTTAAGAAAGTGGACTCCCCATTTAGGTTTATTTAAAGAAATGAAATTTTTTATAGCTAATATGAAATACATAGGGAGTAAATCGAATCCTCCGTCCCAAGAAGGGTGGATTCATTCATTAAATGCAATAGAAAGATTGTGGAATAATTTGCGGGCTATAGGCATTAAGAGTCTTTCCACACGTCGCTTAAATCAAGATCCCTTGGAAAACTGTTTTGGCTGCATCAGATATAGCTGTGGATCCAATAATAATCCAACAATTAATCAATTTATAGCGGGAATCAAAACTGCTATAATATCCAATTTAAAACATGCTGGACAAAAAAGGAACTGTGAAAATGACTCAGCATTAATTGCAAATAATTTATTAACTTTTTTAACGGGAACCATCCCTTCGTCGTGTGAACCAAACTCGTCTTCCTTCAAATTTGACGAAAATAAAGAGATGGCAAATTTACTATCTGATGCAGTTGAAGCAGTTGAACAAGGGACATCCGAAAGTCAGGCTTGTGGATATGTGTGTGGTTTCATATTTAAAAGAATAAAATACAATGACTGCCTAGATTGCCGAAAGGCATTTTTGTCCCAAAATATAGAAACCATACACATGTTTACAAGTTTCAAGGAATATGACTCAAGTCATGAGTCATTAAATTATGTTAACAAAGATATGGTGACGTGTGTAGAAACGATGTCAACTATAATTAATGATTTCATGAAAACAAATGCCTTTAGGCAACAACTTAAAATTAATGTTGTTAAAAATCTAGAATGTGTGAATTTTGTTTTTTTAAATAAATGTATAAATCATTTAGAATTAAATGAAAATCATTTAAAAATAAGCTCATTTTTTATTGTAATTAAAAGATATTGTGTTTTAATTAATAGAGCTATGGAAGACGAAGAGAAAAAGAAAAGTTTTGAACGCAAAATGAAAATATTAAAGAATAAATAAATAATATGATTGTTTTAATTACTTCCTGTAGGCAAGAATATGAAGCACGATCCTTAATAATATATTAAGGAACAATATATATTTAAAATGGTTCACGATCATAATATATAGTACAGCCAAGAGCAAATATTACAACGTTTGAAAGTTCCCGCGCGTGTTGATTTATTGCTATTCCGCAATGGCGCTAGCGTCTCGTACGTGTATTGGCTGTGGTTGCATTTTTTTACTATAGAGATGTACTTCTTCTCTCGTTAGAGAGTAGTATATTCTTTGCTTTCAGTTCTTGCACTAACTGGATTTTGTAGGCTGTGAGATGCAAATCTTTCTTCAAAATGACCTGCAGTGAAGATTTTTTGATGTTTAGTTCCTGTACTCGTTTGCGAATTGATAGCGACGGATTTTCACGTACTGAAACTCTCACTTCTTCGATTGTTTCTGCATCTCTAACGCTTCGCGGGCGACCTATATTTTGAATTTTAACAGTCGAATCGGTATTCTAGAGCATTTTAATCCACTTTCGTATGACATCGTCGCTTGGCGCTGTACGTGTGCGATATTCTCTGCGATATAAACGCTGAGCAGTAACAATGCAATCGTTATTGCGATAATACGCTCGCACGCAAAAACCGCGATGCGTTCCGGGATACGGCTCCATGGCAACTAAAATTCCACGAAAAGACGCGCGCGACGTTGCCCTCCCCGCGCCCCTGCTACTTCAATTGACGCCGTGAACCAATAAACAAACTCCCGCTACTCTTACTGGACACCTGTATTAGTTTTATTATTACTGGTCAATATCATTTGGGTCATTTGGACTTTTAAATAGCTAGCAATTTAAAATATTTTTTGTTTGATTAAATAAACTTAATAATCATTTTTTTATTACTATGCCTTATACGTAGCGAAGCACGCACCGGGCCGCTAATTTATGATATAAAATTTTATTACAATTCTTTTACTAATAAATCGAAAGGGTCTTTGTTCCATCCGGGTGACCCTTAAAACCTCTCAAGTTTTTTTTGTCTGTATTTGCTAGTATGATGAGTATCCTAAGAAATAATTTCAAGAGTGGAATTTTAGTAGGCTAGAAGAAGCATAGTTACCTTGTAACCTGGATCTTATTGTATCCAAAGGATAGAATACTGCCATACCCACAACACTGCCCTGAAACAAACGAAATTCAAATTTGTTTTTTTATTATCCATCTCTCTCCAGCCCTTTAACATCCCACTGTATGGCCTCCTCCTTTTTAAAAAGTATTATGGTCTACTATACCGCACTGACCAGGCATATTGGCACAGAGTTTATTTTCACAAGCAAAATTGGCAAAATTACTTAAGCGCCAAAACTGCATTATTGGGAAATGGATTTTAGTTATATTTTTCGGAAAAAAATTCGTATAAAATTTTGTATTCTGTATGTTAAACTGAACATAAAATTGTATACGAATTTAAAAAAAAATAAACCTTTAAAATTCATTTCCCAGCAATGCAGTTTTGGCGCTTAAGTAATTTTGCCTTACCGCTGACGAATTATGATGTTATCTGTGCACAATATTTCTTATCTGACCTTTACAGCACCCTGAAAAGGAAAAGGGGTGGTGACACTTGTAATCTTTATGCATCACCACACTGTCATTATATCATCCATATAAATAATCTCAATTTTTACATTTTCGTCACATAATAAACCAAAACTTATTTGAGCAATATTTGAGAAAATAATCTAAATCAAAATCAAAAATATATCATGTCTTAATTTTTTAAAAGTCTAAAGATGATTTATCTCAGATTTTGAATTTTTTCACTTTTTTTATTTTAAAATTTTTTTTTTTCATTAATTATCTGTTTAAAAAAAAGTCATCACTTCGTTTTCAAAAAATCTAAAGGTGACAGTTTTTAGATTTTGATTATTTTTAGCTTCGATATCCCACTTCAAAGTTTCAAAAGAAATCTAAAACTAAGGATATCTTACGATCCAACTAATAAATTCAAAATAAAAAAAATATCACCTTTAGATTTTTTAAAGGCCATGAGATCACCATATTTTTTTTTTACTTTTTTTCGCTGATATAATGTTCCAGAATGCTCTGAGCCAAAATTAAAAAAACTAACTTATATCACCTTTTCTAAATCCAAAAATAAACTAAATTTCAAAGTTTCAGAATTTTAAAACAATTGGCGCCACGGTGAGAGCTTCCCAAAATTTTAATTTTTTTTGTAAAAAATGTTTAATAACTCAAAAAAAAAATTTGTTTATTATCACCTGTAGGTATGTCAACGACAAACAATTTTCCAATTTCGTAAACTTGGAAAACCTTATTTTGCTATAGATATCCCTATCTGAAATTTCATTTTGTCTGCTGTCTGCTAAATTCAGGGTCATATAATGTCCTAACAAATCCGGAGTGACCTGGACGGATGGCAGATTTGTTATATGGCTACATTGTTAAAATTATAAGCCAGATAGTACACATTTGCCTTGCTCCCTTCCACCTTGCTCAGCAAAGCAATACAAAAAACAAAGCTTATTTATAAAGCTGCCGGAAACATTTTCTTATATATTTTTATTACATACCGTAGCACCCGCAACGGCATGCACCAATGTTTCATAGCTAAATAGAGATGCCATAATTAAAAGTATGACTGCTTTTTAAATTATAGCTATAAAACCAACATAAATCGATCCACAAAGCGATATTTTTAAAAATTAATGAAAAAGTCGAAAAGACGACCAATCGCCATCAAAAACGCCACAGACTGGATTAGGCGTTAGAAACAGAAACTTAATGTAAAATAACATAAATAGCCGCCCTCATGACTTTGGCCCTAGAATTATGTTTGGTTTTCTCCACCCCACATTCAATTTTAAAAGTGGAATTCATGATCACATATTCCATTTCGTTTGTTACTTTCATTCATTATACTCCAAAAATTGCTAATAAAATTGTAAATGGTATTATTTCACTAAAATCATCAGGAAGAGATTTTACTATAATGATATCATTCATTACCATATACTATACAAAACATGTAGTAAAAGAATCTTAAAATATTTATTATTGTGATAATGGATCTGTATTATGGAATTGTATTCCGAGGTTTGGTTTTTTGAGCTCGTGGTGATCATTTTTTCCATTAAAATTTGATTTATTTATTGAAGTAACAAATCAGTTGCAAAAAAATATAAATAAAATAAACATTCAAGCACACAGCACAGAAACGTGTGAGAAACCACCAACCAGAATTATGCAGTATTCTAATGCAATTTTATGACAAAAGGCCAATACACAGAGTGAGCTTTTTCAACATGGTACCAATGCATTTTACTGACTACACATGGCTCTCTTTTTGCCACAGGGTAAATAATAGTAGTGTCAGTTTTGAGTTTTATTAGTCTGTGGTTGATTATTGTTTTTAGGGTTCCGTAGCAAAGGGTGATACGGGACGTAAATCCATTAATCCCAGAATCCCTATTACTGAGACTTCGCTGCCCGTCTTCCTTCCATCTGTCACCAGACTGTATCTCTGGAACGGTGATAGCTAGAGAAATGATTATTTCATAGTTTGTGTTAGTTAGGTATCAGTTGATCTTCATAACTCTCCTGCCCTTATCCAGTATTCCGTTATTTAGTGTCCCGTTATTTGGTGCTATTTGGGATAAGTATGACCAATACATATAGTATGATAATAACGGTACGGAACCCATCGTGTGCGAGTCCAACTCGTACTTGAACGGTTTTTTGTTTTTGATCTGTGTTTTCTTTTTACCAGTGTTTTCACTTTTTATGTTTTCCTTTTAAAAAGTAAATAAATAAAATTACTTTTTATTGCGTACAATTTGAAAAAATGCAATAATATTACTATAATTGGTTGGTACAAAGGTAATATAGCCACTTCGTAAAATGAAGATCTTTATGGCAGAAGATAATCTTTGCGCTCAAAATTTATTGAAGTTGGTGTCTCATGGAAATGCTATAGTTGCAGAAATTCTGAGACTTAAAGATTATAAACCTGCTGTTTATCAGTAAGTAATGATTATGTTTACGTATTGTTCCTGTGTTTAAGGTTTATGATTATTTATGTACCAATCCTAGTAAGTGGTAAATGTACTTATTTGGGGTTTTGGAGACATATATAATTCTTACATGTACTACTCTTCTCTGGTTCTAACATATAAATATCAATTGAAGAATTAATTATTGAAATATGCTTAATTTTATATTGTAAACTGATAAGTTATAGAAATATTTTAAGTGATTTAATACAGTACTAACTTTATCCTCCAATTTTTCCTTAATAGCCTAGATGTCGGTATAATAAAAATATTAATAAATATTCCTGGACATTTCACACAATGCATGAGGTATGGATGATGCATAAAAGCACAATTTTATTGTACCACTCAAATTAAATGTACTTACCTATTTCATTCTAGTTTTGGTGCTATTAGGTATTAAAATTTACTTGTTTTATTTTTATTTTGCAACTCTCAAATGAAAAAATAATATTTCTATTATATTACACATCTGTTTAATAAATAAATGTATATTTAATGTATCAGATAACTTATTAAATTTTTTTTTATTTATTATGTAATTTTGATACATTATGTACCTATTTATCAGATGTTTTTCTCTCTGTAACTTCACTGATTAATTATATTTAATATTTATATAATTCTAGTTTGGAATCTAAAGATGTCCAGCAAAAATATCAAGATGTCATCATGGACTTCAGTTACTTTAAGATTTCTGACAGTCACGAAAAGAAAATTAATTTGAATTCAGTAAGTATTTATCTAACAACTATCAGTATGTAATTCCAATTTCATATCACATTATAAGACTTGCACAAAAATATTTCGGGGTAGGTTTCCATTATACATATTAACAGCAATGCCCTTTATTTGGCCATAGCTGGGTACACTACAAAAAGACGAAAAACTTTATTCAAATACGAATTTCATAATACCGATTTTCATAATTCCGAATATAACAATTCCGATGTATCATTACTCTGATTTTCATAATTCCGAAACTTCAATATTCCTAACGATTATAATTACTAATCTCAAAATTCCGAACTTCAAAAGGCCGAATAATAAAAAATCCGAATTTTATTGAAGTACCGTTAACACAATTAATTTTAAAGAAATATCTATATGATGAAGTACACTTTTTGCAGTGAATTGGTTGTCATTTAAAAATATGATTGTTTACTTTTTAATAAAAGCATTATTTTTGTTTCGATTAAAAATATTTTGTTTCCTTGGTCACAGTCCTAACATAACCTAAGCATCATCAATAACATAGGGGATTTGCAGCATGCAAACAAGCAGGCAAGCACGAGGCAGCATGCAAAATGCAGACAGGAATTATACATGCAGCATGCAAGGCACCATGCAACATGCAGCAAGCATTATTATGTCACGGCTCCGGCGCTGCGGGGTATAGGCGGCCCCACGCAAGCTTATCGTCGCTAATGACTTGAAGGCTCACCGGCGATGTTTCGGCTTACTGGCCGGCAGAGCCGGCCAGCCTCAACCACTACGGCGAGCCTTCAAGTCACTTGCTCCTCAGCTCGCGGGCCGTCACACCCCTCCGCGCCTACGCGGGCTTAAATTGCACTCTAGGGTAGGGCAAACAAGTCTACGTAAAATCGGCTTTGCAGCGATTCGTTTAGTTACAAAATTATGTAGCTGTTTTTAGTTCATTCGAAATATTAAAAATCGGAATTTCGTTTTTCGGACTAATAACCCTTCGAGCATTTGACTCTTCGGACAAATGAAAATCGGAAAAGTAACAAATCGGATTTATGACTTTCGGTAAAATGTTTTTCGTGATTTTGAATAATAGACATTACAATTTTTCGGTATTATGAAATTCGGACTTTTGAAAATCGGGATTTCAAAATTCGGAATAAAGTTTTTCGGAATTTTAGTGTTCCCGGCCATAGCTGCCAAGCATGGATGCTGGACATAGGTCCAGTAGTGGACTTTTGCCCAGCAGTGGACACAGGTTCTCTGCTGGACCTGTCCAAAAAGGTTGGAGGCATAGGCCTCAAATCTGCAGGAGCCGCTAGACCTATGTCTAGTAGTGGATACAGGTCCATTTCTGGAGCTATGTCTGAAATGAATGTCTTTTCGTGAAGTCCATAACTAGAATAGTATTTCCATTTTCAGAAATTGCAAGATCTTGATGATGAGTTGAAAGAAAAATATTTAGAACTAATAAATAGGTTTTATTTGCTCTTTGAGAATATATACCAATATGTAGTTGATCTAAATTCATTCATTGAACAGCTAAGTGATAACACTTTTATCCAACAAAATGTTGAGACAGTGCTTAGAGATTTGGAAGGAAAACAACTTTTGGTAAGAAGAAACATTTAATTTATCAACATAAAGTGTAGCGCATCTTAAATTGTATATTGAATAACTAGCTGTTGTCCGCAACTTCTATGCGTGAAAATTAGAGACTGAACGCTAACAAATTATACAAAAAAAAACATCCCCAGAACTACTTTATCTATTAAAAAATCTGCATCAAAATCCGTTGCTTAATTATGAAGATATTTAAGCTCACATAGGGACATACATACAAAAATGACGATTTGTTTTATAATAAGTAAGGATATGATCCAGAATGTAACATAAATTTGGATATAGATAGATGCAACAGAACTGAACTATTTTGGGCCATACATGGGTGCATGGGCGTGCGCTCTATATAAGCAGAAAGGCACTGCTTTACTTGCCATTCACAGATATTTTAATAAAACGTTCGTATGTTTTAGATGACTTTATTCATTTATTTACTATTAATTAAACAAAATATTATAACTTAAAAACGCCTAATAATTCATAAATAGCACCAATATGTGCTTGCAAATTGCTTTTTACCAGGCGTTTGGCGAAGGAATAATATTAGCGTAGGACAAGCTCGACTCGGCCCGCCTGCTATGAGTTCATATGTGTGTAGAAATTTTGGTGTCCGTGCACAGTTCGCAAACGCACACAGGCTTACATATCCAAGACGATTTACACTGAAAATCCTGCGGCCTGCTTTCGCGATCGGATGTTACCGCGAGTATTCGGCAATGTTCGTTCGTTACTTATAATCCGAATAAATATAATAGTCGGAAGTCAATAAATCACGTATGCATTTTTGTTTAGTAAGGTTATATTTATTTAAATAGCAGAAATATTTTGGTTCGACGGAGGCCATTTTATTTTTTCGTGTGATTCATTGAACTGTTTAATAATGAGTTTCTATAATTTAATAATTGTATGGATTTTCGTTTGTTGATTTTAAAATGTTATTTGATTGTGAAATGTGTGTTGATAGTGTGTGTTTGTTAAAAATTAAAAATAACAAGTTCTCACAAATGTCTTTCAGTAAAAAGATTCTGTGTACCCGAGTTACGACAACTAAGCCAGCTAAAAGGTATTGTACCTCGAAAATTTCATGTTAAAAGTTATGAAACGTATGTACATACGTACATGTACGTATGTATGTACGTACGTAGTTATTGTTTAGTAATTCTAGTACAGTGTGGACTGATTCGGGATATTCAGATTTAAATTTGTTCTGTTGGCATGGTTTCCGACTTAGAGATCCGTCGCGTGGCTATGCTAAAAATCTATAAAAGAAAAAGTTTTTGTGACTGCCTACCCTAAGATAAATACCAGTGCACGCCGCTGCATGGGTGTGATTCTAGCTAATTATGTAATACCTTATTGATCGTTTAGAATCTCCATATTTATGAACAGTAGTGCCTGTAACCTCCGTGTGGTGACGAATTCAGAATACAAGTGTAGTAGTACCCCATCTCCTCCCAAGGGTGTACCTACTGTAAAAGTCAGCTAAGGGATATTGCACACAGATAACATCTTCTGTGAAAGACGGAAAACACGAAAATAAACCCTATGCCAACACGCCTGGTCAGCGCGGTACAGTAGACCATAATCCCTCCCAAAGTGGAGGAGGCCCGTGCCCAACAGTGGGACGTAAATTGGTTGGAGAAGAAGTGCCTGTAAACAGTAATATAAGATGAATAAATTAACATGTCAATCAATTTCCAGTGTGAAAGTTTATACCTTTACGGCGCTATGCTTCTACTGTGCGATCTATACATTCCTGGACCATTGAGAGAAAGATTGTTAGTGGCTTTCTACCGCTACAGTACTAGTCAATCGCAGTCTAATATAGACGATGTCTGTAAACTTCTTAGAGATACTGGCTATGATCAATCCCTTGGGAAAAGACCGGTGGACTATCCGGTTGAATATTTCAGGTATAGTAGTTATAATATCCATTAAGATTAAATTTGCTTATCTATGCGTCTAAATGCTCTTTTCATAATATGTCATATTATTATTACTCAATATTTCAGTCGAGTCCCTATTCGGTCTGATTTTGTTGAAAAAGTTGTGGGAAAATTAAGATCTGAAGACATTTACAACCAACTTTCGGTTTACACAATTCCCGAGCATCAGGCTTCGGCACTAGCGTCACAAGCTTGTATGCTTGTCGTATGTCTATTCTTCACACCACACTACTTACACTCAGATACTTCTAGAATGAGAGAAATTGTTGATAAATTCTTTCCAAGCAACTGGGTTATTCCCATATATATGGGTGTTACATTGAACATAATTGACTATTGGGAAAATTTTAAAGCAGCTAAGTCTGCTTTGAACAATACATGTAACAGTAAGATGGTTAAAGAAATTTTTAATAAAAGAGGAAGCTCAATTCCGATGTTAATAGAAAAAACTCACCAATTATTGAAAGAAGGAACACTCACAGATGACTTTGTGCTGGATAATATTAATAAAATTTTAAATCTCCTATTGAATTCTAACCTAGTTTTAAGGTGGCTTCTTTTACATAATACGGACGTGACGTTTTTTGACAACAATAAAAGAAGTAAGCAGCTTAAAGAATTGGTGTTAAAAGAAACTAATTATGATCCGTTAAAAATTATGGAGCTTTTAATAAGTACCGCAGAATTAGAATTAAAAGTAAGAGAGATATTAAATAAACTGTTAGAAAACAGAATTGAATCGTGGAACAGTAATAAATCCCTTGCTATAGAAGCGATAAATAGTTTGTCTGAACTTTTTTCTGGAAGTAGACCTGTAGCTAAAATACAAGAAAACGAAAAGTTAAAGCTGTGGTTTGATAATATTGCGAAACAGGTTGGCTCTTTAGGAGAGCCCACTTCGTCCAAATCCATAAAAAAAGTAACCCAATTGATACAAGCCCTAGATGAAGTAGAAGAATTCCACGGCATTAAAAGTACTTCAACCATTGTGCAGTTTCTGTCTGACAGTAAAGAGGCTCTGAAAAATCTTTTGAGAGCTGCATCGCTAAAAGAAGATTTCTTAGTCACTTTAGAGACGATCGCAGATGTTAGTTATGCCTGGTGTATAATAGATACTTATACAAAATTTATGCAGGACAGTATTAAAGAGAATCCTGCAGTCACGAGCAGACTTAGAGCATTATTCTTGAAGCTAGCTAGTGCAATGGAAATTCCGCTACTTAGAATTAACCAGGCTCACAGTGATGATCTAGTATCAGTTTCCCAATATTACAGCAATGAATTGATTAAATATATACAAAAAGTATTGCAAATCATTCCAGAGATGGTTTTTAATATAGTAGAAAAGATAATTGACTTACAAACATGGACTATTAGAGAATTGCCAACGAGACTGGAAAAAGAGAAATTGCGAGACTATGCGCAGTTGGAACATAGAATGGAAGTTGCGAAGCTCACTCACTCTGCTTCTACGTTTACAACTGGTTAGTAAGATTCATAACCTTGACATGTAGTTAAGGGCCTACATCAATATTATCGTATATCATCGCCGACACGTACATATTAACACAGCCAGTAGGCACAGAAAATGAAG
Source organism: Orgyia antiqua (assembly GCA_916999025.1). NCBI lineage: Eukaryota > Metazoa > Arthropoda > Insecta > Lepidoptera > Erebidae > Orgyia > Orgyia antiqua. Next base: position 28,143,226 of record OU779868.1, read on the forward strand.
AATTAGGGATACTTTTCCTATTTACTCAAAATCTACTAAATATATTTTAATTCTGATTTACGTGTTTCTATATATAATAGTTACTTATGTTTTTAAAGTTATTTCATTAGTTAATACGCGATAATAAACCACCAATGAAAAAAATAAAAATTTTGAGAGGTTGTTTCGCCAAGATTTTCTATAAAACTTTTTTCAATCGTGTTTCTGAGTTGATGCGATCCTAGATCATATATTGAAAAAACATATACTTAAAAATTAGAGCTCTAGCCATTCAATCTAAAGAAACAATGAAAACTTCGTACATAGAAAAATGCACGAAGCTATTTTGGTATCGTCTTAAGATATACATCGATAATATATTTTCTAATATGAAAAATAGTACGTTTTTTACATACAATTATACTTTTCAGGTATTTTAGATATGAGGTCTACATTAGTCGGTGTTATTAGAGTTGATCCTGCAGAGTTATTGGAAGAAGGGTTATTGAAAGAATTAGATAGGCACATTAGTAAAAAGTTCGTGGAGTTTTTGGAACCACAGGGGAAAAAATATCAACCTACTGCAGCGAATTTGTTGTCAAGATTGCAGAAATTAGCTGAGAGCATGGATGGTTACAAAAGATCGTTGGAATACATTCAAGATTATATAAACATACATGGTCTGAGAATATGGCAAAAACAGGTAAACATATCAGTGCAGCCAGGGGGCTTAAGGTGTTGCAAATATCCTCCTAAAATACCGAAAATTGTATCAAACGAGATTCGTTATTACTTCCAAATTCAACATAACTATGTAATTCTGTATTGTCAAGTTATCTTCAGAGATCTTATACATTTGTTTTAATCATTTGCCTATGTTCTAGATATCGGTGATCATCAATGAAAGTGTGGCTAAAGAAATTAGCTATCGTAAAGGAGTAACGTTGTATAGTCCATCAGCTGGTTTCATGGGCAGTCTAGCTCGACAAATACCACAGTTATTGGATGCAAGGTATGTGTAAATATAATGTTATGATTATTTTAAACAAAATACTACCTTATTTCTTCATCATCATCCTCCTGCCCTTATCCCATTATTTGGGGTCGGCAACATTTCTTTCGTCTTTTTCTTCCATAGCTCCTCTTTCTTTCATGTCCTCTTTCACACAGTCCATCCATCTTTTCTTAGGTCTTCCTCTAGACTTTTTTTCTTCCAGATTTATACTCAGAACTCTCCTAACGACATTACTCTGATAAGTTATTTTTTTTTTTCAGAATTTGCACATATATTAACATATGTGGAGCCTGGTATGATATCAAAACTCAAAACGAAATAATGAATAATAAAACCTTTGCTAAGCTAAATGATGCTGTTGGTGTGGTAGGTCTACATGGATTGGATACGCTTTACGGCTTCATGATAAAAAATCAAATGCAAAATGTTCAAAATATATTTAGAAATAATGTGGAAAAATTCAATATGACTTCGGACTTTAAAGATTTGGAACATATTCTCACAAAGGCGCACAGAGTGTACCAGTCATTATCAGATGTTCTGGTTCTAATAGGGACCCTACAGATAATTAGGAGACACCTAGGTTATCAGCTGAACACCAGTTGCAAGTTTGATTCCGCTCAGTTAGAAGCTTCCCTGAGGACAATGAATGAGTAAGACTAAAAGTTTTTTATTTAATTTTGATCACTTAAAACTGTAAAATTACTAAATATTCGCGTATCTAATTAGTACCTACATATGTATTTATTAGAGACGCGTTATATTGTAAAATTTCAATAAAAAGTTAAGATTTCAAATAAGTAACACTGTGCGCCGGGCTAAGATATTTAACTTGTATGGGCATTTTAAGATCTGATTATGTAACAGTTTACCAGAACAATGGGGCGTTTCTCCTGTTTGCATAAATTTAATAACTGGTGCGATCCCTAGATCCTACCTACAAGAGACAAACACTCGAATATTACAAAAGTTGAACATTGCGCAAATCTTAGTTGATGAATGGAATGAGTCTGCTAGAGAAGAGTTTATTTTACTCCTTTATTTCAATGAATATTCGCATTTCCATAGATTGCAACTTCGGGTCTTTCTTCTTTTGTCGGTATTATCTTGTTTTATTTTCTCTTAGCTGGTCCTAACAGCGCTCAAGGGGATTATCAGATTTATTTTTGATTGACAAAAAAATTTCAGATCAATCATTAGTGAACTAAAGACGTCTCTTAATTCCGACACTAAGTCTAAAGTATCACCACTTCTGATGCATAATCTGGAAGAGCATTTAGTAAGATGCGGCATTTACGAACCTTATGAAAAAATATACATAAAAAATGCACCGGAGTTATTGAACGCGGACATGGGCCGTGTTTTGGTTATAATGTTAATATCACAGTTGCCCAGATTGCAGATATGTTATACTTCAGGTAAGTACAATATCTAGACACGCGTACATTAGGTACCTACTGGACCCTAGTATGAAGAAATCGGTAAAGTTGCTATATAGTAGTTGTATGTTTGTTAATACAGTGGAACTCCGGTAGTCCGACAAACACTTTGCAGGGCAGTGTCGATCTATCGAATTTGTCGGATTATAGAGTACTGCCTAAAAACAGTAAACAATGAACACACGCTAGGCGCACACACCACTATCCTCATCGGCATGTAGTCAAATTCAAACTAAGCAATTTTCATTTCTTTTATTCATTTGTCATTTCTGAAATAATAAAAAATTTGGGAAGTATAATTTTATTTATTAATTTTTGCTTACGTTCGTCGGGGGCCCCATCGTGTGGGGGCCTCGTATAATTCATACGGTTGATACGGCAGTAGCTACGCCCCTGGTGATTGTAGTCCCGGTAATATTAACAAATTATGAGTTCAAATCGCTTAAGTTTAAAATCAATAGTTGTATGTTTCTTGGATCACTTCAGTTATGCACGTAGAATGGTATCAATGGTTTATGCTACACAAATTGGTAATACGCCTGGCGGCCATGTTGGTGACGTCATAGTGACGTATAGATGAGAATATTACATTTTGTTAGCAGTAATTTTTCTTTGCTGATGACGTCACAAGGGCGTTAATTTGACAAAGTTCCAGCGCATTACCAATTTGCGTGGCTTATACTATTGGTACTGGTAGACTAACGATTGTAAGGTAACTAATAAAAATGTACACGAAATAGCCAATTAATAAAAATGCGTCATAGTTGTTTTAATTTTTAGGGTTCCGTACCCAAAGGGTAAAAACGGGACCCTATTACTGAGACTTCGCTGTCCGTCCGTCCGTCCGTCCGTCCGTCCGTCCGTCCGTCTGTCACCAGGCTGTATCTCAAGAACGGTGATAGCTAGAGAGTTGAAATTTTCACAGATGATGTATTTCTATTGCCGCTATAACAACAAATACTAAAAATAAAATAAAATAAATATTTAAGGGGGGCTCCCATACAACAAACATGATTTTTAGGGTTCCGAACCCAGTATCTCAAGAACGGTGATAGCTAGACAGTTGAAATTTTCACAGATGATGTATTTCTATTGCCGCTATAACAACAAATACTAAAAATAAAATAAAATAAATATTTAAGGGGGGCTCCCATACAACAAACATGATTTTTTTACCGTTTCTTGCTCGATACTAATAACGTTGCCTTATGTTGCATAGATAATGGTACGGAACCCTTCGTGCGCGAGTCCGACTCGCACTTGACCAATTTTTTAGTTAAGTTTAGTTGTGCACGTAGAATCGGTACCAGTATCTGTTATTGTTTTCAAATTAAGTTTTCTGTGCAATTTCTAGGCAACTCAAATTTAGAGAATGAATAGACCGCCCCAAACATCTTTAGCTATTTAGTTAGAACTTTAATGCGCAAAGTGTTTGTAGTTTATGTCGTCTTGTTTATTCTTAATATTACTACTTAGGATTAAAAATATATTTAATGCAGGTGACCTTGTTTCAAGAAAACCTGGAGATAATATTGATGGGTACCCATTACTGGTGGGTATTTATTCTTTGCTACGGCAAAGCAAAAGTGAGCATCTCAACAACTTTGTAGACTTCTTGTGTTCATACGTAAGGTTAGTATTTATCTGCCATTTATATTACATGTTATACCTAATGGTGTCTAGGTTCTATAGATCTGTTAAATTAAAACCTACTTGGAAAGGTAAACATTTTATAAAAGATTGATGAAAACATTAAGAATTTTCTTGATTATTGATTGAAAGATTGTCATTGAACCTATAACCGTGATCAAGCTTACGAAAACTTTAAATAGATTATTTCCTCATTTATATTTTACTAGCCATTACCTGCGACTTCGTACGCGTTTTTATAGCCTAATTAAAGCATCTCTCAATAAATGGACCATACATCACAAAAATATTTTTTCAATTCTAACCTTTTCCTTCCAGCTCTTCAGCTTTATAATATAGTATACTAGCTGCGCGCCGCGGTGTTACCCGCGGTAAAAAGGATAAAAATAAGTTCATTTTCTATTCCATTTTTCATTGCAATGTTTTATGAAAATCCATCCAGTAGTCTTTACGTGAAAGCACAATAAACATCCTTACATATCCAAACATTGGAGTATGGATAGAAGACCGAGCAAACGTTCGCGTTGCTTAGCCAACAGTTTAAGAGGATACCAAAATAGCTTGGTGCATTTTTCTACGTACGAAGTTTTCATTGTTTCTTTAGATTGAATGGCTAGAGCTCTAATATTTAAGTATATGTTTTTTCAATATATGATCTAGGATCGCATAAACTCAGAAACGCGATTGAAAAAAGTTTTCTCGATAGAAAATCTTAGCGAAACAACCTCTCTAATTTTTTATTTTTTTCATTTGTCGGTCTATTATCGCGTATTAACTAATAAAATAACTTTAAAAACATAAGTAACTATTATATATAGAAACACGTAAATCAGAATTAAAATATATTTAGTAGATTTTGAGTAAATAGGAAAAGTATCCCTAATTCTTCATTTTCTGTGCCTACTGGCTGTGTTAATATGTACGTGTCGGCGATGATATTGAATAATATTGATGTAGGCCCTTAAGTATTTTATTTTATAGCGCGTAATACGCGCGTAAATTTTTTCCTCATATCTCCTAAGATATTAATTTAAATTGCATGCTGTAAAGAGTAGTTATAATCTATATTAATTGCGTAAGCTAACTAAGCTATTTAATTTGATATAAAATATTACTATATACACATAAATAGCTTTTCAAAACACCCTATTGAATTAGATAATTTTTTTCACATTATTATGGGTACAACGGGTTTCCCTTAAAAGATAGATATATGCCCTCGCGGACTTTTTTGAAGAACTATAGGTAACAAACAATTCCTCCATACATTAGTTGGTTGTACCTCACATAGATGAGGCAGCGTTTTCATTTATAGCTCGCGCGCGTCCGAATTTCTCGGCAAATTTAATCATATCTCATCTAATATACAGTAAACCCCAATAAATTATGCGAAAAAAGCCATCCTCTTGAACCATTCTAACTATTAAAAAAGACCGCATCAAGCTCCGTTGCGGATTTCTGAAGATATAAGCTCACATAGGGACATACATACAAAAATTACGACTTTGTTTTTAGGGTTCCGTACCCAAAGGGTAAAAACGGGACCCTATTACTGAGACTTCGCTGTCCGTCCGTCCGTCCGTCTGTCACCAGGCTGTATCTCAAGAACGGTGATAGCTAGACAGTTGAAATTTTCACAGATGATGTATTTCTATTGCCGCTATAACAACAAATACTAAAAATAAAATAAAGATTTAAGCGGGGCTCCCATACAACAAACATGATTTTTTTACCGTTTCTTGCTCGATACTAATAACGTTGCCTTATGTTGCATAGATAATGGTACGGAACCCTTCGTGCGCGAGTCCGACTCGCACTTGACCAATTTTTTATGAAGTAAAGATAGTATAGAAATACTTATAGATAAGTTTGCTCAATCAATTTTTTTTTTCAGATCTAAATACACTGATTGTCCCAGTGATGTTGCTTACATTGTGAGAATGTTACAATTGTTTTGTGAAACATTCAACTATCCATTTGGTAAACTTGAGGACAAACTTCCATTAATATTGCTAACTCATACTCTTCATAAGTAAGATAACTCATATTTAATTGTTTAATGAGATTATAAATGAAATGAAATATATTCACTTTCACTTTGTGAAATTTATTTAGAAAACTTATTTACTAGTAATTACTGTAGTCAGTGGTGTGGTTGAGCAGGATGAATGAAGAAATAAGCAGCTCAGTTATACAACAACTTTATTATAATATAAACAAGAGGGTAACACACATTAGCGAAAGATGGATGTCCATCCATTCATCTATCTGCCTTCCTCCAACTATTCCTGCATATGGCATATAGCACGCCAAAACACGTTCCTGCGCCGCCTAAATTCAACGGCTACCTACGGTATTGACGATATTGTGCTCCATGGTAACGTGTTAAATAACATTGGATTTTTTATTCTAATTTAATTTAAGATTTCTAAAAGATGTTTTTGAAGTGAAACTTCTTTAGGCGCATGAGGGTAAAATTTTTACAGATGTAACGTCACGCAGGTATGCAACGGAAGTGTCGAAAAAGAGAGAGAGAGAGAGCGATCGAGACCGATTGAGAGAGAGTAAGACAGGGCGAACGTAGCATGAAGCAACTAGCCATGGAGTGAGAGTAAGGAGCAAGCAAGTGAGAAAGATCGAGAGAAAAAGTGAATCGAATCGAGAATAAGGGATATCGAGAAATAATACACGCTATATTGGTTTGTGTATTCGTTTACTAGTTAATTATTAGAACTTTATATGGCAATTCTGTCGCATAACGTCATTTTAATGATAATTAAATTCTTAACATATCTTCCTTTTTCCCTTCCTCTAAGTTACAAAACTTATAAATTAAACTTTCATTACCTATTAACTTTCATAAATTAATTTAACCAAAGAAGTTTCACTTCTGACATGTGTACTTTGTACGCACGTACTTTTTTTAGGGTTCCGTACCCAAAGGGTGAAAACGGGACCCTATTACTGAGACTTCGCTGTCCGTCCGTCCGTCCGTCCGTCCGTCCGTCCGTCCGTCCGTCTGTCACCAGGCTGTATCTCAAGAACGGTGATAGCTAGAGAGTTGAAATTTTCACAGATGATGTATTTCTATTGCCGCTATAACAACAAATACTAAAAATAAAATAAAATAAATATTTAAGGGGGGCTCCCATACAACAAACATGATTTTTAGGGTTCCGTACCCAGTATCTCAAGAACGGTGATAGCTAGATAGTTGAAATTTTCACAGATGATGTATTTCTATTGCCGCTATAACAACAAATACTAAAAATAAAATAAAATAAATATTTAAGGGGGGCTCCCATACAACAAACATGATTTTTAGGGTTCCGTACGCAGTATCTCAAGAACGGTGATAGCTAGACAGTTGAAATTTTCACAGATGATGTATTTCTATTGCCGCTATAACAACAAATACTAAAAATAAAATAAAATAAATATTTAAGGGGGGCTCCCATACAACAAACATGATTTTTTTACCGTTTCTTGCTCGATACTAATAACGTTGCCTTATGTTGCATAGATAATGGTACGGAACCCTTCGTGCGCGAGTCCGACTCGCACTTGACCAATTATTTACTTTACATTTCTTTACCTTTGTTTTAGACACAATATGATATTAAATAAAACCCCCTAGTTTGTTTCGCCCATGTTCTTCATTCAGTTGATGAATTGGTCAGAACAACATTTAGCCCATTGGATTATAGAGTGCTTTATGGAAAGCCCAACATTCATTATCAGCAAAAGTTTTACTTAATCAAGTAAGTTGTGAATACAATTATCTATAGTTCTGTCTTGCCAGTTCAGGATTAAATTGGGAATTATATTTGGCTTGCACTCTGGTATCTTTTTCAGGTTCAGTAGTCACAGGTTTATTGATTCCACTCAAAAATAATTCAGTTCTGTGTTTCTCCTGCTGTTCACGTTTTAATCGGGCCTCTCTTAGTTTTTGTAATTTTGTTATTTTGTCTTCTATCTTTGATTTGTGTTTTTCATCTATTTTACTTGTTTTGGACGTGTTATTTTTATGTTTACTTGAAGAATTATGCAAATGTTTAAATGCCTTAATAGGATCCAGTTCTTGCTTTCTTTTCCAAGATATCTCTCCATTCTTGATGTCTAATTCTTTAGTTTTTGGATTACCATCTTCATCCTTCAAAACTAATTTATCGTAAGTAACTTTAATGTCATTTGATCGTGATGATCCAGCTTTCTCTGGCGACACTTCATACCAATTCTTTTTTCCCAGAGCTTCATTTGTATCTTGCCCTAGATATGTTAAATAACCAATTTTTTTTTCATAGTCCTCTTTCTTATCTTTAAATTCTTTATCATGTTTTTTATTCGAAGTTTTAACTGCATCTTTGAAATTAGCAAATAAATTTATATGCTCTGAAGGTTGTGTTTTTATTTCAGATGATTCATGTATATCTGGATCTGATAATGATTCAGTAATACCTAGTTCTAGTAATTTTCGTTTACTTTTATTCTTTAGGACATTAAGACGTGCTTCACGATCTGCCTTTTCAGTTCTTAATCTTTCTTGTTTTTCTTTTTCTGCTGCCTCTGCCTCATCCTTTCTTACGCGTGCTATGTTCTCTTTTGTTCTGACGTGCCATCTATAAAAATATAAACAAATGAAAATTAGCAATTTATTTCAATACATATTTGGAGTTGTAAAACCAGAGAATTAATGAGAGAGCACGGATTTACCAGATATAGTGTCAATGGCTACTCAGTCGGCTTGAAGCTACTAACATATCTGTGTGCGTGAAAATGTGTCTATGTGTATGATGATATAAAATAGGTATATGTCATATGAAACACCATCCTTACTTATATATAAAAGTGAATTTGTTTGTTTGTATGTTCGTTTGTGATGTTTTCTCGCAAAATCTACTGAATGGAATTGCACAAAAGTCTGTATAGAAATAATTTATAGCCCTGCAAGTAACTACATATTATTTTGCTAAAAACTTTATACGAGACATGAAATGAAAACTGTTGTGAAATATGGTATAAAATAATAGAACCGCCATTTTGATATTTAACAGTGGTTATAGCAACTCATAGAATCTGTAGACTTATAGGTTTTTTTTTGTATTTGGCCATAAGGTATATTCCCAGACTGACACATGCGATTTACGCGTTAGCTCGGAATAAAACCACCTTGTGTGGTGCTTAGTTTTGACATTTTTTTTTATCAAGTATTTATATTTTATATTACATTGATTTTTTTATTTTTGCAGTTTTGTATTAATTTATGCATACAATTTTAATAATAATTGAACTTAGTATTTGTTTTGTTTGTATTTTGATATCAATCGTAGTTGTCATTTTGGTATCATATTTAACTTAGATTTTTGTTGATACATAGTATTTTGAATCAATGTTGGCCTCAATTTCAAATGTCAACCCACTATCTGTATGATAAGGTATGTATTCTATTCTATTCTATTTTGTTTTATGGCAATCTGCTGATTGGTTTATCAGCAATTACTGCCAGCGTCATGTAGTGACAACTCATGGATGTACCTTACAATCATTTTGGATCGTAGCAGATGGCTCTCTATAGTCTCTGCCTACCCCCATGGGAAAAAGGCGTGATGTTATGATGATGATGATGATGAATCATAGCATGCAAGTAACATTTTGTATTAAATTAAATAATTAATATACAAAGTCATCATTAAATTGATTGTTGAAGTTATGTGTTTGGTTTGATATTAGAATCTACACGAGAGGCTATAAATAAAGCTATGCTTGTTATATCCTGTGGTTATAGCATTCTGTAGGGAGGTAAATAAGATTTGGCTACACAATAAATCAATAGAACTGTTATGTTATTTAATATTTAATGGTATCAAACATAAAGTGCAATGGTTTTCACTGCAAACGACAAGCCTATGGGATATTATGATACTAACCTTTTTTTGGGAAGAATATTCATGTTTTAATGTAATTAATAATCCTGGTTTTAACACAACTTAGTAGTAAGTATACTAGTATCTTTTCTATTCTATTCTTTATCTCTTTATTACCCAAATAAGTTACAATTCAATTCAAATGGCAAAAACAAAATCCTTAGATAAAATTATATGCAACAAACACAGACAATCAAACAAAACCACAGACTAATGTGGACTAGTGATGTGACTTGATCGATTCTCACAATTTCGTGTGTCGATTAATTATCCTGTGTTGAAGTTCGATAATTTCCACTGTACACGTCAGATTATAAAAACAGATTTAGATACAGTAATCTTTGCCGCCGTGGGGTGCCGGCATAGAATATTGCACCTGGGGAGGTGCAATATTTTAAGTCGCCTTTTACGACACCCGCAGGACGAGATGGGGATCTCGCCCTGCGGGTGTCGTAAAAGGCACCGTAAGGGAGCACCAGGAGAAAGGGCAGCAGCGTTCTCCTGAGTATTATAACATCTACTGCGATCGCCAACCCGCCTGCCAAGCGTGGCGATTATGGCAAATACCCCCCACATGATGGCGCACAACATACCAGTGGCCCCTAGTCACGGCGGCCCCGCTATTCCGTTGGCTCACGGTGGCGGGCCCGGTAACGGCGGGGTAGGGGGTGCGAAGAATCTCCGGCAGAGATCCGGCCACCAACCCAAACAGACCCTGGTAACACACAACATCCGCACACTCAGGACCGACGAGAAGATCGCTGAGCTGGAAGAGGAACTGAGCAAGATTCGGTGGGACTTGTAGGTTTGTCATAAGTCCGAAGAGAGGGGGAGGACACGATAACCCTCCGGTCTGGAAACTTGCTCTACCAACGGGAAGGCGACGACTTGTCGCAGGGTGGTGTCGGGTTTATCGTCCGCAAGTCTCTCGTAACCAACGTGGAGAGGATTGAGAGTGTGTCGAGTCGGGTAGCGTACCTGATACTCAGAATAACCAAACGGTATTCCTTGAAGGTTATCCAGGTCTACGCACCGACTTCGGCACACCCCGACGACGAGGTGGAGGCTCTCTACGAGGACATCTCGAAAGCCATCCACTCGTCTAAAAATCACTTCACTGTGGTTATGGGCGACTTTAACGCGAAACTAGGCAAAGGGAAACGGTGAGCTGAGAGTGGGGCTTCGGGATTCGGGCAGAGAAACCAGAGGGGGCAAAAGTTGGCTGATTTTTTAGAGAAGGAAAATCTCTTCATGATGAATTCCTTCTTCAAAAAACCACAACAAAGGAAATGGACCTGGGTAAGCCCTAATGGTTCGACGCGGAACGAAATAGATTTCATCTTGTTGGACAAACGGCAAATATTCAACGATGTCTCAGTGATCCGTGAAAATATATGGTGAAAACCGGGAGCGATCACCGAATGGTTCGAGGCACATTGAATATTCGTGTCAAAGCCGAGCGGTACCGACTGATGAAGTCTACAGTACGTCCTACACCTGCCGAGTACGAAAACCCCGAATGCTTTCAGCTCGAACTACAAAACCGCTTCCAATGCCTAGACGAGTGCAAAACAGCGGACGATATGAACAACAAGTTTATGGAAACTGTGCACATGGTTGGGTCGAAATTCTTCGGGACCCGCCGTGCTCCTAGAACCAGTAAACTCTCTGACCACACTCGAGCTCATGGAACGGCGGAAAGAAATGACGGTGCAGTCTCCAGCCTCCTGGTCTAGGCTGAGGCAGCTAAACAGACAGAGCTCGAAATCTGTGTGACGCGATATTCGCCTCTACAATACCAAGCGTATCAAAGAGGCGATAGAGCGGAACCAAGGCTCCAAAGTGTTCGCAAAAGATCTGTCTATTGAGCCAGCTAACCAGACTGAAGACCGACAACGGCACTGTTGTTTCTTCCAACGATGAGATCTTGACTTGATTTGATAACTTGATCTTGACAGTTGTACAAGTCATCCCAAACTCCTGTTGTCGGCTTGGTCCAAGATCCACGATCCAAGCTAACCCGGCACTATACCGAAGACATCCCGGACGTCAGCCTGTACGAGATCAGAATGGCTCTCAAGCAGCTTAACATCAGTAAAGCACCGGGCGATGACGGAACCACTACGGAGCTCCTGAAGGCGGGTGGCAAGCCGGTCCTTGTGGCCCTTCAGAAGCTGTTCGATGCTGTCATCCTCGGGGGCATTGTTCCAGAGGCGTGGACCAGGAGCGTGGTGGTGTTGTTTTTCAAGTAGGCGATAAAACCCGCTTGAAAAACTATCGACCTATCTCGCTCTTGAGCCACGTCTATAAGTTGTTTTCGAGAGTCATTACAAATCGACTCTCGCGCAGGTTCGACGACTTCCAGCCTCCCGAACGAGCCGGTTTCCGAAAAGGCTTTAGTACCATAGACCACATACATACGCTGCGCCAGATTATACAGAAGACTGAGGAGTATAATCAGCCTCTGTGTCTAGCGTATGTGGACTATGAGAAGGCCTTCGATTCAGTCGAGACTTGGGCGGTGCTAACTTGACTACAGGTACATCGAAGCGCTGAAGTGTTTGTATAGAAACGCCACCATGTCAGTCCGAATCCAGGATGGGAGCACAAGACCGCACTGCAGAAGGGTGTGAGACAGGGTGACGTAATTTCCCCGAAACTATTCACCGCTGCATTGGAAGATATCATCAAGCTCCTTGATTGGGCCGGACTCGGCATCAACATCAACGGCGAATACATCATTCACCTTCGATTTGCTGATGATATCGTGGTCATGACAGAATCCCTGGAGGACCTTAGCACAATGCTCAATGACCTCAGCAGTGTTTCCTGGCGGGTCGGTTTAAGGATGAACATGGATAAAACCAAGGTTATGTTCAATGTCCATGTCACTCTGGCACCAGTATCTGTTGGGAATGCGATTCTAGAAGTTGTCGACCACTACGTCTACCTAGGACAAACAGTAAAGCTAGGCAAATCCAACTTCGAGAAAGAGGTCAACCGACGAATCCAACTCGGCTGGGCAGCGTTCGGGAAGCTCAGGCATATCTTCTCGTCCAATATTCCGCAGTGCCTGAAGACGAAGGTCTATGACCAGTGTGTGTTACCAGCGATGACATACGGAACAGAGACGTGGTCTTTAAATGTCGGCCTCGTAAATAAGCTCAAGGTTGCACAGCGTGCTATGGAGAGGGGCTATGCTCGGTATTTCCCTACGGGATAAAATCCGAAATACGGAGATCCGTAGAAGAACTGGCGTGTCCGACATAGCCCGAAAGGTTAGCACGCTGAAGTGGCAATGGGCAGGCCACATAGCTCGTAGGACTGACGATCGTTGGGGAAGAAAAGTCCTAGAGTGGTGACCACGTACCGGGCGACGCAGCGTTGGGCGGCCCCCGACAAGGTGGAGCGACTATATCGTCAAGGTCGCGGGGAGACATTGGATGCAGGCAGCACAGTGCCGCGCGTTGTGGCGCTCTATGGGGGAGGCCTATGTCCAACAGTGGACTGATAGAGGATGATGGAAGGATGAATGGAATCTTTGCCGAATATCTGGTACTACATAACCATATTTACTAAACGAAAGGACTCAAATATTTTTTGATTTTAAGATTTTATTAACACGTTAGTGAATTATCCGTGTGGTGACGGATTAAGAATACAAGTGTCACTACCCCATCTCCTCCCAAGGGTGCTGTAAAAGTCAGCTAAGGGATATTGCACACAGATAACATCCTCTGTGAGAGACGGAAAACTCGAAAATAAACCCTGTGCCAACACGCCTGGTCAGCGCGGCACAGTAGACCATAATCCCTCCAAACTGGCGGAGGTCCGTGCCCAACAGTGGGACGTCAATGGGCTTGAGGGAGGGAGTCAGTGAATCGATTATTCGTATTATTTGTTACCTAATTTTCCACTGTCGCATCTCTATTGCGCTTAAGTAATGGAGATCTGTAGAGACGCAACGAAAAGTAAACTTTGCTTGCATTAAATTTGTGTGATTTTATATACCTACTTATTTTACTAGGTAATTGTCTAATACCCTACTCAAAACGTAAACTGAATTAACATTGAATGATTGTTACAAATTAATTAATACAGTTTTGTAGTCGTCAACCTAATTTAGGTTAATGTTTGAGAAGCAATAATAAATACTAATTTTTCGTTTTAGTGGATAAATACCATGGAAGCTGTGAAAGAACCTCCCCCACTTCATAATCCTATAACGGATGGTGTAAAAGTAACTGTTACTTGTGATGAAAGTGTGCAAAACGCTGAAGTTAAGGAAACTGATTTATGTCACCAATCAAACGGTATCGGCGAGTCTGTTTCAGAACTGGGTGCTGCGTCGGAAAAAAAAGCCACGGACAACGAAACTCCGTCTACACCAAATACAGACGATTCTAAGTTAGTGGATAGTAAAACTGATGGCGATACTAATGAACCGGCTACGCCGTCGACTTCTGATAGTGTCTCGACTTTAGTTGAAAAGGTTAACAACAATTGTAAAGACGAAAAAAAGCCGTCACCTAAGGAGGAAATGTTATCTGTTGCTGTAGATGAAAAAATTCAATCTGAGGAAACTGATCATGTGAAATCTGTAGATGCTTCTTCTCCAATAGTTGATGAATGCCCAGTTGAAATTGAAACAGAATGTGTGGTGGATAGAGTTACATTTCAAACAGAAATTGTTGTTGAATCAAATGATAATGATGTCACTGAAGCCACCAGTGAGGAAACTAAACCAGAGGAACAAGATGCAAACATCTTAAGTGAGCTTGGAGAAGGTATTGAGTTCAGTGAAGCACTGCGCTCATCAGATGTGGCTGATAATTTAGAAAACAACAACTGTGCAGGTAGACAAGAAGTTTTCAATAAGGAAGAGTTGCTTGATATTCTACAAGGTAATGATGATCAAGATTCTGGACACTTGATGCCGAAAAGCTTGCGAGGAATGAAAATATTAGAAACTCAAATGGCCTTGCAACAACTTTCACGATTAAAAAAGAAAGAAAGGAAAAAGAGGAGTGACAAAAAAGTACCAGTCTCTGATAAAAAATCTAATAAAACTACTGAAATTAAGTCTGCAGCAGAAATTAAGCCTGCAGCAGAAATTAAGCCTGAAGTGAGTATTGTGAAAAATATTGTAGAAGACTGGGATGATGATGAGGATAGGGAAGAAAAGTCTAAGATTGAACTGGTTGAACCTGGATCTTGTGATAAAATTGCAAATACATCATCCTCAGCTGATAAAGTGCATGGAAGTTCAGACAGAACCTCAGTAGATTCACAGTCTGCTGATGGGAAATCTTCATCATGTAACAAGAGTGGTGATGAAGGTCAACCTCAGAGAAGACTTGGTAGAGTCATAAAGAAGAAAGTTATATTTGATCCTGACAATCCAGACACATTTACTAAAACTAAAGTTATTAAAAATAAAGAGCAATCACAAGAGAAAGAAATAATTCCTATAAAAAAAATTAAGACTGAACAGAACCAAGGATCTAAACCTAAATCACCTATATCCAAATTACAATGGAAAAAACCTTCCCCTAAAAATATCAAACAGAATAAAAGGTTAACTGAGATTGACAAACTGTTGATGGATGAGGGTGCTGTTAACATGATTTATCAGCTAACACCTGAAGCACCAAAGGGTAAAAAAAATATGAGAACCAAAGCTGAATTTATAAAAAAAATTCAGAGCTCAACACAACCGGACTCAAAAGAAATGAAATTTAGAGAAAGAAAAAAAGAATGTAAATATGAAGAAGGGGAACCCAAAAAAATTTTAGGAGGTAAACATAGGTCTTCATTGAACAGTTCAGTTAAATCTCCATCTGTTTCTGAAGATTTTGAGGCTCACAGTGCTGATGATTCCATTATTTATAGACGTCACTCATCAAGTTCATATTCAAGCTCTTGTATGAGTCCTCGGAGATTGAGTGATGTTGAAATGAGCAGTCAGGTGACACGTACCACACCACAAGTTCCAAGTCAATTGACTAATGAAACAAATAACGTGAGTCCGGCTGTTGACAATGTTTCATTTATGGCAGACACTACAGATGTCACTATGAATGATACTATTGATAAAAATGATTGTTTATCAATTAAGAGAAAGTTAAATTCAAAATTAAATCTTGCATTAAATAAGAGAAAACGTGAGAATTCTAAAGGGGAGAAACCAGTGAAGCAAAAGAAAATTAAAGTTACTGAGGTTAAGCCTGCTGGTGCTAATTATTTTAAATATGTATCACTGAGATTTGATGGCCAATTAGCCGTGTTAAGTGTTCAAAAACCAGGGATCATTAGTAATGTTGAGGTATGTTTTGATGGATATTCTTTGTTACATAAGTATATTGATTCAAAAATATACTAGGTACATAACTCTTATAGTCATAGCTTTAGAGTTACATTGCAGTTTTAATATTAATTGTGATTCAATGTTAGCTGACATTTCTCACTGCCTTGCGACATCTATTGTGTTGCATAAGTGTCACTGTTAGCACTTGTGATTATACTGCTTATGACCTCATCATTTAGGGTTATTGCAATATTATTTAAATGCAAAATTTTCAGTCTGCCTGTCAGTTTGGTAAACTAGCTTTAATTCAAACGATTGGTGTCCAATTTCTTTCTGACGCTATCTTTTTGAGTTAAATTTAGTGATAACTCAGAAGGAAATTGAACACATATTTTAGCAGCATTAGGGATATTAAATTCCTTCCAATTTGATTAAAGACTAATTACATATTAGTTCTATTTTGACTCTGCTACTCGGTGTACATTTCTCTCTATAGAAAAGATATACCTGATTTGTTTCCATCAAATGGCTCATGGGCATAATCATAAAAGTTTTCTGATGAATGTTGACATAATGTTATTTCTGTTACAGGCACTAAAAGAGTTGGAATATGCTTTCAAAATAATTCAGTCAAAAAAAGATGTATCAGTAACATTGTTAATGCCTGAATGTGGAACAACATTTTCTGAATTAGATCTGACACCATTGTTGGATCAAGAAGAGGATGTTAGAATGAGTCAAGCATATGAAATAGCAGAATCAATTAGGTCAGTATTGTGTTATAACAGCTATTTTTGTTACACCCTTCTGTAACTTTATGATTTTGGAAGGCATGAGAATTTCTAGCTTAGAGTAGAATAACAATCACAATTAGATATTTCATGGACAATGATGTTAATATGTATAAATGTTGTAATTGATAGAAAAAGATACGATTTTCGTGACTGCAGTTGGTTTCTTTCACTTTTATGGTTATGATGGTGGATTTAATAGTTGTTGCCCTCAATATTGTGAGCGTTGAATTTTAAATATACGCCAAACTTAAACAAATTATACAAAACAGCCATCCTCTTGAACCATTATATATATTGAAAAAAAAAAAACGCAGTTTTGAAGATATAAGCTCACATAAGGACGTATAAATATAAGGACTTTGTTCTATAATAAGTCAAGATGGCCATGTGTTATTCTGATGCATGGTTAACATCTGTGAATCTCTGGGCAATTACACCATGCACCCAGAAGAGACTAAACTTCTCGGAGCCAAAAAGATCCTGGAGTTCTTTATGGCAACAGGCTTGGACCGAGAACTGTAAAAAGTGGCGATCACAATAGATCAATCTGGTCGCAGTGATACTAGGCGTAATATAGCCTGAATAGCCGCTACAACCAAAAAAAAAAATACTGTGAAATTTCACCAAAGTCTATTCAGTAGCTTATATCAATCGTACATCTATCCACACATTCTTATAAACTTTCATGCTTATTAGGATTCACATGTTTGAAATATTTATTCGAAATCAATAGCAATAAAATTTCTATTTATTATTCAGATCATTAATTCAAACAGTGCAAGAACATGGCAAATTGCTATGTGCAGGAGTGAATAGCAGATGTATGGGAGTTGGAATGGCACTAATAGGTCTTAGTGATGTGGCTTTAGCTTCAGAACGTGCTAGTTTCGCTGTCGCCGCTAAATCACATGGACCAGGCCCCATGGAGCCTGGGCTCTCAGTGATTACATCATATATTAACTTGCCACAATTGTTGGTAAGATTTTTTTTTCTATATTATTTTCTGAATTGATAGAAGAATGTAAGAATCATAACTGTAAAAGTATTACTAAAGAAAAACGATACTTGCTTATACTGTTTTAGGCAGTTAGAAAATTTTCTATACTAATATTTAACAACACTTCTTAATTAAAAGCATAGAAATAATGTACAGTCATTATTTTGGTCCAATAAATTGTGTTCTGTAATGAAAACTAAGTGATTGATTGATCAAGTTGTTGCAAAACTCACATCGAGAAATATTTTAGCGGAAAATTTGATTATCATTATGCTGGTCCAATGGTAGCTCAGTTGGGAGAGCAATGGAACGGTATTCCAACATTGTGGGTTCAAGTCCCACTCATGGTGATCATTTTTTCCACTATAATTTCATTTATTAATGCTTCTTGATGTCAATAAATGGATGTTTGTTTATTATTTTAAATTAGTATATAAACTAAATGGATTTATAAGAACAAAATATAAAAACTCTTCTCGAGTTTCATGCAAGTCCTTAATTGGATAGCTTGACTACAAGATGAGCCATCAACTTAAGTATTAGTGGAACAGTAATTATTGTAATTAGTTACATATTTATATTTTATGTTATTACAGTTAAATGAATTAGTGGTATTTGGACGTCGAGTGTCTGCATCAGATGCGCTTCGTCATGGCCTAGTCAGTCGTGTCCTGTGGCCTGAGAAATTCGATGAGCAAGTTGTCAACATTGCTGCCGATATTTCAGCACAACCGGCACACGTGAGTCAATATTCTTCATAACTATATTCACTCCCCACACGCTGACAGTATGCTTTCCATCCTCTGCCTTCGTAAAGTAACTCAGACATATGTGTGCGAGGTATACCGCCATTGTGAACACATATGTGATTCTTAGGACAAAGACATGACTGGTAAAGAGTGTTCAAGTCATCAGTAACATCTCCACAATGCTCTCCTGTCTTACACAAATCCAGTGAAGAACATCGGTACACTTGGGTGTTTGTACTATCATCTCTAGATACACGTTTCCAATAATTAGGTTGTCGACATCTACATGCAAATGTTAGATTAGGTGGTTTAATTTGCATGTTTTTGTGGTGCATTTCTTCAAGATCATCTGGATTCATACGGTTTGAAGTTGTTACTACTGTGAGAGCGTTTTCATATAGAGAACATTGGGGCCAATTTGTTACAGGTGCACAAAACTGAAAATATATAAAAAGAATAAAAAAGTTCGTACGTAAACAGTGAGTGCGTGTACTGACCAAATAATGTTTAAATTTCGAATACAGTGTCAGCATCAGTACTTGCTAACTAAAATTTCATTAATATATAAATGATGTTTTATCATACCTGGAGATAAGCTCTATTATTGAGCTCTAGTAAATTATCTGGTGCAGCCCTGGTATCGCAGCGCAGTCGTCGATCACACTGACATAGTCGTAATAATGCGGGCGCACGCCAATACCGAAGCACTAGCGCTGAACACGCTTGACGATCATTGCACACTGGAAGACTGCGCTCATTCTCTTCCTGATCACACAAAATTTAAATAATTGAAATTACAACTCTCTAAAAACCTGTTTTGCAATATTTAAAACTATCGAAATTATCGACACGTATTTACGTCTCTCAACGAGACATCGGCATCACCGTGATAGTCAGACGGTAAATGACATTGAATTATTAAAAATAAAGAAATAAATAAGATTCTGTGTGTTGAATCTAATGTGTACAAAATCGGTCTTAATACCGTTAGACAGATAAGATTTTTTTGTGGAAAGATAGAACTTCCGTTAATGTTGTACTTACGAGACCATAGTAATACAATACAGGTTCGTCATTATCGTCAGCGCTATGCACGTAAGCACATGGTACTACTAATAGTAACAGTATAAATATCCACATTATTAGCGCAATCACTGTTGTGTTCGTCTACTTACTGTTAAATGAATCTTTATTTATGTCGCTATCCAGATGATAAGATAACCTTTTGAGGGCATCGTTGTGAATTTGTCATAATTATTTTATTGTTGCTGTAGATTACATATGTCTAGCCGTAATTAAACTTTTGTTTGTGTCCGTGTTGTGGTGTCTGATTAAGAATATGTACTATTGTCACGACTCTTCTTCCTCCCCAAGATGCTGTCAGAGCCCGCTTAAGGATATTGTAAGCAGAATATATCGTCTGTAAGAGGAAACCCTTTTCGGCCACGCCTGGTCAGTGCGGTATAAATAGAACCCTCCCATCATAGTAGAGCATATAGAAATATTCGTTTAAGTCGAGTATTTCGTTACTTTTCAATATTTATTTAATATTCTTATTTTTTCTCTGCAGAATATACGGCTAAAGAAGCAAATGTTAAATTTGAAGAAAAACTGCATAGAGTCAACATTCCTCAAGTGTTTGGAGAAGGAGAGAGATCTTTTTATAGAGTATTGGACGTCCAATGAAGGACAGGAACTATTACGTACAGTACACCACGCTGCACCCGCAGTGATATAAAACATTATTGGGACTATATCAGTATAAACCTGGTAAAACTAAATGTTAAATTCAGTTAGACATTGTTTTTAGTTAATATATTTACGTTATCGAATTTCTAATGGATATAACTGTATTCTATTTTAATAACTTAGTAAAGTAACACGATTCCATGTGTTTAGCTCACGTTCAAAATGAAAGTTTTATCTTGGGAGTGTAAAAAATATATATTGCATAGAATATGAATATATCGACAATTATGTCAGACTGACATTCAAATTATCATAAGGATTTATAAAATGGGTAATAAGTAAAGAATGTTGTGGAACATAGAAAGTATATGGATATGTTGTACAAGATATGGAAAGATTTTAACAGATTAAGGTACTTACGAGTAAGTCGTTTATTCCACTATGTTCACCTCAGTGAATGTGGCTTTATAAGTATCTTTAGATCAACTTGGTATAAAATATACAGTATTTAGGTTACTGAATGGAGTGGAATTATTTAAGATCGCTTTGGAATAAATATCCTGGTCACATTTTATATCTTAATATTGTCTAACTCTTGTGCGTGTTCTATTAACATTATTTTTATATTAAAACTACTATCATTAGGATAGAAAGTCTTTTATGTATGTAGCATTTATACAATTAATACACGTACAGGCTTTTTAAGGGACTATAAATAGAAATCACCAAATCAATTATGAAATCGTGGATCATCTTTTAAAGAAGAGTTTGTTTTAGAAAAATGGTGGTTGGGTTTATTAAAGTAGTCTTGTATAAAATCGCGAAGAACTAATTTTGAAAGTAGTATCTAGCTACGAATTTTTTGAAAAAAAAAAGCTAGACGTATAAAAGGGGCGTGGCGTGGGCGTATCACCTATCAAAAGCTCTTAGACCATGCAACTTTTAAGTCTACCTAGTGTTGGCCTAAGAAGTAGCGCAGAGGGTCCAGTTTACTTAAAAGCAGATAACTACTGAGTGTAGAGAATGGTCGATGTCTCTTTAAGCCGTATACGGCCAATTAAATTGTGGTAGAGGTACTTGGACAGGTTTGGTATGGCAATGCGAAGATGGAAGCTTGATTGTCGCTTCCAGCCATCAATTTTTAGGGTTTTGTACAAATAACAAAGCCTTATTCGGTGTCCGTCCGTCTCTCTGATGTCCGTCTCTCTGTCTGTTCGTCTGTCCAGCTTTTTTTCAGAATTACTATATATTTAGAATATACATACTATAAATATACATAACTAAACACAATAAGGGGCGTGGCCTAAGGGTTTCACCAACCACAGATTTGGCCACGCCTCTTTTATGTTTGCCACCAATGTTGTTTATAATTTAGTTTTCTTTAGTTAAAAAGTTTATATTGGTATCTATTACCAAGTAATCGTCTAAAGATACTTATAATTTACGTATAGTATATAGATTATAGTAGATAATTATGTTGTTGTAGATGAAATTGTTTATCTCTTTGTTTTAAATTTCGCCGAGTTTATTTTTAAGTATTAGCATAATTATTTTCATCATTTCAACCAAAGTTTTTATTGACAGTTTTATTATCAAACATTGTTCATGTTTTTGGCAATTATTAGTTGAATAATATTCGTGGGATGTTTGTGTGTAAAACATGTTACATTATGGTGTCTTCAGAACATGAATAAGATTTTATTCGTTATTCTTCGATATACATTTAATTTATTTGTGTATGTGTATCATATTTCCTTATTTTTAACGAAGTGCCTTTTAAAATTACGTGTTCTATATTATACCCTCACATGTATAATAAAAAAATATTAATGATATTAACCAATGAAATGATGTACAGATCACATTACAATAAAATTTTGTGCTAAAATGCAGTGCAGTATTTTAATGAACTATAAATACTATAGTACTTTCTATTCTTTATGACCAAGTTAACCCATAATATGTTGATTTAAATGTCGACGTAAAATTGATAATGTTGATTACTTAAAATGAAAGTGACTTAACTCAAAAATAAAAGTACACAATACGAGATTTTAGACTACCTGCAACGAAGTCAAAACATTGGTAAATCTGTTATGGTAATTATTATGCCGCGATTGTTCTATGTAGTTTTGAGTTGAGTCACTTTCATTCTTAAGCTGTGATAATTTTATTAACTTGAATCAATCTAAGTTTCTTATTTACTAGTTTTTGGTTTATATTAATTAATTAAGAAAAGTTATCCATTCACATTTCATTTTAGAACAAAACAACTTAAACGTGGACAATAGAAAAACAATGCTACCAAATAGTACAAATTGTTATACCTATAATTATTTTAAATTTTGCGAATTTTATTTTGAATACCATAACTAAAATCAAATATCTGAAATATGTAATAATATAATAAAAAAAATCATACGAATCATACGATCATATTCCTCATAGGCAAATATAGATCATGGCTGCGAATCCCAAACCAGATCAAGAGATTTCATAAAAAAATATTCTTTATGAAATATAATACATGTTTCTTTATATTATGCTGTCTGTCACTATTCGTTTTGATGAAGAGGGAAAATCGTTTAGTTAGCACGCTACGATTATTTACAAAACTGTCCATGAAACCTAAAGGTAAAATTCTGAAAAGAGGTCACTCGAAAACAAATGGGCGGGTCGAATGCGGTTGCCGGCAAATCAAATTGAACATTTTTAATACGTTCAGTGCGGCTAACGCTTATGCGCGTTTTTCTGATCTTCACCAAGTGCGGGCCGACGCGTATACGCGTCCATACAAAAAAAAATCTGTAGGCAAGCGGGATGCGCTGCACCTGTGCGTTTATAGCGTGTATTCTGGGTGTCTATTGTTTCGAAGCGGTCGTAAAATGTGGAATTGTAAAGGAGACTACACACTAGTCAGGTTTCTGCTACGAATCTTGCAGGGGGGGGGGGGGGGGACGGCGGCGGCGACGACAACAATAACCTAATTTAGTACAAATAATTTTATTATGACTCGCTCTTTTAACTAAAATAATAGGTAGTTTTAGTCTATTTATAAATGGTGTCTATTAGGAGGCGGAAGAAAAGTCGTAAATTAAAAAAAATTAAGAATAAAAGGGCTTTCGGGAGAAGGTACCTTTACTATTACTGTTTTATTAAGGTATAACTTACTATTTTAACAAAACCGAACGAAGATATATTATGGCGTAAACTTTACAAAATCTCTTACAAATAAACACTAGTGTGGAAGCACCTTTATCCATCCAACACCTTTATATGACCCGTAATTGTTATATGACAGTCATAAAACTCGAAAGTTACCGAACGCACATAAGCGTCGGCCGCACTGCGGGAAGGTAAAAGACAACGCGCTATAGCGTCCAACCGCACTACGCGAGTTTTCTATGAACGCATATAAGCGTTCTTAGCACTACGCGAAAAATTTTTTGAACGCACATACGCGTTTTCAGCACTGGGCGAATGACTCTTTTATTAGCATTGGCTATAAATTCGCAAATTATTCAGCATTGAACGCGTTAAGCAATTTTAATTAATAAAGTTCTGCCACCCCGGGCCCTGAACCTAGCCCAAGGGTAAATACGCCACTGTGACATAAGCTCCAATGCATAAATAATATTTAAATTGAGCCAGATTTGATGCTTTCAACACTTGGTGTCTGTAAGTTGTTGGGTAAGTTTTGGAGAAATCCAATTTTATTATATAAACTCGTTCATAATCAAATTGATTTCTTAAGTAAAAGCATAGCAAGTGATAGATAAATTAATAAACTACTGATAAATAAAATTTTCATTGAACCTGAGATCTCGCTCTGGATTCGCATTCGGGACCAAAGAGGCAGGAAAACTTTCTATATAATAGAAATGTATAAGTAATATAAAATATCATTATATTAAATAAAATAAATAAGCGCGTTATTGCTATAAATTTAATAGCAATAATGCATATAGGTAGATAACGCTCACTATTAGCAAATTTTTGCATTTAAACAAAAAGCTTGCGAATTTGTTACATAATAAAATGCACTAAGCACTGTTCAGATTATAAAAATTGCGCAACTCGCGTCTAATAACACGTCCAAACTTTATTTTTAACTTCTCTAATTATTGTATGAAATTGTAGTTCGTTTTGCCGTCACTCCTGTACAAAATGATGTCGTTTGTTGAAAAAATGTAATTTTGTTAAAAATTAAATATGTGTGTGTGTGTGGCTTTACAAATGTATGATTGTTTGTAATTTCATTTATTGTTTTGTTAAATTGCAACCTATTATCCAATGAACCTATGTTCCTTAATTTTCTTATTTTTTATTGCATTTTTAATAATTTTGGATTACTCTTGTAAGTTGCAATATTATGTGTATTACATTTAGTAAAACCTAACCGGGCTAAGTAGATGTGTCCGGTAGTTAGACGGTATTGCAAGTGTATACATTTATTTTTATTAATGAAAATTGTCTAAAATAAATTTTATCAACCACTATACATTTTAAGTTATATATACATAATGGTTTATTTTTCATTATTAATTTTGTTTACATTAGGTAAGCTTTTACTTACCTACTAGTACAATTAAATTGTTATTTGTAGTTGTGTCTGGCCCTTTTTCGCAGACACAAATCAATAATCACTCAAATCAATAATCTACCAATACTTTTTAGGGTTTCATACAAAAAAGAAACCCTTATCGTCTCAATTCGGTGTGCAGCAACGGCTGAGTATTGCTTGAGACTCATACGATAGTAGTAGATCTATGTGGTCCCTTGCTGCAAAAAATACAATCAACCTTTGAGATCTAGGCATTTAAAAGATATAACCGAATTACCATTAGTAATATAACCATTTTCGACTTAATCTAGGGAACATTGCCCTGCTGATATAGAGACAAAACCAAAAACATGTAATTTTAATCAGATCATGAAAAAAAAAAATTTGTGTATATAAAGTTTACATACTAGCATCGCTCGTGGCGTAGCGGAGATTTTGCGAGCAGCTCTATCTATTGTGCAATAGTTACAAAACCCTAACCGCCTTATTACAAAACGTGGACCAAGTTTACACTTCAATTGCGCATTTCAAGCAGATTTTTCTCAAATCCTAGATCTAACAACGACCTTAGTCTTAAACCGACGCCAAACTAGTGTCAGAGCGGGTCTAACTATCCAAATCCTCGTAAATAAATTTTGTTAAATCTGGGTTTAACGTTGAGCCGCGTTTTGTAATAAGGGGGTTAGTGATCGAGTCCAACTCGTACTTGGCCGGTTATTTTTTAATATTCTGACTAATTATTCTGCGATTCAGGGAAACTAACATGACTATTATAAAGTATTAACATGCTTACTTGGCAAGTCTGCTATTTAATGTTGTCACAATGATCAGTCAATGACGCCATAATGGCGTGTTTTGTGACAATAAATTAACAGTAGACTACCAAACTTGATAAAATTCGCTATTATGCAATCAACAAATTTAATTTATCAATTTTTTGTCAGAAATGACGCCATAATGGTGTCATTGATTGATCATTGTGACAACATTCAATAGCAGACTTGGCCGCCTGGTTTCTCAAAAATGCGTCATAACTGAAAATTCATGCCTAAACAATATATGTAGTTTTGATCCTGGAAATGCCTGATTTTCTTTTAATTGCTTCAAGTTGTCCTTTTTGTTTTTGTAAGGGTTCGAAATTGCTATTATATACCGGTAAGGCATCAATAACATTTAGTACATAGGTCTTTTTGCTATTGGCGTCTAAGATTATGTTAGTACAATCTAGGAATGAATTGGGAAGTTTCCGCAAATAGTGGGATTCTAAATCCTACGTACTGAAACTTCGTTTCTACGCAAACTAGAATTTAATTTGCAAAGTCATTTTCTATAGAGAAATATAATGTGTTGATAAACACACATAAAGAGAAAATTATTTTTATGAACATTTGCATTTTTAGTAACCGCTAATTTTTTATCTATGTTTGGGCACCTAAAATCTTTCTGTAGTTATTATTAAATATGTATTTATTATATTAATATATAGCTTCGTGTCACATTACTTAATAATCATATTTAAGGTATTGGTTAAATGTATGAATTTAAGGACATTATTTCTTTGTTGTAACACACGGCACAGTGTAAAACTATTAGGTACTTTACACATTACCTTAGCTCATCATTTTACACTTAAATTATTGTGTATTTGTAACTATACATTCATAGTTAATTAATTTTTGGGGTTAAATAGTTTTAAGATTCAGAATTATGACACATCATAGAATGTGAATATTGTGTAATAAAGTTATAATTAATTATGTAATAAGTTGTCTTTTATTTATAATTCACCAAAACCAAACTATTTTCTAGTTAACCCATATTCTGCAAATAAATCACCCATACAATCGGTTATTTGGTGGATGTCTCGAATAGAAAATCCTCTACCCAGATTCTATGTTATATGAACTTACTTAAATGTGTTTGTGTAAGGGCCATGAACATAAAATATTTACAAATTATGAAGTAAAAAACATTTATTAATAACAATTACATTACACTTTTTCAGCTACATTAGAGATAATAGGTTTAGGTCTAGATTTAAATATCAGCTTCTTTTTAACCACAGCTTTTACTTTGTAATTAGTTTTGTCACCGTCGACAACTTTTTCGATAACGGCCATTGGTTGTTCCAATTTAGTTTCTTTCCCGTTGAGGATGTGGTGGCCGAGGACTAGAACTGGGTGTCGATTCTTTAAGTAATAATGTAAGTCACCGACCACAGTAGCACTCGAGGCGCCATCTTTCTTCAATTGGACGAGACCTTGAAGTTCAACTATCGCCCATTCTGGTATTCCGTTTTCAGTTTCGTTATCACTGCAATTAATATCATAGTTTGTATATTCTATAAAAGGGTACAAGTATACACAATGTGGATAGGATTCGAGGTAATATGGGTTTAAATTAAAAAAAGGATAGGCATTGATATTTTTTTTAATAACAACAGAATATAATTTGTCTCTGATTTCTATTGGTTATGTCGATGAATGGATGGTGAATAAAAAAATATATTCTTTTTATAATTTCCAATGTGTTTTTCATATTTCGGAATAGGTATTGTAATCACTTACGACTGTTTTCGTATTATGAAACTAAAACAGTAACACTTTCATATAGTTTCAAACGTACGATATAAAACAGCACACTCGCACTAATATCTGAACTTTTTGAACAGTGGATGTTTGTTAAGTGCGTTATGTGTTCGTCTATGTTCTAAATATAACGCGTCATCAGCCCCCGCTAGTGATGAGAGCGCGCCTCCACGACGAGAGACTGTGCCTCCTCCTAAGCCTCCTTCGCGTTCCTCTTCGCATTCAGTCTCTGATGCAGCCAATACCTAAAGCAATAACATTATTTTTTAACATTGCTGTCAACAGAACTTACGTATGAGTGACGGAATAAGGGTGTAATTCTCAATTTCTCATGGTCCAATTTCATCCAGAAAGTGCTGTGAGAACCAACTAGAGGACATTATAAGCAGTTAACACCAACCCTCCCGAAGTAGAGGTCGCCTATGTTTGACAGTGAAGTTAGGTTAGTAATAAAACAAAGCTGACCTGTTGAAGTAACATTCCTTGCTCTTCTCGTGAGCCATACAGCAAATCTGGTTCTTGATCCATTCCTTTCAGTTCCGTTATTACCTGAAACAATCATAGTACATAATTATGCTGCCTTATTTGCCCAATACGTAAGAGCTAATCTCTGAAAGTTACAGACTGTCTATAAGAAAAATCTCAGAGAACTAGTTTCTGACACCCGTATTCACAAACAATATTTACTTAAGTAAGTACTTAAGTGTTAATGCACTGTGCAAAGGGTAACACTTCTCAGTGCGTTCCGTTCATCGAGCCTTTATATTCATAGACAAAACTTAGCTATGCGTTCAGTTTAACAAACGATAGTGCGCTTCACCACTTAAGTATTGTTTGTGAAATGATTTAGCTACTCCTGTGCGTCCATGCCTACTATGAGATCTCACAGTAACGTTTGTGAATACGGCTGTAAGAGTGCTATCCCTACTATTATTATAAATGCGAAAGTAACTCTGTCCGTCTTTCTGTCTGTTACGCTTTCCCGCTCAAACCTCTCAACCGATTTTGATGAAATTTGGCACAGACAATCTTTAGACCCTGAGAAAGGACATAGGCTACCTTTTATTACGAAAACAAAAATTTTCCAAATTCCACGCGGACGGAGTCGCGGGCAACAGCTAGTAGGCTATATATTTATAGTTTTAAAATTAAATTACCTTATAACTGTAGCCCTGGTTAACAAGAAACCGTTGCCTTTTCCGACTGTATGCCATTTCTAAGGTGTCCTGTGATACCAGGGTATAGAAGAATGCGTTGTACTCTTCAGCCAGTGCACCTTTCTTAGCACGTAAGATACGACCTGGTCAATACAAATATATGTTATATAAATGGATTATTATTATTTGTCTTGGATCACATCATTGTCCAATTAACAATTAAAGAAATTAGGATCTAGTCGAAACTTTCGCCTTATTATTTGGTAGGTGTGAAGAAAAGTATTCATATTTGGTAATAATGGCGGGACGAGCTTTTTCCCAAAAAGTTCAATAGTAAGTTAATTTATTAACGTGACGTCAATATTTTCGACTTTCCTTAAAAAAAAGTCTCTTCTCTTCTCTCCTCCAGCACATTTACGTCCCACTGTTGGGCAAGGGCCTCCTCCACTTTGGGAGGGATTATAGTCTACTGTGCCGCGCTGACCAAGCGTGTTGGCACAGGGTTTATTTTCGAGTTTTCAGTCTCTCACAGAAGATGTTATCTGTGTGCAATATCCCTTAGCTGACTTTTACAGCACCCTTGGGAGGAGATGGGATGGTGACACTTGTATTTTTAATCCGTCACCACACGGATTTTTTTTTCTATATTTGAAATTCCACGATATCCTACAAAGCTACCTATTACAAAAAAATTAATCTTGGTTTAAGACTGAAGTAGAGAGTCTTGAGTTTGTTTTATTATAGTATTAAATAAAGTGATACATTAGTTTCAATCGGATTGTAAAGTAGATAAATTGTTCCTTATTGTAGAAAACATCAATTGTGAAGACAACTCACCTAAACGTTGGGCTTCTTGTCGACGTGAACCACCGTGCGATGAGATCTGAATTAGAACATTTGCTTCAGGCAAATCAAAACTGGTATCGGCCACTTTACTCACAAATATTGTGTTCACTTTTGGATTGAATTTAAAATTTTGTAATATTTGTATTCTTTCACTCTGTGACGTTGGCCCGTAAATATACGGCTTGTTCATTTTGACGGCGTAATGTCTTAGCGCAAATACGTTGTCAGAGAACACTATAGTTTTGTCCCCGCGTCGCTCATGGTATCTGACTAGAAACTGACACGCTCGAAATTTAGATGGATTCATTACGTACAGCAACATTTTCTTATTGATCCTGAAATATAAAACATACATTTTATGTAATAGTTTAATAAAATAAAACATCATCACCATAACATTACGTCTTTTTCCCATGGGGGTCGGCAGAGACTATATAGTGCCATCTGCTACGATCCAAACATACTTTCACTGGCTTCATCCACACTCATACATCTAGTCATACATGCCCGACGGTTGTAAGTGCTACGGCCAAAGTAAAAGCACTATAATCTTAATATATATAAATCTCGTGTCACAATGTTTGTCCTCAATGGACTCCTAAACCACTTAACCGATTATAATAAAATTCGCACACCATGTGCAGTTCGATCCAACTTGAGAGATAGGATAGTTTAAATCTCAAATTATAGTCGCAATTTTAATTTATTGCAAATTATTTGTCTACCCCTGTCATTTGTATGGCAAAACAACGTTTGCCGAGTCAGCTAGTATTACATATATTTTTGTGTGTTTATTCTCTTATTGGTATAAACGCTATGGATTTATTTGCATCATACTGTAGTATATCGGTCATGGCTTAACTTGAACCAGTAATAAATACTATACTTACTTTTGAATGAGGTATTCTCTATAAAATTCAGGTGTCATAGGACACCAGACCTCGGCACACTGTACCCGGGCTATAAACCCAGCTGCTTGTAACTCCAACCAATTCGCTTCATACAACTTGGGACCTATCAAGAAGTTCAAGTCAGCGATCTTGTCGTCCTCTCGAAGTAAAGTTGCTGTGAGACCTGTGGTAAAATAATATTGTTAATGTATGTTTAGATCTTTCACGCGAAAACACCTCATATATCAGAATAATAATTAAGCTACATATCTTAATAAATAAAAGGCGTATTATAATTTTTTTTACTATATTAAAGATGATAAAGCTTGGGAGTAGGTTGTTCTGGAGCAATACGTATTCTATATTGTAAAGTTTTATTAGCATTGTAAGTATAATTGACATTTAATTAAAAAAATATTAATTTGATTAAAAGCTCTGCTGAATTTCTTACGCCGGTTCTTCTCAGCAGATTGCGTCCAGAACCGGTGGTAGGAAAAAAAATTGGACATGTCAAAAGCATATAATTTTTCTGAAAAATTGTGTCTACTTGATTAAATGATTTTTCATGTCATATCATCGTACACTCAATGAGTGGGGTAACAATCATAAATGCGGGTGAAACCATAGGCAAAAGCTAGTTAAGAATATTAGCTAAATGACAATCATATTTAAGAATTTTAAGTTAATCAAGCAACTGTGTCTTTGACTGTACTTTTTATCATAATGACCAAGTCTAGCGTTTTAAGGTGGACGAAGATCTTGTGCATTTGATTGTATTTACCAAGTTTAGCATGTGAGTGTACAATAGTAAGTACACGTCTGAACATCTTGGCAGGTATGGTGTGCACCTCGTCCAGCACCACGAGCCCCCACTCCTGCGCCTGTAGCCACTTCATGGTCTGCTCCGCCTCCCACGAGCGACGCTGTCCGTGAGTGATCATTGAGTATGTTGTGATTAAGATACCGGCACCCATTGGCTTGTCCTTCGCCTCTGATGTGAATCTAAGGATATAACGCTAATTATAAGACTCATGGGCGTATACAGTAGGTTTTGGAAAGTTTCAAACTAGTTGTTGCCTACCCGCTTAATAAAACAAAAGAAATTCAATCAATTTCAGAATATTCATTTAAACCTATCTGCTGTGATTGTTTGAGGTAATCTGGATAACGTAGCTAGAACGAGTTTGATCGCACTTTTACTGCTAGATAAAAATCTATATAAAAGGATTAAATATTACAGTATTAAAATAATCTACTTGGTTCCAAAACTAAAAAATTGGTCAAGTGCGAGTTGGACTCGCGCACGAAGGGTTCCGTACCATTATCTATGCAACGTTATTAGTATCGAGCAAGAAACGGTAATAAAAATCATGTTTGTTGTATGGGAGCCCCCCTTAAATATTTATTTTATTTTATTTTTAGTATTTGTTGTTATAGCGGCAATAGAAATACATCATCTGTGAAAATTTCAACTGTCTAGCTATGTTCTTGAGATACAGCCTGGTGACAGACGGACGGACGGACGGACGGCGAAGTCTCAGTAATAGGGTCCCGTTTTTACCCTTTGGGTACGGAACCCTAAAAACACGCTTGAAAATCCTGAATATTTTTTTAATTATTACTATGCACTTAACTTGGTACTTAATATGCGTGCAAAAATTTCAGATCAATCCGACCACTGCAAGTGGGTGAAATCACTTTCAATGATTCCGTTACATACATTAATACCTTAATAGATACGTTCCGAACTAATATAAGCGTGTTAAAAACCTGTTTTTATAATAGAATTTTTTGATATTTTTTAGAAAGAGATAGAAAATACAAAGACTTATTTATAGTGACAAAAGGTAGCCTTAAAACAGCTTTAAAATTTAGCAGATGAAGTGGGAGAGTATAGCTAGTGTGTCAATAATAATAACTTACCGACATATCATACTATCATCAGCGGTAGACCAACACTTGAACTGTTGTTTCCATTGTTCTACAGACACGCCAGAGTTGCACAGTACTAGAGCACGTTTGCGTACAGTGCATACAGCTGTCACGCCTACTAGAGATTTACCCGCACCACATGGTAATACTATTACACCAGACCTAAAAAAAGAAATGAATTTCAATGAATGAATGAGGTAGAGTGTTTACTTATCTATACATATAATAAAACTGTAGAAAAAATTTTTTGAACATTGAATATATAATAAGATACCGAAAGATATAAAAACGTTAAAATTTTCATTATTTAGGACAAAATTGTATCAATGGCTAAGTAAAAATAACTTCTACAATATTAATGATTTCTTTAATTGTAAAAATACATTAAGTTATTGCATGCTATAATATTAGCTAAACATGTAAGTGTTTTAAATTTGTAACACCTTATTGTATACTATGTTTATGGCAATAACATATAATGATGATGATGATGATGATGAATATATTAAAAAAAATAATAGATGAATGAAAGGACAACCAACAGAACCCATTTCCAGCATTTTAGATATTTTTGTCTGTTTAGATGTACAACACTTATAAATATATAAATGTTATACATAAAAATTGTACACAACTCAAGGTATTACTTAGTTTTTGTTTTATCGCAATCGATCCAGTCGATCAAGAGATATTTACATAATACCAAACTATATTTGGTTACATGCAACGCCATCTAGTGGCTAAAAAGGAATCAAAGAATTGATTAGGTCGATTGGGTCAATAAAAAAAAATCAATCCACGCGGACGGAGTCATGGGCACAGCTAGTTACAAAATAAAGTCTTTATTTTTATATGTATGTCCCTATATCTTCAAACTACACTACGGATTTCAATGCGGTTTTTTTAATTTATAGTGGTTCATGGGGATATTTTCTTTTTTCATAATTTGTTATGTTTTTTTATTTGTTTAACTCCACACGTACGAAGTTGCGGGCAACATGTAAGTATAATTTATAAAAGTGAATTTTGAAATTTCCTTTTTTTTTACGTAATAGACGTATTTTGTGACGATGCAATATTTTTGAGCAAATAAAGAATAAACCTTTGTTGCGTGCCCCAACGTCAGTTCTCATCCGAGATGTCAGTAATATTAGTAAGTTTATTTTACAAACATTATTCTGTTACAAGCAAATACGGTATTTCCGACAGATTTAATACGTTTTTGGGATTAGAATCCCGGAAACTAACAGAATAACCTTTCTCAAGTCCTTTAAAAAAAAATTTTTGTTAACAGCGTTGATATTGTTCCTGTAATCGCAAGTTAATTTCAATAACAAGGGCTATAAATGCTGATGGGCGCAAGGGGCGTTATATATTTTCAGTAAAATGTCATAATATCTTTGTAATTAGGCCCAAAATATTCACTCCTTGTAATCTGTCTATTTAGAAAATAAAATAAATATATCATACATACCTGGCACGTCCATTTCCAAACATTTTTCTAAGACTTTTCTCCTGATATGGACGCAACACAGCCGTGGGTTTCAGATCTATATTGATGTCAGGGTTAATAGTGTCGTTACGGAAGTCATATTCAGCTAATAGAGGGTGTTCCAGTTCAATACAACGCTTTTGGATTACCTAAAATAAAATAATATAGTTATTATCAATATACGTTGTCTGTCGAGCGTAAAAAAGCGTTCTGGCGTTACGCGACGCATGTTCTGATAGATATGAACCTTCCCTTAGTCCATCACAATAAAAAATATATGTACAATAAATAAATAATAAATATTCATGGACATTTTACACAACGTCCTCTGGTCCCAAGCTAAGCTTATATACTTGTGTTATAGGTACCAGAATACGGATAGACTACATTAACTACTTTTCTTTTGTAAATACAAATATATAATACATAGTAAACACCCAGACGCAGTACGAACATTTGTATGACAATTATAAATACCTATCACACAAATGATTGTCCCGTGCGGGAATCGAACCCGCGACCTCGTGTTATGTGAACCTCTAGCCCTCGAGGCCCGTCAATAAATTTATAAAACAAACTTGCCAAGTCCCACAGTTTCATTTGCGCATTTACTTTCTGTGTTTTATAATCTATGGGCATTCCCCCCCCCCTGATATACACACAACATTTCAATAAAATTGATGAACCACTTTTGAAGACGTGTGGCAACAAACACTAGAATGCAATATTTACCTCAATTTTATCAGGGTCCACTTCAAAAGCTACTGCAGTATTGGCTGTAATGTCTGTAGTTTCATCATCGTCATCATCCTTGTCTAGTTGTTGGTAGAACTGACTAATGTCGTCTGGTACACTGCCATTAGGCACTGTTTTGTCTGTGCTCTCACCTTTAAATTAATAAATTATTATAAAAATGAAACCACCCATATCTTCACTAAACACCATCAGATTAACATATTGGTTGCATCGTGATGTTATATTACTTATAATATTCCTTGGTAAATAGACTATATAACAAATATGTAACGGACTGCCAATCACGAGGTCGCAGGTTCGATTCCCGCTTGGGACAATCATTTGTGTGATATTTATAAATGTCATATAAATGTTTGTTCTGCGTCTGGGTGTTTACTATGTATTATATGTATGTATTTACAAAAGAAAAGTAGTATATGTAGTATATCCGTATTCTGGTACAAATAACACAAGCATATAAGCTTAGCTTGAGACCAGAGGACGTTGTGTGAAATGTCCATGAATATTTGTTTATTAAAAAAAAAAATCTCAAATTCCAACAATTTTATTATATGTACTAGCTGTTGCCCGCAATTCCGTCTGCATGCAATTTAGAAAATTTTCCCCGTGGTTGCAACATTTTTCACTACTGCTTCGCTTCTACTGGCCGTGATGTTATATAGTATAAAGCCATCCACGATAAATGCCCTATCTAACACTGAAAGAATATTTCAAATCGGCTGCGTGGTTCCTGAGATTAGCGCGTTCAAACAAACAAACTATTCCGCTTTATAATATTTTTATAGATAGATAGGTGGAAGTAGTAGTAGTAGTAGTATGAAGTATACACAGATTTTTCTTTTGATCTGGTTCTGTACTAGTTACCTGGTTTAGATGTAGCAGGCTTATTAGGTAGTGCCGAGGACAAAAAGTCATCGTCCCCATCTCGTCGTAACCTGCACTGCTGTACGACGGGGTCGCGAAGTAATTTCTGTAGCACCTCTACATGTTTACTTTCTACAAGGTATCTGAAACAATATTAAATACACAATCTTCACTACTAAAACCTTTCTATGAACATAAAATAAAAAAATATAAATATTCACGGACATTACACACAACATCCTCTGGTCCCAAGTTAAGCTTATATGCTTGTGTTATGGGTACCAGAATACGGATAGAATACATATACTACTTTTCTTTTGTAAATACATACTTATAATACATAGAAACACCCAGACGCAGTACAAACATTTGTATGACAATTAGAAAAATTACACAAATAATTGTCCCGAGCGGGAATCGAACCCGCGACCTCTTGATCGGCAGTCCGTTACATAAACCATTCAACCACGAGGCTCGTCAAAATAACTAGCTGTTGCCCGCAACTCCCGTTTTTGCACATTTTTAACGATGCTTCCCTTTTAATAGTCGCTGCGTGATGCAAATCGGACCAGTGGTTAATGAGATTAGCGCATTCAAACAAACAAACATACTCTTCAGCTTTATAATATTAGTATAGAAGTATAGATGAGGTCGCGAGTTCAATTCCCGTCAAGAACAAATATTTGTGCGAAGATACTATTTGTCACACAGATATTTGTAATGCGTTTGGATGTTTTCGGTGTATTTTACAAGTACGAATTTACATAAAAAATACTTTTCATTATAGTAAAGATAACTTAAGCAAGCTAAGAAAATTCAGAATTTTCTTATTAAAAAACTAAGTTGTTATTTATATATGTATGTCCCTATGTGGGCTTATATGTGTGTATCTTCTAAACTACACAACGGATTTTGATGCGGTTCTGTGATGGGTAAAGTGGGTTGGGTGTATATTTCATATATCTACAACGAGTAAGAAGTTGCTTGCAGGCAACATTTAGTATTAATTATTTTAGTGTACTGTTATTGTTACCTTATGTTAACATATTATATCAAACTAGCTGTTGACTGCAATTTCGTACGTGTGGAATGGGGTAACAAAACCTTAACAACTTATACAAAAAGAGAAATCCTCTTGAGCCACTTCCTTTCAAATTTATAAATGCGAAATCCGGATGATGACACAGTAATAATTTTGACGAGCTTAAGTGTTAATGTGTGTGTTAACGATAGCGCGATTTAAAAAACGTAAAACGCCATCTATTCAGCAGAAGAGTAAACTTCTGTTTGTTAAGGAATGATTTCTAAATTTCACGCGTACAAAGTCGCGGACAACAGCTAGTTAGCTATAAAAAAAACGCATCAAAATCCGTTGCGTAGTTATAAAGATTTTTTACGTTGTTTTATAATAAGTAAGAATTAGATTTACCTGTTATGTTTGAGTACCAACTTCACTTTACCATATGACAATGTACAAAGTTGTATGAACTCAATAATCCCAGCCGGTACGGCACATTTGCTTAGCCTCTGAAGATATTCCACAATATCGTTAGTCTGTAAGCCTACAGATACCGCAGCATATAAACTGTATGCTGTCAATTTGTATTCATGAATGTGTTGAGGGCTGAAACACAAATATATTTAGTCAATACTATATATTTATTTTAGTTTAATTAATATCAAACCTTGACATTGTTAAGCTCTGCTTTTTGTAAAATTGACTGTCTCTGTGTGGTGACGGATTAAGAATACAAATGTCATCACCCCATTTCCACCCAAGGGTGCTGTAAAAGTCGGCTAAGGGATATTGCACACAGATAACATCCTCTGTGAGAGACGGAAAACTCGAAAACAAACCCTGTGCCAACACGCCTGGTCAGCGCTGCGCAATACACCATAATCCCTCCAAGGTGAGGAGGCCTGTGCCCAACATTGGGACGTAAATGGGCTGGAGAGAGAGCGAGAGAGAGAGACAACCCCCAAAATAAAACAAAGCATAGGAAACCTCGGTGGAGACCAAATAAACCTTGACTACACCCTTAGCGATGAATATACATAATTTATGATTAATATACATACCGGCAAACAGGTTCAGCAATAGCAATCAAAAAGTCATGAGCATGTCTGTAAACTGGTGAGAAAGCTTCTAAAAATATATGACCATTTGGTGCTACCCACAGTGGGCGACTTGCACTGTCGGGTTTCAAATCCATTTGACTCCTAAAATAGTAATGTAAACAATCAATGAAAAATATTCGACTTTGCATCAGGATTTTTTCTGGCAATAATTAGTATGCTAATGGGTTCAAGTCCCACTTGCGGCATTTCACTTTTTCCACCATAATTTGATTTATTAAGTAAAAGCATATCATGTCAAATGCAAAAATTAATAAATTACTTTGTTAATTTATAATTTTTTCTTGCAATTGACTTGCAATGTTTTTACTTAATAAATCAAATTATAGTGGAAAAAAATCCCATGGTAGCTTAGTTGGTAGAGTAACGAAATAGCCTACTGAGGTTGTGAATTATGAAATAATTATTTACTCATGGTGATCATTTTGACGGGCCTCGTGGTGTAGTGGTTCTGGTAACGGACTGCCGATCAAGAGGTCGCGGGTTCGATTCCCGCTCGGGACAATCATTTGTGTGATTTTACTAATTGTCATACAAATGTTTGTACTGCGTCTGGGTGTTTCTATGTATTATAAGTATGTATTTACATAAAAAAGTAGTGTATGTATTCTATCCGTATTCTGGTACCCATAACACAAGCATATAAGCTTAGCTTGGGACCAGAGGACGTTGTGTGAAATGTCCATGAATATTTATTATTATTTATTTATTTTTTTCCACTATAATTTTATTTATAACAAATTATTCTGACTAAATAATTAAAATATTTAAGAGCGACTACTGTTTGTATTTCAGACTGAAGTTTGCAAACTGTCAGAATTTTTTAAAATATTTTTTGAACCTTCCTGAAATTCCATTAAACTTGTACAGAAATACTGTGCGTAGTAAGTAAGACAAACAATATTTTATCTATTCATTCTAGATCAGGGGCCAAGTCTGCTATTACGATGTTGTCACAATGATCAGTCACTGATTGCATAATGGCGAATTTTATCAAGTTTGGTAGTCTATTCTTAATTTTTTGTCACAAATGAAGCCAAATGGCGTCGGTGACTGATCATTGTGACAACATCGTAATAGCAGACTTGGACCCCAGGCTTTCAAAATATATAGTTATGTCAAATGTCATCTTTATAATTATTCAATTTTTAATCTGATTATATTATAAGATTGTTGCAACTGACACTGTCTGGTGTTGCATGATAGGCCATAAACTCAAGTAACAGTTTCTTAATGATTAACACCTGTATTCACAAACAATATTTACATAAGTAAGTACTTAAGTGTTGATGCACTGTGCAAAGGGTAACACTTTTCAGTGCGTTCCGTTCATCGAGCCTTTATATTCATAGACAAAACTTAGCTATGCGTTCAGTTTAACAAACGATAGTGTGATTCACCACTTAAGTATTGTTTTTGAAATGATTTTGCTACCCCTGTGCGTCCATGCCTACTATGAGACCTCACAGTAACGTTTGTGAATACGGGTGTTAAACTAATTTACAAAGATGTGTAAAAAAGATACCTGTAATCCTTAGCACCAAATTCATCCTCGGGCACTTGGTCATTCTTCTCAGCATCCTGCATAGCTGCTACTGGCACTCCTACATTCTCTGTATTGTCATCATCTACAAGGTCTATAGTCATCTCTTCTTCGACCTTCTTCTTTTTGCCTAAAATAAGTTAGTTAGTTGAACCAATTGAATTCAAATTTAAAATGCAAACTAAGTGTGCTACATGGTAGTAAAATACATAAAATAAAGCGCTTTTGACTTAGGCCTTTTACAGGTATAGCCATGTTACTTAGAATACTCCTTGATGATAAGTTTTAAAAAGAAAACCTCATTCCTCTCATCTACATAATATAATAAAACTGTAACTGACAAGGAACAATCTCAAGAACTACTGGTTGAAATAGAAACAATTCTTTTAGTGTCCAATTGAAGGAAAACCAGGCTCTTTAACATCACATTACAACCATTTAGAGCAGTACCACAAATAAAAATGCTACTCTGTCACTGATCTACCCAATTCAGATTCCAGTTAAATAACTGGAATAAAGGGTGATCTACAGTGCATAATATTTTACTATGTGGTGAATAAATGAGGGCTCTGGGGCCCATAACACCAGATTGATCTTAATTTAGACACCACTAGCTGGCCCGGCAAACGTTGTTTTGCCATACCAAAAAAAAAAAAAAGAGCTATAAACCTCACGGAGCCCGAGACCTTTCCAATGAATGCAAAACCGTGGAAATCGGTTCGAGCGTTCTGGAGTTATAGCATCAGGAAGGAAAATCCGACTTATTTTTATATAGTAGATTATTAAAGTAATTTATTAATTTTTGCATTTGACATGCTATGCTTTTACTTAATAAATCAAATTATGGTGGAAAAAGTGAAATGCCGCAAGTGGGACTTGAACCCACGACCTCGGAATACCGTTCCGAAGCTCTTCCAACTGAGCTTATTGCGGTCTACTTGCAACACTTCAAATCAACCACCATATCTGTCACTCGAATGAGTTTATATATTTTTACGTACACCGCCATCTATCAAGATTGCTTTACACCATCTCGACCAACACTTGAGTATTCTTTCCAGAATACGAATGGTTGAAATAATGACGCGACGTTCATTATTAAAGTAATTTGTTAATTTTTGCATTTGACATGCTATGCTTTTATTTAATAAATCATTATTCCAC
The DNA here is from genome assembly GCA_916999025.1 of Orgyia antiqua. Classification (NCBI taxonomy): domain Eukaryota; kingdom Metazoa; phylum Arthropoda; class Insecta; order Lepidoptera; family Erebidae; genus Orgyia; species Orgyia antiqua. The sequence goes on from OU779868.1 coordinate 28,183,701, forward strand.
CATAATTTGATTTATTAAACACCATTGTTCAATATTGTGATTCTCTACATGTTATTTGTATACAATTTTGTTGACATTGATTTCTGTGTAGAGTATTGGGGTAACATTTTTTTTTCTTTTTAACTGAAATCCTAGCTGAGATTAATTAGCAGATTATTATAATGAATTAATCGAACAGCAGTTTACTTCGTAACATCCCTGTATGTTACGAAGCAGACTACTCTATACCAGGTGTGGCCAACTTTTGTGCACATAACATCTACTTTTTATTTTAAAATTGAATCGCGATTGACCTATTTCTTAGGTAAGAAGGGGGACGTTTATGCAATGTGGTTTTATATCCCCGTGCAGTCTTGAAAATAGTAGAAAACTACTAAAAGTGGTCACGCTGAAGGTCTCGCTACTCGAAGCATGGACTGTGTACATGTTCATTCCTGTATCAAGTTCTATAAACATTTGGCATTGAATGCGTCCCCTCATGGAACTTGCGAGTGATTGACCGAAATTGGTCGCGTGATCAACTTGTTGGCCACTCCTGCTATATACAATATAGAACATATTTTAGTCTTTATACTTTTAGTTAAATAACACAGAAACTTACCTGATCTTTCACTACCACGGCTTGAATCATACTTTTTCATCTTTTTAGGTGGCCCCATTTTTTATAGTATATAAGCTTTACTTTGCACAATTAATCAATTACAAATACTGTTTATAGGTTTGTTGCATCTAAAATACAATTAAAATTGAATTTATGATAATATAAGAAACATAAATGATTCAATAAAGTTTAAAATACATATACAATTTTGGATAAATATAGCATTACTTACCAAAATAAGTAGGTAGTCATTTATAGCATGTGTACTAAAAAGTTCAACCACAAACTTAAGCAATTATAATTGTTGTATTTTGTACGAACTTCTAAACACTAATTATTACAATTGATTACAATTTATTGACAGTGGTTATCTCAATGATATATTAAAACTACAGAAAACTGAAGTGGCTTGTTGAACTTTTTTAATAAATTACTTATTTTATGTGTTTAACATATCACTAAGGAAACTGTAATAAAAAATTGCTTGCGGCGATTTACTTATGCCATTAACACCTTAAAAACTTTAAATAATGTATTAATTACTGTCTAAATATCAACACCACAGAATAGATAGAAGATACTACGTATATCAACACCTATTGATGAATAGATATAAATACACAGAATAGATAGAAGATACCACAGAATAGATAGAAGATACTACGATATAAAATTGAATAAAATGTCTATTGGTTGCTTTCCAATTAATACAAAAAGTGACGCAGTGTAACGCAGTGCTCGAAAAAGCGCTTTCCATCAACGACACTGTTGAACACAGCCGTACACTGTTCGACACTCGAAAAAGTGGTGTTTGACAGATGCTTAGCAAGAATTACCAACAAATAAGAGAGACTTTGTCACCGGCTGTGAAAGCGATTAAACTGTTGTGGAATTGTGGCGGTGTTTTTTCAAAATTTTGGCCCGTTTTATTATAATTTTTCATAACCAGAGTGATTTTATGTGTTACGGTAGTAGTATATAGTGTTAATTTGTATATATATATTATTTTAGCTTAGTTTTATATAATAGCTTCGTGTTTGCGGTTACGTCAAACAAGGAGTGTGGCGCCATAATGTCGCCTATGTTGGAGCCGGACCCTCCGGACCCACCGGATCCGATGTCTTGTGAATCGGGATCCGTTAGCACAGCTACTAAACGCAGATTGATTACAGAAGACGTTAATCCGGCAAAGAAAACGATAACCTCCCCGGATTTGGCGGTGGCGTCGATCCAGACTCTTTACACACACCCTTCCTATACTATTGGCGCTATTAATACATACTCATCTAATGACAAAGGCCCCTATATCGTACATGTTTCCCGTTCAAGCCCCGATCCAGCAACAGGTACTACTATCCGTCCTATAAAATTTGGTCAGTTTCTCTCTACACATAAAATAAAAAATGTCATTCCAGGAGGTGTTAAAAAGGTGGGACGTAATAAGGTATCTATCGAATTCCGTTCAGCTGATGATGCCAACTCTTTCACCACTAACCCTGTTCTTCCTCAATACCAATACACAGCGATCATACCTACATTTCACGTTACAAGGATGGGCTTGATAAGACAGGTTCCGACAGATCTATCCATGCATGACTTTGCAAAAGATATAGAACTTCCACCTAATTGCGGCATAATTATTAAAGCACGTAGACTGAATCGTAAGAAGGTTGAAGATAGTATTGTTACATGGGTTCCCACACAAACTGTAGTCGTAACATTCCAAGGGCAAATCCTCCCCTCCCGCGTTTTTCTTTATTACACATCACTCCCGGTCGAGCTCTATTACTACCCTACTATCCAATGCCACTCCTGTTGCAGGTTTGGTCATACCAAATTACAGTGCCGTTCGCAGCCTCGGTGCTTCCGCTGCTCTCAAGAACATACGGGTAACAACTGCGAAATCCCTGAATCTAAGGCCACCTGCGTCCACTGTTCAGGGAAACACTTTTCTACTAGCTCAAGTTGTCCTGAACAAGAACGACAACGTTCAATAAAAATCGTTATGGCTCAAGAGTGCATTTCTTACCAAGAAGCCAGTTTAAAGTTCCCTACAGTTTCTCGAGCCTACTCAGAAATTGCACAAGTAATGCCACATCAGCCGTCTTCTTCTAAAGCCCCATTGTCTAGAGTCTTCCCCTCACATTCCCAACATTCACGATCCTCAATTAAGACAATATACACCACTCCCCGCCCCAGAGCTCCCCTGGGTAAGTCCTATGATAAGGCTGCCCACAATGATTTAGTTTCCACTCCCAAACCATCAATGCCTAATGGCTGTGCTTTGGAACATGATTCCAATGCCCAGTTAACCTCTAATACATTGGAATCTCTACTTTCCATTTTATTTGAGTTTATCTTACATAACCCGAATAGCTTACCGTCCAACGTTGCCTCTAAATTAACCCAGCTTGCCAACTTATCCAATCATAATGGATCCAATAATCACACTTCAATGGAACTGTCGTAGTTTACGTAATAAATCGCATGAATTATCACACTTAATCAATAAGTTCCGCCCATCGATTATTGCCGTCTCGGAAACATGGTTGAGACCTGAGTCCCGCTTCCGGGTTCCAGGCTTCTTCTGTGTTAGAGACGACGGTATTGATGGGCATGCAGGAAGTGCTTTGCTTGTAAAGCGCTCCCTTGCTTTCTCTTCTATTTCCTTTCCTTCTCATCCTACCTCTATCAACATTGTTGGTATTAGGTCTTTAAATATTTCATTTGTTTCTATTTATATACCTCACCCTAATTCATCATTAATCCCCGACATTATTTTACTTCTGTCTTCTATCCCTTCTCCTGTAATACTTATGGGAGACTTTAATGCACATAACTCCGTATGGGGACATTCTCTTACGAACCTTTTTGGGCGTTCTCTACTTGACGCTTTTGATGAGGCCAATTTATGCCTCCTAAATGATGGCTCACCTACCCGTAGAGTCCTTCCCTCCCAAAATTCGAATAGTGCTGTAGATCTTTCTCTCTGCTCTCCCTCTCTACTTCACTCTATATCTTGGAGAATACTCACACTTACCTATGGTAGTGACCACTTCCCCATTTTGCTTTCTATTTACACTCCAAATAATGTATCTCCCCATTGTAATCCTTTGCCCTCCTTTAAATATAGACTCTCTGCAGCCGATTGGCTATCTTATTCTTCAACCCTTGATATTAAATTGAATTCACTTCCTTCCCTTCAATCTAGTTCCCCCCTTATTGTCTACAACTCGTATGTTGATTGTATTTCCTCTTCTGCCGACCTCCACATCCCTCACAAAAAGCCTGCAAAAGGCTTCAGGATTTCCCCCCCTTGGTGGGATGATGAATGCTCAGCAGCAGTAGTGGAGCGGAGAGAGGCGGAAAAGGCTTATGGTCGGCATATGACTGTGGACAATTTCTTAAATTATAAACGTATAGCAGCAAAATTCAAGCGACTTACCTCTAAAAAGAAAAGACTAAGTTGGATAGGATTTTGTGAAAACTTGTCCCCTAGAACTTCATCTTGCCTTGTTTGGGACCAGATCAGACGCTTTAGAGGTTCTTGTAATGTAAGAAATTCTTCAAGTAACGACCCGTCTTCTTGGCTAGAAGACTTTTCTGATAAACTCGCACCCCCCTCAGTTCCTTGTTTGTCTGTAATTCCATCTCCACCCTCTCTTATTCCTTCTCAAAATCGTTTTGACTCACCCTTTTCTCTTAATGAACTATCTCTTGTACTTAACAGACTGACTGACTCTTCCCCAGGCATTGATGGTATCCCTTATTCCTTTTTAACTAAATCATCCACTAAAGCACAGTCTATTCTTTTATCTCTTTTTAATTGTTTTCTCAACTTAGGCATTGTCCCTGAACAGTGGAAATCCCAAATTATCATTCCTATCCCCAAACCCGGTAAGGACCCTTTGGAAGCTAATAGTTACAGACCGATAGCCTTATCTCCAACAGTGGCCAAAATTATGGAACATCTGATTAAACAGCGCCTAGAGTGGATAGTAGAAAGCGAATCTATTCTTCCCAGAACACAATTTGGATTCAGAAAGGGAGTTAGCACGATGGATAGTTTAAGCTTGTTGGTCACAGAAATACAGTTAGCCTATCAGGAAAAGCGGTACGTGGTAGGAGTGTTCTTAGACATAACGGCAGCCTATGACAATGTCCTTCTTCAGGTTCTTAGGAGTAAACTCATCCAGCTGAGAATCCCTGAGAAGTTGGTAAGGTTAATTAACAACATGTTAGTGGATAGATCTGTCGTGATTAAGTCGAATTCTGGATTTCTACCCGCCAGGAAGGTATGGAGAGGCCTACCTCAAGGCTCCGTCCTTAGTCCCTTGCTATTTAATCTATATACATATGACTTGGAACAATCGGTCTCATCCTTCTGTGACATTTTACAATATGCAGATGATCTTGTTTTATATGTCTCTTCATCCTCTTTAGCGGTAGCCACTAGTCGTCTAAATTCTGCTCTAAGTTACCTTTCATCATGGCTGGATAATCATGGCTTATCCCTATGTCCATCAAAAAGTTCTGTAGTTGTCTTCTCGAAAAAAAGAATATCTCCTTCCGTTTCTATTTCTGTTAACAATGTAATCATCCCCCAATTCGAAAGCGTTAAATTCTTGGGTCTTACATTAGATTCGAGAATGTCAGGCACTCCCCACTTTAAAGCCTTGGAATTAAAGTGTGAAAAAAATATTAATATCCTCAGATCTCTCTCCGGTGTATGGTGGGGCTCCCACCCATACACACAAAAACTTTTATATAACGCTATAATCCGTAGTCACCTTGATTATGGTTCCTTCATCCTTAATTCCTGTAACAAATCTAACCTTGACATCCTTTCGAAAATTCAGTCCAAATGTCTACGGATTATTTTAGGAGCCATGAAATCTTCCCCTATCAGTGCTATGCAAGTTGAGTGTGGCGAGCCTCCACTGAATATACGTAGACAATTCCTCTCCGATCGATTCCTTTTTAAAGCATTCCAAAATTCTAATCACCCTCTTCTTCCTAAACTAGCTCGTCTTTTTGAATTAATCCTACCCTCTGATAAATACCCTTGCCTTTTGCATAGCTTTAAAACACTTTCTCGTCTCCCTAACCCAGTGGTACAGTATCCGATGAACCCACTTTTCCTCACCCCATATGATGCTTTAATTTTTCTTCCAAACATTATTCTCAATTTTGGTCTTGATAAATCTTGCGCTTCACGTGACATCTTTAATGCTAACTTCAACCATAAATTCCAGGGATGGCTTCAAATCTATACTGATGCTTCCAAACTCAGTGACGACACTGCGGTCGGAGTGTCTGTTTGGATCCCCTCTTCTAAAATTTCTTTAAGTTATAAATGCCCTTCTACTTCTTCAGTATTCACTGGGGAGGCACTAGCTATTCTCGAAGCAATTAGATTTGTTATTTCCCACTGTCTTAACAACTGTATAATCTTCTGCGACTCACTAAGTTGCCTTCAATCTATCCTTTCCAATCCCTTCAGATCTCGTTCTCGATTACCTGTAATCCTTAAAATTAGGGAATCTCTGTTAGAATGCCATTACAAAAATATAAACATTGCCATTGCCTGGATACCTGGGCATTCTGGCATTCCAGGAAATGAAACAGCAGACGCTTGCGCAAAATTAGCAGTACACAACGGGACTTTAGAACACTACACTACGTATTCCAGTGACCTATGCACAATAGCTAAACCATTTCTTGAAAAATCATGGAACGTGCACTGGGATTCTGTGAAACTTTATTCCGCGAAACATTATGCTTCTGTACAACCAGATATTCCCCATCGCCCATGGTTTTTCAAGTACCGTAAAGCAGACAAAAGAACATGCTCCACCATCTGTCGATTAAGACTAGGACATGCCTGCACTCCAGTCTTTCTTGCTAAATTAAGGATTAGGAATTCTTCTATTTGTGAATGCGGTCTGGATGAAGGCGATGTTGACCACTTATTCTTTGTTTGTCCTAACTTGCGCCAATCTCTTCATGACTCGCTTCCCCGTTTTATTCCTCGTCCTACCTCTGTTAAATGTCTCCTCTATAATACTTTTTCCCTTCGTGTAAACTCTTCACTCTGTAATTTTGTACAAAAAAATAATATTACACTGTAGATACGTGTGTTTTAAGTTTTTAACATTTACTAACATTTTATGTAATTTAATGTAGATAAGTATACTAACCTCCTGACTCAGTATTGGTCTCTGTATATAGTTTAAATTTCTAATTAAATTACCTTGGTTGTCGGAATCTCCCAAAATTTCAACCGATCTACACGTTGGTAGACAAACACCACAACCCCTTTAGTTTGTGACACTATCACTAAGGATACTGGCAGAGTCGCGACTTAAACACTACGATAAGTCGCTTCTAAAGAAGCCATCAAACAAGAACAAGAACAAGAACCAACAAATAAGAGAAGAATTCTTTTCTCTACTTATGAGTTTTAATTATTTAGATTGGTAGATTCGATTCGATTTACGGTAGATTCTAGTAGTATTATTTGAGATTTTTAAATTGAGCTTGTCTGTTACTGCTAATTAAAATTTCATAAAAATGTTCAAATGTAAATATTGCACTATTGAAGTGAGACCTGATAATGTGGCGAAACATGGTTGCTTTATAAATAAAAGTGAGATATTCATAGATGATGATAACAATTTCTTCTACGACGGTGATAATAAGTTTTTTGTGTGCACTCTAGTGTTATTTTGAGACAACTAGCTGTTTCATTTAAACTTTTACACAGTGTTTGGCAGTGTTTCACAATGTAACGCAGAATCCCTCTGTGTTTACTAAATGGAAAGCAACCAATGTCATCAACTATCGTTGGGCTTGCGAAAAAGAAATAACGATATCTTTTTTTGAATATAACGATACTAAATATGCAATATTGAAATCGTATAAAAATTAAAGCGCCATGGTACATTCAAACAAAATACATTTTTCAAATTTGCCCAGATGTATTATATTAGAAATCTTATGTTACCGGCTAACACTCACTGTTAAGACGAATTTCTATGTTGGGTGGACGCTATCTCTTTCTTAGATACCTGCTCTTAATGCGACCTCAAAATTGAAAGTGGTTGATCTAGGGAGCAACACAGTAAGCAGTGTGTGCGATGGTACTCGCGCTAATCAGGACGTTGTGATTGCCGACAGCAAGATATTATCACCTTGTGTCATCGACCATTCATCACCTGGGTCGGTGAACCTCAGCTGTGCAAAAAACCTCCCACCACCTCAAGACCCTCCACTCCCCGCACTGTCAAAGCGGGCTGTACGAGTTATCACCCGTAGTGCACGCCGAAGGTCGCAGACGCCGCTGCGCACTCGTCCTGAAGAAGATGAGCATCGGATATGCTCGGGAGCTGGGTCGACATCATCGATCCCTTAACAGTGAGCGTCAGCCGGTTACATAATATTTCTAATATGACTCAAACTCACGAAAATTTCAATACAAAAATGTATTATATTTATGAAATCGGCAGAACATACGTAAAAATGAGACTTCAATGTTTTGAGAACTTCCTGATTTTTAAGACGGTTAAAATTTTAACAATAAATCAATACTTTTTCCACGATAAATATTTACGGATAGCCGATAATTATGAGTCGAATTATATAGATATGTCAAAATATCGATATATTTTTCAGTTCCGACATCCCTAAATTCGGGATGTAATGTCACAATTGACAGGTCACTATCCCCGCTTGTCATAATTGATATACAGTCTGTCAAGTATAAGTTGGCGCGTGGCAAAAGAGAGAACTAATTTTGACAGTTCACAGTTGCTTGTGTCGGGCATGGACTTAGGATATAGATCTAGACGTAACACTCGGTACAACGAATTCGGCCTGCTGCTTTTTTTAGTTGAACACATTAAGAAAAATAAATGATTTAGTAGCCTTTCTAACTCTTTCTTTTTAAGCGGGAGTAAAAGAGATAGCAAGGCTACTATTTACTATTTTACTTTTAAACCATAAACAGGGCGGCCCTGCCTTGGAACAAATCTATGTTCCCGAGTTGTTACTCCCTATTTATAACCTTCTTGGTCTGATAGTGGTGCCATTACGACTTCATCATTGACTTACAATTGTGAAAGTGACATTAATTGCTAGTCTCGTACACAATTGCTTGACAATTGCAATTCAATGACTGAAATGTTTTGGTAGTCTGCTATTTTGAATTTGACAGTAATATTTTGAAATTGTCCTGTGTCGACAAATTGTTACGTCGAGTGTTACCACGGAACAGAGATCAATGGAAGTGTGAAGTAGGCGTGGCACGCGTGTCACAATTAAGCACTGTTGCGCTTATTTGATCTCCAGTCGCACAAGTACTTACTTAGTCGTATTCAGACTGTTCTAACGTTAACTCGTTTTGTTAGTATCGCGACAAGCTCATTTCGCCGTAGATATGCCGTATTGTTCAGTTTTGGAGCGCAAGAATAATAGTAGGAGAAGAAATCTTAAAAATGGAGGTATTTCGTACCATCGGTAAGTACAATATCATTTGATTCTAATAAAATTTTAGTTAAATCCAATTTACTAATAATTTATTGCAACGTCTCGCTAAAATCAACCTTATGTCGTTTAGTTAAAGTTTATTTTACATTGATTATATTCATTATTTCGTTCTTAAAAGTTCTTCGCTACTCAATTAGTGATGTACTTAGGTCAGATTTCAGTTTATCGATAAATGCCGATATTAGAAAATTTGTAATTTACTATTTATTTTACTAAGTAACTTTACAATATGAATGTAAGGCGGTCTGAACTGCATTGAAAGTGATAAAAAATATGATTTTAACGACGAGCCACAAACGCCATCTACAAGCGTATCACTCAACGAAGCAAAGAGCTTTAACAACTGTACGATCATTTATAGAGCAACGTAACAACATAAAAGATAATTTATTCTCGATTCGATATAATCGATTTAGAAACTGTGAAGCGTTTAAAACAAAAGGAAATCACAGACTTTTTTAAGTAGACTAAACCTGCAATGTGCAATGTGAATTATTAAATATTATGATTATTTTAATTTCTGTATTTTATTGAACCAAGTCTTCTGACGCATTCGATTAAAACTAGGAACAAGGGTATCTCTGACATAGACCCTTGATAACTTAAAACCTCAATCTTTAACTGAAAATATTTTGTGTTTCCCTTGGACTTTAACTTAACGAAGTTCTACTGTACATACATTGACTAGATAGAAAACACCCAGACGTAATACAGCTATCTGTGTTCATTACACCAATATTTGTCCTGTGTGGGAATCGAACCCGCGACCTCGTGATCGTAAGTCGGCTGCATAACCGCGCATAAATGTGTATATTTTTATCACATAAAACAACGACACTCTTTCTCCCTCTTGTACACCAATATTTCAGTAGTTAAAAAGCCTACGCTTTGAGGAAACTAGACATGATGTTATGTTCTTATAGAGAAACTAAAAACATAAAAAAAATAAGAAATGGGTAGGTATATATTGATATCGATAATAATCGGTAAACCTAAGAAAAGATGGATGGACTGTGTGAAAGAGGAGATGAAAGAAAGAGGAGTTGACACAGACATGACGGCTAATAGAAGATTATGAAAGAAAAAGACATGTTGCGCCGACCCCAAATAATGGGATAAGGGCAGGAGGATGATGACATATATCGATATCGGTAATGTGATTCGGGTTGGTACGGCCTTGATGGAATAGCAGCAATGACACGTTAGTGCACACGATTGTCACCTTTACTCTTAACGAAATTGTGTTTCTATTTGCGACCACTGGTAAATGCGCCATCTATCGTCAAGTAGCGGAATTTACTCGTCAATCAATTTTAGTTTGACTTTAGATTACAAAAGGTGTTAAATACTTTTCCAACTACAGCGAATTAAACCCTATTCCAGAATCAGAAGGTTTATTTTCAGATGTAGGTTATATGGCTTATGCTAGTTTAGTATAAAATGTAAACGACCAATCAAACGATTTGTTTATATGTAGTACATTATAAGATTATCGGTATAATTGTGTGCGTTTGGCGACACTGGTTTCTATAGTAATTTTGTTACATTGCAGTTCCACTTGATTTCTGTTCCGTGAGTGTTACGTCTAGATCTATATCCTAGGTCTATGGTACAGACTAATACCTAGAAAAAAAATTGAGATGGTTTTCCAATTACAGCACAAGAGCGCATTATGCGGCACAATGCTCAATGTTGAGTGTTCCAACTACACCAACGCTTCGCACAATCGAGCACTCTCAAAAGTGATACGTGCAATCGATACCAACTTCAGCGACAGAAAATTAACAAGTATGTTTTCTTTAAATTGGCATTGATTGAAATTTTCCCCGTTTTCCAATAACAGCACAAGAGCGCATTATGCGGCACAATGCTCAACGTTGAGTGTTCCAACTACAGCAACGCATCGCACAATCGAGCACTCTCAAAAGTGATGCGTGCAATCCACACCAACTTCAGCGACAGAAAATTAACAAGTATTTTTTCTTTAAATTGGCATTGATTGAAATTTTATTTATATATTATTGTTAGTAATATTATTGATTGTTTAAAAATTTTTTAAGGCTTTCGTTTCGTCGGTGTTTTCTGGAAATAATCAAAGTTAATTCAAGCTGTGTTTAAAAAAAATAAATATAAGTATAGATGAAGGTACAAACAATGACTTTTTTTTATATTCCACATAATGTGAATACAATTTTATTTCAGTATTTTTTTTCAACACTGAACTTAGCATGCTGGTGCATTTTAAAACTAATTCACGTTCCAATTAAGCGTCAGCATTGTGCGGCACTGAGTCGCATTATGCTCTGCCATTGGAAAACGGGGAGTGTGTAGAGTGCGATTGTTGGTCAGTGTCGTTGACAGTCAGCGATCCTGTTAATTACTCTGTCCACAAAATTTAAAACAAAACACAGTCAATTGTGGTATAAGTTTCTCCGTTTTGTCTTTGGCAATGCGCAAATAGCGTCTAGCCATTAAAAAAAAAAAAAAAAAAAAAAAAAAAAAAAAAAAAAAAAAAATTTATAACCACCAAAGAGTAAAATAGAATGACTGAAAAAAGCGCGGGAATCTTCAAATTTGACGGTCGCGATTTTTTGTTGCAAATTTAATTTTATTGTGGATAGGTGTTTTTTCTTTGTAAATATAAGTAAAAAGTGTATTTAAATATTATAACAGTGTAAATAATTAGTTAGTTTCTATATTATATGTAATCTAGGTAAGTTATTTAATCTTATATATTTATGGGGGACCCAGAGGATCCAGGAGGGACAGCTCCTGATATAGGATATGTTGTCACAATAACTAATAATGGATCAAATACTGATGGCAGCTTAGATACTGACTGCTCTATTGTCAGTACTGGTGGGAGTACTAAAAGAAGGAAAATTTTGTCTCGTAAAGCTAATTGTAGACAGTGTAATAAGCGTAGGAGAAAACATGGAGATAAAAATTCTGTAGATACTGTTGACTGTGAATGTACTTGTGAATCTCGCGGACAACAAAAAATTTGTGAAATTGAAATGTCTTCTCCAAAAAAGAAAGACATTGTAACAAATACTACACAGCAAACATCCCAATCACAATTTGCTTCTGTTGCAAGATTGTCATATGTAAAATCTGACGTCTCCCCGTATATCATTCATATCCAGAAAAAAACATCATCTCCCGATGATAGCGTTTCCCTACACCCACCCTATGGTGTTTGGACGATTTTTAAAGTATTACACATTTAAAAACATAATCAATGGTAGCCTTAAACGTATAGGAAGAAACAGACTTTCAATAGAATTCAGTAGTTTTCAGGATGCCAACGAATTTTTAAATTCTCCCCATCTTGAAACAAATAATTTTAAAGCTTTCATTCCTACTTTCTCAGTTACCCGTATGGGCGTCGTAAGAGGCATTCCAAGTGACTGGAGTGATGAAGATATTATTAATAGTATTACCCTTCCTTATGGTTGTGGTAATATACTTAAGGTTAGGAGATTGAAACGGAAAGTTATACAAAATAGTGTGTCAGAACTAAAGCCTACAGAGTCAGTAGTGATAACCTTCGATGGACAAACACTACCTAAATATGTATATATGTATTATAACGCTCTTGCAGTTCAATTATACATTTACCCCACGGTACAATGTTATAATTGCTGCAGATTTGGACATGTAAAAATTCAGTGTCGTTCATTGCCACGATGCTACAAATGTGGCCAGGATCACTCAGGTGACACTTGTGAAGTTGAGGAGGAGAACTGTCGCTGTGTTCTTTGTAAAGGATTTCATAAGGCAACAAGTAACAAATGCCCAGAATATCAAAGGCAGAAATCCATAAAGGAGGCTATGGCTAAGAGCTGTATATCATATTTGGAAGCTTCTAAGTTGTATGCACCAATATCAAAAATCTCTTACGCTGATGCTCTAATTTCCTCTAAACCTAACACACAAGTACTAAGTCCTCAAAAGTCAACTTCTACTCATTTACAAACAAATCAATCTTACAAAAAAACTGTATTTCTTAAAAATAAGCCAAAACCTAAGCTCAGTGCAGGTTATGATGTTGGTGCATATAAAGAGTTAGTTAAAGACTATGATATACAATCATCTTCTAAAGGGGTTGGACTTAAGTCTTTAGCCACTGAAGAATTATCTAAAGCATCTGTGAAAGAATTACTAATAGCTTTATTGAACACATTAAATCAATCTAATTTTATTCAACCGCCTGACGCTGCCCATATAAATTTTGATACCTTGCTTTCACCTCATCCAAACAATAATGGATTACACAAACAAAGTTCTTCAGTGGAACTGCCGTAGTGCATCATCTAAAAAATCCGAACTAATACATCTTATTAATAAATATGATCCGTTTATTTTAGCACTTCAGGAGACTTGGCTCAAACCAGGTTTTCCTTTTAGGTTACCTGGCTACGCCTGTCTTCGGGAGGATCGTACCGATGGGTATGGCGGTGTTGCCATACTAATAAAACGCAATTTCCAATTTACACATTTTCCGATTGCTTCACATAACAATAGTTTTTCCATTATTTCTGCCATTGTGAATAAAATATGTTTCGTTTGTATATATGTTCCTCATCCCTCTTCTTCAATACTTAATGAAATTAATAACATTTTATCATCTCTTCCTAAACCTTTTGTTATATTAAGAGACTTTAACTGTCAACATCAGTCCTGGGGCAGTTCAGCTAATGTTTTTGGTAATTTGATCTTAGATTTATTGAATTCCCATAATCTCTGCTTGCTTAATTCGGGCACTCGTACTCGCCGTACAGCACCAAATGAAGGCATAAGCGCTCCTGATTTATCAATCTGCTCAACCAATCTAGCGTCGCAAATATTATGGCAATGTCTAGCACTATCGTACGGAAGTGATCATTTTCCAATAATACTATCTTTCCCTCATCTTAAAATACCCCGATCTCAACGTCCCTCTCCTCGACTTAAATACAAATTAAATGATGCGGACTGGAGTTCTTTTCAAACCCATTTAGATGAAAAAATTTCACAGTTACCAGCTATAACACAAAGTAACATCTGTGATTGTGCTGAGGTTTTGTCTAAGATTATTACAACAACTGCTGATGAAGTATTTCCTATTAAAAATAGTAGCTTAGGCTTTATTCCGTCTCCTCCTTGGTGGGACAAGGAATGTACGGAGGCTATAAAGAAAAGAAAACAAGCGGAATATAATTTTGCCCAATTCTCATCTACAGAAAATTTCGAAACTCTCTCCAGTATTACTAGGGAAACTCGTAAGTTATTTAAAAAAAAAAAAGTTTGAAAGCTGGAAATCATTCTGCTTATCACTTTCTCCAGATACTAAGTCGTCTATTGTCTGGGAAAACATTAGAAAATTTAGATCTGCATTTAAGGAACATACCCCAACAGCAATGCCTCTGTCATTACAAAATCAGTTTTTAGACAAATTAGCTCCCCCAACAGTCCCTGCGAAATTCCAACTACCACATCTTACTCCGATTTCAAATAACCTTTCAGGACTTAATGCTCCATTTTCATTATTGGAACTTAAGGGAATACTTACAAATTTAAAAGACTCCTCTCCTGGTATGGACGGCATTCCCTATTCTTTCCTCACACATTCTTCTGACGAAATTCTTTCATACTTCCTAAACATCATAAATAACGCTATATTATCAGGTGTAATACCCCAAACATGGAAATCTCAGTCAGTACTTCCTATATTAAAACCTAACAAAAACTCATCTTCTGCCTCTTCTTACCGCCCTATAGTCCTCTCTTCGGTACTAATGACAATTGCAGAGCACCTTGTTAAAAATCGTTTGGATTGGTTTGTTGAAAACAACAAATTATTGAGTAATAACCAATATGGTTTCCGAAAAGGCAGGTCTACATTAGACAGCCTCAGTATTTTTGTGACGGATATTCGGCTGGCCTTTTCTAGAAGTCAATCAATAGTAGCTACTTTTCTAGACGTCTCCGCGGCGTACGATAACGTTAACTTGACTATATTATATAAAAAACTAATTTCTTTAAATGTTCCTATCATCCTCACAAATTTTATTATGAACTCGTTAATAAATAGACATATTTACTTGGATGGTAGTTTATCGAATACAAGAGTGGTAAATAGCGGCCTGCCACAGGGCTCCGTGCTAAGTCCGATTTTATATAACATATATACATATGATTTAGAACGATCTCTTGATTCAAACGTTACTGTACTTCAGTATGCTGATGACTTAGTTTTATATTACGCTCATTCTTCTATCAACCAAGCATGCATCAGTGTTAATAATAGCCTAAAAGATCTTAAATGTTGGATGGACTCTAATGGATTAGAGATTTCATCTCAGAAGAGTACTTCCATACTTTTTACAAGAATGCGTCTTCCTCCTCCTATTCATATTTTTTACGATAATAACATAATCAAACCTCAAAATAGTGTTAAATTCTTGGGTTTAGTTTTAGACTCTAGACTTTCAGGGATCGCTCATTGCGATTATATTACAGCAAAATGTGAAAAGGCCCTCAACATATTAAGATGTCTCTCTGGTGTTTGGTGGGGTGCTCACCCATATTCTATGAAACTCTTATATAATGCGATCATCCGCAGCGTTCTTGATTATGGCACATTTTTGCTAGAACCCGGTAATACTAAAGCATTAAAACGGTTGGACGGTATCCAATCAAAAGCATTAAGGATTGTATCAGGTGCAATGAAATCTTCCCCGACTAATTCATTACAGGTCGAATTAGTAGATCCCCCTTTAAACTTACGTCGCCAATTTCTAGCAGACAAATTTTTATTTCGCTGTTTTCAGCTTTCTAGTCATCCTTTGCGCTCTAAACTTCAACTTTTACAAGATCAGGTAACTAACTCTACTTATTGGACTCATAAAAAGCCACCGTGTCTTTTAACTAGTTTTCAAAGACATAATTCTTTGCAAGCACCTACACACTGTTTCTTATTACATCCACTTTATTGTGCTCCTTTTGAGTCTTTAGTCATGGCTCCAGATATACATCTTTCATTAGGTATTAATAAAGCAGATCCTTTAGCACGATCTTCATTTAATTACTTAGTAGATACTTACTGGCCAAATCGGCATCATATTTATACAGATGCTTCAAAATCCACAACTTCTGAATGCACTGGTGTAGGAATTTATCATTCTCAATTTAATATAATTCAAAAAATCAAGTTACCTCCAGAAACCTCAGTATTTACAGCTGAATGCTTTGGGTTGTTTAAGGCAATTGAATATGTTTTACTCATGAAACTAGAAAATTCCTTGATTATTTCGGATGCAAAAAGTTCTTTGCAGACATTAATAAGATATCCGTTTTCATATAGAAATGTTTTTCCTGTTATAATCCAAATTAGAAAATTACTATACAGCTGCCTTCAAAAAAATTTATCGGTGTCATTTGCATGGGTACCTGGTCACTCAGATATCCCTGGCAATGTTAGGGCTGACAGCCTTGCAAGAGATGCAATAATGTCTGGTGATATGTTTCCTTATATGAACTACTACCATGATTTAGCAACGTTACCTTTAACATATTTAAGAACTTCATGGGCACAGTTATGGTCAACAAGCTCTAAAACCAAGGGCAAATTTTATTCACAGATTCAGTATAGCATTCCTAGTAAACCTTGGTTCTTTAGATTCAAACTTGGAAAACGCGCAACAAGCAGCTTAATCAGGATGAGACTTGGACACATGTGTTGTCCTTCTCATCTAGCGAGATTAAAAATTATTCCTTCTGATTCCTGTGAGTGTGGAGAACGAGGCGATATTAATCACATTTTACTTGCCTGTCCTTTATACGATCATTCTGTATTATATTCATCCTTGCTTTCTTTACATATACATATGCCTACTTCTGTACCTACTTTACTTACCACTAACAGTTTTCATATTTATAATGCTATTTCTTCTTTTATATTAACTAATAACATAAAAATATAACTAACTCCTGTACATACTTAATTAAATTATTATCCTTTCCACAATTATCATATTTTTTATTACGATCAAAATTCCTTTTTTTTCGATAAAGATTCCCTAACTTTGAATGGCAATACTCAAACCATGTTCGCAAAAAAAAAAAAAAAAAAATACTTACCAACGAATGTATATCTGCATAGTGTTCAATTAAAATTTTGTTGTATTTAGATTATTTCGAACTGTAACTGTAGACAAGTACCGGCGGGTTGAAGTGTTTTTTAACGCACAGAACTCACTGAACACATATTTTGTTTTGTTTCGCTTATGGCACCAACAAAAGGAATATTAATTATAATCTCACACGCCACAAATAATTAAAATTATGTTGTTTTGGTACTTTTTTGCTCGATTGGAGCCGGTAACAGGTTAGTTTCAGTTTATGACGTAGAGTAGAGTCAAACGAAACAATCATTCGTTTATTTTATAGAATTTAATAAATAGATACCCAAAATATTAAAGCAACAGGAGCGGTTAACGTTAAGCGCGCTATTTCTTTTAACAAGTATACTACCTCCACTACCGGGTTGCCCAGGTAAGGTAATAACAAACGCTCTAACGTAATTTTGGTTCGACAGGGTCCGTACCTACACAATGAGTATGAGCAGGGCCCTGAGTCGGGTATTTCAACGGTGTCACAACTGTACCATTATTGTACCATTATGGTGCAATAGTAAAGTTTTTGGTAGTCTACTATTAATGTGTCGTCATAACGACTTCATCATTGTCTTACAATTGTCAAAGTGACATAAATTGCTAGTCTCGTACACAACTGGCCCTCAAGTCCACTATTTTGGAACAATTGTCATACCGGCACAATACCGGCACGATACCGTTGCAATTGAAGTCAAATATCCGTAGTCTGCTATATGCCGTCATAACGGTCTTTCAATGGTAATAGAATTGTCGATCTCTTTTATCTATGCATTGAATTTTCGGTCTCTTTTATCTATGGATTGTGTTAGAACGGTATGTATGTGTTGCCGTTTTTAAAAAATGCGTTAGTTGAAGTGATTTTCGAAAAACTACTAATAAATTTAAACATTTAATCATGCTAGACTTCGTTTAAATATATTTGTACATACTATTTATTAGTATAAAAAGCAATGTGAAGTTTAGGAGATTAGTAAATTGCAATAAATTACAAAGAACAATTTCTAATATTTCTATCTATCTATTTTTTATTTATGGCAATCTGTCGACACAGGACAATTTAAAAATATTACTGTCAAATTCAAAATAGCAGACTACCGAAACATTTCAGTCATTGAATTGCAATTGTGAAGCAGTTGTGTACGAGACTAGCAATTTATGTCACTTTGACAATTGTAAGACAATGATGAAGTCGTTATGACGACACATTAATAGTAGACTACCAAAAACTTTACTATTGCACCATAATGGTACAATAATGGTACAGTTGTGACACCGTTGAAATACCCGACTCAGGGCCCTGCTTCACAATTGCAATTCAATGACTGAAATGTTTCGGTAGTCTGCTATTTTGTGAATTTGACAGTAATATTTTTAAATTGTCCTGTGTCGACAGATTGCCATAAATAAAAAATAGATAGATAGAAATATTAGTAATTGTTCTTTGTAATTTATTGCAATTTACTAATCTCCTAAACTTCACATTGCTTTTTATACTAATAAATAGTATGTACAAATATATTTAAACGAAGTCTAGCATGATTAAATGTTTAAATTTATTAGTAGTTTTTCGAAAATCACTTCAACTAACGCATTTTTTAAAAACGGCAACACATACATACCATTCTAACACAATCCATAGATAAAAGAGACCGAAAATTCAATGCATAGATAAAAGAGATCGACAATTCTATTACCATTGAAAGACCGTTATGACGGCATATAGCAGACTGCGGATATTTGACTTCAATTGCAACGGTATCGTGCCGGTATTGTGCCGGTATGACAATTGTTCCAAAATAGTGGACTTGAGCACCAGCATTGTTACGAGCACGAATTAAAGATACCTATGTATCTATACTTCGTGGTTTCGAGCACGGAAAAGAAAAAACAAGTGGAAGTGTGAAGTAGGTAGGTGTGGCACGCGTGTCACAATTAAGCACTGTTGCGCTTATTTGATCTCCAGTCGCACAAGTACATACTTAGTCGTATTCAGACTGTTCTAGCGTTGCCTCGTGTTGTTAGTATCGCGAAAAACTCATTTCGTCGTAAATATTATTCAGTTTTGGAATGCAAGAATAATAGTAGGAGAAGATATCTTAAAAATGGAGGTATTTCGTACCATCGGTAAGTGCAATATTATTTGATTCTAGTAAATTTTTTTTTAATTGCAATTTACTAATAATTTAATCCAACGTCTCGTTAAAATCAACCTTATGTCATTTAGATGAAGTTTATTTTACATCGATTATATTCATTATTTCGTTCTCTAAAGTTTTTCGCTACTCAATTAGTGATGTGCTTAGGTCAGATATTGATTTTATCGATAAATGTCGATATAAGAAAATTAGTAATTGACTATTTATTTTACTAAATAACTTTACAATATGAAGGTAAGGTCTACACCACATTCAAAAATTAATTTTAAGAGTTGAATCATTCGGCATAGATGCTTGATAGCGGGAATGTAATCAAACTTTTACATAATAGTGAAATTATTATAATTCATTAATTATATTATTGTAATAAATTATTCACATCCTCCTAAAAAAATTTAAGGTTTCCCAAAGACACCAGCGTCAAAAAAATGGATAGATGCAACGGGTCGATCTGATTGGATGCCAGACAATCAAGTACAATATGCTCGATACATTTTTTGGACAAAGATTCTTCACTAAATAGTTGCAAGCCTACGTTTTGGTGAAACAAGGCATGAAGTTTATAGAGAATTTTAAAGTTTTAAAAAAGACACATACCAAAAGTAAAAAACAAAAATAAAAAATGGGTAAATATCGAAATCGGTAATGTTATGCGTGTCACTGCCTTGTTCGATATTTCGACCTATGACACGTTCGTGCACACGATTGACACCCTTACGGCTAACGAAATTGTGTTTTTAATTGCGACCGCTGGCCAAGGCGCCATCTATCGCCAAGTAGCGGAATTTACTCGCCAATCAATTTTAGTTTGACTTTAGATTAGAAAAGGTCTTAAATACTTTATGAATTATAGCGAAATAAATCCTATTGTAGAATGAGAAGGTTTATTTTGACGGGCTTCGTGGCGTAGTGGTTCATGTACTGCACTGCCGTTCACAAGGTCGCGGGTTCGATTCCCGCTTGGGACAATCATTTGTGTGATATTCATAAATGTCATACAAATGTTTGCATATTATAAGTATGTATTTACAAAAGAAAAGTAGTTTATGTATTATATCCGTATTCTGGTACCCATAACACAAGCATAATAAGCTTAGCTTGGGACCAGAGGACGCTGTGTGAAATGTCCATGAATATTTATTTATTATTTATTTTATTTTCAGATGTAGATTATATGACCTAAGCTAGTTTGGTATAAAATATAAACGACCAATCAAACAACTTGTTTATATGTAGTACACTATATGATTATCGGTATACATGTGTGAGTTTGGCGACACTGGTTTCTATAGTAATTTTGTTACATTGCACTCCCACTTGTTTTTTCTTTTCCGTGGTTACGACTACGAGGAACCATTAACCCTTAATTCGACGGATTTTTTTTTAAGTTAAATTCGTAAAATCTTTACAGATTTTGGTTCTTAGTTTGTAAGGGATCCCCAAAAAATTACCTGAAAAAATCGACTTATTTCAGTTCCCTGAAAAACCAACGTCCATTCTAATGGACATTATCAAGTTTATAGCAAACCAATGCACTCAAACCATGTGCAGTATACTTCCCATTGTCAAACAGAAAGAATTAAAGAAACAAGGTGATTTCTTAGAAAAAATATTATTATTTTTTAGAAAATCAGTCTGATAGTTACATAAGTTTACTCCTAAAACTCTAGTAGGAACTTCGAAAACTTATAACTGGAAAACCTCACTTATATTTTAAACATAATTATTAAATATCTATAAATTATTCATAATAATCAACATCAGCTTACTCAAACAATCAGCCTTTTAGTTTATAAAAATATTATCTAACAAAAACATCACTTTGAGGTCTTACTTATTATGGAAATTGTAAAAACAATTTCTTTTGGTAACTAAGCATAACCTCTGCTTGCATTTGGAACACATTATGCTAGTTTTACTGTTCTTGCAGAACTTGCAACGCCCATATGTCGTATATTCAGGCCAATGGAGAACCATTGGCCTGTCTTTTTCAGTTCTTTGCTCCATCTCTTGATTTCATGAAGTGGGTAAGCATCTGCGTAAGAACTGGCCAAAGTTACGACTTTATTGTCGAACCATTTAACAATAGCGATCTTTTTGTCGTTGTCTACGACTTGGCTAAAGGAACCTCTTCCTCTTTTCTTTAGTTCTTTTTCACTTAACAATATGTTCATGCGCTGTAGGTATGAGTCAATAGAAGGGCAGGGTGAGGACGAAAACTCTTCAGATCTATGAGTAGTAATTTCCTCTTCATTTTCCGAACCAGTATCTATGTCCGATGGAGCATTTTCAGGTGGTACCAATGCTACCAAGAGATGTCCTCTAGACTTGAAGTTCTGAAAATAAAATAAAAGAAAATAAAATAAAATAGAATAAAATATAATAGAATATAATAAAATATATATTATAAAATACATTTTTCTATCTAAAAATTCTAAACAATATGTTTGTTTCAAAATACGGCAATGGGAAGAATACTGGACAAAGTATTTAGCAATTACTTTACTAGTAATTCGACGACGGGAAATATACTGGACATACAAACTGTGGGCGTTGTAAAAACTAACCTACACTCAAAAAGACAATGAAAATATTATTAGTAGCTTACCAGGTATGTCATCTTTGGGTTTTCAATAATATATCTAGGAAATAAGCCGTAAAACAACAAATAAAATTCAACTTACTGAGAGCCCACCCCGCGTCTCCTTCCTCCCCGCCATTTCACCGGCGACTGTGCGCGTCCCGTCGATGTGTACGTGTTGCAGATTTTTGACAAGGTAGTCGGTATATCAAAGTGCAATTATAACAACTAACGCCAAAATAATATGGTCAATTTTTTTATGTAGATTTTTTTTTAATCAACGGGATGTATACTGTACGGCGTCGAATTAAGGGTTAAATGAATTCGGATGCGATCATAAACTATTAAACTAACCAGGCGGTGTTACACCTTATTCTTTAACAAACCGACCTTATGGGTTCGTATTGAAAAATTCTTTCAACGTTATATAGTACATTTATCGAGGAAGGCTATATAACATCATGCTGCGACCAATAGGAGCGAAGCATAAGTTGAAAAGGTTGCAAAAACTAGGAAATGTTCTAAATTTCACGAATACGAAGTTGCAGCAGCAGCTAGTACCAGCAGTGATATTCAGTAAGAAAAAGTTTTCGTTTCGGTGAATCTTGATCACGTGACAGCGCTTCTCTATTGTTATTGGAGGAGCGTTGTCACGTGATCAAGATTCACCGCTATATTTAATTTAATTTTATATTATTACTAGCTGTCCCGGCAAACGTTGTTTTGCCATTATAAAAAAAAAGTTGAAAAATAGATGTTGGCCGATTCTCGGACCTACTGAATATGCATGTAAAATTTCATAAAAATCGGTCAAGCCGTTTCGGAGGAGTACGGTAACTAACACTGTGACACGTGATTAGTACTGTGTCTATGGTATAATCGCTATAGTGTTTCGTCGTGTACCATACCATAATATTATGTATGTATGTATGTTTATGATTATGTATAGATGTATTTTTGTAGTATCTATTTATATTTATAGGTGTATGTAATTATTCGTAAGTAAGTTTATTTTTTTTGTATTTATTAATACGCACCTACCATTACTTATTCTCTGTACAACCCTAAGGTTGACTGGTAGAAAATGCCTCAGGCATTAAGGCCGCCTTTGTACACTCTATTTGTGCATGAAGAATTAAATAAATAAATAAATATATTTATTACTAGCTGACCCGGCAAACGTTGTTTTGCCATACTAAAAAAAAAAGGTTTGAAAAATAGATGTTAGCCGATTCTCAGACCTACTGAATATGCATGTAAAATTTCATAAAAATCTGTCGAGCGGTTTCGGAGGAGTACGGTAACTAACACTGTGACACGTGAATTTTTTATTTAAGATATTATTATTTATTTTATATTATTATTATTATATTCGATATAATTTAATTTTCCTATGATTTCTGTATCCACTTGTTCTTTGCACTTGTTCCTGATCAGCTGGCGACGCCTTTGTATGGGTAACACGTATTTTTCACATTCGCATCAAAATAACTTCGTAATTGCCTGATCAGATAGGATGTTTAAGTACCTACCACGTATTGCTAATTGCTATGAATGAATTGGAATAAATAGGAAAAATAAAAAACATTGTTCGTTATTGGTAGGTCATAATTTAATGCAGTTTTCTTTTATTATTAAACATTTGCATCTGCTTTTACATTATTAATATGACAAATGGAATATTGTTTGATATTTAGATTAAATATGTAATCTGTGACACTATTTTAAACAACTTTTATATTTCCATCAGCAAATTGTACAACAATATAATTCTAACAGCTTATTTGCCACTAATTACAACTTGAAGACAAAAAACATGGCGGGACATTTTTAAGCAGATTTTTATGTGCATATAACACAATACGTGTATTGTGACCATTAAACAAAAACCACCTTGCTGATGTATTACTACAGAATATACATTCTCGATAAGCAATATAACACTACGAATCAAAAATTTCAAGATGTTTATTAGTCCCTCAACATTTGATAGCGTAGTAACAATTTCATCGAGTTGTCATCAGTGTTGACAAGCAGATAACTAGGTAGGTACTCATTTTAAATTAATATATAGGCCACAACAATTTATCCTTAAAGATATTTAAGTATATACAAATATTTTAAAATAAATTACTACATTGTCTTTCAATTTTAGCATTTTTTTTTGGTTTGATATCCGGCCAGCAACAACATCTATGTCTTTTAGACGCAATTTTGAGAGTAATTCCGGCTACTGCTTGGAAAAAGCAAGTTGTCATGAAAACCGCGAGAAAATATAAGCAGACTCTATTGGCCGGGGTGGCTACAAATGCATCCAAATAAATAAGCTATGATACTTAGGTACAACACTGATCTACAACAAACAGCGTAAACTCTGGCCATATGAATGAATATGCTGGTCATATAAAAGAGATGTTGTCATTGGAGGACATACACTCAAAACGCCTTTACTAAACAACGTATTCGCTTATAGCTAACGCATATTGCAGATTTCATAAGGAAACAAAAAAAATTGTCTTTCAATTAACTAATTATCACGCGCCACATTTAAAAATCGTAGTTAAATAACAAGGCAACGTTGACACAGTCTGCACTGTTTGGAGAAAAATACTTATTTCTAATGGCTCATTAGCAGCTGAAATTATTTTGTATAAAGTTGTAGATAAGATATAAAGAGGATTATGAATTTATTATGATATTAATGTACATTTCATTCAACCTCTCTGGACTTAAAATAAGCTTCATATGCTTGTGCTATGGGATGGAAAAATAACCGTAGTATATGTATAATATCCTTATTTCGGGTACAATACATAAATACTACGTTTTCTTTTTAAATATACATAGAATAGCTAGAAAACACACAGACGCAGTACAAAAATCTGTATGTCCCAAATGTTTGTTACGGCTGAGATTATTAATGAAATAAATGTGTTTCTATGTATTGTAAGTATATATTTACAAAAAAAAAGTAGTATGTGTATTCTATCCGTATTCTGGTACCCATTACACAAGCATATAAGCTTAGCTTGGGACCAGAGGACTGTGAAATGTCCATGAATATTTATTTATTTATTATTTATTAATTCGAAAAATTGGAAATTACACTAACTTTACATAAACCATACTTAAACAGACGTAGTGTCAACGCTGCTTAAATATACAGACATAAATTAATTTTATGTTCCTATAAATACTTTTATTTTGAACATTACATTTACTGTTTCAGTCCGACAAATTGCCGCGTCTCTTGTAATGACATTAACTTTAATCATTGTAGTTTATACAAATTGCGCTAATTATGTGTAACATAACACACTTATAATATAGACAAATATTTTTTTATTTATATTCTTATAAAAATAACGCCGGTGATACAATTTTGTTTTTTTTTTTCATACAGGATGGAAGAGAAGACTTTCGAAGATTTTAAGGAATGGGTTGCGTTGAGAATTTAATTACGATGAGAAGCTAAATAATATACCAACACAACAATTTTGCAGAAAAAAAAACTTATGAAATCGTCTTAATATTCTGTAGACAGTTTTTTAAAATTTTCGGTAGTACTCTTCCATGATATATAGATACGTATTAACTTAACCTTTACCTACCACAATACTCTAGTAATATTTTTTAATTTATTATTTTCCCTAATTTAATACAAACTAAAGTGAAATTAGTCACCTTTAGTTTGCTTATAATATTGCACGTTCTTTGCAATAGAATATCGTGGTAAAGCGCTAATACATACTCTTAAAATATATGAAATTTTTTTGGGACATTCTTCTAGTATCGATTTTGTATTACACTATCGATATAAAAAATCGATTACCTTAAAGTACAAAAACTTTATTAATTAACTGCATATTTCTAGACTATTTGCAATAGTGTTTAACTATTTACAAATAATGTCTAATACTTTTTTGTAATGGGGTGTAAAACGCAAAAGTCATATCTCAGCAGAATATTATATTATTAATTTTCATGTCGCGTTAAACAATTGCATAATTTTATTCTATATTGCGCATTTTTTTTTATTATAATCAGTACAAATGACTCACGGCAAGTGTTAGGCTCAAGACCCGTATTTGTATAACCAAGTTTTTTATTACATGTATATAGGATAATATAGGTACAAGTGTTTAATGTAACTAACTATAAATGTTTAGATTAGTACTCAAAATGTAAGAGGTACGATTTGACATTTAAAAATAATACATTTTTCTCTCCAGGGTGCTGTAAGAGTCAGCCAGATAACATCCACTGTAAGAGAAAGAGAAAACTTTAAACTAACCCCTGTGCCAACACGCTAGGTCAGCGCGGCATAGTAACCTCCCGAAGGAGGCCCTTCAATGAGCTAAGTTAAAATAATTGTATTCCAAATTAATGACTTTTAGTTAAAATAGCTACCATAGTAAAAAAAATGTTATCATTCAGTTACAATTTTATTACCATCATACTATCACGCTTTTTCTAAAAAGGCGCGACGGTATGATGATTAATAAATAAATGAAGTCCCGAAATGTCAAATCAATCCTATTAGGTCTTAGTGTAAATTTGTTACGAATCCAAGTAGTATGATATAATTTGTATCGAATCTTAGAACTATAGCAGTTAAAGAAATGATAAAAAAAAATCGATGTAAGCACTACACAAATGAGTTTTTTACAGAACATTTAATGGCAATAATGATAGTAATTGATCAACTAAAATACATATTGCATTCGTTAACTATATATAATATATTCACATAAAAATTTGACTCCATTCTAGATATATAACTAATGCAAAATATAATTTGTTGAGATTAATATAAATAATAAACATCTAATTAATTTATAATTTAACATCTGTGTTTTCTATTTTCTAATGAGATTTCTATTTGTCTGCATTTAAAATATCAGTCACTTATACAAGTAAATTTATTGTCAGCAAGACGACATCATCGTAACCACGGTACAAGCGAAGCGACAATCCTCATTGGTTACCATTTACTCTAACAACAGTGTTTATTCTATTGTGATTATCAAATTTCTAATAGTAATAGATATAAGTTTTTAGATTATTTCGCGTCATGAATGAACACTGCTGTAAGAGTTAACGGTAAAGTCCCTGAACTATATACCAATATACGATAACATAAAACTACAGGTAGGTAGCAGGAAGCAACAAGTACAGTAAGTGTTATCGAAAATATTTCAACATAAATATGGAATGTAGCAAACACTCAATTGAAAAGAACCTCGGGAGTAGGCGTTCAGCCATAATTAATCTAAACAACATTAAATTAGAGACAATATTTACAATAAAATAATAACTATGCAACGTAAATCAACATCCCTTGCGTTACTGTACTGATATGCATCCTTCACAAACAATTATAAATTATAAATAATATAAAAGTTGTTTAAACACAGATTTAGAGCTGCTGGATAGAAATTAAACTGTATAGGTCACTTAAACATGAAACTGTACACTGCAAAACTTCAGCTCGTATCGCCGGCCAACCATTAAATATAATATAGTTTCTATCTGAATCAATTTCACCTAAGACAACATACTCAACGTAGACTTTATAACGTTATATCTTTTATTTAATTTCAGTCTTAGTTATCGCGAAACTCTTAGAGGGCGCGAGGAACGCGCGCGCCGGCGGCCCCAATAAATAAATAGGTGGTGCGTGGGGTCGGAGGCGGGTGCGTGTAGTCCGGCGGTCGGTCCCGCTAATAATGGAATGTAAGCGTGTGGAGCGCGACGCGGGTCAGGCGTCGGGCGGCGGCGCGCGCGACCGCGGCACCATGACGCAGGGCGGCGGCGGCGGAGTGAGTGCGGGCCGCGCGCCCATGCGCACCCACCAGCGCGTCGCCTTCTGCAGCAGACCGTCCTTCTTGCGTCTCGCCGGCGCGCCTTCCTCCGCGCCCGCCCATTCGGGCACGTCGCTTACGCACTTGTTCGGCGGCGCTTGGAAACTGCTTCTCGTCAGCTCGGCTTGCTGCAAACAACATCACATACTTATTACTTACATGTTAACATAACTCTCTTACTGTATTTCAATGGTCAAATAGGGTAGTGTAGTTTACCCAGTTACCAGTTTAGTTTACCAGTTTACCCATATGGCTAAGGAGTTGTAATATGAAGATCGTTAAATCGTACACAGGATCAAGCAAGTGTTTTATGTCAATAAGATAAAGTTCCTGAACAAGGGCTTCCTATGTTGAAAAGTCCACCATCCTGACAAAGCTTGTTGATCTCTTAAATGAGTGTTACAATACGTATGGGAGGGTGGTGTATTGTTAAATCGCCACTATTACCGTACATATTGTAGTGCATCCACACCTGATAAGGGACTCGTAACTGTAGATGCACATCCGGGCCATACTCGCCATCCGGCAGCTGTATGCTCGGGGGCAGACCGAGCCTTTCGGCCGCCGCCGCAGACCTCGCCCTCGTCTCCTGCTCCACCATCTCTTGGAGCCTTCCCACCATTGCCTGCAACCTTTGCTGCTTTTCCCATTCCCTGAAATCATTCAAGCAAATAATCGTTAATCAATTAAATTAATCAATAAACCAAAAATTTTAAAACCTTAGGTAAAATCCTTTCGCAAGTATTCCATACATTACATAGGTATACGATAAAAAAATATTGGAAGGTTCATCCATCTAACAGAGATCACGATCTATCTATCTTAATAGAAGATGGGTTATCAAAATATAATTAGAATTTTGGATCAGACCTAACACATATAAAAAAAGTAAAGTCTCTCGTTTAAAAAGGTAACGCCGCATTGAGTGTATATGACGAGAACCATACTTAAAACTTATGAAGCTGATGTTCAGCTACTGAATAAAGGTTTCAAGCTGGCCTATGTGTTGGTTTATAAAAACGCACAAACTTACAGATAGGTTACAGTTAGGCACACGACTACATACGTATAATGTAATATGTCCCATACAATCAGAAGATGTAAAAAAAGAAATTTTCTGAAGAAATGAACCTAATTGCACAGCTGGGAACAATGGCGACACATGGCTTTGGTAATCAATCCAAACTTGATGGTTTTACTCTTTTTTTTGAGCCACATGGATCGAAAATTTCGAAGAGGACCTGAGCATCATAAAGTACTAAATATGAAAGAAATACTTACGATGTGGTGTGATGGTGCCTGTGGTCGTGTCTGTGCCGCGGTCCTCCCGGCGCGCCCAGCCTCTCCATGCCCGCGCACCCCGCCACTTGTACCGAGAGCATCTGCAAGTCACAACACACTACTCTCACTTATGTTGTTATCCTCAGACACAATATTATATCACTACATACAATTTGGAGTATTTTGAAACCTTACACGTACTTCTACTCATAGTTTTATTGGTAACCCTCAGAGATATCGAAACGAAGAATTGGGAACCCATTCCGAAACTAAATCTTGGCTATGCCTATGACAATAATTCTATCAACAAAGTTGAATTGTTGGAGTTTTTAAATCAAGCTTGTATCGATTCTCATTTATGTACAGTATGTATACAGAATCAATGAGCCTTAAATCTGTTTTCCGTTTTATTGTAATCATAAAGTTCGTATGATAATGAACTCACTTAAACCATTAAAAAAATTCTGATGAATCTTTACAATTTACATTCACACCAATAAATACATAAACATGCTACGCTAATTATCAATGAGCGAATCGTAATTACAAACGTGGATGAAACCACGGAAGTTAGCTAGTCAACTTATAATTATTTTAATATACTGATAGTGCATATAAGTTTTTAAAGCCATGTGCAATATATCAACCTTGATTTCAGCGAAGTGTAGGTATTTTATAAATCAGATTAAATACAGCGTTTTTCATTTGCTTTAATAGTTATTTTAAGCAAGAATTTTGTTGTATTATATTATTTTTGTTCAATTTATACATTTACTTTATCGTTCACGGGATATTGGCATAAGAGAGAAGCTTCTGGTCTTTTATAGGCATGGATGGTCTAACATGTAGAGGCATGACGCAGCCATGTCTTGGAGTTCAACTTCCCCCAAATGTCGCAGAAAGTACCTATAGCCTACCTAAATCTCACAGTTAAGGGCCTACATCAATATTAACGTCGACATGTACCTATTAACACAGCTAGTAGGTATAGAAAATGAAGAATTGGGGATTTTTTTTGTTTACTCAAAATCTACTAAATATATTTTAATTCTGGTTTACGTGTTTCTATATATAATAGTTACTTATGTTTTGGAAGTTATTTCATTAGTTAATACGGGATAATAGACAGACAAATGAAAAAAATAAAAAATGAGAGGTTGTTTCGCTAAGATTTTCTATCGAGAAAACTTTTTTCAATCGCGTTTCAAAGTTTATGCGATCCTAGATTATAATATTGAAAAAACATATACTTAAAAATTAGAGCTCTAGCCATTCAATCTAAGGAACAAATGAAAACTTCGTACATAGAAAAATGCACGAAGCTATTTTGGTATCCTCTTAAATATATATTTATAATAGGAAGATGGGGTAGTTATTTATTATAATTTTTTAATTTTATCATTCTCTAAATTACTGATAACGAAAACAAAGAAACGACAGTTATTTTTCAATTCGGTAAGGGCTTGAGTGAATAGAGAATGGAGATGCATAAGAAAGTTAAGAAAATGTAGTTCATTGGCTGGGTGGTCAATGGACGATTATCTTTTATCAAAGCTGATGTCATAGGGATCTAATTTACGTGCTCATACAACCACTTTGTTACATTTAGTAGTAATAATTTAAATTATTTAATTATGCACATTTAAAGAATAAAAAACCCTAGGTGTGCCATGTGATATGAAAGATTTTTTATTTTAATTTTATACTTCATATAAAGTTTAGTGGCCTCTCGGGTGAATCGTGTTTCCTCCATTTCATTTTAATCGGTTTAGCAGTTTTGTCGTGAAACAGGTACCGACAGAGTCGTTTTCTTTTTTAAGATTAGTATGGATTTAATATTTTTTAATTTATAATCAAACTTTGATATTTATAAAGTGACCGTAGTAGCAAATAATAATCTACTTATTTCAAAAACTAAAAAACACGCTTGAAAATCCTGAATATTTTTTTTCATTATTGCATTGTCATCGGTCGTTGATATGTGTGCAAAATTTCAGATCAATACGACTACTGCAAGTGGGTGAAAATCACTTTCTAAGATCCCGTTACATAGATTAATCCTTTGATAGATACCTACCGAACTAATAAAAGCGTGTTTATAATAATTAATCGGTATTTCTACACGCCTCGGATTTACAACGAATTTTCATACACTATTATATGCAAATGAGTAGCAACCGCTACGCTAGTTATGTGTGTAGCAGGCTTATGGGTTCACAATATTATAATGTTTAATTCTCAATGAGTGATAATTTTATGCAATATTCCACAAAAACAATTCAAATATTTACATGTTCTACACGTGTTCAGTTCTAAACGAGGGTTCATCTACCTTTACTTTTATTTGTTTACTAGTTGTTATCCGTGATTTTGTACGCGTGGAATTTGTGGAATTGTCTAGCCTAACGCGCTCTATATTTTCTACTTGACTAAATATTTTGCTTTTTTTAAAACCTCCAAATCTAAAAGGATTGAAAATCGTTTTTGTTCATGAAGACGTAAGTAATTAAGTTAGTTTGTAAGTATTATTTCTTTTAAAGATGAGGATTTGTGTTGTGTGTCTTCAGTTCTCTGTTGTAATGACAGAGTGGCTAGACCGGTTGACATGAATGCTGTAAAGTCCAGTAGCGAGATCTCGCGACTTGAACTTGGATAAAAACATAAAATCAAGATTATTTTAGTCAAATAAATAACTTACCGACTATTAAAATGTTAAGTGTCTGAAGTCGTAAAACTGCATTACTATACGTGCGTAACCTTACCTATTCTTAGCTCAAGAAAAGGGAAGTTTAGTTCTACGAAACCCAAACAAGAGTAATAGCGATGATTCAAAATTAAAGCTTGGGTACATTGAGCTAACTATAGTAAATTATTTCGTGATATACTTAGTTTTTAATTAATATTAAGTTTAATTTGAAAGATAAAGCTAAAGTAGACGTAGAGTCGTCTTCAGTTCGGTACACCTAAGACGAAATGTTTTCCAGCTCTACAGCATGTACAGTTAAAATTTTATTACAAGTCAGCGCAGAAAACTAAAGCTTGAATAACTAGTTAGAGAAAAGATTAGAGGATTTTTCTTTAAAATTAAGACGGTACGATACCATATTATGCTCCATACAAAAGTATGGGTATCGTACATCCGTTTTTTCTTCGCGAAAGTTAAACCGATTTTAATAGTTTTTGCGTTATATTATAGATAAAGAGTATATCTATGCTTCTATCACTTTCTTTTTTTCAAAACATAATAACTAAAAGAAATATGACGATCCTAAAAACCCACTTTTTTGGTTTTCTTTAGATAAAGTTGTAGCGTCTATCACACAAATTTGGTAAACTTACAAAACCTATTAAAATCGGTTTAATCTTTGCGAAAAGAAAACGGAAGTACGAAACGTCTTTTTTCAAAGAATTTGTAGGTAAAATCCGCTTCATCTATATTTGTTCCTTTCAGCCCGGCGCTCGGAAATAGGGATAGCAATACCTAAGGCAAATACCTAAATGAGGAGTACAGTACCCTCTTAATTAGCTGACAGATTGAGGCAATTCTATTTTATAGGTTTCTACAGGTGCTGTCATCGAGACAATAAGGAAATAAATAGTAACTATAAATATAACTACAATTATTATATTATTATACGGATTTTAAGTTAACTGAATCTAATTGTCTGCAGAAAATTTGGGTAGAGTTAACAAAAATGCTGAGAGTATAATCAAGAGTTTGCACCAGACAGCAGTCTTATTAATTATATTGACAAAGTATGTTTGACTATGCTATTATGCCCTGAGTAAGAACTTTTCTTTGTTAGTGTGCAAACAACAAAATCAAATTATACAGGATCAATTTGCAGTCCACCTGTTTGATGGGCGAAATCAATTTTATTCTTAGGGATAGACCAGATTTAACTCCGAAATAGGTATCTACCAATTACTGCGGAGTTGGCTCGTACCCAATGTTGAGACCTAAGTACATATATGGGCTGAGAAAAGAGTACCTACCTATTATTCTTTCTTAAACAATAGCTATTTATGCCATTGCAATGTACCTAACATTCGCCAGTTTCGTTTGCGAAACGAGCTGAAATGGGTACAAAAATCCAACAAACACCAACTTGTGAATCA
Organism: Orgyia antiqua; assembly: GCA_916999025.1. Lineage (NCBI taxonomy): Eukaryota > Metazoa > Arthropoda > Insecta > Lepidoptera > Erebidae > Orgyia > Orgyia antiqua. Next base: position 28,217,009 of record OU779868.1, read on the forward strand.
ATAAATAAGTACAAAGACGAGTTTTAAGACATATTTTCAAGATGTTCTCAAGAATTTTGTTATCTTATCGAATGCTAACTATAGTGAAAATGGTATCACATAGGCAGGCATGTTGTTATTGTTGATGATATACCTATACGTTACGATCAATGTCTTGCCCACGTCTACATCCCACGTCGCGTTATACGATGTTAGCTTTATAGTCAACATCGATATCAGACTCCAAACTGTGATAATTGTAATTGATTTGTACATACTCGTAAAACTACCTTTCAATAACAGTGGTTTTCATAGCGACAATACGACCAATATGTCAACATCACCTAACAATTTTTTCGCATGCTACTATAGTTATACCGGATCCAGTACATCAATCAGTACCTCCTGTAATCTCATAATAAATTCTATTAATGTATATAATTACCTATATTTAACAAGTATAATATGTACCTAGTTATATAGGTACATAAAAATAAGATGTGTGACATTGATGCTAGCACGTCTCATGACAAACATCAGACGTGCTGGTACAATATAAATGATATCTACCTATCGCCGAGTCATATACCTACAGTTTCATCATCATTTTACAGTAGGTATGTGATATCAGCCAGCCCCAGACAAAACATTATAATTGTTTACATTTTATACAAAGCTTCGTCGGTCTGTCTTGTAGCATAGGTATCACATATTGCATAAGATTTATGATTGTTTATCTTAATCAGTTCGATTTTTTTTGTGTCTGTTTCTTTCAGGCTTTTCTACAGTAATCCTACTACTATTATAAAGGCGAAAGTTTGTAAGTATGGATGTATGTATGGATGTTTGTTACTCTTTCACGTAAAAACTACTGAATGGATTTGAATGAAACTTTACCACAATATAGCTTATACATCAGAATAACACATAGGCTACAAATTGGCTGGACCGATTTTGATGAAATTTTATTTTATACAGAATTGTATGGCAAAACAACGTTTGCCGGGGCAGCTAGTAATCAATAAGTATTGGTTAAGGCTACCTGTTGCCTTTTCTTAACTTTAAAGGACAACTTGGGAGTATTTTACCAAAAATGCACGTATTTTTATATCAGACATGAATTTTTGGTCAATAGTTGTTTCATAACATGGCTGACCTCGTGTCGGTAGTGTGTAACCGACCGACCGGCGCGACGTGCGTTCACGAGGTTGCAGGCTGCAAGTTGTTCGGGCCGAGACGCGACGTACAAAAACGATTTATGTGATTTTTTTTTTATACTACTGAGGTGGCGAACAAGCGTACGGCTCGCCTGGTTGAAAGCGGTTACCGTAGCCTATAGACGTCTGTAACACAGGGGCATCACTCGCGCGTCGCCGACCCTGCAGAAATCTCTTCACACCTTTTTTGAAGAACTCCATGCTGTAGTCCAGTGGGAAAATCTCGGCAGGTAGTTCATTCCACAACTTTATTGTACGGGGGATAAAATTCCGAAGGGATCGTACGGTACGTGATGGCATTGGTTCTAGAGTCTGAGAATGAACTCTCTGCCGATGACGAGAGGTGCGATGATAACAGGAGGCCGTTGGCACCATTTCGAACAGTTCGTCAGAACACAGCCCATTATACAGGCGGTAGAACACACACAGGGAGGCAAAATCTCTCCTAAGACTTAAGGGCTCGATACCGCCTGTAATCACGGGATCGTCGACAATCCTCACAGCGCGTCGTTGGATTGAGTCAAAAGGCCCAAGCTGATATTGCGGTGCGCCCGCCCACAGATGGCAGCAGTACTCCATATGGGGCCGAACCTGCGTCATGTACAGGGCAATTCTTTGCCCCGAAGTGACGTACCGCCTTGCCTTGTTGAGCACACCTAGCTTTTTCGATGCCAGTTTGGCCTTGTCCTCTAGATGACAACGAAATTGGACGTCACTGGAGATGTCAACTCCTAGGATCCCGATGTGATCAGAGATGGTCAGGGCTGTGTTCGCGAACTGTGGAGCTACAGCGAATGGAGCTTTTTTAGTGGTGAACGCGCAAAATTGAGTATTAGTGGGGTTAAATTGGACTAGATTAAGTCGTCCCCAATCGGATATCCTGGCTAAAATAGTCTCGATTTCAGAAAAAAGTTTGCTCCGACTTTCCTCGACATCGGAACGAGGGATATTAGCACGGCCCGTGTAGAATGTGTCCCCGGTACTGTCATCTGCATAGCAATGTACACCGTCAATTGACAGCATATCATTGATATGCAGCAGAAACAGTGTTGGGGACAGCACGGAGCCTTGCGGGACGCCAGCATTTATGTTGAAAAGTTCGGAGCAACTCCCATCGACTACGGCTTTAATGCTTCTGTTCAACAGAAAGCTGGCCACCCAACAGCATAATCCCTCGGGGAGTCCGTATGATGGCAGCTTCGAGAGAAGACTCCGGTGCCAAACCCGATCGAACGCCTTCGCTATATCTAGGCTGACTGCCAATGCCTCGCCTTGACTCTCGACGGCGGTTGCCCAACAAGAAGCTTGATTAATGCAGACATGGTAATTAAATGTTTACATAAAAAATGTATTAATATCGAGAGTGATAGATTAAGATTATAAATGTCTCAACCTCATTTCCTCCCTCAGGGTGCTTGTAAGAACATGCTAGGGGATATTGTAAACAGATAACATCCTATGTGACAGACGAATACCCCGAAAATAAACCCTTTGCCAACACGCCTGGTCAGCATGGCACATTAGTCCATAATCCCTCCCAAAATGGAGGAGGCCCGTGCCCAATTGGAACGTTAATGGGCTGGTGTGCGAGATAAATAGTAAAATAGCAATTATAGCGTGAAAAGACATTAACTGTTTAGATAATTTAAAAACTTTGAGTTAAAGTATATTTTAATTTTATTGTTTTATTTACCTATTGGTAGCACCGTATCTGTTATTTGCATCGAGTACCTAATTTTACTCCTTTTTTTTGATTGGTTAAATAGTTGTCTGTGTAGTTATTTACTAATACGAATAACACTGAATGCTTGTAAACACCTCCTAAGTGCAAGGGCTAAAACCTTAGGCAAGATTTTAATTGAGCAGTCCAAAGTTTTTAACTGTAATAGTATGTTAACTAGTATATGCGGTAACGTATTGTGTGAGAAATGAAATAATCTATACTCATAAAGCCGAAGAGTTTGTTTGTTTGTTTGAACGCGTTAAACTCAGCAACCGCAACTGTTGGTCCGATTTGAAAAAAAATCTTTTAGTGTTGGATAGTGCATTTATCGAGGAAGGCTATATAACATCAGGCTGCGACTAATAGGAGCGAAGCATCAGTGAAAAATGTTGCAAAAACGGGGAATTTCTTTTCTAAATTCCACGAGTCCGTCGTAGTAGCGGGCAACAGCTAGTTATTAATATGAATTCAATGGTAGGGCATTAAGGGATCGATTTGAAGAAAGTAGGTATGTTGACGACCATTCAGAAATATTTATTCATGTATTTTTCACATAACGTCCTCTGATCCCAAGCGAAGCTTATTTACTTGTGTTTATGTTATTTGCTTATTTTTTTGTTAATACATACTTAAAATAGGAAACAACCAGACGCAGCCAAAATATTTGTTCGTCAGATATAAATATTAGACAACTAACTGATTGTCCAGTGCGGAAATCGAACCCGCGATTTCGTAGTCAATCTGCTAAGCTAACCACGACACCATAGAGGGGTTACTTTTACGACTAGACTCAATCTAACCTATCCATTCTTAAAATTACAGGTTTTGTCTGATTTTCAAAGCATAGTAGGGCTTTTTTAGGGTTTCGTTCGTTTACCTTTCAGTACGGAACGAAAACGGGACCTATTGGTGAGACTTCGCTGCCCGTCCGTCACCAGGCTCTGGAACGGTGATAGCTAGAAAGCTAAAAATTTTACAGTTTGTGTTGAATGTGTTGATGCTACAAAACAAATACTAATAGCTAAAGTGAAAATATAAAGTGATAATAAAATTCACGTGTCACAGTGTTAGTTACCGTACTCCTCCGAAACGACTTGACCGATTTTTATGAAATTTTACATGCAAATTCAGTAGGTCTGAGAATCGGACAACATCTATTTTTCAAATCCCTCCCCCCACTGACATTTGTATGGCAAAACAACGTTTGCCGGGTCAGCTAGTAAAGTGATAAAAATGTCAGTGTGTTTGTTTAATTGAATTTTCATTTCATTTGCACTCAACGTCTTAGTTATTGGAATGGGGCGAATAACCATCATTATCCTGCCCTCATACTATTATTTGGAGTCCTGTTATTTGGGATCGGTATGACGAATATCTATACTAATATTATAAAGCTGAAGAATTTGTTTGTTTGAACGCGCTAATCTCAGAAACCACAGGTCCGATTTGAAAAATTCTTCCAGTGTTGTATAGTACATTTATCGAGGAAGGCTATAGGCTATATAACATCACGGTGCGACCAAAAGGAGCGAAGCATCAGTGAAAATAAGAAAACGGAGATTATTTTCTAAATCTCACGCGTACGAAGTCGCGGGTAACATAACAGTTAGTAATGTGATAATAACAGTACGCAACACTTCGTGTGCTAGTGCAACTCGTACTTGGCCGTTTTTTAATCGGTCCATTGTTTGTGGTGCAGTTTGGTAACAAACAGAGGATTCTTAAAATTAATACTTATTTGCGTCATAAAATAATCTAGCTGCTATCTTAGTTGGTGATTAAATCTCCTCCGACCTCCAAAACCCCCCTCGGCTACGTCCTAGTTTAGTAAAACATTTTGCACATAGGTCATGGTCAATATTGACTAAATTTAGTGTAGGTTAGTTATTTTATAATAAAATTATTGGTAGTTAGTCAATTATATTATGATAAAATCAATTGACTGTATATTTATTAATGATTATATAAAATAAATATCAATGGACATTTCATTTCACACAACATCCTCTGGTCCCAAGCTAAGATTATATGCTTGTGTTATAGGTAAGAATACATAGAAAACACCCAGACGCAGTACAAATATTTGTATGACAATTATAAAAATCAAATAAATGATTGTCCCGAGCGAGAACCGAACCCGCGACCACGTGAACGGCATTCCGTTACATGATACACTCGACCACGCGTCATGTCAAATTAATTTTATGTAATAACTAGCTGACCCAGCAAACGTTGTTTTGCCATACAAATGTCAGGGGTGGACCACCCTTAACATTTAGGGGAATTAAAAATAGATGTCCGATTCTGAGACCTAACGTATATGTACACAAAATTTCACAAAAATCGGTCGAGCCGTTTCGGAGGAGTATAATTACAAACACCGTGACAGGAGAATTTTATATATTAGATATTTACATTTATAATCCCTGCGCAAGAATGTAACTTATCTTTGGACAATGTAATTTCCTTAAACTTGATTAAAAGAGATTAATATACACTATTATAGATAAAAAATAATTTGTTATCAAATGAAATACAATCATTTATGTAGACATAAAGATAATAAAACTAATGATCTTTTGAAATTCATATTTTTTCCATGACAGGATCAGGTTAAAGACAAACAATCTACTAAGAACCATCACTTTAAGAGAAATTCATTACATAAGGCATTCAAAGTACAGTACATTTATATGAGATTTTGCTGTCTGTTAATCTGTCTGTCACCAGGCTGTATTCACAAACAATGATAGCTAGATTTGAAATTCTCCTAGATGAAAGTAATATCTGTTTATTCTGTAATAACAAATGCTAAAAACTAGAATATAACAAATATTTAAAGGGGACCCCATACAATAAATATTTTGATGATACATTTAGAAAATATGATTATGATGTTATTTGACGATGAATATATTTTGATGATAGTATGGTGTTTTTTTAATGCTAATCCTTGGCCTGTACTTGACCGTCTTTTTTTTACAATTGACCAATAGTAACAGCATATATTATTGTAATAAAAATTTAAAATCAATACTGCTTTACTTAACAGCTTTACAGTACTGTTTCCATTCTATTTAATAGCTTTAAATTTAATTTCTTAATTATAATAGTTACAAATATGTATACAGAGGAAAGATTTAACATTTAGTTGGTTGGTATTTTTATTTTTTTAATAAAACATGTTGGCAATTGATCCCATGCCACCTGATGGTAAACATATATTTATGTATGATAAGATAGTGGAATAGGCACCGAACAAATATAGCTATTTAAAAAAAAATTAATACCATTAACTACGCTACATTATACCCATAACGCTTAGATGAGGCACATTAAAAAAAACAAAATCTTTGTCAATAAAATTATTTTTGGATCTTTAGTTTTACAAATTAAATTTATTTCCAAGAACATGACCAATTTCAATATAATTATGTACCTAATTATAATTTTATTTATACCAAATAAAAAAATTACTAGAAATCAGGTAAACAAATCATCATCTAATGATTTATTAAACATGATCTTACACAACGTCTATTATGAAAGTTTGTTTTAGCCTAGACAGAAATTTAATTCTGTTATTAACTAATCAGGGTAACAGCTGATTGCCTAATACAACCTACGTATCTGGCTTAACAGAAAAAGATAATATTATGATTTTATAAAAAAAATATTTGACAAATATAAAAAAAAATGTTTTTTTAAATTTTTTTCATTATTTAATGTTGAGAAGCCGACCCTATTGTATGGACGGAGGGAGAAGAACAAAAAAATGTGTAGAAAATAATTATAATGTTATCAGTAAATGTGATAATTTATCACAGTTACCATTGAAAATCAATACAGAAAAGAATAATATAAAACAGGTAAATACTGTGTAGACATTAATACAATTAAATTTGAAGTTTAAAATGTAGTGTCAAAAATAACTTTAAAAAAAATTGTGGTACTTTGTATATCTATTTATATTTGTTTTATGAATTCGAACAATAACATTGTGCCATAATATAAAACCTGTGAATTTAACTTGTGGAATAAGTGTCAGAACTTACAGCTATCCTAATTTAGCCCCCCCCCCTAGCTATAAATGTTTTAAACTTAATATATCAAGTGTTTTTTAATTTGCAAATTGTCAAGTTATGCACATATAAGAGTTGGTATGTCACGACTACGCTAAAGCAAGAGGTGATTACGGAACTGTCTGTCATGAAAATTTATTTAAATTCACACAAACAACGTCTGGGTGTGACGTCGCTATCGGCGCGCCTCTTATCACTTGGCACGCTCCCGCCGTCTCGCGGCCATCCGAGTCGCCTCGGGCCTCACTACACTCTAGACTCCAGTAAACATTCTTCTGTTATACACATATCCCAGATTTACTTGTTATCTGAATAACAATTTAACCACACTTTCTGTTTAATGCAAATGATGACGATTCATTTCTCTTAGCAGATATAATTAGATGATTTGTATTATCACTGCACTCATACAGAAATAAATGACATTTAGGATTTACTTACTATTTGAAACAGTGCCGTCCACAATTTTTGTAGGTTTTCCACCTATTTATGACAGTTAGTGATGTGCTGATATCCAATTTCGATGGCACACAAGGTAATCGACACCCGTTAATTATATCGATCACAAAAATGTATATATTTTGTGATTACACTACATACACAGTCACTGACATTTGCTTCTGTTTTGTTGAAGCAGTAAATAATTAAAACAAAACAATCACAGGGCACTGTAAAGATTAGCGTATTTACAATATTTAACTATATTTCACTAATAAATAAAAATATGTTACTCAAGACATTAACACTATAAAAATAAAATTATTTATTGATCATGGATAACGTATAAATTCCACTATCGCGTGTTTGTGATGGAGTTTCTTAACTCCTCTTTTCATATTGGCAGAAAGACGGCTGCCATCGAACGAGTCTTGTTGTTCAATGACGCGGACGGACGCGGCGCGGTGTTCGCAGCCGCGTAGCGGGGAGGACGGGACGGCGGGCGGTGCACCGGCTGCCCCGATGTCGCCACACACTAGCACGTTTGTTGTGTGTAGCGTTGTACGCTCACACATACAAATAATCTGTCTAGTTCACTTTGTGTGCTCAATCGGTACTTTCGGTAGGTGCGATGATACGATGTAGCTAGTGAGTGTGTTCTGTTTGCCAGTTTATAGTGAGCGTAGCGAGTGTGTGTGTATATGAACTGGCACACATACAAGCAAAGCTCGATTGCTGTGCTACCGTCGTCGTAGTTGTTATATATGCGCAACACCTATAACTGTAATAGTAAGCGATGACGCGTTTGTCGGCTCGCGAGACGAGACGGTTGGCATTGCTCAATGATCGAGTTGTAGTCAGAATGTACGTAACCAATAATCAGAGGTACGCGAAAATTTAGTTTTGTTTGGTTAAAAACATTTTCAATAGACGTCTAAAATTATTATTAAATTCTGGGAATCCTAAACGCTGGTTTAAAATAAAAATGAAGTTCACAAACATACAAAGCTCCTAGCGTACAAAATAAAAAATGCAAGATAGTAAAATTAATATGTTGAAAAATATTTTTAAGTAGGTATTAAAATTAGAAAATGATGGTCTGATTAGTTGTTATGTATTTGAGTATTTTTTTCGTGTAATTTCGTACATAACTAATTATTGAAATAAAATGTAAATCGATTTAAATATAACTTTATAACACTAACTTATATTCGAAAAGAAACTATCGATAATTTTAATTTTTAAACAGTGCCAGCCCTAAAATACATCAGTAAAAAATCAGTAAATCTGTGCAGTAAATTGAAAACATTTTTAAAACAAATTGTATCTTTTTACACAGCCTATGTATTTATAGGTACAGTTTTTTCGTTTTAAAAATTTCGTTGATAGTAAATGTTGTGTAAAAATTACGTTAAAACATAAGTAATTAAAATAATTAATTAAATAACCGTAGACTGTAAATTAGTTGCTATTGGATTACTATTATATTATTTTTCGTTTGTATCGTCATTGTATGATCTTATCCGTAATCAAATGTTCTCGATTTTCTAAAGAGTTGTCCATGCGTTTTTTCTGCCACCTAGGGCCGTTCCTATATAATAAAATCAACGGAATTCTATCCATCTACGAACTTAATAAAATCAAATGTAATATATCTCATTTTTTGAAGGGTCTTAATTATGGTGAAACTGAAAAGTTACTCGTTATAATAACCCAGGATGTACTTAATTGGTATCATCTGCTGTGGTTACCATTTTATTTATGTAATTCACTTATTTAAAGACACGTAATTTCTCAATTTATCATACCAACGTAACACACACCACACTCTTCTTGTACCTACACACAAATACCTTCACATGCACCCATGTATTAAAAAATTTGCTTCAAAAATAAAAATTTTATTGTCATGTATATGTACATGACAATAAAATTTTTATTTTTGAAGCAAATTTTTTAATACTAACAATTACAAAGATAAGTTATGTTTTGTAAATGTATCAAAATACGTTCTAGTCACACAAATTTTTTATTTTTATTTTTACTTTGATTATGCTATATGTAATGGTAATTAATGTTAAATGACGATATCTACGGGGGAGGCCTGGTATCCTGATATACAGGCCCAAAGCCTAGCGTAGGTATCCACAATACATGTGAGTGTAACTTTATTGTGCTATTCATGTACACTATAATTTATTATGTAGTATTGTGGTGAGAAATAAAGAATTATCATAACTTAAAAAAAAAAAATATCTAAATCTTCTTGTCCATCCCATCTTGCTTGCCTGGGGCCATCTGTTTACATTCATTTTTAAAATTACATTATAATACATATTAATCATTTTTAAGTATCTAGACACAGACTATTTCATGTCATGGATTTATTAAAAGTTAAACAATTGATTAAGGGCCTACATCAATATTATCGTATATCATCGCCGACACGTACATATTAACACAGCCAGTAGGCACAGAAAATGAAGAATTAGGGATACTTTTCCTATTTACTCAAAATCTACTAAATATATTTTAATTCTGATTTACGTGTTTCTATATATGATAGTTACTTAAGTTTTTAAAGTTATTTCATTAGTTAATACGCGATAATAGACCGACAAATGAAAAAAATAAAAAATTTGAGAGGTTATTTCGCCAAGATTTTCTATCGAGAAAACTTTTTTCAATCGCGTTTCTGAGTTTATGCGATCCTAGATAATATATTGAAAAAACATATACTTAAAAATTAGAGCTCTAGCCATTCAATCTAAAGAAACAATGAAAACTTCGTACATAGAAAAATGCACGAAGCTATTTTGGTATCCTCTTAAGTTGTCAATTTGTTTTTAGACTTATCCTTAACAAGTTCTTTTGCCCTTTTCCCATATTGTATAATAACTGTACTTTTAATACACTCATTAAAAGTATACTTCCAAGTTGGGTTTAAAATGACTTCACCATCCATCAGCCTCTCTCCGTCCATTACGGGACATGGCCTCCATAGAACGCCACAACACGCGGTCCTACGCTATCTGACTGCCAGTTACCACCACAAAATTAACCGTAAATTTGTCTATATTATCTTTTAGACTAAACTAAAAAATTTTAGCCATATCGTCTGAAGATAGCTACCGCAATTTATGAATTTAAGATTTCTTACAAAGGTTTAAGGTTTTTGAGATAAAAAAGAACACAAAATATGCAGGAAAAACTGTCTTGATTCGATATTTAGTTAGAATAGGTACTATTTTCGACATTTATGTTTGAATTTGAACCCCTAGAATAAAGATTTTAGGGAACGCCCTAGCTATGCGCATAATAAATAAACTCGGTGGTACCTCGTTGAGCCAAATTTTACAACTTCCAAAGTACCTACATAAGGGAGGTAAAAATACTTAGAAACATGGCTAAATATCACAACAAGATAACGTGATGACATAATATATTACACCTGTACGAAATTTGTTTTTCATGCTTTCATTCTGTGCTTTCAATTATCTAATTATGTCAATATTATATTTCCTTTTTTCATTTATATTTCAGATACGGAGGCGTATGTATGAATATACCTAGAATGATAACTCTACGTGGTAGAGCTCCATTCAATTGTAGCTGATAAAAATATTTGTAAATAAGTGGAAGTTTTCTTCGCGCGTCTTTACGCAATCATTCTCTCTCTCTCTCTCTCTCCAGGCCATTGATTTCCTACTGTTGGTCACGGGCCTACTCTATGACTAGCCCACATCGGAGGCATTTGTGGTCTTCCCGTTTAATGTGCTGCGCTAATCAGCCATTTTATCATGTTTAGTTCCGTCTCTCACAGCAGGTGTTAACTGCTTCTAAGATCCCTTAGCTGACTCTTACAGCACCCTAGAGAAGAAATGGGGTGGTGACACTTGTATTCTTAACCCGTCACCACACATTATATGAATTAGGCATCTTTTCATATCCACAATGCATAAGAAAAGATGAATATATGAAAAGAATACTTGTGGAATATGTGTGACTAAATAATAAACTAAGCTAGAAGAAAAAACATCTAGCAAAATTGTCAATAAAGATTCCGTCAAAATTGTTTCATTTATTTCACAAATTAAGCCGGGCTATAAAGGGAAGAAGGCGTGAAAAAATTTAGTACTTATACAAATAACGACGTAGGCGTAAAAATATGATGATAAAGTTATATTTTTATAAGAATATATTCCGTACAAAGTATAAACATTTTTATTAGACAACAAAACAGATGTGGTTATATGAGCCATGCGGCGTAGTTAATCTAAGTTTTTTTGTCATATATTTTTAGTCTTGTTTATACTACAAATTACCTAAAAAAGTCTTTTGGAAATATGGCATTAAATAAGGCTCACACAATTTTTTGACACTGGTACCAATTCTACGTGTACAATTAAACTTAACTAAAAAATGAAAATCGATAACGTCATTAAATAAAAATAAAAATAAATATTCATGGACATTTCACACAACGTCCTCTGGTCCCAAGCTAAGCTTATATGCTTGTGTTATGGACACAAGCGACACGAAGACACAATACGAATATGCTACATATACTACTTTTCTTTTGTAAATACATACTTATAATACATAGAAACACCCAGACGCAGAACAAACATTTGTATGACATTTATAAACATCACACAAATGATTGTCCGACCATTATGTCATTATTATGTCGTTATGTCTATTACATATTTACTATTTCGTTGCACACAGACAGATATATTAATTAAACTCGTTAGTCTACAATACATAGTTCTTATAACAAAAAAATCCAGTTAACATTACCAAATTGTGTTATTCACGCTATCATTTTAATTTTTAGGGTTCCGTACCCAAAGGGTAAAAACGGGACCCTATTACTGAGACTTCGCTGTCCGTCCGTCCGTCCGTCCGTCCGTCCGTCCGTCCGTCCGTCCATCCGTCCGTCCGTCCGTCCGTCCGTCCGTCCGTCTGTCACCAGGCTGTATCTCAAGAACGGTGATAGCTAGAGAGTTGAAATTTTCACAGATGATGTATTTCTATTGCCGCTATAACAACAAATACTAAAAATAAAATAAAATAAATATTTAAGGGGGGCTCCCATACAACAAACATGATTTTTAGGGTTCCGTACCCAGTATCTCAAGAACGGTGATAGCTAGACAGTTGAAATTTTCACAGATGATGTATTTCTATTGCCGCTATAACAACAAATACTAAAAATAAAATAAAATAAATATTTAAGGGGGGCTCCCATACAACAAACATGATTTTTTTACCGTTTCTTGCTCGATACTAATAACGTTGCCTTATGTTGCATAGATAATGGTACGGAACCCTTCGTGCGCGAGTCCGACTCGCACTTGACCAATTATTATTTAAGTGGTCAGCTAGTGGTCCACGATTTAACGTAATTTTGTAGCTGTCGTTTTAAACGTTGTCTTGCAATACTAAAAAAAAAAGTTTGAAAAATAGATGTTGGCCGATTCTCAGACCTACTGAATATGTATGTAAAATTTGAGAAGAATCGGTCAACCCGTTTCGGAGGAGTACGGTAACTAACACTGTGACACGTGAATTTTATATATTAGATATTATTGGAATCTCGGAATCGGCTCCAACGATTTTCATAAAATTTAGTATATAGGGGGTTTCGGGGGCGATAAATCGATCTAGCTAGGAATCATTTTTAGAAAATGTCATTTTATTGCTTTTTTAGGGTTCCGTACCCAAAGGGTAAAAACGGGACCCTATTACTGAGACTTCGCTGTCCGTCCGTCCGTCCGTCCGTCTGTCACCAGGCTGTATCTCAAGAACGGTGATAGCTAGAGAGTTGTTCTGTTACTTTATATCAATTCTTTTGACCAAGAATTAATACAAAGTAACCATCTGGCTGACTCATCACTTAACCTATTTCTATGTTTTCTAATTACTAATGATGCTTTAGAAAATAATCTCTCAGCAGGTACTGAAGTTGTATTGAGAGAAAATCACGGGCCATCTGCGATAAAGTCGGGTACTCTGTCTCGTGCGTCCTCCACCAATCTAAAATGTCTTCCGAGCTGGCAGCTTTTGGTTTTCTCAGGTACTCCTCCAACTCGTCTATCACTAAGCCTTGAAGACAAGATCCAGATGACGTCGAGGGACATTCATACAGTTCATCAAAGTCTATTACGTCTTCATCTTCATCACATACTTTATTTTCTTTTCTTGGTAATTCCAGAGATTTGTTCAGTGAGTGTAGACTTTTATATTCTTCATAAAGTTCATTGAACTTGTGCAGGCTTTCTGTTTTAAGTTTCTTCCCCAATATTGTCAGTCAGGCTTGAGTTTCACGAATTAGATCGACTATAATTTGGTCTTCAAAATGTCGGTGCTGGGTAAACAAAGAAATCGTTCATGTCGTAAACTTTTATTGTCTTGTGTTTATTTAATTTACGTGTTTTTATTAAAATATTAGTAAATTACTATAACATAAACATACTCAAACACTTTTATAATTAAAATACGTATTATAAAAACAAAATTGCGAATCTGATCGACCTTTTGTTAGAGCAGGCGCCGGGACGGCAACCAGAGTTGCCGTCCCGGCGCCTGCTCTAACACTTGGACTTTAGACGTGAATTTGATTGTTTTTTTTTATTTATTTAATTAATTATCATATAATTATATAATTTTATGTATATCAAAAGAATCGGCAATAAGCCTAGTTTCACGGGAACATATGTTGCTGGTAAAATAACTAGTATTCCTTGCATACAATTAGGATTAAAAATTAAGTTTTTTATACAGTTTTGATACAGTTTTTTGCGTCTCATAGAATTCCTAAGCGTACCTATACACCGAACTGTTATACCTAACTACTCCGTGAAATAGCGCTAAGTCCTAGCTGCAAGACGCAAGAGTCTTGCCGGATTAGTCTTGTTCTTGCTCAAGTCTTGCACGGTCAGTCTTGGTCTTGGTCTTGCTAAAAATACGCGGTCTTGTTCTTGGTCTTGGTCTTGCAAAAATGCAAGAACAAGACCTAGACTGCAAGACCAAGACTGAATTTGGGCAACACTACTCTCAACCGATTTTGATGAAATTTGGCACAGACAATCTTTAGACCCTGAGAAAGAACATAGGCTACCTTTTATTGCGAAAAAAAAGGATGAAAAGTTTTCTAAATTTCATGGCATGGCGGATGGCATGGCTATTATTGTTATAATAAAATGTGTGAGGAACTCACGGGGTTGGCGGCGGCGGCTGCGGCGGCAGCATGTCGGCGACGCAGGCGGGGGCAGGCCAGCGCTCCGGCGCACACCACCACTGCGGCGCCCACGCACGCGCCCGCCCACCACCACTCTACAAAAATTATAATACTCACATTATTCCACATTATTCATACATAATAGATACATAATAGTGCCAATACTATGTGCACAACTAAACTTAATTAAAAATGATAATTGAAATTGTCATTAACACAATTCGGCGATGTCAGCTGAACTTTCTTTATTATTAAAACTGTGTATTATAGACTAAGGACTAAGGACTAGACTAAACTATATTAAGGATTTTAATTTATCTAAATTTGTACAAGGAAATTAATTAATCAAAACATTATTTAATTTAATTTATCAAAACACACGACAGTTCTTTTCATTTAAGATAAGTTAGGCTACGTTTTTGACGCATCAGAATTGGCCTCAATTTCTGTTTGTATCTCTGTCTTTTGCCCATTTACGTCCCACTGTTGGGCACGGGCCTCCTCCACTTTGGGAGGGACCAGGCGTATTGGCACAATGTTTATTTTCGAGTTTTCCGTCTCTCACAGAGGATGTTATCTGTGTCCAGTATCCCTTAGCTGACTTTTACAGCACCCTTGGGAAGGGATGGGGTGGTGACACTTGTATTCTTAATCCGTCACCACACGGAGAATCTGTTTGTATAGGCGTGTGATATTAACACATGGAGTTCAGTGTTCAAAGCTTAACCTTTCCCCGAAATTCGAAAATAGTACCAACGGATTCAGTAGGTTCTATTGTTATATTTTCTTTTGATCCTGTATTTCCCAGGGGATTTCTACATTGTGCAAAATATTACTTCTAATGGCTAATACTTGAACTAAACGAAAGTTGTAAAACACCTTTAGATAGTTCTAGTCTTAGCCACACATCAATAATCAAATTTATCATATAGTTCTTGAGAAATCTATCAATCTATCGCTTTTATCGCTGATAACAACAAATAATCTGTCTGGAAATTCAATTCAAAACTGGTTCATTTGTTTCGGACATAAATTCAGGCTGTAGGTACATGAACGATGGGATTTAAAAACACGTTTACTTATACTAAAGACCTATTATGTGGCTGCGACTATTTGTATGGATACTTGCTGGCTATGGAAAATATTGGTAATTTTTAAACATAATATTTTCTAACACTTGCGCGACTCATTTGTTTAAATAAAACTACTTTTTACGGATTTAGACGCGTACATTTCTTTTAAATTTTAGCCCGACGTTTCGGAGACTTTACAGTCACCATGGTCACGGGTGAGACTGTCACCCGTCAGTATCTCTTTAAAACAAATATACGCGTCTAAATCCGTAAAAAGTAGTTTTATTTAAATTTTTAAACAGATAATTGGCAACTGTTGTCTTCGTTTGATTATATAATTTTCTTTGAAAACAGTTATATTATAACTACGTTATTGATGAGCATAAACTTTAATTTCCGTTTTCGAAAACTTATCCTCAGTCCCTCGCGTAGTCATCATATTTTTTATACTTAAATCTCGTACGCCATAGCGGGGCATGTATTCTAATGAGACCAGGGCCTCTGGTAGGTTAAGAGGTAGATTGTTGTAACTAAAGACCAAAAATCTAAACTTTTCCGTTACTTTTCAATGAGCTGCTGATGATACTATTGTCTATTGAAACTTTGACTGATGGTAGAAATATCATGGATAAACGGGGATATCTATCCACAAACGTAGGTAAGTTGTTGAAAATGACCGTAAATCTTTACCGGTAGGATAGCTTTCCCGTTGTCCGTGTGGTCACGGATTGAGAATAGTAGTATCACCACCCCATTTTCTTCTTAGGGAAATTACACAAATAAAATCCTCTGTGCGAGACGGAAAACTCGAAAATAAACCTTATGCCAACACGCATGGTCAGCGCAGCATAGTATACCAAAAGACTGTGCCCGGCGCAGTGGTACGATAATGAGCTGTCTCGAGAGAGAAAGAGTTTTTACTCAGTCATTGAACAGCTTTTAGTTTATGCGACAATCGATTTTCAGTATTCGCATTATATTAGCAGATTATTAATATTAATTATTACGAGTATATTGCACTAACTCATATTTAATGTTGCATATTAGATTTCTTATTTATTTGGACTTTGTATTCATGATACATTAACATTAATAAATTGCTAAGCTATGGAACTTTAGTTAACACCCACACAGACGACACAACGTTGATTAGTAACACAGATGTGTGTGTGTATGTGTATTTGTGTATATGTTATTTATAAGAATGTGTTGTAATAGTACACCTACAACTATTGCACTAAACTTTTAATTGTGTCCATCCAAAGATTACCTGGTAGAAATTGCTAATAGTGATAACTGATAAGTGATAACTACGCGTATTGTCTACTTTATCATATATAGAGGACTACTTTATTTATCAAATTGTATTTTATAGTGTACAATAAATATCCTAATAATGTTTGGATGTTTGTTACTCTTTCACGCAAAAACTATTGAATAGATTTTAATGAAACTTTACAATAATGTAGCTTATACACAGGAATAACATATAGGCTACTTTTATCGTGAAAGAATGCAATGGATACTAAAAAACGAACAGATTTTTTATCCTTTTTACAGCGGGTAACACCGCGGGGCACAGTTAGTAGACAAATAAATTTTAATATAATAATGTATATAGTAAGAGTTATTGAACAGTCTTGTTGGCTAGACACAAACTTTTTAAGTGATTGTGCTGAATTCACACGATATCTAAATTTATAGGAGGAAGCTGATTGCCTAAATGACGTATTAACACACAGCCATAACCTACTATTATAACTATTCTGTGGCCGCGACTATTGATGCTAAGTCCTGCTATACTTATCTATGGTTATCTTATTTACACTGTAGGCTTTAAAGATCTGACTTAATTAAATCTATTCAAATACTCCAGTAGTAGGCTAGAAGTTTACAAACATACCGCCAATCCCCTCAATCTTTTTCAAGATGTCTTGCCACTCGTTTTGACCTATGAAATAAGCGCTCTGAATATACAGAGGGCGTGGCTGGTGACTGTCTCAAGTATATATCCAATTTGTCTAGTCGATAAAGTCAAATACATTCTCATTGCTTTGACGGTCTTGTGGCAAAAGTTTCCACTTAAGATCTAGTTTAGTGAAATCTTACAGACTGCAATTATTTATGAGTTGTAATTATTTTAAACTTATTGAGTTACTGTGTTAAATTTCCTTAGTACAAAAACTAAAAAACCCGATTGAAAATCTTGAATATTTTTTAAAATTATTGCATTGTCATCGGTCATTAATAAGTTTGCAACATTTAAAACTAATATGGTAACTAACGAATGTACACTTTTAAGGATATGCATTAGCGAAAACATTTTCAAATTAAAAAATAAAAAATAAATAAATTCACATAGAAAAAGGCGTAAGGAAACTAAAACTTTAAAAGTATACAAGTGCAATGTGCGACCTTATTGCACACGGCGATTTCTTCCAGTAAAAAATTTTTTATGTGATAATAAATTCTGAAAGGGCTTTTCACAGTGAGACGTAGTGTAAAAATTATAAGCGTGTAGGTTATTGTAAATGTATTTATCGCATTTACTTATAAATAACTACGAGTACGCCGTATTTTAGTTCATAGTCATTAAGTGGACAGACGTAGTTCAATAGAAAAGATCTTCAGAATGTAAGATTGAAGATTTTCTCAAGTTGATATCGAAAATATCAACTTGAGAGAACGTTTGAAGAACTCTATATCTGTAGCTCCTTAAAGATTAATATCAATTTAATAATTATTTCCCATTTGAGGACACACATTTAAAGTTTTTTTTTTAATAAATAATAAATAAATAAATAAATATTTATGAACATTTCACACAACGTCCTCTGGTCCCAAGCTAACCTTATTATGCTTGTGTTATGGGTACCAGAATAGGGATATAATACAGAAACTACTTTTCTTTTGTAAATACATACTTAAACATAGTAAACACCCAGACGCAGTACAATCATTTGTATGACATTTATGAACATCACACAAATGAATGTCCGAGGTGGGAATCGAACCCGCAACCTCGTGATCGGCAGTCCGTTATATGAACCACTAGACCACGAAGCCCGTCAAAGTTATACATGGTCTGGTCTTACACACATCTATAGGCTACGGTTGCGAGTTACAATCAAGCAGACCATAAGCTTATTTGTCATCTATAAAAAATAAAAGAAATTGTCGTATAGTTAAATAAAGTAAACATTTCGAATTATCTAGTTCGATTACTCAATCAAATATGGACATATTTACACTGTGAGGGTTTCGTACCTGCTAGATCCTTAAAAGATGAAACATAAGTACAACTTTATTATAGACCGTGACAAAGGAACCAAACACAAAGGTAACAACAACAACACCGTCTTTCTGTCGCAGACGAATGATAAAATATATTACATACATAGTACGCGTGACGAATTCGACACAACACAATATGAAAAGTGTGAACTAATCTTTATCTAAACAACAGCGATTGATAAGTACTATTTTTATTCGTATCAGTTAAATATTTCAACTTCTGGGTTTCCACGTATCTACTATATTGAAACATATGTTTGTACTAGTTAAAACTGGCTTTTAGTGAAGTTTTTACATACTTATAACTGCGACGTAGTAAGAAATACCTATGGTATAAATTTTGTTATAATTTTAACCTGCAAATCTATACTCCTGTATCAGTCGTTGTGTGGTATTTTTGCTAAGAACTAGTAATTAGTTATTAATTTCAAAATATGTCTTTGTCCAAGATTAAATAAAACTACTTTTTACGGATTTAGACGCGTATATTTGTTTTAAATTTTGGCCCGACATTTTGGAGACTTTGCGGTCACCATGGTCACGGGTGAGACTGAGCTGTAATGTGTCTTCTACGATCAGTTTTACCCACATTCGATTTTAAACCCCTGGTAAAAATTTAAAACAAATATACGCGTCTAAATCCGTAAAAAGTAGTTTTATTTAAACAGATGAGTCGCGCAAGTGTTAGAAAATATTTGTCCAAGATGTTCTATTCATAGGTAAACCTTGATCTGAAGCTCAATCTGTTTAACAGTTTTATTATTTTTTGTTAGGGAGGTATTGTAGAGTTGAAACCCTCTCTTTATATGGAAAACCCTGGTATAATAGGACATTTTTGATTTGAGACAAAAGAAAAGTTATAACACTTAACTAAAGAACATAAACTACAATATTTCTCTTAACCCTACATTGTTGTAGCTTTATAAACTGAATACCAATATCAACAATTGAATTAGTTTAGCATAAGAGCCTATATCTTATTCGCTTTGTTATTCAACGCACGATACAAATAAATAGAGTTACTAAGTTATGTACAGATGAAAATTGGAAGCAAATAATGTTAGTCATGTCACTTACATAGTGAATGTCAACTTCTCCAACTTTACTAACCCCTTCATTAGGGAGCGTTTATACTTATGTTAATTTAGATTACGTTACTGTATATGAAGAATAGCGCAATATTACTAAGAATTCCATGATTTGCCGTCTTATATTTAAAGTTAATAAGTAGGCGGTTCTATGTATAACTCTGAAAGGTAAACAACATTTAGCGACGTGACAACCTATGAACACGTGTAACTATTCTATTTATAAAATATTATTTTATTTACCTAGTGACAGCCTTGTGGTGACGGATTAAGAATACACCACCACCCCGTTTCTTCCCTAGGGATATTATAAGCAGTTAACAGCTACTGTGACGGACTGTCCATGAATATTTATTTATTTATTTACTGTGAGGGACAGAAAACTCGAAATTAAAGCCTATGCCAGCAAGCTTGGTCAGCGAGATATAGTAGACCACAATCCCTCCCAAAGTGGAGGAGGCCTGTGCCCAACATTGGCACGTTAAAGGGCTGCAGAGAGAGTGACAGCATATATAAGTTACTATAAATTTGCAGAATTCGAATTGGATATCTCGCTATCTCAAACGATGTCGTAATAACGTGGTAGTCTGTTCAATTCATCGTGCTAGTAAATGGTTCAAATCACTTCGGATACAAGTATTTCGTACATAAAGAAACAAACTGCAAATATGTTATTTTGTTCGTCGATTGAAAAATCGAAAAAAAAAATTACTAATATAGTAACTTAATTTCTTTTTAATTTCCAATCGACGAACACAAACGACAATAAATACAAGTCGCAAACATTGAAAAACATTTAGAAAGTTGCATAAAGAACATATAGGTGATTTCACTGCTAAACTTTGCGAAAATCATCTCAATCATCATCTGTTTGAGGAAACAGATGATGATTATGGTTTAGTCACACATTTTTTTATTATTTCATTCAATTTGAGGAAATTGAATGAAATAATAAAAAAATGTGTGACTAAACCGACATAATATAATTGGACTCAGTTCTAAAAATACAATGTGCTCATTAGTAACAAATTTATTGTATTACCACCGAGGTTATTATTTATTTCATTCATTTATCCAATCGGTATACAGTCTTTATGTCTCACTGGAATTACGATTATACTGGGCGCAATTGTTTACGTAATTTTCATTCAGCTTGTATTAAAGTCTTTGTTGCCAACTATTGTGACTGTCAATGTCACAGGAAATGTTAGAATTTTATCTGCCAAACGAATTTAATAAAAAAAATGCTTCCGTTTTACGATATGACACAATTCATTGATGCTTTCTACGAAGGCTGATAATGTAGATACATAGATAGATAACTCTTTATTTGCACAAACACCAATTTTACACAGAATTTTAAAAATACAGTCTTAAAAGCTATTGTACAAAGGGCTCATATCAGTATCACTAATATGATTTCTTCCAGGCAACCGTATAATGGATAGAATCTAGAATAGACATCACGGTGTTGGTTGTTGGTGTATTCTACGTCATATATATAATAATATAATATTGAATATATATATACTTTTAAATCCAATAACCCATTGAACAACTAGAAGCAAACAGTAGCAATAAAAATAAAGCGATAACACAGTTTGGGCAAAAATACTATAAAATCTTCATGTTGTTCAGAATTGCAACCGTATTTTGCTCACCTTAGATTTAGTGCTTTTTACCTCCGTAACTTTATTGTGTATGGATGTATTTATGTATGTGTGTATATATATATCTATTATTAGGTAGATAAAAACAAATTAGTAGGTACACCACAAACATCTAATTCGAGAAATTAAGTATTCCATCCCAAGGTTGTCTGGAAGAGATCGCAGATAGTGATAAGACCGCCTTTTGTACCTGTTTTAATTTTATATAAACAACTCTGTAATCTATGTTTGGTGTACAATAAAGAGTATTTGAATTGAATTTGAATTTAATTACCAAATAATAACCTTACTTATAATAACTCACCTTTTCCACCATAATTTGATTTATTAGGTAAAAGCATAGCATGTCAATTGCAAAGTTATTAATTACTTTAGTAATGAACGTCGCGTCATTATTTTCAACCCATTTGTATTCTGTAAAGAATACTAAGTGGTTGGTCGAGATCGTTGCAAAGCAATCTTGATACATCTATCAAGATTGCTTTGCAACAATTAGGCCTAACGCCATCGCGTTGTACGTAAAAATATATAAACTCAATCGAGTGACGAATGTGGTGGCCTAATTTGATTACTGAAAAGCACGACCGCAATAAGCTCAGTTGGAAGAGCTACGGAACGGTATTCCGAGGTTGTGGGTCCCGCTTGCGGTAGTCACTTTTTCCACCATAATTTCATTTATTAAATAATAACCTTATTTTGTTGTCTGGTAAATTGATTACATATAAAGTTTATTGAATGAAGTACAGTTATCAAGAAAAATAAAATATGTATTCTCATGTCGTAGCTGTTGCGTAGCGTATGCGTAGTACGATATTCGTAGCAGCGTAGATAACTAAGTTAGAAAGCGTGTTGTGTGAAGGCAGGTTGCTTTGTACTGGATATGATTTTTAGGGTTCCGTACCCAAAGGGTAAAAACGGGACCCTATTACTGAGACTTCGCTGTCCGTCCGTCCGTCCGTCCGTCCGTCCGTCTGTCACCAGGCTGTATCTCAAGAACGGTGATAGCTAGACAGACAATTTTCACAGATGATGTATTTCTATTGCCGCTATAACAACAAATACTAAAAATAAAATAAAATAAATATTTAAGGGGGGCTCCCATACAACAAACATGATTTTTTTACCGTTTCTTGCTCGATACTAATAACGTTGCCTTATGTTGCATAGATAATGGTACGGAACCCTTCATGCGCGAGTCCGACTGGCACTTGACCAATTTTTTATTCAAATAACCAATATCACATATAGTTCAATCTTTTATCAGTAATAATCATATTAACTTGCTGTATGCATTTGTTTGATTTAATTTACAGTTTTAATTTTTTGTAGTTTTTACAGTTATTTTTAAATTAGAAAATATTGATCGCAGTGTGTAGTCCAATAGTTCATAGCTGTATGAACTGGAAACTAAGTTATCATCTGGTTTCCAGAATAGAAGAATAATTATGTGACAGTTTTATTTTTCAAAATCTTTTTACTACTTTTTATCGGTCTAGTTGTTCAACTGAATGGACTTAGATTACATATACCACAAAATTATGTGATCATCATTCTCCTACCCTTATTCCGTTATTCTGGGTCGGCGCTACGTGATTGGTTGGATTGATTATTTGGATTGGGATGATTTTTACCTGACGTCATCTCTTCTTAGATATGTGCAAAGGTGTCATGCGACGTGGTTGCCTCGATCGGTTCTTACGACCATAAGACATGGGGAGGTGACACTTGTATTCCTTTTGTCGGTCACCCCATAAACAAATTATGAATCTTGTGAAATTTTATGAGTGAATTATAGCATAAGTAAACTCAATCGCCTTGGTTATGAATGATTCAAGTTCACTATAATTTATCTCTTAATTGTATAACTGACCTGGCACACAAAAGTCCATCTGTCTTAATGATGCAATATTTAAATTCATAACATGTAACGTGTCTTGAAGTGACCTGTGACATGGAAGGCCACCTATCTATATGATGTAAGTTTTGTGTTTTTAACATCTGTCTTTTAATGAATGATTTAATATTGATAAGTCTTAACGATGCGTGATCAATATTTTAACACGCTGGTAATTTAACACAAGACTAATAATCTACTCCACTATGAAAAAATAAACAAGCAATGATTGAGATAGTTAAAGGCTTTAAGCAATATAACCATTTTTGAGTTTTTTTGTCTGTAAGAGATTGCAATATTTGTGACAAGACCACCTTTTGTACCTAATATAAGATGTTATTGTTTTTTTTCTTGCGTACATTAAAGAGTTTTCATTCATTAACGTTATGCATCTTATATGATTCGTCATACTAAAGTTTGTTGTCATTTTAATGTGGACAGACGGACAGACGGACGGACGAAGTGGTATATATTTTTCTTGAATCTGTTTGGATTTAAATTAACTATAACGACTGTACGTGCCACATTGACATAACAATAAGTATATGTTTTCTGAAGTTTTGGACGCGGAAACTGAGCTAACGTTCTTATATTCAGAAATAGTTATTTTGCCGATGTAAATTTTACGATAGATTAGTACTTATTCTAGGGTTGAACTGAAATATTCAAAGCGATGTTAGTAGTTCATCTTATTCGTATTGGACTACCTCTACGTGTCAACATACAAACTATAAATTCCTTATAGTTAATGCAAATGTGCATTATGCGCTGTTCTATTTTCGTTAGAGAGTTTGTTTGCGTGGTTGTTCTATATTTAGTAAATCTTAATCGGAATATCTCTCTTGACGGTCGGACGCAGTGAACGCACGCTCTCATAATTTAGTCCACATGTGTAAGTATGTTATATCTACAAATTATATGTGTAATTACATACCTTATATATCAAGTATATACACCTAAAGCTAAAAGTTTTAACGTGATAGACATTTTTCTTAATAAGGAATTTTTATGACTGAATTTTTATGCTGAAGTATTTAAAAAAATATAGATAAATTATTATTCTGCAAATTATAGCTTTCGAAATATATAATGGTGGTCATAACCAGTTATTCCATATCATGTCTATAAACATAGGCTCATGTTATAGCCTGCCTTGAAGTATGAATAAGTAGTTTCAACGGTGATAGATTTAATGGTGAAAAAGTTTAGAAGATAAGCGTAACGTAGGCTTTGCTTTGGCCATGTTTCCGTTAATAAGAATATTATTAAAAAGAATTATCAAAGTAATTAGTTTTAATCTTTAAAAAACTTACGTGTCTAGAGATATTTTAGCGAATCATACCTATACATAGATAGAAGATAAAGATAATCGTAATATTAATTCAATGTTTTTTTATTGATGCAATATATTAATGACTATTAATCTTACTCAATTATTTGAACTGATAACTAAATGAGCAATTAAAAAAGTATTTACTTTATTCCGTAAGAATTACGTTGTTAAGCAAGTTGCTTATTATAATGCACAATAATGTTGCATATTAATAATGCACTGAAACAAATTTAAAATAACCATATTATCCCAAATTTAATAATTGTGTAACGTAAGAGTCGATTGAGTTACTTACACTCAATTAATATTCCAAATTCAAATATTTGTAATGTTTGTCGTTCTTGGATTGAAGAATAAATAGTAGGTCATCTAAGATGATTGTCAGTTCATATTGCATATAAAAACAACTTTCGTTCATCAATGAAAAGAGACTGTAATAAAGAGGAGTCTTTCGTCAAGCATGAGTAGTTACCCCTATACCTTCGTGCCTTGTGAGCGTGATATGGTAGATCTTGGCCAAATATGCCCTGGTAGAAAATGGATCGATCCCTGTGTACTTGTGTAGGTGTGCAATTTGTTTGTGTGTGGCAAGATGTGTAAATTATGAAAAGGCCTTAGATATGAATTAATTTCCAGTTTTCTACAATAAGACTGAATAAAGCCATTTAGAGCTAAAAATACAATGTTTACTAATGAGTTACATCGTCTTTATGGGTGTGTGTTGTGGCTAGCTTTTGGTTAGAAGTAAGCTCGTAAGCTTTCGTTGAGTGTGTCATGTCGTGAGTGGAGGCCAAAACAAACGGCATGTGATCGCGCGTACTCGACAAAAATTCGACATCGTTCGCCCAAGAATGCTCAGTGCGGTTATTTATAGAGTTTGGGAGGAGAGCGGGGGCGGCCGCCACGTCTGGTGTCGGTCTGCCGGGGCCTGCCGACGAATACCGAAATAGCTTCTCCAGCTGGCAGTACCTGGCCACGTGGCTTCAGTGACCAACGAGCATTGGCTTACCTGCCTTTATCCTTGTCACTGACGCTGATGATACAACTCATATTGATACGAATTCGAATTATTCAAGCATAGTCTTTATCTTAACAGCTGCCATATCTTTTCGATAACAATAGATAAATGTCAATTGTCATTTCATATTGCGTTATCTAATCCTTATGTTAAATTTCTAACAGGGTTGACAGATAGTGCCAAGAATCTCAATTTTTTTACTGTGAATCTATTGCTAGTTCAACATATAAAGCCCACCTTCTTCTGTAATCGCTCAGTTTTTATAATCTTTACTAAATATTTCCTCACAACGACTAATCTAGTATAGATTCGGGTTATCCTCAACTTTATTTACTATTTGATTCACGCTCTTTGACCTAAAGTTTTCTTTCGAACCTATTTAATCAGAGAGTTGAAATTTATTAATATACTTATATCATGAAGATTTCCTTATAAAGATGTAAAAACCCAAATTTAATGCTCGTCTTCTACATTTAGGTACACACATATTTTTTGTCTAAACATGGGACTTATACAATTTTTTTTAATTCACGATAGTACTTGCTTACATGTAGTTAATAAAAGTCTACATATAAATAAAGATAAGATCAGTGCATATAATTATGTTAACTATGATATCTGAAGCGAGTTATAGACTTAAAAATATCTAGTTGCGTTTTTAGTTAATGTTGCGCGCGGTAACTATAAAAGTGATTAATACTACGTGAAACGCAAGCAAGTGTGTCAAAGATATTTAATTAAACCTAAACGTGTACATTTAAGCTTTAAAGCGGAAGTAATTATGTACATATATAAGCGCCAAACAATATATGAAACGCACACAACTCTGGATTAAAATATCATCCAAGCTGTTGGCTACGATAAGGACGATAACTATTACTAGCTGTTGCCCGCCACTTCGCTTTTGAACTCACACACGAATAATTTCATACAGTTATAATCATTGTTTATTCGTCATATTACTGAGCCCATATGACGGTATTGTCACAAGAAAATGATATAATGAGTATATGTTATGATAGCATGAACTGATATACATAACCTGTTAAATTCTCAGCTCTCAAGCTCTCACCACTTCAGAGAATCAGTCTAGAGAGGAGAGTCTTCAGAGAAGAAGTCTCGGTAATAGGGTCTTTTTATCTTTTGGTACAAACCTTAAAATAAATTATAGCTGCGATTTTTTTAAATAAACAAATATTTATATTAGTCCCTAACTTTTTTTTAAACCCATGGTTGCCTGGAAGAGATCACTTTATGTGATAAGGATATAATTTGATTTATAGGATATATGGATTTATAGGTATAATTTGTACCTAGTCTTAAGCTTAATTTCTGTTTTTGTTTCTTGTAAAGTGTACAATAAAGAGTTAACCCATCTTTTCCATAGATGGTTTTTTAATAGTTAGGTAGAGCAAGCTTTGGTCGGTCAATTAGTTAAATATAATTCATTATAAATTACTCCTCTATAATGTATGGCTCTTGATTTTGTAATACCATAGCACTATTTATCAAATACAGAACAACAAAACTCATGGGGTAGCCAACTTCATAAAAATTATTGCTTACGTGTAGAAAGTTATATTATAGAGTTCAATGACCTCTTGTCTTATGTGTAATTTTTATCTTCTTGAATTAGAATCATATTAACAATGTCAATGTGGATTGCTTTACATGGGTTGTACAACTATTTAAATTAAATTAAATTAAATTTTATTTTAAATCAAAAATTACTACGGAATTTTACAATATGTGCTTACAGTTTGTGGACGACAGAGAGATGATTCTTAATTCTTTTAGTTTCCATTACCTTTGATAGTAAAAATAGATTTCTTGTATGAAGCTTTTTTATTTTGTACTTTATAAATTTTAAAAGGAACACTTATAAACGTTAATCTCTTTTTAAAAACACTACAAGGTCGGTGGGGTGTCGAAGTAACGCTGACAAACTCTAACGTAATTCCATTGGTCGCTACGCACATAAACGTCACGCAAACAGACTAGAACACTACAGTATAAGTATGAGCATTGCTCTTGTACCATTTTTATTGTAGTCACCAGAGTATGTCTACTCTGATTGCATTTAAGTTCTTAGCATCAATGCTTTAACATTTGCAGACTGGTTTTCTGTCTCTACGTATTGTTGTATCTACAACATCATTAATTGCCCTGCCCTTATCTTATTTGGAGTCGGCGCAACATGCCTTTTTTCTTACACGCATTTCTGTCAGACGTCATTTTTTTATTTACTCCCCTTTCTTTCATATCCTTTTTAACACAATCCATCGTTTCTTCGACCGTCCTGATCCTTTGATTTTTTTAACAATATATTGTATTGGTGAAGCATTTCTATACATTTTTATGTTCTAAACATTTTATGTACATATTAATTCTTGTACGTAGTTAAATAAAAACATAAAACATACCTACACAATAGTATGTATAATTAAAAATGATGTTAATTTTTATATTTAAGAGGTGTAAAAACTTGAATAAATGTAATGTAGCTAATATAAATAATTGTGTATTCAAGTTCATTCACACCGACGTATATACTTATAAATATTTATACAATTTATTTTGTAATATTGACTGCTTTTTTGTTTTCAGCGGTCACATTTTTAATCTAATCAAATTATAATGTACTTATTATCTAACAACAATAATATTGAACTTGGTCAGTTGGCCTCGACCATGTCTTTTTACACATCATAAAACCCGATTATGTACAAGTTAGAATCAACTTCCAAAGGGTTCTGTGTCATTGTTATCGTAATAATATTCATTAAGTCAAAAGTCTAGTCTGAGTAATAGGTTTTCGTTATAACTTTTAGGTACGGAACCCTACTAGATTTATAAAGCCAGTTGGTAAAATATGTTCCCAGCTCGATAAAATATGTAAAACAAAGATGAAAATATATACATTTATAATTTTACATCTGTATTATATGATAACAAGTTGTAAAATATAAATCTATACTACTTTATAAAGCTGAAGAGTTTATTTGTTTGTTTGAACGCGTTAATCTCAGGAATTACTAGTTCGGATTGAACAATTCTAATTATGTCGGTAAGTACATTTATGGAGGAAGGCTATAGTCTATATAACATCACGCTGCGACCAATAAGAGCGAAGCATCAGTGAAAAATGTAGCACTAACAGGAAGGTTTCTACATTCCACGTGTACAAAGTCGCAGGCAGGAAGAGCTAGTATTGAATAGATATACACAGTGAAATAAGATTTGCGCACTTGCGATGTATAGAGTCAGCGTAAACTTATTTTGCCTTTGTTCTTATGAATTGTAGTCTGAGTAGTCTCGGTTTAACCTTTTGTCGGTTCCATTGTTTTAATATTATTCAAATTTTATAAATTTACGTTAATTTTATTTTGTAATAAAGACAAAAGAAAAGGTACATTAACTTTGCTTGGCTAATTAGTACCAGTTTTCGTTATTTACCTCAAATGAGAGAGGATTTTTTATCTTAACTTTTCTACATCTGAAATTCTACTACACGAATTAACACAGATTTTGTATAAACTCTGTGCTAATTCGTGTATTATTAAGAACTTTTTTTGTAATTTTATAAAATGATAAAACAATGTCCATTATTGTACAATCTCTTTTGAAAAGCACAAAGCCCTGTGTTTGTTTTGGCTTGTACACTTATCAAAATAATTTTTCTGCTTTGTTTTTTCTTATTTGATAGATTAACTCCCTTGGTTTAATAATAATAATAATAATAATAATAATAATAATAAAATCATTTATTCAGATAACTAGTGATCCATCATTTGTTAGTATTACATGTTACTTAATATCTATGTTAGTATTACAGTCTTTATTTATTTATTTAACTAATACTAAGTATATATTCTCTGGCCTCTTAGAACTGTCATTGTGTCTAGATGTACATGTTTTTTGATACAGTGGTTTATGTATTGACAGTCTAAGCGGCCAGCTATCATCGCTAGAACGCTGTTGCGACTGGCTCGCACTCTGCTTAGCATGGACGCGCACCGCTTGCGCAGAGTAGCGTAGAAGCAGTCGATGCGCGCTTCGGCAAACATGCCCGATGCACTGCAGTAGCGAGGCAGTCGCAACAACGTCCTGAGCGCATTGTTATATTGTACACGAAGGGCGCTATGTGCTTTTCGAGTGTAGTTAGCCCACAGGCTGCACGTGTAGAGAGATGTACAAGAGGATACCAAAATAGCTTCGTGCATTTTTCTACGTACGAAGTTTTCATTGTTTCTTTAGATTGAATGGCTAGAGCTCTAATTTTTAAGTATATGTTTTTTCAATATATGATCTAGGATCGCATAAACTCAGAAACGCGATTGAAAAAAGTTTTCTCGATAGAAAATCTTAGCGAAACAACCTCTCTCATTTTTTATTTTTTTCATTTGTCGGTCTATTATCGCGTATTAACTAATGAAATAACTTTAAAAACATAAGTAACTATTATATATAGAAACACGTAAATCAGAATTAAAATATATTTAGTAGATTTTGAGTAAATAGGAAAAGTATCCCTAATTCTTCATTTTCTGTGCCTACTGGCTGTGTTAATATGTACGTGTCGGCGATGATATACGATAATATTGATGTAGGCCCTTAACATTTCATTTTCAATCAAAATTAATCAACAATACTCCACTGAGATACGCAAAAAATATTGATTTGCATTCTACATCACGCAGAAGTAAATCTACTAAAATCATCAGAAGTAAATCATCTACATAAGAGAAATACAAAAACATCAAATTTCCTTTTAGATTTACTTTTTTTTTAAATGAATAGTTCTAATATTTATTTTTCATTAGATTTTTCGTATCATTTCACGTCTTTAACTGATAGTGTCCTCAATATCAGTTAATGATATAATTTGCAGACCTACTTATACCATCAGACTAGATAGATTACAGACAATTTTGTTATTAGAAAAACTATATACCTATTTTAGAAAAGAAATAGAATTTTAATTAGCTCTATTATATCAAAATGCCAACGCCATTTCATTGTTAATTATAGAACGTTGAATGTTATGCAATTATCTTTGTTAATTCATATCTGTTCATGATTGTGTGTAAAACTGTAAGCCGTGTTTGATAAGAGGGTGGTACGGGCTGTGAGGAGGCTGGCGGGACGTCTAGACGTACTGTAATTAGTAAGGTGAACGCGTACAAATTGAACAGTGCGGAGAGGTCCAGCGGGTTCGTATTGCGTCACATTTACTTAATTAAATACTGACTTGTACACACCTATCTGTTTTATGACATGAAATAAACGATTATCACTTACATGTTCGACTAATATATAGAATACTAGCTGTGCCCCGCGGCATTACCCGCGGTAAAAATGATAAAATATCTTTTCTTTTTTATTATCCCACGAGAACATTGCATTATTTTGGGATAAAAAATAGTTTATAATTTATTCTGATGTATAAGCTGTATAAGCTGCTGTGATGTTAAGTTTCATTAAAATCCATTCAGTAGTTTTTGCATGAAAAGGAACAAACATCCATACAAACTTTCACATTTATAATAAGGTTACTTTCGTGATTCTGTTTTTTATAGTTTTAAGCGATGCTAACACAATTTTCTAAGCGAGTCAGCTAGCTAAAACACATACGTATAGTATAGACAGCGGAGAGTCTGCAATAGAACCTCGGTTTACCCTTTAGTTTGGAACCATAAAAATGAGAATATGTTACGATTTCAAACAACAGTTAGCTCAATTTAGAGAAAAGTGTTGTCCTAATTACAAATTATAATAGTTTGCCCATAATTGGCTACCACTAATGGCTACAACATACATAAGTCTGTTTAGTCTGTTGTAGTAGTTGTAGCCACCATTAGTCATTTCGAATGTTCGTAGAACACATGTGCACAGTTGTGAAGTAGGATTGAGATGGTACTTATTTGTACTGGGGTGTCTAGACGTCCTATATACTACGGTCTGTAGCTCTTTCTGTCTTATTCAACAGTCCATGCTTTTAATTTTGGTACGAACTTTGTCTAAAATGGCGAGAATCAGGTGCGTCAAAGCTTGATCCTGCATTGGATTCAAAGTCATAATAAAGACGGGCATCGTGGTCTAGTCGTTCATATAATGGACTGCCATTCACGAGGTCGCGAGTTCGATTCCCTCACGGGACAATCAATTGTGATGTTTATAAATGTCATACAAATGTTTGTTCTGCATCTGAGTGTTTTTATGTATTATAAGTTTGTATTTACAAAAGAAAAGTAGTATATATATGTAGTATATCCGTAATTTGGTACCCATAACACAAGCATATAAGCTTAGCTTAAGACCAGAGGATGTGTGTAAAAAAAATGCATCCTTACGTAGCAAATGGTAGTACTAATGACGACGGGGATAGTCATAATATTACTTTATTACTTAGGGTATTATAATTAACTAAATAATAAAAGGCCTATGTTAGAGTAATAAAGCAGTAAAGTAATACTCCTAGATACAAGAGTAGGTATAACATGGCACATTAATGAAATTTTATTAGTCTGTACACATGTTGTTATATCGGTGTCTGTCCCCGAAATGGTTCAATGACGCGTTCGCGGATTTCATCTTGTTTATCTCAATATTTCCTAGCAGAAACTAAACTATATACCTATTATACTAACTATATAATACAAGTTAAAATCCTAACGACTTTTCCCAGACATCTATTATAAAAATGCATACAATTTATTTAAAATATTTTGTAAAAATTGATACTTCTTGATTTTGTAAAAATTGATTCTTCTTACTACTCTATAAATTTCGATAAAGGGAAATACCTGCAAAGACTAATAATAATTAGCGACTACGATAATTGTGTGTGAAATGATGCGTTTATAATTGAACAAGTTAGACAGAACATGGTAAACATATTAGTATAATGAGCCAAGATTAGATACAGGGCGGTTCACAAATCGTTGTTATTATCACGAAGGTCAACATACCCAATTTGTCTTACTTGTAAACGTAAACAACTTCACAAGACTTTATTATAAACTAACTGAGGCTCGCAACTTCATACACGTAGAATTTAGAAAAGAAACCTTAACATATTATACAAAAATTATTCTCTTGAACCACTCTATCTGTCCCTCTATCTAAGGCTGCCATTTTAGTGTATAAGTTAGTACTTAAGAGTTTAGTAGATAAATGAATATTGTTTAGGGTACTATGGAGCTGACATAGCCTAGTAAGAACTAAAATATCCTAAAAAAATAAAGAAAAAAAGAAAAACATCAAGATTCATTGTGAAATTTCAAAAATTTTATCTCACAATGGGACACACAGAAGTAACAACTTTGTTTTATAATAACTAAAGGTCATTCGCGTTAACGCTTTTTAAGGTTAGGTTTACGAGTTAGGCAAACGATTTCACTTCAGCTGTTGTTAACTGGTAGCGCTACCTTATTTTGAACGTGATCTAAGATAATAGTAATTTTATATTCTCTAACATAATAGTAGTAAGTAATTACTAAGTATTACCTAATGGCTTAGTTAAATATCAAATAGGCATATGGTTTACTTTCAAGATTTCCGTCTCTTTTTGAGGAGATTATCTGCTTTTGTTGTCCTTTAGCTGGCTCTTACTGTACTTTGTAGAGAAAATGGATAGGTTACACTTGTATTCTGAATCCTGTAGTAGTATAGAACACAAATATCATTTAAAAATAACATAAACATTAAATTAATTATCTCCAATAATAATATGATATTTCTATTTATAGGAAATATATATGTGTCGTGCTGGCTACTTTATTGATTCATTTGTATTAAAATGACTTAACCTTGAAGGATTAGACAGAGATGTATAAGTTTTTATACCAAAGATATTTATTTACATAAAAGATGTGAATATTTATGGCAAAATATGACGGTAATTTTTTTGTTGGTTTATTTTTATACGCGGTCCAAAAGAGTTTACTGAATTTATTAGAATAGGTGTACATAAGAATACTTAGTTAAACATTGGTACCGATTCTACGTACACAACTAAACTTAACTTAATTAAAATGAAAATAATAGTTCAATAACACTATTCGGCAATGTTAACAGAACTTTTTTATTAGAAAATCTAAATATTATAGACTAACGATTTTAACTAATAAAAGTGTGGACAACGAAATAGCCAATTAATCAAAATACGCTTATTTGTTTTCTTTTTTAGTTAAGTTTAGTTGTACATGCAGAATTGGTATCATTAGTTCACGTTTAGGTATATATGTTGTGTAATGTAGGGTAGACTAGATAGAGACAATGATTGTGTTTCATTGCGAATGCATGTTGAAGGTCAGCACTAAGAGGATGTGACCGCGTGTGTAGTAATAGTCGTGTTCCTCTATAGTTTGTTCGATGGCTGGTGGTGCTAATACGAGTTGTTTGTCAACGTCGAGTGATGCCGACTGTCGACTGCCGACGGTCACTAGTTATAAATAAGTGGCATAGCAGCAGTTCGCGTCATCGCCATCATCTCGCGGCAATACTAACGCGCACACAATCTCTAATGTCAATTGTATGTGAATGCATCGCAACGTTCTTATTCTAACACGTAAATGTATTCACAATGAATGACATGTGGCGTAACGTGTTACGTTTGTGACAGGTTTTTAGAACAAACACCAAATGTTTATGAAGTCTAAAGATGCAATTAGCGCTTTATTGTGACAGTATTCTTAGGTGTTTTCATTACCAACTTTTTATAGCCATATTCTAATTATCAGCGTTGAATTTACGCAAACTCTGGTTTAAACGCACTTACTCTTAACCAAATTCAAAAAAGGAGGAGGTTCTCAATTCGTCTGTATGTTTTTTTTTTGTTGTTTCTTCCCTCATAAATTTTAACTGGGCGAAGTGATTTAAATCATAATTTTTTTATTTGAAAACTGGTGGTTCCTGTGTGGTCCCATTGGCAGGTCAGGATCTGATGGTTATCTCCTGAGAAATCGAGGAAAATCCTCAAATTTCAAAGGCACATGAAGTCAGTTGAACTTTTTTTTAAAATACTCAAATATTTATAATGAAAAATGCACATTTTTTTCTGTTGCAGGTCTTAGAACTTAGTGAGTATAAAGATCTTATTTTGACGGTGATAGCTAGAACAGAACAAGGACTTTAGCAACGTCCACCTGGAAGACAAAATTAATGGCAGAACCAGTATAAGATAAGTCGTGAGCCACGTCTACTGAAGTCGTACTGAAGATAAATAGCCGCGGTTATTCACATCGTTCCTATAGCTCTCAAATAAACTCTATTAGAGTACAGCAAGATTGTTATATTGTGACTGTTGTATACATAGTATACGTTTGTATACAACAGAAGCTACGAAATTAGAAGCACAGTCTTTTATAGCAATGTTACCTTGAACCTTCACTAGATATTATCTCAATTCTTCATACAAGACAATTACGTGTATTTACGCAAAGAGACATAGGAAGGCTTAAAACATTTTTGTGGTTAACGTTTTTTATTATTATAACTATCAACAAATCATTGATCAAGTTATGAGCACGCTAGCTGTCTTAAACATATACAAAACCGAATGTCAGGCAGTTTTTAAAAATGAAATAAAACTTTTACTAAAAAACTTAATTTGCTTTACTTAATTTTGAACATATTTTACGTTAGAAAGCATAGCCGTCTTAAACAAATAAACCTGTTTAAAATGAGTTCTATGACACACTGATCAGATTTTTATATTTTTACTAGCTGATGCCCGCTACTCCGTACGCGTGAAATTTTCCCCTGTATATTTGGTTACCGTTCAAACCTTCCCTGGACTTTTACGAATATTTCAAGACCAAAATCACCATAATCGGCAGCGGTGCTGCCGATTATGGTGAATTTTAGCGAGACTAAGGAACAGCAATTGATTTGTATATATAAGAAGATTGAATTGGTTTTTCTGTCATTAAATAGTAGGTATACTTAAGGATTCAGAGACTTAAGAAATTGTTACGTATTTAGTGCATATATTTTATCAGTAGCTTACTTTCAATCAATTAGCAATTGACTATGGCGTATTTACTTGACAGATTAGAACGCGAAGCAAGTAGAACGATACAATGTTATTTCCAGGTCGTAGGTTTAACTATAACTAATGGGGTTCTTCAAAAAAGGTGTAAAAAAAATATCTACAGGGTCGGCGACGCGCTAGTGATACCTCTGGTGTTACAGACGTTTATAGGCTACGGTGACCGCGTTCCATCAGGGCCCTGAGTCGGGTATTTCAACGGTGTCACAACTGTACCATAATTGTACCATTATGGTGCAATAGTAAAGTTTTTGGTAGTCTACTATTAATGTGTCGTCATAACGACTTCATCATTGTCTTACAATTGTCAAAGTGACATAAATTGCTAGTCTCGTACACAACTGCTTCACAATTGCAATTCAATGACTGAAATGTTTCGGTAGTCTGCTATTTTGAATTTGACAGTAATATTTTTAAATTGTCCTGTGTCGACAGATTGCCATAAATAAAAAATAGATAGATAGAAATATTAGAAATTGTTCTTTGTAATTTATTGCAATTTACTAATCTCCTAAACTTCACATTGCTTTTTATACTAATAAATAGTATGTACAAATATATTTAAACGAAGTCTAGCATGATTAAATGTTTAAATTTATTAGTTGTTTTTCGAAAATCACTTCAACTAACGCATTTTTTAAAAACGGCAACACATACATACCATTCTAACACAATCCATAGATAAAAGAGACCGAAAATTCAATGCATAGATAAAAGAGATCGACAATTCTATTACCATTGAAAGACCGTTATGACGGCATATAGCAGACTACGGATATTTGACTTCAATTGCAACGGTATCGTGCCGGTATTGTGCCGGTATGACAATTGTTCCAAAATAGTGGACTTGAGCACCAGGTGGGTTGTACGCTTGTTTGCCAACTCAGTAATATAAAAAAAAGAAAATCTCGTGGTGATCACTTTTTCTGCTTAAATATTTACATGTAAATGGTTGTTCGTGACAAATTTTACAATTTCTTTGCATCTAACTGGTAAGAATTAAGCTGCAAAGTTATAGTACACGTGCATCAGTTCAGAGTGTACAATATGGGTATTCATGTGCATATTTTGGTGTAATTTTTGCGCGTGCGTGAGGCCGCAGGCGCGGTCTCGATTGTTTTCGTCGTATTTCGCGGGTTATTTCGGTCGTACGCGGCGGCAATGCAAGCCCCTCACACCCGTCATACTGTCCACAAACATTACCACTACATAGAGATGCATTGAATGTTAGATCGAATACTAGTAATCGGTATCTTCGATATGTAGTATTATAAAGTTGGTAATATGTATGTAGGGGGTAATCTCCAAAAGAAGTTTATCAATTCTAAAAATCTTTTCACTAATAGGTAACTGGGTAAATTTCAACAGGTCCAATAAAATTTTCATTTCCGTGGATTTTTTAATCTTTAACTTTGGGACAAGCAAAAATAGTGTTTACTCAAGTTTTTGATAATATATGTATTCTTGCTTAATATCAAGCTGGTAGCATAAAAAACTAACGAGATATAGACGATAAAAAATTTCGTGCCACGGGGATGAAAGATGCGTGCACGGCAATTAAAGAACTGTGCCACGGGAATGATAGAATCAATCCACGGTAATGAAAATAGCCAATTATCTTTTAAATAATATACTTACCTGCAATAGATACCAGTCAATTATATTTTTTGTTCGATTCCCAGTCTCTGAGAGGGAAAGACGTAGATAACACACACACACACATACACTCTTTTTACCCTCTTCGCAATATCATTGTCCCATCGGAGCATAAAAGTTAATAGAGTCAAAGCAACACAAACATTTATTTAAATTCTTTCACACAGAAAATTACACAATAGAAATCAACAAATATTAATATACTTTTTAGGGTTCCGTACCCAAAGGGTAAAAACGGGACCCTATTACTGAGACTTCGCTGTCCGTCCGTCCGTCCGTCCGTCTGTCACCAGGCTGTATCTCAAGAACGGTGATAGCTAGAGAGTTGAAATTTTCACAGATGATGTATTTTTATTGCCGCTATAACAACAAATACTAAAAATAAAATAAAATAAATATTTAAGGGGGGCTCCCATACAACAAACATGATTTTTTTACCGTTTCTTGCTCGATACTAATAACGTTGCCTTATGTTGCATAGATAATGGTACGGAACCCTTCGTGCGCGAGTCCGACTCGCACTAGACCAATTTTTTATTAATC
Organism: Orgyia antiqua; assembly: GCA_916999025.1. Taxonomy (NCBI): domain Eukaryota; kingdom Metazoa; phylum Arthropoda; class Insecta; order Lepidoptera; family Erebidae; genus Orgyia; species Orgyia antiqua. Next base: position 28,255,317 of record OU779868.1, read on the forward strand.
AGGCCGTGGCGATGAAAACATAACGCACGGAAATGAAACAACTGGTCATGGCAATGAAACTTATATAACAAAATCGGTTTAACTTTCGCGAAGAAAAAACGGAAGTACGATACCCATACTTTTGTATGGAGCATAATTTGGTATCGTACCGCCTTAATGTTTTACTTTTACAAAATTATGTTTTGTCTTATAAATCACTAAACATCTACAATCATAGTATTTAATTTATGTTAATAACAAGGTACCACTTTGTATTTTGAATTTTAGACATGTTAGACTTCAAGGCTACTGTATTAACTTGTACAGGATCTTTTAACAGATTTATATAAATAAAAGAAGTATTATTGTGTTCGTGTAATCAAGTGGCTAACGCGATTCTTTTAAAAAACCTCAGGCTATTGTTTCAACTAATTCGAGGTCGTAAGGGTACACGAGACGCTTATTATATAACCGAGTATTAACATAGCCGCCAATCTTCTGTTCCATATCACGAGTCACGCTATTAAAAATTAATACTAAGCATGTCTGATATAACACTGATAATAATATGTTACTATGTTTGTTGTAATTTTCAAATAATGTTAAGATTTAGTAAAAAAGGTGATTCCAAAAGCATCTTATCATCAAAATCTTAGTAGGATGCTAACACACGCGACTGAAAGTAATTAGTCATGATATCTTAGAGTATTTTAGATATGTACTAACAATACTCTAAAACGCGAGCACTCACAAAGCTCAGCATTTTAACTGTATATTTTAATTTTAAGAAGGTCCAGATGCAACTTATATATGGATTCGATCTGCGACGATAAGTGCTTGGACACCAAGCTGTATTATATCTAAATAAACCGCTGTTGAAGTACACTTATAAACATAAAACTTTAATACATTAAACAATTAAGCGTTTAAGCATGTTCGTTAAAAATACCTTTAAGAGGGTACTGTACTCCAAATTTAGGTATTTGCCTTAGGTATTGCTATCCCTATTTCCAAGCGCCGCGCTGAAAGGGACAAATATAGCTGAAGCAGATTTTACCTACAAATTCTTTAAAAAAAAGACATTTCGTAGTCCCCTTTTTTCTTCGCGAAAGTTAAACCGATTTTTATTGTTTTTACGCTTTAGCATAGATGAAGAGTATATCTATGCTTCTATCACTTTCTTTTTTGGTAAAACTTTACCAAGTATGTGTGATAGTCGCTGCAATTTTACCTAAAGAAAACCGAAAAAAACCGGATTTTCGGATGGTCATATTTCTTTTAGTTAATATGTTTTGAAAAAAATAGAAAGTGATACAAGCATAGATATACTCTTCATCTATAATATAGCGTAAAAATAATAAAAATCGGTTTAACTCTCGCAAACAAAAATGGGGAGTACGAAACCCATATTTTTGTACGGAGCATAATTTGGTATCGTGCCCTCTTAAGGTTGCTATCGCTTCATGTTAGCGCTACTCATACTTTGTCTATAAACAACTAATCTAGAGCATATATTTTGTTAATTTTCATTTTATGTAAATGTTTAATATAATTCACTTCTTCGTCGTCATTTCCGTGAGAGAGTTCTAAAAACTTTTTATTTTTCAAGTATCAAAACATTGTGGTATTATATACCTACTAGAATTTTGGCCGTAACGGTTCGTTTAGCAAGTGGGTGAGCCGGTTCTCAAAACAGCAAATATATTTCAGAATTCTTATTTTCACAAAATAGGTAATTACAATTACATCTACTTATTGCCGTATGCGTTCTTTTAATACGTAGTTAAGACAAAAATAAATCCATTAAACTACTTTTTACTGAACAAGTTTTTTAGAAAGGCACTCTGAAAAGAATTATTGCCTTATACGTTGCGTATCCTAAATACAGTCGTATTTAAGATACGCAACGTATAAGGCAATAATTCTTTACCTATTTGCAGTTTGTCGTTTCATTTTCATTTTATTACCACTTGGATCTCTAATATTACAAAAGACATAATATAATATTTTCTAACACTTGCGCGACTCATCTGTTTAAATAAAACTACTTTTTACGGATTTAGACGCGTATATTTGTTTTAAATTTTGGCCCGACGTTTCGGAGACTTTGCAGTCACCATGGTCACGGGAGAGACTGAGCTGTAATGTGTCTTCTACGATCAGTTATTACAGGGTTTACCCACATTCGATTTTAATTTTACATTGACCATAAAGATAGACTTTTACTATAAACTATTGTGCTCAGACAACATAAAATCAATAACAAATTGTAACAATATAAAGAACATTTTTTAATTTTAAATTATTTAAGGTAAAACATACATAATTCTATCATAGACTAAAGTTTTAATTATTATAGAGGTAGTATACAATATAGCAAGCAAAACTAAGTTTATATACTTAAATACAATATTATTTACATAATAACAAGAAATTTTAAAAAGAATTATTGTTTTAAGATTTAAATTAGTTTATATTAAAAAGAAAAAAGAAAAATTGTTAATTTTTTAATTTAACGTCGGGCCAAAATTTAAAACAAATATACGCGTCTAAATCTGTAAAAAGTAGTTTTATTTAAAGACATAATATGATAAAAATTGGTACTCAAATTCGGCTTGATCTACTAAATTCACAAATCGTGTAATAATGATAGTGATTTAAATTTTAATTTGATATCTAATGGTGTTATTTATAACAACTTATCGGAGGTTTAAAAGTTCGCTGAAATCGGTTCGCTAAAATTGACAAAAAATTTTATTCATAATAGTCTTTTTACGATAAAATGTTTATTATCTCTCCGATAAAGTTATTCTTTAAACCTCCGATAACTCATTATAAATTATGTTTTGTTTTGTGCAGTCCATTAGTATTGTGCAGGATAAATAAACGTAAAATATTCAGTCACGTAGCTATAGGTTTATTCTTAAGCAACGAAAAATTTTTTGGGCAGAAATAGATAGGAAAATAAAATTCGACATGAATATATTATTTGGAAAAATGGAAACTGTTGGATGAGCAAGCTAATGGAAGTAAGGAAGGGCAGGAATTGTTACGAATCTTATCATAATAAAAGTGACAATAGAATGTATAGCGCAGCCAGTTACGCCAGGTCCAGTTATTCTTCGATAACTGCTTACCGTCAGGCAGCCGTACGCTTGTTTGTTTTTGTAGTAATATCCTTTCACTGTCACCTCTAAACTAAAGTACCACGGGAAATAATCCGTAAGTTTGGTTCCCCAAGGTAAATCGAAATGCTCAAAATAGTTTTAATTCGGTAATGCGTAGATCTAAAATATTGATTGTACTTTATAACCGATTTGAAAAAAGGAGGTTCTCAATATGTCTGTATGTTTTTTTTTATGTTTGTTACCTCATAACTTTTAACTCGGTGAAGCGATTTTAATGATTCTTTTTTTATTTGAAAGCTTGTGGTTGCTGTTTGCTCCCATTGGCACCAGGTCAGCATCTGATGGTTATCTCTCTCCAGCCCATTTAAGTCCCACTGTTGGGCACGAGCCTCCTCCGCTTTGGGAGGGATTGTAGTCTACTGTGCCGCGCTGACCAGGCGTGTTGGCACAGGGTTTATTTTCGAGTTTTCCGTCTCTCACAGAGGATGTTATCGGTGTGCAATATCCCTTAGCTGACTTTTACAGCACCAGATAATCTGATGGTTATCTGCCGAGAAATCAAGGAAAACCCTCAAATTTCACATGGACATGAAGTCGGTTGACTTTTTTTATATAAATAAATAAATAAATATTCAGGACATTTCATACAACGTCTCAACGTCAACGTCGTATTTCTATGCTTGTATTATGGATACCAGATACGAATAGACTACATAAACTACTTTTTTTTTGTAAATACATACTTATAATACATAGAAAACACCCAGACGTAGTACAAACATTTGTATGACATTTATGTATATCACACAAATGATTGTCCCAAGCGGGAATCGAACCCGCGACTTCGTGATCGGCAGTCCATTACATAAACCACTCCACCACGAAGCCCGTCTACGAAGATCTACGTATCGTATGTTTCAAGTTTACCTTCAGCCGTTTCTGAGTAAAAAAGTTTATATTTATTTATTAAAATTTATGTGTGTACCTCTGCCTTTTTGTCAGCAGCCTTTCGATGTATCAAATTCAACAGACAGTTTTAATAAATTACATTATGGTGGAAAAAATGACTGCCGCAAGCGGGACTTGAACCCACGACCTCGGAATACCGTTCGGAAGCCCTTTCCAACTGAGCTTATTGCGGTCGTGCTTGTAACATTCAAATTTACCACCGCAATTATCAGTCATTTATTCCACCATAATTTAATTTATTAAGTAAAGCATAGCATGTCAATTGTAAAATCAATAAATTACTTTAGACAGTTTTAATTTTATTTTAATACAACAATATTATGAATTTGTACTTTAGTTATAATGGATAGTATCGTTCTATTCATACAGTGAGCCTGTAAAAGAACACTTAAGAATATAGTACACATTATGTGCACACTAAACACATGAATGTAAATAAGAGGCCAAGGTCGATACAAATGATACTCGTGGCCGCCGAAAAAAGAGTTGAAATTAGAACAGGTGCCAAGATCCAACGCGGTACCTCCATAAGGAATGCCTAACATTCTTCCATGAATTTATGACTGACTTTCGCATTTATAAATTAGTAAGGATAAGGATAAGGATTTTATTTTTTGATCTTACTAAAAGACAATTTTTTTTTGGCATTTAGTTTTACATCAAGTTGCTAATTATATTCTATGGAACGCTTGCAATGTTGCATGTAAAACGATAACTATACTTAGATACAAATACGAACAATGTATTTTGAAAGAATAAAACCTACACACGTGTGGATTTATAAGAGTCATGGCCAGTCACATATTTTGGGAGCGGTCGTATAAAAAGTCAATGCTACCCAATGCTACCTGTATAATGTAAATTCCCTTGTCTCTTGTTCATATCGTTATAAATCTAGAATAGAAGTATCATTTAGTAATTTTAAACTATGAATACGGTTAGTAAGCAATGAATTTTATTTGCTTCTTTGCTTAAAAATTTACATTAATTTTTGTGCTATTCTGCACAGAAAGGTATACCTAAAGTTTCAGCAAAATTTTGATTGATTTGTAAGAGATCTATAGTTGTGTCATAAATGTCTAAAATGAATCCTTGAACTACAAAAATGTCTCAAATTCTTTGACTTATTATTCAACAGAAGAGAACATTTATGAAAAATATTTCATCAAGTGTTTAACAAAATCACTTTTATGTATTGTCCAACAACCAATCGGCTGCAGATTTACCAAGATGCTTAAAATTTTTATTAGACACACTTCCAATTAGTGCACATAGAATTTTATTTAACGGGCAAGCAATATGATATATATTTCTTAAGATATATTGTCCTTAGCTTTTCCTACTTACCCTGTATTTCATTTGATATTGAAATTAGCTTTACTTAAAGTTTTCTGTTCCCATTAATAGTTGGATTCCAATATAATGAATAGTTATTATATAACCATAAAATAGTAGAGAAAGTTTGATGTTGTTGTATTGAACTGTGAATGCAACATAAAAGGGCACAATAGCTCGCAGGTCACTTACCAGGGCCGCTCTCGGGCGACGGCCTTACGATCCACATCCGTATTTACCCTAGGGCCAAAGGGGCCATGGCCCGGGGCGGCCAGGCTGAGAAGGGCGACGAAAGCCTTCAATTTTAAAATTTTGCTCTTTCTCTATTGATTTATAGGGCGGCTAATTAAATTGGCCCAGGGCGTCAAATAGAATGGCCCGGGGCGCTAATTTTCAAAATACACCTCTGCCCACATCTTTTCCATCTTTGGCTACTTGTCTAGCAATTTCTTTATTGTCTTACACTCTTTTATCAGACTGTTAAATACAAAGTAAGCTATATACGTAAGCTGACTGTTAACTGCTATCTTTGAAAATAATTGTTATTAAGGGCCTACATCAATATTATCGTATATCATCGCAGACACGTACATATTAACACAGCCAGTAGGCACAGAAAATGAAGAATTAGGGATACTTTTCCTATTTACTCAAAATCTACTAAATATATTTTAATTCTGATTTACGTGTTTCTATTTATAATAGTTACTTATGTTTTTAAAGTTATTTCATTAGTTAATACGCTATAATAGACCGACAAATGAAAAAAATAAAAATTTGAGAGGTTGTTTCGCCAAGATTTTCTATCGAGAAAACTTTTTTCAATCGCGTTTCTGAGTTTATGCGATCCTAGATCATATATTGAAAAAACATATACTTAAAAATTAGAGCTCTAGCCATTCAATCTAAAGAAACAATGAAAACTTCGTACATAGAAAAATGCACGAAGCTATTTTGGTATCCTCTTAAACGGAAATTTCACAAAACGTCTGATTTTTTGTAAATACATATATTATTTTAGTAGATATAAAATATCTGTGTCCATGACATAAATAATTATCTTATGTTGAGATAGAATCCACAACGTCGTACATATGTCAGGTAGGTACAATAATGAACCTTGCATGACTTACCATGTATCTTACTTAGATCTATATTTAGCTATCTATCTTTCATTTTAAATTACTATGCTCTATTTTATTAGAATCTATTCTGTAACATAGCTGTATTTTACAGCCCAATTTGACTATTTATAACTGGCACAATATATAAAAATCTGTTAGGTCTTCTCATTCTATTCAAATTTTTGAAATGCAAACATCTGCACTCTATAAAATCCACGCGCATATCATAAAATGTAAGTAGATACTGTAGACAATGGCGGCTAAATACATTAATAATATGTATTGTTAGTGTGACCCAGAGTCGAAGCTGGGTTACAGAATTTTATACTCGTGCCGAGCAGATACTAAATTTTACCTAAACTAGCTAGAAAAACCTGTCTTAGTTAATAGAATTCAAACGATATTCAAATGCATAATTCACCAACGACCGATGTAATAGTGCAACATTGTCTGGCCTCTGATAGATTTTGGCGCGTGTTGTGACATTTTAAACGTATGTTTGCGCGGAATTATGATCAGTCCTGGACGATCTTTACTAACCAATTATATTATTAATTTACAGTTAAATAAATTAGTTACAACAAGGCTGAAAAAATATCAAATTAATTGTTGTAATTTTAAATTTTAATGTATTAAAACGGTTAAAAATATTAAGAAAAGTTTAAGTAAGTAGACCATAAAGTAAATGAAACATATTTTGCTATTTTTATTTAACGTTAAAGGCTGTAAGCTGAAGAATGAAGTAAATAGTATTAATAAATATATGTATTTGTAAAAAAAAATATCATTTAACAACAACATTTAATAAGAGTTTATTTATTGTCAAATACGCCGGGGGCCGCTGGATGCAGTTAGCGCAGGACCGCGCGTTGTGGCGTTCTATGGGGGAGGCCTATGTCCAGCAGTGGACTGAGAAAGGTTGATGGATGGATGGATGGATGGAGCTTATTAAGGCAAAAGGTATCTGTTCCGACATAATTTTTCTACTGAGAAACTAAGCAATAACTTATGTTTGATACATGGGCTGAAATTCAGACCTCTGCTGTATAAATCTTATTCCTTACCGCCACGCAGGTAGCGATAATATAAGCGTATTTTAAACGTAATCGGTAAGGACAGTAATCGATATAGAACACGCGCCGCTAAGTGGTGTAAATATTGAGTAAGTTGGCGAGAGTCGAGGACGATGCGACAAAGGCTATGGTGTCGCGGTTGGGCAGAGGGCGACAGGCGGCTATGTCTACCGGCGGCGGCGGCGAGACGCGTTCGACGACCTACCGTCTCAAGGCCGCTCTTACACGTGCCGGTCGTGCCAGCGAACGCTTCCTGCCGCCATAACAAATCTCTCCCCGCCCCACACTCTACCACCCATCCCAAGACATCGACTTGGGGCTACATCCTTCTATCTTAGAACAGCTTCTTCCCTAAAGCTTTATTTGTAGTTATACTTCATAGATTTTATACTTCACAACAAAACTCAAGTAGTTTAAATAAATTTAATAGACGTTGAGACATTTTTGTTTCAAAAGAGACAATTTTAATTTCACAGAAATTAAACAATAATTCTTAGAAAACTCTGCCCAAAATTATATGGCAGTAAAGTGGGCTATTATGTAAATCAATATTATCTAATCTTTATCACAATATTAATTTATATAAGATAGCAATAAGTTTAAGTAGGATATTAAGACAGGTTAAAAACAGAAATGTTATATGCTCTTTGTTTGTCTATAACATACGGTAGCGAATCCGTTGTTTTATATACATAATAGCACTGAATAAATACTACATATAATAGGCAATATTATGAGGTCATACAAGAATCAGTGAACTGCTAATCGTTTGCGTGGAGCTACAAAAAAATTTTGAATAGCGACCGTGAATCTTAAGACATGTAATATATTGCAGTATTTTATTATGTTTATTGTATGTTCTAGGGCAGGAGTGGCCAACAAGTCGATCGCGCGACCATTTTTGGTCGATCACTCGCATAGTTCCATGAGGGGACGCATTCAATGCCAAATGTTTCTAGTACTTGATACAGGAATGAACATGTACACAGCTTATGCTTCGAGTAGAGAGACGTTCAACGTGACCACTTTTAGGAGTTTTCTAATATTTTCAAGAGTGCACGGCGGTATAAAAGCACATTGCATAAACGTCCCCCTTCTTACCTAAGAAATAGGTAGATCGCGACTCAATTTTAAAATAAAAAGTAGATGTTATGTGCAAAAAAGTTGGCCACGCCTGTTCTAGGGGGACTGGTTTAGGACTTATAAATATTGCCTTGCAATAATGTTGGCTTCAATCATCAGATAGGCTTGTGGTTCAAAGATAAAAATATAGATATAAAATATATAATGTACCCTCGTGTTGGAGCAGTCGGTGTATCGGACTGCTGAAGCTGCGCCCTCATGAGCAGCAAAGGATACTTATTTGTGTGATGCTGTAACATAGAATCATCTCGGAATTTTAAAAGTAATGTGCACCTATTTACATGTAGGTTTAAGTACTATTACTTAAAAATACATTATTGAACAGTTTATGTCTATGTCTTTTAATAGGCATATTTCTGCAGGCCTGTCGGCGTATTATGAGGTTTTATTTACAGGCAGTTTACGCCGTGAATTGAACTGTCTGGCAAATTCGTATTATGAGCAAATTATTAGTCAGTCAGTTCGCTAAACCAGTCATACATTAATATGTTTAAGGAGAAGGTACAACTAAAAGTTAAAGTACTAACTAAAAATTTTCAACTAAAAGTTTTATTTTTGCCATAATACCTAATTTAGCCATGCAGTTTACGGCCTGCCTGGAACTTGAATGATTTTAAAAAGCTCATAAGCAACTGTAGTTGCATTGTTGCTATTTAGGCAAGAACTTTTATGTTTTTTTCTTCAATTAAAATATTATATTTATCATTTATTTACTTACGCATTTGAAAGATTTTTTAGTATAGGTTCTGTAGATTATCCAGTCAGTTAAGTTACTCTCTTGAGTTTAGTTTTCGAGGTACAATGCGTTCGTTATTAGGATGACGTATGAATAAATTTATTAGGAATAATTAATTATAGTTAATGATATTCATTTTTTCTCATATTAAAATGATATATTATCTTGGTCAGACAGGCAACATGAATAATTATACGTAAAACTATTCTCTGTCGGCTAAGTTGTTTGTAGCTAAGGGCATAATAATAATAATGTCTGCCCAGATGCAGCAACCAGATTTGCTGGGCAGTGAACAGTCAGTTTCTCATCGATTATCATCCACCACTTCGGTTGACTATTGCCAACTTCATCATGAAGATATTAATCCTCAATAATCCTATTCAATAACTAAGGAAAAATAACGTGACCTGGCCAGCGAGGTTACGCACACGTAGATCTACAGAACTAATCTCAATAGTCCTATCAGTAGATGATTCGGTCCCATAAAATTTTCCCTCCACGACATTTAAGGGAACCTCCGTATCAACTTTAAGTCAGTGGTAGCTTTGACATGAAGCAGCAGTCTTATTGTACAGTTATTGTCCAATAGCCGATTATCTATTGCTCAAACACAGATATTGCCAAATACACACTTTAATACCTTGAATGATTTAGTATTATGATAGGTAACTAACACAATTTGTTATTAAGTTGTGACCATGGTTACCAATATTAACCACTATTATTGCTTGTAAATAATTTTTAAGAAAACGTGTAACTTTTAATGTTGATTTATTTTATTCTAAACAGATATGCGTTGATAATCTCCTTAATGTGAAGTTGATTAAGGGCCTACATCAATATTATCGTCGACATGTACCAATTAACACAGCTAGTAGGTATAGAAAATGAAGAATTAGGGATATATTTTTTGTTTACTCAAAATCTACTAAATATATTTTAATTCCGGTTTACGTGTTTCTATATATAATAGTTACTTATGTTTTGAAAGTTATTTCATTAGTTAATAAAAAATAAGAGAGGTTGTTTCGTTAAGATTTTCTATCGAGAAAACTTTTTTCAATCGCGTTTCTGAGTTTATGCGATCCTAGATTATATATTGAAAAAACATATACTTAACAATACAATACAATTACGCTTACCGTTCTATTATTGCAACATAATGATTATTTTAGTGTCACGTACACATCGAGTTACATTAGATTGTTATTATCATTTATCTCTAGATAGTTATATGGAGACAATGATATTTATGAGAAGTAGGTTGAGATTTACATATACCGGAATAGTATAAGATTGTGTGAGTATAGCCCGTATTGCTTGCGTAGCGACGCAGAACGTGCTTATTTATATGCAAAAATACGCGCTCATTTCCAAGGTATTTGTAAACAAACGTCCGCCTATGTAGTTTGCAGAACCTATTTGCTCCGATTTGCTATTATTATATAAGTATTTTTATCTTCACTATTGAGCATGTGAGGGGAGGTGGACTTTTTTTGGTATTTACACCACACACGCTGTAAATCTAATTATATATATGTACATGGTTCTGATGCTAATAATGTTAGGCGATTGGAAACAGTAACTTATTTGACGGGAAAGAATCGTGTACGATTACGAGTGGCTACTAGATGAAGCAATAATTTTATGACATTTAAGTTGCTGACACAAACGACACAATACACGCATTGTGGTGAACTTTTGTTTTTTTTTCTGTGGTGATGTTTACTTCAATCAGTGACAAAGAATGTTCATAAGGTCGTTTTGATTTCGCGGGTTCGATACTTGCACAGGACAACTATTTGTTAGTGTCTTCATACAAATATTTGCACTGCGTCTTGGTGTTTACCATCTGATACATACAACTTATAACAGTTATAACACAAGCAAGTAATCTCTTCTTATCATAAACCGTTGCTCTACAAGTAATAGAGCAGGCAATATCAAACATACGACTATATAAAGTACTGCTAAATCATTACAGATTAAAGTAATAGTCAGTGAAGATCATTAAAATAATAATTAATGACGGAAAAACATGGAAACGATCAACCGTTACTCATCAAAAATAAGACAAATAAGGCAATAATCGGAAATATAGGCAATAGAATATTCACACAACCTCATTTATTCGCAAACTAAATACATACATAAATGTATAAAATATTGACTTGAACGAAAAAGTCACCACATATGGGGAAAACACTAAAAAAGTTTTGGCACGTGTCATGCACACAAAGGTAGGTAGAGTAGCGCTTACTCACACACACATAGAGACCGGGTTCACAATATAGCTATTGCGTTGTGTACCTGAACACAATGTGAAGGTATTATTTATTACTATTAGTAACTAAAGTGACAAATTAGTTTTATTTGGGTTCTTTAACTTGTAAAAAAAGTGTTTTTGACATGTGTATTTGCGCGCTTACACTTATAATAATATGTGTGTTTGCTCCCGCTTATTCACAGCTATGTTTTATGAAAATTAATTCAGCCTTTTTAGACTAGTGAACTACCTTTAAAAATAATAAAAAGTGAAAAAAAATAATAGTAGGATGACACCCATTAGAAATGGAGGAGAATATTATAAAAATGAAAGGAAAAATAATTTACGGGCGATCTGAGGTCGGGAAGGGGATGTAGGGGGGTTTTAAGGGTAAAAAATGTTTTTTCCATCCCCTGCATCCCCTTCCCGACATCAGAAGTAGAAGTTTACCCGTTTTTGCAACATTTTTAACTACTGCTTTGCTTCTACTGGCCGTAGCGTGATGTTATATAGCCTAAAGCCTTCCTCGATAAATCCCCTATCTAACACTGAAAGAATTTTTCAGGTCGGTCCAGTGGTTTCTGAGTTTAACACGTAGGATGAAACCCATTAGAAAAGGAGGAGAATATTATAAAAATGAAAGGAAAAATAAGTTTTTAAGGAAAAGTAATTTTAAAAACTGTGTATTATAGACGAACGATTTTATTTAAAATAAATGTAGCAAATAATAGATATATTGACACTACCATTTTTTCATTTTTTAGTTTAGTCGGGCACGTAGAATTGGTACTAATATTAACTAAGCTTTCTAATTAATATATTCAATGTATCTATAACTATACTAATAATATAAAGCTGAAGAGTTTGTTTGTTTGTTTGAACGTGTTAAACTCAGAAACCACCGACCGATCTGAAAAATTCTTTCAGTGTTAGATAGGGGATTTATCGAGGAAGGCTTTAGGCTATATAACATCACGCTACGGCCAGTAGAAGCAAAGCAGTAGTTAAAAATGTTGCAAAAACAGGGAAACTTCTAAATTCCACGCGGGCGGAGTCGCGGGCAACAGCTTGTATTGTAATAAATTGTAACGATTTTAACTAACATAAATGTGTATAAAGTAATTTCCATTAAATCAAATAATATGGTGTATTGGTATATGTAATTTACTTGTACCTAGATAAGTTACCTTAAGTTTTTGACGCAATTGAATTGGCACCATTACCTCTCTAGGGTAATATACATTTTTATAAATATCTTATTATGTTCCTAAGCCTGTTTAGTTATATCGTACGACGCCTTTCATACTTTTAAAACTTTTCAATTTCAGGATATAATTTGTTCTGAAGTTCGTTTTTATCTTCTATTTTCGATTAAAACTTTTGGTATACCTACTGAAATATTATTAGGAACATCTTCAAGTTAATACAATTGAGATTTGTCGATTTCTATTACATGATGTATAAACATTACTTAATCTCAGGAAAAAGTACTCGGAGCCATTTCTTTAAGGGCCTACATTAATATTATCGTCGACATGTACATATTAACACAGCTAGGTAGGTACAGTAGGTATAGAAAATGAAGAATTAGGGATATTTTTTTTGTTTACTCAAAATCTACTAAATATATTTTTATTCTGATTTACGTGTTTCTATATATAATAGTTACTTATATTTTTAAAGTTATTTCATTAGTTAATACGCGATAATAGACCGACAAATGAAAAAAATAAGAAATGAGAGAGATATTTTCGCTAAGATTTTCTATCGAGAAAACCTTTTTCAATCGCGTTTCTGAGTTTATGCGATCCTAGATTGTATATTGAAAAAACATATACTTAAAAATTAGAGCTTTAGCCATTCAATCTAAAGAAACAATGAAAACTTCGTACGTAGAAAAATGCACGAAGCTATTTTGGTATCCTCTTAACGTTGAATAATCAAATTATACTAATAGAATAGAATAGAATAGAATACACTTTATTTATTTTTTTATTTATTTAATTAAATGCAAGCTTACAGTAAAACCAAAACACTGGCATTACAGTTCAGAATATCACATGTAGAACATAATTCGACAATTGTATTATTTATTGTATTAAGCATGTGAGATGTGCAGGACATATCACCAGTCTTCTGCACTTCCCTTACACTCTGGGCAACCGCTGCCTTGCTCTCTCAATATTCCTTCAAACATTCATTGGAAAAATTACAGTGCATCTAACAAACAATCATTAACATGAATTTAGGGAAAATCTACAACATATCAAGTGGTCACCGTGCAATTTATTGTACACCATAATTTACATTTCATTTAAACTAATGTACATTATTGGCGGTCTTATCGCATAATGCGATCTCTTCCAGACAACCTTTAGATGGACTCAGTTTATTTGAAATAGGGGTGTTAGTGGTGTATAAATTTCAGATAAAAAGAATTACTAATCTAACTAAGTACTTACTAATACCTATAATAACTACTAATCTAACTAATCTATTTTGAGCAAACGTATAGAAATTATTACGAAAGAAAATGGCTACGTCATTGCTCTGAAGATTATTAGCTTAGTAGAGTATTTCGCTTTGATTTGAAAAAGAAAAAAGATTTCATACAATCTGAAGAGATATAAAGATTTGAAGCACATTACAGACAGGGTATTAAATTACTAATGGAACTTAATGTAGGTTATTAAACGATTCCAACAAAGAGACGGGTCTAGACTCATCTAAATATTTTGTGTTAATACCCCTAAATTCTAAATAAAAATAGCCGCATTTCGTGGTTTTAGGGAGATGGTATAGTCCATAGTACAATGGTAGCAATTCTACATCTTTCTCTCTCCAGCCCATACGTCCCTCTGTTGGGCACGGGCCTCCTCCACGTTGGAGGGATTATGGTCTACTGTGCCGCACTGACCAGGCGTGTTGGCACAAGGTTTATTTTCGAGTTTTCCCTCTCTCACAGAAGATGTTATCTGTGCTATCCCTTAGCTGACTTTTACAGCACCCTTGGGAGGAGATGGGGTGGTCACACTTGTATTCTTAATCCGTCACCATACGGAGATTCTACATGCTACAACTAAACTTAACTAAAAAATGAAAACACCTATTGGTGTATTTAGATTGATTGGTCTTTCTGTTGTGCACATTTATTTCACATTTAAATCGTTAGTCTATAATATACAGATTTTCTCATAAAAAAGTTCTGTTATTATCGCCGAGTTGGGATTGTTCATAATTTTTAACCTACTGTTTTTATATTCTTTTCAGAAAATATAGACTATATTAAGCAACTAATTTCAATATTATTGAAATATTCAATATACAGAATATTTAAAAAATTCTTGAAGATATTACTTTAAATGTTGTGACGTCATCGTTTTACTGATATAATAGACCAATTTCAATTCCACTTCAGAGTAGTACATCCTTAAAAACACCTTAATATTTTAAGTTCTTCATTTCAAGGGCAAATAGAGATCATTTGCTTTTTTGGAAAAATAATCGTTAATAGAGCAAATTTTCCGAAAAAAACTAATGGATCATGATCAAAAACTCTATTCCCCGAAAAGGTTTTCGAATTAAGAGTTTTAAAAAAATATGTACAATGCCCATTGTGTTATTGACCCTATCAGTTTTAATTTTTTAGTTAAGTTTAGTTGTGCCCTTAGAATTGGTACCATTGTTAGATATTTTTTTTAAAACAAATTAAAAGCTCTTAAAGCTACCATTCATGATATGCTTACAACTCGACATGTATTATATTAAAAATTAAAAAAACTACAAACAAAATTTGATTGACACTTCTTAGCATTTAGTTAGTAGAGTCCCTGGTAGAGACGACATAATTTGACATAAATCCGTATATAACCAAACACAATTACACAATTAAAGAGAAAGACAAAAGCCTCGTAAATTATAACACCTTAACAGTTGTTTTAAAAATAATTGACATTTATCAACAAAGACAAAACAATTGAATCGTGTTTCTTGGAATGACGCCGATAATGTGGTATGTGTACCGACAGGTCAGAGAATCAAATATGTGTTGATAAGTACACACATGCAAATAACGTGGTCACACATCGAGGAGTGATTCAACGCACTAATTAGGTCGCTCACTAATAAGTCCATGTCTAAGGTCTTGTTACATTGATAATATTATCAATTTACTTAATTTATTTTTATGTGAGTGCGGCCATTTATGTGCTTATACGAAGATAGTGATGTTTTTATTATTAGTTGCTGTATATTATCAAATGGTTTCGTGGTGTAATAATAATACTGCTTTCGATAAAAGTTTTAGAATTTGAATTAAACATATGATTTATGACTATTGACTAGGTGAATAATCACACTATGATATCACCCATTATTGTTTTTAATACTACCTCTTATTTATCTTCTGTTTTCACATTATTTTCTAACTGACTGTTTAAAATTGTTTTTTTTTATGATTTATCTTATTTTATTGTGGATACTTATTTTATTGTTATTATTAAACCTTGAAAAGGTTCTAATGAGCGTCACTTGCTGCAGATGAGGACGTTGCAGAATATCGGCGTTGTGATTCCGTACCGATATCACAACTGTTGCCGAGTAACAGACCTTTTAAGGGTTCCGTACCCAAAGGGTAAAAACGGGACCCTATTACTGAGACTTCGCTGTCCGTCCGTCCGTCCGTCCGTCTGTCATCAGGCTGTATCTCAAGAACGGTGATAGCTAGACAGTTGAAATTTACACAGATGATGTATTTCTATTGCCGCTATAACAACAAATACTAAAAAGAAAATAAAATAAATATTTAAGGGGGGCTCCCATACAACAAACATGATTTTTTTACCGTTTCTTGCTCGATACTAATAACGTTGCCTTATGTTGCATAGATAATGGTACGGAACCCTTCGTGCGCGAGTCTGACTCGCACTTGACCAATTTTATTCCTACATGGGTGGGGCACATTAATCTACCTCTCTTCTATTTGTAATAGTATAAGTCAAGTATAGAGTTTTAGTTGCAAGAATTTTAATTGAGTTATAAGAATTTTATGTTTATCGTGTTCCGCCTTGGAGGCATAATAAATATTACTTTATTTCTTTCTTTCTTACTTACTTGTAGCATATCTGAACAACTGCAACATATTTACTCATATAAATTTAATAGCACATAAACTACTACTAGCTCTTAAACTATATCGACGTTTACTGATAAAAGTCGCCCCTTCCTATATAGAATATATCATCATTCAACTAGCCTAACGTTTTGTATAAAAACAAAGGAGTCTCTTACAGTCTCACAGAAAGTTCAATGAACTATTACTACGTATTAACAACAGATCTTAGGCACAAAAGTAACTTACAAACGTTGTTTTTTCTTCGCATTTTATTAAATCACATTTTTACGAGGCCTCCTAGATATTAGAAGGTAATCTAATCCTTTAGTAATAATACAACATTATTGTGTATATATTATCCAATATTATGAAAAGTAGCAGTTGCGCAGTGCGTGATGTTAATAATTTGGGGAGAGATGCTTGAGGCAGGGAAGCGACGTTATTCGAGTGCAAGCGATGTCAGCCGGGGAACGAGGAACCTTCGTCCTATTAACCTAAATATTTTAACGATCTTGTGTCCTATAACGGGGATTTTATAAACATTTGAAAGAAACATATTTTAGTTTTTATTTTCTATGCTTTTACTAGGTGTTCTGTTCCGTATTTTACTTACGTTATACTTTCATTGCATGTCAACAGTAAACAATTTTTTTTTATTCAAACAAGCTTAGGTACAGGCCTTTCCAAAACATCAATAATTGGGTGTATTCTAGATATGAATTACCCATTCAAGTCAATTATTTTGACCTATCCTTTATCTTGCAATTAGCTAAATATGTTTAAGGATCTAAATAGATATATCATTTATTTCAAGGACTAGTTATTTAAATTTCGCTTATTTTAAAACTATTTATTATGTTTTAGTTGATCATTTTGGTAGGAAATTTAGATAATAAATCAAATTGTGGTAAGTAAGTAAGTAAGTTTTAAGTATATAATATATGTAATTTTAATTTAATTTATTTTAAAGGTACGGTACATATTTTGTTTTTAAATTTTAGTTTTTAATTGTAAATTGTTTATAGCATGTTGTTAATTACAAAATAAAATAGCTTAAAGAAAAAAAAAAAAATTGTGGTTGAAAAAGCATAGTTATTAAGTAAAAGCATAGCATGTCAATTGCAAAATCAATAAATTACTTTAGGAAATTTAGATATTTATCTTTATGAATAGTCGTGTAATTATAATCTTAAATTGGCTTTGTTAGTTATTTAACTCATCATTATTAAAATATAAACTTACACGTTACTTGAGATAAAATAGATATTAATGAAATTGTTCTAAAACTACGAAATATATGTTGCTGTATAACATATTATTTGTCTTAAGATAATTATTATGTTGCTTGTTAGCTGATGTAGTAAATAACATAAAAAGTAAGTAAGATGTATAGGCACAAAATTGAGTAAAGTGTGTCGAGGGTGCGTATTGATTTTTGTTACTGAAATTGGGCGCAGCACTTGAGAGGAAATTCGGGACGGTAAAGTATAGAGCCGAGAGGGCTTAAATACCTCTTAAATATTTTATAGTTGAATTGTTCCGCTTTGTGGTGATATTATAGAAAGGTTAATTTTGGATTAAATGTTTCAGAAATATTTAATCTGAAGTTAACCTTAAATACTGAAAATAAACTATTAAAGCTTATTTGAAGTTTTACATATTCATGAAAATACATTATTATTTTAAAAAAGCTAATTATCTACACAATTAACTCAAAAATAAAGTAAGTACGTGATGTAATAAAAACTTTATAGTTTCACCCTAGTTTATAGTTATTAAGCCACTCGTCTCCCAAAATACACAAAACCTTAACAAATTATACAAAAAAAAAAACATCCTCTTGATTAACTGTATCAATTAAAAAAATCCGCATGAAATCTTGTTTTGAAGATTTACACACAAAAAATAATGATATAACTTTACTTATCATGAAACAAAGTCATAATTTTTGTGTATTATCGTAATAACGTAACAATAAACGTAATAATATGAATAACAAGGTATGACAATTATCGCGAACCGATTTTAGTGAACTTTTAAACCTCCAATAAGTCATTATGAATAAGACCATAAATGTATTGAACACACAATTACTGTTTGCGATAAAAGCAATTAAAGAAAAGGAATAGATCCTATATGTCAGTAAATTCAAATAACTCTTTAACGATACACTACAATGTAGTGGACATAAATATATAAACTGGAATAATATTGTCCTACTTTTGTAACGGAACAATCATTGAACTCAACAATCATTGAACTCAACATCAAATATGCTATAACTTAAAATAAAATGCTTTAAACCTACTTAAAACACATATTTTAATAGTTACGAGCGGTATGTGTTAATGTTAAAGTCCATACTTGATTGAGTTCTACAATGTTTTCTTTAACAAAAATCATTGTCATCATCACCATACCATAACGGCCTTTTCCCATGGGGGTAGGCAGAGACTATTGATTATTTGATTGCTACGGTCTGAACACCTTTTCTTTTGTGTGAAGAATTTATAGTTATGTTAAGGTTAATATTTATGCAATGTTTTTCTTGATAGTAACCAAATCACCTTTTCTTGGTTTTATCTACATATGCACGACGGTTGCAAATACGTACTTAGTCCCCTTGGTCAATGGTCAAATTGGTGGCCAATGACATCGGGGCCTTTCAGAGTATGTATTTTTGGGGTACCTCCACCGTTTCGTTAATAGTTTATCCTCATTACTGAACTCATCTTTACAAGTTACACCACACATATTTCTGCTTATTAAAGAGAAGGTTTCAACAGCATTTATTCTACTTTCATGCTCCTTCCGCCACATCTAGCATTCACTTCTATCATTTTATTACTCCATGATTAACACTAACAATAAAACTGTTTCAATGATCATGAAAAAAATTATAGATAAACTCAATATTTGTTTTACAATAGTAAGTTACTTAATGTACTTAGTAAATATTTACGTTAGTGAGATCCCAGCATTGTTTGTTGTGTCGATAAATGCATCAATAACAACAATGCTATCAGTTCACGACTTGACGGCGAGTTTGTTAGGTACTTTATGTCTAAGTGTTTGTGTACATAATATAGTCTGTATCTGATACAGACAGACTGGACTAGTGGGTCCATTCGATATGAGTAGATACTCTGTTATTATATTACTGTTACTGTTGTATCATAAAGATATAGACTATGTCTTTCAGTATCTTGCGGAAATAAAGCGTCACATATTGATTGTAATGTTTAAGTGAAATCTAGAAAAGAAAATTGTGTTTCTGTTTCTTAAGTCGGGCATATTTCAATCTACGTCTGGTACTTTTTTCTAGTCTCATACTAACCTTTTTCTTGTAATTTAATCATATGCTTGTCATGAAAACACTCATATCCAGAACAAATATTATGATTAGTTGTTATATAAAAAGTTTTGTATTGAGATCAAAACCCGAACCTTGAGATCGGGGGCCGGTTACACTACCGCAGCATCGTGAAGTCCGTCAGAATAGAAATTAAAATGCTTAGCAAAACATTAAAAAGCATGAGGCATATTTATGCTTATCTATGTTTTTTAATCGGAAAATGGTGTGATGTGAGTTGACGAGATATGAGTTAGATATTTTATGTAATTAATTTACAACAATTAGTTTAAATACCTATACATAGCATACCTATGCATACCTATATTTAAATATCGGAATAAGAAAAAGGTCACATTCCATTGCACGAAACACAAAAATTTAGTTTTGTTCGCTTTATTTAGAAAACTATAAGTAGGTACACAATCTTAGCTATCAGTCAGTTTTCATTATAAATAATACAGAATATTGAAAACAGAATATTTATTATGTTTGTTGTACTTTAAGTAGTGTTATTGTTGTGGCACATGTTAAGT
Source organism: Orgyia antiqua (assembly GCA_916999025.1). Classification (NCBI taxonomy): domain Eukaryota; kingdom Metazoa; phylum Arthropoda; class Insecta; order Lepidoptera; family Erebidae; genus Orgyia; species Orgyia antiqua. The sequence continues at coordinate 28,276,071 of OU779868.1, forward strand.
AGGGACCTATTCTATGTAATTTGTAATAGAGAGATAGAACTGACCGGCGCCGGCGTGTTGTTGTTGGTGGTGGTAGTCGTGAGGCGTGTCTGCGGGCGCGTGCGTGTCGTTTGCGGGCACGGGTGCGGGCGGGGGCGCATGGTGCGCGGCGAGGGCGGCGGGGGCGGCGGGGCCGGGGGGCGGGGCACACAGCACGCTCAGCCGCAGCAGCGCCACGCACCACCACCAGAGCACGGCGGCCAGCGCAAGTCAACGCGCCCGAAGCGGCCCGGGGCCTGCTCTCGACCGAAATACCCGCACAGTAGTTTCGCGCCCGTCTCTCTCTCCCGCCGGAGGTCAGCGCGGCGTCGGGACGGCTGGCTGGGCGACGCGGGTGCGCTCGCGCGGCCTCTCGCCGACTGGCCGCGCCGACGCCGCACGCCCGCGCCCCGACACTATTTCGGGAGCGACGCTCCGCACCGCTACCGCCCGCCGCACGCTGCCAATTTTACGCGAAATTGCGGGCGGGCGGTGATGCGATATGTTCCATACCGTGGACACCTGCATCTGAACCACCATCGATTACTTCTTTTTTCATTGACACGGAGCTTTCTCTTTGGTAATAAGAGTTCAGACCCTTGACGTATATACACGTGCGACTAGTCGACGATAAACGCGGTAGTATGGGACCGCCTCGACAGATACAATGTCGCAGCTATTGGCAAGGGAACAGAGTCGCACTATCTCACTGTCTCGCGGCTACTCTCTGTTGTGAATATTTGTGCATGGTTTATATTTAGATGTAAATTATTTCTGATATAGATAGGTGTTTGACATTACGTTGAACTCTCATACGTCGGGAAGCTCCACCTGTATAAATGTTATCTGTGCTACATCCACTTGTTGCCATTCTGTTACTTACATACTTCTCCATGTTATTTACATTGTAATTGTTTAAGTGTTAAACTGTAGTCCTTAGTATTGCTCTATCACACATATTTTATGAAAATAAACAAAATCTCCAATCGTTTTTATTTGATGTCGTAATTAGAAATGCAAAATATTTACTGTAGCCACACAATGTAAACCATGCAATAGGTGGACATTAAAAAAAAATATTAAATAAAAACGTATTTCGTTAGGAGAATAATATTTCTTTCATCATTCACAGTCCCTGAAGAATTATGTTGTAGCTGATTGTGTTTGCAATATAGATGGTCACGTGGGAAAACAAATCTCGATTTATTGATATGAATTATATGCGTTTTCTATGTTATATAAGTATATATTTGCATTTTTTGCGCACATATTATAAGAGAAAATAATTTTAGATCAGACCAGAGAATTTTGTGCAAAATATCCATTACAAATCTTGTTAGAGACTATTCTAGTATAACGTAACTTTATGGTGTTCAGAGCATGCCCTAAAACGTATTTATACCTTCTATCAGTAAAGGTGCTTTTCCAATGTTTGCGGCCGGGTCGCGCGAACAGCTCTGATTCTTAACTGAAACTATAATCCGATTCTTATATTCGTTCACGATCGCTATTGTCTTCTAACAACTTGAAAATTCACATTAACTTGACGGCACTATTAAGTCTGAATCATGCAATCATTGTCACTGGGTCACTGAGCTGCTCAGTGACGGAATGGACATAACAAGGGAGCGTAGGTAGGGCTCTCAGTTTCGGTCAATATTAAAAAATGTCAGTTTTGTCACCTAAAGCCTATAGATTAAGCACACAGATTGATTCCTGCGTATTAATACAATAAGTCGGGACTACCGTCAAAGCCAATATTTTAATTCAGAAATAAAAATTATTAAAAATTCTTGAAATATCCTTTAAGAAATATCGACACAAACTGGAAAATAATGAAAAAGGTGTCCCGTTCACGAGTAGGTTTAGTTTCTTAAAATAAATCGATAAGTATCACTTTATTTTTCCAGTATGCATATCTATTGTTGTGGGTTGTGATCTTTCTTGACATTTCAACAAAGATTTTCCGAGTTATATTGTAGGATGTTACAACGTGTGTGGCCTTGACTTTTGTATACGTGGTGGCAGAAAATAATACAAAGGTACCATTTGTTTAAAGCACTTATGAATCTTACAACAATAAGATCACAGATTAGATACTATTCTTTAAAGTACTCTAACAGGAAAAATAAATAGGGAAAAACATATTTTCCTTGACATAACAAGGTTCGCGAGGTTTTCATAATGCTATTTTTAATGTCTGATAAATACTTTAATACGCAGACAGTTTCAATAACGTAGGAATAAGGAAAATATTGTAACAAGCTTTTGTTTGCGAATGAAATATTTTATTTTTGAATTCCTGTTTATTTGTCAATTTATAAAAGTAAAAAGCAAAAAGGACAGTGTGGAAAGTGGTGTTGTATTGATTTGATATGATAGTTGAGAATACTTCTATTTCGAGTACCTGCAGTGCCTGCCAGTTAATAATTTTACTCTTCTAAGTCTTAAAGATTATCGAACTCATGTTTCCCTTCATGGGAGTCAGTTACAATACCAGCACGTTATTTAGCATTAGCATCGTATAATCTAATCAATCAAAGCTCAATCAGTAGCTACTTTCAAGAAAAGAGTAAAAGAGTACTATCTATCATTGACTTAATATAAATAAAATGATAAAATTTAAAAAATATTATTTTATAGTTTTATATCCCCTGAGTGTAGGCATATTTTTTATGTATTTGTGTAAGTATGTGTATGTATAGGTATGTATTTATGTATGTGTATTTATATATGTATTAAGTTTATGTAAGTATTGGTATGTAAAGCTAATCTTTGTAGGTTAGAGTACACCACATAAAGCCTTCTCTTTGACCAAACGTAGTCCATCCAAAGGTTGTCTGGAAGAGATCGCAGCATGTGATAAGACCGCCTATTGTAACATAGACTAAGCTACTGTAATGTAAAATGGTGTACAATAAAGAGTAATCTATCTATCTATAACCATTTCATTGAATGCTACCCTAGACGTAAAACGTACTCAAAACCAACTGGATAGACTAGATTACCTGTACTAAGTAACTGTGATGGATGATCTTGCCTGCCAAATCTCTATGCTCACTGCTCTTTTGCTTAAAACTAATAACTTCGCATGTATCTATGTGGTCTTGTTTCCAACGTGAAAAAATGAGACTGTAGTTCTTATACTAGGCGTCTATTAATCTTTACATAAATAATGAGCATTTACAGATGTATCTGACTATAGATATGGAAATACTAAGTATGTCATCATAAGTCAAAAAATGTATATATCTTATAAGCGTAGCTGTTATTTTAAGTTAATTCAAATCCCAACTCGAAATTATGAATTTAAAAAAGTTTGAATCGTATTGTATAATAAAGTTTTTATGATCAAATATGTGAGCTTTATATGAACGAATGTCGAATGGTAAGTTTTAATGACTGTTTAGTTGTAATTAGTTTAGTCATTAAATGTTGTTCATGTAAGAGTGGCTGAAATGTCTCCGAAATGACAAATAAATAAATATAAATAAAAATATTCATGGACATTTCACACAACGTCCTCTGGTCCCAAGCTAAGCTTATATATTTGTGTTATGGGTACCAGAATACGGATAGAATACATATACTACTTTTCTTTTGTAAATACATACTTATAATACGTAGAAACACCCAAATAAACTCAAACGCGATAGTAATAACAAAATATGGACACAATAATCAGTCTGTGTGCTGATAGATAGTTCAGGTCTGCTTATGAAAATAAATAAGTATAATTTTTTTAATTTTTTTTTATTGCAATTAGGTACAATTACAATACAAACATATTATTATATAGACAGGTAGTATAGCACTACGCTGCGACTAATAGAAGAGAAGCAGTAGTGAAAAATGTTACAAAAACGGGGAACATTTTCTAAATTCTACGCGTACGAAGTCGCGGGTGACAGCTAGTAATAACTAAAGACAAGTTTTTACAGAATATTCTTGTTATATTTGGATCGTTAGAGTGAAAAATTAATATTTTATTGAAGAACATCAAGCTGAGAGTTACGCAATTTAAAACTCAATCTAAGTTCTGGCACTATAATTGCGTTTCTGAAGTCATATTTATAATTAAGAATAACTGTCTTAGCTTACGCCCACATCATAACTTTTTTATTATCGTTGCCTACGTCTCTACAGACGGCGCAGTATTTTATAACACCATGCGGAACAAGTAGAATTGGCAGACTGCATGGATATTTTTAGTGAAATTTGTATGACTATACACCCTTTTTGAAGTCAAAAAGTGTGTCTGTCCTTTCTTAGGCTGACTATCTGTATTTCAAATTAAATTTAAATCAAATTAAATTTATTTCATTCATTCACTCATAGGCCCCATTTAAAAATCAGCGTTAGGCCCTTGTGACCTAAAATATGACTTTATATAATGATATGACCTAAAATATGATGAATAGACCGTGATATGCTAAAATGGGAGCCTATTTGCTGTTGTGCACAATATACTTATATCTAAACATGTTATTTACATAAAACTACTTTTTACGGATTTAGACGCGTATATTTGTTTAAAATTTTGGCCCGACGTTTCGGAGACTTTGCAGTCACCATGGTCACGGGTGAGATGAGTCGCGCAAGTGTTAGAAAATATTATGTTACTTACATTCATTTCCTTCTGCGACTATGTATTATTTTTTTAGTATATCTATTGTGATTTAGTGTATCTATTTTATTTTAAGAATTGTATATTGTGTACCTAATGCAGCAAATAAAACAATCTTTCTTTCTTTTTTAGTTTTTTTGTAAAAGCCCGATAGACAAATTATTATATACAGAACCAATTTTGAATTTTTAATTTTACTAGTGGACGCCTGCAGTTTCACCCGCGATTTTAGTTACTGAGCCCCCCTCCCCCAACCTCACCAAACCATAAAAAAATATATAAAATTACTCGTCCTATAAAAAATCATAAACTACCAAAAAAATAAAAAAAAACCGTATCAAAATCCTTTGCGTGGTTTTAAAGATGTAAGCCCACATAAGGACATACATACAAACATAACGACTTTGTTTTACAATAAGTAAAGAAATAGTAGTTTGTTTAAATCCATATGGTCTTATTCATAATGACTTATCGGAGGTTAAAAAATTTGTTAAAATCGGTTCGCGAAAATTTGTTATTCATAATAGTCTTTTTACGCTAAAACGTTTATTATCTCTCCGATAAAATCTCCGTTTACACCTGCGATAAGTCATTATGAATATGGATATCATATGGATTTAAACAAACTCCAATTAATGAATAGAATTTATATTAATTGGCTACAGTTGACTACTCAAAGTATTTGACGAATGTACAAATATGCGCAAATTGTATACAAATAATAGCCTCATACTACACGTTTTTTACTGTCTAATTAAAATTGAGATTACAGAGGCAGGCTAATTAAAGTATGTGGTATTGTTATAAAAAGAAGTATGTATTTTGTATACCTTTGGTATATCAAATCCAGATAGATTACGAATACAACACTATCACCATTTCCTCCCATAGAGCGCTTTAAAAATCAGCTAAGGTAAGGTGTACATTAGCTGACTTCACTAAAGAAGTCGCAAGAAATTTTTCGTTTATTATAAAATAATTATTTAAGATAAATAATTATTTTGTAAAATAATAAATTGAGTATGTAATGGTATGTATATATGTGCCTATGTGAGCTTAAAACTTCAAACTACGCAAGAGATTTTGATCTGTTTTTTTAGTAGGTGGTTCAAGAGGATGGTTTTTTTATATTTGTTAGTTTATTTCCTAAATTCTAAGCGTACGAACTTGCGAATCTCAGTTATTAATATAAGCAGAAAATTATCTTCTGTGAGAGACGGAAATCTCGAAACTAAACCTTATATAACTACCCTCCCGATTTTTTTTAAAATTTTTGATTTTGAAATTGAGGGAGGGCGGCGCCTAACGCTAATAAGAAAAGAGCTATATAAATTTGGTAGTACAAGTAATAAACTTAGTACGGGATTACAACAAGAAACCTTCTCTTTAAGTAAAATATAAGCTAAGTTAGATTGTATGTCTGTTCCACGTAGATGTTTCATCGCCCACATTACGTCTAGTTTAACAAAATGTTTATTTCGGACATTGCACCGACACCAAAATTTTACAGTGTTTTCGCATTGATTTCGAATGATAATAAAACTTTATATGGCGAAAATAGACAATACGATTATTAATAGTTCCGTTACTTGTATCAATTTAAAAAGAAAACTACATTAGATTTTTGTATTGTTGTTTCTTTGTGTGCTCATTCATTAACTTGAAAACAGAGGGGCTCGGGATGTCAGGATCGTAGCTAATGGCACTATATAGCCTCTACTCCCCGCCATGGGAAAAAAGCGTTATGTTATGTATGTAAATGTTTATGATCTACACAGGCAGCCAATTTCTGTTACTTAATCTGTGTCGGTATGGTGACGAATTGTCTTTGTGGTGACGGATTAAGAATACAAGTGTCACGACTGTATTTCTTTCCTAGAGTTCTGTAAATACCAGGTAAGGTATATAATACAGACAACATCCTCTATGAGAGACGGAAAGCTGAAAAAAAAAAACCCATGCCAACTTACCTGGTCAGCGCTGCATAGTAAACCATAATCTCTATTTAAGTGGAGGAGACACGTTCCCAACAGTCGATCTTTTTTTTCCAACAATCATACTTTCTATTCGTTTGTCTAAATTTACAGTAAATATACAACGTGTTTCAGAAAGGTGTAGTCATATTTGACCATCGTTACACATGGCTGGTGACTAGGCACTAGGCATGGATGAAATTACAAATACTAGTTATATTATGACTTTTATGTGTTCATAAAAGTTTAATTAATTTATTAAATTAATCGATCTTTAAATACAACACTACTATGAAGTCATCTTTTATGGTAAGGTTCAATCGCATTCAATAAACCGTAAACATCTAATAATTGATGCGTTTCTGGTAGTTATTTAATAGAGGTAAAACTTACCAACTGTATTTTTCTATGTGTAACTGTAATATTTATAATATTTAAGGCCTATCTAATGTAACTTTAAATTATGACTACAACTTTCTGTAACACGTTGCCCGTGACTCCGTACGTAGAGTTTAGAAAAATTTTCTCACTTTTCCAATATTTTTCACTAATGCTAATATTTTTCACTTCGTCTTTGTCTTCGTTTCGAAGTTTATAACACTGAAAGAATTTTTCAAATCTGAATAGTGGTTCCTGAGATTAGCGTGTTTAAACAAACCAACAAACACTGCAGTTTTATAATGTTAGTAAAGATACAATAGATTGAAATGTGTGATTCGTATCCTCGTAAGTTATCTAAATATGTCTTAGTAATGTAATCTTTATATTGCTAAAACAAGGAATATGTTGCAGTACAAATTTTGGTACCTATGGTTTTGATACTTCATTATCTACTCTTAATATTGACTTACATAATAAATATAAAATATTATGCAATAAGCTATAAAAAAATACATTAACAGCTATATTATTTATAACTATACTAGCTGTTGCCCGCGACTCCGTCCACGTGGAATTTAGAAATTTTTCCCCGATTTTGCAACATTTTTCACTACTGCTTCGCTTCTACTGGTCGTAGCGTGATGTTACATAGCCTAAAGCCTACCTCGATAAATGCCCTATCTAACGCTGAAATAATTTTTTTAATTAGCCTAGTCGTTCCTGAGATTAGCGCGTTCAAACAAACAAACAAACTCTTCAGCTTTATAATATTATGTATAGATATTAAAACTATGTATATTATTATTAAAAAAATTCCATACGTCTAGACAGTAGTTTTTTTTTATTCAAAATGCATTTTATGTGAGTGTATTGACCCATTAAATAGTTAACTATTTTAGTAAATACTAACAAGGCAGTGTTGCGGTTTTATATGTATAGTACCGCAACATTACCATGATAAAATTAATAATGAACCTATTTTAGGCATGTCCGTTTAAGTTTGATACCCACGCACTGTTAATCGTAACCAGCTATGTAGTCATTTTATTATAGTTTTAGTTAGAGCTAATTCAAATTATTTTTATTGTGGATTACAGTTACAGTTCATGTTCCTACACACGTAACATTGATCAGCCATAGATCAGTGATTAGCCATACAAAATTAGTTCCTTTAAATAAATTTATTATATTACTAGCTGTTGCCCGCGACTTCGTACGCGTGAAATTTAGAAATCAATCCTTAACAAACAGAAGTTTTCTCTTCTGCTCAATAGATGGCGTTGTACGTTTTTTAAATCGCGCTATCGTTTCGTTCCACACTTTAACACTTAAGCTCGTCAAAATTATTATTGTGTTATCATCCGGATTTCACACTTATAAATTAGTAAGGATTATGTGTTCGTGCTTTGACGGATTAAGACTAAAAGTGTCTCCTTTTCCTTCCAAGCTTGCTGTAAAAGCCAGCAGGAATATTGTATACAGATAATATTTGTTGTGTCAGACGGAAGATTTGAAAATAAACTTTATTAACAAACACGTCTGGGCAGCGCAACTTAGGAGACCATAACTCCTCCCAAAGTTTAGGAGGCCCGTGCCCAGGAGTGGGACAATAATGGGCTGGAGAGAGAAAGAGAGAGAAATTTCGATGGTCCCTAGGTAAAGTATCGAAATTGAAAAACGTTACTTTTCAAGAGAGCGATTTAAACTTAACTTTCGATGCTGTTCGACGAAAATACTGTCGCGTTTCGATAAAATACGTCTGTAAAAACACGTCTGCAGTGACTTTTTCAAAATTTTGTAAACGCTTTCATAAACTTACGTCTATTGATAGTTTAAAACAGTAATAATAAAAAAATGCAACTTTGTAAATTCGATACTTTACCTAGGGACCATCGATTTGTCCTAAGTGGGAATGGAAAAACGTAATTGAATAAAGGGATGATCTATTGATCATCCCTTTATTAAAATGTTGATGGCCGGAAAATGAGACAAAAATAAAAATAAAACAACCATGAACTGTCTGAAGAATGTTAAGAAAGAAAAAGAAGAAGATTGTAGTTGATGAGTGACCTTGCTGGGCTTGAAATATATAAAAATATTTATGGACATTTAACAAAACGTTCTCTGGGCCCTAGCTAAGCTTCTATGCTTGTGTTATGGGTACCAGAATATAGATAGAATACATATACTACTTTTCTTTTGTTATTTACGAATATAATACATACTACTTATCTTTTGTAAATACATACTTGTAATACATAGAAACACCCAGACGCAGTATAAACATTTGTATGACAATTATAAATATCACACATATAATTGTCTCGAGCAGGAATCAAACACACGACCACGAGATCGGCACTTCGTTACATAAATCACTAGACCTCGAGCCGCCGGCCCCTGTCATGGAAAATGTTTAGCAATTGATCAAAATATTCAGATGAACGATGTCGGACTTAATGTTAAGGACGTTTTTAACCAGTCCACCACTAGGCAGGGAAGAAAAAAAAACATTCAGGTGCACGTTTACTAATTTAAAGAAGACGCTGATTTACAACTAGCTGAGTTTCTCACCCTTTTCTCAATCAAAGTGGTTTGTATCTTTTCTCGGACTCTGGGCTATCTGTATGTGTCTGTATACATATAAATCATCTTAGTAGTTTTGGCTAGAAAGAGCGATGAACAGATAGACAGAGCAGCAGACAGATAGCAATTATAATATTAAGTAAGATAGTAAGGATTAAACATTACAGCTAGAATGGATTTTTACTAATGGTTACTTATCATCATGCCCTTACGTGAGATCCCTTGCGTATTTTAAAGAAAGTAGAGATATAACATTAGTTTGAAATATGTGGGATTTGACTGTATGCTTGAAAATATCTGAAAATCCTTTCGGTTCACTGTGTTTGTGTAATATGTAAGCATGTGACATGAAGCTGCGCTAGCCGGTGAGTGGATGACGGGATGCGAGGGGAGGGGTGAGGTAGCGGGGGCGTAGAGGGGCGGGGCGGGTCACTGCACTGAGGTCGCGATGCACCGGAGCATGTGACCACTCCATCCCGCACCTCACACCCTCAATACAGCCTTACTACAATACACGGGTGTAGCGATCTTGGTTTACTTCAAAACAGTTATAGTTTCTTAATGTCCAATGAGTATGTTTGCTATCACCGAATAAAGACGACAAAAATGCCGGAAATTTGTGCTATAGATAAATATGGTAGGCATCTAATAATTTTGCGGCCAAAGTAGAAACATTATTATATTTTTTTTCAATTCAATTTAACTCCCTTGACAGCTAGTTTCCCGGACGCTTTTCACAAACTCCTGGTTGGATAACCCCTGGACGCCCATCGATTGTCAATGCTCATTATGGGAGAAACTGTTTATTTAGATATATGTTCATGTGTGAACACAGACTATATGCTGTTTTAATTTATCATTGAATAAAATCGCTATTTACCTATGACAAAGACCGTATTGCAACCACTAGCACCGGTTACTTTAAATTTTCATTATGTACGTGTATCGGGTGCGCTGACGAGACGAAATACCCGCCACTAGCTGCCCAGCCTCGCCACGTGATGGCTATAATTACATTTTGCAATTTCAAAAATTTTCCTTTTCAATACGCCTGGTCTGCCCGGCACCGTAGACTACAAACTATCCCGATGTGAAAAAGGCCCGTACCCAACAGTGGGAAAATAATAAACTGGGGAGAGAGGTAAATATACCTCTTAGATACAATTTAGACCTCTTAGATCGAAACATAGACAGCTAATTTCGCATTTTTAACATTGGTATGTTTTCAATCAAAGTGAATACAGAACTATAATCACAAATAATTGAGTAAGTGAATACAATACAAAAGGATTACGAAAGATACTTAAAATTGAGGAGCAAGGGCTTAAACATATCTAGCAAGAAGCTGTCAAATCTGATTATGTAACTTACAAAACGTAAATGTATAATTTGTTTCTATAATTAATAGAGATTAACAAACAAAATATATACTAACATGTGTAGTGTATATGGCGAGTTTATTTTAAGGTATATCAGGTTACCTCTTTTTAACTATTAATTTTCAAATGTCCCTCGTTTTTCAGAAACTAAATTATATTCAGTCTTGTTATAATTTGCATTGTTTACGCGTTGATGTCTTTTGTTCTACTGAATATTTTATTAACTAATATCGTAAAATTTTAATATTTGTAAAAACTGAGCTTTGTTTATTGATAAATAAATGATTTTAAAACATGCTGCTTATAGTTTTTATGTTGTGTTTGTTTTCTTTTGTGTGACATAATACAACACTATTATGTATAATATATTTCCTACACGATTATGTTGTATGTAGGAAAATTCCAAAACCTATTAAAATAATTATTCTATGATCTTACGTGTGACAGATTGCAGAATATTTTCTTGTATAATAACTAGTCACAGGTTTCATAATCCTTAAATGATTCATGATACTTTGATTGACAGATTGCTTTAAATGGAAGCAAAATTTGTTTAGCATGAACATTGGATAAAAAACGAGCCTGCATGTTAGTTACTAAAACAAAATTTACATATTTTGTAATACGATCCAAAAAAAATCTATCCTGGTTTGATGCTAAGTGTAGTATTTCAGTATGTATGATCTACTAACAAAATAGATCGACACACTTGGTAATAGTATATGTATATTAGGGTGTCCCTTATATGAAAAAAAAATTTTTTTTTGAATTTCGAAACGCATACCCTCTACTTTTTTTATAAATGCTAAAATGTACTTAAATATGAAATTTCATATTTGTAGCATGATTGCAACCCGTGCCGACCGAGCCCTAAAATTTAGTAAAAAATGGTGTTTTAGCCTGACATTTTGGTTTGATCCAAAACTAATTAAAATGCAACAAATAAAGTAAATATGAGTAAGAATAAAATAAGATCAACATAAACTTTTATTTAAATACAAATTATAATAATAATTAATTAGGGTAACTTCTCTTTAGTGTAGTTTTTTTACAGTCTGGATACAGTTTTCTGTGTTCCTGAACACAACGCAACAAAAACTGTTTTTGCTCTTCTTCAGCCGTGATAAATAGTCCATATAATATATATAGTCCATTAAAATCTTGCATTAATTTAACAGCTCTTTCATCAGTGTCATTTACGACCTTAAAACGACTTATTCATCTTCTAGCTTCCAAAAAAGTAGGATTGTCACCCCAAGAAGATATATCCTCCCGAAGAAAACTGTCGTTTGCAGTCGAGATAGAAATTGTTTGCTTCTTTGAGTCACAAAATCATTCAGCGTCATATCTGAAAGAAAGAAAAAACAGTTTAAAAAAGCAAAAACTAAGCCACGAAACTTTGAAAAAAGAAACAAGAAAATATTAAACTTACTAAAGAAATTTTGCGTAATTTCTTCCTTCGATTCAGACCAAGCGCTTCTACAACCGCATGGAGAATGTAAACTGTGTCTCTTATGCTTAATTGGCAAAGATCTAAAGCTGCTACCAGTTTAGGAGTTATGAAACTTTTCGTGCCTCTTTTAGAACTTTTTTCAGGGCAAAGAATCTGAGTACTAAGTTCACAGTTCGAAATCTGTTCCTCATCTGAATTCTCCAGACATTTCAAGCTATCTATCGAAGAAGTAGATGCAACAGCCAATAACTGTCTTTGTTTTACCTTTCTTTCCTCTTCTTCCAATCGTCTTTGCCTAACTCGTTCTTCTTTCTCCGCCAATTTTTTGTCAATTCCACCTAAGCATCCCGGTCGACCTGCCTCTCATTGTTTCCTTAAAAAATCTTTGTCTTCCTATATCTTAATTCTGGCGAAGGCATCAGCATGTGCAATATCAAATAAGTTATCAAGGTCTTTTACAAAATTATTTTCACGGTTCTTGAACGTCACCTGAGTTTTCTTACAGTTTTTTTGCAGCTCCCTTCAAACATGATATAAATCAACAAGTTTCTTCACGCAGTTAGGAAATGCCTTCGTAGGAATTCTGGCTTTTTCCCAAAATATAATGCACTCTCTTACAACAAGATTCGCACTTTCACTAACAGTCAGCTTGACTTCACGTATATTGTAAAATAAAACGGTGAGAACTTGTCGATTAGATGGTAATTTTGCACCATTTATCTGGTGGCTTGGCAGTCCGATAAGGTAAATATTTTGTTTATCACTTCGTAATTCCACAGACATCTTCACATAATAAACAACAACGCATTAATAATGTTAGAAATCACGTATGAAATGACAATTGAAATTCGCAGTAACAGGTCACAGCGCTGCACCCGCGCAACTTGTATGGACAAGTTAAAAATCGGGCTAATATTTATTTCTGTATTATATTAGGTCAATACTAAAGTTTTTAGACGGTATGCGTCAAAATATATTGACATTGAAATTTAAGGGACACCCTAATGTATATAGACGAAACTAACAGCGATGTTGAGGTGGTCTTTGCGAAAAAGTTAAAAGTATACAAGAAAGAGATTTTGTTATATTCAAAAATAGTTTTTGTAAACAGCAGCAACAGAATTATTTATTTTATTTATTTATTAAATTGATCTCTCATGAATTAGGTACTATGATAAATATTCATGGACATTTACATAACGTCCTATGGCCCCAAGCTAAGTTTATATGCTTGTGTTATGGGTACCAGATTACGGATAGAATACACATACTACTTTTCTTTTGTAAATATATACTTATAATGCATAGAAACATCCAGACGCAGTACAAACATCTGTATGACAATTAGGAATAGCGCACAAATGATTGTTTCGGGTGGGAATGGAACCCGAGACCTCGTGATCGGCAGTCCGTTACATGAACCACTCGACCACAAGGCCCGTCAAATATAAAGCACGTCATAGTGCATGAAGACTAGGATTTTACAATGAAGTTTAGTAAGAACTGTGAGGTCTCATAGTAGGCATGGACGCACAGGGGTAGCAAAATCATTTCAAAAACAATACTTAAGTCGTGAATCGCACGCGTTTGTTAAACTGAACGCATAGCTAAGTTTTGTCTATGAATATAAAGGCTCGATGAATGGAACGCACTGAAAAGTGTTACCCTTTGCACAGTGCATCAACACTTATGTACTTACTTATGTAAATATTGTTTGTGAATATGGGTGTTAGGCAGTGTGCGTATGCCTATAAAATGTACCTACTATATTTTATGTAGTACGTGACCAAATACACCTGAAGAGAAATTTTTTATGTCAAGTTATTACACCGAGACAAAAAAGTTTCACTTTTTATGGCGTTGCATTTCATCACAGGAGAAAGTACAGGTAAAATATTACTTTTTATCCGAAGGTAATATGTTTCATAATTGGTTAAAGATAAAATGTTCCTTCCAAAAAAGCTTGTTGATTTTAAAAAGTTCTGTGATTTCATCCAACATTGGTAGACTTTATGTAGTCGTATATGTCGTGTAATTTATAAAGACAGGGCTATAAAAATAAGTTCTTAACATCTATTAATATATTAAAGCTTAGAAACATTCTTGACACATAAATGACATATAGCAAATACAAACGATTATGAACAATCATGTTTTGCGAATAAATCTTATATTAATAACTAAACTAACCAAAAGGCGCATAAGATGAAAATCTTTGTGAACTGCATTTGTTTATTATCTATAGCGTTAGTCAATTCGACTGGAAATGCAGAATTGGCTTTTTACCATTTTAACTTAACTGCAAGAACCGCACTGGTCCATTATTTATATTATCACGCTAAAAGCCAAGGAGCAACGTAGTAACTAAAAACTTAAATAAAGACGCGGGGATTAGCTAGTGTTGTAGGCTTAATTGAAGTTTAGTTCCGTGCCATCTGTCTTCATTGTGTTGTAACTTTATAGTGACATCTGTTATCCACTGGGCGTCACCATGTCATTGTCGTTTTTCTGGCCAGTGAAGTATTAATTTTAGGAGCAGGGCAGGAATGTCAATCATGTTTATAACAAAAATATATCTTCCATTTATCAAAGCATTTATTTATGCATCTTAAAATTTTGCCTAACAAAGAGTTTTAGGTAAATGACCCCGCAGCACAATAATAACAAATGCTGTGAAAATTTCCGTTGTTTAGGAAGCGTGACTTTGAGATTTCTTATCAAAATATTTTGTATAATAATCATGTTTATATTCAAACAAGGAGTTCATAACAACATGTACGCTTGTTATACATAACATAAGTTCAATTTTATATTTATAAGAATAAAAAATAAACATAAGAATTTGTGAAGACCGAAATGAGAAGAAAAAATGAGTAAACAAATTATAAGATGTAGTGTTTATTAATTAGAGTCTAAAATTTAAGTTTCCATATCTCTCTCCCTCCCTCCAGCCCATTAACTTCCAACTATTGGGCACAAGCCGCTTCTTTGGGAGGTATTACGGTCTACTGTGCCATGCTGACCAGGCGTGTAGGGTTTATTTGCGAGTTTTCCGTTTCTCACAGAGGATGTTATCTGTGTGCAATATTCTTTAGCTGGATTTTACGGCATCTTGGGGTGAAAAAGGGTGTTGACACTTGTTTTCTTAATTTCGTCACTGCGCGGACAAATTTTTAAAATTATTGCTATTCTGAAAATATAATTAGATATATATACCTAAATTAGTTCAGGGGATAAATGGTATAACAACAACTTAAGGGCCTACATCAATATTATCGTCGACATGTACATATTAACACAGCTAGTAGGTATAGAAAATGAAGAATTAGGGATATTTTTTCTGTTTACTCAAAATCTACTAAATATATTTTAATTCTGATTTACGTGTTTCTATATATAATAGTTACTTATGTTTTTAAAGTTATTTCATTAGTTTATACGCGATAATAGACCGACAAATGAAAAAAATAAAAAATGAGAGAGGTTGTTTCGCTAAGATTTTCTATCGAGAAAACTTTTTCAATCGCATTTCTGAGTTTATGCGATCCTAGATCATATATTGAAAAAACACATACTTAAAAGTTAGAGCCATTCAATCTAAAGAAACAATGAAAACTTCGTACGTAGAAAAATGCACGAAGCTATTTTGGTATCCTCTTAAAAACAATTATGCAAATAGTCAAGAACATAAATGTAAGGGTAAATTACAAATAACTCACCATGATGATGATCTCTGATTGATTTTGGACAAAATGAACATATTTTGAACCCATAACTTTTCGTGAACTACTTACTATGAGTGCATAGAATAAGATATGAATGTGACTATAGAGTAATTACCTAAGTATAACGTAGGACTTATTAATGTTTCATTGTCAAAATATTAACTAACGTTTATGCTTACGTCACATCCACATCTGTGTGATATAATGAAGTATTACAAAAACTCTAGTTGAATATTATCTAGCGGCTTTTCATCCACAACATATCTACGTTATTACCAAGAATATTGCATAGCGTGAAGCTAATGATCCTGAATTCATATTCAAGACTGGTTTAGACGCAACAGACCGGATATGGCACGTTCTAAATAGTCGCAGAATAAGATAGTTATCATGCAATTTAATTGTCAAGCTATCACTCATATTGAGTTATTATAACAGTGTTTACAGGGTGTCCCAGAACTCAACGTCAAGCCGAAACGGGGTGACAGGATAGATCATAACCATCACGAGAAAAATCAGAAAAAAAATCTATCCCATGCAGTTTGAAAATTATGGGCATTTTAAGAAAAACCTAGAAATTTGGTCTAACTGTACCATTTTTCGGTTATTGTGGTTAATTTTTATTATTTTTGGTCATTTAAACTTTGGAACCGTAACCCTAAATAACATCTCGAGAATCACAGTCTAAAATAATGACACAATTACCCCAAGTTTCCTAGAATTTAGACTATTTGTTAAACTATGAATTTAAAATTTTCAAACTTTGTCGACTTTGAAACACCCTCCTTTAAAAAAAATGTACTAGAGTGCCTTGGCAAGTGCCATTAAGAGTTGGCGCATTTAATCAGGATTGTAAAATGGTACAATACTTGTAAGTTTCGTACTAAAAAAAACGAGTAAAAAATAAAAACCTCAAGTAACCCGATTTTTGCTAACCCATTTTACTCAGGAAAAATGTTTTTTATTCGCACAAGCCCTTGGTAGGTTCTTTATTTTACGGCAAAATGATGAGAGAGATGGATAGTGGACATGTTTGCCATGAGCGAGCGAGACAGATAGTGACGCCACGCAGTGAGACGGAGATGCATCGTTTAAACGAGTGCGAATGAAACAGATACAGACGCCATACCAAGCAAATAGCTACGCTGCCAGTCTGACACCAGTTAGTACATTTCGCTCATTCGTCTACTGCGCACCTTTCCGTATTCGCTTGTGTTAATTTAGTACTGACAACTTTGGCTTTTCTTTTTGGACTTGGATTTTTGTGAATTGGACTTGTTGATTACATACCGGCAACTTTGGCTTCTCTCTTTTGGAATTGGACTTTTGTGTTGACATCCTTCTCATCACTATGCCTACGCGCTACACTTCACAAGAATATGCGAACATGCATCTCATTTATGGGGAATGCAGATGCAACGCAAGTGCCGCCGCTAGACTTTATCGTGAAAGATATCCAAATTTAGAGCGCTATCCGGATCACCGCGTGTTTGTTAATGTGCACCATTCACTCACAGAGGACGGCCATTTCCCGAATCAAATACGGGCTGGAGGTAGACCTCGCTTTCCTTACGAAGAAGAAGTGTTGGAAGAGGTCGCAGATGACCCAAGTATTTCCGTTCGTGGAATTGAAGAAAGAACGGGAATACCCAAAAGCACAGCACATCGTATTTTACAAAGAGCTGAAATGCATCCATTTCACGTACAACGAGTTCAAAGTCTTCTCCCTCGAGATTATCCTGAAAGGATTTCATTTTGTAGAACAATGCTACAGAGGCATAATGAAAATCCCCAATTCATCCAAAAAATTCTCTGGTCAGATGAATCTACATTTAAAAAAGATGGCTACATAAACTTACACAATTTTCATGAGTGGCATGTGGAGAATCCACATTTAATGCGAGAAGACCGATCCCAATATCGCTTTAAAGTTAACCTGTGGACAGGAATTTTAAACGGCAAAATAGTTGGGCCTTTTGAGCTGCCTGAGAATTTGAATGGCACGAATTACCTAAATTTTTTACGAGAAAATTTACCAAGTTTGTTAGAGGACGTACCACTAACAGATCGTTGCCACATGTGGTATCAACAAGATGGCTGCCCAGCGCATTACGCAGTGCAAGTAAGAGATTTCCTTGACCAAGAATATCCGGGAAGGTGGATTGGACGTTCAGGCACTATCTCGTGGCCAGCCCGTTCCCCAGATTTAAATCCCCTGGATTTTTTTTATTGGGGCGTTCTCAAAGAAAAAGTTTATTCTAAGCCCATTGAGAGCGTAGCCGAGCTGCGTGAACGAATTTCTCAAGCTGCTGAGGACATCAACTCTCGAGGATATGCCCGGCTAATAAGTAGATCTTTTTTAAGAAGATGTAGGGCGTGTGTTGAAGCTGATGGTAAACAATTTGAACATTTGTTTTAATAAAAAATGTTATTTTCAAATCTGACTTTTATTCCAATAAACCTAAACAAAACAAGGTCAACATTTTTCATTATTTTATTAGTATTTTGTTGCTTTGGTAAAAGTGGCGTCACTATCTGTCTCGCTCGCTCATGGCAAACATGTCCACTATCCATATCTCTCATCATTTTACCGTAAAATAAAGAACCTACCAAGGGCTTGTGCGAATAAAAAACATTTTAACTGAGTAAAATGGGTTAGCAAAAATCGGGTTACTTGAGGTTTTTATTTTTTACTCGTTTTTTTTAGTACGAAACTTACAAGTATTGTACCATTTTACAATCCTGATTAAATGCGCCAACTCTTAATGGCACTTGCCAAGGCACTCTAGTACATTTTTTTTAAAGGAGGGTGTTTCAAAGTCGACAAAGTTTGAAAATTTTAAATTCATAGTTTAACAAATAGTCTAAATTCTAGGAAACTTGGGGTAATTGTGTCATTATTTTAGACTGTGATTCTCGAGATGTTATTTAGGGTTACGGTTCCAAAGTTTAAATGACCAAAAATAATAAAAATTAACCACAATAACCGAAAAATGGTACAGTTAGACCAAATTTCTAGGTTTTTCTTAAAATGCCCATAATTTCCAAACTGCATGGGATAGATTTTTTTTCTGATTTTTCTCGTGATGGTTATGATCTATCCTGTCACCCCGTTTCGGCTTGACGTTGAGTTCTGGGACACCCTGTATAAGTAATACTCGTAGTTACATACTCCGCAGCCGACGATTGTAGAAAGGATCCGTAAATGGATTATGTCCGCTGCGTCAACAAAAAAAAAGTATTAGGTACTCGTAGTTACTTAGAGGAAAAATCTGACTTGGATTTTAAAATATACTTAAATCAATGCGATTGTGCCTATAATTACTGTTTGAGTTTATATATCTTTGAGGAGGGCCCTCGATTCATTTTTTGAATTTCAAAGGAACAAGTATTTGAATTTCGATTTGAGATAATACGAGAACCCTAAAAGTATACGCCATTGGTACCCTAGATAGAATACCACCTCCATTTATTAAAAATGGAGGAGCTAATATGCAATTATTTACTGTTCCTTTATTTAAATGAGGGGTTTATTAATAATAGTTTTAATATAGTAAATAGTTAGTATTGTTAGCGTTAAAAACAAAATAAAGTTGAATTAAAGAGGTGACCGTGTGTAATCAATTGAAATTATCTGTCCATGTGTAGAGCGACGACCTCTGGTGTCCTCCCTCCAACTGCCCGGGCCACGGACTCATCGCCGCTTATCACTTTGCACCCGGCATTTCGCTTTGTTCTTATATGAACGTTATACTATATAAAATTTAATTATATTTGTTAAATTGCTGGGGATTACCATTGCTTTAACAATAGACAAGTTCAAAAAAAAAATTAACATGTAGATACTAAGTAAGAATTAATATTACATACAAAAAAGTATTTTAATTGATACCTTATATCTATCATTATAAAAATTCTCACTTACTAATTTCCGAACAAGTGTAAAAACTAATAATGTAATAATAGTAATGATTATAATAAATGTCTAAGTTATATTATATTTTTGTACTAATTTGTAATGGATTTAGATTTACAAAATAAGAGGAAAGAAAGATAATCGTTCAACAATTGGCATTGTTCATTTTTTTTTTTAAACTCCTATAAAGAAAACCATTTCGGGGAATAGAGTTCCTGATCATGATCCATTAGTTTTTTTCGGAAAACTTGCTATATTAACGATTATTTTTCCAAAAACGCAAATGCTCTCTATTTGCCCTTGAAATGAAGGAATTAAAATATTAAGGCGTTCTTAAGGATATACTACTCAATGGTGAGTCAAAATTGGTATATTCAATCAACTCGGCAACTTTGAAAAGATGTATTGTAATCTGTCTTAAGTCTATCAGGAAAAGGCAATACACAGATTGCGTACAACGATGATGTCACAACATTTAAAAGAAGTACTCTAAGTATTTTTTTTTTATTCTTTATAGTGAATATTTTAAAAATATTGAAATTAGTTGCTTGAAATAGTCTATATTTTGTAAAAAAAAAAATATAAAAACAGAAGGTCAAAAATTATGAACAATCCCAATTGTCAGTTTAAACTTTCTTTTACGGATTTAGACGCGTATATTGTTTTAAATTTTAGCCTGACGTTTAAAAAGTCTTGAAATGGTGACTAAAAAGTAATGAGTCTCAGAAATGTCAGGCTTAAATTTAAAACAAAAACATGCGACTATGTCCGTCAAAAGTGGTTTTATTTAAATAAGTGAATCACGCCAGTGTTAGAGAACAATAAATGTCAGTTTATATACTTCATTATTTTTGTAATAAATAATAATTAAATATAATAAATATAAAATAAGAGAGATCTGTAATGTTTCAAAAATTTTGTAGTGATTCTCTTATTCTGTTTGACTTCATTGATCGCCATTGTGAGATGATCTATTAGGTCACAAGTTCAATTTCCAGTTAGCGTTTAGTCTCAAAGCGATATCATTAATCATTGGAATACATTTATATATAGTGTACCTACCTACAATATTTAATGCTAGCTGTTGCCCGCAACTTCGTTCGAGTGAAATTTGGAAACCTTAACAAATTATACAAAAAAAGCCATCCTCTTGTACCACTCTATCATTTAAAAAAAAAAAAAAACCGCATCAAAATCCGTTGTGTATTTTTCAAGATACATAGAAAACACATAGGTACAAAAATAACGACTTTGTTTTATAATAAGTAGAGATTAAATCACATTTAATATTAAATATAGTGTTTAAATTAAATGAATAATAACCGTGAAGCTGCATAGTTATTGTTTTATTAAGCTAGATTATGTTATTTTATCATTTAAAATTAAAAATATGATATGACTAATGCAGTGTCAAGTTTATCAGTTCTCGTCGAAGTGAGGGGAAACGTCGAAATATATGGTATTAGTATAATATTATACCAGATGTACCAGATGTGCCATATATTCTTGTGATGTTTTTATCTATATACTAGCTTCTGCCCCCGGCTTCGCACGCGTTAGTAGCCGAATCACATTTGAAATCTAACCTAAAATAAAAACTGAAATTAATACTGAAATCAATAGCTAAATTTACATCAATCAAAAATCGATACTATTAAATGCGTAATTAACATGTGTCAGTCTGGGATTAAAACCATCTTGGCCAAATAAAAAAAAACCTATAAGTTGACGGATTCTATGGGTTGCTATGACAACTGTAAAATAACAAAAATGGCGGTGCTACTGCCGTGAATAACAAATAACAGTGACTTATTGCCTTTGAGTATAAAAATGATGACGAGATATAACATTTTTAATTTAAAATATCACAATGACACTGACAAGTGAATAAAGAATGTAATAAACAAAAAAGGGTAGGTATCGAAATAAATTAAGAAAAATTGCACGTTCATGTGTTAGGTTCAATAACCAAATGTCAATTTAAAGTCACATGTATATAAGTTTGAAAAGGACATTTTTTCTTCCCCTTCTTAGCCTATTAAAGTTCCACTGTTGGGCACAGGCGCTGGCCAAGCGTGTTGGGATTGGGTTGAGTTTCGAGTTTATTATCTGTTACAGAAAGTGTTTATTTGTTTTTTAGAGTCCCTTATAACTTTCACAGCACCCTGGGAAGGAAATGGGGTGGTGAAAATCATGTTCTCAACCCGTCACCACACGGATAAACACGGGTATATCCCTACTAATATTATAAAAGCGAAAGTAACTCTGTCTGTCTGTTACACTTTCCCGCTTAAACCTCTCAACTGATTTTTATGAAATTTGGCACAGACAATCTTTAGACCCTGAGAAAGGACATAGGCGAAGTAATGCGAAAAAAAAAGTTTTCCAAATTCCACGCGGGCGAAGTCGCGGGCAACAGCTAGTGTTGTTATAAATGTTACATCACCTACTATTAACATGAATATTGATAGTCTCAATAATACATTTCGGTAATGTTCACTGCAACCCTTAAATACAAATTATATATGCGAGTGGAACTTAGAAAATTTTACCTGTTTTTGCAACATTTTTCACAGCTACGAGTACTTCGCTAATATTACTCGCAGCGTGATGTAAAAATATAGCCTACCTCGATAAAGGTACTATTCAACAATGAAACAATTTCTCAAATCGGATCAGTGGTTCCTGAGATAAACGCGTTAAAACAAACAAACAAACTCTTCAGCTTTTTAATATCAAGTATAGAAGTATAGATATTTATGCTTACAGTAGCATACTTTGTGTGGATCGCATTGCATTAGCAATCCGATGCCATTGGCATGGACATACAACGGCAACCGCGACCGACACTAAAAAGATTTAAAAAAGTTGCACAACTTCCTGTTCGAACTTGCACGATCATCCACCCTGGCAACCTGATACAATTTACTACATATGTATCTGATGCACATCTTTGTAGTCGTTATTATTATGTATTATAGTTACAGGCAAAAAATAAAACAGAACTCTTATAATCTTTACTTATTATAAAAAAAAGTTTTTTTTTGTATGTATGTAATAATATGTGAGCTTAAATCTTCAAACTTCGCAATGGATTTTGATGCGTTTTTTTTTAATAGATAGAGTGGTTTAAATAGAATGGCTTTTTTGTGTATTTTTTAAGAGTTGGTTTCTAAATTCCATACGTAGTAGTAGTAGTTGCGGGCAACAGCTAGTTATAAATAAATATATTTATTTATTTGTTATTTATATATTCATGGACATTTCACACAACGTCCTCTGGTCCCAAGCTAAGCTAATATGCTTGTGTTATGGGTACCAGAATACGGATAGAATACATATATGTAGCGTCAGGCTCCGACATTGTTAATTAAAACAAACACAAAAGTCTTCACACAATCACTTTGTTTATTTCAATAACAAAACTTTAAACTTCAAATTAATTTTAATCGTAATTTAGTGGTAGGGTAGGTGTGCACTGGGCGACGGTCGGCTAACGAATGACACAACGTGCGCGCGCGCTGCTTTATATAGGGTCGCTGCTCGTTGTTTTCAAAACATTTGATGGTGGCGCCGTCACGGCCATGCTGACATACGCTCGTCCTCGAGCGTCTTCTGAGTGTCTGAGAATAAGACAACAAAATGTTCGCTCATCCTGACTCACTTAGTGACTAGTTTATAAGTTGTGAGGTTAATAACAAGATACTCAACAATGTGCTGGTCCGGCAAGCCCTTCAGCATACTAGAACTATTAATCCCTTCTCATCAGTTTCAAAACTGGAGACTGTATAAATCCCTCTCATCAGCTTTAAAACCGGAGACTGGACAAATCCCTCTCATCAGCTTTAAAACCGGAGACTGGATCCGTGCCAGACCGGAAATCCCTTTAGCTGACAGAGCTAGACCAGATTTCCCTGTGGCGAATGATAGACCGGATTTGCAATCCCTATAACCCAAAAGGTTAGACCAGAGTGCAATCCCTATAGCTGAGTTATTGGACCGGACTCCCTTCAATAACTCTTTCCTACATTTTTTGATATATTAGATCTCTCTCTTTTCTAATTCTTTTTCTTTACTTTAATTTTACTATTATTATTTTTATAATTAATTATCGTGATGGACAATGGCAGTAGTTACAACAGTAACTGAATCAGGTTACTCTGATGATGAATCCTCTAGACAATCGTTATTAGCGCTTAAAGTACGTGTACCAGTTGACTGAATACTACCATCAATTGATAAATTGTTACTATCAGAAAATTCATCCTCAGCGTCACCAACCACAACTAAGCTAGGACCACTGCGATCGACTTCATGAACACCATTATTTTGACTTACATCCGCCGTCACGTCATCATCATTATAAGTTTCAGTTACTTCTACAAATCCTAATGGGCCCCGGGGTACTTCGCGTAAATTTTCATGGGCAATTTTGTATGTTCTATTGGTTCCGTTAGCATGCTTCAGTGCGTACCTATCGTTTTCTAGGATAGCAGTGATTTTATAGGGGTCTTTATACTTTGGGTCCAACTTAGATTGGTGTCTTTCTTCACTTTTCGCAAAAACGAAGTCTCCAACAGAATAGGGTCTTATTTTGGCCTTACCCCGGTTAAAACGAGCGACATCAGACTGAGCCAGTCTCTTTATATTTTCTGACGCACTAGACCGTGCCGCTTCTAAATCTAGTCTGGCAGGACTTTCGGCACCTGAAGCAATTCTGGAAATACCTAACGAGTTACCTTGTATTCCCAACATCAGCTCGATTGGGGTAAAGCCAGTTACTCTGCATCGAGTACTATTGAGAGCTAGTTGAATCTCACCTAATTGTTCTTGCCACGACCTATCGGAATTACCTTCGGCTATTGTAAGTAGGCTTTTAAGAGTTCGCATAACGCGTTCCACCTGGTCGTTGGCTCTGCAAGTACCCGTGGCTATAAGGTGTAACTCAATATTGTTGTCTTTACAAAAGTTCCTGAAATCTGTATTGTCGTAGGAGCGTCCGCGATCAGCTATTATTCTCTTCGGTGTTCCAAACAAATGAACAGAGTCTTTGACAGCTTCAATAGCATCAATGGAATTGAGTGTTAATGTGTGCTTCAGAAGGACATATTTTGTAAAGGCATCAATAGTGACAGAACAGTACTCCTTGCGGTCACTCTTACCACTGAGTTTACCTGTGAGATCTAAGTGCAAAGTATGCCACGGAAGTGGAACCTTGGGAATCGGGTGCAAACGAACTTGCTGGGCACCTGATGGACCCTTTGAAGACTTGCAAACCACACAGGAATCCACGAACTTCTTAACATATTTGGACATTTTACTACAACCAATAAAGGTCATATAATTTATCTAGCGTCTTTTCATAACCCATATGTTTTATGTCACTATGGACGTGGCTAATAAGCGACCATATTAAAGAGTGTGGAAGGATTGGTAACCACTTAGTAACTTTGGCGCGTTCTACTTTACGGTACAGTATGCCTTGCCTAATGTCGTAAGTATGGGCGATTTCAGAGGGTAATTGATTCGATTGTACTTTTGAGATTAAGTCTAAGATTTCAGAGTCTCGTTGTTGTTTTGTTTTGTTTCTTTTCATCTATTCAAAAATAAGTTAGTAAAAGGTAGAATCACCAGCATGTTAGCCAGCTCTACTGTTTCTTCCGCCCATATGGTCATCATGGAACAAAAACGTAATAACCGCTCGTCCATCCATTTTGGGTCAAAATCAACCACATCATCATTATCATCCACTCAAAACACTGCTGCCAAACTCATTCTACATGGTCTTAAAATTCTATTTAGAACACAGAAGATTTCAAGTAAAAATTGGAGAAGAATTATCTGAACTATGTTACATAAACGCATTGGTGCCACTAGGATCTGTATTGGGACCAGTTCTATACTCCATATACACTGCAGATATGCCCGATACTCCAGGTATCACAACAGCAACATAGGCAGCTTCACTTGGGCAAAGCACACTAAAGCAAAAAGTACTGAAGCAAATATAGAAATAAGAAACATGTCATGGCTCCTTGACAATCTCGCCTCTCGCTCTTTTACAAACTCTCCAAGTACAATGCCTTGCTGGAACCGATTTGGATGTACGGCGTGGAACTCTGAGGATCATAACTAACATAACTCATAACAAAAAAAAAATAGAACATAGAAATAATAAAATAATAAATAAAATAAATAAATAAATAAAATAATAAATAAAATAAATAAATAAATAAAATAATAAATCGTAAAACTCTAACCAAGAAATTCTTCAAAGTTTCCAAAATATTGCCCTGCCAACAATCTCAAACGCACATTGGTTTGTCTAAAACAGTGAAATTCATTAATTCCTAAAAATGCCTGCAGTAAGAGGAAGTGAACAACTACTGCAAAAAGTATAAAGGGCTATTAAACCAAGATAACAATGCACTTGCCAGGGGCTGTCATATTGTTGCTGCAGCAGAATGACATTACTTAATGTAGTGATGCCATAATTTATACCAAACCCGTGAAAATATTTATTTGAGCAGCATTATTTTTCTGAAATTCATCAACCTGTAAATTGGGCCACAAAAATAAAGCTTCATATTTATCAAATCATTCTGTACTGATTACCCACAAAGGGTGGTTTCAGCATCTAAATCATATTAAATTAATTATTACAAGACTAATTAAAATATTTTAGTATGTGTAGCAAAATTAGAGGAACTTTAACTTCAACTTCTTGTTCTTAATGGCATCATTCCCAAGATGAAGCAGATCAGGAGTTAAATCATTTTCAAAAAGGAAAAGGTTTAATGTTTAAACGATTTTGTTTTGTTCAAAACAAATTGATTTAATTGGCTATTACAAATAGACTCTACTCTTTTATTCGAACGATATCTTGATGATAAAATTAAAATAAATCAAAACGTTATCCATAAAGATTGAAAACTGCAGTATTATATTTTGAATTTATTAAAATTGCTGTGCTATATTCTAGTTACGGAAATGTCTTTGTTATCAAAATTAAATTCTCAACTTCGTTTATCATTTTACAATGTGTGGGTAATTGTAGATTACAAAATCTATCGCTTTAATCACAATTGTTAACTTTTCTACCAAGTCAAATTGATGACGGTAGTTCAACAAAATCATATTATTATAACGTTCATTTCGGTAGTGTAGCAACCGGTAGTGAAAACGTTAATTGCGAACAAAGCGCATCTAAGCGATAAAATTACGTGGTGTTATTGTGAAACTTATTCAGTGTTAAAAGAGAACCAGAGAACATTGCTTTTTATAAAGAGTGTACTGAATATGTGGTGATCTATCAATTAACTGTTTTGTGATAAATTTTAAACAAATTGAGTAGTTTTATGGAAAGAGATAAGTGAAGTGAAAAAGAATGGTGAATAAATTTTAATTACGCAGTTATAACATGGGGTGAGTACTTGTGGCTTGTTTTTATCAATCTTTCTTTGAAGATAATCAGAGCAATATCAAAATTGTCTTTTAAATCTGTGTATTGCGCAATTTTACAATAAAGTTAGGTTTGTTACGTGACGTTTTATTATCTTACTGCGAACATGAACTAGGCGTATGAGATGTCATAACAATATGAAATTTTAGTCGAATTTTGGTATTTTATTGCACCACGGCTTAGTATTGCAAATGACTTTTATTTTTCTTTCTTTTTTTTTTAACTCTTAGAAGAATGATATTGCTTACCAAGTATGATGACGTGGTTCCATAGCTACGAGTTGCTGTTTGAAATGTCACTTTTGCTCACACTCACACAATAATTTTTACTCACTTGTGGAGACACGCTTTTAACTACTTTTAATTATTGGTAGGGACGCTGTTATACGCTTAACCTACCATTAATTATTACGACGGCATAATTGCACGATATCTTTACTTTTGATTGCACGATATCTTTACTTTTGATTTTAGCAATTGAACGTTTTACATTTTTGAGTTAGCCTTAGGGGCTGTTTCTCGGGTTTTTTATCCCACACTTCTGATGTAGCGTCAGGCTCCGACATTGTTAATTAAAACAAACACAAAAGTCTTCACACAATCACTTTGTTTATTTCAATAACAAAACTTTAAACTTCAAATTAATTTTAATCGTAATTTAGTGGTAGGGTAGGTGTGCACTGGGCGACGGTCGGCTAACGAATGACACAACGTGCGCGCGCGCTGCTTTATATAGGGTCGCTGCTCGTTGTTTTCAAAACATTTGATGGTGGCGCCGTCATATACATACTACTTTTCTTTTATAAATACATACTTATAATACATAGAAACACCCAGACGCAGTACAAACATTTATAGGAGAATTAGAAAAATCACACAAATGAATGTCCCGCGCGGGAATCGAACCCGCGACCTGTTGATCGGCAGTCTGCTACATGTACCACTCAACCACGAGGCTCGTCAACTCGTCTATACTTATAATAAATCTGTAGAGAGGTCAATTCTGTACATGAAATATATTTTCAAAATAACTATCAGGGGGTGATTAGTGATCGATACTGATGTCAAAAATGCAATCAGTAAAAATTTTGTCTGTCTGTCTGTCTGTCTGTCCGTCTGTATGTTCCTTATAGAAACAAAAACTACTCGACGGATTTTAACGAAACTTGGTACAATTATTCTTCATACTCCTGGGCAGGTTATAGTATACTTTTCATCACGCTACAATCAATAGGAGCAGAGTAGTGAAGGGAAATGTTGG
Organism: Orgyia antiqua; assembly: GCA_916999025.1. Lineage (NCBI taxonomy): Eukaryota > Metazoa > Arthropoda > Insecta > Lepidoptera > Erebidae > Orgyia > Orgyia antiqua. The sequence goes on from OU779868.1 coordinate 28,304,851, forward strand.
GAAAACGGGAGAAGTTACATCATTTTTTAATCTTCCATCGCGTGTGCATCCTTAATGGTTACATAGAAATCATGTATGACGGAAATATTCTACATAAAATTGTCTAAAAAATATCCCGCAACAGCATATATGTATCTATATTTTATGGTGTGTAACTCCTGATAGCTTAGCAGTTCGGAGCATTCTGATTATATTTGTTTACTCTTACGTTTATAATACTCTCACTCAAGCAGTAGTTAAAAATGTTGCATAAACGGGGAAAATTTCCTAAATTTTACGCGGACGGAGTCGAGGGGGGCAACAGCTAGTTATATAATAAAGTCGTTATTTTTGTATGTTTTAACTATGTGAGCTTATACCTTTAATAGTACGCAACGGATTTTGATGCGTTTTTTTTTAATAGCAAGAGTGGCTTAAAATTATGGCTTTTGTAATTTTCTTTCTATTCCACGTGTACGGAGTCGCAGGCAAGAGATAAATTAGAATAAATTATTGTAGTCCTGTTCTGTATCTTCTAACATCGTATTTACTTTGCCTTAAGCCTTAACCTTAAGCCTACCTTTGTTACTACAATCTGTCAAAATTTTACTCACATAATTGAAACATATAAAAGTAGCAAAATTCTGCATGATTTTATTTAATATGATTATTATCTGATTCTGAATTGATGACCTTTAGTTTATTGAGTACGATAAACTTCGAATACAATTCACAATCACACTTGAACGGTTTTATTTAAAGATTACTGACCTCTCGTTAACTGTCAAATAAATAAAATTGAAGATTCACTGTGATTTTTATTTTACAACAGTGCCCACCAAGGAGTATTATTGTGTAATTCGAAATTCAAATTTTTGTTGTTTTACATAACTGGCCACAGAATTAGTAACTACTCCATATAACTAGAACGGGAGCTCCTTACATCTAACTCTAATGCTGACGGAAAATACATAATATTATTATGACTGCTGTGATAACTGACTGATGTGTACCTATATAAAATAAATAATAAGAAAATGCAGTCCTACAGGACGTAGTCTGAAATCTCCGGGAATATTATTTTATATAGGCACGATATCACGTTAAAAATTCAAGTACTTACCTTCTTCTTCTTCTGGATCTTACAAACTATTTAGGTAAGTACTTGCATTTTTGTAAATATATGAGTAGTTATTACATAGAATACACCATAATAAACATCACACAAATGTTGAACTAACGGCACGGAAGTCAATTAGACTACCGATATGCCACGCGGCCTGGTAGAGTTTTATTGTATTTGTGTAATATATAAATAAATAAATATAAATATTCATGGACATTTCACACAACGTCCTCTGGTCCCAAGCTAAGCTTATTATGCTTGTGTTATGGGTACCAGAATACGGATAAAATACATATACTACTTTTCTTTTGTAAATACATACTTATAATACATAGAAACAAAGATTTATACTTTACTGATAAATGTCTCGTATTTTATTGTTTAAAATTTATAGAACTGACCTTTGCACCATTCCACATAAACGCTTAGTAAGATTTATTCGAGACGTCTGTAATTTATACAGATTATTAATATCTTTATTTTGTTGGCATTTTGAAACGAAGTGTGCTAATAATTTAAATGTTTTGATCCAAAGCTGTATAAAAACTTCATTGACATTTCATGCATAAGAAATAAATCCTGTTTAACAGACGTGACTTAACAACGTCTGTGCAGTTGTGACTAATATAAAACATTTGTGATATAATTATAGCTATAAGAATATTATAGTTACTGAGAAAAATAACATAGAGTTCGAAATTTAAAAGGTGCGTTTAGATGCAGAACAAGAAGGTTATAAATAGGGAGTAACAACTCGGGAACATAGATTTGTTCCAAGACAGGGCCGCCCCGTTTATGGTTGAAAAGTAAAATATGTAGTAAATACTAGCCTTGCTGTCTATTTTACTCCCGTTCAAAAAGAAAGAGTTAGAAAGGCTACTAAATCATTTATTTTTCTTAATGTGTTCAAATAAAAAAAGCAGCAGGCCATATTCGTTGTACCGAGTGTTGAGTCTAGATCTATATCCTAAGTCTATAATGCAGACATAGATTTATGTCCGTTTGGTGACAGATTAAAAATACAAGTGTCACTACGAGTTTCCCTTCCCAAAGTGCTGTAAAAGCCACCTAACCACTCACACGTTCAAGGATACTTTGATATCCAAAAAAAAAAGGGCAACTTACGTCCAAGGATACTTTTATATCCATAGCGACATATTTTATAAAACCGACATCTATGGATAAATTGCGTTATTTTTTGCATCTTTAAGTTGTGTAGTAGATAGCTGATGAATTACTTTACAATCACAATTACTAGATGGCAGTGTAAGAAGCATCAACGAATAAAAACAAACTTTTTTCTTCAGTCCACTCTACGCTTTGTGTTTAGTGAACAAGTGGTTTTGAAGTCCCAGTGATTATGTCGTAAGTACTTCAGTTTTATTTATGAGTTCATAGATTATTATACATCAAGATAAACTAGATGATTTGTGCGTTATAATTAAGTATACATATCACAGTTTTAAGAGTAAAATAGTGTTATATTTTGAATTCAAAGTTCGAAAAAAATAGCGTAAGAGCGGCCATTCTTGTTGTTGACCAAATTTTAGTTATTTTTACGTAGTTTTTCAGTAAAATATTGTTTAAACAACGAGTAATAGTTCGTCATAAACATAATAATACACTTTAAAAACAGAAATATACAATAATTACGGAAGATTCCTTAAAAATGTCTTTGTGTTCCTCAGGTGTTTAAGCATGGATAGATTACTATCCACGGACGGAACTAAAATGGTTCAAAATAAGGGTGTGTACAAACTGCAAAATATGTTTGCAATATTTTTGTGTGGTGGTGTGTTTCTTCGTTTGTTTGATATAATAATGTTATGCTTGTTAACAATTGTCGAGTTTTGCTATCATTTTTAAATTTTCGTGATGGTTTCACTTTTTTTCTCTTGTTAGAAGAATTTAATTCTCATATTTTATCAAAATTATTAATATTTCGGTTTCCGGTTTTAAGCCTATTTGTGTCGTGCTTATTATTTTTTTAATATTGATGTCATTATTGTAATAATTATACCATGTGCATACTTAGTATTGCTTGAAGATACGCTGCTATTAAAATGTGAATGTTTGTTATAAGTTACTAGCTACTGACTCTGATATTTCTAATGCATCATGCACATTATTTTTGCCTTTTGCCTTGATGATATTGATAGTTAAAATTAATACATACACCAATTTTAGATCACCAATTGAATTTTCCTTGGCTCGTGGAAGTTGCACACGTGGACGAGGGGTTCGTACTAGAGGTGGGAGCGTACTTGTAAAAGTGTCTTCAAAGATTATTATTATTCAATTTACAGAAATAAATATTATTTCATCATCATTTCATTTGTTTTTTTTTTTTTATTGAATAAGGATTAATAAATAAAACACAACATATAATTTATTATTGCTGTTTAATTTAAAAGCCCAACTAAAAAAAACATAGCCGCCTTTTTTGAGTTGCGTAAATAAGTCTGAACGAGACCTTAGGCGGCCATCTTGCTTATATTTTGACTTCGCGAGCGAGTCGAAAGCGTTCGGGGCCATCACGATAAAATTATGAAGAAAGGTGTTTTGTTTCGATTTATTTAACTACTTAGGATTAATTAAACATAATGATCCATGCATCGTTTTACAGGAAAACACTTCTAGTTTATTGTTACATTGTTTAATTGGTAAAATAAACAATAATTTTTCGTTGTGGTGTAAATTAATACAATATAAATGTTATGTTTTCTCCAAATTCAATATTTACACCTATTTTTAATACTTTAAAATAAATTTTCAGATCTTAAAAAATACATAGATTTCATCTGTAGTCTTTTAGCAATTTTTCGTAGTATTTGTCTTCACTCTAGATATTATAGATAAGAAGCTATAAAGGTTTTTTGTTACAACATGCGAGCGCGGTACCGATCGAATCAGCGCCACGCGTAGCTGGACGGACAACGGTATAATAGGTATTTATGTCGGGACGTGTGAGTGGCTAAGGGATATTTTAGACAGATAGCGTCCTCTGCATGAAGGTATAGATAAAAAAAGGAGGCCATACTTGGAACATCGGTTTGAGGCAAATACCTACGTATCTCTATCTCACTCTCTGTGGTCTGACCTCTCTTTTTAGTGTGGCCTTAGTACTGCTATCTCCTTATTAAAATCTCCTAGTAAATTCTTAAAAAGAGTCACCACACATATCAAATCACAAGTTAAACACTGTCATTTGATAGTGTTTAATCGTAACTATAAATAACTAGTTGAAATACGATGAATGAAATTAAAAATAATAAAATAGTAGATCACGGATGCTTTTCATGGTTGACGAATCAGTGAATTATTTTCCCCATTTCCTAAGGATTTCATAATTTGGCAACATTGGTCACCATATGTCAAGTTGTCGACAAAATTGTGCCAATATGTCGGTTGTTTACTTTACGGTTCACAGCTTCGTTTCAAATTTTCGACTCTAATTATTTTTATAATTAAAGAAATGGTGCAAACTTGTGTAGTGCGTGGTTGCGGTAGTACGTGGTGTCCAGGAGGTGATATACAATTTCACGCGTAAGTGTTTAGATCGTGATTTCTGGCATTGAATAACTGCAAACATATTTCTTTGTATTTTCAATTAAATACTTCATAAAATGATTAAACAATGTTTTCAGCATACTTCTAACTAACTATACTGATAACGATGTAAAGATCTAATAGTCTTACATTGAATTTCATGGACTTAGTGCAATTTTATCTTTCTTGTTTACAAGAAGTAATTTTGAAATAGTGTGACCATACTGAGGACATATCTAGGACTTTCTGTGGGACCTGAACTAAATTATACATGTTTGCTTAGTCATTTAATTTTTATTTCACATTATTTACAACATTAATATACTTACCTACAATATTATTTTTTTAGATTTCCTAAAAATAGTACCCAGAGGAAATTATGGTTATCCATTGTACCATTGAAAATGAAATTTTATGAAAGTGCAAGGATTTTTTAAAACAAACAGCAGTTCCTACTATAATTACAAATCAAGAAGCAGTATCACCTTGCAAGGTAAAATTTCAAGTATCTATTTACAAACTCCTTTAATTGTCTCACATGTTATACAATGTTAAATATTTGAATTTATAAGGAATATAAAAACTAGTATGAAAAAAATACCCCACCAGTATCAGGAACATTTTCCAAACAACCGGCGCTCAAGGCTCCAGAGATAATTGCTGCTTTCTGAACCAGCCCCCCCCCCCGATCCGACTGCCTAATGAGAGCCTTACATTATTATTATGTTTCAGAAATGTAGTAGTTCGAATATATGGCAAAAGGCTATATTTTGTAAAATATATTATAATTTTCAGATAGACAGTTCATTACAGGAAGAGTCTATGGGGCAAGTAGCTACTCTGGGTGTACCAAATCCTAGCTCTGGCATTTATGAAAGTAATCCTTCCTGATGGGCCAACTCAGAGAAAACAATATAGAAAACAAATTAATTAATGTTGTATCACAACATTTTACTCCTCTGTTGCAAGAAATGTTTAAGCATCCCATCACGGACTCAATTTATTGCAATGATTTGCATGAAAGCGTATTAATTAAGAAAATTGCAAATTCATTTTTTAACACTTAAAGAGTCATACAGAAAATATACTTAGTGATTTACGTGGTAAGAGACAGAAATTACACAAAACAATAATATTTAGTCATGTATAAAAGAAAAGTTATTAAATGATTTTAATTTGGAAAGTGCTGTTGTTTCTTTTTTGCCCTTTTTTTGTAACTTTATTATCGTTCCTATTATAGCCCCCTATGATATATGTCACAGTCAAAACTTATAACCACTCAATAGACTGTAAGCTCTCGACAGTAGTACTTTTGACTGAAATTATTGAAAACTAATTTTACCCAATATAGCTGTTTAAATGTAATTTTAACTGACTTGCCTAGCGCCAAGTAGTGGAACACAAGGCACAGGGAGCCAAGGGCAACCCGACAAGGGTGGGTTAGGTTTTTAGCTCCCGTCATGCCATTCATGATAGGTTCCTTTAAACGCTGTAGACAGAAATATACGTAAAAATTGATTTTGACTGATTCTCCGTTCTTCCGTCAGCCACTTTTAACCACATTCATATTGTCAGTTAAAATGACTATTAACTACAGATTTTCCGACAAACTAATTTTAATCAACGTAACGTATTTTTTTTTCAGAAGTATTATTGACCGAATTTGCCCTTTAACTGACATTAATAAATAGAAATACATTGGCTAACCCAGAAATCTAGGAAAAACTATTGTCCAGTATGTATTCATAATGTTTAATTAATCTGCAAAATTAATGAAACATATATCTTTTGCGATTTCATGGTTGGTCCCTTAATAACAGTACATGTTTAAAAATATGAGTACAATAACCCTTTTTCGTTTTTACGCTACCTACACAAAAAGTTATGTTTTCACTTAGGTATGCCAAATAGATTTTATTGTGTAACTTGTTTTGTTTACTAAGAAATTACTAACACCTTGTTATTTTTAACCGGCTTCAAAAAAGGAGGTTCTCAATTCGTTGGAATCATTTTTCTGTATCTTTGTAACATGTATTTAGGTCTGAAATAAAGGTAAATTATCATTATTTTATCTCAAGCAGATCTCACAATCATTCATTAATTTCGTATTGCCGTAGGAACTACACCTTTGTTCTAGTAATTATCTATTTCCCACCAATATTCTATAGGTACATCGTACATACGAACTAGGAAATTTTACGTGTTTATAAATGTAAAAAGAATAATAAATTTAATAACCGAACCTCCAGTTACTGTTAAAAAACTAGAATTATCCAAACTTTCACGCGATAACAAACAGTTTGTTTTTTGAGTATTTTTTTTACGCACAGTACATAAAGTATCTCGACACATAAAATCTATACGGGCTAGGTCTTAGAAGTGAACATTTTGTTGACACTATATGGAACACAACTACTTGAAGTTTTGTCCTGGAAGAAATACAATAAAGGTTACCCTACTTAGAAAGAAAGGGTTTGACCACAGTGAGCGAGATAGCCATACATCATTTTTGCTTCAAGTAGGTATTCAGAGTCTGGACTCCACTTTTATCTGTACCTTCATGGTCCTCTGCGAGAGACGGAAACTCGAAAATAAACCCTGTGCAAACACGCCTGGTCAATACAACACAGAAGACCATAATCCTTCCAAATTGGAGGAGGCCCGTGCCCAACAGTGGGATGGGGTGGAGGGAGAGAGAGAGAGATAGATTTATATCTATCTATACTAATATTATAAAGCTGAAGAGTTTGTTTGTTTGTTTGTTAAAACGCGCTAATTTCAGGAACCACAGGGTCGATTTGAATAATTCGTGTAAGTGTTAGATAGGGCATTTTTCGAGGAAGGCTTTTGGCTATATAACATCATGGTGCGACCAGTAGAAGCGAAGCAGTAGTGAAAAATGTTGCAAAAATGGGGAAAATTTTCTAAATTCCACGCGGACGGAGTTGCGGGCAACAGCTAGTAAATAAATATTATCTAATTGATAAATCTCTTTTTAGAAGTCGACTAATTAATACAATAAAACCATATAGTATTCACTTTTAACGCTAATAATCATATTTCGTATGTAAAAATATTGACATTTTTGTAACAACAAAATCTAATTAACTTTTGTAACCTGGATATCGACGCCAAGACCTCATTTTACGTCACAAGGCTAAATGATTAAGTAAAAATCTTAAAAGTAGTCAAGATGAAAGACACAAACATTAAAATTCATCTTTAAATAATTTTAGTATAAATATTGCAACAGACATATTATACAAATTACCATAACCGCGGTGTGGTGAACTTTACCAAAAAACTTGGATAGAATAATTATAAACTCAATACAAACACGATAGAATCTGCAAAAAGAAGTTTTGAATAAATGAGTAGCGCAAGTCTAAGAGAATTTTAAATAGACATTATTTTTGTTCATTTGTACTGCACAAACAAAATAAAACATTAGAAATACGTAGGTAATGCAATGTCCGTGGAGAGGTAGAGGTCAGCTAGAAACTGCAGTTGTATGTATGTGTAAGTGAAATCGTGCGATGCACCGTAAGCTTGTGTGCGTAAGCGGCAGTCGCGGCGCAGCCTCCATGCGTCTGCGGCCTGTCTAGACAACCTCCCCGCCACCCGCGCGCCTCCCGCCTCAGCATACCCCCCTCTTGCGGTTACCAATACTTGGTAACAGTTTCATTTGGTCACAGCTATTAATTTACTCCTAAATTATTGACACTAACTATGATATGTCTATAAAGTTAATGTTTCGCTTATAATTTCTCATGGGTGTATTATTTTGATTTATTTAAGGATTATTTATACAAATTTTCTCAGGATACACAAGCTAGTAAATTAGAATTTTTACAAGATTATAATATCGACTTGAACTTACTTTGTAAACTTACTTGACTTGGGGTATATAAAAGACATTCCTTATCTATACTCATATCCTTTGTCTGTGATGCTATGGTAGCTCGCAAATGGCTAGACTGATTTAGCTTTTCTTAATCTAAAACTGTGATTTTAAATTTATTCGAGAAGGACCGCTCTAACTGTGGTTTATTAATTAAATTGTCATTTAAAAGTGACAAATTCTTCTATCAAAGATGTTTAAAATTGAATTATAATAAAAATTTAATGAAATACTTAATTAACACAATGAATGACTACATCATGTTTTCTACCAAAGCAATGACTAATTCGTGAAGTGATCATTCATTTATGAAATGTATCTTGTTATAAAGAAACGGAAGTGGCGTGATACGATCTGTGATTGATTACATTACAATTATTAACTTTCTAACTGAAAGCTAATTATTATTAAGATTTATTGACTTTATATTTTGATGGATTTAGACTGCATAGATGTTATGCATATACTTTTTTATTCTCCCAATCACCACCCTATTTCCTCCCAAGGGTGCTGGAAAAGTCAGCTAAGGATATTGCACACATATTATTATGATATCCTCTTTGAGCGATGGGAAGCTCGAAAATAAACCCTGTGCCAACACGTCTGGTCAGCGCGGCACAGTAGACCACAAACCCTTCCCAAGTGAAGGAGGCCCGTGTTCAACAGTGGGACGTAAATGGGCTGGAGAGAGAGATGTTTTGTAGTCTAAATCCATCAAAATTTATGCACGGATCTAGCAGTGTAATTATATCTCGATGAAAATGTGATGGGTTAGAAATACGCAGTACAAACCCTATTAATACCCACGGCAAGAGTCTGGTATTCACTCTGTTTATCACCAGACTGCATCATCTCATGAATGGTGATGGTTAGAAAGTTGAAAGCAGTTCACATCTACTGTAAGAGACGGAAAACACGAAACTATATTATTTAATGGGGCTTGTTTTGCTGGAAATCTTCTATGATCAAAATACGCATACAAAATTTGTTACATGAGAGAATCATTACATCTTAAATAATATGTTAAAACTATTTAAGGGTTAAATTGTTTTAACATATATTTAAGAAATATACAATATATATAATAAATAAATAAAATAAATAAATAAATATTTACGGACATTTCACACAACGTCCTCTGGTCCCAAGCTCAGCTTATTATGCTTGTGTTAGGGTACCAGAATACGGATAGAATACATAAACTACTTTTATTTTGTAAATACATACTTATAATACAGAGAAACACCCAGACTCAGGACAAACATTTGTATGACAATTAGAAAAATCACACAAATGATTGTCCCGAGCGGGAATCGAACCCGCGACCTGTTGAATAAATAAATTAAATAAATAAATAATAAATTAATATATTATTATGAGGATAATGATACCAAATTCTTCGAACGCAAGTTTAACTCATTCTTTTTTTTTTTTTTTTTTTTTTTCATGGACATTTCACACATTATTCACATATTCTTAGCCGTTTATTACGGTGATTTAGACTACAGACATGTAAAAAGGTTACAGTGTGCATTAAATAAGATTACTGGGAGCGCAGCTTACTGAAGTATAAACGATTGGCTGCCATAGAAGTACAAAATAATAAATAAGAGGTTTCAATACATTGTTGCAGTGTACGTAATGTAGTTATAAATAGCGTGAAGGTATGTCTGACCACCTGCCCCGGGGCGGCTGGTCGCGCCTGCAGACAGGCCGGATTAACGCCCGAGACACCCTGTTCTCTATAACGACTATAGCTGTCAATAGCTCCATAGATAACTGGATAGTTTATTAATATCTTTTGAGCGAAATGCTTTGTTCGTCAAGGTTATTTTCATAAACTGTTTATGAAGCTAGATTTAAAATAATTTTCTTAGTTTAAAAACTAAATAACACGCTTAAAAATCCTAAATATAATTTTAAATAATTGCATTGTCATCGGTCCTTGATAATAATTATGCAAAATTTCAAATAAATCCGATTATTGCAAGTGGGTGAAAATTGCGTTCAAAGATTCCGTTACATAGATTAATACATTGATAGATACATACCAAACTTATAAAAGCGTGTTAATAATACAGGATAATGAAAAATATTAATTAGAAAAGGATCATAATGAAATTTTCATAATAATACGCAAATATATTTGTTGGTATTTTATATCTTTCATTCAAAAACTACTGAACGGATATTATAAACCTTTAAAATTTAAGCTTATGAATCAGAATAACACATAGATTATATTAAAGGCATATAGGGGTATTAGCTAGTTATAAAAGACTTCAGTTTTAATTCGTAGAATGTTGTTCAATCGAATATAACAGCTGTTTATTAGTGCAAGTGACTTCATTTTGTTGGCAGACAAAACAAAACATGATATAATCAAGAATGACAATATTATGTGGCTAGACATACTTAATGGCATTTAACAAATAATAAAAGTCATTATCCTCATTGGTGACAAGATTTAAAAAACCACCAACATTTTTATACAATAAATTTTCGATATAAAAGTAATAAAACATTGACCGATGCAAAATCATCAACATAAAATTAATATTAAATAAAGCTAGACAACTTTTTCTAACGATTTGATAGTTTTAAACATATAACAAATATTACTAAGGAAGTCGTAGCTATTAGGAAACTATACATAATGCTATTTTTATAATTTTAGTTTTTTACCATTAGTTTTTTTTAATGTTTATAGTAATACATTTTTTCACAGTAGCGATAATTATCGACAAACAAGTGCATAATTTTTAAACAACGAGAAGTACTGATTATAAATATTTCGAAACTAAAAAAATAATATTTATTATAGATCATGTTTTTGCCTTTTACATGAGATGAGACGAATATCGACATAGCAAAAACTGAAACAAAGATACTGAGGAAAAATTTCAAATAAACTTTTTCCTTACCGTCTTTGTTTTAGTTTAGTCAGGTTCTAATTCTTAGGATTAAGATTTACATTACTATTCTTTCGGCGAAATGCACAGTGTTGTTAATTTATAGTGTTCGCAAAAACAAAACAGGTCAGCCGCCATCAAATTTGTGGAAATAAAATAGGTACATGATGTTTTAGATTTAGTCTGAACGTGACATACCGCGCGAGTGAATGAGTCAAAAAAGTCACAGACGACGATTAATTCTAAATTACGTCACGTAATTGTCAGGAGCTCCGTTTTGGTATCTGAATAAATATGTGAAAGCCGACGGTGAGCTCACTGGCTCCTGGAACAGATGTCTAGACTTTTAAAAGACTACATACGTACGTGTTTATTAAATAGGCGGGCTTTCCCCTCGCCACAAAAAAACTCCGATGATCAGCCACATTCGTCATTCAACTGCAACAAGTAATAAAACCAGCTAGATGTTAGTTGTGACTAAATCTAATTGGACTGATTGCGTAATACGTCTATGAACTACAATGAAATCCTGTCTAGACAATAAAAAAACTAGCTGAAATTATTGAGAACATCTGTGGCTATTGGCGTTGGATTTGTAGGCACAAATATTACTCAATCTGTAGACTTAAAAAGTATTTAAAAGCTTCTAAAACTAATTTTTACGGATTAAGACTATCTTTCAAAATTTTGGATTAATTAACTTTTGTTTCTAAGAAAAATATGGTCTAATATTTATTTGTAAAAATATCACTTGCGATGAGTCTAATTTAGAAAAATTACTAATAGTTTCGAAGTGTAGATAAAACACCCCTCACCCACCCGCAAAACAGAACTACCCAATATTATAAACTACCTAATGCTCGCGATTTCACCCGCGTTTAAAGTTTTTGAGCCCTCCCTCACCAAATGTACATCCCCATTGTCATTTACGAACTAGTACCTAATATTAACTAACTAGCTGTTGCCCGCGACTTCGTACGCGTAGAATTTAGAAAATGTTCACCGTTTTTTGTAACATTTTTCACTACTGCTTCTCTCCTATTAGTCGCAGCGTGATGTTTTATAGCCTATAGATTTACTCGCTACAACACTGAAAGAATTTTTCAAATCAGATTAGCGGCCGTATTATGAGCTTTTATTTACAGGCAGTTTACGCCGTGAATTGAACTGTCTGGCAAATTCGTATTATGAACAAATTATTAGTTAGTCAGTTCGCTAAACGAGTCATACATTAATATGTTTAAGGAGAAGGTACAACTAAAAGTTAAAGTACTAACTAGAAATTTTCAACTAAAAGTTTTATTTTTGCCATAATACCTAATTTAGCCATGCAGTTTACGGCGCGCCTGGAATTTGAATGATTTTAAAAAGCTCATAATACGCCGGCTGGGGTCCCTGAGATTAGCGCGTTCAAACAAAACAAACAAACTCTGCAGCTTTATAGTATACAACGTGTTGCAGAAAGGTGTAGTCATATTTGACCATCGTTATACGTGGCCGGTGACTAGGCACTAGGCATGGATGAAATTACAAATACTAGTTATATTGTAACTTTTATGTGCTCATAAAAATTTAATTAGTTTACTAGATTAATCAATCTTGTTTAATTACAACACTACTATAAGGTCATATTTTATCGTAAGGTTTAATCGCATTCAATAAACCATAAACATCTCATAATTGATGCGCTCCTGGTAGGGATTTAATAGTAGGCTATAAACAACAAAAAACTCACCATCTGTATTTTTCTATGTGTAATAGTAATATTTATAATATTTAAGGCCTATCCAATGCAACCTTAAAATATGAGTACACTTTTCTGCAATCTGCAACACGTTGTTATTATTGCAGAAAATTGATTTGTTACTAGTCATAGATGTTTAATTTTAATTCCTTGTCATCGATACTGTCACTAATTTAAAAATTAAATAATGTCAATGCAACTTAGTTAAAATTTTGAATTCAGCAAACAATTAATGACATATTAAATACGTGGGTGTTATTAAATTAGTAATTTGTAAAATTAATTCATTTAAATGATTTCATTATGTCGGTGCAGACATAATGAAATCATTTGTTCTGTAGAATTAGAATAGTAATTACATATTCCACGAAGCAAGGGGGTTTTTTTTAATTTTTTAATTTTAATTTTTTTGTAATTGATGGTCTCGATTAATAAATTTGGTAAAATAACTTGACACTTATGTGTAAAACAGCAAATATAAAAGATGTAAAGCGAGAATATTTTCTAATTTTATAGTAATAAGATTGGTAAATTAAATAATTATTATTATATTTTGTATAAAAAACGGACCGAAAAAACTCAATAGAATCGGTAATTAATTGTAAAATTATTTTTTTAATAAATAACATGTATTAAATTTAAATTAATATTTCTTCGATATCTAGATTATTCTATTGTTCGAATTTTAAAATTTTAATGTTGATCACATGTTGTTACTTTGTAAAGAAGTTGTTCTTAAGGGCCTACATCAATATTATTCAATATCATCGCCGACACGTACATATTAACACAGCCAGTAGGCACAGAAAATGAAGAATTAGGGATACTTTTCCTATTTACTCAAAATCTACTAAATATATTTTAATTCTGATTTACGTGTTTCTATATATAATAGTTACTTATGTTTTTAAAGTTATTTCATTAGTTAATACGCGATAATAGACCGACAAATGAAAAAAAATAAAAAAATTTGAGAGGTTGTTTCGCTAAGATTTTCTATCGAGAAAACTTTTTTCAATCGCGTTTCTGAGTTTATGCGATCCTAGATCATATATTGAAAAAACGTATACTTAAAAATTTGAGCTTTAGCCATTCAATCTAAAGAAACAATGAAAACTTCGTACGTAGAAAAATGCACGAAGCTATTTTGGTATCCTCTTAACAGATAGTTAGTATTTATTATAGTGCTGTAAATAGTTGCACAAATGACGTAATGTATTGTTTTCAGCTAGTGCTAATATTAGGTATACGTCGTGGCTTATAATGATTGTCCTCGAGACGGTGTAAGTAACCATATAATAGTGGCCTTGTTCGACGCACTTGACCACTATTGCAGTCACAGATTTCCTGCGATAGATACTGCATTACAAGATTTTGTTAACGACTAAACGCACCAACAACGTTGGAGTTCTTTTAAATTAACTTGTGAGAATAACGCATAAGTGTTGATCGCCTTGCATGCGGAATCTTTTGGGAGTGATCTGTGATTGAAGTCTAGCTGTACAAATAAATACTAGTTGTCTGTGGTTTTATAACAAGTTTTTATACAAGTAGATAAGTACTAGGCATTTATACAGTTACTTCTTATAGAAACTGCACTCCAAAACGGCAAAACCTTTTAGGTGACTTATTTGCAAGCACACTTTTACTGTTTATTAAATAGATGAATAAGTTTCTTTTTAAATATCAAAATCCAAGGATTATTAAGTACTTATCTATACCAATATTATGAAGAGGACACTATAATTTAGTATATTTCTAACAAATAAACTCGAAAACTAATGGACGAATAAAATGTCAGTAATACGTAGTAAAACTAATTATTTTTGCATTTCGGGTGACAATCATAGTGATAAATTATATTATTATTAAAAATATTCCTAGTGATGCGCGTCAATATTGTAAGTACGATTACGTAATTGCGGTATAAATTACGCAGAATGTCGCGACCGAAGCCTCGGATTTGTTTTAAAAATTCGTCTGCTGACTGTCTAGCAACTAGCGTCTAGACACTTCGTCAATATGACAGACTACCATTCACGTCTGTATATAATTTTATTTTTATATAATAACAATTGGTTCCATTACAAAAATATTATAACAGACGGGCCGCGTGGTTCAGTGGTTTATGTAACGGACTGTCGTTGTCGTGGGTTCAATTCCCGCACGTTAATACGATGCGGTATCTCTGAGGGACAAAATCCGGAACGAGGTTATCCGTCAACACACCAAAGTGGTCGATATAGCTTGCAAGGCTAGCTCGCTAAAGTGGCAGTGGGCTGGCCATGTCTGTCGAAGAACTGATGGCCGATGGAGCAGACGGGTTCTTGAGTGGAGACCGCGACTCGGCAAGCGTAAGGTAGGACGCCCCCCTGCTAGGTGGACTGATGACCTGAAGAAGGTCGCAGGATGGGACTGGATGCGGAATGCGGAGGACCGTGTATTGTGGCGCGAATTGGGAGAGGCCTATGTCCAGCAGTGGACTGCAGTAGGCTGATTTGATTGAATACGATGCGACAGCAAGCCCACTCCAGCTGAGCTGTTTTTTGTTTTTTTCATGGATATTTCCTCTAGAGCAACGAATTTTTCTTACATATCTGTGCTTCAATTATCGACTTTAAAAAAAAAAAAGACTACTAAAGGAAAAATGACCATAGACCATTGTAACGATAAGAAGTGTACTTGTTGGTATAATGGTTCCTAGAATAAGAGCTCATTTGGTTACTTGGTGTATCCATTATACACTGACTACAATTAAATGCGTTTACGTCGGATTCAGAATTCATACTAAACAGTATAGAGCTGAAGGGTTTGTTATGTATTATGTTTTTTTTTCTCCGTGACCGGTGACGGATTAAGAATACAAGTGTCACCACCCCATCTCCTCTCAAGGGTGCCGTAAAAGTCAGCTAAGGGATATTGCACACAGATAACACCCTCTGCGAGAGGCGGAAAGTTCCAAAATAAACCCTGTGTCAATACGCCTTGTCAGGGCTGCACAGTAGATCATAATCCCTCCCAAAGTGGAGGATGCCCGTGGCCAACAGTGGGATGTAAATGGGCTGGAGAGAGAAGAGAGAGGGTTTGTTGGTTTGAACGCGCTAATCTCAGGAAATACCGATCCCATGAAAAAAATTCTTTCAATGTTAGATAGAACATTTATTATTAAGGGCTTGCATCAGTGAAAAATATTGCAAAACGGGGAAAATTTTATATATTCTACGTGTTGAAGTCGCGGGCAACAGCTAGTATATTTATAAAACAAATGATTTGTGTATATTCACAGAGCTGGTAAACGTCTGTTACCTATTCACTAATATATCTAATTACTAGCTGCCCCGGCAAACGTTGTTTTGCCATACAATTCTGTATAAAATAAAATTTCATCAAAATCGGTCCAGCCAATTTGTAGCCTATGTGTTATTCTGATGTATAAGCTATATTGTGGTAAAGTTTCATTCAAATCCATTCAGTAGATTTTACGTGAAAGAGTAACAAACATCCATACATACATCCATACTTACAAACTTTCGCCTTTATAATATTAGTAGGATAATAAGTGTCGAGTTTGGAGTGGTTTTATAGTCAATTTATTTTACCTTGACATTTTTAGTGTTTAACAGATTTCAGAATACAATGGACTGCTTTTTTAAAATATTTTCTTTATCTATATATAAATAAATAATAAATAAATATTCATGGACATTTCACACAACGTCCTCTGGTCCCAAGCTAGGCTTATATGCTTGTGTCATGGGTACCAGAATACAGATAGAATACATATACTACTTTTCTTTTGCAAATACATACATATAAATACATAGTAAACACCCAGACGCAGTACAAACATTTGTATGACATTTATAAATATCACACAAATGATTATCCCAAGCAGGAATCGAACCCGCGACCTCTTGATCGGCAGTACGTTACATGAGCCACTTCACCACGAAGCCCGTCGACAACGATACAATATACCTACATAATATAATACATACTAGTTTTTCTTTGAACTCGGATATTATTTTTTGGATATATTTAGTTATTATGTACTTACTAGCTGTTTCCCGCGACTCCGTATGCGTGGAATTTAGGAAAGTTTCATGAAAATCCATCCAGTAGTCTTTACGTGAAAGAAAAACCAAAACATCCTTTACATTCATACATCAAACATTAACCAAACATCCAAACATTAGATTATTGATAGAAGACCGAGGAAACGTTCGCGTTACTCGGCCAACAGTTTAAGTATTTTATTTTGTCGCGCCTAATAATTTTTTCGTCATATCTCCTAAGATATTCGTTTAAATTGCATGCTGTAAGAAACAGTTATAATCTATATTGAACGTGTAAGCTAACTAAGGTATTTAATCTGATAAAAAATATTACTATATACACATAAATAGCTTTTGAAAACACCCCATTGAATTTGATAATTTTTTTGCCATTATTATGGGTACAGTGGGTTTTCCTTAAAAGATAGACATAAACGCTGACTTTTTTGAAGAACAATTCCTCCATACATTGCTTTGTTGTACCTCACATAGATATGGCAGCGTTTTCATGTAAAGCTCGCGCACTTCCGAAATCCTCTTCAAATTTAATCATATCTCATCCAATATACAGTAAATCCCAATAACTTATGCAAAAAAGCCATCCTTTTGAACCATTCTGTCTATTAAAAAAACCTCATCAAGATCCGTTACGTATTTTTGAAGATATAAGCTCTCATAGGGACATACAAAAATTACGACTTTGTTTTATAATAAGTAAAGACAATGACGGGCCTCGTGGTCGAGTGGTTAATGCAACGGACTACCGTTCACGAGGTCGCGGGTTCGATTCCCGTTCGAGACAATCATTTGTGTGATATTTATAATTGTTATGCAAATGATTGTACTGCGTCTGGGTTTTTCTATGTATTTTATGTATGTATTTACAAAAGGTAATATCTGGTACCCATAACACAAGCATATAAGCTTAGCTTGGGACCAGAGGACGTTGTGTGAAATGTCCATGAATTTATTTATTTACTTACTACTTTTTAGGCTTCCATACCAAAGGGTATATATAGGTTTTATACCCTTGGGTACTGAAGCGTTTTAGGGCACATTGCTAACACTTCGCTATTGGTTTACAACACTCAAAAATAAAATAAAAATTTAAAGAGGCTACCAAAATGGGGCTAATATAAGTTTTTAGTGTAATTTGATGACATGCTTAAGACAGTCATCATTATGACGGTAGTAGTTCGAAGTCCCAAATAAATAAAGAAAAAAATAAATTATGACGGTAGGATTTGATTAAAAAAGGAGCGCTAGAAACGTCTTTCAATAGAAAAAAACAAGGTATTAAAAATACCTTGTTTTTTAAATTTTTAATAACTCTTTAAGATATCTTTAAAATTGTATAAAATAAATAGATATTTAAAAAAGTGTTATTTAAATGTCAAAAGTATACTGAAAATTAATGACACAAACAGGTGCTATAAATAATATAAAACAAGTCTGTTTCTTCAAGTCACTTATTAAAAGTAAGCGATTTGAGACCTTTACACGAGCACAAAATCTTAGATGCGCTTAGAGTCACTTCATTCTAAATTCCATTTTGCATCGGAATATTAAATCTATCTACACAAGTAAACAAAATTTGTTATGCCCAAATAACAACGTTTTATTAAACATGTGAAGTACCTTTACTAAAAAGTTAAAGAAAAATTTTATCCTGTCTGTTTGTCCGAGGTAATCTCCAGATTGGTTGGAATGATTTTTAATAGACTATCAATGCTTGAAAGCTGTTCTAACAGGGAATAAATTGGGCCACTTGTATTTTACAAAAATAACTAGGGTTTCGTGAACTACAACTACTACTTCGTACAACTAGAAATAACCTTTCGTAGGGTGGTTTATCATACGGCTTCATTGATATTAATTTTATGCAAACGAATGTAAGGTGCACCAAGGAGATTAACATTTAATTAACAATCTTAAGAAGGAGGTCGTCTATGCGTTGAAGTGTTTTTCGAAATACGAATATTTTGGCAGTAGCAGCAGCAGACATTGCTTGTGTTGAATTTATAAAAGTAACAACTATTATTATTATTATTTATAAATATTCATGGACATTTCACACAACGTCCTCTGGTCCCAAGCTAAGCTTATATGCTTGTGTTATGGGTACCAGAATACGGATAGAATACATATACTACTTTTTTTTTTTGTAAATACATACTTATAATACTTAAAAACAATTGAAGATTCATAAATATTTTATAATAAATGTATAATAATGATACTGGAAGTATACCAGTATTATTTATTTGAAGATGAGTTACCCCCTTTTACGAAGTAGTGAAGCTTAGACTCCTAGTGGATAAATATGTACTAGTATTTCTCGTTTTACATTGTACAGATGTGTGAGTGTATATGTAAGACATAGATGCATACAATACCATTAAATTCTAATTTGAAATCGTTATGGCTCGTTCCAATACAAATGATACGAATCTCTGGACATGATTACATTCATTTTTATTCATAGCGTCATGTCGAGACGACTATTGCAAAAAGCCAATGGCTTAGGTGCAAAATATAAGGCGCGTCAATCATTATTATATTCATTGCACATTTTGACTGTTGGGTTTTTGTATAGACAAAATAATAGAAGCATATGTGTGCCGTTGTCTAGGCGGATACAAAGTCTAGACTAGTCATTCATTGTACAACATACATGCCATACATGCCAGTCTGAACTCAGTGGTTATAAAAATGTTAGAGATTCGTTGAACTGATATATATGTAAAACTTTGAGTACTGAACCAACAGGAGTAGTTATATACGAAAAATATTACAACAGGTCCGTAGGGTGCCGAGGTAACGCACACAAACACTATAAGGTAATTTAATTGGTGTCGTACGTGTTACATATGCATAATCCTAATATATCATATATACTAATAACAGCTAGTGAAGCCGTTGACTAGGTGTTCATCGCTGTGAGAAATGCAAAACAGCTGACAACGATAACACGTAGGCCCTTTCTTAATTAAGCGTCGCTATTTGGTCGATCGCCGATCAATTAGGTCAGTTAGTTATAGGTTGGTTCAAGTATATTAAAAACCTAACAAAAAAGTTCAAAAATTGCGTTAGTTTCCGTATTTGTTTTTTTTTACCACGAAAGCTGCCACTAAAAGTAATTCACACTGCGGCGTTTAAAATCGGCATACTCACAAAGAGGCGACTCTGTTTGTGTTTTGTTGTGTATTATGAGTTACATATTGCCCTCGTAACTTTTTCAGGGAAGGTCGCCTAACCATTTCTACTCCTTTCGGTATGAATGCTCTAAAGTTTATAAATAATATGTTTCTAGCTGAAACCAATTCAATGTGAACGACTTTGTATGATTCATATTAAGACCATAGATGAACGACACTTCTCTCGAATTTGTTTATGTTGGTACACTTATGTAAAATCTAGATAATGTTTGCTTTTAGTAGGTATATTAAAAATTCTGCAATTTATTTGCTAATATTTTTATTTATTTATTCAATAAATAAAACAGAAAAAGTGGTTACACGAGTGGGCTTTGGAAATCCATTTAACTGCTCTTAACCAACGAGCTGCCGTGATGTTCCCGCGCTTGCACTGTCACAGAGATGAATTAAAATTGCATCGCCTTGCTGTTTCCTCCGCTATACGAATCCACTGTGGGAAAAATACTAAAAAGAGATAATATCCTCTGTGAGAGACGGAAAACTCCAAACTAACCCCTTTGCCAAAACAGCTGGTTGGCGTGGTTTAAGTACACCAGATATCCTCTTGACGTTGTAAGCCCACTTTCAAAAGTAAGACATTAATGGACCGGGAAGAAGGTCAACCGTCACTATGGGGAAGTCTCCATAATATCAAGAAATGAATAAACTCCAAATAAACGCAATTGTACTTATAAAGTAAAACAACTGTGAACGAATCTTATTAGCATATGATAAAAAACAGATAATTGGAAATTTGTTAGTATAGGTATTTGTACGTATAGTTAGGTGTTGAAAGCGGTTACATATAATACTCGCTTAGTGTCTGGCAGGTAGTAGGTATGTAGGGTTGGTCGGATGTTCGCGGCCGCTGCACCTTATAGTGGAACTGGTCGGTGGGGATGTGGCGGGGTGAGAGGAGCCTGGGGCTCATCGACCTCGCATTACGAGCGGTTCAGGCGCACTCGCATAAAAAAGCGCCTAACCCAAATTTCGGTAGCCGTCTGGCATGATCTGTCCTGTCGGACTGCTTCGACTCGGATCGCTATATATAATCACCACGCGTCTGCGCATCGATCGCAACTCTTTAATTGACCAGTTAGTCACGATCGTGACATGATTTCCGAAAACACCTGACGTTTCCTTACGTTTTATCTGTCAACACTGCCTATCATTCATGTCACTAATTTTATATTATTAACCTTCTCTGCGTAAGACCAGATTTCCGTTTCAGAATATTGTTTATGTAATTAAATTACATATTTTAATGTCAATTAAGTACTTTTAAAGGCCACCATTACCTTCTATTCCTATCAAAAAATTAATATCCCTAATAGGTTTTTAGGGCACTTACATTGTCAAAACTGTATGTGTATAGAAGGGCCACAAACACTTATTCCCAATTGGATTCCGAACCTAAGATTACACACCATTCAATATGTAATATTATTCCTGGCACAAAGCTGAGAGTTATACAGTATTCTGTATTCAAGAAACCTAATATTCAAAGTTGACTTTGAACACTTGCGATGTTAGAATTTATGATTTCAAACTCAATTGATTTTCAATCAAGTTGAAAACTTCTCAATTATATTTCGTAGAACTAAATTAACAAACTGTCATAAAGTGCCAATAGCAGAAAGCATTTATGTTGATGTGTTGAAAATATCAATGCTGTAAAGACGTGCTCAGCCTTATTTGTATAAAATTAAATTTATTTTGTTAACTCATTTTACTCGCTTAAGACACGTATAAATTATAATATATTGAACATTTATGTAGTAGAATAAATAAGTAAATGAATAGTTAGTACTAACATAAACTAACATTGCTATGGCTGCAAAAGGCGTAAGACAAAACCACTTTTCATGTATTTACCACCAAGAAACACATTTAATTTGAATTAAAATATTTGAGTTTGAATTTGGATACGCAGGCATTAGTATCCGAATCGACCAATATTCCTGTGATTCTCTCAATCTATCTGTCATATCCGTTGGATTACTGTTTTCTCTAAGGTTTCCTAATATTAAAACACGTTTAATATTTCCTTAAATTGACTATAAGCAACAATTATCTTTTTAGCATGAATTATTGTAACTATAATTTGCAATTATAAACGGCTCAAACATCATTACGTTAATTAATTATATTATTTTACAATATGAATGAACATTTTTCCGTAGCGCATAGCGTTGACTAGCGGAAACTCGGACTGATTATTGTATGTATAATAGTTTCACGGACACAGTTTAATTAAATGATAGACAATTATAATGCTAGACAGATATTATAGCTCTGTCTGGGTCATTTGCTCGTTTTTGGGATCAAAATAATTGACGTAGTAATTAGAGTGAGAATAGTATAAATAACTGAGCGGTAATTACATTTTTCAAAACAATCTTTACATTTACTAGCCAACATTTCTTTCTTCCCGGTGTGTTAACGTCCCACTGTTGGGCACGGGCCTCCTCCACTTCAGTAGGATTTTTGTAAACTAGGCTGCGCTGATGAGGCGTGTTGTCGTAGGGTAGGCCGTGGGGTAGGTTCAGTTTTGAGATTTTCGTCAGTCCCAGTTGATGTTAACTACTTATAATATCTCTTAACCTTGGAAAGACGCGGCCACCACACGGCCTGATACGGCTAACAATTCAATGACATGAAACTCATATCGTACATTCTATGATGATATACCTAATTCAATAATTTTGGATGATAATCCTTGGTTACTTTTGCAAACATTATTCGCCATAATCGCCACGCATGGCAGGCGCGTTGGCGAACGCAGTATTTTTCAGGAGGATGCTGCTGCCCGTTTCCTGGTGCTCCCTTAGCCGCCTTTTACGACACCCACGGGAAGAGATGGGCAGGTGGAATATTCTAAGTCGGTACCCCACGGCAAATGATGGATGGAATTATGTGACGTTTAAAATCCAACAAGACGGCACAAACAAGGTGCTGGTGTAGTGGAGCACGCACTTATATATTATATAGTTAGTTATTTATTATGTAAGTTGATAGAAGATATATAAGTTCAATAAAGAACATCTGATAACACCATACTGTTTGGAGTCACCCCGGCAGTACCTAAACTGGACTAGTTATTTTTAATTAAGATTTTAATTACCAACATCAGACATAATAATTTTTCACACAACGCTGCATTGACACAATAGCTCATTATAAATCTAAAATTGAATTAGCGAGAAACTTACGCGATGTTATTCATAAGGCATTAATTTTGATCTTAGACAGGTCGTCGAACTGAGCGCTATTTTTGTGTTTTATTTCATTGTTATAAACTAGATTTTTGACCTAATAGTTAAGAAAATATGAGATTTTTGACCTAATAGTCCGCGTAGTGACGGATTAGGTTACCACCCTATTTCCTCCTCAGGGTACTGTAAAAGCCAGCAAAGGGTTATCGTATACATATAACATTCTCTGTGAGAGACGGAAAATTTGAAACTCAACCCTGTGCCAACACGCCTGGTTAGTGCGTCATAGTAGATCACAATCTCTCCCAAACGGAGGAGGCCTGCGTCCAACAGTGGGACGGAGATGGACTGGAGATAGAGAGAGAGAGTTAAACAAAATCGTATTTTTATGAAAACGAGCTCTGATATGTGGCTTTTGAGTTTATGAGTATTGTGCACTTTCCCCTTGAAGGCCTGTGATTGTAAGGGTTATACGACTCATTGAGAGGATCTGAACTGTTTGAGAAAGTGACAGTGGACTAATTAATCGTCACTAACAGCATTATACAGTTTAATATTAAAAATAAGTATTCATATCTCTTAAAACATATAATAAAATCTTGTCTAATCGTCTAAAATAAACATTTTGCTGATTTGATATAATCTCTATAACCTGCGCAATTTACTTATTCAAAGTTTCCGAATTGCCAAGCTAGTTATAAAACAAAATATGCGTTTAAATCCGCTAAATAGATGTATTTTTTGAATTTAGCTCATTTCATAGAAATATGTAATTTAATTGTTTGACTCAACAGGCTATTAAAATACGATCTCCAATTAGAACGTAGCTTTATTACTAACTAGAGCTTGAAACCAGTACGATTTCAATAAGCCTAAAAATGTAATGTTACTTTAAAAGGTACCTATACTACGAACGTAATTGCTAATTGAATTAGGTATTATATAGCAGTTATGATATAAGAACTACTAAATTCCGGATCTGTTATCATTCGAAGAATACCTTTAACAGCAAAAGATTTAATCAACAAAATAACCTATTTAATAATTAATTTTTAGAAAATATAGACTATTTTAAGCGACTAATTTCAATATTATTGAAATATTGACTATATAGAATTTTAAAAAAATACTTAAATATATTATTTTAAATGTTGTGACGTTATCGCTGTACGCAATTTGTGTATTGCTTTTTCCTGATAGACCTTTTCAAAGTTGCCAAGTTGATATAATAGACCAATTTCAACTGCACCCCAGAGTAGTATATCCCTAAGAACGCCCTAATATTTTAAGTCCTTCATTTCAAGGGCAAATAGAGATCATTTGCTTTTTTGGAAAAATAATCGTTAATATAGCAAAAATTCTGAAAAAAACTAATGGTTCATGATCAGAAACTCTATTCCCCGAAATGGTTTTCAAATTAGGAGTTTTAAAAAAATATGAACAATGCCAATTGTTGAGCCAAGTCTCCGAACTTGCATATTACGGAATATATATACTACTAGCAGTTTCCCGCTACTTCTGTCTCTCTCTCTCCAGCCAATTAACGTCTCACTGTTGGGCATGAGCCTCCTTCACTTTGGGAGGGATTATAGTCTACTGTGCCGCGCTGACCAGGCGTGTTAGCCCAGGGTTTATTTTCGAGTTTGTCGTTTCTCACAGGGGATGTTATCCGTGTACAATATTCTTTAGCTGGCTTTTACGGCACCCTGGGAAGGAATAGGGGTGGTGACACATGTAATCTTAATCCGTCACCACACCGCCAACGGCCCCGCTACTTTTTATGCGTGGAATTTAGAAAATTTTCCCCATTTTTGCTGCATTTTTCACTGATGCTTCGCTTCTATTGGTAGCAGCGTGATATTATATAGCTTATAGCCTTCCTTGATAAATGCACTATCCAACACTGAAAGAATTTCGCAAACCGAACCAGTGGTTCCTGAACAAACAAACAAGCTCTTCAGCTTTATAATATTATATAGAATATAGACTAAACATTAATACATAATGTAGTTATAGGAAAAGCGTCACTAATTTTGCTATCGATACTTTTAATTATGAGTATCAAAATTAAAAACATATCATGTCACTATCATCATGTTTATATATAGAAATAAATTTGGGTATTAGCTTGATCTACAATAACAATAATTTGTTAAGAGGATACCAAAATAGCTTCGTGCATTTTGCTATGTACGAAGTTTTCATTGTTTCTTTAGATTGAATGGCTAGAGCTCTAATTTTTAAGTATATGTTTTTTCAATATATGATCTAGGATCGCATGAACTCAGAAACGCGATTGAAAAAAGTTTTCTCGATAGAAAATCTTGGCGAAACAACCTCTCAAATTTTTTATTTTTTCATTTGTCGGTCTATTATCGCGTATTAACTAATGAAATAACTTTAAAAACATAGGTAACTATTATGTATAGAAACATGTGGATCAGAATTAAAATATAATTAGTAGATTTTGAGTAAATAGGAAAAGTATCCCTAATTCTTCATTTTCTGTGCCTACTGGCTGTGTTAATATGTACGTGTCGGCGATGATATACGATAATATTGATGTAGGCTCTTAAGTTCAAAAATATTAAAGCCATGATAAAACTAAAGTAAACTAGACGCTAGTTGTTTTCAAGGAATGCACGTTTGACGTTAGTCATAAATAAACTACGTAAACAGACAAACTAATTATCTTGAATTATTCGCTCGTAAGTAGGCTTACATACTTACATACAACGCAAATTAATTTCTCATTGTATAAAACGAGTAAATGACCTAGACGTAGTTACGAAGTCTGTCTGGCACATAATTATTGTCTGCTATGTAATTAAACTTATCTACTACATTAAAATCCGCTAAAATTTCCGCTAGATGTTGTCACTGGCTGAATTACTCACATCTCTCTTATGTTTATTTATCTTTTATGCGTATGTTTCATTGTTTAATTTTAAAATTACAGATTTAACACTTATCGTCTATGGCTACATCACTCAGTCTACTTGAAGCGACTTACATATTTAAGTGTGCGTGAAAATGTAATACAGGCTATACGTCATACAAAACGTCATTATTCTATGAAGTAAGATTTAGCCAGGCTAAAGTTACTTATACTCAATTTTAAACGTCAACCCACCATCTGATATATCAGTGTTTATCATATCTTTTATCATACCATATTTTTAATATCCACATAATTGTTTAATTTATTTTGTTACGTATTTATTTATCACTATATATACATATCATCACATACGCCTGGTGTAGATCTTTGTATGTGTATATTTAGATGCACCGCAATAATTTTGTTTGGCAGGCTAAGCTCAAAGTTTTTCAACGCGTCAAAAACAACGTAATATCGCAGAACGAGATCACTGAAGTGGCAATGGATTGGGCATGTCTGTCAAAGTACCGTAACTACCGTTGATAGCTGGATAGGCATTTAGTGGCTCGACAAACTTGCCTAATCATTCCGCCTTTATTAACGAATGCAACAGGAAGGAAGGATCAATAATAGTGATAGAAGATATCTGCAATTAACGTGTTAGTGTTGATATCAAATACCATATCAACTGATTATATAATCGTGTAAGTGATAGATACGTGTACGCCAAATGTGTATCAAATGTTCATGCTGACAAACTAGCTAATTATGTATATTCACAATGACGTGTTAGTGGGTTGGTATCCACGCCTATGTATTGAAGAGAATGTTAGGGGTGGCAGAAACATGAAAGTAGAATTAATGTAGTAGACACAGTAAAATGAATATCATTCCGGAAAACCAATTACAAAATTATATTGAGAGAACGTGATACATATTTTTTATGTATATACATAATTTTAATTAACCTATGATGAATGATGTATCTCCGTGTGGTGACGGCTTAAGAATACAAGTGTCACCACCCCATCTCCTCCCAAGGGTGCTGTAAAAGTCAGCTAAGGGATATTGCACACAGATAACATTCACTGTGAGAGACGGAAAGTTGAAAATAAACACTGTTCCAACACGCCTGGTCAGCGCGGCACAGTAGACCAAAATCCCTCCCGAAGTGGAGGCCCGGGCCCAACAGTGGGACGTAAATGGGCTGAAGGGAGGGAGAATGATGTATGAGTGTAGATGAAGCCAAGGAAGTGTGTTTAGATCATAACAGATGGCGCTCTATTGTCTCTATTGCCTACCCCCATGGGAAAAAGGCGTGACGGTAGGAAGTAAAGATACATTGCTTCAGAAAAATAGTAACAACTGTATTTTCCATAAGTGATTGATTAAATACAATCCAATTTAAAAGCCTTAAGCAAAACATAATTGTATGAAAATATCGTTATGCTGTTATAGAATTCTTGTTAACTCTTATTTTAAATTACATCGCTGTTCGTATTTGAAAAGAAAGCGCTAATAAATATTTATGTCGAGAGAATTTTTCAATTGAATGTACACTCAGACTGAGAACAAACGCTAGATTGTACAAATATTTGTCCCGTCTGGAAGTCGAACTAACGTCGATCACAATTTCATTGTGTATTGTAGAAAGTTCAACGCAAGGACGTGTACTTGTGTCATTCACAAAGCCATTTGGATGTGTCAACACAAAGCAGACATCATTATCGTAATTAGTTTGTAAGCCTGACTATTGTTACTGTTACAATACTTACATACATAATGGACAATGGCTTACTACATCTTAAGTGGAAAATGTATTAATATTTCATTGACTTTAATAACATTAAAATGATATTAAAACTAACCTTTATAAATATTTCTAAGGGAAATACTACTGACAGGGAAATACTACTGATCATCACAGGATCCCTATAACTAAACATTCTATAAAGTCATTTATTAATTTTGCAATTGACATGTTATGCTTTCACTTAATAAATTGAATTATGGTGGAAAAAGTGATTAGAGTCCCGCTTGCGGTAATCACTTTTTCCACCATGATTCAAATTTATTAAATTCTATAAAGTCGTTGAAAATTTAATGTGATCCTAGCTAGCTGCTCCGCTAAAATAAGCAATATTTTATAGTATTTGGTATATAATAAATAGCATAAGTAAAAGGAATTCTTTGTCGAAGTCCTTAATCCTTATTCATGTAATTCTATGGTTCAAGGGCACAGATTTGTTGATTGATTCATAAGCTCGTATAGTGTAAATGAGATACGACAAACTATCTTATCTAAAGAATGCGGAGAGTAAAAAAAAAAAAATTTTTTTTTTCTATGCCGGGACGTGGGAGTGTTCGCGTTGATAGTATATTTTGGTTATGATTACTTATGACTGAATTAAAATAATACTGTTCGTTTACAAAACAAAAGAACTAGACGTAAAATAAAAAGAAAAAGGGATAAAAGGACTTAATAAAAGAACTTATATGAACTCGTGAGGAATAAGAATAATACGTTGTTTAATAAAAATAATACTAAGCAACACTATTGCTACTCACTAGTAGTGTCAATGGGGTGGATAGTCTAGGCTAGGCATATTTAACATGATTTAGATATTTTTTTATTTGGAATTTTTCAAATCGGTCCAGTAGCTCCTGAGATTAGCGCGTTCAAACAAACAAACTCTTCAGCTTTATAATATTAATATCAATAAGTAAAAAAATACATGACACACACTTTGTAGAGAGCGCACTTCCATACTTCTTCTGCAACACCATACATTTGCTTCCATACTTAAACATATATATCAAACACTCATTGTAGATAATTATAAGTTGCTTATTTTTATTATGGGCGTCGTATATAAGTAATTATATTGTTTCAAATACAGACTCATTGCAATGCCTACGAGACAGCGCACCACAAAAAACTCTACATAAATTCTTCGCTTGTTGTTATATAGTTCCGCCTTTAAATGTATACTAAAGTAAAAACTGTTTGGTTCTTGTAATAAAATACGTTTTGATCGAAGTCTCAACCGGACGCAAGTAATCACTAGTAGTAAAAGTAAAATATAACGTTTGACTATTAACATCTATCAAAATACTATTATATACTGCGCTAAAGACTTAACGACTCATAGACTAATAAAATGAATGTTTCTTGATTAATATAAAATATATTAGGTGTTTCCTTTTATCTTTTTAGATACAAATAAGACGATATTAAATTGCTTACATTAATTATAAGACGCCTTTCTATAAAATCAAAATCAGTCTCTAAATTCAATTTATGTTGTTATGTTGTAGATAAAAGTTAGTAACGTAATAAAAACAGACGTCTGGTTGCAACGGAGATTTTACATGTCGACGACCCAGTTCTTCTTGGAGTATAAGTCAATTTCTGTTGTCATAACGGAGGACATTAAAATTATTGTTTAGGTACTATATAAGAAAGACCCCATTTACCTTATAAGTTACTTATTAATATTCTTGAGTCTTAGCATGTTCATAACTAGCATATTTGGCGGACTCATCCATAGCAAGATTTGGTCCAATTGATATAGTTATATTGTTTTGTTTTGAAGGCTTCAATTGTGAACTTGAGTATGAAGTAAATTAATTGAGACGAAAACCTTCCTATAAATTCAAATTTAGCATTATTTTGGGTTTCTGATTACGTTGCGTATTACGTCACGTTCAAGGCAATTTATATATCTGAGGTTAGGTATAGCCTTTTTTAATTTCTATAAAAGTAGATATTATGAATTTCGTCGAGGCACGAAATTATCGTAGGCCTGTCCTGGCTAATCCTGATATGACTGTGACTTGACACGCCTTGATTTAGTTTTGTGAAATATTTTTGTTTTGTGTTTGTGTTGTCGTTATGAGATTATAATGTAAAAGTTGTTTAATATCGTGTCAACCCCATCGTAGTTATACAAGCACCATAATAACAGTAGGTACACTTATTTTCAAGTGAATAATCACTTCTGTCAATAGTAATATCTATTTTTAAATTCATAGTTTCGTCATGATGTTTGTTATCGCAGACTGCATCGGTACATTGCAGCATTACCGTTGGAAAAGATAAGCTGGTGATCGGAACAGTCAGTGCATAGCCGTCGGGTGGCAGACATAAAGAGGGGGGGAGTGGGGAGTGCGGGGCAGGCGCCCGTCTAGACGCTACGTCACGCGGCCTCGCGATACCGCGCCGGTAAACAACTATGTGCACTGACCGAATATGGCACCCGATACGCCAAGCGGTCATCGGTCAGCACCGGCCCACTGCCGATATCCCTAAAGCAGCCTTGGCCGTACAGACACACCCCACTTACCATAAATCTTACTCACAACTTACACTCGGATTAGAGGAATAAAGCCGAGAACTTAATCTTTAATTTACTTTTTAAACCACATTCACATCTAACCTGTTCAATTATTTAAAAAATAAAATACAATATAGGTAACAACAAACAGACAAACTAAAATTAAAAAAAAACAATGATTGTTTTAATACAACTTCTCTGCGCAAGAAATTCTGTCCCTTGAGTGGCAAAATTGCGTGAACAGCAAATCAAACCATCACACAAAATTACCTTTTTCCCATTTCTTATTATATGCCACTGATAGGCACAAATCCCCCACCAAAAAGAGTGCTATTTATATGGTCTACGATTCATTCAGTTTTAAAAAAATTTTATTTTTCACAGTAAACGTAATGCTTAAACATTTTTAACTATAGAATTTCACACAAAGCTCCCTGATCCGAAACTAAGCATATTGCATAAGTGGTTTACTTTTGTTAAGTAGTTTTGTTTTGTAAATACACAATAGGACTGAATAGGGTATACAAAAACATCTAGACATGGTGCAAAAAATGTTATAAATTAAATAGTAACTAAAATAATAAATCGATGTTAACTACACAAGTTAAGTTTTACAATATTATGTTTACTGCATAAACCACAAATCAAAATCACATCATGTAATATGTGAGCTGCGTTTGGCGTTAGTTGTTAGGTCTCCGTAGTTATAGGTCAGATGTCTGTCAATAAATAAACGCTGTATTAAATGAATGGTGATTAGCTAGATAGTTAAAAATTTTATAGATATGTATTTTCTAACACTTACGCGACTCATTTGTTTAAATAAAACTACTTTTTACGGATTTAGACGCGTATATTTGTTCTCAATTATATATTGTGTCTCTTCCGTGACCATGGTGACTGCAAAGTCTCCGAAACGTCAGGCCAAAATTTAAAACAAATATACGCATATAAATCCGTAAAAAGTAGTTTTATTAAAATTTTACAGATGTTGCATTTCTGTTGCATAACATCAACTACGAAAAACCAGTATACAAAAAATATTAACTGAGGCTCCCATACAACAAACATTTTTTTTGTATATTTTGATAATAATATGATTCTTTCTCTCTCTCCAGCCCATTGACGTCCTACTGTTGGGCACGTTCCTCCTCTACTTTAAAAAGGATTATGATTCAGTAAGCCACGCTGTCCAGGCGTGTTGACACAGGATTTATATTAGAGGTTTCCGTCTCTCACAAAGGACATCTGTGTACAATTTCCCTTAGCTGGATTCTGAAGCACCCTAGGAAAGAAAAGGGATGCTGTCACTTGTACAACACTAGCTAATGCCCGCGATTTCACCCGCGTTTATAGTTTTTTGAACCCTCCCTCACCAAGTGTGCACCAAACCTTAACATATTATACAAAAAAGCCTTCCTCAATAACCACTCTATCTATTAAAAAAAAACGCATCCAATTCCGTTGGAAAGTTTTGAAAATATAAATTTAACTAAAAAATGAAAACTATATGTGTTTGGATCGTAGCAGATGGCTCTCTATACTACTCTATAGTCTCTGCCTACCCTCATGGGAAAAGGCGTGATGTTATGATGATGAAAACTATTTGTGCCAATAAAACAATTCGGCAAAGTTAACACAACTTTTTTTTAAGAAAATCTGTACATAACGATTACAATTAATAAAAATGTACACAATGAAATAGCTACTTAATCAAAATTCGCCATAGTTGTTTTCATTTTTTAGTTCAGATTAGCTGTGCACTTAGAATTGGTACCAATAACTCATATAAGGACATAGATACAAAAATAACGAACCCTTCACGTGCCCAACTCGTACTTGGTCGGTTTTTTATCAACATCCGTATTGTGTTTATCGTCTGGTTCACAAGTACAAACTTGACATAGTTTGGGTGTTGTTCATAATATCGGTTATTTATTTATCTTTCCTCTTTATTGTCTGGTCATAGGATGGGTATTCTTTGTATATGTGTATAAGTTATAGACATTTCTGCCACATTCAGAATTCGAGATTAGAAAGCCGCTAAAACAGCGCTGACTGACATATTTTTAATTAAAGAGAAAAATACGCAGTGTCTTACGCTTGTGTTATAATATAGCTTTTTTGTAAACGAATAATTATATAATACTTATAACACATATAGCTTTTTTGTAAAACAAATAATTATAATACATAGAAAACTGTGTATGTCTCATAAATAATTGTTTTGTGTAAGAATCAAACTAATGCAGGCAAACTGCGCAACCGCTATATTAATTGATTATAACAATTTCAAGTATTCCGTCTCTCAGATGTTATTTTCTTAAAATATTCTTACAAGTAGTTACTTTGAGAAGAGAAGTGATCGTTTGTATTTTAGTCACAACATAAAAAAGAAAATGTACTATTGGAAAGAAAATGTACGAAGAAGAGGTGCCTATTTTATATTAGAGTTTTTGAAAGATCTTTCATCTAATTACATACGTCCATTTACAGTGTGGGAAGAGTACACAGAGTACGTAGACGTATCATTCTTTTTACTCAACTAATTACATTCCTTTTTACTTTATAATAAACTAGCCGGCCCGGCAAACGTTGTTTTGCCATATCAAAAAAAAAGTAAAAAAAAAAAATATTATAAACCTCACGCAGCCCGACACCTTTCCAACGAATGCAAAACCGTGGAAATCGGTTCGTGCGTTCTGGAGTTATAGCGTCAGGAAGGAAAATCCGACTTATTTTTATATAGTAGACTAGCTGGCCCGGCAAACGTTGTTTTGCAATACCAAAAAAAGTAAAAAAAAAAAGAAGAACTATAAACCTCACGGAGCCCGAGACCTTTCCAACGAATGCAAAACCGTGGAAATCGGTTCGTGCGTTCTGG
Source organism: Orgyia antiqua (assembly GCA_916999025.1). Taxonomy (NCBI): domain Eukaryota; kingdom Metazoa; phylum Arthropoda; class Insecta; order Lepidoptera; family Erebidae; genus Orgyia; species Orgyia antiqua. The sequence continues at coordinate 28,338,631 of OU779868.1, forward strand.
AGTTATAGCGTCAGGAAGGAAAACCCGACTTATTTTTATATAGTAGATTGTAGGTATTGGGGCCAATTGGGTCTAAAACGTCTAAAATTTAACCTAAAATAAAAACAACTATGCTGTATTTTGATTAATTGCCTATTTATTTATACACATTTATATTTATTGAAATCGTCTTATAATACACAGTTTTTATAATAAGAACGTACAGTTAACATTGCCGAATAGTGTTTTTGACATTATAACCCACGACCTCGGAATACCGTTCCGTCGCTCTACCGACTGAGCTATTGCAGCCGTGCCAACAGTAACCAATCTATCGACTACAATGTCACTCGAATGAGTCTACATCGCATTTTGATGTATTCCGAGGTCATGGGTTCAAGTCCCGCTTGCGGTGATCACTTTTTCCACTATAATTTAATTTATTAAGTAAAAGCATAGCAAGTCAATTGGGATTGTTCATAATTTTTGACCTGCTGTTTTTATATTTTTTTTAGAAAATGTAGACTATTTTAAGCAATATTCAATATTATTGAAATATTCACTATAATAGAATTTTTTCAAAATACTTAATGATATTATTTTAAATGTCGTGACGTCATCGTTGTACGTAATCTGTGTATTGCCTTTTCCTGGTAGACTTAAGACAGATTACAATACATCTTTTTAAAATTGCCGAGTTTATATAATAGACCAATTTCAACTCCACCACAAAGTAGTATATCCCTAAGAACACCTTAATACTTTAAGTCCTTCATTTCAAGGGCAAATAGAGATTATTTGCTTTTTTGGAAAAATAATCGTTAATATTGCAAATTTTCCGAAAAAGACAATGGATCTTGAACTGAAACTCTATTTCCCGAAATGGTTTTCGAACTAAGAGTTTAAAAACAAACCTGTCGAGAGCGAGGTAAACTCGCACACTTAGGGTTTCGTACCTACTAGACATATAAACATAAGTAACTGCATTCAAATAATCATTTAATTAAACTCAAACGACTCACCAACTTAATTTTGTAGTGGAAATATAGGGAATCGCCTACATTTCAGCTACTTTATAAGTTGGTATTAGTATAAACACTTTTTTACTTGTGATGTGATGACAAATTGTAAGTTTTTGGATTTTTCCTTATATCAGCACTATATAGACTTGGTCTATGCCGAATTTCAAGGCTCTAGGGCAACGGGAAGTAACCTGTGAATTTTGATTCCCTAGCATAAAAATGGTCGTAATTCGGTTATATCTTTTAAACGCGTAGAGGTGAAAGGTTGACTGTATTTTGGCAGCAAGGGGCCGCATAGATCTACATATCGTATGAGTTTCAAGTTGATACCTTCAGCCGTTGTTGAGTAAAAAAAGTTTGACAGACGGACAGACAGACACCGGAGTGATCCTATAAGGGTTTGTACGAAACCCTAAAAAATGAACAATGCCAATTGCAAAATTAATAAATTGCATTATAAATTTTCATTTTTTTACTTCAGTTGCGCATGTAGAATTGGTACCACTATTTTGAAATTAAGCCGCCGTCATACGATACATTGATAGACAAAACAAAGACGATACTGAGTAAGAAAGTAACAACGGCCATAAAATTTTCCTATAACAAGTACAATGCACATTATGTATGTAATAGTTTTTAATGAATATCGTACAATAGGAATGAGGTATATGATACGATAATAGACGGATGTTATTCTGACATCATAAATAGGCTAAGGTATTTTAATAGAAACATTATGACTGTATGTTTTCCGTGTAGTGACGGATTAAAAATAGATGTGTCACCATCCCTTTTCCTTCCCACAACGCTGTAAAAGCCAGTTCAGGGATATTTGTACACAGACAACATCCTTATTTAGAAACGGAAATCCTGAAAATAAACTCTGTACCAACACAGTACAGCGTGGCACAGTAGACCATAATCCCTACCAAATTGGAGAAGGGCCGTGCCCAAATACGGGACGTTAATGGGTTGAAGAGAGAGATTATGACTGTATCATTAATATCTGCCTTTTTTTTAGTTAGGGTTGAGCAAATGACTGCAGTCCACCTGGTTTTTATTTTCATACATTGTTGGGTATAAGTATATACCCTCACGTGTGACGTCAATACGCGTGGTTTTAGACGGATTTTATTGCGGTTTTTGACAGATATCGTAGTTCAAGAGGAAGGTGCTATATTTATACTCATAATTTGTTATGGTTCATTTTCTTAATTCCAAGTTTATGAAGTTGTGGGTAATATCTCTCTCACCCCAGCCCATTAGCTGTTGGGCATGGATTTCCTCCACTTTAGAAGGCATTGTGTGCCGCTTTAATTAGGCGTGTTGGCACAGGGTTTATTTTTGAATTTTCTATACTCACAGAGAATGTTATCTGTACTTATACAATATTCCTTAGTTCGCTTTTACAGCATCCTGAGAAGGAAAAAGGAGTAGTGACACTGGTATTCTTAATCTATTGCTACACAGAAACGGTAACAGCTGTAATAAATTATACCGGCTGCTAATATACACCAGAGTACACAGTAAAGATTCCTTTACACAGTCAATTGAACAGTGTAATGTAAATACTACCACAAACACGTTATTAGTACGTAATTCCTTTCATTGAATATTCAATGAATAGGTACATGTATTCATTTAACAAACATGAAGTAAATTCACTGAACTGACATCATAGGGTATCATACGCAATGAAATGTGTAGTAACAAATGCATGATACCTATAACAAGTCAAATGAAATGTATTATTTATATAATCTATATATATATTTATATACTAATATATATAAATCTTCTGTACGTGTGTTTGTAATTGAACTCCTCCTAAACGGCTGGACCGATTTTGATGAAATTTTTTGTTGTTGATTTTTACACAGAATTGTATGGCAAAACAACGTTTGCCGGGGCAGCTAGTATACTAACAATATTATAAAGCTAAAAAGTTTGTTTGAATGCACTAATCGCAGAAACCGCTGGTCCGATTTGAAAAATTCTTTCAGTTTTGAATAAAATATTTATGGAGGTAGGCTATAGGTTATATAACATCACGCTGTGACCAATAGGAGCAAAGCATTAGTAATAGAAAAATGTTGCAAAAACGGGAAAAAAGTTCTTAATACCTCGCGTACGGAGTCGCGGGTAACAGCTAGTTAAACTATGTACCTAATTAAAAAACTAATGTGTGTTTTACGATAAAATAATCAAGACTTAATCAATTCTTCAGAATTATTAATGTCGGATGGCATTGTCCTTGTGGTGACGGATTAAAAATAAAAGTGTCACCATACCATTTTTCTTCACAGGGTTCTGTAAAAGTCTCTGTGTGAAACGGAAAAGTTTAAACTAAATTCTATGCCAATACGCCTGGTCAGCGCGGCACAGTAGACCATAAACTTTGCCAAAGTAGAAGAGTCCCATGCCCAACAGTGGTAACGTTGATGGGCTGGAAAAGGAAAAAGAGAGAGACACACACACACACACACACACACACACACACACACACACAGAGAGAGAGAGAGAGAGAGAGAGAGAGAGAGAGAGAGAGAGAGCATTTACTCGAAATAAACATTTAAACTGACAACAAAACATTCTGAATAAGTCTTCTTCCATTTGTTACCATCCTCATATTTTTTAAAGTTCCGTACCTACCAAAAGGTAAAACGGGATCCTGTTACTCAGATAGCCGTCCGTAATATAAAAGTGAAAGTAAGTTTGTTTGTTTGTTTGTGACGTTTTCACGCAAAATCTACCGAATGGAATTGCACGTAAATTATTAGTATACAGATAATTTACAGTCCTGGAAGTAACATAGGCTATATAATTATTTCGCTAAAAACTCTGTACGAGATAATAAACGCAAACGTTTGTGAAATATGGTATAAAATAATAGTTCGCCATTTTGTCTTTTTAGGGTTCCGTACCCAAAGGGACGGAACCCTCAGTAATAGGGTCCCGACCCTATTACTGAGACTTCGCTGTCCGTCCGTCCGTCCGTCTGTCACCAGGCTGTATCTCAAGAACGGTGATAGCTAGACAGTTGAAATTTTCACAGATGATGTATTTCTATTGCCGCTATAACAACAAATACTAAAAATAAAATAAAATAAATATTTAAGGGGGGCTCCCATACAACAAACATGATTTTTTTACCGTTTCTTGCTCGATACTAATAACGTTGCCTTATGTTGCATAGATAATGGTACGGAACCCTTCGTGCGCGAGTCCGACTCGCACTTGACAAATTTTATATATAAAACTTATTTATCGTATAGTAGGTACGTGACTTAATTTCTAATATAGTTACTATGTTGTGAACTAGATAGGTACTCTCGCCTTGAGATAGCCTCGATATGCACAATGTTGATATAACACATACTCCGTTGTTTTTGCTTAGTATAGGGATTGTTATGCTATCATTTATGTACAGAAATAGAACTATTATATTATTACAAGCCTCCCATTACTGTAAGCTTCATTTATTAAATACGGCAACGAGATATATTGGTTGAGGATTTATTGGTACCAATTCATCAGTAGTATTTACAATATTATTATATACAAAACATAAAATAGGGTAACAAAAAATTTTAAATAAAAAAAAAAAAGAAAAGGCAAACTAAAGTATATTTTACGCATCATAAAACTCCTCCGCATCGATGTCTATGGGCAACGTGCCCAGAAGGCTGGCCGCATTACCACGCTGGATAGCAATTGCTATCCTTTGTGCCAAGTACAGACCAGCCTTCTGGTCACGTGTGCGGTCGACTAACTTTTTAGAAATCTCCCCGTAAAGAGATTTAGCACTCGGACCCCATGAACCCAGCGTCTCGACCCCAAACGGCTCAAAAACATAATCTCCAACAAGATTATGATACTTGCGCCGTTTGAGTGTCTCTGATACCGCAGCAGCAGCGCCAGCGCATACAGACGTGCTTGGAACATGAGATGGCGCGAGGGTATCGACGCAGGTGGCGTCCCATACCAAAGGCCGACCTACCTTCCAAGGCAATGACATACCGTCCGGTCTCTTCCCGTCGTCGCGTACCAGACCATTGGGTTCAAGTACAGCTGGTACTTCAGCGGCGACAAGAGCACGACGAAGAATGTCATTAATACTGGCGTGACGTGATATGCGCCCGGCGCTTCTGCTGCAACTTAGGCCATGATGTCCGATGCTGTCGACCGAATCACCACAATGGCATCGATGCGGAGAAATGCACGATGCTCCCAAACGGAGGCAAGTGGCAATACGGAAGGTCGTGTCATCCAATAAGGTACCTATGTTGGGTGACGGAAGTGCCTGTATCAATAAACCAATTCTACATGCACACCTAAACTTAACTTAACTAAAAAATGAAAATTGATAGTGTCAATATTACATACTATTTCGTTGTACACATTCCTAATAATTAAAATCATTAGTCTTTAATGCACAGTTTTTTTGTAATAAGAAAGTTCAGTTAACACTTATGAATTATGTTATTTACACTATTAATTTTCATTTTTTAGTTAAATTTTGTTGTATTAGCGCGTAGAATTAGCACCATTATGAATATAAACCTCCGAAGTATCTGGTTAGAAATAAAGTTAAAATAGAGCCTGTAAAAAGTAGTTCTTATTTAAATTAAGTACAACCACCTACTTAGCTGCCGCGAACGACTCTGTTTGCAGGAGTTATGTAATTACCTTTTGTCGCATTAAAAAGAAGCTATGTCCTGTCTCAAAAGTTTATTATACCAGCTAGGTGGTGAACGAGCGACAGATTATGATCATTATGATATTAAGAAGGATTCTAGCAGGTAAAGATTTTTGTTTTATGTTTTCTATTGTAGAGAATCTCATAACTGTATCCTATTGCATATATACATTCAAACAATTGGGTTAGTAACAAATGTTTTCTAGGTCAGTCAGCACACGCATATTGCACCACTAACATGACGTAAAAACTAATTCCTTCACGTTTTGAAAGCGACGATTGCTCAAGTCTCATGTAACATGTTATGAGCCTATTGCTGTGCGTTTTTATGTTAAACTATTACGTATCATAAATATGTTCTACAATATCTTATGACATGGCTGTTACACATAATGATAATATGCTTGGCCTAAGTGGGAATGGAAGATAGAATAACAGAGATAGAAGCCTATGTAAATAAGTGTTATTAAATATGTCACCATTGTTACCCTCTCTCAAACTTTAAAATAGTAACTAATTTATATTGAAGGAGGCTTATTCTTATTGAGCCTTTAAACTCTTCAGTCTTTAGCCTATAATACTACTTTACACAATTTCCAACAACTTTACCCGTATGTAGGATATTGGAGCATGCGTGTAGACTAACTTTCTGATATTATCAGTGACATTCGTGACGCTAGTAAACTGTTACGATTTTAGATGCACTTACATTTTTATATGACTTCACTATGGTTATGGTTGGTATATTAACGAAAGGAATATACACGGCGGAGGTAAGAGGAAATGCTGGGAGAGGACGCCCTAGAAAAATATACTCCGATGTCATCGCCGGGATACTCAAAAAGGGGCAAGTGCGTAGCATTTACAACCGTCGGGCATGTATGACCAGATGTGTGAGTGTGGATGAAGCAAAGGAAGTATGTTTGCATCGTAGCAGATGGCGCTCTATAGTCTCTGCCTACCTCCATGGGAAAAAGGCGTGATGTTATGATAATGATGATTCGCTATGGTCATGTTTTACTTAGTTTTAAATTTAAAGCAAGGTCTTACATTGTTATTACATTCAATGTTACTGCAGACATTATACATTATATTTCCGCTAACCCCGTTATGATACCTACCTTTGGTACCAAATGGCGGTGACATACGTGGAATGTGATGTCGCTTGCTTTATAAGGAAAGGCATGTGATATCCCTTTATTTATTATTAGTTGTCACTTTCCAATGTAATGTTTATGTCTTCAGCATTCCTAAGCGTGTTCACTGGTTATTATACCTATAGAGCTATAGATACATAAATGAGAGCGTAATTATGTTGGATAGCGTAGTAACTAAGCTGGAGAAATCTGTAATAGATTTTTTAACACCTTTGCTCGTAAAGCTGATGTAATTCCACCGGTTTTAAATATTTAAAGCGGGTCATAAAAAACGCGTGCGTTACCAAAGCAAATAGTTAAGTTATAGTCCATACAATAGTACATTACGATATTAGTACGTAAAGATGGTTATAACATGCGAGGCGGAATTTCATCCTCGTGAAATTTGTATGGACTATAACTTAATTACGTATTAACTTAGTTTCGTACGACGTTTTTTAACACATTTGCGAGGAAACAGAAAAATAAACATTAAATAAATTCAATCTGTGAATGCACACTGTTGCTTTCCCGCCATTTTAACAGCGCGCTAGCGCTGCCTACTTACTGGCGCCGCGCGGCGATTAGTTCGAAATTTGAATAGCAACAGCGCGCTGCTCGAGTCGTGCGGCGGCGATCAGTTCCATATTTGAAATGGCAAATCAAAGCCTTCCTCGATAAATGTAATATCCAACGCTGAAAGAATTTTTAAATCGGACCAGTGGTTCCTGAGATTAGTGCGTTCAAACAAATAAACTCCTCAGCTTTATAATATTTTAAATATTATATGTAGATAACATATAGTGAGCTATTTTTATCGGAAGTCAGACATTGTATTTTCTACCAATACAATGTAACACACATGAAAGTTTTACACGTAACATTTTTGAAATATTTGGTGTGGACATCTGTCGCGAATGTCGGATCAGCGAATGAATTATAGATAACATATAGGGAGCTATTTCTAACGGAAGCCAGACATTGTATTTTCTATCAATACAATGTAACACAGGAAAGTTTTACACGTAACATTTTTGAAATATTTGGTGTGGACATCTGTCGCGAATGTCTGATCAGCGAACGAATTATAGATTACATATAGGGAGCTATTTCTAACGGAAGCCAGACATTGTATTTTCTACCAATACAATGTAACACAGGAAAGTTTTACACGCAACATTTTTGAAATGTATGTCGACAAACGTAACGTACCTACTCATGTGTATAAGCATGGTTTCGTGTGCCTACACTGTAAATAAATAATAAATAAATATTCCTTGACATTTCACACAACGTCCTCTGGTTCCAAGCTAAGCTTATATGCTTGTGTTATAGGTACCAGTATACAGATATACTACATATACTACTTTTCTTTTGTAAATACATACATATAATACATAGTAAACACTCTAAACACTATGCTTAGTTTGAGACTATAGGAGTTGCTTACAGGGTCGGCGATGTGAGAGCGACACTCCTGTTGTTGTAAACGTCCTTATAATTATGGTAACTGCTTACCATCAGGCAGGCCGTATCCTTGCGATGTTAATTTGTCCTGTTGTTTGTCGATGAAGGCAGGTAAATTGGCATTGTTCATATTTTTTTTTAAACTCTTAATTCAAAAACCATTTCAGGGAATAGATTTTCTGACCATGATCCATTAGTTTTTTTTTGGAAAATTTGTTATATTAACGATTATTTTTCCAAAAAAGCAAATGATCTCTATTTGCCCTTGAAATGAAGGAGTTATAATATTAAGGCGTTCTGAGGGATATACTACTCTGTGGTGGAGTTGAAATTGGTCTATTATATCAACTTTGCGACTTTGTAAAGATGTATTGCAATCAGTCTTAAGTCTATCAGGAAAAGTCAATGGCGTACAACGATGACGTAACAACATTTTAAACAATATCTTTAAGTATTTAAAAAAAAATGCTATATAGTGAATATTTCAATAATATTGAAATTGGTTGCATAAAATAGTCTATATTTTCTAAAAAAAATATAAAAACAGCAGGTCCAAAATTATGAACAATGCCAATTAATTTGTCTATAACTCTATACTTAGAGGAAGAGTTCATGTTTGCTCGAAAGAATAAAAATTAAGAATATTCCCAGACACTTCCCGTTTGTCAATAGGCACTTATATTTGCCTTATTTGTTTCAAACGTTTCAAAAGATTTTATATCTTTTTATTTAGTAACCTAGTCTTGAGTTTAATAGGTAGGTAATGGTGCCGATTCTACGTGCACAACTAAACTTAACTAATAAATGAAAATTTATAGTGACGATAACACAATTCGGCAATGTTAACAAAAAACTTTTTTATTAGTTAATCTGTAAATTATAGATTGACGATTTTAATTAATAAAAATGTGCACAAGGGGGCGTCCATTAATTAAGGTGAGATTAAGGGAGGGGGTTGAGGAAAATCTTACCAAAGGGGGAGGGGGTCGCAAAATTCTCAAAAATGCCTCACGTAATTAATGGACGCCCTATATACCACGCCCTGTATACTAGCTGTTGCCCGCGACTTCATCCGCGTGGAATTTAGAAAATGTTCCCCGTTTTTGCAACATTTTTCTCTAATGCTTCGCTCCTAATGGTCACAGCGTGATGTTATATTGCCTATAAGCCTTCCTCGATAAATGTAATATCCAACCTGAAAGAATTTTTTTAATCAGACCAGGGGTTCTTGCGGTTAGCGCGTTTAAACAAACAAACACCTCAGCTTTATAATACTAGCATATATTATAGATAACATATAGGGAGCTATTTCTAACAGAAGCCAGACATTGTATTTTCTACCAATACAATGTAACACAGGAAAGTTTTACACGTAACATTTTTGAAATGTATGTTGACAAACGTAACGTACCTACTCGTATGTATAAACATTGTTTCGTGTGCAATGTATCTGCACTATGCTTATTTTGAGACTATAGGAGTTGCTTATCTAACAATCTATTTCTAACAGAAGCCAGACATTGTATTTTCTACCAATACATTGTAACACAGGAAAGTTTTCCACGTAACATTTTGGAAATGTATGTTGACAAACGTAACGTACCTACTCGTATGTATAAACATTGTTTCGTGTGCAATGTATCCGCACCATGCTTATTTTGAAACTATAGGAGTTGCTTACAGGGTCGGCGATGTGAGAGCGACACTCCTGGTGTTGTAAACGTCCTTATATGGTAACTGCTTACCATCAGGCAGGCCGTATCCTTGCGATGTTACTTTGTCTTGTTGTTTGTTGATGAAGGCAGGTAAATTAATTAGTCTATTCTTAGAGCAAAAGTTCATGTTTGCTAGAAAGAATAAAAATTAAGAATATTCCCAGACACTTCCCGTTTGCCATTAGGTACTTATATTTGCCTTATATGTTTCAAAGGTTTCTAAAGATTTTGTAATTTTATTTAGTAACCTAGTCTTGAGTTTAATAGGTAATATATATAGTATACTAGCTGTTTGAACGTTGTTTTGCCATACAATTCTATGTAAAAATCAACAACAAAAAATTTCATCAAAATCGGTCCAGCCAATTGTGAATCTAAACCATCCTCAAACCCCCTTGAATACACACAACAAATTTCATCAAAATCGGTCCAGCCGTTTAGGAGGAGTTCAATTACAAACACACGTACAGAAGATTTATATATTATATAAAGACTAGCTGTTGCCCGCGACTTCGTACGCGTGGAATTTAGAAAATTTTCCCCGTTTTTGCAACATTGTTCTCTAATGCTTCGCTAATGAAGGTCACAGCGTGATGTTATATAGCCTAAAGCCTTCCTCGATAAATTTATTTATTTATTTATTTATTAAACCTTACACTTACATCTATCATTACAGGCAACACCTAATGCGATAGTGAAGCTATTACATGATTTATGTTACAGTATAACTATTCAAATTTGTCTTTGTATAAATCTTATTTATTTACATTAGTGCAAATATAACTAAAAGTGGCCATTGTGACATCATTCAATGAGCAAGAGTAAATATCTATGAATTCAGAAACCGCGTTAAGAGTGCGCATTGCTCTAATAAGTGGTGCCTGCTGCAGCAAGTTGGTACGCGCAGCTGGTATCTCTAGCAGCTGTGGTTGCCGTCGCCGACCTACGTAATCATCGGGCACGTACAATCGAAGCTCATTCAGAATTACAGGTAAATGTAAATGTAATATCCAACCTGAAAGAATATTTTTAATCGGTCCAGTGGTTCCTGAGGTTAGCGCGTTCAAACAAACAAACTCTTCAACTTTATAATATTTGTATATTATTATATTATAGATAACATATAGGGAGCTATTTCTAACGGAAGCCAGACATTGTATTTTCTACCAATACAATGTAACACAGGAAAGTTTTACACGTAACATTTTTGAAATGTATGTCGACAAACGTATCGTACCTACTCGTATGTATAAACATGGTTTCATGTGCAATATGTATGTGAGAGCGACACTCCTGGTCTTGTAAACGTCCTTATATGGTAACTGCTTACCATCAGGCAGGCCGTATCCTTGTTCGTCAACCTTTAATAAGTAGTATGAAAAAAACGTTTATCTTTCTAGCTATAAGAATTAATGCTATATACATTGTATAGTATGAAGATAAACGGAACTCATAGAAGAGTAGGTCAATTAAAATTTTACAGTATGATATTCAAGTATGTATTGAATTTCACCTTACTAACTGAAGCGATCTTTGCCAATTTCTTTCAACTTTCACATTGTCTAACAATCGGCTATTCTTGTCTGTCTGGTTCATGTCTAGCGGTTAGTGGGGAGTTGTTTATTATAACTATCATGATAGCGCGAAATTACGATGTTACAAACATTTTAGTGTCTATTTTAGTATGTTTACTGCAAGATCCACGTCGGAGCGTGAGTAGACTAAAATATAGATGGAAGTTGTTTATACCGTTAATAAAATGTTAACATGAATCAACCTAGATGTGCTATGCATATGCTATTATTAAAATTGTTTGTTGTGTCTTCTAGCTATTGTAGTTTAATGTTAACGTAGAGAATATAAGGCATAATTTGCCTTTGAATGTTGTAAAAACAAATATATCTCTTATACGAACTTGTTTGAATGACAAACAAAACAATTCTATCTTACTAAGTTTAGAGTCTATTAACTAAATATGATAAAATTATCAATTCTACTTAACTAAACTTAACAAAAAAATAAAAATCGATAGCGATCGATAGTAGATTATTAAGTCTATTATTTGCTTTTTCGTTGCACACATTTGTATTAAATAAAATCGTTAGTCTATATTACACTGCTTTCATATTAAAAAATTCAGTTAGTAATACAGAATTGTGATATTCACACTATAAATTTTAATTTTTTGTTAAGGTTAGTTGTGCACGTAGAAGTGCTACAGAGCAGTAAAATGTAAAACTTAAAAAATACCTTAGACTTTTTAACCTTTGTGCTTGTAGCAAATTCAATCAGTAGCTTAGGTACACTCCAAACCACAAATGTGGCTATGACCAAAATCAGGACGTAAGCTCCCATTGCTTGCCTTCATTAAGCAAAGATCTTATTGGCATGTTTGTTGCAAATATGCTTCTATGTAAGAGTTTTGATGAGTTGAGTTACCGGGCCTGGTGGTCTAGTGGTTTATTTAACGGACTGCCATTCACTAGGTCGCGGTTTCAATTCCCTCACGGGACAATAATGTATGTGATGTTTATAAATGTCATACATTCTGGTACCCATAACAGAAACATAAAAGCCTAGCTTGGGACCAGAGGACGTTGCGTGAAATATCCATGAATATTTAATTATTATTTTATTTATTTGTCTTTTACATATTAACTATGGAAATTATATTCAACATATTCTTTCAGATTATATAAAATTGATATAATTTGTCAAAATATATGAGTGATATCTACAAGATAATCTCGTCTCTGGGAAAGAGAACATCGATGATTCTTCAGATTACCATAATCTCTTTGAGCATCTGCGCTAAACTGAGTAGAAAATTGGGTATTATTATTGAATACAATATATTATACTAGCTAGACGAAATAGAATGATCAAGTATTAAACAAAATCAAGAAAGATTTTAACATATTTGAAATATAACTTTTTACCTGTGGGATTGTGGGAAAACCAAACCTAATAAATTATACAAAAAATCATCCCTACTCTACTATACTAACTATTCTATTTATAAATAAATGAGTATATTTTTTTAAGTACTTAAATAATTTATATTTTATTATTATTTTATTTTAAAAATATTTCCATGGACAGCTTGAGGATTGAGGTGAGGAGTATAGATTGGTCTCCTGTTTACAGCTGCAATGACTTGGACGGCAAGGTAGCTATCTTTAATCAACTACTGTTGGACCTATATGACCAGCATGCTCCTCTGAAGAAGGTTAAAGTTAAACATTTACCGGCACCTTGGCTTAGCGACGACATCAAAAAATGTATGTCCCAGAGGGATAGGGCGAAGAGGAGATATAGGAAAACGGCTACTGACGAAAACTGGACTCTATTTAAAAAACTTCGTAATCGTTGCAATCGTATGTGTAGAGATGCAAAGAGGCGCCACATTCATGATTCTATCAATAACCTGGGTACGGCACAAGTGTGGCAATTCTTGAAGTCTCTCGGTGTAGGCAAGGATTCCAGCGACAAAACTAAGGTGGATTCCATAAATTTAGACATTTTAAACACTCATTTTGCAAAACCACCTACGACCCTGAGTGCGGACACTAAATCTTCGACTCTTCAATATCTTTCCAATCTTTCCAGACCTATAACTACTTCCTTTTCTTTCAAACCGGTTGCAGAGAGTGATATTATAAATTCTATCAAATCTATATCTTCCAAAGCTGTAGGTGATGATGGTCTCCGACTACAAATGTTTTCCCCAATAATTGATGAACTTGCTCCTATCATTACTTATTTAATAAGCTTTTCTCTCCTATCATCTTCTTTCCCTAGTGCTTGGAAAAGAGCTCACATTATCCCGCTTGCAAAAACTGCCAATCCTTCTTCCTTGAGTCACTACCGTCCTATATCCATTTTACCTTTCCTCTCCAAAGTTCTCGAGAATATTGTACATACGCAACTATCTCACTACCTTTCTTCCCACAAACTCCTTAGTCCTTTCCAATCAGGTTTCCGCCCTGGCCACAGTACTGTTACTGCACTTGTGAAAGTTACAGACGACATTCGCTCGGCTATGGACCAAAAACTACTTACTATTTTAGTCTTGTTAGATTTTAGCAGTGCTTTCAACTCTGTAGACTTCGATATTCTCCTTGGCATCCTCTCCTCCTTAAATATTTCTACTTCCGTAATTGACTGGTTCGACTCGTATCTCCGAGGTCGATCCCAGGCGATTCGCTGCGACGAGAATTGCTCTCAATGGTGTGAGCTTACTGCAGGCGTTCCCCAGGGTGGTGTGCTCTCCCCACTGTTATTCTCTGTGTTTATAAATGCGATTACTAACATTTTAACTTCTAAATACCATCTCTACGCAGACGACTTGCAGATCTATCGGCATTTTGCACTTGTCGACTCTGGGGGGGCTGTTTCTGCCATCAATAATGACCTTGAAAACATAAGCAAGTGGGCGAAATCTTTTGGCCTCCTGGTGAACCCTTCTAAATCACAAGCTCTCATTATTGGTGGTAGATACATGTGCAACGCTCTTGATACTAACACACTATCTCCTGTTACTTATGAAAATGTCCCTATAGCTTTTTCCAAGTGTGCTAGAAATCTGGGTGTTCTTATAGATCACAATTTATCTTGGACCGACCACATTGCGGAGGTAAGCAGGAGAGTGTTTTGTTCTTTCCGATCCCTTAGGCGTCTTCAAAACTTTCTTCCATTTCGTACTAAAGTCACTCTTGCTCAAGCTCTTTTACTTCCTCTTCTTGACTACGCTGATGTTTGCTTTATTGACGCAACTGAGGAGCTCCTGAATAAGCTGGAACGCTTGCAGAATTTATGCATTCGTTTTATATTCGGCCTCAGGAAGTATGACCATGTCTCACGTTTTCGGTCACAGTTACAATGGCTGCCTATTCGTCGGCGTCGAGAATGTCATATTCTTTGTCTACTCTACTCTATTCTTCATAATTCTAATGCTCCTGACTATCTTCGTGAACGCTTTGAATATTTAGTACCAAGAGACAAACCTTGCCGCACTACTGTTTCTCTGCTTCTCAAAACTCCATTTCATACTTCCAGCCGTTATGGTGGGTCTTTTACTGTTCGTGCAATTCGTTTGTGGAATTCTCTGCCACATTCAATACGAGCCAGCACATCTCTTCATATCTTCAAAAGGAGAGTTAAGAACTATTTCTTGTCATTGCTATAAGTTGATATTATATTTATGTATTGTGTATGTAGTTTATTTATAGTAACTTAAATATATATTTTATTAGGTAATCGTGTGTAAATATTAGTGTTTATGTATTGTTATATTAGAAATAAGTAAAATTTTAACAATTTAATTAGTAAGTATTTGCTATAACTTTGTTATTGTTTATTGTTGTGCATTACGTGCCCATCTTCCACAAATTACGTAACAATAAGGTTTGCTGGAAGAAAATTCCATAGTGAATTAAGCTCGCCTGTGTACATTAGATTTAAATTTCAAACTCTGTAAATATATTTTATATGTACAATAAAGAATAAGAAAGAATAAGAATATAAATACTTTGAAATTTGATGGCTTTCCTCGATTTTTAGGAGTTAACCATCAGATTCTGACATGGTGCCAAATAAAAAATAATCATCAAAATCGCTTCGCTCAGTTAAAAGTTATGAGGAAAAAAACATAAATAAAAAAATTAAAGAAACATACAGACGAATTGAGAACCTCGTCCTTTTTTGAAGTCGGTAAAAAAACGCAGTGCATCAAAATCTGTTGCGTAGTTTTGAAGATACTTGTATGCACTCAAATAGGGACATATATACAAAAATAACAACTTTGTTTTATAATTAAGTTTTAAATTTATTCGACGGGCCTCGTGGTCTAGTGGTTCATATAACGGACTGCCGTTCACGAGGTCTCGGGTTCGATTCCCGGTCAGGACAACCATTTGTGTGATGTTTTTAATTGTCATACAAATGTTTGTACTGCGTCTGGGTGTTTACTATGTATTATAAGTATGTATTTACAAAAGAAAAGTAGTTTATGTATTATATCTGTATTCTGGTACCCATAACACAAGCATATAAGCTTAGCTTGGGACCAGAGGACGTTGTGTGAAATGTCCATGAATATTTATTTATTTATTTATTTATAATAACTAAAGATTTATATCTTAAAAATAATTGTAAATAGCGACGAAAATAATATTAAGCTAGAGGAATAACCTTAAAAAATAAATACATAATTGCAAATAATTTAAAACTGTTTCGTAAATCAAGTCTAGACATTGTTTACAACAAAATGTTGCACTTTTAACTTAACACAAAAACTCCGTCTAAGATTTAAAATGTCTGATAAAAACTGAATATTATAATAAAACATGTTATGTCTGCTAAATTGCTGCCTCGTCTTCATTATAAATGCAACAATTATAATTATATTTTTCATGAAATTTATACAAAACATCTATTAGAACAAAGTTATTTAAAAGTAAGAACTTATAAATAATATTTGCAGCAACGAGTCTGGTGGTCTGCAGTGACGCTAACAGCCCTACCATGTCTTAATTTACACAGCATTATACAGTTAACTATCGTGACTTCTTTTCTGGTCTGGTGTAGTCTGGAAAACGTATCCGAGCCGTTTGAAGAATAATAATGCCCTAATCACTGTATTCTGTTAAATATAACAATTGGCTATAATAAACTGATGTCTATTATCGACAAAAATTTTAATTGAAGTTTTATGTTGTAACCACGGTTCTTCTTCTTTAATTCAAAAATAAAAGCGAAAAAAGTGGTTTTTAAATGTTTTATTAGAAATAAAAAGATGTTGTTGTTATCTCGTCAGATCTTTGACATCATTTTAGCAAATAAAGCTGTGAAAATACCAGACAGACTGCTGCAGACGATGTCAAATAACTCAAATCTCATTTGTAAACTAAACTCGAAAGTATTATTGTGAACATTTTATTCTCGGAATCTTAATCATATCTAATATTATTTATGCAAGTATTCGTAAATACGTAGCGCTAAATATGTACGAGTCTTTCAGAATAATTCTATTAAGGTAAAGTACTACTAGTAAGGGTACTTATAGTAAGAGACCCGTTTGTTATAAAGCTTAGTGGTCTTATTCATAATGACTTATCGGAGGTTTAAACGGAGATTTTATCGGAGAGATAATAAACGTTTTATCGTAAAAAGACTATTATGAATAACAAGTTATGACAATTTTCGCGAACCCATTTTAGCGAACTTTTAAACCTCCGATAAGTCATTATGAATAAGACCATAGGTGTTTAAGGGTTTTATACCAAAAGGTAAATAATAATAATAATACATTTATTTATTGGTATTTGATTACATAAAAACATTGTACATAAATGGTTTGGCTTCAATATAAAGTATACAACATATTTGTAGGCTTTCTATTCTCCTAGCTAGGTTGCAAGCAACCTGTGTTAAGGAGATACAGTGCTGCCCCCTTAATGGGCGTACATACTTAATTACCAATTAAGAAAAATGGGTTAATAAGATTACAAATAAAATTATGTTGTGTGTCTGTGTAGTGTGTGTGTGTGTGTGTGTGTGTGTGTGTGAGTGTGTGTATATATAATGTGTGTGTGTAAATATGTAAATTAGGACCCAATTACAGAGTCTTTGCAGCCCGTCCGTCCTTTCGTCCGTCTATCTGTCACCAGCATGCATCTCCCCAGAGATGCATGCTGGTGACAGATAGACGGACGGGCGGACAGATAGACGGGACGGTGAATGTTAGAGAGCTGAAAAATTTCTTAATTTGTGTATAAATTTTTTTTTTACGGACATTTCACACAACGTCCTCTGGTCCTAAGCTAAGCTTATATGCTTGTGTTATGAGTATCAGAATACGGATAGAATACATATACTACTTTTCTTTTGTAAATACATACTTATAATACATAGAAACACCCAGACGCAGTACAAATATGTATGTTTATAAACATCACACAAATGATTGTCCCGAGCGGGAATCGAACCTGCGACCTCGTGAATGGCAGTCCGTTGCATGAACCACTAGACCACAAAGCCCGTCAAATGCTGATGCTACAACAACTATGATAATAACGGCGTGGAATGCTTCCTGAGCGAGTACAACTCGTACTTGACTGTTTTTTTGTAATTGAATTGAATGATGAATATTCTTTTTTTCTCTAGAGATCGAAGCGATTCGTCTTATGCTATAAAGTATAAGGACATTGTGAATTTTATGAATTGACATTTTGAATTATACATTTTACCCGTAAAGGTAAGTTCATTGAGTAGATAATGGTTATAACGTAAATTACTATTATTACATTTATGAACTACAACCTATACCTAGCTTTTACCTTTACCTATCTTCTATATATAGATAAGATAATTACTTAACCAGTACATCTGTATACACGTGTTTCTAATAATGAAAGTGAAAGAAATCGTAACGAATTTTAAAACAACATTACTCTGAATCAATCAAAATAATCAAAAACGAATTGTGTACAATTTGTGTCAAAACATCAATTTGTAGGATCTTTCGGTCTCGTTGAGAGAGTGTATAATGATGAGATAAACAACAAAATTGCTCAAATAGCTACCGCTATGTTAATTTTACTGAGATTTGTCAGACAGACGATTCTATTATCATTACACGTGTTATAACTTATAACTTAACATTGCGCCGTTATACAACGTGTTGCAGAAAGGTCTAGTCATAATTTAAAGTTGCATTAGATAGGCCTTAAATATTATAAATATTACAGTTACACATAGAACAATACAGTTGGTAAGTTTTTTTTTTGTTTATTGCCTACTATTAAATAACTACCAGAAACGCATCAATTATGAGATGTTTACGGTTTATTGAATGCGATTGAACCTTACGATAAAAGATATATAGTAGTGTTGTATTTAAAGAAGATCGATTAATTTAATAAATTAATTAAACATTTATGAACACATAAAAGTCATAATATAACTAGTATTTGTAATTTCATCCATGCCTAGTGCCTAGTCACCGGCCATGTGTAACGGTGGTCAAATATGACTACACCTTTTTGAAACACATTGTATATAAGTTTATGAATTTATATATAAATGTGAATGTACGTTAATCTGGATATAATGGATATGAGTGTGTACAGACAAATGTTTTAACGCTTTCTCACCACAATCACACCACCTGAATTTAATTAAATGTTGGCTTAATAATGTTTTATGGACGCTGCTTCGTGTGTCGACAATATCAAATATCCTTCAAAATCAGTTCAATGAAAATAAAACATTTGTATGACATTTATAAACATCACACAAATGATTGTCCAAAGCAGGAATCGAACCCGCGACCTTGTGAACGGAATAAAAGTCGAATAAAATTATAATTTTTATTAATTAAAACTTCTTTTGTCAAAAACAAGATACCCTTTGTTTTATTATTAGGGTTTGAGCTGTTCAAGTGTTAATAGCGGGAATTTCCTATTTATATTAGCACTCAGACTACAATCAAATGAGCTCGCTTTCATATAGTCTGAGTATGTAGTTGGCAGACTAAGTAGGTAGTTGGAATAAACTATTACACAATTAGAAACAAATGGCACTGATCGCATTAACAATGCGTGTTGGTCGATTGAACGCATTATCATTTACCTTGCATCGTTCGCTGGTCGCGCATTGGTGGTCGACCCCAAAAACCGACACC
Source organism: Orgyia antiqua (assembly GCA_916999025.1). Taxonomy (NCBI): domain Eukaryota; kingdom Metazoa; phylum Arthropoda; class Insecta; order Lepidoptera; family Erebidae; genus Orgyia; species Orgyia antiqua. The sequence goes on from OU779868.1 coordinate 28,358,334, forward strand.
TGTCTAGACATCGACCTACAATTCAGATAATGAATGTTACAAGGTTAACTGTTAAAATGCATTCTATGAATAATTCACGCAAAATCCTCTATTTATATACACAATTAAATTCTAAATTAGTCTGTGATTATTTTTAGGAATTTGGCTCATTTCCGTGATAAAGAGCAGTATATTTTACAACGTCTATCTAATCTATTAAACTTTAACGAGCATATTTCTATACACAATGAACAATTTTATACACAATCTGGATCTCGAAAACTGCTCCAACTGAAACGTTTCAAGTAGTCCATCCAGCAAGGTTTCATTCCCAAAAGTCTCCAGTTCCAGTTGCAAAAAAAAATCTATAACGAACAGTGTAGGTACAATACATAATTTCCTGCAAACAATGTAAGAATTAAGAGGTGTATGTTTTGACTGACTTTTTAGTGGTTCAATATTAAAGAACCTTGTCAATTCTTCGTGACTATAAAGTTCGGTAGTGTCATGGTCAAGGTGACCACTCGGCGCTTAGGTGTGGAAGTAAATCTAACCCTGACCGAGATTACTATCACTCAATCAAATATTCGCATAATAAAGAATGATCTTCGTTCTATTTGTATAGCTTGAACAGCTTTGAAAATGTTACTACCAAGACAATATAAGGTAGAACAATATTTTTCAAAAGTTACACAAAGCATATTTTAGTCCCAAAGTAAGCATAATGCTCGTAACATGAGTTACGAATACGATTTTTTCATTCATCTATTTAATTAACGTTCTTAGTAAAAGAAATCCAGGCGATAAAAGTCCTTACTCATGAGCCCATACGAAAAAAGCATAGCTTGCTAAGTTAGCATTAAAATAAAATCTAAAATAATATTAATAATCCAACCGGATTAAATATAATCCGCAGATAAGGAAAGTAATCACTACTACTTATGTCGGATATTAATCCTGATATGGAAGTGTGTATGCATACTGTTTAGATTTTATTTGGACTATACGCCCTTTTTGCTTTTTTTTTGTCTCTAAAAAGTAAGGCCAATATTAAATTCAACCAAATCAGTTCAGATTAGCGCCTTAGCGTGTCAAGCCAAGTTCAAGCAATATTAGTTTACAAAGAGCCACTAAAGGTTTAAAATTATAGTTTTTTAATTAAAGTGAAGTAGATTCATGACATGATCTATTGGTTAATTCTCTCCGGGCTGCAGGGGTGTGAGCTGCTCCGAAATGATGAATAAAGTAGTAAGACTTCTAATTAAACAAATATTTAAGGTGTATACTTTTTATTCTCAATAAACTGTCCCGAATCTGAATTAGGAAAAAGTTCTCCCGAAATTCTACACTAGATGCGTCTATGGATTCAAATAACGTCACATGTGCCTACAAGGTGCCACAGGCCACGTATAACAGAACTAGGCTACTCCACTGCGTAACATGACATTGGAATGATTTATTTCTCAAAATAATGTATATTTGAATGCAGACTACAATTGGAATCGCAATGCAGTCCCACCTTTGTGAAAATAATCTACTTCCTGTAGACATTGTACATTCAATGGTAAGTCGCTTTCACCCTCACATGGTGTACCAGACAGTACGGTTGGCTGCTTGTGAAAAATACGTCGAACAGACATAATAGTTACATATTTTCTATAGAATGAATACTATAGAATTAGATTGAACTAATAGTTTTATGAAATTGAATCGAGTCTATCTATTTATAACTTTCATTCCAAACTTACGTAATTTCCAAATTACTTGACTTGTTTTCTTCTAATATTATTTAATAATCAACATTCGTTTACTATTTATAGGTATATTTAAATACATTATTAGATATATATATTTAGATTCAGATATTTATAGTATTAAATCGATTAAATTTTAATTATTTTTTTCCTTTTCACATGGAACATAAAATTGAGGGAAATAATAAATAGCCCATTATCCTGAGTATCACCAGTAAGAAAATTGCATCAAGAAATATATAGACTTGCATCAAGTCTGTACCGGACTAGACGAAAGTCGTGCAAGCCACAAAGCCATTGCGGAAGTGGGAGAGTCATATCCAGCAATGGACATATAAGGGTTTATATAAGTAATAACAGATGTGCATACGTTTGGACATAAACAAATATTAAGCTAAGACACACTTTCTCAAAATCGAGAGAGCTCAAAGAGCCGTTTTAAAAGTAAGTTATTTTTTATCCAACAACTGATTTGTACAACAAAGCACAAGTCTTAACTGTTCGACAGCTTTTTGTCTTTCTCACTGTTCTAAAAAAAAACATTGCTCATTTAATTAATTAAACATTGCTCATTTAATGTATCGACCTGAAGCAAAGGCATTGGTGCGAAGAAAGGACAGAATCTGTGACCTGAGTGTTAATGGGAAAAATAGTGTTTTTCGTAAAACTCTAGCTATCATTGCTGTGTATACCACTTACTTTGTGCGTTTGGTGACATAAAAGCTCACATTGGGACATATATACAAAAATAGCGGATTTGTTATTTCATTAGTAAATACTTACTTAAAAATACATCGTTAAAGTTATATCTGGATATGGTTAAAAATGGTCGGATTTATAAACAAAGAAGAGATTTTATATGTTGAATAATGTATTGATCGCTGCACAGAAGAGAAAGGCCATAGACAGAAATAGATATTATACTGTCTGAAAGGATGATATTAAACAAAAAGGAATTAATGAGAATATCACGGTTGACAAGTTAGCTAAGAAGAAAAAAGCCGCCTACACCAAAAAATATGGGAGACGGGCATGAAGATAAAGAGGTGATAATAACGTGACATGAATGGAAAACCTTTCTAACTAATTATACGACAGAGAACACAAAAACCATACTAACAAAACTATAGAAAATATCCATTAAGCTGATAGCATCTTTTCAGCCTAGATGTTTTCTTCATGTCATTCATATTTGATATATCAATGTAGTGATATAAAAGCTACGTGATCACTGCCACGTGAATAAGAAGACACAGTTTTGCGACACATGGTAGGCGCCAGACGTCTAGACGGACCGTCGCGTCACCTGAAGGCTGTACAGAAAGGCCAATTCACTCCCCATTGCCACCCACGCATTGTGATTTACCTACATACGTTATAAGAAAGTTATTTTTCATGATGATAATATATTTATACATATACCTGTACATAAGCTGTTTCTTGTAACTTCGTTTGCGCGAAGAAACAAAACTTTAACAAATTATGTATATAAAAAAATCCTCTGGCACCATTTTATCTACTAAAAAAGCCGCAGCGAAATCCGTTTCGTTGTTTTGAAGATATGAGCTCACTAACGCCATACCTACATAGAAAAATGTTGACATTTTTTTATAACACATAAAGTCAACACATAAAGTATTAATTAATATTAAACTTTATTATTTGAAATTACTGTTTTATTATATGAAATAATTATTTTATTTTACTTTTTGAATTTTTTAATTAATTTCTTCTTCTTTCTGGTCGCACTCTTCATTTACTGAAGGTCGTGTCTAAATTATTATTAATCTTTATCAGCTCCCGGCACTTCTCTCTATCCTCCGCTCTTCGAAGAGCGATTGTGAATGGCAGGTCGGTTAATTAATTTACAATATTGTTTATTACTAATTATTAAATAAAATAAATAAATAAATAAATATAAATATTCATAGACATTTCACACAACGTCCTCTGGTCCCAAGCTAAGCTTATTATGCTTGTGTTATGGGTACCAGAATACTGATATAATGCATAAACTACTTTTCTTTTGTAAATACATACTTATAATACATAGTAAACACCCAGACGTAGTACAAACATTTGTATGATATTTATGAATATCACACAAATGATTGTCCCAAGCGGGAATCGAACCCGCGACCTTGTGAACGGCAGTCCAGTACATGAACCACTACGCCATGAAGCCCGTCAGAACAAAACAAATTGTACAACTATTTTAATGAGGGTGGACACTGGCACCTGCAACACAGTTGTTACTAGCGTAGGGGCCAGGGATAGGGATAAAATGTTACATTAAGTAACATTTTAGTGGCAAATTAATTTTTTTTTTTTTTTAATTAGTATAATTTGTTAGGGTTTGATTTTAATTCCACGCGTATTATGTTGTGTGCAACATCTAGTTACTATTAAAATGTTTCGTGTATCTTTAAGGCGTTCGTAGCTCCTTTGAATTACGAAGTCTGTTAACTAGCTATTATTTGATATCAAACCAATCTAACTTTGAAAACTAATTAAAACTAATCTGGTTTTAGGGTTTAAGTAAACCAATTATAACAAGTAAAATAGTTTAAAATTTTAATAGAAATTATATTTTAACTAGCTGTCCCGGCAAACGTTGTTTTGCCGTACTTAAAGAAAAAAAGATTTGAAAAATAGATGTTGGCCGATTCTCAGACCTACTGAATATGCATGAAAAATTTCATAAAAATCGGTCAAGCGGAGGAGTACGGTAACTAACACTGTGACACGTGAATTTTATATATAAGATGATGTGAAATAATGCTGGAAGACAATCGAGCAATAGGTATAGATTGTAGATAATATAAGAATATCCCTCCTAATGTTATAAATGCGAAAGTAACTCTGTCTGTCTGTCTGTCTGTTACGCTTTCCCGCTTAAACCTCCCAACCGATTTTGATGAAATTTGGCACAGATAATCTTTAGACCCTGAGAAAGGACATGGGCTACCTTTTATTGCGAAAACAAGGGATGAAAAGTTTTCTAAATTTCACGCGGACGGAGTCGCGGGCAACAGCTAGTATAAAATAAAGGAGTAAATACGGACTATATCGTCAGAATTTTTCACATCTGCGCTTCCTTGTTTCAGAAAATCAGTCCTCTGTATTAAGATGAAAATAGTTTTCAGCACTTAAATCTAGTTACTATGCTATTTGCATATCTATAAATTGTACATTTTCTTCATTCTGTGCGGTTATACGAAGACAGAAACATCGAAATTAACACCCGATTTTAGTAACAATCTCTGGTTTCACAAAGTTTTATTCTAAGTTAATAATTATTTAAGAAAATAATAAAATTAAATTTAATTACCGTGAAATAGTTACTATAATTGCATCATCTGTAGGTATAATACAAATAGTTAAAACGTTTTCCTTGTCAATGAGGAAACAGGATATTTGTATAGGAACAATAAATTTTGCTTGATGCAGTACTGAGCTCTTAATTTCTTTTTGTAATCTTCTTAGTTAGTGAAATCCTTACTTGTATTATTTAAACGCGCGAGTAGGTATTTGTCTTTCTGTCGCTCTTGTACTCAAGAACTACTCGTACTTACAAGGGATAGGTTTTTGCTAGTAATTTTTGTTGCTAAAAAGTTTGTGAAAAATTCTGTCACTAGTCACTTTTCCACGTAGACGAACTCATGGGTAAAACCAGTGTGTTTTAATCACTCATTAGAGAAGAACATTATTTGTATACTTAACTTGTACGAAATCAGTTAAGAGGATACCAAAATAGCTTCGTGAATTTTTCTATGTACGAAGTTTTCATTGTTTCTTTAGATTGAATGGCTAGAGCTCTAATTTTTAAGTATATATTTTTTCAATATATGATCTAGGATCGCATAAACTCAGAAACGCGATTGAAAAAAGTTTTCTCGATAGAAAATCTTAGCGAAACAACCCCTCTAATTTTTTATTTTTTTCATTTGTCGGTCTATTATCGCGTATTAACTAATGAAATAACTTTAAAACCATACGTAACTATTATATATAGAAACACGTAAATCAGAATTAAAATATATTTAGTAGATTTTGAGTAAACAAAAGAAATATCCCTAATTCTTCATTTTCTATACCTACTAGCTGTGTTAATATGTAGATGTCGACGATAATATTGATGTAGGCCCTTAAGAGGAAATTCGTATAATTTCTGCAAGAAACTAGATTCCATCAAAAAAACTTACTTTGTTCGTGTGAAAATATTATGTCCAAAAATCGCTGTTTGATTTATCGCGAATACCGAGTGTGTACGCGAATAATTGCAACGTTGTTTCAAAGTTTTTTTTTAAAGAATTACAATTATAAGAAAAGAAATAACAAACAAAGATAAGAATAAAAATTATTTATCTTGGTTGACGTTGTGATAAAAAGACTACGTCATCATTAGGACCTACGTATGTCAATATAAATTCACGATTTGATTTAATGATGTCTGATAATATTAATATCTATATTTCTCTACATATCGGTATCCTCCACATACTTTTATCAGTATACTCGGCACAATTAAATGTAACTTAACTAAAACACAAATATTAATAATGCTAATAAAAAATTCTGAAAGGTTGCACTGCTTTATTACAAAATAGAGTCGTTATTGTCGTTATTTCAGTAAGTCCCAATATGAGATTAAATCTTTAAATCTACGCAATCATAATCATACGCAATAAATTTCGCAATAAATTTTCGCAATAAATTTATAAGCGTATTTTATAAATAGATATATTATGTAGGTATAAGGAAATAAAACATAACGAAATTATAATTAAACACATACCTGAACCTTCCATATGTTTGTAAGGAAGGTTTGTACACCATAGTTGGTATGGTTTCAGTTAAGTTTTTGACGTATATGAATCGAAGCCGCTTTTTTTTTGTACATATCGTTAGCTAAAGTAAAATCAAGGAGTATCGTTTTTGATAAACAAATAATTTAATTTATGTAATTATGTAGGTGTATGCACCTATAACCTTTTAGTAATTGCGTCTAAAGAATAATATTAATACATAAAATGTTTAATTATTAATTAGGCTAATTTATGTATAATGTTCATTTAATATGCGTTGTATATGTAATAATTAAATAAAAAAATTTACATACATTCATGGTTTAACACTTGTAGAGCCTTTGCAAACTACTACTACATATTTTGGGAGTGTTTAATATACTTATTTCAAATTATATGTATGTATATACATGAACGCAGCCTAGAAGGGGGTTAAACCCTCACCGGTTTCCTCTAACCCCCTTCTAGGTTGAAAATACTAGAATATACAAAAATTGGGCTTAATAAACAAGATTTTACAATATTTCTGACAAATCTAGTCGATTTTTTAACTCATACCTCCGAATTGAAACAAAGAATTAAAATCCATTTCATCCCAAAAAAAATATACGTTGGGTAGTTTGACTACATTGTTTCCTTTTTTTATCTCTTCTATAAAAATATAGTTTCTGTTGCCCTAAAGTCTGATGACGAACATGGAATTTACCATGAAACAAGGTAAAGGTCAACATAGTGAATTCATTTATTTGTGGTTATGATTACAACCTAGTTATCGGTCTTGCAAAGTTTTTGATATATTTTGTGCATAAAATAAGTAAATGTGGTCGTTATGGTGCCTCTAGCCGTTTTTAAGAGTAAGATTTGTAATCAACAACTTGTATATGGCAATCTGCTTTAATGGATAAGCATATTCTCATTACTTTGAAGGCAAAAATTTTGGGGCAATAGTATAAGCATTGTATCTGAAAAAGTCTTAGAAACGTCGGGATAGCTACAAACTAATACAAACATCCAAAAAAAAATCTTTTAAAATAATTTATTTTAGCCTTAGGCATAAGACTATAGAAACAATAAATTAAAATTTATAGTCTCGTAAAATGCACGTCTTACGTAACATAGGCTATTTGCGCATTATTTTGAGTATTGTATGCTAATTTCATGATAATTAGTACCTAGCATGACTTTTATTTGCGTCAATAAAGGTCAACCTTAGCCGTGTAGACCTACATATTTAGTAGGAAAATTAGCTTAAATAATTGATAATAAAGTGAACATATTTCTTTACAAGACTGCAATCTAGACACACGGTAGCGTGTCAATCCCAGTTCTTGTAATAGAACTGGCGAGGCGACTATTTGAATCGACCTTTAATTAGTGTTGCCCAAATTCAGTCTTGGTCTTGCAGTCTTGGTCTTGTTCTTGCATTTTTGCAAGACCAAGACCAAGAACAAGACCGCGTATTTTTAGCAAGACCAAGACCAAGACTGACCGTGCAAGACTTGAGCAAGAACAAGACTAATCCGGCAAGACTCTTGCGTCTTGCAGCTAGGACTTAGCGCTATTTCACGGAGTAGTTAGGTATAACAGTTCGGTGTATAGTGTACGCTTAGGAATTCTATGAGACGCAAAAAACTGTATCAAAACTGTATAAAAAACTTAATTTTTAATCCTAATTTTATGCAAGGAATACTAGTTATTTTACCAGCAACATATGTTCCCGTGAAACTAGGCTTATTGCCGATTCTTTTGATATGCATATGTTAATAATTAATTAAATAAATAAAAAAAAAACAATCAAATTCACGGCTAGCGTCCAGGCGCCTGCTCTAACAAAAGGTCGATCAGATTCGCAATTTTGTTTTTATAATACGTATTTTAATTATAAAAGTGTTTGAGTATGTTTATTTTATAGTAATTTACTAATATTTTAATAAAAACACGTAAATTAAATAAACACAAGACAATAAAAGTTTACGACATGAACGATTTCTTTGTTTACCCGGCACCTACATTTTGAAGACCAAATTATAGTCGATCTAATTCGTGAAACTCAAGCACTTATACAACGTGAAACAAAACTCCTGTGTTATGCTTGAAACCAAGCATTCTTTAGGTCATCAGTAATGACTACGTGAAGTTAGAAATTAACTTGCATTATAATTTAATACGATTTTTGATGTTGTAAGTTTTTGCAAAATTTTTACGTTGCACAACCCTAATCAGCTGTTTTTATGAACTGTATTTGACCTAATAGTGATCATGTCCTGTAATAGAGATTAACGTAATATGCCTAACTGCTCATTTCCTCTGTGAGGAAAATTGTTTAAAATTTTTCCATGATGGTGAAGAAAATTTTGTTAGATGTTGATGGAAGAAAAGCGAGAAGAATATAAAAAATATTTTGAGGAGTAATATTACCGAAAAAATAATGAATAATTGCATGTCGAAGATGACGAACGTGAATTGAGGAAAAGTTAAGTGTCAACTACTAGCAAAATGTGACGAGGGGAGCGAAGATATTGGCATATTAACGATGATACTTATAACTTTTCATAAAATTATGTTAGGTAAAAAAGTCACATATGCGACTGTCCACTCTAAATAATTTAATCACTTTTGACGAATCGTGATTGGTTAATATTAGAAATACGTCAACCAATTGTATTACTTTATTGGCTACTTGAGTCCTTTGTAAAGAGCCACACCTTTGTCAAAAGAAACCGACTTCCTTTGATGTCAATGTGCCGCCCGCGCCGCTCCGATAGTCGGGGAATAACCGACATGAAGACACGTGTACATAGAGATGGGTCATCTCTATTATGTATCGGTATTTTATTATATTTTATTGTATCAAATCAATACAACGCGAACGGGGTAAAATACTAGATCATACGATAAAGTGATCGTCGTATCGTATCGCTGGTGTTTATTTAATAAACATCGTATTGTAAAACATGGTCTGTCCACAACAAATATTATTCATATTGGCTTATAATTATTCGTTGTAACATTTTCTTATAAACTTATTTCATTCCATTGAAATCCGATAAACTTTTTTACATGCTAGTAATAGTTACTCAAATTGCAAACACAATATGGTTGTAGCTAAGATACGATTTCAGGAGAAGTTTCGTAATAAATTGTAGGTTAATATACGAATTTGATAGCACATAATTAACACATAGTATTGTTTTTACCGATACAAATATTAAGTGTATTCTATTGTATCGAATTACCATAATATCGATATGTATGTGGGCATAGCTAAAGTGCATGAGCACAACCCTTTTACAGTATTATAGGTACCTAGGTAATGACAAAAATTATTTTAGAGCCAGCACGTGCCGAGGCGGCGCGTTAAAAAGCAAGGAAATGTACTATAAAAAATTGGTCAAGTGCGAGTCGGACTCGCGCACGAAGGGTTCCGTACCATTATCTATGCAATATAAGGCAACGTTATTAGTATCGAGCAAGAAACGGTAAAAAAATCATGTTTGTTGTATGGGAGCCCCCCTTAAAAATTTATTTTATTTTATTTTTAGTATTTGTTGTTATAGCGGCAATAGAAATACATCATCTGTGAAAATTTCAACTGTCTAGCTATCACCGTTCTTGAGATACTGGGTACGGAACCCTAAAAATCATGTTTGTTGTATGGGAGCCCCCCTTAAATATTTATTTTATTTTATTTTTAGTATTTGTTGTTATAGCGGCAATAGAAATACATCATCTGTGAAAATTTCAACTCTCTAGCTATCACCGTTCTTGAGATACAGCCTGGTGACAGATGGACGGACGGACGGACGGACGGACGGACGGACGGACGGACGGACGGACGGACGGACGGACGGACAGCGAAGTCTCAGTAATAGGGTCCCGTTTTTACCCTTTGGGTACGGAACCCTAAAAAGTAATTTAATAGTTAATTTTTTAGCACATGTAAGCTTATAAAGCGTAAATGTTTATTAAGAAACAGTTACTCCCATGGAAAACGGCATATAGCTCAGTTGATCACCATGTGGCAGTTAATTTTTCGAATTTCTCATCAAATCTTCAGACATTTATTAATCTGATTGTTCTTTACTATGGCTATGTTAATTCAAGCTCACAATGTTCCAATTCTAATACGTTTTTCTAAGATCTAAAGTAAACTTTAATAAATAGCAATAGTCTAATAGGTAATTGCAAGACTTGCAAGACTCTTGCTGCAAGACCAAGACCAAGACCAAGACTGGGAGCGCAAGACCAAGACCAAGACCAAGACCAGGTGTATTGGCGCAAGACCAAGACCAAGACTGGCTAAGTCTCGTCTTGTTCTTGCATTTGGGCAACACTACCTTTAATCATTTAATCTTTTATAACTCAAAAATTATTTTACATAAACGTGTCAATGAAATACTCCAGTATAGTACGATGTGGTGGATGCTTGTTTACAATTTCACATGCTATAAGTTTACTTCTTTAATTATTGCTCTATTCACTGACCGAGTAGAAACTATTGACTTAATCAAACAATACTGAGTAGGTATTCTGTAAAAGTAGAGTTAATGACTATATAATCATTTCAATGACACAAGTAAAGATTACGGACGGCAAAGTCTTCCCTATACCATTGAACTCCGAAAATTATGGAAAAAAGAATTCACATTATTAATAATTCACCTACATAGTGATGTTTAAAGTACTTACAGTTTATCGCTAAGTACAAGTTGATGCTCAACCTCATTGCCGTGTAGGTAGACAGAGCATAACAAAACAAACATTTGCCCAGACAAACTGAAACATTGTGTAAACGAAGCGTATCACGTACTATCTGCGGTTTAACTGATAACAACAGTAGGTAGGTACTGCTGATAATCACATACCTATCAACCTACAAAATGTTATTTGCGACACACTACGTAATTTATTTTATAAATTTGCTTAGTTCAAAAACTAAAAAAACACGCTTGAAAGTCCTGAATATTATTTTACATTATTGCATTGTCATCGGCCCTTAATATGTGTGCATAATTTCCGATTAACTCGATTACTGCAACTGGGATCAAAATCACTTTCAAAGATACCGTTACATAGATTAATAAATTGACAGATACGTTCTGAACTAATATAAGCGTGTTAAAATATGTACATAATAGTAGCAATTCTAGGTGCTTCATTCAAGAAAACAAATAAAAAATGAAAACTATAGAAAAAATCATCTTAATAACACAATTCGGCATTGTTAACTGAACATTCTTATTATAAAATCCGTGTAATATGAACGTTTTTAATTAATATAGAGTGTGTACAACGAAATAGCCAACTTATCAAAATACACCATAGTCGTTTTCATTTTAGTTATGTTAAGTAAAGTTTTTGACGTATCAGAATTGGCTTCATTCACGACAGTTACCTTATTGGCCTAGCCAGATTAAACTAGCTATTACCTATAGAACATTGTATGAAAAAAGTCCCACTTTATTACTTTATTGGCCTTTGCTTTGCCCTTAATACGGCGACTAGGAATTTAATTCCTAGCGTGCCCCTAGTGGCGTAGATCCCATAGCATTTGCTCCTGCTTCTACTGATAATCTGCCTACTTCAGGAAAGAGATCAGAGAGTACGGTGAGTTTTAAAAAGTCATATTTTATTATTCTCCTCACCAAGCTTCTTGATTTTGGACAATGCTCTCCAATGGGCGTTATTTTTGATAAAAAATATAAAGGATTAAAATATAACAGACTGTTAACTTCTATTCTAATTGACCAAAATAGATTTAAGTATAAAAGATTGTGGTTATTTTTGGAGACAATCTAAAAATAGACAAGTTTTCATTTTAAATTATGCTTAAAACTAATTTACTAGAGCTTTATATATTACTCGCTGTTCCGGCAAACGTTGTTATGCCATACTAAAAAAAAGTTTGAAAAATAGATGTTGGCCGATTTTCAGACCTACTGAATACGCATGTAAAATTTCATAAATTCGGTCAAGCCGGAGAAGTACGGTAACTAACACTGTGACACGTGAATTTTATATATAAGATTCATTTAACTTGAGTCATAAAATTTTATACCCCTAATAATAATTAAAACCCGCTAAAATACGTACTAATTCACAATGCATCAAGCTAATTATAAAAATTTTGCATTTAAGTAGTTTTAATAAAGACATTACTTTGATATAATGTATATTTTAAATCATTTTTATTTAGTTTGAATTTTATATTAGATATTAAAGCGTCAATGTAGTTAGGTACTATAAATAAAATGAGTTGCTCAAGTAATGCTAACTGAGAGAATTCAGTTAAACCTTTAGATATAATAAACTTGTATTATAAACTGTAAGTACATGTAAAATCGTGACAGCTTATTAGTGTCACGAATGTCACTTATTAATATCAGAAAGCCTTAATGCTCGCTCCAACATCCTACACAAAAATAAACCCATTAGAAGTTATTATGTTTTTGCTCCTACATGTTACTATTGCGCCATTATTAATATCTCTCTGTCTCTTTCCCTCTCTCTAGTCCATTAACGTTCCACTGTTGGGCACGGGCCTCCTCGACTTTGGGAAAAATTATGGTGTAATATGCCGCGCTGACCGAGCTGAGGTTTAGTTTCTAGATTTCGTCCCTTAGTTGTGTGTGATATGTACCATTAACATTTAATGGTTACTTAAGGAGCTCTTTAGTATTGATTTAAAAAAGTTTTAACTTAACTTTTACTTTTTTAAATCAATACTAAAGAGCTCCTTAAGTAACCATTAAATGTCTCTGAGTGCGGCAGTAAGCAGTGTAGGTCAGGCGATTCGATCATGTCCGTTGATCGAAGGCGATCGATGCTATCACTAAGATAATATTCAATACACTTTATTACACCTGTTGATAGTGTTATCATAATATGCGTAGTAATTCTTCAAAAGAATTATGACTAAAATTCTAATAAAAATTTCCCAATCTTTCAATTTGACACGTGCGCCTCTACACTTCCATTTATCAAAATCCTAAATACTGACAAGAGATTTAGGCACAAACTAATCTTAAGATTTCTTAATAATTTTACCTGATAAATATGTTAGATATATCCTCCTCTTAAAATAAGCTGTAAATGCATAAGTACTGTTTAATTCCGACAACGCATAAAGGTACAATACAATAAAAAGTACCTAATAGATTAATTTTGATTTTGTTTTTATTTACACTTGGATTTATTTTTAGTGTATCGAATATTGGTACCTTTTCTAGGTGCGCAACTAAAAATTGCTAGCACGACCGCAATAAGCTCAGTTGGAAAGAGCTTCGGAATGGTATTCCGAGGTCGTGGGTTCAAGTCCCGCTTGCGGCAGTCAATTTTTTCCACCATAATTTGATTTGTTAAGTAAGGCATAGCATGTCTATTGCAAAATCAATAAATTACTTTAATTTTTTAGTTAAGTTTAGTTATGCGCTCAGAATCGGCACCATTGTGTGTTTTGTTTTGTTTTGTGTAATATTTTTTTAACGAAATTATTATATCATCCTTCTGTTATCGTCCGACGAATAACATATGGACGCTGCTGAAAATCAGCGTTGTGTGATGGTCACGTTTCCATCTCACCACAATAGCTGAACAGCGTTCCATTTTTTCCAGCAAACTATTATATATAAGCTTTTTCTACTTACTAATTTTGTTTTACTTATTTTTTTTGTTTTGTGCATTTTTATATTGTAAACGCTGTTGGAAAAATAAAACTTTTCTTTCTTTCTTTCTTATTAACTAGGTTACCTAATTTAGGATCTATTTCGATACGTAATACTCGAGCCCCAATAATTATACAATAGGAAAATATTATGTGCGCAGAAATATAATTGCTGCATATTATGTATATGATTTAATGTTCCTGAATATTCAACGGTGTTTATAATTTTATACAGAACAATAAATTGCTAGGACTTACCAAGTTATTAGGTACAGGACAGGAAGTGGACAGATCTGAAATCCAGACAGGACAGATCTGAAATTGTTTTAAGTATTTTCCTTATCATATTAAACGAAGTCCCCTACAGCATTTGCTTTCCTGTTTGTTTGACCGTCTGTTCGTGATTACTATACAGACTACTAAATGAATTTTTATGCAGTTTTTACCAACAGATAAACTAACATTACATATCTATAATGTGTAATTTGAGGAGCTTGGTATGTTACTTGAGTATTATGACTTTTGTAAAAAAATGGCAATAAATATATAATATAGACGAGCCTCGTGGTGGAGTGGTTTATGTAACGGACTGCCGATCAAGAGGTTGCGGGTTTGATTCCCACTCGGGACAATCAATTGTGTGATTTTTCTAATTCTCATACAAATGTTTGTACTGCGTCTGGGTCTGGGTGTTTCTATGTATTATAAGTATGTATTTACAAAAAAAAAGTAGTATATGTATTCTATCCGTATTCTGGTACCCATAACACAAGCATATAAGCTTAGCTTGGGACCAGAGGACGTTGTGTGAAATGTCCATTAAAAAAAATTTGCTTGGACGCTTCCATCGAAAATAATTTACTTTCTAAATTTTTCGTCATTTAAAAATCTGGAAATGAAAATAAAACTGAAAATCATAAATAATCACGTAGGTATATACCGTTTTTTAACAAAATTTTGCGCATGTTAAGTTAATTATTTATCCCAACCATCAGCTTTGGAGATGAAAAATAAAAGAAATGCTCATTACATGTACGTTTTATTGTAATAGAATACAGATATCCCAATTTTGAGAAATTATATACTAAAACTTCCCTATGAATCACTGCCTATTTGTGAAATCAACATGAAAATCCGTTTAGTGTTTTATGAGTTTATCGCGTACACTTTATACTTACTTTTTATAATATGTAATTATTTTCATAATCAGTTGACAAACATTAGACTATAATTAACAAACAATATTACGTGGCAGTGGAAATAGCGATGTCACATAAGATAATTATGAAATTGAATGTCGTGTAGTTCCGCTTCCACGTAGAGCGTTAAGATTCCGTAGAGCAGTCATTCCTCCAGGTTTTCCTAAAATTAATCCTAATTTGAAGAATATCCGAGGAGTTTTCTATAAACTTTTGTAATGAAAGAAATATTTTCTAATTTGTCTGGGGAGAAATCTGTATTTCACCGAAATAGTTTTGTGGTATGTATTTATCCGCCGTCCGCAGGGTTAGATGTTGGCAACCTTATATACCCATATAGTTTTACCCCATTCATTTTAATTTTTACATATAACAAAATTTGATGCAGCACGTAACGTTATCCCGTAGCCGCGTAGAGAGTGTTAGTGTTATACCATTAATTTTCATAGAAAGTATGCGTCAAGTCGCGTAAATCCGCTGCCGCGTAGCATGGTTTGACTTTTAACATGAGATCAACACTAGTCATGTGGAAAAGGTGAGCAATATTATAACTGACAGCAAACAGAAGGCTAAAATAAATTATTCCACTTCATCTTGCAACAGTTGAAACATGCTCAAAATAATTAGCAACTTTGTTGCATGCATATTGGAGTAGCCACTAGTACTACATAATTGATGTTATTATGAGTGGAGTATTTATAAACATTAAACATAATTTAAGAGTACAGTTCATCGCAGGTATTCCAAAACGGAAAACCAAAGGTGTATTTTATACATTGCTTTATTATGTATTACACATACATAATACAGAATAAACCTATCTTTTTTTCAGAATTCTCTAGGAGCTTTCAGCGATAAGGTGATTTATTTCATGTGCCTATTACTTCTTCTCTTCTCCTTAACTTTATATAATATTTTTAAATAATTATCGATATACATGTCTAATAAACGATTATTATGGTAATAACGATAACAATTTTATTGATTGTGGACTGTTATTCTTATTTTGTAACGGAAAAATATACAACAATTTGTTGAACTTGGAAATTGTTTATTAGACCTTGGTTACCTGATCCATTGCACCACGAAGTTGTGGAGAACACAGTGACAAGTTGGTAAGACACCTGGCGTGTGACCACGTAATCCGCTGCGCCATCTATGTCGTCAGTGTTCGTGCGCAGACGCAGACGGTGGC
Source organism: Orgyia antiqua (assembly GCA_916999025.1). Classification (NCBI taxonomy): domain Eukaryota; kingdom Metazoa; phylum Arthropoda; class Insecta; order Lepidoptera; family Erebidae; genus Orgyia; species Orgyia antiqua. The sequence continues at coordinate 28,374,932 of OU779868.1, forward strand.
AGCGAAGTCAGACGCTGAGTCACGCGCCCGCGGCTTGTTTGGCGCTGCTGTCTGCGGCCGCCATTGGAACTAGACGTGCCCTCGCCCCGACCTTGTCTCGACACGGATTTATTGATGCGTCACCAGACACTAGTACAACTCACGCTCCGCTGCTAACTCATAAACGCGAGTTACGTGCGAGTTTACACAGCGGAACCGACTCGAATAGCGGTCCTCCAATTTGTTCCACATAGGATTATACGGTGATGATTATTTGAATTATGTTTTGATTGTTACATTATTGTTATTATAGCGTTGACAATAGACGAAGCAATTTGCAAGATAATTCATATAAATACTGTCATTACTGTCTGGCTTAAATTGATGTAGCTTAACTGCTAGATGTTTTAGTTCTACTAGCTATATTTAGGTGCCTAATTATTTAAAACAATAAAAAACTGCATATACTCTTTGTATACTCTTTGTATCTAACTAAACTTATCACTTTCCGTTATGTTAACACAAATCATGAAGCACCTAGGTTTAATTTTTAAGCGGGCATAGGATTGTTTCCTTTGCATATTATGATATACGGAAAAAGTAACACCATATTACAACAAATTCAGATTTGGGCAGATTATTTAAAAATATGATGTGATTATGATACCCTTGACAACATTAAGACTACCAAGCATTTACAATTTTACATACGTATAAAGTACAGAGTACTGATATGTCATTAGATACATCTGTTTGTAAACTTCATGCAATCTATTTAAAAATTGTTCAATTTAGAGTTAAGACCTAACACGATATGCCTACAAAACTTCAAAAATTCGGTAAAGCTTGAGGTGTTTAATAACACCGCGACAACAATTTTATATTTCATATTTACGAACATTGTAGGTGTATGATTTTAACATTAACGATGTATAAGGAAAATAAAAGTTGCATCAAAACCTGTCTGAGACAGGTCGAGATTGCGACAGGCGGTGTGCCAGACGTCTAGATAGCTGTCGCGTCTCGCTGAAGGCTCTTCAGGAAGGCCGTGTTACCGGTCACCGGTCGAGATTCACGATAAACACTTAGGTACTTTTGATTCACGCATACAAATATTTTATGTAGAAAACACTTTATCGTTCTACTATCCGTCTAATTCCTACTAATATTTATAAATAAAGGTTGTGAGTATGGATGTTTAGATGTTTGTTACTCTTTCACGTAAAAACTACTGAATCGTTTTATTGAAACTTTGAAATAATGTAGCTTATATTAGAAATGGACATACGGGGTTTTTCTTTAAATAATTCTACTGCTTCGAACACTAGGTATTTATTTTTCCAAACAATTACAACCAAAATGCCTCCTCTCTTCCTATGCCCTTGCGCTCCTGTCAGTCTCACTCTCGCGCATTCGCATTCAGTCAAAACCATTCCCATATTCATTAACAATTACAATTTTAAAGTTATCGATTTTGATAGTATTAAATATATAATATAATTATTTTAAAATTCACATAGCATTAAATTTAAACTTATATTTAAACAATATTGAACAGGACTTGATTAGTATCTATGTGTTATATCGGTATCGGTTCCGATTTTCTTCCCCCAATACGTATTTGCTAACACTTATACATCAGAATATAATTTCTCAAGGTGGGTACACTGGGATTGGCATGTTGCGATGAAACCAATTGAGTGCCGCATACGCATAATGTGGGTATACCTGGAATTGTTTGCCATCTGTTTACGCTCACTAAATATCATAATATTTCAATTTAATTTGCCATGTCAGATTGAGTGTAAATGATAAAATAATCCCGTCAATTAAATATAATGTATTAATATTTATTAGTCCGTATTTTTAGCGAATTTTGTAAGCTGATTTGTATAAACTATTGTTAACTGCCCATCTGGCGAATTAGTTATTTATGTTTTTTATAATGATGTAATATGTATATAAGTGTACTTGCATGCTTTGCCTCCAGGCGAAATGTAATACTATAAATTTAATGTACTACCTATCTCATATAAGTGAACTGTATTGTTCTTTTGAGAAAATAAATTCTTCTTTAACCTTAATAACATATAGGCTATTTTTATCCCGAAAGAATGCAATGCTCCAGTAGGATAATATTAAACAAACAGACTTTTTATCCATTTTACCTCGGGTAACACCGCGGGGCACAGTTAGTCTAAAATAAATAATTGTTACGCTCTACTTTCTCTGCGTTACAAATTTCTGTTAGCTTTTCTAAATATAATAATGTTTTAATCACAATTCTGATGCGTAAAAAGCGTCCTCTCCAGCCCGTTAACGTCCCACACGTGGCACGTGTCTTCACTTTGGTAATTATTATGGTCTACTTGCCTCGCTGACCAGATGTGTTGCACAGGGGAGAGTTTCGAGTTTTACGTCTCTGGCATTAGATGTTAACTGCGTGTATTGACTTTTAACTGGCTCTTACAGCACCCTGGGAAAGAAATGGGGTGGTGACACTTGTATTCTTAATCCGCCACCACACGGACCGTGAAAAGCTTAACTGCTAAAAAGCGTAAGCGTAAAAAGCTTAACTTAATTTAACTTATATAAAACCACTATGATGTTATTTTGCACAGTTAGCTTTTTCGTAGTATACATATAAATTAGTTTATATATACACGTTAGTCTATATACTGCACAGTTTTATAATAAGGAAGTTCAGTTATCATTGCCGAATTGTGATACTGACGTTATCAATTTAATTTTTTTAAATATTTTTTTTTAGTTAAGATTTATTGAGCTAAATTAATATTTTAGGTAAGTAACGTTTAATTGGGCTTGTAGAATCGTTACCAATGTATCAATATGAAATTTGCTAACTTGTTGAAATAGCATATATGTATTATACTGCATATATGACACAATGCAATAAAATGCACCTTTGTACTTTATTCAACAAATCCCACGACATGTAGGTACGAATTCCGAGTTTGTTGCATTCTCATTGTTAACGAGACACCACGTCAGCTAAATGATACACCTCATAATAAAGGTATTTGTGGTGTGTCACTTGACTGTTTCGTTGACACAGCGATCTTGTAGACAAATGTGTACAAATACATTGTGAGAAGTTTGTGAGTCAACTGTCTCTGAAACATCGACTAAAATTGTACAATAATAAGTCAATGTTTAAAATCTTATATATAAAATTCACGTGTCACAGTGTTAGTTACCGTACTCCTCCGAAACGGCTTGATCGATTTTTATGAAATTTTACATGCATATTCAGTAGGTCTGAGAATCGGCCAACATCTATTTTTGAAACCATTTTTTTTAGTATGGCAAAACAACGTTGGCCGGGCGAGCTAGTATCTATATATATATATATATATAAATATATAGGTATCTAAATATATAAACACAAGCTGATGCCTGCAACTTTCGTACGCGTGGAATTTAGAAAATAAAAGCACCTAAAAAAATATACAAAAAAGCTATCCTCGTGAACCACTCTATCTATTAAAAAACGCATTAAAATCAGTTGTGTTTTGACGATATAAGGCTCGCATAAGAACATAATATATACAAAAATAACAACTTTGTTTAATGATAAGTAAATATTATGACTATTTATGACGTCAAGAAGAACTTGAAAAAGTAGAACATCCTTTTTCGACCATTACTGCACAGTCGTCCTCCACTTCGGAGAAATATAGATAAAAGTATCACATAAATGTTCTATGCAGAAATCGAATCCATCTCTTGTAAACGGCAGTCCATTATATTACTACACCACGAGACCCGTTAAATAACCTAATAGGTACCTAACATTTATAAAAATGTTTTTTTTTTAATTTTTTATAAATAGATCTTCATATAATTCACTTAATTTATATAAACTTCAAAAAATTGCTAATTACTCAGATGTATGTGATGCAGATGTGAACCACGTCATGATATTACAATTTGTTACGCGAATTCGTTACTGTGAAATTCCTATTTTTAACAATCCATTTATAGATTTTATATAATGCTCTACTGAAATATGTTTTAGGCTTTGCAATACCTCAAATACCATCCTAGAATTGATTAAAAATGTTAGTTTAATGTACATGTATCAAAATCGATTTTGTTGTTGCTTTTCATTAATTATTGGATGCAGTCTAAAGTTGTTTCTATTTCCACATCATCGGGGAGTCCCAACGGTCCGCAAGCACACGTATATGCATGAAATAAGCTATTGACTTCTTTATATGCATAGGACTTAAGAAACTATAAACGTCTAACTTGATCGCGTTATTAAACATATTATGAGTTAATTATACGTCTGGCTTACTCCTTTGAGAATAAACGACTACAATGATAAGTTCATTGTATAGAGAGATATAAAGAGTTATCTCGTCTTTAAGCTGTCATAAAAACTTCAAGACTGATGATGAACAACATTTTGTTTCCCCTAGTGCATATTGTGAATGCATACAATACACAAACTGAGATTATAAAGTCGGATGTCAATGCTCGGATTATTCATATACAGTGAGCTAATGTACCGAGTAAAATGTTGCCAAGTATAATTGAAAATTACCCACAATTGTGGTAAAATTTCTGCAACCATGTAGACAAAAACTTAAATTAAAAGGCTGTGTTTAGACCGTAGAAGATAGCGCTCGACAGTCTCTGCCTACTGCGCGTCGCCGTCGGTGTGTTGATGATGGTGTACACAAAAAAATGCAATTTCGTGTCATATCCGCGCACAAAATCCCATTCATATACAATATTATTTAGGTACAGAATCTATAGCCAGGGATTGCTCTATAAAAGATCTTGGAGTATTATTTGATTCTAAATTGACGTTTCACGAGCACATGCGAGTATTATCAAATGAATCATATCGTAGACTTGGCTTTGTTATTCGAAATATGTGAGAATTCAGTAATCTTTCGGCTATAAAACTTGTGTACCTAGCTCTCGTCAGAAGCAAATTAGAGTCAGCCTCAGTGATTTGGAATCCTTATGAAAGTTCATACATCTTACTTTTAGCAAGAATTCAGAAAGCTTTTCTTCGCTTTCTTTACAAAAAAAGTTACGGTATCTATCCTTTCCTCTTCCCTACAAAATTTTTTCTTGGAATGCTTGGTCTTAATTCCCTCGAAGTGAGACGTAATTTCTCCTTACTCACAACAGTTTGCCGAGCTCTATGAGGCAATTCCGATTGTCCTGAATTAGTGTCCGAACTAGTCAATCTCTTCGAAGACCAGCGCTGGTTTTTAACCAGCATTATGCTGAGTTGGGTCCGTATTTGTCTCACATTGTTAAATTGTTATTGTTTATTTTAAGTATGTGTAATTTTTTTTTACTTTTTTTGTTTGTTTATTAATATTGTTTCGAGTAGTTGCAAATAAAAATTTTTTCTTTCTTTCTTCTTCTTCGTTCCTGATGTTCCCAAATATTGTTTCAGGCCGCGTAAGCATAATTTATTGGCTGTACCGCAGACACGTACTGTTTCGCATGCTAAGTCACCCCTAGTCCGCGCGCGTTTTATGCTAATCTCACTCTTAACATCAAAACCCGAATGTGATCTGTTTGCTGCGAGATGGATGTGCGTTGTGAATGCCTTAGGTCGAACGGTCATTAATAGGATAATATCCTCATTATTATATTTTGCTCTGTGTATTTATCTTTATTGTGTTTTTTGGTTTTTCATTGTTTTACAAAATTTGTATTTTTTTTTGTTCCTATTTACTAGTTCCTTTTCTGTTCGTTTTTTAGATTTTACATATGTCTTTGTATTCTTTATTTTTTATCGTTGTATGTATAACGCATTAGTCTTAGAACTGTAATGTTGTACATTAATTATGTGTAATAAATAAATAAATAAATTTTTAACACCCTTGCTCGTAAAGCTGATGTAATTCCGCCAGTTTTAAATATGTAAAGCGGGTCATAATAAACGCGTGTGTTACCAAAGCAAATAGTTAAGTTATAGTCCATACAAATTTCATAACAGTATTATTTGCCATTTCAAATATGGAACTGATTGCCGCCGCACGACTCGAGCAGTGCGCTGTTGCTATTCAAATTTCGAACTAATCGCCGCGCGGCGCCAGTCAGTAGGATGCGCTAGCGCGCTGTTAAAATGGCGGGAAAGCAACATGTGCATTCACAGATTGAGTTTATTTAATGTTTTTGTTTCTGTTTCCTCGCAAATGTGTTAAATAATTGGTCAAGTGCGAGTCGGACTCGCGCACGAAGGGTTCCGTACCATTATCTATGCAACATAAGGCAACGTTATTAGTATCGAGCAAGAAACGGTAAAAAAATCATGTTTGTTGTATGGGAGCCCCCCTTAAATATTTATTTTATTTTATTTTTAGTATTTGTTGTTATAGCGGCAATAGAAATACATCATCTGTGAAAATTTCAACTGTCTAGCTATCACCGTTCTTGAGATACTGGGTACGGAACCCTAAAAATCATGTTTGTTGTATGGGAGCCCCCCTTAAATATTTATTTTATTTTATTTTTAGTATTTGTTGTTATAGCGGCAATAGAAATACATCATCTGTGAAAATTTCAACTCTCTAGCTATCACCGTTCCTGAGATACAGCCTGATGACAGACGGACGGACGGACGGACGGACGGACGGACGGACAGCGAAGTCTCAGTAATAGGGTCCCGTTTTTACCCTTTGGTTACGGAACCCTAAAAACGTCGTACGATATACGTGCGTATTGGTTATAACATGCTCGGCTCAATTACGCCCTCGCCTTCGGCTCGGGCTGAAATTCCGCCTCGCATGTTATAACCATCTTAACGTACTAATATCGTAATGTACTAAAATAAAGCGTATGAATTATAAAAAGAAGTCTTTAATGAGTGATAAAAACATGACCCCAAAATGACATTCCTTTTAGAAAACTTTTTAATACTCCTATATCACACAATAATATAATTAGTTAGTTAACATAGATTTACGTATATATTCCAATTTTCTTATTTGTAAGCAACCCCACGAAATACGGGGGCTATTTCCATGAACAAACATAATATATTATTATCTCAAAAATATGAAAATACTAATGATCTATTTACCTAATCGAAAAACTCAATTAAGTTCGGTGATCAAACCTAGTATAAATCTTATAAAACTGATACTTTACTATTCAAAACCATTGTTTAAAACCACTACTTACTAATTACTACAACTATAAGACAATAAAGAAATGACCTGAATATAATAGCCTAAGTTTTACCCTAGTGTGGGGTAAATAACATTAAAGCTGGCAATATTTACCAAGTGCAGGGTGAAAAGGGTTTGTATGTGAGGTGCGGGGACATTGAGTATACTTACTTGCACGATGCATTCGATGCACCACTGAGTTGTGTACGATGCACCCAGGGTGTCGTCGCCCGTCGTGGTGCCGATGGCCATTGCCACCTATTTTACCAACAATATTATATTAACCGATGGACATGTAGAAAGAACATACTAGCATACTTACATAAAAATATAGGTACTTCAATATCTTAAAAGTACTTGCAGTATAAATAAAATACATTTACAACAATGAGACAGATTTGCTTGGCGAAGGGGAAGCTTAATAATATTGTATCTTTCGTATAAAAATAGAAACAATGCAAATTACTACTTTACGATGTTTACAATAAAACAACAAGGTTTTGTTGTCTTTTTATAGAACGAAACGAATATAAGATTCTAGATTTCATTATAATAACCGCTATTAGTGTTTTTAAAGTCATTACGGGATACAAGGCTTCCTAACTCATCAAAACCCCTTGCATGACCTTTATAATATTAATAAATCGTTGTTCCCCATATTTGTGGTTTTTAACTTTAAGACTATGATTAGTCATCACAATGTAGGTGGAAAAAATATAACTCCATTTTAAATCTTTAGTGTCACTTGTAGCGCCATCTACTAACCCCCAATATGACTATAAGTCAGAGGTGTATTTACCCTAGGCCCATAGGGGTCATGGCCCGGGCCGGCCAGTCTGTTAAGGGCGGCGAAAACCTTTAGGTTTAAAATTTAGCTCTATCTCTATTAATTAATAGGGCGGCTAAGTAAATTGGCCCGGGGCGTTAAATCAAATGGCCCGGGGCGCTAATTTTCAAAATATGCCTTAAACTAACACTATTTATCACCGCATCAAAATCCGTTGAGTAGTTTCGAAGATTTAAGTGCACATAGAGACTTACATACATAAAACAATAACGGCTTTGTTTTATAATAAGTAAAGAAAAAGATAGTCTAAAGATAGTGCCTGAAACAAATTTTTATTAAATTATTTTTGTGTGCCGGCATAAAATTTAATTGCGAGTATAAAAAGGTGCTAACAGTATCCTGCTGTTTTATGATCGGCGGGCTTTTATTTAATTCCGTTACGACTACTTCGTTTGTTTGTTGATTTAAATTTGTGGTTATTGTTCTACTGAAAATTCTAAGGTATTTGGTAAAATTCCCAGACAGACTAGATTTTTGTTTAGCTTAGAAACATTTTTAATTAAGTACCTATGTGCCGCACTAGAAACTGTGCATTATTTTACTGATTACAAAAATATTGCCTGATAACCGTAGTAATAACATAAATAAAAATATCTAGAAGAAAAGGGACTGATTGTCGTAAAAAAGTAGATATGGGGCTTTTAGGGGAATGTCAAGCAATCAATCAAAATTTAATTTGTAATTAAGAAAATTTAATAATAAATAATAAATAAATATTCATGGACATTTCACACAACGTCCTCTGGTCCCAAGCTAAGCTTACATATATGCTTGTGTTATGGGTACCAGAATACGGATATAACACATAAACTACTTTTCTTTTGTAAATACATACTTATAATACATAGTAAACACCCAGACGCAGTACAAACATTTGTATGACAATTAAAAACATCACACAAATGACTGTCCTGACCGGGAATCGAACCCGAGACCTCATGATCGGTAGTCCGTTATATGAACCACTACACCACGAGGCCCGTCGAAAATTGTCGGACTATTAAGTCATATTCTCATACATTTTATTGTTATGCTGACTATGATTCACTGATCACTACAAATGAGAATAAGTAACTGATAGTAACTTTCTTTACTCTACAACAGTAGTGTGTAAAAAGTACCAAATAAGTTCAGAACCTCTTCCTTTTTAGAAGTCGGTAAAAATTATAACTTACGTATAATTATGTATAGACACCTAAAATGAAGCCTCTTTAGATATTTAAGCTTATTACCGGCGTTATACTTATCATTTATTTAGTGTCTGCTATTTTACCCGCTTTCATAAGTTCAAATTGCATCGCACCGCGCAGCAAAATCCGTAGCATAGTTTTGAAGATTTAAGCTCACTTATGGATATTTTCTTCTCCAGCCCATTTACGTCCCGCTGTTGGGCACGGGCCTCCTCCACTTTGGGAGGGATTATGGTCTACTGTGCCACGCTGACCAGGCGTGTTGACACAGGGTTTATTTTCGAGTTTTCCGTCTCTCACAGAAGTTGTTGTCATCATGCTGACCACGGACCATAGGGACATACATGCCGACAATAACAACTTTGTTTTAAAATAAGTACCTAAAGATAATAAAAAAATATCGATCGATATTATCTTTACATGAATATTATTAGGTATTTAGTAAATTAGGTACTTAGGTAACCATTCAAACTTAGGGACTAAGTAAAACTGTACGTTATGAATGACTTTTCTAAGCATGTTTATACTTACGCACTTAAGACTTATTTAATACTTGATTCCCTTAGATCTTGTAAGCTTATAATGTAGGTATTCATAGATATACGTTTTAATTTCAAAGTTTTTTAATATATCTAATTATTTATATTAAAAAGTTTCACGTGTTACTAGCTGTACCCCGCGATTTCCCTTACGTATTTAGTAAAAGGCCTCCTACTTATTATAACCTTGGGTTATGGAAATGGAATAAGATCGATTGTCAGGCTTATCGATATGCATACTTTTCACTGTTGGGTACGTGCCTCCTCCTTATCGGACGGGTTTTTTTTCTACTATACTACGCTGACCTGGCATGTTGGTATAGGGTTTAGAATTGAATTTTATTGACAGAAAAGTAGGTAACAGCTTGTACCTAAATCTATAATACTATATCTCCAAATAACAAATAAAATAAAAAATTGGTCAAGTGCGAGTCGGACTCGCGCACGAAGGGTTCCGTACCATTATCTATGCAACATAAGGCACGATATTAATAAATGAGCAAACAACACACACAATACTTAATTAATCACGTTTGTTGTATGAGAGCAAGAAACGGTAAAAAAATCATGTTTGTTGTATGGGAGCCCCCCTTAAATATTTATTTTATTTTATTTTTAGTATTTGTTGTTATAGCGGCAATAGAAATACATCATCTGTGAAAATTTCAACTCTCTAGCTATCACCGTTCTTGAGATACAGCCTGGTGACAGACGGACGGACGGACGGACGGACGGACGTACGGACGGACGGACAGCAAAGTCTCAGTAATAGGGTCCCGTTTTTACCCTTTGGGTACGGAACCCTAAAAAACAATTAAATTAAAAGTTTTATTATAAAAAAGTATTGAGACTTTTTGTTACAGGTTCAAAAGAGGTGTTTCAAAAAAAAGATTATTATATCCACAATAAATATTATGATTTTGTGAAGTCATTGAATACAGAGGACGAATCGTGAAACTGGAGGTCAGCGCCCGGCGCATGCAGACACATAATTGTAAAAGATGCTTTTATAAACATTTGTGTGCATATTTGATAAAGGTTACGATGCACTTCTTGCATGATTATGTTGGGCAATAAAAAGGCTCGATTTACCACGTACCGTCGCTGTGGTAGACGAATAAAATATTTGATCGTAAATAAATTGCAAACTTGAATTTTAAGTTGCACTTTTGTAAGTTATATGGCATTTTTATTGGGAATTAAATTAATTTCTCGCTTTGTACAAAATATGTTCACAATAATAAAGCATTAGTAGGGGACGATCTTTTCTACAAAATTAATTTATTTATTTATTTATTTATTTATTTATTTATTTATTATCCACACATACATCTATTTTTACAGGATATGTACCTAATGCAATAGAGTAGTAAATTTTACATTTATATTAAACAAACAACACAAAATAAAACTAATAACTACAATATTTATAATTATTCCTGTCTAATCTATCTTTCAAAGAATAAATAGCAGTACGGGTGTTGTCAGGACTTAGTCTCGAAGGGGGTTTCAAGAAAATTGAATGGAAATATGCAGTACCTAATTGCTTGAATATTTTGTTTCTTTTTTCCTACCATACTTAATTTGATTTATTAAGTACTTTATATTGTTTTTGAAATCGGGTAAAACGTAGGTAGGTACGTATCTTTTTCAAAATTAAAATGGTAATATTTGTAATATGTATTGTATCTAAGGCTTTTAGATGAAACAAAAATAAAGATTTTTTTTATTTTTCTGTTTTTTATGTAGGTGGGGTGGGGTAGGTAGGTAATGTCATATACGCATCATATGCGCATAATACCTAAGCAGTGATGTTTGATATTTTGTAGTCTTTATTAATAAAGAATAAGCTAATTTTAGTGATTATTTTTATTAAGTAGTATCTTGCAATATGGTTAATGAGAACTTTGAAGCGATAAAGTAGAATTCCTGTTAGCTCAGCTCGGTGCGGCGTGAAAATCTACGGGTGCCCGGAAGTACGCTAAAACATGTACCATGTTGTAGGATCCACACTTTGTAAGCAATTGGCAAATAACCCGTATTTTCTATTATGTTTATTTTAGAACGCATTAATTTTTTTCGAGTCTGTTTTCTTCAAAAAAGGCGACTCAAATAATATTGATCGAACTTCACAGAAGTTCGATCAATATTATGCAGGGTGTTTGGTACATCGTTTGCCAAATTAAATCAGCTAAAAGATAGTGTCATTTGCTATAGTTTTAGCATACTTAACTTAATTTTCGTTTCCAAATATTCTCCTGTTATAAAAGAAGTCTATGACCATTATGGCTGTGGTATTTTTATATTATGCAAAAACGATTACTCGTCCTAATTTTTATAAAGCTGAATATGTTTGCAGAAAAAAATGATTTATTATTTTACTTTAACTAATGACGATGACAATGAGTAATTGGAGATGTGAGTGTAATGTCAGTGTCAGTGCAAGGGCAGCGGTCGACGTCTGAGTCGTAGCACCGCCTTTTGTAAGTTATATGGCATTTTTATTGGGAATTAAATTAATTTCTCGCTTTGTACAAAATATGTTCACAATAATAAAGCATTAGTAGGGGACGATCTTTTCTACAAAATTAATTATTCCTGTCTAATCTATCTTTCAAAGAATAAATAGCAGTACGGGTGTTGTCAGGACTTAGTCTCGAAGGGGGTTTCAAGAAAATTGAATGGAAATATGCAGTACCTAATTGCTTGAATAATTTGTTTCTTTTTTCCTACCATACTTAATTTGATTTATTAAGTACTTTATATTGTTTTTAAAATCGGGTAAAACGTAGGTAGGTACGTATATCTTTTTCAAAATGAAAATGGTAATATTTGTAATATGTATGGTATCTAAGGCTTTTAGATGAAACAAAAAGAAAGATTTTTTTTTATTTTTCTGTTTTTTATGTAGTTAGGTGTGTGGGGTAGGTAGGTAATGTCCGAAAGAAGTGATAGAATTTTGAATTTTTTTCACTTACCGGAAGCTACAGTTACCGCGAGTGCTAAAAGGTTATATTTCATTTCGAAATTAGAGTTTAGGCGAACAAAGTCATCAGCGACGGCTTGTGTAAACTATTTTAGTAGTTATAATCAAGAACGAAGAGATAGTTATTAGTTGGGAACCATTTGTGCTGGTGAACAATTACTATTGTAATCTCCTGACCAGAATAATTAATCCCGAGTGGACAATCCATAGAAATAGATCACTGACTAGGGATTAATTGACTTCTTGCTTGAGTGGCCACGAGACTTTCTAAATAGACATCTGTATGCTTCAGGGACTTACGAGATTCATTGAGAATTAAAAGCCTTTACATAACTAGAATAACTTGATATGTTAATCTTAATATATATAAATCTCGTGTCACAATGTTTGTCCTCAATGGACTCCTAAACCACTTAACCGATTATAATAAAATTCGCACACCATGTGCAGTTCGATCTAACTTGAGAGATAGGAAAGTTTAAATCTCAAATTATAGTCGCAATTTTAATTTATTGCAAATTATTTGTCTACCCCTGTCATTTGTATGGCAAAACAACGTTTGCCGAGTCAGCTAGTCTAATATATAAAATTCACGTGTCACAGTGTTACTTTCCGTACACCTCCGAAACGGCTAGACCGATTTTTATGAAATTTTACATGCACATTCAGTAGGGCTGAGAATCGGCCAACATCTGTTTTTCAAACCTTTTTTAGGGTTCCGTACCCAAAGGGTAAAAACGGAACCCTATTACTGAGACCTCGCTGTCCGTCCGTCCGTCCGTCTGTCACCAGGCTGTATCTCAAGAACGGTGATAGCTAGAGAGTTGATATTTTCACAGATGATGTATTTCTATTGCCGCTATAACAACAAATACTAAAAATAAAATAAAATAAATATTTAAGGGGGGCTCCCATACAACAAACATGATTTTTTTACCGTTTCTTGCTCGATACTAATAACGTTGCCTTATGTTGCATAGATAATGGTACGGAACCCTTCGTGCGCAAGTCCGACTCGCACTTGACCAATTATTTTAGTATGGCAAAACAACGTTCGCCGGGTCAGCTAGTTTTCTATAAAATAAAACAAAATTCCCGGCACTTAGCTTGTGATCCCCTGATTTATATCTATTAGTACATTCTGGCGTTTATAATTGTGTCAAAGATAAAACTTTATTCTTCCTAAACATAAAAAAAAATATATACTGGTTAATTATAAAAATAAACTGTCCAAAATAGCAATCAGATTTTAGGTATTTAGTTGGGTGAACATCCTTTACCTGCTTTTTATGGCTTGAAGAAAATCACCCGTAACACAAAAGCTTATAGAATTCTGACCAGTTTGAATCACTGCTTATAATTTATTGCACACTAATTGTGTGTAATAAATATGTGTCGTATTTGATGCAATTTAATAAGACAAATTGAGCTCCATGATTCAATTTAACTAATGGTTTATACGGAATACCTTTGATTTTTATAAAATAACTTTTTGCTAATACAAATTATTGTAATTTACTTGGCAGGTAGGTACTATTGAGATAAGGACGTTCGTTAGTCTTAATGTGTCATGATTTTAAACTTATGCCGGCTTCTCACGTAACGACATATAGTAGTGATCACATAGAATTAGTATAATATATAATCCTCCTAAAATGATCATGGCATAATAAGACCAAACATTTTCGTTTACCTAATAAAGTCGAATTTTCCGTCGCTAGTAAAATGCTTAGGTACATGTATTTTCAAATCCATCACCACAGTTTATTTGTTATGTTTATATGAATCATTAGTTTAGTAATAAAATATCTTATGAAAATTAAAGGTTTTTAATTATAAAAGTGCCTATCAACTTAATTGAGCGCATAATACCTAAGCAGTGATGTTTGATATTTTGTAGTCTTTATTAATAAAGAATAAGCTAATTTTAGTGATTATTTTTATTAAGTAGTATCTTGCAATATGGTTAATGAGAACTTTGAAGCGATAAAGTAGAATTCCTGTTAGCTCAGCTCGGTGCGGCGTGAAAATCTACGGGTGCCCGGAAGTACGCTAAAACATGTACCATGTTGTAGGATCCACACTTTGTAAGCAATTGGCAAATAACCCGTATTTTCTATTATGTTTATTTTAGAACGCATTAATTTTTTTCGAGTCTGTTTTCTTCAAAAAAGGCGACTCAAATAATATTGATCGAACTTCACAGAAGTTCGATCAATATTATGCAGGGTGTTTGGTACATCGTTTGCCAAATTAAATCAGCTAAAAGATAGTGTCATTTGCTATAGTTTTAGCATACTTAACTTAATTTTCGCGCCACCAGTTTTCTTTTTTGGTCATGGAACATTTTTGATAAAAAATACGTACATACTGCGCTTCAAAACCCAAAAAAAATTGCTGTTATACGCTTTAAATTATGTTTTAATTTTAAAGTTTACTATTGTTTTCTTCAATAAAACCTAGAATTATTTGAAAATAATTGATACTCTCTTTTTTATTTACCGACAAATGTAATATATATATATATATATATATATATATATACATATCTTCAAAACTACGCAACAGATTTTGATGCGGTTTTCTTTTATATGTAATGTGGTTCATAAGGATGGCTTTTTGTATACTTTTAATTTGTTAAGGCTTTTAATTTTCTGAATTCCACGTGTACGACTTTACGGTCAACAACTATTATATAAACATATAATTAGTTTATACTAGCTGTTGCACGCAAACTCTTACGTGGAATTCAGAAAATATAAAAGAAATCTCTTCTCCTCTCCAGCCCATTTACGTCCCACTGTAAAAGGTAAGGTTTTTTTTTTTCATTTTCATCATCAGACCCAAATATTCTCCTTTTATAAAAGAAGTCTATGGCCATTATGGCTGTGGTATTTTTATATTATGCAAAAACGATTACTCGTCCTAATTTTTATAAAGCTGAATATGTTTGCAGAAAAAAATGATTTATTATTTTACTTTAACTAATGACGATGACAATGAGTAATTGGAGATGTGAGTGTAATGTCAGTGTCAGTGCAAGGGCAGCGGTCGACGTCTGAGTCGTAGCACCGCCTTTTAATATGAGTCGATCGTATGTACTCAATAACATTGACCAGTTTTTATGACACTGCAACTGACATTCAATCTTTAATTATATTCATTTTAACTAGCTTCATAGTGCGGTTTACTTTATAAACTGTTAGCTGTTTCCCGCAACTTCGTACGCATGGAATTTAAACAATAAAAAACCTTAATAAATTAAAACATCACGCCTTATATCCATGAGGGTAGGCAGAGACTATAGAGCGCCATCTGTAACGATCCAAACATACTTCCTTGGCTACATCAACACTCATATATCTGGGCCCTGAGTCGGGTATTTCAACGGTGTCACAACTGTACCATTATTGTACCATTATGGTGCAATAGTAAAGTTTTTGGTAGTCTACTATTATTGTGTCGTCTTAACGACTTCATCATTGACTTACAATTGTCAAAGTGACATAAATTGCTAGTCTCGTACACAACTGCTTCACAATTGCAATTCAATGACTGAAATGTTTCGGTAGTCTGCTATTTTGAATTTGACAGTAATATTTTTTAATTGTCCTGTGTCGACAGATTGCCATAAATAAAAAATAGATAGATAGAAATATTAGAAATTGTTCTTTGTAATTTATTGCAATTTACTAATCTCCTAAACTTCACATTGCTTTTTATACTAATAAATAGTATGTACAAATATATTTAAACGAAGTCTAGCATGATTAAATGTTTATATTTATTAGTAGTTTTTCGAAAATCACTTCAACTAACGCATTTTTTAAAAACGGCAACACATACATACCATTCTAACACAATCCATAGATAAAAGAGACCGAAAATTCAATGCATAGATAAAAGAGATCGACAATTCTATTACCATTGAAAGACCGTTATGACGGCATATAGCAGACTACGGATATTTGACTTCAATTGCAACGGTATCGTGCCGGTATTGTGCCGGTATGACAATTGTTCCAAAATAGTGGACTTGAGCACCTGGTCACACATGCCCGACGGTTGTAAGTGCTACGCACTTATCCCCTTTGGAGTATACCCACAGTATACCTTAACAAATTATACTAAAAAGCCATCCTCGTGATCCATTCTGTCTATAAAAAAATCCAATCTGAATCCGTTGCGTAGTTTTCAAGATATAAGCTCACATAAGTAAGAACATACATACAAAAATAACGAATTTGTTTTACAATAAGTAAAAAAGTAAAATTCGTCTAGTGGTTCATGTAACGGACTGTCGTTCACAAGGTCACGTGGTCGATTTCCGCACGGTACAATTATTTGTGTGATATTTACAATTTTTATACAAATGTTTGTGCTGCGTCTGAGTGTTTTAAATGTATTTTAAATATGTATTTACAAAAGAAAATAATGTATGTAGTCTACCCGTATTGTGGTACTCATAACACAAGCATCTATGCATAGCTTGGGACCAGAGCACATTGTGTTACATGAAAAAATAAATGAAACAAGCTGACGTATTGTATGAAATTTACTTCATTATAGTTACTCTAAATTACTTTTCAACTTATCAGCTTTATAATAGCCTTAATGTCGCATTAAAATGTAAAAGCAACTGTCATGAGTGATTGATAAATTAGCCTCTTTATTAGTAACAAGTTGACATTTAAAAATGAAGGTAGTTTGAAACTAAATATAGTCCGGAGCTATTTCTCATTTAAATTCGTTTTCATGACTATAAACAATGAGGTGTGACTACACAAAGCTCAAACTAATTAAGTTACAACTAGATAAAGATATATTTGTTTTGGCCATTTTGCAATACATAATTGGGTACTGCGGCCGTATAATGAGCTCTTATTCCCAGACCGTTTACGCCGTGAATGGAACTGCCTGGCAAATTCGTATTATGAGTATCAGTGGTCACATGACTTCAGGTTGATATCGGCCCGACTTTTGTTTCACTGGCTGGCGTTAAGCGTATTACGAGCGCAAATTTGACATGTAGTTGATCGTTTTCACTATCTAGAAGTGACATGTAAATCCATTCAATAGAAGCTGCTACATTATTACGTATAATAAATTGTTTTGGTTTATTTAGAATTAAAAGTAACTATTATCTACATATTAACGATGGGCGATGAATTGGAGGTGTTTGAATTTTCGGAGAGCGACGATGATGAACAAAACTAGTGTTTTGTTCATCATTTCAATCATTTTAATATTATTTTTTATATTTATAGAAAAAATAATATTAATATATTATTAAAATAATTATTCATTACAATAATATCGTCATGTGTATTAAAGTTACTTTCATGCGAATCATCAAACAAAAAATTTTTTTTTAAAAACTTAAATGACCGTTCTAGGATAATGAAAAACTAAGCCTATGTTCCCGCTATATCAGCTGACAGTTCAAGTGACGGGTGTCGTTCCAAAACTAAATCCCAAAACATAGATGAATTATAAAAAAAAAAAAAATATAAATATAAAAATAGATAATAGTATTACCGTTATTTTCTTTTATATAATGGTCTAAGTAACTTGTGTTTAGCAAATATATTACATTTTGTATTATATTGAATACAAAAAAAATTGTAAAATATAACCGTAACTAGCCGATAAACACAATAATTAAGTTTCCGAACGACTCTATCAAAAAGCTTTACACGGCCATAGACACTTAATCCATTAAAAAGTCGGCTAGTTTTATGTATGTCATAATACGAAATAAACGTCTGGCCGTTTGCCGCCGTCAACAGAATCGCCTTGGCAGAGCAGTCGTTTTATATGTCATATGGTTTATTTCCAGTTCTATCTTTTGTTGCAAATTATTTATCAAAACTACATAATTATTAATGACGGGCCTCGTGGTCTAGTGGTTCATATAACGGACTGCCGTTCACGAGGTCTCGGGTTCGATTCCCGGTCAGGACAATCATTTGTGTGATGTTTTTAATTGTCATACAAATGTTTGTACTGCGTCTGGGTGTTTACTATGTATTATAAGTATGTATTTACAAAAGAAAAGTAGTTTATGTATTATATCCGTATTCTGGTACCCATAACACAAGCATATAAGCTTAGCTTGGGACCAGAGGACGTTGTGTGAAATGTCCATGAATATCTATTTATTTATTTATATCTATTTAATTATTCCTTACTTAATACTTCTGTCTATGTGGTGTTGGATTAAGAGTACACGTGTCACCATCCCATTTTCTTTCCAAGGTGCAGTAAATGCATGCATGTTAACCTAAAAACATCTCCCTCATAAGTCTTGAGCACCAGTTAAAGTACTATAAAGACACTCTATATTTTATTAGCTTATCGATCTATACTAATGAAAGAAAGCTGAAGAGTTTGTTTGTTTATTTGTTTGTTTTAAACGCGCTAATCTCAGGAACCACTGGTCCGATTGAAAAATTATTTCGGTGTTGGACAGTACATTTATCAAGTAAGGCTATAGGATATATAACATCACGTTGCGACTAATAGGAGCGAAGCAGTAAATTGAATTTTTGCATACATGTAGGTACGGACATCGTGTTGCAATGCTATTCTAAGGATATAGAGCTGATTTGACGATGGAGTTAGATTGCAAGTTGACCATAGGAACTCAATATTAAAACAACGCAACCTCATCGATTTTTATCACGTTTGATTCGTCTTTAGCACAATAATATAATAAATGCTTGTAATAAAAACTTTTAATTTATTACTGACTGACTTAAAAAAAAAACAAAAAAACTGATTTAAAAAAAACAAAATTATTAATCCTTTCACCGTTTCAATTATAAAGTAGAGTACCTACTGAATATTAAAGAAAATATTATTATAACATTTCAGTCCTAGACGGTCACCTTAGTAATACGTTTTGGTTGTGAACACAATGTTAAATTAGATTTATAATCACAATTTAATTGCTATTTAGCGTTAATAATATGCTGCAATAATATATTATTGCGATAAATTCTTTTGTGAGTCACAAGGAAAAGAAATATTAGTCTGAATTTATTAGCAACCTATAGAACTACTCAAGAGCTATTTAAAATTATCATTATAATATATAATTATCTAATTAAAATTAAAAAATAAGCGGATATAAACAGTTTTCTATGTGGTGTGGAACTTTTTGTTTTACAAGCTATATCGAAGTTTCCGCCAGATCTATTTTTTAGTTACGTTAAAAAATACTTCACTCGTTGGTCTGTCTGCCAAAGATTTTATAACAACCCCCTAACCGTTGCGATGCCTTACGTCTTAAATGGCACCAAAATTTAAACATTTTACAGTATTTTCAACGTTCTAGTGCTTTTTACAGTAATGTATTAAGTATGTTTGGATCGTAGCAGATGGCACTCTATAGTCTCTGCCTACCCCATGGGGAAAAGGCGTGATATTATGATGATGATGATGATGTATTAAGTAATTTAGCAAATCATTTGCTACGTTTTTTTTCTTTCAGTGATTTACTAATACATTATTGAAGTCATATAATTGAAAAGTGGATAGGGAGAACAAAGTACCAGAAATCGTCCACGTTCACCAAATATAGTCCACCCACTTTATCCTGAGACTAAAGTTAAGGTATATTTACGGTGATCAATCTACGATATCTATAGATAGATTGTTATCCTCACTTATCAGTAAGATATTTCTATCTCCTGTCAAATTTCCAATAGAGAATGCTGTCATCGTAACTTATTGATATGTAAGGGAGGACAAAAGTTAAAATTAGTCTGATTTTGTCAGCAAGAATCGAGGATAGATATAATGTTGAAAACGGCCATTAATACCACCTATCTACCTCTCATCTACCTATCTATAACCATAGATTAAGGTATAAAAATTAGAAACCAAAGACAGACAATTTAATTTATTAGTACGTGTCTCGATCAAGTGATAAAGCGTTTTGACATTGACTTGATACGATTTCCACCTAATAATTTCAGGTAATACAATGGTCTCGTCCGAATAAAGGTACATAAAATAATAATATATAACTAAACATAAATATTGTATTGTTTACTGTACCTTGTTTGTCATTGGGCACGTCTGGGTAAAGCAGCGGTGTGCAGAGGTCGGTTAGGTCGCCTCGGACGCGAGGGCGCATCGCTTGCAGCGCTCTATGTGCCCTTGCTGACGTGCGGTGCATGCACCCTACAACACCAACGTACAAACTAATATAGAAGTACAACTATTTATTTTAAAAACTTATGATTCATCCTACAATAATCAAGAGGTTCATTTCTTTAAAGTTCCCGACGTTTCGGAGCCTTTTTGAGACTCTGAAACAACAAATAGAGCTAAAACAAAGTCATATAAATCCGTACACTAATGACTAATTTAAACTAATGATTTATAACATAATTTTGCCTGTGATCTTGTTTTAATTACCGTCGTACATACGTATTTCATATAGCTGTGTAAGTTACGAGTATGTTATCTTTCGGTTTTAATGAGAGTGGATTTTAACTGTTTATAATATTCTTCTGTGGGGAATAAATGGGGTCGTGTCTTGTATTTGTAACCTGTCCGAATCCGTCACCACACGGACAAGACAAGTTTTATAGATTAAATTAATATAAATAGTATTGGTCTTATTAGTAATCACTTATCGGAGGTTTAAACGTTCGCTAAAATCGGTTCGCGAAAATTGTCAAAACTTGTTATTTATGATAGTCTTTTTACGCTAAAACTTTTATTATCCCCCCGATAAAATCTACGTTTAAACCTCCGATAAGTCATTATGAATAGGACCATCAATGTTTAGTAAGCGACTAAGTCTTCATGATTTCGACCATATCAAATAAAAAACACTTTATTATCATCAACTGTGAGACACGGAAAACTCGACTGCCAACACGGTTATCACGGCACCGTAGACCAAAAGCTCTCTCAAATTCCTTTGCCCAGGAGTGGGACTTTGATGGACTGAAGAGAGAGAGAGAGATGTAAAAAAAACCTAAAGTAGACCTAGAAGCATAGACTTATGGTCTTATTCATAATGATTTGTCGGAGGTTTAAACGGAGATTTTATCGGAGAGATAATAAACGTTTTATCGTAAAAAGACTATTATGACTAAAAAAGTTTTGACAATTTTCGCGAACCTATTTTAGCGAACTTTTAAACCTGCGATAAGTCATTATGAATAAGACCATTACTATATAGCTCCTTGCCTAGAAGTAGACCTACTAAATTATTTGGACATTGACAGTAAGTACACAGTTTGCAATAATGCATTTCTTGTCTATGCGTTCTTATTCCCGACACAGCTGTATCATGTATGAGGCTGCATTTTAATAAATGTTTCAACTTACATAACCTAGCATTTAGACTTACATAATATTGTGTAGCCACAGATTTTTACTTTTCATCTTTATCTTTAGTTATTTTCGTATGTATGTATGCCTATGGAAGCTTACGAGTATATCTTCAAAACTACGCAACGGATTTTGGTGCGATTTTTTTATAGATAGAGTGGTTCAAGAGGATGGATTTTTGTATAATTTGTTGGGGTTAGGTCTCTAAATTCCACCCGTACAAAGTTACGGGCGACAATTAGCAGACAATGGTACCAATTCTACGTGCACAACTAAACTTAACTTAACTAAAAAATGAAAATTGATTGTGTCAATAACAGCTTTCCGTAATGTTAACTGAACTTTCTTATTATAAAAACTGTTTATTATAGACTAATGATTATAATTAATATGAAAGTGCACAACAAAATAGCCAAATAATCAATATACAACAATAGTTGTTTTCATTTTTTAGTTAAGTTAAGTTTAGTTGTGCACGTAGAATCGGCACCAGTATAATAAAATTAAATTAAATTAAATGCTCTTATTTGTTTATTCATTTTCATAAAATGTATTCTAAAGGGGGAAGCCGGTGCCCAGATGTGGGATGTTGATGGACTTGGAAACAGCAAGTTTTAATGGATATTACCATTAAAACCTGAAATACTGCTTTAGTCGGTTTTAGTTTTGGTTCAGCTTAATTTAGTTTTAGTCGCAATAGAATTAGGACCAGTGTCGGATGTCGCAACTGAGTAATAAAATTGTACATTTAAAATATTAATACATAGAACATTCCATGTTACCTGTCAGCATCAGACGGTCATGATGTTATCTGGAGTTAACAGACTCGTTTTCATCTTTTGTTTTTATCTCTTTGTATAAATGAAAAAACAAGTCAAGCACGAATTGAACTCGCACACAGAGGGTTCCGTATTTATATCACATCTTCATAATAAGTACCTATGACATCTCTCTTTCCCTCTTCAGCCTAATAACTTCTTGCTTATAGCCACGCACCTCCTCCATTTTGCGAAGGATTATGGTCTACTATGCACACGCTATAGTCGGATTAGTAGGCCATAATGACCAGACGTGTTGGCATAGGGTTTATTTTTGAGTTTTCCATCTCTCATAGAGAATGTTATCTGTGTGTGTAAGTATGACACCAGGATACACATAAAAAATATTATTATGGAAACTACTTAACCATTTATTGTATTCTGATTTTTAGAAGTTGTGTGAAAATACATAACTGTGAAAACTTCAACTGTCAAATTACCACCGTACATGAGATACAGTCTAGTGATCGACAGGCGCACAGACGGGTTGCGAAATTACCTATAGTAATAATAGGGTCCCATTTCAGCTTATGGCACGGAACCCTAAAAAAAGATTAATATTCATATACATAGTCATCAGACTGTTAAAAATTTGCACTTTTTGGCATATGTCATTCACTGAGCTGATAAATTATCTGATAGTAATAAATTAATGATGGTACCAATTCTACGTGCACTACTAAACTTTACTTAACTAAAAAATGAAAACAACTATGGCGTATTTTGATTAATTGGATATTTCATTGTACACCTTTTTATAAATTAAAATCGTTAGTGTATATTAGAGATTTTCAATGACTATTTTTTTTATAAAAAAAAACATTGTAAATACTTAATTAAATAAAAAGTGAAATAAAAACAAAGTCGTTATTTTTGTATGTATATAATATGAGATTTTCTAATAAAAAAGTTCAGTTATCATTGCAGAATTGTATTATTGATACTATCAATTAAAATTTTTTAGTTAAGTTTAGTTTAGTTGTACGCTCAGAATTGGTATCATTGTTAACTATATCTCAGAAAATATTCAAACATGTTGCCTTAAGTCCGAAATAGATAAATCGTAAGTATATAATAGTAATTCCATGATTTTCTTCCGACTTTGAAACAAAAAAGTTTAACTCAATTTGATTAATATTTTTTTCAAATTTTCATTTATTTTATGGTAATTTGAGTTTCGTGGTAATACTTTTATATGTTAAAACTACTGATATGCAACTTGTTTGATAACGTGCACTGTTATTTACTTCAAAGGCATTAATCTTATATACATTTTTGAAGAATTTTTAATAATTAGGTGCATTGGTTTCGCAAGGGCACGTGCGCTGGACGAAACTTGAGTAACAAACGTATCACGTCCTACAAATTGATGTCAACGCCTTCTTGATGCAGCGCTTCATGAATTTAATTCACAATAAGTAACAATACTTTTGTATGCACCCGAATACAATACCTATTCAGGCTTATTGAGGAGCTGAATCAGTTATACACCGTCTGGTCGGTAACCCTTTGTTATAAATACATAAAGGATACTTCGGAAAATAACATTCAAGAAAATTATTTTATATTCACTCTCTCAATTATGATGCTCGCTTTATGAATAATAATTTTATTAGTGTGGTGATGGATTGATTATACATATAAAGAGTGACGTAGCTGGTCTTCAAGTGCTGTATGTATCTAACATATTAAGAAAACCAAAGGCAAGCATTTTTATTCCAACAAAACTTGCGTGAAATTTTACATGCATATTCAGTAGGTCTGAGAATCGGACATCATCTATTTTTCTAACCGGTCCAAACCCCCCCTGACATTTGTATGGCAAAACAACGTTTGCCGGGTCAGCTAGTATAATAGATACGGCTGACATGGTGACATGATGGCTTCGCTGAATATAAATAATAATGCTTCATCCAATATCCTTCCCAGGCACCCTAAGCATCGGTTAAGGAATAATATAATCAAAGCAAACAACATTCCCTATTTATTCATTCTCTACAATAGATGGAAGCCTCGAAAATAAAATATATGGTAACACGCCTGATCAGCGTGTGTGGTATAGTAGACCAAATACCCTCCCGAAGGTCTTTGTCTAATAATAGGACGATAAGAGCTCTGAGTTATGACACTACATTAAGGAATAAACGTATTCTGAAATTTTCAAACGTTGCATTGGCTTGGCAACAAAACATAATAACAGAGCTACTTGCGTTGACGTAATATCCATTATGTCCCCAGTTACATGTTCCAAACAGATGACAATGAAACTGTAACAATTGACCTGAAGGTAGAAACGTTTGTAAGTCAAATGAATGCAATCAAAATCAGACGCGTGACGTACAAGCGTCTGATTTTACACGGTCGTGGCTGCATTCGACCTCGATGGCCGCCATGCCGTCTGCCGTCTAGAGGACACACTGACAAACCAACCATTAATTCATATTTGACATATTTGAAAATAATAAGATCACGTAAATAATGAGGTCGCGTCTCAAATGTAACACACTTCATGCAGTAATAAATTAAGATTTACACAACATTAGTGTCGCATGCTTTAGGATTATTTAGATGACTGTACACTGCACATATTATGTAAATCATTTTAAGAAAAAATAACGAATACGTAATTCATAAAAAGAATTTCTAAGAACGTATATTGAAGATTCATAAATATTTGATAATAAATGTATAATAATGATACTGGAAGTATACTAGTATTGTTTTTTTGATGATGAGTTACCCCTTTTAGAAAGGAATTTCCTCATCATCCGAGATTGTTGTTCCTTTTTCCTTAAGAGGAAGCTTTTATTGATAGTTGATGTAGTTTTGTGAACGTAGCTGAACCTTTTAGATATACGTATTTTTAATAATGAAAGAACTATTTATAGTTAATATTATCTTATATATGTAACTTACGCGTTTGAATATAAGAGATTTTTATGCCGTAAACATTGGTAGGTACACATTCTTCGCGCACAAGTAAACTAAACTAAACTTAACTAAAAATGAATGTTGATAGTGTCGATAACACGATCCGGGAATGTTAACTTAACTATCTTTATAAAAAAAGCTGTTTATTATAGACTAAAGATTTTAAGTAATATATAAATGAGCACAACAAAATTGCCAATTAATCTAAATACACCAATAGCTGTTTTCACTTATTAGCTAAGTTTAGTTGTGCAATTAGAATTGGTAGCGTTGCACGTCGGGTCGCACGGTTCCCTACAAAATGGTCGAGCTGTGCGGGGCTGATGTGTGCGTTGCCTTCTGCTGGGACTGGTCGATTTGCTCCAACAAGGCTATTTATATGGCTAATATTAATATTTATATTTATAAGGCTATTGATAATATTTTATTATTAAGTTAGTTTTAGTTTTAAAAAAGTTAGTTTTAGTTAGTCGTGATAGTACTGATCGGCATCATTCTCACACCCCTGATACAATTATGATTATTATTGTTGAAAAACAAAAATGAAAGGAAATGAAAAATTTTGGAGTTTCTTGTCTGTTCTTCTCCATAGGATCCGCGTTTGGAACAGACACCTAGTTTCTGACGTTTCAAAAGAGCTTGTAAAACATGCCAACTTGAAATAAAATATTTTGACTTTGACTTTGGTACCATTGTAAATATTATCTAATCATGCTAGAATTTAATAGTTTGATCGTCTATCGTTGATAAAAAATACTTATATCCTGTGAGATTTTTACTTTTTCTTCGAACTAGGTCGCTCGTAGCAATTGCGTCCTTCCATAATAATGTGGTGAACAGCATTATTTTTAATTTTTACAAATTAATTTAACTCTTATTCTTGGTCAGTTGTATTTAAAAATGGAATATTTCATTCACAATTTTTTATCTATTTCAATGAACCGTAGCACGTTGCGTTGTAGACTAAATAAACACAAAATGCGTAAACATTACCGTATGGGTATACTTATATAAAATTGAGATTGAGTGGCATGCACTAAAAGCTAATTTTGTTGATATATCTTTCAAACAGAGTTTAAAATAACGAGTAATACCTACTTGTTTCTCGTGTTGTACGCGAGAAATGTTTCACATACATTCAAACATTTTTCGCGTGTTGTTTTAGAATAACACATAGAGTATTCACATCACGCTAGAAGCGAGTTCGTCATGCTCACTCAAATGTGTCTGACTGATCCCCCATACAAGATATTCCTCCTTACTTCTACCCTCCATACAACTGGGTTTGCCTATGTAACTAAAGTTTACGCAGAAGAAATGTGGAATGATGACAAAGGCTGCTTTTTCGCTTTTCTGTTATTTTTTCATTTCATAAGTGTATCCCATTGCAATAATGATGATTTGTATAAAGAATATTAATTTATATTTTCGAAATTGGTAGCGTTGCACGTCGGGTCGCACGGTTCCCTACAAAATGGTAGAGCTGTGCGGGGCTGATGTGTGCGTTATACTCGTGAACGGGTGCCTTCTGCTGGGACTTGTCGATTTGCTCCAACAAGGCTATTTTATTATTAAGTTAGTTTTAGTTACATAAAGATTTCTACTAATCTGTGAGGGGTTTGATGTAGTTTGTGTTTTTTCTGTTTGTAAACTATTGTTTGTGTTCGGTATAGTACTTACAATATTGGTATGAGTAACAACTTTTTCTTTGATTGAGTCTGTAACTGTACAAGTACAACAACTATCATCTATAGAGTCCATTGTATCGTTGCGTTTGCGTCTACGTTTCTTACAGTGCCTGCACATCTTTATTGTCCGACTGCGCTTAAGCGCTGAAGAGGTGTTTGAAGATTTTGTTGAAAATGTTGACCCGTCTGTATCCATGCCAGACTCGTTAGATATACGATCTAGTTACGAAACTCGCTGGTAGGGGGACATGACCCCCTGATTTATCAGGGGGCTCATTCATTTTTAATAAAAAACAATATAAAAGTTACCGAAAATATATACACTATTTAAATAAACAAATAAAGATACTAAATATTTACAAAATCAACCACAACTGACCACTATAACTAATTAAAATTAAATTACAAAATTTTCACGCGCCCGCCAAGTTCAAGGTTTCTCGCGCTTTTCTCGTTACAATCAATACATGTAACCATACATTACGTTTAGGTATGTTAATGTGTAACATGATTTTCTGCTTCATTTATTGAAAGTCGAGACTACAAAGGTAGGGGTCGTTAGGGGGTGAGGGGGTCTCGATGACGCTGAGTTGGGGGCCAGCCGGCGACATTCAAGGTTAAGGGCGCCACCCACTAAACGCACCACGTAATCATACACCACGCTTAGCTAAAATTTGCAATAACTTTGACATGAAACCAAAACTCCGTATGAATTTTAAATTTTGCTATTGCAGTGAGGCTTGGTTGACTTGCTTCCTTATTTAAATCCTTTTTCTTTATCACATCCAATTAAAGCCCCACTGATAAGCACGGGCCTTGTCTTTAGGAGGGTGTTTGGTCTATTATCCCGCGCTTACCAGGCGTGTTCTATTTTTAGTTGCGAGTGTTACATTCTTACAGAAGATGTTATCTGCTTATAATATAACTAGCTTCTGCCTGTAGCTTCGCACGCATTAGTGGCCGAATGGAATTTGAAATCAAACCTAAAATAAAAACTGAAATCTGAACTGAAATTAACAGATACTAAAATCGATACTGAAATTCATAGCATTTACATCAATCAACAATCAATACAAAATACTATGTATATCTACTAAAATCAATTTAAATACAATGCCAAAACGACAACTACGCTTGATATGAAATACTAACCAAAACAGAAACTAACTACAATTATTATTAAAACTGTAAGAATATATTAAAATTAATACAATGGTGCAAAAAAAATTGACGTAACTATTCCAAACTCTATTTTTTTCTTCTCTTCTCATTAAAAAGCATCTCAATAAAAACAATATCAGAACTAAGTACTACACAAGGATATTCCGAACTACTGCGTAAATTGCCTGTGTCAGTCTGGGATTAAAGCCTTCTTTGCCTAAAAAAATACCTATATGACGACGGATTCTGTGAGTTCATATGACAATTGTAAAATAACAAAATTGCGTACCTATTATTATTTACAAAAGTTTTCTTTTTTTATTTCGTACAGAGTTTTTAGCGAAATAATATATAACCTATTTTAATTCCAGGACTATAAATTATCTTTATACCAAATTTGTGCCATTCCATTCAGTAGATTTTGCGTGAAAACGTCACAAAGAAACAAACTCACTTTCACTTTTATATATATAAGTAAGGATCTTAGCTAACTTTTTAAGCACCCAGTCGGAAGATGGGGTGGTGACACTTGTATTGTATACTTAATCCGTTACAACACGCAGTATTTATTTTGTTTGATTTAGCAAAACATCGATTCAATTCGTCGTCAGTTCTTTCAATCGTCAACATTTAGCTTTCTAATTCAATTTAAAAGCCCTGATGATGTTATTTGTTTGCAGTACTATTGTACCTACCAACAATCAAATCGTTAGTACCTAGGTATATATTTACACAGCATGAAAACTAAACACAATTATGTAAATCCCTTAGGGATAATGATACGTATCAGAGATTCCACATAGCAACATTAGCGACTGCCGCAACCCAAATAGATAAGGACATTCCTAATTTACTAGTGATAGCTGGATATTTGAGGTTATTGACCTCGAATACCGACTACTGTTTTCCTGTATTCCAAATTGATTAATAACAATTAACTCTGTACTACTATTTATGTTACTCGTATCGTATTCCGACTCTATTTTCAGTTAATATCTCAAAAAGGGGACCTAAATAATCTTCAAAAACTAGAAAAACACGCTTTAAGATCCTGAATATTTTTTTAAAATGATTGCATTGTCATGGGTCCTTGTTAGGTGTGCCTAATTTGAGCTCAATCCGACTACCGCAAGTGGGTGAAAATCTCTTTCAAAGATTCCGTTACATAAACTAATACATTAAGAGATACGTACGTACGTACGAGAAAAAATAATGTTATTAAAGATAAATTGATTGAAAGAATTATACTAGCTATTGTAAACTTGAATCTTGAAAATAAACGCATATAACACAGTGTATATACATATGGTTTATTAATGTAGTGGACTATACTACCCCTTTCATTATAAAAGCTACCCTGACTCTGAAAACAAAATATAAAAGCAATTCGGAGAATAATTTGTTTCTTAAACACATATATATCGTGAACTTCTTACTTGAAGGAACTATTAGACCAAGATCCCAGGGGTGAATTCTTTGACTTATTTTGCAGTGATGAAATGTATTAGATAGTCCTTGTACGTAGAATTATTGTAAAAATAACCGCAACTTGGTTCCATCGGCCGT
This sequence comes from Orgyia antiqua, assembly GCA_916999025.1. NCBI lineage: Eukaryota > Metazoa > Arthropoda > Insecta > Lepidoptera > Erebidae > Orgyia > Orgyia antiqua. The sequence goes on from OU779868.1 coordinate 28,405,157, forward strand.
TTTACAACAATTTGTAGCTAAAGTCAGGTAAAAATATAACCTGGAAAAATATAACCTTCCGCCAGCTGTTACCCAGAAAAAAGCTTCAAAAGTCCCAAAATATTTTTGCAGCTTTTCTTAGGTAAGGACTACCTTTTCAAATAAGTCTAAGGATTCATCCCTGGAATCTAGGTCTTTATCTATTAGTTCCATGAAGTAAGCTCCTCTGTGTCGTGTAACAATTACTAAAGTTGAACTTGACTTACTTGCATATTATTATGTAAAGAGGTCGCTATGTCAACTATGAATGAAGTCATGAGACATCAATCACACATTTCCGTGTGGTGACGAATAAAGAATACAAGTGTCGCTACCCTATTTCTTTCTTGGGTGCTGTAAAAGCCAGCTAAGGGATACTGTACACAGAAACAATTTTTTGTGCTAGACAGAAATCTTGAAACTTAACCCTGTGCCAAGACGCCTGGTTAGTGCGGCATAGTAGGTCGTAATCCCTCCCAAATAGAAGGAGACCTGCGCCCAACAAGAGGACGTTAAATGGGCTAAAGAGGGATTTTATTATGTCACGAGGTCTCTAAGTTAGCTATGATTGATGTCATCAGACTTCCTAACACTTACGTCACGTTGCGAGTTGCATTCAAGTCTTTATAAATCGTTCTATCATTGTACAAACTTGGTAGCAAACAAATGATAGTTATATTTAATTTTCGGCGAGACAATAGATCATATTGAACAGTTATGCATTTGTGTCGGAAGTTTGTTCATGACTAACTAACATGTATGATCACATAGATTGATTGGTATACTATATTACTATAAAGCTGAAGAGTTTGCGCGTCATAATAGGCCTCATTGTGTTAAAATATCATTTAAAATACGGTCATCTAACTATAGCGTCATTTACCTAACAAGCACTTTATCCAGACGACCTATAAAAAGTCACAAGACTGACCTTTTCTGTCACCTTGATTAATTAGTGCAAATGAATACTTCAGGAGTTAGAACTCTAGCTATATCGTAAAGGTACGTAATTTTACGTCATATGTAGTTAGGCCACACATTGAGTTTTTTGGAGAAGATTTCTTTCAATGTAACCACCTTTTACAGATTCTAAAACGAATGAGTCACGCAACTGTTAAAATTTCTTTTTAATTTAAAGACACTATTATATTATACTAGGTATATTACTTATTTTATTTCCCGATAGTGAAGGAACGTAAATATTGAATGTAATTACATAAGTAAATATGTATAGTGATAAGTATGCCAGTTTGAAACTAACAGCAGTCTGCTGAATGGAATATCTCTCTTGGCACTCTGGCATCGTGGTGTCACTAAACAGTTAGAATTTTAAACTATTAAAAAACTGATTTAGTAAATTGGTAATTAGACACAATATAGATGCTATGATTTAATCATTTATTTTTTTATTAGATGAATAATTAATATGAAATATAATTTGACGTAGTCTTTAGTTTTTTTTTAATCTATTAAACGTGGTTACTTTACATTAGCTAACATTGCGTGAGGAGCTCTATATAATTCCAAAGGGTCAAAAAAACAAGCAAGCATCTAATAACAATTTGATATCTTGATTACGAAATCACTTTTATTCAATGTACTTAAAATATGCCCTATTCAAATGTGTTATGTAATTCTTAAAGAATAAATTATAATATAGTCGTTACTAGCCGTTGCCACCGACTTTGTAGTCTTGGAAATAAAAAAAAAGTCGCCATTTTTGCAACATTCTTTCACTAATGCTTCGCTCCTTCTGGTCATAGTGTGATGTTATATAGCTTATAGCCTTCCTCGATAAATGGACAATCCAACACAAAAAAAAATTTCAACCCAGTAGTTCCTGAAATTAGCGTGTTTAAACAAACAAACTCTCCAGCTTTATAATCTTATATATAAAATTCACGTGTCACAGTGTTAGTTACCGTACTCCTCCGAAACGCATTCAGTAGGTCTGAGAATCGGCCAACATCTATTTTTCAAACCTATTTTTTTTTAGTATGGCAAAACCACGTTTGCCGGGTCAGCTAGTATTAGTATAGATACTCGTAGATAACTTACAATGTGAAGCATCTCTCGTAGCACGTCCTACAGAAAAATATGTCTTCTTTGTGTTAAGAATACCTTTAGCAACAACGACAAGAGTTCTATTGTTCTGAAGAGAGGATTGATAGTCACGTAGTGGACATGAATTTGAGGAAATGAAGCTGATGGCTATTTGCGCCTGAAAAGCGACGCGAGCAAAGCTTTACCATGTGTACTTGCAATTTTTAAATTAAATTTCATGTGATTCATGTTAGTTTGAACTTACACATACGCCCGGGAAGGCACTATATATAATGTATATTTGCATAACATACAGGCATAAATCACCGGCAATGGCAGCAATGCTATCCTACATTTGGTTAGTATCCTTTTACTTTTATTTACTTTAGAAGAATATACTTATTATTTTTTTATTATAAGTTTTGGAACATTAAGTTTTATAGCTGTATTATGACTCAACTTACTTCACAATTGAAAATGAAACTATTTTATAAGTAGGTATACAATTGAATATATTATTTTAATGCAATATCGAGGTCACCACGATTGACTCTACCTTATTAGCCTTATTACTTACCTATTTAGAAAATACTTAGCTGCTGAGTCAAAAACGTACCTTTAAAACGAACTGAAATATGTAAATTTAATATTTACACGTCTAATATTACTAGTAATTTACGTATAAAAAATAACGAAAACATTTGGTACCACAACAGCCTAAATTTAAAAATGTCCAGAGAATCTTTTGCCTTGAAATAAGATCCCATGTTAATCAAAATGGTAATCAAAATATTTTGATTATCATTCAGGGAAAGAGGAAACTATGAACTACCTTACAGATTGATATTCAAGAAAATGTTGTTTTAATGCATATTTTTACTCGTCCTGAGTCAGATATAAGCCAAACGGATATGAGTCCTTCCTCTTCGCTATCGGCGGGCACTTTTGTTAAATTAAAATGGATGAGGTTTAAAGTGGAGCGGTCGTAACTAACAGTTGAGGCGGCGACATCTATACGATTGCGACAATCTGACTACGCGGTAGAAATAGGACGCGCGTGGAGCCGCGCCCCCTTCTTTCCTAATCTCATTACTCAATACTCAGTGCCATGAGAGCTAATTGAATTCTTCTCAGAATAAAAGTGATCTGTGATGTAATTTTATTGTATTTTAAAACAAAAAGTGTTTACTTCTTCGTTGAGGTCGTTTATAAAGTTTGTACGATTAATTTATTAATTTACAACAAACAAATCTAACTGTGCCATAGAGGTAGAAAAAAAAAACAAAAAAAAAACAAAAAAAGCGCGGGTGCTGACGGGCGCGAATTTTAATTAAAATTTTATTTTATTGAAATTAGCTTTATGGTACCTACCAGCGTAGATTCCATTTCTCTTTCAATGACTAATGAAAGTGTATGTCCCACATAGAACACCTATGTCAAGCAGTGGACGGAGAAAAGCCAGTGAGTGAATAGAAGTAGGCTCTGTTTTATATTAAACATTAATTCGTTCTTATCCGTTATCCATAGAACAGTTTAGGAATAGAATTACAAAAATGAAAAAAAAATCATGGAATTCTTTTCAGATTCCTGTCTGTTCTTCTCCATAGGATTTTCTTTTAAAACAGATGCCTAGATGCTGACTTTTTAAAAGAGCATGTTTATCTTGCCTATTTGAAATAAAAACATTTGACTTTATGTTTGACTTTGAAACTAGTAAATATTACAAAGAAAAATAAGTTATTGATACTAGCTATGTTCTCTCTCTCCCCAGCCCATTAACTCACTCACTCACTGTGGGGCACAGGCCTTCCCAATTTTGTGAAGAATTTTAGTCTGCTGTGCCGCACCTACCGTGTTGGTACAGGGTTTATTTCCGAGTTTTGCCTTTCTTACAGAGGGTGTTATGTGCACAACATCTATTAGCTGGCTTTTACAGCACCCTATGATGGAAAACGGGTGGTGACACGTATATTCCTAATCCGTTATTACACGGATATTAGCCATGTTACCCACTTACTTATCAAACTGGAAGACTACAAACAACTGAAAAGTTTATGTGGTTCTAATGTTTCAATCTTCCATAATAAGACTTTTACATTTTTATGCGATAAATATCCTCGTAGAGTCTCCCAAACTTTAACAGTTTTAAAATTATAAGATTGGCTTAATTTTGTTTTTTATATTCTTTAGATGATGATTTTTACGACTCCAAGATCGTTCGTTTGAAATGTAGGTAGCAACTTTTATGGCATAATTGCAATAAGAAATAAAATATAAGATATAAGATAATATTATTAAGAACTAGCTGACCCGGCAAACGTTGTTTTGCTATACAAATGTCAGTGGGGGGAGGTTGCAAAATAGATGTTGTCCGATTCTCAGACCTACTGAATATGCATATAAAATTTCATAAAAATCGGTCAAGCCGTTTCGGAGGAGTACGGTAACTAACACTGTAACACGTGAATTTTATTTATAAGATACTAGCTGGCACGGCAAACGTTGTTTTGCCATAACAAAAAAAAAAGTTTAAAAAAAAAATTAAAAAAAAATGAACTATAAACCTCACGGAGCCCGAGACCTTTCCAACGAATGCAAAACCATGGAAATTGAACCGTGCGTTCTGGAGTTATAGCGTCAGGAAGGAAAACCCGACTTATTTTTATATAGTAGATTTGCATATATGCATAATATAAGACGGGCTTCGTGGTGGAGTGGTTTATATAATGGACTCCTGATCACGAGGTCGCGGGTTCGATTCCCGCTTGGGACAATCATTTGTGTGATATCCATAAATGTCATACAAATGTTTGTACAGCGTCTGGGTGCTTTCTATGTATTATAAGTATGTATTTACAAAAAGAAAAGTAGTATATGTAGTCTATCCGTATGTGGTACCCATAATATAAGCATAGAAATATAGCTTACTTTGGGACCAGAGGACGTTGTGTGAAATGTCCTGAATATTTATTTATTTATTTATCACGTCTCTATATCTACAAAGGAAATAATAATCAGTAAGGTAATTAGTAAATATTTGCATATTTACTTATCTTCATATCTGTCTCTAAACCCATAGAGGTATATAAAATTTGCATAGCTCATACATTAAAGAACTATTTTTATAATAAACATTTCTAAAGATTTGAACAGTGATCAAAAAGTTCATAGTTCCAAATTATCTACAAGTACTATTTAAAAAAAATTACGAGCTATACAGATATCTCACAATTGAGTTAGGTAGTAATAAAACCTATGTATTTGCTATTACTACGTACATCATAAATAAATTTACATTAAGTTATTACTAATTATTTAACGTGGCTTCAAATCCCATAATACTCATTGCTTGACATCGTAATTCACGCCATTACGCACGGTATTAAAACAAGTGCTTTATGCAAATTTTATTGCTATAATCGCTTATTCAAACAATTAATAGAATATAAATAGATAATAAAGTATTGTCTTTCAGTATAATAGAATGTTTAATATAGAGGTGTAGGTATATATTTACATAATGCAATTCGTCTAGACTGGAGTGCGCTTACCAGCGCGTGCCGAAGGAGAGTCGTTTGGAGGTGAATGTAGACGCATTGATACGCCGTGCACCTATTAAGGGCCTACATCAATATTATCGTCGACATGTACATATTAACACAGCTAGTAGGTATAGAAAATGAAGAATTAGGGCTATTTTTTTTTGTTTACTCAAAATCTACTAAATATATTTTAATTCTGATTTACGTGTTTCTATATATAATAGTTACTTATGTTTTTAAAGTTATTTCATTAGTTAATACGCGATAATAGACCGACAAATGAAAAAAATAAAAAATGAGAGAGGTTGTTTCGCTAAGATTTTCTATCGAGAAAACATTTTTCAATCGCGTTTCTGAGTTTATGCGATCCTAGATTATATATTGAAAAAACATAGACTTAAAAATTAGAGCTCTAGCCATTCTATTTAAAGAAACAATGAAAACTTCGTACGTAGAAAAATGCACGAATAATTTTGGTATCCTCTTAAGGACGCATTCTAACCATATAATAACAAAGTAAAGCTATGTTTCATTATATTTTATTAATGCAATAGATTTTAAGTTGTGTTTTTTTTTTACTTTTTAAGAGACTGGCAGGGTTTGTGTTCTGGGTTCTACAATACACCTTCCCACGCCTATTTTAGTAAAGCATTATTAAGCTACGTATTTTCGACCAATTTATGCTCATGTTTTAGGAAATAATAGGTTTTTATTCTTATTCAGTTCTGAGTCTTTTTACTGTATCTTTTTATTTTGTTGTAATGATATGACTACATTTTTTTGTAACCTTTTAATATATTTTTAGTTTAAGTCTCAGATTCGATTAAGATGGTTTTTTTAATTTTTTGCATATTATAACTTGTTCCCTAATATTAAAAAGTAGGCATAATGTGTCTTGGAATCAACTCTACCTTCACCTTTTTCGAGTGATATATCAATAGGACTACTTACTGAATTAAGTACATACACACCATCTACCTTTTAAAATTGTTACTCTAAGTAATTACTTAATTAGTGAAATATGATAAGTAAATAATTAATTTATACTCATATAACATTCCCTATCTTCGCGCTAAGACAACTAATAGAGCTCTACACAGCGCAGATCCTGTCATAAAAAGGTAATGAAGTATAATTACTGCCGTATCCACCTTGATGTGACTAAATTATATCAAGACACTTTTGGATTCGATAGAGAGTCCTAGAGAGTCGTACCCTTTTAAAATTATTAATAAACCTGATTTCCTTTAAAGTAGTTTTCAAAGTCTTAAAATCAGATGTAGGTAGTGTTAGATAGTCTAAGTTTAATTTTAAGGTTTCTTTCTGTATTGCGCAGATGACTCTTATCTTATTAGCACTTATATCTTAGCTCTTTCAGCGCAATAAGCGATACTATACACATTAAAATGTAAATTTATTAATTATTTATACGAAAACCATGTAAGCCTATTTTTAAAATGTCCATTACCTATCAAACCCTAGATCAAACTATTGTTTACCAATCATCATAAACATACACTAACAAGTATGTAATACAAAGTTAACATTGTTAGTAATAGTTTGCGCATGTACTAGTGTTATATGACGTCATTTGATAGCTGTTTAGCTTGTCTAGACGGTGAGTTGTGCTACTGACGGAGGATAGTAGACAGACGAGGCGAGCAGCCCGTCTGAAGGTGAAATGAAGGCCTCGACGCCTTTTACAAGTAAATGCATTCTGTGCCGACTAGACAAATATACCTTTGACGATCAACTACATATTTAAACTTGTATTCTATTTATTCTGCCATTTATTTCAGTATTTATTAACGTCTGTCTGGGTTTACGTAATCATGGATTTATTTTAAAACGTTTTAAAATTTATTTTGATTTATAGAGCTTCGCATCGCTGCATTACTAAGTTTATGAATTAAATGTAATTTAAAAGATGTTGTGTTTATTATTTTAATAGATTCCTTAAAATTTTATGATTTTAGCTGTAGGTATATTGATTTACAGCTAATTAAAAAAATGATTCAATGATTAACACAGGCTGTTGAATGTACAGAAATAACTTTCTCTCTCCAGCTCATTAACGTGCCACTGTTGAGCATGGACTTCTTCGCTTTGGGAGGGATTGTGGTCTACAATGCCACGCTGAACAGGCGTTGGCATAGAGTTTATTTTCATGTTTCCATCTCTCACAGACGATGTTATCTGTGTAAAATGTCTCTTAGCTTAAAACACCCTGGAAAGGAGAAGGGATGAGGACACTTGTATTCTTAATCCGTCACCATACGTACATCTAATAACTTAGGTACTAGGTAATATTTTATACAAGAAATAGCAATCTGGAAACTAAACCCACTACATACATGGCTGGTATATCAAAATAGAGTGAACGCATACTCAGAAGTAGAATATTAAAGGACTGCTTCAGCTTCTTCCGGTTTGCCTTTGTTGATCCAAAATTTTACAGCTGCGTGTGGATGTGGAAAGTATCCTTTAGTTATGCAGATAAATCTGTACATATATTTTCAAGGATAGGAGAATGCGTATTCATATGAGACATGAAATAGAACACAAATAATTGGGAAATAAGGAAACAAAAAGACATGAAAACTTCATACTTCTAGTCGGTATGGTGGGTCTTTCACTATACACGCAGTTCGTCTCTGGAATTACCTTCCACATTCCTTGCGCGATAGCCCTTCTCTGGACGTTTTCAGAAAAAAGGAAAAAATATCTCCTATCCAAGTAGTTACGTTCGTATTTATTATGTTCGTATGTATATATGTATATGTTTGTGTAGATATATATTTATTTGTTTATAAGTAGGTTTACTTTTATACCCGTGTATATATTTTATCACTTTCTACAACTGCTAATCTATTCTTGTTGTACACCTAGCTATCCTGTTATTACTACCTATTTCTTGACTCACTCAAGGGTTTGCTGGAAGAAAACTCAATATTGAGTTAAGCTCGCCTTTGTACCTATATACATACTCGTATTTATGCTTATATCAACTATGTGTGTTCTTCTATATCTTTACTTCTTATAAAACAAAGTCGTAATTTTTGTATGTATGTCCCTATGTGAGCTTATATCTTCAAAAATACGCAACGGATCTTGATGCGGTTTTTTTAATAGATAGAATGGTTCAAGAGGATGGTTTTTTTTGAATAATTTATTGGGATTTGCTATATATTGGATGAGATATGATTAAATTTGCTGAGGAATTCGGAAGCGCGAGATCTTTAAATGAAAACGCTGCCTTATCTATGTGAGGTACAACAAAGTAACGTATGGAAGAATTGTTCATTACCTATAGTTCTTCAAAAAAGTCCGTGAGAGCATATTATTATGTCTATCTTTTAAGGAAAACCTACTGTACCCATAATAACGCCAAAAAAATTCTCAAATTCAATAGGCTGTTTTCAAACGCTATTTATGTGTATATAGTAATATTTTTTATAAAAATAATAATAAGTAATAAAAATAAATACTTTAGTTAGCTTACGCATTTAATATAGATTATAACTGCTTTTTACAGCATGCAATTTAAATGAATATCTTAGGAGATATGACGAAAAAAGAATTACGCGCGGTTGGCTGAGCAACGCGAACGTTTCCTCGGTCTTATGTCCGTACTCCAATGTTTTGATGTTTGGTTAATGTTGGATGTATGAATGTAAGGATGTTTGTGGTTCTTTCATGTAAAGACTGCTGGATGGATTTTCATGAAACTTTCCAATAATATAGCTTACAGGTCGTTACGCCGTAATCCCGGACGTGTCGGTATCGAGTTGGTCTTTATAGGCGTCGGCGTCGGCGTATGGTGGTTACGCTGCTCAAATCCCGACGTATCGGTGCTGAGTTGGTTTTAAAAGGCGCCGGCGTCGGTGTCGGCGTCGGCGTATGGTTGTTACGCTGCTCAAATCCCGACGTACGTATCGGTGCTGAGTGGGTGTTTATAGGCGTTGGCGTCGGCGTCGGCGTCGGCGTCGGCTTATGGTCGTTAAGCTGCTCAAATCCCGACGTATCGGTGTTGAGTTGGTTTTTATAGGCGTTGGCGTCGGCGTATGCTCGTTACCCTGCTCAAATCCCGACGTATCGGTGCTGAGTTGGTTTTTATAGGCGTCAGCGTCGGCGTATGGTCGTTACACTGCTCAAATCCCGACGTACGTATCGGTGCTGAGTGGGTGTTTATAGGCGTCGGCATCGGCGTCGGCGTATGGTCGTTACGCTGCTCAAATCCCGAATTACGTATCGGTGCTGAGTGGGTGTTTATAGGCGTCGGCATTGGTGTCGGCGTCGACGTATGGTCGTCACGCTGCTCAAATCCCGACGTATCGGTGCTGAGTTGGTTTTTATAGGCGTCGGCGTCGGCTTCGGCGTTGGCGTCGGCGTCGACGTATGGTCGTTACGATGCTCAAATCACGACGTATCGGTGCTGACTTGGTTTTCATAGGCGTCGGCGTCGGCTTCGGCGTTGGCGTCGGCTTCGGCGTTGGCGTCGGCGTCGTCGTGTGGTCGTTACGCTGCTCAAATCCCGACGTATCGGTGCTGAGTTGGTTTATATAGGCGTCGGCGTCGGCGTATGGTCGTTACGCTGCTCAAATCGTGACGTATCGGTGCTTAGTTGGTTTTTATAGGAGTCGGCGTCAGCATATGCGTCGGCGCGGCGTCAGCCAAAAATTCAAAAAAATTCTTATTTATATACGCTATAATATAATCAAGTATTTTTCTTTATTAATTTTGCGATTAACTTACTTAATTAATTGAGAGAACAACAGAACGTTATTCCCGGATCGTGGGTTTAAGTCCTGTTTATGGTAATCCTTATTTTGACAATACATAATTTCAATCAAGTGTTGTTTGCCATAGCATATAGCAACTTACCAACTTAACTTTGTAGCTGCAATAAAGAGAATCGCCTACATTTCAGCTACTTCATACGTAAGTTCGTATTAGTTTTTAGCAGTGGCGTGCGCTCTATACAAGCTGATAAGCACTGCTTTAGTTGCCATTCACAGATATTTTAATAAAACGTTCGTATGTTTTAGATGACTTTATTCATTTATTTACTATTAATTAAACAAAATATACACACCTGTTTGTTAAAAATTAAAAATAACAAGTTCTCACAATTGTCGTTCGGGGAAAAAATTCAAATTGTGTCTATAGGTAGATGTATACCCGAGTTACAACTTAATCAACAAAAGGGTAACGTAACTAGAAAATTTCATGTTAAAAGTTATGAAACGTATGTACATACGTACATGTACGTATGTATGTACGTACGTAGTTATTGTTTAGTAATTCTAGTACAGTGTGGACTGATTCGGGATATTCAGATTTAAATTTGTACTGTTGGCATGGTTTCCGACTTAGAGATCCGTCGCGTGGCTATGCTAAAAATCTATAATAGTACTACCTACAGTATAAGAGCCTACCCTGAGTCAAATTCATGTGCACGCCACTGGTTTTTAGCAAATCTTTCATGAGATGTGGTAATAAATTACAAGTTTTTTGGATTTTTATCAGCACTATGTAGGCTTGGTCATGCCAAATTTCAAGTCTCTGGGATAGTGGGAAGTAACCTGTAAATTTTGATTCCCTAGCGAAAGTTGAAAATACTCAAAAATGGCTGTAATTCGGGTATATCTTCTGAATGCGTAGATTAATATTGATTGTATCTTTTGCAGCAAGGGACCGCATAGATATTCATTTGGTATAAGTTTTAAATTGACACCGTCAGCCGATGCCGAGTAAAAAACAGTTTAACCGGCGGATAGACAGACAGACGGACACCGTAGTGTGACTATAAGGGTTTGTACGAAGCCCTAAAAAGGTAAAACTCTGATATATTATTTACTAAAATGTCATTGGGGCCATGTGTGTTACTTCTTTAGAATTGTGCAAGAAAAGAAAACCAAACTGGCGATTTATTAATTAGCTGTAAAATAGCGTTATTGTTTGTTCATTTAATTTTTCGTTTCTAAATTCCACGCGTACGAAGTCGCGGGCACTGCTAGTGTACAATAAAGAATAAATGAAATGAAATGAAAAGCCAAAATATTTGCTATGTATTTTACTATAAAAGCATTTGAATAAAATCCGTAGAGAACAGAATTTTATGGCAAGTGGTATGAAGATTAAAGACTGATTCTCAGTACTCGTTGTTATCTGTGTGCAATATCCCTTAGGTGACTTTTACAGCACCCTTAGAAGGAGATGGGGTGGTGACACTTGTATTCTTAATCTGTCACCACACGGACACAAATAACATCCTCTGTGAGAGACGGCAAACTCGAAAATAAACCCTACACCAACACGCCTGGTCAGCGCGGCATAGTAGACCATAATCCCTCCCAAAGTGGAGGAGGCCCGGGCCCAACAGTGGGACGTAAATGGGCTGGAAAGAGTACTCGTTGGTCTAATGATAAAAATATTAATATTGAACATTGTTATTTCTGTAATATAATGACTGTCGGCGACGCAATTACCCATGTGCGACAAAAGTACCTACCTGCCACTGTTACTGTGTAAGGTTATATGTTTTATGTTATGTATAGGGTTTAATAAGAATTAATAGTGTTTATTAATATGTTTAGTTTATACAAATCGATGTCGCTCAGTAGTAATCGAATAAGAATATTTTGTACTATCATAATGACGTAACTTGAAATTATGATTGTTTATTATTTAATGTTTAGGTACCTTTTGTGTTTTATAGTATTGAGTAAGGCCTAGAAATAAGAATAATGTTTAAATTATAGAAATCGGACCAATATTGTTAAAGTTATGGTAGTTTTAAGTTTGTTTTTTGTAATTTAAATGATAATTTTTTAGGTTTTAGTTCTAGAAAGTTTTTATATTCTAATTTTATGATTATTATTATTCAGTAATATGATGTAATAGGATAAGACCTATTAAATAAGGTACCATGTGTAAAAATATCTTAAAAAATAAATATGAAAGGAGGGGTCTAAAGATTTCGATTAAGTAAAAATTAGGATCGAAAGGGCTCTATTTTGCATGGTCGTCGCTACGGTAAAAGGCCGAGCCACCTAAGCGAGGCAATTTATCGTAGCAACATTCGCAGTCCGAAGCATAATCACCGAGCTCTACAATAGGAAGGAAATCGAAATCTGAAGACTACAACATCTCAGAAAAGAACCGGTGTTTTATTTGAAGTGGAAGTTTTCGCCTTTTACGCATTTAGGGGTGCGTGGGATACGGGTCAACCAGCGAGGTACTTGTACCTGTAAAGGCCCGTATCATTACGTCAGGCAAGTCGGCTCCGGGTATTGGTCGTGCCCTAGTCGAGTTCCGCCCAACAATGACTTAACAATCGCATTAAGTAGGTACTATGAAAGATAATTGCTTCCAACTTCATTATATTTAGGTAGGTATACCAGATGCCCAAACTAGATAATAGCAAAGTTGTTAATTAGTTTTGATCCTGCAATCACGTCATTCTCTATAATGCCACGTGATTATGTAAATACTTGTGAATATCTAGGCAAGTGTAATTTTTATGCTTATTTAATATTTAGAAGAATAAATAGATGCTACGAAATGATTACATGGCATACATAGCGATCAACCTAATCATTTGCATCATATTTAGGAAGGAATCAGTGCTGCAAGATATATATGCAGCCACGTAGGCAGTGATCGACTTTACAATTACAAAGTACTAAGGCGTTCAAATGAGAATAGGACGCGTCATTTTGTGACGTCATAGTTTTCAATTTGAACAATTTTGGTAGGGTCAGCCAATAAGACATTTTTATAATATAATTTATCTATCACTTTGTCGGTATCGTTTACTAATTTTTGAGCAATTAGCGAGATAAATACAATTAAAAACAATAACAAATAACGACAAATTCAAAATAACAACACTAACAAACAAAAACAATGAAAAATAACATTTTTTTTTAAATTATGTTAATTATGTGGTTGATCCACATAATTAACAGAATTAAAATAAAATAATGCCTTATGATTTTTATACTCAACAAGGCACACCAACAACAACAAAATGGCGGTTAGCAATTCAAATTAATTTTTAATAATAATATTAATAATATAATATATATATTATTACTAAATAATTTAAGACGTTTTCGCTTCAAATTACTGAGTTTAAGTAAAAGAAAAAAAATCATTATTGATACGCAAATAAAGTTACGCTGCTAACAGTACTTTTCTAAACACTTGACTACTAACGGTCATTGCCAATCCTATTCTCAGTTGAAACGTCTAGTATAGGTAGCAGACAATTAGACATCAAAACATCCTCCCTCTTCTACCAGCAATCCTTACTTTATAAGTGCGAAATCCGGATGATGACCCAATAATAATTTTGATGAGCTTAAGTGTTAATGTGTGAAACAAAACGATAGCGCGATTTAAAAAACGTACAACGCCATCTATTGAGCAGAAGAGTAAACTTCTGTTTATTAAGGATTTATATCAAAATTTCATGCGTACGAAGTCGCGGGCAACAGCTAGTACATCAATATAGCACAATCGTCTCCTTCACTTCGGGAGGGTATTTCTACTAAGCTCCTGTCCAACAGTGCAAAAATGCTGCTAGACAATGAGGCCAATTCTGATGCGTCAAAACTAATTGTGTTGTTATTTGATTGATTGGCTATCTCGATGTACACATTTATATTAATTAATTTAGCCTATAATACACAGTTACTATATTAAGAAAGTTCAGTTAACTTTTCCGAATTGTTTTATTGACACTATTAGTTTTAATTAAGTTTAGTGGTCCACGTTGGATTAGTACCATTATTCCACTAAACACTGTTCGAAATAGTTGTAGTGAAATCTCTATGATATTTGTCTCTTGTAGCTTGTACATAATAGGATTAAGGATAGTTAGCCGTAGAAGCTTTTGGAACGTGCTGTAGGTAATATTAATTAGTGTTTGTGAAAGTAAATAGGGAATGGGAGCGGGTGGCCAGCCCGCTCGTCTAGACAGCCTACCGCCCCCGCGACCCTCGTCTGCACCACCATAGCACCCCATCTACATTCGTTGTGATTATAGGCAACACTTCCGTGTTAACTAGCCATAAATTTTGAGATCTTTCTGGATAACAATGAAAAAATATCAATAAAAATGCCGAAATAAAAGCGATACAAAAGACAGTTAATAGAATTGATTTTTGAAACTTTTTGATACCTAAAACATGCTCATAATGCCATCATATTTATGAGTGAATTGCGCAAGAATACATTAAAGAACTTGTTTTATGGGTGACTAGTCTGAGAACGAAAAAATATTAATATCCTCTGAAAACTCCCTTGAATTTTATCAAACAATAATCAAAAAGTGTTCAAAAAAGTGTTCAAAAATATTGTTGTTTCTTTTCGTGAATTGTTATTCTGCTAATTAAAAGTAATAGATATGTATTGTGTAATTTATTAAAATTAAGATGAATAACTTGGTAATACATAGGTATATTTTAAGCAAGAACAAACGAAGCAATTAAAACAAAATTAACTCTCTTAAAAAATATAGTCGAGTAAAACTAAGAGGCACAGCTAGTTAAATATAAACGGATGTTCAAATGACCTTAAAACTGTTTATTTTTACTTAAGTATGCTTTGCAAAAACTAAAGGCAAAGACTTTACGTCATCGAAGTCACCGAAGAATCGTTTCAGCAAATAAACTTTGAGGAAAATGTTAGTAAGGCTTATAGATAAATGTTTTCTAGTATTGTTTGGTTTTTTTAAAACCCGATGCGAAAAGAGGGGTGTTATATGTTTGACGTCTTTCTAATGTACGTATGTGTCTGTAGTATCGTACCGAACAAACTGTTGAACCGAATTTGATGCGGTGCTTTTCAGATTATTTCCAAAAGTCATTTTTCTGAAGCTAGTGTTGAAATAGATACACGCTTTTATAGAAATTTGATCCATACCTATGTGATATACGATATTTTCGATATACTCATATACGAACAAAAGAGAAAGATAGTACAGACGTTTTATTTTTGTGTCTTGGCGCCAGTTTTCGTCATTAACGTTTGGGTAAACAAAAGCATGATAGATTGACCTAGTATGTAATTGATCTAATATTTTAGTGCGGCGCGACATAATTATGTTGTAGTAGACATAGTCTATACGATCGATAGCTTGATTTGTAGTAATACAATAGTTAATGATCGTATGAAATTGGATGCTATCAAAAATATTATTGGGGCCGAGTATTCGACCTTTTTACGATATTAGGAGTTTCAGGTTGGTACAATTGTTAAGGGCCTACATCAATATTATCGTATATCATCGCCGACACGTACATATTAACACAGCCAGTAGGCACAGAAAATGAAGAATTAGGGATACTTTTCCTATTTACTCAAAATCTACTAAATATATTTTAATTCTGATTTACGTGTTTCTATATATAATAGTTACTTATGTTTTTAAAGTTATTTCATTAGTTAATACGCGATAATAGACCGACAAATGAAAAAAATAAAAAATTAGAGAGGTTGTTTCGCTAAGATTTTCTATCGAGAAAATTTTTCTCAATCGCGTTTCTGAGTTTATGAGATCCTAGATCATATATTGAAAAAACATATACTTAAAAATTAGAGCTCTAGCCATTCAATCTAAAGAAACAATGAAAACTTCGTACGTAGAAAAATGCACGAAGCTATTTTGGTATCGTCTTAAGTAACTTTTTTTGTTTGATAAAGTCTTTCTGAACTATCCTGGATATTTACGACACACGTAGTAATGACAATAACACAGGACACGGAGGTGGGTTGTTTGACATGGGGAATGCGTTTACGCATTTCGCCTCTTTAGTTTCGGGGGCAACCTTCAAGTTTCGTCTGAGACTCGGCTGAGACCGCTACGCCCTAAACCCCATAGTGTTACTCCTTGCCAAAAAACCGGGCCATGTTATGGTGCCCTGAGGCATATCATCTCTGAGGACCCGGAACTCTGAGGGAGTAATTTAGTAAACACGAGTACACAGGTGGTAAAGAAATGCGTGCACTTTCCTAGCAATCAATAGGCAATCTAAACGACTACACTTACCAAATATCAAAATAATAATTCCAGGTGTGATTATTAATTAAATGAAGATATTAGTTCGGGGAGAAAGTTCTTTCGTTTCTTTCTTTCTTTTTTATATAAACTCAAGATAGTTTTTCGTTACTTTTGTTTACATTTGATTATAATATAGTATAGGTATATACCTACACCGTTTTGTTCTACAATTTGTGGCCATTTTATAGATAGTGACATAATCCCATTGCTGTAGAATTTTTGGGACGTCTGATCAAAAAACTGCAACAAGTAGTTTTGGGAGTTCCCTTTTGATGTTTACCTAACACTACCTAAGGAATTCTGAAGAGACCGAAATAGGTGAAAATCTGATGGTACAAAGTCAGGCCTATACGGCGAATACATTAACCAAACTCTCGCATTTTTTGCTGAGTGGCTAAAGATGTGTGCGGTCTGGCGTTATCATAGCGAAAAACCACACCCTTTCTGTTGATCAAAATCGGCCGTTTTTTCTCTATTTCTTGCATAAGGGCCTACATCAATATTAACGTCGACATGTACCTTTTAACACAGCTAGTAGGTATAGAAAATGAAGAATTAGGGATATTTTTTTGTTTACTCAAAATCTACTAAATATATTTTAATTCTGGTTTACGTGTTTCTATATATAATAGTTACTTATGTTTTGAAAGTTATTTCATTAGGTAATACGCGATAATAGACAGACAAATGAAAAAAATAAAAAATGAGAGAGGTTGTTTCGCTAAGATTTTCTATCGAGAAAACTTTTTTTAATCGCGTTTCTGAGTTTATGCGATCCTAGATTATATATTGAAAAAACATATACTTAAAAATTAGAGCTCTAGCCATTCAATCTAAAGAAAAAATTAAAACTTCGTACATAGAAAAATGCACGAAGCTATTTTGGTATCCTCTTAAGTCTCATCAGTTGTTGGCAGGAGAGATCCGAGTTGATGATTTTGCCTGGCGGTAAAAGCTCATAGTGAATAATGTTCTTCCAATCCCACCATACTCACAGCATCACCTTATTGCGAGTTAACCCGGGTTTTGCTATAGTCTGAGGAGCTTGTTTGCCTTCTGAACAAGATCTTTTTCGCAAATTCTTGTCGTAGGTAATCCAGTTTTCATCAACGACGACCAATCTTTTTAAAAACGGTTCGGTTTCGTTACACATCCATAGAGAAATGCAAATGAATACACGATTCATTAAGTTTCTTCCAGTGAGTTCATGTGGGATCCAAATGACGGGCCTCGTGGTCTAGTGGTTCATAAAACGGACTGCCATTCACGAGGTCTCGGGTGATCATTTGTGTGATGTTTTTAACTGTCATACAAATGTTTGTACTGCGTCTGGGTGTTTACTATGTATTATATGTATGTATTTACAAAAAAAAGTAGTATATGTATTCTATCCGTATTCTTGTACCCATAACACAAGCATAATAAGCTTAGCTTGGGACCAGAGGACGTTGTGTGAAATGTGTTATTTATTTATTTAAACATCAAGCCTTTTGGTATATCCAGAGTTTTTCAAATGGCTTAAAACTGTTTTGTGGCCAATCCCTAGCTCTTTCGCTATGTCGTACGAACTAATATGCCGATGCTTGCTCCATCTTTTTCCGAAATGGCATCGCTTTTCCCGTAACAGGTCGGCCAGAGCGAGGCTTATCTTTGACATCAAAATTGCTGGACTGAAAACGCTTGAACCAGTTTAGTGCTACTCTTACTGGCACTGCGTTGAGTCCATAAACGTCACAGATGTTTTTCGTGGCGTATGTCGCATTTTTCCCTTTGTTGTAAAAAAAATTCTAAATGTATCGAATTTCTATGTGACATTCGTTCATTTTAATCAATAGAAAAACAACAGAAAGGGCGGCAGCGTATCATTTTTTTTTTAATTTTTCTTTTCTCTAAAATATCTTCTTTACAATGGTATATAAACGGGCCAGATATAAACAGCACTTTTAAAAAAAAACTACTGTTGATTACTGTTGACTTACGTAATAGGCCGGGGAAAAAGTATTTTCGTATTTTATAAGTAAAAACTTATAAAATACGAAAATACTTTTCCCCCGACCTATTATGTAAGTCAACAATGTTTAATAGCTACAATGAGAGAAGCCCAGAGACTAAAATTGCTGTTAGAATAAATTATTAAACTGCAGACAGTGCTAAAATGCAAGTACGGCTATCTAGCCCAGACGCTTCGACACAAAAAACAATATGTAAACATTAACGGACGTGCTTGTTTTGATAAATAAATGCGTGAATCACTTTAATATAGATTCAATTTTAGTATGTAAACTGACCACTTAGCTAAATCAAAATTCGACATGTTACTTGGAAAGACAAAAGAATCAAGTCCTTACTTATTGAGGACCAGAAATCCGTCATCAGCTACGCACAAGTAGTTATTAATATAAGTTACTGTTTTATAGGCAAAATTGCGCTACCTAAGGTTACATTGTTCATATTTAGGCAACAACGTGAGAAGTGAGATGTCACCCGCAACCACTTTATCTAATAATACATATTAATTAGCTTATCAAGACCTGTTTCGTAATTTTGTAGTTATAAGATCACATAGGGACATACATACAAAAATAACGACTTTCTTTTAAAAGTAAAGAAGATAAAGAATACATAAATATATTCTACATATTTGCTAATTTACAGATTACACTACTCAGGAGTAACTATCGAGTTATTAACAAAATAACATTGTTACGTCATCTATAGCTCCACCAACGATACTTTTACTTTGATAGATACTAAATAAACAAAGGGAGCAGTATGTTTGCCAGGTTTTATTATAGACATAATAAGTTTAAGACGATACCAAAATAGCTTCGTGCATTTTTCTATGTACGAAGTTTTCATTGTTTCTTTAGATTGAATGGCTAGAGCTCTAATTTTTAAGTATATGTTTTTTCAATATATGATCTAAGATCGCATCAACTCAGAAACGCGATTGAAAAAAGTTTTCTCGATAGAAAATCTTGGCGAAACAACCTCTCAAAATTTTTATTTTTTTCATTTGTCGGTCTATTATCGCGTATTAACTAATGAAATAACTTTAAAAACATAAGTAACTATTATATATAGAAACACGTAAATCAGAATTAAAATATATTTATTAGATTTTTAGTAAATAGGAAAAGTATCCCTAATTCTTCATTTTCTGTGCCTACTGGCTGTGTTAATATGTACGTGTCGGCGATGATATACGATAATATTGATGTAGGCCCTGTCTTTTGTGTCTTTCGTTATTTATAAGACTAGCTGACCTGGCAAACGCTGTTTTTCCATACAAATGTCAGGGGTGGGTGGAAAAATAGATGATGTCCGATTCTCAGACCTAACGGATATGTACAAAAAATTTCACGAAAATTCTCGGTCGAACCATTTCGGAGGAGTATAATTACAAACACCGTGACAGGGGAATTTCATATATTAGAAAGTATAAGTAATTCCACACGCCGCTGACAGATTCTAACTGAAGAAACTCTTGTAGTCACTACCTCTTTATCATGGTCATTAATTTATGCTTTCTAGGGAATTACGAGAAAAGAAACCCACACCAGCTCACTTGGCTATGGCAGTACTTACTATTCTTTATTAAAAGGAAAACACTAATACATAACAGAATGATATAAGAAAAAACACTTCTTATATCTGCATTAAAATATTTCAAAACATAACAAGAGCGCCTAGTTAACTCGTCAGAATTATTAGATCTGTCTGTAGGCTCCCAAGCGTTGCATAACTCCAAGACAAATAAAAAGGTATACCTTTGAAATAACTTTAATGTAACCTTGTGTAAAATTGCAGACTATTACAATATACAAAGGTGAAGTTAACACGCACACACCGACAAAGTTAGAAAGGTCGAGCTCCAGTCTCGATTGGACAATAAATTACAAAAGGTGATTACATAAATTGAATAAATCTGAGGAATCTTTAATTCAATAGCTTTTTGATTAAAATCAGCTGATTATGTATCCACAGTGCAATATAATTCTATCCATTATAAATATTATAATTCTCGGAGTAAAAACTAATATTACTCATACCTATTCAGGCATCTTTATCATCATTTTCCTGCTCTTACTCCACTATGTGAGGTCAGCGCAACATTTTTCTTTTTCTTCCATAGTCTTCTGTCAGCCATCATATGTGTGTTACCTCCTCTCTCTCTCTCTCTCTCTCTCTCTCTCTCTCTCTCTCTCTCTCTCTCTTGTGAATAAATAGTTACGAACGCTAATCACACAAAAATATCGTTCATTATCATTTCTTCTGAGCCCATTAAGAGGGCACGATACCAAATTACGCTCCATACAAAAATATGGGTATCGTACTTCCCTTTTTTCTTCGCGAAAGTTAAACAGATTTTAATTGTTTCTACGCTATATTATAGATGAAGGGTATATCTATGCTTCTGTCACTTTCTTTTTTTCAAAACATAATAACTAAAAGAAATATGACCATCCGAAAATCCCGTTTTTTTCGGTTTTCTTTAGGTAAAGTTGCAGCGTCTATCACACATATTTGGTAACGTTTTACCAAAAAAGAAAGTGAATTTCAACAAGACCGTATTTTTGTTTCATTTCGGTTGACTTTCTCATTATTAAGTTTAACAAATTTAAACAGTGTGTTAGTGTACTTCTTGGTATTGATAATGTAAGTTATGAAGGCCCTCAAATTAACTTAATAAACTTAGGAGATATAACAACTTAAAACTTTTATGTTACCGAAATGAAACTCAAATGCACAGAAATTAATAAATTAGCCACTGAAATGAAATAGCTAGTCCACTGAAATTAATAAACTAGGCCATTTAAATAAATTGTATTATGTCAGGTACCTATAATATTGATGATGTCTCAGAAATAAAATATCTTCTTAGAAATATAATTACCAAGAAAATAATCCAAACCTAAAAATCATACCGAGTTGAAACATTTGGCAACCGAATTATGCTAATACACATAACCGAAATTAAAGAAATTCACACCAAAATTAAACAAATTCACATAGCGTCCACCGAAATTAAATTTTTGTTCATTTCGGTGAGATTTTTATCATTTCGGTTGATAGTTTAGTCCACCGAATCATACGAAATGAGGACACCGATATTAAAACCAAGCACAAAAATTAAGATTATAAGAAAAGCAATTATTACAGAGGGTAATAAGTACTCTACAAATAAAAGTACTTTAATTAGCGTTATCAACAAATACTTCAATAAATTCGCTACACTATAAGAAACGTTATCCTTCTACACTGAAATTAACAGAAATTTGCCGCATGTCACCGATATGATACACTTACGTATTTGGCGGAAACACGCAAGCACGCAGCGCACGTCTCCTATATACAAACATTAGGCGGCACTTCTAGCAAGTTTTAAGCGCGGGGGGGAAGAGGCTAGTGTTGTCCTAGGCAAAAATATGTTCGATGAAATTTTGGTCAACGAAATTAAAGGATTTTCTAGGACAAGTACATTTGTACTTACCAGCTATTAATCTACGTAGACAATTTGATAAAACTGCGTTGTGGCAATGCTATCAAGTTCCACCAATTTAATAAAAATAGCTATATGCCTAAATAACAAATAGTATTTGTTGTACGAGGGAAAATTCATTGATAAGTGTGTTCAGGACATTCACCGTAATGATGAAATTTGACCTTCAAAATTTATTTTAACTAAGTAGCTGCAATTATAATTAAAAAATACTGAATGCCTCATGTAGGTAATGACTTCTTTTATCTAAAAAAAAATATGAGAACTGTAAAGTAAAGTTCCACACTACCGATTTCACTCACGCCGCAAAAACATGCTGTCGAGAAATTGACCCAGATATACTCTTCATTTATAATATAGCGTAAAAACAATTAAAATCGGTTTAACTTTTGCGAAGAAAAAAGGGGACTACGAAACGTCTTTTTTCAAAGAATTTGTAGGTAAAATCTATTTCAGCTATATTTGTCCCTTTCAGCACGGTGCTCGGGAATAGGGATAGCAATACCCATGGCAAATACCTTAATTAGGAGTACAGTACCCTCTTAATGTCCCACTACTGGGGCGTGAGCCTCCTCTGCTCTTTTCTTATCTACTATGCGACGCTAAGCAAACGAGTTGACCTCTTTCGCAGGGAATATTGTCTACTTATATTATCCTTTACAAAAGAAAAGTAGTATAATGTAGTTTATACGTATTTTGGTACCCATAACACAAGCATGGAAATATAGCTTACTCTGGGACCAGAGGACGTGGTGCGAAATGTCCATGAATATTTATTTATTTAACTGTCTCTTACAATTATTATCGTAAAGTGATTTCTTACTTACTATACCTACCCATCCTAACTACATCTCTCTCCAGCCCATTTACGTCCCACTGTTGGGCACGGGCCTCCTACACCTTGGGAGGGATTATGGTCTACTGTGCCGCGCTGACCAGGCGTATTAGAACAAGGCTTATTTTCGAGTTTTCCGTCTCTTACAGAGGGTGTTATCTGTGTGCAATATCCCTTAACTGACTTTTACAGCACCCTGGGGAGGAGATGGGGTTGTGATACTTGTATTCTTAATCCGTCACCACACGAAGAATATGCATCTACATAACATAATAAATTTGTACCGATATAAAATATATGTACATGCACTGTGTTCTGTGTTTATCACACAAAATGTAATCAAAGCCACGATAATACGTAAATAACTATTGGTATGTAAATCAACACCACTAGTCAGATTAGTTTGAACTATTAAATTTAAGCAACCCCACCCCACCCGGTAACTTTTGTTACGCGCCAAAATGTCAAAGTAATTCGCGTAGGTATTGTGTAGGCAGAGGTGCGTGCAACTATGCCTAGATGCCTACAGTCTGTGTAGGTTTATATTGTGGTAGCGTCTAGACGCGGGGGCGTTATGCAGAGGTTACAAACATAGGTACATCAGAGACCTTCCGTTCGTGACCCCACCTTACTGTATTAAGATTTAGGTCATACACGCACACCTCAACTTAATTACAGGCTTGTATAAATTTTAGTAAATTTTACTGACCTAGACGGGAACGTAATGACACTTCACCTACGTTACAATATCAAATTAGTGGTAGAGTGATAATTCTCCTGCCCTAATCCCGGTATTCGGGATCGGCGCTACGTGAATACTTGTTCATTTTGCAAAAGGATTTGCCTGATTTTTACGTCCAGCTGCCTGCCTAACGTCAAGCCTCCTTGGGTATGTGCACAGTTGTCATGCCACATGGTTTCTTCGGTTGGTTCTTACGACCTTGCGAGCAAGACATGCGGCGGTGACACTTGTATTATTTTTGTCCGTCGCCCCAGGGATAGATAGATGGATAGAACTATCTGACGGTGAAGAAGTTTTAAAGGGTCAGCACACTTCTTCACATCTCCTTAATAGCCATGTACGATACCCATACCCACACGGGAAGATATTATTGGGTGATGCTATTCTACTCCGCCGGCACCACACGGCATGTCAAATTAGGGGTAGATTACTGAAGAATATTTATTATCTTTCTCACATCATACAAAATTGTAAGAAAGATTTATAGATAATAATGATATCGTATTAAGTCACTTCTACGCTATTTAATAGTGTTATTTAACTGGATACTTTCATTGGTGTATATATTATGTAGACTAACACTGTGACACGTGAATTTTATATATAAGATTCACGTGTCACAGTGTTAGTTACCGTACTCCTCCAAAACGGCTTGACCGATTTTTATGAAATTTTACATGCATATTCAGTAGGTCTGAGAATCGGCCAACATCTATTTTTCAAACCTTTTTTTTAGTATGGCAAAACAACGTTTGCCGGGTCAGCTAGTTTTATATATAAGATAGACTTTTAAATGTGTACATATATCTTTATTTATATGTATGTGTAGGTTTATTCCTATTATTTGTATGTCCGTGTATTGTTTATGTATTATATTACTGTATGTAAGTATATCAATCGTTATTAGGATGTGCACCACTAGTAGCCCTCTCCAAAGCAATCATATCCAGCCAAAGATTGTCTGGAAGAGATCGCTAACTGCGATAAGAAAGCCTATTGTACTATGTTCTTGTAATCCTCTAACTACAAAGTAGTAATTTTCATGTCAAATAGATACTAACGAGAAACAAGTATTTTTTGAATAGTACTCGTAATTATAAATAACCATATTATTAGGTTAGGTACACATAGAGTATGTTGCTTAAGACTTAGAACTACATACGGCACCCGCCTAGACTTATCTTAGTCATTCTCCGTCATTGATAGACTATACAACGCCCAGTTCTACGATACTTCAATCCAGCACCACACAGTGATTGTAAAACTATCTCCGCTCTGCTTAGATAGCGCTCTTCCGATACGCCTTTTATGACTCAAGAACTACCAGAACCAAATTTGCCGACCAGGGCCCTGAGTCCGGTATCACAATGGTGTCAGAATGGCATCACTGACACATTATAACCTCAAAAAATTAACAATAGACTACCAAACTTGATAAAATTCGCCACTAAACAATTTAGTTATTTAGTGTTATTGCAAAAAAATGCAATAGCTGAATGCTTAGTGGCGAATTTTATCAAGTTTGGTAGTCTATTGTTAATTTTTAAGTCAATGTGTCATTGTGATGCCATTCTGACACCATTGTGATACCGGACTCAGGGCCCAGTAGACGACAATTTAGACCGAGATTCCGATTTAGGACTGTATCCACAACTAATTATTGAGATGACCTGTAGTTTAACGTGTGGTTATCTCTTAAAATCCTCTCAATTGATAGTCTATCTGTCAGCTATACTAAAAAAAACAATATTTTTTTCAATAATATAATAATAAATATTCAGGACATTTCACACAACGTCCTCTGGTCCCAAAGTAAGCTATATTTCTATGCTTGTATTATGGGTACCAGATACGGATAGACTACATATACTACTTTTCTTTTGTAAATACATACTTATAATACATAGAAAACACCCAGACGCAGTACAAACATTTGTACGACATTTATGGTTATCACACAAATGATTGTCCCAAGCTGGAATCGAACCCGCGACCTCGTGATCGGCAGTTCATTACATAAACCACTCCACCACGAAGCCCGTCCTTTCAAATAAAACAAACTAAAACTCTATTATCGTCGGTATAAAAATTGTAATAAAATGCTTTTTATCAAACACAAAAATCATCAAATTCTAAACTTTACGACAACATTAATACAAGTTCATTATAACGAGTGAAATAAAGTAAATATGTAGGTAATAGACATGTTATGATAAGTTATCTGGGTCTAACATCGACGACCCAGACGTTCTCAATGCTGAAAAATGTCTGCGACCGTTTATGATGTATCTGAGTCTGTATTTGGATCTAATATATGTGACTAACAATGTCTAGACTTCGCTTAGCACATACTTATGTATAGATATTAACACTATTTGAAATAAACCATACTTGGATATAATTCTGGGATGTTCTCGATATTTATGTCGTCAACACCACTCACTGAGAAATTACGTATAGAATCGAACACACGAAAATAACGACTTTATTTTATAATAAGTAAATATGTGTATTACCCATAACGTGTGGTTTACTAACTTAAAAAGAATCATGCTTTTATCTGCATACAAGCTTATGCCCGCGGTTTCCCATGCTTTTATAGTTATTGAGCTCCTCCTCCCCCAATATACATAAACCTATATATTATAATCTTATATACCCATAACAATTTATCCAAAAATGCCATCCTCTTGAACCACTGTATCTATTAAAAAAAACCGTATGATAATTCGTTGCGTAATTATGAAGATATACTCACATAGGGACACGCTCACAAAAATAACGACTTTGTTTTTTAATAAGTAAAGATATGTAAAGATGTGTCCCGTCTCATTTATAACGTGTGGTTAAACAAACTTAAAAAGGTCATACAATAATACTTTTATCTTGATATAATGTTTTGATCTTTTCTAAATGTATTGCTGTCGACATCATAGTAATCGAACTATTCAATAGAATATAAGCATTAGTAACTAATTCATCTTTAAATATTAAATTGATGCAATCAATCAAGTATTCAGTTCACTGGTACCAATTCTATATACACAATTAAACTTAACTAAAAACATTAAAATTTTACACAAACTCACTGTTTCATTGGTTATATAGGTATATGTAGTATATTATGTATGTAGTATATGTATTATTACTAAGTATGTTTAAATTATCTGTATATGTATATAGATTATATTTATTTAATATAGTTTGAGTATTAATGTTATTACTGTAAATTAAAAACTTCACCTTTCAGTGATAAAATAGCACCTGCCTCATATTATCTTTGCACCACTGATGGTTGGCTGATAGAGAATGTTATTGGGATTAAGTCCGCCATTATACCTACACTATTTTGGTGGTGCAAAAAGTTTTAAATAAAATATAATAAATAAAATATTTTTTTTTGTTAAGTTTAGTTGTGCACGTAGAATTGGCACCATTATCAAAACAATCAATATTATTAATCAACTAGTACCTTAGATATATTAGTGTAAGTCTTTAATATCCTAGACTAGAACAAACAAACTTATTTGTGATAGATCTAGAGACACTATCACACTATAGAATCAATGTGTAAGACAATTGTTTTATTAACACGCTTTTATTAGCTCGGTACATATCTACCAATATAATAATCTATGAAACGAGATCTTTGAAAATAATGTATACCCACTTGCAGTAGTAGGATCGATCTGCAAATTTTGCACATACATTAAGAGGGCACGATACCAAATTATGCTCCATACAAAAATATGGGCATCGTAGTCCCCTGTTTTCTTAGTGGATATTAACTCCAGAGGAACGTCTTTTTTAGGGTTCCGTACCCAAAGGGTAAAAACGGGACCCTATTACTGAGACTTCGCTGTCCGTCCGTCCGTCCGTCCGTCCGTCCGTCCGTCTGTCACCAGGCTGTATCTCAAGAACGGTGATAGCTAGAGAGTTGAAATTTTCACAGATGATGTATTTCTATTGCCGCTATAACAACAAATACTAAAAATAAAATAAAATAAATATTTAAAGGGGGCTCCCATACAACAAACATGATTTTTTTACCGTTTCTTGCTCGATACTAATAACGTTGCCTTAAGTTGCATAGATAATGGTACGGAACCCTTCGTGCGCGAGTCCGACTCGCACTTGACCAATTTTTTCGAAGAATTTGTTGGTAAAATCTGCTTCAGCTATATTTGTCTGTTTCAACGCAGTGTTCGGGAATAGGGACAGCAATACCTAAGGCAAATACCTAAATTAGGAGTATCGTACCGTCATATGAATGATGACAACGCAATAATTAAAAAAAAAAACTAGGATTATAAAGCGTTTTTTTTTCTAGTTTTTAAACTAAGCAAATTATCCATTCTAAATTTCACACTCACTACTATACTAATATTCTTGAATTTCAACAATAATTTATATTTTTAAATATTAAAGTATATATGTATATATGTATTAAATGGCAAATTTGAATAACAGTAAGTTATGTATTAAAAGTCCATAGAAGGTTAAATGTGGGTCGAGAACCAACAGATACAGATAAACTCCTACATCTTGTAATACAAACCTAGTGTTCTTTTAAAAGTTAATATAAAATAATAATGTTGCTCCGAATATAATTTTAAAAGAAAAACCACTCAAAGAAAGACATTTTCTTTTAAAGCTAACTTGTACGTTATTTACATTACTTTAAAAAAAGTTTTTCACGAAAAGTGAGTCTTCACAGTGCAAACTGTCTGCCCTTCCGTTGACCTTAGTCTGTCTAACACAAGTGTACGTGTACCTAAAACATTGTACAAATAAGGCTTGTACAAGTACACAAGATTAAATAAATAATTCGTATTTTAAGTCTATGAAAGTTATAATATTGTGGCGAAATATTGTTTTCAGTCCTACAGAAAAAGAAAAAGTTCTTAAGACGATACCAAAATAGCTTCGTGCATTTTGCTAAGTACGAAGTTTTCATTGTTTCTTTAGATTTAATGGCTAGAGCTCTAATTTTTAAGTATATGTTTTTTCAATATATGATCTAGGATCGCATAAACTCAGAAACGCGATTGAAAAAAGTTTTCTCGATAGAAAATCTTGGCGAAACAACCTCTCTCATTTTTTATTTTTTTCATTTGTCGGTCTATTATCGCGTATTAACTAATGAAATAACTTTAAAAACATAAGTAACTATTATATATAGAAACACGTAAATCAGAATTAAAATATATTTAGTAGATTTTGAGTAAACAAAAAAATATCCCTAATTCTTCATTTTCTGTGCCTACTGGCTGTGTTAATATGTACGTGTCGGCGATGATATACGATAATATTGATGTAAACCCTTAAATGTGAAGCTGTATCAACAAAAGTTATAAAGTTTATTTCAAATTCTATTTTTGGATCGCAATACAACCTTACAAATGCTTTTTGTGTCGAGATGGCTAAGGCATTAACTTTGCAGCAAGACATTCGTGTTTTGTAAATTGTGGAGGAAATAATTTAGGTGGTATTATGACTTCAGCAACCTACTTGAGTCTTATGATTGCATAACGCCCGCTAGTCTCTGTTCACTGAAAATGAGGAGGTAGGGAACACAGTAATATGTGAATCGCAGGAAAAGTAATTAAAGTTCTTACAAGAAAATTTTCTTTAGAATCTGTTGGAAATATCTCTGAACCTTCTCCCAAATCTTTACTTCTTTTGGTCTTAGGGCAATTGTATTATTTTTAAATTTTCAGCTATCATCAGTATTGTGAATATAAGGAATTATCAAATAATAAATGTTATTGAAATGATAGAAAGAAACAAAATCGCCTCTAGGTTACGTATTTCAGACGACACGGTCACTTCTCTTGACCTCTTTAAAAAGAATGAGATTTTTTTTTTCTAAAACAGCGGTAGGTAAGTCAAAGTAATATGGTTGAAAAACTTTATAGGTTGTCTGGTCTAGACGTCCAGACAACGGCTCATCGCATCGTGCCGCTTCACGCTACACGACTGATTTCATTTTCAGTTCTTGTTTTCATTCAGTGAGATGAATAACTGAAATCTTTTTTATTGTTTCAATTTGCTACAAAAACAATAATAACAAAAAACTGATCAAGTACGAGTTGGACTCACGCATTTGGGGTTCCGTGCTCTTAT
The DNA here is from genome assembly GCA_916999025.1 of Orgyia antiqua. Taxonomy (NCBI): domain Eukaryota; kingdom Metazoa; phylum Arthropoda; class Insecta; order Lepidoptera; family Erebidae; genus Orgyia; species Orgyia antiqua. The sequence goes on from OU779868.1 coordinate 28,435,037, forward strand.
AATCATAATATAAAGTAAAAGTAAAGTAAAAAAATCTTTATTGCACACCAGATAATTTGACAGAACTTACTCACTATAACATACAAAAGGTACAATAGGTGGTCTTATCGCTATATAGGTGGTGGCTGCGTTCTCTGTCAGATAAACTTAAGATGGACTTCACTACTTTAATAGACACGTAGAAGGAAAAGTGTTGTTTGGGGTCAGAAATATATTTGTAAGAGAATGATGGTATTTGTGGTTATATACATAAACTATAGAATTTTCAGCTCTGTTAGTCTGTCACTATATATCTGGAACCGTGATAGCTAATCACGGTTCCGTAGATATAGTGACAGATGAACGGACGGACAGCGTCGTCTCTGTAACCAGGTTCTGTTTTACCTTTTGGTACGGAACCCTATAAAGCAGCAAGTTCTCAATTCAATTGGTGTACTTTTTTATATTCTGTTTCATATTTTCGTATCTACTCACTGCGCTACGATTGTTAGCGCGCGCGTAGCAATAGGCGTTTTTTATCGTTGCAGAGTACCTACTTATAGCTTTTTATAGATTCACTGTAATTCTTTTTAGGGTTTCGTACAAACCCTTATAGTCTCACTACGGTGTCCGTCTGTCTGTCTGTCCGTCTGTCAAACTTTTTTCACTCGGCAACGGCTGAAGGCATCAACTTTAAACTCATACGATATGTAGATCTATGCGGTCGTTTGCTGAAAAAAATACAATCAACCTTTTACCTCTACGCATTTAAAAGATATAACCGAATTACGACCATTTTCAAGAATTTTCGACTTATGCTAGGGAATCAAAATTCGTAGGTTACTTGCCGTTGTCCCGGAGACTTGAAATTTGGCATAGACCAAGTCTATATAGTGCTGATAAAGGGAAAAATCCAAAAACTTGTAATTTGTCATCACATCACAAGAAAAAAGTGTTTATACTAATACCAACTTATGAAGTAGCTGATATGTAGGCGATTCCCTATATTTCAACTACAATATTAAGTTGGTGTGTTGTTTTAAGTTTAATTAACTGATTATTTGAATGCAGTTACTTATGTTTATATGTCTAGTAGGTACGAAACCCCAAGTGTGCGAGTTTACCTCGCTCTTGACAGGTTTTTAATTATGGTTTGTGTCAATCAATCAAATCAGCCTGTGAGAAAATAAACTCTTAATAAATAATGGCTAATGGGCTGGAGAGAGATAGAGAGAGAAAGATGTAAATAATAATATTAAGGTTTAATAACTTACTGTGGAATACTAAGGGAGAATATTACAAGAAGATAACATCTTTACTAACTATTAAACAAAGTCTTTATTTTTGTATTTTTGTATGTCCTATGTGAGCTTATATTATGTTTAAAGACGCGCAGCGGATTTTACGATGATGACTGCTTTCTAAATAATTTGTTAAGGTTTCCTATTTTCACGCCATTCCACGCGTACGAAGTTGCGGGCTACAGCGACTATTCTATAAGAGACGAAAAATTTTAAATTAAGTTATCTAAAGTCTCTATAACATTTTTTACTAACTTTTTTTTATAACAGATGATCTGTTGTAAAAAAAAAGCTTTACATTTAAGTCCTTACTTTAGGTAGTGTGTGTGTCTTTTAATAAAAGGCCCTAATACTTATGAATTTTTAAATATCTAGGCTGGATTTTATACACTCGAAGATTTTCATGATAAGTAAGAAACTGGATTTTGTTGACAAAGATTATATTTATCTGAAGCGTCCTTGAAAACATGTTTAAGCTTTAAGATCTTTGAGAAAACGTTGATTATCTTAAGTAAAAATCTTGAGACTGGGCCCATCTTATTAATTAAATTATAATAATAAGAAAATCTACACAAGACTTCGATCAGATTTAAATACTAGCAAGAAGCTCAACTTTGTATTTACGTATCCACATCGGATTTATATATAAAAACCCAATGTAGTTGGATGATGCTACGACGCGCTTTAAACGATTCCAAAGTCATGTCTTTATGATCTTAAACCAAATCTGTGCCGTAGTAGACTTTATATGTAATACATAATTATATCTTTTTTCTTATATATAAAATCAGTTGCTGTTCGTTAGTCTCGCTAAATCTCGAGAACGCTGGGCCGATTTGGGTGAATTTGGTCTTGAAATATTCGTGAAAGTCCAGGGAAGGTTTAAACGGTGATAAAATATATGAGGATCTAAAATTCCACGCGTACGGAGTAGTGGGCATCAGCTAGTCATTAATATATAATAATGTAGGTATTACTAACTATGAATTAATAGTATGTGATAGCTTGAGAGCTAAAATTTTCACAGTTTGTCGATATCAGTTGGTACTAAAAGTCATTACTATCCTGCCATTTTACATTTGTGTGGGGTCCCGTTATTTGGTGTTATTTAGGGCTGGTGTGACGTATTCGTCGTATTATGATAATAACGGTACGAAGTCTTTCGTGTGCGTGTCCAACTCGTACTTGACCGGTTTAATATTTTTTAGTTTTTAGAATTCCCTTAATATGATTAATTAATTATCCAAATTTCCAGCGTCAACCAGATATTACTTATAACAGTTAAATTAGTTCTATTCGCAGTTAGTGTATTATAGTCGTAGCCGCGTAACAAAGAACATATTATAATGTATACACTATACATGTTAATAGATGCTTATTGACCAGAAAGTAGACCATCATAATCCTTCCTAAAAAGGAGGAAGCCTGTGCTAAACAATGAGACGTCAAGGGGCTGGGGAGAGAGATAGGGAGCTGCTTATGATGATTTAGGAGTAATCAATATTGTATTTATTGTGTTTACATGAAATAAAACTATTCTATCACAGCGGTGGTGTAAATCGAGGTCGCTAGGTGTAGGTTTGATTCCCGGACAGAACAATTATAATTATATGTGATTAAAACAGATTCTTCGTGTGTGCGTATTCTATAAACACATTGTTCATTAGATAAAAAATCGTGTTATTATGAGACTAATTTAGAGAAAATTTTTATTTTCAAGGTATGATTTGAACACTATGATGACGACTGAGTACAAGTGATGTTCATGTGGCCGTTACGTCTCATCGATGTTATAACTTACATCGCATGTACTTAGTCGTCATCACATTGTTCAAATCATACCTTGAAAATACAAATTTTCAGTAAATTTGATAAAAACACGCATTTAAACTTAAAAGTTCATTGCTTATGACTATTCCTCACACAGGCTTTTCTAAACGGTCAATTTACATTAAGTAAGGGTTGGCGAATAGCATAACCTTTTACTATCGATGACTGGTAGATATTACTATGCCATTTTCCCACCTGAACGAATTCTGCTATCTGAGAGAAAATCTAGTCGATAACATCGGTGAGGGAAAAACATAAAGCTAAACACTACTATTGATCAGCGTGGTAAAATAAATTTTTATTTGGGGTAGACTTGTGTTCAACATTGACACATTTAATAGGCCGAGACAAACAGGGATCCTTTAAGAATGTAATATTTTTTATTTGACATTTATTTGTCTTTAAGTAAATCTGTAAGTGTTGTCCGTGTGGTGAAAGATTAAGAATACAAGTGTCACCATCCCATTTATTTCCCAGGGTGCTGTAAGAGCCAGCTAAGGAACAATATAAACAGTTAACATCTGCTGTGAGAGATGGAAAACTTGAAACTAAGCCCTGTGCCAACATGTCTGGTCATCGCGGGGCAGTAGACCAAAATCCCTCTCAAAGTGAAGGAGGCCCGAGCCCAGCAGTGGGACGTTAAAAGGCTGGAAAGAGAAAGATTTATAAGTATATCCTAATAAAAAAATTGTTATATACCTACACGACATTTACGGTAGCCAACCCTATAAAATAAATCGAAAATATCGTGCAACGAATGATTTTAACTTGTTTGCATGTCAATAAAAATCCAAAGGATCCTTAACCATGACTTTTGATTACAAATAATTTACTTATTGTTATAGCTTGATCGATTATTTTCATTGTCAACGCAACATTCAATGCAAGGATACGAGGGTGTGGTATACGTAAAGTTAGTGAATTTCCGTATTTGTAAGGTAACAGTTCACCGTAGAACTAAGTATTCGTTATGGAGAACACAACACAGCCACCCGGCAATATAGGAGGTCGACAAGAGTCTTCAACTGATCCGGTGAAGGCACAAGGAATACTGTAAGTTTTTATAATATATATTAAAATAAGGTATGTTGTTTTATATGAAGGAGCCTGAGGTTTGTTTTTGACTAGAGCATAAAGTATACAAATTCACATAGTAGGTAACATTTTATGTACAACATAGTAAGATTACTAGTTTAAAATTCAGAAACTTAACTCAAATGAGCTACTTAGGCTACTCTATACACCATATTATGCTCGCCCTTTTAAAGTAATTAGGTATTTAAGGTACCTGTATTAGAATAGAATACACTTTATTGTACGCCAAAACATTTTACATGTCACTTATATATCGAAATTAGGATAAAACATGTACAATTGGCGGTCTTATCGCATATTGCGATCTCTTCCAGACAACCTTTGGATGGACTCAGTTGATCTGGAACTGGGGTAAAGTGGTGTACCCACTACATAAAAACAATAATGAAAACACTAAAATGCTAGTTAAACCTACCTAAAATTAAATATACATACACATATAAAAATATTCATATATATATACATACATAAACCTATACATACATACACACTATAAATAAAAATAATAAATAAATACGCATAATGACTTAACTGTAGAAGTAGGATTATTGTTGTTGAAAAAGTTTGCAAATAGTGTTTCTTTACAAGTTTATTAAATGAGACGATAGATTGAGCTTTTTGAATCGTTTTTGGCAGTTCGTTCCACAGCAGAGCTGCCTCTATAGTGAAGGATTTATTGAAGAACCTAGTGGAGTGCGCTGTCATGGCCAATCTCAGATTTTCCGACGATCTTAAAGTTCTCAGATGTGTGTCATGGAGAAACGTGAAGCGTTTTTTTGAGATAAGTAGGGCTAGTGGGGTTAAAGAGAATATTAAAAAGTAGATTGAGAATATGAGTATTCCTTCGAAGTCGAATGGGCAACCACTTGAACTTACGACAAAATTCAGATATGTGGTAATATTTGCGCAGTCCAAATATGAATCGGATACCACAGTTTTGGAGTCGCTCAAGTTTGTTTAACTGGTCCTCGTTGAGATCGAGATAGCTGGCATCAGCATAGTCAGGAATTGGGAGGAGGAGAGAAGAAAGTTGTCTAAGAGATCCTATAGACGCGTACATCTTACGGCTGATATATTGTAGTTGCTCATACCAAGACAAAGTATTATCAATAAGGATACCTAGATTCTTAACGCAGTCACTTAGAGGGATAGCAACATCATTAAAAGTAATTTGCGATAGTGTGCTGAAATCTAATCTACTCAGTAACCGTGAACTGCCAACTATGATGGCTTGTGTATTACTAGAGAGGGAACAAACCAATAAGTAACAATGTATAGACAATTTAGTACTAACGCTAACATACTTGTAATTAATTTCAGAAACTCCGTAATTCGTAAAGGTAACACCGCGGCGAGACTATGGCCGCAAAGATGGTACTTTTACAGTAAAATAAGAGAAATTCAAGAGGAAGAAGCGCAAAAAATTGGTAAATAAGCTAAAACATTAATGTCAAAATTAAATTTTTTATATAGATATTATTTAAGAGTAATACATCGAAAGTTTTTAGCTACGTCCATGATGGGCTATAAATCAGTATGCGATATTAAAATATGCCTTCTCTAGGTATGACAGTAGAAGAATATCGTGCAGCCTTGCAGTCACATAGCAGCCAACCGGAGCCACATCGCTACCCCGTGGTGGTAGATCCGTCTCCGACGCCTCTGCCTCTGACTTCTGCAGGTGAGTAGGTTAATCCAAAACCTTAAATAAAACATGAATACTGTAATCAGTAAATAACTTGTAATTTTCACTTGCTGCCAAAAGTCAATATAATCTAAAATAAAATATTAAATATCCCTAATAACCTGACTTCAAGTTCAGTTTTTTATTAGACAGTTTATTTTTTAAGGTTTTTAAAAGTAATTATAAGGTAGACAGGCATTAATGTTTTCAGCCATGATTGGGCGGCGTGCGCAATGTCCTTTGGAGCGGTACGGTCGTCTAGTGAAAACCGCCCGAGATTATCCTCAACGCCCACCATTAAGACAGGGACAAATTTACGATCCTTACAAGCAGACAATTGTGTTCTTGGGGTACGTAGAGAACCGACTCTTAATTACTATGAAGCTGTGCAGTTTTAACTTTATTGAAATATGAAAAGTTTTACAACAGCTTAGTGTGATTTATTATTTAAAATAAGTAAATTAAAAAAGTGCTAATTGTCTGCAATTAGGTACTTACATAAACAAATTTTCGGCATGCCCAAAAAAAGTATAAATTGTCTATTCTACTTAGGTATTGTAATTTTTATTTACTTTAATTAAATTTGATATTAGCAGTGTCGGATTAAGAGGATACCAAAATAGCTTCGTGCATTTTTCTATGTACGAAGTTTTCATTGTTTCTTTAGATTGAATGGCTAGAGCTCTAATTTTTAAGTATATGTTTTTTCAATATATGATCTAGGATCGCATGAACTCAGAAACGCGATTGAAAAAAGTTTTCTCGATAGAAAATCTTGGCGAAACAACCTCTCAATTTTTTTATTTTTTTTCATTTTTCGGTCTATTATCGCGTATTAACTAATGAAATAACTTTAAAAACATAGGTAACTATTATGTATAGAAACACGTGGATCAGAATTAAAATATATTTAGTAGATTTTGAGTAAATAGGAAAAGTATCCCTAATTCTTCATTTTCTGTGCCTACTGGCTGTGTTAATATGTACGTGTCGGCGATGATATACGATAATATTGATGTAGGCCCTGAAGCAGAGCCGTAGCAAACTCTGTAAAGCGGTCCCTTGATTGTTTTGATGAATCATTTCGAGGGATTTCTGCGCTGAGCTCATAGCATTTGCTATTCGTGCTACGCGTGGTTAATCTATTCATACATAGGTATTAGATAAGTAATATCACTCAGACCCCATTGTATTTATTGTGGTAATGGCAATAAATAAGCTGTAAAAATGGAAACGCAAATATAGACGCGTGTATTTTATTTATTTTATGTACGAAATACACGTACCTACGCATTACACATCTAAATCTATAAAGTGGTTCGATTTGAGATCCTTTTAAACGTTCATTTATGTTATCTACAAATAATGAAATTACAGGAGTGTAGAGGGTGACCCGATATCATACAAGGTGCCTCCAGCCCGCTGTGAAGTTACAGATGAGATGTGGGCCAAACCGCAGCAGTTAACGGTATCTCCACTTGGATGGGACAATTTGCAACGTGTAATGACGACAGACAACGACAACTCGTGGTTTTAAGCTTTGCTATGTATATGTCCGAAGCTTCATATAAATCACCTGTATCCACAACCAGAGCAGCCACCAATCCAAAGACCCTGTAATACTGAATAGACTAACCACGATAACTTCTACATTCTATTGACTACGATAAAATATAAATAAATATTCAAGACATTTCACACAACGTCCTCTGGTCCCCAAGTAAGCTATATTTCTATGCTTGTACTATGGGTACCAGATACGGATAGACTACATATACTACTTTTCTTTTGTAAATATATACTTATAATACATAGAAAACACCCAGACGCAGTACAAACATTTGTATGACATTTATGGATATCACACAAATGATTGTCCCAAGCGGGAATCGAACCCGCGACCTCGTGATCGGCAGTCCATTACATAAACCACTCCACCACGAAGCCCGTCAAATTACGATGAGATCGATCCGTGGCTTACGACACGTGTAACTTGTTTGGAAGGATCCTTTTATGAATATTCAACGGGTCACCATTTGAGGCTCATCACTAACTACAGTAAATAAACAAATTAATTGACACAATTTGAGGACTTACTTCATAATCTTAGAAGCTAAGTTAAAACTAAAAATCCTTAAGTAAACTATTTTAATCAAGACTCCTACATTTTAAGTAATCTATCTATTAACTAAATAAGGATACTTTATAAACGTCAAAGTTCCAGTTTCCCGCAAAAACTGTTGAATTAATTTTAATGAAACTTTAAATTAATCTAAGTTAAATATCGGAATAACACATAGGCTAAATTTGCTCCTATTTATTTATAACTTCTCTACATCATAATAGTCTTTATCATTATTTAAAAATAGAATATGTAAAATTTATGTATTCATCACAGAAATCTAACATAAAGATGTGGCACGCACGAGGTTAAAATGTCCTTGTCAGCACTCGTGTATATCTGAACTTTCAATTTACTCACGGCCCTTTACTTCAATTATTTCTTACGATTCTTAAATTCTATCATACTACATTTTAAGTATGCAAAACGCAATAAACGATGCCTATAAGTGATAGGTAAACCCCTAAATAATAATAATAATAAATATTCATGGACATTTCACACAACGTCCTCTGGTCCCAAGCTAAGCTTATCAAGCTTGTGTTATGGGTACCAGAATACGGATATAATACATAAACTACTTTTTTTTTGTAAATACATACATAAAATACATAGAAAACACCCAGACGTAGTACAAACATTTGTATGAATATCACACAAATGATTGTCCCAAGTGGGAATCGAACCCGCGACCTTGTGAACGGCAGTCCAGTACATGAACCACTACGCCACGAAGCCCGTCTTTTAGTAATAATTCTTTGTAATAAAGAATGACGAATAATGGACACACAGGGTTTGTATTGCAAATGTATATGCCGTTTATCTATAATCTCCTTCTCTTCAGCCCATTATGATCCAACTGTTAGATCTGTTAGGCACAGGCCTCGTCCACTTTGGGAGGGGTTATGGTCTACTGTATTGCGTTTACCAGACGTGTTGGCACAGGGTTTATTTTCGAGATTTCCGTCTCTCAGCGAATGTCATCTATGTACAATATTCCTTTGCTGGCTTTTATAGCACCCTAGGAATGAAAAGAGGTGGTGATACTTTTTTTCTTAATCCCGTCACCACACATACTGTAATAAGTACGTAGGGGCATTGTAATAAAATGTATAGGAACATGGTAAACTCCAAAAGTAATTTTCCTAAAAAAAATTTCCTTCCTACTAGTTGAGTACTATTATAGGCTATATATCTAATATATAAAATTCACGTGTCACAGTGTTAGTTACCGTACTCCTCCGAAACGGCTTGACCGATTCTTCTCAAATATTACATACATATTCAGTAGGTCTGAGAATCGGCCAACATCTATTTTTCAAACTTTTTTTTAGTATGGCAAAACAACGTTTGCCGGGTCAGGTAGTATGTATTCTAAATCCCAGGCATACGAAACCTGGGATAACAGTTAGTCTTCTTTCTTCATAACAATATATCTGTGTTATTTCATAATGGGTGTTTCTCAATAAATAAAAACAATTATTAAAAATAGATGTTTTATTTATATTAAACTTGTCCATGTCTTTTAGTAGCAGCCATTGGTGGTAATTGAGCTACAATATTCTCAGGCAATACTTCCAAAGTAACTGCTTCTTCTTTGTCGATCCAATGAAAGTCCGCTAAATACTGTAAATGAGCAATAAAACAAGTGTTTTTAAACTTTTCACATACTAACGTATGTAAGAGTCCTGTCGCATTACTTTTTTTTCAATTACTTTAACTTTTGAGATAAACACATCATTATCATCAACATCATCACGCATTTATCCATCATCATCATCTTCATACTATCTCGTATTTTTACCATAGAGAGGTAGGCAATGATGATAACAGAGCGCTATTATTTATTAAGTTGGAGCATTATAAATACAAATTTATTCTTACTAATCACATATCTATAAAATACATAAATGATAAAACTAAAATAGGTGTGGCGGCACACCTTTTTCTCCATGGGGGAAAATATAGAAACATAATATTTTCTAACACTTGCGCGACTCATTTGTTTAAATAAAACTACTTTTTACGGATTTAGACGCGTATATTGCAGTCACCACGGTCACGGGTGAGACTCTCTCACCCGTAACCACGGTGACTGCAAAGGCTCCGAAACGTCGGGCCAAAATTTAAAACAAATATACGCGTCTAAATCCGTAAAAAGTAGTTTTATTTAAATATAGAAACACTTAAAAGATAGTCAATGAAGACTACAAGTGACTTCAAAGAGGAGATCATGTGAAATTTAGCTAGCAAATCCTGACAAATTACACAAAAACACTTCCTCTTGAACCACTCTCTCTATAAATAAAAGCGGCATCAAAATCCTTCGACATACAAACAAAAATAACAAGTGCTTTATAATAAACTAGCTGTTGCCCGCGACTTCGTACGCGTAGAATTTAGAAAATTTTCCCTGTTTTTGTAACATTTTTCACTACTGCTTCTCTCCTATTAGTAGCAGCATTATGCTATATAGCCTATAGCCTTCCTCGCTAAATGGACTATCCAACACTGAAATATTTTTTCATATCGGACCAGAGGTTCCGGAGATTAACGCGTTTAACCAAACAAACAAACTCTTCAGCCTTATATTAGTATATGATAGATATAGATGTAGTAGTAATAAAATACACACCTTTATAGGAATAATTTTGAGACCAACATTGTGACCGCCGGGTTTAAGTTTTCTTTTAGCCACTGGTTCATTAATATCCTGAAAGTGAAAAAAATTGTTAACACATCGATGTAATATTTTTTTTTATTTATGGACTATTTACACGTCCTCTGGTCCCAAGCTAAGCTCGTATGCTTGTATTATGAATACCAGAATACGCATATACTACATAAACTACTTCTTTCTGTAAATACATACTAATAATATATTATTATACTAAACAGCCAGACGCAGTACAAACATTTGTATGACATTTATAAATATGACACAAATGATTGTCCCGAGCGCGAATCGAACCCGCAACTTCGTGAACTGCAGTCCGTTATATGAACCACAAGGCTCGCTTTTTGTGCTGATTTGATAAAAAATAAAATTATTTAAAACTAGATGTTGCCCGCGACTTAAATTTTCGTTCACGTTGAAATTTTATAAATCGGATCAGTGGTTTCTGAGATTAGCACGTTCGAACAAACAAACAAACAAACTCTTCAGGTTTATAATATTAGTATAGTACACGTCACGTAAAAAGAACGCTGGAAGAAAGTGGTGGGGGCGTCTTTGTGCATGGGTACACTCTCGCACGAAAGTTATGTGCCTATTATTTTATTTTTGAACTAGGCTTTCGCTGGCGAGTCGTGGTTTGGTACCTACATATTTGTTATTCTTATTAGTTATTACAGAGAAAAATATATTAGATAAAATATCAATGAAATGAATTAAAAACATGTTTGAATTATGTATTAAAGAATGTTTGAGAGAAATAAAATTAAAGTAATGTTGAAACTTAAAAAAAAAATTAAATATAAAAAAATAAATAAATAAAGAATTAATTTAAAATTAATTAATGTAAAACCATTTCGTAATTTAAAACTTTTGTCCGCGATGGTACTTCTAACTGACGCACCAATAGCGCACCGGCAAACATGCGGCGCGTGGCTCACGCGCCCTACCTCGTACCACCAAATAGACCGATGAATCGTTCTTTTTACATGACCTATATAGATAAAAGGATTTGGATAATATATTCGACATCATACCATGCCGTAATAATCACGTAGTCATAAGTACATCACAAAGTGACAAAAGAATGTTTGTTGTGTGGTAGCCTTACATTTTCATTGTATTCTAGATATTGGTATTTTTTTATTGTAAATATATCGTATGCGGCAACAGATATAATTCATTAATGAAAATTTCAACCGCCTAGTTATCACCGTTCAAAAACCTTTTTGACTAGAACATAGTAATATTTACACGAGGTGTTTTCTCCATGATCCACAAGGAAGTATCATCTTGAAACACAACCGCATCTCTAGTTGGATGAGTCGCGATAGAGCTAACTACCGACTTGCGCGACAACCACTCCGGTGGTAACGATGCTCCTGGCCATTTCGTAAACTTTTTCTCTTTTAAATCGTATTCTACTATCTGAAACAGGCATTTAATAAATTAAATAAAAGCAAAACTGCTTAAGCGGTTTTTAAAATCCGGTCCATGTGGTGACGGATTAAGAAGTGTCACCACCCCAATAAGAATCTAGGGGACAATATAAGCAGTTAACGTCTACTGTACGAGACGTAAAACTCGAAACTAAACCCTGTGCCAACATGCCTGGTCAGCGCGGCACAGTAGACCATAAATTATATGTTGGAGTAACATAGATGAGGATGGAATTGCCATGTTTTAAAATCAGTCTACAAATTGTAGACACTGTCTTTAAGATGTTCATACATCAATCTGACATTCTCTTTCACACATAAAAGGTTCCACAGCAGGTCTCCAACCAAATCCCCTATAACCTGCGCCTCTACCACCAAGATGATGTTCACACAAAACGTCACCTCTCAATCGTCACTTTACACTTTCTCACAAATACACACTTTATAATTATACACTCGCGATTATGACCGGAATAAACTATTTATCACTACTGTGAGTGAGCAACTAGTCGGGCAGAGATTCGCCCAAGAAAGGTCCGTACTGTACGGCGGCTCGAGTGTAACTGCCCCGATTGCCCACCGTGCGGCGGTATTTATAGTGCCGGCGCACGTGCATGTCATTCGGTCGTACCTGCACGTGTTCGTAAGTTTTTAGGTTAAGTATTGAATTTACAATGACGTTATTTTTACATCGTAATAAACTCTAAAGTAATCAACTTTGTGGTTTATAAATTAATATTGGAACAATCAAATGGTTTAACTTAATTATTCTAGGTTCTCTAGACTAATTGTTGTGGTTGCGCCGACACGGCCATTCTGACAGGCGGTGCGCGCTCTGCACCTGGCTGCGTTGTGATGCGTGTTATCTGAAATTAAGAGTTTTCTCTGAGATTGGTATCTGTAAGCAACCCATGTTGCTCATTTTGAAAGGGTTATTGTTAGGACAGTACACAAAGACATTTCCAATGTACTGACTTATTCATTTAGTATCTGTGGTGTGTACGTGTCCACTCATGGCTCCACAAGGCGTCCCAACGGTATCTCATGGTTCACATGTGGATGCATCAAGGATCCGTGGTTAGCTCAAGGGTAACACATGGTTTAGCTCAGAGGTACCACTCTCCAGATATTTTGTTCTCGTAGATTATTATTACAGAGATGTAATTGTGTACTGATATCGGGGTAATATAATAGTAAATTGAATGAAATGAATGAAGCCTCATTGCTTCTTGTAGATTGTTATAGATTCTCGTAGACTGTTGTAGATTCTCGTAGCTTTTCGTTGGATCTCGTCGATTCTCGTTGACCTGAAAGAAGAGAAATAACTCCTTTTGAGTAGTACATCTGTAAGCAACTTATGTTGCTCATTTTGAAAGGGTTATTGTTAGGACAGTACACAAAGACATTTCCAATGTACTGACTTATTCATTTAGTATCTGTGGTGTGTACGTGTGCACTCATGGCTCCACAAGGCGTCCCAACGGTATCTCATGGTTCACATGTGGATGCATCAAGGATCCGTGGTTAGCTCAAGGGTAACACATGGTTTAGCTCAGAGGTACCACTCTCCAGATATTTTGTTCTCGTAGAAGTGAGGAAGGTCGATGCTGGGGTCTGGGCCTTATTATTATGACCGTGGCCCCAGAGCCTCTAAAGATCAATAGGATAAGAAAAAGCTAATACGAGCAGATAAAATGAATCTGACCAAAAGGATGTCAGATACAACGAAACAATTTAACGCTTATATCCTCAAAGATATAGTCAGAAGACTCAAGAGCGCATCAAAACTATTTGATTCGTGAATTTGATTGTTAAGAACCCTTAACATCCATTATTAAAATTATTAGCGAATTTCTTGTATTCGCTTTTTTTTTATCACTTTAATATTTTCGATAAAATTGCTATCACTAAAAGTTGTCAACACTGACTTCATTATTTGTATAGAGGTAAAAATATTAATCACACACCGGAAATCACTGTCTATTAGTTCCTTATTTGATTTAAGAACTATTTTTAAATAACTGACCGTAGATTTTAAAGAAATGGATTATGTGGATTTGTTATGAAATCGTCGACTGTAAATTATAATCAATCTATTCCAATTTCTTTCAAAAAGAAAAATGTTTAAGGTTGAAGCGATTTTTAACTTGTTCCAAACATATTGATTTAATTGGCTATTACTAATCGACTCGCCTCTTATTCGAACGATGTCTCGATGATAAAATTAAAATAAATCAAAACGTTATCTATAAAGATTGAAAACTGCACTATATTTTTGAATTGATGAAAACTGGTGCACTATATTCTAGTTACGGTAACGTCTTCGTTATCAAAATGAAATTCTCAACTTTGTTTATCATTTTACAATGTGTGTGTAATTGTCGAATACAAAATCTATCGATTTAATCACAATTGTTAACTTTTCTACCAAGTCAAAATTGATGACGGTAGTTCAACAAAATCATATTATTATAAAGTTCATTTCGGTAGTGTAGCAACCGGTAGTGAAAACGTTGATTACGAACGAAGCGCATCTAAGCGATAAAATTACGTGGTGTTATTGAGAAACTTATTCAGTTTTAAAAGATAACCAGAGAACATTGTTTTTTTTTTTATAATGAGTACTGAATATGTGGTGATCTATCAATTAAGTGTTTTGTGATAAATTTTAAACAAATTGAGTAGTTATATGGAAAGAGATAAGTGAAGTGAAAAAGCATTGTGAATACGTTTTAATTTACGCAGTTATAACATGGGGTAAGTACTTGTGGCTTGTTTTTATCAATCTTACTTTGAAAATAATCAAAGCAATATAAAAAGTGTCTATTAAATCTGTGTATTGCGCAATTTTACAATAAACTTAGCCTTGTTACGTGACGTTTTATTTTCTTATTACGAAGATGAACTAGGCATATGAAATGTCATAACAATATGAAATTTCATGTCGAATTTAGGTATTTTTATTGCACCACAGCTTATTATTGCAAATGACTTTTTCTCTCTCTTTTTTTTTTTAACTATTAGAAGAATGATACTGCTTACCGAGTATGATGACGTGGTTCCATAGCCACAAGTTGCTGCTTTAAATATCACCTTTGCTCACTATGACGACTATTTGAAAGTAATAAATTTTACTCACTTGTGGAGACACGTTTTTAACTACTTTTAATTATTGGTAGGAACGCGGTTATGCGCATATCCTACTATTTATTATTACGACGGCAAAATTGCACGATATCTTTACTTTTGATTTTAACAATTTAAACGTTTTACACTTATTGAGTTAGTCGTAGGGGCCGCCTCTCGGGTTTTTTATCCCACACTTCTGATGTTGGAGTAACATAGAGGAGGATGGAATTGCCATGTTTTAAAATCAGTCTACAAATTGTAGACACTGTCTTTAAGATGTTCATACATCAATCTGACATTCTCTTTCACACATAAAAGGTTCCACAGCAGGTCTCCAACCAAATCCCCTATAACCTGCGCCTCTACCACCAAGATGATGTTCACACAAAACGTCACCTCTCAATCGTCACTTTACACTTTCTCACAAATACACACTTTATAATTATACACTCGCGATTATGACCGGAATAAACTATTTATCACTACTGTGAGTGAGCAACTAGTCGGGCAGAGATTCGCCCAAGAAAGGTCCGTACTGTACGGCGGCTCGAGTGTAACTGCCCCGATTGCCCACCGTGCGGCGGTATTTATAGTGCCGGCGCACGTGCATGTCATTCGGTCGTACCTGCACGTGTTCGTAAGTTTTTAGGTTAAGTATTGAATTTACAATGACGTTATTTTTACATCGTAATAAACTCTAAAGTAATCAACTTTGTGGTTTATAAATTAATATTGGAACAATCAAATGGTTTAACTTAATTATTCTAGGTTCTCTAGACTAATTGTTGTGGTTGCGCCGACATATATAATAAAATATAATAAAATTATTATGCTTGTGAAAGATTTTTAAGTCAATTGCCAAGCAAGGTACCCATTATACAAATTCAGAGTTAAAATGCTTACGTTTATAGTAAATAGTAAAAGATTCTGACGAAATAAGAATTTCTCCTCAAAATCCTCCATCCATCCTTCCACTAGCCTCTCTCCGTCCACTGCCGGACATGGGCCTCCTCCATAGAATGTCACAACACGCAGTCTCGCGCCGCTTTCATCCAAAGACACCCGCGACCATGACGATATCGTTGCTCTAGCTTGTCGGGGGCCGCCCAACGCTGTTTCGTTCGGTACGTGGTCGCCACTCGAGCACTTTTCTTCGCAAACGATCATCAGTCCTACAAGTGATGTGGCCTGCTTATTGCCACCTCAGCGTGCTAACCCTTCGGTCTAAGTCGGATACGCCCGTGATACATAGGTACTCTTGTCTTAGAGAGAGAGAGAGAGAAATATTTTATCAGTATACATTACCTTTTGATCGACATAGACGATAATAAGAGTTTCTCTTTCATTATCCACTGTCAATGCTGATGGAAGACATTGATACTGTGGTAAAGAAATGTGGAATTCGAACTTTTTGTTTGTCTGTGTCCAAACAGCTACTGAACCTTTAGTGTCAGCTGCCACTAAATATGTGACGCCTGTTGGACTCTTCTTGGAAACACATAGATGTAGTAAGGTGTTACAATTGAAATCTGTAATTAAATAATTTATTATTTTACTAGCTGATGTTCACAGCTTCGTATGTGTGGAATTTAAAAACAAAACCCTAAAAAATCAAATAAAAATCCTCCTCTTGAACCACTCTATGAATAAAAAAAACCGCATCAAAATCCGTCTGAATCCGTAAAAAGTAGTTTTATTTAAACAAATGAGTGCAAGTGTTAGAAAATTTAAATATATATTTATTAGACTTTTTCGCCTCTTTATTGTAAATAAACTTTCATACAGTAGTTATTTATACTTATGAGTTTTATGTATTTTTTTTTTTTTAATTGCACTACATATTTAATAAAATCTTATTAGTTACTTCATCATCACCACAATACCGTCACTCCCTTTTCCCATGTGGGTAGGCAGAGACTACAGAGCGCTACCTGCTACAATTCAAACACACTTTCTTATCTTCATCCACACTCATACATCAGGGGCCCAAGTCTGTTATTACAATGTTGTCACTGATTGCATAATGGCGAATTTTATCAAGTTTGGTGTCATAATGATGCCATAATGCCGTCATAATGGCGAAATTTCATCAAGTTTGGTAGTCTAAAATGTTTGGTCATAATGACGCCATTATGCAATATTGTGCAATCAGTGACTAATCATTGTGACAACATTGTATTAGGAGACTTGGCCCCCCCTGGTCATACTTGCCCGACGGTATTAGTTACTTACATTTCTCTAAACTCATATTTTGCACCAGCGTGGCTCCTGCCTCTGTATCAACCTGTAGTACGTAAATAACTCCACCAGAGTGCGCTATCATCGCACAAGAGTCGTCTGTAAAAGTAATACGATCGCAACCACTCTTTGGTAAACCATTTATTAGTACCTTAGACAATGATATATTCGACTGGTCTTCATCCTGTAACAAAATATACCATGCTATATTTTTTGGTCTATTTGGTTGTATTTGGTTGTGTTTATGGCTACATCACTCAGTCGGCTTGAAGCTACTCACATAATATATCTATGTATGCGTGAAATATGTATCTATTTGTGTCTATGATACAGACTATACGTCATTATTCTATAAAGTACGATTTAGCCAGGCTAAAGTTAGTTATCCTCAATATTAAATGTCAACCCACCATCTGGTACATCTACGTTTATAGATAAAAAAACAGAAAAAGAGTAACGAAACTTAAATAGGAACTGCTAATTTGAGTCAATGGCAGCAAGGCGTTTGATCTTTGAACTCGTAAATAATAATACTTGTATAATGTACGCTCATTTGCGTTCGGTATTAGGCGATTCGAGCAGCTAATCACAGCCCCATCCACTCGCGCTATTCATTCAACATGCCTGTTTGACGTTCATGTAAATCAGTCAGAGAACCGTACCATAAGCACTTAAAATTGAAACTCCCAATAACCATTCACTATAGTCAGTAGTATGCATGAAAGCTCTGGTCAAATTTTTAAACAATCCTTAGTACAGCTATATGTTTTTTATTAAGTAGTTTTTTTTTTCACTAATACATTTATAATCATAAACTACAGTTGGGAAAAGAACTTACCGTTTCTAATTTAAGCATTCGAACATCATCAGCTGTAGAATAAACCACTATTTCTCCATTAGGTGATAGAGCAGAACATCTAGACAATTTCTTCCCTTTTGTCTGTATAGAGACTAATTTTACCGGTTTTTCTGTCACCTTCAAACTCTGGTTGCGTACATTCTCTGCTTTGGCTTTGCTAATAATATCGATAGTTGAATCCTGTTCTAGAATATTGTTGCATGTTTGTTTCATATCTTCCATTGGTGTTACATTACCGACCAAAACATTGCCATTGTCAGTGGCATACGAACCGAGTTTCCAAACTTCTAAATGACTGCTATACCTGTAAGATAAAACCACATCTAAATAAAATGCAACCAATGATGGGGAACTGGATTGACGAAGGGTGTTGTGACGCCTTAAATAAATGTATGAACCTTTATGATGTAACATACGTCCAATGATGTGAATGTAACCTAAATAATTCAATTTACCATTCAGTTCACCATTGAATAAAATGGTTAGTTAGTGGTTATGTAAACTCACCTTAACAATAATAACTTTTTTCGTGCTGATATTGTAGATCTAGGTGAAGGTAGCAATGGGGGTATCCTCATAACCCACTTTGGTGGATAACTTGAGAATGTGAGGTATCCATCAACACCTATTGATATAAGTCTCTCACCATGTACAACCAAACCCCTGAAAAAAATCGAATTTATGATTCCGTATAATAATCACTTGGCGATTGGGATTTGATTGATGACCTCACATAGCGTCGCATTGGACATAGTATGATTGATTTCTGGGGGTTCAAACAGTGCTTTTTCCTGGAAAGACTGCAATTTATACCAATGCCTGCAGTCAGTATTTCCTACATATTTAGAGCTCTTTTTCGAAAAGACCCCACACTACAAAGGCAAAACCCAACGAAACAAGAAAAACACCTTTTTACTCATTTTCTTAAGGAATTGTCAAACAAGATAACTTTTATAAATCTAAATACGAAAATCTTCCATCACTTCTTGGACTATATTTTGTCAACAATGGGTGTTGTGTGGTTGTTATCTTGTTTGCTACCAAATATTAAACTTAAAAATCTATACCTAACATCATGTTCATGTATGTTCCTCTGTACATTCTTGACCCATTGTGATTCAGATTGTTTGCCTGCACTTTTATTCACTTTAATGAAATTCATAATGACTGGATCAACTCCACTACAGAACAGACTCTTTTCGTCATCAGACACTGCTATTGACAGTATATCAGCTTTGTGTGTGGAATAGGATTCAATCTGAAATTGAAAATAATTTAAACATACAGTTTTTTTTATAAACTCAGTTTTTTTTCTTTGTAGAATCAACTTACATAATAGTCTAGATTGTAATTGTTACGTTCAACCTGGGGTTTGTAATTCGTTAGTTTTGTGGAAGCGTGCCAATTCTCCAGGCCAACACGAACGAACTTAAAATCTGCGTTTCACAGCGTTAACAAATTTTATGATAGTACAAACTTACCCTGTTTTCGTCTTCAACACAGTCTTCACTGTGTCAAGCCCTAGCTATAGCTTCATTAACACTAACTACGATAAATTGGCCAAAATAACGCAGAATGCTAATCAAACTATACTTAACTTTATGCAGGCAGACACGAACTCTTGAAGTCCTCAAATGACCACGTTTGGCGCGACTCAAGCCGTGAACTTTCACCAATCGTCTTAATGCAATTATACTATCACAATTATAGTTATCAAACAGTTCAATTTATATTAAATAGTATTAAGTATGGAGACACAAAATTCACTAGTTTTTATAACACATTTATGTCATACAAAAATGGCGAATACTCAACTTCGCAACGACAATTCAAATTTTAACTCGCAAAACAGTTGCAAGGAAAACGCTTCAAATCGCATTCAAATCGCGACGTAATTTGCAAACAAGATGTGTTTTACGACTAACTAACGCTCGGTTACCGCGTCGCGCGCGCCGGCAACGAGCCACGAGGACAGATGCACCGGTCAGTTCTCAACGTCATCGATAGTGACGTTATCAATAGTTAGAGATGCCCGTGCGCAGACTTAATACGATAAGTTAATCGTTTGGTACATAACATCTACCCGCCTCGGTCAGGACTACCTGGCCGCTAATTTACTGGCAGTCGCGACAAGGTTGATACAGCTCTCTTCAAAATTGAACCGTCCACCCGGACCTCAGCAAAACGGGGCACTCCATCTGCTCCAAAGACGAGGTTGAGAATGCGCCCCCTGCGCCAACACAGTGGCGCACTAAGGAGCATTTTGCTTTTAAAACCGGACAAAATTAATTGTCACTTTTATTTTATTGGAAATGAATAAAAATACGTAAGTGAATAAAGAAAATCATATATTTTTATAAACATGGCTATAAACAAATAAAAATTAAAAATAAACAGAAAATTATTTAAATCTAATGAACTTATTCTGATTCATCTGAGTAAGCAAGCCTCGATGACTGGTCCATTTCTGCATCCAATTCTTCTGGCTCGAACAACTCTATGGTTTCACTCATGAAGGGTGAACTTTTGCTCGGTTTACGTTTTCGTACACAACTTATATATGGATCTGATGTCAGAAGCAGCCTGTTGAGCACATCTTGATTACACTCAATGCGTGAAAATTTTCGGGCATAATTTTGCCGGTATGACCGGTAATGTTTATTACGGGCTTCTGCAGTCTCTTCAGATAGTTGTCCAATAAGAAGGATGGCTTTTTTGGTTCCTGAGCAGTATTTATTACTTTTCTGTACCGTTTGGCACTTGATGGTGTAGAAGTTGCATCTTTTATGAGTTTTGAAGCTGCAGCATTTCCAGACATATTTATGTTGACTGATGCTAGCTGCGAAGGTAAGCACTTCGACTGGTACTGACTCACGGAGCCCTTTTGTTTTCCGTCTTTTACTGCGATCAGTCAATTCTTGGAAGTCCTTGCTTGGGCGCCCCGACTTAGTGTTCGGCGTCTATGTATGTACTGGTATCGAAACATTAAGCCATCTTTCGTTTTTTTTTCATAAATCTTTCTTCAATATAATTGCATGATGCCCATCTCTTCTTTAAATCTGATTTGAAATGCCTTAAATCGTGACTTAAGGTTTGATAATCGTTTTGGGGACATTTCGTCATTTCTCGGACCTTATTTTCCATTAATGTTACCTTGTCATCTAATCTTCTAGCTGGGCTTTCTTTAAAAAGCATATACAATGATTTTCGAGACATCTCAATTACACTCGATGTGGAATCTGCAATACAACGACAAAGTTTATAAATATGCTAAACAACGGAAAAATCCTTATATCACTTTAAAAGTACATTTTTTCGAAGTTGTGGAAAGATGTGGAAAATGTTTTTACTGTTTTGATATCGTGAATGTATATATTTTACAACAAAACTATATTTATAACCCGATCTAACTCGGTACTATCACAAAAGTACTAATTAGTGAAAAAAACATTCACGATTTTCATTTTTTTTCTCTCTATTGATGCTGGTTCTAAAAATACATAATAGTCAATCGAATTTATGTTAATATACATTAAAATTAAGTACATACCTCGTTCTTTAGATTCCATAGATAAAATTTTCCAATATCCACTTCAAATAACTTTTAACACCAAGTGTAAGTTTTCAAACAATAGAACGTATCGTGAAACTAGACGTGCGTACTAAACTAAGACTAGTTTGCGACTATGTGACCGGACTGAGCGAAGGGGAAGGATCCCAGGTAGGGCCGGTTTATGATAGTACCATTACTTAAGTGCAATAAAATGCCAACTTGGGTTACAATTACAGAAATTTGCAATTGTCACTTTTGTCCGGTTTTGAAGTCAAAATGCTCGTCAGTGTGGCGGTGAGTTAGCGTCCTTAACCAGAACGAGGTCACCAACATGAGGTGGATCAGTCTTGTCAGTCCACTTAACGCGCTGCTGGAGAATGTGCAAATATTCTAAATTCCAACGTTTCCAAAAGCTCTGAGTGAGTTGTTGGACCAATTCAAACCGCGAGAGACGATTAGGTCTCACATCAACAAAGGGATATTCCGGCAGGGCGTTCAGTGGCTGCCCAATCAAAAAATGGCCCGGCGTGAGGGCTTCCAAGTCGTTAGGATCTGAAGAGATCGGGCACAACGGGCGTGAATTCAAAACGGCCTCGATTTTGCAAAATACAGTTGCGAGCTCTTCAAAGGTCAATACAGACTCGCCAATTACCCGTCGCAAATGTGTCTTAGCAACCTTTACTACGCTTTCAAATATTCCTCCCCAGTGGGGACATGACACGGGACTGAACCTCCAAGTTATTCTACGTGTAGCTAGTCTAGACGCAATTTCAGTCTCGTTAGCCGACAAAAAATCATACATCGCTTTTAAATAGTTGTTTGTGCCTTTGAAGTTGGTACCGCAATCCGACCGAATCAAGGACGGTAGTCCTCGTCGTGACACGAATCTATCTAACGTCGCAACAAATGCCTCTGTCGAGAGGGCTGAGACGAGTTCCAAATGTACCGCCTTGGTGGACAGACAGACAAAGACGCACAAATAAGCCTTGACAGTTTTACTGTTCCTGAGGGTCGAGGTCTTAACAAAAAAGGGGCCTGCAAAGTCCGTACCAACTCCAGCAAAGGGCCTTATCTCAGTGACCCGATCCGAAGGAAGGTCACCCATGATAGGTTGCATGGTAGGGGCCTTGAGCCTATAGCAAGGCATACAACGAAAGACCACACTACGGATCGTCCGACGGGCCGATAAAATCCAAAATTCCCGTTGCAAAATGGCCAATAAGGCATTACAGCCGGCGTGGGAGTTCTTGATGTGACGATCAGTCACCAACAGGTTCACCAAGTGGCCACTCTTTGGCAATAAGAGGGGGTGACGAGATCCATAAGGGAGGTTTGCGTTCCTAAGACGCCCTCCGACACGCAAAAGATCCTCACTATCCAAAAAGGGGTTCAGCTTACAAATGGCTCCAGACAGCTTGGATTTGCCTTTCCTCAAGATGTCAATCTCGTCTTCAAAATGTGCCTCTTGCACAGAACGAACCCAGTGAAGAAGAGCATCTTGGAGCTCTTGTGGCGATAAGAAGGCCTCCAAACATTTGTTCTGTGGATGTCTACAATTTCTCATGAAGCGCTTGATCCAAGCGGTGACACTCAACAATTTGTCCAATGAACTGTAACGATTAAGTAAGAAATCGGGGTCGAACGGACGGTCCTGCCATTCGAGCGCAAGCGTTCGCAACCCAGGCAGTGCGACAATGTCTAAGGCCGGAGTTCGCGGCCAATTAGATTCTGATCTGGTCAACCACTCAGGTCCCCACCACAGAGAGTGCTCAACTAAGGGGGGAGCCATACATCCCCGTGACGCACAATCAGCAGGGTTGACCTCGCCAGGCACATGCCTCCAAACCAACGGGGTGTCCGATTTCTGTATCTGAGAGACACGATTTGCTACAAACACCTCTAAGGTGTGAACTGACGTCTTCAGCCAACATAGCACAATTTGACTGTCAGTCCATGCATATATCGTGGAAATGTCAATTGACGTGCACAAGGTAGACATGACGTGATTCAAAAGGCGAACAAGAAGGGCCACCCCTGACAACTCTAACTTAGGGATTGTCAAGGCAGTTCGAAGAGGCGCGACCTTGCTCTTCGCCATGACCAACAACACTTTCACCTGACCATCTGTGGTCACGGTGCGCAAGTATACGGCTGCTGCGTACCCACGTTCCGAAGCGTCCGAGAAACCATGAAGGGACGCGGTGTGCTTTCCTGGAGGAAGCAGAGCACGGGGCAACGATATCCTATTGATGGCAGGCAATGAGGAAGCAAATAGGAGCCAGTCCTTTAAAACAGCTTCGCGAAGTGGCTCGTCCCATCCAAGACCTGCAGTCCAAAGTTTCTGCAGGAAGCATTTGGCCCAGAATATGACCGGGCATATCCAGCCATTGGGATCAAAGGTTCTCGCGACAGTCGACAGAACCAGTCGTTTCGTCCAAGTGTGATGCGAATCCAAATTGACATTAAATGTAAAGATGTCCTGGACTGGTCTGTACTGGATTCCAAGCACTGACATCATGGTAGGGTTGTCACGGTTCTCAAATAGGTGAGGATCCTGCTGGTGGTCGTCCGGTAGCCCTTCCAAGAGCGCAGGTAAGTTGGAGATCCATTTACGCAACTCATATCCTGCGGAGGCTAGAATGCCAATCAACTCGTCACGCAAGAGCAGGGCCTCTCTCTCCGTGGCCGCGCCAGTGCACACATCGTCAACATATAGGTCCTCCTTCAAAATGGCGGCTGCGCGAGGAAACGACATACGCTCTCGATCCGCGAGCTCCCAAAGCGAACGTATAGCCAAAAAGGGGCTAGACCTCAGCCCGTATGTGTTCGTGTTGAGCTCGTAGACAAGCATGGGATCTTGCTGGTTTTCTCGCCACAATATCAGCTGGTATCGGCGATCATCCGGGTGAATTACCGTTTGCCTGAACATCATCTTGATGTCAGCCACAAAAACAAATTGATGACGTCGAAACCGCGTGATGACGTCACAAAGGTCCTTCAGCAATTTGGGACCAGGATGCAGACACTGGTTCAATGACACTCCTGAAGTAGTCTGCGCAGAACCATCAAATACTGTGCGTAACTTACCACTGGATGGTTTTATTACAGCATGATGCGGGAGAAAGAAGTGCTCCGTCGAACGCCAATCCAATTTTGACACAGACATATGTCCCAAATCCTCATACTCCCGCATGAAGTCAATATACTTCTCCTTGAGTAGTGGGTCCCTGCTCATACGGCGCTCCATCGCCAACAAACGCTTCTCTGCAATAGGCCGCGAGACTCCAAGTGGCGGACGTACAGCGAGAAATGGCAATCTTGTCATGATCCGGCCAGAACGGAGATAACTGGTGTTGGTCTTGTAGAACCGCTCACACTCTTCATGTTCCGGATCAGAGCGGGGCGCTTGTGGTGGCTCCTCCACTTCCCAGAATCTCTGCACGGCGTCAGAAAGGGCGGACCCCACCATCAAGGCCGTTCCAAGTTCGGCAGGGGGGGGGTTCCTCAATACAGGCCCCATCAGTGCGAACCCAAATATGGTCCGGAGGGCTACCAAGCCACCTGGCTGCAAAACACGATCCTTGCCGAGTAATATTTTACCCAAAACATCGGCACCAAGCAGCAAATCGACCGTGCCAGGCAGATCAAATCTAGGGTCAGCCAAATTCAAATCCGCGGTCAATTTTACCGCATCCGCAGACAAACGAACTTGCGGGTGATTGCCCAAGATATTCTCCATCACAATGGCCGACGATTCCAACGTCGGACGTGGAGAATTTGAGGGGGAGAACTCAAACAAAACACGGCCCTCAACCGTGGCCACGGGGGCGTTCCCGACACCCCTTATTACATCTGAATATTTTTCAATAGTCTGGCCAGTCTGCCCTACCAACCAAGACGAGGCTATGCACCCCTGTGAGCCTGTGTCCAATATCGCTCGGACTACAACCGAGGCGCCCGTCCGTCCCCAGACCCTGACATGTGCCGTGGGCAAGAGGACGGTCTCAAAAGGGGGCAGTGCATAGCGGGGGCAGACGCCAACATCCTAATGTTGGCGTGGCGGCGACTGAGCGCCGTTGTCCCGAGACGGCAAATCAAAGTGCGGGTAGTGCCTAAACTCGGCCTCCTCTCGGTGACGACTGCCACGAGCCATAGACGGCGGTTCGTAGCGCCTGGAGCGTCCGTACCGAGGGTTGCGCGTCTCCAAACGGGGACGTTCCGCCAGAGGGGGGGACGGTAGTGGTACCGGACGCGCGTCACGGTAATCGTGGTACACTACCGGAGGTGATCTCGCTTGATCACGTGGAAGCGGGGAGGGCGAGCGGGACACAAAGGTGCGGGATTGAACCCGGGGCCCGCTTTCATACCCGCCCGTGGGGCTGCGCGCCGAACCAACTCGGCGATCAACGGCAGCGCAGTTTGCGCGGCGTGGGGGTGATGAGCCGGACTCCAAATTGCGGGACTGGTCCCGGTGTCCGCTGACATACCCGCCCGAAGGCGACCCCGCGTGGTCGCGACGGCCATTCGCGTTGGCGCACAGGATTTTCAAATGGTGCCCTCCGCAAATAGGACACGGGTGAGTGTCGGGGCAGGCGCGCTGGTAATGGTCCCCTAGGCAAGAGAAACACCAGCCGCGGGCCTGGGCAATCCGCCTACGAGCGGCCACGTGCAGGACCGCGAAGTCTGGGCACCGCACCGTTTGGTGTCCCTGCGACTTGCAAAACCGGCAGTCCGGTGGCGCAGCTTGAGCGACAGCGAAGCGGGCGGCCGTACCTCCTCTTGGTGCAGGTTGGGCATTGCGCCGTTGGTTGGTGGGTCTGGGACGTGATGCTTCCACCGGCGTGTCGGCGACCATGACGTCACCCATGCGACACTCGTCCTCCAGGAACGTCAGGAGCTGGTCAAAGGTAGGGAGAGCAGATGCCTCATCCCTAGTGTGCCCCTGTTCAAAACGTGCCCTCAAAGACACCGGCAATCGCTTGAGCACAATACGCAACAGTAGGTAAGACCACTTGGCAACCGGCAGTCCCAAGCGGTTGAGCGAGTTGGTGGCTATTAGGAGGGGGTTCAGCAGCTCGGTCCTCAACTGGGCAGCATTGCTCACGACGGGAAGGTTCAAAATCTGGTCGACGTGGGTATCTGCCAGACAGCGCTGGTTGTGATAGCTCTTGGTGAGCAACGCCCGCGCGATCCCATAGCTCCCGTCACATATTGGGAGGTGCTGTACTAAGCCCCTCGCCTCTCCATCAAGCACGGAGAGTAAATAGGCCAGTTTTTGAGACGGACCCAAATCGTCCCTCGAGTCCACAAGGCTCTCAAACAAACCAATAAACCCCATCCACGTGTCTAATCGACCATCAAAACGTGGAAGATCCAAATTGGGTAATCTGGTCAAAAGGCCCACGGGAGTCTTCAAGGGGGCCCACGGGAGTCTTCAAGGGGGCCCGGTGAGCCGGTACTCCGGCGCGCGAGGCTAAAATCTCCCGCGCGCGCTGGGCGATGTCGTCGGCAAGGTCCATCATTTGGAGGTAGTCCTCGTGGACTTTGTCCCGTCGCTCCTGGGGAAACGACTCCAGGGGCACATCATCCAGATGCAAGATGAAGCGCTGGTAAAGCGCCTCCACCTCCTGAAGTCGTGTAGGGCATTTCTCATGCCTGTCCAACAATGCCTCGATTCGGTTCTCCCTTTTCACCAAGGCGGCAGCTGACGTGAACCATCTCAAATGAGTCGCAATCCCGGAATATGATTCGCGGACAACATTATACGCGGCGGCAGACATCTTCAAAGCACAAACGGCACGAAACAAACAATCTTATAATAACAACAAAAAAAAACAAATATCTTTCACAAACAAACAATATTACAATAGCGAAAAACAAAATATCTTTCAATGAGACAAGCCGCTATTACTCTAAACAATTATCAAATCTTAAATAGTTTAAATCAAACAAACAAAACAATTCTTTGCCAATGTGCAATTAATTTAAGACTTGAATTATTTATTTTAAGGTAAACAACAAAACAAACAAACGTATAAAATAAATGTTGTATTATACAAACGCACAACGCCACAATTTAACTATAACGTTGTTCAATATTAGACAATGATTAAATAATAATTTATGCCAAATAATAACCTGAGCAACAACAAATACGATTAGCAATAACACAAATAATTATCAAACCCTTTAAAATCTAATTGCCAATTCAAGTATGTACTCAATTAATTATTTAAAAACTATACCATCAATTTAGATTAAACAAACAAACAACTAAATTAATCAAATTAAATTAATTAAATTAATTAAATCAATTTTCACAAATAATGAGGGTATAGTTTGTTCAACATGGAACATTCGAGAAACGGAGTTTAAACCACGCTCTGGGTACCAAAATATGTTACGTTCAACCTGGGGTTTGTAATTCGTTAGTTTTGTGGAAGCGTGCCAATTCTCCAGGCCAACACGAACGAACTTAAAATCTGCGTTTCACAGCGTTAACAAATTTTATGATAGTACAAACTTACCCTGTTTTCGTCTTCAACACACGTCTTCACTGTGTCAAGCCCTAGCTATAGCTTCATTAACACTAACTACGATAAATTGGCCAAAATAACGCAGAATGCTAATCAAACTATACTTGACTTTATGCAGGCAGACACGAACTCTTGAAGTCCTCAAATGACCACGTTTGGCGCGACTCAAGCCGTGAACTTTCACCAATCGTCTTAATGCAATTATACTATCACAATTATAATAATAATAATAATAATATATTTTTATTTCACAGATAACAATTTACATTTGACAACAGAGTGTTAGAGAAAATTATGTTAACAAAGAGTAGGTTTATAATATAAAATTGTATTGCGCATTTGGTTAATTCACTGACATCCAAGCTAAGATTAAACTTGTGTTATGGATGTCAGGACACATTACAAGAACTGAAAACAACTACTCAGTTGTTTTTCCAGTTTGAAATTACAATTTATTAATACAACACAGAAGTATTTGAATAACAACGTTTTAAAGTAGATGTGTATTGTGTGTGTATGCGTGTGTGTGTATGTGTGTGTGTGTGTTTGTGTGTGTATGTGTGTGTGTGTGATATTATTTATAACCTGTTGTATAAAAATTACAATTAAATTCGTAACATCAGTTCCGTGTCGTCGTATGTTAAAGTTATAAGTAATTTACTTACTATTTTCTTACATTGGAATTTAGTTAATTTGTTTATGTTAAGTTTCCTATTGATTATGTTATAGATATGACTTCCGAGAATCCAAAAATATAATAATTATAGTTATCAAACAGTTCAATTTATATTAAATAGTATTAAGTATGGAGACACAAAATTCACTAGTTTTTATAACACATTTATGTCATACAAAAATGGCGAATACTCAACTTCGCAACGACTATTCAAATTTTAACTCGCAAAACAGTTGCAAGGAAAACGCTTCAAATCGCATTCAAATCGCGACGTAATTTGCAAACAAGATGTGTTTTACGACTAACTAACGCTCGGTTACCGCGTCGCGCGCGCCGGCAACGAGCCACGAGGACAGATGCACCGGTCAGTTCTCAACGTCATCGATAGTGACGTTATCAATAGTTAGAGATGCCCGTGCGCAGACTTAATACGATAAGTTAATCGTTTGGTACATAACAGTAATGTTTATAAACAATTTAGCGAGAAAAGAATATAATATGTAATAATATACATATAATAGTTTTTTGTGAACAATAAGTCAATGTATTAATAATCATTCCAGAATAGATAATGCCACATAAATAATTATCAAATAAAAAATTACTACCATTACAACCATAAATTTTTTTTAACTAGCCTTCAAATCTCGTTTGTAGAAGAAAGAACAAATTAATAGCTTTTTTATGTAATTATTCAACATATCAGAAACCCCTAGTCATAGGTCAAGTAAGGTAAAACAAATACATAATAATAATTTTTACCTGATCACCAAGTGTGCTATCCCAAAAGGTTAGTCTGCCAAGGCTGTCTCCTGACACTATGGTATTATCTGATAGAAATGAGAGACACCAGACTATGACTTCTTTCCCACGTCGACTAACAGACATTCGGTTTATTGCTTGTCCTGTTTCCACATTCCACACTCTAATAGTGTTAATTGATCCTGTAATTTCAGATATTAATCATGTATCTTATAAGTTTGATAGAATTACTTACAGCATAATGTTTATAGTAAATAACTGAATAAATAAATAAATATTCATGGACATTTCACACAATGTCCTCTGGTCCCAAGCTAAGCTTATACACTTTTGTTATGGGTACCAGAATACGGATATACTACATGAAGTACTTTTCTTTTGTAAATACATAGGTACACATAATACATACAAAACACCCAGGCGCAGTACAAACATTTTTATGACATATATGAATATTGCTCCAATGATTGTCCCAAGCGGGAATCGATCCTGCAACCTCATGAACGGCAGTCCATTACATGAACCACTCCAACACGAAGCCCGTCAAAATGTAACTAACATTTTGATGGGCTTCGTGTTGGAGTGTTTTATATAATAAAGTTCATGTGTATAATGTTCAATTTCAAAATAATGTTCATTATTTATATTAATATTTACCTGTGGCCAGTAAATGTCCAGCATTATCAAATTTACAACATAATATACGTCCTTCTTGTTTATCAAATAATTTCTTGTAGACTATTTCATTGTTATCAACACTGTACAAATTGACGTATCCTTGTTCAGTACCAACTGCTACAAGGTTGCTATCAGTATTAGCATCTAGACACCAAGCTGCATAACCTGTTAGTAATACAGTTGTCTTGATTTCTAGCTTGTTTAGATCCCATTCCACTAATGCACCGCCAAGTCCAGTAGCCAGCAATCGATCGTTCACCCATCCAAGTGCTTCAACAGAGCCATTTGCAATACCCGGAATGAATTTCACAAGATATGGGGCATGGTTTAAATCCCATATTTCAATGGAAGCGTTACCTCTACAAAACATAAATTAGTTTCAATAGTAGCAAAAGAAATAAATATAAGAAAAATACACAAGACATTAAAACTAACCTTGCAATTGCTATTTGTTTGGTCAATTTATTGAAGGAAACACAATTTATTGGCTCAGGTTTTGGATTATAATATCGCACTCTGTGCACTTTACTTGCCATTTCTATAATTTTTTACAATAAATACACGTGAGGCTCGCTTATGCCTTAGAAAACATAACCTCAAAACAAAACAAACGTAATGTAATGTCAATAATGTCATACAATTTTGACATTGAATACTTTTTTTTTTTTTTAAGTT
Organism: Orgyia antiqua; assembly: GCA_916999025.1. Lineage (NCBI taxonomy): Eukaryota > Metazoa > Arthropoda > Insecta > Lepidoptera > Erebidae > Orgyia > Orgyia antiqua. The sequence continues at coordinate 28,466,267 of OU779868.1, forward strand.
TGTCCTTATAGGACAGGCTAAGGCTTAATAGCCATACTGCCTTGTCTTCAGTAGATTGTATTCTTTGTATAAGCTTCTTTGTTCGTATGATAAATATCTTGCGTCATTTTCAATAATATTATATTCTTCCGTCATTTCTAGTAATTTTATAGTCTTGCGTCATTTCCAGTGAAGATCCAACATCATCCAATATTTGTACGATATGTACATTATATAGGTATACATCATTTAATATAAATTTATACCTACAAGAAAAAAGCGACAGAGAAAAAAATAAAAAATTCTGAAAGAAAAATTCTTTACAGTGTCAAATTTCGTTTAGTGTTGTAGATAAAAGTATATATAGCCGAATATGTTGAGTGATTCTTATGCAACTCTAAGGCTGTAAGCGGGACCTTATCGGATTTTGACATTGAATACTTTGACAACCCCAGTTGTAGGTGTGTTCACCTTTGGTGTTCACCAAATGGTGTTCACTAGTGTGTTCACTGGGTTTTGTTTTTTTTTTCTTTGTGATTAACTGGCCTCGTTTTCCAATCAGCGCACAATAGCGCAATATGCGGCACAATGCTCAACGTTGAGTGTTCTAATTATAGCATCGCATCGCACAATCGAGCACTCTCAAAAGTGATGCGTGCAATCCATACCAACTTCAGCGACAGAAAATTAACAAGTATTTTTTCTTTAAATTGGCATTGATTGAAATTTTATTTATATATTATCGTTGGTAATATTAATTATTGTTAAAAAAAAATTTAAGGCTTTCTTTTCGTCGGAGTTTTCTGGAAATATTCAAAGTTAATTCAAGCTGTGTTAAAAAGTAAATAAATTTATGTATGGATGAAGGTATAAACAATGACTTTTTTATATTCCACACATTTAATGTGAATACAATGTTTATTTTAGAATTTTTTTTTCAACACTGATCTAGCGCACTCTGCTGGCGCATTTTAAAACTAATTCACGTTCCAATTAAGCGTCAGCATTGTTCAGCATTGTGCGGCACTGATTCGCATTATGCTCTGCCATTGGAAAACGGGGAGGGTTAGCTATTCTTGCCGAAAATAATCGATTTTTGAATAGATTCAAATCCTAAGTTAACTAAGAATATATATTAAAAATATATATAGATCATACACATAGACTTAGACCTATAGGCACTTAGGCCTTCATGCAGAAATTTTTTCAAATTTTCTAACATTTTATATGGATTCTGAATCTGTGGACTATCAAAAGCTACAGAACAGAAAAAAAAACGAGTTTTGCTTTTGACTTGTGAATTTGACGGATGATTGGATTGGATTGCAATCTCGTCCATATTTTCTTTTCTTTGCCGTGATACCTAATAATTTACATAAAAAGTGTTCAGTGTGTGTAATTTTGTGTTATAAAATGGGAGACAGCCAAAGTGAAAATAAGCCTTTGCTGAGAGATGGTAAGTACTTTTGTTCTTACATTGTTTAGATAACTGATGATTCAACTTTCTGTGCTAGTTATTCCGACTACTAAACAATGTATTACGATAGCCCGACTTATTTCAAACAATTGCTGATGAATTCTATTGATATACCTACGTTGTGCAACCTTTTCTTCGTTATTACATGATTGATTACGTATTTTAATAACTTCGCATAAACACGCAAATGTTTCTATTGTGACAGAGGAGGTAAATGTCAGCACAATATCTCCAATTGGACCTGACGAGCTTCCTCCACCGTACCAGCAAGCGGGAATGCCTATGGTAACATGTCGTGTGTGCCAAGGCATGATCGATATATCTGGGAAGAGAGAACAGCATGTTGTCAAATGCTCAGAATGCAATGAAGCCACGGTATGTTATCTATTGTTTATCCATATGTCATCATTAGTTTTCAGTTTCTCCAAATTGGATTAATTTTCATTCCATTAACATAATATAGATTAAAACGGTGACATGGAAGGCTGAAATAATAATTGTAACTCAATATTTTATTTAATGCTCTTAACTGTGTGGTTTGCAATTCGTTCTAAAAGCGACAGGAATGATTTTCTGAAAAAGTTCAATAAGCACTGGCTAGTTAAAAAAAAAAGTTTAAAAGAGTGAGTTGCTAGTCAAACTTGAATAAAGAACACAATGTAGCAATCAGCCTGCATTTGTTTATAAATTAACTACCACAGGGTATATATCAAGTATATTTTTATCCTTTATTGTTATTGCTTTCTTTTTATCATGTGTGATATAATACATAAAATTTATACTTGTATGTAATGCACTTAATTAAAATATTGAACAAGTATAACTGTATGTTGGCTAAAGTCTTCCTAAAATCTTTGTCTTCGATCTTTTAAATACTTCCATTTTTAGGGTTCCGTACCCAAAGGGTAAAAACGGGACCCTATTACTGAGACTTCGCTGTCCGTCCGTCCGTCTGTCTGTCACCAGGCTGTATCTCAAGAACGGTAATAGCTAGACAGTTGAAATTTTCACAGATGATGTATTTCTATTGCCGCTATAACAACAAATACTAAAAATAAAATAAAATAAATATTTAAGGGGGGCTCCCATACAACAAACATGATTTTTTTACCGTTTCTTGCTCGATACTAATAACGTTGCCTTATGTTGCATAGATAATGGTACGGAACCCTTCGTGCGCGAGTCCGACTCGCACTTATATTTTATATTATATATATATTTTTTTTAATCAAAATTTTTTATTGAGGACTTAGTTCACAGTATTTAGTGACCATGTCGTTCTCGTAATGCGAGGAGGATTAATATACTTTTTTCTTTTTGTAGAAGAATAACAACTAATTGTGATTTTGGCTAAGATGTAACACTTTAATGTAATAAATAAACTAAATTATAGTGGAAAAAATGATAACCATGAGCGGGACTTGAACCCACGACCTCGGAATACCGTTCCGTTGCTCTCCCATCTGAGCTATCATGGTTCCCGTATAAGCATAGCAAGTCAATTGCAAAAATTCATAAATTAACTTTAAAGTAATATCAACATCAGAAATATCTTTAAAATGGATGATACTCTTATGGCCTTATTATCTTTTTTATATCTAATATATAAAATTCACGTGTCATAGTGTTAGTTACAGTACTCCTCCGAAACGGCTTGACCGATTCTTCTCAAATTTTGCATACATATTCAGTAGGTCTAAGAATCGGCCAACATCTATTTTACAAACTTTTTTTTTGTATGGCAAAACAACGTTTGCCGGGTCAGCTAGTAATGTAATAAATTGGCAGGCCTTTGACATAGTACCTAATATAATCCATAAGTAAATACTATTTTAATAAATACTATGTAATAAAAATGAAAACTAAATTCACAGCCTATAAGAAATGCACCACCTGGTAAGAAGTATGTACGCTGTCCATGCAATTGCTTGTTGATTTGCAAGTCCTCATCCCAGCGTATTGCATGTCCCCGAGCAGACTGCAAGAGGATCATTAACTTGGCACCGTCTCCAGTGACCCCACCTGTACCTACTTTGCCGGGCATGTGCAGAGTTATCTGTGCTCATTGCCAAGACACATTTCTGGTAAGTAGACACTACTTTTTAATCATTATATCATACCTTTTTCCGATGGGGGTAGGAAGAAAATGTAGAGTGCCATCTGTTACTATCTAAATAAACTTCCTTAGCTTCAATTACGAAAGTGGTAGGTGCTACTTATATACTTGACTTTAGATTTTAATTAATATTATTATCTGTCCCAGAATTCTAAATATTATTTGACAGTTGCTAATGTCAAACTTGATTACCGACCAGTAATGTCGTACTAGCTATTGCCTGCGAAGTAGTACGCGTGGAATTGGGAATCACTGCTTTGTATAATATAACCTAAAGTAAAATTAACATGTCTTCAAAAACAAACAAGATAAAAAAATCGCCATTTTACGGTTAGTCATTATTTGATGCTCGTTGCCCTGTTCTGTGATTCTGACGAGCATAGCACCATGCTGAACTCTAGTAAGGTCCTTAGGTATTTTTTCTTGTGAGTCAGTTTGTATGCGTATATCTCAGAAATAAAGTAATACACAGGGTTGCATTGGTCATATGAATCCATAAAAATAGTTATCTTTAACTAATTTACAAAATTATATAAATCTGCTAAAGGTTTACGTATAGTTTTTTGTTTAATAATGGTTGGAGGACACATTTCGAACAATTTTTCATTTTTCAATTCAATCAGACTAGCCCAGCTACTTTATCTGCAGAATATGAAAGGCCCGTGCCCTTTAGTCCGATGTTGTTTTAGATTGCTATACTTATTTAAAGTTAATAGTAGTGTTTTTTTTTATATTGATATGTCATAAACAAGTGCTATCAGTTTATTTGTATTCCTTATTTAAGGAAGTGACTTTTTTGCTGTGATATCTGACAAATTACTGTTTTAAAACTGACTCAGATTATAGGATGTAAAAGTGTTGTTTACTTAAATGTTGGCTTTTTTATAAAGCATCATATTTACGTTTTTCCCTAAAGCAACAAAATATTATTTTTGGTTAACAACAATTCTACGTAATATTACGCAGAAAATCTGTATGTGGGGAATTGGTTCGATGTCTCCTACACCTTGGTATCCTATAAAACACTTCACCTTTATTTACGTCAGAAATGTAGCTAAGTTCTGGTTTAATTTAAAATCATTGTATTCTAATAACAATGATATTAATCATTTGTTTTTGTCAATTATTATCAAATTAAATTGAGGACAGTTTAAAATCTGGCTACATACAAACCCAGTTTGTTTTTGTATAAAAGTAAAGTCGTACATAACTTGTGTTATCTATACCTATTGCAGTCTTTAGTAAATTTTTTTTTTATACTACAAGGGTGACAAACAAGCATACGGCTCACCTGATGGTAAGCGATTACCGTAGCCTATGGACGTTTGAACACCAGAGGTATTACTCGCGCGTTGCCGACACTGTAGGAACCTTTTGACGCCCTTTTTGAAGAGCCCCATGCTGTAGTCCTGTGGGTAAACCATGGCAGGGAGTTCATTACACAACCTGATCGTACATGGAATAAAGTTGCGCTGGAACCGTACGGTACGGGATGGTAACGGTTCTAGGGTGTGACAATGAACTCGCTGCCGATGGTAAAAGGAGGCCGTGGGCACCATGTCAAATAATTCTTCAGAACACATCCCGCTATACAGGCGATAGAAAACACACGCACACAAATATTCTATGTTTGAATTAATACAGTAAAGCCTCTACGTGAATTTAATTATTATGATATTTAATAAAATTTGTAATAATATCCATAACTATGGTGGCTGCAGGCTCCAAAAATTCGGGCTAGATTTAAAACAAATTATACGCGTCTAAATCCTGTTAGTTTATAAAAAGTGGTTTTTGTTTAATTGTGATAAAAATACTGGTTTGCATCAAATAGACACCGAAGTAAATTAAAATTGATAATTCGTCGGTAGAAATCGTGGCCCAAATATTCATAACTACAAATTCAAAAACAAAGATGTCTTTATCTTATATTATTAAACTTATTTGCACATAATTGTTTTCAACTTGCAAAATATATATTTGCATAACTTAATTTTTATAAGCAATAACCTTCTAATTTCAACTTTATAATGAAAGTGCACACTAAACTAATGCAGTTTATATTTTTGTAGAATGATTGGGCATTTAGATGTACTCTGAAATCGCTACGATTTCTCTTTGTTTGATCTCACCTATTTTAGTTGTGTTTTTGTTTAAGAAACCCCATGTAAGCTTTTTATATTCTCTAATGCGGTCATCTATACGTTATAATTTTATCGTGTTAGGGCTGGTTCACACCGTGTGTCGTGGCAACGTAGATATATAAACGCTTAGCTAGCCACGCGAGCGCTGCGCTATCGTAGCGAGATTACGTTCCAGCTACACAGTGACTCCCCCGCGGCCTCGCCTGCTTCATCTCGGGGGCTGCAGTTCAGTCGTGCGTGAGGACGTTGCGTCGACACGGCGTAAATGCGAAAACTGATTTTTTGTATGTAAAATGGCGCAGTGATAGCGCTATGTCGGCATAACGCGCAGGCAACACACCGTGTGTTCCGGCCCTTACCTACCTTCCGTATTGACTTACGTCACTTTGATTTTCGTATCGAAATATTGTTTAATTAATTCGCTAATAAACCTGATATCACTATGTGACATAATATTCTCAAATTATGTTAATTTAAAAAACTAAAATAATAACACCTTTATAATATTAACGACATAGTATTTAGTAGGTTTTCGAATAATGTTAATTTATTTTTCGGCAGCTATAATCATTTTTACTTCTCTAACAAGTTTTTAGCTAATTTGCCTATGTCTCTAACTCCTTGCGGTGTCGGTGACAGACGATGGTACCGATTCTACGTGCACAACTGTACTTAACTAGAAAATAAAAATTTATAGTCTCAATAGCACAATTCGGCAATGTTAACTGAACTTTTTGATTAGAAAATCTGTATATTACAGACTAAAAATTTTAATGAATAAAAATGTGTACAACGTTATAGTTGTTTTCATTTTTTAATTAAGTTTAGTTAAGCACGTAGAATTGGTATCATTGTCTTACTACGTTACTAATTAATATTCTAAATAACTATTTTGCCGTTACAAACAGTAGAAACAGATACCTACACTTACACAGTACACAACATTCAACTTTTATAACTCCTCTCATTTTGTTGGCGGTTAAATCTAAGATCGTGTATTCTGCTATAGATTGTTTTCTATTAATTATTTGAAACTGTTTATATTAATATTTGTTGACCTTTAAAGAAAACCTTGTGCTTATAATTCGTTAATGTAAAATATAATATATTATAAACCTGTTTCAATATTTAAATTACAATATTTAAATACAATATTTAATATTTAAATTGTCAAACCTTGTGACGCATTCTTTAGTAACAATAACGGTATTTTCTATACGGAAGTCCTACATTCGATTCCATCCAGAATATTTGTGTGATAAATACAAATCGTGCTATCGATACTGACATCGGTAAAAGGAGATAAAAAGATGATATTACTAAGCCTGTGATGCTTGGTAAAAGGCTACATCAACTCATGATTCGTAAAAGATAACAGTAAAGATTTTCACTGAATATGTATTTCATTCGTAGCTAATAAGAAATATTTTTTTAGAGTTTTACTCTGGGTATAAAACGTAATAAAACACTTGAAAAGCAATCGCAATTTTTTTGTGTTCACCACCTTTCAGTTCACCAAAAGCCATTATTCTGTTTGTCTTAGGTTTGCATAAATTAAATAAACAATATGTAACAATGCTACGAACAGAAAATTGGTTGGGAACAATATTCAACTTAATTTAACAAATGTCAGTTTTTGGCCTAACGGTAGCCTTAGGGCCCAGAGAACTATAAGATGGGGTAAGGTGTGATTTAAGTGTCGATAATTAGTAAAAGTTATAACGGCCTATTCATTCGCTAAAGCAGGCGATAAACAAAATATCATTGTATATGTATATCTTGATAGTAGTACGATGTTATTAATTAAATAGAGTTTAGGCATAATAAATATAGATCGGAAAATATGTTTAGCGTATAGTACAGCTGTACACATTTTTAATAATACAACAAATACAATACTTTTACTTATTGTTACGATTCGGTCATATTTATAATCTGTTAAAACATTCTATAACATAATGAATCATAATATAAACATGATAACATATATAAACGGTTCAACAATCGACTAATTATTATCTCGGACAAAGAATAACATAAACATACATACGCGTACAACAGTAGGGATAACTTAGCAATTACGCTAATAAGAAGGAAAATTAATTAATTCCGGGTCTTCTTTTCTCAGTCCATTTATGTCTATTTTGTGACGGATTAAGAACATACGTCATCAATCGTCACCCCCTTTGCTCTTGTGTTAGGAGAAAAGAAGATAATATATGATACCGTTTCTACGTGCACAACTAATCGTAACTATAAATGAAAATAAATAATAATAAATATTAACGGACATTTCACACAACGTCCTCTGGTCCCAAGCTAAGCTTATATGCTTGTGTTATGGGTACCAGAATACGTCGTATGGGTACGAGAACGTGTCATCCCCAACAGATAGAATACATATACTACTTTTCTTTTGTAAATACATACTTATAATACATAGAAACACCCAGACGCAGTACAAACATGTATGACATTTATAAACATCACACAAATGATTGTCCCGAGCGGGAATCGAACCCGCGACCTCGTGAACGGCAGTACGGAACGTTTAAAACAAGGTGTATTTTGATTAATTGGTTACTTCATTGTAAACATTTATATCTATTAATTAAAATCTTTAGTATATATAACACGAAAGATTTGTAATTAGGAAGTTCAGTTTCAATTTTTGAATTATGTTATTAAAAGAAACAATTTTCATTATTTAGCTAAGTTTAGTTGTGCATTTATCGATGGCGTAAGATAAAATTAAAAATTATTAATAAAACGTGCTAATCTCTAGTATTACCAATCGGATATTTGATGCAAATTGCATTTTATAATGGACTAGGCCTGCGACTTTGTACGCATGGAGTTTCTCCGTTTTTGCAACATTTTTCACTGCTGATTCGCTCCTATTTTTCGCAGCATGTTATACAGCCTTCCTTGATAAATGTACTATCCAAAACTGAAAGAATTTTTTAAATCAGATCTGTGGTTCCTGAGATTAGCGCATTTAAACAAACAAACTCTTCGGCTTTAAATAGTAGTATAGATTTGCTACAGCTAAAATAGTTTTAAATAAAAAATAATGTGGATTGAATGAAGAAAAGGCTGTTAAACTTATTCATTGTCAGGCTAGGAATTAACGCATCGAAATAAACAAAAATGGCGCATTTTAAGCCTAATTAAATTTGTATAGATATATTTTGTTTATACGAATGTTGATAAAATGATCATTATCATTCTACTTTAAATCGGACACATATTAATGTCTACTATTAGAACGGTCATTGAACTTCTATAGATATGCTTATTTAATCTATTATGATTGCAGTATCAGCTGTTAAAGAACTCTCCAGTACGATGCCCACATTGTCGCAAGGTGTCATCGGTTGGCCCTCGTATGGCTCGGATCAAAGGTACAAAATTCGCTGTACTGGCCTTGATATTCCTAGCTATTGCCCTCGGAGTCACACTGGGTACACTATCAGCCGCCAAAACTCACGGAGGAGGTGTATACGTCGCGTACGTTGGAGCCTTCCTTATTGCACTTATTTTAGGCAGCCGAGCTTTATATTATTTCGCAATGAAAGTAAGTACGATCGAAGGCCCAATGTAAATAATTTATAATTTATCTAACGTCTTGTGATAAAGTTTGTACGATTAGGGAATATTTAGAGAAATTTCCAATTCCATATATCATTGTTTTATAAGTACTTGGTGCCGCCAAGTATATTAACGAACACAATATAGAGCCGAGTTCGTTCTATTTGATGTTTAGTTGGCTAACTGCGATGTATTTACTCGAAATAATTTTAGGGAGTTTACTTTTATTGTCATATTTAGTAATTATACTGCCTTCCAAAGAATCGTAAGTTTGCAAAGTGAAGGCAAATTGTTTTTTAAATCGGTTCGAGAGTTATTATGGAACTGATTGATAATTATTGACATATATACTTTGATTTATATAAATTCAAAGTATTGAGTAATGATACCTTTAATCAAAATGGCAACTACAATCGTAATTACTAATAAATGGTCTAAGTCCTACGGTAAATAAATAAGATCCCTGTGGACATATGTGATACTCTGTATATTATATCATTTTTCTTTGGTTGGCAGTGTAAATAATCAGAGTTAATTTATGGCATCTATTTAATAAATGTTACTTATGAAGAATGAAATATTATAGCCAAGTAAAGTATGTTATAGAATAATAGATTGTATAAAAGTATAAGTTAAACGGTGACATTTTCTTTATGCAAGGTCCACATTAAAAAATAACCATTTTGTAGATTTTATATTTTTATCGTTAGAAAATGTTGCCAGAATCTCAAATACTGATTGCAATCGACCCGTCAAATAATTTTGCATGCATTGTTTACGCTATAATATTATTGTCTTGAAAATTTCTTAACCTTAGAATATATCTTATTGACACGTGAGATTATAATAATTATTATTCTTGTATAATTTGTATTTAGTTTTAATTAGATTTTCCAAAATTATTTAAGATTTTATATAAAAACAGGGTGCATATTGATACAATAGATTATACATTGTGGGTACTTTACTCAATCATCAGACCGTCGCGCCTTTTTCCCATGGGGGTAGGCAGAGGCTATTGATGACTTCCTTGGCTTCATTTACCACTCATATTGCTCGACGGTTGTAAGTGCACTTGACGCTTTTGAAAGGACATCGGTGAGCCGATGGCTTCGGAGTATGTTTTTCTCGAGAGATTACGTTACTATTATACGAATTTATGAGTCATAAAGAAAAGATCGGTTTACAGTTTACCTATGTTATATATCCGATAACGATAAACTGTGCGTTACAGTATAAATTTCACATCATTTTTGATGATAAGTTTGAATATTTAATAAACTGTACCTAGTTAACAGTTAGCCTTGTGTATCGAATTATTATAGTAAATAAAGAATTTATAATTAGCTCGATATTCTTAACGCCTTTCCATATAACATTGTGATTAATTGATTTTTTGCCAGTTACTTGATATTTCAAATTCAGTTTCATCTAAAATCACGTTTAAAGTATAGTTTACAAAAACCAGTATAATTTATGTGGTTAAAATAACGTATTTTCACTGTCCATAAAGTTTTTTTAGCTTTGTTGACTGGTAAAAACTATCTCTCATTTTTTTCAGTTTAGCTAAATTGTTAAAATAGTTTAGTTTTAACTTCACTTCAGTATCTTTTGCCGTTTATTTCGACGGAGTGGATTCCAGAATGTATAAAAGTTTTTACTATTGTATCTCTAAATTGACTTTAACCATACCAACCATTAACCATATTTTAGACTATTTAAATGTCATACCCGTGGTTTATAATATCTTTCGGTTTCATATATAAATGGTACTTGCAAATTTCATGTTAGCTGTCTGTACTTTTTGTATTAGGTACTTATTAAGCCATGTCTTCTGCGCCACTATTTCAGCACTAATTTTGGTTAACATAAAAAAGGGGCGTGGTCTGTGTATTTAACCATCCACTACCACGCCTCATTTTTATGTTAACGAATAATGTGGTAGAGAAGTGGCTAAGTGACTTAAAAAATTGTAAATATCTGTAATGGTTATCTTGACAAATGTAACTAATGAAATATCAGTGTTATATGATTTGTATAAATAAATATGTGATATGTTAACAAATTTAACAAAAATCGCAATAATTTTTTTTTTGGTCAATTGTGGGCTAAAAGTTATAAAATAAATGTTGCTAAATATATTTATGTATGTTTTAGTTTTGTAGCAATACTATTAATTGATCTTGTGAATATGTGTACCGTCATGTTTATTATGAAAAAAGATATTCTTTTTCTTTCTCCTAGTAATTACACAAAAAAAGCCTTATTTGGTGAAATCGATTGGAAATTAGCGCATATATTTGTGAGTGATTGTGATTAGCGGCAAAAATGTGGAAGAGAGCTAGTCCGCGGTTGTGGCACGTTACGGCCAAATATTCTTTCTTTGAAACTATGGAGGGTACCACATGCGTGTTAACGCACTATGAAGGCAAAGGCGCGATTCGTAGCGGCTGCGGTACGACACTATAGACCCATCTGAACTACTACAATTTCATAATTGTTAAATATACCAGGTCACGGGTTCAGTCCACTCGGACCCCGATCGTGTAACACGATCGAAACGTCGGGACGAAGGTAGTGTGCCTTTATAATAAATTATTATTAACGCGATTTTAAACCCGGTATATTTAAAAATTAGGAGTTCAAGTCGCGAAGGTTTAAAATCATTAACCACTACGATTTGCCCGGCTGCTACATGTGCGTCCCTGACGCTAGTGCCTTTAGCCCATATACAACTTAAAATACAACATACGTCCTTCTTATCGTAAACAAAAAATTTGTTGAGATTAATAAACTTACATGCACAATAAACAGTATCTTAATTTTTTTACACTGGCTATACATTTCTATTCTTTTTGAAATATTAAATAAAGATTTTTATAAACATTAGTTATGGCTAGTTACCTAAATATGTGTGTAATTTTAGTAAGTAATATTGTATAAGTAGCTCTAAATCTAATAATTGAGCGATATACTTTATGATTTTGGTTGTTATAGTCCAAGAACTCGTGCATTTCAGAGTTACGTCGTGATAGAAAAGTTAAAAGATCTTGTGGATTCAAACTATTATTTTGTGGCTTTGGCAGTTATCGTATAATTGTGAAATTAAGCCAGAAAAACTAACCGAACAAAATGCAAAATTTGCTACATGAAAGCTGCTTTCTATAATGCATTTGTATATTGTTGTATATAGTTGTTACTTGTGACTAATCGTCTTACAATATGCCTGCAATATTCATATCGATTTAAAGCCCGTAATTATGTTGTAATCTTATTATTATATATTTTACAAAGACATTAATAGTAAATGTTATGTCAAATATATAAATATCGATACAAACTTTTAATTCTTGTATTGTGACGTGAATCTGGCAGCCACTGACTCTTACTCTATTAGTTTATATTAAACTTATAAATATTATATTTTATTAATTTATAGTTGTCATATAACAATGTATATTGGTTTATTAATTATTGTTTCCTTAAAATGTTAGCGCTTTACTCATGTATTTTATAGATTAAGTCAAATAAATTGTAATAATTGACATTAAATAATTATTTTCCTTTATAACGTGTCACTTTGATGAGGTTCGCGGACTAGAAAAATAGTCCAAAATAAACTAGCTGTAGCCCAGAACTTCGAACGCGTGGAATTTAAGAACCAAACTTTAACAAATTATACCAAAAAATCCATCTGTCTATCTTAAACCACTATCTATTAAAAATACGCATCAAAATCAGTTAAGTAGTTTTGAAGATATACCTCACATAGGGTCATACATAAAAAAGTAACGGCTCTGTTTTATAATAAGTAAAGAAGATACATTTATTTACTTTTTCGCTAGGTCAAACAAAAATTATTTAATACGAAAACGTATACAAGTTATACATAGGATCCTATTAGGGAGATGACTTAAAAATTTAGTATTAAATCATAGGGGGCTTAAAACCACAACATGTGCCCGCACAGGCTTCAATAGTTATAGAATTACAGATAAAGCACTTAACTTATTGATGGTAGCTGGCCGATAGAGGACGTTCGGCTCCCTGTGCGCCGTTTTAAAGGTCTCCGAGTGCCCGTCTAATGATGCCCCGAGTTAGGTATTTAGGACTAGGCGTTGTCTGCCCCCTTCTTTCGTGTGAATTTTCATTACATGGCGAAAGAATCATCAAAATCCGTACAGTCACTTTTGAGCTTAGTCCAATTATACCTAGATATACCTATATAGATTCCTCTTTGTAGCAAATGTCCACGGTTTTATAGGTTTATAGTTATTATCCCGCCCTTTGGCTTTACGCGTGATTAAAGCTTATATTATTATGTTATTTCAATCTATAAGAATTTAATTTGTTTTGGTTTAGCTGTAAATTTCATTTAAATCTGTTCATCTGTTTAGGTAGACTAGGTTTTTGGAAGTAAAGAAAACGAAAATATATTGGATTTATTTTATTAATAACAAAATAAATTTATGATAGGTACATTGACTTATATATAGTTAAAAAGACGACGTATGTGTTTACGCTATGTATTAATGAGAACCAATAAAATAAAACACAAAAATAATATGATTTTGTATAACAAATTATGTAAAAATTCAAAATATTACAACCTTATTAAATATGGCTTTAAAATAAACTTTATAGATTGTTTTCATGGATTTATGAAGAAAGCAAATACCACTTGTCTAACGTAAACAAAGGTAAAGGTCCTGTTAAAAATAATGTTTTAACCTTATTTTTTACTCTATTAACAACTATTAAAATGAATACAATAGTAAAATACAAATCAATACAAAAATAAAGTTGAAAAAGGTATTAAGTATATTTGACAATGTAACCTCGTAATTTTGTTTAACTTGGAATAATCTATATCTACACACGACTAGACAAACAGATACATATTATTTTATATTGGATAATTTATTCTTGGAAATTTAATATTGGAAAACGATGGATTTTATTTGTCTTGTTACAATTACTTAGATAAAGATTTGGGAAGCTAAATATGTACAGACCCGCTCAAAGGAGGTCCTTAGGGTCATAGGGACCCTGGCTTGGGGCGTAAGCCTACGAGGAGCGGCATGGATGGTTTGTTTTTTCCATTAATATAAGGGGTGGCGCGGACCTAAGACCGGGGCCTAATTTTTAAAATACGCCTCTAAGTCCCGCTCAAAAGGACCAAACTGAAGTATAATTTTGTTTAGCAAGGTACATAATTATTTTCAAAAATTAAAATAAAAAGTCATTCTTTACTTGACTGCTGTGTCCAATTAACAAATGGCTTAAAGTACTGAAGTGAGTTGATTAAATTGCTAGGCTGTTTACAATATTTTATTGGAATGGATACGATATTAAATTGAAATAGCTTCATATTCTGAAATAGATTACACACTCCAAACCAATTCTATGTCAAGTCAAAATCGATACTGTCTATACAAGAATATTAATAAAACTCTTAAAGAAATTATCATTAAAAATTTTCTTATATACTAATCATACCTACTATAAGTATGTATAATATAAGACTTATAAAATGGAAAACTATCCTGTGCATTTATAAATGTGTAACCGGGAAGAAAAAGAAGTTACTGAGTATGGAAGTTTTTAGTTCTGCGATATTTTAGTAAAACTTTCTTTTCAACTGATTAAACGATTGTTATATTATATTCTGAATGTTATTCTCATTTTAATTTGAAGATATATTTTAGATATATCTTGAAACAAAAATTAGGTAAGATATATTTTTTACAATAAAGATGATATTTTTGTATGAAATCCACGCGAGTTAAGAAGGAATATTTAGAAGATATTTTCATTTCAATATATTTGATGAAGACTGATAGAAATCTTTTTCCCAATTAATGGGATTTATTGTACGTGTCTTTGTGTTGGTAGCCTGATACATAACCAGAAGCATCAACTAGATCCTTCCTGCCAGCAATACCCTTGCCTTTGCCAGTTTCATCAAACCTCTGCTTATGAGATCCTGTATACTTGCTAGTGTCAGTCAATCGATCGACAGCTGCAGCCGCGGCAGGCGATTTGGTAACCTGAAATCGGAAAATAATATGAACTTTAAAACGTGTGTTTCAATGATGGCGCTCTTTAGTCTCTGACTACCCCCATGGGAAAAAGGTGTGATGGTATGTTGATGAAGGATATGAACTTTAAAGTCTAAGTAAGAAAATATATGGTGAATTTGCCTATTAAAATATCAAACAATCTAAGATTATCAAAGAAAAAATCTAGACTTACATGTGATGAAAAACCGGGCTGACCACAACTTGTAAGTTTATTTTTGATTTCGTCCAATTCAACCTTTTTGCTTTTAGCCAAATCGTCAAGGAACTTCTGGTAATCGTCGATACCAAGTTTTATGGACTTCATTTTCTTGAAGTGGATTGCAGTATCTGTGGTTGTGATTTTCTTGCCATCGATCACCTTCGCTTGTTTCATCCACTTGTCGCTTTGAGAGAGTGTGATTGTCTTGCCATCCGATTTGGGATCACCGAACTTTGAAAACGCCTTGAATGCATCCTGTAATTCAAAGAATACACTGATATCAAGCAACAGCAATCTGATTTGGTCTACTATAAATAGTTCTGGGTTAATAATAGTTACGTGAACTAAATAACGCATCAGTTTTTCAGCGATATTCTAAAAATCTGTGGCACCGTCTTTACGTCGCCATTTATACGCATACCTATCCAGGATATAATGGGTAGTATAAATACTTCCTATATACTCAAATATCAAAGTGTTAAGTGTAAATTGGTGTAGGATTTACCTACCCATAACCGAAGCCAAGTTTTATGCAGAAATAGTGAATATCGATACAATACAAAAACTACATTAGCGATTTCATTAAAATTTTAACAATAAATTAATTTGAAATGAAATAACTCGTTGACCACTATTCATTTAATTACTCTAAGAAACGTTATTCTCTTCCTGTTTTACCACTGTCAGTTCAAATTTCGTGCTCCCTAGTAATCGGTTTTCGATATTCTAGCATTCACAAATGCAATGTCTGAGTGGAAATATTCTGGATGTTAGTGTGAAATAGAGTTATGCCAGGGGCTCAAGTCTGCTATTACGATGTTGTCACAATGATCAGTCACTGACGCCATAATGGCGTCATTTATACTAGAGTAGACTACCAAACTTGATAAAATTCGCCATTAATGCAATCAGTCACTGATCATTGTAACAGCAAACTTGGGGGCCTGTTCTGGGCATCATACGCGCTTTAAGGTCGTGAGTGCAAGTCTTAGCGATGACAATTTGATTATAGAACGTAATAATAAACACAAACTCTAGCTGTTATGTTGTTTGTAACATAATATATGTTTAGCAACAAATTTTGTACGTATCTAAATATCCCATTAGGACCAGATTATGATCCAAAATGACTATAAATATTATTTAGTTGTTTATAATATAAACTACGATTTACCTTAAATGGTATCGTACCGTCTTCTTTGTTAGAGTTTCCATTGAGCGCTCCCGCCGCGCTCCCGTTTTCCAACTTGACGTCCTTCACTTCTTGAGTCACCTGCTCTACGGTGGCCTCCGCTTCAGACATTTTGTTTCAGTTTACTGTAACAATTATTAATATAAGTTATTACGGTACTTGTTTTGTTATCCCTTTAGTTTATGTACTGCCAAATAAGAATTTTACTATGAAAATGCAGACTGGTATCGGTATCCATAATATGGATACCGAAAATAAAAAAATAAAAAAATAAATGATAAAATAATTACATAATTACGGTAAGGTAAAAAGTCTTTAATGGTGAATAATAACAAAAATAACCAGGTAAAACTTCATAAGCAATATTCATACCGTAGACAGTAGAAGCTAAAAAATACTTAATGTATAAACACGTTAATTTGAGTCAAAACAGAAATTACGTATACCCTACCAAGTGAAAGATATTCATAAATTGGTAAAATTTTTGTCTCTTAGTCGTCGAAATCAGTGAAAATGTGACTTTTTTAATTACCAAGCGACAACCAAAGTCATCCTAGCGGGATGAGGGCAGGATCAATCGACGCAGATTTTTTTTCTGATTTCAGTGATATATATAACTCAATATCGCCCGAAATGGCGCTTGGTAATTTTTGCCTTTCCAGCGTCGATATAGTATGTTAGTTACAAATCTTAAAAGCTATTTTTGCTAGGAATTGGCTATGGATTTTCAGGGTGGGCCAAGAATTAGTTAACATTTAAACCTAACACCCCGCGCTAATACAAGCCGAGCGGGGAGGGGCGTTACCACTAGCTCGCTTTTCGGAAATTTAGTCGCAATGGATCGCTTCACGGGGCCGCAGCGCGCTTATTGTGTGAAACAATTTTATTTAAACAACAGTTCGCTCATTACTGTGAGACGCTTATTTCGCGTTGAGTACGACTTACACGATTTAAATCAGGGTCCGAGTGCTCCATTAATAAAGAAATGGGTTAAGAAGTTCGAAGAGACGGGATCTACACTAAACGTGAAGCAAACCGGCGGCCCACGGACTTCTCGGAGCGAAGAGAACGTGCAGCGAGTTTCCGGTTCGACGTGATCCAAATTTATCGACGCGCAAACGTTCGGCTGAATTAGGACTATCCCGAACATCATTGCGCCGTATTTTGAAATTAGATATGAAATTACATCCATATAAGATCCAGTTAGTGCAGGAATTAAATCCTAATGATTTAAATTTGCGCAAGACGTATGCCGAAACAATGTTAGATCGATTCAATCATTTTGACAACCTCTTATTTTCTGACGAAGCCCATTTCCACCTCAACGGACACGTAAACAAACAGAATTGCAGGTATTGGAGCAGCGAAAATCCCAAATCTAAACACGCGAGGCCACTTCATTCTCCCAAGGTAACGGTATGGGCTGCAATTTCAGCAAAAGGAATCATTGGGCCCTACTTTTTCGAAGATTCTCGCGGCCGTTCGTTTACTGTGAATTCTGCTGAGTATGTGAAAATGTTACAGGAGGTCTTGGCCTCGCAGCTACTGGAATTTGCTGGCTACAATCGTAACACATGGTTTCTGCAAGATGGAGCCACTTGTCACAAATCCAACGAGTCCCTGCCGGTAGTCAAACAAATGTTTCCGGAAAAGCTGATTTCCAGACGAGGCGACATCCCATGGCCACCCAGGAGTCCAGATTTAACCCCAGAAGACTTCTTTTTATGGGGTTATTTGAAGAGTCGTGTTTACATCCATAAACCAAAAACACTACGTGAACTAAAGGAAAAAAATTGCGAAGAAATGTCAGCGATCTCGCGGCCTCTTTGTCGACGAGTATTCGAAAATTTCGGTGTTCGCTTGGAAGAGTGCAAAATCGAAACGGTGGTCATTTAGATGATTTTATTTTTAAAAATAAATTCCAATTAATAAACTTTCTTGTAAATAAACAATTTTAAAAATATGTCAAATGGTTTTCTTTTTACGATTGTTTCAAATGTTAACTAATTCATGGCCCACCCTGTAGAATAATGTAAACTTGGCTGTTTTGATATTCCATTTAACATTAGTAAAAAGCTATCACGATTTGGTTGTAAATAATTTCCTATGCTCTATCTTGAGGTATTATTCCTCAACATCATCTATATTAGTTTATCGGATTCAGGTTTTGTGTGCCATGAAATATAACAGGAACGAAACACAGGATAAAGGAAGCCTTTAGGAGTCAACCCAAAAATATTAACCAATTCTCATAATTAAACAAAAACTGCCAGTACCTATATACTCGTGACATACGGTTATTTGACCCATTTAAAACATACTGTGTCTTGGTACGCTGTTGCGTGTTATTGGTCCATTATAGTATATAATGACGTTCCCACCCCTAAGAAGTATTGGTTGACGTTACTATACGGACACTTAAATTTATCATAGTAAAATGCAAATATTGCGGTAACGAATGATGTCATGCTTAATCAACCATAACTGGCCAACTACGAGTAAAATTCGTGCGAATAGTTCCGTAAAATTATCATCATATTCTGCTAATATATAAAATTCTGGTGTCACAATGTTCGTTCTCATACTCCTCCGAAACGGGTTATAAAAATATGCATATTCAGCAGATCTGAGAATCGGCTACTATCTATTTTTCATACCCCTAAGTGATAAGGGTTGTCCACCCCTGACATGTGTGGCAAAACAACGTTTGCCGGTCAGCTGGTATTATGTATAATAATCATATCATCAAGAAAAGCAAAAATTGGTCAAGTGCGAGTCGGACTCGCGCACGAAGGGTTCCGTACCATTATCTATGCAACATAAGGCAACGTTATTAGTATCGAGCAAGAAACGGTAAAAAAATCATGTTTGTTGTATGGGAGCCCCCCTTAAATATAATTATATTATTTTTATTAATTAATATTATTTAGTATATTATTATTATTAATTAATATTATATTATTTAGTATTTGTTGTTATAGCGGCAATAGAAATACATCATCTGTGAAAATTTCAACTCTCTAGCTATCACCGTTCTTGAGATACAGCCTGGTGACAGACGGACGGACGGACGGACGGACAGCGAAGTCTCAGTAATAGGGTCCCGTTTTTTACCCTTTGGGTACGGAACCCTAAAAAGGCTGTATGTGTTGTGAGCCCCTTAATTTTTTTTTACTTTTTGCTTTTGTCGTAGCTGCAGCAGATATCACAGATTACACATGGTATACATGTATTATCTGTGATAACTGTCTAGCTATCACTATTAATGACATACAGCCTGTTGACGGACGGGCAGTCTCGGTTGCGTCATATTTTATTTTTTGTATAACCCTAAAAACAAAGTATGTTCACGTACAAAGACGTACCTATCTCGATATATCATCCGTTAGTATCTATGAGTCGAGCAGCTATGCTAAAAGAAGCAATTACATCACTGACCTTGCAAACGGAAAGATTTGTTGTAAACATCAGCTGAGATTCTAAACTTGGATTTTATTGTCTGAGTGTGACCAATTTAAGTTATGCATTGTGTATATTATACCCATATCCGCATAGTTAAATTTCTTTACGATTTAGCTAAAAAATACTTAAAGGCATATTTTTTCTCCCTTCTACAATCTCTAATTTTACATAAATTAATTACTATTTATACTTTTCCAAAAGTTAGTCTAAAGTTTTTCTCTTTCTAACATTTGGATGGATATTTCTTTCGATAGTCATTGGTTGGTGAAGCTGACACATGTTTATCATTTAACAATTAATAAATAAAATAATTGTAACAAATAAATAAAATTGTTGCTAAATAGCAACTTGAAAGAGATAACTAACTGGACACTGCAAAAACGTCTATTTTACGACCAAGATACATTTTCCAAACACATACTTTGACGAATGGTTTGCATTCATGTACCTACCCATAAATGCACTAGGATAAGCCATTTTTTAAGTAAATAACTTTTAAAAGCCATTATAAGTCTTTTCATTTTCAAACTATTTTTCATATCAGTTATAATTTTTGTTGTATTTAGTTGTTTTAGGTACAGCTGTATAAAAGTTTAATTTAACAACTAGATAGCTTCCTTGGTCCTTATAGCATGGTAGATTGATGTCTAGGTCGAGCTAAATGTTTAAGCTGCTCTAAATATACCTATCACGATACAACAAATTAAGTTTAAGTTTTGAGTTTAATTTTGTAAGTTTAAGTTTTGAATCAATATATCTAGTCACTGTACATGGAGCTGGTGTCAAGATAATATTACCTAATATGAATAAATCTGCTTATTAGAGACTAACGATTTTAATTAATAGAAATATGCACATCACTTAGCCTACTAATACTTAGCTTATTAATAGAAATACGCCATATTTGTTTTAATTGTTAGTTAAGTTTTGTTGTGCCCGTAGAATTGGTACCTACATATAGGTAAAGCTAAATCTATGTTAAACCGTCGAAGTAGACAAAAATGCTTACAATAAAATTGTGTAGGCTAAAGAACTGCATTATTGCAAAAAGGATATGAGCCATCCTGATTTGGAAGATCCTCTTAACCTTGGCAACTAGTCTAATATTCTAGACAATGTGTAAATAAAAACTAATTTATTTTTCAATTTACTTGACAATTGTGTGGGGGCTGGACAATAGCAATAAGGACACGTCCGTGGAGCTGTGGGTGGTCTAATACTTCTGTTCTAAGAACAGGACATAAACGATCTGACATTATGACCTACAAATCAACACTGATTGCGATAGTAGCTTATTGAATTCCAGAACTTTAATTAAATCTTAAAGATGGGTTTTGAAATTATTATCATCATACCGTCACACCTTTTTTCCATGGGGATAGGCAGAGACTATAGAGCGTCATTTGTTCATCATTGTTCGTCATTGTCATTTTTTCATCCTTAAATGCTTGATTTTAAAACCATTTCATATAATAGTCACTTGTAAAGAAACAATAAAAAATAATTTTGACAACACAACGCCTATTATTTGGAAACACCCCAGAGCGGTACATAAACAACCACTTTTTTATGAAAAGTAACATGGCTAATGTCTTTGGAGAACGATCTCATTCGTAGAAGATACGTGCCTAAATGTTTCATAGAAAAACCACTTGGTATACCGTGGAAAGAAACCAGTATGACTATTGAGGTGATGGTATAAATAAACCCACGATTGATATTTAAATTGCAATAAATAGAAAAATGGTTGGTATTCTGCCAGTAGACATAATAGTCGTCCTTCATAGACATATACATTGCGATGCCTTTGTTCCCTATTGGCATGTATAAATATGTTAAAAAGTCGCACTGCGTATGTTTCAATTACAAGGACACAATTTTGTGTTTAATAATAGTTTCTATTACAATAAAAATTTAAATATTTCTATATAAATATTCATGAAAGCTTCATTGCAAATTTTGCTATCACATTCACCCTATCAAAAAGTATTTAATATGATGGTATCGCCTCTACTAGATAGGTGCGTACCTACTTAGTTATTATACTAAATATCCACTTAACATTGGACGAGCGATAAACCTGAGTACTTAAATAGTTAATTATTTATCTTATTAATGTCGTAAGCCAGGCTCGGATTGAGCTGGAGGAGTCACCGCTGGACAAAAAATTAAGAGTAGACTACCGAACCTGATAAAATTCGCCATTATGCAATCAACAAATGCAGATAGATGATTGCAGACTTGGCGCCCAGGTGCTCAGGTAGGCCTGCGTTTACTTGCTCTACTGGGATCCGGTTGGCAAATGCCATTTCGAATGTATGAGCAGTCCCACACTATCGTAAGCGTAAGTCCGATTACTTCAGGCTAGACATAATAAGATCTAGCTAGCCAATCTAGCCATTATGTTAATCTGAGTTACGGTGACATCATAAACGAATTTTCAAGGCAAAAGTGATATTTCCGTATGTCAGAAAATGTATCATCGTAAATGAAGCCAAAGAAGTGTGTTTAACTTTAGATTACAAGGTGGCGCTCTAGTCTCTAACTCTGTTTGATAAAACTCTGTGTCTGTCTGTCATTGACCAAGTATAACATTTATCGATGGTATTATAATGGGGTATTGTGAGTACGTAGTGGGAATATGGTTTGAAATTAGTAGACTTATTTATCACTAGTTGTTGCCCGCGACTCCGTCCGCGTGAAATTTAGAAAACTTTTCATCCCTTTTTTCACAATAAAAGGTAGCCTATGTCCTTTCTCAGGGTCTGAAGATTGTCGCCAAATTTCATCAAAATCGGTTGAGAGGTTTAAGCGGGTAAGCGTAACAGACAGACAGACAGAGTTACTTTCGCATTTATAAAATTAGTAGGGATTGTAATCCAATTATAGTCAGTTCTGCGACTAATCTTTCATAAGATGAAATTATTCTTAGCTAAAATACTAGTAAATCGAAAACAGTTTCACTATGGTATACCTGTTTATTTCGTTCAAAACATGTAGGTACACAAAATCTTATCAGCAGTACCTAATGTCCTTCGAAAAGGCCACAATATAAGTGATAATTCTTTGCAAACACCTAGTAAACCTATGAATTGAATAGTTTGTATTTGTGAAAACTGGATAGAAGATTAAGACGGTACGATACCAAATTATGCTCCATACAAAAGTATGGGTATCGTACTTCCGTTTTTGTGTTTAAAAACGGAAGTACGAAACGTCTTTTTTAAAAGAATTTGTAGGTCCGCTTCATCTATATTCGTCCCTTTCAGCGCGGCGCTCGGAAATAGGGATAGCAATACCTAAGGCAAATACCTAAATGAGGAGTACAGTACCCTCTTAAGTAGCAAACATACAAACAACATAGTTTATACAATGCAAAAGTCAAATAGGTATGTTTTTAATGATTTCAATGAAATAAAATCTATTATTTTAATTATCAATAGGTACCTATTTGTAAGGATATCATCATCAAGTGGTTAATTAAAAAAAATCTGCGTAATCCCGTAAACCTCACACCTCACATAGGAAAGACAGTTCCGCTTCCGACCTAGTTCTCATATTAACCCATATTCGTTCTTGCTTATAGAAGCAAAGGCATGTAATATTAAAAAATCTAATATATAACAAAACTCTATAAAGTATTTGCAAAATGCATCTGCATTACATAGCTGAGTTTTACAGATAGATAGCGGTGTAGGTGGTATCATTTGATAAACAACTGTACTTAAATGTTTTTAATATCTAATCTTATCGAACTAAATTTGGCGACCAAGGAAGGATAAATAAAGCATGTTGCTTTGTTTTCTTATAATAGGTAAATGTAATTTGTTCGTGTAGTGTCCGATTTTACGTGTGATGACGGATTAAGAATACACATACCTACACCATCACGTTTCATATGAATACTGTATGATAACGACTAGATGTTAAAGGATAGATAATCTAAAAAGATATACAATAATATACATATCCGTTCGATGCCATACTCAAAACTAGTTTTTTACTGAACTAATACGCCAGATGAGCAGAGGTGCATTTACCATAGGGCCATGGGGCTATGGCCCGGGGCGGCAGCCTGAGCAGGGCGGCGAAAGACTTCAAGTTTAAAATTTTGCTCTAACTCTATTAATTTAAAGGGCGGCTAATAAAATTGGCCCGGGGCGATAATTTTCAAAATTCGCCTCTGCAGATGAGTGTGATTAAAATATCTAAGATACCTACTTAACATGATAAATATCCTATCATTAGGCATTGGCCTGGCACTGGCTGGCTATGTAGGGCCTTTTATAAACTGTACCTACCTAAATCCATAACTGCAACAATAAGGACGCTTATGCGTACCTATGTGACGTACAGTATCAATATTTTGATAGACATACTCCATCAAAATATTGATACTGTACGTTTTCCTCTAACCTTGTGTAATGCATTGCCGTTGATTGTTTCAGTTTTATGAATGGCAGTCTGTACCTGTCTGACGTCAATTGTCTAAGTATGAAACTATTTTATAGGCTAGATAACTGCCACCTACAATGTAATCCAATCCAATAGATTCAGTAGGTGCATGAAAATGAAATTGTACGATTTATTAACTCGAATAACCCACATAAAATAACAAATACTTCACTTTACTTTTCTTGAAATTAAAAAATCTCACTTCTGTCACAAACCTTAGAACAAAAATGATTCAATTATGGAACTTCAATAATCTCGAGGTTTACGTGGCCACAGCACAGCAATAATTTTACAACATATTTATTGGATAAATTGTTTTAATATGGGTACCTACAGGTAAGTAGAAAATTTTAAAGATAATTTAGCCAAATTTCTACCTTGCCCTGGATAACGATTAACAGATACTAAGTGGTAATAAGTATGATGGTACCTAAGAAAGAAATTTTACATTACATCAGCCATTCTCCGACCAATTTTAGATCTAGCCCCCATAGAGCATCATAACACGCAGTCTGGTATTGCGGAAGTTTTGTGAATATACTCGTAAATAGATGCCATGTTAATATTTGATATGTTTAACAATGCTCTTGCCCCAGTGACCAACGCTGACGTCACTTCTATGATCAAACACAATTCCCCTTCGCAAAATGACTCATTGCTATTAAAGGACGTATTAATATTAGCTAACATTATTAAAGTTTGGCGTTATTAGACAGTTAAATTAGTAGCATCAATTTAACCTCACTTTCTTTGGATTATTTTCGCGTGACTGAAACATATCAAGGTAAAACGTTAGCAATGAATAGGGTTTGAAACCTTCAAAAGTAAACACCATAGAAATGTTTTATTTCTAGCTTACATCAAAAGAAGTTCACATTTTAACTATAAGTAACGTTAATTTTAACTTATAAATTACGTTTTTTTCGTTGCTAAGCTTAGCTTGGTACCAGACGATGTTGTTTGAAAAATTCACGAATTATTATTTTGGAATCTTCGCGCCTAACTTGTTTGCTACCCAATTTATAAACATTTTGTATGGTTTTTAAATCCGTTTCAATAATACCTAATGATTATTATAATAATATTCAGATCAATTTGTCTTTTCCCCGTCACGAATAAATTAAGTAACAGAAATTGTCCAGAACTTCTTTAATAAGATTAGTATGAATCAAGCTTAAAACATTCATATACCTACCTAATATTTGTGATTTATTTAATTTAATTATCTAACGTACCATTTAAATAGTGCTATTATGATCTTTTAGAAACTGAATTAAAATCTTTCCAACTTTTAATTATTAAACATTGCATCTAAAAAGCTTAATAAAAGTCAAAATAGGTATAGGTAGGTACTCATTTTAGCCACGGTTAGTTACGGTTAATTATTACGTTCATTATCCACTTACAATAATTTCAATGATAAGAGTTCAAATTCATTTAACGAAATAAATCATAAACGAAACAGCTAAGTAGTCAATATGCAAGGAAATCTCTCAGATAATTTCGCACCTTCCTACCACCGAACAAAAGCCTAACCTACCTATGTAAGGCGTACCACAAAAAAAATCTAAAACTGATACTGTACAATCTCTACAGTCAATATTAACGAATTATTCGACTTTTTCGAAAATATGGGATAAAGTATCCCTTCATCTCTGTAATGTAGGTACGTTTATAATCATTTCAATATAATTATTTTTACGCGAAAACCGGATGAAGTTTGGTGAAATTAAGTTTTTCTTAAAGTTACTAAAATATTGGCGTACTTTTACTAATAAAACTGGTCGAGTGCGAGTCGGACTCGCGCACGAAGGGTTCCGTACCATTATCTATGCAACATAAGGCACGTTATTAATAAATGAGCAAACAACACACACAATACTTAATTAATCACGTTTGTTGTATGAGAGCAAGAAACGGTAAAAAAATCATGTTTGTTGTATGGGAGCCCCCCTTAAATATTTAATATATAATATAATAATATTTAATATAATAATATTTTATTTTATTTTTAGTATTTGTTGTTATAACGGCAATAGAAATACATCATCTGTGAAAATTTCAACTCTCTACCTATCACCGTTCTTGTGATACAGCCTGGTGACAGACGGACGGACGGACAACGAAGTCTCAGTAATAGGGTCCCGTTTTTACCCTTTGGGTACGGATCCCTAAAAATGACCGTAATGTGAGAAATATGGAGTCTTGCACGAGAAAAAAGCAAATATTTTAAACTTTACGCCGCTGTTACGCACAAAACGCTAAAATTGTCGAGTAGAGAATGCGCGGTCCACCATGACTTCAGGTATTTTGTTCCAGCCAATACGAATGAAATACTCGTAAATACTATGTACAAAAGTGGGCACAATGGCAGGTGATTCATTGTGACATCTTTGACCGTGATAAGTATGTGCTTAGAATTATTAAATAGAACTACTTAATTTAATTTGCCACTTGTTATGGTTTTGTTTCTATTGACAGATAATAGAGTGGTTAAAAATAACCATGCTCTCATATGTTTTAAATATGATATGATTATAAGTTAAGTAATGTCTTAAGGTTTTAACTAAGACAAAAATTAAGTAATTTAGTAGCATCTCAGTAGCTAATTAAAATATTTTATGCTAAAATCTTGAACAAAGTACCTCTTACTTTGTTCAAGTTATCCACTATCATAAGAATAACCTAATTGCGAGTTGTGGATGCTAAGTTTATTGTTGCTATCGAACAGTTAGCGGCCCAGCTTATTCCAATAATATATTTAGCATAAAACTTTATTCGGGACTCAATACATAGGTCACGTACCTACGCTTATTTGGATCATCATAATACTTTTAACATTCAGCTAAAAATAAACCTGCAACCCTAAACTCCTCGCACCTACCAACGTAGTTATTTATGTAGATAGTTGAAGTATTCCCTAAAGGACGAGTGAATAATCAGGGCTAAAAACTTTCCTTGCATCCACGTGAAAAGACTTTTATAAAAACGTTTGTATACAAGTCAGCACTGCTGGTATAATAATTAGGTAACTATAGTAAATGACTATACCAAGTTAAATTAGTGTATATAACTTTTAAGAAATCATCACATACGCTGCACGCTGCGCCAAATTGATGTTTTACTTATCTAACAAGTATTCTAAGAAATTGTGAAATTTTTTTTTAGTTAATGAATGTTATACTGCTACTCAAATATTCGCCTCAAATCTACGACTAAACCTGTATTTGTAAACTTATATTTGTACAATAATCATAAATTATTATTCGCATATGTGTTAAAATAGCTTCGTCCGTATATCTAGAAATGGAGGGAAATCTGGAAAGTAAGATGGCGTGCGAAAAACCAGACTTCGTGAATGGCCTCGTGATTTTCTATAACGCGACTGAAGTTAATAGCTAAATGTTCTGCATAAACTTTCACTGCTACCTATAATAGTTATAAAACTTGTTTCTCGAACCTTATAAGGTGGTAAAGCTTATTATTTAATAACCACTGCAACGTGCAAAGAATAAAAGGAAAATACATTTTACATTTTGTTTTTAACTTAAATACTTAAAAAGAAAGTAAAATTATTATTATATTATAATTTTTTAATATAATTTTATTTTTAATATTTTATTTTTCAGTTATAAGTTAAATTTAATTTCGTTTAATAATTATAGCTACTTGATAAAAAAGAATAGTAATCGCAGCTTTAGAGACTAAAAGTAGTATGTATTTTAGAAGCCATTACACGGTACATCACAAGCACCGTCAACACTTCTTCTTTAAATATTTTTTCACTACTAAATAGATAACATAAAAAAATATTAAGATATTTCGTTGAAAAATCTGTTTACGTTCGATTTTTAAATGAAATGTTAACTTGACACGATTTATCTTAACAATATTGATCTTTGAACTTAGCACCTTAGCACGTACGGTGTGGCATTGAGCATTGTTGACATCATCGACATGTACCAACTAAATGCAGCTCCTAGAATATTTGCCATCTAGAAGTGTTTTTAAAATAATGCATAGCACGTAGTACTTTTTAAGATGAAAACTTTATTTATACTTTTGTGTATACTGTTAATCTGAAAGGTATTTGGACTACATTATATAGTTAGAGAAGATATAATCCGCTTCATATGAATACAAATGAATTACCAGATTACCTATATGTTTATTCAAATTATAATTATATCTTTATTTAAATTGTTAGACAAAATACAACAAGTTACTGTTGTAATTTGTTATTTTTGTAATAATTTATAGCATTAAAGGATAATATAATTTCTAGCCGACCCGGCAAACGTTGTTTAGCCATACAAATGTCAGGGGTGGACAAGCATTATCACTTAGGAGTATGACAAATAGATAGTAGCCGATTCTCAGACCTACTGAATATATTATGTAGGTAGAGTCTGTGCGAAAAGAGAACCGTGGCGTAAAATGGAAGTAACATTATGATTTGTTTCGAAAACCTGTTATATAAGCACCCTAGCACAGAATCTGAAAACATTATTTTCTAATATAGTCTCAAAGTATCATGATGTTACAATCGTACTTTATTGAAGTCACGGTGTTGTCAACATAACAAATACGCTAATTAAAGACAGCAGCGCCCTCAAATCTTACGACGGTTCTCTTTTCGCACAGACTCTATATAAATTTTCATAAGAATCGGTCAAGCCGTTTCGGAGGAGTATGGGAACGAACATTGTGACACGAGAATTTTATATACTTATTAGATCAAGCACGGAAAAGTTTAATTGCATTGCTAACACTAAATAATAGGCTGTAAAAACGCATTTTTTTTTAAATTAGGTTAAGGTACTAGCCGTGAATAAGTTGGCAAAGGAATATTGCGGCGAAACCTCGTAGGTAGAGCTAATTTTAACTTACTACTATATACTATATCTATGATTAAGTTAAGTTTTTAACGCTCCAAGCGGTGATAAGTTAACTTACTCATAGATATAGTTAAATATTACAACAACAGATAACTATTTACAAACTATGACAGAAACAATAGCATACCGGTATATGGCCAGACGTAAACATGTATAATGTTTAAACGCCTTACTTTATATGCATGTTATGTACATAAATGTGCGGTCTTCAACAAGTTAGAACTGAGTTCATAAAGTGCCGACCATGAAATGTAATTGAAAACATTCGTCTCTCATTTTAGTAGATAATGAAACAAATTTTACATAGTTATGTAAACGTACTCTAAAGTTAAAGATTCTTAGCTTCTCTATGCTCAAGAGCGAATACTTATCGATTTTGTCAATAAATCACAACCTTAAAGATTTATTTTTCAGACATTGACGTAGTTAGATAGAGTCACTAGCAACTTCCACAACAATTATAAATGAATGAATCCATGAATATTTATTCATGGACATTTCACACAACGTCCTCTGGTCCCAAGGTAAGCTCATTATGCTTGTGTTATGGGTACCAGAATACGGATATAATACATAAACTACTTTTCTTTTGTAAATACATACTTATAATACATAATAAACACCCAGACGCAGTACAAACATTTGTATGACAATTAAAAACATCACACAAATTATTGTCCTGGCCGGGAATCGAACCCGAGACCTCATGATCGGCAGTCCGTTATATAAACCACTACACCACGAGGCCCGTCAAAAAAATAATATGTCAATAAATGAAGAAAGAAATAAAAATTATTAATTAAACAGCGATGGGGAGGAGTATTTTGATGCCTAGCTTATGTATTTAATATTAATTTATTTTATAGGTACTGTACATATTTTATTTATTTATTTATTTATTCTTTATTGTACACCATACATATTATCTTAAAATTAACTTATATTAAAAAAAATCAAGTACTATGGGCGGCCTTATCGCTTAAAGCGATTTCTTCCAGGCAACCTGAGCATGGATATTATTATGGATATTATATTATTTTGTTTTTATAATTAGTTTTTCCGATAAGTCATTATAGAAAGAAATACATTGTGAAATACGAGTAGACACTACTATTAATATATGCAGTGTCGTTATTAGTGTTATTACAACTAAAACGAAAAGTTAACTTACCTAAAATGACCAAGATGTTTAAAAAATAAAACCACTATCAGTGCTGTTTTTCTACTTGTTAATTTCATCAAACGTTGGATGATATCATCTTTTAATTTAGCTATCAAACAGGCTTCTAATAATTGCTTATGTTTATAGATTTGTTTTAAATATCCATAGTAACTGAATTTTATTTTTTAAGCATTTATCCATGACAACAGTCATACAACGACAGTTGTTAAGAAACTATTTAATTTATTGCCACTGTGTTGCATGTTTAACTAAATGATAACTTTTAATTAAGGGCCTACATCAATATTATCGTATATCATCGCCGACACGTACATATTAACACAGCCAGTAGGCACAGAAAATGAAGAATTAGGGATACTTTTCCTATTTACTCAAAATCTACTAAATATATTTTAATTCTGATTTACGTGTTTCTATATATAATAGTTACTTATGTTTTTAAAGTTATTTCATTAGTTAATACGCGATAATAGACCGACAAATGAAAAAAATAAAGAATTTGAGAGGTTGTTTCGCCAAGATTTTCTATCGAGAAAACTTTTTTCAATCGCGTTTCTGAGTTGATGCGATCCTAGATCATATATTGAAAAAACATATACTTAAAGATTAGAGCTCTAGCCATTCAATCTAAAGAAACAATGAAAACTTCGTACATAGAAAAATGCACGAAGCTATTTTGGTATCGTCTTAACTACGGATATTAAAAATTATATTCACCTTATTTTTCATTTTGCAATATAACAATATTATCATTTATCAATCGCTATTACAATATTACCTCAAATATCTAATAGATATAATATTATAAAGGTAGAAATGTTTAATTAAGAGTAAAGAAATTTGTAAAATTGCGTCCATACATCGTTATGTGCTTTTATAAGCATAATGGAATTATGACGGGCTTCGTGGTGGAGTGGTTCATGTAACGGACTGCCATTCACGAGGTCGCGGGTTCGATTACCGCTTGGGACAATCATTTGTGTGATATTCATAAATGTCATACAAATGTTTGTACTACGTCTGGGTGTTTTCTATGTATTATAAGTATGTATTTACAAAAGAAATGTAGTTTATGTATTATATCCGTATTCTGGTACCCATAACACAAGCGTATAAGCTTAGCTTGGGACCAAAGGACGTTGTGTGAAATGTCCATGAATATGTATTATTATTATTACCTGGTGTTTTTATAAGTTAACATATAAGACTCTTTATATTACCAGGATTTAACCTCCCAAAATCCTTCCACTGAGTCCGCACACCCATAACCTAATTATTTTCTCTACACTAGTCAAGGTTATATTTAATACCGTGACTGCTACTATACTGTTATCACTATAATTGCACAATGGATTTCGCTGCGACGATACTTCAGATAATGTATTATCAAACGAAACTTCATTGTTTAATCTGTAATCACTCGTTACGTTTATCAGCTGTACATTAAATTGCCCAAACGTTGTTTTACATAGCCATTATCACATTATATGAGAATACAATAATGAATGCAAGTATGTTTGCATCGTATATTAATAACAGAAATGTTATTAGGTTCTATGTCACATTACAGAAACCTTTTAATAACATTTTGTATGTAGTTGTACCATAGAATAAATAGCTCTATAGCCTTCCCAGAAAATATTATACCTACATTATTTTGTTCACCAGATTTCTTAGAGCACTCAGTTCGGGACCCCCTTAAAACAAAGACCCTTGGGGTATATTAGTTATTTGTTAACTGTGGTCCGCGTGATGACGGATTAAGAAAACAAGTGTCACCACCCTATTTCCTTCCTAAGGTGCTGTAAAACCCAGTGAAGGCACAGATATATATACACAGATAACATCTTCTGTGAGAATCGGCAATTTCAAAAATAAACCCCGTTCCACACACCTTGTCAGCTTGGCACAGTAGAATAATCCCTCCCAAAGTGGAATAGGTCTGTGCCTAACAGTGGATCGTTAATGGACTGGGGAAAGAAAGAGAGAGAGAGAGAGAGCGGTAACTATAGCATTACACAAAATCCATGAATATTTCAGTTCCTAGGACGAACTTTTATGTTTTCGGATTACCTATCTGTCAATACTAGTCTGTCGAATGCCGAGTTAAGGGCCTACCTCAATATTATCGTCGACATGTACCAATTAACACAGCTAGTAGGTATAGAAAATGAAGAATTAGGGATATTTTTTTTGTTTACTCAATATCTACTAAATATATTTTAATTCCGGTTTACGTGTTTCTATATATAATAGTTACTTATGTTTTGAAAGTTATTTCATTAGTTAATACGCGATAATAGACCGACAAATGAAAAAAATAAAAAATAAGAGAGGTTGTTTCGTAAAGATTTTCTATCGAGAAAACTTTTTTCAATCGCGTTTCTGAGCTTATGCGATTCTAGATTATATATTGAAAAACATATACTTAAAAATTAGAGCTCTAGCCACATATACTTAAAAAAATGAAAACTTCGTACGTAGAAAAATGCACGAAGCTATTTTGGTATCCGCTTAAGTGCATTTTATATAATGGAAAGTCGTTTTTCTACATGATTGGAGAAGTAGTGGAGTCGGTAGAGTTATACGTAATGATAAATATGTTTGTTTTTGTAATTCTCATAAAAAATTTTATGTCGTATTATTTGAAAACCGCGAAACATCTATAGATATTTTGTGTACGATGACCCATCATACACAAAATATCTATAGATCTACATGTGATGATCGGTTAGTTACAAATATTTAATTAAATAATCACTTTTTCCACCATAATTTGATTTATTAAATAATAATAATAATATTTAGATTCTCCGTGTGGTGCTGAATAAACAGATAACATCATCTGTGAGAGATGAAAAACTCCATAATAAACCCTATGCCAACACGCTTGATCAGCGCGGCATAGTAGATCATAATCCCTCCCAAAGTGGAGGAGGCCCGTGCCCAACAGTGGGACGATAATGGGCTGGAGGGAGATGTTAATATTCTACGTGATGTATAAATACTGTATTTAAATATGAACCTATCAACAGACATTATATCAGTAGTCATTGCTAAATTTATCTATAGGTACAGACATGACTGTACTATAATCTGTAGGTAACCGTTTAAAAATAGATAAACAATACAATATTTCGAGGTATTTATTTAATATATAAAACTGCGCGGTACCTGTTTCACCCTCCCTTTCTTTGTTTTCGGCAAGTGATGTGGGGTGCATGTATTCTTATGTACTTTTACGAACACTAAATCATTGATTTTCTGACAGAGATTACGTACGTAATAAAATAACTATTTATTAAATCCTAATTTTAAATTACTTTAAAATTACTAATTGTAATTAAATATTTTATATTTTACATTAATTCTAAATTATTTGTACTGTTACACATAATTAAAATGTAAATAAATATCATAAAATGTAATACAACTCACAATATTATTATCAGGATAAGAGTGGTAGAGATGAGATCACATTAACTGGCGTGGTTCAAACGAACGTTGTGGCAACGTCAATATTTAGACGCGGCTACAGCGATACTGGCGCGAAACATGTAGAAAATCTGTTGACAAGCCCAAAGACGCGCGTCGCGAAAAACGGTGCTCTAGAACGCATGCGTTTATATGCACCCTTGGAAACCAAGGACTAGGGATAGCTATGATAAATTAGGTACCTATCGTATAGATGGCCCTCGTATTAAGGGATTAGGAATACACATGAAAACTATAAAATCTTTTTTTGCCTCCCTTATATTGTAATAAATAATTAAGTATAAATAATTATCTTTCTTATATATAAAATTTACGTGTCACAGTGTTAGTTACCGTACTCCTCCGAAACGGCTTGATCGATTTTTATGAAATTTTACATGCATATTCAGTAGGTCTGAGAATCGGCCAACATTTATTTTTCAAAATTTTTTTTTAGTATGGCAAAACAACGTTTACCGGGACAGCTAGTAATTATGTATAAGCAAATTTAATATTTATGGACATTTCACGCAACGTCTTCTGATACCAAGCTAAGCTTATGTGCTTGTTTGATGGATACCAGAATATGGATAAACTACACATATTTTTAAAGTAATTTATTAATATTGCAATTGACATGCTATGCTTTTTACTTGATAAATCAAATTATGGTGGAAAAAGTACGTAAAAATATATAAACTCATTCGAGTGACAAAATGGAAAAAATGAAAATGACAAAATGAAATGTGGTGGTGAATTTGAATGTTGCAGGCACGACCGCAATAAGCTCAGTTGGAAGAGCTTCGGAACGGTATTCCGAGGTCGTGATTTCAAGTCCCGCTTGCGGCAGTCACTTTTTCCACCATAATTTGATTTATAAGTAAAATACACATTTTTTTTTGTAAATTTATTATAATACATAGAAAACATTCAGACCTAGTAAAAACTTTTATGTGACAAACACAAATATCATACAAATACTTGTCCTATGGGAGGATCGAACCCGCGATGTCGTAAATGGCAGTCCTTAGTATTGTATGAACCACTAGACCGCTAGTTTCATTTTATTTAAATATAATATTAATGTAGTTTTATTGATATCCCACGGCCACGGGCCTCTCCCACTTTAGGAAGGTTCTAAGTTCTAATCTACTTTTACTACACTGACTGGACGTGTTGAATAAGGAGTTAGTTTCGAGTTTTTCTGCTTATATTGGTGATTAGCTGCCTCTTACAGGTCTCTAGGAAGAAAACGGGGTTATGGCACTGGTATACACTAGAATTATTTGTCCCGTTTCTTGGCTGATAACTAGTTAAGACCTTTGTTTCATGAAAGCATATCGATTTCCTTACGAATGAAACCATGAACACTTTTCGTTTTGTATCGAAAAGTGTTCATGGATGCATACAGATGCATATTAAAGTTTTATGATACCTGAGTGAATCAGTACCACATCGTCATTCCGACGTTTCATTCAACATTAATGTCGGCAATGCAATCTGACATATCGACGTGTTCAATTCAATACGAATTCAATTAAACTGACCTACTAACTGAACACGTGGCCTAGCTGTGCCCTATAAACACATATTGCGTAACGGTCGCCGTATTTCCTGATACTGTTCCGCTTTGGAATAGGTATTATCATAATAATGTAGGAATAGTTCTAACAAAAATAACGCCTGATAGAACATTGGATAGGTATGTTAATTATCGGTATATACAGAATATACACACCGTGAAATACAATCGAGCGGTAACAGACTAAGATTATTAGTGTCATCACCCCCATTTCCAGCTGTAAGAGGCAGCCAAGGGATAAAATAAGCAGAAAACGTCTTTGTCTTGTACAATGCTAAAGTTTTAAATGGTATTAATAAGGACAATAAGATGATCCTAGACTTAAGATTTTAATCTGTACTCAACACAACTCCACACTCTCTGCAGTACTTCAGCCACTTTTAGCGCCTACTATAACAAACTTTTAGCGTAGATACCAATTAGGTCAAACATATAAATGTAATTTATAATTAAGGAGGTCATAATTATCTCATTCGTGTCTTTATAAGTGTCCCAGGCTCACGAGAACTATTGATTAAAATTTTATTGTCTCTAATTATAAATGCATTATCCTGTATCACGCTACAATGCTATTAAACACGGAATTAGATCCCGAAATTGACGAGCAAACCATTTTTATTTATATAACAAGGCGTTATTTTTGTACCTGTACACCGAGTTCGGTGTACGATAGTTGCTAATAAATATGGTTTGAAATCATACAATGGTAGGGAAAAGAATTTGGAAAGGAACAATATTATGTTCTGTTAAAACTATGCCTAAAGAATTAATTTAGTTTGTCTTTTGGATTGAGAATTTCACTTGTATTTGTTGCAAATAAAAAGCTTTTTAAATGTTAAACATTTTCTTAGTAGCAACTCTTCACAGTTTTAATATTCCACAAGATAATTATACAGTACCATAAACATAATAATAATTATAAAAATAGGTAGATACTTAAGTAACATTATTATCAGGGAAAAAAGAGAGCTGTAGGTACATTCCTAACGTTTTATCACAGTTTTATTTAAACATATTTCATTAGGGGCTTTAATGGGGGCGGATTTTAGGGTTGAAACATAATCACAAAATCAAATCAAATCACTTTATTCACTACACTCGCCTGCTGGTAATTGGATTAGAAGTGAAACTTTTCGCTTGTTTCAAAAGCTTTACTTTGCTTAGTTATGTGGTTATTGATAATAACCTAAAGATTAAAGTAGAACGTTATATATTTCCTGGGTCCCAGTGCTCTCGTTGTTGGAAATTTGGTCATTTATAGAAGACGTGCCCAACTAAAAAAATTGTATGCCAAAAATGTTCGAAAAACCATGACTATTGTGATACCTTGACATACAGATGTGTGAATTGCTCTGCCAACCACATGGCTTTACAAAAGATATGCCCTAGTTACAAAAAGGAAAGGCGAATAAGAGAACTTATGTCTAAACATAATTGTACCTACCGGAAAGCCTTGTCTGTCACTATATTATGTGCTTCCACTAAGCCTTCATTAGTAGTACCTGAAGGGCCTTTAATTGAGGAATCACCAGTCGAAGTACCAATATAACCAGTGGAGTTGACAAGAGAGGAAGTTTTTAAAGAAAAAATAGGCCTGCATTGTTTTCTGAAGTCGTTAAATCACATGGAAAACGTAAGAGTCAAAAGAAGCAACCGTCTATGACACCGACCACACAACCTGAGATATCTTAATGATAACAATGAATTAGCTTCAGAAAAGAATCCCGAGTAGTTCTAGAAACAGCTCAAAGGAGCCCTCAAATTCTGAAAGGATTAGTAACTCGCAAGACCTGAGTTTTATGAGCTTGTTTATCAAACTTAAATCTGCCGTTTTGAGTACGGCATCTTTAGAATCAAAATTCAAACAGATTATTTCAATGTGTATAGACTGGATAGTGTGTAAGTTAGGAAGTAGTTTACAAATCTGTGAATATGTATGTCTATTTAGCCTGTGTTTGGCAGGTGAATTTAATAAATACATAAAGCTGATAAATGTTATTAATTAAAGTTAGCATCAAAAATTATATTATTAAAAGACAAAAGAAGAAATGCCAGTCATGAAAGTTTACAATAATAATTAATTAAATAATAAAAATTTTGTTATAATAATTGTCAAGAAAATGTCAAATAAAAAGTCAAAAGGAAAACAAATGCTAAGTACGAGTCACACTCGCACACGATGGGTTCCGTACCTCTATTATATTAATATATTCGTCATACCAACCCCAAATAAAGGGATAAGGACAGGAGAATAATGATGATTAGTGGTTATAGCATGAACATAACTGTGAAGTTTTCGGCTTTCTAGCTATCACTGTTCCAGAGATAAAGTCTGGTGACAGACGGACGGACAACTAAATCTTATTAAAAGGGTCCCATTGTACCTTTTCGTACAGAACCCTAAAAACAATAGCTTAGCTAAGATATAAAATTTATTTAACTAATAAAATCTTAAACTATTAATTATTATGATCAATTAGAAAATATTATATTATGATCAAATTGTAAAATTATTTTTCCTATAGAATATTAACACTGTTGTTACCTAGCCGAACATCAATTGACTAAATCATATTTATATCTTTTAAATAATATACAAAAACCTCTATGTTTCTCATAGAACAGCGATAAATTATTTTTTGTCTATACACTAATGTAAAATAAATGAACTACAGATTTAATAAATAAATAAAATAATAGGTACAAATATTATGATAATAATTAGGTAATATAGAAATAAATATCTCCCCGCGACCTTGACTATATCGTCGCTCCACCTTGTCGGGGGCCGCCTAACTCTACATCGTCCGGTACGTGGTCTTTTCTTTCTTTTCTCTAGGACTTTTCTTTCCAAACGACCATCAGTCCTACTAGCGACATTGGATGCAAGCGGCACAGGACTGCGCGTTATGGCGTTCTATCGGGGAGGCTTATGTCCAGTAGTGGACGGAGAGGCTGATGGATGGATGGATACAAATAAATTGTCCGTGTGTTGACGGATGTCCGTGTGGTTACGGACTAAGAATACAAGTGTCACCACCCCATCTCCTCCCAAGGGGGCTATAAAAGCCAGCTAAGGGATATTTTACACAGATACCATCCTCTGTGAGAGACGGAAAACTCGAAAGTAAACCGTAAACCTTGTGCCAATACACCTGGTCACACGCGGCACAGTAGACCCTAATCCCTCCCAAAGTGGAGGACCTTACAATGGGACGTTAAAGGGCTGGAGAAAGAATATACAAATAAATAAAATTTATGTGTCTATTTGTCATGTACAAATAACAGCGTCTTACTAAAAAGTAACGTCTACAAGGTACTGATACCAAAAAAGGAATTTTTTAGTAAATTTGTTCTATGCATCGGCTGGGCCAATTTTGATCGGAAAATTTAAATAGTTTTTAAGCACTTTTTAGAAATATAAGTAGGTAAGATAGATAGAAATATTAATTTTCTGATTGATCCGTTGTTTAGCTTTACTTTAGTTTTTGACTTTATTTTTCCTTAATAAATTAAATTTTAGCGGACAAAGTGATCACCGCAAGCGGGCACTTGAACCCACGACCTCGGAATACCGTTCCGTCGCTCTGCCAACTGAGCTATTGCGCCGTGCTAACAGTAACGAATTTAGCCACTACAATGTTACTATATTGAGTCTACGTCGCATTTTGATGTACAACGCCATCTATCGAGAATGTTTTGCAACAATCTCGACCAGCCACCTAGTATTTTTTACAGAATACAATTGGACTGAAATAATGACGCGACTTTAATTACTAAAGTAATTTATTAATTTGAGGTGATCACACAAAGATGGCCACTTTTTCCACTACAATTTAAATTATTAAGTAAAAGCATAGCAAGTCAATTGCAAAGTTAATAAATAACTTTTTTTTCTAATGAAATAATTTCACACATTTTCTGTCTTCAAATTACGGTATCCGATTAGCGACTATATACTTTTTGCCCAAATAACAAGGATATGGAGATTTACTTTTAATGCGTATCTTGCTTAAAGCATATAGCATGGTTTATAGCCTTCAAGGTATCTTGTATGTAATTTTCTTTTTAATTGGCAAGTAGGTACCTTCCATCCATCAACCTTTCCTCGTCCACTGCTGGACATAGGAGAATAAAATATTTAATTGGGAACAATTAGACCTAGTTATGCAAAATGGATCCAATCCACAATAACTGTTTTCTGAGGTCACTGTCGCTATAGTCATCTACCGATCCATTTAGATATATGCAAAAAATATCCAAGCCGCAAAGTACCTATTTTCTAATAAAAAACACATAGACATTCAAAAGAAACTATGGTCTTGTTATTTTAATATATAAATTTTACTTAAACTCCTACTTTCTCAAAAGTAAGTTTTTGTGGATGGATCCATTTTGCATAACTACGTCCAATTTTAGGGCATTATTTTAAGCAACCGAGGATTTTTTTTAATCACCTTTCTTTCTTTAAAAGATAAGAACATGTTATTAATATTTTTGAGGACAAGTAAAGTGTAATTGACTATACATTAAAACACTACGTAAAATTCAACTATTAACTTAAGCAATTGTTAAAATACAACAAATATGTAGTACTATGACGCAACAAGAGATAATAAATCTCCTAATTTCGGTAGTACAACATCAGGTACCGGTGGGTTCTTCTCACTACGAATTTTCTCAACATCTTTAGCAGAAGTGACTCCAGTTAAGACAAGTAACGTTTGAAAACCACAACGTACTCCTAGTTCTATGTCGGTATTACATCTGAAAAATAAGAAAAAAAATGAGCATTTTTAAAAAGAAAGTTCCACTAACTTCCTGTGTCTTTAAAATTTGAGGGTTTTCCTTGATTTCTCAGAAGATAACCATCACCTCCTGACCTAGTGCCAATGGAACCACACGGGAACTACTAGTTTTCAAATAAAAAAAGGATAATTAAAATAGCTTCACCCAGTTAAAAGTTATGAGGTAACAAATATAAAAAAAAAAACATACAGACAAATTGAGAACCGCCTCCCTTTTTTGGAGTCGGTTATAAATTAAAATAACATTACTAATAGGTGTACTTAGTAGGTTTGTTCCATTGTGATTATAATTTATACTTAATATAAGAAACTAGCTGTTGCCCGCGACTTCGTAGGCGTAGACATTAAAGACCACACCTTAACATAATTATACAAAAAAAAACCATCATCTTCAAACATTTTAGAAAAAATGCATCAAAATCCGTTGCGTAGTTATAGCAACGTGAAAATTATGGGAACGATCGCGCGTCGCAATGAAAAACGACTTTTACCATTGATGTTTTTGGTTGGCGCAAAAAACACACAAGGACAAATATAGTGATATTTTATATCAAGAGAAAACGCTTTTCTCTATGGCTAGCAGTAGAGAAGTGTTTTCATATATTTTGACGTGATGGCTCGACCTATATATCTCATCATTTAATGAAATATAAGTACATTCTATTTTATCTTCTACACACTAGGTAAAGTAGTAATTAACTATGCTTACCTATCTCCAATCATTAAAGTCCGTCCAGGATTCATTCCACATGATTCCAAATACTTCCTCACATAGTCATGTGGCTTCCCAACAACAAAAGCTTTTCTCTCAGAACAGGTCTCGACTGCTCTAACCAATGTCCCTGTACCGGGCACAATAATTGACCCGCCTTTGGGGAACCTCTCATCAGTATTTGTACCAATAAATAAGCATTCTTCAGATGATAAATAGCAGGCAGCCTTCATGAACTTAGGATAGCTAACATGCTCATCAAAACCTACAACCACAGCACCAACCTCTGGGTCTAATTCAGATGGTTTCATTGATTTAAAATCTGCTTTCACTGGGTCAGGCTGGAATTAATATGTTTTACAAGGAGTCAGTCAACTGTGTATGTATGTTCCTATATGAGCTTATATGTTTAAAACTATACAACGGATATTACGGTTTGGTTTTCATATACCGCGCGTACATGTTGCGGGACAACAGCTAGTAATGTGTATATTTTGCAACTACCACAGCCTGTTTCAAATTATAGTGCCTAACAACTAACAAATAAAAAATTGGTCAAGTGCGAGTCGGACTCGCGCACGAAGGGTTCCGTACCATTATCTATGCAACATAAGGCAACGTTATTAGTATCGAGCAAGAAACGGTAAAAAAATCATGTTTGTTGTATGGGAGCCCCCCTTAAATATTTATTTTATTTTATTTTTAGTATTTGTTGTTATAGCGGCAATAGAAATACATCATCTGTGAAAATTTCAACTCTCTAGCTATCACCGTTCTTGAGATACAGCCTGGTGACAGACGGACGGACGGACGGACGGACGGAC
The DNA here is from genome assembly GCA_916999025.1 of Orgyia antiqua. NCBI lineage: Eukaryota > Metazoa > Arthropoda > Insecta > Lepidoptera > Erebidae > Orgyia > Orgyia antiqua. Next base: position 28,508,446 of record OU779868.1, read on the forward strand.
GGACGGACGGACAGCGAAGTCTCAGTAATAGGGTCCCGTTTTTACCCTTTGGGTACGGAACCCTAAAAATTATAAGGCTAAAGTAATATGTATAGTATATGTATCAGGAAAGTACAGAGGTTGTTATAGCCTAAAACAATATGAGGGCCCCACACTACCCTATTGTTTCCCCGGACAGTGGGGTGTGCGGGTACATTTTGACCCGCCAAAACAAAAAAAGAAGGCTAAAACAATATGGAAATTCCATAATATAGTGTAATTAATATAGCGTATTTTTTTACATATAAAGCTATTTATTAGAGCAGGTTTAATAAATTTACGCATGGCATATAAAATTATACAAAAACCATCCTCTTGTACCACTCTTTCTATTAAAAAATACTATAGTGAAAATCATTACGTAATTTTGAAGATATAACTAAGTGCAGATATGGACATACTCGTATATACCTACAAAAAGGAGTTTTTATATTTATAATTATGTTTATTTTAATAAGTACATACCCCAATTCCAATATGTCTAATGCCAACAGCTTTCAATTCTTCTCCTATGCCATTGGAACCAATTACATAGACCTTCTTTGTAAAACCAATACCTTTGAGGTAATGAGCTACTAGATATGAGGTAGACAGTATTTCTTCCTGTAATATAACAAACAACAACTTAACAATAATAGTTACATACAAACAATTCAAATTAATAATAATACAAATTCAATTGTTTGTGTGTAATAAATAAATAATAATAATTATTATTATTATTATTTATTTATTACATCTTACTGTTTATTTTTTTTCCACATATTTTTATTTTTTTGTAAACAGAGAAATAAATGAATTTTTATACAAGGGCAAAAAAATGTCATAAGTTTTTAAAAATTAAATTGTAAAACATTAAAAAATAATTACCGCAGATGCTATGAAGCCTAATTGCTGTGCCTTACTAGCAAAATCGCTTCGGATTTTAGTTGAATTATTTGTTACATAAAATATTCTTTTGCCTTGCTTCCGGAAAAAGTTCATTACATCTGCTGACCCAGGAATTGCATTGTTATCAAGCCATAGCACACCTGAAAATGAATTTACATAAGGAGTTATGAAATTTCTGGGCAAGGTTATTTTTTACTGTGATCAATCCATAAATGCTTCCAAAGGTTTTATATGAATATAGGGTTAGGTATCCGGGACTTCAAAATGCAGTGTCTTTATGCGTGATAAAGATTAAAAAAATATCTTACCATCACAATCAGTTAAAACAGTATCAAAGGAGTCAAGAAATTCTTGAACTTGATCTTTGGTAGCTTCCTGAAGATTGAACACTGCTGATTTAAACATTATGCCACTAGAATTTAAATTTCTAACACCACTAAAAACCGTACTATAAGCAAATACACTTAACGGCCTTTTAATATTAAAACCCTTATATTTAATAGCAGCAGAGATCAGCTTAAACATTACTATCCAAAATTATCAAAATTAACCAGAGGCTTTTCAAGTTATCGTAACGTAACTCATGGCAACTCCATTCAACAAAGTCATGTTGAATGACTGATGTCAAGTCAATGACACGGATGCCCTTGAGTGTTACTATCATATAATATGGTGTTACGTGTTACCATGTTATTATCAGTTTTACCCATCTTGCTAGATTGAAAGTTTTTTAAATAATTTTCATAAAGCTTTATTTCATATATAGGGGGAACAAGAATATTATGCATTAGGTACTCGATACGTTGGCATTGTACTATAGCGTAAAACCATGATAAAACCTACTTGGCTGCGCCCCGCAGATTCAAAATCTGACAATTTGACAGTGATGACAGGTATGAAGATGACCTCTAGTAATGTTGCCGAACTATCGATAGTAAAACAATCGATAGTTTACATCGAAAATCATGTACCCTATCAATAGGCCTATCGATACTATCGATAGCTCAGAATAAGGCAATACTATCGAATGAGTGCAATACTATCGATACTATCGATAGTATTGCAGTTCCTCAAAAACAAACTATCGATAGTATTGCAGTTCGTTATTATTCGTTATTAATTAATATTGCAGTTCGCTGTTCGTTTGATAGAACTAGTTTATTTTATGTTTTACATGTTTTACAAAAGAATGTTAAAAAGTTTAAAGTTTTAATTGTGGTTATAATTTTATCTCTAATATAATTTGCATGTCTATCTTTATTGTAATTTATTATTCTTCTGTTCGCTACGTTTTGAGCAAAGTTCACTTATAACGAACTAGGTTAGAAGCAATTTATGTTAAATTTTAACATAATTAAATAGAATGGACGTTACTGAAACTATAATTGAATCTCTTAAAGAAGGCATAAAAATCGTGCAATATAATAAGCCTTCTAAGAAAAATGCAATAGACAGAGATATGTATACACGGGTGACAAGAATTTTGAACAGCGCGGCGACTGATGATGATATTTCTGTTATGGTAATAACGGGAACTGGAGACTTTTACAGTAGCGGTAATGATTTTTCATCACAGGGTCAAAGTGACAATTTAGGTATTTTAAAAGAGTTTATCAATGCATTTATAACATTTCCAAAGATATTGATAGCTATTGTTAATGGACCTGCTATTGGAGTTGCTGCAACTACATTGGCACTTTGTGATCTAGTCTTTGCCTCAGAAAATGTGAGTATAAAAAAAAATACTTAAATGTTTGCTTGAGTATGTAATAGAATTGAAAAAAAGGCGGGAAGGCTCGAAAAAGGCGGGCGCGTTTTTTTTTCCAATTGAGTTTTATTTAATTATTTAGATCAGTAGAGTACTTTTTTCTGTTTATATTATATGATTAACTTGTTCTTGTATATAGTAGTGTAGTGCAAATCAATTAGGTAAGTTTTTTTTACATATTTATATAAAACATGAACGAGCCTCCAGATCCGGGAGGAACAGTTCCATTGGTGGGAAGTTATGTTACGGTTTGTTCGGAATCTGGTATGGATACCGATACTTCTATAACTTCAATTAAAAGAGAAAAGGGACATAAACGAAGGGGATTAAATAAAATATGCAAGCATAAGAAAAGGAAGCATACATCCGGCTCTAGCGCATCTTGTGATTGCCTAGAAAAAACCCAGGATAGTGATGTTACAGACGGTATAGACAAACAGACTACAAATGTTATCCCTAATCCTACTACATTATCAAACCTTCCAAATCCACCACCAGCACCAGTTACTAGATTAATGTACAACTCTGCAGATTCGGCCCCATATATAGTACACATACAAAAACAAACCGATTCCGCTAATGATGGAGCTACATTACATCCCATTATTTTCGGAAAATTTTTAAAACATCATTCATTAGGTAATATTGTAAATGGTAGTCTTAAAAGAATAGGACGTAATAAACTCTCAATAGCCTTTAACAACTTTATAGATGCTAATGCATTTATTGATAATTCTGTATTAAAAGAAAACAACTACAAAGCCTTTATACCAACATATCAAGTTTCTAGAATGGGTGTAGTCAGAGGTGTCCCCATTGATTTGTCTCCAGATGACATCATAGAGAGTTGTAGTCTCCCGAACAGCTGTGGTAAGATTTTAAAAGCCAGAAGGATAAATATTAAACGTTTTATAAATGGAGAAGCTACATGGCAACCATCGCAAACAGTAGTTTTAACATTTGATGGGCAAACGTTACCAGAAAGGATTTTCATGTGCTACACTGCACTTACAGTACAAGTATATACATATCCTACCATCCAATGTTTCAATTGCTGTCGCTTTGGCCACACCAAGCTCCAGTGTCGGTCTAAACCGCGCTGTTTTAAATGTGGAGGTGAACACTCAGGAGATAATTGTATTGTGGATGATGATCATCTTAGCTGTTGTTTATGTGGTGGCGCTCATTTTGCTACCAACAAAGCGTGCCCAGAATATAATAGGCAAAAACAAATTAAATGCTCCATGGCAGAAAAGTCAATCTCTTATGCAGAGGCATCTAAGCTTCACTTACCTCTGTCAAAATCTTATGCAGAAATGTTAGCTACTCCAAAAGACCAAAGTAAAAACGCTTCCAATAATCCCAGCATACAATTTAAACCAAATTATAGCTCATACAGAAAAACTACTTTCTTGAAACCGCGAGAACCACCTAAACTTGTAAAAGGCTACGACCAACAGGCTCATCGAAATATCATCCGACAACCTTCTCTCTCCCAACCAAATGGTAGTGCTTTCCCAACAGACATACATACAACTGACACACATACAATTTCTGACATAATTTTACTCTTAAACAATACAATTAAATCTAACATAATAGAACCGTCCAACGCTGCAAAACTGACTGAAGCGATTTCGATACTACACCAACATTATGGATCTAAAATCCGTAGTGCTCCAATGGAACTGCAGAAGTGCAGTCAATAAAAAATTTGACATAATTCATTTAATTAATAAACATAACCCTTTCATCTTTGCATTAGCAGAGACCTGGTTTCGACCAGGAATTATTTTTAAAATTGGTGGCTTCTTCTGCCTCAGGGATGATAGACCTGATGGTTATGGAGGAGCTGCCCTCTTAGTTAAGAACACTCTATCTTTTACACCACTTACACTTCCACACTATCCTAATTTCTCTGTTGTAGCCTGCATTATAAATAAAGTTTGTTTCTTATCTGTCTATATACCCAAACCTTCCTATGAAATTTTTCTTGATTTAGATAATTTGTTTTCTTCTCTTCCCAAACCCTTGTTCATTATGGGAGATTTCAACTCCCAACATAGATCATGGGGTAGCTCAATATCGAACTGCTATGGAGATGACCTACTTGATTTGATAGATGCTCACAATTTATGTGTCGTAAATGATGGCTCACCAACACGACGCACTAATCCATCAGATAATAATAGTGCAATAGATTTATCCATTACTTCTCCAAATTTAGCATCTAGTATATTTTGGCATGTCTTACCCTCTTCATATGGCAGTGACCATTTCCCAATTAAAATTAGTTTGTTATCATTTTCAGTAAAATTTAATCCTAAAATTCAATCATTTATGAGACATAAAATAATAAGTGAAAAGTGGGATGAATATAAAAGTTTTGTAGATCATAAGCTCTCTATATTGCCAACACAAGAATGTAGTGATGTATCAACCTGCTCAAATATACTTACTTCTGTTATGATTGAGGCTGCTAATTCAATTTTTCCAATCAAAAAAGGTGCGCCTAACAGGTTACCATCTCCACCATGGTGGGATAACGAATGTAAAGTCGCAGTTGCAGAAAGGAAAAAGGCAGAAATGAAATATAACTGTAACATGTCACAAGAAAATTTTAATTCACTGTTACAAATCATTTACAATACTAAAAAATTCCTGAAAACAAAAAAACTTAACAGCTGGAGGAACTTTTGCTCATCTATCTCTCCCAATACAAATGCAACTGTCATTTGGAATAATATCAGGCGCTATAGAGCTGGAATTACCGAATCTTCATTTGTAACTATGGAACCTTCCTTGAGCAGTAGCTTCTTGGATACCTTAGCCCCTGCAACAGTTCCTGTTGCAGATTTAATTTTTACTCCTTATATACACACACCACCCTCATGTCCGTACGGATTAGATGCTCCTTTTAGTTTAGACGAATTAAAAGGAGTTCTATCTACTACTAAGGATACTGCGCCAGGCGTAGACGGCATACCGTATTCTTTTTTCTCACATCTAAGCGATAACACATTAAACTTTTACCTTTTCATTATCAACACTGTCATGATAACAGGTGCTCAAGTCCACTATTTTGGAACAATTGTCATACCGGCACAATACCGGCACGATACCGTTGCAATTGAAGTCAAATATCCGTAGTCTGCTATATGCCGTCATAACGGTCTTTCAATGGTAATAGAATTGTCGATCTCTTTTATCTATGCATTGAATTTTCGGTCTCTTTTATCTATGGATTGTGTTAGAATGGTATGTATGTGTTGCCGTTTTTAAAAAATGCGTTAGTTGAAGTGATTTTCGAAAAACTACTAATAAATTTAAACATTTAATCATGCTAGACTTCGTTTAAATATATTTGTACATACTATTTATTAGTATAAAAAGCAATGTGAAGTTTAGGAGATTAGTAAATTGCAATAAATTACAAAGAACAATTTCTAATATTTCTATCTATCTATTTTTTATTTATGGCAATCTGTCGACACAGGACAATTTAAAAATATTACTGTCAAATTCAAAATAGCAGACTACCGAAACATTTCAGTCATTGAATTGCAATTGTGAAGCAGTTGTGTACGAGACTAGCAATTTATGTCACTTTGACAATTGTAAGACAATGATGAAGTCGTTATGACGACACATTAATAGTAGACTACCAAAAACTTTACAATTGCACCATAATGGTACAATAATGGTACAGTTGTGACACCGTTGAAATACCCGACTCAGGGCCCAGGTGACGTTCCATCCGAATGGCAATTACAGACTGTGTTGCCCTTTTTAAAACCGACTAAAAACCCAAATGAAGCATCATCCTATAGACCCATTTGCCTTTCCCCGGTAATTTCAAAAATTATAGAACACCTAGTTAAAAATAGAATTGTATGGTTTCTTGAAAATCAAAATATTTTTCCAAATTCTCAAAACGGTTTTAGAAAGGGCAGGAGTTCTATAGATAGTTTAAGTATCTTCTTGACAGATATTCGGTTAGCTTTTTCCCAAAATGAGGCGGTGGTGGCCGCATTTTTGGACATTAAATCCGCATATGATAATGTTCTTATAGACATCTTATGTAAAAAATTAATTAATATTAGAATTCCATTAATACTAGTAAATTTTATCAAAAAATATTCTTTCCGGTCGTAAAATTGTTTTAGGTGGTACAGATTTAACAAGACTTTCTTGGAAAGGTATACCTCAAGGCTCAGTTTTGAGTCCGATTCTCTATAACATCTATACACAAGATCTAGAAACTTCTATTGGAGAATCGGTTTCCATTTTGCAATACGCAGATGATTTGTTACTTTACTCTAGAAACAGTTCCACCGCCCTGGCTTCGATGGATTTGACTCTATCGTTGAGTTCATTGAAGACATGGTTGGATGAACATGGACTGGAACTATCTGCAGCTAAAAGCACTGTAGTAGTGTACAGCCGTCAACGAAATCCACCACGTGCAAATATTTGTTACGATAATAGCATCATTCCAGAAAAGAGTCATGCTAAATTTTTGGGTGTCTTAATAGATTCTAAATTAACGGGACACGCCCACTGTGACTACGTTGTCGCTAGATGTGAAAAAAACTTGAATATGCTGAGATGTCTCTCTGGCGTGTGGTGGGGAGCACATCCCTCATCGTTAAAATTAATTTATAATGCAGTCATAAGAAGCGTATTAGATTATGGGGTGTTTTTATTAGAACCTTGCAATGTTATGGCAATACAAAGGCTAGACAAAATACAATACAAAGCCTTAAGAATTATTTTGGGAGCGATGAAAACTAGTCCGTGTAGTGCTTTGCAAGTGGAATGTGGAGATGCACCTCTCTACCTAAGACGGCAGTTATTATCAGATAGATTTTTTTTCCGCATTTGTCAGTTTACCAAACATCCACTTTTGTTAAAACTTCAGGCATTAGCAGATTACATAACCACATCTACTTACTGGAAACATAAAATAATTCCATGTCTAATAAACAGCTACAATAAATTTAATAACCTTTCAGCTCCTGTTTTTTCTTCCGAACGATTAGCGATTTATAATTATAACTATCACAGTCTTATTTTAACACCTAATATTTATTTTGATATAAACATTAACCGCAATGAATTAAATATTAATAATTATTTTAATTTTTTTGTTGATGACCGTTGGCACGGGTGGCATCAGATTTATACTGATGCATCAAAACATGGCCAGTCGAGCATAGTCGGAGTTGGTGTCTTCCATAAGCAGTTCGATATTGTTCAAAAAATCAAGTTCCCTGGTGAAACATCCGTTTTCACCGGAGAATGTTTCGGTCTTGTAAAGGCTTTGGAATATATTTTATTGTTTAAATGACAAAGAACAGTTATATTTTCAGACTCCATGAGTGCATTACGAGCCCTTTTGAAATTTCCATTTAAAGCAATACATCCACACCCTTTGATTTTTGAAGCTAGACATAAGTTATCTCTATGTGTTCAAGCCGGGCTTCATGTGAATTTCGTATGGATACCTAGTCATTGTGGTATATATGGGAATGAATATGCAGACAGAATTGCCAACCAAGCTGTAGAATGCGGTGATTTATTTCCTTTTTCAATTTTTTCTCGTGATTTGTTATCTTTACCCAGACATTATCTCAAGGCTACTTGGGATGATGTTTGGAAACAGAGCAGTAAAGGCCGACATTATAAAACCATTCAATCGTTTATAGATATGAAACCGTGGTTCTGTGATCGTGCTTTTCTTAAGTTAAGGCTTGACAAAAGAGCGATCACAGTTCTCATAAGAATGAGATTAGGACACACTTGTGTACCATCACATTTAACTCGAATGAAAATTCGTACGGATCCATTCTGCAGCTGTGGTGAATTTGGAGATTTGAATCATACATTTTTCGGTTGTGTCCTTTATGATCATCTTCCTCTCATAAATAATCTCATAGCCTTACATGTTCCCCTTCCCACCAACATCAATATTCTTCTTTCCTCCCTAAATCCTTCCATTTATTTATGTTTAGTTTCGTTTATTGAAGATAATAATATCTTACTGTAAATATATGTACCATATTATATGTTTTTTTCTTTGTTGCTCTCTTTATTATTATTTTAAGTATATTTTTATTTGTTTATTTAGATTAGATAGCACCTAATTTTAGTTAGTTTAGTATGTACTCTCCTGATTACATTCCTTTTCCAAATTTTCCGGTCCATTTTTAAATAATTTTATTCCTTCCCTAATTTTTGAACATGGCAAAAGTAAAACGATGCCAAAATAGAAAAAAAAAAAAAAAATGTAATAGAATTATTATTGGGTCTAAACATTTTAGCATTAAATTAATATACCTATTATTATTATTGGTTTACAATTTTTGTTTTTATTTGAGCAAAAACCAGACTAAATATATGGTATGGTAGTATGGACTGACCTCTAGTTATGCCCATGCTTGTTATAGTTCAATTTTGTGCTTAGTTGTTATTTTATCTAGCCTTTTTGTTACCTATTAACTTTGTACTAATATTAGTAATATTTCAGTATCTAAAATTTTAATAAAATATGTCTTTATCTGTCAAAAGTTGTTTTATAAGCTTTAAGTCTCCTAAAACTAGGTATATTGTTAAGTTTGGTTCAATGTTATTTCGTTGTTTCTAACTCCTGGTTAATGTTTATTATTAAGCTAAATTATTTTGAATTAAGCCTCTATTTGATATACATAATTGTATTAATAATTATGTTTCTTCTGTTCCAGTCATACTTTCTGACTCCATTTACAAAGTTGGGTATAGTTGCTGAAGGGTGTTCAACAGTTACATTTCGTCATTTGATTGGAGATAGGAAAGTATGTTGTTAAAACTTGTTTCTTTTTGAAGCTAAAGCTTTTGTCTGTGTTAAGGGTGTGACAAATGGCATATTAATATAGCGAGAAAGAGACCGATGTATATAGAAAAAAGATGAGGTGAGAAAGAGACAGATATATAATGTTGGTGATGTCATAATTATAGATACATCTCATTAATATATATCTCTCTTTCTCGCCTTGTCTTTTTTTCTATATACATACATCTGTCTCTTAGATAGATAGATAGATTACTCTTTATTGTACACCATTTTACATTACAGTAGCTTATTCTATGTTAACAATAATACAGTACAATACAATGTCTCTTCCTCGCTATATTAATATGTATATCGTAATAAGCCGTTTGTAGTGCCCTTTATGTCATTTTCACATTATTGTAGTTATAGCACTAAATTATAAATAATCTACTATATAAAAATAAGTCGGATTTTCCTTCCTGACGCTATAACTCCAGAACGTACGAACCGATTTCCAAGGTTTTGCATTCGTTGGAAAGGTCTCGGGCTCCGTGAGGTTTATAGTAATTTATTTTTTTTTACTTTTTTTTGGTATGGCAAAACAACGTTTGCCGGGCCAGCTAGTATGTTATAAGTAAAAACACTTTTCTCAGTGTTGGCACATTAATAATACAAGTAGGTACCCTATTACCTTCCCACCTACCGCAAAATCCAGCTGTGGTATATTGTACACAGATAACATCCTCTGTGAGAACCCGCTACAATGTTCATTTTTTTTGTTTCAGGCTGCAGAAATGTTGTTATTTAACTACCGAATGACAGCTGAAGAAGCTCTAGACTGTGGCTTTGTTAATTATATTTACAAACCTAAAGATCTCCAGAGCAAAGTGTGGGATAAAATTGTTGAAGTTTCAAAATTACCAAAATATTCCTTGTCTACTACTAAGAAATTGCTAAGAGATCCTATAAGAGAACAATTGTTGAAAGCAAATGATGAAGAGATAAAGGAACTGAGTATTATTTGGGAAATGGGTCAATTCAGAAGCAAGAGTAAAATATAAAACTTACATAACATGTATTACAGATTTACCAAATAATGGATACGCGTTCAATCCTGAAGACACGTAACGTTAGCCTGGCTAAATCGTACTTCAGGGTCTAATAAAATATAGTATACATGTGACTCAAAAATAATAATTGGTCAAGTGCGAGTCGGACTCGCGCACGAAGGGTTCCGTACCATTATCTATGCAACATAAGGCAACGTTATTAGTATCGAGCAAGAAACGGTAAAAAAATCATGTTTGTTGTATGGGAGCCCCCCTTAAATATTTATTTTATTTTATTTTTAGTATTTGTTGTTATAGCGGCAATAGAAATACATCATCTGTGAAAATTTCAACTGTCTAGCTATCACCGTTCTTGAGATACAGCCTGGTGACAGACGGACGGACGGACAGCGAAGTCTCAGTAATAGGGTCCCGTTTTTACCCTTTGGGTACGGAACCCTAAAAAAAGATCACAATAGATCAATCTGGTCGCAGTGATACTAGGCGTAATATAGCCTGAATAGCCGCTACTCATGTGACATACAGTTTTCGCAAACACTACATTAAGAAGAGATCTGTCTATGGTTCAAATTTAGGTACCTTCGGCGTGTATCATAGACACCCGTAAACGTATTTCACACAAGCATAGATATTATTATATGTAGCCATAAGCACAACGTCTAGTAAATCTGTGATATGTAGGTATTATATTATTTGTATAGTAGTTACATAATCAGTAGTATAGCTTACCTTCGAGGTGCCCTGCCTCCAACTGTGTTGGGTAGCTCGAAAGAACGATGAAGTATACCTACTTGCAGAGCCCTCATGCCCGCGGGCGTAGTATCTGTTTATAAAAAAAAATTACGAATGTAAATACAGCTAAAAGTATTATTGTAAGCGAGATTAAATAGTTCCTTTTAATAGGTTTACTTAAAACAGTGCAATACATAAATATGGTGATAGGTTATTTGAATTGAAAATAAAATTACTTACGAAACTGCGAGTTTTTATATTTTTATGGTCCCTAATAACCTAATACGTGTAGGCACTTTTATAGCGCTTCTATCTCATCGCCATACCGGTATGACTTATTCCCAGAAGACGCAGAGTCTATAGAACATCGTTTACTACGTTCTATAGGTACTTCCTTAGTTTCATTTACGTTATATCTATTGCACAAACAACTTTAGTTCAAAGCTTCTTGGCAGGGATTAAAATAGGAGTCAAATTGACAATTTCTTAAATGTTTGTTTGTTATAATTACACTTATTAATCCCGACTACATTTTATTACAGAAAGTGTCTCGATTCCGAAAACCTAATGAATTCCACGCGCATGAAGTTGTGGGTAAATAATTTCCTTAGCTCAAAAACTAAAAAACACGCTTGAAAATCCGAAATATATTTTTAAATAATTGCATTGTCATCGGTCCTTGATATATGTGCAAAATTTCAGATCAATCCGACTACTGCAAGTTGGTGAAAATCGCGTTCAAAGAGTAAATAAATAGATTTCATTTAGTAGAGATGTGAGAACCGTAAAACAATTTATTTTATCGCAGCCAACTTGAATTTTACAAGTCTTATTGATACAGTTTTAGCTGAGCATTGCGCCTAATAGTTATTTTGTAGAATATTATAATTCCCTTATAAAAATGTCGTCGGTAAGTTCAAGTAACACTTCTATAAGCGAACTGTTTCGTCCAAAAAAGCCAAAAGGGCTAACTCATAAAAATCTGAGTTTCACACGACTACACTTACTGAGAAGAGAAATAGATACTAACTTACACTTGCTGCCCTTAAGTAAGTTTTTTCACAACTTCTATTCCGTTAGAACGAGTCTTTAACATAGCACTAAAACCTATAAAAAACTGCTTTTTTTTAAATAATGGATGTTTACGGATTTTCACAAAATGTCTTCGAGTACTGATTACAGTTCCAAACTAAGCTAACTGATAGTTTGTCGGTGTCCAACATAGCTGGCCGCGTTACTAACGCTGAGAAACCTGAAGAAAAAAATAAGCAGTTTAATTTTGTAGAGACTTACTGGTTTAGTTTAAAATCTTTACGATGTACACGTTAAAATAAGTAGGTAGAAAAAAGGTAGAGCTTAGAAGGGCACAGTTGCAGGTATTCGAGATGCAAGTATGGACCGATAAAAGCAAATAAAAAGTGTTCACTAAGCACAAATTTACTAAATCAATGTTATAAAGCGGAAGAATTTGTTCGCCTGTACGCGCTAGTATCAGGAACCACTGCAGCACTGCGCTGATTCGAAAAATTCTTTCAGTATTATGTAGTATATTTATCGAGGAAATATATAGGCTTTATAACATCACACTGCGACCAACAGTAGCGAAGCATCAGTGAAAAATGTTGCAAAAACAAGTAAATTTTTCTAAATTCCACGCGTACGAAGTCGCGGGCAACAGCTAGTAGAATTTATTTTTCTTACTTATAGTGGAGTTGTATGAACAACTACATACTGACCCACTCAACGGTTTGTCACACGAACGGGCCAAAGCTTTGCTTGAACTTGATGGTCCTAACGCACTTACACCTTCCAGACAATATGGATGGCCAATTGTATTAATGCAATCACTGTGTACAGGTACCTAATGGTTCTAATTCAATTACTATAAGTTCGAATAAAACCACTTTTTACGGTTTTAGATGCGTGTATTTGTTTTAAATTATAACCCGACGGGTAGGTACGACTGAGCCGCTCAGTCTCACCCCTGGCCATGATGACTGCAAATTCTCCGAAACGTCGGGCTAAAATTTGAAACAAATACACGTCTAAATCCGTAAAAAGTGGTTTTATTTAAACAAATGAAGTGTTAGAAAATATTATACTATAAGTTTTATGTAAAGAACCTAAGTACTATAAAACCTACAAAAATCAGACACTTCACGTGATAAACAGGTGCATTGTATACACTTGTTACTATGTTCGATCATACTAAATGCATGAGCATCGTCAAGAAGAGGAAGATCAGGGTATTTAACAAAATAGCAAATTTACAATTCTTCCTTTCCAACCCAATCTGTACGAGCTCTATCATACTCTATTTTTCCAATAACAACTTACTATAATGTTCACCTGTAAAATAGACCCCATAAATTATATTTTCGCACTTTTCACAGGGTTTTCATTAATAATATGGCTTGGAGCTTTTTTGTGCATGATATCTTATGTGATAGAGTCATCTACTAAACCAAATGCAACTGCGGAAAATCTATATCTCGGATGCGTCCTAATTTTAGTGGATGTTATTTGTGGCCTTTTCAGTTTTTACCAGAATTATACAAGTACTAAGGTTAATTAAAAATCATATTAAAATATATCAATTTAATTGCAAGTAAAGTTTTTTACTAGATTTTATATTTAGAAAAATTGGTCAAGTGCGAGTCGGACTCGCGCACGAAGGGTTCCGTACCATTATCTATGCAACATACGTTATTAATAAATGAGCAAACAAGCCAAACAACACACACAATACTTAATTAATCACGTTTGTTGTATGAGAGCAAGAAACGGTAAAAAAATCATGTTTGTTGTATGGGAGCCCCCCTTAAATATTTATTTTATTTTATTTTTAGTATTTGTTGTTATAGCGGCAATAGAAATACATCATCTGTGAAAATTTCAACTCTCTAGCTATCACCGTTCTTGAGATACAGCCTGGTGACAGACGGACGGACGGACAGCGAAGTCTCAGTAATAGGGTCCCGTTTTTACCCTTTGGGTACGGAACCCTAAAAACCCTAAAAAAAAATTTTTTTTGTAGGTACATAAGGAGATTTGTCACAAAGTCCTCTGGTTTTATCCATAACACAAGAAATGTGTTATGGATAAAACGTACTACATATTACTGTGATTTTCTTTCGTAAATACATTCTTAACGTACATAGAAAACACCTTTTAGGTGACAAATACAAATATGACACAAACACTTATGCGGGTATCGAACCTGCAACCTCGTGAATAGCAGTCCGTTACATAAACCACTAGACCACGAAACTTACAATATTACCTATGTCAACATCTATTATAAATCTTTGTAAATTAACATACGGCGAGAGTTTGAAGTTGTAGAAGAGTGCAACGGAGTAGTGGGTCGTAAACATTTACTCGTAATTTTTCCGTACCGCGTCAAAAGAAGTATAACTTCAATAAATAACTGCAGATAATGAAGACATTTAACAGTATGATTCCAACATACACGACATGTATTAGAGAAGGAGTAACCAACAGTGAAACACTAGTTCGTGATTTAGTCAAAGGAGATATTGTACGTGTGACTGCAGGAGATGTAATTCCAGCCGACATACGCATTATCGAAAGCAAAGGTTTCAAAGTTAGTTCCTATTTTTTAGGGTTCCGTACCCAAAGGGTAAAAACGGGACCCTATTACTGAGACTTCGCTGTCCGTCCGTCCGTCCGTCCGTCCGTCCGTCCGTCCGTCCGTCCGTCCGTCCGTCCGTCCGTCCGTCCGTCCGTCCGTCTGTCACCAGGCTGTATCTCAAGAACGGTGATAGCTAGAGAGTTGAAATTTTCACAGATGATGTATTTCTATTGCCGCTATAACAACAAATACTAAAAATAAAATAAAATAAATATTTAAGGGGGGCTCCCATACAACAAACATGATTTTTAGGGTTCCGTACCCAGTATCTCAAGAACGGTGATAGCTAGACAGTTGAAATTTTCACAGATGATGTATTTCTATTGCCGCTATAACAACAAATACTAAAAATAAAATAAAATAAATATTTAAGGGGGGCTCCCATACAACAAACATGATTTTTAGGGTTCCGTACGCAGTATCTCAAGAACGGTGATAGCTAGACAGTTGAAATTTTCACAGATGATGTATTTCTATTGCCGCTATAACAACAAATACTAAAAATAAAATAAAATAAATATTTAAGGCGGGCTCCCATACAACAAACATGATTTTTTTACCGTTTCTTGCTCGATACTAATAACGTTGCCTTATGTTGCATAGATAATGGTACGGAACCCTTTGTGCGCGAGTCCGACTCGCACTTGACCAATTATTTTTAATATATAGACCACACTAAACTTTTTAAAGACTTACGTGCTTTTTCATAAGCTACTGTCGGACAGCACTATCGTAGATATACCCTGTAAAGATAGCTGTTAAGTATTTAAAGAATAAATAAATAAAAGCATTTCCTAGTAGACACTAGATGGATAATAATACCTAGGTAAGTACGTTACTGATAAATGGAGTTTACCTAATAAGTCGTGGTTTTTGGAAACGAGCATTAGATTATTGCTTTATTCTCAGGTTGATAACTCTTCACTGACAGGAGAATGCGTAGCTGTAAGTAGATGTAACACAGAAGGAACCAGTAATATACTGGAGTCGCAAAACGTCGCTTTCTTTTCTACAGAATGTGTTGAAGGTTCAGCTTTAGGTAAGTTATTGGTACCTAACCTACCTGTTATGCTGTGGTCCCTTAGATAGTGGTCGTTAGATATTGTTCGCTGTTTGTTTTCACCAGAATATTCCGTAAACACTGGACGCTGGCTATGTCTGGAGCAACTAACTATACTGAAAGTATAGTTAGTTGCTCCAGACATAGCCAGCGTCCAGCGCGGTCTATCGCAGTGTTTACGGAATATTCTGGTTCCAGACATAGCCAGCGTCCAACGCGGTCTATCGCAGTGTTTACGGAATATTATCGAATGTTCTCAATAATAATTATAGCACACTCATTTATTCTCAATATAATTTAAGCATTCTCATCTATAGTTAATGTTTTTATATTTGAGTTAAGAAGTAATCGCATTTGTAAACAAACTTGACAAACGACAATTTAAAACTAAATTTCATAGTAAGTATAAGTAATTCGCTATATTTCAGGTGTTGTTCTATGCTGTGGAGACGTAACGGCACTAGGTCGAGTAGCCGGCCTAGCAGCCCGTTTAGATCCAGGACCTTCACCTCTGGCGAGGGAGATGCGACGATTTATGACTTGTATATCTGTGTGGGCGTTGGGACTCGGAATTTTTATAGCTGTGGCAGCGTTAAGTCTGGGTTACCCGTTCATGCAAACAACTATATTTGTCATTGGAATAATTGTTGCTAACATCCCCGAAGGTAACTATCATCTTAATTGTCAGTTTCTTAATGGAAGGAATACTTTCGATGTGACTTTCTGTAACGTCATTAAGTGAATTAATAAATCAAATTATGGTGGAAAAAGCTTGCGGCAGTCACTTTTTCCACCATAATTTGATTTATTAAGTAAAAAGCATAGCATGTCAATTGCAAAATTAATAAATTACTTTAGTCATTAAGTTAATGTTTTTTTAATCTCCAAAGAATGTATTATTTTGTTAAAATTTGGCTTAAGAAGGCTGGGCTGCGCCCCTCGTATCAGTTTGGTGTAGGTGTAAGTATTTTTTTCAATGTGGTACTTAGTTATTATTTACTCATTAACTCTGCAACATGATATTGACGCGGTACTACTCTGGAGCATCGATAACAAACTCCATTTTAATTCATCGAAATGCAAAGTCGTGTCATATACCCGCGCACAAAATCCCTTTCATATACAATATTATTTAGGTACAGAATCTATAGCCAGGGATTGCTCTATAAAAGATCTTGGAGTATTATTTAATTTTAAATTGACGTTTCACCAGCACATGCGAGTACTAGCAAATGAATCATACCGTAGACTTGGCTTTGTTATTCGAAATATGCGAGAATTCAGTAATCTTTCGGCTATAAAACTTGTGTACCTAGCTCTCGTCAGAAGCAAATTAGAGTCAGCCTCAGTGATTTGGAATCCTTATGAAAGTTCATACATCTTACTTTTAGAAAGAATTCAGAAAGCTTTTCTTCGCTTTCTTTGCAAAAAAAGTTACGGTATCTATCCTTTCCTCTTCCCTACAAAATTTCTTCTTGGAATGCTTGGTCTTAATTCCCTCGAAGTGAGACGTAATTTCTCCTTACTCACAAAAGTTTGCCGAGCTCTACGAGGCAATTCCGATTGTCCTGAATTAGTGTCCAAACTTGTCAATCTCTTCGTTCCTGATGTTCCCAAATATAGTTTTAGGCCGCGTAAGCATAATTTATTGGTTGTAGGTACCGCAGACACGTACTGTTTCGCATTCTAAGTCACCCCTTGTCCGCGCGCGTTTTATGCTAAACTCACTCTTAGCATCAAAACCCGAATGTGATCTGTTTGCTGCGAGATGGACGGATGTGCGTTATGAATGCCTTAGATATTGTGAACTAATGAACAGTCATTAATAGGATAATATCCTCATTATTGTATTTTGCTGTTTGTATTTATCTTTGTGTTTTTTGGTTTTTTCATTGTTTTACAAAATTTTTAGTTGTTTTTTTTTTGTTCCTATTTCCTAGTTTCTTTTCTGTTCATTTAATAGATTTTACATTATGTTTTTTGTATTCTTTTTTTTTTTTAATCCTTTTAAGTATAACGCATTAGACTTAAAACTGTAATGTTGTACATTAATTATGTGTAATAAATAAATTTAACATTGCAAAGTTATCAAAAGTATCCGAGCATACCTAACAACAATCAAAATGACAAGCGTTAGCAAAAAATATTACAATCATACAAAACAAAATATTATTAAACTCGCTTAGACTCATTATGCGAAAATACATAAATTTAAACCAACATCACAAATTCACTATCATAAGCGACATTAGTTACTATGTAATAACTAAACGCGAGTTATAAATAAATGATAATTATTTCACTCTTCTACATATCTGGTTACTATGAACTTTGAAGGACATGGGTTAGTCATCACTGCCATTCATAATTATTATCAGTTTTATTACTACGCCTGTATGTCCCCGTAGGAGTTTAACGCAAAATAATTATCAGAAGTTATTTTTTGATTGTTTTCATGTTATCATGTTATATGTTCATGTTATATGTTATATATTATATGTTTTATTTTTATCATCATCTCCATATCGTCACGCTCTTTTTCCATGGAAGGCAGAGACTAACTATATACTATACTAAAAAGCTACCCTTAAAAATGTTATAATTAGAAATTGACCTAACATCTACCAAATGGTTCAGATATGGGTTTCAATATATACCTATTTTCTTTCTACTTCTTTTCTAATTTACCTACATACGAAGTAAATATCTTCATTTAATTCTCACACAAAACTTTTTAATGCTTTTTCATCACAAGGTCTTCAGCCTACCGTAACAGCGGCCTTAACATTAACAGCCAAGCGGATGGTGAAGAAAAACTGTCTTGTAAAGAATTTAGATGCAGTAGAAGCTTTAGGTGCTTGCACAACAATATGTTCCGATAAGACAGGCACTCTAACACAGAACAAAATGTCTGTGCAACATATATGGACTTGGAATACACCTATTAATATTAAGGAATTAGAAGAAACAGCATTTGCAAGTAATTGAACTTTTACAGAAAGTGTTTTTACTGTACTAGTATCGCTTCCGTGTATGACGGAGTAAGAATACTAGTTTCATCACCCAATTTCCTCCCCTAGGTGCTGTAAGAGTCAGTTAAGGGATAATTTAAAAGAAAAAGGAAACAGCGTAATTAATCCTTATTCCTGGTCATCCCATCCATGGCAGAGCAAACACCCTCTGGAAGTGTAAGATGCGCGTGCCTAATCCTAGCACGGTAATGGGCTTGGAAGAAGAAAAACATGGTTCAAGTGTTCTTATTATTCTACCAAAACTATTTTATTATAGTTAAAGAATGTTTCAATATAAAGTAAACTAGAAAAATACTAAGGTATTTAAAGATATATAAGTATTTTCTTTTCTATTTTCAGGTGCTATATCGGGCAACGAAGGTAAGACTTTGTAAAACTGTCTTCATGTGCACCTCCATGCAAATTCTCTTCTAACCTCAGGACGCTGGTCCCCCGTCCTAGGAATATCATAGCTCTTATTACGTCTCCAATCTTGCTATTTCAGCATTTTCAGCCCTAAAAGTTTGCGGTGCTTTGTGTAGCAATGCCAAAATCAAAAGTGGTGGCAACATTTCTGGAGATGCGTCAGAAAGCGCCATTTTAAATGTTATCTTGAAAATTGATGATCCTATAGCTATCCGAAAAAGATATCCTAAAGTTGCTGAAATACCATTTAATTCTGTAAATAAATACCAAGTAAGATCCAGTAGTATAATTTATTTAAGCTGTATATTTACTTACATGTGCAGCTTTATTTTAATATTTTACTGACAATTGGCGTTTGTACTATCCGACAGCTTAACGCCTTTTAAGCCACAATGATACCCTTAACCATGGCGGCTAAGAAGACCCAGAAACAGTTTTATTTCTATTACTAGCAGTGCCCGCGACATCGTACGCGTGGAATTTGGAAAGAAAAATTAAATGAACTAACAACACTGAAAGCATTTTTCAAATCGGACCAGTAGATCCTGAGATTAGCGTGTTCAAACAAACAAACAAACAAACTCTTCAGCTATATAATATTAGTATAGTATTATAATCCCGCTATTTCGGACATTAATTATTTCTTTTTTATTTAGCAATAAAATAGATTAATATAAAATTGTTAATACGTCCAGGTAAGCGTGCACCTAGATACAATCATATCGCAGTACATAGTTGTAATGAAAGGCGCACCAGAATGCCTCATTGAACGATGTTCTACGGTAGCAACTGCTAAGAGAGCTATAACTATGACCAATGATATTAGAGCTGCTGTTGAAAGAGCAAGCGAAAATTTAGCAATTACTGGTATGCCTTTGACCATTACATACCTAATAATGCAATTTTTAGACCCACGCAATTTTAATTATTTAAAGGATTTGTCCATTTTAGGAGAAAGAGTGCTAGCATTTGCTGATATGTACCTAGATCCAAAACAGTTCCCTTTAAACTTTGAATTTGATTCCGATGATGTAAATTTTCCGACAGCAAACCTGCGATTCCTTGGTATAATGGGACTTATGGATCCACCTCGAGTTGAGGTATGCACCTATGTAATTGAATTGCATCTTTCTACACTTGAGAATAAACTCGGTACATCTATTATCTTGCAGAAGATTGCTATTGCTAAATATCCTTTTAATGTTTTCGCATTTATAGGTAGGGTCAAAATAATGTCAATTGGCGATGTGTATAGAAAATATGCATATAACTCGTAGCAGTCGTAGCCTGTTGATAGAATAGTGATATCAATACTGAACAATTGTTTGTATGGTAAAGAAAAGGTCTACAATGCTTTTCGGTTTTTGATAATATTTATTTTATATTAAATAAAATTGCTACTTTGAAAAAAAAAGAACAAAAAAGGAACTTGCATATTTGTATATCCTAAATCTTGCATCTTGTATATCCAAAATTTTGTACCTGAGAACGTTGAAGTAAAATGTTCGTAAGAACTTCTTTGTGTGTATAGGTACTTGCAGCTATTCAGCGGGTACGATCCGCCGGAGTACGTGTGCTAATGATCACGGGTGATCACCCAGCTACCGCTCGTGCTGTAGCTCTAGAAGTTGGTATTGTTACCGACCCAAATTGTTGCGTCATTACTGGAAACGATTTGAGAGGATTATCACCCGATTTATTATACTGGACGCTTGAAAAACATTATGAAATAGGTAATCAAACCCCAAATTGTATTTTTCTTGAAATATACAATTACTACAAATATCCCAAATCGTAGTCGCATTCAATTAAATAAAAAAATACGTCCTACTAAGTTTCTATGAAATCTATGTATTTATATTAGAATTTAATGTAAGCTCCCAATTTAAAAGCGTTAAATAAGTTAGCGTGAAATAATTCAATACTTAATTAAGAAATTGTGTAATCATATGCATAAAATGCATCTATTTTGTCATCGCCACGACACAACACAAATAATGCGCTTACAAGAGTAGATTCAAGTACAACCATGATACGTTAAATTTTAAATAATTTAGGATTTAATTTCCATTTTAAGTATTTGCAAGAACATCACCAACACAAAAACTTCAAATAGTGGAGGCATGCCAGCGACAAGGCCAAGTTGTGGCCGTCACTGGGGATGGGGTTAATGATGCTCCCGCGCTTAAGCAAGCTGATATTGGTATATCTATGGGCCTTACTGGTTCGCAGGTAAGTTACATGTATACATAACGTGGGGGCAGCCCCACGTTATACATATTATACAATACATTATGAACCAAAGCGTGTTCAGACTTAGTGCAGACTAAGTCTTAACACGCTTTGGTTCATAAGTTATTGTATAATATGTCATACATGTATGACGGTTGTAATTGCTACGCCGTTAAACCTCTTAAGTTTAACGTCACCTATAGAGTAAAAATTTGCGACTAAACCCTATGTCAATACGGGGTCGGACTGAGACAGAAGGGACCGGGTGCCTGACTACAAGTTTGGGGTTAGAGATTAAATTGTGGTGTATACCCAGGGGCTCAGAGGGAGCCTGGCTGTTAAATGCCATTTTGTTGAATGTATGATCAGTCCGACGCTGGTTAACACATTGGGTCTCTAAGGGCCTGTGTCAGTGTGTTAAGGGTTTACTTGATAAAAACAAATATTTTATGGCAGGTGTCTAAACAGACAGCAGATATAATATTAATGGATGATAATTTCGCCACTATTGTGACCGGGATCGAAGAAGGAAGGAAGATTTTCGATAACCTAAAGAAGTCACTGTGCTACATACTTATATCTAACGTGCCTGAGATATGTCCAGTCTTCATGTTTATACTGTTCGCTATACCATTACCGCTAGGTATTATAACAGCTGATATTTCAATCAATAGTCATTTACTTTTTTATCTGCGACATACAGAAAAGAAATCAATTGAGTTACGAAAACTTTTTATCCTCACGTCCTATATCGGTAAATATAAAATTAAAAAAATTATTCGGTACTTACACCCAATAATTTTTTTAATAGAACTATAAAGAATTATTGGAAATACCAACGGACTAACGATGATGTTAGCATTTTTGTAATGTGCTGACTTCCGTATGGTCAATATGCTGATAAACACATCTTTGTACACACAGTCCGCATTTAAAATAAGTCCATATTTTTGGTATTAACATTATTTTTACTACTTGGAGATAATTGGCGATGGCGTTTAACCAGCTAACGTTCATATTTTATACTTAAATTAATCATAGCAATTATTTATTTAGATTCACTTAAAAATTTTAAAGAATCAATGGTTAACCACATGGGCTTAAGAAAAATTATTAATTAATAATTTGCATTTTAGTGTGCGTTTTATTTTAAAGCTTTAAGCTGTTGTCCTCTGTGACTGTCTTTATTTGCCCCAAATGGTGACACTTATAAATAAATAAATACTCATGGACATTTCACGCAACGTCCTCTGGTCCCAAGCTAAGCTTATATGCTTGTATTATGGGTACCAGAATACGGATAGAATAGATATTTTGTAAATACATACTTATAATACATAGAAACACCCAGACGCAGTACAAACATTTGTATGACAATTAGAAAAATCACACAAATGATTGTCCCGAGCGGGAATCGAACCCGCCACCTCTTGATCGGCAGTCCGTTACATAAACCACTCAAGCACGATAGATGCTACACTAATATAAATATTTCTGTCACTATTGTGATAATATTAGCTATATTAAAATATCATAGGTGTAATGACAATTCTATGCGTGGACTTGGGTACAGACATGTGGCCCGCAGTAGCAATGTCATACGAGTCTGCTGAATCTGATGTGATGGCACGACCACCACGCACCACCTACCTCGTATCATCAAGAATGTTATGTCTCGCATATGGACATTTAGGCGTCATCGAGTTTGCAGCTGGAATGTACGCATATTTTTTCGTGATGGCAGAACATGGATTTTATCCAGAACAATTGTTTGGTAAGAATTTTATTGTTTGTATTACTAGTTACTTTTACTAATTTAATAATATGTACTTAATTAGCTACACTTTAGAATAGAATAGAATAGAATACACTTTATTGTACACCATAAATTACATGTCACTTAAAACTAATGTAACAATAAAACATGTACAATTGGCGGTCTTATCGCATATTGCGATCTCTTCCAGACAACCTTTAGATGGACTCAGTTTATCTGGAAAGGGTTATTAGTGGTGTACTTGCTATGTATAAATTCCAAGTAAGAAGAAAAATCTTATATTACGCATAATCAATACATACTACAGATATACATACACATATAGAGATATAGATCCATAAACGTACATAAACCTATACATAATTCTAAATAGAATAGAATACTTAAATATATACATAAACATAATGATGAGAAGTTTGGATTGAATTTTACGTTTGTAGCAGTAGATAATGTTCATTGATACGTTTATTAAACGAAACAAAAGATTGCGCATTTTTAATGGATTTTGGTAATGCGTTCCATAGCAGAACTGCCTCTATAGTAAAAGATTTGTTAAAGAATCTAGTAGAGTGCAATGTCAAGGCTAATCGCAAATTTTCCGATGATCTTAAGGTTCTCAAATGTGTGTCATGGAGAAAAGTAAAACTTTTTTGAGATAGCTAGGGCTTGTGGGGTTAAAGAGAATCTTATAGAGTAAACTGAGAAAGTGAGTATTCCTTCGAAGTCGGATGGGTAACCACTTGAGCTTATTACGGAATTCAGATACATGATCATATTTGCGTAGCCCAAATATGAATCGGATAGCTAAGTTTTGGAGACGCTCAAGTTTGTTTAACTGGTCCTCGGTAAGATCGAGATAGCTGGCATCAGCATAGTCTAGAATTGGAAGGAGAGTAGATTGCGCTAATGCAATTTTAGTCGTGGTAGGTAGAAAATTTTGTAGCCGTCTCAGAGAACCAATAGACGCATATATCTTGCGGCTGATATATTCCAGTTGCGCATTCCAGGTCTTATCAATGTAGATGCCTAGGTTCTTTACACATTCACTTATGGGAATTGCAACGTCATTAAACATAATTTCTGGCAATGTAGTAAAATCTAGTTTACACAATAGGCGTGAACTACCAATTATAATCGCCTGCGTCTTTCTTGGGTTGACAGTCAATCCATACCGTTCAGCCCACTGATGTATACGAGCTAGATCTAGGTTAGTAGTATTTATAGCTCGAGGCAAATCATCTAATGTTTCTTGAGTGTATATTTGCAACTGCTTTAATAATCTATTAGATTTTTTCGTCTGTTATCAGTACAAGCCTATCTTAACCATAATATGTGGTCATAAGACCACAAGTCGCTTGCGTACAACACTGGGACTCTACTTTTTATAATGTTTTAGGCATAAGAGATAAGTGGGACAACGAAGCTGTCAGTGATCTCAAAGACTCGTTAGGCCAGGAATGGACATTTCAATCGCGAAAAGAGTTGGAGAGGGCATCTCAGTCAGCCTATTTTGTTGCAATAGTTATTACTCAAATAATGAACAGTATCATTTGCAAGACGAGATACAATTCTCTGTTTCACGTAGGTTTGTACCCATTTGTATGAATAGAGTATACTTTTCACCTATTGTCTAGAAATATAAGCGTGTTGAAAAATTACCTACCTTTTAGAAATAGATTTCCGGAAGAAAAGACTGTCAGTATTATCTGAAAAAATAGCCAATATTGCTAACCAAAATTAGAGTTTGAACAGGACTATATATACAGCGTCGAGAGCATCGCTTCAACCCTAGTAAAATTGGCAAGACTAGTTAGAGCACTGCAAGAGTCTTGGGTCTTTTGCCTGGTTTTTAAACAACTTTTAAAGTTTACCAAATCAGAACAGTGATAATTCATTAATATTTGTCCTTTATGTCACCTGTAGGTATGAAGAACACAGTTTTGAATGTGGGACTGATATTTGAGCTGTTACTAACAATTGCAGTTTGCTACACGCCCGGTGTAAATACATTTTTCGGTACTTATCCGCTTCAATTGCACTGGTATGTAACTGCTTGTCTATTTCAAAACATCATTATTATTGTTTATGGGGCGAAAATGAAAGAACTGTTGAACTTGTAACAATTGTTGAAAACTTGTTTCGTACAAAAAGGAAACCCTTACAAGTTACTAGCTGTTGCCCGCGACTTCGTACGCGTGGTATTTAGAAAATGTTCCCCGTTTTTGCAACATTTTTCACCGATGCTTGTAGTCGCAGCGTGATAAATGTGATAAATTGGACCAGTAATTCCAGAGATTAGCGCGTTCAAACAAACAAACTCTTCAGCTTTATAATATTAGTATAGATACTTGCTATGCAAGTAATAAATTAATAAATAAATAAATATTCATGGACATATCACACAACGTCCTCTAGTCCCAATCTAAGCTTATATGCTTGTGTTATGGGTACCTACCAGAATACGGATAGAATACATATACTACTTTTTTTTGTAAATACATACTTATGATACATAGAAACACCCAGACGCAGTACAAACATATGTATGAAAATTAGAAAAATCACACAAATGATTGTTCCGAGCGGGACTCGAACCCGCGACCCCTTGATTGACAGTCCGTTACATGAACCACTCAACCACGAGGCTTGTCAATATAGTTAGTAGGCGAATTGTGTGACGACGGACGAGTGACTGCATTTATTGAGTTCGCGGCCCTCTACATAAAAATGTGCGTCGAATATATTGTAGTCCAAACGCTCCTGATTAGGTATCGATTTTATTAATTCTATAAAATAATATTGATTTCAGGTGGTTTCTAGCACTACCATTCAGTTTACTGATGTTTATATTTGACGAGTTCAGAAAATATTGTATAAGAGAACAGCTGTTTCAAGGATTTTATAACGATTTAACTTATTATTAACTTTAAATTAATATGTTTTAATAGTTTAGAAAAATAATAAAAGCTAGTTGAATTTACATTTTATTAATTTCTATTGTACCTACTTTTTACAACAGCTTTGACGTTTAAAAATTACTAAGTCTGTGAATTTTTATTTTATGGACATTGTCCCAAGCTAAGCTTTCTATGCTTGTGTTATGTGTACCAAAATACGGATATAATACATCAACTACTTTTTTTTGTAAATACATACTTGCAATACATAGCAAACACCCAGACGCAGTACAAACATTTGTATGACATTTAAAACTATCACACAAAATATGATTGTCCCGAGCGGGAATCGAACCCGCGACCTTGTGAACGGCAGTCCGGTACCTGAACCACTTGACCACGAGGCCCGTAGATTGAGACATAAGTAACTATAGTTACCTAAATAAATATAGGCATCTGATGTGGTGAAATAAGAACAATCAACAACATCATTCAGTTCCCTAATGAGCTCATTTATGTAAGATTCGTATAAAGCAAGTACCTAATATTAATTTGAAAGGAAACCAATGTGAAGTGAAATACAGGTTGGTACATGAACTACATGAGATGTGAACATCCTGTTCTGATTACATAAATTTATTTATAAACACTACAAGGATAAACGCAATATAGGAAGTATAAGCGCCTACATACATTATCTTTGTTAATATAATGTCTAAAAATAGAATTGAGTTCATATTTCAAGGATGGGTCGTAAAAATACCTATACCTACTACATTTTAGATGACGAAGAATAATTTACGTACCTACGTAAACGTTATTTTCTGCTGTTATAAATACTTTAATATTAACGATTATCTATAGTAATATAATAAAGCTGAAGAAGGAAGGAAGGAAGCGCTGGTCCAATTTCAAAATTCTTCTTCGATCGACCGGTCGATCGCACGACCAATTTTGGTCGATCAATAGCAAGTTCCATGAGGGGACGAACTCAATGCCAAATGTTTCTAGTACTTGATACAGGAATGAACATGTACGCATCTCAAGCTTCGAGTAGGGAGACGTTCAGCGTGACCACTTTTAGTAGTATTCTACAATTTTCAGGAGTGCACGGCGGTATAAAAGCACATTGCATAAACGTCCTACTTCTTACCTAAGATATAGGTCGATCGCGACTCAATTTTTAAATAAAAGTAGATCTTATGTGCACAAAAGTTGGCCACACCTGCTATAATGTATCGAGGTAGGCTATAGCCATATAGGCATCAGGTTGCGAACTCGCGGTATGCTGCTAGTCTCTAAGAATGGTGATCACGCTATCCTTTGGATTTAGGCACTAGTATGTAAAATAAAACAATTTTAATCCAGGAAATATTTCTTTTACTGGTTTTATTACATATTTGTTCCCACACATACTCAGATCATTAAATAAAAAACAAAATATTAAGTACCTAATTTTGTGAGCAAAAAGAATCTACAAGAATTTAATTTGAAAATACTTAAGACTATATAAAATTATATTACTTCTTATATAATATTATTTAAACATCACAATAGTTTAAAGTCATTTTGGTACGGACCTTGGATATCAGGAGTTACAAGTCACTCTATTTAGTAATGGTCTTTTATATGAGCTACAATCAGCTGGTTTTTTTTTTAATAAATAATAATAAATATTCACGGACATTTCATACAACGTCCTCTGGTCCCAAGCTAAGCTTATTATGCTTGTGTTATGGGTACCAGAATACGGATAGAACACATATACTACATTTATTTTGTAAATACATACTTATAATACATAGAAAACACCCAGACGCAGTACAAACATTTGAATGACAATTAAAAATATCACACAAATGATTGTCCCGACAGATATATCTTCGAGACGAGACGAGCTTCGTGGTTGAACGGTTCATGTAACGGACTGCCGATCACGAGGTCGTGGGTTCAATTCCCACTCGGGACAATCATTCGTGTGATATTTATACTATATATAACTCTTTAATTTTAACTAAATACATAATATATAAATTTTAATTTACAAGATAAAATAAATCTAATTTAGTATTTTTTTTTCTAAATTGCCTTAAAAACACTCCAAATAACTAATTAAATTGTAAATTAATAGATTTTTGCTATTCGAGAAATCGAAACATCAATCTTTTAAAGTAAAAGTGTCCAGGAATCGTTTAATCTATAAAATCTGTAGGTATACCTAAATAAAGTTAAATTTTCATTGTCTTTCTATTTGCCATAGACCAATTCTGATAACGTTTTGACAAGAAAAACTAAGGGCATTTCGTCATTACGTTACAGGTTCTTTCAGCTTTTTATTTTACGTCAAATGTTTAAGTCTCATAAATATATTTTTAATGATTTAAAAATCTTTAATTTTTCTAAGATCTTAGATCATTTTAACAATATTCATAAACACAGGAATGATATAAATATATTAGATGATATTATGCTTAAGTACCCATTTCAATAAGGCACAAGATAAATAAAATTTCTAATAATCGCATAACAACTAAAAAAAATAACAAGTCTAATACAAAACTAACACACAGATACATCTATGGATTAATGATTTAGATCTTTAAACATATAATTTAATGAAATATTACAAAAATATTAAATATACAATTATTTAAGCTTATAACAAGTGCAAATAGAACAAGAATAGGTCGATAGTAGAACATAGTAAAATAAAAGTGGAATAAAAGTTAAAAGAAATGCAAACTGGAAATGTAGCATTATGTAGTTTCAAGATTCACGTGAAAAGATTATTCAGAAAGGATTTTGTAGGGTTCAAGCCAAAAATGGGAAAATTATTAATAAAACTAGCGGTGTTACCCGCGGTAAAAAGGATAAAAAATAAGTTCTTTTTTGTATCATCCCACAGGAACATTACATTCTTTCGGGGCAAAAAGTAGCCATTCTATTTCGTAGCCAAACTTTAATTATAGTTCATGACAGTATGGTATGATACGGACGGAGACATAATATCACGATGAAAACAATGGTAGTTTTTGTACACCGACATCTGTCTTTCAATTATATTTTGAATAGCTAGATGGTGTTGCATGTAACTGAATTGAGTGTTCTTTAATTTCTTAATACTAATTTCGTATTTTCTAAACATCTTTTCATCGAGTGGATCGATTGCGTGCACAGACAAACAGACAAAAATTGTTTTCTACAGATTTATTATATGTATAGATATAAAAAAATGACTCAACAAGAATTCTAAATACGTTTGTGCTGTCTTTTATAAATAATTCATTATGGCTTAAAGCCAATATTTACGACTGTAGGGTGTCTAACCCAAAGTTTGCATAATAGCGTCAAGTGTGTACTTAAACTAAACATGATCTAGACAAACCATCAAACGAACGAACACACAATAAGTAAAGAGATTATATTCCTTTTTTAAACACCAGGATTTACAAAGTATAGAAGACCAAATACGATATGATATATCAATCTACTTAATTATCTAATATAAATAGATATATTTTATTAGATATTTCATTATCAAGTAAATCTGATATGACAGTAGGATATCAAGTACATAAATTGACTGTAATTTTAAGTACATTACAATGTTTACCGGGGCAGTGACTTCACGTACTTATAAAAGAAATCCATTAATATTTTTTCTTTAACCGAACAATTCTGAATCTCTGAAACGGTGGAAGCAATCTTCTTGAAATAAACGCAGTAAGTGTTAGGTTTTATTTAAATAATACCTCGATTGGCTAAAAAAAATATTTACATCACATACCCAGTCGCCTGGGTACTAGAGAACATAACAATGAGAGAGCCGCTCTAAGAACGACCTACACTAGACATAGAATATGGGTATATAGGTTAAATTTGGTTTACATAACTCGAACTTGTCTATAGAAATATGTAATCCAAACGTCCATAAAAAATAACCCAAACTTGATCTTTGGTTTTAATTATGAATGATTTTAATAACGGCGTGATCTCATAAGAATTAAGTGTGTGGTATCCTTAGGCTAAGATATTATATTTTTGATAAACAGAACGTACCGTGTACCTACAAGAATATACCCAAAGATATACCAGATGGTGGGTTGACGTTTAAATTTGAGGACAAGTAGGTAGGTACTTCATAGAATAATGACATTTCATTATGATTATTATTATTATTGTTTTGTTTGACTTTTGTTTAGATTGCCATAATCTGCTGATTTGTCAATCAGCAATTACTGCCAGCGATTTCATTATGATTAGTAGTGAGCGTTTAAACGAAAAGCTTAAAATAAGCAATGCTTATTAAAATAAGCAAAAAAGCACGCTGCCGTTTATAAGCAATCTTCGTTTAATGCTTATCTTAAAATTGCAACACAGTTGTGAGAATATTTTCAAAATGTTGGTAAAAAGAGAAGAGGAAAATGTAAAAAGAGATGCAAGTGTAAAATTTTTATTTAAACGGTAAGCAAATTTTTAGCAGACAACGTAAATTAAGTTCCGTTAAATGTTTTAACGAAAAAGTTAAAAAGCATAAAAGCTAAACAGTAAGCAAACAGCATATTATGAATTTTAAGCAGACTACAAAAATTAAGTTGAGTTAATTTTCTTAACGAAAAAGTTAAAAAGCATAAAATAGCTGCTTAAAAATAAGCAACTTTTTAAGCAGCTAACTTTTTTAAGCATCTCGTTTAAATTCGTTTAAAATTTTAAGCCGTTATTCCCATTTCTAATTATGATATATACTATATAGTCTGTATCATAGACAAACATAGATATATTTTCACGCACATATAGATATGTAAGTTGCTTCAAGCCGACTGAGCGATGTAGCCAGACACTACATCTGGTAAATCTTTGGATATAGCTATATAGAAATTGTTAACAAGATCGACATAATTATATGTGTTCTAAAATCTGTTACACATATATTCCAGAAACCGAACAGGCAAGAACTACAAATACTAATAATTTTACGTAACATACCGCCTTAGTAAAGATATCAAAAAAGACCAGTCCTGTAAATGGTTTCTGTTACTTTACATTGCCACAATGTTTACATTACGATGTCACAAATAAATTGATACAAACATATTAACAGGAATCGAGTTCTAAGAATATATATTAAATAACATCTGCGTCTATAAAATAGTCCAAAGCTATTTACATTATCTATACTCTAAGACAGAGACTGAGAGAATATATAATGAATAATTTAGTTTAAAAAATTTAATAATATATATTAAAATAGTTTTATGATAATATTTTTGTTTATAGAGATGGCAATATCAATATATTTACAAAACGAATACGTACGCTAGCTAGAACTATTGGTCTTATTCATAATGACTTATCGAAGGTTTAAAAGGAGATTTTATCGGAGATAATAATTTAGCGTAAAAAGACTATAACAAGTTTTGACAATTTTCGCGAACCGATTTTAGCGTTCTTTTAAACCTTCGATAAGCCATTATGAATAAGATCAACAATCTTTAATTAAGTTATTTATATCTTCCAAATTTACACAATCGTTATTCTCCTGCCCTTATCCCGTTTAGGGTCAGGAGCAACATGACTACTGTTCATCTTGCAACGGGATTTGGCTGATTTTTACAACCGGCAGCCTGTCTTACGTTGCCCTCCTTGGATATGCGCGCAGACGTCTGTCGACAAGGTTCCCTCGGTCGGGTATTACCACACCGCGGGCAAGACATGGGAACGTGGCACTTTTATTCTTTTTGTACGTAACTTCACGGACAAAAAGAGTACAATTTACATAAATCTAATCTAAATTAAGACAATAATAAAACATTTTCAAAGATAATAATAACAAGAACGACATAAATTCGTCTTAAGTCACAATAAAAGTTTATTAGAGATTTTAAATCTATGCTTATCTTTATTTGGTTTTAGTTGTGTTTGTTTCTATGACAAACTCTAATTGCCTTTTTTATTCCATTGACATCAGGATAAACATAAAGAACTCATGTTTATTACGTAACGTTGAAAAATATTATCTTTTTTAAAACCAAATTCATTTTTAAACGTAATATTATTTTTCTTAAATTATTTTCATAGGTAGCTAAGAATTTATTTATCAATTCTATTTAAACTGGGAAAATCTTCATTTTACAAACAGCGGGCGTATTATGAGCTTTTTAAAAATCATGCAAGTTCCATACAGGCCGTACACTGCCTGACTAAATTATGTATTATGGTAAACATAAAACATTTAGTTGAAAAATTTTAGTCAGCACTTAAACTTTTAGTTGTACCTTCTCTATAAGCATATTAATCTATGACTGTTTTAGCGAACTGGATGGCTGGGAGTTATGTTCATATTACGAATTTGCCGGGCAGTTCCATTCACGGCGTAAACGGCCTGGGAATAAGAGCTCATAATACGGCCGCAGATACATAAAATTTAGAAATAGGCATTAACAAAAAAAGAAACTATTACTTCAAAAATCTCAACATTTAAAAACTAATTAATAAATAGTCTTTTTTGTTTATTTTATAATCTAAGTTATACCTTCACCAAGACTTGATTGAGCGTAAAATTTTGAGCTACTATTCAATATTATTTTATATATTGCACAATGTTCCTTTTTCAAATAAAATATAATGCATACATAGGGTGAAGGATTCTCCCGATTTGTTTGTGAGGTGTCCGAGGACCGTATGTTTTTTTTAAATATCAAATTTCAGAATTATTGCCACATTTATCCGCCAATTTAGATGATGGCAGCTCTTTATATAAATATTTGTATACAAAGAATTAAATTTTATTAATAATTTGGTAGAGTTATATGTACGCGATTGTAATTACTTACGCGCCCATCAAACTTATTAGGTATTTTTAATGATTTGAACGTCATGCATAACAATAGTCAGATCAAAAATTATATTGTAGTGTAGTAGCTTTAGTAGCCATGTCTTTAAATTTCATTTTATATATTTACTACATTATTTTTAATTCATTACTTTACTGATAATTTATAGGAATGTTCTATGCCTTTGAAGATATGAAAATCGCAAACTGAGAAAGTTTCAAAAGGCTAAACTATTATTTTTTCTTTTGCGGTTTTGGTCGTGTTTAGTCACGACTTAATCTCGCAGCAAGTATTGCTTGTAAGTTTGGTTGAATACGCATATCAGCTATAGAATGTCTAGCTTTTATTATAGCTTCCTCCCGACACACCTCATCTTGAAGTATACAGCCTATTATTTTAGCTACAATTGTCGACGGTGGAACATGAGGATTCCCTGAAAAACAAAGTTACTGTTAGACAAATTATCCTTATTCTAATTTGCAATTTATCCCTAAGTAGTTCAAAAACTAAAAAAACACGCTTGAAAAAATTGAATTTTTTTTTAATTATTACACGTGTGTGCAAAATTTCAGATCGATCCGAATACTGCAAGTGGGTGAAAATAACTTTCAAAGATTCCATTACATATATAATACATTGATAGATACGTTCCGAACTAATATAAGCGTGTTGAAAAATGGAGGTTTTGGAAGGAGATTTTCGATAAAGTTTTTTTTATTTAATACGTACCAATCTAGATGCAATAGTAAAATTACTTATGTAAATGCATTTTAGGAATACTACCTAATAATCACGACTTAGCTCGTAGTAATGCAAGCTGGAATCTAGAAGTAACATTTTTTTATTTCATAGATCTTTCTAGGAAAAAGCGACATATTTTATGTTCTATAAACGGATAGGTAACATAACGGTTCATAGAGGTCTTTAAAAATACTTCGTTCATACACGATTGTAAAAGTCTTTTGCCTAATTTTAAGCAAATAGGACTAAATAGACCAACATTTATCCACGATTATAATCATTCGGTTCTTTGATTGTAATGGTCGAATGCCTTGATTGAAATGAACTTACAAGTGTTATTATTAGTGCAAACAAACGACAATTGTTATAACACTTTCCTCTATAGATTGTAATGGGTAATGACATACTTAAATGTTTTATAGAAATATCAACATAAGTAGTTCATATTTAATAATCATAATCATAATCTTTATTAGTGTGATTATTACTATTGGCACTATAGGAATACTCTATTAGTTAGGAAGCACTGAGCTAGGTCATAGAAAAAATAATTATTAAACATATCTATGTAATGATGTATTATGTAATATCGTAGATAATTTTTTTTTTAAAGTAAGCAAATCAAATGATTATGATTTTAACATGCTCATAATATTAATTTGGTAGATATCTATCAATGTATTAATCTATGGAAAGGAATCTCTGAAAGTGATTTTTACCCACTTGCTGGATTGACCTTCGTACTTGATATGCATCGATGACAATGAAATAAATTATAAAAATATTCAGGATTTTAAGGCATGTTTTTTAGTTTTTTAACTAAGCAAAATTTTTTATGTTTACGGGACTTTAATAGTAAGAGATATAACTAGTAAGTAAATAATTATTTAAGGTTGTCGTCCGTACATGATAGTCTAATTTTATTATTTTCTATTGACGGTATCCCTTGGGTACTGATCGTCAATGGAATGGAAACATTGAACACGGAAGGGTTAAAATTAGTTACGTTCATGTTTCTACGTCATACTCATAAGTGACAAGGAATATTAAAATTAAAAATAGAACCTACTTTTGAGGCTGACATGAACTCAAAGTCAAGAAAGTTATAAATAGGGAGTAACAACTCGGGAACATAGATTTGTTCCAAGGCAGGGCCGCCCCGTTTATGGTTCAAAAGTAAAATAGTAAATAGTAGCCTTGCTTTCTCTTTTACTCCAGACCAAAAAGAAAGAGCTAGAAAGGCTACTAAATAGGCTCTTTGTCATTTATTTTTCTTAATGTGTTCAACTAAAAAAAGCAGCGGACCGGATTCGTTGTACCGAGTGTTACGTCTAGATCTATATCCTAAGTCTATGCTCAAAGTAGTTCGAAATTCGAAACAATAAAGAAAAAAAATTAAAATAAAAGAAGCTTAATTATAATAAAAGTAAATCGTCCAACACCTTGTGTAATAGGAATAATATTGTTAGTATGTAATATAATATACTTACTGTACAGCAATTTCAGGAACTTGATATGGTCTATGACAACCAGATGAAACAGGTTTCATAAAGCGGCAGACAGGCGTGCAGTGTTCTGTTAGTAATTTTGTTAAATTGTTTCATGTTAGTATATACACCGACACCATGTTATTATTAGCATAATATACCTATACATACAGCAAAAGCTTCTTACGGTAACATTGAGTTAGTCCGTCTTATTTAAATTCACGATAATTTATGAATACAGCTGAACATATAACCTCCTCCTTTTTTTAAGTCGCTTAGCAATAACAACTTGCATAAGAAATTACTTTATAGATATATGAGTTTTTGTAGCTGCTAAGAGGCTGTAGGTACGTACTCATATATATAATATTAGATATTACATAATTTTGCTTAGAAAAGGCCGTCAATAAATTCCGTCAGCAAATCACAAACCTAACGACAAATGAAATGAAAATTATATGTATTGTGCGAACAGAAGTAAAAAGTAACAATATCTAATAGTCTTGTTTCATAATGAACAGAAAGTCGTTTTTTTTTTGTACAACTTTAATTAAGATGATAATTTAAGTTAATTGGCATCTAGATTAGTCTAGATACTAAAATACTAATAATAAAATAATGTATTTACTGTCATAAACATCATTTTTTAACAAAAATTATCAAGAATTTTTAACTATATCGATCGCGAATCTGTGATCGGTGTAATATTAAAAAACGCACTTGTCGAAACGGAACTACGCGATCTGCTCTGACGTCATAAGAATCTGTCTTCTTGCTTGAATACTGGTTATATGTTTTTACCCGTATTCATGCGTAATGAATGTCTTTAGTTTGGATAAACTATTATCTTTTATTGAAGTAGGGGGTTTTATTGTCTTCGGAAAGCTTGACTTTATATGATTCATCGAAAAAAATACGATTGTTTCTCAAACTTAACAAAAAATTATGGACGAATTTGCTTTATTTATAACAATGTTGCGCATTTTAATTGTAAACATGATCTATTAATCTACTATATAAAAATAAGTCGGATTTTCCTTCCTGACGCTATAACTCCAGAACGCACGGACCGATTTCCACGGTTTTGCATTCGTTGGAAAGGTCTGGGGCTCCGTGAGGTTTATAGTTCATTTTTTTTTTGCTTTATGTATGGCAAAACAACGTTTGCTGGGCCAGCTAGTATCACATAAAAATGATCGGCAAAATACATATGAACAGTTACTCATCAAAATTAGCTTGCAGAAATACGTGGTCTCTAAACGAGCGTAATATATTAGGCTGTCTCCACTTAAGCAATTTAGTGAACAACTAAAGCCTCATCAACAATCTGGTGTTAAAAATGTCATTTGGGTAGTTCATTATTCTCGAAATCTAAGAGTGACACGCGATCGAAAGAAAAGATAAAAATGGCTATATCCAAATTTTTGTATAAACATTATGAATTTAACTTCAAATATTCGCTCGTTATTTTTAGCTACGCAAGTTTTTACCAGAGTGCATTTTAAGATGAAATTTATTGTTGAAAAAAATAAACTCATTACGTAAGGCTTCTGATAATTGTAGCGATTCAATCGTAGCTGAAACATTAATAATTTAAATATTCTCTAGTGTTTTATTCCTTGTCTTTGAATAGAATTACTTTAAATACAAAGTGTGCACTTACGTATATTATGCTTGTAAAATAGTGCATATTTTATAACCAATACTATATGCATATAACCTTTTCGCTCAAATAAAACTTGTTATATATAATAAGTGTTAGAGAATATTATGTTAACCTTTTCGCTATCCTAATGAATGTTAGTATATGCCTTCCTCCAATTTGGAGATGTTTTCATTTTACACTAGCTGGACCGGCAAACGTTGTTTTGCCATACCAAAAAAAAGTAAAAAAATAAATAAAAAAGAATGAACTATAAACCTCACGGAGCCCGAGACCTTTCCAACGAATGCAAAACCGTGGAAATCGGTTCGTGCGTTCTGGAGTTATAGCGTCAGGAAGGAAAATCCGACTTATTTTTATATAGTAGATTACAGTTTTGTAAGATTCTCTTCTTGTTATTATGTACCTACAATGTTTTTACGTATCCACAACCAGTTTTTTATAACTTATCAGCAAAGATGCGCGTCAGCCTTATTAAATTTTACCCAAATGTTAATTCACAATATTTTTGTTAATATATTATTTTTGTTAATAAAAGCTGACAAGTGATAAGCAAGAGTAATGGGTTACTCACTAATCAGTGTTATCATAACATTCTAAGCTACCGTATGACAATCTGAAATACCATATTTTTATAAAAAAAAAAGTAATATGTCTATTATAGTTAAACTTTAGAAATATCAAATACAAATTTAACATATTACAAGTATTTATTTAGCCTTTATACTTATTAGAAAACAAAGTCGTTATTTTAGTATGTACGTCTATGTGAGCTTATATCTTCCAAAACTACGCTACGGATTTTGATGCGGTTTTTTGTAATAGATAGAGTGATTCAAAAGGATGGTTTTTTTGTAAGGGTTTGGTTTTGAAATTCCACGCGTACCATTACAACCCATTACTCTTACATCTGTTGGATCCCAAAGCTAAATATAATCATTCAGTACTCACCGGTAAGACCTCTGTATCCGAATATACCGCAGTCATGCATACGCATAGAATGGTGTTCATTTTTTATAAAGTCTTCAGTACTTATGCCCTTAAGCTGAAAAAGTAAGATTGTTTAAGAAAAAAATGCTAAATTAAAAACGAAAAAGACGTATTTGCAATCATTTGCAAATAGGTCTGCCGCTACATGACGATAAATCATTCAATTATGTAGGGTTAAAGATAACAATAGAATGATTTACATTAACCATTATGCTAAAATAATAAATGTATTCTTAGAATCTCGTGAATGTAGGCGCCTTCAAGCACATTCATCCGGATTATTAGTTGTCTAAATAACTACATTATCATTGGTTATTGTATAGACATAAAATGTCAACTATTTTCGGCTATTTTAGAGGGACGTTTTTTTAAGTAATAAACAGAGGTAAACTTCTATATTGCAACTAGCTGTTGCCCGCGACTTCGTATGCGTGGAATTTCGAACATTTTCCCCGTTTTTGGAACATTTTTCACAACTCTTATTGGTCGCAGCGTGATGTTATATAGCCTAAAACCTTCTTGGTAAATTTACTATCCAAAACTGAAATCATTTTTCAAATCGTACCAGTGGTTTCTGAGATTAACGCCTGCAAACAAATACACTCTTCAGCTTTACAATATTAGTATAAACTCACTCTAGATGGAACTAAAAATCGATCAGGTATCCTTTGTAATTTCTGTTGCTTTTCACTTGGTCCAAAACCCAATGCAAGTAAGACTGATTCAGCATCTACCTTCCGAGCTCCAAGTACATTTAAAACTGAACTACCACTTGAACCGCTGGCATCTGACTACATGGAACAAATATAACATGTATAAAATAACAATTCATGTATAATGGTACTTTAACACGATACCTATTCAAGGATTTTTTTTTCTTATTTTTTATTCTCTGCTTTGTTTGAGGCTTAGAGTTACCTTAAGTGCCCATGTCAGCCTCATGGGACTTTCATAAAAAATCAATACTGCTGCCTGTACCCTGTCTGTAGGACTAGTTTAAAGCTCTTAAATAGTTTTTTCAAGAAAATCTATTTAAAGTTTCATAATTTATAAAAAAAAATTACAAATAAACTGCTACAACATTTAATGAAAAAAATAATGTTAGTAATATTATTAAAGAACTTATGGTTTTTAAAATGGTCATTTAAATATAACATTTTTTAAACATATTCAGTATTGAACTACTTCGCCCCTTTGTAGGGATTTTATTTAAAGCATATACAATAGGTATAAGATTATTATACCACAATTAGCATTATGATGATACAGGAAAACAATATTCTAATATACCAAGTGACTACAGAAACACATTATACAAGTATTGAGTATTATGAAGTTTAATTTACCTGAAGTGAGTGATCTCTGAATAAGGAATTTTTCAATTTTGGTGAATAACCCTCCGATTGTATCGAGTAATCTCTATGTAACCTTCTTAGATTACTTTTTTGAGGTGTACTAGTTAGCAATCCA
This sequence comes from Orgyia antiqua, assembly GCA_916999025.1. Taxonomy (NCBI): domain Eukaryota; kingdom Metazoa; phylum Arthropoda; class Insecta; order Lepidoptera; family Erebidae; genus Orgyia; species Orgyia antiqua. The sequence continues at coordinate 28,547,999 of OU779868.1, forward strand.
CTATCTAACGACTTTCGTTTCCACGTATCTTTACTAACAATAGGAACATCTAAATTATTATCTTCTATTTTCTGTATCGGTTCAATAACCGTATTTTCAGTAAGAGTTTCATCAGCTTTACTCTCATCTGATATCGCTTCTGTCTTTATTAGGGTAGGTTCATTCGGTTGTGAATTCTCCGAGGCAGATGTCTGTTCAGTGGGGAGTGAATCCAACCACTGTTGAACGGGACTACTGCGTCTCATGTCCTCAATCACACCACTCAACCAACCCCTAACTTTTCTTTCGATTATTGTTGATACAGACTCATTAAATGTATCTAAAAAAATTATGACAAATTTTATTACATAGTTACAGACATTCCTCTCTCCAGCCCACTGTTGGGCACGGGCCTCCTCCACTTTGGGAGGGACTATGGTCTACTGTGTCACGCTGACCAGGCTTATTGGCACAGGTTGGTTACAGACATTAAGAGACCTTATTTTTTTTTCCATGATGTGTATGTAATGTAATGTTACATATATAAATAAACTAGCTGCCCCGGCAAACGTTGTTTTGCCATACAATTCTGTATAAAATAAAATTTCATCAAAATCGGTCCAGCCAATTTGTAGCCTATGTGTTATTCTGATGTATAAGCTATATTGTGGTAAAGTTTCATTCAAATCCATTCAGTAGTTTTTACGTGAAAGAGTAACAAACATCCATACATACATCCATACTTACAAACTTTCGCCTTTATAATATTAGTAGGATAATAATAAATAAATAAATATTCATGGACATTTCACACAACGTCCTCTGGTCCCAAGCTAAGCTTATTATGCTTGTGTTATGGGTACCAGAATACGGATATAATACATAAACTACTTTTCTTTTGTAAATACATACTTATAATACATAATACACACCCAGACGCAGTACAAACATTTGTATGACAATTAAAAACATCACACAAATGATTGTCCTGACCGGGAATCGAACCCGAGACCTCATGATCGGCAGTCCGTTATATAAACCACTCCACCACGAGGCCCGTCTATATATAATAATATATATAATATAATAATTCTCTCTAAATATAATAAGTCTATATATCTAATATATAAAATTCACGTGTCACAGTGTTAGTTACCGTACTCCTCCGAAACGGCTTGACCGATTCTTCTCAAATTTTGCATACATATTCAGTAGGTCTGAGAATCGGCCAACATCTATTTTTCAAACCTTATTTTTTTTTAGTATGGCAAAACAAGGTTTGCCGGGTCAGCTAGTATAATATAATAATTACATTGTAGCTTTTTCTAATATGTATGTATTATATCTGGAAGTCATGTACAATTTAACTAGATAAAGTAATTAATTCACATCATTTGATAACGGAAATGAATAATTTCTTTTGACATTAAATATTAATTATAGATCTAAATTATTATCATTGAAAATCTCTCAACACTTTAATGACTTTTATTTAATTATTATAAAAATACATTAAAACTAAAGAGAGCTTACCTTATCGCACAATACATACACAAAATAATACATCGAAATACTGGATCACAAGATCTAACTAACAAAGCAAATGAGATGAATTTAATTTCAATTATTTGACTTTAGGATTTACAATATTGCTGCGTTATCATGAATAATTTTAACACATTATATTTATTTAGCTAGCGTAACAAACCTTGTCTAGGATCCATCTTCAATCAAGGTAACGCTGCATGCAATACAAGGAAGTTCATGAAAATTACGTGCAAGATGGTTTCAATGCTCACATAAATCATTAATTTAAATAAAATAAAAACTTGTGCAACCTTAACTTACCTTGCTAAAGACATAAAACTACAAAATCCTTTACAAAACAAATATGATCAGCAAATTCAATCGATATGACAGTACACTATTAACTTATTATTATTAAATGAGACCACTTTTAGACATTTAAATCTGAAACTCTAATTAAGTTAGATATGTAGTCAGTTCTGAGCGATAGATATTAAATTCATATTATTATTTCACAAGACTAGAAGATACACGAACACACAAGAAAAACATGAAAACAACTGACACATTAGTGACATTGACAGCAGTTAAGCTGACAGACGGATGACAGAAAGCAGCTGACACTCCTAACCACGAAGTATAGATACAAGGAGTCCGAACGTAATGTTGAACGAATGGTCTCAATTTAAGGGACAGATTTTTTGCCGGTAGAGCGCGCCATTTTTCAAGAAGTACTCGTTTGAACTATTGACACCTGTGGAAAAAAATATTCTGAGAAACGTGCAATTAAATATAAGTTTCAGGAAATTTTTAGAAATTTTTCGAGTGCTTTAAACCCAACAATACAGAGAAGGTCAAGAGATATTCTGATATTCTATAATAGCATCGGTACGTCCTGAATACTAGCGCAGCCAGTGGCAGAAAATAGAACTATGATCTGGGTTTATTATCGTGTACACGAAATATTAAGGAAAAGCCTATACCGTTCGGACTCCTTGTATCTATACTTCGTGCTCCTAACAAAAAAAAAACAGCAAGAGACGAAAACCATAGACTATTGGTGTGACCAAATTACCTTTTTAGAAAAATACCAAGGGACCTCCGGAAGTTATTAAAATATTCTATCTCCATCTATTACTAATCTTAGAGCATTAATCCAACAGGAGTTGACCTTATGAGACCAACCCCGGTGAAAAAGGTACGAGAGCAATGCTTGTACTTATTAGGGCTTGTACACAAAACGGCGATGCGACGCGATGTGAATTCGCAACGCAGAAAATTACGGCACGAAATGATGCGATGCGATTTCGTGCGGCAAGGCGTCTGTCAGGGTGACCATGCCCTCGACGATCGTCAACCGTACTAAATGCATTTTAAATTGAATACTAGATCGTGACATGGATCGTAACAAGAAGTGTGCACTTTTGTTATTGCTTAGGAGATACAGGAAAAAGAAGCAAAGAAGACTTTAGGTTCATCCATTTATTACTTTTTATTCGCAAGTTTTCGCGACGCGTCGTGCGAGCTCGCATATTTTTACGATGCGAAGTCGCATCGCAGTTTTGTGTACAAACACTTAATACGGACAATAAATAAATTTAAAAAAAAATTTATTAGTTTGTAGGGATGAAAATTAAAAGTGCTTTCTTCGTATTTATGAAATTATCTCTAACTTTGTTTTTGGGTCTATATAACTAATCTAACTGATAGTCTATTAAGTAGACTGACGATGTCGTCAAATGCGTTGGGGGCCGCTGGATGTTGTTAGCGAAGGACTGCGCGTTGTGGCGTTCTATGAGGGAGGCCTATGTCCAGCAGTGGACGGAGAAAGGCTGATGGATGGATTGCACTGGTAGCTTACATGAAGTTAAGCCCTGTGATCTATGCTAGAGGCTTAGAATAATGCTAAAGGAAATGAAATGAAACGATATTTCACAATTACATGTAATTGCATCATTGAAATAAGTATATTAATGCATAGTTAGGTACATAATATATTAACTATATCTCGTTCCTTTGGCGTGCCTTTGTCGTTGTTTTACAGATAGACCAAAAGGTATAGGTATTATCCCATTTTGAGCTCAAGTAATTCTTATGAAGTAGTTGTTTCAAATCTAAGCCGTAGCAGCAGGAGCACTGCTAACTGTGTTTCCTGTTCCAGTAGATACTGTATCATCTGGTTCGTGAATCTGTAGCCATGGCATACGCCTTTGAAGCTCTTGTCTGAAATAAGACATTTTATAACGGAAGTTTATTCAGCTTAAGTGAATCAATTATATTTATTTATTTATTTATTTACACTTTATGCAAAGGCGGACTTAGTGCCTAAGGCATTTTCTACCAGTCAACCATAGGGTGGTGCAGAAAAAGGGAAGGTAGAAGTGTAACAAATAAAGCTAGATTATCAAAGATAAATTATCAAGTTGTTAAAGACTTATTGACATAGATAAATCCTATAAAGAGTACATTACATACACATACATAGAGATGCACGTAAATCAATACAATTAAACAGATACATACATACATACACAGATATATACGTACATTACACATACCATAAATACATATAATACAGGTACTTAAATACAGATAGATAGTAGTATAGTAGCTTCATAGACTCAGATGTGGATGCAGCTAAACGTGAGGTTGTGTCGATATACGGAAATAGTGCTCACGTATCTTACGCTTAAACGCTTTACGGGAGGTGCACTTCCTGATTTCCGGCGGAAGAGTATTCCAGAGAATAATAAGAATAATGGAGCGAACAAAGAAAGAAGAATGAACGAGGCATGAGCTATGAGGTGGGCAGGTGAGCAAGAGATTGTCAGAAGATCGATATTGCCCTCTACCTGAGGATAAGTATGTAGGTACCTATTTGTACATGTCTTTACGAAATACTATGTAAACTGAATTTTGCCTGCACGGACGGATATTTGGAATTATGTTTACCTACCTATTTACCTCATTATGGGAGTTACCATGAGATCCGTTACTACATGGAAAATTGCCTGTGTAGATAGGTTTGTGTATTTGGGAAATTATTTGTGATTCTCTCTCCAGCCCATTTACGTCCCACTGTTGGGCACGGGCTTCCTCCACTTTGGGAGGGATTATGGTCTACGGTGCCGCGCTGACCAGGCGTATTGGCACAGGGTTTATTTTCGAGTTTTCCGTCTCTTACAGAGGATGTTATCTGTGTATAATATCCCTTAGCTGACTTTTACAGCACCCTTGGGAGGAGATGGGGTGGTGACACTTGTATTCTTAATCCGTCACCACACGGAGAGTTTTTAGATTAGTTAATAGAGATTTGTGATTATTTTATACAAATGTACCTGTATTTAGGATGACTGATTGCATAAACCCATGGATCTATGCATGCTACAGTTTTACACGCCACGGCAGGTATCATCGTTACCTATAACGAAATGCATCTATTAGGCATTTATATACACATATGCAAACATTCGTCAAAAATAGACATTTATGAACATATTCATGCAATGTCCTCATGTCCCTAAAAAGCGAAATTCTATGGATGCAAGATTGCGGAACAAAACAATACTTATACGTAAATAGTACATAAAAGAATTAATATTGACGGGCTTCGTGGTGGAGTAGTTCATGTAACGGACTGCCGACCAAGAGGTCGCGGGGTTGATTCCCGCCTGGGACAATCATTTGTGTGATATTTATAAATGTCATACAAATGTTTTTACTAGTATATGTATATGTAGTATATGTAGTATATCCGTATTCTGGTACCCATAACACAAACATATAAGTTTACTGGGACTAGAGGACGTTGTGTGAAATGTCCAAATGTCTATGAATAAGAACTGCTGTTCTTCTACACAGTACCTTCTAATAGGTTCTACTTAATGTGTATTTATTACACAAATATTTGTCCTATATGTGTCTAAAGATGAACAACTTTTTAACTAATATATGTAGTTATTTTTTTGTTTATGTTACGTATGTATTATAAGTATGTATTTACAAAAGAAAAGTAGGTAGTATATGTCTGTATTCTATCCGTATTCTGGTACCTATAACACAACCATATAAGCTTAGCTTGGGACCAGAGGACGTTGTGTGAAATGTCCATGAATATTTATTTATTATTTTATTTAAAATACGCCGGTGTATGATTGTAACAAGCAGTTGGTAGAATTAGTATAATACTTTGATTAGTAGAATTTTTTACCCCGGGTGTTAGAAGTTGTTGGTTCCCAAATGCACCTATGAGAGCCATGACGCCATAAGGCGTCCAAGACGCTACAAACAGGAAGCAAACTGTTAGTGCCGCTTTAGCTATTCTTATTTCTGCCGATTCTGCATTCGCGTTTTGATTAGCTCTGAGTGATTCCACATTCATTTTCTTAGCTTGTTCCCTGTAAAATAACATTGTCTTAGTAAATATAAAATTATTTAACTGACCTGAAAATTTTACCTTCTTAATTATTGAATTTGACGGTCCTCGAGGTCTAGTGGTTCAAGTAACGGACTGCCGTTCACGAGGTCGTTGGTTCGATGCCCGCTTGGGACCATTATTTGTGTGATATTTATAAATGTCATACAAATGTTTGTACTGCGTCTGATTATTTCTATGTATATCCTGGTACCCCTAACACATTTAAGCTTAGCTTGGATCCAGATTACTTTGTGTGAAATGTCCATGAATATTTATTTATGAATGGCACTGTAATACTACATTACAAAAATTATTACCTCAAAGCAGCCTCGTGTGCAAATACTTGCTTCACAATCCCACTGTAGAAGTAAATTATCATAGACATTGGAAACACATAGCTGCATGTGAAAATGCATGCCACAAATAATTTGGTATCAAACGTGTTAGTCAAGTAATCAAAAGTGCAGGACGTCAGGTAACCCTCTGCAAAACAGCAAACATAAAAACCCACTTAAGTGAAAAATAATATTTAGGAAAATTTATTGTTGTTCTAAAGTCCAAGAATGGAAAATATTAAGAATGGCACTATACTAGCCACTATCTTCTATAGAATATGAATTAAGTATTCAAAAGATTATAACTGAGGAGCGTGCTTACGAGTAAATATAAAAATGTTTATGTAACACAAAGAAAAGCGGTAGATCATTCCCGCTGGATGGACTTGCGAATATAAGAAGCCTTATATATTTTTGAAAGTTTCAAACCCTTCATTATCAACTAGCTAGCGACTTACTAAAGATACATTTTTATTACCATTACAAGAAAAGTTAGAGAGAGTAAGAGTAGTCGATTAAGTATTTTTTATAAAATTTAAGTTTAAACCTGGAACAAATCTTCCCCAAATTTTGAATAATGGTAAAAGCGCCCATGGTGTGCTATATATCCATACAAATGACATCATTAGTATAACTTTGCCTTTAGACAATCGTCCATCCAATGGTCTAGTTATTGTTGAATGCCTGGAAATAAAACTAGTATAATATTTACATCTCGTACAAAATAAATAAATTTAATTCAAAGATTTTTTTTAAAAGAATATAAAATGTACGTTATACCTATCGTAAGCAATGCAAGCATTAGTCATCCCCGCTCCGATTCCACTGTATGCACCCATTACAGAAAATATTTGGCAACCAATATCTCCTGTAGCAAATCCTCGCATAGCACTATTATAAATGAAAATGGGTGCTTTCGCCATCATGATAAAATCTAAAATAGCCAGCTGTAGGATGAGCAGATTACTTGACGTCCTTAAACTTTTTGTTCTGAAACAAAACATATAACAGGTAGGTAGGTAGGTACAAACTCTTCTGTAAATATGTCTAAAAATCTAATATCGAAAATAGCGAGAATGATTCTATAAGTAATTTGTAAACACTTTAATAGCAATTAACAGTGGATTTGCGTTATGAACTAGTGACTTTACGGTTTAACCGTGAATGCCAAAGAGATTTTTAACTACGGTAACAGAATTATCTTATACTTACGTTGAAAATATATATATAACTAATCCATTCCCAAGGAGGGCAGCTGCTGTGAAAAATGTGTAGAGCAATGCTAGCGCCGTGTGTGCGCTGGCTGGCGGTGCTGGGAATGACAACCAATGTTCTGGAACCGCCGCGAGGTCATCACCTGTGAGACCTGCTCCCAACATCTCCACCTCACCGGACTTACTCGATCTAATTTAAACAGCAATATAATCATAATGTGCAAAATGGATTGTTCCAAAGTTTAGTATGTAAGTGGGTACTTTTAATGTAGATACCAAACTATTTTACTAACTGCATTTATTTTGTCTCTCTATAGTAGTCTTCAGATCGGTGGAACCAATTTTAAACGAAATTTCAAAGTTGTTACAGGAAAGAACTTTCAAAGTTGTTACAGGAAAGAACTTTCAAAGTTGTTACAGGAAAGAACTTTCAAAGTTGTTACAGGAAAGAACTTTCAAAGTTATTACAGGAAAGAACATTCAAAGTTATTACAAGAAAAAACTTTCAAAATTGTTACGGGAAAGAACTTATTTTAATTTTACAAAATGAATTTTGGTTCCGTGACAACATTTTAAACAACGCGCCGATGGTTTGACAGTTCCACTATTTAATAAATCAAATTATATTGGAAAAAAAATGATCACCATGAGCGGGACTCGAACAAACGAGCGAGAGGAATACCGTTCCGTTGCTCTCCCAACTGAGCTACTACGAGACCAGCCAATGATAACCAAATATTCAACTATAATATTTCTAGTGTTTCTGCCATCGATTAATTTTATGCAGATAAAGGCGCAGAGTATAGCTAGTCCAGTAAATTGGTAAGAGAATTTAATTAAATTGCTACTAAATCTGAACGCGGCGGCTACTTCCTAACTACGGAGACCACTTACTTGAAAGGCTCAAAATGTACACCATAATACGATTTGTCTGTTTGATTGTACATGATGAATGTGAGCAGTCCTCCGTAGTTTACGTGGCCGCCCACTCCACTGACTGACTGCTAGCTTTCCCAACTCACACTTTGATTTTATATTAGTTGTTGTTAACCAGATTTATAGATTATCCACTACGAACACCTTTGATAGGATTAGTTGAGGCACGGATTGATGCCTATTGATTTGTACTGATACTATTACGTTATGCTGATGTTGTTTATACCAAAGGTAATGTATGTTAGGAAACCTTACCAAAAATATTAGTATTTAGTCATGTTTGAACTATGTACTATGGAACAGTTAGTTTGAATCGTTCTTCGATGTTACCTACCTATAAATGTATTAAAATTTCAAAACGAATACTTATTGTTTCATAAAAAATTGTAATTTTCTTAGATTTTATTGTACGGCGTTTGTCAACGAGAAGAAATTCTGATCGAAATCTATAATAGAATTTGATCAAAATGAGTGCATGCAGGTTTTAGAAGCTTCTAATTACACCTATCCGTCTTTACTGCCATTATTATCTATCTTTGTAATCTGGCTTTTAAAAGCAGTATTTTTTAAAAGATACTTATCAAACGGCAGCTAACAAAAGAGTGTACCTGAGATAGAAGAAAGAGAATGGGAATTCCGTAAAAATTAAAGAAATTAAATAGTTAACAATTTTAATAGACATCACAACAACCATTTGGATTGAGTACACATTTCTAATTTTACAAAATAATTCTTACTGTATAGGTACTAGAACTCTATGACTATATTACAGGTCGTATAAAATGTAGGTACTTACATTTTAATATATAAAAGTACGGTTAATATTTTCCTGGCTCAGTCAGAATATAACGTCCTCGTCATAAAAATTTTGATGTTCACCATGTATTCTTCCAAATTATTGTAGACATTTCAAAATAATAAAATTACAAGGTTATTAACTGCTACAATAAATATGCTCGCCAAAATTGTTACAAAACCTTTCCAATCTTCATCTTTCATCTTTGATATCGTCGATCTTTTGATAATCACAATAATTCAAATAATTGGCATAAAAATAATGTACATATTATCATCAAGTAATAATAATAATATAGATATGTCTAATAATTAACTTAACTCACAAACTATTTAATATTATGGAGATCATTTTAATTTATCGTCCATACCTAGACATAAGTTATATAATATAATGGCATGTTGTTTTATTGACCACAGGGTCACCAAGTTTTTTCACTAAGCAGTGAAAGTGTAGCTAACTTTTATAGCCCTCGTCCACGATAGATTATAATAACGGAGATCGACTCTCATATGGCAATCTAAAACGTGTACACATTAGCGAGACTACCCTAGCTAGAGTATCCCTGCAGTCTACGTAGACAAACTCCGCTACTCTCACTTAGTCCAGTCGTGGGAGATAATGACATGGATGTGGCTTGATGTACAGAATTTTTTTTTTCTAATTAGTCCGAAAAAATGTACAGAATCCGAAAATCAACCTGCTGCGTGGGGAAAATAATGGGAAGTTTGTTTAAATAAACGGAAACTGCAATGACTGATTTTGACTTGAAAAATCCGTTGTAACTTGAAAAGCAAGCCTGTTTTTTTTTTTTTTTTTTTTTTAGTTACAACGGATTTTTCAAGTCAAAATCAGTCATTTTGCAGTTTCCGTTTATTTAAACAAACTTCCCATTATTTTCCCCACGCAGCAGGTTGATTTTCGGATTCTGTACATTTTTTCGGACCAATTAGAAAAAAAAAGTTCTGTACATCAAGCCACATCCATGCACCTATCTTTTTTTGCCTCCCACGACTGGACTAACTCTAATTATCTCTACGTATAGATCTTAGAGTATACATTAGATTAGTCTCCAAGCTGTCTTGGTCTATTCTCTCTACGTAAACGAGGGACTTTACAATACGTCTACAATTTCAAATAAATATACGTCATCTTTATAATAAACTTAACACAACCAAATTATAACAATAGGAAGTATCAACTTTATATAAATGTAGTTGTAACTAACATCTCTTTATCATCCATCTTTATGTTTCCAATTACCCCTTTGGACAATTACCCTGATCATCTATATACATATATCTATATTGTTTTAGCACTGTAAACATATCATCACCAAAGATTATTTGGAACATAAATAAAAATACTGGTAAATGATCAAGTACAAGTATAGTTTTGACGGGCCTCGTGGTGGAGTGGTTCATATAACGGACTGCCGATCATGAGGTCTCGGGTTCGATTCCCGGTCAGGACAATCATTTGTGTGATGTTTTTAATTGTCATACAAATGTTTGTACTGCGTCTGGGTGTTTACTATGTATTATAAGTATGTATTTACAAAAGAAAAGTAGTATATGTATTATATCCGTATTCTGGTACCCATAACACAAGCAATATAAGCTTAGCTTGGGACCAGAGGACGTTGTGTGAAATGTCCATGAATATTTATTTATTTATTTATAGTAGAGACTATACTTGTACTTGATCATTTACATTGAAATCGGTGTTTTCGCATTAGAATTGTATTAAATTTGATATAAATATTGTTTTGTTTCTACTATAAGAATATTAACCGAACACGTCATGTAGCAGATTGTCTATATTATCCTCTCCCAAATATATGGCACTGTATTAATATCGTGAAAATTAGTACGAGTAGGTAATATACACATATTCAACATTAACCTTAAAATACTTATATCACGGTAATAAAGTATATCAATCACTTTTTCAAACATTTCTTTTTCAAACACTTCTATATTAGGCCTTGAGCGAGTGTTTTATTGAATACTTAAGTAAAAATATAGTTTTCATAAATTTTCATTGATTCCCTCACAATTTCTTTCCCGAAAAGTGTGACTATAATTTTTTTGTATTTACAGAAAATGGTAAGTTACATAAGATGTATCGAAAAATTGTTACGTGTAGAACACGAGAAAAAAAACAGTAGGTATCGGTATGTAAACCAGAACAAAATATTATAACAATAATAAGAAATTTGCTTATTCATATAGAAACATAGACATTCTGTGTATAGAAATGTGTCTATTCAGATACATAATTAACTAGCTGGCCCGGCAAACGTTGTTTTGCCATACCAAAAAAAAAGTAAAAAAAATAATGAACTATAAACCTCATGGAGCCCGAGACCTTTCCAACGAATTTTCCGTGGAAATCGGTTCGTGCGTTCTGGAGTTATAGCGTCAGGAAGGAAAATCCGACTTATTTTTATATAGTAGATGTAAAATAATAATTACAACATATAAACACTATACATTGCTTACTGTAAATAGAAATAAAGATACGTAATCAAGACAGAGACACACTACATTAATCCAATGTGTCAACGTCTACGAAATTTCGTTACTCAGGCGTGACGACGTAGACATACGAGGTGCTTTGTCCAGAGGCGAAGGCATAAATACTATTTGGATCTCATATTTTATTCCAAAGTCAAAGTAGTTGTTGGCATAAAATTGCGTATATCATAAAAAATATACCCACATCCAAAGCGAAAAAAACTCAATAAATCAAAAGCCCCAGAGCTATGATGCATGGCATTCATAAATTAATGCAAAAATATATGTACTATGCCGTTCAAATGAGAATAGGATTGTCTCTGCGTCATGTTGGAACGTCATCGTTGTCAATTTGAACAATTTTGGTAGGGTCAGCAAAATAAGACATTTTTATAATATAATTTATCTATCATTTTGTCGTTATTGTTTACTAATTTTCGAGCGATTAGCGAGACAAATACAATAAAAAACTGTAACATATAACGAATAGTTCGAAATAACCACACTAACAAACAAAAACACCGAGAAATAACAACAAATTTATTTTTTTAACGGGAATCAACCCCTTAACTAACAGAAGTTAAAATAAAATGCCTTATAATTTATTTACTCAACAAGGCACACAAACAACAACAAAATGGCGGTTGGCAATTCAGCTTAATATCATAGTATCAATACTATGAAACAACACAATGAAATTATTGAAAGAATTTCTTTTTAATGATATTATAAATATTATTACCAAATAATTTGACGTTTTCAGCTTCAAATTACTGAGTTTAGGTAAAAGAAAAAAAAAACATTATTGATACGTAAACAAAGTTTCGTTGCTGACAGTACTATTCTAATCACTTTTGACAACTAAAGATCATAGCCAATCCTATTCTCAGTTGAAACGTATAGTACTGTCATTATTTCTGCAGAATTGTCTTCTGTAGAAGAACACCAAGTCATCGATTGATCGAGTTACGCACATTTCTCGATAGATGATGTTGAGTAACATTGTAGTGGAAGATATGGTTAACATGTGCAAGAACCATGATAGCTCAGTTGGCAGAGCAACAGAACAAGTCCTGCTCGTGGTGATCATTTTTTGACTAATAAGTATTAAGAGAGTATGAAGAAGAATTTGATTTATAAGTATTAAGTGAACTAAGATTATATTTCACTAATATATTATTTAGCTATAAAAAATTGGGACTAGAACTGTTGTTCGTCTATGCTGGCGGACGATCGATGTCCCGTTTAGAGGCGAAACGCTTGTCAATATTTCGATTAATGCAAATAAATGTACAGGGCCCCAAGTCTGCTAATACAACGTTGTCACAATGACAGTTCAATGGCGCCATAGTGATGCCACTATGGCAGCATAATGGCGCCATTGTGACAAAAAATCAAGTTTGGTGTCATAATGACGCCATTATTGCGAAATTTTACCAAATTTGGTAGTCTACTATTAATTTTTTGTCGTAATAACCCCATTATGGTATCACAATTGCGTCAGTGACTGACCATTGTAACAACATTGTAATAAATATGATTGTAATAGCAGAATTAGCAGACTTGGGCCCCCTGGTATAACGCATGCGATGTTGGCATGCTTTAAACTTCCGCCGAAGTTTTACACAGTTATTATTGGTAGATTATTTTAGTTCATTGTTAGTTAACTATTTTATCTTAGAGTCATAAACTAAAGGACAGTATTGTAAGATTAACAGTTAACAATGTAACGATTTATAAGTATTTATTCAATCATTATAAGTGTTTTATGAAATTCGCTTTTATCAGTCTTTTAATTTAACAATGGATGATTTAGTTATACTGAGTTTTTGTTTAATCACATGCATTTAAATACAAATTCATTTATACGAGTACAAAGTTATAACTTTTCGTTTTTTAACACTGAAAAATATTCAAGATATTTCGAATGCAGATTACAGGGCAGATGTTTTATAGACATACAATACAGTTACTTATATTTATAAATAAATAATATATAATTTATATTCTGAAAATAAGTTGAAAAAAGAAAATCACCACTAACAATCTTCTCAAATTTTCTGTCGATTTGAGCTATTGAAACCTTGTGTTCCATAAGTTAAAGTGTTATGACAAAATTCCCAATTAAACTCCTTTTCACATTAACAATACACCAAGTATCACGTTCTACAATTAATTACAATATACATTTTTTTTACAAAAGGGGTTTATAAAATTTGCTACGCGTCATGTTGCATAGTTAAATTGAGCCTCACGTTGCTACACGTATTAATGTTTAATTTAATTATTTAGTAGCATAACGCAGTGATTATTAATTTAATTATCACTGCTACTATTACCGCACTTTAGGTAATACTTGTAGTTACCCAAAAATATATCGAGTTTGTAAAACTAACCATAGTTTATAAAAAATCTACGAATAGACATATATTATGATGATTTATGTTCTTGTATTGAATAGAGATAAGTTAGTAAAAAGTTTATTTGTATAAAAACTTTTCATGAAAACTTAAAAATGAAAATAAAATCTTTTATTAGCGCAATGTTAATAAATTGCCAAAATAAATATAATTAAAATGGATAAAAAATACTTTTAAAGATAAATTTCTTGTATTAACATCCGTAACAATGTTATTATCTGGTTATACGAGTACTTACTTCACTATGATTATACGTTAAACATTGAAATACTATTGATATCGATCGTTCTCATTTTTTGCTTTTATATACCTACTAAGTTTTCTCCTTTCATACTATCATTTTAAATACAAGTGGGTCTAAAAAATAGGTAATAATTGTCGCCATTATTATGAAGACGCATCTAAAAGTTGGCAAGGTTATTATTTTTATACAATATACTTATAACTAGACACATCTAAGTAAAATGATAACAAAAAATGTAAAGTTTATATAAAACACTAGCTGTTGCCCGCGACTTCGTACGCGTAGAATTTAGAAAATGTTCCCCGTTTTTGTAACATTTTTCACTACTGCTCCTCTCCTATTAGTCGTAGCGCGATGTTATATAGCCTATAGCGTTCCTCGCTAAATGGACTATCCAACACTGAAGGAATTTTTCAAATCGGACCAGAGGATCGGATTGGGGCGTTTAAACAAACAAACAAACAAACAAACATACTCTTCAGCTTTATAATATTAGTATAGAATAACGGAAGATTTTTGGGGATTTTTTAGTCTCAATTTGAGACGTATTTTGTCTTCATTTATTTGTATCTGTTAGCGTTTCTGTTAGACGTGGCTCTATAGAAATGGATGTATCAGTTTTTTCAGGTAAAGAGCTAGGTGTGACTACAAGTTGCGGTGATGACGGTGGTGATAAGTGATGAGTGTCTGGTGGTGCGCTGCACGCTCTCTGTTCTTCGTCCACTGATAAGTGTTTTACTTCCAAGTTGTTTTTACTAACTCCTTCATTATCCACCCTAAACAAAAATAAACTTTAATTTCTTTACGTATATGCGGTTTGAATAAAATCAAAAAACAACAGAAATAGAAAAGCATTTGTTCATTCACTTGTAACAACATTTTTGCTGGTATGAAGTGTCCAAATTTTTTCATCTACTTGAAACGAGTATCTTTTAAAATCTTTTATATTCATTGTAAGCGCTTTTGACGTCCAATGGACGTCCAAATTGTAGAAACACATTCAAAGTAAATTTTTATATTGTTTTAATTACCTAAACGTTGAATCCTCTTCTGCATTTATATTGTTGATACTTGCTACCGGCGTAGCTGAAATTATAAATTTAATAGGTATGAGTTTACATAACATATATCAGATTAAATGTAAGGTAATCCATTTTTTTATTATGTTTCTGAGTAAGAATTCGCTGTTATAGTGACAACAGAAATGCATCATCAGAAAAAATTTCAACTCTAGCTATTTCTGTTCATACGATACAGCCTGTTAACAGACGGATGGATGGATGATAGAACTGACAGTCTTAGTGATAGAGACAGAGAAATCCCGTTTTATTCTTTGGTACGGAACTCTAAAAAATGTAGTCTGTAAAGGTATACTCACGATGCACAGTATCATCTCTAAGTCGTTGTTGACGTGCCAGTGGTCTCCTACGAGTATTATCGCGAACCCTTAATGTGATACCAGCACACGCTCCACTCCCGTGTAGATCCAATGCCAGTGATGACTGTGACCCACATTCAGACTCTGCTGCACTAGCACTGCAATATAGCACATTGAATTCTCATTTCGTAACGTTTACCAAATTTATCTGTCATAAAATGCTTGTTTATAATACTAAGATGGCAAACAAGACTGCCGCAAGCTAGAACAAGCCCGCTTGATGGTCATGAAGCTTGTCATGGTGCATTCTTTTGGAAAACTTTCGCTGGTATTTCACTTAATTGTCCTTAAGTTGTTATTGTTAGGCTTAACCGATGTTTATCAAATTTTGCGTGTATTTTTTAGGTGATAGGGAACCTGTCCTGTAAGTACGCATATAAACAAATTCATGTAATTTTGTCACAGATTCTAAAAGATAACTAACAAAACATGTTTAGCGGGAGAGTGAAAACTCCAGATTTAATATTTTACCGACATGATTAGTCAGTGTGGTAACATACTAGCACAATATTATAGGGATTAGTGATATCTTTATGGGCTATAACTAAATAAAGTTTCTAATGTCATCATGTTGCTGCACAGATTACTATTGTTATAGTACTTAATTAACAAAACTTTTGTAAAATGTACCTATGAATATAATGTACTTTACTAAAGTACAGCTAAGATGCCAGTATTTATGCTACTTACATGTAGTACAGTATATATTTATACAGTACAGTATTTATTTAACATCATAATCGTCCATAAAACGCCAGTATATGGCTTTTTCACATATTTCGTGTCTTGCAAAATAGTTACAAGCTAGCTTTATGCAGACAGTGTAATATTTTTATAATTAGATAAAAACTTGCTTAATTTGGAGCTACAGTGCTGTAACATATCAATAGTAGTTTTAAGCGTAATATTGAAAAGAGTCACCAGATAATTATTTTCATGCCTGTAATAAAGTTGCTGATTAAATATCATCCTTAATGTAAGCTAAGAAGATTTGTCAACTTACGGAGAAATAGGCAGCTACACTACTATAATAAGCTTATAAAGATAATGTAGATGGAAAATAGCTTTGAATATAGCAATATTACCTGACTGCTGATTGCGGTGGCTCGTCTACGGAGAGCGCGTAGCGTCGTAGCGGCCGGCGTAGCGCGCCTATTGGCAATGCAGCTCGCATACCTGCGCTATGCAAGTCTGGTGCAGAGCCAAATCTGGCCCGTGCCTTCGCTCTTTCACCACCATTTCTGTACCATACATACTAACTTCCCTATGCCGTTCATATATATCAATTGCAATCAATTTCTGAACGAATTTGATACAAATGGAGTTTGAATATGATTCTTATTTTGTAGATATATTAAACAGAATCTTTATGAATTTAGCAGTCATGGAATAGGAATGTTCAAAATTGTAGGCATATTAATTTAACGTGTTTATTTGTGTATTTCTGTATTGGTCTATGTATTATCAGATTTAGCTTTTTGTGGTGTTTTTTTAGTCATGATTTGAAAAAGTGTTAAGTTACAATACCAATAATTTATCAAGTCTTGCTTGTACATTTAAAGTGTTTATTGGCGAAATTCAACACTCAAATTTCAACACAAAATTATATTTTTTATGCTTACACTAACACTTGATATATTTTATTCAATGGAAATTAAATACTGATTACACATTTGTTATTTTTTAACATTCAAATCTAAAGTCGGTAAACATAACATTTTGTTGTAATTCCTTTTTTTATTACTAATTAATATCAGAACGTATAGTTTACTGATGATTTTAAATTATCTGCTGCGAATGTAATAAACCAAACATGAAATATAAAAGAAACAACGCCTCATATGAGGGATGAGTTATGATTTACTATTTACGTGAATTGTGTTGAAGCGAATAACAGCGTAACTACGGGGTCGAATCTTCCTAATACACGAGCACATATAGGAATTTTTAACTAGTTATGGGGCCAATAATAAAAAATATTATGTCAGTGTATCGGTTCAAATAGAATTTTAGTCGTACCTGTGGAGATGTGTTGGTCTATGTCTGTGCGGTGGTGGTAGAGGTAATACGTGTGGCAGTGGTAGTACATGTGGTAGACGGTAGACTCCCAGCTGGTCGAGACGAGCAGGTGCCGCACAAACTGGACCACGCCGCGGTATTGGTCGCGGCATCGCTTGAGGTCGAGCCGGTGTTACTTTTGCCGCACTATCTCTGGCTTCAAAAGTCATGACACATGCTGCCACTACGATAAAACCTGAAAATGATTAATATGGTGTGTTATTATAAGTATGTATTTACAAAAGAAAAGTAGTATATGTAGTATATCCGTATCTGGTACCCATAATACAAGCATAGAAATATAGCATACTTTGGGACCAGAGGACGTTGTGTGAAATGTCTTGAATATTTAAATAAATAAAATTAAATATGGTGTCTCACTGCTGGGGACGGGCCTTTTCCACTTCAGGAGGGTTTTGGTCTAATATGCCGCGCTGACCAGACGTGTTGGCACAGGGTTGTGTTTCAAGTGTTCCATCTCTTACAGTATATATTCACTGCTCTTATGAAGAAATGAGGTGGTGACATTTGTATTCTTAATCCGTCACACGGAAAATCTCGTAACTACGAGGTTGGATCATCATCATGGATATAACATCTACGCTTTGCTGATATAAAAATTAATTTAACAGTGAACAGTTTGATTTAAGGGATTAAATAAGAACTTTATTCTAAATTAGGATGTACTTGTACTGTAGATATACTGTAACTTATCAATTATATATATTTAGCAAATTTATGTAAAATGGACGTGGATTTAATGTTAAAGATTAGGTTATTTATAGATCATACCAATAAAATCGCATTAAAAAACCTTTTCTAAAATATTAATTTAAAAACATGTATATGAGATAATACTTACCCCCAAACCCCATCACAATAGGCCCAGCATACGATAAATTATTGAGATGGAATCCTCGCGCCTCGTCTTTTACCGACACGGTTGCATTACCTCGAATTTCTTGCGCCACTGATAATGTGTCGGCGTAATAACCTGTAATAGCAATGATGGCAATTCACTTTAGGAAACTAAGATCTACACATAAAGTAAGGCAAGCAGAAAAACTGTAAGAAGATACTCGAGAGGGATATGCTCTGATCTCATTAATGATGCCCTGCAAATGAATATAAGGTGTGTGCACTCACGACCGCGAAACATATATGACCATGCGAAAGAATCCTAGTTAGTATGTAGCAAGTGGTGCCCAATAGCTTATGAATACACCTATGGGAAAAAGTTGTGACTAATGAGGATGGCGGTGGATTTCATGAAATAACTTTTTCTACGTTAAACAATAACACAAATAAAACATATAACTTTATTTGCATAAATACATAGGTACTTTATATAAAATAAAATAAAAAAGAGGGGGCTTAAAATTAGGTATCAAAAAATTCGTCCGCATCGCAATCATTGGGTAACGTGCCCAAAAGACTGGCCGCATTTCCACGTTGTATAGCAATGCTTATACGAATTGCCAAATGCAGGCCAGCCTTTTGGTCACGTGAAACGTCGACCAATCTCTTAGAAAGATCTTTATAAAGAGACTGTGCACTCGGGCCCCACGATTCAAGCGTCTCGACCCCAAACGGCTCAAACAAGTAATCCGCTGAAAGATTACTATATTTGCGCCGCTTAAGGACCTCCGCTGATGCAGCAGCAGCGCCGGCACCTACGGAAGTACTTGGTAAATGTGATGGCGCAGGTAGCGTCCCACACCAAAGGCCTACCCAATTTCCAAGGCAACAACGTCATGCCGTCTGGTCTTTTACCGTCCGTGCGTACCAAACCATGAGGTTCAAGTAAGGCCGGTACACTAGCGGCAGCAAAAGCACGACGAATACTGTCGTTTAGTTGCGTATGTCTTGGTATACGACCGGCGCTTCTACTGCACGATAGACCGTGATGCCCAAGGCTGTCGACTGTTTCTCCACAATGACAACGATGCGGAGATACGCATGGTGCACCTAAATGCAGACACGTAGCTACGCGGAAGGTTGTATCGTCCAACATTGGTACAATGATGGAAGTGCTTGAATCCAGAGACCGGATTCCCATTCTCCCACAGCCAGCAAGCGGGCACGTTCCGCAGCGCTGCCAGCCGTACTCAGTAAATGAGTCCTGCACAACGGCCCATCCCACTGTCTCTGAGAGGATGGATCGCCGGGTAAATCAGTTCTTGGACTAGCTCTTTTCCAAGCGTTTATAGCATCGGACTTGCATAGTACTTCGGAATTAACCAGTGTGTCTCTTAAAATTTTCCTGGTCAATTCCTCCGTACTATGAACCGAGGCTAAAAACGCTGGCAAACTGACATCGGCAATTTTGCGAGCGCCGAGACCACCCAGACGTATCGACAAAGACGCCTGGAGCTAGTCTCGGTCGTTCAAGGCCACATTTAGGATCCGGATTAAGGTATTTTTTATCATTTCATCTACAGTTCCTAAAAGGGCCTTATATTTCCAAAATTGTGAGGCGCAGAGTGCGTGTGTAAACTGAGGAACGAATAGACAGTACCGAATAATTGCAAATACTCATTGAGTATTAATTTTGATTAAACGATCAGAATGTTAACATATAACTTGTACTGAATAAAGTTACACGTCTGTCATTCATAAATTTTATATATATATAAATTTATTTACTTCTCACAAGGAATAGTATATACAAATCAATAAACAAAAACATATAATTCACATCAGACCTTGTGAGAGTCTGGAGTCTGAAATAGGCCGAGACCTGTGCTACAGAACTCCAGGCTCCCTCCAATAGGTGCATAAGTAAGTATACAGTTTTTGGATGAGTAGTTGATAACATAGGTACATATTGATTTGTAAAGACAATAGTTAGATGTGGTTGGTTTTTGGTATGTATGTGAAATATCATGAATATCTATCGTGCAGTTAGTGTCCCTAAACGCTCTGGTATACAGTGAATTAAAGATACTGTGATTATTATCATGTTTGCAGACGGGTAAGGTTGGCACAAAGAATGTACCAGATTTAGCTAGGAACATTTGATCACTAAAGTAATTTTTTTTTTTTCTGACGGGCTTCGTGGTGGAGTGGTTTATGTAATGGACTGCCGATCACGAGGTCGCGGGTTCGATTCCCGCTTGGGACAAATCATTTGTGTGATATCCATAAATATCATACAAATGTTTGTACTGCGTCTGGGTGTTTTCTATGTATTATAAGTATGTATTTACAAAAGAAAAGTAGTATATGTACTATATCCGTATTCTGGTACCCATAACACAAGCATATAAGCTTGGCTTGGGACCAGAGGACGTTGTGTGAAATGTCCATGAATATTTATATTTATTTATTTTATTTATTAATTTTGCAATTGACTTGCGATGCTTTTACTTAATAAATTAAACTATAGTGGAAAAAGTGATCACTGCAAGCGGGACTTGAACCTACGACCTCGGAATACCGTTCCGTAGCTCTGCCAATGATTAATATGCGGAGCTTATTGCGGTCGTGCTAACAGTAACCAATTTGATTACTACAATGTCACTCGATTGAATAGAGTGATGTGGGTGGGGTTCAAGTCCCACTTGCGGTGATCACATTTTCCACTACAATTTAATTTGCTAAACTATTGATTACTTAGAAAGTTGTACTCAATGTAATACTAACAAAATTGGAGTTAAAACTACTAGTAGTGAAAAACATTTAGCAACAACCAAAAAATATACTGCTCTGTTCTTGGTAAAAGCAAATAATGGTAAATACATATAATGTAGCTGCAACATACGAATGGCAATCAGAAAATTGATCGCAGAATAACAATAGTTGGTACAACATGGAACGTGAACGTGTTGAATCCATCGTTGACGGCGCGACAACACAAGCGCCCGGAGGCTTTGAGTTGGAAGCGACAGCTTTGCTACGTGTGGGAAATTATGTACTATTGTGTATATACATGCATATTTGTAAGCGCTGGAAATATTTGCTCTACATTATTTATTTAAGGAACTCGTACATGCTACAAAATTTTTGGTTTCAATCTTGCAAAAATAAACGGCTTCTAGCTACTTAACAAAATCAGTGAAACGGTAGCACTAAGTGTAGAAAGAAGATTTTCAGGACTGTTGTTTATCCACATATTTTTGAATAATAAACAAGCCTACAGTAAAAAGAACTGTTACTTAAAGACTACGAGAGAGGACGTACTATAATATTATTTATTAGCGATTTCGTCACGGCCAATATCGGTAATTATCATTAAAAAGAAACTATTTGGTCAAGTTCTAAATCTGTATATTAAGTTCTATTAAGAGGATACCAAAATAGCTTCGTGCATTTTTCTACGTACGAAGTTTTCATTGTTTCTTTAGATTGAATGGCTAGAGCTCTAATTTTTAAGTATATGTTTTTTCAATATATGATCTAGGATCGCATAAACTCAGAAACGCGATTGAAAAAAGTTTTCTCGATAGAAAATCTTAGCGAAACAACCTCTCTAATTTTTTATTATTTTCATTTGTCGGTCTATTATCGCGTATTAACTAATAAAATAACTTTAAAAACATAAGTAACTATTATATATAGAATCACGTAAATCAGAATTAAAATATATTTAGTAGATTTTGAGTAAATAGGAAAAGTATCCCTAATTCTTCATTTTCTGTGCCTACTGGCTGTGTTAATATGTACGTGTCGGCGATGATATTGAATAATATTGATGTAGGCCCTTAAGTAGATATTAAATATAATTATCAGGATCAAGTACGCATCCCATCAGAGATAAGAAAACCGATAAAAATATATTTATATACGAATATATCTATTTTATATAAACAGGAAAGCATAAACAACCCACAAAGACCCGGAAAGTGAGAGCTCTCCGGATCGATCGTATAAAATACTTTTATCTTGCAAATCTCTCAGCGACTATTATCGATACAATGATATCTGAAGTCTTATATTTAGTTGAAGAGTTTTATCTTTTGAGCTTATATTCGCTATCGGATATGAGATAATATCATAATTTATCCGCGATAAGGTGTCTTTGAAACATTAATCCTTATTCATAAGTATTAGTAAGTAATCCAAATAAAATGTATGCAAATTGTATAACGAAAGATTTAAGAGTATAAGTAAGTATTATACTAGCAAGTCTAATTTTAAATATTGTAATTTAATACCTACACAAGTTGTTCAAGACATTAAACTATTGATATATAACTGAGTATAGCTTGAACTTTTAAAACTTGTCACATAAACACGTCCAAAGGAAACGTTAAATGCATCATTACATTACGTTCTTAGTTCTTTTTATTATTATATACATTATTACTTTGAAACTATTTAATTTTGAAGTACAATAAAAGGAAAACATTTCAAGAACATTGTGTTTTTCTTTCGTAATTATATCGGTAGTCAATCACTTGCTGTCCAAATATTTTTTGTAAGGTACAAATACTAGTCCCGACAAGTTGCAAATTGACTACAACGATAATTTATCTTTGTCTATGTATTTTTTTTATAACTCGACTACAGTTCATCCCATTAGCAAATCCGATGTTTATTATTGTTGTCTTAGTTGAAGACTCATATAAATTGTAGGTAAAATTGCGTAAATGCTTATTCGATATTCTTTTAAATATTAGTTACAAGTGTGCTTCTATTTAAATACATTCACATCTTGGTATTTAAATACATAGGTACTAATTCTATGTGCACAACTAAACTTAACTATTCATTGGCTAATTCGTTGTACACATTTATATTAATTAAAATCGTTACTCTAAAATAAACATATTTTCTAATAAAAAAGTTGTGTTAACATTGCCGAATTGTGTTATTGACACTATCATTTTTCATTTTTTAGTTAAGTTTAGTTGTACACGTAGAATTGGTACCATTGTGTTCTCAAAGGTACCAAAATAAATAAATGTTTCATTTTCCTTGACAATTCTTTGTCTTATACAAGTAATGTGTACAAAATTGTATTCGAAATTTACACCACTTTTGAAGAGTTTTTGGTCTACTACTATTACTTTGGCCGAGTATGCATATTGGCGTAAGATATTGTTTTGAGTTTTCCGCCTACCATATTAATGTTAACTGCTCATGATTGCCCTTATTTTTTTTTTTCTTCCGTTCATTAAGGGCCTCCATTAATAATATCGTGCATTTTTCTATGTACAAAGTTTTCATTTTTTCTTTATATTGAATGGCTAGAGCTCTAATTTTTAAGTATATGTTTTTTCAATATATAATCTAGGATCGCGTAAACTCAGAAACGCGATTGGAAATAGTTTTCTCGATAGAAAATCTTAGCGAAATAACCTCTCTCATTTTTTATTTTTTGTCATTTGTCGGTCTATTATCGCGTATTAACTAATGAAATAACTTTCAAAACATAAGTAACTATTATATATAGAAACACGTAAATCAGAATTAAAATATATTTAGTAGATTTTGAGTAAACAAAAAAAATATCCCTAATTCTTCATTTTCTATACCTACTAGCTGTAATGATAGGTACATGGCGATACGCCCTCTCACGTTTCACCTGCATTTAATATTTGCCTTCCTTTCTCCCAGTCGAGCGTGAGGCTCTCACCGGTGCGGACCTGTGTCGGATTTTACATGATTATTTCGTTATATTTTACGTATTTTTCATTCATAATTTTTGGGGGCGTGACTTGCGTGCGTAAATGCTGTGTGTGTACGAGCAACGCTTATACATGCCGTTTATTCAATATTTATACCTAATTATGGTGATAATAATATTCTTTTTACAATGAATTAAAATTTATTTAAATATTGTATGATACTATACATACCTACTTTTCTCCATTTTTTGGTTATCTATATTTATAAAGGTACAAAATTCTCCTGTACACATTGTAAGCCACTGAAGTATTCTAGAACGGCTGGACCAATTTTAATGAAATTTTGTGTAGGTAGTGTTTTGGTAAATATTTAATAAATATACATAGGTATTTGTAGAAATTTCACACAATATCCGCTGATCCCAAATTAAGCTATAATTCTATGTAGTCTTACGGGTAGGTACCAGAATACGGATATACAACATATACCTATCCATGTTTTGTAAATGCACACTTACGGACTGACCGACGGACGGACGGACAGACCGACAGACATGCGGACGGAGCGGACGGATCTACGGACGGACGAACCGACGGACCGATGGACAGACTAATGGACGGACGGACGAACCCATGGACGGACCGACGGACGGACCGACGGACAAGTCACCACGCTCAAAAAGTGTAACGTGAATTTATGTCGAAGAAAAAAAAACAAAGGAAAAAGTAGGTACATACTGCATAAATAAAATAAATAAGTAATACTTACGAACACTTTTGTATAACAATTACTAGCTGCCCCTTCAAACGTTATTTTGCCATAAAAATGTCATAAGGGGGGGAGGGTTGTTATGAAAAATAAAATAAATAGTAGCCGATTCTCGGACCTACTGAATATGCATGTAAAATTTTATAAAAATCGGTCGAGCCGTTCGGGGGAGTACGGTAACTAACACTGTGATACCACAGTGTGACACGTGAATTTTATATATTAGAAGAATGACTATAAACATTGTGAAAAATAGTTGTACTGTGGGGATCGAACAATAAAATTATTTATTAGTGCAATGCCATTAGAATATAAACTATTATTTCGCGAGATTAGGCAAAGGCACTGGTGGCGCGTGTCTGAAAGGCGTGCAATATAATGGAATGAATGAGGGACGTATGGGGTTCGTATCCCAGTTCGTAACTTTTGTTTTTTTAACTTTACGAAAATCTATTTATAAATAGATCTTTTTATTCGTCTGTACATCATTAAATTATTCCGGAACGGCTATACCAATTTTGTGGAAAGAAATTTTGTGGTGTTTCAGTAACTATTAATTATAAATATAATATATTTGCGGGCATTTCACACAAATATACTGAAAACCAACCAAAAGTCAACATCACATGGTATTCCCAGGTGGTCACCCATCCAAGTACTAACCACGCCCGATGTTGCTTAACTTCGGTATTTTGTGGTCTTTTTATAAATACTTATAAATTATGTTTGTGGACATTTCACACAAATATAATATTAAAATACATCCCGGGTGGGAATTAAACTTTTTTAACTTTATGAAATATATATATTTTTTTATATCATTAGTCAATTTTTTGTAATATTTTATACAGTTTTCAAGAGTTAGGTACAAAATAAAAATTAAAAAAATACAAAGTTCTGATCGAAGCGTGTGTTTGATCCGCAGACTACATATTTAGTTATTCTAACGTCTGCTTTTCGCATGCGCCATCGAAGCCTTACGATACCGTTTTGAAATAATGGTACTTAATCTAATGGCATAATAAATATTTTTATTGCATCAAGTACCTATACTTTCCACACGCCTAGATAAAGAAACAACTCTAAATATCACTTTTTTCAGGAAACAAAAAACTTTTAATTCTTTATTTTTAGAAAACTATAAATAATAATGTGTATATTATGTATACCTACTTATAAATTATTTTATGGTTTAACGGTTTGTCGAGTTCATTGCCTCTCAGATTCGGATATAATGTTGCCAAGAAACTAGGTATTTTTTTTCAAAATTGGGTGAACCCAATGTGTGCGTTTTCTTATACCATATTTTTTTTAATAACATAGCCACAAAATAATAGTTTCTTCTACGTCCATTTTCTAAATTCTATCGATACAGACTCAAGTCAGACTGACAGCTCCTCGCAACGCGCGTTAACGCGCGTTACATGTGAACTTAGCCTTAATCCACAAAATTTGAAATTTAAACTCGCGCTGGTGACTCATGTCAGTTTTGGCGTTAGTTTTTATTTTATTGACATTTGATTGACCATCGCTATTTTATCATAATTACTATAAACAATGGACAGATGTAAGCATCAGTAAATAAGGATAATTAATCTTATTTTAGTTTAGATTAGTATTAGTATTTAGATTCTTGCATAAATAAAATAAATAAATACTACTACGTCTGGGTGTTTTCTATGTATTATAAGTATGAATTTACAAAAGAAAAATAGTTTATGTATTTATATCCGTATTCTGGTACCAATAACACAAGCATAATAAGCTTAGCATGGGACCAGAGGACGTTGTGTGTAATGTCCATGAATATTTATTATTATTATTTATTAAATAATTAATACATATTTATTGATGTTTCATAATAACCTCCTCTGGTCATAAAGTAAGCTACATTCCTATGCTTGAATAATAGGTACCATATTACGAGACATATGCAACATACTTAACATACATATATGTATGCTGGTATATGAATGAATATATAACTCATTTTATAAATTTATGAAAACCGTACTTTTGTCTCATAAAAATAAAGTTTTGGGTTGTGTTCGTTTTAGCCCCAGGTAAGCGATGTGTGTTTTTATGAATGAACTTCAAACAACGCGATAGCAACCAATAGAAACCGAGCGCAGCCGTGCCTACCGAGCCCGCGCGATGATAGCCGAGCGCGTGGTCTTCCGTCGCATTCTAGTCCCGTTTACAACTTATATTTTTTTAGTGCGTCACCTTAATCTACTTGTACACTGCAGCCCCACTTTATTTTAGTCCCTAACTTTTCTTTCCATCTCGGTAGCCTGAAAGAGATCACTTTATGTGATAAGGCCGCCATTTGTACCTAGTGTTAAGCTTAATTTCTGTTTAAATAAAACTACTTTTTACGGATTTAGACGCGTATATTTGTTTTAAATTTTGGCCCGACGTTTCGGAGACTTTGCAGTCACCATGGTCACGGGTGAGACTGAGCTGTAATGTGTCTTCTACGATCAGTTATTACAGGGTTTACCCACATTCGATTTTAATTTTACATTGACCATAAAGATAGACTTTTACTATAAACTATATCATATTACATTGTGCTCAGACTACATAAAATTAAAATCGAATGTGGGTAAACCCTGTAATAACTGATCGTAGAAGACACATTACAGCTCAGTCTCACCCGTGACCATGGTGACTGCAAAGTCTCCGAAACGTCGGGCCAAAATTTAAAACAAATATACGCGTCTAAATCCGTAAAAAGTAGTTTTATTTAAACAGATGAGTCGCGCAAGTGTTAGAAAATATTAATTTCTGTTTTCTGTTTCTTTTAAATGTGTACAATAGAGAGTTAATCTATCTATCTTAGCTGGCTTAATGCTGACTCTCACAGCACTCTGGGCAAGAAATGGGTAGTTGTCTTACCAATTTTAAAAACCCGTTTCTTTCCCAAGACGGCCTTCTTTAGTAAATTATACGTAATACACTGAATGAAGTAAACACCCTAACGCTGACGTATTTACCCAAGATTATGAGGGGTATTCGTCTTTTACCGTAATTACGTGGGCATTTTAAAATATTGCAGTAAGCGTCTCACTGTTGGAATATTTTTAATTTGGTCTACAATGCCACATTGATCAGAGGTGTTGTAGATTTCATTTCGATGTCCTGGCAAAACAGGTCATTCGGTTTTCTATTATTTGACTTTAAGAAAATGAGTTAGTGATTTATGTATTAGGTACTAATCCGTCTTCATATAGAACGATTTTTGTACATATGGTAGATGGAAAAGCCTTGGCAGAAGCAACCAGGTAATTAAAAGATAAAAATGGTAAAAACACGTACCTATGACAGCCATCGCAGCTCCAAGAAGCATTAATAATAAGCCAGCTGAAAGCGCTCGACACGCGTGCCACAGACATTTAGAGCTCATTTTGCCACGCACCACCTGAAATTTATATTTTACCATTGTTGTTACAATATCTTTCTAAATAAAACCGATTATGCCCATTATGTCTTCATCTTTATCATAAAAGCTATAGCATTTATAGCTTCGAAATTGTCCCGCCCAATAGCCTTAAAATAACAAAACTTTAGAACACCTTGAGTCAATCTTATGTGGAACTTATACTGCTACTTATGGTGATGCAAAT
This sequence comes from Orgyia antiqua, assembly GCA_916999025.1. NCBI lineage: Eukaryota > Metazoa > Arthropoda > Insecta > Lepidoptera > Erebidae > Orgyia > Orgyia antiqua. The sequence continues at coordinate 28,576,852 of OU779868.1, forward strand.
ATTTTCTAAAAAAGATCAGCACGTGATATGATAGATAGAGCATCGTGTTTAATAGGGTACGTTTTCTACTTCTTAGAACTTTTACAATTCATTTACAGTTATGAAGTAGAAAAAAAGTATAGAGTGACTATCTTCACAAAAGCGATGTAGCATCTACTTAGTATTGTTTCTATCTTCTATGAAAGGGAGAAAGTGGTCTAAGTTTAACATGTAGCTGGTGGTGGCTTTATGCACATTTGTTTATGCTTGAAAGATATCTTAAATGTAAGTATTTTTATAATATTTCAAGAATATCGTTTGCTCACAAGTTTTAGTCACTAAGTATTTTGGATTTCATAAATTCATAGGTATAAGAAATTTTGATTTTTCTCTGCTTAATAGTGATGAACAGATAGCATTATCGTTAGCATAGCTGTGTTATTGAATAAAATATCAATTTCTTAGTTTTTGAAAAAGAGTAACAAATATCTGTCCGGACATACACACTCACTAAGAATAAATTAGTAGGAACTCAAACACAGATAAGTATATTAACTTAACATTAGTCGTGAAATATTAGTGTCGTACAGTTATTGTTTACATTCACTATTTATTTGGGTGTTTCTATGTATTATAAGTATGTATTTACAAAAAAAGTAGTATATGTATTTTATCCGTATTCTGGTACCCATAACACAAGCATATAAGCTTGGCTTGGGACCAGAGGACGTTGTGTAAAATGTCCATGAATATTTATTTATTGAATATTTACTATTGTAATTCGGTAGAGAAGGTATTTTAAGTATTTTAAATACAGTAAATTATCACTCAAATAACATCACAAAAAAATAATCATTACTCGTAGTATTTACGTTCCCGTTCATCTTCGTATACAAAGCCGTTTTTCTGCATTATTGTTTCACGATGTAGTAACATTATCGTTAATGGATGTAATGATTTTAATGTATTCACATATATTATATAGCAACAAGTTTTTGCCCAACTGTTGAGTGCCAGCTTCCAATAATCATATTGTCTACAGCTACAATGCGTTTAAATGTAATAGTGTATGTGAAGATTAACAAACATTGAAAATAAACACTGCGATGAATTGTAAATTATGCATAAGTTGATTTGGGGTTTTATATAAGAGGTTATGGCTGGTTTTATAAATGTACCTGGACGTTCCAAGTGGCCCCCGAAGCGGGGTGGGCTCGCCGCAGCGGGCCCGTGACACTTCGCGCGCGCCTCATTCCGACTGCCGCCGTTCATAACGAGGCGCTTTCGTGACTCAGTTGCGCACGCATACAGCCTCTCTGCTCCAGGCCACCTGCGTCCTAATTCTGTTAATAAAAATTATGCTTGAGAATTGTATAGAGCTTGTGAGCTTTCAGAAATTATGATTAATGATAATATGTCTCTTGATCTGATTTTACTGTATTAATTTATCTGTATTTGTTACTAAATGGATACTTATATATTATTATGTATAAAACCCATTAGCAGATATGATTATAGCAGATTTAATGAATAAATAACTTTTCATACGCAAAATAAATTATTGCTTTGTTAGTATAAAATTAAATCACAAAACTCAAATGAAGGTTTTTAAATTTTTTATTCCAGTTTCGTACGTTTCAGAAACCAGCTGCTATGTATATTGTTGAAGATCAACGAATAAAGTTACCAGGCTCGCAACTGAAACTCCGAAAGAGCCTTTCCCAAAAGGTATAACTAATATGTATAGCGACATCAGTGCATGTGAGGTCGTGCGTTCGATTTCTTAAATAAATTAAGGATAAATTTCATATATAGAGTTTTTTATTGACTGTTTTCAATGTGGTTAACAATTAATGATTACTCTAAAAACAATTTAGAGTAGTGACGGCGTAATCTGGCTTTAAATGAGGCTTTAGTTTTAGCCATCCTTATCTCTACAGGAAGCGCATTCCAAAGAAGAATCGATTGGACATTAAAAGATGAGTGCACAAGACTAGACGTATGAGTAGGATAGGAAAGAAGAAGTAACTTATGTAACTAGAGAAAGAAAAACTGGGTAAAATCACTTAAAATTCAATAGTTGAATATTCTAAAATTTCACGCGATCGTGAACATACGCGGCAGAATCACAATAATATAAAATTCTATCATATACATAATATCTAATAAGGGTTGTCTCTTAGGAGACTCTACGAGTAGGTCTCAAATTTCATAAATATGCTACATACAAGTAATCATTTAATAAATACAAAGTTCTGAAAAGTGCCATGTGTACAAATCACACAGTCTCACGAACTATAAATAATTCTAGGCTTATAAATGTGAAAGAGGGTGTGGTGTTTATGAAGTGTAAAGTGAAGGAAACTATACGTACTTACATGTTTATTAATATGATTATAAAGGGCGATAAGCTTTAAGTATTTATAGTGGTTAGTGTGTGGAATGAGGTAGAAAAAACACTTGATTAGTGAGTAACTCTACATACCAACGCATCGCGTATAAAAAAACAAATGAAAATTACATAGCGAAATGACGAGTTGAGGCATACGTACGGCGTAGAAACATGTACGTTTAAATGCGTCTAAATTTTTATTAGCTCTCTTTCTCTCCAGCCCATTTACGTCCCACTGTTGGTCTGTACGGTCCAGCCGATGCATAGATTATCACTAACACATTTAGCAAAAGTTTCCTTTTTTGGTGTCAGTACCTTGTAGACGTTACTTGTTAGTAAGACGCTGTTATTTGGACATGACAAATAGACACAAATATCTGTATATTCTTTCTCCAGCTCTTTAACGTCCCACTGTAAGGTCCTCCACTTTGGGAGGGATTATGGTCTACTGTGCCGCGCTGACCAGGCGTGTTGCACAGGGTTTATTTTCGAGTTTTCCGTCTCTCACAGAGGGTGTTATCTGTGCAATATCCCTTAGCTGACTTGTACAGCACCCTTAGGAGGAGATGGGATGGTGACAATTATATTCTTAATCCGTAACCACACGCAGGTTTATTAGCTCACACTTTATTATCTCAGTTAAGTATAATAGAAAATTAACGTAACTATGTATTTATTCTAAAAATTATTTCGCAAATGTATTATACATCCGAGAGCAATCGCTGGCTGAATAATTTCTACCTATTCTAATTAGTGCGGACTTCGATTGATGTTATCTATCTATGTTGTCAATAAGATATATATTATAATATATTTCAGATATTTCCCTACAACATTTCTCTCGGTTTTACGTTACACAAGAGGACTTAATACCGTGGTTCACGAATAATAAAACCTCAACACGAGATTCTCATTAAACTTTTATTTAAAACGCGCTGATAACTGATCTTTATTTCATTTAAAACTTGGCTTGCTTTCCTCCAAGTAACCACCCACGGGAAATGGTGTTTTATTAACTAGCTGCGAAACTCATTTTAAATAACAGTATATTAGTTATTACATGCAACTGTCTTTAATTTATTCTTATCTCGTTTAAAACGTTTTGGTGTTTTCACAATATTTTTTATTATTAGGAAATCTTTTATTAGGTGATCCAGCAGCGTTCGCTAGCTATCTTTTTTATAAATTGCAATATTAACAAAACCGCAATAATTACAGTAAATTTAAAAAAAAAACTTCTGTGGACAGTATTTTATTTTATTTATTGCTGTCAAACCGTTACAATATTACAGTATAGCCGTATAGGTCAGTAGCCCCAAAAACAACAACCTACCAAATATACAAATAACCTACCTACAGATTTTACCCCTCAGGTATATTATACAATAAGTATATGTGACCTTTGCTCTTGTTAGGCTAACTTATGTCTTCCTTGGGATTCGAACCCTCGATCTCATGAAGTCCGCCACGAAAATATGTCCTAATACCTTCAAAGTTTGCAAGCAATATGATTTCCCTAAGCGAGAAAATTTAAAGGGACTTTATGGAGGCCACTTGTTTAGTAGTAGTAGTTAAGGTCACATATCTCACAAAAATTATTTAATTCAGTATGCAATTTCACTACAAATTCAATTACCCCAAATATTTTTATTGTACATAAATATTTATTATGGTAAAAATATTTTTTTAATGTAGAATATGTAAAGATCTCTGTATCATTAAAATATATTTTATTTTCATTTTCGTGAAACAGCGCGTTTTTCTTTTTATCTCAATCACACTATCTGAATTAGTTTGTCTGAAAATCTTCTTGTAACTACCCTCGGGAAGAAATAGGATAGTGATATAAGTATTTCAAATTCATCACCACAGAGAAAAAACCTGTCAAGAGCGAGGCAAACTCGCACCCTTAGGGTTTTGTACCTACTAGACATATAAACATAAGTAACTGCATTCAAATAATCATTTAATTAAACTCACAACAACTCACCAACTTAATTTTGTAGTTGAAATATAGGGAATCGCCTACATTTCAGCTACTTCATAAGTTGGTATTAGTATAAAATAAACACTTTTTTACTTGTGATGTGATGACAAATTATAAGTTTTTGGATTTTTCCCTATATCAGCACTATATAAACTTGATCTATGCCAAATTTCAAGGCTCTAGGGCAGCGGGAAGTAACCTGTGAATTTTGATTCCCTAGCATAAGTCGAAAAATTTAAAAAAATGGTTGTGTTTCGGTTATATCTTTTAAATGCGTAGAGGTGAAAGGTTGACTGTATTTTTTGCAGCAAGGGACCGCACAGTTCTACATATCGTATGAGTTTCAAGTTGATACCTTCAGCCGTTGCTGAGTAAAAAAAGTTTGACAGGCGGACAGACAGACACCGGAGTGATCCTATAAGGGTTTGTACGAAACCCTAAAAATTAAAATACAGGTACATAATCTTATATATAAAATTCACATGTCACAGTGTTAGTTACCGTACTCCTCCAAAACGGCTTGACCGATTTTTATGAAATTTTACATGCGTATTCAGTAGGTCTGAGAATCGGCAAACATCTATTTTTCAAACCTTTTTTTTTAGTATGGCAAGACAACGTTTGCTGGGACAGATAGTTTCTTTATAAATATGGTGATAAGTTTGATGACACACATAGAAATATCCCAGGCATAGATTTTAATAAACCAGGTCACAGTGTGAGCACAGTATGCATTGGTAATAGCTTCTCGTAATAATAATGTATCTAGGTAAGACCTATATATATTGTGAATCAGCGCCGTTCCTGATTCAATGAAATTAATTAAATATTAACATATTCACAAAAACACTTGTGCAAAACGTTAGCGTAACATGTTTTACATAAATTATTTTGTTTACAGATAACTTACTTTTATAACTTAGTGAGTTTTAAATATAGGCCTAATAAATAAGGTTTATAGAAAAAGTGTAATTTGTTTCATGATTTTTTATACGTGATTATATAAATTTATATATACTAGCGAACAGCCTGAGTGTCGCCCCTGGAATTACTTAAATTTTACTGAGATGTTGGTCGTTATTATCGTGTCATACTTCAATGAATTTACTCAAAAGGTTTGCACATTATACACCTAAACTATAATCATGAACCCGGTTTAAAGCAAAGGTTTGTGGCCAACAAACAGAGTCCTATTGGTAAGACCTTGTTTTCCATGGAACTATGACATCTTAAGTGAGTTGATATGAAATAAATTCAAGAATAATATGTTTATTAAAGTTTGTTTACTTTCGTCGCCTACTTCGCTAAAACATGTATAGGTACATCTGGTAAGGAATGTAGCGTTCAATTTCCGTGTAATGTTGGTACGTCGCAGAGTTAATTGATGATTCACGATTGTGCATCTAAAGACGTGTCCGGTGAGAGTCGCAGCGGGTAGTTGAGGCGAGAGGCGGGAGTCACGTGGAGCTCGGGGCGCCGGCGCGGCCGGGCCGCCCGGGCTCGCTCCCGCCGAGCAGCTCTCGACGCGGCATTCCCCAGCCGGCAGCAGCCGCCGAGCTATGCGAGCCGAGACGCGAGCCACCGCGCTCGTCGCGGCCTTCTCTCCGGCCGTAGCGCTCCCAGCCAAGCGCGAGGGCCCCGCTACGGGCGGAGCGCCCCGCTAGCTGGTGGTGTATGGTGTGGCGCGCCGGGCGGGGGCGGGTACCGCAGGCGGCGCGCGAGTGCGGCCCGCGCCCGGCCCCGGCCCGCAAGTGCAGGCGCGGGCACGCCGCCCGCCCGCCTCGGCGTGCTCATGGAGCCTCCCTGGGAACTGGAGCTGGAGTTGCGGCGACATATCGAGAACTGTGCCTGCACCTGCGACCACATGGGCTACGGGAACTACATGGACTACCAGGTGGCGCCGGGAGCGCACGCCTGCATGTGCCGCGCGATCACATCACCACACGCTCACGTACGTCTCTCAGTTTATTATCATCACGAACTAACCGGACAGTCATCCACTAAATTCCTCCTCTGTTTGTTTAATGTCTTATCTATCTCTGTGACATCATCATGTATTGTGTTTATTATTTTCACTTGTTATGATCATATTTCTAGTTAAACTCACTAGATAACTATTGTCTTTTTTTAATTTAAGTTAGTTTTTAACAAATTTAGATTTTAGTGTAGATATTTGAAAAGTAATATAATTTCTGCAGCCTATCCTTTTTTATTTATCTTACCTCACCATAATACTTACCCTTAAATATAGTAAAATATTATTTTTAATCCATTAATCCTGCTTTCGTGTTGTATTGTAATTGTCATTTCATTACATTGTAATCTGTACGTATTTTATTTATCTGACTTTAATATATTTATCATTAAATATTTAATCTTACTATTAATAATTACAATAACACTCTAAACGATGTCCCCTATCAATACAAACATAAATACAGTCCGGTCAATTGTAGCAAATAATATGAAATCTTATTTAGTTGTGCATAATTTTTCATCGTCGTTCTCCTTTCTTAGTGACACAGTAACCTTCGTTTTATTGCAGTATAGCTGCCAATATAGTTATATTTTATATAAAATACATGTTAGGCATTGCAACCTACCTATCACGTAGCTATTATGAGTACACAGAAGCTAATTGCTTCTTTCATTTTATCAATCTATCATAATCGTCAGTTATCATAAACAATAACACGTACATGCATATATTTATCGAATAAACACAATAACCAAATTAATGATTATGGGTAAATGTTAACACGGGTCTATATTTGGTACCATTACTCTTTTTATACTAATTTAGGTGGCATAACATTTTAAGAATAATGACAATTTATCATAACAACTAAACGCATGTTTTCGCATAATTTTTACTGGCATAGGTAACCAACCATATAGCACATAGAAAACTTATGAAAATGTTTAAACTTTTAAAACAGTAGTTCTTAAAACACATTACGTCAAAAAAAAATTATGCAAAAGTTACATTATGACACTATATTATGCTGCATTCATTAATACAAATAAAATTAGAAAAAAAATGTATTATGAATTTTAAATGTATCCGTCTGGGACATAGTCATTGCATGTAGACCATTTGCTACGCCGTAGACATCGTAGAAAAGAACGTAGAAATTACTAACTAAGCACGAGTTTATTTAATTTCCGAATTACTAAGCTTTATTAAATCACAAAACAAAATTAAATATTCTAGGGCACGTAATTACAACGTAAATCTAAAAATCAAAAATTTTAATTAACAAAAGCGATTAATTTTAGAAAATTTCATCCACCAATGCTAAACAGATAGAAAATGCCTTAGGCATTTAGACCGCCTTTGTACACTGACTTTTGTTTCTGTTTGTGCATGAAGTATTAAATAAATAAGTAAACAAGTTTTTATGTGTATATTTGTATATATTGATAAATTGTTACTTTATTTGCCGTAAAGTGGACTCCATTATCTTCTCCACAGCACACAGCATCACTAATTTGATTATATAAAAGAATACTTAAAAGTTGTAGTGTAAAGACATAAACAATGATATTATATGAAAAATTATTATATTCACTATTATTAGAAAAACATGTAAATACTCCAAACACCGTCCATACACGGCAACATATTTGTAGGACAGCCCAATTGCCATTTTGCAGAATTGAGGCCAATTCTGAAGCGTTAAAAACTTAACCTTACTTAAAATAAAAACACTTATGGTGTACTTCGTTTTCAAGTCCGGCGATATTGTTGTACACAATCAAAATCGTTGATCCTTATCACATAGTATTTATAATATTTAAGAAAAATTTGTTAACTTTGACGAGTTGTGTTATTGACGCTATCAATTTTTTAGTTAAGTTTATTTGTGCACATAGAATTGGCACCACTCTCTGTCATGATCTGTTATGACATTATGGTTATGAAAATATAACTTATTTTCACCTCGTAGATATGGTGTCTATTTTCCAGAACATTTCCGTACAATCGAGAGACTCGTAATTTAACAGAATATCACAGTTTCCTGTCGAAGGAAATTCGATAAGGATTTATTTCGTGGCATGAGTTTATTTACACTTGTATTACTGACAAAACTTTGGCGCAAACTGTCGCTACAGGTCCCGAACAAACATAATATACAGTCTATAAATCTATTAAACTAGCTATTAGTGATATATGTACTTATTAGAAAGATTTCTACTTGAACAGTTTTATTTAGTCTTCACGCAATAGATTGTAAGTTCTAAATCTGCTACATGAGAGACTACTACTAGGTTGTAAGTTGTAAATCTACTATCTTCTATCCGGCTCATTCCCAGTGTTAGGAATGGGTCTTCTCTTCTTGTAAACAATTCTCAACGGCCTTATAAATATCTCGACCTCAAACTAAATCACTAACTGCCCGGCAGTTTGTCATGACATGTGATGTGTATTAATCAGTCCTTTTTCTCAGTCTGAACTAGCTATCTTAATATTTAGATGAAAATAAAAATCACATTATTCTTCGTAATGATTTTCCCATTTAATTTAAAAATATTTAACAACGCCAGTATTAGATAAGTAATAAATGTTTATTATAACTGCCATCAATTAATACTTACAAGCAATGTATAACTTGTATCTATACTTATACGTTTGAAGCTGTAAGTAGCACTGGCAACAATTTAACTCACTAATACAAAGTGAGACTGACAAGGGAACAACGTACAGTAATAGTATCGAAGTTTATGTTTAATTCTGCTAAATTACTTGCTACTACACAGAAATCCACTCTCGACTCGTCAAATACTCTTAGGTCGGTACGTAAAATACAATGACATTGGCGAACTCACTTTTTTGCTACTACTTGTGTGAGGTCGCTTTATGCTTTGTTTATATGATTAAGAATATTATTAAGGCTTATTAGCTGCAATCTTAGAAAGAAAGTAACACATTGTTTTGCAAAGATCTGAATTAGTGACTAAATAAAAAGGGCAAAAAAAATGGTGAAAAAAATATTGATAGCTAAGTTATGTAGTGCATACTGGTGCGATGCGGCATGCACAATGCACATTTCCACTTCAGCGTGTTAACCCTTCGGGCTACGTCGGATACGCCCGGTCTCCTCAAAATATTCGTATTCCGGATTTTATCCCATAAGGAAATACGGGGCGAACTTTCTCAATTAGCAGGCTGTGCAACCTTGAGCTTATGTACGAGGCTAATATCTATGTTTCGTATGCTATTGCTAGAAACACATCCAAGATTCCCCAATTCTTAATAACCTGATTTGTAGTTGTAAGGCAAAATAGCTATTTTGCCAACAGTTATAGATTCTTCAGTCTATATAACCTACTAATTGCCACTTCAACCTGTGCGAACTGCTACTTGACATAGCTTTATTGTTGACTTTACCTTGTCAAGAGATTTCCTTATGTCGAGTTGGATGTTTGTATAACAATCGAAATGCCACATCTCAAATATTTATATGTTGGTACCCGATTCGGATAAAGACTGTAATCAATTAGTTAGGTACTTCTTTTATAAGAATATTTATGTAAGTGAAATGTTGCCAGTAATTGGCAATATGTTATTAAACATAATTTAGAAGATGATCTTCATAACAACAAGTATTATTAGAAAATTAAAAATACTGTAAGTACAACAACCATCTTAGCTTAGCTTACCCTGTAAAAATAGTAAAACGTGATGATACACGATCCATAATATATTCTTTCTTCGCAGCTCTTAAGCGAATCTCTATTGGGCATTGGCCATAATTACAAAGGATGAGTAATAGAGGTAGTGTTCGATCGTAACCTGTCCACTTGATAGATGGCTTTAGTTCGAATATTCCTTCCATGATATGATTCACATTTTCCTTATATGTTTCATATTTTCCCTTAGAATTTACTGCTTTGTTGACATGGCTTTTCATTAATGTCAGATTTGATCCCCGTGTCGAGGAATCTTTCATTGTACCGTAATGTTTAGTCGTTAGATTATCAAACCCTGCAGCATGTTTTCTAATTTTAGTTGGCTGTAAAGTGATTTAACTGTCCTAATTTTCCAACGTAAATTTCACTATCGCTATAACCAAAGATGTGACTAAAATACAAGAGTTACAAGTGACTACAAAATAGAAAACTTGTATCCTTGACAGTCATCTTTAACTTTATCGTTATTTAATACACTTAGTATTGAAAGTTTTATGACATACTAGCTGTTTTGCCATACAAATGTCAGGGGTGGACAACCCTTATCACTTAAAGGTATGAAAAATAGATAGTAGCCGATTCTCAGACCTACTGAATATGCATATAAAATTTCATAAGAATCGGTCAAGCCGTTTCGGAGGAGTATGGGAACGAACATTGTGACGCGAGAATTTTATATATTAGAAAAAGATATAATTTTCTAGTTTCTATTTATAAGTACTACTGAATTGCAGAAAGGATTTGTAACGGTTGAAAAAATGTTCCTAATAAATATTTAAATTACATAAGTAAATACAAAATCTTACAACGGGAAATTACAACTAAAAGAGCTACGGAACGGTATTCCGAGGTCATGGGTTAAAGTCCCGCTTGCGCTTGCTAAAAAAAGTTAAAGCAATTAAACTTTATGTTTTTATTTCTAATATACAATTAAAAACAAATATAAATAAATATGGAAATAAAGACTATAAATAAAAAAATATAAAATATAATTGATAATTAATGTTTAATGTAAATATGTTTTATAACAGAACTAGATTTTCAGTAAGCACTTTTCCTGAAACCCTTGCAAGTAAGCCAGAATGATTGAAATCGGATCTTTGAACGTCCAATAGAAGCAAGTTACTACGTTTATTTTTTCTTAAATTGTAACAATATCAGCTACACTTTTTGGTGATGGCACTGGAAGTAGCAAACATACAGATACACAAAAGCTTTGAAAAAATATAACACTGAAAATTAAACATAGAATAATATAACGTGTTGTGAGTGATTCTCCGAAATTGCGTTCTTTGTCTGATTCATATGGGCAATTTTTTTTTCACAATTAAGCTTATAAAACATATTTTTACGAAAGATGACAACCTAAGATACAATGTCTGAAAAAGGCACACTTTTTTATAAAATGGTTTCCGAGATAATTAACTTTAAAATTTTTGGGGCTATATGAATCAGAATCTGTGACATATGAATCAGAATTAGGGATAGAAATGAAACTCTAGTTAGAAAAATCAGTCAATTATTTATTAAAATCACAGTAAATGCACGCGATGCTTATCATAACACCTAAATCGAGTCAATCACAGCATGATAATATATGGCACTTGACAATATCAATTATCATAAGTATTTTTATTATGAACGTTTTGCTTTTTATAAGCTTAAATCTAGTCAATCACAGTATTATAATTATAATTAAGATACTCGACAATATTAATTATCATCACCTATATTTTTTGTTTAAGTATCTCGTTTCATAAAATCTCAAAAAAAAAACTAAAAATCTACATAAATTATTATCAAGTACGTTTCAACTTTTAACAATAACCAAAATTATGGCAAAAAGTAAAATTGAATATAGATAAAAAATAAATAAATTTTCTTCGTCAATGATATCGTCAATCTAATACGTTCTGCAATTTTCTTCTTCTCTCTTTTTTCTTCCTTAAATAGTACTGGTGGCATTTTTGTGTACTGTAATATAAAAACGAAGATTACAAATTTATTAATAGTTATACCTAAAAATGCCTTTAAATAAGACCGTCTCAATTTTGACAACATGCAGGCATTGCCCACTACAGTAGGTATGTACTCGTATACAAATAATACACTGTTTGAAACATGACTGAAATTTCAATATTTTAAGTCAAAGTCAAAGTATTTTTTATTGTGGACAAATAGGTACATAAGATGTTGAGATCCGTAGAAATTAAAACAGGTTTCACTATGTCCTGCCATTTAGGCGTACAACAATGGTAGTTAATATAAACATATAATATTAGGCATGCAGTTTTCATTTTGTTACAGATTATTACTAGAAAAGCGGTATATATACCTTATTATTGACTTGACCTTTCAACTCAATTATGAATAATCCATATTTCACTACATATACAAGTTGGGTAAAAAATTTTAAGAAGAAAATTCTTGAGCGGGAATCGAACCCACGACTTATCACGTTACGTTATAACGGTCTTAAAAGTTAACATATTGTTACAGTATATTATCCTGTTCGTCTAAGCTAAGCAGTAGTTTAAGCCTATAAACTACCGCTAAAACTAATAGTTAAGTAAGTAGGTAGTTTCATTATCCACTCGTTGTTGTTTTATTTATGTTAATAGTTATTTTAATTTTATTTTTAAACTGTCATTTAAAAAATAACATTAGGTTCATACGAAATGACTTGTTACAGGCGTAACATGCCGCAAATGTAACGTTTCATTAACAATATGTGTGACATTCTGATGAATATGGTATTTTTACCATATGAATCAGACACATATCAATCATGATTTTGCCCATTAACATCGATAAATCATCACACGTATGCAATTAAGGATTGTTATTTATACATAGGTTTCTGTTCCCCAATGCCATTATATTTCCCGCAGATTCAAGTTTGAAAAGCATTTACCTTAATTATAAAAACGAACATACTAATCAGAAACACAGGTGTACCAAGGCTATATGAATCAGATATTTACCTTTATATCTCCTCAATGACACGAACCAGCCACACGTTACGTTACTACCACGTCAGCCGAGCCCCTGGCTACCGCCAGCACGGGGAGGGGTCGCCTGATGTTTCGTATTTAGCTGGGTATGTTCGAGTGAAGCGCGGGAATATGAATCAGACTTTTGTGCCGGACACTCACAATTTTTTTATTTATAAATAAACTATCGTAAATATTAGTACCATTTTTTTTGGTGTAAAGAAACAACTAATATTCTTTCGTAATAATTATAATTCACATCAATTTATGAATAAGAAATAATGTTATTGTTACTAATGTTCAAGAAACTGGGTTGCGGACACACCATATTAGTCAGAAGAACTACTTTTAAATATTTTTTTGAAATATTTAAATAAATATTATTAAATAAAATTAACTTGTGCAAGATAGGCAATAGTCGGAGGTATGTTTTAAAATTAATTGCAGACTGATTTGTCAGTTAGTTACAAAAATAAACCTCAAGACATCGAAAATTTAGGGTTCGGAGAATCACTCTTGTGCAGTTTTTTCATGTTTAACCATATGGAAACGGACTATAAAAAATTGGAAAATAATACAAAACGTGCTTGTTGCCACGTTGCAGCAATCTGGAAGTACGACAGCAACAGCGAGCTAGTCTGCAGTAATATGTCTCCATTCTTATTTTGCTTAAATTCCAACAAAGCTCAACATTACTCGTGGCTATTACAACTATTATAAAGCCTACTTGGAGTATTTATTTATACCATTGTAAGCCATTTTTTATTTTGTATTCATAACAGATTCTAATAAATAATAATGTACCTACTAACTAATGCCTGCCATTTCACTCACAATTATAGTTACTGAATATTGGCCCACTCTTTACTGCTTTTAGCATGATATATCTGTGTTTCATTTCAATATATAAGCTGTAGATACAGCTGTAAATTCCATTAAAATACATTCAGTAGTTTTTGCGTGAAATATCAACAAACATCTTTACAACTATTCTTAGAAATATTTTGTAACATTCAGGATTTCAGGCCCGCCCCTAGGTGTCTTGCCACCCGTGTGCCGCCAGTGACATACCTACTCTTATTGACCACATAGAGTTTATATTAAGATTATTAGCATAAGCTAGTTATCGCAACAGCTTCGTGTCTATATGCATAAGAATTATTAAATAATATTACACTAAATTTCAAATAAACAAACATCTAAATAATCTATACTTATAATAAATCTGTAGAGAGGTCAATTCTGTACATGAAATACATTTTCAAAATAACTATCAGGGGGTGATTAGTGATCGATACTGAGGCCAAAAATGCAATCAGTAAAATTTTTGTCTGTCTGTCTGTCTGTATGTTCCTTATAGAAACAAAACCTACTCGACGGATTTTAACGAAACTTGGTACAAATTATTCTTCATACTCCTGGCCAGGTTAAAGTATACTTTTCATCACGCTACAATCAATAGGAGCAGAGTAGTAAAGGGAAATGTTGGGAAAACGGGAGAAGTTACTCCATTTTTTAAGAAATCATGTATCACGGAAATATTCTACATAAAATTGTCTAAAAATATCCCGCAACAGCATATATCTATATTTTATGGTTGACTCACAATAACACGTGTAAGTCCTGATAGCTTAGCAGTTCGGAGCATTCTGATTATATTTGTTTACTCTTACGTTTATAATACTCTCACTCATCCCTAATTTAAAAAAGTTAACATTTTTACCTATTTAATAAAAAAAGAATCATAGAAATCGGTATAGAAACACCAAACTTATACATGAAATAAGCCATCGCGCCGTCGCACGTGAAAATTTTCTAAATTCTACGCGGTCGGAGTCACAGGCAACAGCTAGTGGTAATTAATCACTCTGATCATTGGCAAAATCCATATAAAAATCTGTCTTGTAGTTTTAAGTAATCTTGTAATTCAGCATTATTTTAACCTAAATCAGGACGCGAAGCCGACATCTTCGTGTAAAAAAGCGAATATCTCGTAAAAATAATAATAATATCTTGCATTTACAGGGTTTTACATAATCATAAACGAGATATAATGTTTTTTTTATTACTCATTTTTTCAACCAACAATTTAACCCGTGATAAATATGGATTATGAGACCATCCCAAGTCCCAACCCGTGGTAGCTAACCTAATCTTGTTAATAGGAAATTAGGGATCAACACCGGCGCCTACTAATCATAAAAGAATTTTATCTGCAGAAGACTTTTCTAATCTATTTTGTAACTAGGTTGTTCACATATGAACATATATACGGACAAGTCCACCCTAGATTATATATATTAAATAATTAACTTCCTGTTTAAGAATAAACTCACGTATTAATATAATCAGCAAATTCCTTCTATGCTCTATTTTAGTAACTGTCCGCGGTCACATATTTTGCATAATATGTGTGTATAAATTAAACTACTATATAAACTATGTATTTTTGCAATAAAGCGGTCCAGTGAAATCACCCGAAGTTTCATTGACTCCCTCCTCACCACGTGGCTACCGTCATGCCGCCCTAGCGCTGCCCGAGTCCAGCGCCGCGTCGCTCTAACTGTAGCGCTGCCCGAATTCAGCGCCACGCCGCCGCCCTAACCGTCGCGCCGCCCTAGCGCTGCCCGAGTCCAGCGCCGCGTCGCCCTATCCTTCGCGCCGCCCTACACCATCGCTGCACAAACCACTAACCGTGCCCAAAATCATGTAGTCTAGGTACTGAGCGTCTACTACGTCCGACAAATCAATAAGGTAGCAAGAGCCTACGTGTTTACGAGTATCTATGGAATCTCGTTCTGTACTCGCCTGTCAGCGAGTACCACAGCCCGTTACCGGCGTGTCCATAGGTGTTATGGTGACTATTAATAGAAAATATCTAGTTGACCGATCGTAGCCCGGCATGGAATTTTGGGGAGTTATTAATATGAAGGGAAGTCTCAAATAGTCTCAATAATATGCTCCCATTTTACCTTTTGATACAGAACCCTAAAAACCAGAAAAAAAATACCAGTCAAGTACGAGTTGGACACGCACACAAAGATTTTCGAACCGTTATTGTCATAATACTAGCTGTTGCCCGCGACTCTGTCCGCGTGGAGTTTAGAAAATTTTGTCCGTTTTTGCAGCATTTTTCACTACTGCTTCGTTTCTACTGGTCGTAGCGTGATGTTATATAGCCTAAAGCCTTCCTCCTAAATATATAGAAAATTTTCATTGTACGAAAGCATCGACAAAAAGACATTTTATGTATATAAAACCTAGGTAGATTGTCTTGCCGCCCCCGAAAACCTATTCATACCAAATTTCACGAAAATCGTTAGTGCCGTTTCCAAGATCCCAAAAAAAAAAGTTTAAAGTAATAGGATAACTTCTTATGTCACAATTGAGCCACGCTGGCCAATCAGATTTACAAAAATTTCATCTATAATGTAACGTCTCGCACTATAATTGAATATATACTGTATAGCCATTGCTAGTCACGTAAAAATTACAGAACTCTCTTGTTTTTCGATTGAATATTGGATCAAAAATTCTTGATATACATACAATAGTATAATCGCAATACTTCATGCTACATTCCTCACGGAACCTCTTTACACGTTTCAACAGTGATCGATGTTGTAGCACATGCAGTCAACATCTCTCACTGCTTTTAAAGCACATTGTCGTCCATTCACCTATCTATTGAACCGACCTACATTTTATTTGAGCGCATTAGGTCCAACGCCAATAAAATTTTACACATACGATACGAGCTCATTTCGACACATTTCATTCAAGCGTCACTTAATTTTATTATACTGATAGCATTTTCTTGAAAAATCTATACCTATAAACTATTTACGTATAATAAAATAGTAACTGAAAAATGTTTGTTAGCATTAATCTCCGAAACTACTGGTTGGAACTGAAAAATTCTTTTTGTGTTGAATAGTTCATTTATCGAGGAAGGTTATCAGTTATATAACATCACGCTACGACTAATAGAAGCTGAGCACAAATGAAAATGACACGCAAAAGTTAACTGCGTCAATAAGCGTATTAAAAATTAGTTTTGCATGATTTTAAGGAGCCATTTAAATTTAATTAGATTATCGTTTGATACATTCAATTAAATTTTGTATAATTAGATGATAATTGTCATAGATATTGCGTAACGAACAATAAAAATAATCTATGAAGTTGTGCAACGCATTCTTTTTAAGACAGTTAATAGGAACTTGTAAAATAAAACGAAATCATAACAGAATATCTTGTCAAGGAGTATCTTGTCGTTGCTGTCATTCTTAAAGATAGCTACAACATCGCAATATCGGAAGAACTGCGTATTGTTGATGCCCTCTGTAAATACGTATTTTATCGTAAATTGTTACCGACTTAACGAAATAAGCTTCTCGATTCAAATCTCTGTATTCTGTCTTATTTTCATTAAATTAAAAGGTTTCTAAATTAATTAAATTGGAAATCAATATGCCATCACTTATATATACTAAAAGCCCAGTATAAAATACATTATAAGTATGTATAACAAAATATGTATGTATGTATTTATTTCCCAAAATTTCTAATATTTTTCTAACAACTTTGCGGCTAGGGACACACTTTAACAGCTTAGTACGCGAGCTTTATTATTGTCACAGGTATATTTATGAACAGAGTTCGTACACTAGATGTTTATCTACCATAATTTATAAAGAATAATGTTCTCTTCACCTTATTTATTGACCTATAAACTTAGAAATGGCCATTGGCAGGACTCTTTGCAATATTTTACGAAAGCTAGGAGTCGAACTAAGGATAACAATATTATAGGCCCGAAGGGGCGCATTTAAACGAATTACAATACAAGAGGCTGTTACGGGGGTGTTTGCATCTGATAAATTTAAATTCGGCAGGTTTAATACATTTTGTCGCTTTCTCAATTTCATTTCCTTCGAGCCTGTAGATATCGATACATCTTCTGATTGAATTGGAGCTGGATATTTATTTGTATTTTGTATATAGATATACGTACATTTTTATGTAGGTAAGCCGGGTTTAATTTCGTATATTTATTATAATCATAGAGCTTATTAAATGAAGAAATACACTGCTTCATTTAATAAGCTCTATGCTTCTAAAATCTATTTCGCCTGCTGTTTATCCGCCTGTTCACCAACATATCGCAGAAATATGGAGTGTCTTTCGCCATAAAAATAAATTGAAAATTAAAATGAATTCTCTTACCAAGTTTTAACGCTACACTTACGGGGATGCCACGCGGTCTCCTAATTGAAATACATACTCTAAAATTGTAGAATATACATCATATATATATATATTATCAGGCCTCAATATATCCTTAAAAGATAATGGTACCAATATTACTTGCACAACTCTCTCTTTCTCTCAAATTAATAAAAATGTGCACAACAAAGTAGCCAATTAATCAAAATACGCCATTGTTGTTTTCATTTTTTAGTTAAGTTTAGTTTTGCGTGTAGAATTGGTACCAATATCTATTAATATGGGGTTCTCTGGAAATTATATAATAAATAAATAAATATTCATGGACATCTCACACAACGGCCTCTGGTCCCAAGCTAAGCTTATATACTTGTGTTATGGGTACCAGAATACGGATAGAATGCAAAACTACTTTTCTTTTGTAAATACATACTTATAATACATAGAAACACCCAGACACAGTACAAACATTTGTATGACATTTATAAATATCACACAAATAATTGTCCCGTGCGGGAATCGAACCCGCGACCTCGTGAACGGCAGTCCGTTACATGAACCACTGGACCAAGAGGCCCGTTATCACAATAACAAAATATTCAAGTGACGAAACTTACAAACACACAAAATATTTTTAGACAAAAATCTCTGTAAAGTTTTGCATATAGTGGCAAGGAGCAAACCAGTAAGCTCTTGACCTAAACACCTAACGCGTGAACCACTCAACATATTGGTCGAGAAGCTTCACTCGTATTCCGACCACGGTGACGTCTATGACTTCCATGATTGTTGTATATCTCATTGTGAAAACCATTAACGACTATAGATTTTACGTAGATAAATATCTTCTTTTTATATAAACAATATAATATGGCACAATATCGTTAGTATCTGAACCACACAAGTTTAGTTTTTATAAATATTTAAATTCAAGTCGCGCTCTATAGTCTCTATTTCTCCCGCGGGAAAAACATCCATGACGGTATGCTGATGATGATAATATACAATTTATGTCTTAGTACTAGCCTGTGACGTCATACGCTTTGAATTCGGAATCACCTTTTTGACAATAAAAAGTAGCTTATAACATTTATCATGATTTAAATTATCTAAATACTAAATTTCATTTAAATCAGTTTTATTGCGAAGGAGCGACAGACCAACATACTCTCGCATTTATAATGTTAGTATAAACAAAATTGTATGAAAAATATCTGTAATCAGTTTAGACCCTTCATCTTTTTCTTCACTTTAGTTTTGACGGGCCTTGTGGTCTAGTGGTTCATATAACGAACAGCCGTTCACGAGGTCGCGGGTTCACGGTAATTCATTCATTTATTCATGGACATTTCACACAACGTCCTCTGGTCCCAAGCTAAGCTTATATGCTTGTGTTATGGGTACCAGAATACGGATGTAGGTACTACATAAACTACTTTTCTTTTGTAAACACATACTTATAATACATAGAAATAACCAGACGTAGTACAAACATTTGTATGACATTTAGGAATATCTCACAAATGATTGTTCCAAGCGGGAATTGAACCCGCGACCTCGTGATCGGCAGTCCGTTACATGAACCACTCCACCACGAAGCCCGTCGGTCGGTAATGGAATAAGAAATACTTATATCTAAAACTACTGCCATTTGGCAGTAGTTTGGAAAAAACAAATGAGAATAGTGATGAGTTATCGTAAAAAGCCCAAGCATAAATAAAAGACACTTTATTGTGAAAGAAAACCAAAAGCAGTAATAGAAAACTAGTAACAGATAGCTGTAACACACCAACACGACTGATTGCAACAATTTATTCTTGGACATCAAACCTAAGACATTCGGCACGATGACTGTACATATATATTTATATAAACCACTTTACGGACTTTATATGAGGATATACTGAAATCAATGAATACAAATAAGCCGGTCTTACTGTGTCGTCGACGTATTTACCGAGCATGAATTGGGATTTAATATTATTACCTAGTTGTGTAGCTTGAAGATTCTCTTGAAAAATTTAGCAGGCGTTTGCAGCATACCTTTTTTATTATTTATTTACTAACTTACAAAGTATGAGGGAAACATTTATACGACAATGGTACTGTAAACGTTAATAAAATCATTTGAGCGTTCACGTAAAATTCACCCATTTTCCCTCGGTAATACTTGTTGAATAGGGATAAAAACGTAGTGGTATTTATTATTTATTTGGTACAATTCACAGCCCGACAATATCATGTCCAGTCTAGCGAGAGATATTCCAATATAATTCCAAAATTAAACAGGTTTTCCAAATAATATATAGGTAAGTTAAGCAGCTTACAAGTCGTTGAAATGTATAAATGGCGGTCGTAGTGGGTCACATTTGTTGTGTGCCTAATCACTTTATTTTATTTATGTTTAATTAAATACACCCAGTTGTTACCAGCAGATACTGCCAACTAAGACAATATCGAAATGTATTGAACACCTATCGAATGTTAGATATAAGTATACTGTACTTATTATCAAGGTTTATGTTTTTATGCTATTTTGACTTACTGGCGCAACTATATTGCCATCGTCAACTTTGCAACATCTCAATTTGTGTTATATAAAATGTTCAAAGTAAATCTCGATACGAAAAGTTAATTGCGTTATCAAAACAACTTAAGGTTAATTGAAATAAGAAACAAAATTACAAAACATTAAACCAAATTAGAAAATACAACTCAACCCTCGTTTACTTACTGCTTCCCTAGCCGTGAAATTCATCACGTGTATAATATAATGGTGTATTGGTACTAAACCAACCTCACCCGTCCCCTGTACTCAGCGAGATAGTCCGCCATTGTTTTTTTCTCAACAGTCTAATTACCTCAGCAAGAGGCACGATGGGACGTAGTACCAATCGACAGTACCTAGAGCTCCACGTAATTGAAACTTCTTAGATGTAGGTGGCAATAACATCTCATGACGGTCGTTCTGAACATACTTAGGGAGACCTCTGTTCCATAATAATCTTTCTCTCGATGTCTTTAAAGCAAACGATACATTAGCTTCTTTTAATAAAAATTTATTTCTCTCTTTATGCAGTACACAAATGCCTTGATAATCCTCATCAATTGCGCAGATGCTAAGATTCCCCTTTCCTACAAAATACGTTAGTAGTGAAAAACATTAACGCTGCCGTGCAGGTTAAAGGTAGGTCCCAAAAGGAAAGAACAGGAGATAAAACATCAGATATATCTGTTCCTTAATCATGGCGGATAAATGGCATACCTACATCGCTCAACGTTCTTAACAGATATTTTCCTGGTAGCTTATACGAGTACCTTTTTGTGTATTTAAGTATTAAAGGGAACTTGACGATGAAAATATCGTCTCGTATTCGCATTACTGTTTTTGTAAAGACATCAAAGTGCTTTCTGATTTTACACAGAGTTTTATCTTAGGCTGGCTATTTGTACTGTTTTAAACAGGCGGCCCATATTGAGATATCGATCTGAGCTATCTTTGTAATATATTAGAGCAACCGTGCTTATGAGGGTTCGCGTGGACCATCTAATTTTAAGGATGACCTAGTTGAAAAATTCGGTCATCCATAAGAGGCTATATTTAAAAGTACAATATCGAATTTTATATATTACTAGCTGTCCCGGCAAACGTTGTTTTGCCATAATACAAAAAAAAGGTTTGAGAAATAGATGTTGGCCGATTCTCAGATCTACAGAATACGCATGTAAAATTTCATAAAAATCGGCCAAGCCGTTTCGGAGGAGTACGGTAACTAACACTGTGACACGGGAATTTTATATATTAGATGTACTAATTTTATGACGTTGTAATTTAATTGTTTACTAAGAGGCACAGAATAACGGCTAATTACCTAACTACGAGAGGAATATGAGATTTTTATTGTATTTCCTTGTTTATATTGATTGATATTTTGATATACTCAGTAACCCCTAAATAATTTAAAAATCATAAATGTTTCTATTTCATTTTCTTTGCCATGTAACCACTTGTATTTTAATATTTATACGCATGGACTGATATTCAATAAGACATGCATTATATATTTTGGCCCAAGAAATGGTGCGGCACTAGTAATCCTATCCAAGAATTACGCATAGGTATTACCTATTAGTTCTACGACTAGGTTACAATAATAATAATAAAAATTTATTGGTAACCATTAACAAATTAGTGGGTACAACTATAATAATTGTGCGATAACAGCTGCAGTAGTGATAATGAATACAATACATTATGTAGGATAAAATTTGACTCTTTCGGGCGGAATAAACACTTAGCCCTTACAGCTTCAGAAAAAGCTTCTGAAGCTGTTTTAAATACGCCTTTAGGGCTTTTAGTGGCCCGGCTTGTATCTAATAACGCAATCATTAAACATGAGTTTCACCCCTCTAAACTTCAAAAAATATTAAGGACTGGTAAAAATGTCAATTAAAAACTCCACATTTTATTCATTCCACTGTTTTCTCATTTTCAATAGAGAAATGCAAAAAGAAGGAGTGAAAGTTTGTCTATTTAAGTTCTTAATTTTATAACATTTATTGAAATATGAGCTTATGCAGATGTGAGTAATAGTTCAACTATATTCATGTTACGCTAAGAAACAATTATAATTGAATGTTGTTTATTAGATCAATGCAATGACCATTTGAAAAGCAAATTTTTTTAAATAATTATAATGCTTACGTAAATAAAACTTTACGAAACTTAATATTCTCTAACACAGGCGCGCCTCATTTAGGCGAGACTTTTCAGTCCAAAACGAATATACGCTTATACAGGATGTGGCGTAAATGGTGGCCCAACGCTAAGGTGGTTATAGTTCAAGTATTCACCTATTATATATGAAAAAAAAAATTAACCATTTTTAGCCATTGGTTTCGGAAATATGATTTTTTTTATTTTTTTTGTAAAAAATCGATAAATATTTTGTAAATGAGAATGTAACTTCGACAAATGACATTATTTTTTGAGTGTGTTTTTGTGTTGTACGGGCGAGTACTAGAACTAGCACATGCATCGTTTTTTCATGTAAACCCCAAAAATAAACCAATACTTAAATAAAAAAAACTGAAAATTAATTTCTCGTTTTTAACAAATCATGCATTTTAGATGTGAGTAGTGTAAAAAAAATAAATGGCTAAAAATGGTTAATTTTTTTTTATATCATAGGTGAATACTTGAACTATAACCACCTTAGCTTCCACCTTAGCTTTCCACCTTAGGTCCACCATTTACGCCACACCCTGTATATAACAAATTTAAAACAAATGTACGCTTCTAAATCCGTAAAAAGTGGTTTTATGAAACTTGTTAATGTGTAAGTAACTCCTAATATTCAGTATAGTGTCGGTACGTTAAACAAAATCAAAAGACCTCTAAATTACACAATACATTTGTTGTAATGAACGACGCTGGCTGCTTGGGTGTACCTCTTGATGTTTTTCCGGAACACATAAAATCCAGACAATGATGAATGAATACCTACAGCGTGAATGTATTCGTTGCGCACGGCCTTGTTACTGGTATCAACCCACAAAGCATTATATGGCTTAATGACACACAGTATGAAATAAACAAACATGTTCTTCATTAAATATTTTTTGTGTTTTGTATTGTTTTACCCCTGACTTTTTCTACACCACCCAAAGGTTGACTGGCAGAGAATGCCCTTGGCATTAAGTCCGCCATTGTACAAATTTTGTTTGTGCAAAGTGTAAATAAATAAATAAATATTATCACACCATTCGCCTACGTGAGAGATTACAATTATGAAATAATTTCATTGAATATCATAACATGGGATATGTAAATACTATAATAATCTACACTAATCTGCTGTATAAATAAATCAGCAAAAGTTATTGAACGCATAAATCTTTAGCAATTTGATTTGCTTCTTTGCATTTATTTAAATACGCAGACTATAAAATATGACTTTGTGACTAACGGGTACACTTTTACGAAACATAAGTATCATGTCAAGGTTAGGAACACCTAAAAATACAAATTTTGCCATTGTACCCGACTGCAAGAGGGTTATGTACCAAAATATTGTTTTTAGTCTCAAATAGTGATAGCTCTAAGGTGTGCTTTTTTCTGATATTAATAAATATACATAAGCATATATCATTAATGGAAAGATTATTTTGGTTCTTAGTGGAATGTAGAGGTATAATAAGCATAAGAGACGAAAGCTTGCAGACTTCCTTAGCCATCCGGCAAAAAAAGTGAGATTTGTATTCTAAAGTCTCCACTATATTTAATTCAATTTAACAGTTAATTCCAATTATACTAGAAAGTATCAAACAAACGACTAAAGTGATACGGAAACTACCGAACACTTTAGTTAACGATTTGAGTATTAATGAACTTAATTGAAATTGATTATGTAGATTCAGCGAGACTACTAACTGAACGTTGGCAAGTACAATACGGATGAAGTTCAGACGAGCGCTTTTTCAAGTTACCTGTATATTTCAGTAGCTCAATCCGAGTACATAAAAGTTACATGTTCATCAAATGTAGTAAGAATTAATGGACTTAATTATAATTGATTACTTAGATTCATTGAGACTACTAACTACTTAAAGGTCCTTAAGTTTCTGCTGAGACTTCCAAGTCACTTGTATATTTTAGTAGCTCATTAGATCCCCCTATTCATAAATAACTTACTTACTCTTAGCTACGGTGCGGTACTTTCAGCAACATGATTCACATTATCTCATTATAGCTCATAATTAGACCGAGTTAAAAGAAATTAAGGACTTTTTTACCTTGTTTGCAATTTGTATGATCAGCCTGTAGCGTTGGAGATATAGGTTAACGGCGTGATTTAAAAAACAAAGAATTATTTCAATAAATAAATCATTCTATGCATTAATTAAGCCGTTGTTAAAAAGTTAATAAATGACGTTCTTATTATAAATAATAATAATAAATAATAAATATTCATGGACATTTCACACAACGTCTTCTGGTCCCAAGCTAAGCTCATATGCTTGTGTTATGGTTATCAGAATACGGATAGAATACATATACTACTTTTTTTTTGTAAATACATACTTATAATACATAGAAACACCCAGTCGTACAAACATTTGTATGACAATTAGAAAAATCACACAAATGATTGTCCCGAGCGGGAATCGAACCCGCGACCTCTTGATTATATTTACTTAATAATATAATGTTAATGTGATTGAAATCGGTCCATGTATTTCAGTTAGAAACAGTTGACGCGTCCCAAGAGATAGATTAAGATGTAACCTCGTTTATGGCTGACATCAGTATTAACACCTTGTTCGAGGAAAATTACAAATTGAATTAATAATAGTAAACACGTATATGTTTACTCCTGTTAAATCATTTGCTTGAAATTTTGATGTAAATGAACCATTGACAACCTACTAACTAAATTCTTTACAGATATACCTATAATTTGTTTCATTTATGTAGTTACATCTAATCATTGCAAATGAATTAAACTAAATGGACTTCTTTGAGACATTTATTTTGAAACACAACATTTTACGTATTTATTTGGAGTATATTATATTTTGACGAGGTGTCGGACTTAGCAGCTAATTAAATAATTTTTATGAACCTTCTAGTGATTTAATGTTTTGTGAACTAACGTGGAAGTAAAATAATGCAACAAAAAAATAGTCATTTAGATTTAGCATTATGCCGATAGGTAAACAGATTTATATTCCAGTTTTACTTCCTGTTAGAATTAAAAACTACGCATTGAACTCATTTTTTAAAAGTCGAAGTAGAGAACTTTGCTACATTCAATCAACTTTGAATTTTAAAATATTGATTGACGTTATATTCAACGTCCCAAGTTAAATACAAAACTTGTGCTATCCGTATCAGAGAGCTTATTTAATATTTATACCAAATTATGAGAATATATTTTTCAACTTCATAGGACATCCCGTCACTGGCCACTTATTTAAACAAATGCGATAAACTTTCCATTACATATATGAGTTAAAGATTAAATGTAAGTAATCCTACGTCTTGTTAGTTAAATGTTAAGTCAAAATTTGATAGTTTTAAGAAGAACATTATTTATATTTTATTTTTATATGTATACTAGCTGGTACCCACGACTCTATAACACGTGAAATTTTGAAAATTTTCCTCATTTTTCCAACATTTATTACCAAGTATAAAAAAGTAAGTCAATGATTTTATGCAATATACAAACAAGGATAACTCTAAGAGCAAGGCCAAGAAATATTATTAATGAAATGATAAACGTGAAAATTGCTAAATACTAAGAAAATTTCTGTTAGTTATAAAATCGGTAAAGATTTTAGTACATTAGTCCTAGGGAGTCTCAATCTAAATGTGTAGAATATTATAGATAAAACACAAATGTAATCTCATGGCAAGCCAATTATACAATGTCAACATACTCGATTAACAAATGTATATAACCCACCCTTCAACTAGCTTCGAGGTCTGTCGACAAAGCGTCACGGCCGAAGGGGTAGTTGTAGGTAACAATAGAGGCGCAAATTTCACGCAACATTATGTCGGGGTTCCCGGTAAGCGTGGGCCGTGGCCTGTGAGCTGTCGGCCGGGCTCTAGACCCCGTGCCTGCCGTGCAATCGATGCAGCTCCACCCTCACGCCCACATCGAACCTCGTCTCCATTCTCACGATTTTCTTTACCTTAACCCAAACATCCCGCCTTTAACTTAATTATAGATATTAACTGTGAAGTTTTATGACCTGAACTGTTATTTTTCTTCATTTATTTTAACGGTAGAGCTTGTGCAAATATATTGCCTTGTTTCTTTTAGAAAGAAAGTATTATTTAAAGAAATTACTTATTGTTATAGTAGGTAGCACTGAAATTAAATAGCTGCACTAATTAAATAATTGTTAAGGATTTTTGTTCCAATTTCACATAAACAGTAAGAAAGCAAGTATTGTAAACTCCCATCATAGTATTTCTTAATCAATAAAATATTATCCACCTTTTACAACATTAGAAAATATTTATAAATACAAGAACTTTACACTGCAGAAAATTTATCAAGAAAGGATAATATTTTTAAGTGGTACAAAATCTGAATGAACCCATTGCATAACTGTATGATTAGAGGAGACTAATTTAAAAATTATAACAGCAAAAGAGAATATATTATACTCGTAGTCTCTTGTAGACGCTTCTAGCACTTAATAAACATGTGAAAAATTATCTTAGCTCAAAGTTTTCAAAATTTCTTAAATAATTTCATATTTATAAGGCCCGTAGCACACGGTGTATTTAAAACGCGCAGACGACGCGCGTTTCAGGAACGCGCTTCTTCGGCGCCGTAAACGCTGATTGTTGCGTTTGCATTGATAATAGAAACGCGCGCATGAAGCGCGTATACGCGCATTTGAAGCGATACAAACGCGCGTACAAAGGAGCGGGGTACGGGCAGAGGGGGGCTGGGATACTCACGCCACCACTGCGCTCTGATCGAAACGCAAAAACTACGAGTGACTACAGCGCGTCTGTACAGCTGTACCTGCGCGTATACGCGCAGTAGAGGCGCGTTTTACAATCGCCCCGTGTGCTTAGGTTACAAGGGTTGCGATCAAATCTCGTTTAAACCACGTATACGCGCGTCGTCTGCGCGTTTAAAATACGCCGTGTGCTATGGGCCTAATTGTACAGTTCAAATGGCAACGCAGCAATATGATAAATATACAGTAATATTACATTCGTAGACTCTCGTAGGCAATAAATAAAGCTACTTATCTGATTTTCTCTTGCATATATGGAATGCAACGCTCAAATTGCGAAAGACAGATCACATTACATTCGAGGACTCTCGTAGACACGTGTAGCACTTCGTAGGCATATACCCTCTCCTATCTGTCTCTCTGAAAAATTAATATTTATATTAGTAAATAAATAAATATTTTTTTATTTTATTTTTATTTTCCTTAACTTTGTTTTTCTTTATATACAAAACATCTCAAATAAATTGACTACAAGATCAACTTTCTAAATTATTGTATAACTTGAAATTACATTGAATTTCATATTTATGATACGAAATATTTTAAAAGCCGCCATATTTATTATGCAACTTAAGAGGATACCAAAATAGCTTCGTGCATTTTTCTACGTACGAAGTTTTCATTGTTTCTTTAGATTGAATGGCTAGAGCTCTAATTTTTAAGTATGTGTTTTTTCAATATATGATCTAGGATCGCATAAACTCAGAAACGCGATTGAAAAAAGTTTTCTCGATAGAAAATCTTGGCGAAACAACCTCTCTAATTTTTTATTTTTTTCATTTGTCGGTCTATTATCGCATATTAACTACTAAAATAAATTTAAAAACATAAGTAAGTATTATATATAGAAACACGTAAATCAGAATTAAAATATACTCGTATTTAGTAGATTTTGAGTAAATAGGAAAAGTATCCCTAATTCTTCATTTTCTGTGCCTACTGGCTGTGTGTGTGTTCTGGCCTGTACGTGTCGGCGATGATATACGATAATATTGATGTAGGCCCTTAACTGAAAATGGTAATAAATATCACTCGTAGACATTCGTAGCACTCGTAGCAGTGCGTAGTATCATAGGTACATATACTACGCGCTGCTACGAGTAATTATATGTATAAATAAATAAATAAATAAATATTCATGGACATTTCACACAACGTCCTCTGGTCCCAAGCTAAGCTTATATGCTTGTGTTATGGGTACCAGAATACGGATATAATACATAAACTACTTTTCTTTTGTAAATACATACTTATAGTACATAGTAAACACCCAGACGCAGTACAAACATTTGTATGACATTTATGGATATCACACAAATGATTGTCCTGACCGGGAATCGAACCCGAGACCTCGTGATCGGCAGTCCATTACATAAACCACTCCACCACGAAGCCCGTCAATGTATAGATCTTCTATCTCACGAAGTCCGTTTGGTTATGAATGTTGTCAGGCGTGCATGTATACAATGCTTTAGTGTGCGTCTTAGGTTTGTACCAGATTGTTCCGCAGAGTAGCGTCAGCATGGAAATTAAACGTGGAAAAGAACTGAAAATGAGTATTTGAAATATTTCAATCTGGACTTTGAATTTACAATTGATTTGGAAGATGACTTTGATACTAGCCAATCAGATTTTTAATCTTCATCAGATAGTGATTACATTAATATATTAATATTTTGCGATTGACTCGCTATCCTTTTTACTAAATAAACTAAATTATAATGGAAAAAATGATAACCATAAGCGGGACTTGAACCCGCGACCTCGGAATGCCGTTCCGTCGCTCTCCCATCTGAGCTATTATGGTATAAGTATGGTGCAAATGGTGGTATTTATACCTGTACCAGTATATACGTGTCATCCCTAATAGTGATTAATTATGTTTTCCTTTATTTATTCTTTGTAGTGCCTAAATTAAAATGCTTAGTTAAATTTTGTTTTTTACATATATACAATTGTCTTTTATTTAATACACGTAATTATACCTTCAAATTTTAAATAAATGTTATTTTTAAAAGATTACGATAAATATAATTTATTGGTCAAATCAGATTTTCGTGCTGACGCTCCTTACTACGCTCACAGACACAAGCACACTCATCGGCACACGTTACACACACACACAACTAAAACCAAACGGACTTCGTGAGATAGAATAGCTATAATGATTGATGAATTTCATGTAAATAGTAAAATTCTACGTGCGCAACTGAATATAACTAAAAATTCGGCAATGTTAACTGAATTTTCTTATTATAAAAACCGTGTATGTTATTTAAAAGAATATAGATTTTAATTAAAATAAATTGTATAGCGAAATAGCCAAATATTTAAACGACGCCATAGTTGTTATCATTTTGGTTAAGTTAGGTTAAGTTTTTGAGGCAACAGAATTGGTCTCATTGTAGATACGAGTATATTTTGTAGACTACGCCGCCACTCGCCAGCCGCTTTGTGAGTCTAGGTCATTTGCATTGAGTAGTACTGGCTTTTCGTAAGTGTTTCAAAAGATTCCGGTAGATCTGTAGTATAAAAATAGATCTATTTTTGTTTGATATATGTATATACTTGACACCTAGAACGATTATGAACCGTACCAAAATTGTTCTTAAAGTATTTTATTTATTTTTATCAATCGTTTAATTACACACTACATATTAAATAATTTGTACAAAAACTAACGCAATAATATTTTTGACAATAGGTAATTTATTAAAATCTGTGCATCCATTTTCCAATAATTTTACAATTAGTCATCCATTATTACGGTAATTTATTGTAACATTTGTGACAGTTCACATCAATGGATTCAAGCGTGACAATAATTTGCGTATTCAATTATGCAAGCAAGGTCTGGATTCCTATACACAGAAAGCCAGACTTTGGAGGTAGAGAGGAGACTTATGTTGTATGGTGGAATATGGTTTAATAATGGATAACAGCTTTAGAGCTATTTGCTGTCGAAAACTATTGGGAAGGTAGTCACTTTTGTTAAGAATAAAACTGCAATACTTCACTCGAATTATATTACTTTCTGTAAGGTCTGAAGTTCTTATTATGATGTACGTACCATGTTTCATCAGCCAAATATTTTAATTAAGTTTCAAGAATAAGATAAGATTTATCGTGGGAATCAACTAACTCTTTTAGTTGAATCTGATTCAATCATATTGGGTAAAGCAATCAGTGATAAAAATTTATCTTTTTTATTTCCAGGCTGCAGTACCGGAAGGAATGACATTCACTGGTCCACTGCCGGATGTAGCCGAACGATGTGGGCGCTGGGCGCCTGATTCGTTGTCGGCTTCGGCGTCGGGCAGCTCTGATGAAAAACCAACGCCGCGCCGGCCGCGGTGGCGGATTGCTTTAGCGGCACTGGTCGTGCTGGCCGCGCTCGGTGCTGCTCTAGCTTTACCCCTGGCGCTCGGTGGCGGTGGCCGAGCTACTCCGGA
This sequence comes from Orgyia antiqua, assembly GCA_916999025.1. Classification (NCBI taxonomy): domain Eukaryota; kingdom Metazoa; phylum Arthropoda; class Insecta; order Lepidoptera; family Erebidae; genus Orgyia; species Orgyia antiqua. Next base: position 28,608,127 of record OU779868.1, read on the forward strand.
ACAACGACTCACCACAATTCGCCGCATGTTACGGGACTCGCCACTCGTAGACGGTCACAATGACTTAGCGTGGAACATTCGCAAATTTTTACACAATAAAATAGGTGACTTTAACTTAAGTGCTAGTCTCGATGCTATTGAACCATGGGCGCGGTCGCGCTGGTCGCACACTGATATCCCGCGCTTGAGACTCGGACAGGTCGGTGCTCAATTTTGGTCAGCATATGTGCCATGCGGGGCAAGAGATCGTGACGCTGTACAGCTTGCTCTAGAACAAATGGACGTTATAAAACGTATTGTAGACCTGAATACTGCACATTTATCTCTAGTAACCGATGCAGCGGAACTAATGGAAACACATCGTGAAGGTCGTATAGCTTCTCTCATTGGGGTAGAAGGTGGACATGCTCTCGGTGACTCGCTAGCTGTGTTACGAGCGTTTTATCAACTTGGTGCTCGATATCTAACTGTCACGCACACGTGTGACACGAGATGGGCTCGCGCTGCTGGCACGTCTGGAGGTTTAAGTGAATTTGGGCGAGCCGTTGTACGAGAGATGAATCGTCTCGGTATGATCGTAGATCTTTCGCATGCCGGTGAAGAAACAGCACGTGACGCCTTAGAAATGTCACAAGCACCTGTGGTGTTTTCACATTCTGGAGCTGCAGCACTTTGCAACTCAAGTAGAAATGTTCCTGATGACTTGCTGCGCATGATTGCAGCAAATGGTGGAGTCGTTATGATAAATTTTTACGCAAAACTTGTTACTTGCGGTGAGAAGGCCACACTGGAAGACGTTGTAGCGCACATTAATCACGTGCGTAAGATCGCAGGTGTCGAGCATGTCGGTTTAGGAGCTGGTTATGATGGAATTGATGCACCGCCTGAAGGGCTCGAAGATGTATCGCGTTATCCGCACCTATTAGCGGAACTACTACGCGACCCAGACTGGAGCGAAGAAGACGTCCGCAAGCTTGCCGGTATGAATGTGGTCCGCGTGCTGCAGCACGTGGAAAGAGTGCGAGACCAGTGGCGGCGCGCAGCCGTGCTTCCAGGCGAGGAGACGGCAGGGGCCCGCCGCGGTGACTGCGTGTACGGGGCCGCGTGACGCAGGCTCCGAGCCGCGAGCTCCCGCGGCCCCCCTCGTACTGCTCAATATTGACACTTGTTGAACGTAGTTATACATGTATATTAGTGTCCAAATGTGATTTAGCAATTAAAGTAATCTCTACCTGACCTCGATGCACAAATTGTTTAGCTAAGGAACCCGCGCGCGCTGGGCGGTCGTCTCGGCGTCGGCCGGGGTCTGCCCGCTGAACTTTTCTCCATCCATGCACACGACTTCGTTGACGAAAGCCCAATGCGATCCGCGATTTATAATGATGTGAGCCATTGATGATATAAAAGGAATAATGTGTTTATAGAGAAATAAATATTCTTTATTTATAATATGTGTGTTGTTTCTTTATTTATACCCAATGACAAGATCGAAGACAAAGGTCATAGGGTCGGACTGAGCCGGAAGGCAGCCCAGCGGCTCAGATATTGCTGAAAATATAATTTTATATATAATATATAAACATTTTATATATAAGATAAAACAGTCAGTCTGTTTGGCTATATATGTTCTCGTACAACGATTTATATTATGGACCATCGAAAATTCATAATCAGCTTAGTTAAAAATTGTTATTTCGCTGTTAATTTTAAATATAAAATAATGAAAATTGCTAAGCTAAATAATGATAAGCTTGAATGCCTGCAAAACTTGGTCATCCGCTTCATTTACGGTCTATGGAAATATGACCACGTTTCAAGATTCCGGGCCCAGTTGAAATGGTTGCCTATTCGTCGACGTCGGGACTGTCATATTCTCTCTTTACTTTATACTATCCTTCATAGCTCTAATGCCCCTCTTTTTCTCCGTGAACGCTTTGAGTATTTGCTTCCGAGGAATAAGCCCTGTCGAACTGCAACATATTTTCTTCTTAAAACTCCTGCTCATAGTTCCACGCGTTACAGTGACGCCTTCACTGTACACGCAGTGCACCTGTGGAATTCTCTTCCCCACGAAATTTGTGCCAGCTCATCTCTTGATATGTTCAAAAGGAGAACAAAAGCGCATTTCCTATCGCTGGTGTAGTAAATATATGTACCTAGTTTATTGGGTGTCCGATTGTTTGACCAGAATTCATTTGGCAAAACTACACTTGACAAACAACGTTTGATAAAACAGTGAATTCGCCTATTGATAATTTTACTACTGATCATTTTACAAATGTTTCATTTTGCAAAATGATCAACACTTAAATTTACATTTAATAAATTATTATTTTACACGTTTGTACTGCGTCTGGGTATTTACTATGTATTATAAGTATGTATTTACAAAAGAAAAGTAGTTTATGTATTATATCCGTATTCTAGTACCCATAACACAAGCATATAAGCTTAGCTTGGGACATTGTGTGAAATGTCCATGAATATTTATTATTATTATTCTTTATTTATTCATCATCTTATTAATTACATTTTTAAAAGATTACTATAAAAACACATTCACGCATAAGAAAAACTAAACTAAAAACAAATATTTAACACAACAAAATAATTAAAAATAAATAAAATAATATAAATAACATCCACACAATAATCTTTTAAAAATACAAAAAAACAGAGCTCTTATTATTATTATTATTACAAAACTAACATTTGGCAACTGAGTAATCAGATAAATCTACTATCGGTCTAAAAATTTGATATTCTTGTTGAAATGTTATATAGATAGATAGAATGAAAAAAAATGATATTTTACATTATTTACAAAATAATTACTTATTAATTAAATATTACGTTCGTCTTTGGAGATATATTATTATATCTCTTTTATTAGATTGGGTTAGGTTAGGTTAGAACTTTAACCCCAGCCAGAAGCGATTTTAGGACATTTCTCCCATTAATAAGCATGCATGATGATAATGATACATTTAAAACGACATAATTTACGAAACATATTATTTGGTGAAATGAAAAAAATGTCAAACGACATTTGAATACTTATCACATTTGTCAAGTACTTAATGTTTGCTAATGGATCATTTGCTAAGTAAATTTTTGTAAGATGATACTTTTGTCAAGTGTATATATTGTTTGCCAAATGATCATTTGGTGAAACGTTTTTTGTCAAATGATCATTTGTCAAAAAATTTTTGGTCAATCATTAGGGAACCAGTTTATTGTTATAAAATATGTATTTACTACGATATTGTATGTAAATATTTGTGTACATATCTATAAGCAAGTAGGTTTAATTAAATATTCTGTTGTGCACTTCATTGGCCCCTCTCCCTCAAATCTCAATCTCAAAAAGGTTTGCTGGAAGATAATTCATATTTGAATTAAGCTCGCCTATGTACATGCCTTTTATTTTTAAGTACCTCCCTACTCTGTATTTTCTATGTGTACACTAGAATACTAATCATCGCCTGACAGGCCGCGCACGATCAGTTTTTGCCGTTTATTTCAAAAACCCACCCGCGTATCAAATTGTGCTTTCGCGCCAACTCGATATACACCGCGCCGCAGACGTCGGTTAGCGGGAGACCGGCGCGGACGTTTCGTTTTCAAAATATAAGCTACTGGATCGCCTGGGAGGCGATCATTAGTACTAACGGTAAGTTTAATTTTTCATTACTTGTTTTGATTTGTGCTTTTTTTTTAGCATGTAGCAATGTTATAACTTGGCAAATGTTTATTTTGTTTTTAGATGAATCTCAACGATGAACAAATAGCAGATTCTTTACTAAATGAGAACTCCGACAGCGAAACTGAGGACAACCTGGAAGTTGATCCTTATGACTCTGACGATAGCGCAGCAGATCCTTCTTTCGTGCCATTCCCACTAGAAGACGACCTACAAAATATTGTTTTAGATGACTCTGAACCCCCGAACATTTCAGTACCTCAAGTAAGCGCCACAACTAATGCGTCCGGTTCACCAGTTCCCGAAACTGCGTCACAAGAAGAACAATCAGCGGAAAATCTTATTATTTTGCCATCTGCATCTGTTGTTAGAGGTAAGAACAATTATATTTGGTCCAGAAAAACATCTGACAGGTTACGATCTATGAGAACTTCTGCAAGGAACGTAGTCCACATTTTTCCCGGCCCGAAACAGGATGGTCGAGATGTCATAAGACCATTGGACTGCTTTGAAAAATTTTTCACATCCGATATGATTGATGAAATTCTCTTACGCACTAATGAAGATATTTTGGTCAAAGCCAGCAAATATAAACAGCAAAGTTCGACCATATCACAGATGAGAAAAGAAGAACTTCACGCACTGCTTGGTCTTATCATTTTCAGTGGTGCTATGGGTAATAACGATTTACCGACCAAAGAGCTTTTTGATCCCACACTTTGTGGTTGAAAATACATAGCTACAATGAGCTTGGAACGTTTCGTGTTTCTCTTACGCTGTCTTCATTTTGATGACCGCGGTACCCGTGAAGACAGGAGACAGCATGACAAATTCGCTCCCATCCGAGACATTTGGGAGATATTTATACAAAGATGTAGAGATCTTTACAAACCTAGTTCTTATGTAACTATCGATGAACAATTACTTGCTTTCAGAGGTCGATGTCCATTTAGAATGTACATACCAAATAAACCTGCCAAGTATGGCATAAAGATAGTTTTGGCTTGTGATGTGAACAGTAAGTACATGTTTGATGCTTGTCCTTACTTAGGAAAAAATGTTGCAACTAGCCCTACCGAACCTCTTGGTATTCATTACTGCAAACTGCTTACGAAAACTATATATGGGAGCAATCGCAACGTCACTGCAGACAACTGGTTTACGTCGGTACCTCTAGCTGAGCAACTTCTGGCAGATCCGTACAATTTGACATTCATTGGAACAATAAAAGCCAACAAGAAAGAAATACCATCAGAGTTCAAGCACAATCCATTACGTCGTGTTGGCACATCTATGTTTGGTTTTCACAATAAACTCACACTGGTTAGTTACAAGCCGAAACCCCAAAAAACAGTTCTATTATTGTCAACCATGCACGATGAACCGGTAATAGATCCTGTAACAAAAAAGCCTGAAATCATAATGTCTTATAACAAGACTAAAGGTGCTGTGGATACATTTGATCAAATGTGTGGTCATTTGAGTTGTAATCGCAAAACAAGACGTTGGCCGCTCTGCTTATTCTATGTGATGATCAACATGGCTGTATTGAACAGCTATATATTGCATGTATCTAATTCGAGAACTCGTGGGACTAAACCGATGAATAGAAGAGAGTATATGAAAGAACTGAGTACTGAGTTATGTCGGCCGTGGTGTGAATTAAGAGGTGAAGAGCGACCAAAAATGAGGAAACGAGTTAGAGATGCTATACAAGAGGTTTTAACTACAGGAAATCAGTCAACTGTGACTGAACCAGGAATAAAAAAAGGTAAGAGAAGTATGTGTAGCTATTGCCCTGCTAAAAAACGTCGCATGAGTGTTTATTACTGCGCTAAATGCAATAAAAACTATTGCTTGGAACATCGATCTCCACACTGCAGTTCCTGTGACAAGAAATGAAAGGCTGACTTCAAATTAGTTTGTAGACAAAACTGTGATGTTTCCATAAGTTTGATTTAGTATTTTATAAAGTTTATATATTGAATAGTAATATTGATGCCAAAAAAGTTAAAATATAGAAGTATTTTCTTTTTACCAGACTGTTCAAAGACTGTTATGTTATAAGAAAAAATGTTAATAATTGTAAGTTTTAAGTCTTATTTGAAGACTTACGTTGATTTTAAAGAAGTATTTTGTTTTTAGTTCTTGATAAGGTATAGGTTTGCCTAATAATTTGTGTTATCTTTATAAAAATTTAATAAACAATTAATATAATAAATTGCTTTTATTTAAAAAGTAGCCTCCCAAGCGATCATTAGTATTAAGCTGTGATAAATTTATATTAGTATACTAGGGTTAAAGAATAAAAATTGGTGCTTAGAATCTTAAATAAAAGTTTAAAACACCTGTTTGCCAGTTTTATCACTTTACTTAGTTGGTACTAGGTAAGGAGTAGGTACTTGACCAAGTAACTACTCTTTTTCTTTTATTCAGGCGAATGAAGTACTGCGCTACGCCTAAGATAGGTACTCTTTGGGGTAAGATAATAAAGACTATACCTACATAGCTAGCATAGCTAGTAATAAAATTATACCCTCTTATAAATCCCAGATCAATACTTATACTATGCCACACCAGATCAAGTTGGAGTGTTGGGTAGGTACATAGGGTTTTTTCGTGTTCTTCTCTCACAAAAGATGTGTGTATATCTATTAATAGTTAGATAAAAAAAAATAGTAGGTACACCACAAACATCTAACTCCAGAAATTAAGTATTCCATCCCAAGGTTGTCTGGAAGAGATCGCAGATAGTGATAATACCGCCTTTTGTACCTGTTTTAAATTTATATAAGAAACTCTGTACCTAATCTATTTTTGGTGTACAATAAAGAGTATTGAATTTGAATTTGAAAAGATATGATTTGCTTACATTATACCTTAGCTGGCTTTGGCAGCGTCTTTGGGAGGAAATGGGGTAGCGACACATGCATTCTCATTTCGTTACCACTCGGAGTGCCCCACAGAATAGATAGAAGATACTACGTGAGTGCGCTAAGTTCTATTGAATTTATTGAAATCTTTATTGAGTGGGCAACATGGGGCAACACTTTGAATATTTTGAACAACAGTACAGAGGATCCAAATTTATAACAACGGTTGTTGCCGTCATTGTGAATCTGAAAATGCCGATTTAGATCACATTATTTTAAGATGCTCAAGTTTTAATTTGCAACGGTTGATTTTAGTGAGTGAATTAAGTGACATTACTGACAGTGAACAACAACAAAGTGTACCCTGCCAAGTCAAGGATATATTATCAAATAAGAATTATTATAATGCATTGTTTAAGTATATTCGTGATACTGTAGAAAAAATTTAATGTAAAATGTTTAGTTATAGGTAAATAAGTATTTCTAAAATTTCTATTTTAAAATTTTAATGTTATTGTTATTACTTTGTAGTTTATTTAATTAGTTTGTGTTTTTAAGGGTGTAGATCGTGAAAATCACCGAAAAGAGTGTTACGATTTTTCATATTTAACCTATTTACATATGATTGATATCAATGATAATTTGTATATATTACAATCAAAGACCAATAAGTATGTTCATGCTTATATTAAACTCTTAAACCTAATAGTTGTTATATAATAAACGTCAACAAACGCACAAAATTGAGTAAAAATGCAAAAACATGACTTCGTATTTTTCAGATTTAACCCCATAAATCAACACAAATTGATAAAAAGAAACACTTTTTGAACACTGAAGAAACCAATAAGTATAGCTGTATACTTCTTTTTATACCTTTACAAACAAAGACTTCCTCTTTAAAGCCCTAAAATCTAGATATATTTTAAGGTAAATTTTTCATACATAAATGTATGGCATAAAACGTTCGTTTCATTCGTGCGAGATTGCACGTCGCAGCGGCAGTTCCTTTCTGTAAGTCAACGTGACACCACGCTTGTCGGCTGCAGACAGCAGAATTACGTATTGTGAATTTGTGTTTTTTGTAAAAAACTGTAAGTATAACATTTTTATAATTAATTTATTTTCAGTTAGTAGAAAGTATCGATATAATGAATGTCTGAAAGAAAACCATGATGGAACTAGATATAAATCGTAAAAAATACAATATCTACACTAATAGGTACAAGTCCCGCGCGTTGATATTGCGATTGGCCGCCATCTTGGTGACGTCATAGTGACGTATAGATGAGAACATTACATTTTGTTATCTGTAATTTTTTGCTATGGATGACGTCACGCAGCTGTTATTGTGACAAGGTTCCATCGCATAATCAACGCGCGGGGCTTGTATTATAAAGAGGAAAGATTTGGATTTTTGTATGTAACGAATAAACTCAAAAAGTACTGGACCGATTTTAATAATTCTTTTATCATTCGAAAGCTACATTATCACTGAGTAACATAGGCTATTTTTTTCGCAGGACTGATTGAATTTGAGTGTCATGCCAGGGAAAATAAAGTTTTGTACGCATTATAAAAATATGAAAGCCAAAAGATCTCGGAATAAAATGTAAGTTAAGATCAAAATCAGTCACTCGAAGAAAAAATAAAAAATCTTAGTGAAGATATCCTAAATGGTCCACAACACGTATTTGGTAATCACCAATATTGCAAGGAGTATTTCTGTAGACCTGATACTCGTCGAATAGAACCTGTTGGGTTGCTTCCAGCAATTGTTGGATGCGGATTAATGGACGCGGTACACATTTTAAGTAAAAGACTGTCATATCATTCTAGAAGTTTAATTCATAATTGTACAAGTAATATAGTTGAAAGTTTTAAAATCGTTTATGGTAGTAATATCTCCAGTTTGCCTGCTGTACGGTACGGTATCGAAAACGAAGAAACCGCAATTAAACTGTTAGAAATTCAAGAGAATATTAGTATACAAGGTTGCGGTTTGTTCGTCGACGATCAATATGAATTTCTTGGTACTACACCAGATGGCATTTATGCAAACGGTTTAATTGAAATTAAGTGCCCACATTCTTTACCTGGCATGACTCTTGATGAAGCAATGGCCAAACATACCTTTTGGGTTAAGGACAAGGCTTCCAAGGGTTATGTCATAAATAAAAATCATAACTGGTATTTCCAAATTCAGGGACAGGTACATATTACTAAAAGAAACGTTTGCATGCTTGGCATCTGGTTTGGTGCTACTGTACCTATGAAAGTTTATATTATAGAAAAGGACGACAAATTTTGGGAGGAGAAAATGGAGATGAAATTAGTTAGGTTTTATTACGATTGCCTACTTCCAGAATTAGTTGATCCTCGGCAGTCACGAAGCATGCCCATTCGTGACGCGCCCAGTATCATAGAGGCTATGAAAGAGAGGAAAGAAGCTTTACGTGTTATGAAAGAGAAGAACGCCTAATGATTTTGAAAGATACAGGTAACTTAACTACCCAGCCAGTCGATTCACGTAAACACGCCAGTCCAAAAGTCGTTTTAACTTAGGAACTTAGAAGTTTTCTGTTTTAAACGCACTTACTTATCTAGTCTTGGATTGTCATAAATCTTCCAATAGCTCAATTACTATACAATTTCTGAGTTACCTGGTGTAAAGAATCATAAAAATTGGTTCAAAAATACAGCGAATTGAGAATTCTCCTTTTTTTAAGTCGGTTAAAAGGGCTAAATTTGCAAAAAACGAAGTGACGTCACTGCGCTACGGTTTTTATTACTTACGTGAATCGGGCAGCTGGTAACGTTTTCATTCTGATAGGTTTTGTGATAGCCATTGATTTTATCATCAAATTAGCAGAAATCAGAACTTGATCCGTAATCGAATGAAAAACCATTAGAATTTTGAACTCATATTTCGTTATTGTTTAATTACATACTTTTAATTAGTATATTAATAATTTACAAACTTCTGTTAAAATTAGTAAATAAATGAATTATTTACTAATTTTTGTACAACCCTAGCACGCTTTTGAGATAGCGAGTAATGGCGACTCATATTTGTTATTGTGTAGTAAATAAATCATTTTTATACTTGTGTTTCATTTATTGACATTTTTTTTTAAAACCCTATTTTTTTAGATATCGACGAGGTGATCGTAAACAAAAAGTAAGTATTTGAGTTTACGCAATAGGCACATTTCCTTGCGTAGAGATAAACACACTTCCTACTGAATTTGCAATTATTTTATTGAATGAATATTTTACGAATTAGAATAAATTTTGGTAGTGAAATTATAAATAAATAAATAGTTGGAATTTTAGGTAAGTAGAATACAAAAATGTCAGATTTCAAATGATAGAAAAACATAAAAATTGTGTCTCATCTATTAAAAAGAATCAATAGCTAGTTTCCAAAAATTCAACGTTATTGTTATGCTGTAAATATTCAAGTTCAATAACAATTTCTCAACGTGGAACGTTTGTTGCAAAACATTTTGAAAATCGCGCTCTCTAGGTCATTCATCCGCCCCGTCGGATCTTACATTAAACTTTGGCGCTGCGGTCGCTCGAATTCGAGATCTCAGGCCAACAATCTACACCCTTAATAATGTATCCGGCTGAAAGACTTTGTTTCTACGGTCATGAATAAATGGAAAAAAAAAAAATTTGAACAACAGAGTAATCTTGGTTTCAAGAAACGCTATTGCCATTCTAACATTTTTATCGCCAGATGTAGCGACCTTAGACATGGTCAAACACATTTAATTACTATCTTAATCAATCAATAAAATTATTAATATATTATGTATAAAGATCTACATTTTCAATACGATACTTAGTGAAATCCACTGTAATTATGTGGAAGAGAACACGTAAACGTGTCGATCAAAATGTTTAAAGGGTTTTGGAACGAAGTTTCTCGCACGTTACGAAAGGGGGCTAAACGGAAAAAATTAAGACCAGAAGTTGTAATGACACTTTTTGTTATTTAATATGTTGTGCGTCTTTCCCTATCTCTCTCTCACTCACTCACTCTCTATTTCTCTCTCTCTCTCATAGACAGCAAGCCAGTTATTTTCGTTTCATCTTTCTATTTCGCATTTTTTTTCTATTTAGAATTTAAAAAAAAGTTCGATTCGAGTGTCCCTTGACAACCTCTCATATGTTATTTTTTAATTTTATTTTAACGCCCATAGCTCTGGTATTGGCGTAATGGTACTAAAAATATAAAGAAAGGAAAAATTCACTCCTCTGAACCTAGTTAATCTAACACTATTACACTACCGAATGATCTTATAGACACAGCTGTCAATAATTTTGTTTTAATTTAGTTTTATTTAGGTGTGTAATCAGAATTGACACAATTATATCAGTATCAAATGCAAGAAATACCATTAGAAAAAATGCATTGTTTTTATTTTAGTATGCAAAATTTCAGATTAATCTGACGTATTGAACGAGGCGAAAATGGTATACAAACTGAGGCATTAGCGAGATTTACCATCAACTAGTTGGCAATACTGCAAAATTCACTGACACTCACCGTCACTGTCAAGTGTCAGTGTCACTTGTGTGTGTCACATATTCTTATAACTTATTAGTCTGTGACATCAACACAAATACGAAATTTTCAATGTCGTATTTATTATAATAGTTTCACAATAAGTTTTAAGGATAATACCATTTACTTCTCATGATATAAGTGATTTAACATTAAATACTAATATCATTTTAAGTAGAACATGAGTTCTGAAGAATAAAACGAATAATAAAAATCAAAATAGATTAGCTTTATACCACACAGAAATATTCACAATGGATAAATTAACAGTGATATCAGGCACTTTGTTTATGACGGCTGATGTTTTTGCTATAGTAAGCCTTGCTATGCCGGACTGGATAATTACTGAAGTTGGAGGTAAAGAATTTATGTATTAGAAATGATTTCACTTTGAAAAAATCAAGTACATACAAGGCACAAGATAAACAAAAGTTTCTATACATTAAATCGTTTAAAAGTTCTTTGGCTATTTAATTGTTTTGGTATATTTGAGTTCATGTGGTAGGTCTTTATAGCATTCAATACCTATTATGATAACCATTTCAGTTACTGTATTTTAGGTGATACACGTTTAGGCTTAATGTGGTCCTGCATTACTCTATACAACAGACCACAAGTATGTTACACTCCGGATTTACAACCTGAATGGCTGCTGGCATTGATCTGCATATTTATTGGATGCATATGTATCACAACAACAGTCATCCTGTTAGCATCCAGCCACTTTGATAGAAATGTTATACCTTATGCCCGATGGGTTGGATTTGCAGCAAGTAAGTATCATAAAGGTTTAAATATAATTTTTCCGTCTCTATCAAAATCTGTCCGAAATCTGTTTTGTAGTTTTAAACATTTAACCTACAGACATAAAAGAAAACAACTTTGTCTTTTAATAAGTCAAGAAAATAAAACTAATATCTAAACCTGTGCTATATTTAAAGGGTTGATGTTTATATGATTGCTTATTATTTTCCAGTGGTGGTATTCTGCCTCGCTGCTGTGATATTCCCCATGGGTTTCCATGTGGACGATATTGGAGGGCAGCCTTATCAACTACCAAACAGCCATCAAGTTGGCATATCATATATATTATTTGTTTTATCACTATGGATCACTGTTATATCAGAGTTGTTTGCTGGAAAAGTCTGTTTGCCACATTTTTAATTTCAAATTGACATAAAATTATGAAATGTATTAATATATTTGTATGTTATAGTTTATTGAATCTAATATTTTAAATAAGTTTGTTAGATCTTGAGTTTTAATACATATTTATGTGGAAACAATTACATATGTGATAATTTTATATTTAAGACTGATGGCAGCCTATTGCAAAAGGCAATATGGGTTATGGAAAAATTAAAATTTTAGATTAAACTTATTTTAAAAGTTGCACCCTCTATTTGTTTATAGTCTACTAGCTGCCCCGGCAAACGTTGTTTTGCCATACAATTCTGTATAAAATAAAATTTCATCAAAATCGGTCCAGCCAATTTGTAGCCTATGTGTTATTCTGATGTATAAGCTATATTGTGGTAAAGTTTCATTCAAATCCATTCAGTAGTTTTTACGTGAAAGAGTAACAAACATCCATACTTACAAACTTTCGCCTTTATAATATTAGTAGGATTTGGTAGAATATTTGTAAATAAGTTGACGTTACAATATGCTGGAGCTGTCTTGATTATGTTATTTAACGGACGTAGTATTACCTATTTCATACCATGTGCATCTTATATTTGACAGTTATTCTGTTGCTCAATATTTAATAATTTGCACAAATAAAATATGTTATCTATCAATATGTTTGTAATAAGTAGTTATAATGTATTATTCTATCTATATTTAACAATCTTTAAGAAAATGATCTGCAATGTATTTAGTAAATAAGTTACCTACATATATTAAAAAATTATACTAATAAACAATACCTACATTTTAAAAAAGTATTAATTTTCCAGAACTACATACTGTAGCTTGATTTGGTATATCACGCTTTTTTCCTAGTGGGGTGAGCAGAGACTAAATTGCTATTTACTATGGACTCGCTCTAATTATAATTTAAGCGGTAGAGATGAGTTTCTCGAAACTGTCGATGTTATCCAATTTTAGTTGTATTCCAAAACCGCACGTAGCGAGTTGCATCAACCATTTTTAGTAGTGCGTACCGTCTAGGTCTCAGGGAATATCTGTCCGTGACAGGTCGCAAGGAGCCTTTAGCCGCAAGTTTCTAAAACCGTGCCTTGGGGCTATCTTTGCGTGGCCCTATTTATTTATTTATTTGGAGACCCTTTCATTCAACCCCCTCCCAGTAAACAGATAACTTGCGCCACCGCACTGGTGAGTTAGGTTATATTGGTGCCAATACTACATAACTAAAAAATTAAAACAACGGTTGCAGAATTTTTATTATTTAGTTGTGCACGTAGAATTGGTACCTTTGTCGTTTAAACGGCAAAAGCGCAGTTATTATGTCAAGCTACTGGAATAGAACGCGATCCTTTTTTTCGGCGAGTTAAGTGCGAAGTGCCCCCTTCTAGTGTCTCCCGCACCCCGCCAACTTAACTTGGCAGAGATTAGTAGTCCATATGCTGTGGCTGTCGGAGTCTGTGTACAAAGGTTGGGGTTTTTTTTTAAATAAAACAAGTACATAATAACGATAACTTATTTAATTACTTGCCCTAATAAATATTCTGTTCTGCGTGATATACAAATTATTAATAGCTTTAAAATATTATCTAATTAAAAGATTAAAACAACTTAAAATATAGTCCTTCACAGAAGTCTCCTTTTAACACATCACTTTCCCACTACTGGTTCATATCCAATTATCTTCCTATTCACGTCGGTAGTACTTGCGCCGCTGCTTTTCGCTCCTATTGGGAATATGGATATATATAACTGGTAGTTGTTTGTGCTGTATATCTCCAGCTATGTTGCAGTTTCACCGCCTCGTCCTAATAAAGTTGATTAAAATAAGGTGAAGCATGTTGGCAGACGATGACGTGTCTGCAGGTAAGTGAGCCTCAGTAAATCTGTAATCATGCTGTTAACTGCCGCCGCTACATAATCACGCACCAAGCTACTATGACTGGACATCTAATTGGACGCCCACGCAGAAAATGTTAGAGATTTGCAACAACAGGTTGACTGGCTTTACAATCAATCTGTGATTGATCGCCATTATAAGAAAGTGGGAACTGATTTAAAAATTCTAATGCTTTAGAACTGGACTCAAACGCCAACTCTCGAACGATGAAATCCACAGGAACATTTTGTCTGTAGCTGCACATAAACAAAACATATTAATTAAATGCCACCAGCTGAGCTGGAGCAACAACATTTTGTTATCAAAAACAGTGCTTAACTAATATTTGGCGCTACCCTCCAACAATAAGATTCATACATCTTTGTGGTACTTTAAAATATTTGGTATGTAAAAATCAATTATCTACCAACTTCCCCATCTTCAGCATACTAATAACGTTATTGGTCTACTGATGAAATATTGCTTTAAGATTCTCTTACCAAAACTGTTCTAGACCAAAAATCTATTCAATATTATTAGCATGTGCCATTCACCCAAAAGCTTACATTTGCAAAAACCAGTAGAAAATTAAGAGGTATCTATCATAGTGTAAAACAGTGTAGTCTGCATCCTTATCCTTACTAATTTTTATTGTGAAATTTATAAATGTGAAACAGAGTTAATGTGTGTAACCAAACCATAGTGCGATTTAAAAAACTGTACAACGCCATCTATCGAGTGATATAGTAACTTTCTGTGTGTTAAGCTTTTATTTCAAAATTTCACGCATACGATGTCGCGGGCAACAGCTAGTAAATATATAAGTATATAGAAGCAAAGTGAGCAAGAAATGTAGTTCACCATATTCACTATGGTTATATACAAATATTAAATCACACAAACCCATCTAACAAAACCTTACCCAATATTTGTAACTGATCCATATAATTTTGACAAATAAGTTATTAATAAAATGCTGAAACCAGATATAGAACAAGTAGCAATGGTCATTTGAATGCATAATTATGCATAAGCATAATATACCCCTACAGTACCCTTAACAACTAACCCTAACAGTACCCCTTTTATTGGAAATAAAAAGTTAAAAAGCATACCACTCCACCACTAACCTTATTTTGTTTAATTATTGCTAAAAATACCTTTTTTTTTAAATCTAACTTAGTACAATTTACCTAATTAGATTGGAATTGCAAACAGTAAAAGCTAGCTGCTAACATTAAAATGGATGTTTGATGTTTTAAAAAAAAGTATAAGTAGGTATGTGAAGTAATAAATTAATAATAACAGTCTATGCCTACTCTAGTGAGAAAAGGGGCGTGACGGTGTTATAATGATGATGTGAAAAAATACCTAAGAAAATCCCACCAGCTTTAAGATGCTATACATTACATGAGTCGTGGATAGTATGTGTGAGAAAATAATTTAGAGATAAATGAAAAATATTTTTGTCATCAGTATTACCCAACTGTCTCCATTATATTTTTTCATCTGTATGTTAGTTCGGAACTAATAATATATTATTATGCTAATAATATATTATCTAGAATGTATGTATGAAAAGTTATGAAATGTCAGGTCACAATTCATAGAAAGACTTAGATGCCTACATGCCATAAATAACATAATTGTTTTAATCAAAACTATAATTATATTTATGAGAATGATAATTGGAGACATAAAAAGCTTCTTTCTTGCTCATTTACTTTGATTGTTGAATGAAACTTTGGAATTCTCTATGGCAGCCTTAAGGCCTAGAAGTGACTAGATTCACAGATTTGTCATCTCCACTGAGCACTTGACCAGGTCCCAAGTGCTATTAGAGTCCCTACTTCATTACGAAACAACAACTGATTGACTGACTAAAGTGCCTAAGGCCTGTTATAAGTGAAACAAGGCCCTGCGGATTAAATGTATTCTAAGAAATATAAAAAAAATAAAATTTTAAAAAAACCTTGCTGTTTTGGATTGGATTGGTATACGTATTAAAAACAAGATTGATTTAAAAAAAAAAACCATAAATAAAGTGACATACGACTTAATGATGTATTTCAGGTACTTCTTTCTCTCTCTGTCCACAAACCAGTCCATGAGATATCCGCCCATTTTAGGGGCACATTTGTATAACCTAAAGAAACTTCGCATATTCCCCAATGCCCATGCCTGTCTTGTTTTCATGGCATGTACCATGCACTCATCAGCCTCCTGCACCTTTTTTGGAAGAATTTTTATCATTGTGCCTATATCTGAAAAATAAAAACTTATTATTAATTCATTGTTAAGGTAAGGTAAGACCACTTTCAAAAGGGACTAAGTAATGTTACATTTATTACAAACCTAGTGTATTATTGGTAAATATGTAATACAATATTCTATATGCTGTAAACTCTGAAATATTAGTAGCACAATCAGGTAATTCACAATAAAGCATTTTAAGTTGTGTTTGGCACTGATTAAACTCTTCATGGTCACCCTTCTCAAGAGCAATACGGGCATGTGTCTCATACACTTCCACTGTGAAACCATCTCTAATACCTTGTACCTGAAAAGTAAATAATATGTATTAATGAGAAAATAATACAACCTTAGTCAATTGAAATATTAAAAAATAGTTGTCTAATAAAATAAATAAGATCGAGGCTATCTTGCATCACAAATTAACATATTATTAATAAAAGAAATATAATTAACATTGAACTATTGCTTTTGTTAACCACAAATTCTTTTGTCAAATACATATTTGTAATAAAATCTTACCGTTAAATCCTGTCTTATAGATTTTAATTGATCACATGCATATCTATAATCTTGATTATCAATCCATCTTTGTTTCACATTTTTTAGAGAATTTACTAAAACAGACAGAGGTCGGACTTCACAAGCTTCAGGTGCTCTGGTTAACCTCAAGAATGATTTCTCAATATCTGAACATGTCCCAATTATATGTACATTATTATCATCATAATCTCCATCATGATCCTCAATTATAGGCCTCTTTGATGAAGGTTCTTGTCTCCTATGTCCCCTCTGCACAGAACTTGCTATAGAAGGTACACTATGAGGTGAATTACCAAATCTTTCAGCTCTCTTCTGCAATTTCTCAGCATTACCCTGAAAATCTTCAACTACAAATTCAAAAGATTTCTTTTTGTTAGAATTTTTTTGATATTTTTCTGTTTTTTTCTGGTCTAGTGATAACCTATCCTTAATTTTCTGTCGTGGTTTTGCCTTTGAATGTCTTTTTTCATCCACCTCGTCACCAGAAGCAGAAGAACCGCTGAAAATGAAAGCATAGAAATTGTTAATTTTAAATATACATATATTTAAAATAAACATTAATAAAAAAAAAATTAATACCATACCTTAGCCTTTTTCTAATGGGGCTTCTTGAATGTGATCTACTTCGAGAATGTGGGCGTCGGCGCCTCTGCTGAGTATTTTTGTGGCCAGAAAAAGATCTATTATTTAAATAACCCCTGTTTTTGGGAACTTCTACATTATCAGGTTTTTGATACAAATTTAAAGTCCCTTGTACTGGCTTAACAGACAAATTATTACGTTCACTATGTACACTAGGAATAGGTTCCTCATCCCAATTCCTTGTCCACATTTCATCTTTATTGGCGGCAGCAGTAATCCTTCCTTTTAAACATATGTCTATTTGATCCCTATCAAATGCTGATTTACATTTTTCATAACATCTTTTAATGTACCTCTCTAAACTTTCAGGCCAAGTGCCAGCTGAAGTTGGTATAGTTTCAGATTTGAAGAAACTTAAGCTGTCATTATTTTGTATAGACCGTACATCTTGTGTGTCAACTGCAGACTCAATAGTATGGCTATGATCTTCTGGTTCTGGTGGCTGAGGTATGTCTTCTGTAGGCATAGGTGGAGGGAGTGGCACGTCTAACGGAGGAGGTGGAGGTGGCTTGGGAATATCTGGTGGTGGTAAAGGTGGCAAAGGTGGGGGATGGTCAGGCAATGGTGGCAGCATATGATTTGAAGAGTCCAAACACTGCTCATTGCCCTTATTGTTATTATTCTTCTTACGCTTCTTTTTAGGACCATTGTTTGTCAGTAGTGGATTTTCATTTAACGGGATAGGTGCAGGCTTTCGTATATTATTGAGGTTGAACCTGATGGGCGGTTGATTAAAGAAGGGACGATTTGTATCTAATGGTGACATCCCGAGTATAGGCGACGACGGCGGAGGTTTGGAAAATTGAGGATTGAGTAAAGGAGGTTTCTGGTCTTTGTGAAGATGATACTGATGATTATCGTTAGAAAACCCCGCGTTGTTACCCATTTGATTAAAGTACTGATTATAATACGGCGGATACATACCACCATGATAGCCATTAAATTGAGGATGATAGAAACCGTACATCCAAGGATTATGGTTAGGCGGTAGGCCATTCATCGTTTGAAGCGGTGGTTCTTTAGAGCTATTTTCAGACATAGTGAGGCAGCTCCAGTTTCAATTTAAGTTAGCTTAAATGTAGGTACCTAAATTTATTGAAATAATAACCTGATGACCTGAACAAGATGGCGCCGTTTAACTTTCAAGCAGCAAGTGCAAAAAATTCAACGTTGTATCATGAACACGCACACGCGAATTTCTCTCCTTTGTTCGCACGTAGCAATACAATACAACTTTGGCACGCGAATTAATAAAACTGATTATAAATAGAATCAACTTTAACAAATGTTATTATTAAAATAACATAAATGCGCAAAATCTAAAATTCTAAAATGAACTGAATGAATGAACTCAATGAACGAACAAAGAACAACCTAACAATTTGTTAGGTTTTTCTTTAACAAACCAATCACGAACGAAACAATTGAATGAATAACTGAATGAGTAAGCTTATATTATAAGTACTAAGTAGCATAGACTTACTAAGTAGGAGTATAACTTCCATCCTCCTAGAAATCCTAGAATGGAACTGGAAAGGGAAACTAGCATAGATTTCGAAATTATCTATATTTACAAGGTATCCACAGGCCTATTATGCCGTGTGTTTGTTTATATGCATTACCTTGCACCCCCTAGCCATGACCCCACCATTTGAGTCATTTATATGATTAATCTATGCAAGTCCATTTATCCTACATACTCTATAGTTGATAGGTATATCCACGAAGTATAGATACAAGGAGTCCGAACGTAATGTTGAACGAATGGTCTCAATTTAAGGAACAGATTTTTTGCCGGTAGAGCGCGCCATTTTTCAAGAAGTACTCGTTTGAACTATTGACACCTGTGGAAAAAAATATTCTGAGAAACGTGGAGTTAAATATAAGTTTTAGGAAATTTTTAGAAATTTTTCGAGTGCTTTAAACCCAACAATACAGAGAAGGTCAAGAGATATTCTGATATTCTATAATAGCATCGGTACGTCCTGAATACTTGCGCAGCCAGTGGCAGAAAATAGAACTATGATCTGGGTTTATTATTGTGTACACGAAATATTATGGAAAAGCCTGGAAACCACCACCAACCCACGAAGTATAGATACAAGGAGTCCGAACGGTATGTTCGGACTCCTTGTATCTATACTTCGTGGGTATATCATTTCCATTCTTTTTAGGGTTCCGTACCCAAAAGTAAAACGAGACCCTGTTACTGAGACTTCGCTTTCCGTCTATCACCAGCCTGTATCTCTGGAACGGTTTATGTAAACCAATTGAAGCTACAAGAACAAACACTCGTCACCATCATCGTTTTTCTGCCCTTGCCTCGTTATTAGTATGACGAATATAAATTTGTCGTAAAAGGATTTTTAGTGTTAACTTAGCTTCCAAGATTATGAAGTAAGTCCTCAAACTGTGTTAATAGTGAGTAAATGATTAATTTCGTGTAGTTAATGATGAGCTTAAAATGGTGACCCGTTGAATATTCGTAAAAGGGTCCTTCCAAACCAGTTACACGTGTCGTAAGCCACGGATCGAGCTCATCGTAGTCAATAGAATGTTGTAGTTAACGTAGTTAGTTTGTCCAATATTACAAGGCCTTTTAGAGCGATGACTGCTCTGGCTGTAAATACAGATAATTTCTATGAACATATGATAATTTTCGATATATGTATATAAAGAAATATATAATTGTACAGAACCCCTTGTGACGACCCTTAAATGGTTGTTTGTGGAGTATTTGACTCTGACAGTACTTGATATAGGTTAAGGTAGTTGGTACTGTTGGTAGTTGATATTTTAAATTTTTAATTAGTCTGTGACTTGTGATCCGACGGATATTTTTATTCAGTAAAGTAAATAAAAATAAATAGAAAATAATTGAAGAATGTATTAAAGTACAAGAAGAAGTCGATTACAATCAATAAAACCAGATTTAATGCCCCTTGCCCCTTATGTAGCTATTCAGTTACTAATTACTAATCACAAAATTTTGTTGCCTAGTCAGCATTATGGATTTGTTGAAAACGCCCTCCGTTCAGTCTTTACTGGATTCTGATTTGGAATCCGTTGGAAGTCTTCAATACTTGGATATTGAAGAGGTAAGTATGCTCATGAGTTGAATCTGTAAAAGCTACCAAATTAGACTACATTATAATTTTTGGGTTTGCCCGATTCTTCAATATTTTATTCCAATATACTGCTACAATTTTATAACTATTTTTCTTTTATGTTGTTAGTAACTAGCTGACCTGGCAAGAATACTACTACTTATTTTATTCCAAGGAAAATGTCTAGTTGATTTGGGAAAGTATACTCTATAAATTCCCATATCAAATAGACACTTTCAAGATTTTTCTAAATCTACAGACAAATAAGCCCAAAATATATCTTTTTAAATATCTCAAATGGCATTGAGTTGGACAAAAAGTTACTACATAATTATAACTTTTTTAAGATTCATATAATGTTTTGCACAGAATTCTGACTATGTATATAGTTTTGTAGTAATAAATAAAAAAAATATTTCTCTTAGTTAGATGAAATAGAATATGCATTACCTGCAAGTGAAGCACCAACTTTGGCTGAAGTGTTGTCTACAGAAGAGCAAGATTCTGAAAATAAAGAAATCAACAATGAGCCTGCGACTTGCTCTGCATTACAGGTTGAATTCCTACAGGGAGTGTCCCAGCAACTCTTGCAAGCACAAGTTAGTACCAAAAATTGTCATTAATAACTATTGTGACATCCAACTAAAATGTCTGTTGTAATTTCTACAAAATATTAAGTTATAGGTATTAGAAATATTATATTACCGGCTAACACTCACTGTTTTGGGATCGAAGGTGTCGACCCAGGTTTCGAGCATATCCGATGCTCATCTTCAGGACGAGTGCGCAGTGGCGTCTGCGACCTTCCGGCGTGCACTGGGCCCTGAGTCGGGTATTTCAACGGTGTCACAACTGTACCATTATTGTACCATTATGGTGCAATAGTAAAGTTTTTGGTAGTCTACTATTTTTGTGTCGTCATAACGACTTCATCATTGACTTACAATTGTCAAAGTGACATAAATTTGCTAGTCTCGTACACAACTGCTTCACAATTGCAATTCAATGACTGAAATGTTTCGGTAGTCTGCTATTTTGAATTTGACAGTAATATTTTTAAATTGTCCTGTGTCGACAGATTGCCATAAATAAAAAATTGATAGATAGAAATATTAGAAATTGTTCTTTGTAATTTATTGCAATTTACTAATCTCCTAAACTTCACATTGCTTTTTATACTAATAAATAGTATGTATAAATATATCTAAACGAAGTCTAGCATGATTAAATGTTTAAATTTATTAGTAGTTTTTCGAAAATCACGTCAACTAACGCATTTTTTAAAAACGGCAACACATACATACCATTCTAACACAATCCATAGATAAAAGAGACCGAAAATTCAATGCATAGATAAAAGAGATCGACAATTCTATTACCATTGAACGACCGTTATGACGGCATATAGCAGACTACGGATATTTGACTTCAATTGCAACGGTATCGTGCCGGTATTGTGCCGGTATGACAATTGTTCCAAAATAGTGGACTTGAGCACCTGTAGTAGCACGTGTAATATAATATGACTCAAACTCACGAAAATATTAAGTTATTTAAAAATCATGGAAAATAAATTAATAAATAAAAATTCAAATCAAAGGTTATGGTTACTCATTATAGCATATAGCTTTTTTTTTGTTTTTTTACCAATAGATAAATTATAAAAACATTATCTATAAAATTTTACCCTGTACTACAGTTGAAAAAGGAAGCTCTACTGTATTATTTTCAAAATCAAAATAAAAAATCATTTATTATTCATATATGTATATTATATATTTTATTATTTATATATATTTGCCAAAAAAAAAAAATAAGCTCGTGAACGGTCCAAAAATTTTGTTATCCTACCACCGGTTCAGGACTTTCAATCCACAGAGAAGAACCGGCGTAAGAAACTCAGCAGATATTGTTATCTTTTGTCATATTAATCTTTCTTAAAAATAATTATTACATATTTCCTTTTTATATTTTAGTTTTTAATTGTATATAGTTTTTAAATTAATTGATTTCTAAATGGCATAATATTCTCTAATTGGCATGTTTTACAAGCTCTTAAAAAGGTAGGCGTCTATACCAAAAGGGGGTCAAATAGAAAAAATCTGGCAATACCTCCGTTAAACAAAATATATACATAATAGGTCAAATTCCTAATCCTATGGAATAAATGTAATGTACTGTAATAGTATTATAAGTTAAAATGTATTTCAGGAAAGATCATCGGCGGGTAGCGCTACGTCCCTCAGTGTTGGAATTGATGGCAAATTAACTGTAGGAACTGCTCATGGACACCTACTCTCATTTCATGAACAAACACTCAGATGGGTCTGTGATTCAAACACTGATAGAGGAGCTGTATCTTGTTTAGCATACAATCAAGACAGCACACGGCTTCTTGCAGGCTATGCAAGAGGTTTAATATGTCAATATGAGAGTATACGTGGAACAATATTGAGGCGTGTTACTTTGGGTGGTGAAATCTGGGGTACCTTACGTGTAGCATGGGCTGGAACATCAGGAGTTGCTCTTGACACGGGTGGTTCAGTTTGGCTGATTAAGTTTTCCCGCCCGCTGGGTGTACGTTCAGCGCGGACATCGTGCCTCTTTTCTGGAGCTCGGGGAGAGGTCGTCGCAATGGCGCCTAGAGACGCTCGCATTTTAGCTTTGGCAACTCTCTCTCGGGTTATTATAGTAGCTGGAGGTCGTGCTGCTGGACTACGACTAACCGGACCCCCCGACACTTTACCAGTTCTAGAGTGGAGTGAATCCGATGAACGAGTCTTAGTATGTGGGCGTGCGAATATTTTACAATGGCTTTCTCTGACTATAAGTGGAAGTAATATATCTCTAAGACCAGTTCATCGAGTGGAATTGTCGACAAGTCCTTTATGGCTTGGTTGGCTGGGTGGAAATTTGGCGATTTTCGATGCAGATGAAAACCTTCGCTTATGGGGAGAAGATTATGAAAAACCTCTAGATCTTTCTCACATGGAACCTGTGTATGCATCAGCTTTTTTCAAGGTATAGTTAAGTTTTTCACTTCTTGGATCTGGGTCTATTACGTACATGAATGAATGTATTTGAATTTAATAGTACTTTTATCACAGGGTCATTGGACAGATGGCCGCGTGTCCCGAGCTATGTGTTCTGCTGGGGTCAGTGCTCTTGGTGGAGCTTGTGTCTCTGAAGGAACCCTTTCCTTGCTCGGGCGTCGTGGGATAGCGCGAGTACGACCTCGTCATCTTCTAGCTAGAGCTCAAGCATTCATGTCTTCAGGAAGATATTTGAATGCTTTACGTTTACTCTGTTCTACACAAGGAGACGATGCGAAAAGCTTAGCAAATCAGTTTGTGATCAACATAGCAGATAGACCGCACGTGATGACTAATAAACAAGTCGCCGATCAAACCATCAAGTTGTGCTTGAAATATGATTTATCGTAAGTTGCTAAAATAAACTTGGGTTAGGCAAATACTACACTACGCCTGAAGCCAAAGTGTAATGTAATGTGAGAATGATAAATGTATGTTTGCAAACAAAATAATATTTTTTATAGGGATGAGCTATGGTCTCGTTTATGGGAACAATGTTGCAATGAAAAAGCTTTTGTTGAGGCCCTGGGTGACGCAGCTATTCGTGGTGAACTATCCAACACAGCACCCTCGCCTGACTGTACACAGGTATAAAAATAACAGTCGTGTCATTTAATTACTGTCTAGCTCCTTGGCTTCTGGCTCGATGATAAATGGCTGCTATATTTGTAAAGTTTTACAAAAACCCGTTCTACTGATTGAGTTTTTGTACAACTCTAACTCTACAAATATAAATGAAGCACTAAAAAGTAACAAATATGAACTGTAGTGGAAACCTGAACAGGCATATGTATTGGTACTAAACTGCTATAATATACTAATTAATTTGTGTAACTAATTTTGTACGTACTTTAATTGAGTAATATTTCAGGCGTTGCTTGAGAAACTTGCCGAATTTGAGCCTGGTCTTGTTGATCGAGTGATAGCATCTCTGCCTCTAACGTCATTGGACCCACATCGAGCAAGCGTTCTCGCAAGAGAGAAGGGACTATGGCGAGCAGTTGGGGCTATTGCAGCAGCTCTTGGTAAATATACCTTCACTGTACAATAACTGGCCTATCTGGCCTGTTTATTAAAATTCAAATCGTAGGCGCCTGAGTAGTGGTCTGCGAAGATAGGTGTCCGTACGGAACCCCCCCCCCCCCGCCTTGCTGTAAAATACTTCTTATGCTGATTACAGATTTGTCTATACGCAGCGATTCATTACGATATTAGTGCGTAAAGATAGTTATAACATGCGAGGCGGAATTTCAGCCGAAGGCGAGGGCGTAATTAGCCGAGCATGTTATAACCAATACGCACGTATATCATACGACGTTTTTTAACACATTTGCGAGGAAACAGAAAAAAAAAAACATTTAAATAAACTCAATCTGTCAATGCACACTGTTGCTTTCCCGCCATTTTAACAGCGCGCTAGCGGTGCCTACTGACTGGCACCGCGCGGCGATTAGTTTGAAATTTGAATAGCAACAGCGTGCTCGAGTCGTGCGGCGGCGAGTTCCATATTTGAAATGGCAAATAATACTGTTATGAAATTTTTAACACCCTTGCTCGTAAAGCTGATGTAATTCCACCGGTTTTAAATATGTAAAGCGGGTCATAAAAAACGCGTGTGTTACCAAAGCAAATGGTTAAGGGCCTACATCAATATTATCGTATATCATCGCCGACACGTACATATTAACACAGCCAGTAGGCACAGAAAATGAAGAATTAGGGATACTTTTCCTATTTACTCAAAATCTACTAAATATATTTTAATTCTGATTTACGTGTTTCTATACATAATAGTTACCTATGTTTTTAAAGTTATTTCATTAGTTAATACGCGATAATAGACCGACAAATGAAAAAAATAAAAAATTTGAGAGGTTGTTTCGCCAAGATTTTCTATCGAGAAAACTTTTTTCAATCGCGTTTCTGAGTTTATGCGATCCTAGATCATATATTGAAAAAACATATACTTAAAAATTAGAGCTCTAGCCATTCAATCTAAAGAAACAATGAAAACTTCGTACATAGAAAAATGCACGAAGCTATTTTGGTATCCTCTTAAGTTATAGTCCATACATATGACGGGCCTCGTGGTGGAGTGGTTCATATAACGGACTGCCGATCATGAGGTCTCGGGTTCGATTCCCGGTCAGGACAGTCATTTGTGTGATGTTTTTAATTGTCATACAAATGTTTGTACTGCGTCTGGGTGTTTCTATGTATTATAAGTATGTATTTACAAAAGAAAAGTAGTATATGTATTATATCCGTATTCTGGTACCCATAACACAAGCAATATAAGCTTAGCTTGGGACCAGAGGACGTTGTGTGAAATGTCCATGAATATTTATTTATTTATTTATTTAAATTTCATAACAGTATTATTTGCCATTTCAAATATGGAACTGATCGCCGCCGCACGACTCGAGTAGCGCGCTGTTGCTATTCAAATTTCGAACTAATCGCCGCGCGGCGCCAGTCAGTAGGCAGCGCTAGCGCGCTGTTAAAATGGCGGGAAAGCAACAGTGTGCATTGACAGATTGAGTTTATTTAAATGTTTTTTTTTTCTGTTTCCTCGCAAATGTGTTAAAAAACGTCGTATGATATACGTGCGTATTGGTTATAACATGCTCGGCTAATTACGCCCTCGCCTTCGGCTGAATTTTTTTTATTAAAAGTATTGATGTTTCCTCGACTTCATTCTTCGAAAATAGAGCCTATAGCACTCCTGGAGAATGCAGCTTTTCAGATATTGTACTGAAAGCACTGCTCACATGGCGACAGGGTCGAGCCACATTTAACTTTGCGAGAGCGGTGTGACCGACATAAATGTATTTTGGTCCTCTTTTGGCGACATGAAAATTGACATTAATTTCGTGGGTCACGCGTCGCTTACATTTACATAGGACGGCCACCTTTATTATCTTTATATATATACTAGCTGACCCGGCAAACGTTGTTTTGCCATACTAAAAAAAAAAGTTTTGAAAAATAGATGTTGGCCGATTCTCAGACCTACTGAATATGTATGCAAAATTTGAGAAGAATCGGTCAAGCCGTTTCGGAGGAGTACGGTAACTAACACTGTGACACGTGAATTTTATATATTAGAAGACTAGCTGACCCGGCAAACGTTGTTTTGTCATACAAAAAATAAAAGTTTGAAAAATAGATGTTGGCCGATTCTCAGACCTACTGAATATGTATGTAAAATTTGAGAAAAATCGGTCAAGCCGTTTCGGAGGAGTACTGTAACTAACACTGTGACACATGAATTTTATATATTAGATGATATTGTATATAAAAATTACGTCACGTTGTTTGTCCGCGATGGATTCCTAAACTACTGAACCGATTTTAAATTTGATTTGCTCATCGTGTGCAATTCGACCTTGAAAGACAGGATAGCTTACATTTCAATTTATAGTCGCAATATGATTTTATTGCAAATTATTTGTATGCATATTCAGTAGGTCTAAGAATCGGCTACTATCTATTTTTCATATCTCTAAGTGATAAGGGTTGTCCACCCCTAACATTCTTACGGACGGCAAGACAACGTTTGCCGGGACAGCTAGTTAATATAATATGAAGTGTGTGTGTTCCATTGCGTCCATGATGTTATATCACGTGATGATATGTTATATGTTTGAATCGTAGCAGATGGCGCTCTATAGTCTCTGCATATCTCCATGGGGAAAAGGCGTGATGTTATGATGATGGTGATATATTATATGTAGGTGGTGGCGGTGGTGCAATGCGTGAGTTATCATCGTACGTGTCTGCGTCATGTGATGGTCGTGCGGGTGCGCGGTGTGAGTGTGCGGGCTGGGCGCTGGTGGTGACGGCGGCGGACGCGCTGGCGGGCCGGGGGGCGGCGGGCCGGGCACTGCCACATCACGCACAACCATCAGCTAGGCACGACGCACTACTAGCACTACTTAATGATGAGGTACATTATTTACTTAAATCATAAAGCCAATAGTTGGTTTATATATGCCAAGAAAAGTATGAAAAATAGTAAAGTTTTTTGTTGTTCAATTTATTAATTTTTTAATTGACTTGCTTTGTAACATCATGTTTGTCCACATGTATTTTATTTCCAAATAAATTTATCTTTATCTTAATAAATTATAGTGGAAAAAGTAATCACCGCAAGCGGGATTTGAACCCACGACCTCGGATCGCCGTTAAGTCGCTCCGCCATCTGATCTATTCTGGCCACTACAATGTTCTCGATTGAGTTTACATCGCATTTGCTGTACAACGCCATGTATTGAAACTGTTAATATTTATTTTCGCTCTTTTATACTGAAAATATGTATTTTTAAAAAAAATATTATGTCATGGTGTTCAAGTAAGAGCTATCTACAAAATAAAAGCAATTCCAAAAATAGTCAACATCCCTATTATAAGATCGGCAACATTTTGTTACAGAGAGAGGGTGGTGGTAAATCGCCATTAAGAATAATGGTTGAACACGACGCAGCGGCTGCGATACGACTATTGGAGCAGAGTTTTCGCGACCCTCCCTTCGTAGGTCCACTCGGCAAACAGAATAGACTGAGAGTCGCACGAGCACTTCTCACTTTTACTCGAGAGTTATCGGTTAGTAATTTATGATATTCACTATTAATTATAAAAACTTAATTTAAACTATACATAATAATATTTTAAATTAAGCACTAAAGAATAACGTTTGCGTAAATCGTTACAGGACGTAGATGACCGCGTTGAGATTCTGGAGTTCTTGACAACCCAGTTGAATTTAGGTGCTATTCCAACTGATCAAGAAGTTATAGTTGGTCTCAGAGTATTGGCGGCTATATCGAACAGTGAGCGGGCGGATCGTGCATGGATACTGATACTAATGAAGGGGCGGACTGTGCCAGAGACTCTCGACGAACAGTACAGTCTCGCAGAACAACGGCCTCGAGTTCAGTGGCGCATTGACGTCATGCTAAATAGACATGATAAAGCACTTGAAGACTTTTTAAAAATAAATTCGCCTTCAAGTACCGACATCGACGAACTTTTCGAGTACCTACGGCCCCTCGTAGAAAGCGATGAAAATGTGAAGAAACAATTTGAACAACATTTGGCGGCCTTGATTAAGCTACGACCACGCGCTGCGGCGAGACTCGCGGCCGATTATCTACCAGACTCCTGCATTTCTGTTCTGAAGGCGGCAGCTACCGATGACGTTATAGAGTTAGGTAAAAGTTTACTCGAAGTCGGTCGTCTCAACGGTGATGCGGCGGAGGCACATCTGAAAAATTTATGCCGGGGACGTCCTTCCGAGGTGCGAACTTTTTTGTCAGAGAACCCGGGTCTAGTGCGGCCTGAAGTGGCACTGGTGATAGTACGCAGCGACGGACCAACGGACGCCGAGCCGCTATGTCTGGAGGCGGTCGGCGAGCCCAGCGGAGCGCTCGACGCGATATTGCGTCTGGCCGGGGCGGCGGACGACCAGTGCATCGTCACCGCGTGGTACTCAGCCGGAGCGGAGTTGTGCGCGCGGACGACCCTCCCTCGTTCAGTGGTGGCCGACATGTGGACACGTCTACTGCGACAGGTGCGCTCACCGCCCCCCACTCTGGTGCTGGAGGCGGCCGCCTACGTGCCTATCACGGAGCTGGTGGAGGGCGCCTGTGAGTCGCCCGGGGTCGCTCTGGCGCTCTTGGCTTGTGCGGCGTCGCGGCGCAGGTCGTGGTGCTGCGCGTCTCGTGTGTTGGCTCGTGAGACACACGAGAAGTTGGCGCGGGCACTGACAGCAGCGCGCGGGGCCCTGGCGGTGCGCGGGGGCTGCGTGCGGTGTGGGGGCGGGCTGGCGGAGCGGCCCCCAGTGCGCACCGGCCACTGCGGGCGCGCCACACACGCGCACTGCGAGCCCGAGGGCACGTGCGGTGTGTGCGGTCGACGCGCGCACACTGACTCGGTCACGTTGCCGCAGCGCTCGGTGCGACGCGCCTCCTCTCCACCACAAGATTTCGAATTATTATTAGTAGCACCGCCGCGCCCCGACCTCGAGGGAGTAGTTTAAGTATCCACGTTAACTATTTATTATCCAACAACATATTTAGGAAATTGTAGCTAACTCATGTTATTATTTAATATTATATTTTTACACAACTACAATTTTTTCATTTATGATATACATACATACCTACCATGATACCATACAAACCATTTTAAACAGCGGTTTTTATATTTTTTTTAAAAATTCCAGTGGGTCTAGGCAATTAAGATGTAAAATAATAGGGGATTCAATGACCTGCGAGAAATATACATATGCCTCATGACGTCAAAAATTCATCACAGGATCATCGTGATTTATTGATGTCGTAGAAATTGAAGCAAACGAGTCATGGATAATACTTTATAATCAAAATCAAACCTTATTAAATATTTTAAATCTTTATTTCTCATTATACATTTACTTATAGTAATTACATTCAAAAAGTAAACAGCACACATACATTCCAATTACATCTACAGTATCTGAACAAAAACGTCGACCAAATGTTTAACATAACCTTACTTTGTTAAGAATTACACCTAAGAACAAGTCATATTGAACCAACGTTCATATTTTGCTTACATGTACTTGGAGATAAAAAACATTTAGTACAACATCCAGTGCCGGCTCTAGCTTTGGTTCAAGGTTAGACTAAAGGACAGTATTAAAGCGACCTTCTAAGTGCCAAACAGGTATTAAAAAAAATCGTATAGTTATGCCTGCAAAAACCTTTGATACGTTTAAAACAGCTATGAATATTTGTAGATGGGCGTGTTTACAAATACATTGATAAAATAATATCTGATCTAATTATCAAAGGATTAGCATCGTCGATGTTAGGCTGTCTTTTACGCCAGATATAATTAGTAATTAGCGTTAATGTTCGAAGTGTTAAAAGTTAGCTTCAAGAAATTATAGAGATCTTTCACAAATTCGTTCTGTAGATGGTTGAGTGACGTATGTACTTTAAAATGACAGAAATAGATTGTACTTATTATATCCACATTTCATGAAAAATTCAAACAATAATAAAATTATGTTACATATTTTCCACACGCATACAACTGTACCTACAATTCTACAATAAATTCAAGATTTTATACTTAGTTTACAATTGTACAACATACTATATTTAATATAACACACCAAGAAGTTTTCTGATATATCTATATATTACGTAGATATATAAGAAATCTCCAAACAAACAGACAGATCTTGTAAACAATTCAAATATTCAACCAGCCATTTAACTGTCACTTAATATTTTTTGCTTCAAAAATTTCACACAAAGTAATAAAAAGTATTGTAGACAAATGACAATAATCCTGGTAGCAAACAAAACCAACAATTTAAGAAACGCAGTACAATGTATAGTACGGTCTATAATTAAACGTGAGATAATTAAAACTATTGCTAACTACATTTGAGATATTTTGAATGAAAGTCGTTTAAAATACTAGTAAACCTTTTGTCCTTTTCCACTAATGAACACTTACTCAGCAGCATTATAATGCTATGAAACTACCCCATAAACATACCATTTATTCTAAAACTACCCACATAATTTCAACAAAGTGAATGGCCAACATTTTTACCAAAACCGCATATGTTATAGAAAATAAAATGTGTACTTATATAGCATAAAAATCTTTAATAATTTTGTCCTTCATTGGCTTATACATTCAACCCACCATGGGTTACATAAGATTCTTTGTATTATCATCAACCAGTTATAAAATCAGTGTGCGATAATCATCGATTTATATAAAAATTTTAATATAAAAAAATACTCTAAATAAAGTCTTTAATAAATTACACATGTTTAATACATTATGTGCAAATTGCACTTACGTTTTAAATAATGTTGTGCATTTAAATCTTTTTAGTGCTATACTATTTTAATAGTACCTCATTATAACACCAAATGTTTGGTATTTTCTGTAAGTTTACCAAGTTAATTTTAGTAACATTGAGTACCTAATCTTAGATAGTAAGTTCTTATAATAATTACAATACAACATCGATGTGTTAACTGTAGGCAACTGCTACATTTCTTAATGTAACAACCATGGTTATATACCCGACATATTGGCAAAACTTGAAGATAAATAACTATTTTACATCATACTTTTTAGTACAATAGATAAACGATATCTAAAAGATTGTGGCAAATTATTTGTTTCAATGCCATATCATGAAACACATCAGATAAATGAGGGGTGTAGTCTCAAAACCTGGACAAATCCACATATTTTGTTGTTGTCTTAAAGACCACTAAGACTTGTATGTTAAGATACTGCCCTATTAATTATGCGCAATGTTACCATTGGCCCTACAATAAATTGTTTCACATTTTCCTCCACAAGCAATAGTTTACTACATATTAGTTAATGTCAGCGGTTTCTCCCGCGTTTATAGTTATTGACTCCATCCTCCCCCATTGGAGGATTTGCAGTCTCGGCCGCCCCAGGCCCCAAGCCATGAGCCGCCCTAGGCCCCAAGCCATCAGCCGCCCTAGGCCCCAAGCCATCAGCCGCCCTAGGCCCCAAGCCACTCTAGGTCCCAAGCCATCAGCCGCCCTAGGTCCATCCCTCAGCCGCCCCTTTCTCAGCATCGACCATAGACTGCATAATGAAAAATCCTAGCCATGCCCATCAAGCAAAAATTGTGCACTTTCTTTGAAGTTTTGTAATAACACCCCTCATATTATAATTATAGTCATACAATAACTAATATACAATGCGTTACCTTAATTAAACACCATCAAGATAATTACTGCTGAGACATGCACTATAAAAAGAGAAATATTGCACATGAAAACCGTGCAACTAATAAACTAACATTACAATAAAAAAAAATACCCACATAATGGGACAATATAATTCTTTTAGCAACAATAGTGACTGTTAGTTACTTCGCCACGGAGCCTCATATATATCAAGTGAACACTGGCAAAATATAAATATTTTTGTTTTTATATTGATTTTACCCAAAATTCACTATAATTAAGTATTAGAAAAACATAACTATATTATGACCAATGTGTAAAAATTGCACTATACATACAAATTTATAGGATGATAAAAAGACATTTTATTATTATGACTACCTTTGATTACTTAGTTCTTTTAGCGGCCCTATAATTGAGTAACTTGCAATAATTATGTAGTGAATTCAAACTTAGCATCCCTAAAAGATATTCTACAATTTTATAATTTTATCTCTTCAGTTAAAACTATTTAAAATGTTATTAACGCGTTCAATGCTGAATAATTTGCGAATTTATAGCCAATGCTAATAAAAGAGTCATTCGCCCAGTGCTGAAAACGCGCATGTGCGTTCAAAAAATTTTTCGCGTAGTGCTAAGAACGCTTATATGCGTTCATAGAAAACTCGCGTAGCGCGGCTGGACGCTATAGCGCGTTGTCTTTTACCTTCCCGCAGTGCGGCCGACGCTTATGTGCGTTCGGTAACTTTCGAGTTTTATGACTGTCATATAACAATTACGGGTCATATAAAGGTGTTGGATGGATAAAGGTGCTTCCACACTAGTGTTTATTTGTAAGAGACTTTGTGAAGTTTACGCCATAATATATCTTCGTTCGGTTTTGTTAAAATAGTAAGTTATACCTTAATAAAACAGTAATAGTAAAGGTACCTTCTCCCGAAAGCCCTTTTATTCTTCATTTTTTTTTATTTACGACTCTTCGCCCGCCTCGTAATAGACACCATTTATAAATAGACTAAAACTACCTATTACTTTAGTTAAAAGAGCGAGTCATAATAAAATTATTTCAATAATCTATTGTACTAAATTAGGTTATTATTATTATTATTATTAGGACGGGCCTCGTGGTCTAGTGGTTCATATAACGGACTGCCGTTCACGAGGTCTCGGGTTCGATTCCCGGTCAGGACAATCATTTGTGTGATGTTTTTAATTGTCATACAAATGTTTGTACTGCGTCTGGGTGTTTACTATGTATTATAAGTATGTATTTACAAAAGAAAAGTAGTTTATGTATTATATCCGTATTCTGGTACCCATAACACAAGCATATAAGCTTAGCTTGGGACCAGAAGACGTTGTGTGAAAGGTCCATGAATATTTATTTATTTTTGTCGTCGTCGCCGCCGTCCCCCCCCCCCCCCCTGCAATATTCGTAGCAGAAACCTGACTAGTGTGTAGTCTCCTTTACAATTCCACATTTTACGACCACTTCGAAACAATAGACACCCAGAATACACGGTATAAACACACAGGTGCGGCGCACCCTGCTTGCCTACAATTTTTTTTTTGTATGGACGCGTATACGCGTCGGCCCGCACTTGGTGAAGATCAGAAAAACGCGCATAAGCGTTAGCCGCACTGAACGTATTAAATGCAATCTCTTAGTTTAAAATATTAATAAATGTAAAAATAATGCAGATGGTTGTCTTTAGTCTATCAAAATTCTTTAAAAACACCCATTGCTCACAACATTTAGAAAACTTAGGACAGTCATTTGTCTACAACTACATATAAAATTTACATTTCAGTCTTAGTGTATATAAGTAACTATGAGCTTGATCAAGTAAGAAATGTTCATAAAATGAGAACAATACATTCTCCTATCCTAGGTAAATATAAAGACGAACAAATAGACCAAGGGTTATGTTTTGAGGAGTTTAACCTCTTCTCCCCTAAATATCAATAATGTTCTATACATTTTGTATTGATATCTTCCTTAAGCCACGAAAAATCTATTGAAAAGTCCCTAGTTCATCTACTTATACCTTGTATTGTGCGACAGACGCACTCAATAGTTACTTATATACTCGTAAGATTTCTGCCCTTTCACATACATATGTAAGACATAATTTGTATATGTTGGTATACATGCTACTGTTTCTGAACAAGATGAAATATAATATTTATATAGTAAAATAATATTTGCAATGTTTACTAAATTTAACACTCTATATCTCCCACAAACAGTAAAATAAAATTATAGTACAAGTTGTACCACATATATGAAATAAAGGCCATGTCACTTCCATATTATTCAGCATCGTCATAGCGCACTCTGTAAATATATAGAAACTTAACTGTAATTCATTTGTTGATGGAGTAACATTAATAAAACAAAACTTGGTAAAAATAAAACCCAAAATGCATTAATACAACTACAATACATGGTGAAATTTCGACACTAGCGACGTGTATCGCGCGACCCTCTCCAATTTTGTATTTAAAATACCATTCGCTCATTAGCGGCCGCGATGACAGCGCTGCCTTTTTCCCATGAGGGTAGAAAAAAAATTAAAAATGCTATCTGCTATGGTATGCCTTCTTTTATTAGTATATTTTACAGATTATAAGAGTGTCTTACCTCTGGCGTTGTCCGCGCCTTTTGCTTAATCGACGTCCAGATGATGGATCTTGTAAGGTATAACGACTGGTTGTAACTGGGGCTACTCTTAAGTCGCGACTTTCTATCGAACGAGCCTTGCTTACCTGTTGCATAAAACGCTATTATTACATACTGGCATAACTTTTTATTTACATACTAGCAGTCGTCCACAACTTTGTACGCATAAAATTTGACATATACACCACACATAAACGAATTACAAAGAAACCATCGTCTTAAACCACTCTACCTATAAAAAAAACCGTATCAATATCCGTTGCGTAGTTTTAATGAATTAAGCTCACACAGAGACATAGATAGATTATAGAATGTATGAATATATTATAAATACACATACATAAAAAACTAAGGCCTTTGTTTTATAATAAAGATTATTGTTTATTTATTGTCTTAATTATTGCCTGCGACTCTGTAGAGTATAAATGCCAAACATTAACAAATTATACATATAAACCCTCTTGGTAAACCAGTCGCTCCCATAAAAAAAACGCATTAAAATCCATTGCGTAGTTTTAAAGATTAAAGCTCACAATGGGACAAACATAAATAACAAAAAAACTTTGTTTTATAATAAGTAAAAAAGTTAAAAAAACAATCACAGTTGCAAAGTATTTAAAAAGAAAATATATAAATTTAAGTCACAATTTACCTTATCCATAAATTTCTTAATCATTTCAGGACAATTGAGATTACTCTCTGGTTCCCATGAATCAAATTTGTTTGACCATCCCTTCCAATGAATGAAGAACTCCCTCTTGTTGTTCTTCTTGATGCGAACTTCTAGGATGCGCTCCACCTTAAATATTATTCATTTATACAACTTTTTTATTTCATTATTAATGTGTTTTGCTTTTGATAAAACACAGAAAAGAGATAGGTATTATACAAAAAATAAAACAAAAAAAATAATTTTAACACTTTTAAAGTATCAGAAGTGGGATAGACAGTATTCTCTTAATTTACAGAACGAACTTTCATCTACAAGGGTAAATTTGAAGATCACAATTAATCATTAAGTTTGTAATAATTAACTAACCAGATTTTAGTAAGTTACTATAATATTTTTAAATAAAATTTTCAATATAGGTTACTAATATTGAAAATTTTATTTATAAATACGTTTTTATTGTATTGTTCAGATACTGAAACTGAGATGAGATTCAGAAACTGAACAAAGCTGCAACAATTTTCAACGAATGCCGTTATACACACATCTCTTTCTGTGTATATTGCATTCACTGCTGAGAAATTTGGGAATTTATACCCAATGCTAACAAAATTCGCATTAGCCCAGTGCGATAAACGCTTATGTGCATCCAGAAAATTTTTCGCGTGGTGCTATGGACGCGTATGTTCGTTCATAGAAAACTCACGTAGTGCGGCTGGACGCAGTAACGCGTAGTCTTTTACTTTGTGAAAGTGCGATCGACGCTTATGTGCGTTCGGCAACTTTCGAGTTTTATGACTGTCATACATATAAAAATTACGGGTCATATAAAGGTGTTCGATGGATAAAGGTGTTTCCACACTAGTTGTTTATTTGAAAGAGATTTTGTGAAGGATACGCCATAATATATCTTCGTTCAGTTATTGTTAAAATAGTAAGTAATAACCTAAATAAAAACAGTAGTAGTACAGGTACCACCTGCCGAAAGCCCTTTTATTCTTATTTTTTTTAATTTACGACTTTTCGTCCGCTTTATAATAGACACCATTTATAAATAAACTAAAACTACCTATTACTTTTTTAAAAGAGCGAGTCATGATGAAAATATTTCAATAAACTATTGTACTAAATTAGGTTATTGTTGTCACCGCTGCCGCCGGCCCCCCTCCTGCAAGATTCGTAGCAAAAACCTGACTAGTGTGTAGTCTCCTTTACAATTCCATATTTTACGGCGTCTTCGAAATAATAGACACCCAGAATACAGGCTATAAACGTAAACGTGCGGCGCACCGCACTCGTCTAGATTTTTTTGTATTGACGCATATATGCGTCGGCCTGCACTTAGTGAAGATCAGAAAAACGCGCATAACGCGTTCAATGCTGAATAATTTACGCCGACGCTCATGTGCGTTCGGTAACTTTCGAGTTTTATGACTGTCATATAACAATTACGGGTCATATAAAGGTGTTGGATGGATGGAGGTGCTTCCACACTAGTGTTTATTTGTAAGAGATTTTGTGAAGGATACGCCATAATATATCTTCGTTCGGTTTTGTTAAAATAGTAAGTTATACCTTAATAAAACAGTAATAGTAAAGGTACCTTCTCCTTTTTTTTAATTTACGACTTTTCGCCCGCCTCGTAATAGACACCATTTATAAATAGACTAAAACTACCTATTACTTTAGTTAAAAGAGCGAGTCATAATAAAATTATTTCAATAATCTATTGTACTAAATTAGGTTATTGTTGTCGTCGCCGCCGCCGTCCCCCCCCCCCCCCCACTGCAAGATTCGTAGCAGAAACCTGACTAGTGTGTAGTCTCCTTTACAATTCCACATTTTACGACCGCTTCGAAACAATAGACACCCAGAATACACGCTATAAACGCACAGGTGCGGCGCACCCCGCTTGCCTACAGATTTTTTTTTGTATGGACGCGTATACGCGTCGGTCCGCACTTGGTGAAGATCAGAAAAACGCGCATAAGCGTTAGCCGCACTGAACGTATTAAGCGTTAGCAGCACTGAACGTAATATTTGTAAATTTTTAATAATAAGCATTTAATGCATTCATAATCTTGTTATTATGTGATCAAAAATGTGAGATAATCAGAACCAGATTTTTCAGTACACAAATAATGAATATTTAGAATCTACGATTGCATAGGCACACATAATAGACAATTATACTCACTTCATATTCAGCATTTTCATCACCAGTGTCATCCCAATTATTTTTGGCTTTCTTTGCAGGCTTTGTATCTTTCTTACTAGCTTTCCTTTTCTTGCCTTTCTTCTCAGATTTATCTTTGTTTTTTGAATTCTCTGTCTAAAAATCATTACAAAAAGGTTTATGTCAATTTTTGATATTACAAATATTCTTCAGCTGTATTTTACACACAATCATGAATTTAGGTTCTTTTTAAAATTATTAGGTACTTCAAGCCTTGGTATTCCCTAAAATCATACGATGCATTTTTTCTTCCATTTTGTAAGGCCTATACAAAAAACTCACCTCATCATTGAATTTGTTGATAAGATCTGGACATGATAGTGTGTTTTCTGGCTCCCAAGTGTCACTATCAGCAGAATATCCCTTCCAGCGAATTAAATAATGTAGTTTGCCTTTAATCTTCTTAGAATCAACAACTTTTTCTACCTGAAAATATACAGATTTGTGTTTTATATTGGTACCATGGTCTTTTGCATCGGGGGAAGTGCGATCATCATTAGAAGCATCCACTTTTCAGTAAGTTCAAACTGCTTTCACAACTCCTTTTAAGTACAGCACTAATATGTAATCCTAAGACGTCTTAATTTCAATAGAACATAAAAAATAATCATGTCACTATTTTCCTCTTTCTAACAATATTATGAATGTAACTATTGACAAGGCAACTAAAATAAGATTTCATCATTCATCTAAATTAAATAATCCTAATAATTAAAGATAGAAACTTGTAACTTTATACACGAAGTCACTTTTTTTTGTAATTCTGCATCCTCTAATACATAGCACAGTAGGTTGAAAATCTCGATTTAAAAACACATATAAACGAACCTCGTACTCTTCTTCAACAGCAGGTTTACTTTTAACAGGAGTCTTCTTTTTGGATTTGCCCTTAGCTTTTCCCTTTTTAGCGGGAGATTCTTTAATCGTACTTGTAGATTCATTTTCATTTTCGGCAAGTTCATTGGAATCAGATTCAAGATCTTTCTCAACAGTGTTGTTGTGGCGTTCAGATTCTTGCTGCTCCTCATTACCTACGGAGCCGTTGGTGGAAGACACCACATCATCATCGGCACGATTTTTTGAAACTTTCCTCATGATGTATAGAAATGCAGCAAATGCCTTCTGTTTTTATTAGAAATGCAAATGGAGGGAAAATCTAACAATGTCGGAAGCGTCACAACGCGGAAAGTAAAATAGAAAGAACGCTTGCTTGGCAAACCTTCTCTTTTATCTATGGTAGGGGCGGTTCGCTTAGAAAAAGCCTATATTTTTGTCACCATCGTGCCATCTGTTGTCGGTGCACGTACTATTTTTGCCCGCCATTTTGGATGACGTCATGATGTTGGTTTTCTTGTACTCTGTAGCAGGTTTTCATTCATTTATTCTATGCTTCGCTGCCATCTTTCTTGTCATAATTGTCAGTTGTTAATTTAAACTTCAAGTTTGACAGCAAAGTTTGACAGCTATGGCGGTTTACAAATTCGTAACTGTTGCTGGTTTTATTTTGTATTTATTGATTATTGATTCATATCAAATATCAAACTTAAGTCAAATTTGTCGAATTTATTCTAATTAAAATTTGTTTCTTTATTAGTTTTGTTTGAGTTGCTTTAGGTAAGTGTTTAAATGTGCAGTGGATGAACGAATCAAGCGATATAGTTGTGAATATTCTTATACTTATTAACGTTTTGTCTTATTTTCAGTTTGTATTCGTATATCGATCCATAGGTTTCTATATCCTCGAAAACATCCTTTATTATTTGCTGCTTGGATAGACGCTATTGGAGATGAACAACTAAGAGAAATTTATCCTACGAAAATATACAACCGCAAAAGAGTACCTATGTGTTCACTATTTCAAGTCGTTTGTATTCAAGATATATACGAGTCGTCATAGTCCATCATCTACTACTATCTATCGTACTAGCAGTAAGCCTAAATCGTAAGTAAACTTTTCTTTTGAAAGGAAAAATTTCTCGTCGACCAAAATTAGCTCTAGTATTACTGACTGCTTATGTTATTGTACTATAAGAAAAAGTTACTTAGAATTTTGTGGGTTATTGATGAATAATGGTCTCATTAGTGGTGGATATTTAGACGAGATTATATTTGATTTTTATTAATTATCACACTGAAAAAACAACATTCTATCATCATAATAACACATATCTAAAATGAGCTAGATTATTTTGAAATTTAAAACTTCCAGCATATCAAGTGTCATGAAAATTGTTGCAATCATAAATATATTAATATATTATGTTAATTTAGTATTAACTTCACCTGGATTGCATATTACCAAACAAAATGTACAGTATTTACTTACATTAAAATTGAAATGCATTACAGGTGTTTAACGATCACTCAATACCTTTGTGGAAGCTGATCACAGTCACTGCGCTCTTGGTAGGGATTGTGGACAAATTAGAACTTTAGATGATGTCACTGACATAACTGGTACAGTGGATCAAAAAGAACCATCGCCAGGTTCATCCGAGTACAAAACTACATCAATGATGACATATAATGCAGGTAAACAATTTACAGCATTAATACATCATCAAATAAAATATATTCATAGACATTTTACACAACGTCCTCTGGTCCCAAGCTAAGTTTATATGCTTGTATTATGAGTACCCGAATACGGATAAAATACATAAACTATTTTTCTTTTGTAAATACATACTTATAATACATAGAAACACCCAGAAGCAGTATAAACATTTGTATGACAATTAGAAAAATCACACAAATGATTGTCCCGAGCGGGAATCGAACCCGCGACCTCTTGATCGGCAGTCCGAAACATAAACCACTCAACCACAAGGCCCGTCATTAATTGGATCTTTACAAACTAGACAATATTGTAAGTGCCAGTCTATCATCGTGGGGAGTCAACATTTCGTCGCGCGTCTGGACCTTGCATCACTGCCACCTGTTATATTTAACGGCGCCGTGGTTCCCTTGACATCGAACGTCAAGGACCTAGGTCTGCATATAGACTCCACTTTGAACTGGAGAACTCAGGTGGCTAACGTTAGTCAGAAGGTGACAGGTATTCTTCATGTCCTCTATCGCCTGAAAAATTTCCTTCCAATAAAAACCAGGATAATGCTCGTTAAAACCCTAATCTTCCCTGTAATAGACTATGGTGATGTGTGTTATTTTGACCTAAACGCAGAACTCCTCAATAAACTCGACCGTCTTCTTAACAACTGCATTAGATTTATTTTCAACCTTCGTAAGTATGATCACATTTCTGCTTGTCGTTCCCAACTTAAATTCTTGCCCATTCGTCAGCGCCGTAGTATGCGTGCATTAACTTTGCTTTTCTCTGTTATGATGTCTCCTACTTCACCTGAATACCTGAAATCTTTCTTTCAATACTTAGGCGCTAGCCACTCTCTAAACCTTCGGTCATCTGACAACCGACTTCTTCTCTGTCCTTCACACTCTTCTGGATACATTCATTCTTCTTTCTTTATTCAGTCTATAACACTCTGGAACTCACTCCCTCCCTATATCAGATTGTGCAATAATCGCTCTAATTTCAAACTAAAAGTTCGACAACATCTTTTAAATGAGCTGACCTAATATGGTATGATATAGTGTGTATATTTTGGAATTTAGTGTGTTTATAATTGTGTGCGTGTGTGTGTTTGTGTAGTTGTATTATGTGTAATATTGTATTCTTTTGTATATATTTGTTGAGTATATGTATTGTATATCTTTCGCGTGGCCCCGAATATGTTTAAATTATGTGTATGTAGTAATTGTAGTATAATTTATCTATTTCTCGTTTTTTTTTTATTTTACTCTGTATATGTAGGTATGTATTTATTATTTCCTATTTTAAATTGTGTCTCGCATTTTTTAATGTGCCTCCCTCAAATCCTCTCTGCGTCACCCATGGTTGACTGTTAGAGAATGCCCAAGGCATTAAGTCCGCCATTGTATATTTTTATATGCATAAAGATAAATAAATAAATAAAAAAATAAAATATTTGAAAAAAATGTGGTTAATGTTTAGAAGAACTGTGTGGTGTCTGAAGTCTAAGAATACTAGTGTTACCACCCCATTTCATCACCAAGTTTCATGCAATTTCATTTAGTAGACTTAGAGTGAAAATATCACAAAGAAACACCCACTTTCACTTTCATTATAAGTCTGTTATTTATGGAATTAATTTGTATACTATTTATTTTTCAGATAATACTTTCACTTACTAGAAGAAGAAAGCTCCTAATCATCAGATAAAGATGTGATATTAGTTATTTGTATAAAGTAAATTAATAAAGCATTCTTCAGATTATGTGGAGTTGATGA
Organism: Orgyia antiqua; assembly: GCA_916999025.1. Lineage (NCBI taxonomy): Eukaryota > Metazoa > Arthropoda > Insecta > Lepidoptera > Erebidae > Orgyia > Orgyia antiqua. The sequence continues at coordinate 28,650,607 of OU779868.1, forward strand.
CACATTTTATTAATTTTTCGAAACTATACATGACATAAGGTACGTATCATCAGTTTACTTATAAAGCTCACCAAAAATTTTTAGATGATGCTGAGCTGTTATCATAATAATACATAATAAAGGCAACAATTGTCAATATTAAATTTACAATTCAATCCATAGAATAAAATGTATCATCTCAGTTTACATGTTGTTTTATGAATTAAATTTTAAATATAATGTAATATTCACAATTGTTGGCTTTATTACGTATTGTAATAACAGTTCGGAATTATCTAAAAATATTTAGTGAGTTTTGCAAGTAAACTAATGATACGTATAGCCTACCTCTATATATAAATAAAGCTATACGTGACGTACCTATAGCTTTATTTATATACAGAGGTAGGCTAAATGTAAAAAAAGTTATCCGCAACAGTCACCTGCGGCAGCACTTTCCATACACGCACGTTTAGGCATTGAGCAGCCCCTCTTGTTATATTATTTTACTCTTTGATCTATGGGCAAACCAAACACTCCCCGTTTTCCAATGGCAGAGCATAATGCGACTCAGTGCCGCACAATGCTGAACAATGCTGACGCTTAATTGGAACGTGAATTAGTTTTAAAATGCGCCAGCAGAGTGCGCTAAGTTCAGTGTTGAAAAAAAAATTCTAAAATAAACATTGTATTCACATTACATATATGTGTGGAATATAAAAAAGTCATTGTTTATACCTTCATCCATACTTATATTTATTTATTTTTAACACAGCTTGAATTAACTTTGAATATTTCCAGAAAACTCTGACGAAAAGAAAGCCTTAAATTTTTTTTTAACAATAAATAATATTACTAACGATAATATATAAATAAAATTTCAATCAATGCCAATTTAAAGAAAAAGTACTTGTTAATTTTCTGTCGCTGAAGTTGGTATGGATTGCACACATCACTTTTGAGAGTACTCGATTGTGCGATGAGATGCTGTAATTGGAACACTCAACGTTGAGCATTGTGCCGCATAATGCGCTATTGTGCTCTGATTGGAAAACAGGGACTATAGATAGAGTTTGTTTGGTGCTTTTGTGGTAAAATGAAAGCAGCATTATGTTTATTTATCTATGGAAAGCAGTATCGGTATCTGGATATTTTTTATTGCAGTCAACCTAAGATAAAAAAACGTTTGAAAACAAACACAACACCCAATGTAGGCAACAAATTACTTCTAAGTTAAAATATTTCATTTGAGAAGCTATATAGTCCGCATAAAGGCGATCTACCAAACCAAACCACTTGCTCTAATAAAACTTTTACAATCCTTTGAATTCCTTTGTAAAAAAGACAATGACAGCAGCATCTTGCTATAAGGTTTATGTCAAAAAAGTCAATATCTATGTATACTCTTTAAATGCTGGAGAGCCAAGTAAGATAAGTAATCAAGTTGCAATCAAAAAAAATTTTCAGCTTTAATTACTTGGCTTCATTTACACTCTTACATTAATCATCTTCTGGTCACGATAAACATAAGCATTTATGAAGTAAATTATTAGAGTTACATAAATTATAACTCCATATGAAGGTTAAATAATTTGTACAAAGAATGGGTAAAATTTAGACGAGTTGATGTAGCTAACATCTGGCAGCCCTGTTTTAGAATTCCGTCTATGGTTTTGGATGACGTACCCATGAAGGTACAGATAAAAGTGGAGTCCAGACTCTGAATACCTACTTGAAGCAAAAATGATGTATGGCTATCTCGCTCACTGTGGTCAAACCCTTTCTTTCTAAGTAGGGTAACCTTTATTGTATTTGTGTCGTCTATTTTCAAACACCGCCACATCCATATAGGTCTATTTTACAGGAGACTAAAATTTTGTGTCGTTACGGCAATCTTAATAAAATTAGTTGTATAAAATTGGATAAAATCAACAAATTTAAAAAAATCCGTTATATATTTCATATCTAGATAATCTAATAGCAAAATAAGACTATTTCTATCCCAAAAAATTTAAAATAGCGGATTTTGATACTCAATTTGTAATTTGGCGGCTTTTGATAATGAAGGGCTAGATCTAGCTGCTTTTGTTACTAACTTTATAATATTGCATCATGTATACAGGATGTTCTAAAGTGACTGATAGGAGAAAGGTTATTAAGTTAGCTTTCAGTTTTATAAGGTACGTAAAAGAAATTGTAAGAAATTAAAATTTATTAAAGATAAAAAAAAATCAGTTAATCTACACAAAATTTTCTGATTCTTCCAAAGGAACACAGGGCAAATCTGCATTATGCATGAAACTATCATTAGTATCTTCAACATTTTTATAAAATTCTAAAGATGGTATATTTCGCCAATCTTGTCCATAGTGTTTGGTCAGTAGTGCAGTAACATCCTTGATTTTTGCAGAGTTGATTTTGTTTCCTCTCGGAATTACAGATGGTTCTATTGCAGAACAGCTCTTGCCCTTTTTTGTGACATATTTAGGTTCATTAAACTCATGTTTATAATTTTCTTCACCTTGGATGCTTATGTTTTGTCTTCCTCGTTTCAAAATAAATCTTTTAGTCAAATGAAACTTAAAGTGCCAATTTCCTGGTGGTTTGAAAATCTTAGAAACTTCTTCTTTCCAGTCATAAACATCAATATCCTGCGTGAGGTTGTATACGCTGCCATGCTTTTTAAATATCTCTACATATGACTGTGGATCACTTATCACAGACATTGTTTTAATCTCTTTTTCTATTTTTGCAAAAATCCTGTCTGCTGGCAGGAAAGAATGGCCAACCATGGGGAAAATTATATTTACCTCTTTTATTTGTGGTGGTGCATTAGACATTAGCCATTTGCAGCACATGCCTATTACAGTGCTATTCTTATTTTGACCGCCGCAGCCATCCGCAAAAAGTCTTATTACTGTTTTGTTTTGAGCAATATCCAAATTATTCAATAAGTGAAATACAGCAGTAGCGATTTGATTGGATGCTTTGGCGCTTTCAGTTTCATTCCAGTAATATATGTGCACATTATCTAATGGACTCTTAGAACTACCCACTACAGCTGTGAAATTATATAAACTTATTTGCCGACTAAAATAGGCTGCTTGATCCGGCAGTTTCGGCAAAGCGTTGTTTTTTTGGCAATCAAATGATGCAATCAAGACGTGATCCTCTTCATTTCTTAATAAGTCATAAAATGCCTTGGCTTTTAAGGAATGAAGTCTTTTCTCTGTAATAAGCTTTTGTTTCTCCGTATCATTAGTAGCATTTTTAATTCTTATTATTAATTCCGAGCATCGAGAACATGTGTCTTTCATAGGTGATCCGAAACCAGCATTATATTTCGTGTTAAACTCTCTTCTAAAGAATGATTCTTTTACTTTTAATTCTGGGGTTTCATTTAGTCCATTATTATACATTTTCCATAGTTTTTTAATATTTAATTCGGATGGTAAGTAAACTCTAACAGATGATTTGCTTCGGCAATAATGAGGCTCAACTGCTTGCAGAGACTCAATGAAAGCCTGTACTTTATTATGCCTTTCCAGAAATTGTATATTTTTGCGATTGCCTCCTCTATTCTCTTTTGCCAGACAACCTTCTTTAAAAGAGCGTTGTAAGACACCAGTAACTCTATCTTTGCCAACTTTCAGTATATCAGTAAATGCTTTTTTACACACTCGTACTAGTTTCCGTGGGTTTTTAATAGGAATATAATAATCTACAGTCATATTTTTAGGTCCTCGTGTTCCAGTTTTAAGCCTCGTTCGCTCGCAATCTTTTAAGCGACAACAAGTTAAAATAAAATTGTCCTGATCAACTTTATTATTGTGCTTGTAAAAATTTCTATGCATCCTCGAAACATCTTGTACTTTTAATGTTGAACATTTAAAAGTGTTATTACTCGCATGGCGACACCTTGGAAGAGTTGGAAGCTGCTTAGGTTCATACCTAAAAACAAATAAACGACTATGAAAATGACTAACGCTCAAAACCTAATATATAAATTACACCAGGTAGGAACGAAGTTCCTTCGGCTAATGTAGAATCGACACAATTTGCAAAAAAAGAAAGGAAGAGAAAGGTGTTTGTGTATACGACTGTCGCGCCTGCGCACGTCTCATTTAACGGTTATATTCCACGCATTTTTCTTACGGTTTTACTATCACATTTTTTTCAGTTCGGTCACGCAGCGAGATCCCTATCCCCTCCAAGCCTGCCGTAAGGAACTTCGTTCCAAAAACTTGGTTTATAAATTTATCCGGTGAGAATTTCGGGATTAAATGTAGCCTATGCGTTATTCCAACCAGATCCTAATCTACTTCTGTGCTAAGTTTCATCAAAATTCGTTTAGTAGTTTTGGCGTGATCAAGGGTGGATTTCACCGTTTCAACAGTTAACTACGTTTAGCCACACTAAGTAATGTTTTTAAACTCAGTTTAGCACTCCAAACGCGTTTAACACGCTTTAATCGCGTTCAGTTGCAACGGTGAAATCCGCCTTAAGTAACTAACATCCACACGTCCAAAGTTTCACATTTTTAATATTATTGCTTAATTGATTTGACACACAGACATGATACCTACAGATATATACCTACTATTGATAAATGAACAAAAACATGTTCCTACGTTAAGACGAATACCAACTACTACTTAGGTCTATTGGGTGCATACAAACATACTGTATATGGATCACGTACGATGAATACTGGAATGAATACTCACAGTTTGCGTCGCTGAAATTCCCGTTTCCAGGAATTTTTGTCCACACATCGTTTCCTTGCCATATTCGGAGGAACCTGTTCTATATTCCGAGATAAATCACTCATTATTTATATGAAAAAACCAATAAAAATCACAACAGAAAAACACGACACATTCAACTAAGTGAGAATTAATCGCCATGACAGTTTTGCACTGATTCTTTACTCTGATTGGCCGGTATAGATTTGGCGGCGTTTAAAAAAATCGCGCCATGGATGTGGCGGATTTTGAATAAAACTACCGTTTTATTTTGCTATTTTATGAGAGATCTGACGTAGTTTGCTTGTAAAATAATTATTAGGCATATACAGATTAAGATTGAGTATGCCATAGAGTAAAAAAATATATTTTTCTTAAAACTGGATGTGGCGGTGTTTGAAACTAGACGACACATTTCTTCCAGGACAAAACTTCAAGTAGTTGTGTTCCATATAGTGTCAACAAAATGTTCACTTCTAAGACCTAGCCCGTATAGATTTTATGTGTCGAGATACTTTATGTACTGTGCGTAAAAAAATACTCAAAAAACAAACTGTTTGTTATCGCGTGAAAGTTTGGATAATTCTAGTTTTTTAACAGTAACTGGAGGTTCGGTTGTTAAATTTATTATTCTTTTTACATTTATAAACACGTAAAATTTCCTAGTTCGTATGTACGATGTACCTATAGAATATTGGTGGGAAATAGATAATTACTAGAACAAAGGTGTAGTTCCTACGGCAATACGAAATTAATGAATGATTGTGAGATCTGCTTGAGATAAAATAATGATAATTTACCTTTATTTCAGACCTAAATACATGTTACAAAGATACAGAAAAATGATTCCAACGAATTGAGAACCTCCTTTTTTGAAGCCGGTTAAAAATAACAAGGTGTTAGTAATTTCTTAGTAAACAAAACAAGTTACACAATAAAATCTATTTGGCATACCTAAGTGGAAACATAACTTTTTGTGTAGGTAGCGTAAAAACGAAAAAGGGTTATTGTACTCATATTTTTAAACATGTACTGTTATTAAGGGACCAACCATGAAATCGCAAAAGATATATGTTTCATTAATTTTGCAGATTAATTAAACATTATGAATACATACTGGACAATAGTTTTTCCTAGATTTCTGGGTTAGCCAATGTATTTCTATTTATTAATGTCAGTTAAAGGGCAAATTCGGTCAATAATACTTCTGAAAAAAAATATACGTTACGTTGATTAAAATTAGTTTGTCGGAAAATCTGTAGTTAATAGTCATTTTAACTGACAATATGAATGTGGTTAAAAGTGGCTGACGGAAGAACGGAGAATCAGTCAAAATCAATTTTTACGTATATTTCTGTCTACAGCGTTTAAAGGAACCTATCATGAATGGCATGACGGGAGCTAAAAACCTAACCCACCCTTGTCGGGTTGCCCTTGGCTCCCTGTGCCTTGTGTTCCACTACTTGGCGCTAGGCAAGTCAGTTAAAATTACATTTAAACAGCTATATTGGGTAAAATTAGTTTTCAATAATTTCAGTCAAAAGTACTACTGTCGAGAGCTTACAGTCTATTGAGTGGTTATAAGTTTTGACTGTGACATATATCATAGGGGGCTATAATAGGAACGATAATAAAGTTACAAAAAAAGGGCAAAAAAGAAACAACAGCACTTTCCAAATTAAAATCATTTAATAACTTTTCTTTTATACATGACTAAATATTATTGTTTTGTGTAATTTCTGTCTCTTACCACGTAAATCACTAAGTATATTTTCTGTATGACTCTTTAAGTGTTAAAAAATGAATTTGCAATTTTCTTAATTAATACGCTTTCATGCAAATCATTGCAATAAATTGAGTCCGTGATGGGATGCTTAAACATTTCTTGCAACAGAGGAGTAAAATGTTGTGATACAACATTAATTAATTTGTTTTCTATATTGTTTTCTCTGAGTTGGCCCATCAGGAAGGATTACTTTCATAAATGCCAGAGCTAGGATTTGGTACACCCAGAGTAGCTACTTGCCCCATAGACTCTTCCTGTAATGAACTGTCTATCTGAAAATTATAATATATTTTACAAAATATAGCCTTTTGCCATATATTCGAACTACTACATTTCTGAAACATAATAATAATGTAAGGCTCTCATTAGGCAGTCGGATCGGGGGGGGGGGGGGGGCTGGTTCAGAAAGCAGCAATTATCTCTGGAGCCTTGAGCGCCGGTAGTTTGGAAAATGTTCCTGATACTGGTGGGGTATTTTTTTTCATACTAGTTTTTATATTCCTTATAAATTCAAATATTTAACATTGTATAACATATGAGACAATTAAAGGAGTTTGTAAATAGATACTTGAAATTTTACCTTGCAAGGTGATACTGCTTCTTGATTTGTAATTATAGTAGGAACTGCTGTTTGTTTTAAAAAATCCTTGCACTTTCATAAAATTTCATTTTCAATGGTACAATGGATAACCATAATTTCCTCTGGGTACTATTTGTAGGAAATCTAAAAAAATAATATTGTAGGTAAGTATATTAATGTTGTAAATAATGTGAAATAAAAATTAAATGACTAAGCAAACATGTATAATTTAGTTCAGGTCCCACAGAAAGTCCTAGATATGTCCTCAGTATGGTCACACTATTTCAAGATTACTTCTTGTAAACAAGAAAGATAAAATTGCACTAAGTCCATGAAATTCAATGTAAGACTATTAGATCTTTACATCGTTATCAGTATAGTTAGTTAGAAGTATGCTGAAAACATTGTTTAATCATTTTATGAAGTATTTAATTGAAAATACAAAGAAATATGTTTGCAGTTATTCAATGCCAGAAATCACGATCTAAACACTTACGCGTAAAATTGTATATCACCTCCTGGACACCACGTACTACCGCAACCACGCACTACACAAGTTTGCACCATTTCTTTAATTATAAAAATAATTAGAGTCGAAAATTTGAAACGAAGCTGTGAACCGTAAAGTAAACAACCGACATATTGGCACAATTTTGTCGACAACTTGACATATGGTGACCAATGTTGCCAAATTACGAAATCCTTAGGAAATGGGGAAAATAATTCACTGATTCGTCAACCATGAAAAGCATCCGTGATCTACTATTTTATTATTTTTAATTTCATTCATCGTATTTCAACTAGTTATTTATAGTTACGATTAAACACTATCAAATGACAGTGTTTAACTTGTGATTTGATATGTGTGGTGACTCTTTTTAAGAATTTACTAGGAGATTTTAATAAGGAGATAGCAGTACTAAGGCCACACTAAAAAGAGAGGTCAGACCACAGAGAGTGAGATAGAGATACGTAGGTATTTGCCTCAAACCGATGTTCCAAGTATGGCCTCCTTTTTTTTATCTATACCTTCATGGACGTACCTAATGACGTTTTCATTTGTCAATTGTCATTAACTGTGATCATTATCACTGTCTGTCAGTCATTGTATAGGTTATGGTGCAAAATTTAATATTTTTTGCGTTACAAATAATTGAAATAAGTGCACAGTGGCGAAAAATAGCTCTCTCTTGCTTTATATAATTAATTAATTGTTACAAAAAAAGATGTTGGATTGTGTAGGTCTTAAATGGCTCCATAAAATCCTTACTCATTAGTTGGGCATTGCATCTAAAAATATAATTCGCAGTTGAACAACCTCAGACGTTGTTATAAAATTCTTCTACGCATTTTTTTCCTATTTTGATCACTGTAAAGTTTCCATTGTTGATCAATAAATGCCGAAATAATGACTAGCCGAGGAAGAGTTAAAGGCTCCCGGATGAACTTTAAAGTGCAAAATGAGCCAATTGACCCCAAAGGAACCAAACCGACGCGTGAAGAGCCGTCGATTTTGGAAGTATTTGTCTTGATGATAGTGCACGTTTGTAAAAAGATACTGTTCTTTGACACTAATTTAAAAATAGCAGTTTATCTGGGTGCTGTCTTTTTACTCTCTTTAATAGCAGACGTCTTAACGTTTCCGAAGTCTTACTTTTCTAGAAGTGACAATATTTTTAACCAATATTTCGTAAAAATCGGATGGTTTTGGACTTTGTTTATGACAGTGCCGTATGTTCTCTTAACATCATACACAACTTGCTGTGGAAGGAGAAGATTAATAGTGACAGCACATGTGATGAGATTAGTTCTTGCCACAGTATGTTGGTACACTTGGACAACTGTATTCAACATGATTGAGACAAGTTATGGCAGATGTAATACTAAACTGTATGACAACAAAATAGCATGTCTTAAAATTGGTCATTTTTGGAATGGTTTTGATATATCAGGTCATTGCTTTATATTGATTTATTCTAGTTTAGTTATGATAGAAGAAGCTAAAGCTATTAATGGTTGGGAGAGAATAAAGGATTATATTAGAGATGAAAAGTATGCCAGAACTATTAATGACAAATCAGTGAGCATCAATCCTTTAAGAAATATTACTACAGAAGAATTAAACATTCTGAAACTATCTTATGAAAACTTTACACCGTATGTGAGAGCATTTTTCATTGGGATTGCTTTATTGCAATTGCTTTGGGATGTTATGCTAGTTTCTACCATATTATATTATCATATTATGGTTGAAAAGTTTATCAGTGGTGTAATAGCAATACTCACCTGGTTTGTGACCTATAGAGTATGGTATACAATACCTAATATTTTGCCCAATTTGCCTGGAGATGGTATATTTAAATATAGCAGTAAAGATAAGCAACAAGTTTTAACTACTCCTAGAAAAAGAAGTTCCACAAATGGTAAACACTTCATGGGTATGCCTATTAACACAAATCAGGATTCAGAGAGTACAAAAGAAGATACAAGATAAAATAAGATGAAAATTTTAATATATTATTTGTGTGGTGTATAAGTTTGGTTTGGGTATAGGAAATATGGGATGGGTGTTGTTGTTTTTTTAATTTAAAGATAATGTGCTTACACTTGGTATTTTATATACACTTTTTGCTACCATATAACTTTACTACATAAAGAAACTTTGTGATATGACATATTTAATCTCATGCATTTTTCATCCCCTTGTTATTTTGCCATAGGTTAATTTCAATCAATGGAGTTATGTTATTGTTTGTTTTTATTTATGTGTTAAAGTTTGTTATTGAATCAGTGTAATAAGCATACATATTTTACTAACCTTGACTTTCTAACTAATAACTTCATATTATTTATGAAATAAAACAGCTGCAGTTAATGTTAATAGTTTTAATAAATATTTTACAATACTGTTTGTTTATTGATTTTAACTAAACAAATGTTATGCTGATTATAAAGAAATATTTTTTTATGTACATGAACTAATGTGTATTACAGTCAGTTAAAACTAATGCAAATGCAGTCAAAAGGGAATGTAAATAGATTCTTTAAAAATAATACTGATATCTCAAGTTTTTTTTTTATAAAATACACATATTCTGTATATCTTCCGCTATTCGAGATCAAAATAATACTTCTGATTTGTTATAAACTAATTACATATTATTGAATGAATATTTACAAAATAATAAAACTGCAAAGATATAATATTTGAATAAATAGATTAGAATAATACTTTTAATTGAAATAAATAATAATACACGTATAGATAGAAACATCGAAATCACAAGTACAAATAATTTATAACATTTTTATATTATTAAAAGCACTCTGTGATTTCTTGCTTTTTATTTCAAAAGCAGACTCTCATGCTAATATTAAGTTGTTTAGATAAATTACACGTAAATATGGTAACAGATTCAGAATACAAATGTTTTTCCCCAAACCTCTTCCTCCCCAGGGTACTTGCTGTAAGTCGGCAATACCAAAATTTAAGCAGATTGTGTAAGCCAAAATACTTGACTATGCCAAAGTACCTGGTCACTGACATAATAGACCTAACACCCTACTATAAGTACAGGAAACCTGTATACTACCAAATAATGGAAGTATTTATAAAACAAAGAAGGCAAAGTAATTGAACAGAATTTAATGGCTGTTGGTGATTTAATGGAGTTTACTAATGTTTTCATTCGCAAAGTGTAGTGTTTATGCTAAAACACAATCTTTTTGAAGATATAACCTACCGCAAGTACTACGCCGACGGTAGCAGCGCTGGCGGCACCTAGATAAGCTGGTGGTTGTGACATAACTATCATTTTCAAATGGACAGGTAAGTTAGGTACAGTACGTTTAAATGATTCTCGTTGTTTAACTCGCTCATAATAATTTTCAATTGCTGGACGTTTCCCATTCGCCCAGTATCTATCTTCAAATCCAAGTTCCCAAAGACGCTGCAGTAAGATTGCCAAATTGATGTCTGCTATACTGAAGTTTTCACAGCATAACCAATTGCCTGAAAATAATTTTTAATTTAAGTCTGACCGGAAACCTAACCTAAAACGGAAGTAATAAACTGTTTACTTGTCTTCCTGTCTAGTGTGTACTAATTCTGTGTCTAATCTATCGCATACGCTATACACCAACACGTAGGTAACAAAGGTATTCTAAATCCAACTGGATTCAAAACCGATCCATTTAACGAAAGTATGAATTTAAGTGTCAAATAAGTAAGTGAATACGACGACGACTTCTGGAGCAAACTAAAACTAATTCCACCAAAACGCTTTTCATGCGCGTATATGGTTTAGTATAGTAGACCAAATATTCACCCGCAGAGGAGGAATTCCGAGCCCAATAATACAAAAACCTTCTAAGTTTTGGGAAATAAGATAGCGAAGTGGTAGGAAATGCGTGTGCGCTATACATATAGGTACACATAGTGTATGGTGTACTACATATTCATAACGCAATTACCTTCCGGTTGCTTCTGCAGTTGAGCTTCAACTTGAGCCAAAACTTGGTCGATGATATTTAATACTTTAGCGTATTCTTCTTCGTTCGATATAATTTCATGTTTACGATCTTGTATCTCAGCTTTGTATAATAATATACTTTTTGCTTTTGGATGTTCTTCCGCTAGCTTTCTCAAATTCGAAGAATTGCTTAAATCTCCACCTGTTTAAATGAAATTATTAATGCGAAATAAATTACACTACAAAATTATAGTTAGTTTAATATCGATAGCTAATTAAAATATTTGTTCAAATAGAAAATATACTCAAATAAAACTACTTTTTACGGATTTAGACGCGTATATTTGTTTTAAATTTTGGCCAAAATTTACTTACAAAATTTACACAAAAAAAGAAAATATACTGCCGACAATCGAAACTAATTCAATTATCTTGCTAACAACGATAACAAAACTAATTTAACTAAGTTCTTGTGTGATAAAAGGTAGTTGACACCTTCAACGGATGTTCTGCAAGCTGAACTTTCAATATTTTAGCCCTCAAAACCTAATTCCTTTTTTTAGGTGTTTGAAGTTAATGGCCACGAAAGTAAAGTATGTATGTTTTTAGGGTTTCGTACAAACCCTTAAAGGATCACTCCGGTGTCTGTCTGTCCGTCTGTCAAACTTTTTTTACTCAGCAACGGCTGAAGATATCAACTTGAAACTCATACGATATGTAGATCTATGCGGTCCCTTGCTACAAAAAGACAGTCAACCTTTCACCTCTACGCATTTAAAAGTTATAACCGAACCATTTTTAAGAATATTTCGACTTATGCTTGGGAATCAAAATTCACTTCCCTTTGCCCTAGAGCCTTGAAATTTGGCATAGATCAAGTCTATATAGTGTTGATATAGGGAAAAATCCAAAAACTTATAATTTGTCATCACATCATAAGTAAAAAAGTGTTTATACGAATACCAACTTATGAAGTAATGTAGGCGATTCCCTATATTTCAACTACAAAATTAAGTTGGAGAGTTGTTTTGAGTTTAATTAAATGATTATTTGAATGCAGTTACTTATGTTTATATGTCTACTAAGTACGAAACCCTAAGAGTGCGAGTTTACCTCGCTCTTGACAGGTTTTTTAATAAAATCTCGACGAAATTTGAAACACAGTTTTTGTTTAAGTATTCTTACGTCGGAGTCCACGTGTGCAAGTTTAACTGGGATAATCTAAGATATTATTATGTAGGACAATACCTAAAGTTAAACTTATTGTTTTAAACCCACATCTCATTAATTTAATCGCGATTTTAACATTCTTGCATGAATGAACAATATCTGAATAATTTAACCTTCGTTTACTTACGTAGTCATTTACATTTACATCAACGTCGCGCAACTGGAGATTATTTGGATCATTGGATGGTACTCGTAGTTTTAAGTTTGTAGTATCTATTGTATCCAAAAATCTAACGTTAATTTATAAAAATGTACTTGATTGTCTTATTAGAGTATAGTATTAGACTTTTTACACGCTTTATTACACGCTTTATATTAGCTTCACTTGTATGTTTGTTTGTATGTTTGTTTGTTTGTATGTTTGTAACCGACTCCTTTGGACGCTATTTTGACCCACTTCAAACGGTCAGATTCTATTCAAATTTTGCACACCTGTCAAAGACCGATGACAATGCAATAATTCGATTAAATAAAGCGTGTTTTTTAGTTTTTTTAAACTATTTTTATTATTTTATTTTTATATTAGCTTCACTTGTATGTTTGTTTGTATATTTGTAACCGACTCCTTTGGACGCTATTTTGACCCACTTTAAACGGTCAGATTCTATTAAAATTTTGCACACCTGTCAAAGACCGATGACAATGCAATAATTCGATTAAAATATCCGATTATCCTGGTTAGATTCGCCAGGATTCATTAATCTCTTTCCGGATCCTTTGCATGAGAGTAAGAGAGAGGGCTAGTACGCGAACTACGCATGCGCGCATTTCCAGAGAAAATCTTTTTTCTATTTTTTAGTTGGGTTTTCTATATAAAGCGTGTTTTTTAGTTTTTTTAAACTATTATTTATTTTATTTTATAATGTACATAAATTAATTTTACCTATGGATAATAACGTACCTACCTACCAATTAAAAGATTTCAAGGCTTTAACATTTTATAGATAGGTAAGAAACGAATTATTTGGCATATATTCATTAACTGTACAATTATAAAGATAACAGGAAGAAAATATACACGCATCACCTGGAGGTGAACAGTTGTGAAGGAGGCTGCAGCAACTGGCCTAAGCTGGGAGGAGCTGGAGACTGTCGCACTAGATCGGGCGAAAAGGAAACCTTCTTAGAGCCCTATGTCCCTGATGAGGGACAAAAGGATTACATCATCATCATCATACAAGTATAAATAACCACGAGCATGCAACGAGATGTATGTTATCGAAAATCTTAATACCGATTATAGGTAAATCACGAGCATGACGTAACTATTAAGTGCTTCATCACGAGACTCTAAATAAAGAAGGCGGGTACATACACCATTATTCTTATATGCTCACTTGATGAAACATGACAAAATAATCCTATTTTATGCACAACTATTTTGCTTCTTAAAGGCTTACTGTTGCCCCCTATCAATATTCGAATTCTATTTAAAGGTATACATATTGCAGGTAAAATGTTGGTATACACAATGACGGTGTATCGATATAGCCAATAAATATGTATGATAGATTGATAGGCATATATAACGCTTAGGCGTATTATTTATTAGTATTCAAATTAGACAGAACAGTCGGCGCATCTAATTTACCTACGACATCATATACAGCAGACAGTTTCATTAATGATACGCCGCTACAACCAAAAAGGCATATTTTGCTTCATTTCCCTTCTAGTCATCCTTTACATAACCAAAAACAATGATATCATCCAAATATCCACAACGAAAATATATACTTCTTATCAATGCAAATAAAGTTATCTTAACTGTGTTATCTATATGTAAGAACATTTTATAAAGCAAGATAAGTAAGAATCTGGAATGCAAGATGCAGTAACATTTTAAATTGTCTAACGTTCAATTTTAGGAATATCAACAAGATTCGGGACTTGAGTTTAAGCACCTACTGTGTAAGCTTGTGGTTACAGTAGCGGTGTAGGGGTGTAAGAAATAAATGGCCCTGAAAGACAATTATTTAGCTCTTGGGCTAGACGATATTTATTATATTTAAAGATGTATTAGTGGTATACTAACACAATATAGATTAGATTAAATCTACGAGTCGTAAAAGTAACAACGAGCAGGAATAGTACAATATTATTTTAATTTAGGTATTAGCATGATAATTACGAGTAAACATATAAAAAACTATTTTATAACAATATTCAAGATATTCGACAATAAGAGCTTGGCATTGCCTAAATCAAGCAATTGTCTCTCCATAAAAAAATGTCAAATTATGTTTCCAAACTGGGTTATCCAGCATCTAAATCTAATCGATTTAACCTATATTACGATAGTTATATTTAAGGAATAAATAGCACATTTATCGAGTAAGGCTAACATCAGGCGTATCGTAGCATCAAGGCGACCAATAGGAGTGAAGCGTCGATGAAAAGTGTTGCAAAAACGAAGAAAATGTTATAAATTCCTCGCGGCAACCTTATAAACCCTTAAGTCATAAGGGCAATTGGCCCGGGGCGGTATTATGAAAGACACGACGGTGTAAGCAGACAGGCTAACTCTAATGCCTCAAATACTGAATCTATCTAGCTTGTGTGCCTAGAAGTAGTACCATAGACAGATGTTTGGAGGCGTAGGTAATTTGCTCAATCTCCATTAATTTATGGGGCGGCAAAACTTACGAGCTCAGGGCGCAAATTTTTAAAATACGCTAATTTGTATATCCCAGATAAAGTATATAAAGATATGAAAAAAATTCTGGATTGTAGGCGGCGAGTAGACAGTTAAAACTAATACATATTGAATTATAGATACGACAAAACTCTGTCCGTGTGATGACGGATTAAGAATACAAGTGTCACCACCCTTTTACCTTCCCGGGGTGCTGAATAGCCAGCTGTCAAAATCTAACATACACCTCTATGCGACAACAAACAAACACGCTTCGTCAGCGCGGCACAGAAGACGATAATGCCTCCCAAAGTGGAGGAGGCCCGTGCCCAGAAGAAGGACAGTAATGGGCTATAGAGAGAGAGAGAGAGAGACGGCAAAACTACGGCTTGTTTATCATTGTATCAATCTAATGATAGCTTCAAGATAGATGACTCAATCTCAATTCAAAACGATAAAATCTAATCTCGATAGTTATTTTACCAGTTTAGGTATGAGATTTATTTTTGATGCAAATGTATGTTATCATGAATAAGTTATCAACGTAACTATGAGACTGAACGTAACTGTGAGTGATGAATTGATGACTCACAAAAGTATTTATTTTGCTTGTTGCTACAACCTCATTATGATACTTATTACAGTCTTAATTAAAACTAATCTTTGTACTGATACTGCTTTTGTATTCATGATTTTTGTTATTTGCTCTTTAAATAGTACTTTTGTACGTTTGTATCGCCTTGACGCAGTTAAGACGATACCAAAATAGCTTCTTGCATTTTTCTACGTACGAAGTTTTCATTGTTTCTTTAGATTGAATGGCTAGAGCTCTAATTTTTAAGTATATGTTTTTTCAATATATGATCTAGGATCGCATAAACTCAGAAACACGATTGAAAAAAGTTTTCTCGATAGAAAATCTTAGCGAAACAACCTCTCTAATTTTTTATTTTTTTCATTTGTCGGTCTATTATCGCGTATTAACTAATGAAATAACTTTAAAAACATAAGTAACTATTATATATAGAAACACGTAAATCAGAATTAAAATATATTTAGTAGATTTTGAGTAAATAGGAAAAGTATCCCTAATTCTTCATTTTCTGTGCCTACTGGCGGTGTTAATATGTACGTGTCGGCGATGATATACGATAATATTGATGTAGGCCCTTAATGATTACGTTATAGATGCTAGTTTTTTTACGATATGTATGGGTTTCATCCGAAAATACACGTGTATGATGCACTTTTCATAAGTTATAACTATAATAAGAAAAAGGATATACAGGGTGGCGCAATAGAACGTGCATTTAATATGTATAGGCTAAAAAAATAAGTACAAAATGTATAGTTGAAATAAAAAATATGATGATTAGGTAATTAAATGTAGTTTATTTTTTAAAAATGACATCATCTGAATGACGGCCCTCTCGAAGACGGCACTCCTCTAAACGCGGAATCCGAGGAACATCAGTCGGCTAAAGGAAAATATCTGTGGGGAAATGGCAGCAATCACCCCAGATTTATTGACAAGAGTTTTCACAAATCTGCGTTCGCGTTTAAAGGAGGGCCGTCTTCGAGTGGGCCGTCATTTAGATGATGTCATTTTTAAAAAATAAACTACATTTAATTACCTAATCATCCTATTTTTTATTTCAACTATACATTTTGTATTTATTTTTTTAGCCTATAAATATTAAATGCACGTTCTATTGCGCCACCCTGTATTACAATACTAACTTTGTTACTAAATTTATTGTTTACAATTACGTTATTTATGTATGTTTATGGCGACGTAATTTATTTTCTAATTGTTCCAACTCATATTGGAGAATAAGTATAACTAAAATTAGATTGATTAATTAAAGTATTAAGGTCAAATTACACACCTACTTACTTTTAAGTATTTCACGCACTGGTAAGATGAATGGTAGTTTAGGTGTTCCGCTTAAATGTGGCTGGTAAAATGATCCCACTGTTATCAGACCAGCTGGAAGTGCCTCTATCATATCACGAAATCTGTTAATAGTGTCCAACACTTTGCTGTCACTTGATACATTTATCAGTGATGGTAGTTCTAAAAGAAGTTATTCATTAAAAAAGTCAGTTTTATGAACCGTCATAACAAAATAACATTTGAAGTGGTGTGAGTCCAAGAGATTTTTCCTCGTAAAATCGGGAGTCCCACAAGGCAGCATATTAGGTTATATTCAATTTTTGACACTTGCTATTAGATATACCATTTAAGACCTGAATTAAAGAGTGCAAGAACTAGAATCTTATGCATAGCATGTGTAGGTGTTTAGGCAAAAAATTTCGAAGACAGCACTCGAGCTCTATACATTCTATACATAACAAAAACAAACAGAGATGTCAATTCAGTCACCCAGGAAAAAAAATCCATTTAATTAATTAAGGGCCTACATCAATATTATCGTCGACATGTACCTATTAACACAGCTAGTAGGCATAGAAAATGAAGAATTAGGGATATTTTTTTTGTTTACTCAAAATCTACTAAATATATTTTAATTCCGGTTTACGTGTTTCTATATATAATAGTTACTTATGTTTTTAAAGTTATTTTATTAGTTAATAAGCGATAATAGACAGACAATTGAAAAAAATAAAAAATGAGAGAGGTTGTTTCGCTAAGATTTTCTATCGAGAAAACTTTTTCAATCGCGTTTCGAGTTTATGCGATCCTAGATTATATATTGAAAAAACATATACTTAAAAATTAGAGCTCTAGCCATTCCATCTAAAGAAAAAATGAAAACTTCGTACATAGAAAAATGCACGAAGCTATTTTGGTATCCTCTTAAGTTATTAGTATAATAAACAAACCTGGGTCCAAATAAAATTCTAAATAATCCAAAATTCTAGTTGAGTCTGGAATTACTTCTTCTTTAACTTTAAGTACAGGGATTTCACCACGAGGATTAATATCTAAAAACCAGGAGGAATATTGCTCTCCTCTTGTAATGTCAACAAATAATGGCTCAAAATCTATATTTTTCTCATATAAAGCCATTAATACCTGAAATTGTAAATACTTGCTTAAAATATAATTAAATAAATGCAAATGTGATTTTGTTTTTCTAGCATTACAACAAAAACTGCTGCACCGATTGTAATGACATTTATAGTAATTTTGCACATAAACCTTTCAATATAAATAGGCTAAAATCTACACGCTAATACTACTGAGTGATTGATTTACAAATTTTTTTTCTTACCTTTTGAGAATAAAAGCTGTAATAGTTGCAATAGAGGTAGATATTAGATTTACTTGTACCGGTAACTACATTGTTATTAGTTTTAGGTAGAGGCAGCTTTTCCAAATACTTTTGCACATAATGCATTTTAAATGGAATAAATATAAACAGGCTAAAATGAACTAAATGTGATAAAATAAACTATTGAAACTCCATTAAAACAACTCAAACCTTTAACTTCTGCGCGGTTTTTCCGAACAGAAACCAATGCTACCAACATAAAAATTTTAAAATCAGCTGACAGCAGTACATATATAAATTGCAACAGACTACTCTACGGCTACTGGCCTTTGAGTATAGAGGAGTATAGAGGATTCAACCCATGATTCAACCTTATAAAAGTACATTGACCCTGTTTTCCAATCAGCGCACAATAGCGCATTATGCGGCACACCGCACAATGCTCAACGTTGAGTGTTCCAATTACAGCATCGCATCGCACAATCGAGCACTCTCAAAAGTGATGCGTGCAATCCATACCAACTTCAGCGACAGAAAATTAACAAGTATTTTTTCTTTAAATTGGCATTGATTGAAATTTTATTTATATATTATCGTTAGTAATATTATTTATTGTTTAAAATAATTTAAGGCTTTCTTTTCGTCGGAGTGTTCTGGAAATATTCAAAGTTAATTCAAGCTGTGTTAAAAACCACTTTTGAGAGTGCTCGATTGTGCGATGCGATGCTGTAATTGGAACACTCAACGTTGAGCATTTTGCCGCATAATGCGCTCTTGTGCTGTAATTGGAAAACGGGGTAAAACTATCATTTTGCTGTTGATTGCAGTATCGATTTTTAGTATTAATTTCAATTCTTTTTAGTTTTGATTCTTGATTTTATTTCAATTCGGAAACTAAAGCGTGCGAAGCCGTGGGCAGAGGCAATCAAGTTTATTTTTTTCATAAGCACCACAAGGTCTGCTTACGACTAATGTCGAATCACATTATTAAGATTATTTATGATTGGGTGCCTTGTGTGTGCGTGATATAAATACAAAAACAATCTTTTGCATCACAGCAATGGGGCAGAGGGGTAAACTTATTGAGAGTAATGAGAGTGGTGTACACAGGTGGTGTAAAGTAAATATTGTCTGTGGAATAACTGTCAATATGTCAAAATCTCCTCTAACTTTCTATCTTGCTTGTCTATGCTATGCTACTAATCCTACTATTGTTTATGGATTGTGTCGTTCAATGAAGTTGTTGTTTTATTTGTATTGTAATGTATTTCTGGTTCAAAATGTTGCAATCTGATAATAAATACTGTGCTTTATTGTAGGATTGAGTCGTATTTACAATAATAATATTTCTTGCAAAAGTGTTAATAACTAATCAAGTTAAAACTTCTAAAACTCACACATTTTAAAATGGAGGTCTCAAACAACACCGACGCCGTCAACCTTGGCGTCGGTGAAGTTGAAGCAGAAATCGGCGAGGAGCTGAAGCAGTTGGAAGAAGGCAAAGATTTTGATACCCGTAGTGAAGTGTCCAGTTCTACTTCAAATGATTCTAGCGCTCCGAGTATTAGTTCGGTTAGTTCTAAATCTAAAGAACGGCACGTAACTCGCAAGCGAACCAAGTCTGCAAGCCATTCACCTGTACAAAGTAAACGTCGCTGTATAGCAAGCACAATTGAGAAATATGACTTCATGACTAAGCTGAATTATTTATTCAGAGATACCCGCTTTTTCTTAATAAAATCCAACAATGCTGAAAACATAACTTTATCAAAAGCCAAAGGTGTATGGTCCACTCTGCCCCAAAATGAAGCAAATTTAAATCAAGCATTTAGGGAATCTAGAAATGTTTTATTGATATTTTCAGTTAAGGAAAGTGGTAAATTTGCAGGATTTGCACGACTAGCCAGTGAATCACGTAGAGATGTTCCGCCAATATCATGGGTGTTGCCTCCTGGTCTATCTGCTAAGGTACTAGATGGTGTTTTTAAAGTTGATTGGATATGTCGTAAAGAATTACCATTTAGTAGTACCTTGCATCTTTATAATCCATGGAATGAAGGCAAACCTGTAAAAATAGGCAGAGATGGTCAAGAAATTGAACCAAAAGTTGCTGAGGAGTTGTGTCGTCTCTTTCCCGAAGATGATGGAATAGAATTAACTCCTATATTACGAAAATCTAAAGAGGCTTCTAAGAAAGAATATTTAAAAAGTGGTGGAAATTATAGAACTTACAGAGCACCTCTTTCTTCAAGAGGATTGCCTTTTAGAAGCCGTTTCAACTCGTCAAGCAGAAATAGAAGGAAATCATTTATATCTCCTAGAAGTAGAATTTCATCAGGGTCTTACAAGAGAAGATCTCCATCACCACATTTACGAGACCGTTTGTCAGTATGGTTTGGTGGACGTAGTCGAGATGGGTATAACAGCAGTAGTTCAGCAGCAGCTGAAGCTTACGTAGCAGAATACATGAGATCAATGCATCATCAGCTGCCACCATTGCCATATGTACCTCCACCTGGGTTCAGTGGGGCTCTGCCTTCTTATGAAGGTCTGCCGCCGCCACCACCACCACCACCGCCGCGTTACTATGATTTGTCAGACTACCATCGTTCAATGCTTGTTTATGAAAAAAGATCTTATGAGCGTTCAGTGGATGAGTTCTTGTGGCGTACCTCAGATCGTTCCCGCGGTCGTAGTCGTGAACGTGAATCACACAGATCATACCGTGACCGACGATGAAAGTGTAACCTCCCTTGATGTATTGATTTATCTGATAAATGCTAATAAAAAATTGTGTTTGAACTTTGAACTTTATTGAATCAAATATTCTGAGTGTTGTGGTGAACTTTGATAGTTGATAACTGAACTCTAATCTCTTTTGAATTCGGACTATATATACTTTTTAGGTAATCCCTAAGGGACTGCAATAATAATACCGGTGAAGTTCCACAATTATGTGAAGAACTCTCTTTTTACAGGGTATTTGGATAAAATAGTGATTTTCCATTAAAATAACAATATTATATTGTTAATGAAAGTCGAACAGTCGAATTTTTTACAGGTTTTTGGCTGTTATTCAGAGAATGTACAAAAAATAATAATGACTTTTGTACATAAGAAAGTGGTTGTGTAAATCTGTGATATAAATACCCACCTATTTTACTTGTTGTTATAATATTTATGCCTATTGGCTAATACAAATAACCAAAGAATAAGAATTCACGTATTTTTATTCTCTTGTCTCAAATTGTCTATTAAAATCTTATCCATGTTATGCTAATGTTAGTTTTCCTTATGAATAATTTGAAATGGACCTCTAGACTTGATCTGAGAACATGTGTTTATTCTTTTTCATATGTACATATTTTGATTTAGTTTATTATCTTTTTCTTTATGCACAGATTTTCTAATTGCAATTGGCAAGTGATGTGATAAAAAAACAATGTGTATATATTCTGCAATATTTTAACACTGTCACAGAAATAATCAACTAAAATTAGAAATTAGATCTGGTTTTGTTAAACTTTTTAGATTTCATCTGCCTAAACAGATTCTTCTGTGCATCTTAATTCAAAAAATTGGTCAAGTGCGAGTCGGACTCGCGCACGAAGGGTTCCGTACCATTATCTATGCAACATAAGGCAACGTTATTAGTATCGAGCAAGAAATGGTAAAAAAATCATGTTTGTTGTATGGGAGCCCCCCTTAAATATTTATTTTATTTTATTTTTAGTATTTGTTGTTATAGCGGCAATAGAAATACATCATCTGTGAAAATTTCAACTGTCTAGCTATCACCGTTCTTGAGATACAGCCTGGTGACAGACGGACGGTCGGACGGACAGCGAAGTCTCAGTAATAGGGTCCCGTTTTTACCCTTTGGGTACGGAACCCTAAAAATGACGAATTTTCGTACTAAATATCACTCCCGTTTTCATTGAGATTTAAAAAAATCATTTGAGGTTTCTAGCGCCTAGTTTCGGCTTCATGTTAAGAGGATACCAAAATAGCTTCGTGCATTTTTCTACGTACGAAGTTTTCATTGTTTCTTTAGATTGAATGGCTAGAGCTCTAATTTTTAAGTATATGTTTTTTCAATATATGATCTAGGATCGCATAAACTCAGAAACGCGATTGAAAAAAGTTTTCTCGATAGAAAATCTTGGCGAAACAACCTCTCAATTTTTTAATTTTTTTCATTTGTCGGTCTATTATCGCGTATTAACTAATGAAATAACTTTATAAACATAAGTAACTATTATTTAACGATACACGTAAATCAGAATTAAAATATATTTAGTAGATTTTGAGTAAATAGGAAAAGTATCCCTAATTCTTCATTTTCTGTGCCTACTGGCTGTGTTAATATGTACGTGTCGGCGATGATATACGATAATATTGATGTAGGCCCTTAATACATCTGTCAGTCAGACAGATTCTTTTTTTACATTTTTGCTTTTATATGGCGGAGACCATTGTCTAGAAATGAACTTTTCTGACATATCCACTCTATAAGAACGATAGCTAGCCACACTGTTGAACGAAATGCATAGCGCCAGGAATATCTCGGCACTTATGTTGTGGCCGTCGTCGCCCATGTAGAAAGTATGTCTGAAATAATTACGGGGTAGGTCCCAAAAAACGCGATTGTTGTCAATAAAATTTTCGTTGCACCTAAAATGTAGCCAACTTGATATTGTTCACCTAAAATCAAAATGATATAGTAATAAAAATTAAGCCTAAGACTAGATTTGCACACTGAGAGATCTAATTTGTAAAAGAAGACACATACATCAAATTTTTCGACAATACTTAGGTAAATAAAACGCGTACTTTGGTCTACTGCCTATTACGTGGTATACACACTATGTTATATTCCCAATGTGTACTGTTAAATTAGTTTAAATTACTATTTATTTTTATACTTTTCAGTAACAAGAAAGTTATACGGTCTGTGTTATTAACATTTAATCTTATTAGCTTTAATGTTTTTGTTTAGTTGTGTACATAGCATTGGCACCATTATCAATTTGATTAACAACTGTGATTATCTGATTGATTATCAACATGAACCGTCGTATTTGCTCGAAGTTCGCACTTTAATTTTAGTTTTGTCCTAAATGGGATTCAGCACGATATTGAAATGTATGTATTACTTTTGGACCTTTTTGTTTCCTCTAACCACAGATATATGTATAAATGTATATCTGTGCCTCTAACATGTTACCTACTTTAAAAGTTTTTGATAATGTGGTTTTTGTTTGCAGTAGTTTTACGACTTGGGCTAAGTGAGAACTATTAATGTTTTGTTTTTGTTCATATTGTTCTTACCACAGGATCTTAGTAACTATATAGTAAGCATTAGGTAAAAATGATAGCAATTTAATTTCGAAACAAAGTTGAAGATCTTAAGAAAATAATATAGTTCCATATTCCTTTTCTATCATTGGTGTAATTACTGTTTTGTTCAGCAGTGTTATAGTTTTTCGCAGTTAATCTTGTTTATTTTGGTTGTTTGTCGGAAAATGTTGGATAACTTTTCTATCCTTATTTACAAAAAAAACTATATCTGTTAGTGACAAACAGCTACATATAGAATAAAAACAGCATCAATTATTCTTATCTTTATCTTTACTTCTTTTCTTTATCTTCTTTATCTTTATCTTTCTTTACTTCTTATAAAACAAAGTCGTAATTTTTGTATGTATGTCCCTATGTGAGCTTATATCTTCAAAAATACGCAACTGATCTTGATGCGGTTTTTTTTAGTAGATAGCATGGTTCAACAGGATGGCTTTTTTGCATAATTTGTTGGGGTTTGCTGTATATTGAATAAGATATGATTAAATTTGCCGAGAAACTCGGACGCGCGCGAGCTATAAATAAAAACGCTGCCTTATCTATGTGAGGTACAACAAACTAATGTATGGAGAAATTGTTTGTTACCTATAGTTCTTCAAAAAAGTCCACGAGGGCATATGTCTATCTTTTAAGGGAAACCCGCTGTACCCATAATAATGTTGAAAAAATTATCAAATTCAATAGGGTGTTTTCAAAAGCTATTTATGTGTATATAGTAATATTTTTCATCAAATTAAATAGCTTAGTTAGCTTACGCAATTAATATAGATTATAACTGCTCTTTATAGCATGCAATTTAAATGAATATCTTAGGAGATATGACGAAACAAGAATTACGCGCTATAAAATAAAATAGGTATTTAAATTGTTGGCTGAGCAACGCGAACGTTTCCTCCGTCTTCTATCCTTACTCCAATGTTTGGATATGTAAGGATGTTTATTGTGCTTTCACGTAAAGACTACTGGATGGATTTTCATGAAACTTTCCAATGGACAATGGAATAGAAAATGAACTTATTAATGTCCTTTATACCGCGGGTAACACCGCGGGGCACAGCTAGTATATCATATGAAAGTTATAAAGTAGGATTATGTACTTATTATCACGCCGGATCCTTTTAAGAGTAGGCAGAATTAACAGTGTTATTCATTACACATTCGAACTGAACATTATTCTTTTTATTCAAACCGTAAGTAAATAAATAAATATTCATGGACATTTCTATCAACGTTCTCTGGTCCCAAGCTAAGTTTATATGCTTGTGTTATGTAAGTGTTTTCGTAAGTCTACCTGCATCTTCTTTTCAGACTCTTTTTGCGTGAATACTACGCAAATGTGGTTGGCCAACCTAGCTCCATAAGATTTTCTCACAGTTTGCCTTAATTTTTTTTGTATACTAACCTCCCTACTCCCTTTACCCTATAACAACGTTGTATGGCTATAGCAGTGTTGTATTTTTATACTTATTGAATCTATACCTACTAATATTATAAAGCTGAAGAGATTGTTTGAATGCGCTAATCTCAGGTACATGATTTAAATAATTCTTTCAGTGTTGGATAATACATTTACTATCCTTCGCCTTCGCCGATAAATGTATCGAGAAAGGCTATATAACATCGGCGACCAATATGAGCGAAGCATCAGTGAAAAATGTTGCAAAAACGGGAAATTTTTTCTTAATTTCATGCGTACAAAGTTGCGGTACCCAGCTATCAAACATCTATATGACCTGCTTCATGTTACATAAATACTCGATGGTTATCGCAATTGATTGCATTCCAAATGGAAGCCATCATTCCACGTACAAGAAGTGGACATGGACAGCAAATTGATGCAAGTCAATGGTATGCAGTTTTTCAGTGGTAACTAAGTATGAGGTAATGGTACCAACTCTACGTGCAAAACTAAACTTAACTAAAAAATGAAAACAATTATTGCTGTAATTTGATTATTTGGCTATTTTGTTGTGCGGTTAGAATTTTTAGTCTATGACAAAGTTTTTACAGTAAAAAAGTTTAGTTAATATTGCCTGATTGTGGTATCGACACTATCAAAATATAGTTTTTTAGTTAAGTTTAGTTGTGCGCGTAAAATTGGTACCATTACAATTACAAAAATTGAACTCTCAAACGCTTGTATTAGGTATATATAACCAAACCTTGCAGCTTTAAACAATGAATATTAGTAGTTAGCCATGACTAGTAGAATGCAATTATGACATACTCGTAGGTAACCCCGTGGGTTATTCAAGTAAATGGTGGTAATAGATCAATAGTTCTGACAGTTCTCGTAATTGTCTACTAACTCTTACTATAGGGCGAGGCGTCTACTGTTACTGATATTAAAATCAAATCGCCTTTAGGGAGAACAAACAATCTGTTAAGTGTCATTCTACAGTGTGGCCACGCATCCTGTATATTAAGATCATGGGAAGCTAACGGCTTAGGAGCAATCGGTGCGACCAAGAGATAACGAAACAAGATCTGCCTACTGAACCGACTACTTTTTGTTCATGTGGTCATGAATTAAGAATATACATTGCACATGTATTGTTTCCATCTAATTAAAATTCTCAGCAGACAATATCACCATATAAAAATTATTAACTATATCATAGGGTAAATGAAAACACCCCCATGCTTCCGAACCCAACCGCTCGAGAGTGGGGGTTGCTGAATACGGAAGACCTAAAACATTGGATATTAAAATAGATTGTTGTTCTAACTTTAAAAATGATAATAGTCTTTACTACATGCTCGATGAAAGTTCAATAACGCTATTTATATTATTTGTAAATACAATAGTTAAATATTGTAGGTACTTTTAATAAAGGCAGGCGAGGTGCGACTTCGTTATTTAGTCGAACATGTACCTATAAGTTAGCTTGGTGCGACCTTAATTTGTTTATAATCAACACAATTCTATACCTACAATCTTTGCACACAAGTTATATCAGTATAACTTGTGTGCAAAGATTGTGTATTGTTTTCAAAAATCAGGGATGTTGATTATAAACAAATGAAGGTCGCACCAAGCTGATCTGTGATACCGATAACAAGGAGTACTAAGTGTTTAGTCTGTTGTATTATGTAACCGTACAAGGGGCTCGAGGTGTAGGTATATAAAGTACGCATGTGCAAGTAAAGTTAGCGGGCGCGGGGTGAGGGTGCGTCAGTCGACGCTCGGCGTCTGGAGGTGCTTCGCGCTCTGCGCCGCGCCCCATTCAGCCGAAGCGTGGCTCGGGGCGTGGCGCTTACGTAAACACGCGTGGCACTAAGCTGGTGTCAAAGGCGGCGCGGTGCCGCGCCACTGTCCGTCCCAGATCGACCCCATGTTGGCCCGCGCCGCCTAAGTTTATGTGGATAGTTGCACGCGCACTACCGCGCGCCCGCCGCTGCCACTGTCACCTTCGCCGTTTAGCGCGCTTATAGGTATATACCCGTACCCACTAAGGTTTTAAATATGTATGACTGCAAGAATATTAAAATAACCTGGTTTTAAAAAGACCTCCATGGTCAAGCATAACGTGAGAATTTCCATAGCACACAAATGATGGTGTTGTGTTTAACGTATATTGTATACTAAATTGTCTCATTTTTGAGCATATTTTACGAAGAGTTGGATTCCTGCAATGTTTCATTTTTCAATGATTCAGTACGGCTACCTCTACGAATGTGATAGCTGAATTTAATCTTTACCGAGCCTCTTATATTCTGTGTAAGGACTTTATTTGCTGATGGTAGGTACCAGTGGCGCAGCTAAGTCCCTAGGTCCTAGTGCTCATACTTATAAATTCTTCTTTTTCGTTTTCCGAGTCCTTGTGACTTGTATTATGAAGTAATTGCTTTCGTAGCTATTTAGCTACGGCTGCTACGAGGGTTACGCCTGATTACGCTTGCTTGTTTATATCTATAGATATAGATCGTTATTATTCGTATGTACTTGACTTGCTTACAATAGTTACAATAGATGTTTATAAGGTGGTGTGAACATCTTATGTTTATATAAACATTAATAATAATAATACATTGTTAGCTTGTAGCCTTCGTAGCTCAAAATTTATCTGGTTTACTTATAGGTAGGTATAACCTTTCTCACGTGAATTGGTATACCTACATTACACAGTTAGATATTAGGTTGGAGTCCTTATTTATCGATTTCCAAAAAAGGAAGACTAAATTGAAATTGTTTTTAGGGTTCCGTACCCAAAGGGTAAAAACGGGACCCTATTACTGAGACTTCGCTGTCCGTCCGTCCGTCCGTCCGTCTGTCACCACGCTGTATCTCAAGAACGGTGATAGCTAGAGAGTTGAAATTTTCACAGATGATGTATTTCTATTGCCGCTATAACAACAAATACTAAAAATAAAATAAAATAAATATTTAAGGGGGCTCCCATACAACAAACATGATTTTTTTACCGTTTCTTGCTCTCATACAACAAACGTGATTAATTAAGTATTGTGTGTGTGTTGTTTGCTCTTTTATTAATAACGTGCCTTATGTTGCATAGATAATGGTACGGAACCCTTCGTGTGCGAGTCCGACTCGCACTTGACCATTTTTTTATGTTCAGTTAATTTGGACAAGTAGTTGTGTATCATTTTACAAAGATTTTAGTTCACGTGGACTACAGTAGGTAATTTTTAAAGCAACGAAATGTTAGTCTACCTGATATACCTACCTAATTTTGCAAAATCCTAAGCTGCTGTATAAACAGACTAAGCATAACATACATAACTTATTAGCATTACACCTTTGAAGTCAGTGCCTAGCCAACTGTGAGCTGGATTATTTCATCTACAAAATAATTTACATTCATTGAAAATAAATATTCATGGACATTTCACACAACGTCCTCTGGTTCCAAACTAAGCTTATATGCTTGTGTTATGGGTACCAGAATACGGATATAATACATAAACTACTTTTCTTTTGTAAATACATACTTATAATACATAGTAAACACCCAGACGCAGTACAAACATTTGTATGACAATTAAAAACATCACACAAATGGTTGTCCTGACCGGGAATCGAACCCGAGACCTCGTGAACGGCAGTCCGTTATATGAACCACTAGACCACGAGGCCCGTCAAAAAAATTTACCTAAATTAATCACTAGTCTTACTCCTCAATAATGTATGGACATTCAGGTTGCCTAGAAGAAATCGCTTTAATCGATAAGGCCGCCCACTGTGCTTGATTTTTGATTGCCTACCTATAAATTAATTTTAAGATTTGTATGGTGTACCTACATTAAAATAAATAAATGAATACAACTACTTTATAACGGTGAGTCAAAATCCTGTAAAAATAGGTTTGTTTGTTTCAGATATGAAAAAAAAAGCAAACAGAAAGACAACATTTTTATAATTACTTACGATATGAGTAGGTAATTATAAAAAGTTGTATTTCTGTTTGTTTGTGTTGTTATTAGCTTTTGCAAAACGGTAATGACCTGTGATTGGACATCACCAAATACTTACATTTTATTTACATTTAACATAACATTTTAAATAACATAGTTTAGGCTTCGCACCAAAAGGGTAACGCAATTAAATTAATGTAGGTACTGTGTGGATGTGCGGGGCGACCAGAATGAACAAAGTAAGAAATTACGTTAAGTTTCAAAGTATGTATTAGAAAAGATGAAAGTAAATTTTCGGTCCTGTTACGTGTTTGTAAATTTTGAGTATAAACAGGCGTAGTTTACCCACGCTTTTTTCTTTGTCAAGGTTATTAGTGTTGCTGTAATGCACGTAAATCTAACTACTCACACTAACAGAAGATACTGTCTGTACAAAAACCCCGTAACTGATAGCAGAGGACATGTTGCAGCACCCATGGTGACTGCAAAGTCACCGAAACGTGGGGCAACAAACATAATAACATTGTCTCCGCACTATTTTTAGGGGTGCTCTCCTGTAAATACCTATCAACTTCTGATATTTCATACTATGTATGTAGGTAACTCATTTTATTATCATGTATTATAAGTATGTATTTACAAAAGAAAAGTAGTATAATATGTATTATATCCGTATTCTGGTACCTACCCATAACACAAGCATATAAAGCTTAGCTTGGGACCAGAGGACGTTGTGTGAAATGTCCATGAATATTTATTTATTTATTTATTAATGGTGATGTTGATGAATACCTATTATAAAAACGAGACGAAGACCAAGAACATGATGGATAGACTGTATAGAGTAGGTTAGGGATGATTTAATAAAAACGTTTATAAAATTAGTGTATGATAGTGTAGCGGCTGAGAGAATAGCCTGAAAGAAAACACGTGTTGCGCCGACCCCACTACTTAGTACAAAGGAAATATTTACCGACAAGCTTCGGACTACGTGGGCAAACTAAGGAGCGCAGCTAGTCTAGTCTAACAGAGACTAGACTAGAACTAGACTGTTATACTTATAGATAGGTTTTTAACAGTCATGTTATACCTAGTATAACTTGATAGTTACCATATTTAGATTTTTTAAGGTAAAAATTTTATGAGATTTTTATTGCCAAATAGTTTTTCATATAGATATGGAAAATCAGTTTTTATACGTAGCAACGCAATTTTAAAGGGAAATCCTTTATTTTTCAGCTGCGAACATCATAACAAACAACTGCCTTTGTAATTTATTTAGATGAGTAAAATAAGGATTGAAATTAAAGAATCGCTTTAGTATTTTCGCAATTCGAAGCCTCAAGGGAATTAAATTGGTGGTAGGGAACTACCACCGGTTCAGGACGCAATCTGCTGAGAAGAACCGGCGTAAGAAACTAAGCAGAGCTTTTAATCAAATCAATATTTTTTTTATTAAATGTCAATTATACTTACAATATAGAATATGTATTGCTCCAGAGCAACTTACTCCCAAGCTTTATCATCTTTAATATACTTAATCAGAAATTTTATAATACGCCTTTTTACATAATTTAGTTTTAATGAATTTTTTAAATTTAGAATTATTAAATTCTCTTACATCAATAGGGAGTTTATTATAAAATCGTATACAATGACCAATACAATAAATACAATGAATACAATAAATTTTCATATATACAAGATGTCCCAAAATTCAACGATAAGCGGGCACCAGAAGTTAGACCTACTCATGACTACTCAAGAAAAAATTAAAAAACAAATTTTGTCGCCCGACAGCCCATAAGCTTTACTTTTTCTAACGTATAATTTCCTTATATCTATCTCTTTCTAACTTGTATAGTTAATTGCCCACGCACACGTGCCATTCAATTCGAAGAATTGGCAACAAAATACCAATTCTGGACTCATTAAACGCTAATATTAACAATAAAATTGGTCAAGTGCGAGTGGGACTCGCGCACGAAGGGTTCCGTACCATTATCTGTGCAACATAAGGCAGCGTTATTAGTATCGAGCAAGAAACGGTAAAAAAAATCAGTTTTTTGTATGGGAGCCCCCATTAAATATTTATTTTATTTTATTTTTAGTATTTGTTGTTATAGCGGCAATAGAAATACATCATCTGTGAAAATTTCAACTGTCTAGCTATCACCGTTCTTGAGATACAGCCTGGTGACAGACGGACGGACGGACGGATGGACGGACGGACGGGCGGACGGACGGACGGACGGACAGCGAAGTCTCAGTAATAGGGTTTCCGTTTTTACCCTTTGGGTACGGAACCCTAAAAACAACAATTTATGAATTTCGTGCCTGTTTGAAAATTGTTCACAACTTTTTTTATGGCGAGTTTTTCTAAAGTATAATACCATTTCAGAATCGTCTTTAGTTGCGTCAACTTTAAAAAATACTTGCCATAGTAGTGTCAGTACATTTTTTTACACCACGCTGAGTGAAAATGAACTGAGAGTAAAAAACCTTCAAAATTTTAGGGCAAATATCAACTTTGGTTGCTTATTGCGTAAAAACTTTACGTACTGTGGGCATTTTAAATATTGTGGTAGACAGCAGTACCTACTAATACGGTTACCGATACAAAAAAAAATCGGAAATATTTGGAAAATTGTGGTAATTATAGTTAAAATACATTAGGGGGTGTCAATTTTCAAAGGTTTTAATACTTTTTTTGATATCTCTAAAATAAATTACGATATATTTTTTTTTCTTGAGTAGTCATGAGTAGGTCTAACTTCTGGTGCCCGCTTATCGTTGAATTTTGGGACATCTTGTATATTGCGAAGCGACCGCTAAAATATTTATGTCTTTGAATTTCTCCCTTAGAGAATCCCGAGGACCTAAGTTATATATAGCTCTAACAGCGCGTTTCTGGAGCACAAATATCCGATTAATGTCCGCGCAGCTTCCCCAAAGAAGAATTCCATAGCACATTACACTGTGAAAATAACTAAAGTAAACCATTCTAGCCGTATCTACATCCGTAAGTCTTCTAATTGTTTTCACCGCATATGCCGCAGAGCTAAGTTTGCCAGACATTTTTTCAATTTGTGGGCCCCACTGTAATTTCGAATCAATAGTGATTCCTAAAAATATAGTTGACTGTACTGGTTCCAATCTCGCTCCACTCAAATATACATTGGTTTCTACTTAGGTGACATTTGGCATAGAGAATTTTATTACTTTAGTTTTCTTAGAATTTAATAATAAGTTATTAACATTAAACCATTGTACAAGTTTTGAGAGTGCACTGTTTACCTCGTCATAATCACGCATTTGTCTATTAATTTTAAAAGTCAAGGAAGTATCATCAGCAAACAGAACAATCTCTTAATATCCCAACACAATAAAGGAAGAGGAATGGGCCGAGAATGGAGATCTGTGGGACGCCCAATGTAACAGCAGCTCCTGGAGATCGTTTACCGTTAACATCAACTTTCTGAATTCTATTGTCTAAATAAGAGTTTAAAAGATCGAATGCTTTATTTCTGATACCATAATGATGTAGTTTCCTAACTAAGGTATGAAACCTTAGTTAGGAAAATACATCATTATGGTACACAGTCAAAAGCTTTGGACAAATCGCAAAAAATACCTAACGAATCTTGCGAGTTCTCCCAGGCCGAGAATATACCTTTTAACAGTTCAACCCCTGCATCTGTAGTTGAACATCCTTTCGTAATTCCAAACTGTTTCTTATCTAATAATTTATTATCATTAAAGTGCTTGAGGAGCTGATTTAGAATAATTTTTTCAAATATTTTACTTAAAGAAGGAAGTATAGAAACAGGTCGGAAATTCGTTGGATCCGAAGAATCACCAGACTTAAACAAAGGTATTACTTTGGTGTGTTTCATGAGATCTGGAAACACACCTAAGTCAATACAAACAATTAAAAATTTCAGCCAGGCAAGGGGCTATTATTCCTATAATATTTTCAATAGTTTTGACAGACAATCCCCATAGGTCTATGGTTTTCTTTTTATCAATTGTTTTGAAAGTACATACTTATAATATCTATGTCATTAACTGCGGTAAACGAAAACTCGGTGATACATTCTGTAACATTTTGTTTGAGGAGCTCTTCGACTGAGATGGGAGAGGACTTGAGTGAACTGGTTCTTAATATAGGAATGTTAGAAAAATAATGTTCAAACTCAGTCGCTAGTCGCTACTTCCATATCCGCCATTATATTAACATTATTTATTTTTATATTAAAGTCGCGGCTGTGAGCTTAAAACTTTAGTTTATGTCTTTATAGCTGCCCCGGCAAACGTTGTTTTGCCATACAATTCTGTATAAAATAAAATGTCATCAAAATCGGTCCAGCCAATTTGTAGCCTATGTGTTATTCTGATGTATAAGCTATATTGTGGTAAAGTTTCATTCAAATCCATTCAGTAGTTTTTACGTGAAAGAGTAACAAACATCCATACATACAAACTTTCGCCTTTATAATATTATTAGGAATTAGGATATCAGTTGATACTACAGCAAAAAAATACATCATCATTATTGGAGAATAATGTCCCAAATAACGGGACAAGGACAGGAGTGTCCTTGTCCCGTTATTTGGGACGTATCACGAAATATTACTAGGATAATAACGGTACGGAATCCTTCGTGTACGTGAGCCTAACTCGTACTTGACTCCTTTTTAGTTTTTACCCCAAATATCATCGCCTATGTTATTTTTATAGATTTAACGAACAGTAGGTACCAATCATACATAATACGTATTGATTATATATTATCAATACGGCATTTTGTAGTTTGTAATAGCTGAGCATAACATTTGCGTATGCTATTTCACTACAATACATAAATCTGTAAAGATGTTATTATGATCAGTCTTGAACCCTATTATTATCAAACCCATTGCAGACGCAATTATGTAGGTATATTGGCTCGCATTGTAGTTTAACAGGGGTTTGTAAATTACCATCGACATTTTAAGACAGAGTACAAATTATGTTAAGATAGAATATGATATCTACCTAGGACTTTGCTTAAGAGGGTACTGTACTCCTCATTTAGGTATTTGGCTTAGGTATTGCTATCCCTATTTCCGAGCGCCGCGCTGAAAGGGACAAATATAGATGAAGCGGATTTTACCTACAAATTTTTTGAAATAAAAAAAAATATGTAGTTTAAAAAAACTAAAAAACACGCTTTATTTAATCGAATTATTGCATTGTCATCGGTCTTTGACAGTTGTGCAAAATTTGAATAGAATCTGACCGTTTAAAGTGGGTCAAAATAGCGTCCAAAGGAGTCGGTTACAAACATACAAACAAACATACAAACAAACAAACATACAAGTGAAGCTAATATAAAGCGTGTAAAAAGACGTTTCGTACTTCCGTTTTTTTTTCGCGAAAGTTAAACCGATTTTAATAGCTTTTACGTTATATTATAGATAAAGGGTATATCTATGCTTCTATCACTTTATTTTGTGGTAAAACTTTACAAAATTTGTGTGATAGACGCTGCAACTTTATCTAAAGAAAACCGAAAAAAGTGGGTTTTTCGGATCGTCATATTTCTTTTAGTTATTATGTTTTGAAAAAAAAAAAGTGTTAGAAGCATAGATATACTCTTTATCTATAATATAACGCAAAAACTATTAAAATCGGTTTAACTTTCGTGAAGAAAAAACGGAAGTACGATACCCATACTTTTGTATGGAGCATAATTTGGTATCGTACCGTCTTAATGGAAAGTTTTAACTGGTTTCGTTTCCGGGGATATGTAGTAATAAATTATCACACACATATCTAACAATTATGATGAGTGACTTGTTATACACGTGTGTTGTAAATTTCTACCAGCACTTATTTTACTTTATTTATTAGTAGAATAAATATAAATATTATTTGGATGTAGGGTACATTGAGATATTTCCGACCTGCATGATATTTGTGATTTGGTTAAATATTCTAAGCAGGATTTACCTACTGTCGCAACTCTTATGTTATGAACATTTTACAAAATTATTTTATTTATTTATTTATTTCACACTTTATATACATTAATTGTACAAGGGCGGCCTTAATGCCACAGGCATTTTCTTCCAGTCAACCTTTAGATGGTGCAGAGAGCAAAGGTACAGGTGTGATCGATTAATG
Source organism: Orgyia antiqua (assembly GCA_916999025.1). Lineage (NCBI taxonomy): Eukaryota > Metazoa > Arthropoda > Insecta > Lepidoptera > Erebidae > Orgyia > Orgyia antiqua. The sequence continues at coordinate 28,686,178 of OU779868.1, forward strand.
AGAAGTTAAAGTAGAAATTAATATTAAACCAAATCAGCCTAAGCAATAAAAATATACATACCTAATACATATAATAATAAAAAATTGGTCAAGTGCGAATCGGACTCGCGCACGAAGGGTTCCGTACCATTATCTATGCAACATAAGGCAACGTTATTAGTATCGAGCAAGAAACGGTAAAAAAATCATGTTTGTTGTATGGGAGCCCCCCTTAAATATTTATTTTATTTTATTTTTAGTATTTGTTGTTATAGCGGCAATAGAAATACATCATCTGTGAAAATTTCAATTCTCTAGCTATCACCGTTCTTGAGATACAGCCTGGAGACAGACGGACGGACGGACGGACGGATGGACGGACGGACAGCGAAGTCTCAGTAGGTCTTTTAGGGTCCCGTTTTTACCCTTTGGGTACGGAACCCTAAAAATTACCTAACTACGATAATATTATGCCTTAGATATTATGCATACCTACAATATGACATATTTTTCATATTCTAAATCTTAAAACCCTTAACTAAAATGTGTTCATTTTTCACCAAACAGCATCGAAAGTGGAGATGCAGTCGCGTACAGCGCTAATGGCGCTAGTGGCGCTAGCGGTGTCAGTGACGGCGGCGGAGCGCGGCGGCGGCATCAAAGTGGGTGGTGGAGGTAGTGGCGTGGCGCGGGACGCCGGCCGCGGTGGAGGAGTGCGCGTTGGCGATGGGTTACGACGACCGCGGACATCTCCTGCACCGCCGCCGCCGAGACAACCATCCTCCATCACGGCGGCGCTGGTCGTGCCACACAGAGCATTCGGCACACGTGATTATACCAAGGCCGAAAAAGCAGCGTTATCAAAATTACCGCGGAAATTAAAACTATTCTCGCACGTGCGCCTAAATATTACGCTTTCCACGCAAGGCTTGACGCCTAGTCCAATGTGTAAGTTTACATAACTGTGCCTGCTTATTCTATGTTGTTTAGTTCATATCAGAGGCGGATTATTCACAAGGTAAACTAGGCATGTGCTTAGAGGTGTTGAACTTGAGGTGAGGCAAAAGAGTGTGGGTATGGAAGGTGTAGATTAGGTTCTTGCCTAGGCCGCTGGCCGCTGGCAACTGTTCATCCGCAACTTTTGTAATAGAAAATATAAATACCTATGACATTCATATTTCCTATTACAAATGTTCTTATGCGCTAGTGTACTAATCTCTAAACACTTTCAGCTATCCTGGATTCGCTATGTAAAGAATTTCTAGCAGTTAATGTTTCTGCTATCCTTTATCTTATGAATCATGAACAATACGGGCGGTCTACAGCCTCTGCACAGTATTTTCTACAACTCGCCGGGTATCTCGGCATACCGGTAACGTTGAAATTATATTTTATTGAAAAATATCTATGTTAAAGAAAATATTAATCAATGAATGTAAGAACGAAATTGATTTTCAGGTTATCGCATGGAATGCAGACAACAGTGGCCTAGAAAAGCGCGCATCATATGCATCATTGCGTCTTCAATTGGCTCCATCGATAGAACATCAAACTGCTGCCATGTTGTCGATATTAGAACGTTACAAGTGGCATCAGTTTAGTGTTGTGACGTCAGCGGTGGCTGGCCACGATGATTTTATACAAGCTGTACGTGAAAGAGTAATTGCTCTCCAAGTATGTATTTAATTATTTAATACTTTTACGATTTTAATTTCTGTCCATGTGTTTAATTTGAAATATGTACATCATACTAATAATGGCTGAAATTTTACCTACATTTTCTGTGTGAACCGCTTTACATGTGTAGAATAAACCGTTGAAATCACATAGCACGATTTTGTTTCACAATCATGCAATGAGGGAGATTTCCACGATGCCATAAACAGCGATGGTTTAACGTTACACTCATTTTTCAGGGTCCCCAGTCTTATAACTAACAAATGGCTAATTATTATTTGCAATAAAGATTTAAATATTGTTTGAAGTACTCATCCGTTTCAAAGAAAGAGCGATTTTATAATTATGCATACATTTTATTACCCATCCGTTGATTTTATCACTCTTATTGATCTTATTCGTGTCTTTTCGCGATCAGAGTTAATCAGAAATATCAAGATCCGAGATCTAAAGGTTATAATTTAAATATTTTTACTGCTCGCACTTCGCATGCTTTATTCCTCATCTATCGTAAAAATCTTCCTTTTTCCTGCACTTTATAATTGTTATGTTAGTTTTTAATATTATTCATAGTATAGATACTTAGAAATTCTGTTACGTTCTAAATAGTTAAGGTATAAGAAACTATACCTACATTTTAAATATGATTAAAGTGTATTTTGGCTATGAATGTTATTGATATTAAACCAATTTTCACAGGACCGATTCAAGTTCACAATTTTAAATGCCATCGTTGTTAAACGGTCTTCGGACTTGAGCGAACTAGTGACAAGTGAAGCACGTGTAATGCTTCTATATGCGACAAGTGAGGAAGCTGCTGAAATCCTATCAGCGGCAGGAGACTTACATCTCACCGGGGAGAATTTTGTCTGGATAGTTACACAAAGTGTTCTTGGTTCTTTACAACAACCAAATAAATTTCCAGTTGGTATGCTAGGTATGTGTTTAAAATTAATTAAAATAGTTACTAACTTAATTAACTAATTTTATAAAACAAAACCTAAAAATCTAATCTTTTTAAGGTGTACATTTTGACACATCCAGTTCATCGTTAATCGCTGAAATAGCCACTGCAGTTAAAGTATTTGCATATGGTGTAGAATCATACATATTGCATCCAGACAATATACGATACCCACTAGGAACTCGAATGTCATGTAGCGGAGTGGCCTCAGGTGAAGCTCGTTGGTCAACAGGCGAAAGATTCTACAGACATTTGAGAAATGTTAGCGTAGAAGGAGAAGCTGGACGACCAAGCATAGAGTTTACACCCGACGGTGAACTAAAAGCAGCTGAACTAAAAATAATGAACCTTCGCCCAGCAATTGGTGAACAGGTAGGTAAAATGGATGTTAGAAAACTTTATTGTCGATTGTGTATGTATGTACATTGTACCTATATGAAAACGGCAATGGTGACAGCCCGAATTTTGCTATAAAATAATTACGTGCTATAATAATTAGTTAATATTAATCTCTGCAGTTGGTGTGGGAAGAAATTGGTACATGGAATTCTTATCCCAGAGAAAGACTCATAATTAAGGATATAGTTTGGCCAGGAGGGCTTCATACTCCACCACAAGGAGTTCCTGAAAAATTTCACATGCGAATAACTTTTCTAGAAGAACCACCTTATATCAATTTAGCACCTCCAGACCCAGTAAGTGGCAGATGTTCTTTAGATCGAGGAGTTATTTGCCGTGTGGCTCCAGAAGTTGAAGTTGCAGGGTAAGTCTTAAGTTATATTCTGAACGTCTACATCTCATTTCATCAATCAATTAGCGAAAACCAGCTACTGCCCTTCTGTTCTTGCTCCTGACTGCACCTTATTTTTAGTTTGGAGGCGGGTGCTGCACACGGCAACAGCTCACTTTATCAATGCTGTAGTGGGTTCTGCATAGACCTTCTGCAACAGTTAGCTGAACAACTTGGGTTCACATATGAGCTAGTACGCGTTGAAGATGGCCGTTGGGGTACCTTACATCACGGCAAATGGAATGGACTAATAGCTGATTTAGTTAACAAGAAAACTGATATGGTAAGTAGTATTAACCTAATTACATTTCTGAAAATTTTGTTTGAAAGTAAACCATACCCCTTAAAACTATCTTAGGAGTCCTTGTTCAAGTAGTCGTAATAAAATCTTCTTTCTATCTACTCATTAACTAATTTGTGCACCAAACCTTGCATTTGCTTCTGCTTTGAGCGCTTTTAATACCATTTACAATAATGGAGTTCAAAATAATACAATTAAAGCACATTAGTAAATTATTAGGTAAAACATTTCCTTTTCAGGTATTAACATCACTTATTATAAATTCAGACAGAGAAGCTGTTGTAGATTTCAGTGTCCCATTTATGGAAACTGGTGTGGCCATTGTTGTGGCAAAACGAACTGGAATTATATCACCTACAGCTTTCTTAGAACCGTTCGATACTGCGTCATGGATGCTCGTAGGAGCTGTGGCTATCCAAGCAGCAACTTTCTCAATATTCTTTTTTGAGTGGTTATCTCCAAGCGGGTTTGACTGTTCAACTGGTAATAATTCAAAACGGGTTCCTCAAAATCGCTTTTCTCTCTGTCGAACTTATTGGATAGTTTGGGCAGTACTTTTTCAAGTAAGTACCGGATATTTTAACTAATTAATTTATCGGTCTTTGAACGATTGGATTAACACATGATACATCATTACAGGCATCAGTGCATGTTGATTCACCACGAGGATTTACAGCACGTTTTATGACAAACATGTGGGCAATGTTTGCAGTAGTTTTCCTTGCTATATACACTGCTAACTTAGCAGCGTTTATGATAACAAGAGAAGAATTCCACGAATTAAGTGGAATTGATGACCAACGAATATCAAGGCCTCTAACAGTGAGACCACCGCTCAAATTTGGTACAGTACCCTGGTCTCATACTGACGCCACACTTTCAAAGTATTTTCCTGAACCCCATGCCTATATGACTCAGTAAGTATTTGAAGTTTGCTTCTTTTGGCGTGTTAGGAAAGAATTAAAATTTCTAAAGATCCCTGAGTACCTATAATTAGATATGAATAACCTAAATACTTATCAGAAAAATACACTTTTGCCGCTTTTTGCTTTTGTGTATGTATGTATGTATGTCTGTTCCTAAAAATCGTTTTCTAATATTTACCTAATTATTTTGGTATATTGCTTGGTATTAGATAATATTATAACTAGTTCAATGCCATAATTATTTTTCGTCGTTTTGACAAAGGTTTAGGTCATATCTAGACATCTATTTATTAAATCAATAAAGTTATTAAAATAATATTATTTTCAATGTTGTTTTAAGTTACTTAAAGTCTTTAGGCATAAGGATTAGCCTAATTTGTAAAAATCAAACGTAAGAATATAATGCCACTTAATTTATTTTAGGTACAACAGAAGTACAGTAAGTGCAGGTGTTACCAGCATACTTACAGGTGAGCTGGACGCCTTCATTTACGATGGAACTGTACTAGATTATTTAGTATCACAAGTAAGTACCTATTAATAGCTTTATCTTAGATAAATACGGAATACCTATTTTGTTACAATGTCACTATCTATATTTAATTTATGTTCTTTATAAACACATAAAAAATAAGATTGAATTATATGTTTGTAAAGTCCAAATAGCAACGTGTCATGTCAGTGTATAGCGTAAATACATTTGAATTTTTACGAGCTACTAACATCAAGCGCCAGATAATAATATTTTTTTTACCAACCTCAAATAACGGGATAAGGGCAGGAAAGTGATTATGATGAGCATTTGTTGTTGTAGCATTTCTGATATACATAAACTTTGAAAATTACTGCTCTCTGGATGTCATCGTTCCAGAAATACAGCCTGGTGGTAGAAGGACGGACTGGAAAGACCCTTTTGGTACGGAAGCCTAAAAAGTAGTCATGGTCTCGCTTACTGTACATTGAACGTAGATTCTGAGTCGCTTGGACTTTGTACATTTTCAACATGATATATGGATATCATTGTTATTATGCTAAAACATGTAGTAACAACTCAGAGGAACAAGTAAATAATTACAATATTTGTTAAAGGATGAAGACTGCCGACTTTTGACAGTTGGATCTTGGTATGCTATGTCGGGATATGGGCTAGCATTTACACGAAATTCTAAATATGTTAGTATGTTCAATAAAAGATTACTTGACTTAAGAGCTAACGGCGATCTTGAAAGATTAAGAAGGTACGTACTTTAAATTAATGTGGTTGTTAAGTTATTTATTGGAACTATAATACTTTTAGTTTTCTTTGATGGACTATTATGTACCTATACACACATTCACACATCAGTAGTTCAGGATGTATGGTCGTGTGCGTAGCACCTACAAACATCGTGCATGTACCTAAGCCATGCTGCTCCAGATACATGAGTTAAAGTGAAGATCAAAGCAAATGGTGCTCAGCCAACCCCGATGGGGAAAAAGCAGACTACTCGACCAAATTAAAAACACTGCCTAATCTATTTTACCTAGCTATAATATTTTCTATTCTATTTCCAATTTCGAGGAAGAGGTCAACCGACGAATCCAACTCGGTTGGGCAGCGTTCGGGAAGCTTAGGCACATCTTCACGTCCAAAATACCTCAGTGCCTGAAAAGAAAGGTCTTTGACCAGTGTGTGTTACCAGTGATGACTTACGGAACTGAGACGTGGTCCCTGAATGTCGGCCTCATAATAAAACTCAGAGTCGCGCAGCGTGCTATGGAGAGGGCTATGCTCGGTGTTTCCCTACGTGATAAGATCCGGAATGCGGAGATCCGTAGAAGGACTGGTGTGTACGACATAGCCCGAAGAGTTAGCGCGCTGAAGTGGCAATGGGCAGGCCACATCGCTCGACGATCTGATGACCGTTGGGGACGGAAGGTCCTCGAGTGGCGACCACGAACCGGACGACGCAGCGTGGGGCGGCCCCCAACAAGGTGGACCGACGATATCGTCAAATACGCCGGGGGCCGCTGGATGCAGTTAGCGCAAGACCGCGCGTTGTGGCGTTCTATGGGGGAGGCCTATGTCCAGCAGTGGACTGAGAAAGGTTGATGGATGGATGGATGAATATTTTCTAACTCTTGCGCGAGTCATTTGTTTAAATAAAACTACTTTTTACGGATTTAGACGCGTATATTTGTTTTAAATTTTGGCCCGAAGTTTCGGAGACTTTGCAGTCACCATGGTCACGAGTGAGACAAAAAGTTGTTTTATTTACTTAGATGTAACAAAAAAACTCTTCAGCTTTATAATAATATCGATGATAATATTAGTATAGATACGATTACTTTGTTATAATAAAAGTTGAATGTAATTGTAACTTACAGATACTGGATGACGGGTACTTGTAAGCCAAATAAGCAGGAACACAAGTCATCTGATCCTCTGGCTTTAGAACAATTTTTGTCAGCGTTCCTTCTGTTAATGGCTGGCATCTTGCTCGCGGCACTCTTGTTGCTGCTGGAGCATGTCTACTTTCGATACCTAAGGTCACATCTCGCTGCCTCCAGTGCGGGATCTTGTTGTGCCCTTGTGTCTCTTTCTATGGGTATGAAACTACTATAGTTAAAGTTAATTTTGTAACATGTCTATGTTAATTTCCTTAAAACTAACCAAACTAAGTAACCAATAGTATACCTAAGTAACCAAAAACACGATTGCGACTGCAAGTACGAATAATCAGATGAGAGAGAATTCGTCAGCTTGGGCTTAGTGTGTGAGACTTATTGAGGATTCAATAATTCCTATTCTGCCAAAAGCTATGAAGCTTTACCAGTATTAGACTTGACACAGTTATTAATGTTGGCAGGACAATCTCTAACATTCCACGGCGCCGTGGTGGAGGCAGCGGCGCGAGGATATGGAAGTCGGAGTCATTGTCGCTCTGCTGTTTGTGCGGCTCAGGTACCTAACATACGATACTTATACCCGTAGTATAACTTGAGAGGCGGACACGGTACCTACTCATATCAAAGACATGCAACATGGAACCGAGGCCTATCTAAATAGACTTATTATATAAGTTACAAATAACGGATACGTCGACAAGTGGATCCTAACTCCTGTAATTGGATTTTGATGGAACTGTCATGGATTAGTACAATAATAATATTACTGGTTTACTAAGTAGGTTGCAAGTATCGTCTACATCTAGCGTAACATTAACCAGAATAGTAAAAATGGTAATCTTATATCGGTTAGGTATGGCGCGCGCGTCATGAGCGCGACATGGCGGTGGCGCGTGCGCGGCAGTTGGCAGCGGCGCTGGCGGCGCACGGGCTGGCGGCGCCGCCCCGTCGGCTGGCGTCGGCGGGTGCGCTGCTGGCGGGCGGTAGGCCGCATGATGCCACGCACGTGCGCACGCTACGCCCGCCTGCCGACCTGCTGCCCGACCTCGACCGACCGCTTTCCTGCGGGGACCTGCGAGCTAGGTCTGTACTAGATACCCAATCCGGATTATTTATCCACTACTATTACATTACCAACATTTTGTATATCTTCACTTTTTATTGTTTTCGCTACCTACTTACATAGTATTTGCTTAGTAACATTCTGAATTTGTTTGTATTTGGCAGAGAGCGGACGCGGGTAGAAATGGAAACAGTGCTGTGAGGCGTGTATTGCGCCACCCTAATCAATTCCTGAAGGCTGTTCTTACACCAAGTTATACACGACGAAGTTAGTTATACCTAATGTTAAAATACGGACAGATAAAAAAACGTTGTAATTATTAAATAAACTATTACAATTATTAAAACAGAGAGCTGGGCGTAGATAGCGAAGCGTTGTTGTGGGACGCGCGCGCGGCGCAGGCTGGGCCCCGGGCGCGCGCCCTCGTGTTGTCTACTACAATAAAATATATTTTTTGGACAATATAAAGTTTTTCATTTACCACCCCTGAATTTGCTGTCTCCCTGCACGGTCTTTTGGAGATAACTAAATTAAAGTCATAGAGACGCTCTAAGAACGATCTAGTCTACACTTTCTGATAACTACCTTCGGACGAAGTAAGGTATTAGTACCTAATTTACCTTATGCATTTTCCCCTGACCACTAAAAATTCTCTACGATAAAAATGAAAACATGACAGTGCCCGTACACGATGAGTATGAGCATTGCTCTCGTACCTTTTCAGCGGAGTCTCCTTATAATATCAACTGTTGGATTAATGCTAGAGTACGCCCCGTCTAGCTTTTTCAATCAGGGTAGCCACAGAGCCAAGTAGGTACATCGATCACCACCGGTAGCACACCAAACGAGATACGCATGCCAAACTTATTAAATGCAAACGAGTATGAGTAGTAGTAACCTATGAAAACTGAACTCTGCGTGTGATTTTGCTACGGCCAGTGAGTATTAATATTTACCCGCCAACAGCGCCTTCCTCCATCCAACGTGCAAAATTGCGTTGGTGCCTTGATGCGTTTTGCCGTTAACAAACATCTCGATAGAGAGGCTATCTGTGGTCGAGTCAAATAATCTAATATATAAAATTCCCGTGTCACAGTGTTAGTTACCGTACTCCTCCGAAACGGCTTGAACGATTTTTATGAAATTTTACATGCGTATTCAGTAGGTCTGAGAATCGGCCAACATCTATTTATCAAACGTTTTTTTTCTTTTTTTTTAGTATGGCAAAACAACGTTTGCTGGGTCAGCTAGTAATATATAAGTTAGCGTTGCCGATCGATAGTCGACTATCGGTTATTAATCGGTAGTCTATCGATAGCCAAACAATCGTAAGACTATCGATCGGTCTATCGATAGTATCGATAGCAGATTGAGGCAATACTATCGAATGAGTATGACAATACTATCAATAGTATTGCAGTTCCTCAATAACAAACTATCGATAGTATTGCAGTTCATTAATAACAAACTATCGATAGTATCGATTGTTTTTACCTACTATCGATAGCTTAACAACATGCAATAGTATTAAGAGGATACCAAAATAGCTTCGTGCATTTCTCTACGTACGAAGTTTTCATTGTTTCTTTAGATTGAATGGCTAGAGCTCTAATTTTTAAGTATAATTATGTTTTTTCAATATATTATCTAGGATCGCATAAACTCAGAAACGCGATTGATAAAAGTTTTCTCGATAGAAAATCTTAGCGAAACAACCTCTCTGATTTTTTTTTTTTTCAATATTCGGTCTATTATCGCGTATTAACTAATGAAATAACTTTAAAAACATGTAACTATTTTAAATAGAAACACGTAAATCAGAATTAAAATATATTTAGTAGATTTTGAGTAAACAAAAAAAATATCCCTAATTCTTCATTTTCTATACCTACTAGCTGTGTTAATATGTACATGTCGACGATAATATTGATGTAGGCCCTTAAGGTGAGTATTGAGTATAGACTACAACATTTACTTGTACCAGAACAACGAGCCGCTCTATGATAAATGTTCTAGTGTATTATTCTGTCACAGTCGCCCATCGGTTGATGTCGTATTTTGGTCCCTTTCATGTAGAAGCACTTATGATTCTCAACCTTTTATGTTGGTCGGGGGCTGCAAAACCCCCAAGCACGTCCTGACTAAATCATTTAACTTATTATTGATCTAGTATATTAAATATTTTTTAGCAAATAGGCCAAGATTTGTGATATACGGTAATAAAATAATTGCGGTACAATTATTTAATCTTAATTTTTTTAAAGTTGTCATGGCAACTCATAGAATCCGTCAACATATCGGTATTTTTTGTTATTTGGTCAAGAAGGTTTCAATCCCAGGCTGACACTTGCATGTTACGCGATTGCTTGGAATAAAAACTCCTTGTGTGGTACTTAGTTCCAATTTTTAGGGTTCCGTACCCAAAGGGTAAAAACGGGACCCTATTACTGAGACTTCGCTGTCCGTCCGTCCGTCCGTCCGTCCGTCCGTCCGTCCGTCCGTCCGTCCGTCCGTCCGTCCGTCCGTCCGTCCGTCCGTCCGTCTGTCACCAGGCTGTATCTCAAGAACGGTGATAGCTAGAGAGTTGAAATTTTCACAGATGATGTATTTCTATTGCCGCTATAACAACAAATACTAAAAATAAAATAAAATAAATATTTAAGGGGGGCTCCCATACAACAAACATGATTTTTAGGGTTCCATACCCAGTATCTCAAGAACGGTGATAGCTAGACAGTTGAAATTTTCACAGATGATGTATTTCTATTGCCGCTATAACAACAAATACTAAAAATAAAATAAAATAAATATTTAAGGGGGGCTCCCATACAACAAACATGATTTTTAGGGTTCCGTACCCAGTATCTCAAGAACGGTGATAGCTAGACAGTTGAAATTTTCACAGATGATGTATTTCTATTGCCGCTATAACAACAAATACTAAAAATAAAATAAAATAAATATTTAAGGGGGGCTCCCATACAACAAACATGATTTTTTTACCGTTTCTTGCTCGATACTAATAACGTTGCCTTATATTGCATAGATAATGGTACGGAACCCATCGTGCGCGAGTCCGACTCGCACTTGACCAATTTTTTATTATTAAAATGCTTTCCTTAAAAAGAGGTTGGAATAGTTAAGTACTATGCCGTTCAAATGAGAATAGGATTGACCCCGCGTCATGTTGGAACGTCATCGTTGTCAATTTGAACAAGTTTGGTAAAGGCAAAACAAGACATTTTTATAATATAATTTATCTATCATTTTGTCGTTATAGTTTACTAATTTTCGAGCGATTAGCGAAACAAATACAATAAAAAACTGTAACATATAACGAAAAGTTCGAAATAACAACACTAACAAACAAAAACACTGAGAAATAACAACAAATTTATTTTTTTAACGGGCTACAACCACATAGCTAACAGAATTTAAAATAAAATGCCTGATAATTTATTTACTCAACAAGGCACACCAAGAACAACAAAATGGCGTTTGGCAATTCAACTTAATATCATAGTATCCAACAATGAAATTATTGAAAGAATATCTTCCTATTCTCAGTTGAAACGTGTAGAATTTATATTCGTCGATTTTTTTTATTTTATTTTTTTGCAATGTTGAAATAATTTTATACAATTTTGATAACAGTTGAACTTAGTATTTATTTTGGTTTATATTTTTATATCAATTGTAGTTGTTAGTTTGGCATAGTATTTACTTTAATTTTAGTAGATATATACACAGTACTTTGTATCGCTTGTTGATTGACGTAAACTTTGTAACGGATTTCAGTATTTATTTTAGTCTATTAATTTCAGTTCCCATTTCAGTTTTTATTTAACGTTTGATTTCAAATTCGAATCGGCCACTAATGCATGCGAAGCCACGGGCAGAAGCTAGTAATTTATAAAATAAGGTCATTATTTTGTATCAATGTCCTTTTGTGAGCTTAAATCTGCAAAACTACGCAACGTATTTTAATGCGGTTTTTAATAGTGGTTTTAGCTGGCATTTTTACAATTTTGTGGTTTGGTGTATATTTGGGGAGGGGTGGGGGTATTTCAATAACTATGAAGGCGGGTAAAATTGCGGGCAATCGCTAGTTAGCTGTAATTAGAAAATGTTGTGACGTAAAACTATGAACATCATCAAAGTCTTCTGAAGTGGTTCTAATTACTTTCATGTAAAGTTTCAGACAAAAGTAAAATGAAGTGGTATAATTTTGTTGTTAAATATTTCTCTATCCTTTGATGCAATTCTGTTATTCATTGAGTACGTCTACAGCAAGGAAATACCATGTAATCTTTTAGTATGTCTACATGAAAACATGGATCCAACATGTAAAGAACATTTGAGAATTCTGATGTTAAAATAGCAGAGACACAGGCGTCTTGTAAATTATTATGTTGTCTTCACATAGCTATTTCTATTTTTTTTTTTTTAATATTTTAAAGTCATCATTGTTGTTCAAGTTGCCTTGAATAAATTATAATCACAAATTACGTTATCTCAACGAGGGGAAATCCCCTGACAGAAAACTTTGAGAACTACTTTATGTTTACCTTAGTTTCCACATGTACAGAATAGTATTGTAAATACGCTGGTGACATCGACGTTTTTAAAATTAGCATTAAGGCAGCTGCCAATACATTTCCTAAATTCAATTACAAAAATTCTTCACCAGCACCGTCAGTGTATGCGTGTAAGATATGAGGTGTTATCGGGAAGATAATTCCTTGTTTTTTATACTACGACTTTAATTAAATCCATGATTTTTAAAAATCCCAGATATTTAAAATAAAAATTTTCGATCAAATTATAAAAATAACTTTTTGAAATTTAATGCAAGGAGAATAATGAAATACGAAAGATCACAAAATGGATTATATTGACTTATACTAATTCATATATATTATTATGTATGTTTATCAATGTAAAATATTAATGGCAACCAGCTGATATCGGTTTTGGGCCCCAGAAAGATAAGTTTTCAATTCAATCTGTATGTAACATACGCCAATACGCTTCGTCTCTTCCTTAACTTGTATTTGGGGAGATTTTTATCGTGATGGATAGTGGTATTAACGATTCCAGAACGACCCTTCAATTGAACTATAACTGCTTAATATGGATCTAATTGGCCATAATACGAGTAGCTCTTGTACGCATCTTTGCATAACAGTAACCACCAGTAGAAATAACATAAAGATGTATGTGTATGCCTGTATCGCAAATTTCTCTTAACATCTAGGTATTTTCGGCTAAATAAACACAATGAAACTTTTTCCTATTGAAAACAGTAACTGTTCTAATCTAAATAAACATCAACATTATAATAATTTATATATTTAGTTTTATAAGTTGTCAGATGGAGTGAATTATCCTTTTTTCTTTGAAGATATTATCACTGTTTAATGTAAAGAAACAAAAATATGAAAGAAAGAGTTAGAAAGGCTACTAAATAGGCTCTTTGTCATTTATTTTTCTTAATGTCTTCAACTAAAAAAAGAAGCAGGCCAGATTCTTTGTACCGAGTGTTGTGTCTTGTAATAATAAGTCTATGGGTACAAGAAAATGTTGTCGTCTATACTTACCTTAATGCATGTTGTCAAACTATCGATAGTCCAAAACAATCGATACTATCGATAGTTTGTTATTAACGAACTCCAATACTATCGATAGTTTGTTGTTGAGGAACTGCATTATTCTGAGCTATCGATAGGCCTATCAATAGGGTACATGATTTTCGATGTAAACTATCGATTGCTTTACTATCGATAGTTCGGCAACACTAATATGGGTCGAGTATAATAAAATTATTATTTACTATGGCACAGAGTACCTAACATGACAACAGAAATTGAAAATGACATTTACATCCTCTTGACATCATCTTGACATATACAGCATTGGATGTGACATGCATGTGAAAAACATTTTGAAACAGCTCCCTCTAAATATTCGTTCTTAATAAATGTTTGTTACGTTGTTATTGTTTTTTAGATTAACGACAGCGCGTTGAGAACTGCGTTGATTTTGAATTTTATTTATAAATATATATGTATTATTGTAAAAATATATGAAAATTTACTATTTAGAAATAAAACAACAAATGAAAAAGCATAATCCAAAAATATTGAGTATTAAATTACAAATGTACCTCTTTAACTGCCATAGATCGATGGGGTGATTAGAACAATCACACGAACGTAATTTTAAATGGTTTACGGATGACTGTGAATGCACAATATCAGCACACATTAATTTCAATTCAATTAAATACTCATTATTGTCATTATACACCAAAATTTAACAAAAGATCTTTGTGTTAACAGTTTTATAACGTACAAAAGGTGGTCTTATCACTATTTGTGATCTCTTACAGACAAACTTGGGATGGAATTTTAAAATAAGATAATATATCACTAAGTCCGTTATTAAACAGTCTCATTAAGAGATAACATTATTTAATTGTAATTAAAGAGCATATCAAAAGTCACCTCATCTCTGACAATGCCAACTCCTGTTTTTTAATATAATTAATCAAAGTCGAAAAGAGAGAGAAAACAAGAGTTGTAATTTCAGGGCCAAATTTCTGAGGGCGCTTCTTCTAATCCCTAAATGTCAATCGATTGAATGCAAAACTACGAAGTTTACGTGTACTGATTATGTGCCTGTATCAGAATCTGTCATAAAATTGTTATTGTTCAAATCTTTTAAATAAATATAAATTAGACTTTCGAAATATTCGATTCAAATATGTCTAAAGATATCATAGTATTGACGCCCAACGGAAGAAGACAGAAAATACATTGCACACCTGATACAAGCATTTTACAGGTACCAACGGAGTTCATATTTCATGCTTGAGATACAAAAATGTATAATTTTTACTGGTTTTCTTTAACAAACACGTCTCTTTTGCATCATAACGTTAGATGAATAATAAATATGTGTAATTTGCAAGTTGCAACCTTTTCACATTACTTTTTAGAATGTCTAATATTGTAGACTTCGGTAGCTTTACAGTAAAACAAAATAGGTTATTCCCCAGACGCTAGTCTAAGCTATTTTTTATGTGTATATGTTATAGAAAGAAGTATTCAACTAATTAAATTAAATAATTGTGAACAATAATAATTACTTACCTACCATAATGTGTTATAATTTCAGGTTTTAGAAGATGTATGCCAGAAGCAAGGGTTTCAACCATCTGACTATGACTTAAAACATCATAATCATGTTTTGGATTTAACAACTACATTAAGATTTTCAAATCTACCCAATAAGGCTATGCTTGAAATGGTAGAGGCTGAGACAAAAAGGAAGGAATCTATTGTAACTATAGGCTTACAGTTGGAAGATGGTAACCAATATTATCTTAATTTGACTATGTATAATAAATTTGTAATCATACTAATAATTATTAGTAATTTTATACTGACTGAAAAAACTATTGACTTACCTCAAAACATTAAAAGGTATTCATAATTGAGGTATTTACAATCACTTCTGGGAAATTACTACTAATTTACCATAATTACAAAAAGGTGGGTAGTCTAATTAATTATAACAGATACTATATTGGTCTGTCTATAGCTTCATAGTTATTCATTGTGATTTGGGAGAGTTCTGTGCTATATATCATTGAACTTCTTTTAATGATTTAATTTTTGCAATTGACTTGCTATGCTTTTACTTTTATTCAATTATAATCATTGATCTACTAGTCGGAGATTCTAGTTTCTTAATTTTCTTTGTTTTTAAAGGTGAAAGAAGGACAGCAGATTTCCCACCAACTACCACATTATATGATCTTGCTATAGCTTTAGCACCATCAGAAGTGGGAACTATAAGGCAACCAACTATATCATATATGCGTCAGGAGATTGTTGGTATAACTGCTATGAAAGACAAAACATTGAGGCAATTGGGTTTGATTAAAGGGAGAGCAATTTTAAGATTAATGAATAAACAAGAGGAGGCAAGGTATGCAGTTAATACATACATTTTTAACAGATACTTACAAAGAGGTACCAATTCTGTGTGCCAACTAAACTTAACTAAAAAATTAAAATGTTAACTGAACTTTCTTATTATAAAAACCATCTATTATAGACTAATGATTTTTAATTAATATAAAAGTACAAGTACATAGAATTGGTACCATTATAACCCAATAATGATGGTATTTTTTAAGTATTCATATTAGTTCCTAAATTTTGTGATTAGATACTATTGGAATCTAACTAGTATGTCTATGTAATAATCTAAATACATCAACTTTTTATATCTGCTTATTTACAGACTTTAGAATATGTTGTTAAATGTCCCTGAATATTTATTTATTTCTGCTTATTTACAGACTTTAGAATATGTTGTTAAATGTCCTTGAATATTTATTTATTTCTGCTTATTTACAGACTTTAGAATATGTTGTTAAATGTCCTTGAATATTTATTTTTAGGCAAGCTAACGTCTCATCAGTCTATAGAAGGCCAGTTAGTACAACTAAAGTAGAAGATACAAAAACTGACAGAACACTGGAATCAAATCAAGAACAACCAATGATAACACCTACCACAGATTCAGATAATACTCAGACCAGTCAAGACAAGTACCAACATCGGCCTGACATTGTAACACAATTCAAACAAGATGTGCAGAATAAAAAATTAAAAGTTGTTGAAGAAAATATTGATCAAGATGATGATATGTCAATACAAGAAATTGCAGAGCCAAAAGAAAAAGAAAGTGTTATAGCAATGGAGACAGATAACAATACTAATGTGACTCCTGTACAAACACAAGAAAATTTGGAGCGACGACTTAAAATTGAGGATGAAGTCACTTTTGTAAGAATAACTATATTTTTATGTTGTAAGTGCAAGTAACTGGATTTCAATCATGTTAGACGGGCGTGAAAATGCGTTGCATAATTTAAAAAATTGGTCAAGTGCGAGTCGGACTCGCGCACGAAGGGTTCTGTACCATTATCTATGCAACATAAGGCAACGTTATTAGTATCGAGCAAGAAACGGTAAAAAAAATCATGTTTGTTGTATGGGAGCCCCCCTTAAATCTTTATTTTATTTTATTTTTAGTATTTGTTGTTATAGCGGCAATAGAAATACATCATCTGTGAAAATTTCAACTGTCTAGCTATCACCGTTTTTGAGATACAGCCTGGTGACAGACGGACGGACGGACAGCGAAGTCTCAGTAATAGGGTCCCGTTTTTACCCTTTGGGTACGGAACCCTAAAAAGATCACTTATGGACATTCAAAAAGAAAACAACTTCTTACATTGAAAATGAAAAGCATTTAATCATGTAGACAACTTTTTAACAAAATTTCGCTCATGATAAGTTCATTCCTTTTTTTTAAATATTTAGTTACCAATCATTTAATAAGTAGCTGTTGCCCGCAACTTCGTAGGTATGTGTGGAAGTTAGAAAACAAAAAAATAATTATTAATAAAAAAAAACAATCCTCTTAAACCACTCTTGCTATTAAAAAAAGCTGCATTAAAATCCGTTGCGTAGTTTCGAAGATATAAGCTCACATAGGGCCATACATACTAATATGGTGACTTTGTTATATACGTGCTATTTGTTGAATTATTTTTTCGTTTGATTATTAAAAGTATTTAATAGTATAATACGATATTTACGCATAACTTTTTTATGAATGCAGTTGGGAGAACAAAAGGCCATTGCCTTTATGCAACCCAGTACTGTAGAAGAAAAGCTTGATGACTTACCTGATGATTTCTATGATTTATCTATTGATGAGGTACGCAAACTGTATCATGATTTGCAACAAAATCGGATAAGCTTAGAGAATACTCCTTTATTGTCATCAGCGCAACGGGATCAAAATAGTAAACAGGTTTGTAACTCTCATAATATATTTTACCTATTTTATTCTTATAGTTTAGTGTTCACTTTTAACTATTATTTGTGCGAAATAAAAAAAAACTGAACAATGCTTTTTCTTTCAGGAATATCAACAAAAATTTAATTTATACAAACATGTAGTAGTTCGCATACAATTTCCTGATCACATTATTCTTCAAGGAATATTTTTACCAACAAATACAATAGAAGATGTAAGGAATTTTATAAAGCAATTTTTACAGGATCCTAATAAATCATTTCAAATATGTAAGTTGTTTTTATAACATATTTCACAAATATTTGCGTTTATTATCTCGTACAGAGTTTTTAGTGAAATAATATATAGCCTATTTTATTTCCAGGACTACATATAAATTATCTATAAACCAATTTTCGTGTAATTCCATTCGGTAGATTTTGCGTGAAAACGTTACAAACAATCAAACTCACTTTCACTTTTATTTATGTAAGGATGTTTTCATTTAAAATTATTTAGTCCGTTTCGGGTTTTCGTCTCATGCAGACGTTATCTTGCACCAGAGAAGCAGCAATACGAGACGAATGGCGCCATATCATGAAACGTGTCACCCACACTAATGTACTATGGCCACTCCGTCAAGAGTGTAGAAGAAGATGTTATCTACTTAGAATAGTAGCTTATTCTTTCAGCACTCATGAGACAATCAAATATGCTAAACAATAAAAGATATTACAATTATATATTCTTATCCTAACAGTTACAACTCCTGGAACAATAACAATGGAATCTAAACTAACATTAATGGAAGCAAGATTTGTACCATGTGTTCATATGCACTTCAAATGGTTGGAAAATGATCAGAGAATACAATCCTATCTAAAAGAAGACATATATTTGAGAACAACTGCATCAGATGCTGCTAATATTTTAGCTTCAAAATACAGGTAGTAATTTTTAATTATGTAGCAATACCTATACTATAACCTATATTAAGCGAGGCGTAAAGAGGCACTTTGCGGGCCGGCAAGGGGGGAGGTCAGCTAGAGCATCTACACTGTACTAGTAGCCTAGACATTTAGATTGCACTTCCACTTGACATCAGGGGTACTGCAGTCATTTGCCCATCCCTAGCCGTAAAAAAGTTTCAAATTGTGCGACATTGGCGTCACCAGCAATGTTAAAATAGCTAAACAAAAATGAGTTATAACTCATATGGCCTCATGGACCATTTATCAACTTGTTTGTTATTTCTTAGAATTTATGTAATATATTTTTTTCGTTAAAATCTTTCAGAGCACCAACTAGGAGAAAAGATACCTCTGCTACTTCACAGCAGTCCAGTAAGCCATCAACTTCTAAAAAAGTACCTAGCTGGTTCAAGTAAATATTGTGTTGTTTTGTTATTGGAAAAATAAATTATTTATTATCCAATTGTGTAGTTATTTTCTTAGATATCTAAGTAGAAATGGGAATAACTGCTTAAAATTTTAAACGAATTTAAACGAGATGCTTAAAAAAGTTAGCTGCTTAAAAAGTTGCTTATTTTTAAGCAGCTATTTTATGCTTTTTAAATTTTTTGTTATGAAAATTAACTCAACTTAATTTTTGTAGTCTGCTTAAAATTCATAATATGCTGTTTGCTTACTGTTTAGCTTTTATGCTTTTTAACTTTTTCGTTAAAACATTTAACTGAACTTAATTTACGTTGTCTGCTAAAAAATAGCTTACCATTTAAATAAAAATTTAACAGTTACATCTCTTTTTACATTTTCCTCTTCTCTTTTTACCAACATTTTGAAAATATTCTCACAACTGTGTTGCAATTTTAAGATAAGCACTAAGCGAGGATTGCTTATAAACGGCAGCGTGCTTTTTTGCTTATTTTAATAAGCATTGCTTATTTTAAGCTTATCGTTTAAACGCTCACTACTATATCTAAGTAATCTACTTCAGTAGTGTTCATAAACTTCAGTTGATATTTACCTAAAATACAAGCGTATTCGTTTCTTCAGACACGAAAACGTAATGGTTTTCAAAACAGTTTTCTGTTAAACGCCACGGAACTTGAAATTGAGACTAAGAATAGCCCTTCTAAAACAAATTACTGATTACCCCCAGGATCTTGACCAGGAGGCTGGGTACGGCCTATGCAAGCGATGGATATGTCAGTAAAATTAGAACAATAAAGAAAAAAAATATATTATATTTACAAAACTTAAAACAGAGTATTGATTATAATTGTATGAAAGATGGAAGTGTTCCTAATTTACATCTTGATGGTTTTATAATTTCACATGTTTCTGGAGTATTTCCTTCATTTTTATGTTCTTGATAATATCTACAGTCTGTATTTCGTTCTTCTTTTCGACTATTATAAGCATTTTCAGCATTATTCGTCACTTCACATTTCTGCTGATTCTTTTTGTCTTTCACTTTATTATACTTTCTTCTTGAGGTCAAAGATTGGCGTGGTAAAATTACTTTACCTTTTTTCTCAGCATGGTTATCAACATGACGATGTAAACATTCATTGCCCTTTTCGCAATAGCCTTTAAGAAAATCTGAACAAATCTTAGCTTTTTCACTCAACTTCACATGTAAATAGGGACAGTCTGTTTTAGTACAAGTACCTTGTAAAAAAAAGTAACAAGTGGGCATTTTATTTGAAGTGAGATCATGGGAGAGTAAACAGTTTTTAACATGACACAAACCTTTTAAAAATTTCCTACAAATAGAAACATGTTTTTTATCATGCAAAAATTCACAATTATTACGTATGCATTTACCAAATTTCTGAAACATTGCACATGGTATGTTATTTTTCTTTAAATTATTTCTAACTTTCTTTAGTTTTGTTTTGACTAATAATGGTTTCCTCGGTGTACTAATTTTGATTTTATTATTAATTTTAAATTGATTTTTAGACACAGGTGAAAAGGTAGTAAATTTCTTAACAGATGTTATAAAAGTCCTAATGGGAGGATTTTTAGCAGTATTTAGATTAATTTTAATGTCTTTTAGGGCCACAGATTTATATTTATTTATTTGAACAGTAGCTTTAGTTTTCTCTACTACCACACTCTCTGGTAACCTAGCAACATTTTGTCTTACTAAACAATACCGGGATTTTGAAAAAGGCTCCGGTACAGTCAATCTTTCTCTGTCTATAACTGATTGATTATTTGGGTACATGGGAACATAATGATTGATTTGAGGTATCTGTTGCACAGTGGTTGGGTTTGGTCTTGGTTGTATATCTTCCCCAGCATTTCTAGACTTCATAAAATTAGGGTTTACATAGATCTTGGAGTTATTTTGCAAACTTGGCTGAACATTTGATAATAAATGAGTAAACTTAGGATTCACATGCATCCCTGTGTTGGTAGAATTTGATGGAATCCTATTAAAATTTGGATTCACATACACTTTATTTTTATTTGGATCTATATCATTGTTGAACATATTAACTTGATTATTATAGAATGTCATATTAACATAATGTATATTGAAAGTATCTGTTCCCAGTCTTACAATTAATAGTATTAACTAATATAGATCTCAGAGATTTATCAATCTCTTGTGTCAAAATATCATTCATTGAGTCAAGTATACTATTAAGCTCAGACTTCTTATCTCCATTGAGCCATAAAACACTCATGTGAAATGATGGATCCTGAAACATAAATATGTTAAAAATATATATATCGGCGCAACACCCAACAGTTCAAAAACGTTTCCGAAAATATGTTATAAAATCAATCATAATTGCGTATTTTAATCACTGGTTTATTGTTTAAAACAAAGTAAAAATGCATTATGCCAGTTTTTGTAAAAATACCTGTAAATACGAGTAATATTTTTAAAAATAGATTAATTATTATCTGTACAACCTTTCTTAATTGAAAGTATATTCTTAAAACTAGGATAATCATAGATTGTAATCATTTATTTTTGACGGGCTTCATGGTGGAGTGGTTTATGTAATGGACTACCGATCACGAGGTCGCGGGTTCGATTCCCGTTTGGGACAATAATTTGTGTGATATCCATAAATGTCATTCAAATGTACTACGTCTGGGTGTTTTCTATGTATTATAAGTATGTATTTACAAAAGAAAAGTAGTATATTATGTCCGTATCTGGTACCCATAATAGTAATACAAGCATAGAAATATAGTTTACTTTGGGTCCAGAAGACGTTGTGTGAAATGTCCTGAATATTTATTATTATTATTTAT
The DNA here is from genome assembly GCA_916999025.1 of Orgyia antiqua. Classification (NCBI taxonomy): domain Eukaryota; kingdom Metazoa; phylum Arthropoda; class Insecta; order Lepidoptera; family Erebidae; genus Orgyia; species Orgyia antiqua. The sequence continues at coordinate 28,708,389 of OU779868.1, forward strand.
GTAAAATTAAAATTACTAATTAATTGTTTATACTAAAGTAAAACGTATGATACCAACTTATGTTAAAAGTTACAACATTTAATTGTTGTAATTAAGTTAAAACTTGATTATTTTTCTTATTTCTAATTAATATCATAAATTAATTATTTAAATTAAGCAAAACGCATGGCATCTTACTTTTATTATTTTATCACTGCAAGATTCCCCTCTCTAATCTAATATATAAAATTCACGTGTCACAGTGTTAGTTACCGTACTCCTCCGAAACGGCTAGACCGATTCTTATGAAATTTTACATGCATATTCAGTAGGTCTGAGAATCGGCCAACATCTATTTTTCAAACCTTTTTTTTAGTATGGCAAAACAACGTTTGCCGGGACAGCTAGTTTTGATATAAATATGAGTAGAAATGGGAATAACGGCTTAAAATTTTAAACGAATTTAAACGAGATGCTTAAAAAACTTAGCTGCTTAAAAAGTTGCTTATTTTTAAGCAGCTATTTTATGCTTTTTAACTTTTTCGTTAAGAAAATTAACTCAACTTAATTTTTGTAGTCTGCTTAAAATTCATAATATGCTGTTTGCTTACTGTTTAGCTTTTATGCTTTTTAACTTTTTCGTTAAAACATTTAACTGAACTTAATTTACGTTGTCTGCTAAAAATTTGCTTACCGTTTAAATAAAAATTTTACACTTTTTTTACATTTTCCTCTTCTCTTTTTACTAACATTTTGAAAATATTCTCACAACTGTGTTGCAATTTTAAGATAAGCATTAAGCGAGGATTGCTTATAAACGGTAGCGTGCTTTTTTGCTTATTTTAATAAGCATTGCTTATTTTAAGCTTTTCGTTTAAACGCTCACTACTAAATATGAGTGCTTGTGATCGCACAAGTCAGTCTTGCGCAAGCGGTAGAACAGAGCGGAGCTCTGTAGTATAGTCGTTACGTATTACGTGTGTTAAAATAATAACAGTTAAATTCAGTGAATTTTGTATTGTCATCATAAAGTATTTCTTTTAATAAAATAAATTTTGAGTGAAAGTAAATATTGCAGTGAAATTCTAACGTAAAGGTTAAATTTATTAATTGAATAAGTGTTCAAAAGGTAGTGAATTTTAGAAAAAAATTTGTGAATCGTTTAATAAAGTGATTTTGAAGTGTAGTGATTTTTGTTGTTATTATTACCAGTGCCTCCATCATTATGGATTCTAATAACAGTGATAACCAAAATGATGATGAGCATCACACCTCGTCATATATAATATATATTAAAAAGCAAATAAACCCACTATCATATCTCCTGCCCTAATCCCTTCATTTAAGGTTACAACAATCCTTTTTCTTACATTCTCTTTTGTCAGATTTCTTAACTATGTTCTCTTTTCTTTCACATAGTCTATTTATCTTTTCTTTGAAAAAGAAACCAGCCCTGGCCATTTTGTATATTAACAATAATAACCAATAGTATATTAACAATAATAACCAAATGTACCACACACAGATTGTAAATATTACAACTTAGTTATATCATTATTCAATAGAAGTCATAATTATTATAAATAAAATGAAATATATTTTTCTCACAGGTTCAATAGGTTTATTTTATATAGCCCTAAAAACTACGAATAGATTATTTATAAAGAAATTATTGTCTTTCCAATAAGAAAATGATATTTAATTGTTCAATCAAAAATTGTTAAAAGCTTCAATAAAATCATTCTGATGTAATCCAATACCAAATAAATATGTACCTACTATCTTCTGTTTATTCTAAAAATTGTTACCTCATAAAATGTAGGCAATTGAAACTCCTTTAAAACTGTATCAACTTTTTTAGACACATCCAACAGGAACTTCCGAGCAAATGGGTCTACTTCAAGAGCAATAAATGTTCTAGTTTTCTCTTCATTACAGTAAACTTTCACAGATGTGAACCCAAGGTCAAAACTATAATAGAAATACACAAATAATATTATTGGCATCATAGACTATGTTCATTTTGTATTTACTTTATTTTCTATGGTTATAATATGAATACAAGGGTTTCAAGAGTCCAAATTACTTGTTAAAACTCACCTTTCAATATTTCTAAAGACTTCCTGAAGAGATGTGTTAAATAACGATATCATATGATACTGAAGTATTACAGTCTTGGATAAGCTTATATGAAAATCATTACATCTTTCACATAAACCAACTTTATTTACAACAATTTCTTCCAATCTTTCTAATAACTCATATAACACACCCAGGTCTTTATCTAAAATAAAATACAATTAGATGTAAACTATGTCTTAAATTAAAAAAGTTATTTATAATTTTGAATGATGGACCTACACTGTATAAACGCATATGTTGCCCAATTTCCCCTAACATGGGGAAAAGATCGTAGACGACCTCCGTGTAGTTCTGGACTGTCCTTGTGTTTATAAACAGGAACAACAGGTACTTTGTTTAGATTAGGTGTAGGTAGCTTTTTTCTAAAAAAAAACTAAAACCTTTAAGTACCTACTCAAGTTTACAACATTTTTACTAATTATTATATACGATGAGGTTCAAAAATAAATCACACCTCTGGTAATCCCTGTTCTCAGGTTCAGAACCACTATCTTCAGAGTTGGATCCGTATTCACTAATATAAGTCAGTCCTGACATTACCTTTTGTGGTTATTACAAAAAATCATAATATGGGTGAAATAATAGCAAAATAAAGACAAATTACTGCACAAAATAATAAAAATAAGAAATCGAAAACACGAGCGACATTGACAATTGACTAATTGATTGACGACAAAAATACCATAGAGTCTCTGACTTTTATATAGTTATACTTATCTGTGCCATAGAGGCATAGACTAAACTTGACTAAAGAAAAACTGCCACAGACTAGTGTCTGTAACTTCTATCTATTCTGTGGTAACAAGACCAAACATAACCTCAACGAATATGTTATGAATTTGTGATATTTTGTTTTTTCGCGTAAATAAATCGGGAAGCTTAATTCCACTGTGTATAAATCAATAAAAGTACTAAATTATTGTGTTAATATCAATACCATACATACCAAGGCACTGATATGTCTGCATCAACGAATGTTACATTACAGCCGGTCAATGATGATTCTTTAAAGTGTTTGTTTTATTCGCTTTCTTTTGATTCTGATATTTCGATGATAAAAAACCTGTGTCGTGAAATCAATGATACAATAATATCATTGTCAAAAGATTATATCTGGCATCGAGATGAGTTTCAAGTGCACATACCTATGATGGAAAGTAAAGACACAGGTATTTTACTATATTTTCCTTGGTATTTGGTCAAGAGGCACCTCTTGAGTAATACAACGGTACCTTACACCACCTAGGCCTAGTCTTCACGACATTAAATTATTATATTGTATTTCTTTTTCAGATATCCCTGTTTATTTTTGTAGCAATACATGCTTTGGTGACAACATAGAAGATGAGTGGTTTATTGTACATCTTGTTTTAGAAATTTCAAAAAGATTTCCTCATTTAATTATTCAGCTACAGGACAGTGATGGGGATTTACTTCTAATAGAGGCTGCAGATTATTTACCACAATGGATAAATCCAGTTAACATGGAAAATCGGGTAGGCATGATGATGATTTAAAAGATTTATTTCCTTAATACCCTTTCATTTTTTTTTGTTTTAACTTTCAACCATTCTATAATTTATTACTTTTTCAATTGACGTCCCGGTTTAATTGTTGTGGTGAACACGTTTTCCACTATAATTTAATTTATAAAATACTAGATGTTGTCTGCAACTTTGTACTGCAAAATGGAATTTAAAGAACGAACCCTAATAAATTATACAAAAATAACATCCTCAACCACCCTTTCATTTTTTTTTGTTTTAACTTTCAACCATTCTATAATTTATTACTTTTTCAATTGACGTCCCGGTTTAATTGTTGTGGTGAACACGTTTTCCACTATAATTTAATTTATAAAATACTAGATGTTGTCTGCAACTTTGTACTGCAAAATGGAATTTAAAGAACGAACCCTAATAAATTATACAAAAATAACATCCTCAACCAACATACATTCAAAAATAGCTAGTGACTTTGTTTTGTAATAAGTAAGGAATATAGAAACGTTATGAAATGTTTGACAGATAAACTTTTGATTAAGACACTAAAAGTAAAACTAAAATGAATTTTATAGAATTTTTTTTTATAACCTTTTATAAATTCGGTTTGTATCTATCAATGTATTAATCTATGGAACGGAACCTTTCAACGCTATTTTCACCCACTTGCGATAGTCGGATTAATTTGAAATTTCGCATACATATCAAGGACCGATGACAATGCAATTAATTAAAAAGATATTCAGAATTTTCAAGCGTGTTTTTTAGTTTTTGAACTAAGCAAATATTAATAACATTTTTATATTACATAATTACATACTTAATACATATTTAATATAAATAATTTTAATATTTAATTAATTTTAATTAATATTATTGTTATTTATTTATTTTTATTTTTTTTATTTAATATGAATTAACTATAAATTTTCAGGTATTTATTTGCAACAGTCACATGCAAATCATACCGCCAGAAAAAGCTCCTTTAGACACAAAATTGGAATTGAAAACTGCACTGGAAATAATTACTGCATCACCAAAATTAACTCAAGCTTCAAATGACATAGAACAAGCAATATTAAATCGAATTGGAAACTACCCACAAAAGATATTGACAAATATTCATAGAGCTGTTGTGACTTTGCCATCTCATCTGGCAGCCCTATTAATACTAAAACCATCATTAATAGCACCGATTGTTGATGCGTATTGTAACCATGATATAATTGATACAAAGTGCTGTAAAAATATAAATATTGTTGACTGTGTAGACATCGAAGTTAAGTTCACAAAATATTTATATGCTACCATAATGCATTCTAAACTCATGAATAGTCTTAAACATCACACTTCTAATAAAGACAAAAAACATATTTTAGGCTTAAAGTTATTATGTGGGTATCAAATAATTATGAGCAAGGCCACAACTGACATATTTTCCTCTAAAGAATACAACAAATTCATTAATAGTCTAAAAGTAAATGGATATTTTAATAATAATATTGAAGGTTCCAAAGAATATAGTAAGTTATTAGAAAACGCAAATGAGTATTTTTCTATTATGGAATGTCCAATAAATTTGAATTTAGCCCATAATATTAATGAAACTATGAATTCAAATAATTATATTCAAGTTAAAGATTCCTTAAAAGATAAATATGTGGTTGAGTCAGGGTATAATGGTGATAGTGAGGACTGGTTAACTGTAAGTCCGGAACAATTGAATGAATTTCTTCTTGGTCGATATGGAAAGACTACATCTCTTAAAGGCAATGATACATTGTCATCTGAGAGAGTCACTTCAGAGCTATCATCTTTTTTAAAGCAAACGTCAGATTTTGAAGGCATTGAAGCTAACCATGATGAAAAAGATGAAGATAATATTATTGATTTTGAACCTGATCAGTTTATTTCATGTATAGAAAAAATGTTGAATAGATTAAGTACAGGGGGTAATGTTGATGATAGGACTGATACCAGTGATGATGACTTATTATATGATGGTGATGATGATGATGAAGAATGTGATATAGAATTAAAAGATAAACTCGAAAATGATGCACCAGCTAATTTACAAGACAGTGAAACGATACTTGCGAATATTATAAAAAGTATGAGTGAAGAAAAAGCCTCAACAGGTCCAGGTAGTAATTTATTAAGAACTATAGGTATAGATAAATCTGAACTGTTAGATTCTGATGACGATCTTGATTAGCAGCTCTAATATTCATTATAAATCGTCACTTCGCGACTCGTCGGTAAAAAGAAATAAAAATCGAATTTAATATTATCGCCATTTAATAGTATTACGATAAGATTAAAATTACTTTTTATATTAAAATCAAGCCGCAGACAGAAATAGCCTGTGTAAATAGCTATGAAGAGGTGATAAGGAGAAAGTTGTCAAAAAAATTTAATATTTTATTTAAAAGTATAATTTAAAACTAAGAAAATACATTAAGAACAAGCCCCATTAATATCAAGAAGAATTCAATAAAAACAAGCAAATATATTTCATTGATTTATTTATTTAACTATGGAATTTAAAATACAAAAAATGCAACACCTTTAAAAACCCTTTACCACCGCCAGTTTAATCTCCTTTGGTTTAGTACCGTACTTAGTATAGTTATAAATGTGTAACTGGAATTATTATAGATGGGCATATGCTCCACCAGCCACTACGATAGTTTCTCCAGTGACATAACTCGCGTCATCAGAAGCTAAGAAAGCCACCGCAGCTGCAATCTCTGATGGCTTTCCAAACCTTTTCATTGGCACTATTGACAAACTTTGTTCTTTTGCTGCATCTGAACTCGTTATCTAAAAACATAATAATATTAGGCTCTCATATGGTCATAGTCCTCATTATAATAACATATTATCTCTGAATTAATCTATACTATTGCCGAATTACAATTCTCTTAAGATCCTAAGAGAATTAAAATACAGCAATAGTCACTGAAAAGTTAAATCCCATGTAAAGGTAGCCATCTGAACTTCGCGACAGCATCGCACGACCTGTTCTGTGTCCGTTAGGTTGATTAAGGGCGAAAAGTGTTTATTAAAGATAAAGTTTCGTAGATTTACGTCCCAGTGCAAAGCTATTTACATGTTCTGTTGTCTTCTATGTTCTTCGCTTTTAAAAACACCATTAACTTTTGCACGCATATTTGCTTAAGGGCCTACATCAATATTATCGTATATCATCGCCGACACGTACATATTAACACAGCCAGTAGGCACAGAAAATGAAGAATTAGGGATACTTTTCCTATTTACTCAAAATCTACTAAATATATTTTAAGTCTGATTTACGTGTTTCTATATATAATAGTTACTTATGTTTTTAAAGTTATTTCATTAGTTAATACGCGATAATAGACCGACAAATGAAAAAAATAAAAAATTTGAGAGGTTGTTTCGCTAAGATTTTCTATCGAGAAAACTTTTTTCAATCGCGTTTCTGAGTTTATGCGATCCTAGATCATATATTGAAAAAACATATACTTAAAAATTAGAGCTCTAGCCATTCAATTTAAAGAAACAATGAAAACTTCGTACATAGAAAAATGCACGAAGCTATTTTGGTATCCTCTTAACTCGTTTTACATATTGTATATTTTACTTACCGCCGACGCGAACTTTGTCGCTACAATTCCAGGTGCAACGCAATTCACTCTGATGTTTTCGTGTACTATTTCCTTTGCTATCGCTTGTGTCAGTCCTAAAAGGGTGGTTTTACTGACACTGTAGACACCTAAAGGCTGCAACATGAGTTCATAATATTAACAGATTTGCTATAATCCAAATTTAGCATCAAATATTGATACTGTTACTTACTTCCATGGCTTGATAACCAGCAATCGAAGAAATGAAAACAATGCTTCCTCCGCCCCTTTTCGCAAGTTCTGGATATGCTTCCTTGGCTAGAAGCCATGATGCCTTCACGTTAATGTCAAATATCTTATCCCAAACTCCATCTTCCGTCTGAAATTAAATAATTATCAGTTGCAAATAAAAAAAAACATGTATGTTAAGTACAAGTTGGACTCGCACATGAAGGGTTCCGTGCCGTTATTATTTGTATATTCTTAATAATAATATGATGATCAGTATATTTCGTTGTTACAGCATCAACGGATAAACATATACTGTAATTAAATTCTCGTGTCACAATGTTCATTCCCATACTCCTCCGAAACGGCTTGACGGATTTTTATGAAATTTTATATGTATATTCAGGTCTGAGAATCGGCTACTATCTATTTTTCATACTGGTGATAAGGGTTGTCCACACCTGACATTTGTAAGGCAAAACAACGTTTGCCGGGTCAGCTAGTAGTATACTATAAAATTTTCAGCTCTCTAATTATCGTCGTTACAGAAATAGATGCCAGACTGCCGGACGGACAACAAAAGTTCAATAACAGAGTCCCGTTTGACCTTTTGGTAGAAAACCCCTAAAAACTTAGAATCTGTACCTATTTTAACAAAATTATTAAAATCTCTTACCTCTAAGATAGGCGATACGGCTGGATTAACTGCAGCGTTAGATACCACAATATCAACACCTCCAAACTTACTTTTGGCCTTAAACAAAAACAATAAATTGCGTATTTTGTTATACGTCTCAACAAGTCGCGTGACTACGACACTAACACAGTGCTACTATGAACCCCACTATCGTCTAATGGTCTTATTCATAATGACTTATGGTTTAAAAGTTCGTTATAATAGGTTCGCGAAAATTTACCAAACTTGTTATTCTTAATAGTCTCTTTACGATAAAACGTTTATTATCTCTCCGATAAAATCTCCGTATAAACCTCTGATAAGTCATTATGAATAAGACCGTTATTGTTTATGTAGACTGTTACCATAGACACAGTACTAATACTGTTACGTATAGACAGAATTTAAGGATGATCTCCATTAATATTTCTTCATCCTGGACACGACTGAAATTTCTCAATACGAAATTTTAAACATAAATAATTATATAAAAATGCTACTTTTTATCTACGAACTGCCCCTGACTTTTCTCTTTACTACGTTCTAACTTATCTGTTATATATCAGAGTACTACATTCGCATTTTTAGGGCAAGAATCTATTTAACATTACATTTTTATCTAGTGAGAGATACAAACGTTGATAAATTAAAAAGAATATTTACCACATCGAATAATTTTTGTCTTTGCTCTTTATTACCCACGTGACATGTAACTCCTTCTACAGTGATACCTTCCTTACGCAAATTCTGGACAGCTTTTTCAACGTTTTGTTCTTTTCTACTGCTTACTATCAGTGACGCACCTTCACTTCCTAATCTTTGAGCTATAGCATACCCAATCCTGAAAAGTAAATTTTTTAAACGCCCATGAAATAGGCTTTGTTTGGTACCTGTAGCATAATATGGGCGTATCCAGAGAAGTAGTTTTGGGGGTTGAAACTAATCCGAAATGTTGAAATATGTACCAAAAAAAAGAGATTAGACTGCGTTTAGGCTCAAAAAATAAAGTAGAATTTAAAACTCTTGAGGCTATAAGCTAGTTACGCCCATGCTGTAGCACAAATATTAGACCCGATTCTAACGAGCACAAAATTTTTAGAAAAGTTTACATTTAAGAATTAATTGAATTAAAACTCATTCTCATATGCTTACACACACTTACACGTTATCGCTACAATTAACGCGTAGTGTTGTTTGGTGTTTGGCAAAATAAATGGACCATATAGAAGATAACAATTAATTTTAGTCAGCCGAGGATGCTGGATCGGTATGAGGATGAGGACCTATCGGATTGTAAAGAAATACGCTAAAAGAATGTTTGTGTTAAGTTACACACCCCCTCTCAAATGCTAAAAATGTGCAAAATAAAAACAAGATTTGACACTATTTCCGACGAATTTTGTCCTTTTCTGTCTCAGTAGTCAGTGCCCTTCGAAATGAAACAACGAATTTGCAATCCTGCAATGCTATCCCCCATACACCCATGTGTGCCAATTTCTGTTTAGAACTAAAGACGGAAACGCAGATGGCCTTCGGAAATCACCTGTAAGTACATCGATACGCAATCGCAATACAAATTATAATATTTATGTGTGGACGATGGATTAAGAGTACAAGTGTCACCACCCCATTTCGTAATATTCCCCAGGCTGTTATATGAGAAAGCTGAGTTATATGCAATTAACATCAATTATGGAAGACTGAAAATTCTAAATTACCCACTGCCTATACGTCTTCCATGTGGAAGAGGTCTGTAGCATAGACACAGTACTACAGATATTATACTACAGATAATAAACTGTGTCTATGTCTGTAGCCCGCAGTAGCTGGGTAAGATAAATAGGTACAGGTTCAGATGCAGGTAAAGAGAAACTTGATAAATATTCTTACATTACTAAATGCAAAAAATATCTATCAAGTCTCTCTCTTTGCACTAACACTAGAGTGAACTAGATTAATTTTCTTACCCATCAGTTGAAGCTGTAATGATTGCTACCTTCCCCTGAAATCTGCCAAGGCTATGCACGTTTCGCGCACTTATATGATACGGACTTATATTTTGGGTTATATTAGCATTTGATAACATTTTATAAATATTGCGCATAATTAAAACAATAAATTCCTTTTTAATGAAGGTAACAAACCACCAAATTGATCATGTAGGCACGAAGTTCGTGTACTTTACACTTTGCCAACTCCGTAAGTTCACGAAAATCGTCACAAGCTAGAGTTGTGTGCTTGTGTGTGTACCGGTGTTGTTTGTATACCTATATTAGGTACCTACTTTACTCTGTTGTGTACACTACTCAAAGAGTAAGATATTATGACACTACTACACTAGTCAATCCATCGATACATGACTAATACCACAGCTAATACGCTACGTGTCTCGTACTTATGTCGCATGTATATCTATGCCTACACACATGTAGTGCGTAGTGATAAGTGTTTAGTTAGCTAGCTACTTTCTAGCTACAAAAATAATCGGAAACATAAATATGAAACGACGAATTATGCAATTTTGACATATTCAGGGTTGTATGGCGCTTGCCATTTAACATATAGTTCAACTCGTTTAATTTTAGTTTTAACCTTTTAACCAAATTTTCCGCTACAATATTTCTCTATGCGAATTAAATATCGCGCGATTTTTTTGTACAACGCCATCTATCGAGCGGTTTGCACCAAATCTATCGATCGTTATCATGTGCTGGTGACATGGTAGCTCAGTTGGGAGAGCAATGGAACAGTATTCTGAGGTCGTGGGTTCAAGTCCCGCTCATGGTGATCATTTTTTCAACTATAATTTGATTTATTAATTAAAAACATAGCAAGTCAATTGCAAAAATTAATAAATGAACATAATATGTTACTTATGCTATACTATATATTAAAAATAAATCAATATCACTGCTTATATAAAGCGGAATCTTAAAGCTACTCCCATAATACTAGTTATTTATAGACTCCAATGTTACTACAAGTCGGTATTTGTGGATCCGGTTTAGATTTTTGGTCACCATTGCACCCTCCGATGTAGCCGAAACGGCGATAATTCGCTTAATCTGGCACCCCTGCTTATGTCAGTTTCTGTTTGAGCTTCATAGTGTGGGACCTATTAAAAGTATCGATTACAAAGCTTGACTCGGCGCCGCCCGCTTTCTAACATTTGCATGGCATGTTATAATATAATATTACCGAAGGCAGTTATCTAAAATAGTTAAAATTTGAAAATCGTGGAAAAAAAGTTGCTTACACTGAGCTGACCTATTTTTAAAGTAGTCTGGTTTTTCTGACTTTCTGAGCTATTTTACCTGTTATATCGAATCATTGGGTATATTTTGCAAAATTTAAAATTTCCAATAGTTTCTTTCTTAAATATACTTGATTTAATCTTGTATATTAAACATCTGTGGATTGTTGAACAATACGTTAATCGATACAATTCTTACAAATGTTACTCAGTCTCTCAGTACTCGATTTAAATACCAACATTCGAGATTCCTACAATCCTGCTCCTACTAATTAAAGTAATCGCATCACTAATTGTTATTAAAATGAAATTTTGTTTTTATTTCTTGTAGTAAAATTTATTGTTAGAGTTGTATTTATCAAGATAATGTAAAATAATATTATTTTTATCACTTCGTGACATATTTATTTGGCCACAGTATTTGGCACTGTAAGAAAAATAAAAATATGATTCTATAATGTTGAAATGGCGGTAATTTTTCGTAGGTTATATTATTATAAGTATACGAAGTGTTTAGTGATATCAGTGTTAGTAGCATTTTTTATTCATATATTTATTGCAATATGTTTCTTTCCATCTGTGAATAATAATTTAAACACTTTACCTCTTGAAAAACAAGCCAATGGTGAAGTATCTGCAAGAAAGAATAATTTTGTGTTTAGCGACGATGAGGACTTACAATCTTTAAATAGTAAACAACCTATTAAAGTTGCAACCCATTTGAGACTCGAGGAACTTGATTTTAAACCTCCTTGTGACATAAAAAACAGAGAGGCAATATCTGCAATCCATCGCGCCAAGACACAAAATTGCAAACAACAAATTGTAAATAAAACATGCCTTATTCAGAGTAATAATTTTTATACTGAAGCATTACCAAATTATTGTCATCATGGAGATAGCAAATATGGGAGATCCTTGGGCTGTTATGCAGATGAGAAAAAAATGAGATTGCTGTCAGGATTTTATGGAAATTATGCAAATACTAATTCACCTACATTTTGTTTAGACATTTGCATTCAAGCTGGTTTTATGTATGCCGGAGTTCAGTATGCGTAAGTTAAACTGTTACTTCATTTCATGCTAAAATATCATTAACCGTAAGATCATATAAAGTTTTTAGTAGACCCAGAAAATGTTGTCCTACCAAAAATTTGTTTGGATAAACCGGATTTTATTTTACTTGTAAGAGCAACATTTTACTTATTGAAGAAATAAGATTACGATCTACTTCCATAATAATCTATATATATAAAAGAAAGTTGTGTTAGTGGAAACACTTATAACTCAAGATCGGCCCAATTGATTTGGCTGAAAATTGATGGGGAAGTAGCTTAGGACCTAAGAAAGGCCATAGGATACTTAAAACATTGAAAAATTTACAAATAACACGAAATAAAAGAAAAATATTTTTCCCATACAAAATGTTCAGGTTTCATAACTATCAAACTTATTTCATCCTGTTGATATCTAGGGTAAACACCTTTCTCAAATTAAATAGCGTATTAAAATAAGCATTTCAAATCGACAACATTTATCCTAAATGTTCAGATAAGAGCACAGAAGAACTCTATTTAGATGATAGTACGGTGCACGCTGGGTACCTGGGGCGAGCCACTGATGGTCCTGTAGACACCATGGAGAAACTCAAAAATCTTGTCACTGAACTCAACCAGGTTTTAGATCTCATTTCCAAATGGGGTGCCGCTAATCTGGTTGAGTTCAACGCCAAAAAGACCCAGGTGTGCGCGTTTTCCACGAAAAAATCGCCTTTCCTCCGTCTTCCATCCCTACATAATACTCCACTAGCTCTTCAGAACAGCATCACCATGCTCGGTATAGAGGTTCGTTGCGACCTCAATCCCAGGGACCACATTGAGACTGTGATCAAAACAGCATCACAGAAACTGGGTATCCTGAACAGGGTGCGGCGGTTCTTCACGCCTGAACAACTGTGCCTTCTATATAAAACACAAATCCGGCCATGCGTTGAATACTGCTCGCATCTCAGGGATGGATCCGCACAGTACCTACTAGACGCTCTGGACAGGTTGCAACGACGCGCTGTCCGCACTATTGCTGCCGCCGAAGTATCCAACAACTTGGAAGCTCTGCAATTGCGCAGGGATATTGCGGCCCTCAGCGCCTTCTACAGAATTTACCACGGCGAATGTTCTGAAGAGTTATTTTCCCTTATTCCTCCCTCTCCTTCTTGAATCGCACCACACGCGCAGGTCTGAGATGCCACCGTTATACTGTGGACACCACGCCATCTCGTACAAAAAAGTTCGGTAACTCCTTTCTTTGCAACACCTCAAAGAAATGGAACTCGCTCCCTGCACACGTGTTTCCTTGCTCCTACAATATGGGGTCTTTCAAGCCTGGCGTGAAGAGGCATCTTGTGGGCCGGAAAGGTGAGGGCGGCTAGTGCTTTGACAACATACTAGCCGTCCTCACGTCTGGACTACACATTAACTTAACATCAGGTAGAGTGTAGTGGCATCCCAAGCTATAAAAAAAAAAAAAAACAATGTATTTTAGATTTTATTAATATAGAAAATTGTCAGAACTAAAATTGTTGACCAAGATCCTAGGGTGAATCATTTGACTTATTTTCTCAGCGATGAAATGTATTGGATAAGATAGTCTTTGTACGCAGCATCATGGCAAATATAGTTGATATATTTTGGGCGACGAAAGCGACCAAATATTTTTATTTTTAATTGCTCAAATTGACGTAATAATTTTACTTAATAAATTAATTTGTAGTGGAAAAAGTAATCACCGCAAGCGGAACTACTGTTAGCACGATCGCAATAAGCTCAGTTAGCAGAGCTACGGAACGGTATTCCGAGGTCGTGGGTTCACGTCCCGCTTGCAGTGATCACTTTTTACACTACAATTTAATTTATTAAGTAAAATCATAGCAAGTCAATTGCAAAAATTAATAAATTACTTGACGTAATAATTTTTTGTATTAATTACAACCGGCGGGACAGAGTTGCAGGTATTTCTACAATTATTTTATGTACAAAGACTACCTTATCCAATATATTCCATTACTGAAAAAATAAGTCAGAGGCTTTCCCTCTCGGATCTTAGTCTATTAACCTGTGGAGTGTTGTAGGCAAATTGTATGCTAAGGTATTAATTAATAGGGTGATGATTATGACACATCAAAAATTATGGGATGTACAGGCAGGATTCAGAAAGGATATGGGATGTGTGGATCAGGTCTTCTCCCTACAATTACAAGAAAGTACTGCGCTTTCATAGACTTGGAGAAAGCGTATGATAGCGATAAATGGAGCGTGTGTGGACTGGTTCAGCGTCTCTAGGGATGTGAGACAGGCATGTATAGCATCACCATGGCTGTTTAATCTATACATAGATAGTTGTCTGGTAGATTTGAGAGAGAATGATAATGGATTGGTTATGGGTGAGTTGCCTATAAAGTTTCTTCTTTAAGCGGATGATCGAGTTCTACTTGCACCATCTCCGGAGGAACTGGAAGATATGGTAACTAGAACGAATGAAACATTTAGATTTAAAGGAATGAAAGTAAATGTAAGCAGGACGAAAGTTACGTTAAAGTCTGTCTGTAATATTAACATAGATTATGAAAGTGTGGAATAGATACAAGAATTTGTTTATTTGGGAAGTGTTTTTACAAGAGACTGTAAGGTTGACGCTGATGTGAAAGAAGGGTCTAAATAAACTGAATGGTGCCTTGCATGTTATTGTGGCTAGCCAAGCGATTACTGAAAAGGCTTGAATGGTGATCCACAATGGCGTATTGTTACCCATGCTTATGTATGGAAGCGAATGTTGGGTGTAGCAGAAGAAGCACTAAAGTAGGGTAAATGCTGTAGAGATGCGCTGTTTGAGAAGGAATGTGGTGTGACTTTGAAAGATAGATTAAGAGATGAGGTTATAAGAGAACGTTGCGGTCTGAAGGAGGATGTAAAGACGGTGAGAGTGAGGTGGAGAAAAGTATGCTTAAGTGGTTTGGTCATGTGGAGAGGATGGACGATAGACGATTAGCGAAAGGTATTTACACGGCGGAGGTAAGTGGAAATGCTGGGAGAGGACGCCCCAGAAAAATAAACTCCGATGTCATCGCCGGTAAACTCCAAAAGGGGCAAGTGCGTAGCACTTACAATCGTCGGGCAAGTAGTTATGACCAGACGCATGGGTGTGGATGAAACCAAAGAAGTATGTTTGTATCGTAACAGACGGCGCTCTATAGTCTCTGCCTACCCCCATGGGAAAAAGGCGTGATGTTATGATGATGATGATAAAGAATGTTTAGATAATCAGAAAGTATAAACAACTTTAATTGGCGGTACGAAGTTCGCCGGGACAGCTAGTATATGATAAAGCCTTGTTGATTAAAATGTTGCTTTTCGATCTCTAGCTTATCTGTGCATTAAAGCTCAAAAAAAAAAACAGTATTGTCATACCTAACAAGGTTTATGATAAATACAAAATTTCACCATAATTTTTTACTTTTCAGGTCTGAGTGTTTTTGTGGTGAAAATAAGCCAGACCCATCCACAGCTATTGACATGACTTTATGTGACATGAAATGTCCTGGAAACTCTTCACAGAATTGTGGAGGGTACTTTACAATGAATATTTATGAAACTGGATTAACAAGTTTGTTTTTAAATTAATTTTGCATAACCAGATCTTTAGGTTTAGGGAATTGTGTTCAGTCTGTCGCACATGGTGCTCTAAATCTCTGACTGGGGTAGTCAGAGATTTAGAGCACCATGGCTAAGAGGCATGACGGTATTATGATATATAATTTTTACACAAGTAGCTGATACAATTGACTTTGGATATTACAAAATGCAGTAGAAACCACATCTTTAAAAATTTATGACAATATTATATTTATTTCAGAGTTTACACCCCAGATTCCCAAAACAAGTAGTATGAAAAGTGAACCAATACATATTGTGTTTCTTTTGACATTGAATGGACGAGCATTGAGACAAGTGCATAGACTAATAAACGCTTTATATAGAAGCAATCATTATTTTTATATTCACATAGATAAGGTAAGTTTCTTCTAATTAAATATCATCCTGAGATCAGAGGGCTCTTGTTTTAAAAGTTATTGAGAAACCCAATGGCAATGGTTTAGAATTTCAATAATAGGTAGGATTTTATACTTTGGATTATAAGTTTGAAGGTATTCACATAACAGACTAAAAAGAAAAAAAATCGTTTATTAAGTAAAAACATAGGTTAATTGCAAAAATTTATGTAGAAATATATGTACAGTCATTATTTCGGTTCAATTGTGTTCTATAAAAAACACTAAGTGATTGATTTATTGAGTTAGTGCAATCTGCTCGATAGATGGCGTTGTACTAAAAGACCGAGCGATGTTTAACTCACATTGAGAAATGTTGTAGTGCAAAATTTGGTTATCATGTGCTGACCAGGGTAGCTAAGTTGGACGAGCAACGGAACGGTATTCCGAGGTCGTGGGTTCAAGTCCCGCTCATGGTGATAATTTTTTCCAATATAATTTGGTTTATTAAGTAAAAGCATAGCAAGTCAATTGCAAAAATTAATCTAAAAACACTAGTGAAGTACGAGCTGGTCTTGTACACAAAGGGTTTCCTACCATTATTAACATAATATATTCGTCATATCTACCCACAATAACGCCAAATAACGGGACTCGAAGGCAGAAGAATGATGATGTTGAGTACTTTGTTGTTGTAGCATCAACCTATATACACAAACTGTGACATTTTCAGCTCTACCTATCACCGTTTTAGAGATACAGCCTGGGGACAGAGAGACCGACAGATAGATAGCGAAATCTCAGTAATGGAACCCTAAAAATGACTACTCCAAACTCTAATTTTATTCACATCCTCGTACAAACGAAATCACGATATTGTCGTACGGAACCCACTTCATAGAAATGCAACTAACACTTGTTTTATTAAATAAATTATTTGTTTCAGCGTCAAGACTATTTACATAGAAAATTATCTGTTCTAGAGAAATTATTCCCTAATGTTAAGTTAGCCAAGAGAAGATACTCAACAATATGGGGTGGTGCCTCACTGCTCACTATGCTACTCGACTCTATGAAAGATTTCATTTCACTCGGGTGGCAATGGGACTTTGTAATTAATTTAAGTGAAAGTGATTTTCTGATTAAATCAGTAGATGAATTAGAAAGTTTTCTTTCCGTGAATAAAGGGCTTAACTTTGTGAAATCACATGGACGTGAAGTTCAAAGATTCATAAAGAAACAAGGCTTAGATAAAACATTTATTGAATGCGACACACATATGTGGCGTGTCGGTGAGAGAAAGCTACCGCGAGGAATTGTAATCGACGGTGGCAGTGATTGGATCGCTTTATCGCCGGAATTTGTTTCTTATGTGATTGGAAAACAAGATCAATTATTAATGGGCTTGGATATTATATTCCAACATACTCTATTACCTGCAGAGTCTTTCTTTCACACGGTATTAAGAAACTCGCGCTTTTGCAATACTTATGTAGACAACAATTTGCATGTCACAAATTGGAAAAGAAAATTGGGTTGTAAATGTCAATATAAACATGTGGTTGATTGGTGTGGATGTTCCCCTAATGACTTCAGAACCGAAGACTGGCCAAGAATACAAAACACACAAGATCGACAATTATTTTTTGCAAGAAAATTTGAACCCATTGTTAATCAGGAGATTATTAATAGAGTAGAACAATATATTGGGTTTACAGATCATTATTTATTAAATAATTTAGAAGCATACTGGCAAAGTTTGTATGATATTGAAGATTTAACAGCAAGTTCAGATGACATTATACTAACGCATGCAGGAAGTATAGTGCGTCATAACGCACGAATTCTGTTAGAAGAGGGCTGTATAATAGAACCAGATGAGATTATAGAAATCAACTCCTACAACTATGCAGATGTTTATAAAGGAAATCTTGTATTACACAAAGCGATTATAAACAACAATGTAGAAGTGTTGATTGAAACATGGTATAAACCAAAAAAATATGTAGACTTAAATTTCGAAAGTTCATATGCAGAAAATATTAAAACATTTAAAGTCAGTTCAGATTACGATCAGAAAGAAATGATGTTCAGGAATTTAGGTAATATATTAGGACCTTTGTCTGAGCCAGTGTTACTTTATCAGTTTGCCACAAATTTAGACAAAAATGAAAACTTTACACTAATCTGGTTGGATCCAACTGGAATGATAAGTGATGTAAACGGGATTCATGTAGATGAGAGCAACCTCACAAATTTTATTAAACCAACTTTAAAGCCGCCTCTTTTACCAGGTGTATGGAAAGTTGGTTTATTTGAAAAAAGCAGATTAATAGTATCAACCAAATTTTTGATATCACCATTAGAATATTTTTCTGGGAAACAGTTGTCCCACCAACAATCTAGTATAATTCATAGTGGATCACAAAATTCATATAAAAAATATTCAAATATTAAATTGAACAGTTTCTTACCAGATCATGAAGAAAGTGTGTTATTACAGAAAATATCAGAGTCTAATATTCAGAGGATAGATCACGATTTGAAAGAATGGATAGATGCTCTTAGTTCAGATTTTTATAATATATTGGGTTCATGTATTAAATACAATAGTGATATAAGTAATAAAGTGACGTGTGGTCGTTATAAATTTGAAAACTGTATAACATCTCAATGGAGTTCCCTTTCTCCTGACCCTAAAGGTTCCATAGGTAAATTAAATAAAGAAACAGGACGACTAGAGCGTGTTTGACGAACGCTCAATTATATAGTTAAATTGTGTATAGCTAGGCATAAATGAAGTTTAAAAAAATATACAGTCACAAATGTAACTGAATCACAATATTTGTACAGTCTATTTATTTATTACATCCACTATGTGGACGTCTCCAATATATGGTGTTGCAAATATAATCTTGTTTTTTTTATATTATACTCCTTATATATACATATGACAGAAGCCCGAACCGTTCTATGTGACTTAAAGTTTGGGAGAGTACTCAATATTTAGGGGTCTTATATCTATAGTTGTAGTAGTTTGTGTATTTTTGACTTTTCTTGTTTCTTATGTTTCTCTTATTCAAAGAATAATTAGGTATTTAATAAGGTAGTCCGAGTAGTAAACAGACTCGATCAATTTAAAAAATATATCACAAAACTTTAATAGCTATATCCATACTAATATTACAAAGCTGAAGAGTTTGTTTGCACGTGCTGAGCTCAGGAGCCGCTGGTCCGATTCCAAAAAGTTAGCAGATAGGGACAAGTAAAAAAACATCACTTCGAGTTACGATTTTTATAAAAACACATTTTATATAATACGCAATTTAATTCTTGAACATATTGTGGTATTGGCTAAGTACCTGCCTATTTTAAAATGAATATAAAATGTGTCACTACTATTAAATAAGCTAAGTAAATAATTTTGTTAGTGATTTTTATTCACAAATTTCATCATTTAGTTATTGTGCATTAAATTTACAGTTTCATTTGAATAATTTGCTGTGTTGCTATTCTCACTAATTCATTAAAATCTTCGTGTAAGTGGGCTCTCCAAAACTTACATCTGCCCCAAACAATTGCTGGATAATTGGGAGACATAATACCTTGAAATATTCTTGCTATACTTCTTCCAGAAAAATTACAATCTTTGTAGGTGCATATTAAAGCCCGAACATCCGAGATGACTCTTTCTACATCTATGGGCCTTTCTTCTATTGTGATATGTTCAGGTACTTTATCTCTCTCAAAATAATGTTTAATAGCATCTTTAAGTTCATTTGAAGTTCTTAAGAGGTCATCCTTAGAGATATGAGAATTTTCTAACGAGTGGCTAGCTAATATACGAAAGGTCATATTACACTCTTCTAACTGAAATAATCTTGCTTTTTCTTGAGATATAACAGAATTGTGTAAATCATCTAAAACACTATCAAGTTGATTAGAATTCAAATCTCCTCTGGCTCTAATTCTATATCCTAACGTATTGAAGTCAACTTTTAAAAATGATTTTTGTGATGAGCCATTTGCTGCAATCCACTCAAGATTTTTTAGCTGAAATTTAGTAACGCCACTCTCCCACCCAATAGCGGCAGCGATTTCAATAACATTAAATTCTATCACACTTTTAGTCATAACATCAGGACATTTCTTACTTTCTAAAAGAAGCGCCATAGCTAGAGGTCGACATGTTTTAGCAGCTTCGTGTATTTTTTGTGGCCCTCCATATGACGAAATATTACAATTAATATAAGCATTATTCAGTACTTTTATGTACTGTTTAGGATCAAGTTCTACATAGCAAAGTAAAGTTGCAATATTTTCCGACGGTAAATCCAGTTCTTCAACAGTTTTATCTATAGGTATACCGACTTCGTGACCTTTGCAAAGTGTGCAGGATAAGTCATGGGATTTGGGACACTCGCAAGACACAAATACTTTGGCTAACAATTTCCTGATTGTAGGGCGATCAATAGAATTCGCATATATATGTTTCAAGAGTTCATTCTTATCATTTTGAGAATTACTTAATAACAAATGGCAATATGCAGGTTTCCCATCACGCCCAGCTCTACCCACTTCTTGGACATAGGATTCAAAACTACTGGGCATATTGTAGTGAACAATACATCTAATATCAGATTTATTTATTCCCATACCGAAAGCAACAGTAGCTACAATTATTCGCAAAGTGCCGTCCATGAAGTGCTTTTGAATTTTCTTCCTCTGTGCAGCTGACATTCCTGCATGGTATGTTTCTGCAATATAAGACATTCTTTTTCTCTTATTTGTTTTCTTCTCGATACTAGGTTTACCAGTTTCTTGTAGGCAAGACCTAAGCATGGCAGAAACTCTTTCACATTCATCTCTTCTTATACAATAAACTATAATGGAGTTAAATGCGGCTATTTCTTCTGACAGCAAATACGACACCAAGGCTCTGTCTTTATCTCTCTCCTTAGAGACTGATAAAAATAGATTATCTGGTAGAGCTGGATTTCTAATAACACCTCTTACTCCATCAGGAATACTAATGTGACTAATTACACTATTTATTGTACTTTGACTTGCTGTGGCAGTTAATCCAAGAATACATTTCACATTTAGTTTCTCTCTTAAAACGCGACATATCATTAAGTAGCTTGGTCGAAAGTTATGACTCCATTGAGATACACAATGAGCTTCATCAATGCATGCAAAAGCAATTGGAGGCAGTGATTTGAATAAACTTGATATTCCATTTGATGAATCACAAGCTACCAGAGCTTCGGGTGATATAAGAAGAATATTTAACAAATTGTCCTTCAAACACTGCAAAATTTTTTGACGCTGTGTATGAGACTGGTTATTATGGTAACACCCCGCTTTCAAAAATTCTGGAACATTTAATACTTGATCTTCCATTAGTGAGACCAAAGGTGAAATAACTAATGTTATACATTTAAAATGTTGACTATAAATATATGCAGGTAGTTGATAACATAGTGATTTTCCACCACCAGTTGAGAGTAATAGAAGGGTTGACATTCCACAAAGAATGCGTTTTATGGCATTTTCTTGGCCGGGTCTAAATGTCTCATGACCAAATTTTAGAAGGGCCTTTTTTAAGTCATCTGTAACATCCTGATCATAATTATTATAAATAGGTTGTACACTCCCATCACTAACTTCATTTACTGATTCAGATAACAATTTTAATACAGACTCTGGGATTTGACTTGGCTGATAGATAGACTCTTGCAATTGCTCTGTTATAGTTTCATTACTAGGATCTGCTGCATATTTTTCCATTTCTGCTAATGTGGGTATTTCAGTCTCAGTGTAACTCTCAAGTGGTAAAAGAGTTTCACCTTTATGTGCTCTACAATATCTAGCCATGTGACCACTATCACCACATTTGAAACATGAAAGTTTGCCAGATTCAGGAAATTCCATACCACTGTGAAGGCTCTTTTTATTCTTCCACTGCTGTTTTTTATATTTTGAGTAATTTATGCCCTTCTTACCTCTAACAAATACTTTCTTCTCAATATTAATTTTGATGAAATTCTCATTTAGTGTACCATGCTTAATTTTATTTTGAAGACCTTGATTTTCATTATATTCTTCAATTTTGTTGCTATTCTCTTTACAATCTGTTTTGAATGCATTTGTTATTTGTGTATGTCTAGGGCAAATATCTTTCTCCAAACCAAAGGGAAGATATTCTCTTATATCAGGTGGCTCTTGTTCTGTACTGGGTGCATTACAATTTATTTGAGATTTTCCTTTTTTATGTACAGGTTTACATTTAATGTTATGTGTTTTAGTATTAGTTATCTTACTTGTTTGTGCATTTTCATCAGTTATTTCGTTATCACTAACGTCATTATAACTTGGTGTAATTTTCTTGTTGTTCAATTTTCTTTTCTTCAGTGCAGGTTTTATTTTTTCAATAACAGTCTCTTCATTTTCAGATGCACTATTTTCTACGTAATCATTATGTTTATCAATAGGTTGTATGAGAATATTTGTTAATCCAAACTTTTCAGTTTCTCTTTCAGGTTCACAAACATCTGAACCTAAACCTGTAGCTCTCATAAGCCATGCATTATCTAACTGTCTTGTTAAACTTTTTGATGCAATATCAATAGACTTTGTATTATAATTGCTAGACACATTAATACTTTTACAAACTGGGGTTATAGTTTTTTCTTTAAATGAACTATCAATATTACAATGTAATTTCATATCACTCTTGGATTCAACACAATCTGTATTGATTGAAGTGTCTGCAGCTGGCTTAATACAACCGCTTGAATCAGTTGATTGAGTGGATTCAATATTATAAAAAAAATTACTAGAACTATTCAAGTCAGTATTATCACAGGAAAAATTAACACTCATATTTAAGCAAGAATTATCACAGTTAGAACCTTGACTAATGTTAATTTGTTTGTCTACACTATATAATTTATTCTCTGTTGATTGTTGTGACCTAGTTACAGATATTTTCCTTGGATTCCTTAAAGAAAATTTTCGATTTGGACACAGCTTTTTAGATAGATTTTCAGTAAACAGTTTTAAATTATTTACATTATGATTTTCTGAAGATTTTTTAGACATTAACTCCTGTAATTCTTCGCCACTGGGAAAATTAGGCAGTTCTATATTCGGACTCATTGGTTCAAAAGGCTCAGATTTTTTTCGATTGTGGAATAACTTTTTGGAAAGATTTTCTGTGAATGGAGACAATGTTTTTACATTTTGTGATAACAATGTCTGTAATTCTTGACCACTTGGTAAGCCTGGTAGGGTTAGTTCAGGGCTTAAAGCATCACTAGCAAACATTTCCACTGGTATAGTATCCGGTGACACAACAGTATCCTCAATATCACAAACAGACAACGAAGTCTCAAGAGCATCACTTTTGAGATGAAAATATTGTTTGTATGCATATTTTATTTTTGAAGGTGCTTCTTTAATGTCGAACTTCGATGGCGTACGGTTGTATCTGGACTTAAAATCTTTTTCCCACCTTTTTACTAGTATTTTGCACTTTACGTAAGCTTTATCTTTCTTTATTGTTTCGATAACTTCCATTATGTCCGGTTTTACACAAAAGCTCCGATAAGTTAAATAATAACTATTTGCACATATAAAATAACATTTTTCACTAACATTTTCAATAATCTGCGAAAATCCGTATTTCCAAGTTTCCAGACTATGTTGACAAATTTGACAGTTACGCCATTAGCAACTTCCCGCCAATTCCTATTATGAGGTTGGCTACGTGTTTTGCACATTGCCACTGGCATAAATGGAATAACTACCACCACGAAGTAGAGAATTCTTATGTATTCTGGTAGGGTTGTCACAATAGGTTTAGGCAAATAAAAGAAAAACAGTCTAATTGTTTTATTAATTAGTATGATAGAATAGGTACCTACCTAATTTCGTAATTACGCTAATAATTTTCTGTGTGCAACCGATTCGCGCGGTAGTATGAAGCTTTGTCTCTGTACAGATATTACAGTTTACTCAATTCATTCAACTAAAAATATTAGTAGGTACTACTGCTACTTTTTTCTTTTTTGTTTGTTGAACCAATCATGTTTCACAATGTTTTCAGACATTTATTGAACAGACTTCCAAAATACAGGTTTTGCGTAGTTTAGAAATGAGATATTGAGACTAACAAACATTTCTTTTTCTGTATAAGAGGTTGTGGGTTTGATTCCCATTCATGACTTTGTGTATTTGTGGGAAGAATACACGTACAATATTTGTATTACGACTAACATACATCTGTGCGTAGGACAAAAATACACGTTACGTTATAAAAAACACTATCTCTTAGTACCTACGTCTCAGATATAGTAAAAGCACCTTTTTAGGGTTCCGTACCCAAAGGGTAAAAACGGGACCCTATTACTGAGACTTCTTTACTTCATCTGAGACCCACGTATTAATGCAGGCTGGGATTGGGTGATAAATGCAGGATGATCTGCAATAATTATTAAAGGTAAAATAAAATCTCACAATGTATTTTATTAATATTTACACATAATTTTATTGGAGAAGAAATTAGAGTTAATAATGACGATAACTGTATGCAGAAGACTACGATTAACGTCAATAAATAAAATTAATACGCTAAACACACAGATGTACCATATAGTGGGTAATTGTTCAATGGTATCCGTTCAATCTTGAAGACACGTATACACGGCTTCATATTCATAGTACTTCATGGTCTGTTAAGATATATGTACCTACATGGTATTTTCAAGTGAAAGTGACATAGGTACCTACTTATAGTTTTTTCCAATTACAAACGTCACTAAACAAGCTATAAAACAAGTATGTCATAGGGAAGAAAATGCCTGTTTTATCAGTCTATGGTTCAATCCAATCTGTGGTGTATATCAGTGACACACATAGATATTTAAGTGGCTTCAAGCCGGGTAAGTTATGTAGCCATCGAAACACTATCTGGGAAATCTGTGGTTATATTTAACCTAGTATTGGTAAAGTATAAGTTAAAAACTTATTACTATAAAATAAACGTCTAATACAAGCTAAATAACTTTTTGTCAATATTTTCTTTTGTTATTGGAAGAGAAGTGATTAAGAGGATACCAAAATAGCTTCGTGCATTTTTCTATGTACGAAGTTTTCATTGTTTCTTTAGATTGAATGGCTAGAGCTCTAATTTTTAAGTATATGTTTTTTCAATATATTATCTAGGATCGCATAAACTCAGAAACGCGATTGAAAAAAGTTTTCTCGATAGAAAATCTTGGCGAAATAACCTCTCAATTTTTTTATTTTTTTCATTTGTCGGTCTATTATCGCGTATTAACTAATGAAATAACTTTAAAAACATAAGTAACTATTATATATAGAAACACGTAAATCAGAATTAAAATATATTTAGTAGATTTTGAGTAAATAGGAAAAGTATCCCTAATTCTTCATTTTCTGTGCCTACTGGCTGTGTTAATATGTACGTGTCGGCGATGATATACGATAATATTGATGTAGGCCCTTAAAACAACCATGTAGCAATTTCACATTTTACAAAACAGCGTTAAATTTGTTTTTACATGCAAAGATCGGGTAAGACTGTATACAATATTTTTAAAAATTGTCTGGTTGGATTAACCGTTAATTTGTTAATAACAGTTTCATGTACCTACCTCCTTCTTATAAAGTCGATTAAAAAGCCGTTAAATTATAGTCAAAATGTAGGAACACAAATTTTAATCTGTGTGTAGGAAGGTATTCTAAATTTGAATTTTTACTAAATAAAATCCCAGGCAGCCGCAGTAGTGAATAGTCATAGGAAACAAATTTCTACCTTCACATTAACTACTACTTTTTACGGATTTAGAGGCGTATTATCTTATTGGTGACTGCAAAGTCTCCGAAACGTCGGGCCAAGATTTAGAAGTTTTAGAAACAAATATACGCATATTATTTTCTAACACTTGCGCGACTTATTTGTTTAAATAAAACTACTTTTTACGGATTTAGACGCGTATATTTGTTTTAAATTTTGGCCCGACGTTTCGGAGACTTTGCAGTCACCATGGTCACGGGTGAGGTCTCAATATACGCGTCTAAATCCGTAAAAAGTAGTTTTATTTAAACAAATGAGTCGCGCAAGTGTTAGAGAATGTTACATCATTTTCAATGTTTTTTTATGTATTTATTAAAATACGGCTATTTTTACAACAAATTGTCGCATTACCAATACACATCTTATCTATTTATAACTATGAATTAGTTAACAAATATATATTAATAAAATTAATTTTGCCTATGTTTTACTTACATACATTTTTAACATTGGGACTAACATTATGTTATAGTTTAAAGATCAAACTAAAAGTTATTGCGACAGATTACATAACATTTTGAATAATAAATAAAAATGAAACCAAGTAAAAGAAATCATATAATAATATTTGATTTAATCTGCGATTTCTTTCTAAATAAATAAGTAAATAGATACTCGGTATTAAGTTTGAAAAGTACAGTATTAACAAATCTCATAATAAACTGTACAGGCACAGAACTCACTCGACTTGAAGCCACATAAATGTCTATGTGTGCGTAAAAACGTACTATGTGTTGTGTGTGTACTAAAGAATTTTTCAACTATGAGATATTTTGTTTAATATTCTGCGGTGTACATTTATATTAATTAAATTCTTTAGTCTATATTAAACAGTTTTTATAACAAGTTAACATTGCCGAATTATGTCGACACTATCAAAATTCATTAACACGCTTTAAGTTTGGTATGTATCTATCAATGTATTAATCTATGTAACGGAATCTTTCAACGCGATTTTTACCTACTTTCAGTAGTTGGATTGATTTGAAATTTTGCATACATATCAAGGACCGATGACAATGCCATTATTTAAAAAGATATTTAGGATTTTCAAGCGTGTTTTTTAGTTTTTGAACTAAAGAAATTATTTTTAGTAAAATTTAGTTGTACGCGTAGTATTGGTACTCCATATTGACTAATAATCATGTTGACTTAAATAATTGTACATAAAAAGTTATTTAAAATTGTATAGTATCCTCGCACATCGTACGCATACACTATACGATATTGTAACACAGAACATAACATATATTTAATTTAGATAATACTGTTTCATGCGTATAAGTACACAATAAATTCATGTATAAAATCTAATATATTTATTCAATTTCTACTACTTCTACTGTACTGGTCACTTACACAGATTTAACAAAAAGAAACATTGAAATGTATAATCAAAATCTTTTAAAACACGACGTCCACCTCTGTTCTCAAAATAAGCTATGTGCTTGTGTTATGGCTATCAGATTAAGGATACGTTTAATTTTTTTCTTGTAAATACATACTTATAAAAGATAGAAATCATTCAAACGCAGTACTGAGTACAATAGGGATGTTGACTATTTTTTGGAATTGCTTTTATTTTGTAGATAGCACTTACTTGAACACCATGACATTATAAAAAAATTGGTCAAGTGCAAGTCGGACTCGCGCACGAAGGGTTCCGTACCATTATCTATGCAACTTAAGGCAACGTTATTAGTATCGAGCAAGAAACGGTAAAAAAATCATGTTTGTTGTATGGGAGCCCCCCTTAAATATTTATTTTATTTTATTTTTAGTATTTGTTGTTATAGCGGCAATAGAAATACATCATCTGTGAAAATTTCAACCCTCTAGCTATCACCGTTCTTGAGATACAGCCTGGTGACAGACGGACGGACGGACGGACGGACGGACGGACAGCGAAGTCTCAGTAATAGGGTCCCGTTTTTACCCTTTGGGTACGGAACCCTAATTAAAAAAAAAATACATCTTTTCAGTATAAAAAAGCGAAAGTAAAAATTATTTTAAAAATTCCCGCTAAATCGCTCCAAGCTGTCTAGTGACGGCGATTACGTCAGAACCCTGATAGTAGGGGTGTCCACTTAGAAAAAAGATCGATGTTTTTATTGATTAATTTAGATTTTATTCTTTTATAAAATAATATATCTAACTTCTTTTAATATCAGTATTCAATACTAATTATTATAAAAATATTTGCACTGTGTTCGAAAGTATACATATACTTTCGAACATAATATAACCGTATTCTGGTACCTACCCATAACAAAAGCAAGAAAGTATAGCTTAATTTGGGACCAAAGGGCGTTGTGTAATATATAATCCAATTTCCATTGATAAATTATTATAAAATAGACAGAAAATTGATGAATTTCCCAAATTGGTCTAAGTGTGTTCAAGAAATCGGGGAACATACATAAAAAACAACGGCGTTTCGAGAGCTTCCAGCTTTTTCTTAAATCGGTTACAATTTAGTTGAAAATTTGACCGATACATCCACATATCGATACTTTTGTCGATATATTCGAGATTTCAATTCCGACATCCTTGGCTATCTAGTCTATCTACGTCACTGCGCCCGATTGGTGTTTGCAATCACGTGATAATGTGTACAAAATAATGCAATTTAAATTCATTTTTATTTAAAATTAACAAGATATTAAATTCTCAAAACAATATTTTAGGTATCAAAATACTGTCTTCAATCTATAAAACATAATTTTACATGAATTTGTTCCATGAGTCAACATCCCCATTATCTGTGTTCATAACACAAATAAATTATTCTGTCCGGGGATCGAACCCACGACTTCATAAACAGCAGTTATTTACACTACCTCTGCATCACAAGGCCTGAAATATTGATTTAATTCATACTGTATTGAGATTTTATTATCTTGAAAGGATAGAAATTTCAGATTGTTATTTTACTGTTTATATAAATACCTCGTATTTGTCTAACTATTTACATAATTAAAATAATATTAATAACTCATAAATAGTAACATTAACATACATAATATTGACTTCTATTTTTATTACATTTTAAAATTTAATTTTACAAAGACAGTAGCAAAGCTAATGTTAAATACACAATAATTATAAAAGTTTTTAAGTACTGTCATACATGATCGTAGCCCGGGGGAGCATTAGATTAGCTGTTTAAATCTGCCCAATATGCCAAAAACTGCTCAAAAAACAAAATTTGACATTGTTTACGACAAATTAGAAACTTTTTCTATACATCTAAATTGTGTTCTTGAGTTCGTGTAGTGAGGATAGACAATACAAGTGTCACCAACCCATTTTCTCCCAAGGGTGCTATCAAAACTAGTGTAGGAATATTGCAAGTGTATAACATCCAATGAGAAACGGAAAACTTGAAATTAAACCTTATACCAGCGCAGTTTAGGCGACCAAAACCCTTCATACAGTGGAGGAGGCTCATGCTTAACAGTGGCATGTCAGTGGGCTGAAACAAAATGTACTGATTTGTCCGATACCCAAAACTTAATCCCAGGCTACGCCATGCTATGCTATCATATACACATACCTAAATATTATTATGAACACAATGTTAAACGGAGAGTGATACAAAACTATTATATTGAGCGATGTTACGTTTCAAGATGTCTGCGCATAGTCCCAATACTCTTTCAAATCTGTAATGTAATAAAACATATAAATAATAAACCACATAGGTACGTCTAATACATAAAACTAGCTGTCACTCGCGACTTCAGAAATTTGTCCCCTGTTTATGGAATATTATTCACTGATGTATCGCGCTTATTGGTCGTTGCGTGATGATCAATAGTCTAAAGCCTTCCTTGGTAAATGGATTGTCCAACGCAAAAAAAAATTTCTAATCAAACCAGTAGTTCCTGATATTTTCTAACACTTCCGCGACTCATTTGTTTGAATAAAACCACTTTTTACGGATCCAGAGGCGTATATTTGTTCCAAATCTTGGCCCGACATTTCGGAGACTTTGCAGTCACCATGGTCTCTCACCCACCCACCACCAGTCTCACCCGTGACCGACGTTTTATTTAAACAGTAGTTCCTGAGATTAATAATGAGAGTTCTTCTCAAGAAAACTTCCGCTTTATAATATTAGCATAGAATTATAGATGTATAAAGTATTAACGTGTCGCAATTTTAGTTGAAAATAAATAAAATTTAAATAAAAACATTTATTATGGTTTTAGACGTGTTATTGAGTAGCGTGTGACGTGATATTTATTTTAGTCCGACATTTCGGAAACCCGAAAGATTAGAAAAAATACAGTCTATGCCCCGTAACACCTGATCAAGGAAAACAGCTTAGCCCCACCCGTGATTATGGTGACTGAAGTCTCCAAAACGTTGAGTTTCGCGATGAGCGAAATTTCAAACAAATATATGCGTCTAAATCCGTAAAGCTGTTTGAATAAATAAGTCGCGCAAATGTTAGAGAATATCTTATATATAAAATTCACGTGTCACAGTGTTAGTTACCGTACTCCTCCGAAACGGCTTGACCGATTTTTATAAAATTTTACATGCATATTCAGTAGGTCTGAGAATCGGCCAACATCTATTTTTCAAACCTTTTTTTTTTACTATGGCAAAACAACGTTTGCCGGGTCAGCTAGTTATTTATAAAATTAATTTAAAAGTAGTTTGTCGCCGCGGTTGGGGGAAACTTTAAAACTGTCATTTACAAAGAGAACTTTAAATATTACTAGCTGTTACCCGCAACTTCTTATCCGTAACCGTTAACAAATTATGAATGAATGATATACAAATTTTAATACACCTTCCACAGAAATAACGACTTGTTTTATAATAAGTAAAGATGTGTGCTCACCTGGCGCGATCTAACTTGACACACTTGAGAGGTCCCGCGGCTCTGACTGTGGCGGCTCTCGGGCGGTCCAACAACAGAGCTATCTCTCCGAAGTAATCTGACGGGCCGAGACGACCCACTTCTACCGCGGAGCCTTCCGCTTGACCACTCCTCTGTTGTAGTACTACTGCTGTACCTGAAATGGTATTAGTACTTATTTAGTACCAACTGTTGCCTGCGGCTTCATACGCGTGAAATTTAGAAAATTTATCCTGTTTCTACAACATTTTTCATAAATGCTTTGCTGCTATTGGTCGCAGCGTAATATATTATATAGCCTTCCTCGATAAATGTACTATCCAACAACAAAATAATTTTTGAAATCGGACCAGAGGTTCCCGAGATTACCGCGTTCAAACAAACAAACAAACAAACTCTTCAGCTTTATAATATTAGTATAGATGTATAAAATGATGGCATTGACGTGCAACCTCCGCTAAGAAAGAGACGAAAGCCTTGCTCTGTGCTCATACTTAGTCTAGTATCTTTTTGTGTGTACCGATTTTGTGGGGCGAATAATGGAATTATGATTACGTTTGTGAGCGTTTAAGTGCAACCTGGCATTATATTTAGAAAAGAAAACGGCTGTGTAACTATATCCGTTGGTACAATAATCAAAGGCTCAACATTTATAAGAAAAACCTACCTTCAACAATTATATAAAAATCGTTCCCAGGTTCACCTTGTCGTACGATAGTCTCGCCGTCAGTAAATGACACAGGTTCTAAAGCGTCAGCAACTGTCAAACGCTCCCATTTTTCTAAACTTTCTGCAAAAAGTCATAGTAAATATTATTTTTAAAATAGCATTACTATTTATAGCACATGAAACTATCTTTAACATATTGGTCCTTCAAGCCGGATATTTGTATAAGGTCTATGGACGTGCCTACAGCTGCATACTGCCATGCTACCGCATCGACAAGAAAATCATAAAGCAATGATAAAATGGCAATATTTAGTATATTTACCTAATATAGAGACACGTGACAAGAACTCGTCGTACATGCGTCGTTTTCTAATAGTGGAACCCATCAATATGCGTCGGTACGAGTCTCGATCTAACCCCCACAACTTTAGAGGTGTTCGTGCTCGTACCGTCGCCGCACGGGGGGTTCCGTATATTAAGGCCAGTTCACCGAAACTACCTCCTTCACCAATCGTAGTCACAGGTTCACCATTAACTAGAACCTAAAATTTGATAGGTTTTACAACAGCTAGATATTGTGTAATGTATACAACTGAGAAAGCTGGTGTTATAAGACCGACATGACTGCTTGGTATAAGCTAAAGGTCGCCGGTCGTCGATAAATGCGATATAAATGTATTCTTGTCTTTTTTGGCAACGTGAAAATTTGCTTGATTTGGCATGTGACAAGACGCGCGTACGTCGGCTAGCTTAAAAATCTTAATATTTTCTCAAAACTACCGTCACAATGCATAAAGGTCCCACTATCTGGAGCGAACATCTTCTAAATCGGGAGGATATTTTCCAATTACTCTACTGTTTAACTTGACTAGGTATGTCAGTTTATGGTTTAGTTTCAAGCTATGGCGCATCAAAGTTTAAAAATCTTACAATAATTATTTTAAAAATCTCAGTAAAAATATCCACAGAAATACTAGAAAGGGTATAACTTTTTTTTCTACTAACAGAACACTTACTTCGACTTCTCCAGAATCTATAACGTAAAAGTTGTCTCCCTCATCGCCTTGTCTGATGACAGTTTCCCCAGGCAGACATTGCACAGAAAACATCGCGTCGAACATGTCTGCACGCTCAGACTCGTCCAAATGCGTGAATAACACATTCGAAGCTATAGCACGTGACAAAGCTCCCATTGTTTTGTAATCTTTTGGCACCACCTATAATTAAAAGCACGTTATAATTAAAACTACTTTTTACGGATTTAGACGTGTATATTTGTTTTAAATTTTGGCCCGACTTTTCGGAGACTTTGCAGTCACCATGGTCACGGGTGAGACTGAATGGTGACTGCAAAGTCTCCGAAACGTCGGGCCAAAATTTAAAACAAATATACGCGTCTAAATCCGTAAAAAGTAGTTTTATTTAAACAGATGAGTCGCGCAAGTGTTAGAAAATATTACGTTATAATTAGTCACAATAAAATTCAAATAAACGGTTAATAGGTTTTCCCGTTCCACAGTGAAAGTTGGAACTTTACGTATAAAGCCTTTACTTTTTCATTTATACTCGCGTTGAATCTGAGGCCTGCACGCCTGAGGTTATGGTCTTTCTTGCAACTCTTGCAAGTTATTAGATCGGTGTTACTTAATTTTAACTCACACTTTTCGTGTTTTGGTATGTTGTGTTTGTGTACTTGTTTTCACTTGCTTCTAACACTAAAGGTAAACACGTGTAAATGTTTTCATTTGTTTATGCGATAATGGTGCCGATTCTGAGCGCACACCTAAACTTAACTTAACTAAAAAATTAAAACTGATAGCGTCATTATCATAATTCGGCAATGTTTACTGAAGTTTCTTATTATTAAAACTGTGTATTATAGACTAACGATTTTAATTATTATAAATGTTTACAAAGAAATAGCAAGTAATAGCTATATTGACACTACCAATTTTCATTTTTTAGTTAAGTTAAGTTTAGTTGTGTACCTAGAATTGGTACCATTGTTTGTATTTGTAAATAACGTAACGAACACTGGCAAATTAATTAACGATTTAGTTATTGTACGTATACAATGAATGGCTGTGTCAGTGATCTATTATATGTATATAGCTATTTTTTCATTCTATATACTTTTAATATAAATGTAAGTTGGCTACCCATTTATGGAACAGGTAAATTTATTATTGATTTTAAACTTTCGCGAATTGAACTCATAATTGTTAAATATACCGGGTTGACTAACAGCACAGTCGAAAATTCCGGACGAAGGTAGTGTTGCCTTTATAATCATTATTAACGCGATTATATAGATATACCCGGTATATTTAACAATTATAGGTAAATTTGTTTTGGAAAGCTTATGAAAGCTGCAAACTACCGATTTTAATAACTCGACGTTGAAAAATGACGAACTTTCATACAAGCCTACTTGACCTACTTCTACTAAAGATAGAGTTACCAAAAAAATTTCATAGTAGTTCCCCGCGTATAATGTAATACAAACAAGTAAACTAGGTGCGTTGATGCGTCTCTATTAGACAGCTTCTCTCTGTTTGTATCAAGTTACAGTATTAATTGTTTAATTAACGCGTTCAATGCTGAATAATTTGCGAATTTATAGCCAATGCTAAAAAAAGAGTCATTCGCCCAGTGCTGAGAACGCGTATGTGCGTTCAAAAAATTTTTCGCGTAGTGCTAAGAACGCTTATATGCGTTCATAGAAAACTCGCGTAGTGCGGCTGGACGCTATAGCGCGTTGTCTTTTACCTTCCCGCAGTGCGGCCGACGCTTATGTGCGTTCGGTAACTTTCGAGTTTTATGACTGTCATATAATAATTACGGGTCATATAAATGTGTTGGATGGATAAAGGTGCTTCCACACTAGTGTTTATTTGTAAGAGATTTTGTGAAGTTTACGCCATAATATATCTTCGTTCGGTTTTGTTAAAATAGTAAGTTATACCTTAATAAAACAGTAATAGTAAAGGTACCTTCTCCCGAAAGCCCTTTTATTCTTAATTTTTTTTAATTTACGATTTTTCGCCCGCCTCGTAATAGACTCGCTCTTTTAACTAAACTAATAGGTAGTTTTAGTCTATTTATAAATGGATAAATAGACTAAAACTACCCATTAGTTTAGTTAAAAGAGCGAGTCATAATAAAATTATTTCAATAATCTATTGTACTAAATTAGGTTATTGTTGTCGTCGCCACCGCCCCCCCCCCCCCTGCAAGATTCGTAGCAGAAACCTGACTAGTGTGTAGTCTCCTTTACAATTCCACATTTTACGACCGCTTCGAAACAATAGACACCCAGAATACACGCTATAAACGCACAGGTGCGGCGCACCCCGCTTGCCTACAGATTTTTTTTTGTATGGACGCGTATACGCGTCGGCCCGCACTTGGTGAAGATCAGAAAAACGCGCATAAGCGTTAGCCGCACTGAATGTATTAATGGTTAAATAAGATAATTGTTGTCCAACAATGGTAAACGCATAATATTATGCATTTATAAAAAGGACAGTTTCCCTGAATATTATAATGCCATTCTGTCAATAAGAATAAACATTCTACGTACGATTGTGTCGTACGTAGAATGTTTACAATTTACATAAGGAAGGATAAACACCATTGATAACCAGTGTCGGATTAAGCCAGCTTGGGCGCGGTGCCTGTGGCAAACTTAATTAAAGGGCTGCTTGATTGCTTTATCGGCCCTTGACTTATCCGTTTCTGGGTAAGGAGTAATGAAATTTCTGTATTCGGGGCCTCTACTCCTACTATTTATCTAATAATTAGATACATTGTATTTAATAAAATTATTTCCACATAAAAAATTCAACAGTTATCGTGGCGGGTCGGACTTTCATAATTTCATACACAATTTTTGACCACACGCGGTTTATATCAGGAGTGGCTAGACATCGTACACCACAGTATTTATAAAATGAAAAAGTATTTGAAACAAACCTTTTTAACATAACTAGTTGCATCTTCTTCAGTGACCGGTTCAGCACTGATTCCGCCACGTCTTCTTGATGGTTGTCCTCCTGGGACTGGAAGTGGTGATAGCTCTCCATCTGCCTCGCCCTCCGACGCCGCTGCCGCTGCCGCAGCTGCCTTTACTTGCTCCTAAAAATATTGTGATCCTCCTATAGCACTTAAGACGCTCTACGACGTAGTCCGGCAGTCAACGGCGAAATGGTAATGGATGGATGGAAGGATGACTTTAAACGTTCACCTCTTATCACAAAATTGGTTGTACTAAATAAACAGAGATGTAAATGTGATATAATATATTGGGCTCTGTAATCTTATGATAGCAAGAAGAGAGAACGAGTGTATTTCCTAAAATTATGTTTTTTGGAATAATTATAATATAATTCGACCAATATTCTTTAGTTTTAATAATACGTATCTAAAAATCACTGGCATAAAATACCAAATACTTTTCAAAATGTACCAAAATTATAATACCATCAAAAACCTCGGTCTTGAAAATGTGATAATCTGCTCAACAATTTTATACCAACCTATTTATAACGATCATCATTATTAACATTCACATTTATGATAATCATTAGGTAACGCATATTAGCTAATTTTTTCAACAAATACGAATGACGTTACTGCGTTAGCACACGCTCCGCAATATTATTCATCTCACTTCAATATTCAAATCAAATAATATTAGTTACCTGAGGATTTTCATTGACACCTGTATTGTCCATTATAATTTAACAAGCAGCAGAGCACAAAAACTTAACAGAGAAGTTTTAAATGTGTTAATCAACAATTATACGGGTGCGATGGCAGAGCCGGTCGCTAGTAGAATATACGTAATATTTTGTATTCTGGGATTGAAATATGTTATAAGGAAAATATTATTTATAGAACAGCGATTGGAACACGAGTACGTGATATATAAAATGCCACTTTGCCGCTGTGGTAAAGCGTTATCTTAGTAAAATGACGGTTTTGGAAAGAACACAGCAGTGAAAAGCTTTTTGTAAGATTATGTGAGATTGTGGGCATATGGGGTCTTAGACCATGTGCAGATTTGACGTATCGAAACGCAGCTGAAATAACAAAAGCTAGATTGCTGGAAATTTTCATGGAGGTTCCTTTTGATGGTTAATGTGCACCTAGTACCTAACTAGGTGCGCATTAAGAAATGTTTTTGGAAATTCGACTTACAACTCGTACAACTTTTTCAGGCGAAAAAGTTGTACGGAAGTTAGTATGAAAGTCCATCGCCTTTTAATATACATAGTTCTGAAAATCGGTGTTTAGGCGGACGAAATCGAGAACCCAATTACTCACGACTTCGATATTATAGACTTGTCAGTTACAAAGATTTTTAGTTTAGTTAACCAAAGAGAATTGTTTTAACACTACACCTTAAATATTCACAGTTATCCCACACGATCTTGGGTCGGAAATCAAATGTTCATCCGATCCTGGATATAAAATACTAGCTGTTGCCCGCGACTCCGTGCGCGTGCAATTTTGATAGTTTTCCCCGGTTTTGAAACATTTTTCACTAATGCTTCGCACCAATTGCTCGCAACATGATGCTATATATAGCCTTCCTCGATAAATGGCCTCATCGTTATCATTCCCTGAACTTTTTCTCAATTATCTGGGGTCGGCGATTTCTGTCACACGTCATCTGTGAATTTGCATCCACCTATGACTGCTGTCGTATCTATACTGGCTGTGACAGAAAAGTATGAAGAGGACATGAAGGACTATCCAACACAAAAAGCTTTTTTCAATTTGAACCTACTGGTTCCTGAGACTAGCGCGTTCAACAAAACAAACTCTTAGCTTTACAATATTAATATAGATTTATTATATATTTATGAGTTTATTTATAAATCAAATGGATACAAAACTCGCACGTGCAGAAAAAAAAATTGCACATATCACAATAGTTATCGCTCTGTCATCGAAGATCGAGGTTTAGTTAAGACATTCCAGTCTGCTTACTAAAGTTAAAAGAGGGCAACTGAATAATGAAAAGACCTCTGGAATGTTGAATTAGTTTTCTATTTTTGGATCCTAACAAATAACTTTCGTAGTGTTAGATCAACATATCGCTTTGATACTTTTAGCCATCTCTTTATTGTTCTCAGACACCGAAACAAATAATTTGTTATACGGCGTGATTTGATTTTCGATTTTATTTAGCTGTCTTAGGGGTGGCGACTTGCGATGTCATTGAATAGCCGGAACAGAATCGGTCTGTGCCATCGACATACGTGGGATGACATGGAACAGAAGAGGATTGTGCTGTGGATATAACATTAGGCTTTAGATAAAACATTTAAAAA
Organism: Orgyia antiqua; assembly: GCA_916999025.1. Taxonomy (NCBI): domain Eukaryota; kingdom Metazoa; phylum Arthropoda; class Insecta; order Lepidoptera; family Erebidae; genus Orgyia; species Orgyia antiqua. The sequence continues at coordinate 28,746,590 of OU779868.1, forward strand.
AAAGACCTTATAATAAAGCTCAGAGTCACGAAGCGTGCTATGGAGAGGGCTATGCTCGGTGTTTCCCTACGTGATGATCCGGAATGCGGAGATCCGTAGAAGGACCAGTGTGTACGACATAGCCCGAAGAGTTAGCACGCTGAAGTGGTAATAGGCAGGTCACGTCGCTCGACGATCTGATGACAATTGAGGACGGAAGAAGGTCCTCGAGTGGCGACCACGCACCGGACGACGCAGCGTGGGGGCGGCCCCCGACAAGGTGGACTGACGATATCGACAAGTACGCCGGGGGCTGCCGGATACAGTCAGCGTAGGACCGCGCGTTGTGGCGTTCTATGGGGGAGGCCTATGTCCAGCAGTGTACTGAGAAAGGTTGATAGATGGATGGAAAAAAAATTGGAGACTACAGGTACTTCCGATGTTTGTGACCGAACCGCGCGACCCACTCTGATTTTGTACTGAAAATACCGTCCGATTCTAACATTCAGCTGGCGTGACCAAAGCTGTCACAGCATTGTATGAAAAGTGAGGGTGACTAAACGCAAAAGTTGCTCCAAAATTGGCACCGCTCATACTTTGACTTCGCTAGAGCAGTGTGACCAACATAAATGTCAGACATCACAGGGCCAACTTAAATAGGGTAGGTTTGAAGATCACGGCTTAAGTAAATTAAAAAGTTGAAAACCACCAGTTGATAATGAATATTTTATGCATAAAGTTGTTTGTATGCCTATGTGGACCAACGGCACCCCACACTTTTTCACACAACATCCTCGGGTCTCAAGTCAAGCTTATTTGCTTGTGTTATTGGTACCAGCATAAAGATATACTAGTTACATATAATAATTTTCTTTAAAAAATACATATGTAACTATAAAACATAGAAAACAAGTAGTTCTAGAAAGAAGAAATATTTATTTGACAAATACTTGTACTGTCTGAAGATCAAACCTGCGACCTCATGAACAGTAGTCAAAATTTTGAGGAGCCAAAACTATACATTAAGCATGGTAAGAACATAATCATAATAAAACGAATACTCTCTGTTGGTATACTCTATTATATTAGTCAGTTCCAACTTTTTCATAAAATTTGCAAATTACAGTCTTGGCTTGTATAGGTCAAAGCAACATCTTTGATCTTGTTTAATGTAAAGTACAGTGAAGTAATGCTGTGTAGTGGTCAATTAGATACTTAATTATCATAGGTTATGGGCTATCAAGAGATCACAATCAACATCTTCCAATCACTAACCCAGTATAGGTCAAATGATCTTATGTTAGCTACTCACCCGTTCCAATTTTTGGAAATATTGTCTCAAAAATGAGACAGGATTGTCAGGTTTGTTAACACACAATTGAACAATACAATCTTTCAATAACAGTGAGATATTATGACTTTGAATGTAGTTTTCGCATTCATGTAAACATTGTTCTTCTTCCATTTTCAACAGTATTTCCACTGAAACTGATTACCGAATAACTTTCTTAGACATCGAATCGAAGTTCGTTTCCTTCACTTGTTGTTAATTACTGTTAATATTATTACGATATTTAAATAAAGCTCCAATTATTATCACGAAAATATATATTTTTTCTTTTTTTTAATTTATATGAATGAAACACAGAGAAATAACTCTCCGCAGACTATTTTTGGCTCCTTTCTTTGCCAGTTTACTACAGACTATTTTGTAGTTTTAGGTAGTGTTACCCATGAAGGTATAGATAAAAATGGAGTCCAGACTCTGAATACCTACTTGAAGCAAAAATGATGTATGGCTATCTCGCTCACTGTGGTCAAACCCTTTCTTTCTAAGTAGGGTAACCTTTATTGTATTTCTTCCAGGACAAAACTTCAAGTAGTTGTGTTCCATATAGTGTCAACAAAATGTTCACTTCTTAGACCTAGCCCGTATAGATTTTATATGTCGAGATACTTTATGTACTGTGCGTAAAAAAATACTCAAAAAACAAACTGTTTGTTATCGCGTGAAAGTTTGGATAATTCTAGTTTTTTAACAGTAACTGGAGGTTCGGTTGTTAAATTTATTATTCTTTTTACATTTTTAAACACGTAAAATTTCCTAGTTCGTATGTACGATGTACCTATAGAATATTGGTGGGAAATAGATAATTACTAGAACAAAGGTGTAGTTCCTACGGCAATACGAAATTAATGAATGATTGTGAGATCTGCTTGAGATAAAATAATAATAATTTACCTTTATTTCAGACCTAAATACATGTTACAAAGATACAGAAAAATGATTCCAACGAATTGAGAACCTCCTTTTTTGAAGCCGGTTAAAAATAACAAGGTGTTAGTAATTTCTTAGTAAACAAAACAAGTTACACAATAAAATCTATTTGGCATACCTAAGTGGAAACATAACTTTTTGTGTAGGTAGCGTAAAAACGAAAAAGGGTTATTGTACTCATATTTTTAAACATGTACTGTTATTAAGGGACCAACCATGAAATCGCAAAAGATATATGTTTCATTAATTTTGCAGATTAATTAAACATTATGAATACATACTGGACAATAGTTTTTCCTAGATTTCTGGGTTAGCCAATGTATTTCTATTTATTAATGTCAGTTAATACGTTCAGTGCGGCTAACGCTTATGCGCGTTTTTCTGATCTTCACCAAGTGCGGGCCGACGCGTATACGCGTCCATACAAAAAAAAATCTGTAGGCAAGCGGGGTGCGCCGCACCTGTGCGTTTATAGCGTGTATTCTGGGTGTCTATTGTTTCGAAGCGGTCGTAAAATGTGGAATTGTAAAGAAGACTACACACTAGTCAGGTTTCTGCTACGAATCTTGCAGGGGGGGGGGGGCGGCGGCGGCGACGACAACAATAACCTAATTTAGTACAATAGATTATTGAAATAATTTTATTATGACTCGCTCTTTTAACTAAAGTAATAGGTAGTTTTAGTCTATTTATAAATGGTGTCTATTACGAGGCGGGCGAAGAGTCGTAAATTAAAAAAAATTAAGAATGAAAGGGCTTTCGGGAGAAGGTACCTTTACTATTACTGTTTTATTAAGACGATACCAAAATAGCTTCGTGCATTTTTCTATGTACGAAGTTTTCATTGTTTCTTTAGATTGAATGGCTAGAGCTCTAATTTTTAAGTATATGTTTTTTCAATATATGATCTAGGATCGCATGAACTCAGAAACGCGATTGAAAAAAGTTTTCTCGATAGAAAATCTTGGCGAAACAACCTCTCTATTTTTTTATTTTTTCCATTTGTCGGTCTATTATCGCGTATTAACTAATGAAATAACTTTAAAAACATAGGTAACCATTATGTATAGAAACACGTGTATCAGAATTAAAATATATTTAGTAGATTTTGAGTAAATAGGAAAAGTATCCCTAATTCTTCATTTTCTGTGCCTACTGGCTGTGTTAATATGTACGTGTCGGCGATGATATACGATAATATTGATGTAGGCCCTTAAGGTATAACTTACTATTTTAACAAAACCGAACGAAGATATATTATGGCGTAAACTTCACAAAATTTCTTACAAATAAACACTAGTGTGGAAGCACCTTTATCCATCTAACACCTTTATATGACCCGTAATTGTTATATGACAGTCATAAAATTCGAAAGTTACCGAACGCACATAAGCGTCGGCCGCACTGCGGGAAGGTAAAAGACAACGCGCTATAGCGTCCAGCCGCACTATGCGAGTTTTCTATGAACGCATATAAGCGTTTTTAGCACTACGCGAAAAATTTTTTGAACGCACATACGCGTTTTCAGCACTGGGCGAATGACTCTTTTATTAGCATTGGCTATAAATTCGCAAATTATTCAGCATTGAACGCGTTAAAGGGCAAATTCGGTCAATAATACTTCTGAAAAAAAAAATACGTTACGTTGATTAAAATTAGTTTGTCGGAAAATCTGTAGTTAATAGTCATTTTAACTGACAATATGAATGTGGTTAAAAGTGGCTGACGGAAGAACGGAGAATCAGTCAAAATCAATTTTTACGTATATTTCTGTCTACAGCGTTTAAAGGAACCTATCATGAATGGCATGACGGGAGCTAAAAACCTAACCCACCCTTGTCGGGTTGCCCTTGGCTCCCTGTGCCTTGTGTTCCACTACTTGGCGCTAGGCAAGTCAGTTAAAATTACATTTAAACACCTATATTGGGTAAAATTAGTTTTGAATAATTTCAGTCAAAAGTACTACTGTCGAGAGCTTACAGTCTATTGAGTGGTTATAAGTTTTGACTGTGACATATATCATAGGGGGCTATAATAGGAACGATAATAAAGTTACAAAAAAAGGGCAAAAAAGAAACAACAGCACTTTCCAAATTAAAATCATTTAATAACTTTTCTTTTATACATGACTAAATATTATTGTTTTGTGTAATTTCTGTCTCTTACCACGTAAATCACTAAGTATATTTTCTGTATGACTCTTTAAGTGTTAAAAAATGAATTTGCAATTTTCTTAATTAATACGCTTTCATGCAAATCATTGCAATAAATTGAGTCCGTGATGGGATGCTTAAACATTTCTTGCAACAGAGGAGTAAAATGTTGTGATACAACATTAATTAATTTGTTTTCTATATTGTTTTCTCTGAGTTGGCCCATCAGGAAGGATTACTTTCATAAATGCCAGAGCTAGGATTTGGTACACCCAGAGTAGCTACTTGCCCCATAGACTCTTCCTGTAATGAACTGTCTATCTGAAAATTATAATATATTTTACAAAATATAGCCTTTTGCCATATATTCGAACTACTACATTTCTGAAACATAATAATAATGTAAGGCTCTCATTAGGCAGTCGGATCGGGGGGGGGGGCTGGTTCAGAAAGCAGCAATTATCTCTGGAGCCTTGAGCGCCGGTAGTTTGGAAAATGTTCCTGATACTGGTGGGGTATTTTTTTTCATACTAGTTTTTATATTCCTTATAAATTCAAATATTTAACATTGTATAACATGTGAGACAATTAAAGGAGTTTGTAAATAGATACTTGAAATTTTACCTTGCAAGGTGATACTGCTTCTTGATTTGTAATTATAGTAGGAACTGCTGTTTGTTTTAAAAAATCCTTGCACTTTCATAAAATTTCATTTTCAATGGTACAATGGATGACCATAATTTCCTCTGGGTACTATTTTTAGGAAATCTAAAAAAATAATATTGTAGGTAAGTATATTAATGTTGTAAATAAAGTGAAATAAAAATTAAATGACTAAGCAAACATGTATAATTTAGTTCAGGTCCCACAGAAAGTCCTAGATATGTCCTCAGTATGGTCACACTATTTCAAAATTACTTCTTGTAAACAAGAAAGATAAAATTGCACTAAGTCCATGAAATTCAATGTAAGACTATTAGATCTTTACATCGTTATCAGTATAGTTAGTTAGAAGTATGCTGAAAACATTGTTTAATCATTTTATGAAGTATTTAATTGAAAATACAAAGAAATATGTTTGCAGTTATTCAATGCCAGAAATCACGATCTAAACACTTACGCGTGAAATTGTATATCACCTCCTGGACACCACGTACTACCGCAACCACGCACTACACAAGTTTGCACCATTTCTTTAATTATGAAAATAATTAGAGCCGAAAATTTGAAACGAAGCTGTGAACCGTAAAGTAAACAACCGACATATTGGCACAATTTTGTCGACAACTTGACATATGGTGACCAATGTTGCCAAATTACGAAATCCTTAGGAAATGGGGAAAATAATTCACTGATTCGTCAACCATGAAAAGCATCCGTGATCTACTATTTTATTATTTTTAATTTCATTCATCGTATTTCAACTAGTTATTTATAGTTACGATTAAACACTATCAAATGACAGTGTTTAACTTGTGATTTGATATGTGTGGTGACTCTTTTTAAGAATTTACTAGGAGATTTTAATAAGGAGATAGCAGTACTAAGGCCACACTAAAAAGAGAGGTCAGACCACAGAGAGTGAGATAGAGATACGTAGGTATTTGCCTCAAACCGATGTTCCAAGTATGGCCTCCTTTTTTTTATCTATACCTTCATGGTGTTACCAGACATATACATTACCACGAAAATATGGAAGTAACTATCGGAATTTTAATTCGACATATTAAAGCAGGCAGTCTAATATTATTTAACAATAAATTCTTAGATATCATTATAAGTTAAAAGGCCGGTATGCATTATTTATTAAAGCCCCACGTTGGTGTAATTTGGCACAACTGCATAAGAAATTGCATAATTATATTTTCTTTGATGGCATAGCTTATGTAGTTACTAATTCCACGGAATAGAAATCAAGTGGAATTGCGAAGTAGGCGTGGCACGCGTGTCACAATTGAGCACTGTTGCGCTTATTTGATCTCCAGTCGCACAAGTACTTACTTATTGATTTTAAACTTACGCGATTTGAACTCATAATTTGTTGATATTACCGGGACTATAATCACGTTATAACTTAAAAAGGCACAATACCTTTGCTCCCGACGTTTCGACCGAGTTGCATCGATCGTGGTCACGGGTCGACTGGAGTCTTGCTAGCGACGTCTCCGGGAGGCGCGGGTTTCGCGAACTACCCTCGCCTGGTCTTGCACATGTAAATGTTCACTATAGTCTGTACTTCGACACACAACACTAACTACGTCACTCTTCTTCTGGCTAGTACCGTCGTGATAACGGATGCATTTACTGATGACAGGCCCCCATGTTGGTGAAAGCCGATATCCATCTTCTCGGTTGAAATTTTTGTATTTCTTTATCTCAACTGCCTCACGTACCATTCTGGGAAAGTAGTGACGCTCAGTACGTAACTCGTAAGAGTAGTCAGTACTCAGTAGTCTCGTCGTATGTAGTAGTAACGTAACTCGGTCGAAACGTCGGGAGCAAAGGTATTGTGCCTTTTTAAGTTATAACGTGATTATAGTCCCGGTAATATCAACAAATTATAAGTACTTACTTAGTCGTATTCAGACTGTTCTAACGATAACTCGTGTTGTTAATATCGCGACAAGCTCATTTCGCTGTAGATATGCCGTATTGTTCAGTTTTGGAGTGCAAGAATAATAGTAGGAGAAGAAATCTTAAAAATGGAGGTATTTCGTACCATCGGTAAGTACAATATCATTTGATTCTAATAAAATTTTAGTTAATTCCAATTTACTAATAATTTATTGGAACGTCTCGTTAAAACCAACTCTCGTCAACCTTATGTCATTTAGATAAAGTTTATTTTACATTGATTATATTCATTATTTCGTTCTTGAAAGTTCTTCGCTACTCAATTAGTGATGTACTTAGGTCAGATTTAAGTTTATCGATAAATGCCGATATTACAAAATTCGTAATTTACTAGGGTATAATTAAACATTTTAAAACAATGTACAGAAAATAAGTTGTTAGAAAAATGATAGCTGATATAGAACAAAATACGATTTCTCCAATCAATATTCTTCAAGCAATGAGGATGGTGGTTAAGGCTTGGCGAAACGTAACACCCCTTGCAGTAAAAAACTGCTTTAACCTGTGGTTTTTATTCAGAACCTCAAGAAATTATTGAAGAGGAAGATAATAATGTGCCTGAAGAATAGAATAAACATATCTGGGTCAAACATATCGGTAATAATCGGTAAACCTAAAAAAAGATGGATGGACTGTGTGAAAGAGGACATGAAAGAAAGAGGAGTTGAAACAGACATGACGGCTAATAGAAGATTATGGAAGAAAAAGACATGTTGCACCGACCCCAAATAATGGGATAAGGGCAGGAGGATGATGACATATATCGATATCGGTAATGTAATTCGGGTTGGTACGGCCTTGATCGAATAGCAGCAAAGACACGTTCGTGCACACGATTGTCACCTTTACCCTTAACGAAATTGTGTTTCTATTTGCGACCACTGGTAAATGCGCCATCTATCGTCAAGTAGCGGAATTTACTCGTCAATCAATTTTAGTTTGACTTAGTATTACAAAAGGTGTTAAATACTTTTCCAACTACAGCGAATTAAACCCTATTCCAGAAACAGAAGGTTTATTTTCAGATGTAGGTTATATGACTTATGCTAGTTTACTATAAAATATAAACGACCAATCAAACGATTTGTTTATATGTAGTACATTATATGATTATCGGTATAATTGTGTGAGTTTGGCGTCACTGGTTACTATAGTAATTTTGTTACATTGCACTTCCACTTGATTTTTATTTCGTGACTAATTCGATGTAACATGGTAGTTTGGAATTTTAATCTGTTAACACCGTTGGAGAACAGACAATTTTTGGACATCTGACAACCTTGTCTATGGTCTTCATAGAGTACCTCAAATGTCATAACAGCTGATTGCGTCATTGCTGTTTGCTGTAGTCATCTAACGCAAAAACAAAAAACAAGTCGCAGTAGATATCAGTCCCGACATTACTGTTGATAGTTTGACAAATTGTGAAGTGCGTAGCATCTCAAAATGAAATTCCAATATAAAGAAGAACACTCTTTTGAAAAGAGAAAGACCGAGGGCGAGAAAATTCGCAGGAAGTATCCGGACCGCGTCCCTGTAATTGTCGAGAAAGCTCCGAAGGCTAGGCTTGGGGACCTCGATAAAAAGAAATATTTGGTACCATCTGATTTAACTGTTGGACAGTTCTACTTCTTGATCAGAAAACGCATCCACTTACGACCGGAAGATGCATTGTTCTTTTTCGTTAACAATGTCATTCCACCAACATCGGCCACAATGGGTTCTCTGTACCAAGAGCATCATGACGAAGACTTCTTTCTCTACATAGCATTTTCTGACGAAAATGTGTATGGATATTAATATCTTTATATTATAAAATATCTTCATTATTATAATAATTGCTGTGTTAAAATATCTGACCATATGGTAAAACTTAATTTTAAGATTTAGTTTATAAATAATTATGTATTATGTTGTAATGGTGATTTTAACGATTATTGGCACTTCCACATTGTGTTATGATAATAATTGTCACTTCATTTGGAATAAATAGGTGTATAATTTCTTTTCATTCTTTGTTTGGTTTAGGCATGTAATTATTCCTGTATCAGTAATCACAATAAACTACAAAAAACTAAAATGTTTTTTATTTGTATTTCCAATCATTATTACCCAGTAGTGTATAGGCTGTATATTAATATCTTAGTTGTAAATAGAAAACCTATTTGTGTACTTATCTAGAAATAAAATTAAGCATTGTTTATTTTTAAAATATTAGAAAAGTTTAGTTTCCTTTGTTTCTACAATACAACGGATATTGTACTTGACATTTTTTGTTTTGTTCTTTGTGTAACTCTGTCCCATTTGTCTGGTTTACCAAATGTTTGAAATTTTCTTTAAACCATAGGTATGTGCTGGTAGATATAAACCAATCAAAGAAATGAATAATGCTAATAAAACGAGCTACCTTAGAAAAGACCTCTATCAAACCTGAGACCTTAGCACTATCCAAAATATGAGTGCCAAACTTCTGCTATTTTTGGATATTGCTGAAAGACATAGACGAAATATTACTTATGTAATTTTTATTATCAAGAAATAATTACTAAATGGGCTATTAGAAATAAACCCTTTAGCTTTCATTAGATTTCCCTTTGATTTGATTCCTTGCAGAATATCAAATATTTTTAAAACAAAATGGCCGCCATTTTGTTTATCCAACCTTACCTTCACTAACGCCGGACGGTAGAGATCCGTGTGGTGTGAACCGTTTGGTATAGTAGTAGATGTCCGTTACAAGCATAGGGGTAATGGACTATACTTTCCCACATAACATTATACTGAATCAATTGAATGTAAACATCGTCCTCAGGGTGGTCATTCAATATGGGTAAGGAGTAAAAGATTTCTACCTGCATACTCCTTAGATATTAAACCAGCTATGTTGTTGTGCCCAGCACGAGTCGTATGATAAGCGTACTCACTGTGCAACGCGCCAACGCTCGACATATTTATTTTACTCGTACCTACACAATTCTTATATTAATTTTTGGCGAAAAATAGAAATATTGGCATCCTATACGATTTTTTGAATAGATTTGTCAAACTAAATAAATGATAAATCCTACTATCCTACTAATATTATAAAGGCGAAAGTTTGTAAGTATGGATGTATGTATGGATGTTTGTTACTCTTTCACGTAAAAACTACTGAATGGATTTGAATGAAACTTTACCACAATATAGCTTATACATCAGAATAACACATAGGCTACAAATTGGCTGGACCGATTTTGATGAAATTTTATTTTATACAGAATTGTATGGCAAAACAACCTTTGCCGGGGCAGCTAGTATATAATATAATTCTACTATTAGCAATGGCGCCAATTAAGTACATTTATTTGGTTATCATTTTTATCATGTATGATCATTGGCTTACCTGTGGTTTTGAGCCTTGAGCGTAAGCTTCTGTGTGCAACAATACAGTGTTGACCGTTAGGACATGAGCCAAGTAACTACCAGTTTAAGATTAATTTTTACGGCAATGGATAAAAGTTAGACAATTATCTAAATAATTAAAAATGATATCTCATACACTTCCTAGCATATATTTACTTCCTGTTTAAGAAAAATCTTTTAACAACTATTAACACATGATTGCGATTTGAATATAAGGAAATAGAATTTCAATACCTATTCATTTTATGAGCGGCTAGGAGGGTCACAGGTACATTCGACCTTGCCGGACACACAGCCTAAAAACCGACCTTCACCTATGGCTTCTCTTATCGTTTATTAAGTGAAAACTAATCGTTTTGTACCACTTTATTGCTATTTTGCAATAAATCATAACATGTATCCATTGTAGGATCTATCTATACAAATAGGTACTTCGTTATTATTGTGCAAGACTGTGCAATAATTACTTTGATGATTTGTCGCAAACACGCGAATTTGGGAATGTAAACGTACAGGTATACTCAGTAAATCTGTGTGTAAACGTAGATATCTTTTAAAAATATAATTGAATGTTGAAATTATCTATAATTGACTATAATAATTAAGCACATTTATTACGCAATTTTGACTGATGCGGTGCGCTACACGCCTGATGTTGATTTTTAGCATTTAAACCAAATGGTTGATCAACACCTTGAGTCTTCAATCAATCAATCTTGCGATGAACTGTTGGATGAAGTCTAAATGAAAAAGTGGCGCTCCTCTATTTCTAAATATTAGTAATAAGTATTTCTCACGATAATATGCGAGATAAAACAACTTGCAAAAGTAGTGAACTAGCCAACTAGCAATAAATCGATGCAAATACAATTTATTAATATCATAAATGGAAAACTTGTTTATTCCTTATCACCAAATTCAAATCAATCGTTTATCTTTACGTTATAATTATGTAAATGTGTATATTAAAGAAAATACAAATTAATCATATTTTCACAATAGCTGAAATCATAACATCGATTGATTGATTCACTGTAAATATATTCTAGCTAGGCTAAAGATAAAGCAAAGAATTTTGTGCATTTAGCACTTTTGGCTATGAAATGATCATATTTAATAATTTAACAAATTAAACAATGATGGTGGATTTTGGATTCGTCGACCGCTTTGTATATTTATAGGCACAATTTACCAGATAGTGGGTAACCTCGAAGACACGTAAATTTAGCTTGGCTAAATCGTACTTCATGGTCTAATCTAATATATAAAATTCACGTGTCAGTGTTAGTTACCGTACTCCTCTGAAACGGCTCGACCGATTTTTATGAAATTTTACATGCATATTCAGTAGGTCTGAGTATCGGCCAACATCTATTTTTCAAACTTTTTTTTTTTAGTATGGCAAAACAACGTTTGCCGGGTCAGCTAGTAAGATATAGTATTCAAAATTCAAGTGATATAGTAGTTTTTGGAAACTACAAACGTCACTTATGTCATGATTTCTTATTTTTGTCAATTATGTTAGGCAGTTTTTTGTTTTACTTAAACAACTGGCAACACAACCAACCGTTATTGGATAAGAGTGGGGTCATTTTGGAAGGGGAAGAGAGGAAAAAAAAAGTAGGTTGGCGCTGGGCGACGGATGGCTAGTGAGTCAAAATCTAGCATTCAACGGAGCAAGACATTCTCAACAGTCTATAATGTATTACTGGTGAATTGAAAATATAGTGCATAATATTCTATACAAGTGAGTTTTATTATATTTCAGAAGTGACACGCAAAAAAAAAAAAAAAAAAAAGTGCACGCCCACTGTAGTTCGAATTGACAAAGGTATGTACATTATAATTATACATTATTGAACGAAAATATGCATTATAAACTAGCAGCGCTTGGATGATAAAATAACATAACCTATGATTTTTGTTGAAACATTGACATTTTCACTGGATTTGAAGAATACTTGGTCAGGGTACTCCCTGATGGTATTTTTTTAGTCCTGAAAGTGCATTGTGCGTTTGTTTTAATACTTGGGCGAGGCTACTCTTCGTCAGTATTTTTGCGAAGGTTATAGTGCGCTTAAATGTTAATTACTCTTTCTTTTTCTTAACTACCTACATGTAATTATAATAATTATTGGAATGATTGTATACTTGATCAGGGCACTCCCTGATAGTATCATCAGTCCTACACGGGTATTGTGCTCCTGCCGGGAATGCTTGGACGAGGCTACCCTTCGTCAGTATTTTTGCTGGAGTATAGTACCGTTATTTGATTGGGGGGCTGATGGGGACGAACTATTCGGATATTCGGGTCGTACGTCCCTATCTTTCGAGATGCATCATATTCCCGCCAAATACTTGGTTGAGGCGACTCTTCAGCAGAGTTTGGTTGGAATATTGTGTAAATGCGTAGGTTGAAGGATAAAACAAAGACTGTATTGTAGTATTGAGGTAATTTTATTTTTTTTGTTATGTTGAATTAACGCTGCTGGTTTATAAAGCTACGTGACTGAGGCTTTTGCCATTTGATTTGGAGGCTATTGCTATTTGATTTGGAGGCTATTGCCATTTGATTTGGAGGCTATTGCCATTTGATTTGGAGGCTATTGCCATTTGATTTGGAGGCTATTGCCATTTGATTTGGAGGCTATTGCCATTTGATTTGGAGGCTATTGTCATTTGACTTGGAGGCTATTGCCATTTGACTTGGAGGCTTTATCCATTTGATCTGGAGGCTGTTGCCACTTGATTTGGAGGCTGTGGCCATTTGACTTGAACAGTATTACCATTTTATATTGCCTATCTTCACTTAACTAAAAGATTGATGAAAGAACAATGGCAGCATACATTGTTTTGTTTGAGATAAAATACCTATGTTTTCTAAATGAAAAATATATTATTTAACTCGGCGTCGTCTTCTAAACGAATTTGAGATATTGAGTCCTGTAGTAATGAACTTTTGTAGGTTATGTATATGGTATAAATATTTTACATAATACTCAATGTCAAGCAAGTAAAAAGGCAATAACTATAGTATATTACTCATAATATTTAGTTGTTTTTGAATATTATTGCTTTCAAAAATATTTTTAAAGATAGGATTATCTTTTGCAATATACCTGCTAATTAACTTAGTGACAGCCAATTGCTTTTAGAAATGTATTTTACTAGGGCAAATCAATAAATTTAGGATTTTTAATTACTTGCTGTATTAGTCTGGCATGGCATGGAACAAATATGTTGATAAGGACAAATAAAACAGGTTTAATATTTAACATGAATTTATTTCTTTTTTTTTTCATTGTAATGCTCTAATAGTTATGAAGTCGAGAGATTCTTTAAATTAATTAATATTAGACTAGTAGTAGACAACTTCCATCTACAGCAACACTAGCTAATTGCTGTCCGACTAGGAATATCATTATACTTGTTATTGCCTTGCCTCCTGATTTATTTACACTACTACTACTACATAAAAGCTACACAATAGTTAAGTTAGTAATACATAGGTATAGGTGGAGTTATTAATGTGATAATTTTTTGATGATACGATATTTATACATGGCAATCTATATAATTATATTGTGAAAATGAAATGAACACAATATCAAGGCAATGCTGCTGCTGCTACCCTATTTCCTTTTAATAATGAATATAAAATGGCAACACGTAACAAGCAAAGTGGAAGAATATAATCAAATTTTTTTTTTTATTTTTTTTTTAATATATATTAATTTTCTCTCCGGCCTCAACTAGTTTATGTGATAGTTCGAAAAACATTGTAGATAATTTATAGGAATTATTTCGTATATATATATGTCGCATTTAGACGCTCAAATTCACGTTAAATATCTCGCCCTTGTTCCTTGAGTAAAGTAACCAGATATTTCCGAACATTTCAGCAATAATGAGTGATGTAGACTCTGTCAATGAGTCGTATACTCCTCCTCGGAAGCGCAGCAGACGAAAGGAAAAACGGAAGCAATCATCGTCATCTTCTTCGTCTACTTCGGAAGAACGAAGTCCACGACGAAAGTCTCTGAAGAAGAAATGGACTACCAGGGACATAATGAAGATTTTCAATTCCTGGAAGGCCGATTCAAGTAAGATTACAAATTCCTTGCAACTAAATAACGTGATACCGGAGTTCGATCCGGCTAATAGGGCACAAAGTATTGAATCTTGGTTACGAAAGGTCAATGAATGTTCACAAATTTATAACTGGGATCAGAAGCAAACCATCCACTTCTCCCTTCAAAAACTTGTTGGTTTGGCCAAGAGATGGTTTGAGTCGCTTCCTACAGTAAATTTTTCATGGGACGAGTGGCAAGCCAAATTAAAAAGAGCGTTTCCGAGTGAAGAAAATTATGGGAGACTTTTAGAAGAAATGTTAGCTCGTACCACTCGCTTCGATGAAAGTTTACGAGAGTATTTTTATGATAAATTAAATTTACTAAACCGTTGCGAAATAAAGGGAAAGAAAGCTGTTGACTGTGTAATATACGGAATTACCGACAGTTCGATTAGAAGTGGTGCACAGGCATTAAATTGCGAAGAACCCGAGGACTTGCTAAACTTCTTATGTGCTCAACGCATCTCAAGCTCTTCGAGTAAAACGAAAGATCGAAATGGGCCGAGATCTAACGCTACTAGTACGTTCACAAACTTTTCCGGTTCTAACGAAGGCTCCATAATTTGCTTTAATTGTCGTACTAAGGGTCACCCGTACCACAAGTGCCCAAAACCACTGAGTAAATGTAAACGGTGTAATAGAATAGGTCATGATAATGAGAATTGTAAATTACGCCCCATCACTGAACAGTTTAACCCCAGATCTAAAACTGATGATAATCGTGGTAGCGGGGAGAAAAAGACTTTGAATATTATAGCATCCAATAGCCCGAGGAATCCTAATCATACTGACACCCCTAAACCGTCAATTTCAAAGCTGCTTACTACAACCAATGACAAATTTTACAAACCGGTTTTACTAAATGGTCGACCGTTTATAGCTTATATCGACTTTGGTAGTGAGTGTAGTTTACTTCAAGAGAGCCTTGCTATTGAGCTTCAGCTGGTGCCGAATTGCGATAGCGTTCCAGTAGTTAGCGGCTTCGGCAACTCTCGTGTTTCTCCTCTGTATAAATCAACTTTAAACCTGAAGCTTGATGATATCGAGACTTCATTAGACGTCTTAGTAGTCTGTAACGAGTTCATGTCGAATAGTCTTTTGATTGGACAAAACTTTACAGAGCTTCCTTTCATTACTGTCCTAAAAGACCCCAATCGTCTGATATTCTATAGAACCCCTGAAGAAAATATTTTTACCAATGAGACTCCTATTAAAATTTTCACATCCGAAGCCATCAAAATTATAAATACCTGCATGATATCTGTCACGGTAAGGGATACCTCCTTTTCTGGCGATATTTTCGTCCCGGGATATAATTCATTAGAACCCGGTAAAGAATTTCGTTTGCTGCATGGGATTTATGGAATTTCGCATGGAACTGGGCAAATAGCAATAACAAACTTGTCGAAAAAGCCTCTTTCGGTTCATTCTAATACTTTGATTGCGCGGTCATTACCAATTACTGAGATTAAAGATTATCAGGTCAACCGTATTACAAATTCTTTACGCTCTTTAGAGCCATTAGATAGGACTCATATCAAAATCGGTGATGTAGTTAGTAGCTACAAAGACAAACTTTATACGCTGTTAAAAGAGTATCGCGATTGCTTTGCTACTAATATGAGTGAAGTAGGTTGCGTTAAAGATTTTCAAATGAAGATAGATCTCACAGATAACAAACCGGTCGTTTATAGACCGTATAGGTTGTCATATTCAGAACGAGTACAGGTGCGCGAAATTGTCGATGAACTATTAAGCAATGATATTATACAAGAGTCTCGATCTGACTATGCAAGTCCTATACTAATGGTCAGAAAGAAGTCTGGTGAGCAAAGGCTTTGTGTAGATTTTAGGGCCTTAAACAACAAAACCATTAAGGATAGATTTCCTCTCCCGCTTATTGAAGACCAACTAACTAACCTGAGCGGTAATCGGTATTTTACGACACTAGATCTTGCATCTGGGTACTACCAGATCCCGATGTCTCCTGACAGTCAGCATCTCACCGGTTTCATTACTCCTGATGGCCACTACGAATTTAAGAGAATGCCGTTTGGGCTAGCTAACGCACCCGCTGTGTTCCAGCGAATGATTAATAAAATCCTAGGGAACAAACGTTTTGACTATGCTCTTGCGTATTTAGATGATTTACTCATACCAGCCCTAACCATAGATCAGGGGCTTCAACGTTTAGAAGAAATATTAAAATTACTTCGCGAATTTGGACTTACATTAAAATTAACGAAATGCCGTTTCTTTGATACTACGATCAGCTACTTAGGTTACGAAATATCCGCTCAAGGAGTAAGGCCCGGAGAAGCTAAAATAATGGCGGTCAAAGAATTCCCTACACCCAGTAATGTTCACGAAGTCCGCCAATTTTTGGGACTGACAGGGTACTTTCGTAAATTCGTAAAGGGGTACGGCGAAATAGCACAATCACTAACAAAATTACTTAGGAAAAACGCAGTTTGGCATTGGGGTGAAAGCCAACAAGCCGCGTTTGATTCTTTAAAGGCAAACCTTTTATCTAGGGAGGTTTTAGCTTTATACGATCCACAATTGGAGACAGAGTTACATACGGATGCCAGCGCCCTTGGCGTCGGAGGGATACTGATGCAGTGGCAGGCATCACCCCGCGTCTTAAAACCTGTTGCATATTTTAGTAGACAGACCACCGCGGACGAAAAACATTTGCATTCCTACGAGTTAGAAACTTTAGCCGTTGTCTGTTCATTGAAGAAGTTTAGAGTGTACTTGTTAGGAATACCATTTAAAGTATTTACAGATTGTGCAGCGCTTAGAACAACATTGACAAAGAGGGATCTCATTCCACGTATAGCGCGATGGTGGCTACAAATCAGTGAATACAACTTCGAAATCGAATACCGGCCAGGTGTTAATATGACACATGTAGACGCCTTAAGCAGAAATACTCGCCTTTCCGAGGAAGGAGATGTTGACTCTCTCAATGTTTTTAGGATAGAAACTGGAAACTGGTTGTTAACTTTACAGATGGGTGACCCCGAAACCTCTCGAATCGTCAAAGTTCTTAAACCGGAAGCTGACCCTGAATATGACGAATTGAAGCAAAAGTATACTGTCAAAAATAACGCTCTTTATCGCAAAGTGGATGATCGTTTATGTCTTGTGGTTCCTCGAAGCGCCCGATGGCAAGTTTGCAGGGCTAACCACGATGAAATAGGTCATTTAGGTTATACTAAAACATTAGAAAGGATACAAAGCCAATTCTGGTTTTCCAAGCTACGACGATTTGTCAAGAAATATGTAAGTTCATGCATAGAATGTGCTTATAATAAGGACAGTGCAGCTAAAAAGAAACAAGGTCTACTCTTTCCAATAGAGAAAATTAGTGTACCTTTTCATACAATTCACATCGACCATTTAGGTCCGTTTGTCAAAAGCATAAGTGGAAACTCTTATATTCTTACGATTGTAGATGGATTCACTAAGTACGTATTTGTTAAGGCAGCACGCGACACAAAAACTAAAACTACTATTAAAATTCTAGAAAATATTTTTAATGACTTTGGTATACCATCTAGAATAATTTCTGACCGTGGAACTTCATTTACGTCGGCAGCTTTCAAAAATTTTTGTGAACGTTTAGGTATAAAACATGTACTTAATGCAGTCGCTTGTCCCAGAGCCAACGGACAGGCCGAAAGGTTCAACCAAACTATCCTGAATTCGTTATCTGCCCAAAATTCTACTGGAAACGAACGTGATTGGGACAAGTGTCTGGGGAAAGTACAATGGGGTATCAATAATACCATCAATGCAACTACCCATAAAACCGCGACCGAAGCTTTGTTTGGATTAAAAATGCGTGATAGTTTATCCAACAAGTTGGATGTTCCTACACATTCATCTCCCGAAAACGACTTGTTGTCGATACGTGAGAATATAAGCGAATCTATTAAAAAGAACCAAGAACATCAAAAAAGTAAACACGACGCTGGTCGTATTCCTGCCCCTGAGTATCAGGTTGGCGATCTAGTTAAACTTACTCGGACCAATTACAATAATGACGGCAAGAGTACAAAGCTTCTGTCAAAGTTTATAGGCCCTTACAGGATTGTAGACGTATTAGGCAACGATAGATATAGGATTAGTGATGTACCTAGTTTTAATAAGAAAAATAAATATGAAAGTGTTGTATCTTCCGATAGAATTAGACCCTGGATACATATCAAAGCTCTAGCTGTTGATGATAATGTGACTAGTAGTTCAGATGAAGAAAACGACTGTCAATGATCTTTGTTTTTCTCCCTTGTATGGTGTCAATACGACCATGAATGTCATGATTTGGTAATGTAGTTATATCTAAAGTGTACTAAATACAGAATCTGTTTACCCTAAGAATGATTTGTGTATTTAACACTATTTGCTGTGTGAATTTTTGAATGTATTACGATTAACTGCTGATGATTATAATTTATTAATCTACTTTTGTTTGTTAATTAGTTGTGATAATGGAAACTGAATGATTTTATTTGAGGGTTGTGCTCCGGGAGTAGCACAGTGTCGGATGGCCGAATGTCATGATTTCTTATTTTTGTCAATTATGTTAGGCAGTTTTTTGTTTTACTTAAACAACTGGCAACACAACCAACCGTTATTGGATAAGAGTGGGGTCATTTTGGAAGGGGAAGAGAGGAAAAAAAAAGTAGGTTGGCGCTGGGCGACGGATGGCTAGTGAGTCAAAATCTAGCATTCAACGGAGCAAGACATTCTCAACAGTCTATAATGTATTACTGGTGAATTGAAAATATAGTGCATAATATTCTATACAAGTGAGTTTTATTATACTTACAAGCTATAAAACAAGTATGTCATTGGGAAGTATTGGGAAGCGGAGTCCTGTTTTATTACTCCATGGTTTGAATCTGTGGCGTGTATCAGAGACACACAGATATTTATGATTGTATTATGAATGCAATCGACTTCAACATGAGGGTAAAGTAAAAAAACAAAATATTCAATTACTATCTTATATGTATTTGTCGAATAAATGTAATATATGGAAACATTACAGCTACTATTGAAGACATACTGATATTTAATTCCAACGTTAATTTAACACATATTCTGTTATGTTTAATTATTGCAATAATATTTCAAACTAATTTATGTTTACACCTTTTAGTTTATTTATACAACACTTCACTTCTATACATAAATAAGGTACACAAGCGAGCTTAATGTCAAAGTCGTTATCTTCTACTCAACATTTAGATAAATTAAGAAAGAAATTTGAGTATACTGATACAAATATGTGATTAATTCTTATTTTATTTATATATTCAAATTTTATAGTAACCAAAGATATACCAGATGTAGTCTCTATGGCTACATCACACAGCCGGCTTGAAGCCACTTACATATCTATGAAAATGTATCTAGTCTGTCCAGTATAAGTTGGCGCGTGGCAAAAAAGAGAACTAATTTTGACAGTTCACAATTGCTTGTGTTTGGTACAAGGTAAGAGTTGCTAGTTAAAAGTTTTATACATTACCCCAAACTTGGGGTAAAATGTACATGATTCTTCTGATTCAGATTCTTATGATTCAGATGAATCTGAAGAATTTTTTACAGGCATATCTCCGCTAAAAGATCACAATTATCATAAACAACACAAAATAACAACACAAATACACAATTATAATATAAATTTTTGTTTTATTCAAATGCTCACCCAGAAAAACCTTATTAAACTATAATATTTTATAGAGGAAATTATTTACGGGTACGAAGTCGCGGGCAACAGCCAGTGTAATATATTATGTTAATCTTATATATAAAATTTACGTGTCACAGTGTTAGTTACCGTACTCCTCTGAAACGGCTTGACCGATTTTTATGAAATTTTACATGCATATCCTATAGGTTTGAGAATCGGCCAACATCTATTTTTCAAACCTTTTTTTTTAGTATGGCAAAACAACGTTTGCCGGGACAGCTAGTATTATATACATATAATACCTTGCCTTGACTGGCAAGCGACCATATTATGGTCGCGTGCCAGTTGTTCGTTGCGCTATGTAAATACGGGTCATTTTTGCATGGCATTCAGATTTGTTTGACAAATTCTAGAATTCTAGAATTCTAGATGCTATTTTCTAATTATTCTTATATGGTAAGTACATAAAAGCTTTTTTAATTGTGTAGAAAATATTATATACTATTTATATAAAAAAATGAGAAATGTATGCCGTAATTCTTATTAGAATAAGAATTACGGCATACATTTCTCAATAAAAATTATCGTAGTAAAGTCGGTGATTCGAGTCCCAAACTTACAATGGGTCGCTTTATTTGAATCGTATTTAAAAATAAACAAAGATAAACATCTGTTGTTTATAATATAAACAGTAGATAAACCAAACTGTGGCTCAACACATGTTAGGTACTCGAAACCCTAGCCGTACGATAACAAAGCCACTTGAAACTACCGTGTTTTTTTTCTTAAGTGCCCGCCATTGTGAGAGATTGTACCGTTATTTTTTATAGCCCTAGTGTAAAAAAAATGTTTGTGAACGTGTTATGTGGTTATTACATTTCGTAAATATAACATTTAGCTATAAGAAAAAATAAACACTGTAATATGAAACTATTTCAATTTCAAAATATACCATAATTTATACAAATTTATCGCAATTTTTTATTACCCTACTAATTACCGGAAGTTTTAAAAACATTTATGTATTAAGCTTTAGAATTGTTAAATACTAATTCGTAAAGAATTTTATACTCAAGCCAAATATATATACATCTTATTAGGTGTTTATACAAAATCATTGTGAAATCTTCGAAACAATGCATCTATTGTTACCCAGCGGGGGGCCGGGCGGGGGGTGGTGCCAGATGTTCCGTTATAAATCAATGTCAAGTGCCAGTTGAGAGGTTATACATATATATGTCAATAAATATTTTGTTAGGCAGATATAGGGAATATAAAATAAAGGTGGCAACACCCATAGCGTAGGAGGCGCCCCCGCTCAAACGCCAACTTATACTGGACAGACTGAATGCGTGTCTATGATACAGGCTATACGTCATATGGTATGTCATTATTCTATGATTTAGCCAGGCTAAAGTTACGTGTCCTCGATTTTAAACGTCAACCCACCATCTGGTATATCTTTGACAGTAACATCAAAGTTATAACTATAGTACGCGTCACGTAAAAAGAACGCTGGAAGAAAGTGGTAGGGGTGTCTTTGCGCATGGGTACACTCTCGCACGAAAGTTATGTGCCTATTATTATATTTTTGAACTAGGCTTACTGCCGGCTGGCGAGTCGTTGCTTGGTACCTACATATTTGTTATTCTTAATAGGTATTACATAGAAAACCGATAAATCGCCTATGCGCAGCTTGACCGCCAGCGTTCTTTTTACATGACGCGACCTATACATATTCAAACGATATTTGAGATATTTCTAATAGCTTGTAGGTAGTCAGTCCTCTCTTCAGCTCATTAACGCTAAGGCCTTCCTAAGGCTCCCTTCGGCTAAGGGCTTCCTCCACTTGGGGAGGGACTATGGTCTACTGTGCCGCGCTGACCAGTCATGTGGGCACACGATTATTTTTGAATTTTCATCTCTCACATATACAAATAATAAATAAATAATAATAATAAATATTCACGGACATTTTACACAACGTCCTCTGGCCCCAAGCTAAGCTTATATGCTTGTGTTATGGGTACCAGAATACGGTTAAAATACATAAACTACTTTTCTTTTGTAAATACATACTTATAATACATAGTAAACACCCAAACGCAGTACAAACATTTGTATGACATTTATGGATATCACACAAATGATTGTCCTGACCGGGAATCGAACCCGAAACTTCGTGATCGGCAGTCCATTACATAAACCACTCCACCACGAAGCCCGTCATCAATATGTTAATTGGTTAAAAATATGGAATGTTTATGGCTATATAAAATAGTAACTTTAGGTTGTAATTTTGAATTAGATGAACGTATATAAAAACTACTATTTGACTAGAAATTTATATAAATTTTGAAACATATAAAATATTTTCTTCCAAATAACATATTATTAAGTAAAATGACTAGCCTACAAGCAATTACAAATTTTTTTATACTGCTTAAGGTGGCAGACGATTTAACGGTGCACCTGATTGTAAGTAGTATCCGTTACTCACAGACTTGGCAATACCAAGTCACATCCGAGTTGCAGCCTACCGTCATAAGGTTTATATTTAAGTAATAAAAAGAATAAGAAGGTCCAATTAATAAGTAAATATACAAAATAATGATTGTTTAACACTTACTCAAGTAAATCTTTAAATGAAATCAATTCCTTTTCAGATAAATAAGCAACAGTAAGAAATTGTCTTGGTAAACCTC
Organism: Orgyia antiqua; assembly: GCA_916999025.1. NCBI lineage: Eukaryota > Metazoa > Arthropoda > Insecta > Lepidoptera > Erebidae > Orgyia > Orgyia antiqua. The sequence goes on from OU779868.1 coordinate 28,769,577, forward strand.
AACGCTGAATCACTTAAAACAATGGCTGTTAAAGGTAAGGTATATAAATTTTCACAGGTTTTATTAACAAATAACATCACTAGCTGACCCGGCAAACGTTGTTTTGCCATATAATTGTTAGAGGTGCACAAACCCTTATCACTTAGGGGGATGAAAAATAGATGTTGTCCGATTCTCAGACCTAACGGATATGTACACAAAATTTCACAAAAATAGGTCGAGCCGTTTCGGAGGAGTATAATTACTAAATTATTAAACACCGTGACAGGAGAATTTAACAAAGATTCTGTGTTTTTAAAAGCATTCATCGGTACGGGAAAAATACTCATAATAATAGTGTAAGAATAGTTTATTTGTATGTGTGCGACCAATAGCATTACGTTTAAGTGTTTGTGTGCGTTACCTCAGAACCAGCATGTTGGAAGTATATTTGACAAAGAAAACGGCGTGTGCAACATCTCTGGTAGCAATGGTTTAATACTCCAAAAGGACAGAAACATAAATTACTTGAAAATATTAAAAACTATTATTATAATTTGAAAAATTGTATTAAAATGTCTAAAGATTCATAATAAAATGTCGCCAATATTAAACATATTCAAAGCCTTTTACAATAATTAAAATTACATATCATTTAGTCTACCTAAGAAAAAGCTACAAAACTCACAAAGTGAGATACAATTTTTTTGGTATGGTATGCTAGTTGCCAACTCACATAACTTATAAAAAACAAAGACCGGATCACAAATATGTATCGATATGAGTATGTATATAAATTATTCATTAGATACATTTTAATTAGTTAATACAGCATCAAAAGAAACTGAAAAATACTGAAACAATGTACCACATTTTGATGTAAAACTGTTTACACATTTACTTTTATACATTTACATTTCAATGTTATTATTGAATGTCAATTCAAGGGAAATGAAACAACTATTTTTTAACATTTCCTGTAGTAAAACAAAACAGCGTAGGCGATTTAATTAACAGGGCCCCGCTCATTTAGTGGCCATGCATTTAGGAATTTCATTACTTTATCCAAATGCAAGGCTTGGGCCAACAAAATAATTAAGGGACCCAGAGGCGTAATTTGAAAATTAGCGCCCGGGGCCATTTGATTGACGCCCCGGGCCAATTTAATTAGCCTATAATAAATTGATAGAGATAGAGAAAAATTTTAAACTTGTAGGCTTTCACCTCATGGCTCTAGGGTAAATACGCCTTTAAAGGGACCCCTTCATAGTTTAAAACAGGTCCCACGCTGGCTTAAACCGGAACTGAACACGAACAAAACTTCCAACAAATAGCATACTGTACTAAAAGAACTGAACAATTCCTCTTCACCTAAAACTAATTCAAATTATATATAAACATAAAAGTATAATCCAAAATCGGAGGATATTTTAAGATATTTACGTCAAAAATTCCCATTGCTATATAAAAAAAAAATTAACATATGGGAATCAATAAATTGATCTTTGAATTTCGAACAATAATAGAACCTCCTACTGCTATGATATTTTTCTTATGGTAAGTCTTTGATAATTTTGGCTTTCAGGGGATTATTGCCAGACTCGTGTAATAAAGCGGATTTAAAGAAAATAGATTTATTTGAATCCTATACCTAAATAAAGACAACTAAATAAAGTCTAGAAGAAAAATATTTCTATAGGGTGCTAAAGTTTAATAAGAGAGGCACAGCCTAATCATGCACCCCCATACATATAATTAGGTAAGGTTTTAATTTAATTATTCGTTTAAATCTTTATTAGTACGTAATACCACTAATACCAGCATTACCAGCGATATGTTTCTTTTTTGTTTCAAGTGAAGAAATAGCAGTCATCATCAAATCGAAAATATATCAAGAATACGCGAAACTATCTTACTAATCTAAGTAACTAACATTATTAAGAGGAGAAAACGTGTAGCAACATTATTCAATTTAAAATGAAATAAAATTGCGTTTGACCTGAATGAAATAAAAAAAATTACCTACTCAGTCTAGAACACAACTTAGTCATTAAAATATTAAATATCCTCAATATTTTGGATTATATTTAATATATCTAATTATGAATTACAATTAGAAAATGGAAATCTACACAATAGGAATTATGTTACATACTAAAGTTTAAAACCTCATATAGTTATGTGATCTTCTCGACGGGCGTCCGCGTCTCATACCGCGACCACGTGGTCCACTTTCACTGTCTGCCAATATACAATAACATAATGAATAAACTATTTTTTAAATATGTAATATATTTAAAAATAAAATTAGGTTTCCCAATAAGGATTCTAAATATTTTCTCTATACATATTAAATATTGCATTAAGTATTAATAATATGGAATAAGAACACAAAAATCACCACTTCATTTCATTTCCCAGGTTGCTTTAAGGGCAAGCTAAGGAATATTATAAGGAGTTAACATCAACTATAAAAGACATAAATCTTGAAAATAAACCAAAAACACCTGCTCAGCATGGCATAGTTGACCAAAAACACTCTTAAAGTATATGAACCCCACGGCAAGCAGTGCAAATTGGTGGAATGGGTAAGGAACTAAATAGTCGCGGCAAGCAGTGGCGGATTTGCACTAGGCCTTAAGCCATCAGACGCCCCTTTTTCAGCATCCACCATAACTACATAATGAAATTCTGGCCGCCCTAGGCCTGGGCCTACTGGGCCTTAGGGTAAATCCGAAACTGGCGGCAAGGCAGTTAATGTATGATTCATTACATAAGGCTAACTGGGCTATTCTTATTATTTGAACTGTACAGTAATAGTAGTTCATAAGCTGAATGTTTGAACATTCTGTTCATCCTGCAACTGCTAGACGTTATTGAGCTCCCTTTTTCAAAATGGCAGGGCATTTGTTCTGCTAAACCATTGTGTTGGCTTAAAGTTAACGTCATCTCTCTTATAACATACATTTTCCCCTAGTGTTATATTACTCGGAAATAGACTACACCCTGTTATGTCGTATCAATATTGTTTGAAAAGTGAATCGATATCTTATTTAACCTAAAGTGCCGTCAATATCTTTCTCGTAAAATATCAAAGACAAAAGTTGAAAAATAATATTGGATCTACACCATCTGTTACGAAGTCACATCTGTTTAAATTATTGACACTGACGTCTAGCATATTAATGAAAAATTTAATAACTTTTAATCATTTAACATGGCTTAAAATTCGTTTATATATAAATTAGATGGTTTTAAAATTGTGTTTTTAGCACAAACAAGTATGGCATAGGTATAAATCATCTCGGAACTTTTATGTATCTTTTCAGCTCATTAATGGTCCACTGTTGGACATGCGCTTTCTTTATTTTGGGACGGTATTTAGTATACTTATGTCGCACTGACCAGGCGTGTCCACAGGGTTAGTTTTGAGTTGTCAGTCTCTTACAGATGTTATACTTATACAGTACTTTGGCGAGGATATGGGGTGGAAAATTTTGTATTCGTCATCAACTCATTACAAGGATAAGTATGATGTATGAATATAAAATTCATAAACATAAATGTCCATGAATATTTATTATTATTATTAAACATGACAAACAAGCATACGGCCCACGTGATGGTAAGTGGTTACCATAGCCTGTAGACTTTTGCAACACCAGAAATGTAAAATTCAAATATTTATTGCGTACTAAGTGTCCTACATGATGGTACGATACATATAAAGTGCTTTAGAGTTAGGCCTTCTACAGGCATAGCAATATTAGTAGGCACTCTCTTGTCTCTGACGCTATAGGAAACCTTTAGTTTTTTTTGAAGAGCCACATGCTAGGGATGCCCGTTACGATACGATATATCGGAATATCGATACAGCACTATACGATATAGCGATATTTGATGCGATATTTTGACCATACGATACGCTTCGATATATCGCATTCTTATAAAAATATCGCATTACCGTATCGTATCAAACTATGTCGGTGATTAATTTGTATAATTTTAAAGTTCCCATTACATCATCACTAAACGATAATAGACCGTGCCATTGAATATATTGTTATTAGTAATAAGAGAATGATAACGTCGACAAAATTGTTTATGTAACAAGAACAGCCGGCTTTTGTTTAGACTTTGAGGTAGATTTAAATAAATCTTTGGACTTTGTAGTACCGTCAAATATGATTAATAAATGTTTAGTTTATGTTCTCCTTTTTCATTCCGTTCGAAAGGCATGCGATACGGTTACGATACGATATATCGATACAAAGGAAATCGATAATATCGCGTATCGATACAACCAAGTTCGATACAGTTACGATGCGATATATCGATACAATACACTTTTTTGGGCAACACTACCACATGCTGTCTGCAGTCGTTTAGGAAAACCACGGCAGGTAGTGCATAGTATATCACGATTATATGTGTGATGAAGTATCGGTGCAACCGTAAAGTGCACAATCGGTTTTAAGGTGTGAGAATAAACATGCTGTCATAGTAGTTTGGAGTCCCATATAAATTTAAAAAAATACAACTAGCTGCTGATGGAGAGCTGTGAAGATGAAAAAAGGAAGTAAAACTTACCGGCGGCTCTCATCCACCTCTGGTTCTGTGAGTGAGGTGAGTGGGGGGAGGCGTGTGCTGGAGGGTGTGACCGTCTGACGGGTCCCGGTGGAGGCGCACTCGCTTCCGCCTCACGACCTTCTTCAGCTATCTGCTGCTCACATACATTATTATAGATTAACTTGCTGTACAATACTACTCACTTGCATTGCATTAACCAGCTGTAAATAGTAACTGTAAACTTTCATTGAAAGGGACAAACCACTTTGTAGGGACTTTGGCCTAGACATGAACAATTTAATAACGTAATAAAAATAACAGTTTCCAGTAGCCAACACCATGTAGAATACATAATTAAATGAAGCTTAGTATCAATCATAAGTAAGTTTAGTATCAAAATATATTAAAACACATTGTTCATAACAATAGTTTATTTTAATAACTAGCTGGCCCGGCAAACGTTGTTTTGCCATACCAAAAAAAAGTAAAAAAATAAAATAAAAAAAAAGAACTATAAACCTCACGGAGCCCCAGACCTTTCCAACGAATGCAAAACCGTGGAAATCGGTTCGTGCGTTCTGGAGTTATAGCGTCAGGAAGGAAAACCCGACTTATTTTTATATAGTAGATTAAAGACGTTTATGTATAATTTACATTACTAACAAATCAGCTGTCCACGTCGAAGCCAGAATTGAACATAGTCCTTTATTCATATGTCGTGAAAGAGCATCAAACATCCTTACATCCATCCAGACATACCATACCATTGTTAGAAATATTCACATAGACAACATTATAACATACTTGTTGTGGTGAAGAAGGCTCGCTGCCCTGTGAGCTGACCGCGGTGGCCTCCTCTTCTACGCGCGACTCCTCCCAATCACGAGCTTCACCACTCTCAGCACCTATACAAATATTTAACATTATAGAATTCAGACTACTCACGTTCCTAATCTGAAAATTAGGTTGATATTTGAAAAAAATTAATATCCTTGACATTTCTATAAATTATTTTATTGGACCTTGATATGGGTCCAAAAATTCAAATTAATCAAACTTATTTACAAGCGATGAAAATACCGTTTTAAGATTCTGTAAGAATTAAAACAATTTTGTTTTTTTTTTCTTCTGAAATCTTAATAAATGCTTTTTCAATAATTCCTTTTCTTTACATCTGTCCTCTCTTAGCAGCAGAGCATCAATAATCAAGTTTATATTTGCGTATTTTTGTACTAAAACTTGATAAGAGGCTACAAGTTAGAACAATAGTTCATGCAAACGAAGTCATGGGCAAAATACTAATCTGATTTTTAATGTTAAGAACTTGTAATTCCCATTTGATAATATTTTTTATTAAGTGTTGTACAAGTAGTTAAAAAGTTAATTGTTTTGCTCATTAAGGTAATTTATGAAATTAATCCATCCAGTATGTCTCTACAAAATATTCATATACTCTAAACAAATATTTATACATATTAATAAGTAATTATGATAAAAATTATCATCAAATTAGTGTATGTTGTGTTATTCAACAATATTAGTTAACTATCAACCTATCTTCAGATAGATAACATGTTATGCTTTGTTTTTGAGCACTTATCAGTCAATGTACTTGTTTTACCGAGAGTAATCGCGATCACTTCTTATAGCTGCGGCGACATAGTAGGAATTAATATGGTAAGTTAGAAAAAGCTTATTGGAAAATGTGGACCAAAATTTAAATTCCGTACTGTATTTTCTACACATTTAGTGGTTTATTCTCAAAACCAGCTCGCAAGGCATTGAAAACCCTCTTAGAATCTGTATCCTCACTTATTTGTAAAAGTGAAAGTGAGTTTGTTTGTTTGTGACGGTTTCACGCAAAATCTACCGAATGGAATTGCATGAAAATTGGTATAGAGATAATTTATTGTCCTAGAATTAATATAGGTAGGCTATATATGATTTCGCTAAAAACTCTGTACGAGATAATAAACGCAAATATTCGGTAATAAAATAATTGTACCGCCATCTTGATTATTTTATAGTTGTCATAGCAACTAATAGAATCCGTCGACATATAGGTTTTTTTTTTTATTTGGCCAAGAAGGTTTTAATGCTTGTGGTTAACTCCTTGTGTGGTACTTAGAACAATTTTTTTTTAATGAAATGAAATGAATGAAAGTGGTTGGAATAGTTAAGTATTTATATTCTATACTACGTCGATTTTTTTTCTGCATTATTGAATTAATAATTTCCGACAATTTCAATAACAATTGAAATTTGTATTTATTTTGGTTTGTATTTTGATACCAATCGTAGTTGTCATTTTGGTATCGTATTTAACTTTGATTTTAGTAGATATACATAGTATTTTGTATCGATGTTAAATGTAAATTCGGCCACTAATGCGTGCGAAGCCGCGGGCATAAGCTAGTATATTCATTGTGTCCCAAAATTCAACGATAAGCGGGCACCAGAAGTTAGACCTACTCATGACTACTCAAGAAAAAGAAAATATATATATCGTAATTTATTTTAGAGATATCAAAAAAAGTATTAAAACCTTTGAAAATTGACACCCCGTAAGGTTTGTAACTATAATTACCACAATTTTCCAAATATTTTTTTTTTGTTTCGGTGACCGTATTAGTACTGCTGTCTACCACAATATTTAAAATGCCCACAGTACATAAAGTTTTTACGCAATAAGCAATCAAAGTTGATATTTTCCCTAAAATTTTGAAGGTTTTTTACTCTCTGTTCATTTTCACTCAGCGTGGTGAAAATAAATTGACACTGACACTACTATGGCAAGTATTTTAAAAGTTGACGCAACTAAAGACGATTCTGAAATGGTATAATACTTTAGAAAAACTCGCCATAAAAAAAAGTAGTGAACAATTTTTAAACAGACACGAAATTCAAAAATTGTTGTTTTTGACATTATTAGCGTTGACTGAGTCCAGAATTGGTATTTTGTTGCCAATTCTTCGAATTGAATGGCACGTGTGCGTGGGCAATTAACTATACAAGTTAGAAAGAGATAGATATAAGGAAATTGTACGTTAGAAAAAGATAGAGCATAAGGGCTGTCGAGCAACAATAGAGCAGGTAGTTTGAACAGGGGCGGGTGGGGATGTGGTAAGATGATCTCTTTATTGTTAATTTGTCAGTGTACTCGTATAATATCTTTGTTTGCTGTGCATCTTTCTGTATTTAATTGACGTGGCTCTTGTACTAACTGATTCTAGCTTGTATTTGGACTTGATTAAGTGATCTTTGAACTGAACTGGCTTTATTTTGGACTCTGATTTTGTTGTTTTGATTGGACTTTTGCATTTTGGAATGTTTAGCACCCATTATGCCGCTACCATACACCGTTGGAATACGCCAATATGCACCTCATTTATGGAGAATGTCGTTGCAATGCTAACGCTGCTAGCAGACTTTATCGAGAAAGTTACCCGACTGCTCAGAGATATCCGGATTACCGAGTATTTATTAACGTGCACCAAGCGTATGTGGAGGGTCGTAAACCATCTGTCAGAAGAAACGCTGGAATTCCTCGATTGGAACAAGATGAAGAAGTTCTCAAAGAGATAGAACTTGATACAACTACTTCCGTACGGGCCGTAGAAGCAGCTACGGGAATTCCAAAAAGTTCTGTCCAACGAATTTTAAAATATCATAGATAAATACCAAAATATTAATTTTATTTTGTAGAATTAGTTAAGTTTACTAATATCCACACCTACCTACCCTATTGTGCAAAATATGGGCAGCTTACACTAATTGCCCAATTGTTGTCAGACAGCCCTTATGCTCTATCTTTTTCTAACGTATAATTTCCTTATATCTATCTCTTTCTAACTTGTATAGTTAATTGCCCACGCACAGGTGCCATTCAATTCGAAGAATTGTTGAAAACGTTTATTGTATTTCTCTAATGTATTCTAGTTTTTGGTATTTGTTCGTATTGCATCAACATATACATCATCTGTGAAAATATATTTCATCATTTCTGAAATCCAATTGATGATGGATGGATGGACAGCTAAGTCTCAATAAGGTCCTGTTTAATATTTTATCTATACTAATATTATACAGCTGAACAGTTTGTTTGTTTCAACACGCTAATCTCAGGAAGTGCTGGTCCAATTTGAAAAATTGGTTTCAGTCTTGGATAGTACATTTATTGAGGAAGGTGATAGGCTATATAGTATATAACATAACGCTGCGACTAAAAGGAGCGAAGCATCAGTGAAAAATGTTGCTAAAATGATGAAAATTTTCTAAATTGTACCCGTAGGAAGTAGCGGGCAACAATTAGTACATTATACAAATGTTTGTTCTGCGTCTGTTTCTATGTATTATAAGTATATATTTACAAAAGAAAAGTAGTATATCCGTATTCTGGTACCCATAACACAAGCACATCAGCATAGTTTGGGACCAGAGGATGTTGTGTGATATGTCCGTGAATATTTAATTATTTATATGTATATGTATCTCTCTCCAGCCCATTTACGTTCCACTGTTGGGCACAAGCTTCCTCCACTCTGGGAGGGATTATGGTCTACTGTGCCGCGCTGACCAGGCGTATTGGCACAGGGTTTATTTTCGAGATTTCCGTCTCTCACATGGGTATCTGTGTTCAATATCCCTTAGCTGACTTTTACAGCATACTTGGGAGGAGATGGGCACCACACGGAGGGTATAAGTATGCTATAAGCTTATATAGGTATGTATAAGTAGTATGTATTATGTATGTAACTAACGTGTATCGTGCGTGTTGTGTTGCGGCGGCGGTAGTGATGCGGCGAGGTCCGGGTGCGTGTCGTGGTGCGCGGCCAGGTTGGTGGAGGCCGGCGCCCCGCCCGCCTCGGAGAACGTGAACCGCGCGCCCACACCACCACCACCACCTGCACCCAGGGGAGACACCACCGCCTCACCGAAACTATAACAATATTGTATTTACGTATTATAATATAAACATGTATGACCAGATGTATGAGTGTAGATGAAGCCCAGGGCCCTGAGTCCGGTAAATGAATGGTGTCAGAATGGCACCACAACGACACATTATAGCCTCAAAAAATTAACAACAGACTACCAAACTTGATAAAATTCGCCACTAAGCAATCAGTTATTGCATTTGGTTGCAATAACACAAAATAACTAATTGTTTAGTGGCGAATTTTATCAAGTTTGGTAGTCTATTGTTAATTTGCGTAATGTATGATGATGATGACTCATTAGTTTTATATGTATGTCCCTATATGAGCTTATATCGTCAAAATCACAGAATGGATTTTGATGCAGCTTTTTTTTATAGGTTCAAGAAGATCAAGTTTTTTGGTATAATAAGTTAAGATGCGGACAAGCGCTAGTTTACTATAAATAACATCATTACTAAGGTTTCTCAGAAAATGTCCTCCTCCTGACAATCCTTATAATATCAATTCAAAGTTCGTCTATCAGTCAAACATTTTTTTATCAGAAATTGTTAAAACTCACACATAGAATTCATAGACTATTGAGTTTAATCAATATGAATGTGTACAACGTATGTGCGAAATAATCAAAATACAAGTTGTTTTCATTTTAGTTAAGTTACATTTATACGCTAAGAAGTGGGCATTCGCGACTTACACTAGGATATCAAAACCTACAGGTTACTTTCCATTACTTACTAAGCCTATGTAGTGCTGGAAAAATCCAAAAACTTGTAATTTGTTATTACATCACACCAACAAAAAGTTTATATCAATACCAATTTATTAAAATGGCTGAATGTAGTTACGTTCCCTATATTTCAACTACAAAAATATGTTGGCCCAAGTGGTTTCAGTTTAATTAACTGCGTATTTTAATGCAGTTACTAACTAACTATGACCAATGACATTGTACTATGTATGTATAACACTTACCCGTCATTTCGTCTGGGTACATAGAGTGTTGGTGTAGAAGGAACAATACTATCATCTGCATCATCACCTCCATTGCCACCAAGAGACAAGGTACCGCTTGCTAAAATATAAAATAAACAGTTCAAACCTTTTTAATATCTTGTTCGAATTTGCGCTATCCATTCCAATCTATGTATCCTTATATATAAAAGTAAAAGTGAGTTTTTTGTGACGTTTTCATGCAAAATCTTCTTACATTGCACGAATATTGGTATAACAAAATTTACATCTCGCTTAAAACTCTGTATGAGACAATAAATACAAACATTTGTGAGATATTGGTAGGCTTCCGTCATTTTTTGTTAAGTTGTCATAGCAACGCATGAAATCTGTCTACATATATATAAATACTGATGGACATTTCACACATGATCATGTGGTCTGGGTTAAGGTTATATTATTATGCTTGTGTTATGGGTACCAGAATACAGATACACTACACACTACAAAACTACTTTTGTTTTGTCTGGTTGATTAAATACTTGTAATCACCCAGACCACAGATAATATAATAAAGCCCAGACACAGTATTAAAATATAGGTGAATGATTTTTGTTTTAATTTGTGTTTTAGTTTCGTGTTTAGTTTTAATTTTAGTATAAACTTCGATGTTAACACTAACGTTCGGTTCCACTACTAATAGCTTCGATCTGTTGATGTGGTTGTGGTGGTTCGCTATCCGCTTCCGCCTCCGCTTCAGCCGCCGCGGACACGCTCGGCCTTAACTCACTCTCTTCACCCTCTTCGGCTTCCTCGCCTGCTACTGGAGATTGTGCAGGAGAATCCTATTGTATACATAAAAAAAAATCATAAATAAAGTAAAAAAATTGTGTTTAATTGGTAGGTAATAACGTAAAAGTACCGTTCTCCGACAAACCTCCGTTCTGCGATCATTTCGGTTTTTACTAGATAAAACATATTTAATAAGCAAATAGCTGAAATAATGTTAATAAAAGTAATATTGTTACCTGACGTGTAACATTATCTCCATCATCTCCCTCTACTTCTTCTTCCTCCTCACCACCTTCCACTTCCTGTTCATCTTCCATATCATCATCATCCTCTTCACCTTCCTGTGACAAACCAAAACTATTACAACTCTAAATAATAAAGAAAGACATTACTTTTTTTACACATAACTTTACAGTGGTACCAATTCTACGTGCACAACTAAACTTAACTAAATAATTGGTCAAGTGCGAGTCGGACCCGCGCACGAAGGGTTCCGTACCATTATCTATGCAACATAAGGCAACGTTATTAGTATCGAGCAAGAAACGGTAAAAAAATCATGTTTGTTGTATGGGAGCCCCCCTTAAATATTTATTTTATTTTATTTTTAGTATTTGTTGTTATAGCGGCAATAGAACTACATCATCTGTGAAAATTTCAACTCTCTAGCTATCACTGTTCTTGAGATACAGCCTGGTGACAGACGGACGGACGGACGGACGGACGGACGGACGGACAGCGAAGTCTCAGTAATAGGGTCCCGTTTTTACCCTTTGGGTACGGAACCCTAAAAATGAAAACAACTGTGGTGTATTGTGATTAGTTGGCTATTTCGTTATGAAAATTTTTATAAATTAAAATAGTTAATCTATAATGCAGTTTTAATAATATGAAAGTTCAATTAACATTGCTGAATTGTCACTCACTATTAATTATTATTTCATTATCCGCCTAATCTGTTATATTAAGAGTGCACAATACCAAATTATGCTCCATACAAAAATATGGGTATCGTAGTCCCCTTTTTTCTTCGCGCAAAGTTAAACCGTTCTTTATTGCTTTTACGCTATATTATAGATGAAGTGTATATCTATGCTTCTATCACTTTCCTTTTTTCAAAACATAATAACTAAAAGAAATATGACCATTCGAAAATCCCGTTTTTTTTTAGATAAAATTGCAGCGTCTATCACACATATTTGGTAATGTTTTACCAAAAAAGAAAGTGGTAGAAGCATAGACTGATATACTCTTGATTTATAATATAGCGTAAAAACAGTCAAAATAGGTTTAAATTTCGCGAAGAAAAAAGGGGACTACGAAACGTCTTTTTTTCAAAGAATTAGTAGGTAAAATCTGGTTCAGCTATATTTGTCCCTTTCAGCACGGCGCTCGGGAATAGGGATAGCAATACCTGAGGCAAATACCTAAATTAGGAGTACAGTACCCTCTTAATATAGATTATAGCACTCTTGAAAACTCTAGCTTTCCTAATAGTGTACTGTTTTTACAACAGATGGCTACATATAACTCTCTCTCCAGCCCATTTACGTCCCACTGTTGGGCATGGGCCTCCTCCACTTTGGAGGCATTATGGTCTACTGTACCGCGCTGACCAGGCGTGTTGGCACAGGGTTTATTTTCGAGTTTTCCGTCTATCACAGAGGATATTATCTGTGTTCAATATCCCTTAGTTGACTTTTACAGCACCCTTGGGAGGAGATGGGGTGGTGACACTTGTATTCTTAATCCGTCACCACACGGAGATATAACTATACCTCATTAATAATATGTTTATGTAGGTTATTGTTTAATATTTACAGTTTATTACTCTGCACAAAATTTGTCCCTTATGGTAATCATTAATCAACCCCCACAACCAGTGTCACTGATACCAAGCTACTAAACCTACTTAGAAGACAACTAAATACAGTTTTTCTATTATGACAGTAAATAAAGATTAGAATGTAGAAACATACCCTATACATAGTGCCAGTGCATCGCTCATCATCTTCTTCAGAGTCAACAACTATGACACCTTCATCTTCCTGGTCGCAACGTGATGACGTAGGCACCTGGTACTCCACCTCCACTGAACGCTCAAAGCCCTGTAATTAAAAAAATATACAAACTGATTGTTATTTTGAAGTTAAGTCACAGGAATGAGAATTATTAATAAAATCATATTTTCTGTTGATCTTCTTTTTTATGAATTTACCTGGCCTTAATCTAAAACCTGTTTTATAGGTACCATGAGTCCATAGGTTAAGCCAGCTCTGATATGAGGTAGGTAGAGATCATTGTGCCATTAAGTTGAGAAAGGCTCTCCACCATTTTGTTACATCACTGCCATGGCCTTATCCCTTTACTTGTGGCTGGTGCAACATGCATTTTCCTTAATGCTCCTTAGTCAGACACCATATATCTGTTCTTACTCTTCTTCTTTCAGATCTTCGTACACACAATCTATCCATTTTCTTTTGCCAACCTCTACCCTCATTTGATAAATTTTTTTTCTTTGTAGGTACACTCTATTTACACTCAGCATATAATTTGGTGATACGTATGTCGTCCAACGTAACATCCATTACTTTACTTTTAAGTCTATTCAGTTATTAATTACTCTGCATTAGCCATGTGACCAGCATTGTAGGTATGTAATTATTAAAAGTGAAATGAATAAATGAATAGTACCTGAACTCTAGTCCTCTTAGTAGCCATGGGTCGTTGTTGCAGTCTTCGCTTTTGCGGTCTTGATTCAGGCGGTGCGTGTGAGGTGCTCACTCCGGGAGGCACATTAGATGTACTAACTCCTGGCGGAGTGTTGGAAGTACTGACTCCAGGAGGAGCGTTAGTGGTGCTGACTCCGGGGGGTGTGTGCGTGGTGCTGACTCCAGCCGCCGCCTGTGAGGTGCTGACCCCGGGTAGTGCGTGCGAGGTGCTCACGCTGCCTGAAGCCTGCGACCCTCCCACTACTGCTGTCCCTGTTGTTGTTCCTGATCATTATACCATATTCTTATTTACAGATTTAGTGTACTTTATTCTACTATGATAAATTTTGAATACTTCATAGGTGCACATTATGAAAAGTAATTTTTGGAGTTTAGCTTAAATTTTTTTAAACTTTCATATTATGTATACGCATAGTTAGTTACCAGTAAGAGGTGAGGGCGAAGCGGCAGGTGTGGAGGCACTGGGCGCGGCCACAGAGCTGGCGGCGGGCCCGGCCGACACGCTGCCTGACGCCGCGGTGCTAGGCTGCTCGATACGAGGCATCACCATTGCGACTGCCTAAACAATACATACAACTAAACATATGTATATACATACAATCAACAGAAAATAGCCTTACGCTATACTAATACAGTACAAATAAAAATTCGGAAGCAGCATAATATATACACGAATTGAACCCACAGATTCGTGAACGCGAAGCTAGTATTACATTGTGTTAAAAAATTAAATTCATGGAGCCTAGTAGTATAAATAGTTAAATACATAGGTGTTGGTCCAGATAAGCCAAAACACACGCTTTCACCCAAACATGTATTGTGTTAGTTATAAGAAATGAAAGTTTAAGCACTCTATTCTATTGATTCATTTTAGAAATGTTTACAAAATATACATACATATCATTAAAATTTGACTTTCAAAAATGGATTTATAATAATAAACATTATATAACTTTGATTTTTCTAGTTAAAGAAAACTTGGGAACAATTTGGGGAAGAAATTGCAGTATACAGATAACAATACCAATAGTGTGAATTCTTTGTTACATATTGAGTAAAAACCAGTGACTAACTTGTTGTGGTGGTTGTGAGTGTGATGATGGTTGCGCTGTACTGTCACTGGAGCCAGCTGCACCCATACCTGCCTCACTCGTGTCCATGTCCTGGGGAATTACAACTTATTAAAACATACTTAAGACACGTCACCATAAACACATTGTTATTTCTAAGTAGCTTTTTGTGTTTAGGAGCATTAGGTCACATTAAGCACAGCGCAAGAACGCGCATTGTGGCGTTCTATGGGGGAGGCCTATATCTAACAGTGGATGAAGAGAGGCTGAGAGGGAGCATGAAAGTAAATCCAAATTGTTAAATGAGATAATTTTGAGAACAACAATGAAAGGCGTGGACAGCTGATGGTTAAGAGAACTAAGCTGATTTATAGCAATTTCTTTTTGTGTAGATCAGAAAGGAACAAATTCATTAATATAGGAGAGCCATCATAATATCTATATACGCATACTACAGTGTCACCGAATTCCTCTCAGATCCCGAATTGATATAATCTGAAATTTAATTTGTTTGACATTTAATTTAATTGACATTTATTTTAATCTTTAAGACATTATAGATTTATCACGCTGCTGTACCTTTTATTATTTTATAATCTTTGACATCTTAATTAATTCTTATGTAATAATTAATTCTATGTATAATTGTAAAATTACGATTTTGTTTTTATTAATCTCTTTTAAAATTGCATGATTATAATTTTAATTAACCGACATTTGCACGTCATGTGAATAGCAAAACATGTTTGAACTTGAAATAGTGTAACACCTTGCATGCATTCTATTGTTTACATTTATTGTTTGTATGTATACACGTGTTTTAGCAAATAAATATATATATATCTATCTATCTACGTTTACAAATTTAATTCAAGCAATAACCTTATGTTCAGTGCCGCTTAAGCAGCTTTCAGTTTGTATGAAGGTACAAAAACGAATAGTATGTGTATGGCTTGTTTCTAAAAGTATAGCCTAGATGAATAGCAAAAAAGTATGTTTAATAGAGTAATGGATGTGAATAGTGTACGTTATATACCTGTGTTGACTCCGGCGGTGCAGTGGAGGCGGCCAGCGCAGCACGGGGCAGCGGGCGTGACGAGGAGGCGGGCATGTACTCAGTGGTGTGTGCGTCATGTGGTGCTGTCGGGCCTACTTGCGCCATCGGACGAATTGACGCTAGCGGGGTCTCGCCGCCGCGACGACTCCCACTTACGCTTTGTTGAGCTACTCCTTACAAACATAACGTTCTACATTTCACACCCAATATTGTGTACACACATTACAGTAATGTCTTACTGTAGGAGATAAATTAAGTTCAACGTAATGAAGGAGGCGGCAATACGTCACTATATTGACTGCAAGACTTCTGAGGGAACCGAATTCTCTCTTCCTTAAGGGTATAGGGAGGATGTTTGGGAGTTAATTCTCGTACCTGTAGGAGATAAAATACTACCAAACACACACTGTAATAAGTACTGCCCTGTATATAGCTATTAATATTATTTTGCTATAATTATAGCAATAGGATATATTTTTCATTTTTTTTATAAAACTAATCTTAGAGATTTTAATAAATAAACAACAAGTCTGGCCATACCAGTCCTCATTTTATATAATGCAAATCAAAGATTATTGTTACTGGACATGCTGTGAAGCCATCATTTTTAGCCACGATTATTAAAATCGTAGTCATTTTTACATAATTATGTATGTATTTCAAATTAATCATATTGTAAGTTCCTCCCAAAGATCAGAATTTATTAGTAATAAAATATAAAGAAGAGTTGCTTACCTGCCATTGGTTTAATATTAGCAGTAGGTGGATCAGTAGTAGTTTTCTCTGTAGTAGCTTGCTGCTTAGATACCGACGACTGGCTGGCTAATTGTCTTTGAAGCATGGTCACCTTCTGGTGCAATGCCTCCACTTCCCTTGTTTTTTCAGCTTGTGCCTCACTACGTTCCTTCTCCAAGCGTGATAGACGACCTTCGTACTGAGACTTTAGAAGAGCAACTCTGACATCTTGCTCATCGCGAGTGCTTTGCTCAAGAGCGTTTATCTTGTTACGAGACTCTTCCAAATCACGACTAAGTGAATTTTTCAGTTCAGTCAATTGTACAATTTTATTTTTAGCTTGTTTTAATACTTGTTTCGACTTTTCTTCCTTTTCCATGTTACCCGAACGAAGCGTTTCAAGTTCCTGCTTTAATTTTTCTGTATTTAATTTTTCTACCTCCAAATTTGCTTGTAGTTCAGCAATCTGATCTTCGAATTTTTTGTTATTCTCTGTCGCAGCAGCGTCGGCTGCAGCAATGTCTCCTTCAGTTTTCTTTTTATCTTCTTCTACAGTTTTTACCAATTCTTCATATTGAGCTTTGTATTTTTTGGCAATTTTACGAATTTGGTTTTCTTTGTTTCTAATATCGGTCAAAGAGGCGTCTTTAACTGAAAGTTCTTCACTTAATTTTGTATTGGAATTAACAACAGAATTATGATCAGTCTTAAGTTTAGTAACCTCCTCGGTAACACGAGCCATGTCATCTTTAAGAGTCTGTAACTCTTCGTTAAGTTTTTTGTTCATTTCCGCTAAAACATTTTGCTGTCGAGATACCGCAGTATATTGTTCTTCTAACTTAGTTTTTTCTACTTTAAGCGCACTGAGTTCTTCATTTACTTTTTTAACATTTTCTTTTTCATTTGTCAACATTTTAGCTAAAGTTTCTCTTTCATTTTGAAGACGTTTCCAATCTTCAGGACTTGTTTTGTTAGCACGCTCAACTAAAGCATTTACTCTAGTCCTCCATCGTGCACAGTCGGCTTTCAGAGCGTTATTTTCAGACTGCAAAGTCTCGTTTTTAGATGTTAGGTCTGAAATCTTCTCTTGTAATGGGGCCAATAGCGATTCTGTTGCTTTGGCCGCGGCAGCGAGTTCTTCAACTCGAGCCGATAAACTGTCTCGTTCCTCTCTCAAAATTCTATTGCTATCTGTCAAAGCATTCAATGTTTCTACTTTTCTCAATATATCTGACTGTCGGTTTACTGTTACCATGCTCACTTCAGACTTTTCTCTTTCTGATGCTAATGTCAGCTTAGTATCGTCAAGTTGTTTCTCAGCAATCTCCAATTGTGCTTTGAGACGCATTGTTTCGGCTTGTAGTATATCAAATTTAGCCATAGCAATATCTTTTTCCTTCCTCAAGAATTTCACGATTTGGAATAATTGATCAGAAGACTTTACATCATCTTCAGTTAGAGATATATTCATGTTAGAATCATTTGCAGATTCGTTCATGCTTTCTGACCTTGATCGGGAAGCATGACTAACAGAAAGCTGAGTGCCCAAAGCTTGTATTTGATCATGTAACAGAGAATTTTGATCATTCAAATTTTTAAGGCGTTGATTTAACTGATCATTTTCACTAATCAATATCTTTTCTCTTTCAAGCCATGAATTCTTTTCAGTTTCTAATTTCTGTTCAGCAGAATTTTTAAGTGCGATTAACTCATTTATTTGGTTTTGTGATTTTTGCAAATCTTCTTTTACTTGAGATAAAGTCTGTATATCACTGGAATGCAAAATCATTTCATGCGTATATTTTTCTTCAGCATTTTGTACTGCTTCTGATAGTTTAGTCATTTCAGATCTGGCACTCTCAAGATCAGTACGATAGCTTTCCATGTTAGCTAAGGCATCCCTTAGTTCTTCTTTTACACTTGCTAATTCATTCTTCAAAACTGTATTGCTATTTGCATGCTCTCCATTTGCATGCAGCGACAATTCGGCTTCTAACTCAGCACATTTGTCTTCTAGGTTTTGTAGTTTTGTAGTATAAGTAACTAATTTAGATTCTGTTTCTGCTTTGTAAGATTCATATTCACTATAAAGAGATTTAAGTTCTTTTTCTGCGTTTTCTGATATATCGCAGTACTGTTTAATATGTTCTTTAGCAACATTTAGTTGTTCCTGAAGAGATTTAACTTCTTGTTGTTTATCTAATAAATTATTTTCAAGTTCTCTTATTTTCTTTACAGTATCAAACGATCCATCTGTACTTGGGGAAAGAGCCACTTTGAGTTTTTTGGCTAGTTCCTCATGGGCCTTGCCTTTGTCTGCCAAGTCTTGCCTCATTTCCGCAATTTCTTTTCTGAGCGCATCAGCGGCGTTCTTTTCTTCTTGCATACGCTCTTTTGCAGTATTTGTTTGTCGTTCGAGATGAGCAGCTAGCTCTCTAAAACGATCTTGTTCTTCTTGAAGTCTCCTCCTTAAAGCTGCACACTCTCTAGTGGCTTCATCTAATCGGGAGTCTAATTTCACACGATTTTCTGATTCCACACGTTCAAGACTGGCTTTGATCAATTCTAAATTTTTCAAAAGTAAGGACTGTCCTTGTCTTTCCCTGTTTAACAATTCTTTTTCTGTTTGTAAGCGTGCTTCAGCATCTTTTAATAGTTTCAGCTCCAATTTCAGATTCTCCAATTGGATTTCAGCCGTTGCTAGTTTGCTTTGAGCATTTAGAGCTTCATCTCTCAAATGCTGTAAAGATACCTCATGTTTAGCAATTGTAGTACTGTATGCTTTATTTTTTTCTTCTAATGAAGTAATCTGTTTTTTGTAAGTTGTTATATTGGTTTGCAAAATTTTAAGTCTTTCGTTGTTATATTCAGAAGTAGAAGCGCATTTACTATTAGCTGCTGTTAGTTTACTTATTTCTTGCCTCATATTGTCTATTTGTTCATACAACATTCTTTCATTAGTTATTTTTTCTTCCTTGTAAGTTTTGTATTCTTCCTTTAATAATTCCAAATGCTTTTCTGTCTCTTTACATTTTATTTCAAATGACGATACTTCAGGAACTGGCTTGCTGACATTTTCTGGTGATGATATTTCCATAGAAAATGATCCACTTTTCTCTAATTCTGCAATTTCCCCAGCTGACAATTCGTGACGTTTTCCTTTCATATGATCATGATATAACTTTTTAAACATATCTCTTTGTCTAATTAGTCCATTTACCATTTTTGTTTGACGATCTTGAGCCTCAGTCAACTCAAGTACTCTGTTCTTTAATGACTCGATTTTATTTTGCATTTCACCACTCTCAAATTGTTCTTTGTTACGTTCAAACTCCTCGTGCTTATCAGTCATGTCACGAATCATTCTGAGAAGCTTCTGATTGTTAGATTGCAATTCCTGAATATCACTGAATGTAACTAAAGTTTTAGATATTATACGTGATGAGCTCAAATCTGAAGAATTTGTTGTATTGGAAGCTGTTTGTGAAGAATCATGGTCGCCATTAAGTAAGGAACCTCCACGACTATGCTCTATTTCTTTTAATAAGAAACAAACTTGACGTCCTAAGTCAGCCAATTCACCCTTGAGTTTTGCGTTTTCACGACCATAGTGATTAGCAATTTTAGATGATTCGCTATAGTCGTCTCTAAGCCTGTTACACTCTATAACGAGAGATTCGATTTGCTGCGAAAAAGCAGCATTACTTTCTAAGGCTTCATCAAATTCTGCTTTTTGTTTTTGTAACATTGGCGCCTTCTCTTCAAGCTCTTGCACTATAGTGTTAATAGTTATATTTAGACGCCGATTTTCCTCTTTCTCTTGAGCTAGTTCATCAGTAACTTTAACAAGCTGAGAATATATTTGTGTTAAGGACATGCCTGATTTCAAAAGTTTGCTAGCAGTTGCTGCTGAAGGTGCTAAGTCACTTAATGCCATATCAAGATTGTGAGCATTTGCGGCCTTTAACAGATCGTTGGCGTGTTCCAATTCATTTTTTAATGAAGAGATCACCTCATTCTTCTTCTCCAAAATTTCTTCATGGTCCATTTCAGCTTGTTTATATTTTGTTTCTAAGTCTCCATATTTCTCAGTTGCATCATTTAATAACTTTTGTAATTCTGTAACACCCTCTGTCAATTCTAATGTTTTAGATTCAGCATCGTCATGCATAGTTTTAAACAAATCTGCTAATTTTGTTTTAGCCTCTAATTCCTTTTTATAATTTTCAGTCATTTTATTTTCTATTTCTCTTTGTTCCATTAAACGTTGTGTAAGATTTTCGGCGCGGTTATTTAAATTCTTTTTGAAGTCGTTCAGCTGAGTTATTGTTTCGTTAGCAGAATTTAATTCTTCTACCTTTTCAGCTAATTGTGTTTCCAAGCTCACTAAGCGGCTTCTATTGTTCAGTCTGACAGTTTGAAGTTCAGATGTTAGCCGATTTACCTCTTCTGTCAGACCAGCATTTTGTGAATTAAGTAACGTTCTTTCCTGTTCAATACGCTTCTCACGATATTGCAAGGATAGTTCTTTGCTTTGTATTTCATCATTTAATGCTAGAGCTTCACATTTAGCATCGATTGCTGCCCGTAGTTGCTGGGATAGCGCAGTCTCGTTAGCGGTTAATCTTTCAATTTCGGCATCACGCCTTTCCAAGATTCTTGTCAAATCATTTCTTTCATCAACAGCTGCATCTCTTGAACTCTTGATAGAAATGATTTCATTTTCCAATCGATTTATTTTCTCACGAGCTCTCTCTAAATCCGAGTTTAATGTTTCTACTTGTTGGTTTAATTCAGTGATTGTTTCTTCAGATGTCGATAATTTTTTAAAGGCATCGTCATACTTCGCTGTCAATTCTAAGAGATTAGCTTCTAATGTGCTCACCTTGTCGCCTATAATCATATAAAGATTCATTATTTAGACATCTACAAAATTAATACACACTGTTATATTTATGAGATTTACAAATTTTAATGTAACTACTTATTATTCACATTTCATTTATTCCTCTTATCAATTACATTTTTAAATATAAAATTATAAAATAAAAATACATGCAACTGCAAAACAACTTAATGTAACTGTAACTTTACATGCAACTTATGTAACTGCTTTAGTATTATGGCAATTAGTGATACATCATACTAGCGTATTAACTCTTATCCAGAGCGAGCAGGCCACCTCACGTCCGATTGAAGACAATAAATCACCTTTGACCACTTCCGAGTTCAATTTTATCTTAAGTGTTCACAACAGCTAGCACATTAGTACAGCGTGTCTGATTTTTCGAAAACGATAGATATTGTTTTGTAACTGGTAGTGGCAAGAGGATAGTGACCTCCATTGTAAAGGTGTTTTGTATTGTCTAGGTATACAAATCATTTTAAAGCATTCTGGTTTCACTTGGTAAGACCTAGGCCAGGTTCTCAGCCAGCAAATTTGACAAGACGGTACAATGGCCAGAAGTGTAAGTGCATGCAAATACTATACATGTATGAACATATTGACAATAGCCCTAGTCCGGTGTAAATAGAAAGCCGATTTTTACTAAACGTTTTGTAACTGTGAAGATCTGGTAAAACCATTAGACTGGAGCAATATTATAGGATTTGTTGCTGTCGTGCTTAGCTCACATCATTTAGCTTGGCAATATATCGCATACAGACAAAAGATAGATGAGGAATCCGGTATAATGTAGACATCCTTGTCCAGTGTTTGGTTAATATGGCAAATTTTTGTCCAGTGTAGTGAGAATCCAGCCACATGCTTGGTAGCTTGATTTAGATGCATATATTATTATTTATACTACAAGGGTGATGAACACATGATGAACCATAGCCTATAGATTTAAGACTCGTGCGTGGTCAACCCTTTAGGAACCTTTTGACACCCTTTTTGAAGAGCCCCATGCTGCAGTCCCGTGGGAAACCCATGGCAGGGAGTTCTATATTAAACCTAGTTAGAAACCTACTGATGGAGGTGTCTCGTAAACAGCGCAAACTGTGGTTTTGTTTTTTATTTAATAATTAATTTTCATTAATCTCAAGTTGAATGAACAAATCCTATCAACTGTGAGAACAACAAAAAAATATATTCATACTTAATTAGTCCTCCTAATGGCGTCATTATATTTTATTACATCATCACATGTTCGCTTTTACTATGATTCCATAAATTGAAAAGGTTGTCACTTTTTACATGTATTACAAATAAATTAATTGAAAAAATATATAGAATACATACATAAGCAATGATCATAACATTCTACTAATTGGCATAGTTCATATTTTTTTAAACTCTTAATTCGAAAACCACTTCGGGGAATACAGTTTCTGATCATGATCCATTCGTTTTTTCTCAGAAAATTTGCTATATTAAGACGATACCAAAATAGCTTCGTGCAATTTTCTATGTACAAAGTTTTCATTGTTTCTTTAGATTGAATGGCTAGAGCTCTAATTTTTAAGAATATGTTTTTTCAATATATGATCTAGGATCGCATCAACTCAGAAACGCGATTGAAAAAAGTTTTCTCGATAGAAAATCTTGGCGAAACAACCTCTCAAATTTTTTATTTTTTTCATTTGTCGGTCTATTATCGCGTATTAACTAATAAAATAACTTTAAAAACATAAGTAACAATTATATATAGAAACACGTAAATCAGAATTAACATATATTTAGTAGATTTTGAGTAAATAGGAAAAGTATCCTAATTTTTATTTTCTGTGCCTACTGGCTGTGTTAATATGTACGTGTCGGCGATGATATACGATAGTATTGATGTAGGCCCTTAACGATTATTTTTCCAAAAAAGCAAATGATCTCTATTTGCCCTTGAAATGAAGGACTTAAAATATTAAGGCGTTCTTAGGGATATACTACTCTGTGGT
Organism: Orgyia antiqua; assembly: GCA_916999025.1. Taxonomy (NCBI): domain Eukaryota; kingdom Metazoa; phylum Arthropoda; class Insecta; order Lepidoptera; family Erebidae; genus Orgyia; species Orgyia antiqua. Next base: position 28,793,296 of record OU779868.1, read on the forward strand.
AGAGTTGAAATTGGTCTATTATATGAACTTTAAAAAGATATATTACAATCTGTCTTAAGTCTATCAGGAAAAGGCAATACACAGATTGCGTGCAACAATGACGTCACAACATTTAAAATAATATCTCTAACTATTTTTTTAAAATTCTATATAGTGAAAAAGAGACGGATCGCAAACTCATGGAAGAGATACTGGTCTCTTAAGGAAGTGTTAAAAGGTAAACAATATAATATGGCAATGAAGAGAAAAGTCTTCAACACATGCATATTACCTATAGTAACTTATGGCTGTCAGACCTGGGCAAACACTCAAAAACAGAACCAAAAGCTAATCACATGTCAGAGAGCCATGGAGAGGAGTATTCTGGGATTTACGAAGAGAGAGAGAAAGAGAACATCAGACATTAGACAAATTACCAAACTAGAGGATGTTATAGTCAAAATCAAAAAATTAAAATGGAGGTGGGTAGGCCACATGATGAGAGAAGGTAATAATAAATGGACAAAAGATGTGACCCAGTGGACCCCAAGATTCCAAACAAAAAGAAAGAGAGACAAAAGAAACGGTGGTCTGACGACATCAAGAAGATAGCGGGTCCACTATGGCACCGAGTAACTCAATCAAGAGAGGAATGGAGGAAGCTGGAGGAGGCCTTCGTGTCACAAGGACACGCCGACGCCAAATAACAGTCCTTATGGAACAAAACATACCTTTATACTTGTATTTGTAATTGTTGGCAATAAAGGCTTATTATTATTATTATTATAGTGAATATTTCAATAATATTAAAATTAGTTCCTTAAAATAGTCCATATTTTCTAAAAAAATAATATAAAAACAGCCGGTCAAAAATTATGAACAATTCCAATTATGTTACACCACACTACATATTGACTATAACATGTATGTACAACTAAAATCAATATTAATATCAATTATAATCAAAATTATAATTAATAACTTGCTTAAAACAGTTTAGATTAAACAAAAAAGTACCGTAGGTTAAAAATTATAAATGATCCCCATTTCTTATAGTTAAATAAAGACAAAATATAGTCATACATTGAACAGAATTTATCTAAAATTTTCTCATATTAATATACAAAGGAATAAAAATAAAAATTCATCATGTTACTAAACCGATGAACACAAAAAAATTGTCTTTCGAGTCATTACTAACATACATATGCAGTTAAAACATATGTCGGTAAACTACAAAATTAAGTTTGCATCAGTCAACTTTAAAAATTTAAATAGCGTTACTTTGTATTATATAATAATAATAAATATTCACGGACATTTCACACAACGTCCTCTGGTCCCAAGCTAAGCTTATTATGCTTGTGTTATGGGTACCAGAATACGGATATAATACATACACTACTTTTTTTTTTGTAAATACATACTTATAATACATAGAAACACCCAGACTTAATACAAACATTTGTATGACATTCATAGATATCACACAAATGATTGTCCCAAGCGGGAATCGAACCCGCGACTTTGTGAACGGTAGTCCATTACATGAACCACTACGCCACGAAGCCCGTCGAATTATTTTTAGTAGGTAATGCATGCTGAGAGTCTACCTCCATATTTAACCCAAATATATCCACACAAAGAAAAACATGTTTTAGAACTTATTAATTTTCTATTAATTTGTATAGATTTATACATGATTTTTTATAAAAATCTGACATTTTAAACAATGTTTAAAAGCAAAAATAAATATTATAGAATATTAAGCAACTTATAAACATCTATTTTTTTTTATAATGTTTTGATAAATGATTAATACAAATTAGGTTAAAACTAGGTTAGAAACTTAACAAATAAAGTTACAATACAGGTGTTTGGTACATCGTTTGCCAAATTAAATTTGCTAAAAGATAGTGTCTTTTGCTATAGTTTAGCATATTTAATTTAAACCAAAAAAAATAATCTGGCGGTGCAAAAATAAAATTAAATATGCTAAACTATAGCAAATGACACTATCTTTTAGCAAATTTAATTTGGCAAACAATGTACCAAACATCCTGTATAAGTGTTAATTTTTTCATTAGGTTTATTTTTTATTTCTTTTCTTTACGAAATGTTTGTTATTGGATTAGATTATTACCAATAATCTGCGATTAGTCACTTTATTTCTGTAGTGTTACTAAGGTGTTTTTTTTGTTCCTATTTTGTTGAAAATGTTATCCATTTAATAGAATGACCGACTAATATGACATCCAAGCAAACATAACCAAATACATATACATAAAAAGTTCGCAAGTATGACAAAAGAAAGGTTATGATAAAATCAAAACTATAAACATTGAATTACACAGCGGGTACAAATAAAAAATTAACACGCCGCTTCATATTTACGAACTTTGAGGAATTACTTATGAATATGCAAGCTTAGGTGCTATCAAAGAATAATATTGGAGTTTGTGTTAGGATACGCGAAAAACATGCAAAGAGTGAAAGCGTCAGCGAAAACACCGGTCTGATAGTTACCGATCTGGGACTTGTTAGTTTCGTGTAAGGCCTTCGCTGTAAGGTACTCTCCAAACTTTTGATCAATGTAATTGTTAATCTTCTCTGCAACGAGATTGGGTAAATTGGTAAATTCTTCCTCAGATAAAACATTATTTAAGTGATTTTTTGCACCGGTTTCCAATTCCATTGCCTCCATCTTTTACGCGATGCCCCACAGACTAAATAGCTCGATGCGTCATATCTACAAATTTCGTACCGCACAGAGTAACATAATTTAGTCTATGGTTTTAATTTCAAGTAGACTCTCAACTTCCGATGTAGGAACACATTATATGAATTCATTGTTTGCAAGTAGACGTAATGTCAACAGGTGCTCAAGTCCACTATTTTGGAACAATTGTCATACCGGCACGATACCGTTGCAATTGAAGTCAAATATCCGTAGTCTGCTATATGCCGTCATAACGGTCTTTCAATGGTAATAGAATTGTCGATCTCTTTTATCTATGCATTGAATTTTCGGTCTCTTTTATCTATGGATTGTGTTAGAATGGTATGTATGTGTTGCCGTTTTTAAAAAATGCGTTAGTTGAAGTGATTTTCGAAAAACTACTAATAAATTTAAACATTTAATCATGCTAGACTTCGTTTAAATATATTTGTACATACTATTTATTAGTATAAAAAGCAATGTGAAGTTTAGGAGATTAGTAAATTGCAATAAATTACAAAGAACAATTTCTAATATTTCTATCTATCTATTTTTTATTTATGGCAATCTGTCGACACAGGACAATTTAAAAATATTACTGTCAAATTCAAAATAGCAGACTACCGAAACATTTCAGTCATTGAATTGCAATTGTGAAGCAGTTGTGTACGAGACTAGCAATTTATGTCACTTTGACAATTGTAAGACAATGATGAAGTCGTTATGACGACACATTAATAGTAGACTACCAAAAACTTTACTATTGCACCATAATGGTACAATAATGGTACAGTTGTGACACCGTTGAAATACCCGACTCAGGGCCCTGGTCTACGAATGCATATAGACCATTGTGCTAGCCACCCAAGTTATAATAAACAAATATATTTATTACAGTATGTATGGTCTTATTGTTTGCTCGACGCCTAAATTATTGTATACAAATTTAATATATTATGTATGAATTCATTGTATGCAACACTCAGCGTATCAGCAGTTTTAGGAATATATAGAAACGATTGTTCTCCTTACCTATTTAAGCTAATATTAAATTAAATATATTGAGTCGCAAATAAACGCCATGCAAGTCCGGACGTATTTCATTTTATCCTCTAACCGAAACCACACGTCATATAACCCTAAACTTGTGGTAGGTGTAAGATAGGGTTATTTTGGAAATATCTGTAATAATTCGTTGACACATCTAGGCATGGCTAGTATCTTATTAGTCCACTCAATGGATATAAACAAGCCAGAGCTCAACTGCAATTTTGAGGACACTTACAAAAATGATTCCGAATTATGAACAATGATTGATGATCCTTTAATTTTATATACATCAAATTTACATTTTATTACCGTCTTTTGTAAACATCATGGTAAAATAGAAAAAGTTGTCTAATCTCTGATAAACCTTACTGAAAGACAAATGGATTGTTTTAAATAAAACTTACTATAAAACTATTGTAGAACCAAATCTTTAATTCCCAGCTTATAAAATATTACACAAGAAAAACTGGAATGAAAATAGTTACAAGTAATAAAGAAGTACAGCAATTATCATTTTACTTTCACTTATCTAACTGAATTAAGTATGTAAAAAAGACCAAGTTGGATTACTTGTCCTTTACTTTTATCAGATCGTTTAGATCTAATGCCACACATATTTCCTTGGAGTCGGTGCGAGGATTTCGGTCCAGTATTTCAGTGATAGGATAATAATTATCTCTGTTGTCCACATTCCAGCCAGAGTACTGCAACAAAAAAACATTTATTATAACTATCACCTATTATTTGCTACAAAGCTTGCAGTTTTATAACTAAAAGTCGTAGTAGTCTTTACTGAAATTATAAAGACGTATTATGGATTTTACCCAAAATGATTAAAAAAGGAACCATATAATACCATTATCTGTCTGTAGACTTATAAAATGGCATGGAACAAGTAAATACACTAATATTATAATGCTGAAGAATTTGTTTGTTTGTTTAAACACTCTAATCTCAGGAACTACTGGTATGATTTAAAATATTCTTTTTGTGTTGGATAGTAGATGAAGGCTATAGGCTATATATAGCTTATAGCCTTCATTAGTAAATGAATAACATCAGGCTGCAACCAAAAGGAGTGAAGCATTAGTAAAAAATGTTACAAAAATGGGATTTTACATCACACACATATGAATCTCACGGTTCCCTAATGATTGACCAAAAATTTTTTGACAAACAACGTTTCACCAAATGATCATTTGGCAAACAATACACTTGACAAAGGTATCATCTTACAAAAACTTACTTAGCAAATGATCCATTAGCAAACACTACACTTGACAAATGTGCTAAGTATTCAAATGTCATTTGACCTTTTTTAATTTCACCAAAAGATATGTTTCGTAAATTATGTTGTTTTAAATGTATCGTTATCATCATGCTTCATTATTAATGGGAGAAATGCCCTAAAGTCGCTTCTGGCACTCGCCGGCCGCTACCGAGGCACGCTCGCTTTACTCGCTCAGCTCGTGCGTTTTGGGTTACAGTTCTAACCGAACCCAATCTAATAAAAGAGATATACATCTCCAAAGACGAACAGGTAAATAAGTAAATATTTTTCAAATAATGTAAAATATAATTTTTTTTTCATTCTATCTATCTATATTTAATAAAATATATCAATTAATACTCATAGTATTTTCTTTTAGGAAAACCCAGAGCAGTGGCTTTGCAAAAAAATGTGCAAAATGTGGTAATTTTAACAAAAACACCAATTTTTTAGACCAATAGTAGATTTATCAGATAACTCAGTTACCAAATGTTAGTTTTGTAAAGTAATAATTTATAAAATGTCAGTTTAAGTGTTGATCATTTGGCAAAATGAAACATTTGTAAAATGATCAATAGGCGAATTCATTGTTTTGCCAAACATTGTCTGTCAAGTGTGGTTTTGCCAAATGATTTTTGGTCAGCCAATCGGACACCGAATCTCACACATAAAGTCACTGTCAACAGCTAGTGGCTATATAAAATAAATGAATGAATACAGACATTTAATGGTTTTGTTCTGATAGAGAACTAAAACAATGCTAGTGCACCTTGCTCTTGACAGCCTTTTATGTTAAATAAACACATGAATCAGTCAAATTTACAGAAAATTTGTGTATTAATAAATATAAACCTACCACACATGTACATTTGTGCAATATTTTTCCATTTGACTCCATTGGTATAAACTTCTGCAGTAAAGCTTTTCCATCTATTTTCCACAAATTCAATTCATCAAGTTTCGATATTACTGTATCACCTTCCCATTTGACATCAGCTTTCAGTAGAATGAAGTTCCCTGACTGCAAAAGAACAGACATTTATTTTATTGACATTCATGATACAAAATTTGAGACAGAATCAAACTCACAAGTCGCTACCACATCTATAGGATTCGTTTCATCAAATAGTTACCAATACTGGGTGTCATCCACAACCCAGTACCCGGTACCAAGCACAAAGGAAATGACATCAATTTAAGTACAATCAATAACAAGGCCCAGTTAACTTATTCAGTTAACAAAACAAGTATAAGCCACTTACATGGAAATGCTTTGGTACATCTTTAGATTGACTTGAGTCAGATTTGTTACCATCAGACCCATTTTTCTCATCATCAGAACCTTCTTCGTCCTCTAAGTCTCCTTCCTCATCCTCCGCTTCTTCATCTTCTTCACCCTCTCCCTCACTTTCCTCTGATGACTCTTCATTTTTGCGTTTCTTTTTTGAGTTATTCAAAGCTGGCTTAGTTGTACGTTTGCGGCTTCCACGACTTGGTTGTTCATTCTGAAGACAAACGACGTGTGAAAATTGTAATTTGGCAATTGTTATATGATGTATCGCTCTTATCAAAACATACTAACGATAATTTAAAGCGTAAATAATCAGATACAAAGGTAAATTCTAAAGTCGGCAACTTTGAGATTGCAATCATAAAATAAACCTAACCTTGTCAGAACTATGATCAAAAGAAGCATCACGCAAAATATAGTAACTGGCATCTTAATTGAAATAAAATGAACGTATATGTATGCATCTACTAGAAATGTACAGGTGAAACATATTTTAGAAATTCACTAAAATTGTGATCGTACAATACATTACATTCAACACTTACAGAATCAGCATCCGGCGTCCAATCTTCGCCTGAATCCTGGAATTCTTCTGGTTCAGCGCCAGGTCCAGATCCATCAGATTCTTCGTCATTCTTCTTTAGAGACTTACGTTTACGCATTTTATTAGAAATAATTAGAATTGACCGAAAACAGAATTTCCCAACCCACGCCGATAGCTCAAAAAGGCAAGCAACAAGCAAACGAAAATGAACGGAAGGAACGCGTTAGGGCGCTAGTGTCGATACTAGTAATGTACATTCTATTCTACACTAATATCGATCCTCTGTAAGACTTATTTTTACTCGACTGAAAGAGAAAATTACGTAAAAATAGAAAGGAATTTCTATTAATTTGTTTGTTTTTTCCTCAACAAACAAGGAAAAAATTTACCTACAGAATCAGAAAATTTAATCATGGGTAATCCAATTACACAAATTCCGTGTCAAAAGAGTAATCAAGAACTGTATAATACACAAAAAATTTAATTATACTACTGTCTTATTTAATTTTATGCTTTTATATCTAATACTGTCTTATTTAATTTTATGCTTTTATATCAAAGTCATCCAAGATCTCTCTTTACTAATTCAATGCGGTTCAATTATATCGATCAAATCTTAGTGAGATGAGGTTCGTCCCTAGAAGTATATGTTATTAGCCTGTGACCAAAATAATAATATAACAAAAAAAGATTTAAAAGAAACTATTAATCTATGATAATTTGACATGGTGCCAACGATTTTTGATTTTGATCAGCACTCTCTGCACATTGGCCCTTAACGAGGGCCCGAAAAATAATACAGAAATAGTTTGTAACAAAATAGTTGGTAACAAACTATTTCTTTATTTCTAAGCTCATAATATTAAAATTTTTTTAGGCATTATCATTAATACTTATAAAAACAGCCGCAACCAAAAAGAAATGTTGGATAAAAATTACGGATCACTGTTAACTTTTTTGTTTTAGCTATTAAAGCATTGAGGTATATACATAGAGTAGCAATAGTGAACAAACAATCTTACGAAAAGCGTTCCCAGTTTACGATTTGAAGAGTAGCTTTGCAAATGATACATAAGCTCTTCATAATCCCAACAAAAGTAATAAGAAAGCTATGCTTGTCTCGTTCCTGCTGCCGAAAAATCATACAAGTCAAAAAGAGACAAGACGTTGTCATTAGAGGAGACATTGCCATAAAAACATAATGGAGAGTGTTGACATAGGTCAGTCAATTTTCCCCAAGGTAAATGAATGGGCGAATATATTAATTAATTAACCGATATTTATAAAAATATTTATTGATTGATTTTGATTGTCGATACGTTATTATACATCAAATAAAATATGTCTTAAGTTCTCAAAATGTCGCAATCTTGTATTTTAATGTAGGTACTCGGGCTCATCACAAAATCATTAGCAATTTTTGTAGAAAATGGAAAGGTCCCCAACCATTTTCATAACATTTTATATTTAGACGGTTTGAAGGATAGTTAATCGTAGTTAATAGTAGTTTTAACTTGCAAAAAAACGCATAATAATATACATATCTTGAAAACGGTTCCAACAATTTTCATAAAATTTGGTATTTAGGTAGTTTGAGAGGTGGTTCATCGATCTAACTAGTTTTCATTTCCAAAAAAAGCATAATAATGTGCATATCTTGAATAGGCTCCAACGATTTTCATAAAATTTGGGATTTAGGCGTTTTGAGAGGTGATTAATCTATCAAACTAAGTTTAATTTGCAAAAAACGCATTTCAATAAATCTTGGAAACAGCACCAATGATTTTCATGGAATTTGGTATGTAGGTGGTTTGAGGGGTAGTAAATACATCTAACTAGGTTTCACTTCCAAAAAACGCATAATATTTAACATAAAATCTTGAAAACCATTACAATTATTTTCATAATATTTGGTATTTAGGTGGTTTGAGGCGTGGTTAATCGATTATGCTAGATTTAGTTTCCAAAAAAAAAGATGTGGTGTCGTAGGACATCAGGTAGGAATGAAGTTCCTTCGGCTTATGTAGAATCGACACAATTTGCAAAAAAAGAAAGAAAGAGAAATATTATACACTACTCGCTCGCTTGTGACTGTCGCACCTGCGTACGTCTCATTTAACGGTTTTTTTCCACGGACTTTTTCTTACGGTTTTACAATCACATTTTTTTCAGTTTGGTCGCGCAGTAAAATCCCTATCTCCTCCAAGCCTGCCTGTGAGGAACTTCGTTCCAATACCACGTACAAATAAATCCTAACAACGTTTCATACCTTTTCCAGAAAATTTCTATTGTCTTCGAAAAAATGAGACTGATACGTCTATCAGTCCACCAAATAAGCTAACATCTTTAAATATATGATAAAAGACACAAACAATGACAATAATTTGATCAACTGGCACATATTTTGCCAACCTATAAACTCCCATCAACATGGGGAAAAATTATAAGCATAACCTAGCAACATTGGTGGAGACAGCAAGCTTATTTTAAATTATTTTTATTTTAATAGTTTTTTAATAAACTTTTTCAAGCTTATCTGTGAAAAGGATACTAGGTAATTACTTACTTACTAGGTAATTAAAAATAAAAAAAATGTCTACTTGATTAAATGATTTTTCATTTCATTTCATTTCTGTGAAAAGAAATCCTATTTGGCTTATTAACATTTTCTGACCAAGACATAGTTGTATTGGTGCCGATTCTACGTGCACAACTAAACTTAACTAAAAAATGAAAACAACTATTGCTGTGTCTTGATTATTTGGCTATTTTATTGTGCACATTTATATTAATTATAATCGTTAGTCTATAATAAACAGATTTGCTAACAAGAAAGTTTCGTTAACATTACAGAATTGTGTTATTGACACAATCAATGTTCATTTTTTAGTTAAGTTTAGTTGTGCACTTAGATTTGGTACCAAATTAACTGCACATTCCACCATTTTATAATACAATTTTGAAGGATTTTGTTACTTTCACGTTCACTGACAGCCAGCCACCAACTAAAGTCGTCCTTGCCGCGGGGCAACCCATCCATACCCACACGAAGGCGCCTTATACTGCGTATCTAGTGTTTTAATAAATCATTATCAATAAAAATAATATTTTTTCTCGATGACATTGACTTTCTAAGTATACTATTGCCTGTTCTGTTTGCTATTTTGACAGCAGATTGTAATAAGCGTTTTGTCTTTCGTAAAAATTGACAAAAAATCGTCAAAATTAGGCCAATATTCTGAGGGCGTTCTTCAAAATACGTAACTGTCAAACTTTTTAAAGTATACCTCCACTGCTTTGGGTTTCTAGTTAGTCTGTGCATGTTTTCTTTTCATATGGCTTTGGCAATTTTCATTTTGTTTGTCTTTGTTGCTTTTGGGATATCTGTTGTATGAATTCGTAAATTTTGTAAATTGTGATGTGATTGCATGTTTGTTTTGGTCAGGGATAGTATTAAGACTTCCTATTGAAAAAAAAGGCAAAAAAAAATTGTTAAAGTTATATTTTATTGTGACAACGTAAAACAAATAGTGGGTACATACGTGAGGCAAGTAGGCTGAAGTAGCCAAAAGAAAACATAAATTTAAGTAAAAGAAGCAATGGAGAACGAAGAAGAAATTTTTAGGCCTGGTAAATATGATTTTATTTTAAAACAAAATCTTAACTTAAAATTTAAGTTATTAGGTCAAATATAAATTTGTATAATCAGTCAATGACAGATGCAGCGCCTTTCTCGTTAAACGTCCGTGGCCCAGAAGCATTTCTTCATAGTTAAAATATGATAATATCAATGTCAATACAGTAGAGCCTTGATAATCCAAACTAGCAAAAATTGGTCAAGTGCGAGTCGGACTCGCGCACGAAGGGTTCCGTACCATTATCTATGCAACATAAGGCAACGTTATTAGTATCGAGCAAGAAACGGTAAAAAAATCATGTTTGTTGTATGGGAGCCCCCCTTAAATATTTATTTTATTTTATTTTTAGTATTTGTTGTTATAGCGGCAATAGAAATACATCATCTGTGAAAATTTCAACTGTCTAGCTATCACCGTTCTTGAGATACTGGGTACGGAACCCTAAAAATCATGTTTGTTGTATGGGAGCCCCCCTTAAATATTTATTTTATTTTATTTTTAGTATTTGTTGTTATAGCGGCAATAGAAATACATCATCTGTGAAAATTTCAACTCTCTAGCTATCACCGTTCTTGAGATACAGCCTGGTGACAGACGGACGGACGGACGGACGGACGGACGGACAGCGAAGTCTCAGTAATAGGGTCCCGTTTTTACCCTTTGGGTACGGAACCCTAAAAACTAACCCCTGTTCGGACTCACGAAGCGTTCGGATTATAGTATGTAAGGAGAAAAAAAAACATTTTTATTCTAAAAATAGTGTTTAATTATATACATAGTTTAAGAGGTACAGTAACGATACGTATAGATAACGATAGTACGAACTGGGCTTTACATATTGACCTTGGGAACGCTCTTATTACAAGCAGCGTAAGGACTACAGTCGTAATGCAAATTAAAAGCCCGGCTCGTTGCTTACCGTACATTTACATAATAATTAGGTACCATAAAATACGTAAGGTGTAAATTGTCTATTTAGTCATAAACTGATCTATTTTAGTTTGGCGAGTCCTGTTGATGGACCAGAAAAAAGCTTTGTCCCTCAAGTTACGTAGCATCATCTTTTCCGATAAGGACAGGTCATTTTCTTCAGCCCACTCCAAGCAAGTGTTCAAAGATGATATGGCTTGTGAATGAGTAATTTTCTTGACATTTGAAGCAAAATAATCTTCAGCTAAAGACTCGTCATTCTCTTGCGTTATTTGGGTTATGATCTCATCATCAGTTATAGGATCTGTGCAATTCTCCTCTTCACTCATGGACAAGAAAGTGGAAATGGTTTCTTCTGTATAACCACGATTACGTAAAAGACTGAGCGGGAGATCGTCTTCTACGTCGAAGTCATCATTTTCTTCTGATCTATCTTCTGTTGAATTTATTTTTTCAGGCCAAAGAGGCTTCCAAGATTTTTCGATAAGAGACGATGATACATGATCCCAACATTGCGCTAGCGAAAAAATGGCGTCTTTAATTGTGACGCTTTTTATAACATCATGCAAGGTTAAAGCCTCATCGGCTTCTTGCTGCACGAACATTTGAATCAGGAGTTTCTTTTTGTAATTTATCTTGACATTTTGGATTACGTTTTGATCCATAGGTTGGATCAAAGGCGTACAATTTGGAGGCATGTACAGTACAGAGAAGTTGCCGTCTTCTGTTGTCAAATCTTCAGCATTTGGATGTCCAGGGGCATTGTCTAAGAGTAGCAATGCTTTTTGTGGCAGTCCCATTTTTTTTAAATGGCGTTTGACTTCAGGAACAAAATGGCCTCTAAACCACTCGAGAAAAATATCTCTGGTTACCCAAGCACGCCTCTGCCCTTCATAATGCACTGGTAATTTTACACGTTTAGTCTACAAATGACCGATTCGCGAAATGACAACGTAGTCTACAGATCCAAAAGATCTTGGCTTTTTTGCCTTCACCACAACTAGCAATGGTAATTTGTGATTCCCTGTAGAGTTTGCGCAAGGCATAAAAGTTATTCGCTCTTTAGACACTTTCGACCCAGGAGCGCTAGTTTCAGCAGAAGAGGCTAAAGTTTTGTCCGGCAGAACCTTCCAAAACAATCCTGATTCGTCGGCATTGTAAATTTGTTCAGGGCAAAGGTTCTTTTCTTTTATCTCGTTTAGGGATTTTTCTTGGAATGGTTGAACAGCTTCCGTATTGCTAGAGACTTTCGCACCTGACACTTTCAGCTGACGTATGCCATGACGTTTTTTAAAATTATCAAGCCATCCTCTACTTGCAGAAAAATCCGAACCTGTTGGTTTTTTATGGAAGAATCTCGCTTTTTCCATTACGACCTCACCAGACAATGGAATGTGGCGTCGTCTTTGTTCTAAAAACCATGTGAACAGTGCTTCTTCTAGCACTGGATTCTCTGGTAATTTTAGAGTTTTTCTGAACCCTGGTCCTTTCTCAGTTTTAGCTATAAAAGATCTCAATTTTTGCTCATTTTTCTTGAGGTCTGTAATTGTTGATTTTCCAACGCCATACTTACAAGCAAGAGAAGTTGCCGACACTCCGTCCTTTAAACTGTCTAGTATGGTGCACTTTTCGGCTATAGTCAAAGTTTTATGTTTGCGTTTTGGTGTTGGAACCATCTTTATAACCTCAAAAAACACGCCGCGCACGAGTACAGAGCAGAAAAACGTGGAATGGACGCGCAACGTGGCAGTCGTAACTGCAGACTAATTAATAAACAACATAGCAGCGAGGCGAAGGCGAGGAAGTGGGGTGGGGTATGCAGTTCGGATTATAGCGACGTTCGGATTAGCCTGAGTACAGTGAGTACGGATTATCGAGGCTCTACTGTATATTATATTACATACATTTCACTACACTTTTTATAGTAGGTAGGTACTACTCTCACTACCGTCTTTATTTTAAAAATAAAGGGGGTGATAACCATAAGTGCCATGAACAAACTGTCTATCAGCCGTACTCACAAACGTTACTGTGAGATCTCATAGTAGGCATGGACGCACAGGGGTAGCAAAATCATTTCACTAACAATGCTTAAGTGGTGAAGCGCACTATGCGTTTGTTAAACTGAATGCATAGCTAAGTTTTGTCTATGAATACAAAGGCTCGGTGAACGGAACGCACTGAGAAGTGTTACCCTTTGCACAGTGCTTCATCAACACTTAAGTACTTACTTAGGTAAATATTGTTTGTGAATACGGGTGTAAAGGTTGATTTATGTAAACAGTATCTTCTTTTTTTGTGTAATTTATTATATACTAGCTTCTGGTCGTGGCTTCGCACGCATTTATAAATGGGCAAATCAAATTTGCAATCGAACTTAAAATAAAAACTGAAATCTGAACTGCAATAAATTTTAAAAACAATATTAAATCAAAGAAAAATTTACATCAATTAACAATCGTTACTAAAACCTACATATATCTACTAAAATCAAAACTATATAATAATACCAAAACCACAATTAAAATTGATGCTTAAAGAACTAAAAAAAAATGGTGATTCGAAACCTAAGTACAATATGTTATTGAAACTATGTACTCCATTGAAGTGTTACATGAGCTTTGCATTTCTTAGAGGACGCAATTTTATTTTTGGAACATGTGGTCAGTAGAAGCTTAACTTCAATTTTGTGGGGTTGCCACACTTGTCATTCGGTCGCCATCTTGAAAAAAGGGGGTGACAACACTTTTTTCGCGATATCTCGGAAACTATGAGTCTTACAAAAAATTTGTTTGGACACAATGCTAGCAAATTACCTTGCCTACAAATATGTTTATATAACTTTTTGCCCTAAATTGAAAATCAAAGAAGTTAACGCAAATGCACCGAATTCCGACCACTTATCGGAATTACACAAAGATTTCAAAAGATAAAGTTATTACACAAGACCCCATAATGCGTATGCGTACAATGCTTTCGTGAAAGATTAATATAAATTTTTGGAAATATACAGATTTGTTTCTAAAAATGGCTCTTTTATGTGTATATCTGGAATTGAACTCTAGCGAGCGAAAAAATCTCGAGAGAACCGTATTCCGACCGCCTCTTCTGTCGCCGACAACTGAGGAACCGTTTTCCGACCGGCTATATTAGATAAACTAAAATGAACTTTATGACGTAACAAATATAGGAGCAATTCGCGTAAAAACGATTATTGAAAATATTTTATTGGTATTATGAGAAGAGTAAAATAATTAAAATAGATTTTTCTTATGGTGACAAATATTTCCACCGGTGACTGAATTAAAATACGCATGTCACCGCTCTATTACCTCCAATTGATGCTGAAAGTGCCTGCTAAATCAGAATTTGATCAAATAACGTCACGCACTAAGGAGTGTAAGGCGAAATACCGTTTCCAGTTTCCGATTTTTTCAATATTTGCTTTAAAAAGCATTTAAGCCCACATTACTTCATTTTTATACTTTTTTATTTGTAATCTGCCTAAAATATTTAATTTAGTGTTTCGAAAAAACAGTAGTATTAAGAAAAATTATCTGATATTTTCTAACACTTGCGCGACTCATCTGTTTAAATAAAACTTCTTTTTACGGATTCAGACGCGTATATTTGTTTTAAATTTTGGCCCGACGTTTCGGAGACTTTGCAGTCACCATGGTCACGGGTGGGTCACGAAACGTCTGGCCAAAATTTAAAACAAATATACGCGTCTAAATCCGTAAAAAGTAGTTTTATTTAAAATTATCTGAACTATAAGAAAAAGTGACAGTTTAAAGCATAATTGTAAGAAACCCTTTAAAGTTACCCTTAGTCGTGCACAGGCCAATTAAGAAAGAATATTAGTGAAAATAAATAACGTACAACAAATATGTCACAAATCAATGTTTGGAATAGAAAATTAAATTAATTGACAAGGTACAAAAATCCTGTTAGCGTCCATCTAGTCGGTATATGGAATGACGCTATTTTATGAGAGCGCCATTCCGGCCATTTTTATTTGCGCGATATCTTTATTAAAATATGGATTTATTCCATATATATCCTGTTATTATATCCTGTATTTGGAAAATTTAAGCACTTAATGAACTAATAAGGCGTATAAATTCAATAAGATCCAAGCTTCGCGGATTATACCTACGCCAAAATATCCAAAAATTAGTTTTTACGATTTTATGTTTTTTTCACATTAATTTAATGCAAACTACACCCTTATATACATTTTGTTAATTATGTACATTTTTAATTAAGTATTTATTGCGAAAGTTTTGCGAGGTTTTGGTTTTGGCGTATATTGAATGATGGAATTAATTTCTTCAGTTTCACAAATTTTGCCCGTATTTTAATACGTTTTATCTATATATAAAAATAATATATATAAAAACCGAAATGGTCGCAGAACGGAGGTATGTCGGAGTACGGTGGTTTTACGTTATAAGCGAAAAAGTAAGAATTTTTTTATAAAAATGTTCTTTTTTGCTCTGTAACTTTTTTTTTTACAAAAAAACGCACCTCAGGCCAATGTTGTAGAAGATCTATTGACAAAAATTTTTCCCAATTTTTTTTTCATTTCTTCCATTTAAAACGCTTTATCAGCGCTCCAAAGTTGACCGGGTTTGTCAATGTGCATGAGCGGATTCTCACGGGGAAAAAAATTGAAATAAATAGTAAAGTTATACGAATTTAAAAAAAATTGTAAGAATGTTTACAATAAAAAAAAATATCAAAAACAAGTTCAGAATTTCGTTTTGATCGGATTTTCATGAACATTGACGAATCCGGTCAACTTTGGAGTGCTGTAACAGCGTTTTAAATGTATGAAATTAAAAAAAATTATAGGGAAAAATTTTTGTCAAAAGGTCTCAGGTGTTTTTTTTTGTAGTGTATTAAAAAAAATTATAAAAATTTTCTCACTTTCACTTATAACTACTCTGATTTTCAATTTAGGGCAAAATGTGATTTTTAGGGTTCCGTACCCAAAGGGTAAAAACGGGACCCTATTACTGAGACTTCGCTGTCCGTCCGTCCGTCTGTCACCAGGCTGTATCTCAAGAACGGTGATAGCTAGACAGTTGAAATTTTCACAGATGATGTATTTCTATTGCCGCTATAACAACAAATACTAAAAATAAAATAAAATAAAGATTTAAGGGGGGCTCCCATACAACAAACATGATTTTTTTTACCGTTTCTTGCTCGATACTAATAACGTTGCCTTATGTTGCATAGATAATGGTAAGGAACCCTTCGAGCGCGAGTCCGACTCGCACTTGACCAATTTTTATTATATGTATGTTATATGAACATATTTCTAGGCAAGATAATTTCCTACAATTATATCCAAACATTTTTTTTGTAAGACGCATAGTTTCCGAAATATCGCGAAAAAAGTGTTTTCACCCCTTTTTTCAACATGGCGGCCGAATGACAAGGGTGGCGACCCCACAAGTTAAGCTTCTATTGATCCAAAAATAAAATTGCGTCCCCTAAGAAATGCAATACTCCGTCCTAAAATTGTAATATTTCAAAGCACTAATAATCTAAACAGAAATCAAAGGCATATAATAATTTTTCAATGCTGCAATTTCTTTATTCTGTCAAAATAAAAAAATCACTTTGTGACACACTAAAAACAAAATAAAAACATCAATTGTGATAACAAATTCATTTCCAACTGTTGGGTATGGGCTTCCTCCACTTTGGGGCGGATTATGGTCTATCACGCTAACCTAGCATATAGGTAATTGGTACTGGGTTTATTTTCGAGTTTTCCATCTCACAGAGGATGCTCTCAGTGTACAGTTGGTGGTGACACTTGTATTCCTAATTTGTGTGGACGAAAATGTACATAGTAAAAGTTATTACATATTTTCAGCAGCAGATTGTGCAGTTTGTTTACAGAAATATAATCATCCCACTAAGTTACCATGTGGACACATTTTCTGTTTTCTTTGTGTTAAGGTAATATAAATTTCTCATTTTAACTTATTTTTGTTTTAAGTAACTACATATATGTAAGGTTGGGTCAAATATGTTTTTAATTACATTGTGCTTAAACTTACAATTTAGTTTATTTTTTACCTATTTCAGTGGTGTGTTTATGTACTTATTTGCACTAATATTCATTACCAATACATTCCAAGACCTATGTGAGTTACTTATTAACTGAAATGGGACTTTATAGTCTCAAATATTGATCTTTAGAATAATATAAATATTAATATTTCAGGGTATTGCATTTCAAAGTAGAAAATGTGCAATGTGCAGAGCTGTAATTCCTACAAATTATTTAGATAACCCAATATTATTAGAATCACAATCAAATGATGAGGTCGACACTAGTACCACACAAGATGATGCTTACCAATGGTTCTATGAGGGTAGAAATGGTGAGAAAATTATTTGAAACTCATATAATAAGTTGTATTGTATATATATAATTAATGTTCGTTTTATATTTAGTTATGCAGATTTTTCAAAAATCGTTTTCAATCTATACATTACATAACTAAGACTAAATTATTTTTATTGTTACCCACAATCACAGAATATACCCACAATTTGTGTTAATTCATTAAATCATTTATTTAGATAACTCGTGATCCATAATTTGTTAGTATTACATGTTACTTAATATCTATGTTAGTATTGCGGGCAAGGACAGTCTTTATTTATTTAACTAATACTAATTATGTATATATTCTCTGGCCTCTTAGATCTATCATCGTGTCTAGATGTACATGTTTTTTGATACAATGATTTATGTATGGACAGCTCTTTATGTATGGACAACTCTGCTTAGCATGGACGAGCACCTCTTGCGCAGAGTAGCGTAGAAGCAGACGATACGCGCTTCGGCAAACATTAATATTTTCATTTTAAGTCCAACATTTCATAAAGCTAGTATCAAATTTCGAAATTTGCTAATAGAATATTAAAAATAAGTCTACCTCTACTATTTAATTGTTGCTGTTTATTTTTAAGTAAAATTCACATAACTTTTATTCAGAAGAAGTAGAATAAATTATGTTAATAATTTTTAGGTTGGTGGAAATACGATGAACGAAGTAATATGGAATTAGAAACAGCTTTCAACTCTAATGCTCCAGCTTGTACTCTTTTGCTTGCTGGTACTCTATACAATATAGATTTTGAGAGTATGACGCAAGTAAAGCGTAGCGATCAAACTAGACGCCGCCGTGTGCGTCGTGATACACCAATGTTTCCTTCTAAAGGTAAGTATTTTTTATAAATAATTTAATGTCTTCTGCCCATTTTGTAGCTTACATGGTTTGAATCCTAAAGGTTGCAAGTGGAAAGGCATTTATAGAATAAACATTTTTCTTTTAATGCCAGGATACATTACATATTTTAATTTAATAATAATTTACACATCATCATCATCATCACGCCTTTTTCTTTTGGGGGGTAGACAGAGACTATATAGTGCATCCGCCCTGATCTAAACGGAGGTAATATTTTTGAATTATTTTAATGTGTGCTTATTGTATAACTTATTTATAGGAATAGCTGGTATAAAGACTGATAATACAAATATGAGGCAAGTGAAGAGTGAGGAGGAATCTGATGTTGTAGAAATAATAGAAGTCATCAATGAAGTCATAGAAATTAGTGATAGCGAAGATAATGAAGTGAACAACACAGAAATGGTTCAGAATGATGATGTTAGTGTAATCAGTAATAGATTTAGGTAGGTACACAGTAGTATTATGTTAAATATATATTATAATTCTCTCAACTTTATGTACAAAAATATTAAATTAAATAAATATGAGACTATCTTAGGACTCTCTAAGTCTGTATTTTATATTTAGAGTTGCAATACACAAGTTATTAGAAAACATAAAAAGGGGGCGTGGTCCAGTTGATGAAATACCAGACCACGCCCCCTTTTATGTTTACTATAAACTTTATTTATTAAAATTTGAACAGGAAACTGTTTAAGTATGGTCATTGGTAAAACAGCAACCAAAACATAACCTGTAAGTGTATAATGTAAACTATATGTATATGTATTTACAAAAGTAAATTATATTATTTTATCAGTAATTTGCACTTCATTATGAACTAGATGTGTGATATGTATGTGATTATTTTATTTTTTCTAGTGCTATTAACTTAGAAGAAGGCAATCATTCTGAAGAACACGAAGATACCTGAAGATTGTTTTAATTTATTAAATCATAAGTTTAAGGAGGATGCATGTCTCCTTTTTCCATTTATTTTTGCCTGTATATGTTACAAAATATATAAAATTGTTAACCAATAATTTTTTATTTCATATTACCTCTAAGTTATTGTTTAATAGTTGAGCAAGATAGTTCAAATTATTAAAATAATATCAAGGAAGCAACTTTTTATGGTATATTGATTATAAAAATAATTGGCTTAACGTTTATTCAATAATTGAAAATGAGATTAGAAAAATAGATTTTTTTTTAAGTACAACCCAGAGAATATTAATAAATCCTTAAAAGAAAACAACAATAAAATTAATAATCACTTTAATATCTACTTATACATATACTGTTCTAATCAATATAAATACATAACTACCATGGTCTTATAGGGCTTTGGCTGGCGTGTGTCAAAATGTATGTGTTCAGCGGTTTTGGTTTCATTGCCATTTGTTTATGCCTGGGGGATTTTGGACAAATAACATATAATCTCTCGTCACGAACAACAAAATAACATGATTTACAACGTCGTTTAAGGCGACCCTTTACTTTGAAACCACAAACAGGATTGATGCTTGGAACCACAGGCTGTAATAGTTGTGTTTTGGCAACTTGAAATGGACTCGACACTGATATATTTGTCTGAACCGTCCTTGCGACTGTTGTAAAAAGTTTTACAACTGAAAAAATCCTTTGCATTTTTCCTGGAACGAAAGTAGTAAATGTGAATATTTGTTTTTTACACATAGACTCTTAACCAGCTGAATGGGCTAAGATTAGTTTTGCACTGATTTTTAAAGTATTATTAAACAAGCTATAAATATCGGTGTTTTTATATAATATTAATTTAACTAGCCCCAAATCCTTAGCGTTAAAATTGAAAAACCTAGAAATATTTATGAAGGTCTATGAGTGTAAGGTAAAGATAACCAATAAATTACTTACTGAAATGTGTAAGAAATTTAAAAAAAAAAGATAGAAATGTTATTAAAATAATAATTTTCACAAAACTTTATAACCTCACTCGACTGACGACTCAGACTTGCACAAAGATTTTATAATAGAGGGATTAGAGGGAGAATATTAGAGAACACTTTCGAGTAATAATAATACCGAAACAACAACATTAAAAACTAAACCTAAAACCAAGCTCATAACGCTTATATTGCCACAAAGCTTACGCATAAATACCTAAAGTTCCGATGAGAGGCATCGAATGGCCCCTGTGTCCCTTTCCCACAGACTGCCAGCGTCAAATAAAAATACTAATTGGGTAACTTTTATACATAAACTTCATCCACTTGAATTGTTATTCACGTTGATAAACAATATTATATCAGTGATTGTTTAAGCATTAAAATAACCGACTGCTTAGCTCAACTTTTATCAAGGCATTTATTGTGATTAAAAAATAAAAAAAAACATTATTATTAGGTAGTAAATTATAGATTGGCAGCACCGATGACATTTCGATTTTCGATATAAACAAACAATATGGCCGATGCAAGTTTTTTGTTTTTGGTGGTTTTTGATATTTTTATGGGATTGCGCTTTATTTTCCAAGGTTGAGGTAAAAATATAATTTAAAATGACAAGAAATTGTTGTGTGAGAATATAATAGTTATTATTACCCCGGTTGTAATCGTTCTATGTTTAGGTAAGCGTCTACCAGTTGTTTACAAAATATATTGTGTAGGGTGAATATAATATTCTGTAAAAAAGAAAATCATATAGAATATATCGCTATCTGCAAGAAAGACATAATTAAGGAGGAGGTTCTATTCTCTATAATTGGATATTTTCTTAAATCATTTTATACCTAGGCTATGTAATAAGAAAATTAACAAACAGCGTACCAGTGTACTTTCGATGTCAACTATCTGTATTAGCTATACTTACCTTACACTTTTACAAAAAGTGTGTGGTGTGTGTGCATTGTGCATCCTTACTTGAATAATCAACCCAACCATTTTATTAATAATATTGATTGATTGTTTGCCTTGTACAATACCTTACTTTAACAATTAATATGTAAGTTAAATGTATTATTGTGGTGTACAAATAAAGAGTTATCTATCTATCGCTATCTATCTATTGGTGAACGCAATTTTCTTACAGTTTTCCAAGTGATGATGGAATTCAACAAAAGTTGGCTGAAGTGATTCCATTTAAACCAACAACAACAAAAAACAAGATATTAAACATTTGCAGTATACATTTTAAATCTAATTATTTGAGCACTTTTATGAAGAGACTTCAATTAAAACCTGATTTTTCTGCAATTAAACCACTGCTTGAGTTCTTTGTTTGTTGTTTTATTTATATTTCTTCCCGTTTTTGTATGAACGTGCCGTTCGTGCAATAGGTACGTGAAGCCGGTTCGGTTCGCTGGTATATGTGAGCGCCATACTATATTTATTTGCCATTTTTATATTAATGTCTAATTTTAAATTAATTTGTTAGATTTTAAGTTATGTATATGGGCGCCCTACTATATTTATTGGCCATATTTAATATTAACGTTTAATTTTAAATTAATTTGTTAGATTTTAAGTTATGTATATGGGCGCCCTACTATATATAGTAAAGACTAATTAATACCTGTTAACTTATTTTATATAAACGCAAATTCTATATTTTATGTTATTTGGTATTGTTTAAAAATAATAAACTTAATTATAATGAATATTGATAGTATTGATAATAATTGATTTTGTATAAATTTAATTAGTTTGTAATAAGAGAATTCAATATATTGTTACCTGCAAGATGGCGTCATGGTCGTAAGTTTTGTGAAAAGATGCAACCATGTTTTATTGTAAAAAATTTATTGTAGTGTTATAAATGTTAAAATAAAAAGTGTTAATCTATTGTGTTACGCTACTAAACTAATGCTATTATTAAAATAAGTCTCATATAAATAAAAATTACTAAACAATCAAATTTGAAAAGTTTAATTTGGCGTTCTCGCCGACATATACTATAAAAATATAGTTCCAGTTTTATTTTGTAGGTACCTATTACTATTATTATTAGATTTTAACTCAAAAGAAATTTTAAGTAGATATATATGTCCCAAATTACTTAAGAACTGTGTACACCCTACTAGAAAAGGACACGGAGGTCGTTCGTGCTTATCTCTTTCTAGGAACGCTTTTGCCGGCTCATGAGCAATCTATAGATGCACATCTGTCAGCTGTCAAGTGTCAAATTGTCAATAGTGTCAGCCAGCTCATCCATAGACAATAGGTAACATTGTTTTTTTTTCACAGGGGAATGTATTTACGCATACCCAGACCAAAGACCCAGACCCACTCCTGTGACCTCGGTCAAACCACCGTCATGGTTGGAGTAGGTAGTGTCGGACTCACCCATGAACGGAATACCGACTAAACCTAACTGCGGCGCTCTCTATGTTCTTCTGGAGCGCCAGAGGTTCCTGTTACGAAATCTCTGACGCCCCGACACCAGATAATACATAAATATTCATGGACATTTCACACAACGTCCTCTGGTCCCAAGCTAAGCTTATTATGCTTGTGTTATGGGTACCAGAATCCGGATATAATACATAAACTACTTTTCTTTTGTAAATACATAGTTATAATACATAGTAAACACCCAGACGCAGTACAAACATTTGTATGACAATTTAAAACAGCACACTAATGATTATCCTGACCGGGAATCGAACCCGAGACCTCATGATCGGCAGTCCGTTATATAAACCACTCCACCACGAGGCCCGTCGATACCATGGTAATCTTATAATCGGTATAGATAATTGGTACCATGGTATAAGCATAGATAAATTAAATAATTTATTTATTTTGGTTCAATTCCCGCTCGGGACAAACATTTGTGTGATATTTATAATTGTTATACAAATGTTTGTACTGCGTCTGGGTGTTTCTATATATCTTATGTATGTATTTACAAAAGAAAAGTAGTATAATAATATGTATTATATCCGTATTTTGGTACCCATAACACAAGCATATAAGCTTAGCTTGAAACCAGGGGACGTTGTGTAATGTCCATGAATATTTATTTATTTATTATAATTTATTATAGAATTAAGATTAATAATTTTGTTATTATAACCCAACCTAGGGTATAAATGATCGGTACTGCTCAAATAATTTCGCTTAAATATTTTATTCTGGGTTTTATTATTTGTTAGCGTTTGTTGTATGGTAGCCCATGCAACAAACGCTTTCGGTGATGACATGATTGTGACCGTGTGACTAATATATTACGCTAATCCATCCATCCGCTAAATACATCCATCAGCCCTTCTCCGTCCACTGCTACCTACCCCAAAGAACGCCACAACGCGCGGTAACTGCATCCAGCGGCGCCCGGCGTATTTGATGATGTCGTTTGGCGGCGGCCGCCGCACACTGCGTCTTCCGGTACACGTTCGCCACTCGAAGATCTTCCGTCCCCAACGGTCGTCAGGTCACCGAGCGATGTGGCCTACCCATTGCCACTTCAGCGTGAACATTAATAATGGTACGGAATCCTTCGCGTGTGAGTCTAATTAGAGGTTCTATTTTCAATATTTCCTCATTATAAAACTGAATGCTCGACGATGGCTCGAAGTATTTACATTTCCCAACTTGTTGTTTTATTTGGATGTCAATAGACGACACGTTGACTATTCTCATAGTGCAGTGGTAGCAGGGCTGGGCAAAATACATGCTTTGTTGTAAATGAAATACAAATTACAAAATACTGCATTTGCAAGTAATTGAAATAAAAAATACCTACTAATTACTTTTGAGTGGAGTAATTGAAATATAAATTACAAAATACAGTATTTTTGCTGTTTGTAATTGACATACAAAATACAAATTACTAAATACATTTATACTAATATTTTTACCCAACTTTAAAAAACAGGAGGTTTTTTAAAGTTTGTTCACGAATAACTTTGTCGTTTGTTTATCGATTTTAATGCTTCTTTTTTGTTGGAAAGAAAATGTTTCAGAGGTGGTTCTATGATAAGGAAATTAGGTTTATGTGATGACAGTCCAGGGAATTAGATGGCAACTTTAAAAAATTTCACTGTGGGACACTGTTTGAGGTCGGTTTTTTATTGTTAAAAGCTATGATATGAAAGAGGATAAATTTTGTAATATTATTACATAGGCGGACTTGCGAATGCTAAAAGCATTATCTACCAGTTAACCTTGGGTGATGCAGAGATAGTTGTAGTAGGTGCTTTACTAACTTAAAAAAATTGGTCAAGTGCGAGTCGGACTCGCGCACGAAGGGTTCCGTACCAATATCTATGCAACATAAGGCAACGTTATTAGTATCGAGCAAGAAACGGTAAAAAAATCATGTTTGTTGTATGGGAGCCCCCCTTAAATATTTATTTTATTTCATTTTTAGTATTTGTTGTTATAGCGGCAATAGAAATACATCATCTGTGAAAATTACAACTCTCTAGCTATCACCGTTCTTAAGATACAGCCTGGTGACAGACGGACGGACGGACGGACGGACGGACGGACGGACGGACGGACGGACAGCGAAGTCTCAGTAATAGGGTCCCGTTTTTACCCTTTGGGTACGGAACCCTAAAAACATGGATTTATTTATTATTTTGGAATATTGTTATTATTAAACTTAGTAAAATACATAAATTTGAATAAAATACATTTATTTCACTTCAGCTCCCTTGTGATATTGTATTGTTCTACTATGTTGAACAAAATACCAGAGAAATTATACAATAAATTTCAAAATATTCAAAATTCATGAAATCACACCAAAAATCACACTCTGTATATAGATTCAGTTGAGAAACATACGTGTGACCCCTATACAAGCCTTTGAGAGAATGATTCGAGCGGATATATTATCGTATCTTAACCGTGTGTGATACCTTAAGATACTATAATATTTTATATCCAGGCATCATTATAGTATCTTCGTCGTGTGTGACACCCTTAACAATATAAAATTTGCAACAAAATTTTGTACATATTTTATAACTTTTTTAAATTTATCCACGAAGGAGTTTTTAATAGAGTCATGAAATAGACTTTATGATGATATTTTTATCGGCAAATGTCAATAAAGTCATTGCATGACATTAGTAAGGAGTAGTCCTCGATTTTCTAAATTTATAGCCGTATTTTTGTTGTGCTATATATATATAGCAATGTATGATACAGTTTAATTTATCATAGAAGCATTACATAACATTACAGTTATCGCTCTTTATTTTGAATGACGTGAACTGGTCTGACCCTCGTACGCTTACGTATGATAGTGGTATTGTTTCACTTCATACAGTTTAGTTAGTGACTGAGAACAAGAACGACGTTAAATAAAATAAGTACAGAAAAGATGGAGACTAAAAATAAAGTGACTAAAACAATAGTGACTTCTCCAAATATATATAAACCCGTAGGACCTTACAGGTTTGTTATACTATAGTACTTTGCGATTTATTTACTTTTATTTTGTCTATAACATTAATAAGAAGTAAATAAATAGTTGATAACCCAGCGGAATGTTAAACCGCTTTATTAATTATTAACGATGTGTCTAGTCGTCCGGTAAAAAATCGTCCGTCAATCGTGGATTTGACTATTTGTACGGCTTTTTTTTTTTGAATGAGTATATTCATACGGATATTATTATTTTTTTATTATTAAATTTATAACTAAGAATTTTTTTCGTGAAAAAATGAAAATCTTTTTCGACACTGTCCACGGAGCTGAAGATTACACTACTAAGGAGGACTAAGGAGCAAAAAGAAAAAATGCGGAGTTATTAGATCTCGAAGCTAACCGAGTGAAGGTTAGGGTTTATTTTTTTTTTTCGAAAACCTTCATTTTGTTTAATTTCTAAAGTTATATGAAACGTAATTAGTACAAATAATAAAGTAAACGATTAAAATATTTTATTAATCTGATAACCGGACGATTAATATATTTTATTCATCCGATAACCGGACAAATATTGAATATTAGTCGTCCGTATAACCGGACGACTAGCAACAGCCAATTATTAAACACAAGTATTCACGTGGTAGCAATAGTATGATGTCTGCGTAGCGGTAGGTAGAGAACCAATGTAGAGATGGGTTTATATTGATACATAGAATGTATCCTTTGACTTTGCATGTTCCATCTAAAAGGGACCCTTAAAGATCGACTTGTTTCTCAGGGTCTCTGTTTCCCGGTCAGGACGGTCAGTGTAGTCTGTCTAATCGTCAAGGTATCAATTTAAAGCTTATGCCGAATAAAAATATAAACAGCAAATACAAATGAATATATTTTGACCATGGATTATGATGTATTATCGCGCATTTCTCTGGATTTCTCTCTTCAGCCCATTATATAAACAAGAAACAATAATTTTAAATAGTACAATATTATTTTCTACATAAAAAACCTTTGCATCTGAGTAATTCCATGACGTAATGTGTAATATTGATGAGCGAGGCACATACCTACATGCCTTTTTTGCTTAGTGTGTATAAAAAAAAATATATTCCACACGTTTTTTTACTTTATACAGTAAATTAACTACATTATACATTTATGATAAATAACATTTAGTATGCTTGTCCCGTGTGGTGACGGATTGAGAATATAAGTATCATCACCCCATTTCTTCCCCAGATTGCACAGAGGCAGCTACAGGATCTCGAAAAAATCATGTGCCAACACGCCTGGTCAACGCGGCATAATAGGCCAAAACCCTTCCCAAAGTGAAGGAGGCCCGCGTTCAACAGTGGAACTTTAATGGGCTGGAGAGAGAGAGAGAGAGAGAGAGAGAAACAATAGTCGGTATATATACCATAATATAGATACGTCGCTACCCATTTGCATTCATGGATCAAATCACTACAGGCACAAAGTGGATAGTTAGGTAGGTACATCGTTAGTTAGTGGTTAATTTATGAGAGACAAATCTTATCTGATTTATAAACCTACCCAAATAGAAAGCGTGAGACTAAACAAAAATTGTGGAAATGTTTAGTGGAGGAAATATCTTTAGATTGTAAAAGATGCTATTAGAAAAATAAACTACAAATCATACTTATTTGCTTTATAATTTTTCCTATATAAATGCCAATTATAATCGTTATCATAAAGTAGGTAAACCACATCGACACATATACTATGAGTTTCACATAATATCTGGAATTGTGGAAGGAAAATGAGTTTGTTTTTTCCCTGTCTAAGTACCTGCTGCATGTATCTATAGAATACATTACCTTTTGTGTAGGTTAAGAATTCCCATTCATTACATATAGATATTTATTATCCTGTCTGGATGTTTTCTAAGTACTTTTTATAGCTGTTGCTCGCAACTTCGTACGCGTTGAATTTAAAAACTAAACCCTAACAAATTATACAAAAAGAATGCTCTTGATCCACTCTATCTATTATAAAGTCCCTTATCTATCCGTTGCCTAGTTTTAAAGATAAAAGCTCGCATAAGGACATACATGTGTAGGAAAAATAACTTCTGCCCGCGGCTTTGCACGCGTTAGTGGCCGAATCGAATTTGAAATCGAACCTAAAATAATAACACAAATGAAACTTAACTGAACTGAACTTAACCGAACTTAACTTAACCGAACTTAACCGACCTTAACCGAACTTAACTTAACCGAACTTACAGGGGTCGGTGCTGGGCCCACTCCTGTGGAACATCGGATTTGACTGGGTCCTGCGCGGTGCCAATCTTCGGGGAGTCGGGTTTCTTTCGGGTGTTACGCCGACGACACCCTGGTCACCGCGCAGGGCCCAAATTTCCGCGATGCCGGTGTTCTCGCTACGGCGGGCACCGCGCAAGTTGTGAGCCGCATCAGGGCCAATAGCCGGCGGCCCCGGCCCGCGAGGAGGCCACGCGCGACGGGTCAGGGGACCTGTCGCGCCCAATGTGGCGGACGACCCCTCGCCTAGTGTTCGGGTGAGAGCGGTCAGTCCGACGGGGGGGCAAGTTGCCCACCCCGTCGCAGTGAGTCCCCACCGCTAGGGGGCCCCCGTGTCGGGTCGTGGTAATACCTGAGTAACTACCACGGCCCGGCAACAGGCAAGGAGAACACCGTAGGTTTAGTGGGTAGGCTGGGTCGAGAATTTCTCCCCGGGAGTCCCACACGACGTTCTCCGGCTGCCCCTGCCGGGAGGTAAGTGCGTAAAAAGCATTCCTACGAAAAAAAAAAACTTAAGAGGATACCAAAATAGCTTCGTGCATTTTTCTACGTACGAAGTTTTCATTGTTTCTTTAGATTGAATGGCTAGAGCTCAAATTTTTAAGTATATATTTTTTCAATATACATATAATCTAGGATCGCATAAACTCAGAAACGCGATAGAAAAAAGTTCTCTCGATAGAAAATCTTAGCGAAAATACCTCTCTCATTTCTTATTTTTTTCATTTGTCGGTCTATCATCGCGTATTAGCTAATGAAATAACTTTAAAAACATAAGTAACTATTATATATAGAAACACGTAAATCAGAATTAAAATATATTTAGAGATCAGAACTGACTGGTGAGCGGGGTTGCCGCATACGCGGCGTTTGAGCACCGATTTATTGGTGCAGGAGTTCTGTCTCCTCTGTCTTCCCCCTTCGGGGGTTTGTTATTGGAGTTCAGATTTTTGATTGAATGGCTAGAGCTCAAATTTTTAAGTATATGTTTTTTCAATATACGAGTACATATAATCTAGGATCGCATAAACTCAGAAACGCGATAGAAAAAAGTTTTCTCGATAGAAAATCTTAGCGAAAATACCTCTCTCATTTCTTATTTTTTTCATTTGTCGGTCTATCATCGCGTATTAGCTAATGAAATAACTTTAAAAACATAAGTAACTATTATATATAGAAACACGTAAATCAGAATTAAAATATATTTAGAGATCAGAACTGCGGTTGCCGCATACGCGGCGTTTGAGCACCGATTTATTGGTGCAGGAGTTCTGTCTCCTCTGTCTTCCCCCTTCGGGGGTTTGGTATTGGAGTTCAGGCTCCGTTTGGTCGTCCCCTTTCGAGGGAAGCGATCCCTTTGTGGACGTGGTTTGTGGGCGCAAGTACTGCGCGGCGCGGTTGTCCCTCTGAATGCGTTAACTCGTGTTCAGGGGGATGCTCCCTGATGGGGCAACGTCGGGCGACCTGTTCCAGCTGTTGCGTGTCGTTGATCACGTCTAGCGGCGTGATAGCTGGGACAGGGGGCTTGCCTTAACCGGCCGACCCGAGACAAGGAAAAGTCAATAACACCCAACAGATAAGTAGTAAAAATCCTGCGGAAACTGTCCGACCTCCGCAAGGTTCGCCTAAGTATATAGGATTGTGCAAGTACAGGGGGCTCTGCTTGCATCGACCACCCTTTCCCCCATACTCGTGGGATCTAATATGGATTTAAAAATTAAAATAAAAACAAAAAACGGACTGGAAACAAAACTAACGACGAAACTGGCAATTCACAAAGGACAATTGACGAAGAAAACAAGCACGACGAAATTGGCAACGTGCTGTCTGACGAATCCTCTGCGGATGTTAGCAGCGATGGCGTGACCCGGGCTTCAGCCCGTCAACGAGAGGCGAGAGTAAGGCTCACTCTCTCTCGCCTCTACCTTGGTGAAAGTGGGCCGCTGCGGCTGTCGGAGTCCGACAGCAGCAGCTGCATGTCCGTGGAGGACCGCTCGCGGTCCTGCTCGCCGAGGAACCCGAGCAAGTTGAGTGGCCCTAGCCTCTATCAGAAGAGGCCGCTAGAGGCACCGACGTCTCCAGAGAAGGAAAAATAGAAGGGACGCGGACGCCCCCCAACCACCGGGGAGCAAACGGAGCTGGCGGCCGAAAAGAGGGACACGATTGAGTCCCTCACCAGGAAAATAGAGCCGGCAATTGGCCCCAAGCGGCTCCGAGGAGTCGACGAGTTACGTGGCGCGGTGGACTCCGCGCTCGGCGTGATGTCGTCGGTGGCGCGGAAGTCCTTCCGCATGTCGTGCCAAAACGTGGCTTCAGTGCGGGTGGCCATGTCCGATCTCGCCGACTCCTTCAAGGAGCTGGTGGAGCTGCGCGACGAGGGCGAGGAGCGGAAGCTCGTGCGCGCTGAGTTAGCGGAGCGGGGGAGGCAGGAGGTGCTGCTCCGCGCCGAGAATGCGGAGCAAAATAGAACAAGCTTGTGTCATCTGCATAAAGAGTTACATCACCTTTAAGACCTATATTGTGTATGTCGTTGATTTAAATCAAAAACAGCAAAGGCCTTAAAATTGAGCCTTGTGGTATTCCACAAGTTATCATTTCATTTTTACTTTGTACATCAGCAACTCGTACTACTTGATATCTTTGAGAAATATAGGACTGTAAGACAGCATAGGCTTGACCCTTTATTCCAATATCATGCAGTTTTTGTAAAAGCAAACGATGACTTATCGTATCGAACGCTTTTTTCAAATCTATCAGAACGCCGAGACCTATACGTTTTTCATCAATGTTATTCTTTAAGTTGGTTATAAGGTCGATAGTTGCAGACAGTGTACTGGATTTAGGGCGAAAGCCGTATTGTCTGTCGTTACGAAAATTAATGGACCCTAAATAGGCACTCAAGCGGTTATAAACAATTCTTTCAAAGATTTTTGACAACGACGAAAGAACCGAAATGGGACGGTAATTGCTGGGGTCAGTTTTTACCGGACTTAAATATCGGGCTTATTCTAGCAAGAATAAGCCCGATTTTGTTTTGTCATTTACAATAAAATAATTCTTTCACCAGATAGTTGTAATTTTATTTTTGCATCTAAATAATTATCTATTATGTAAAATATGTGGCTACAAGGCTATAACATGTGGTTAATATTTAATGGCTTAATTATTAGGGCTGTACTCATTTTCAGCGGGGCAGTACAATGTCCCGAAATATCTAATTTGCTCTGGTCCTGTGCTGCCTGGGCATAAGGCGTGTTTACGAATATGGCTACAATTTTTTTTTATCTTTTAGTATTGTCTTTATGTCAAAACTCAAAGAGTCTTTGTAAACGCACGTTCAATAAAAATGACGTTTGTCAGACTGCCAAACACCCCTTGTCAGAATGAAAAACACCCCTCCTCTTTAAATTATCCGTTCTTCGGAGTTTCCGTTCTGATACGTAGTATCTTCTATCTATTCTGTGTTGTATTCCGAACAACCGCATAAATCGCATGTGTCAGCCTGGGATTAAAACCTTCGTGGCCAAAAAAAAAAAAAAAAACCTATCAGTTGACGGCTTCTAAGAGTTTTTTTTTTTTTTTTTTTTTTTTTTGTAGTTTTTGGCATCGTTTTACTTTTGCCATATGCAAAAATTAAGGAAGGAATTGTTATTGTACAACGAAAACGCAAAATTTGGAAAAGGAAAATCAGGAGAGTACAAAAGGAATAATAAACTAATTTATATAAATAATAAACAATTATATTTATACTTAGAGAATAAAAGAAAAAATAAAAATATTAAGATTAAATTGAATTTATATATTTACAATAATATATTATTATTTACAATAAAAGTAGCCAAGCAAAAGTAAATAGAAGGGTCTAAGGAAGAAAGAAGACTATTAATATTTGTCGGAAGCGGAACATGTAAGGCGATGAGGTCATTCAGGAGAGGAAGATGGTCATATAGGACACAACCGAAGAATAAATGGTTTACGTCTCCAAATTCACCACAACTACACAGTGGATCGGTTCGGATTTTCATTCTGGCTAAATGTGCTGGTACACAAGTGTGTCCTAATCTCATTCGTATAAGGACTGTGGTCGCCCTTTTATCAAGCTTTAGCTTAATAAACGCACGACCACAGAACCATGGTTTAATATTAATAACTGGTTGAATTGATTTATAGTGTTTGCCTTTTTGATTACCGGACTGTTCCCAGACGTCATCCCAAGAAGCCTTGAGATAAAGTCTGGGTAGCGCTGACAAATCGTGAGAGAAAATGTAGAAAGGAAAAATGTCACCACATTCCACAGCTTGGTTCGCTATTCGGTCTGCATGATCATTACCATGGATACCACAATGACTAGGTATCCATGCAAAACTAACATGATATCCAGCTTGAGCACAAGTAAATAATTTGTATCGTGCCTCAAAAATCAATGGGTAGTATTTTTTTAATTTAAATGGAAATTTTAAGAGAATTTGTAAAGCACTCATCGAATCAGAGAAAATAAGGCTTCTCTGTAATTTAAACAACAAAATATATTCCAAGGCCCTTACAATACCAAAACATTCTCCGGTGAAGACCGACGTTTCGCGAGGCAACTTAATTTTTTGTACGATGTCGAACTGCTTATGGTAGACGCCTACTCCAACTAAACCCGACTGCCCGTGTTTAGATGCATCAGTGTAAATCTGATGCCAACCACGCCATCGATCGTCAACAACAAAATTAAAATAGTTATTAGTATTTATATCGTTGCGGTTAATGTTAAGATCAAAATAAATAGTAGGTGGTAAAATAAGACTCATATAATTATAATTATAAATAGCTAAACGTTCCGAAGATAAAACAGGGGCTGAAAGATTTTTAAATTTGATGTAACTATTTATTAGACAGGGAATGGCTTTATGTTTCCAGTAAGGAGATGTGGTTATGTAGTCAGCTAACTCCTGAATTCTATGCAAAAGTGGATGATGAGAATATTGACAGATACGAAAGAAGAATTTATCGGATAAAAATTGCCGCCTTAAATAAAGAGGTGGATCTCCACACTCAACCTGTAGAGCATTACAAGGACTAGTTTTCATTGCCCCCATTATAATCCGTAATGCTTTAAACTGTATCTTATCTAATTTTTTTATTGCCATGACGTTGCAAGGTTCTAATAAAAATGTCCCGTAGTCTAAACTACTCCTGATTACTGCATTGTATATTAATTTTAATGAAGAGGGATGTGCTCCCCACCACACACCCGAGAGACATCTCAACAAATTCAAATTTTTTTCGCACTTAGCGCTAACGTAATCACAGTGAGCATGCCCAGTCAATTTGCAATCTAAAACGACACCCAAAAATTTCGCATGGCTCTTCTCCGGAATGATAGTGTTGTTATAATAAATATTTACACGCGGTGGATTGCGTTGGCGGCTATATACAACTACTG
Organism: Orgyia antiqua; assembly: GCA_916999025.1. Taxonomy (NCBI): domain Eukaryota; kingdom Metazoa; phylum Arthropoda; class Insecta; order Lepidoptera; family Erebidae; genus Orgyia; species Orgyia antiqua. Next base: position 28,827,053 of record OU779868.1, read on the forward strand.
TGCTTTTGGGTGCTGATAGTTCTAATCCATGCTCATCCAACCATGAGTTCAACGATTTTAGTGCTACGTTTAAATCATGTGAAGCTAAGGTTATAGACTTATTCTTAGCGTAAAAAAGTAGATCATCTGCGTATTGTACAATAGAAACTGATTCTCCAATAGATTTATCAAGATCATAAGTGTAGATATTATATAGGAGCGGACTCAAAACCGACCCCTGGGGTATGCCTTTCCATGAAATCCTTGTAGAATCAGTACCATTCAAGACAATTTTACGGCCTGAAAGAGTATTATTTATAAAATTAACGAGAAACAAGGGAATTTTAATTTTTATTAACTTTTTACACAAAACATCAATCAAGACATTGTCATAAGCGGATTTAATATCCAGAAACGCAGCAACTAACGACTCATCTTTAGAAAAAGATAATCGAATGTCAGTTAAAAATATACTAATATTGTCTAAAGAGCTTCTGCCCTTCCTAAAACCATTTTGGGAATCAGATAAAATATTATGATTTTCAATAAACCATTCAATTCTGTTTTTAACTAGATGTTCAACTACTTTTAATATTACTGGAGATAAACAAATGGGTCTATAAGATGAAACTTCGCTAGGGCTTTTAGATGGTTTTAAAAAGGGCAACACAGTTTGTGACTGCCATTCAGATGGAATGACACCTGGTAACATGACGTGATTAATAATAAAAAGGAAAAAATTTAATGCGTTATCGCCTAAGTGTGAGAAAAATGAATAAGGTATACCGTCCGCGCCTGGTGCAGTATCAGTTGTCACGGAAAGAACGCCTTTTAACTCGTCCAAATTAAAAGGCGCATCCAGGCCGTATGGGCATGTAGGTAATGTATGTAAAATAGGAGTGACAACTAACTCGGCGACGGGAACGGTTGCAGGAGCTAATAAATCCAAGAAGTTACTACGTAAGGAAGGAGCCATTGCTGCAAACGTGGAGTCGCTGACTCCAGCTCTGTAACGTTTTATGTTATTCCAAACAACAGACGCATTAGTATGAGGGGAGATGGATGAGCAGAAAGTCCTCCATCCATTAAGTTTCTTTGTTTTCAAGAATTGTTTAGTTTTTGAAATAATTTCTAAAAGGTAATTAAAGTTTTCTTCTGACATACTAGCATTGTATTTAATTTCTGCCTTTTTCCTTTCTTTTACAGCCATTGTACACTCATTGTCCCACCATGGTGGAGATGGCAACCTATTAGGTGCACCTTTCTTAATTGGAAAGGTTGCATTAGCAGCCTCAATCATTATGGAAGTTAATGTATTTGAACAAGTTAAAGTATCAGTGTGGCCTTGTGTTACTAATAACGAGAGCTTAGTTTCTACATATTTTTTATAGTCATCCCACTTTTCAGTTATAATCTTATGTTTCATGAATGATTGCAATTTAGGATTAAACTTAACTGTGAATTTTGATAAACTAAATTTTATGGGAAAATGATCGCTCCCAAACGATGAAGATAGGATGTGCCATGATATAGTTGAAGCTAAATTAGGTGATGTTATAGTTAAATCTATGGCACTAACATTCTCTGATGGGTTTGTGCGGCGAGTTGGTGAGCTGTCATTTAAAATACATAAATTGTGAGCATCTATCAAGTCGAGCAGGTCATCTCCATAGCAGTTCGATATTGAGCTACCCCAAGATTGATGCTGGGCGTTGAAATCTCCCATAATAATTATGGGTTTTGGTAAAGAAGAAAAAATGTTATTCAAATCAAGGAAAATTTCATAAGAGGGTTTAGGTATATAAATAGATAAGAAACAGACTTTATTTATAATGCAGGCTACAATAGAAAAATTAGGGTAATGTGGAAGTTGAAGTTGGGAAAAGGATAAAGAGTTTTTAACTAAAAGAGCAGCTCCTCCATAGCCATCAGGCCTGTCATCCCTGAGGCAGGAGTAGCCAGCAATTTTAAAGGGGAAACCTGGCCTAAACCAGGTCTCTGCTAGAGCAAAGAGAAATGGATCATGTTCATTAATTAAATGTATAATATCAAATTTTTTATTGACTGCACTTCTGCAGTTCCATTGAAGTACTATGGACCTTTGATCCATAATGGTTGTTGAGAATCGAAATCGCTTCAGTAAGTTTAGCAGCGTTGGACGGTTCAATTATGTTGGATTTAATAGTACTATTTAACAAAGAGATTATATCAGAAATTGTGTGTATATCAGATGTTTGTATGTTTGGTGGGAAAGCACTACCATTTGGTTGTGAAGAGGAAGGTTGTCTAACAATACTTCGATGAGCTTGTTGGTCAAAACCTTTTACCAGTTTAGGAGGGTCACGTGGCTTTAAAAATGTTGTTTTTCTGTATGAGGTTTGATTAGGCTTATATTGTGTATTAGGATGAATGGGAAGGCTTTTAGTCTGGTCTTTTGGAGTAACTAGGATTTCAGCATATGACTTAGAAAGGGGTAAATGAAGTTTTGATGCCTCTGCATAAGAAATGCATTTCTCAGCCATAGAATACTTAATCTGTTTTTGCCTATTAAATTCTGGGCATACTCTATTGGTTGCAAAATGAACACCACCACATAAGCAACAGCAGACATGGTCATCATTCACATTACAACTATCTCCCGAGTGTTCACAGCCGCACTTAAAACAGCGTGGTTTTGACCGACACTGAAGTTTGGTGTGGCCAAACCGACAGCAATTATAACACTGAATGGTTGGATATGTGTATATTTGTACTGTAAGTGCAGTGTAACACATGAAAATCCTTTCTGGTAAAGTTTGTCCGTCAAAGGTTAAAACTACTGTTTGAGATGGTTGCCATGTAGCTTCTCCATTAACAATATGTTTAATATTTATTCGTCTGACTTTTAATATCTTACCACATCCATTTGGGAGACTGCAGCATTCTATAATATCATCGGGAGATAAATCTGTTGGGACTCCACGCACTACACCCATCCTAGACACTTGGTATGTTGGTATAAAGGCCTTGAAATTGTTTTCTTTTAATAAAGTATGATCAATAAAAACATTAGCATCTACAAAGTTATTAAAGGCTATTGAAAGTTTATTCCTACCTATTCTTTTCAAACTTCCATTTAAAATATTTCCCAAAGAATGACGTTTTAAGAATTTACCAAACATAATAGGGTGAAATGTGGTTCCATCGTTTGCTGAATCTATTTGTTTTTGCACATGTACTATATAAGGAGCAGAATCTGTCGAGTTGTATAATAATCTAGTAACTGGTGTTGGTGGCAAATTTGGAGCACTTGGAGCTACCTGAGGGGTAGGATCTATAACTTGATTGCTATCTGTAGTATCTGTGGCGTGTGACACCTCGCCTTGGGTTTTTTCAAGGCAATCACAGGATGGCCTAGAACCTGATGTATGTTTACTTTTTTTGTTACAATGTTTACACGTTTTGTGTAAACTCCTTCGTTTATGTCCTTTCTTAATCGAGGTATCAGTATCCATATCAGATTCTGAGTATATTGTGACATAGCTTCCCGCCATAGGAACTGTTCCTCCCGGATCTGGAGGCTCGTTCATTTTGAATAAAAATATATATAAAGACTTACCTAATATATGTTCAATACACTACTATAAACAATAAACTTAATCATACAATATATAAACAACTAAATGTACTTTACTGATCGATTACAATAATTTTAAAATTAATTGGATAAAAAAACGCGACCGCCTCTTTCAAGCCTTCCCGCCTTTTTTTCCTTCTAAGAGTTGTAAAATGAATAACAATATAAAATAACAAAATGGCTGAACTATTATTTCATTACCGTATTTCACAAATATTTGCTTTTATTATCTCGTACAGAGTTTTTAGCGAAAAAATATATTATTTTACTTCCAGGACTATAAATTATCTGTATACCAATTTTCGTGCAATTTCATTCGGTCGATTTTGCGTGAAAGCGTCACAAACGAACAAACAAACAAACAAACTCACTTTCACCTTTATATTTAAGTAAGGATAAGTAAAGACGTAAAAAATTGGTCAAGTGCGAGTCGGACTCGCGCACGAAGGGTTCCGTACCATTATCTATGCAACATAAGGCAACGTTATTAGTATCGAGCAAGAAACGGTAAAAAAATCATGTTTGTTGTATGGGAGCCCCCCTTAAATATTTATTTTATTTTATTTTTAGTATTTGTTGTTATAGCGGCAATAGAAATACATCATCTGTGAAAATTTCAACTGTCTAGCTATCACCGTTCTTGCGATACAGCCTGGTGACAGACGGACGGACGGACGGACGGACAGCGAAGTCTCAGTAATAGGGTCCCGATTTTACCCTTTGGGTACGGAACCCTAAAAACCAAAATAATAATTTCCGAAATAGATGCCCTGAATAAGCTACGATATACCTATTACCTACTGTATTAGGTCTAGTGGATGAATACCTTTTTTAGGGTTCCGTACCCAAAGGGTAAAAACGGGACCCTATTACTGAGACTTCGCTGTCCGTCCGTCCGTCCGTCCGTCTGTCACCAGGCTGTATCTCAAGAACGGTGATAGCTAGAGAGTTGAAATTTTCACAGATGATGTATTTCTATTGCCGCTATAACAACAAATACTAAAAATAAAATAAAATAAATATTTAAGGGGGGCTCCCATACAACAAACATGATTTTTTTACCGTTTCTTGCTCGATACTAATAACGTTGCCTTATGTTGCATAGATAATGGTACGGAACCCTTCGTGCGCGTGTCCGACTCGCACTCGACCAATTTTTTTTAAATATTGGAAATGACAATTCCAGAGTCAGATTTTATCCAAGTCATTAAACCTTTTCTTTCCTCGTGGAAACTAAGCTATTAAACTGATTACACGGTTGACGGTACTCTATTTCAAACTATACTCTAACTAGAGGCTAAATGCCTTCTTCAGTCCTGTTGTGGAAGTGGCGGTGCCCATCTGTGGAACGTTTATTTTTTAGAAGTATATCTAGATGACTAAGTATATATATAGCGACAGTTATGTTTATATTTGAAACAAAACTAATCTTTTCTTAACAAACCAAATTTTGGTGGAAAAAATGATCACCGTGAGCGGGACTTGAACCCACGACATCTCCGCTATAATTTGGTTTGTTAAGTAAAAGCATAGCAAGTCAATTGCGAAAATTAATAAATTGATATTCTTTTTGCGACTAACTAATTAGTTTATAACATAACTATTCTTTGGTTTTTAAAGAATTACTTATCAATTTCAGCCAAGCCATTTTAGCTGGACAAACACTGTACGTATCAGGAGTGCTTGGTATGGATCCTCAGGCGCAGTTGGTCAGCGGAGGCGCTGAGGGACAAACGAAACAAGCTCTGGAAAACATGAAGCATGTCCTTGAGGCTGGTGGAGCGTCATTAGAGTCCGTGGTGAAAACTACTATCTTATTAGCACGTATGGAAGATTTTGAAGTGGTTAACAAGGTTTATGGACAGTGTGAGTATAATTTATACCGTTCAGTCTAAGAATATACCAAAAGTAATTTCACAATCTAAATAATTTAACGCTGTCTACATGCTGATTGATTGAGAATACACTTAGGTATACTTATCGCATGGATGCTGTAAGTTTTAGATAATCTCTGTAAAAAACGTCAACGTCTGCCAATTTGCGAGAGACACCAAAACAATATTTATCATCCGTTAAGGAGACTTAACAACGGTTCATTAATTGATTGAGAATAACGAATTAAAAATCTCGATATGAATTTTTCCATATCGAATTGAAACAGCTGCAATCCGAAATCCAATTGACTGGGACCATGCTGTAAAGTTTACAGCATGGGATCAGTCAATTTACCACTATTGTGAGTTTCTTAATTCAGTTACGCTTGATAAAATTATGGCTATACAAGCAGGAGTGTTATTCTAACCGAACAACAACGTCGGTATTAGGTTAATTATAGGAGTAGCAAAGAAGATAAATAATCCTTCTTAACTTTAATACAAATGAAATAAAAGCTAAAGTTATGTATGTAAGCTGTATGGCTTTATTTTCCGACCGTAATTCTAATTAGTCTTGGGCATGTATCAACTCAATTATGCGAACCATTAGAAAAAGATATTCAACGCAAAAAATACTGTGAGAAAAGAAAATTTAATGATAGTTATTTGTGTTATTTCAGACTTCACCAAAGATTATCCAGCTCGCGCCACCTATCAAGTAGCCAAACTGCCTCGTGACGCTGCGGTAGAGATTGAAGCTATAGCGTTGAGTGGTGACTTGGTAATAACCGAGTCTGGCCCATGTCCTTGTTCTCATTGACTATCTCATTTATAGACGTGTTATTCAAAAATTTATTGTATCTCGTCCATTGAAGAGAAAGATGACAGAAATCAATGGATTTATAAAAAATATAAAAATCTATTTGTTTCATGTTAACTTGTTTTACGTATTGTCTAATATTATTACGTGATACAGTTTTGGTATAAAGTATAAATTAATGGAATATATTCAACATTACGTCTACTATGAGTTTTTCTTTCAACCTGTAATGGGGCAGTTCTATCCCAATCTCAGTAACAGTGTCATGAGTAGGTACAGAAAAATGTTTTTTGTTTTTTTAAATAAAAAAGTGTCGGTGCTTGTTCATGGTATAGAAAAAACAAAGTACGACAAACTAGTCTTTTTTAATAATTGGTAAATTACAATTTAAATATCCTAAATAAGTCTATATTACCTACCGTAGTGTCCGTAGTTGTGATCCGTAGGGCGTAATCGATGTGTGATAAACTGCACATTATCAAACACTATTCTTGCACCTCTGGGCCGTTTATTTCCTTAGGTATATAGGTACATAATATGAGGAATCCGCTGGAAAAACATTAGAAATAACTTTCTGCGCTGAAAGTAGCAAATTCGTTCTTCATATTTTGTCGTAACTAATTAGTTAAATGAAATTAGTGGCCTTAATTTTCTATTCCAAATACCTTACTGAAGCAATTAATTACACGCAATAGAATGTCTGATTTTAAGTCTGCATAAATTAGATTTTATTCACTACACGTGAAAAAGTCATGATTTTCAAATTATTAAGGCATGTTAACCTCAAATTTTAGAAATAATCAAGCGTGCTAATCTAATTAAGAAAATCAACATCGACTTTTTATTCGAGTTCATAATTTTTATGTGTACAATTTGTACATAGAAATGTGCCTAGACTTTGAGCAATTATGTAGAGTAAGTAAAAATAAAGATTATTCACATACTACTTTTGAGCTCTATTTATGATAGAGCAAATGAAATAAAACTAAAAGTAATCTGATATTAAGTGTGAGATATATCCATTTGCAATATTTGTAATTTTAGATTTAAACTGTGGATTTAAAGGAATTTCATAATATGTATGACGAAAGAAAGAATAATTATTGAAGGACAGAACGAAATGGAGAGCGACCCATAAATGATAAAGTTAGTTCAATATACCTACTAAATATATTAAAATAATAAGATGAAACCTAGGTACTTATATTGTTTCTAAAATAAATACTATTTTTAAGTGACCTAGAGAATGGGTGGTCATGAAATGGTGGGTCGGAGCGTGCCTCCGTTAACTTTATAAAGCTGGACATACACCATACGATTTGACAGATTAGTAAACTTTTAATGCATTAGTTTGGTATGATACTTTTAGAAATTCCTATTGCTTTGACTTGGAATAAGTAGGTAATTAATTTATTTAAGATCACGCACCATAATACGCACGCCAATACATATATTGGTAAGTAAATCATTGGGTAAATCGATTGAAAAAGTTTGTGTTTGAAGTTCGAACACTGATAAAAGCTTTTAAACTTTCTTTATTAAAATGTTTTTAATATTGTGTATAATGTTCTTTATTATACTGTGTGCATAAAATTTTGGGAATAATGTTTTCATAGACAAAATGGTCAGACTTTTTTATATGTATTTAGATTAATTTAACTAAATGGGGATGGTAGGTCTAAAATGACGAGTATTGTGGAGAAGGCGTAATTTATATGGTGTGTACGTAGTATGTAAGTAGTTAAGTACTTACTACTCGTAAGTTAAGTATTGCGTGTATTTATGAACAAAGAGCTTTTGCATTTAACTAGCCAGTAGGCTTTATTTGTGTGTGTTGTTTCCCACGTACCCATACATAGACTCGCTTAACATAATTAAATAAAGACTTTAGTCGTTAAACTTTTATATTAGTATTTTACTTATTTAGAAATTTTGTGGTTGCTGTACTCAAAAGTTTGACCGATTATTTAAATATCAGCCTCGATAGGTTTAGTAGAGTCAAAATGATTCGAATTTTATTATACTTACAAAAATACTATTACTACTTAAAGATAAATACGTTTGATAAACGACAAAATGAACATACATTTTAATAGTTAGAGATATATAATTTTTTTATACAAATAAGTGAAACCAATTTTACGGATTTGAACGCGTCGACATAATTATATTGTTTATTTCATTATTGTTAATTTCATTTTATTATAAACGAATTTTATTATTGTTTGACGGCCTCTGGTGGCCCTTTAAACAGGGACCAATCCGAGAAAAACGTGGGCTTATGGCAGCCCTAACCATAACCAGTCTACAACCAGAAATTAACTTCAAGTTTAATGAATGACCACGAACAAACTCTACACTTAATAGTCTGATTTCGCATGCAAATTATAATGTACCTAGTTCTACTTAAGTTAATATTTGACTGACGTAATTAAACAACACGGGGTTTACGTTTTGCATACAGCACTTAATATTATAATAAATAAAATGCCATGCCATCAGTTATTAACATATTAATTAAAAAGTAAGTTTACTTACATTAGCACTTACTTTTCACCAACTGTAATCCGTGACTGCTTAAATGTTACAAAATTTACCAAAATTTTGTTATCTTCTTTCTGGATTGAAATGTAACCGAATAACTAAAATAGTTCAGAATTGAAATGTAAACGAATAAATAAAAATAGTCTTTAATAAACAGCTATAAATTTTGCAATTAAAGTCCCCTTGTAAACATTTATTTAACTAATATTTATAAAATGGTGGTATTTAGAAATTAAAAACAGCTATTTGCTAAAATTTGATTTATATAAGCGGAAAATTTATAAAAAAATGTCCTCAAAGGCTTAATTTAAAGTAAGAATCATATGGAACTAAAATTGACTATGTATTATTACCTCTCTTATTTTAAATTAACACTGATATCAGCTATTGACTATAGAAAAGTTCTCCTACTTTAGTATTAAACCTAGCCAATAGACCTATTATATGTAGAAACATATCGCACTACATCACACTAACATATTTATCTTGATTAAAGCGAAAGGTGAAACAAGTTTACGGTTTATAAATAAATTAGGTGGGGCAATGTATGATGATTGAGTCGAACAGGGCAATCTTAAACTGTGTACCCAATTAAGCGAAGGGAAACAAAGGTTAATTAACCCTTCAGATCGCTAAACAATAAAGCATAATAAGAATATAAATCATTACATTTTCTTACTTCCTGTCTAATGGTTTCGCATTATTTCCGGACAAACGAGTGTCTTAATTAGAAGGTACCTTTTTCAAAACAAAGTCTTAGCAAGATTTGATATTGAAATAGTAAGCTATATTTAGATTGCTCAAAAGACTAGTAATTTGAAAAGAATTATTATCCCAACAATACCAACGTGCCCTTGTGCCGTTCAACTCGTAGTATAATGTACCTATCTACATATATATGTCAATACCTAACTATAATTCACATTGTCATGGATAACTCCAGGATTGTTGAAATGTATAAGAAATAGGGACAAAATGCATAGAAATTATAAAATGTCACCAGATAATTACATTCTCAAAGTCACTTATCTTAGGTACCGTAATTTCTGCAATAAACTACTTAATAGATTGAAGTGGAGCTATGAAAGAGAACTACTGAATAAACACAAAAATAATCCAAAACACATGTGGAAGGTACTAAACAACATATTAAATAGGCATAACTCTAAACCTGCAGTTGATTTGTTGCATAATTCAAAATTTGACCCCACACACACACTAAATTTGGTCAACACATTCTTTGCGAATGTTGGAAAGAGTTTGGCTGAGAAAAATTGGCATACTAACGACAAATATGCTCAACATCTTCATCAAACCGACCAATTGAACTCTTTTGTTCTCCTTACACCAGATGTAACTGAAATTGAAGGTATTATCATGAGTCTCCGTAATTATTCTGCACCCGGTTGGGACGGTATTACTACGCAAATACTAAAAATGTGTCGAAAAGTTCTATCTCCTATAATCACACACATTTGTGGCATATGCTTGACCAGTGGTGTTTTCCCTAGAGCCCTGAAGAAGGCGACCGTGACTCCTATTTATAAAAACGGAGCCAGAAGCAGTGTCAATAACTATAGACCAATTTCCATTTTACCAGCGTTATCCAAAATTCTTGAAAAAGTTCTTAATAATCGCTTAGTTAATTATCTTGAAACTTACAATATCTTATCAGAAAACCAATTTGGATTTCGTCAAAGAAAATCATGTGGAGATGCTGTTGTAGCTTTAAGTGACAGAGTCGTAAAGACACTTGATGAAGGTTCTAAATGTTTAGGAATATTCCTGGATTTATCTAAAGCATTTGACACTGTTTCCGTCCCGAACTTGATTAATAAATTAGAAAGAATAGGAATACGCGGCAAAGCGCTTTCTATTTTTATAAGTTATCTTTCTGATCGCACTCAAAGCACCAGGATTGGATCTTTCCAAAGTGACGAACATACTATTTCCTATGGAGTACCTCAAGGCTCAATTTTGGGCCCAACCTTGTTCCTAATATATATAAATAATTTGTGTCTATCCCTAATCTATCCCTCCCCAATTGTAATGTCTTTACGTATGCAGACGATACTGCAGTTTTGGTTTGTGGTAGGAACTGGCAACAGGTACGGGCCCGTGCAGAAACAGCACTCGAAATTATCATGTCGTGGTTATCCGCTAAGACCCTCACTTTAAATCTAGATAAAACATATTGTATCCTTTTTTCGACGAAGACTTCCTTGGCGCTGCTAAGTGCATTATGTTACAACTGGAGCGAGCTCAACGAGCTGTGCTGAAGATCATGACCTACTCATCATGACGACTACGTTACAACACTACACTACTTTACAAAGAATGCCAAGTCATGACTGTCAGGCAATTGTTCATACTAGCTGTGGTCTTGCGTAAACAAGCAGATATAGGACATTGCTCCTATGACTACTTCACCAAGCGTAGTTGCATTAATATTTGTTTAATGGTTAAACACAGAACAAAACTAGCTGATAGACATTTTTGGATTCTCGGAAGTCATACTCGTATCTATAACATAATCAACAGGAAACTTAACATAAACAAATTAAGAGGATACCAAAATAGCTTCGTGCATTTTTCTATGTACGAAGTTTTCATTGTTTCTTTAGATTGAATGGCTAGAGCTCTAATTTTTAAGTATATGTTTTTTCAATATATGATCTAGGATCGCATCAACTCAGAAACACGATTGAAAAAAGTTTTCTCGATAGAAAATCTTGGCGAAACAACCTCTCAAAATTTTAATTTTTTTCCTTTGTCGGTCTATTATCGCGTATTAACTAATGAAATAACTTTAAAAACATAAGTAACTATTATACTCGTATATAGAAACACGTAAACCGGAATTAAACTATATTTAGTAGATTTTGAGTAAACAAAAAAAATATCCCTTATTCTTCATTTTCTATATCTACTAGCTGTGTTAATAGGTACATGTCAACGATAATATTGATGTAGGCCCATAACTAAATTCCAGTGTAAGAAAATAGTAAGTAAATTACTTATAACTTTAACATACGACGACACGGAACTGATGTTACGAATTTAATTGTAATTTTTATACAATAGGTTACAAATAATATCACACACGCACACACATACACACACACACACACACGCTCACACACACACACGCATACACACACAATACACATCTACTTTAAAACGTTGTTAATCAAATACTTCTGTGTTGTATTAATAAATTGTAATTTCAAACTGGAAAAACAATTGAGTAGTTGTTTTCAGTTCTTGTAATGTGTCCTGACATCCATAACACAAGTTTAATCTTAGCTTGGATGTCAGAGAATTAACAGAGAGTAAATTGTTATCTGTGAAATAAAAATATATTATTATTATTATTATTATATTATTTAGGAACAGACAGACTAATTGATAGAGAGGATACGCACGTAAGGGGCGTGTATCTACTAGACATGCCACGAATATTCGGCTACTATTCGGTATTCGGCCACTTTGTTTGGTATTCGGTATTCGGCCGAATAACAGGTACTATTCGGCCGAATACCGAATCCCAAATCATGGAAAAAAAGACACATCATATTAATCAAGATTTGTATTTATTATTAAAATACAATACTTTATTAAGTGAAAGTCATCAGCGGTAAGTTGTGATGGATAAAAACAAGCTTTTCAGCATTTGGCGGTAGCAAACGATTACGCTTTTCGTCGTAAATGATATCAGCTTCAGAAAATAACCTTTCACTATACACGCACGAGAGAAGAAAGATAAACTTTAGCGAATTTCGAGAGATTTGGGTATTGTTTTTCATTTGCTGCTTCTAGCTGCTGCTTTAAGCTTAGATATACTTGCTTTCTTTCCTTCTCCACCTCTTGAGATCTTGCTACTACACAGCAAACAATTGGCCAGTTTATTATTTTCACTACAAATAATAATACATAATATTCGCATATGGCCATTTTTTTAGTAATCGGTGTCATATTTAGGGTTCCGTACCCAAAGGGTAAAAACGGGACCCTATTACTGAGACTTCGCTGTCCGTCCGTCCGTCCGTCCGTCTGTCACCAGGCTGTATCTCAAGAACGGTGATAGCTAGAGAGTTGAAATTTTCACAGATGATGTATTTCTATTGCCGCTATAACAACAAATACTAAAAATAAAATAAAATAAATATTTAAGAGGGGCTCCCATACAACAAACATGATTTTTTTACCGTTTCTTGCTCGATACTAATAACGTTGCCTTATGTTGCATAGATAATGGTACGGAACCCTTCGTGCGCGAGTCCGACTCGCACTTGACCATTTTTTATTCAATGAACAAACAATTGAAAAAGAACTAACGAACAAACTTTTAATCGTAATGTTTTATTTAATTTGTTACTTATATAAATCTGACAATGCGTGCCGTGACGTGATTTACTCGTAATTGAAACTGTCAAATAGCCGCACACTGCCCGCGCACGTTGAAGACAGCTCGCAACCTGTTGTATTATTGTTTACGCGCTTGACTAGCATGTACTTAGTCGATGCCAAAGCGCCGAATATTCGGCGCTTCGGCCGACAGCATTGCCGAATATTCGGTATTCAGTACTCGGCCAAATCACTATTCGTGGCAACTCTAGTATCTACTGTTTTGAATAATAGGTACAGAATGTCGAGATCTTTAAAAATTTATTTAGCATCAACTAAGGCATAAAATAAGATTTACAAGTATGATAAAACAATAAATTTTATATCGATAACTTGTAAACAGCACGTGATATTTAATAAGTATTTGTATTTCACTTATAGTAACTACCTAACTCTATTTTAGCTACGTTGCTATATTAGATTATCAGTTATTTTACGTGAGTGGCATTTTATATAATATTAAGGAGTTAACTGTGGTGTTTAGTTGTCCCTGAAATTATAAATAAACCAAGGATATCCGCAAGTTCAAATGTTAATTATGTTAAACACGTTTACTTAATTTTATTTTTTTATAATAGCTTAATTTACATAGTGAAGCTACTGACGTTAATTGTATATGCAAAAGTTAACTTTGCATAGGTACATAATTATGTAAAGCTGGAGAACGAGTAGACGTTGACTTCACAACACTGAGAACAATACAAAACCTACTCTTATACTTACATACAAGCACAAGTAGACCCTATATTGAATCTCTACCAATAAATACATCAAGTATATTTTCAGTTTGTTCCCACTAAATACCTTTAGATTAAAAGTATATCATATTAAAATATTCCTATTCTCATTTAACATATTATTACCAAGGAAGCGTCCTTTAAACAAAGTTTATGAACTTTTTTCACGACAGCCATTGTTGCGACCTTGATATTCCTCGAGTCGGAGTGTAGGTTAACATTTCCTTAACATGAAGCCGGACGTTGACTTGTCTGCTACCATAACTACTCATAACAAGACAGCTTCAAAGTTATATTTAAATAAGAATTAGATGAATATTTACGAAGCCATTTTATTGAGAAGCTAAAGGACGTAGTACAATAATGTTACTCTACATGAAATTAGAAGAGTACCTACCTCGAAAAAATTATGACACACTAGCTGTTGCCCTCGACTCCGTCCGCGTAGAATTTAGGAAATTTTCCCCGTTTTTGCAACATTTTTAACTACTGCTTTAGTGAGAGTATTATAAACGTAAGAGTAAACAAATATAATCAGAATGAACGAACTGCTAAGCTATCAGGAGTTACACGTGCTATTGTGAGTCAACCATAAAATATAGATATGTGCTGTTGCGGGATATTTTTTAGACAATTTTATGTAGAATATTTCCGTCATACATGATTTCTATGTAACTTTAACCATTAAGGCTGCATATTGTCGACAGCTATATATCCTCCTAGTCGACAACGGGATACGACAAAGGCCTTCGGAATTCAAATATCACATTCTTATAATATTCAATATGTAATTACATTTATCAGTAAATAATTATTAAGGTAACTGAAAAATTACTAAAAAATTACTAAGCAAATCTAGTCACTGAGATTTTAGAGAATAAATTTCATGCGCATTTCAAACTCAGCTTAGTGTGATTAGCCGGGTGTTACAAGAAATACAAGACCACGAGGCCCTTCAAAGCCATAAAATATAGCCAAAACTTTCATGCTCTCTGACTGAAGCATTTAGTTAGTGTCGTTCCGCCCTGATCGCCAATGACCCGAGTCATGGACCTTGGTACGCAGCAACTGGTAGCCTTGTCGTGTTACCTGTACTTAATGACGTCACTACGATTTCAGACGCCATAAAAATGATTATAATTTCAAGGGGTGATACTTTGACAACATAACTTTACGTGCTTTAGAACAATTAAAGCTCATTTGCTTTAAAAATACATTAATTTTAAAAACAGATGATGTACCTACTACAATATTACTTTATATATATGAACTGTTCTAGTTCTTATATTTAGTTATAGATATTAAATTAAAGTTGAGCCTAAGCAAACTAAGCTGATTGAATGATTCATATCATTAACGTTACATCGACTACAAAAAATCCACTATTCTACAAAATCACTCTCTCGCTCCAGCCGTTTAACGTCACACAATTGGGCAGGGGCTACTCCATTTCAAAAGGATTTGTGGTCTACTATACTGGGCTGACCAGGCGTGCTGCCACAAGGCTTAGTTTCAAGATTTCCGTCTCTCACAGTAGATGCTAGCTGTTTATAATAAAATAACTCTTAGCTGGCTTTTACAGAAGGAAGCCTGGGGAAGGAACAGGGTGGTGACACTTGTACCTATTCTTAATTCGCTACCACACAAATAAGCATCAAAATAATGATATCAAATTTAAACGTCTTTGGGTTTGTTAAGTTCTAATAGAGCCACACAGCCTACTTAAATATCGACTAAGATCCTCAAACAAACATGAAGTAAAAAAGAAAGAGAGATAGATAAAAGCTCCTCGTAGTCTCAGCTGCTAGGGCTAATAATACTGCGAGCACAAATCTGCGTCAGAAAATTAGCGATGGGAGCACAGTGAGACCGTTTGTTATCGTAAAGGAAATCCACTAATGTATTTTTGGTATGTGGAAATGTACCTAGTCGTAGACATGTAATGGCAGTACACACGCCATTACCAACCCTTCATGTCGTATTCAAACGAAGTTAACGAATAAAACAGAGCTAAGTAATATTTGAAAACGTTTATATATTTTAGCAGTCTCTTGTGTCCATTGGGTAAGTATTTTTTTACTTTTTTAACATACGAACTTTACTAAGTTAAGGAAGGTTGCGTACTAATCAGAATTAATTAATCGATAGTATAATATTCAAAAGAGTAGTAGGTATTCAGAATCTAGTAACCTCAAAAGAGTAATAGGTATTCAGAATCTAGTAACCTTATCAGAAAACCTAAAGATTTGGCAGATAACCAAGCTATTGTTAATTCCAGAACTGAGTTGTCACTGACCAAATAAAATAGAGCATTTACGTTAAATAATGGGTTGAGGACCAAGACTTTAATGGTCGCAAAATGAGCGTCTAATAGACTTATTTTTTCACTAAACGGCATTTATTAAGGGAACAAAACGCTTGGTAATAGTGATTGGAAAGTTTTAACCCATTAATTAATTACGGAAGAAAGGTCTTTCACAGAACCATTTGCGAGTCAAAGAATGTACCATATTCGTTTAATAGGAAAAACGCGAAGGGGGTGCGAGGTCAGTTTAGCGGGCTGCCTCCTCCCATAATAGGTGGTTACGATACGATCTTGACTAGTCGAGTAGCGGCCAGTTGAGCGAAGCTGTTTAGGGCGGTCAGTCGAGCGTCCTTCGGCCCTCGCAGCTCCAAACATCGCGAAAATCTCTTACTAACAACTTTATATCTCCTGCTCATGATACACATGGCCAATGCCTAATTTATCATCCCAAAGATCATGGGTTGCACCAGCAGCGCACCGAATATGGCTAACTCGAGTACGGCAGGTATGGTAATGTGACATTTAGGTAAAAACCCTTTTACTCGTAATTTATTGCTTCGTAACTTTCTTCACGAAACTGTTTATTTTAAGAGGATACCAAAATAGCTTCGTGCATTTTTCTACGTACGAAGTTTTCATTGTTTCTTTCAATATATGATCTAGGAGCGCATAAACTCGGAAACGCGATTGAAAAAAGTTTTCTCGATAGAAAATCTTAGCGAAACAACCTCTTGAATTTTTTTAGTTTTTTCATTTGTCGGTCTATTATCGCGTATTAACTAATGAGATAACTTTAAAAACATAAGTAACTATTATATACGTCAATCAGAATTAAAATATATTTAGTAGATTTTGAGTAAACAAAAAAAATATCCCTAATTCTTCATTTTCTATACTTACCTACTACTGTGTTAATATGTACATGTCGACGATAATATTGATGTAGGCCCTTAAGGGCCTACATCAATATTATCGTATATCATCGCCGACACGTACATATTAACACAGCCAGTAGGCACAGAAAATGAAGAATTAGGGATACTTTTCCTATCTACTCAAAATCTACTAAATATATTTTAATTCTGATTTACGTGTTTCTATATATAATAGTTACTTATGTTTTTAAAGTTATTTCATTAGTTAATACGCGATAATAGACCGACAAATGAAAAAAATAAAAATTTTGAGAGGTTGTTTCGCCAAGATTTTCTATCGAGAAAACTTTTTTCAATCGTGTTTCTGAGTTGATGCGATCCTAGATCATATATTGAAAAAACATATACTTAAAAATTAGAGCTCTAGCCATTCAATCTAAAGAAACAATGAAAACTTCGTACATAGAAAAATGCACGAAGCTATTTTGGTATCGTCTTAAGAAAACAAATTAGTTTTGGCTTTGACTTAGAGAAGGCGAACTTTACTGAGTGCTAGAAAGCAATTAATACTCTTTTGATCGATTTACATAAGTAATTTACTTTCTTTAGTAACCTTTTCTAGTATTTATTATCACATATTATATTATTAGTCACTTACACTCTTCAATAAATATAGAGTAATGAAATTGAAATTAAATACGAACAAATACCGCTTGATGTTAGTTACAATTTTAAAAATTTTGGTTGGTGTAAGTGTAACGGAGAAAAGCTAGAGAATCCTCTAGCTTTTCTCCGTCCACTGGTGGACATAGGCCTCCTCCACAGAACGTCATTACGCTTAGTCCTGTGCCACTTGCATCCAACGGCTATTTTTATTTATTTATTCAATTGCTCACACTTACATTTGTGCGAAACGTAAGAGTTTAATCTGCAATAAAATTAAGCTCGTGTAAATATGTTAGGTGGATAAAATAGCCTATATTTTATTACATACGTGATATTAATTATAGTTACTTTTTGGAACCGGTACAATATTTTAACTAAATATATTTATTTAACTAAGACTGAGTAAATTTGTATGTACATACACCTACATGAATATTTAATTATCATGGTTCGAAATACAACTGAATCTAGGTACGAACTCTTTCTCGTAAAAGGAACGCAGTGCCACCACCGATACTCATTTAGAAGCATAAAAAAAGTTATTGCAGATATTATACATTTAAGCTACAAAGTGTGTCTATGTCAGCAATACTTAAATTAATCTTTATTAAAATATAGATCACTAAAATTCACTACCTGGGCACTAGTCAGCTGACCTTATGGTAAACTTAAACTTGACCTTTTGAGGAGCTTAGTTGAAGGGATTGTTTTGCCCTGGAATTTATTTATAGGAATTATCTATAATTTCTTTATAAATAGAAAAATTCTACGTAAGCACGTGGTTAACCACCAAATTTCTCTTATTTGGATTGGAAAATCTTAGAAAGATAGATAATTATGTTAATGTCAACATTGTCTATAATACTTATGTATGTCAAAAGTTTTTCTGTGCAAACTCAGTGAAAACAAACAATTGATTGACTAAAATTACTTTTACCTAAATAAATACAATTGTATATATTACTGTACATTTAGGAATGAATTAAGACGATACCAAAATAGCTTCGTGCATTTTTCTACGTACGAAGTTTTCATTGTTTCTTTAGATTGAATGGCTAGAGCTCTAATTTTTAAGTATATGTGTTTTCAATATATGATCTAGGATCGCATAAACTCAGAAACGCGATTGAAAAAAGTTTTCTCGATAGAAAATCTTAGCGAAACAACCTCTCTCATTTTTTATTTTTTTCATTTGTCGGTCTATTATCGCGTATTAACTAATGAAATAACTTTAAAAACATAAGTAACTATTATATATAGAAACACGTAAATCAGAATTAAAATATATTTAGTAGATTTTGAGTAAACAAAAAAAATATCCCTAATCTTCATTTTCTGTGCCTACTGGCTGTGTTAATATGTACGTGTCGGCGATGATATACGATAATATTGATGTAGGCCCTTAATCTTATTTCTTAATGTCCACAACATGTTGCAGCCATACACGTTTCTGCACTATGTGTGGAAGAAAGTTTTTAAGCCTTGCACAAAAAAAATGCGTTACGTTACGATGCCAGTTATATATAGTCAGTTGTATCCTTTCAGAGAAAAGTATAAAATTCGAAGATGAAAGCAGTGTCAGTCATTCCAATGATGTAGAAGAAATAATTTACAGAGCAGCAGACGATGTCAAAGTGCTTCCTTCATGTGATACTTTACCGGAACCTGTACATTTAATTAGAAATAAATCGACAAGTAGTTTTAAAAATGAAAAAGGTAAGTTTACAGTTTTAGTTTCTTATTACATCATTGCAACTTATGAACTTGCGAGTTGTAACTTTGTAATGCACTTTGTAGAGAACTTAAGTAGCCAAACAAATGGAGTATGGACATGTTTCGTTTCAGGATTTTTTTTTCTACAGCGGTAAATAATACACATTCCTATTTTTTACTTTGTTACTATGTTATTTGCGTGGTAAAAAGCATCAAAATTTTAACTAGTATTTGGCTTTGCTTTTTTTTATCCAAAAGGAGTAGGCTATCAAATAAAAAGCAAGTTTTGGTGTTTCGCATAACAAAGTCAAATAGTTTAGAACTTGTTAACCCTTTTATATTTCTAATGTTTAGTTACCTTCCTATTACAAAATCGTCTGTGTCTATAATACTTATGTATGTCACTATTATGCATATTATGTTCGTAGATAGACACACGACCTTACTGACATTTCCACGTGAACCTTGGAGTGGTAAGTGACAAGTGTCAGCGGAACTGTCCTGACATGACAAATCTAAGTAGCACGCAATCTTCCACTTTCGTTATCTTTATAAGTGATCAGTGCGAAAGCATACCGTAAGAGTTCATAAACATATACCTATGATCCATCACACATATTATACAAAACTTATATACATAATAATTAAATTTTAATAACAAAATACTTAGTTAAAACGTCATTGTGGTGAAGGATTAAAAATACAAGTGTCACCATCCCATCTCCTCCCCAGGGTGCTGTAAAAGCAGCAGAGAGACGGAATCCACGCATGCACGCCTGTGCCTCAAGTCCCGTATTTCAATGGTCTCACAATGGCATCACAATGACACATTATAACCTCAAAAAATTAACAATAGACTACCAAACTTGATGAAATTCGCCACTAAACAAATCGAAATACGGGACTTGAGGCACTGGTCAACGCGGCATAGTAAACTGTAATCCCGCCAAAAGTGGAAGAGGACCGTGCCTAAAAGTAGGACGTTAATGGCAGATGGGAGAGTTAAAAGTATGGTCATGCGTATGTTTTTGTTTTCTTCTCTCCGTACACGGGCCATGATGTGTCTTGAGCCTGACCATGACCCGGACGTTATATATCTATGGTTGAAGACACTAAAAAAACTATTTGCTTTTGCTAAACTCGTTCTCCTGGGCCAGGTATTTGCCAAATTCTTTAAATACAAAGTAAAAATTAGCCATCTGTGCGTGACATTACGTGTGGTTGATAAGCCTAACAAAGGTTGCCCACTTTTAATATAAGTCATGTAATTATAACAGACTTGTGAGAGATGAAACCGGAAACTAAACCTTATTCTATACTAATATTATAAAGCTAAAGAGTTTGTTTGTTTGTTTGAACGCGCTAATCTCAAGAACCACTGCTCCGATTTGAAAAATTCTTTCAGTGTTGGATAGTAAATTTATCGAGAAAGGCTATAGGCTATATAACATCACGCTATGACTAATAGGAGCGAAGCAGTAGTGAAAATTGTTGCAAAAACAGGGAAATTTTCTAAATTCTACGCGTACGGTGTCGCAGGCAACAACTAGTTTAATTTAACTGGTTAGTGAAGTATGGTAAATAAATATTATTATTTTTTGTCAAGGAGTTATCATATGCCCATTAGGATAATAATAATATACACATTAATTTATTAACATTTTGCGATTGACTCGCTATGCTTTTACTAAATAAACTAAATTATAATGGAAAAAATGATAGATCGATCAGTTAGCGTTCTTTACAGAACACAATTGGACCGAAGTAATGGCTGTATTTCTACATTAATTTATTAATAAATTATAATCCAATATAATTCAGTTTATTTAATAATATACACAACTAGCTGACTCGGCAAACGTTGTTTTGCCATACAAATGTCAGGGGTGGAAAACCCTTGTCACTTAGGGGTATGAAAAACAGATAGTAGCCTATTCTCAGACCTACAGAATATACAAATAGAGTTTCATAAGAATCGGTCAAGCCGTTTCGGAGGAGTATGGAAACGAACATTGTGACACGAGAATTTTATACATTAGAGATAATTATATACCTTTAGGTACATGCTGAAAAGAAAAAGCACTTATGTTTTTAACGGTCCTTTAGTATCATGTTAGACGTATCGTGTGATGTTGCGAGACCGATGAGACCGCGAACACCATGGGAACACCAGACGATATTGTAGACGGATTACAGCTAGCCTGGGATTTCCAAATCGTTTTAGTCCCTTCCATAAAATATTACAGGTAATATTTTATGTTGTGACGATATTGAAAATGGCATACCGCTTCTACGCGCATTACCAAACTTAACTTAAAAATGAAAATTAATTGTGTCAATAATTCAATATATCTAATATTTGCTATTTCGTTGAAAATATTTATCATAATTAAAATCGTTAGTCTATAAAGTACACTTTTCATAGTAAAAAAGTTCAGTTAACATGGCCGAATTGTGTTATTGATGCTATTTGTTTTCATGTTTTAGTTAAGTTTGGTTTAGTTGTGCGCGTGAAATCGGTACCAATGTTATCAGACTAGCCACAAAAATATAAAATCCTAAAAACTATAACAGATACCTAAGAAAATAACTAATTTTGTATTATTTTTAGACTATGTTCGATTATTTCAGATAATCCCGAAGTGGCTAACGCCGTAGAAACTATTAAAAAAACAAGTTTTGTTAGTTCATTGCCCGATGAAGATAAAGTGTCCAAATTAGAAGAAGTGGTGGAAAAGGTTGTTGAATTACATATTACCGAGAGTGTTAATGAGACGCAACATACAAAAACTGTTAGTGAAGAACCAGCCAAAGTTGAAGAACCTACAGAAAAAGATGTTTCAAAAGAAGCAGAAGCAGAAAAAGTGGATCCCGCAGAAGAGCAAAATGACGAAACGTTAGTTTAATTCTATTTGCTGTTATTAGATTTTTGTCCAAATGCGAATCGGTTGTGTGTTAGTTGTTGATACATAATTATATTTATTCGTACACTAGCTGTTGCCCGCGACTTCGTTCACGTGAAATTTTGGAAGACTGGGTAATAAGGAACTTAAAGCAGGTTTTCCAAAGAAAATAGATAATAAATTATAGCCTACATATAAGTTAGATCTCTACCACCATATCACTGAGAACATTATTCAATTCCATGCAGTAGTTTGGCGTGATGTGCGTACAAATGTACAGACAGGCAAAAATTTTATAAACCATTGTTTTTGTTTTTAATACGACTTTGTAGACTGCTTTTCCAATTTTTAAGAACTTCAACAATGGAGGATTCTCAATTCGTCTGTATGTTTCTGGTATTTTTATGTTTGTTTTGTTACCTTGTAATTTTTAACTAGGTGAAGCGATTTTAATATTTTTTTTATTATTTGAAAGCTGATGCTACCCGTGTGGTCCCATTGGCACCAGGTCGAGATTTGATGTCTCCTAAGAAATCGAGGAAAATCCTGTAATTTCAAAGGCACACACATTGGTTTAACATATTATTCTAGCTAAATAATCAAAGAGTAGACTATCGAGGTGGTCTCATGAAGTCCGTGCAATTTTTTTAAATAATACCTAGGTACCCAATTATTTCTTCACTAACTGCAAAGTACAGACATCAACTTTTAGATTTTTGTTATATGTGTATGTATAGATCACAGGTATAGATATAGCTCATATAGCTGATGTATGTAGATTGTTCAAAATGTCCACGCCCTAACTTGCAGTGGTTGTATGGTACCATGAAGTGGACCCATGTCCTCACCGCTCGTGGTTTTAGACCCCATACTTTTAAACCCAACATAGCAGACGAAAATATATTTGCATGCGTACTATTTTAATAGTATATCTACATATTTACAGAGAGGAGGATCAAGAGGAAGCTTTAAGTCCGAGCCAATCAGAAAGTAGTCGAGCGACTAGGTGGGAAGCCCTAGCAGATATTGCTGCAGAGTTGCCAGCGTCACTAACAATTGACCCAATCACAGGGCAGATATATGCTCTTTCTAAATAAAGTTGAATTTAAACATTGTTATGAGTTCTCTGTAAATATCTTTAAATTATTTAATTATAATTTTGGCAGTTTTTTTTTTCATAAACCTACCCTTGCTAAGTAAAAAATATAGCGATATCAGTCAAAAATAAAAGTGGAGACATACTTGCACAAGGTGTAATATTACATACTCGTAATCTTTAACGGAACCATGACTCGAGAGTCGGGTATTTCAACGGTCTCACAACTGTACCATTATTGTACCATTATGGTGCAATAGTAAAGTTTTTGGTAGTCTACTATTAATGTGTCGTCATAACGACTTCATCATTGTCTTACAATTGTCAAAGTGACATACAATTGCTAGTCTCGTACACAACTGCTTCACAATTGCAATTCAATGACTGAAATGTTTCGGTAGTCTGCTATTTTGAATTTGACAGTAATATTTTTAAATTGTCCTGTGTCGACAGATTGCCATAAATAAAAAATAGATAGATAGAAATATTAGAAATTGTTCTTTGTAATTTATTGCAATTTACTAATCTCCTAAACTTCACATTGCTTTTTATACTAATAAATAGTATGTACAAATATATTTAAACGAAATCTAGCATGATTAAATGTTTAAATTTATTAGTAGTTTTTCGAAAATCACTTCAACTAACGCATTTTTTAAAAACGGCAACACATACATACCATTCTAACACAATCCATAGATAAAAGAGACCGAAAATTCAATGCATAGATAAAAGAGATCGACAATTCTATTACCATTGAAAGACCGTTATGACGGCATATAGCAGACTACGGATATTTGACTTCAATTGCAACGGTATCGTGCCGGTATTGTGCCGGTATGACAATTGTTCCAAAATAGTGGACTTGAGCACCAGTCGAGAATAAAGAGAGTTGCAAACTTGCAACTTTTAAACTTTTTACTGCGTTGGCCGAGAGCAACAATGGACAACGTAGCTAATCCCAGTGCTTTAAATGGGTGCTCCAATTCGAAAAATCTCTAAGTCACACTTAGGGATTTTTTCCGCTAGCAACACAGGCTGATCAACTGTATTTTTCTCTATCGATAAGTATAATCGGTTTTTTGATATGAAATAAATGAGTTTTTTATATTTGTAAAAATTGAAATTGACATTACTTTCAGTTCAAAAAATCCATAAGTCCTAAAATAAAGACAGTTCTATGAAAATATGATTACGGAACAGGCTGAATTAAAGGAAATTGAAATTGCTGAGGAATCGGATGACGAAATAGAATAACTAAATTCGTCATCCTACCTACCTTATCGTCGTCATTACACCTTCCTTTATTTCAGCCTGTTACGATTGTTTTTTTATATTTTTATTATTATTTTAATAAGTATTTAAACCCTAGATAGATCTATCTATCTATTTAAACCCTTTTAATCTATGTTTTAAACTTAATTATTAGTATGATTTTCTAAAATTATTACCCTACTTTGAATTTACGGGTATATTAAAAAAACTAGGTATTTCAATTCGTTAAATCCCTTAGTCCATGAAAAGTCCCTGAGAAATCCCTAAGTCCTAATTATTTAAGCTAAGTCCAAATCTTTATTTTCCAAATTAAGGTCGTTAGAATAAGTTTAAAAGTTTTGCTTTTAACACTAAAATAAAGAGTTTATTGTGTTCTACAAAAACATGGTATTTTCATTTCTAGACGCCACGTGATTTCTTTTCAAAAAATAAATGAATGCTTAATTTGCACATAGCTCAAAAGTAAAAAAGAGGACTTAGCCTTTTTTCGAACTGGAGCACCCAAATGCTTTATATTGTGGTTTAGTTAGTGGGAGGAAAGTCAGAACCTAAGTGTATCTATTTTTTTCATGCCATGCTATGCAAGCGCCATCTCAAATTTTTGGTCCACAGTATTTAAAGCTCTAGTTCATGTTACATTTTTTCAACTAGATGGCGTTATTATTTAAATAATTGTAAATTAAAGAGCTTTTGTATTGTCGATTTAAATATCATTTCACTAGATTGAAGCATGATTGTAAGGCTTTTTGGGTTTTTCTAAACTAACGTTCACGAGATCATTGTTCTGGATAAGTATATTATTATGTCGATACAGAAATGGAGGCAGAATCATATAGCGTTTAATTTTAGTTGTCATTATCATCGCCTTCAATATAGGCACCTATATGAGGGACTAATGCTTACACACAATAGTATTAGTTATGAAAAGGTACGTAATTATGTTTATTAAATAACTTATGTTAAAGACAAACAAAATCAGAGATCACTTTCACGTTGGCAATAAAAATGCAGAAGATGCCTCTCCATTTTAATTAAGTAGTCTAAGCTCACTAGAGTCGTTAGTCTACTAGTCTAGTCTGTGACAGTGATGCCAGCTCCGATGTTTTCCCCCCAAATTTAGGGGGAAAAAATCTATACAGGGATTTTTTTAGGGGGTGAAATTTTTAAATTTTCATAACTTTCATCCCACGTTTGGGGAGTTTTGTTTTGAATTTAGTGGTTTTTAGTGGTTTTTGAAAATATTTGAAATTGCTTTAGGGGGAAAGTTTTCAAACAGTTGGCAACACTGAGTCTGTGATTGATTGAATTAATCCAACTCGATCCGATTAGTCCAGCAAAAATCTTTTTTATTTTAAAGTTTTGTTTGCATAAGGAGAACTCACTTAACGCTGCGTTGTGGATATAAAGTATTGATTTTATTAATCATCATAATGGAACCTAACCCAGTTATAATTGCTGCCACAGCTAAACATACGGCATCTGTGAGTATATCATGTTTGATCTCTACAATTTTGCTATATATTCAAGTATCTAAATAACTCTTTAATTTTTCAGCTTATATTTCTCCACGGACTTGGTGATACAGGGTTAGTTTTATACTTAATTAAGCATTTTATGTTCTACGCGGTGTTTTAGGAGTTCTATTGATTGGTATTCCAATATTACATTACAGTCATGGTTGGGCGAGCACTATCGCTGCTATCCGTGGCCCTCACGTTAAGGTGATCTGCCCGACTGCGGCGACGATGCCAGTTACACTTAATGCTGGATTTCGTATGCCATCATGGTTTGACTTGAGAAGCTTAGATGCTACAGCTGCAGAGGATGAAGAAGGTATTCTGAATGCTACTGCTCAGGTTCATCAGCTTATTTCAACTGAAATTAAGGTAAGCATTGCACGGTGCATACTAAATACTATAAATAAAATAACTTATTTAAAAAATTTTGAGACTGGCTGGGGAAATATTGGTATTAAATTTTCTTTTTACACTCTTTCCATATATACTTATGAGACTTACGAAATAAAAAAGAAGTATAAACAAAAATTAAATCAGAACTGTGTTATTATGTTTGTTTCTATTATATTTAATGTCTCACATATGAAAATAATTGTCTTTTCTATAAAAAAATAATCTAATAATTTTCTATAAATTTAGTGATGACGTTATCACTGTGACATTTGTTATTATAATGTACAAAGTATTTTTTCAGGCTGGTATTCCATCAACCAGGATACTATTAGGAGGATTTTCCCAGGGTGGTGCCTTAGCCTTTCATGCTGGGTTAACATTTCCAGAAAAATTGGCTGGAGTCATGTCACTATCTTGTTGGCTGCCCAGGCATGCTCATTTTCCAGACTCATTAAAAGCACCTTTGGATTTACCGGTATGTATTTTTTCTAATTTTTATATACCTAGCTTAATTTAATTTATATAACACATAATGTTCTTTGTGAATGCTCAACTATATAAACCAAAGTTATTTATAATAATATTAATTTTATACTAATAATTGAGTTGCTACAGGCAAGTTAATTGCAAAATAAATATCTTGATGATAGATGGATCTTGAGAGTCTTGATAGATGTTGTTGTACATCAAATATGACTTAGACTCAATCGGGCAACATTGTAGTGGAGAAATTAGTTATCGTTGGCACGGCTACAATAGCTCAGTTGGTAGAGCAACTGAACAGTATTCCGAGTTCCTGGGCTTAAGTCCCACTTGCAGTGATCACTTTTTCCAGTGTATAAACATTTTTACAGATGTCAACAGAATTAGAATTTTATACAAATCTTATTAATTTTATGCATTTTGCCATTCCTTTCATATAGTAAGTAAGGATTCTATTTTTTTCTAGTGTAATGCTAAATGCAAAAAAGTAAAATAAATAAATAAAAATAAATATCTACAACATTAGTATTAAGAGTGGATGCTAGCCCTGACAAATTCACAATTTAGGTATTTGCGAGAAATATTGCTATCGCTGTTTTTAGGGTTTTCCAAGTGCCGCGGCGAAAACTACAACTGTATATCAACCAAACTTTTCCTATTAGAATCTTTGAAAAACAGACGTTTCGTACTCCGCTGTTTTCGTCGTGAAAAATAGACCAATAGATATATGTATTGTATATAAGACCTAAGTAGGAGAGGCACTGAATCGATTCTTAAATATCAATTTATAACGACACTAGCTGTGCCCCGCGGTGTTACCCGCGGTAAAAAGGATAACAAATCTCTACGTTTTTGTTATCCCACGGGAACATTGCATTTTTTCATGGTAAAAAGTAATATGTTATTCTGATGTATAAGCTACATTATTTTAAAGTTTTATAGTCCTGAAAAGAACTGTTTAGCTCTGAGATGAACTTTTGCGTAGAGTGTAGGTTTAAGAACGAAAACTAAAAAAAATCGCCCGAAAATTTTTATTCTTCGCGCACGACCGCTGCGTACCTTACTCGTAGATCTACCCGGTTTTCCAATTACAGCACAAGAGCGCATTATGCGGCACAATGCTCGACGTTGAGTATTCCAACTAAAGCAACGCATCGCACAATCGAGCACTCTCAAAAGTGATGCTTGCAATCCATACCAACTTCAGCGACAGAAAATTAACATGTATTTTTTTCTTTAAATTGGCATTGATTGAAATTTTATTTATATATTATCGTTAGTAATATTATTTATTGTTAAAAAAATTTTTAAGGCTTTTGTTTCGTCGGAGTTTTCTGGAAATAATCAAAGTTAATTCAAGCTGAGCTAAAAAAATAAATATAAGTATGGATGAAGGTACAAACAATGACTTTTTTTTATATTCCACACTTATAATGTGAATACAATTTTATTTTAGTATTTTTTTTTTTCAACTCTGATCTTAGCGCACTCTGCTGGTGCACATGGAGACTAGAAGTAAGGAGGAATATCTTGTATGGGGGATCAGTCCAAAAAGTGTCCACTTGTAAACAGCAAATTACACTCGCGGAAATAGCGCTAGTGTAGCAAGTAGAAATGATATGAATGTAGCAGTTATAAGCAGAGTGAAGTGTGCTACTGTTGCGGTAATTCTTTAATACTATTATTTTCTATTTGCTATTTACAAATATTTGGGGTACTTAAAAACACCGTATAATTTTATTTCATACTCATGTTTGTCTATATAATATAATAATTTGAAAAACTGCGTTGTAACAAAGCGGAAGCTTTTCTTTCCTTTCTAATAATTTGTGGCGCTATTTTTTAAATCTTTCCACTTGCTACTATGGCGCCACCTTAATTTGCTGCCTTTCAGCGGACACTTTTTATTATACTGAGATAGTCCTCCTTACTTCTAGTCTCCATGCTGGTGCATTTGAAAACTAATTCATGTTCCAATTAAGCGTCAGCATAGTGCCTTGGTGACGCTCACATCGCAACGGGCCGTGCAGCAGAAATCGTAATATTTTAATTTCCCCATAACTTCAAAACCAAACGTCCAATTTTAATCATTTGAAGACTGAATATTATCTACATAAACTGTACTCAGTGATGAAATAATTTATTTTGATAAGGACTAATAGCACGAGTAAAATAAATGCGTTTAAATGTACTCCAAAAAAAATTCAAGATTTTTAAATAAAAAAATGGTTGTTGTGCATTACTCGACATAGATAGGTAGTGTGTCGCAGATTTTTTTGTAGATATTTATAAGATCTACAATTAATTAGAACATTTTATGGTTCTATGTTTTATAGTTCAGGCATCGTACACAAAATAAGTAACTTTTCTGGTTGATTTTTTACACCTTGTGTCCGAAAAAGCCAAATATTTTACGGAACCCTATTTTTTACCTTTTAAATCTAGCCTATGTTACTCGTGGATAATGTAGCTTTCGTATTCGAAAGCTATATTATCCACCGTTTTTAAAAAATATTTCACCATAGTGAAAGAATTTTTAAAAACGGTCCAGTAGTATTTTTGCCTATTCATTACAACCAAACAAACAATGTTTTCCTCTTTATAATGTTAGTATAGAGATAATAATGTAAATAACTAGCAAGGACGCAGTTCGGGCGCATGGAAATATGTGGAAATCGCTTTCTTAACACATTTTAAAATTGTGCGAAATGTAAGATACAATAATAATGTACTATTGTACATTACGATATTAGTGCGTTAAGATGGTTATAACATGCGAGGCGGAATTTCAGCCCGAGCCGAAGGCGAGGGCGTAATTGAGCCGAGCATGTTATAACCAATACGCACGTATATCGTACGACGTTTTTTAACACATTTGCGAGATAACAGAAAAAAAAACATTATATAAACTCAATCTGTGAATGCACACTGTTGCTTTCCCGCCATTTTAACAGCGCGCTAGCGCTGCCTACTGACTGGCGCCGCGCGGCGATTAGTTCGAAATTTGAATAGCAACAGCGCGCTGCTTGAGTCGTGCGGCGGCGATCAGTTCCATATTTGAAATGGCAAATAATACTGTTATGAAATTTGTATGGACTATAACTTAACTATTTGCTTTGGTAACACACGCGTTTTTTATGACCCGCTTTACATATTTAAAACCGGTGGAATTACATCAGCTTTACGAGCAAGGGTGTTAAAAATTACTGTTACTGCTAGTAGTATTATTAAACAACGCAAATAAAGCCGGATCTATTTGGTCTGTTATAAATAGCGAGTAAATAAACACCGAATTGGACTCAACTCTCTGTATGATACTAGAGTAATAAAAATGAACGAGCTATATTTTTGTTTCCTAACAAGAAATTGTATACATGAAGTCATCGTATCGCAGCGTTAGTCAGCTTCAGATATTAATAATTATGTTTCGTCATCCAGTAAAATTAAGTATTTACCTACCAAGTTCATGAAGTATGCCGAAAGGTTAATTAAATATTTTAAATAAATTTAATTTTCAATTTATATGACAATATTGAACGGAAACACAGAAATGTTAAAAGTATGAATGAATGAATACTCTTTATTGTACGCCAGAATAACATTACAAATTTAAATATACAAACAATGTTTAAGCAAGGTACAATAGGCGGTCTTATCACAAGTTGTGATCTCTTACAGACAACCTTAAGATGGAATTAGCTTATTGTCTAAAAGTCAAAGTCATAAAAGTACCTATGCTATAATATAGCATAGGTACTTTTATGCCTTTGACTTTTAAATGAAATGAAATGAAATGAAATGAAAAATCATTTAATCACGTAGACACAATTTTTTAGAAAAATTATGTGCTTATGACATGTCCAATTTTTTTCCCTACCACCGGTTCAGGACGCAATCTGCTGAGAAGAACCGGCGTAAGAAACTCAGCAGAGCTTTTAATCAAATCAATATTTTTAAATTAAATGTCAATTATACTTACAATGCTAATAACTTTACAATATAGAATATATATTGCTCCAGAGCAACCTACTCCCAAGCTTTATCATCTTTAATATAATCAGAAATTTTATAATACGCCTTTTTACATAATTTAGTTTTAATGAATTTTTTAAATTTAGAATTATTTAATTCTCTTACATCAATAGGGAGTTTATTATAAAATCGTATACAATGACCCATGAAAGAGTTACATATTTTGTGGAGACGGGTTACATGCATCACAAGATTGTGTTTATGCCTTGTATTAACATTATGGTGGTCGCTTTTTTTTGTAAAATTATGAATATTTTTATGAACATACAATAAATTTTCATATATATATTGCGAAGCGACCGTTAAAATATTTATGTCTTTGAATTTCTCCCTTAGAGAATCCCGCGGACCTAGGTTATATATAGCTCTAACAGCGCGTTTCTGGAGCACAAATATCCGATTAATGTCCGCACAGCTTCCCCAAAGAAGAATTCCATAGCACATTACACTGTGAAAATAACTAAAGTAAACCATTCTAGCCGTATCTACATCCGTAAGTCGTCTAATTGTTTTCACCGCATATGCCGCAGAGCTAAGTTTGCCAGACATTTTTATAATACAATAAATATATTTAATAAGCCGATGATTTCCTTGTCCTTAACTAACAATATTAATGTACACATTTCGACAACTAATTTCTTAAACTAAGAAACATCCTATCGCGTGATGGATTCATTCTATAATTAGGACATTTTTTCCTTTCATTAACTGCCGTAAAATAGTAGTAATTTTTTAGAAATATACATTCGGACCGGATCAGCACATCAATAACTTGCAAAGGCTTTGGCAAGAAATTACACGCACGAGGGCTGTATATTTTAGTGCAGTGCAGTGGCAATGTCCAGTGTTCGATATCCACAAAAGACAATTAACTACTTTTATGTTCAATACAGATACTTCTCATGTGTCTTTATTATTTATCAATATTTTCTTAATAGTGTAAAAATTATATCCGTAATCAGCCACCACAAAAACATAATGTAAATTCAATTTCCTCTCCCGAAACGCCGAAAATTGTGCAAAACAAGATTTTCAGAAAAAAGCCTTTTTGTCTCAAACTAAATCCTGGCCACACTCATGTTCCTTAGCTAGATCTTACAGCACCCTAGAAAGAAAATAAGGTGGCACTATTCTTAGTCCGTCACCACAAAAGCTGGAAGACGGGAATCTTTATGCGTAATTCCAGCTTTTGTCGCAACTCAGTGCCGGATTAAGCAAGCGCGGGGCCCGTAGCAAATTCTTTCAAAGAGCTCTTGATCTGCTATGGGTTCTTAAGTATAAAATGGTAAAATACAATACATAGATGGCGTTGTACGTAAAAATATATAAACTCGTTTGAGTGACAAATGTGGTGGTTAATTTGAATGTTGCAGGCACGACCGCAATAAGCTCAGTTGGAAGAGCTTCGGAACGGTATTCCGAGGTCGTGGGTTAAAGTCCCGCTTGCGGCAGTCACTTTTTCCACCATAATTTGATTTATTAAGTAAAAAGCATAGCATATCAATTGCAAAATTAATAAATTACTTTGGTAAAATACAATTCAATACTCAATACGTTTATTTGCTATCTATAGGTTACAATTTTGAGGGTAATTAATCGTGTAGTAAATTACTATAGGCGCTGTTAGGCTCTGACAATTACAAAAATCCTGAGATGTGATTTACTGGCAATTTAGAAAAATTTTGACAGGAAACTAACAATTGAAAACTCATGATGCTACACAAAATATTTTTTTCAATGCATATTTCAGAGTTTATATTTAATACAAAGTATATTACATTTTGAGGAACAGCTAATGTTATATTTTATCAATGGTGTACTTAAAATAATGTTCATATTTTATATTTTTCTGTTTCCTTATTATTTTTTATACGCTTTATATTAGCTTCACTTGTATGTTTGTTTGTATGTTTGTTTGTATGTTTGTTTGTATGTTTGTTTGTATGTTTGTATGTTTGTAACCGACTCCTTTGGACGCTATTTTGACCCACTTTAAACGGTCAGATTCTATTCAAATTTTGCACACCTGTCAAAGACCGATGACAATGCAATAATTCGATTAAATAAAGCGTGTTTTTTAGTTTTTTTAAACTATTATTTTTATTTAACTTTTACAAAGTAACTTTTTTAGATTTCGTGTAGGCAAATTTAAAAATAATACTATTCGTATCAACTTCTCTGAGCAAATCATATTCTATATTTACGAGTATCAAAGCGAGATAATTCAGACGTTCTTGACTCATAGTGTTCCTTAACTCATTTTTTATGCGCTTTAATGTCGAAAATGAACGTTTTCCACTACAGTTAGTGATCATGAGAGATAAATAAATGCGCAAAGCAATTTCTGAATTGAGGAAACATGATTCTAATGTATTGTCCATTAGGAATTTATGATATTGAATTTCCAGAGCTTCGTTTTTCGTACTGTCAATCGCACCAGCCACATTTGTTTTGAGCAGCTCGGCAAACTGCACTAATTCGTTGTCTAGGCTTACTAAGTCTCATTCTTTACCTAGTTTTATTTAAATCTTGATAATAGTTTCACATTTTCAAAATATATAAGTATAATCTGCATATTTTGACCTATCAAACAGTATTTTTTCCTTTGCTATAGTTATTATAATTTAGCTGCTACAAAGGTTTTTGTTGATAAATTACACCAAGGCACCACGTCCGGGGGGCCTGTCAACCCGCCGGACGCGCTAATTAATAATAATCAAGGGGGCCGGACGTGGGAGTGGTTAATTTTAGAAAATATGGTAACTAAATTATGCTAAAAATAATGAAGACTGTTAACCTTACAAATTAACATATAATTTTAACAATTTAAATCGAGCCATTTCTATTCTGCTACACATCCACACTAAATGTCGGGTAAGAGTGCTTGCATATGCGGCAGACTTTTTGTAGAATTGATCATCAGGTCTACTGAAATTCTACACGTTTATACAAGCAACTTTTTGAAGAACTTGTGCGTTTACCGTATGATATTATTTAAATTATTTACGCCAAGAAAATAGTCAGGTACCTAGTGTCTGACGTGGATTGTCTTAGTAGGAAAAGTTGTAACGTTTCAAGTTTTTGTGACATAAAAAAAATTCAACATACCACATCTTAATAAGTTTCACTCAAAAAATTATGCTCAGGCAGAAATGAGTGAGTTTGAACATGCGGGGCCCACTTTCGCGCGGGGCCCGTAGCAATTGCTACTCTTGCTACGTGGTTAATCCGGCACTGTCGCAACTATAGTAGTATATGTAGTATAATATCCGTATTCTGGTACCCACAACACAAGCATATAAGCTTAGCTTGGGACCAGAGGACGTTTTGTGTAATGTTTGGCGGTCTGATTATTTTCGTTACCTTGTGGTATTTTTATTTTACAGATCTTTCAAGCTCATGGCGACTGTGATCCTGTTGTACCATTCAAGTGGGGCCAGATGACTGCTTCATTCCTAAAAACGTTTATGAAAAATGTGGACTTTTCAACATATCAAGGGCTTTCACACAGTTCGTCAGATGCGGAGCTTAAGGACATGAGAGCATTTATAGAAAGGACTTTGCCTGCTAAAATATAATTGTACCCGTAGAAGACATGTCAATCCCTATTTAAAGTACACATAGTAAAGTAATATACATATTTGTTCAAATACTTGTTGCTAATACTATTATACTGTATTTTAAGTTCAATGATACACTGATATGCTGTATACCAGGTGTGGCCAACTTTTGTGCACATAAGATCTACTTTTTATTTTAAAATTGAGTCGCGATCAACCTATTTCGTACGTAAGAAGGGTGACATTTATGCAATGTGCTTTTATACTTATTCATATATGTTGCTGGAATATGCTATGCTATGTTCTTAATAAATATTTATTTAATGGGTTAAAAATCTTTGTCCGGGGGAATTAAAATTAAAAATTCATGCTCAAAATCTACTAAAAGAGTAGAACACTACTAAAAGTGGTCATGCTGAACGTCTCCCTACTCGAAGCATGAGCTGCGTACATGCTCATTCATTCCTGTACTAGAAACATTTGGCATTGAATGCGTCCCCTCATGGAACTTACGAGTGTTCGACCAAAATTGGTAGAGCGATCGACTTGTTGGCCACTCCTGCTGTATATCATGAAAATAATTCAGTCGAAGTCATCGCAATGTTATGTAAGTTATAAGATAGTTATATCATAGCTCTAGAGTTGCGATAAGTAATTTGCTAACTTTTTGATATAGTTTTCTGGCGTCATAAAGTCCACCTTGAATAATATGGACCCATTAATACTTGTGTATATAAACAAATATCACTAATGTTGACTACTTTGCTGTTGATCTAACTATGAATAGATTGGATTCGTTTTGTTATACGTCACTCGACATTTCATTATGAGATTTAATCCTACTCATAGAATACATAGTGTGGAAATTAATTTTACAAATAGGCTTTGGAAACCTACAAATTAACATGAATTGTGTAATTTATAATAATATGAATTTTAATATT
This sequence comes from Orgyia antiqua, assembly GCA_916999025.1. NCBI lineage: Eukaryota > Metazoa > Arthropoda > Insecta > Lepidoptera > Erebidae > Orgyia > Orgyia antiqua. The sequence goes on from OU779868.1 coordinate 28,862,792, forward strand.
TCCCTCTTTATTCAAAGTTCCCAAAGGACACTACGCGCTTATTCTGGGTATTGACTGGTATTTATGACAGCCTTGTCGTGTAATCATTTGACACAAAGCAATGATTTTATACATAAAAGAACTTGTACACAGGTATAACTTTATGAATTAATTTTATTGTAGTTATGATAAGAACTAAACCTGAATTTGTTTCTATCTATTTTTCTTATCCTTTATGGTAACAAGTTACAGAATTTTTTGAAGTACCCATGTTTCTTAGGAAATAAAATCTATATACCACGTTTTTGTCATTATGGCCTAATGGAATCTACTTAATCTAAATCAGGCGCTGCGGGGCTATTTCGTGCAATTGTTAATATTTATTTTGCAGGTATTGGTTATGCTTGTTCTTTTAGACTGCCATTTATAGGTTTCTATTTTTTCATGAGAAAATAAATTTAAGTCTATTTGTGGCGTTCTTTTATATACAATCATTTTAATAATGACAGACGATTTCTACCTTCTCTTATAATGTATATTTTTTAGATAATATTTTAAATTATAATATATCTGTAAATTAGTTGATAAAATGAAATTATTAATCTGCACATTCATTCCATCCATAACCCAAAATATTATGTGTAATTAAAGAACCACTTTCATCAAGCATAATGTTATTCAAATGTAGAGTAATTCATAACAGTTCCAGAACTTATTTTGATTAAAACTGAGCAATAAATTATGTTTTTTTATTTACAATCCATTTAAACAGGATGATTGGTTGAATAAGTATTAAATATTGAACGACCATACTTTTGTTAAAAAGATTTAATTACATAAAAGTATTTTGATACGGCTAAACATTCTTAACATTAATCAGTGCCAAACCATTATCTACAGTTGTTCCACCAAACACTACTGCACATAAAGTTCCAGGTGATAAACTGTCCCATATTGTTTTAATCCAAGAGTCTATCAATATAATTTGTTCTAGATCCTCTTCATTAGAAAGTTCAAGTTTTAAATGAGCCATTGCAAAGTTAACATCGTTCAGAGAGTTAGTGAATGTTGATATAACCTCATCCACACTGTCCACTGTTATGAGTTTTATCCTTTTAGGTTTTCCTTTTTTAAGTTGAATAGACATACTTTCTTTGGCTTGAGTTAGATAAGTGTGGTAATCACCAGTGATGTCATCACAACCTACAATTAATGAAGATTTCTTATTCTCCAACATATGATTGAATATTGAGAGTGCAACTTGCGGAGTTTTCTTTACTTTAGTTATATTCTCCTTGTATTTCTGCCTTTTGGTATGTACAGCATCACCATATTCTAAACTCTTGCTTAACTTCAATTGAACTAACTTAAGTGATGCTAATGAATCCTCTGTTGAGCAATGTCCTTTATTTCCCATTTGAATCTTTTCATTTAAAAATTCTCTAGCCAATGTCTGGAGTTTTGGTTTTCGAGTTCTCTGACCAGTAATATTATAAACTAAACTTGTATCTATAACATAAGGATGCATCATTTTTAAAGCATGCATATCTGAATTCAATGATTGTCCAACCAATATAGCATCAGCAGGCAACAAATCTCTTAAATCCTTTTGTACATCTTCAAGTCTCTTTGTAACATCGCTTAATATATCCTTTGTGATACCAGAGTATCTGGTCAAATAGTCTTTAATTTCGTTATAAGGTTTTACAAGTGACTCATATACAACTTCATGCTTTTCATTGACTATAGAGATCCTTGTTAACTCTGAACCAACATCTGTTAGACACATTTCACAATCAACACCAAATAATGGGGATTCAGCTGTAACAGGAGCATAACTATCTTTAGTCAAAACATAGTCAGAGTATGCATGACTTAGTTTCCCTTTTAATGGCACTGGATAATTTTCATCAATTAACTGCCATGCTGACAATATAAGTTGAGTTCTTGGAAATTTATCTTCAGACTGAATGAGGTTTTCAGTTATATTTTCATCCCCAATAGGGAACACAGCCCTCATCATTACCATTAAATCTTTTCTAGCTTCCAATGCTAGATTCATACTACCATATTTTTGTATAAGACTTTCCTTTTCAACTTCCGATAAAGGTACAAGAGCCAACTCTTGAACTAAAGATTCACCATACACAGATGGTGTCACAACTTCAACAACCTCGCTTAATGTACTTTTAGTGTATTCAAAGTCATTTATGTGTTTATCCCAATGTTTCACTGAAACACCTTCAATGATAAAGCAAACAGTTTGTTTGATTCCCACACATCTGTCTAAAACATACCAACGTGGTGATTCAGTTAAGTTCAAATTACCCAAAAGTGAGTGTAGTAGCAAGTACTGAATATCTGTCAACATCAATGGAATCCTTTCATTTACTGGAGAAGATAATGATGCATTTATACCATTAGTCTTCAATCTGAATGCTGGATCTGGTTTCTTACGTTTTGTCTTACTCGGTACCATGTTGTTGAATGTTTCATCTGTGATATCTACAAAGAATATAGAAAAATGAGTAATAACATTAGCTCTTATATCATAGCCTACATTATATAAATATTTATTTAATAACCAAGAACACCCTGAAATTTAAGTCATGGTATTTTTTTTTAACAGACTGATCCGCTATATTACCACTTTATTTTCTTAAGAATGCTTTAATGAATTGAAGTGCAAAATCAGTACTTAAAACTAAGAAGGGCGGACAGTAGATGATGATCACACAAAAGTCAGTAAAAATTTGTCAATGTAACTTCTCTCCCCTCCAGCCCATTAACGTCCCACTGCTGGGCACGGGCCTCTTCCATTTAGGGAGGGACTATGGTCTAATGTGCCGTGCTGACCAGGTGTGTTGACACAGGCTTTTTTTCGAGTTTTCTGTCTCTCATAGAGGATGTTATCTGTGCAATATTCCTTAGCTGACTTTTACAGAACCCTTGGGAAGAGATAGGGTGGTGACACTTGTATTCTTAGTCCGTCACCACACGGATGTTACTTCTAGATCTTTGTAAAGAAAATACATGAAAATTATATTGTTAGTAAGTATATATTGTTTTATATCATAAAAACCAAGCCAAACTATACAAAAAAAGGCATCCTCTTGAACCACTCTATCTATTAAAAAAACCGCATCAAAATCTGTTGCGTGGTTTTGAAGATATAAGCTCACATAGGGACATACATACAAAAATGGCGACTTTGTTTTATAAGTAGGGATAAAATAGAATGGAAGCCAAATTTATTACTAACATTAACATAAAATAGAATTCAAGCTAAATTTATTAAAAATACCATGATTAGTATACCAATACATATGTTCATTATTGCATCTAACGTTAAATACAGTTTTAAGAAAAACTTACTCTTATCCACTTCACTACATGTACGACGCTTTCTAGAAGATAATTTTGTGCTAGCAGTACTCATTATATGCAAAATTCTCTAAATCAAACAATTGAAATAAATAAAAATAATTTCAATTAGTACACTTGGATATCCATTGAGCACAGAATAGATAGAAGCACAGAATAGATAGAAGATACTACGTATTCCATCACAGTATTCCATTGTTTCGTCCACAGACTAATAACAATCAGACCGCAGAGTCACAGATAGAGGCTAATATAAGGCTAATAAATACATAAACATAGACTACGAAATAGGTTACGTAGACGCAATTTAAATCGGTAAATAATGAGCTGTCGGGCTACCGTCAGTGGTAATAAAAATTGTCCTGTCAGAAAATTGCGTAGCGTAGTCACCAGCATCACCAGTCAGGCCCACTAGCGCCCAAGTAAAATAAATATTTTGTCTGTGTTGAACGCATTCTGACTGACATTTTCGTTACCTACTTGTTATTTCTTGGATAATCGGTGGAATTTCTTTTTTTAATTTGTTGAATTTATTTACAATGGATTCAACTTTACGCGAACAGGTAATGATAAATCAATTCGTGTTAGCTGCAGGATGTGCTCAAGAACAAGCTAAACAATTACTGCAAGCTGCTCATTGGCAATTTGAGGTATTTTTTTTTAATTTATGTAAACAAACAATATGTAATCATGAAATGGCTACTTTATTATGATTTACATTTTAATCCTTCACTATTTGTCAAATAGTTGGTGTTAATTATCGAAAATATTATATCGATCATTTTACACGTAGTTATTTAACTAAAGTTCATTTTTAAATTCTATGGATAGCGGCACAATGTGGGTTTAATGTGATAATAATATTATGATGATCTATAAACATATTGGTATTGATGAATTAATACGCATTAAACTTTTCAAGTACTTACTATCTATATAGTTAATTTAACCTTGGTATGCGTTTGTACGTTGTTTATTTATAAATGTCGCGTCTGTCGTGTCAAATGTTATTTTCCGTTCTTGCTTTTTATGTAATGAAGTAATTGTACTATGTATTTCATAATAATACGTAGGTATGTCTAAACTTATTTTTGTTCTTAAAATGTAATTGTAATGCATTTTTATTATTTCATTAGATGTGATTTTTAATAGGTAGCTATTTTTCTTAGGCTGCTTTACTGTTGTTAAAAGTATTATTATTTGTTTTGCTTAGCTACTTTTGCTTATGTTTTACGTTTATTGTCACTGTGATATATGATAAACTTTTAATAAGTTAGGTTAATGCTGTTGTTCTTTTTTTTGTAATTTGTTTTTATAATCTCTGTGACAATGAATCATAATATGTATTTATATTTAGGATTGAAGAATGAATAAATATGTAATAAATCAAATTATGGTGGAAAAAGTGAAATGCCGCAAGCGGGACTTGAACCCATGATGATTGATGCTTATTGCAGTCTACTTGCAACATCTCAAATTGACCACCACACCTGTTACTCAAATGAGTTTATATATTTTTACGTACATGTTCATGGCATTTCACTTTTTCCACCATAATTTGATTTATTAAGTAAAAAGCATAGCATGTCAAATGCAAAAAATTATTAAATTACTTCATAATATGTATTTACTAGCTGACCCGGCAAACGTTGTCTAGCCATACTAAACAAAAAAGTTTGAAAAATAGATGTTGGCCGATTCTCAGACCTACTGAATATGCATGTAAAATTTCATAAAGATCGGTCAAGCCGTTTCGGAGGAGTACGGTAACTAACACTGTGACACGTGGGTTCACACGTCTTCGTTTGGGTATTGGGAATTCTAATTAAAAATGTTTTCTTGCAAATATTATTTATTTTGCTTGCACAATTTTTTATGAACATAGGTAAGAAGACGCTTTCGAGCGGAACAGGAAGGAAACAGTACAGCGCCACCTAGTACAACAACTTACAACTAAATAATGTGGCCAGTTTTATATATGTATTTATATATAGTTAATGTACAGTATAACTTTACAAAACATAGATTTTCATTCATAAATGAAAATCTATGTTTTGTAAAGTTATACTTATCTATCTTATCTACTATATTTATCAACAGCAATGATTATAAATATTAATAAAAAAAACTGTTAGGCTGATTATGATGTAGGTATTTATACAAAGTATATAGGATAGTGGTACTGTGGTGACTTATGGCAGTGTTTAAAAAGAAATATACTCACTGTATACATCTGACACTGAAATATTTTTATTTATCATAAACAGTTTTAACAAATGATTAATGGGTATATTACTTAATGGGTATAATTAACAGATAATTATAATATAATTAACAGAGTTAAATATAATAAACAGAGAAAAGAGAAGACCTTTCTACAGTTCAAATTAGTCTATGATAAAATTTATCAAGATATTTAAGATATTTAATATCTTAGACACCATAGAATGTATTTCACGCACACATATATGTATAAGTGGCCTCAAGCCAGCTAAGTGATGTAGTCATAGACACTATCATGTAAATCAGTGTGTACCACCTAATAAACTAGATAATTATTCAAAAATCCATTTGTATTACTTCCCATTAATAGTTGGGACAAATATGTAAAAAATATACATAATTTGTTTTTAATGGGCAGTTTAAGCTAATTATCTAGTCTCAAAGAAGCTTAATATATTTCTCTTAAGGGTACCTGACTATGAATAAAAAGAATTCAGTTATTACATTTGACATCTAATCTTATTGTATGTGTCAGATGACCTTGCATATATTTTTTTAATCTTGTTTAAGACATATCATTTATAACCAACCTCAAAACTAAAGATCTTATATCTATATTATTTTGATATTTCCTTGTTTTGCATAGTCATCAACATAGCTAATTTTAACTAGCAAACAGACAGAAAATACATTTTATTTATGTTGTGAACAGTTACATGTGTTGACTGTTATTTTGACATTACAATTTAATGTTATCTATTTGAAACACTTTTTTGAAAATAATTTAATAAAACCATTTTTTCCAGATTTAGAAGCTTTTATTTTGTTTTTTAGTGTTCCGTACCCAAAGGGTAAAAACGGGACCCTATTACTGAGACTTCGCTGTCCGTCCGTCCGTCTGTCTGTCTGTCTGTCACCAGGCTGTATCTCAAGAACGGTGATAGCTAGAGAGTTGAAATTTTCACAGATGATGTATTTCTATTGCCGCTATAACAACAAATACTAAAAATAAAATAAAATAAATATTTAAGGGGGGGGCTCCCATACAACAAACATGATTTTTTTACCGTTTCTTGCTCGATACTAATAACGTTGCCTTATGTTGCATACTTGTTGCATAGATAATGGTACGGAACCCATCGTGCGCGAGTCCGACTGGCACTTGACCAATTTTTTTTATAAACACATTTTTTTTGTTATTTCAAAACAAATATATGCATTTCAATTCACATAAAGTGATTTATATAAATCAGTCACTTCGGTGACTGATTTAAGTATGAAATAAATTAAATATATATTTTTTATCTTACAGACAGCATTATCAATATTTTTTCAAGAAGTAGCCCTCCCATCTGGGGCTAATGGTATTGCTGCACCACATTACCGACAGGTAGTATATATTATTTTATTCTTAAATTTATCTTTTTTTGTTTTGTACACATTAAGCTGCAAACTAATGTGCATAAAATACATAAATAATAAAAAAATAAAATTCTTTATTACACTAAATTTATCAAAGGTAAAAGGGCGGTCTAATATTAATGTAATACTTTATATCAATTGGTGTATAATGTAAATATGTATGTATCTTGATTTCACATTGTTACATCAGACTGCTATGTAAAAAAATGGAATTATAAAATAAAAAACCAACATTAAAAAAGCACAGCTGTAATTTTTTTTTATCTTGCACTGATAGATTCTTTTATGTGTGCAAACGTTTAGATCGCTCGGACCTACAAGTAGGTGAACATCCAAATATTCTGTTACTGACTGTTACATATAAAAGATTGATAGATATATACAAACGAAGTTATTAAAAGCGTGTTGTTATTAAAAGATATATACAAACGAAGTTATTAAAAGCGTAAAAAAAGTCTTAGCTTCTTTCACTTATTTTAGCAACTGATGACACCATGCAACACTCCGGCAACGCCACCAAATTTCCCGGACGCTTTAGCTGCGTTCTCTCGTTTATCGACAACGGGTAGTCCGAACACGACGGGCGTTTGTACCGGCGCGTCCATACCACCCGTGTCGCCTCTGGCCACGCATCCCCCAAATACACATCAACACCCACCGCCGCCGAACATGTTTCCGACGTCTTCGAATTCTCAGACTAATTACTCGTCAATCTCCTGCTCAACTGCTGTAAGTATTAATTAAAGAAATGTATTCAACAAAACATTTCTATAATATGGTTTGTAGAAAATTAAACTATCATTTTTCAAAATACTGACACACCATAAAAGCCACTTCCGCCTATTCGGAATTTTCAGGTTTACTTATTGGAAAATATGCGGCAATGACCTAATAAATACACTGTTCAAAAAACTCGATTGGAGACGCATCGATGACCTATTTTACTGATAACATCGTTTCAGAACGAGATTAAACGCACGTAATTGACATTTTTTACTGATTAAACACAACAATAAGACGCACATGACAAATCAAAAACTGGCTAGCAATTGTTGTTCGAACTTTTCTGTTATTATTTAGATCGAACACTTATTGAACTAAGGGTACATCACAGGCCGACTAAAAATGATTAAGTTCTATCTAAATAATATATGTATATCTAATTTTTCGTTTCCAGATGTGCAGCGAAAATATGCCAAGATAAATTTGAAGTTATTAGTTTAGGAGCATCTATAATTTATTTTTCTAATGGTGCGCAATGTGAGCTGTGGAATTGTGTATGAAAATGTATATTACTTTAGTAAACACCCTAAAATGAGCGTGGGTTTGCTGGACAATATTTGGGGTGCCGTAGTCAATCATGTTAAATCTAATATAAAATATTGTATCTACATAGTTATATGTTATACAGTGTATCCATAACATGCACAATAATAAAAAAATAAATTGTTAAACACGAGACACCCGACTGTACAAATATTGTAAATGGATTTATAAAACTATTGAGGTTTTATTATTTCATTTACGTACTGGAGTGTACACGTTAAATAACTCAGTTGTTTACTAGCACAGATAATAAAATATAGACAGTAAAATGGCGATTTACAAGCCTCTGTTTTGATACTATGTAAAGGTCCGCTTTAGGCTAAAACCCCCTTGAAATGCAATAGACGTACAGCATACAAATATAAAAAATAAAGTACAGTCAGGTGCAATATTATAATGGACATATGAATATCAAAAGTTATGCTTCTAAATATTTTTGACAATTTTAATTACGAATTTTGTATTGACTTTTGCTGCAAATATACCCACATGTGACATTATATTTATAGTAAATTGTTAGAATATATCATTAACGTGTTTATTCTATTAAATAATGCTGGGGCCATGATATTGTCATGATGTTATCAGTTAATTAATCTGTAGCCAGAAGGTATAATTTTGTCAACATTATTATTTGTAATAATAATTTTTTTTATTCTATTCATAAAATAGTACATATTTTTAGCAGTACGCGAAATTGTGTGCATTGTTCATTGCAAAAGTTTAGATTTTTTATTCGGCACTTGTTACTCTACCTTTCAGCTACAGATAAGTATATTCTTAAGTACCCTCGTGTATTAAATACGAATTAAATAATCAAAAATTCTTCTTTCTCAATCAGTTATCAGACAATGAGATCCATTGCAAATAACATAATGTTAAGTAAAAATAAGTGTGAAGACATTTTGTTCTGTGTAATAACTATGGACCGCGTAATCGGCGTATCTTGAAAACGTATTTTTCTTTTAAATAATTTGTTTGTTTACCCACATGTGCTCAAATATAATCCAATGTTAATGTGTAATTTCTTTTGACTTTCTTTGTCTTGCAAAATTTTGAGGATAAATAACGGTGTCTACAGAAAACACTTTGTAGATGGTAGTGACAATTATTTTTTGAGCAAATTAACAAATAGAATTTTTCGGGTATAGTATGAAATTGCCGTATAATTCTTGGCTAAGAATTGACCTACAAACATATAATTATGTCGTCGGAGGTATAAATAACTTTAATTAAAATATTATTTCGAATCTGCAATGTGTTAATTTTTAGTCAGGAATTTCATATGTGTGTTGATTTTATCGGTTGTAATAAATGATAGTAACTTCATACTTTACCCATATTATTTGAATTTAACTTTAAAGTCGTATTACGACATTAGAAAACATTTAAAATGTTGATACTTGACATGAATATTTAACATTATATCGAAATTATAGATTTTATTTCATATGCATTTTGTTTCAGCTGAATTGCAATTACTTAAAACCAAACCGCTAGCCTGCCCGTGGAGACTGGCAATAGGGATGTTGACTATTTTTTGGAATTGCTTTTATTTTGTAGATAGCTCTTACTTGAACACCATGAAAATATATATTTTTTTTAAATACATATTTTCAGTATAAAAAAGCGAAAATGAAAATTATTTTAAAAATTCCCGCTAAACCGCTCCAAGCTGTCAAGTGACGGCGATGACGTATGTGCCCTGATAGTAGGGGTGACCACATAGAAAAAAGATCGATGTTTTTATCGATTTTGGATTGTATAAGCCACACAAATTGGTAATGCGCCTGGCGGCCATGTTGGTGACGTCATAGTGACGTATAGATGAGAATATTACATTTTGTTTTTTTTTTTTTTTTTTTTTTTTTTTTTTTTATTTTTTTTTTTTTTTTTATATAATATTGGCTCGCGCGGTTTGCGCAGTTGCCACGAACAAAGGTAGGGAAACAACAGTAATTTTAATTAAAATTTGGATTCGAGAATTTCGAAAGATCAGTAAGATTTTATTAACGGAATAAATAAATAGATGCTATATTTTAATATCATTTTCAATAATAAAACTACTTAAAGCATTATATATATCGAAGTTATTAGATGCTAGAAGAACAGTAATAGAAGTAGGTAATGGAAAATTCAACGTTTTTAAAGAATTATATATCATACTATTATCACGGTGAGGGCAGGAGAGAAAAATGTGATTCACATCGCCAACATCTAAACCACATTCGCACATATTAGAGGCCACGACCTGAATTTTAGCGAGGTATGCAGGTGTACAAACGTGTCCCAATCTCATACGAATGATACAACAAGTGTCCCTTTTATTAAATGACATTCTGGCAAACCAGGGTTTACCTGGAATATCAGATTGTATGGAAAAGTAATGTTTGCCTTTTTTCTGACAACTTTCTATCCAAATCTTATTCCAAGACTCTCTTAAAAACACTCTAGCGAGAGCTACCAAGTCATGGCTAAAGTTTTTGTACGGAAACAAGTCACCGTTTTGAATAGCCTCATGCGCAAGGCGATCAGCAATATTATTACCCAAGATGTTGCAATGGCTAGGTATCCAAACGAAAGAAACTTCTAATCCCAACTCACTACACTGAGCAAGTAAGGTTCTAATACTAATTATTATAGGATACACTAACTTACAGTTAAATGGGTAGTTATGAAGTGTTTGTAAGGCACTTTTAGAATCGGTAAAAATGACAGATTTTTGTAATTTTGCTAACTTAATATATTCAACAGCTTTAAATAGTCCATAACATTCGCCAGTAAAGATTGACGATTCTGGAGGAAGTTTAATTTGTTGTCTGATTTTGTATTGAGAATGGTAGACGCTAATCCCTACTTTACCCACTGAGGAGCACTTAGACGCATCGGTGTAAATATGATGCCAGTCTACCCACTGACAGTCTTTAATGAAGTTGAATTTAGTATTAGCATTGACGTCACTTTTGCAGATATTTATATTAAGATTTATGTTAGGAGTTAATTTTAAAGCATCAAAATTTGTGTTAAAAAGTGGATATTGTACATAACTACAAGTAGGAGCGTGTAAATTGAGATACCTTTGATAACTTAAAACTATGCATGGAAGAGTTTTATGTGACCAATAACTTGTAGTGTTAGTAGAATTATTTAAGAGTTTTAATGATTTATGTAAAGGATGTTTGGCAAATTGAAGACAACGGAATAAATATCTGTCACATAAATATTGCCGTCTCAAGTCTAGTGGAGATTCCACGCATTCAACCTGTAAACAATTTATCGGACTAGATTTCATCGCTCCACATATCAAACGCATTGCCTTATTTTGGATCGCATCTAATTTTGTTAGTCCCGTTTTATTAACTGGTGTAAGCAAAAAAATGGCATAATCAAGAATACTTCTAATCATGGCATTATATAAAATTTTAAGTGTAAACGGATGGGCACCCCACCAGACTCCCGAAAGACATCTCAAAATGTTCAATAAACGCTCACTCTTATTAACTATATATTCGCAATGGGGAATACCCGAAAGCTTTGCATCTAATACTACCCCAAGAAATTTAGTTTGTTGTTTTATAGGGACTAAAATATTATTATAATAAACAGAAATTGCTGGGGGTGACCTCTTTCGTGAAAAAGGTATAACTGCACTTTTATCAGCTGAAACATCAAGACCATTAAAATCTAGCCAGTTTTTAAGAAGAGATAGAGAATGCGACAATGTGTCTGCTGCAACCTCTACATTTTCGTGAGAGTAATATACAAGCAAGTCATCAGCGTACTGCAATACCGTAACATCTGAGCCTAAAGACGATTCTAAGTCATAACTGTATATATTGTATAAAATAGGACTGAGTACAGATCCTTGAGGTAAACCAGAATTTACAAGACGGGTTTCAGTAGAGTCATTTACAGATAGAGTTATACATCTATCTGACAACATAGTAACGATAAAATTGGATAATATACTAGGAACTCTTAGAACTTGTAGTTTTTTATAAAGAATTGACACAACCACATTATCATATGCAGCTGTTATGTCCAGAAATGCAGCAAGTAAGTAATTATTATTAGATAAAGCTAGTCTAATGTCAGTAATTAAAACACTAATGTTATCTATAGTCCCTCTCCCGCGACGAAATCCAAACTGATTATTACACAATAAATTATTACTCTCTATAAACCATTCGAGACGATTCTTAATAAGGTGTTCAGTGATTTTCATTAAAACTGATGAAAGCGCTATTGGGCGATATGAACAGCTTTGGTTCGGATCTTTGTTAGGTTTAAGTATAGGTAAAATATCTTGACATTTCCAGGAAGAAGGAATATTGCAGGAGGAAACAATATTATTGATAAGATTAAGGAAATAAGACAGAGAGGTGTCATTAAGGTGAGAAAAGAAGGAATACGGGATTCCATCTAATCCTGGAGCGGAATCTTTGGTCTTGGCCAAAACTCCTATTAACTCGGTCATAGAAAAAGGACCATTCAGTCCAGTAAAATCGCTGATGGGAACAAGAGGTATAAGTTCAGGAGCAGTAGGAGGGGCTAATTTGTTTAGAAACGGTGTTGTTAAATGGAAAGGCAAGACAGAACGGGAATTATTATCTTTAAAGGCAGATTTAAATCTTCTTATTTTATTCCAGACAACTGAAGAGCTTGTGTTGGGACAGAGAGACAGACAGAAGGATCTCCATGATTCAAATTTCTTCTGTTTAAAAAGTTTCTTAGTAAATTTTATAGCTTGCATGACATTCACAAAATTTTCATCAGTCGAACAATGACAATATTTACGCTCTGCTAGTTTTCTGCTTTTAATAGCTGCCGTACACTCGGCGTCCCACCATGGAGGGGACGGAAGGAAACGAGAAGAATTATTCTTTTTTGGAAATGTCTCGTCTGCTACTTCAATTAAGGCCATGGCAAGTGCTTCAGCGCAAATCTCTTCATTGTCTTGTGTTATATTAGGAAGTGATAATATTTTAACATCTATTTTTTCTTTGAAGAGATCCCAGTCTGCATTTGATAATCTATATTTTAAGCGCGGAGAGCGTTTCTCTGACTGACGACGATGAAAGGGAAATGAAAGAAGAAGAGGAAAATGGTCGCTACCAAAGGAAGACGACAATGCAGACCAGTTTAAGGAGGACGCCAAGTTGGGAGAACAGATCGACAGATCAGGAGCACTAGTGGCTTCGTTGGGAGCAGTGCGACGCGTAGGGGCACCATTGTTCAATATACATAAGTTTTGATCATGCAACATATCAATGATGAAGTTTCCAAATGTATTAGTATTAGTGCTTCCCCAAGATTGGTGCTGAGCATTAAAATCACCTAGTAAAACAATAGAGTGAGAAACAGAAATATTAGATATAATGTCACTTATTTTTTGATAAATAAACAAAGAGGGATGTGGTATATATAAAGATATGAAGCAAATATTGTTTACGGTTATTGCGATTATTGAGAAATCATTACTGTGTGTTGGTATAGGTACATATGTATAAGGAACACCATGTTTGACGAGTAAGGCTACTCCACCAAACCCATCACCACGGTCTTCCCTTACACACGCAAAACCAGGTATCTTAAAAATTGTATTTGGTTTTAGCCAAGTTTCTTGTAAGGCAATGATGCATGGATCATATTTATTAATTAAGAAAATTAAATCAGATTTTTTTGAAATAACGCTTCTACAATTCCATTGTATTATTTTGGTTAGGTTGTCCATTATTGATTTGTGAGAATAATTGTGAGAGAACTGTAATGATTGGTGCAGCGTTGGACGGTGAAAGTGTGCTAGACTGAGACAGTATTTTAATGAGCATTAAAATAATTTCAGTCAAAGAGGTATTAGAGTTCTTATCATGTGCATTAAGAGCACATCCGTTGTTCTGTGATGAAGTCATGTTGTAGTCCTTTATTAAGTTGTTATGCGCCACAACGTCATAACCCGTAGACTGTGAAGATTTAGGTAAGCTTGTGCGTTGAGAAATAACAGTTTTTTTGTATGATTGAGTAGTAGAAGGATGTAAGAAAGGTTGTGAATTTTGAATAGGGTTTATATCTTGAGTAGATTTAGAGTGATTTGTTAATAGAGGTTTATTGTTTAAAAGAGTATCAGCGTAAGAAATTTTAGAAACAGTAGGATGTAATTTAGAAGCTTCAAAGTAAGAAATGCTGTTGTTTGCCATTGACTCTTTAATGGCGCGTTGCCTCTCAAACTCCAAACATTTTTTACTAGTGGCCATATGAAGACCCTTACAAAGACAGCAGAAAATTCGTTCTTCATCAACTGTGCAGTTTTCTCCCGAATGGTCTTCACCGCATCTATAGCACCGGGGAGTTGAGCGACACAAAGACTTTACATGCCCAAAACGGCAACAATTAAAACACTGTATAGTTGGGAAGATATACAAATCTACAGGCAATGACGTGTAGCACATAAACACTCTTTTTGGCAATGTTTGACCATCGAATGTCAAAACTACTGATTCTGTACATTTCAGTGTAGCAACCCCATTGTCAACCACTTTTCTTTTAAGGCGACGCACTTTTAATATTGGCCCACACCCTATAGGAACTGAGATATTATCTTTAATTTCTTCATCTGACCAATCAGATGGCACTCCTCTAACAATACCCATCCGTGTTACATTAAACGATGGTATAAAAGCTCTGTAGTTACATGTTATTAAAGCCTCACTTTCCATGAATTCATTGGCAGACTTATAATCTGAAAAGGAAATGGACAGCCTATTCCTACCAATACGCTTTAAACTACCATTGATAACATGCTGAATAGCATTTGATTTTAAAAATTTTCCAAATGTTATTGGATGTAATGTTGAACTGTCATTGGAAGACTCTAGGTTGCGCTGAATATGAATAATGTATGGATAGGCGTCAGATTTTTGGTACACTAGCCTTGCAACTGTCTGAGGTACAGTGGACGCAGAAATGGCCTGTAAATTATTAGTTGTAGTTGTATGAGACTGGGACATTTTGTCATCATTACAAGTATTACTCAAATTGTTATCTGATATACACTCACAATCATCACTTTTATCGTTTCTGTCCTCACCGTGTCGCCTCTTAGTCCTTTTTTTATTGCCATGCTTACATGTACGTACGGCGGCTGTACGTTTACGTCTCCGAACTTTGCCATCTTGGATGCTAGATGCATCCGTATCTATACTAGAACAGTCGTAAATAGTTACGACATGCCCTACCTCTGGGATAGTTCCCCCAGGGTCCCCTGGGGGATCCATTGTTGAAGAGAAACAATAAGAAAAAACTTACCCTAAATCCAGGTGAAAGATGAAGAGAAGAAAAAGATCTACACTAAAATTACTTATTAAAACTATAGAAACATGTATACAAACTAAATTACACAGTACTATTAATTCAAACTGATCAAATTTGAAAAAATAAAATTTTATACGAAAAACACGTCCTTCCAGAAAAATGTTTCCCGCGCTTTTTCTACATTTTGTTAGCTGTACTTTTTCTTTGCTGATGACGTCACAAGGGCGTTAATTTGACAAGGTTCCAGCGCATTACCAATTTGCGTGGCTTATATTCTTTTATACAATAATAGATCTAACTTCTTATAAAATCAGTATTCAATAATAATTGTTTTAAAAATATTTGCACTGTCTTACATATACTTTCGAACATAATATAACCGTATTCTGGTACCTACCCATAACAAAAGCAAGGAAGTATAGCTTAATTTGGGACCAAGGGGGTTGTGTAAAATATAATCCAATTTTCACTGATAAATCTATAATATTATAAAATAGACTGAAAATTGATGAATTTCCCATATTGGTCTAAGGGTGTTTAAGAAATCGGGGAACATACATAAAAATCAAAAGGTTACGGCGTTTCGAGAACTTCCAGCTTTTTCTTAAGTTGGTTACAATTTAGTTGAAAATTTGGCGGTATATCCACATATCGATACTTTTCCTCGATATATTCGAGACTAGCTGTTGCCTGCGACTCCGTCCGCGTAGAATTTTGAAAATTTTCACGTGCGAAGGCGCGATGGCTTATTTCATGTATAAGTTTGGTGTTTCTATACCGATTTCTATGATTCTTTTTTTGAACTGCTAAGCTATCAGGAGTTACACGTGTTATTGTGAGTCAACCATAAAATATAGATATATGCTGTTGCGGGATATTTTTTAGACAATTTTATGTAGAATATTTTCGTCATACTTGATTTCTATGTAACTTTAACCATTAAGGCTGCACACGCGACGGAAGCTTAAAAAATGGAATAACTTCTCCCGTTTTCCCAACATTTCCCTTCACTACTCTGCTCCTATTGATTGTAGCGTGATGAAAAGTATACTATAACCTGCCCAGGAGTATGAAGAATATTTGTACCAAGTTTCATTAAAATCCGTCGAGTAGTTTTTGTGTCTATAAGGAACATACAGACTGACAGACAGACAGACAAAAATTTTACTGATTGCATTTTTGGCATCAGTATCGATCACTAATCACCCCCTGATAGTTATTTTGAAAATATATTTCATGTACAGAATTGACCTCTCTACAGATTTATTATAAGTATAGATTTCAATTCCGACATCCTTGGCTATTCAGGGTATCTACGTCACTGCACCCGATTGGTGTTCGCAGTCACGTGGTAATGTGTACTAAATAATGCAATTTAAATTCATTTTTATTTAATTTTAACAAGATATTAAACTCTCAAAACGATATTTTAGGTATCTAAATACTGTCTTCAATCTATAAAACATAATTTTATATGAATTTGTTACATGAGTCAACATCCCTATTAGGCCTGAAAAAAATAAAATATATAAAATTATATTCATATCACATTTTTGGATTTAATCGAGCAGTTCTCGAACTTTGATTGTATGTAATTGCAATGCCGAAATAATTAGCAAAATTACAAAAAGCAATTACTTTGTTATTTTTATTTTACTTCTTTTTTCTATTAAAGTTGTACCTATATTAAGCCTTAGTCTTATGCTTATATTAATTATAATTTGTTGTTCTTTTTTCGATTATTATAGACTAGTCTAATATTTTTCTTCGCCCTAATCGAAGGTATTTTTAAATAAAATATTAGATGAAATTACCTACAAACTTGTAAAATTTGTATTTTCTTGTCAAAATTTAAGTTGATTTATATATTTGTAGTATCGTTTGATCATTCTGTATATATTTATATATCTTAGTGTTTATATTTTGCACCAATATGTATTCTCAATGTTGATATTAAATTTTTTAGTGTTATTTCGTAATGTCTTACTTTTACAAGACACTAATTTGCTTTTTCGGCTGTCACGAATAAAAATGATTGTATCATATTGTGTTTCTATTTTAAACATTTCATCTTTTTTAGGGTTCCGTACGCAAAGGGCAAACGGGACCCTATTACTGAGACTTCGCTGTCCGTCCGTCCGTCTGTCACCAGGCTGTATCTCAAGAACGGTGATAGCTAGACAGTTGAAATTTTCACAGATGATGTATTTCTATTGCCGCTATAACAACAAATACTAAAAATAAAATAAAATAAATATTTAAGGGGGGCTTCCATACAACAAACATGATTTTTTTACCGTTTCATAGAAAATGGTACGGAACTCTTCGTGCGCGAGTCCAACTCGCACTTGACCAATTTTTAAAATCTTTTAGGGTATATTTATATTAATGGATTTTAATCAATTTTTCCTTTGGGAAATCTACTCGAGTTCGGATTAACCGAATAATTTTATTATTTGCTGTGCAGGCGGTTCAGGCTTCTGTCCTATTTCTATGTGTAAATTTTCTTCCACTATAAGAAATTAAATTTTCGAACACGCACAAATCCATATAACATAAATGAATCGCGAAAGCCTATACACAAGCTTATCTGAACCTTGTACCTACTTCGAATTATAAAATGTGAGCCTCAATGCTATCAATCACAGCTTACACACTGTTAGAATCAAATTAATGTTTCCAGTCAGGCATGGCAACATCTACTTCATTCATATCAATGCATTTGGGATCGGGCCCAACTTCTGATAACTTTCCGTCTTCTTGTGTAGTAGCTATCTCGTTATCTTCTATATTGCTTAGATCTCTTTCAAGTGCTTCGTAACTTTCTACAGGTGTTACAATATTTGAATGTTTACTCCTTTTGAAAATTAACTAGAAAAAAGAAATAGATGTAGGGTAGGTAGAGTAAATACATATAGAAATCGTTAACCGTTAATTTAGAAACTAAACAAAATATGTAAATGTATAAGTCTGGCGAATGTTAGGCATCAAGGGCATCCTAAGACCTGCACCGGCACCAGCGGCATATAACCAAGCAGGTTTGACGTCATGTAGGCGGCCGGTCGTAACTGTCGTAAGTCAGCCAAATCCTATTGCAACTTATGGAACTAGTCATGTTGCGCCGAAGAATAAATGATGACTTACCTTATAAATTCGAGGCTTCTCATAAATCCAAACGGAGAATATTGCCATAATGGCTACAGTTATCGAAATAAGTAAATATCTTGTAGAATATGTGTAAGCGTCTAAAAATATACTATACCAACAGCAAGAACTCCACATAATTTAGGCCAGGGCCAGATAGACATTGACAGATCCCAGACAGACTTCTGCCATTGCTTTACTTTTTTAATTAATCTTTTTTTAATTTGTGGTTTTTGTGCCATAGCAGTACCTTACCAACCTGGCGTAAAACATCAGATAAGCTGTTTAATCAACAGGATATATCCTTCATCACACATTTAATCTGGATGAAAATCCAACTGAACACCTGAGGCCACGTGGCCTCTTACATAATTACTTAGTATTGATTTGAATTTGGCGAAAAATAAAATTGCTAACTCGTCACTTACACATGCAAGTACATAAGAGCCCAATGCTTTATACAGTGAAACTGAAATTAGCAGGAGTCGAATCCACGACCCAGTGGCAGATTTGCTGTCTCGGCCGCCCTAGGCCCCAAGTCATCAGCCGCCCCTTTTTCAGCATGCGCCATATAAACTACATAATGAAATTCTGGCCGCCCTAGGCCTGGGCCTTAGGGTAAATCCGCCACCGCCACGACCATATAGCAGACAGCTAAACCACCACCAAACGCATCACGGCTATGAGACCAATATTTTAAATTATTTATGTTACTACAGAAGGAGTGCTGCCTTGAAGAATGGATTTATAAGTTAAACCCAAATAATTATTTAGATACTACAAAGAACTTTCGCATTAGAATAGACAGAAAAGTAAAGGCATTTCAAACTTCTTAATCAAAAAAATAGATATTTTATTAATGTCCTGAAAATGAATGGTTTTAGAGTTATACGAGTATATAAGTAGATAAACTGCACGAGTAACGTTTTCTCATGAAACTGCTAGGTCGCTGTGGAGCCGAGGTAACGCATACGATGGATACGTCATTTTAAGAGATCCCTACCAAAAGGTTAAACGGGATCCTATTTTTGAAACATCGTTTTCCTAGGGTTCCGTAACAAAAGGTTAAACGGAACCCTAAAAACTAGAATAAATACTACTCCCATACAAGAAACGCTTTCAGTTTAACTTAATGATTAATGATACAGTTAAGACTACATAATTGAGATGGTATGATGATAAGAGTACAGAAGCTGTCAACAGAACCCAACGGGCATCCAACTCAAACTTAACGACTTTTTAATTATGACTAATAAATATTGCAAATATTTATTAGTCATAATTAAAAAGTCGTAATTAAAAAGTTTAGCAGTTAAGAGGATAACAAAATACCTTCGTGTATTTTTCTACGTACGAAGTTTTCATTTTTAGGGTTCCGTACCCAAAGGGTAAAAACGGAATCCCTATCACTGAGACTTCGCTGTCCGTCCGTCTGTCACCAGGCTGTATCTCAAGAACGGTGATAGCTAGAGAGTTGAAATTTTCACAGATGATGTATTTCTATTGCCGCTATAACAACAAATACTAAAAATAAAATAAAATAAATATTTAAGGGGGGCTCCCATACAACAAACATGATTTTTTTACTGTTTCTTGCTCGATACTAATAACGTTGCCTTATGTTGCATAGATAATGTACGGAACCCTTCGTGCGCGAGTTCGACTCGTACTTGACCAATTTTATTTCTTTAGATTGAATGGCTAGAGTTCTAATTTTTAAGTATATGTTTTTTCAATATATAATCTGGAAGCGATTGAAAAAAGTTTTCTCGATAGAAAATCTTAGCGAAACAACATCTATTTTTTATTTTTTTCATTTGTCGGTCTATTATCGCGTATTAACTAATGAAATAACTTTCAAAACATAAGTAACTATTATATATAGAAACACGTAAACCGGAATTAAAATAAATTTAGTAGATTTTGAGTAAACAAAAAAAATATCAATAATTCTTAATTTTCTATACCTACTAGCTGTGTTATTAGGTACAAACCGGCGATAGTATTGATGTAGGCCCTTAAATACACCTTTTATGTTGAAGAATATCGGTGTTAAGGCGGTGATGTCGGGGGCAAGAAATAATATATTGATAAATAATAGGTAGGTATATGATTACGCTAGCCTTGCAGTTATATTAAACAAATATTATTGCGAAAGACATGACCTTGTAACTTTAACAACAATATTTTACTCCCCGTGTATAATTAAGAAGACTATTATGTGAATTTATATGCTTTTATTGTTTAATAAATATCGTTACAATTGTAGTAGTCTTATAACGACGCCATTGCCCAAGAGAGAGAGAGGAAGGACGCTACCACAGACTATCCTGACTGTCACTACAGAGTAGGTAGTGACTAGGTATAACCCATGGTACCTACATCTCCCTTCTTTTAAGACAATGAGAGCTTAACTATTATATGATACCTAAGTAGGTTTTAATGAATAGGTACTAAACATAATCACTTAAATAACTAGGTTTCTTAATTTCTCTACCTGTTCTACTATAAATTTTTGTATTCTCTAGAGATTCTAGTGGAGTAGTTACACACTCATTTTCAGCAACACAATCATTACTATCAACTAACTTATGATCTATATTTTTATTCAATACCTCAACACTATCATTTATATCCTCTTCTTTTTTAACAATCATTTTCCTATCATTTTTACTTTCAATCAGATGTCTTCTATTTCTATCAATTATAGTGCCCTTTTCAGTTAATAATTTATATGAATTAGGTCGTTCACATGGCTTTAAAACCTCTGCATAAAGCAAAGGCTTATTTTGCCCACTTGTTACTACAACTTTCTGACCGATATTGAGATCTTTTAATGCTTTAGTATTTTTATCATAATAAAGTTTTTGTTTTTTACAAATATCATATAGTTTATCCTGTATGTTTTTATTATTATTACAAATATTTATGTGTGGTAACAGACCTTGAATTCTTCTGCCCATTAGTAACTCACTAGGAGTTTTAAAATCTAAATCTGAGATTGGTGTGACCCTATATTCTAACAGTGCTAAATATTTATCTTTTCCTTCATAGTCTGCTTTTTTAAATATATTTTTTACAGTTTGTATGAATCTCTCAGCTAGACCATTAGATTGTGCATATAATGGACTGCTAGTTACATGAATAAAATTCCACTCCCTTGCAAAATTTCTAAATTTACAACTTGAATAATTTGTACCGTTGTCTGAGAATACTTTCTCCGGTATGCCATGTCTACTAAATATAGATTTCAATGCTTCTATTGTACATTCTGGTGTTAAGTATTTCAATTCTAACACTTCAAAATATTTACTGAAATAATCAACTACAATGATATAATTTTTATTTTTATAATGAAAAACATCTGTGCCTAACATAGACCATGGCTTATCAGGCATTTCTCTAACTATCATTGGTTCTTTACAATTTTTATTTTTGAACCTATCACATGTACTACATGACAGTACATGATTCTCTATATCTTTAGACATATTAGACCAATACACACATTGTCTCGCCCTATTTTTACATTTTTCTACTCCCATATGGTTATAATGAATTCTATTAAGAATATCTTCTTTTAGAGTTTTAGGTACTACCACACATTGATTCTTAAAAATTAACCCATCATACAAATATAACTGTTCTCTATATGTATAGTATGTCTTTAAACTTTGAGGTACATTTTCTAAATTAACTGGCCATCCTTCTAAAATATACTGTTTTAACAGGTTTAACTCATGATCCTTACTTGTTTCTTCCTTAAATATCTTATACTTATGATCTGAAATAGATAAGTTAGATTTTACTAAACATACTTGTGATTCACATAATTCTTCTATATTGCTATCACCTACTCTATTTTTAACATCCCTTGATAATGTATCTGCCAATAACAATGTTTTACCAGGCCTATAAATAACATTTATGTCATATTTTTGTATTTGTAATCTCATTCGCTGTAACCTCAAAGGTATTTCACACAAAGGTTTCTTGAATATAACTTCTAATGGTTTATGATCACTTTCTATTTCTACAGTCATACCATAAATGAACTGGTGGAAACGTATGCATCCAAAGACAATGGCCAACATTTCCTTTTCTATTTGTGCATAAGCCTTTTGAGTGTTGGTCAAAGCTTTTGATGCATATGCTACAGGTAGGTTATTTTGTAACAATACAGCTCCTAATGCATCTTTTGATGCATCTACAGATATTTTACATGGTTTATTTGGGTCATAAAATTGCAAAACGGGTTGTGACATTAGAATATTTTTTAAATCTTTGAACGCACTATCATGTTCTCCTGTCCATTCCCAGTCCTTACCTTTTTTAACTAGTTCTCTTAACGGATTACACACTTGTGACATTGAAGGTATAAATTTGGATACATAAGTAATCATCCCTAACAACCTTTGTACATCTTTGACATTTTTTGGTTTTTCTAAATTCAATATGGATTCTACTTTTTTACTGTCCGGTTTTATGCCATCACTACTAAGTATATGCCCTAAGTACATTATTTCTGTAATACCAAACTGACATTTTTCTAAATTAAATTGGATACCATTTTGTTCAGCTACTTTTAGTACCTCTTCTAATATTTTATCATGTTCTGCTTGATTTTTTGCATAAATCACAACATCGTCAACAAATATTTCACATCCACTTATGTTACTGAATATCTCACTATACTGCCTGTGGAAAACTTCTGGTGCTGATGACAGCCCATATGGCATTCTTTTAAAGCAATATCTACCAAATGGTGTTGCAAATGTACATAATTTCTTACTATTTTCAGACAATTTAATGTGAAAAAATGCAGTGGAAGCATCTAATTTTGAAAATATTTTAGAACCTCCCATTTTTGCAGCTACCTCTTCAAAAGTTGGAAGCTTAAAATGTTCTCGTTTAATATTTTTGTTTAAATTACTTGGATCTAAGCAAACTCGGATACTCCCATTAGGTTTTCGCACTATGACTATGTTACTAATATAATCAGTAGGTTCTGTAATTTTTTCAATAATATTAGCCTGTTCCATTTTTTGCAATTCTAATTTCAGTGGCTCATGTAATTTTATTGGTATACTTCGTGGATGTGCAATTTTTGCTGTACTATTCTCTATTAACTCTATATTATATTCAAAATTTTTTAACAAACCCAATTTGTTTTTATTAAATATACTATCTTTGTATTTGTCTATAATTCTATCATATTTATTACCTTTATTTAATGTGTTTAAATATTTTCTTTCTATCAAACCTAATCCTTTAACAGTTTTGTCGCCCAATATTGGACATACACCCTTCTTATCTATAACTTGAAATTCTAACAATATATTCTTGCCATTTACTAACTTACAAACTATTTTAATTTTCCCCTTACAATTTAATGGGGTTCCATCATAATTATGTAAATTACAATTTGATTTAACCATGTTATTTTGTAACTGAAGAGTCTCTATAACCTTTAAAGGTAAAACATCACAATCACTTCCAGTATCTATTCTAAAATCAACTAACCTGTTGTTAATCTGCAAACATTCATACTGTGACCGGTCCTTTATGTTGTTCACGCTGACTGCTCCCAATGTAAAGTTGTTCTCTTCACCATCAGATTCATCAGTTTTATTGACGACTCGAACAGACCTGCACATCCTTGCATAATGACCTCTTTTATTACATTTTGCACAGATCTGACTAAACGCTGGACATTTAAATCCGTGATCATATCCACACCGGGAACAATTTTTCTTTTTATATTGACTTGTGCTTTTAATAGGGTTATTTGTGTCATAATTCTGTTTTGCTTGTGACTTTTGTTGTAATCTATTTATAATAGTATTTTCAGTTAGGTTTTTTAAGTTTATTGTAGCAAGTTCTGCTGCCTTACACAAATCTATACAATGTTTGAGATCTAATGTTGCCTCTTTAAGTAATCTTTCTTTCAAGCCAATCTGGTTGATTCCTCTTATTATTTGGTCTCTAATTAAACTGTCTTTTAGGGTCCCAAATCCACAATCTCCAGCCAGATTTCGTAACATAGTTAAAAATTCGTTAAAACTTTCATCTTCTCCTTGCACTCTCTGGAAGAACATGTGCCTTGACATAGTTTCATTTTTTAAGGGAACACAATAGTTTTCAAATTTCGTCAAAAGCTTTTCCATTGTTGGATTTTCGTCTTGTTCAAAAGTATTAAAAACTTCTATAGCGTCATCTCCAATTACGTGGAGTAATAGAGCTATTTTTTCGTCTTCCTTCATTTTGTTATAATTGCCCGAGGCTTTTAAATAGAACGTGAACTTTTGTTTGAATTTACGAAAATTTTCCTTTAAATTGCCCGACGCCAACACCAATGGCGGAGGCTGGCTAAGATTTTCCATTTTAATGGTATTTTAATATCTGTGTCCACTTACTTTTATATTTCGCTTTATCCTCAGCGCCATGTATAATTAAGAAGACTATTATGTGAATTTATATGCTTTTATTGTTTAATAAATATCGTTACAATTGTAGTAGTCTTATAACGACGCCATTGCCCAAGAGAGAGAGAGGAAGGACGCTACCACAGACTATCCTGACTGTCACTACAGAGTAGGTAGTGACTAGGTATAACCCATGGTACCTACACCCCGTTTTCCAATTACAGCACAAGAGCGCATTATGCGGCACAATGCTCAACGTTGAGTGTTCCAACATGGTTCCAACTACAGCAACGCATCGCACAATCGAGCACTCTCAAAAGTGATGCGTGCAATCCATACCAACTTCAGCGACAGAAAATTAACAAGTATTTTTTCTTTAAATTGGCATTGATTGAAATTTTATTTATATATTATCGTTAGTAATATTATTTATTGTAAAAAAAAAATTTAAGGCTTTCGTTTCGGCGGAGTTTTCTGGAAATAATCAAAGTTAATTCCAGCTGTGTTTAAAAAAAAATATTTATGTATGGATGAAGGTACAAACAATGACTTTTTTTATATTCCACACTTTTAATGTGAATACAATTTTATTTTAGTATTTTTTTTTCAACACTGAACTTAGCGCACTCTGCTGGTGCATTTGAAAACTAATTCATGTTCCAATTAAGCGTCAGCATAGTTCAGCATTGTGCGGCACTGAGTCGCATTATGCTCTGCAATTGCAAATCTCTATATTTCCTTATAAATCTCTATATCCTTGCATAAACAAACATACTCTTTGTTTAGGAAAATCGTACTTTATCTATCCTGTGATTATTAATATTTGACGGGCTTCGTGGTTTACGACTTTACGTAAGGCCCATAGCACACGGCGTATTTTAAGCGAGCAGACGACGCGCGTTTCAGGAACGCGCTTCTTCGGCGCCGTAAACGCTGATTATTGCGTTTGCATTGATAATAGAAACGCGCGCATGAAGCGCGTATACGCGCATTTGAAGCGATACAAAGGAGCGGGGTACGGGCAGAGGGGGGATGGGATGCTCACCACTGCGTCCGCGCCTCCGAGTCTGATCGAAACGCAAAAAACTACGAGTGACTACAGCGCGTATGTACAGCTGTACCTGCGCGTATACGCGCAGTAGAGGCGCGTTTTACAATCGCCCCGTGTGCTTAAGTTACAAGGTTGCGATCAAATCTCGTTGAAACCACGTACACGCGCGTCGTCTGCGCGTTTAAAATACGCCGTGTGCTATGGGTCTAACATAGACTTACGATATAGATCTAGACGTAACACTCGGTACAACAAATCCGGCCTGCTTCTTTTTAGGGTTCCGTACCCAAAGGGTAAAAACGGAAACCCTATTACTGAGACTTCGCTGTCCGTCCGTCCGTCTGTCACCAGGCTGTATCTCAAGAACGGTGATAGCTAGAGAGTTGAAATTTTCACAGATGATGTATTTCTTGCTCGATACTAATAACGTTGCCTTATGTTGCATAGATAATGGTACGGAACCCTTCGTGCGCGAGTCCCACTCGCACTTGACCAATTTTTTTAGTTGAACACAATAAGAAAAATAAATGACAAAGAGCCTATTTAGTAGCCTTTCTAACTCTTTCTTTTTGAGCTGAAGTAAAAGAGAAAGCTAGTAAGAAGAAAAGAGAAGGCAAGGCTACTATTTTACTTTTAAACCGTAAACGGGCCGGGCCTTGGGACAAATCTATGTTCCCGAGTTGTTCCTCCCTACTTATAACCTCTTGTTACATAACGGAATGCCGTTCACGAGGTCGCAGGTGAGATCCCCACACAGTACAATTATTTGTGCGACTACAGTGTGTGACAGATGTAAATATCACATACATCTAGGAATGAACTGGGCGGGGATCGAAACCGCGACCTCTCTGAATAGTAGTCCGTTACATGAACCACTAGGCTCGGAAAAAACCACCGTCTTTATATTCAAAATAAAAATATGTATATGAAATTTTGGGGTAACAAACACCAAAAACAATGTTCACATATTTAATACTAGCACAATTCATATTTACAATTTTGGAAGATATATTAAATTTTTATTATGAATTTATTTGTGAACTGGAATACCAGTTATAATTAATTATAAAAGACAACATTTATTAAATTTTTGATAAGCAAGGCTCTTAGTACAACCAAAATATATATAACTACTCATAATACTGGTGGTCGTAAGAAATGAAATTAATATTTCACAGATAAAGCTTATAAGAGTTCTACCCACCAGTGACAACAGAAAACACTGATTTTAACACCCGTATTCACAAACAATATTTACATAAGTAAGTACAGTGTTGATGCACTGTGCAAAGGGTAACACTTCTCAGTGCGTTTCGTTCATCGAGCCTTTGTATTCATAGACAAAACTTAGCTATGCGTTCAGTTTAACAAACATGTATATGTATTCTATCCGTATATGTATTCTGTAGTGTATGTATTCTATCCGTAATAATACGTATTCTGGTACCCATAACACAAGCATATAAGCTTAGCTTGGGACCAGAGGACGTTGTGTGAAATGTCCATGAATATTTATTTATTATTATTTATAGTGCGCTTCACCACTTAAGTATTGTTTGTGAAATGACTTTGCTACCCCTGTGCGTCCATGCCTACTATGAGACCTCACAGTAACGTTTGTGAATACGGCTGTAAATCCATAAAAAATCAGTGTCAATTGTTTTTAATCCATTACAAATAAGTTTCAACTGACTTTAATGTATTATATATAAATCAGAATCAGTGACAACTGAATTTAATCTGTTATGACTAAGTGTGTACCAATTTTAATTAATTGCAAGTTAGTGTGAACTGATTTTAATACATTACAAATCAGTGTCAGCTGAACTTAATCTGTTATGATTAAGAGTCACCCAATTGTAATAAATTTCAAGTTAGTGTCAACTGATTTTAATACATTAAAAATAAGTGTAAACTCACTTTAATCCATGACAAGTTAGTGTCACCTGTTTTTAATCTATTACAAATCAGTACTGATTTTTATTACGTTTCAAATCAGTGTCATATGGCAAAAGCATTTAAAAATGTTTCATATCCATTAACTGGATTAGATATTAAGTAATATAGAAAAATAAATACTTTTTGTATCACACTAAAATTACAAAAGTTGGTTGTATAAATTTCAATGAAATCTGGCACGATTGGCTGACAAAGGTTAATTTTCGCATGACGAGGATAGCACCAAGACAGGTGACGGTGAAGGTGACAGCTAATATAAAATAAGAACAAACATACTTAAATGATAAAGAAAAGAAAAAAAAACTGATATGTAAAAGTATGACACTTGCCTATACATAAAAATTTTAGGACTTTTAGAAACCTCTTTTATTTTACTAATACATATAATATTAACATACTGAATAGGTTATTTGAATGTGCAAAAATAATTAACTATATTATTATTGTATTAATTAATAAAAAAATATGTGCTTTTGTAATACCAATTTGTCTAACATTAGAGATAGGTTGAATCAAACTATAAAGTGTGTAAAGCATTTGTTATTGTAGAATTTTTAATAATTTTTGTTATAATCAAGTTGGCATCATTGTTTTGTGTATGGATGTGATTTCACAGTACATTAAACTATACATATATAATACTAAATATTTGTAGACTCAATGATCATTCCTCAAAAATGTAAATAGTTTTTAGGCACCAGTCAAATATCCTATTAGTCTGCGAATAAGAAAAGACACTCATTTACAAATATACTTAACCTTTTGATGTTCTGTTTTAAATATACATCATTTCAGCCATTGAAGACATTTTCTTTGGTATATGAACCAATGTTTCAAAATAACTTGCTAGTTCATCAATAGTTACATCACAAGGAGGATTAAGAGCTTGCTGTGAACAACTCCCAGCGTGACTACTATGTTGTCTTGAGTCTCTGGTTTCTGGCAAAGTAGTCACCTCTTTCCTCCACCATTTATGATTCCCATTAACATCTTGAGCTAACAAATTTTGTTTATTTGTGCTAGATGATATGGTTAACTGATTACAATTGCGAACAAGAGTGCTTAAATTTAATGAGTCACATTTCACTAAATCGGATATATTATTACTTGAAGACTCTTGCTCCCCAGTTTCTAAAACGACGCATTTTTCACTGTAATGCTTTAACACCTTTAATATTGGTTCTTTGAGTATTTTGTTCTGTCTCTTTTTATAAATTCCTGGTGTTTTTACTTTTTTTGGAACATGACAAGTACATTTAGATTTATTTGCAGGTACTGTAGCATTCTTAAATAAGTTCTTTTTATGTAACACATTTATAAATGGATTATCATTATTTCTCTTTGTTGATTTTACTGGTTCTATTTCCAGTCTACCCATTTCTTCTCCAAGTAATATTTCTTCTTTCTCCATAGCTTATGGTTCTGCAAATAATAGGAGAGTATAATAGTTTATAACTTTGTATCTAATGATTGTAGTTAGATCATTGCATAATTAAGAAACTTTAGATAAAATGCAACAATAACATTTTTAATGTCAGAAGTGAATACTATTTACTTTCAATTTCAAGTTTGCTACTAGAATTTTACTTAAAAACACTAGTACGGAGTACCCAACAATGTAAAAATATTTCAATATTGCTAATACTGAAATGTTTACATAAAATTAGTTTTATGGCATCATATCCAAACTTCTAGATTTTACTACTAGGTACAATAATCACACGCTGAGCTATATTAGTCATCATCAAAACAACGCATTCCAACCTTCAGACACTGATAATACTTTGAATAAAAAATAACACACAGATCTACGCATTCATTTGCGTCTTGCCGTCATTGTTTTGTTTGTTATAAAATATCTTGCTTACCATTAGGTACTTGCAATTAATAAATACGGATGCAAATAGAACACATTAATCACAAATAATTAGCTTAATTAACTAGTTACTACTAGTTACTAGTTTAAATAAAATACACCGAGTTCTTCAAAATATACTTTATTTTGTTTACGTCATGTTTTTTACGGAAGTATGAAATAACGAATAGTCTGTGGTCAAAAAATAGAGATGCTCATTGGGCTCACAGACTAATTATTGTTGCATTTATTTTGAGTACAGGGTATAAGAAAATAAATACTTATGACTATTTATGGGCATGTCTCAATCAAGCCTTCAACAAGGTGGGGCAACGATTTCATCGATGTCGCGCTGAATGCCTGTAACATAAAGCTGCACAATGTAGCATTAAATGGAGAATCGGGGAGGCATGTGTCCTCGGTCGTAGGCGGTCAGCTTATGCAGAATGTTGTGTACGTCCATGTCTATAGACATCGCATCATAGATATGATCTTTAGTCCATGGTCGTGTCGTTACCGTCATCACCATGTCATTACTGTCATTCATTAGCTGTCAGCTGTCATGTCTGTTACCTGTCAAAGTCAGTTGTAATTTGTCAAATTCGTATTTGCTTCTGCTCCGTACGTGTACAATTAAAAAACAATTAAGTTTTATTAACGAAATTAAAAACAGCTTTGAAGGGGTCTGTTTAAACAATCGATGATATATTTATTCACAAATGGATTGCATTAGAAAAGATATGTTTTGGATTGGCATAATATGCTTATTAAGCCTTTGCAATGGACATCAGACATCCTCATCCTCATACCAGGAAATAAGCGGCAGTAAATCTATTCATATTGAACAAGCGGAAACAGTTCCAGAACATCACATTACAGAGAGGTTTAAACGAGCTAGTATTCAAGATGTATTTAACTCTAGTGAATCTAGTATTACCAATCAAATCATTAATTCGACACAAAGCTCTTCAACGGAATCTTCAAACAGTAGTACTGAGAAAAATGAGTCGTTATTGTCATCAGTTCTAGTGAATGCTTCGGCAATTGCTTCTTCTAATTCTTCAGTTGTGAATCCATCTGATGCAGCTCCTTTGCCAGAGAAAAGTTCAGCTGAAGATGAACACAACAGTTCAATGTCAATATTTTTTGTGCTGTGTGTTCTCGCACTTGGTATTTTACTAATCCATCTTATGTTACAAACTGGATTCTCCTATCTACCTGAAAGTGTTGTTATAGTATTTCTTGGTGCTTTAATTGGTATGTTGATTAATTTAATGTCTATTAGAAATATAGCTAATTGGAGAAAAGAAGAAGCATTCTCTCCAACAGCATTCTTTTTAGTATTATTGCCTCCTATTATATTTGAATCTGGTTATAACTTGCATAAAGGCAATTTCTTCCAGAACATTGGATCAATATTATTATTTGCTATAGTGGGTACAGCTATATCAGCATTTGTTATTGGTGCTGGTATATATCTTCTTGGTTTGGCACAAGTTGTTTATAAGCTGAGTTTTGTGGAATCATTTGCTTTTGGTTCTTTGATATCGGCTGTTGATCCTGTAGCTACAGTGGCAATATTCCATGCCTTAGATGTGGATCCGGTACTTAACATGTTGGTGTTTGGTGAGAGTATTTTAAATGATGCTGTAGCTATTGTACTTACAACTGCAGTATTAGATTCTAATGATCCGCTCATGTCAACGGGTGAAGCAATACTTTCAGCAATCAATAGATTTTGGTTAATGTTCTTTGCCTCAGCTGGTATTGGTGTATTATTTGCACTTGCGAGTGCTCTATTACTAAAACATGTTGATCTTAGAAAGAATCCATCATTAGAGTTTGGAATGATGTTAGTGTTTACATATGCTCCATATGTGTTGGCTGAAGGGATTCACTTGTCAGGTAAATATTATTTTAGTAGTAATTAACAAGACATTATTCATAAAATAACCATTAGAAATTGTAGAGTATAATCTTAGTGTTAACTATTAAAGTGGCATTGGGATCCTCACACAATAGAGCTACAGAGCATTACTGTCACGTGACCGATTTTACGTTTAGACACTCCCATTATTTATACAACGTTGTAAGGATCGCAGTCATAGCAGACTGCTAAGACCA
Source organism: Orgyia antiqua (assembly GCA_916999025.1). Lineage (NCBI taxonomy): Eukaryota > Metazoa > Arthropoda > Insecta > Lepidoptera > Erebidae > Orgyia > Orgyia antiqua. Next base: position 28,894,995 of record OU779868.1, read on the forward strand.
GAATGATAATTTCAATACAAAAATCGCGTCGCATTGGTCGCGATCGCGCATCGCTAGATACCAAATGCTGCTTGAAGGCACATGACAATACATATTTATGTAACCAGAAATCATTATTGTTTAGGTATAATGGCGATATTATTCTGCGGTATAGTGATGTCCCACTATACCCACTTCAACCTATCAACAGTGACACAAGTTACAATGCAGCAGACTATGAGAACATTGGCTTTTATTGCTGAAACCTGTGTCTTTGCATATTTGGGTCTTGCCATTTTCAGGTAATATATTCAATATTCATATCTGTTTATAATATGTACTGGCCCATAGACTGTGACGAAACTTGAAGAATTATCTAAAATCTAAACAAATGCACTTGATTTCTATGAATAACAGATAGTCATGCAGACTTTGTTCATGTTAAAAAATACTCTTCAGCCCACTAACGTCCCAGTGTACAGGCCTCCTCCATTTTTGGAGAGATTATGGTTTATTGTGCCGCGCAAACAGTGTGAATCATTAGTGAAAAATGTTGCAAGATCAGGGAATATTTTCTATATTCCACACGTACGAAGTGCAACAGGCAACAGCTAATATCTAATATTATGATAATTCCATTTCATCTTTCATATCCTCTTTTGGCTCCCTTACACATTCACATTTAGAAGTAAAGTAGGTACGTCCTTTTCAGGGTTCCGTACCCAAAGGGTAAAAACTGGAACCTATTACTGAGACTTCGCTGTCCGTCCGTCCGTCTGTCACCAGGCTGTATCTCAAGAACGGTGATAGCTAGAGAGTTGAAATTTTCACAGATGATGTATTTCTATTGCCGCTATAACAACAAATACTAAAAATAAAATAAAATAAATATTTAAGGGGGGCTCCCATACAACAAACATGATTTCTTTACCGTTTCTTGCTCTCATACAACAAACGTGATTAATTAAGTATTGTGTGTGTTGTTTGCTCATTTATTAATAACGTGCCTTATGTTGCATAGATAATTGTACGGAACCCTTCGTGCGCGAGTCCGACTCGCACTTGACCAGTTTTTTTATTTTTCTGTCTCGTACTTGTGTACTGAATTTTTAGTTAAATCGATTCAGTAGGTTTGTCGTGAATACGCGAAAAAACAGATTTACTTTCGATTTTATAATATTAGTAACGATGTTTTACATTATTGTATCTGTTTAAGTAAATGTTAATCTTATAGTAAACTATATAAAATATGTTATTGTACACCCTTTCAAATTGAATGTGCTCCAGTTTGTACCTATTAATGTTCAAGGATTTATTGACTTTTGTAATAATAGATCCAATTGAAAAGTTGTGACGATAGACTAAAGTATTTTGTATATAAATTGCGGAGTCTCGTAATCAAGCTCCTTATATTTCTTTATAGTTCAAAACTACTAGCTTTAAATAACAATAATAATGCTGTCAGTTATTTAGCATAAACGTAATGTAAATGAAAAAATATATTGTCCGCGCGATGACGGATTAAGAACACAAGCGTTGTCGCCCCATTTCCTTCTAAAGGTACTCTAAAAGCTAGTTAAGGGATATTCTAAACAGATTACATCCTCTGTCAGAGACGGTAGCCTCGAAAATAAACCCTATGCCAGGGAACACCCCAAAATTCCGAAAAATATTATTCCGAATTTTGAAATCCCGATTTTCAAAAGTCCTAATTTCATAATACCGAAAAATTGTAATGTCTATTATTCAAAATCACGTAAAACATTTTACCGAAAGTCATAAATCCGATTGGTTACTTATCCGATTTTCATTTGTCCGAAGAGTCAAATGCTCGAAGGGTTATTAGTCCGAAAAACGAAATTCCGATTTTTAACACTTCGAATAAACTAAAAATAGCTACAACATTTTGTGACTCTCCGAATCGCTGCAAAGCCGATTTTACGTAGACTTGTTTGCCCTACCCTAGAGTGCAATTTAAGCCCGCGTAGGCGCGGAGGGGTGTGACGGCCCGCGAGCTGAGGAGCAAGTGATTTGAAGGCTCGCCGTAGCGGATGAGGCTGGCCGGGTCTGCAGGCCAGTGATCCTCCAAGTCATTAGCGACGATAAGCTTGCGTGGGCCGCCTATACCCTGCAGCGCCGGAGCCGTGACATAATAATGCTTGCTGCATGCTGCATGGCTGCTTTCATGCTGCATGGCTGCTTGCATGCTGCATGGCTGCTTGCATGTTGCATGGCTGCTTGCATGCTGCATGCTTGTATACTGCCTGTCTGCATTTTGCATGCTGCCTGCATGCGTGTTTCGTGCTTGCCTGCTTGTTTGCATGCTGCAAATCCCCTATGTTATTGATGCATCGCTTAGGTTATGTTAAGACTGTGACCAAGGAAACTAAATATTTTTAATCGAAACAAAATGCTTTTATTATAAAGTAAACAATCATATTTTTAAATGATAATCAATACACTGCAAAAAGTATACTTCATCATATAGATTTTTCTTTAAAATTAATTGTGTTGACGGTATTTTAATAATCAGAATTCATAATTATTTATTACGTATTTCGATTTACCAATAATTCGGATTTTTTATTATTCGGCCTTTTGAAGTTCGGAATTTTGAGAATAGTAATTATACTTAATCGTTAGGAATATTGAAGTTTCGGAATTATGAAAATCAGAGTAATGATACATCGGAGTTGTTATATTCGGAATTTTGAACCATTCGGAATTATGAAAATCGGTATTATGAAATTCGTATTTGTGACTTTCGGAATAAAGTTTTTCGTCTTTTTGTAGTGTCAGTGCGGCATAATGATACCATAATCCCTTAAAATGGTGGAGTCCCGTGCCCAACAATAGGACGTTAGTGGGCCGAAAAAAACTTTACGTTAGAGTCTTGTTTTTGAGAGGTTTAGGCACTAGGTTTATGTTATGAAATCCGTGATCGAAAAAGAGTATTTGGGCAAATTAATCAGTTGTCACCTTACCTATATTTGTGAGGTAACAACTTAAAGAAACATTTTATATTCTGTATTATATTAGTTTTAGCTATTGAAGGTTAAATTAATAATCAATTATGAATATGTCTATCGATCAGTGTGGAAAGTATCATACAGTGGGTAGGTATATGGTTTTGATACCTGATTCAAACGTCCATATCAATATTACACATGAAAGTGACACTTAAAGTTAAATTTTTAGCTCATATCAGTGTCTCTCTTCTTTTTAGGGTTCCGAACCAAAAACAAGACCATATTACTGAGACCTTGCATTAAACCAAATACCTATAAATATTACTGTTAGTAGTAATTTGGTAACCACGTACGCCCGAAGTAAATTTTTAAGTACATACACTAAATAAAATAATAATATTCTTTTTTATTGCAATGTCCATAAACATGAATATGTTTATACAGTTTTATGTAGACATACGTAATAATAGGTATGTGGCTTTAGTTTGCTTTCTCCGTTTATTAATATAAAACCTTGGACCAAATGACCTTGCATTCTCTCGTCACATGTATTCGGTATGGATTGCCATTGATTAAAATTTGTTTTACTAACTCTAATAGTTATTACTGTTGGACTGCTTATAAAGTGAATATATACTTCGCATGCAAAATGCGCTAACATTATGAATTTATGTTTTGCGTTAAAAGTTTAAAATAACTTCTTGTAACGTTTTAAGGACGATGTATATTTTTATAAAACAGAAAATGATATTTGTATAAACATACCTGATGAAAAATTGACGGTAGGTTTATTTGCATTGCTCAATATATAACAACGACTGGCTGTTGCCCGCAACTTCCTACGCTTGGAATGTAGAAATCAAACCAAAATAATTTATTCAAAAAAAGCCATCCACTCTACCTGAACCATTTTACCATTAAAGAAAACCAAGCAAGCATTAAAATACGTTGCGTAGTTTTAAAAATTTAAGCTCACATAGGGACTAATATACAAAAGTAGCGACTTTGTGTTATAATAAGTAGAGATTTCGTTTCCTTCCGTGTGGTGACGGATTAAGAATACAAATGTCGCGTGCCAATACGTCTGGACAGCGCGGCCCAGTAGACCATAATCCCTCCCAAATTGGAGGAGGCCCGTGCCCAACAGTGGGACGTTTATGGGCTGGAGCAAAAAGAAAGATAAAGATAAACCATTAACGTAGTACCGACACGTGGACGTTAAACACATAAGAGATCAGGGTCATTTTTTTATTTAGTATATAGTTGTATTTATAGTAGTGACAATGAAGCTTAGCTAAGAAAAATTCTCTAAATCTATCTTCCATTATTGTTCCAGTTTCCGACATCGTGTAGAACCAGCTCTGGTGGTGTGGAGTATAGTGATGTGTTTACTCGGTAGAGCTGCCAATATATTCCCACTCGCATTACTCTGCAACAAGTTCCGTGAACATAAAATTACCAAGAAAATGATGTTCATCATGTGGTTCAGTGGTAATATATTAATTTTATATGTATTTTGATATTTTGGTCGTAGCAGATGGCGCTCTATAGTCTCTGCCTACCCGCATGGGATAAAGGGTGACGGTATAATTATGGTATTTTGATAGACTAGGTGTTGTCCTTTCAAATTTTTTTGTTTTTCGAAGGTTTTCTCTTTCTACCCTCATTAATGAGTGATGTTTGATGACACACATGGGTTCAGTGTAGTGAGAAGCTAAATATACCTTACTGTTTTAGTCTTGACGGAAAATCGTGGCATTTGGTAGACCAACCACATTCATTATAATTAATTATAGACATAATAGAAGAAGTAGCTAATAAAATAAACAAAAGTAGTATACTCGTATGTAGTCTATCCGTAACTGAGCTTATTGCGGTCTGCTTGCAACACTTCAAATTAACCACCATATCTGTCACTCGTATGAGTTTATATATTTTTACGTACACCGCTATCTATCAAGATTGCTTTACACCATCTCGACCAACAAAGAATCTGGAAAGAATACTCAAGGTATTCTTTCCAGAACACGAATGGTTGAAATAATGACGCGACGTTCATTATTAAAGTAATTTATTAATTTTTGCATTTGACATGCTATGTTTTTACTTAATAAATCAAAAATATATAAACATACTAGCTGACGCGGCAAACGTTGTTTTGCCATACTAAAAAAAAGGTTTGAAAAATAGATGTTGGCCGATTCTCAGACCTACTGAACGTGCATGTAAAATTTCATAAAAATCGGTCAAGCCGTTTCGGAGGAGTACGGTAACTAACACTGTGACACGTGAATTTTATATATAAGATATAATAATAAAAATATATAAACTCATACGTGTGACAGATATAGTGGTTAATTTGAAGTGTTGCAAGTAGACCGCAATAAGCTCAGTTGGAAGAGCTTCGGAACGGTATTCCGAGGTCGTGGGTTCAAGTCCCACTTGCGTCATTTCACTTTTTCCACCATAATTTGATTTATTAAGAATAATAATTGTTAGGAAATGATGCAGCCATATTATTTTTCGTTATATTATGCTGTGTTAATTTTCAGGTCTAAGAGGTGCCATATCTTACGCGTTATCATTGCATCTTGGTTTCTCTGATGAAACTCGCCATGTTATTATTACTACAACGCTCATCATCGTGTTGTTCACAACATTATTCTTTGGTGGATCAACTATGCCGTTGTTGAAGTTTTTGCGAGTAAGTTCCTAATTTCTTTATTTTAATAAATAAATATTCATGGACATTTCACACATTGTACTATGGTCCCAAGCTAAGTATAATGCTTGTGTTGTGGGTACCAGAATAGGGATAGAATACTTATACAACTTTTTTTTTTGTAAATACTTACTTATAATACACAGAAAACACTCAGACTCCGTTCGAACATTTGTATGACATTTATAAATATCACACAAATGATTGTCCGAGGCGGGAATCGAACCTGCGTCCTCGTGGCGGCAGTCCGTTACATGAATCACTAGAGTCCCGTTGAATACTGATAATAGTACGAGAATAATTCATAAACCTTTCATAAATATTGAATACTAGCTGTTGCCCGCGACTCCGTCCGCGTGGAATTAGGAATTTTTTTTTCGCAATTAAAGGTAGCCTATGTCCTTTCTCAGGGTCTAAAGATTGTCTGTGTCAAATATCATCAAAATCGGTTATGAGGTTTAAGCGGGAAAGCGTAACAGACAGACAGACAGAGTTACTTTTGCATTTATAATATTAGTAGGGATTGTCAGAAGTGTGTATTCAATTTAATTCATAGTGTGACAGATTAAGAAACACGTCATCACCCTATCTCTTGTCGTCTTGCTTTAAGAACAGCACACATGCATTCTGCGTGAGACGGTATCTAGCAGTTTTATCCTATGTTAGCGTTAGATCAAATAGGTACTCTACGAAACATATAATTTGCCTAATTTTCATTTCTCATTTTGTAAAATACAAATGTAAATTTATACCTCCATACTTTATCACTTTCGCCGTGTGAAACAATTACAAATAATTAATAAATAGTTGTTTTTAACCACTAGTTTGTTATCTCGGAATAATGTTGACCTTGTTTAGTTTCTACTTTTTGATATCTTAATTTCCACAAAACCACTAATTTTACACTAAATTCTTCCAACACTATTAATTGCTAGAAACATACAAATCTGTTTAGTAGAATAAAAGTTTATCGCACATAGACAGACCAATCGTAATGGACGATTAAAATTTTATAAAATGTTGGTATTAGCAATCCTTCGTATGCATAATTTTTATACAAATATACTAGTCTAGGCTGCGACTTCGCTCGTCTAAACTCTAATTTTCAAATAATTTGTAGCCCTTTATAGCAGGCAATCTCGGAGACTAGCAGTGACAAAAGATTTAAGATTGCACCACTACTTTTATATTTTATCCGCTATACATGCACATGAAAAACTTTACCGATTTATCTTCTAATATATAAAATTCTCCTGTCACGGTGTTTTTAATTATACTCCTCCGAAATGGCTCGACCGATTTTCGTGAAATTTTGTGTACATATCCGTTAGGTCTGAGAATCGGAACATCTAACATCTATTTTTCATCCCCCTAAATGTTAAGGGTGGTCCACCCCTGACATTTGTATGGCAAAACGTTTGCCGGGTCGGCTAGTTAATAGTATATAATTATAGATAACTAATAATAAGTGTGTTTATTTACAGGCTAATAAGAAGACGAAACGTTCTAGGTCGCAACGTAAACAAAAAGAAGTTAGTTTGTCCAAAACTAAAGAGTGGGGTCAAGCCATTGATTCTGAACATCTGTCTGAGATCACTGAAGAAGAATTAGAGGTAAGATTCTTACGCGAAATATTTGTGTTACTCATGGTATATGTTTGAGAGAATAAAAAAAAAACCATACAGACGAATTAAGAACCTCCTCCTTTTTTCTAAGTCGGAAAAAAAGAAAAAAAAAACGGTGATTCAAAGCGGCAATAAAATAATAGTAATAAGCAATATAACATTTGAGTTATTCAACAGCATAGCTATTTTAGTAGGCAATTTCATTCAGATTTGTTGAGCCGTTCAGGCTTAGTAACAAACATACGCTTTTATCACACATTACATTAGTAAAGTGTGCTCAATGTGGCATCACTGTTATGATATTTTGTTCCGTAGCTCTGCCAACTGAGCTCAGCGGCGTGCACTGATATTTAACTTAGGGTAGGCAGTCACAAAAACTTTTTCTTTTATAGATTTTTAGCATAGCCACGCGACGGATCTCTAAGTCGGAAACCATGCCAACAGAACAAATTTAAATCTGAATATCCCGAATCAGTCCACACTGTACTAGAATTACTAAACAATAACTACGTACGTACATACATACGTACATGTACGTATGTACATACGTTTCATAACTTTTAACATGAAATTTTCGAGGTACAATACCTTTTAGCTGGCTTAGTTGTCGTAACTCGGGTACACAGAATCTTTTTACTGAAAGACATTTGTGAGAACTTGTTATTTTTAATTTTTAACAAACACACACTATCAACACACATTTCACAATCAAATAACATTTTAAAATCAACAAACGAAAATCCATACAATTATTAAATTATAGAAACTCATTATTAAACAGTTCAATGAATCACACGAAAAAATAAAATGGCCTCCGTCGAACCAAAATATTTCTGCTATTTAAATAAATAAAACCTTACTAAACAAAAATGCATACGTGATTTATTAGACTTCCGACTATTATATTTATTCGGATTATAAGTAACGAACGAACATTGCCGAATACTCGCGATAACATCCGATCGCCAAAGCAGGCCGCAGGATTTTCAGTGTAAATCGTCTTGGATATGTAAGCCTGTGTGCGTTTGCGAACTGTGCACGGACACCAAAATTTCTACACACATATGAACTCATGGCAGGCGGGCGGCGTCGAGCTTGCTAGCTACGCTAATATTATTCCTTCGCCAAACGCCTGGCAAAAAGCAATTTGCAAGCACATATTGGTGCTATTTATGAATTATTAGGCGTTTTTAAGTTATAATATTTTGTTTAATTAATAGTAAATAAATGAATAAAGTCATCTAAAACATACGAACGTTTTATTAAAATATCTGTGAATGGCAAGTAAAGCACTGCCTTTCTGCTTATATAGAGCGCACGCCCATGACTGAGCTTATTGCGGTCGTGCTAACACTTTTTCCACCACAATTTGATTAGTTAAGTAAAATCATAGCCAGTCAATTGCAAAATTAATAAATGACTTTAGCTATTTTGTTGTTTGTAAAGATAAATAAAAATGTTGTTTCAGGTAAATTACTCGCATGCGACAAGATTACGTGGCTTCGTGCGTTTAGATTTGAAGTATCTCATTCCATTCTTCACAAGAAGGTTCACGCATCAGGTAATTGACTTTAAAGTGCCTGTTTGTAACATCCTGTTAGCCAGTTTTCATAAACAAATCATCTAAATATTTCCACTATACAGGTTATTAGCTGTTACCCGCAACTTACGCGTGCAATTTATTACTAACACGCTTATATATATTTAATACTAGCTGCCCCGGCAAACGTTGTTTTGCCATACAATTCTGTATAAAATAAAATTTCATCAAAATCGGTCCAGCCAATTTGTAGCCTATGTGTTATTCTGATGTATAAGCTATATTGTGGTAAAGTTTCATTCAAATCCATTCAGTAGTTTTTACGTGAAAGAGTAACAAACATCCATACATACATCCATACTTACAAACTTTCGCCTTTATAATAGTAGTAGGATTCGGTGTATATCTATCAATGTATTAAGCGATGTAACGGAATCTTTGAAAGTGATTTTCACCCACTTGCAGTAGTCGGATTGATCTGAAATTTTGCACTTATGTCAAGAACCGATGACAATGCAATAATTATAAGAAATATTCAGGATTTTCAAGCGTGTTTTTTTAGTTTTTGAACTAAGTAGATTATAAACCAAACTTTAGCAAATTATATAAAAATGCCATCATCTTGAACCATTGTATCTATTAATAAAACCGCATCAAAAGTCCGTTGGGTAGTTTTGAAGATATAAGCTCACATAGGGACATACATACAAAAATTACGACTTTGTAATTATACTGTTTGTTTCAGCTGAGATAACTTTCGTGCTTATTATTACACGCTTTATATTAGCTTCACTTGTATGTTTGTTTGTATGTTTGTAACCGACTCCTTTGGACGCTATTTTGACCCACTTTAAACGGTCAGATTCTATTCAAATTTTGCACACCTGTCAAAGACCGATGACAATACAATAATTCGATTAAATAAAGCGTGTTTTTTAGTTTTTTTAAACTATTATTATTATTTAGATCTCATTTCACTTAATGTACATATTTATCATGCTGAATCTAGTCTTGACAATATTACCACTAAAAAGTATTCGTTTTTTAGTTCGTTGTAATCTCGACACAGAGACATGGATTAACCATTTTCTACAAATTCTTAATACAATGATTTGTCATTCTAGGAGCTGAAAGATTGCAAGAGTCAAATGACAGATCTAACAAATCAATGGTATCAAGCAATAAGGATATCAAACGACCGTGAAACAGACGAAGAAGAAATATTACCACAAAGTTCCTTATCTAATTCGCACAGCAGTATACAAAGAGGTGTATAAATGTATGCTTTTTCTATAAAAGTGTGGCGTGCTTAAACTCGTTCGTAAGTGTTTAGGAGTTATTTTTTGTTGCAGGTTTTAGATTCCAGTAAACGCTAATTCTTTTATAGGTAAAGTTCAGCGTTGCGTATATACGGGCGATAGACCTGGCCATAGATATAGGCAATCCAACAGCAGTTGACATTATAAGGCGAAATCCGTTGAGTAAGGTACAAGAGCAATGCTTATACTCATTGTGTACGAACACTGTCGTGTCTTAGTGAGCGCGAGGTAATTTTGTGCGGGGCTCTTTCTCTCTCCAGCCCATTTACGTCCCACTGTTGGGCACGGGCCTCCTCCACTTTGGGAGGGATTATGGTCCACTGTACCGCGCTAACCAGACGTGTCGGCACAGGGTTTATTTTCGAGTTTTCCGTCTCTCACAGAGGATGTTATCTGTGTGCAATATCCCTTAGCCAGCACCCCTGGGAGATGGGGTCGACACTTGTATTCTTAATCTGTTACCACAAGGAGAAGGATTTTAGGATGATTACATTTTATTCCGCGAAAAGATTGCTGCTCAGCGAAGCTATTCATCCAGTAGCGTATTTTGAAAATTGGCACCACGGGCCTGTTTGGTTTGCCGTCCCCATAAATTAATAAAGAGCAAAATATTAAAAATGACAGCTTGCGCCGCCTCCGGCACTAGGTATATAAATACGCAACTGAAGCTATCGTATATAAAATAGTCTAAAGTATAATTAGCCGCGCTTTAAATTAATAGAGTTAGAGCTCAATTTTAAACTTGAAGTCTGTCGCCGCCCTTCTCAGGCTGGCCGCACCGGGCCATGGCCCCTATGGCCCTAAGGTAAACACGCCTCTGACAATATGGGAGGAAATCTTTGTGGTGCTTCTTATATTTTGTCTTTTGCAGTTTTGGTTAATGGCATTTTGACTGGTATATAATTTTGTATTACTTGGGTTTTTGCATGGTGTGTCCAGTTTAAGCTTAAACAATTTTTTTTTTTTTAATATGTGACTAAGGTACAAAGTATATAGGTATGCCTATTGCTTTGGCAAAATGTTATAACCGATTTTATTACGCAAATTTATTAGTTATAATTATTATTGTATTAAAAGTATTTTTTTTTTCTATTCCATTACATTTTAGTCAGAAAATGTGATATGTAGGTATTGTAAATAGATTATAATTTACTAAATGATACACGCCAAAGATGTGCAAATGTTTAACTACAAATAATAATGTACATATTACTAAGTTATAGTGATGTAATCGCCTATATATGTAGGTATATCAATAATCTGAAAACATTTCAAAGAAAGTCGAAATATTCCGAAGATATTGTTTTTGCATACCGTGTGATCATTATCATACCGACATGCTTTGTCCCATTGGGGCCTAGGGCGGCCGAGACTGCAAATCAGCCAACAGGTAGTTAAGGGTTACTCTCTTAAAATAGTACCTACATGTAAGGTTATTTTTACCATTTTTAAACCCTTACTCAAGCTCCCTCCCTTTTATGTATTTTGTTCCTGACTTCACAGCAATAAATGTTTTTATTTCTTTATTTTTCCCTCTGGGTATAATTATTATATGTAATATGCATACAATAAACGGGATTACAGTTTATCTGAAGAGTAGATAAATTATAGGCGATTACTTCAGTTCATATAAGCACATAGTAGGCTCTAGTACTTGGTTGTGTGAATATAAACACATTAAAAATGTGTATTGAATGCAGCATGTAATTGCAGGTACTTAATTAAAAACCATATACTACACGTTTCAAATGAGAATAGGATTAGCAATAATCTCCATTATTTGGTGTCCTATCCTGTTACGCGACGTTGGCGAAATTGTATATACAAAAGCCATAAACTAAAAGAAGTTAGAAGTTAGACCTCTATCTGTCAAAAGTGATTTGAAAAGTACTAACAGCAACGAAAATTTATTTGCGAATTAATAAATTCTTTTTTATGTGTTGTCTAATCTCAGTTATTCTAAGAGAAAAAATTTTTGAGTCATAATACTTATAAAATTATTAAAAGGGAAAACTATTTTGTTTCAATTTTTCGTATTTGGAAACTATAATATTAAGGCCCCAGTACACAATGGGCCATGCTGGCCAACTGAACGCCATCGCCATTGTGTACAGGGGCTAATGGTATATAAAGGCGGACAATTGTCCATCGTGGCGCGCAATCGGGAAGTTGTTGGTTTTTTGAACACACTTCAAAGGAATGGTGGCGTAGCGTGGGCTGCGGCCGTATTATGAGCTCTTATTCCCAGGCCGTTTACGCCGTGAATGGAACTGCCCGGAAAATTCGTAATATGAACATAACTCCCAGCCATCCAGTTCGCTAAAACAGTCATAGATTAATATGTTTATAGAGAAGGTACAACTAAAAGTTTAAGTACTAACTAAAATTTTTCAACTAAATCTTTTATGTTTACCATATAGTCTGTCAAGCGAGTCTAGTCCCATGAAAAAAGCGGGAAATTAAAAAATCTTTCAGGTGTCAACACTGATATAACACGCTAAAAACTTATTGATACTTGAATTTTTAATAAAAAAAAACTTATTTGAAATAAATAAAAAAAAGGATTTCAATGTAAGTATTTATTTGTCACAATCAGAACTAAAATCAGAATCAAGAAATTCAATGCCTTCATATGAGAAATCACTGTCAGTATCATCATTACGCACAGAAATGATGAAAGGTTCCAACTCAGTTTCGGATATCCTGTCTCTTACTTTATATTTGTTTTCGACACTAATAGTGTGATCGCTGCATTTTTTCCAATCATTGGCTATGACGCTATTAAAACATTCTTCATCCAAGGTGGCTGAAAAAAATGACAACAATCTTTATAGTAGTTTTCACTTAAAGATGCCCCAGTAAGTTTCAAGGTCATGAACACGACGTCTGGATCTAAACCAAAACGGAAATCGTGATCACATCACAGTAAAATAAAAAAAGTTAGACAATTGTGCTAAAAGTATCAACACGTTGTTGCCAACCTACCTGATGTTGAAACGATTTCATCCAAAAGTCGTCGTTTTTGCGATAACACGTCGTCAGATTCACTCTGTACACGATTATATTTATTAATCATTGTAAACAACAAGCTCCTGACACTACTTTTAATAGGTTTCGGCATTATAACATTAAAAAACTCAACAAAAACCGGATTATTACGAGGTTTCAACAGAATTTGTGACAATCTGTTTGACAGATCATAGTATTGCCATTATAAGAAATCAGTAAAAGGGTTGTGGACTCGACTCGCTTGACAGACTCTAATACATAAATTTGTCAGGCAGTGAACAGCCTGCCTGGAACTTGCATGATTTTTAAAAAGCTCATAATACGCCCGCTGAGGTGTTCACACAATCGCCCATTATTTAGTTCTTGACGGACCGCTGGCCGGGATAGTGCACTTTTTTGTTGCGTGCTAGTATTTGAATATTATTTATATTTTTTTATTTGAATATTATTTTGCCAATTCAATTGGCCCAATTGTACATTCTGTTTCTTTAGAATTGTTTGATTAATATTGTTATTTATTGGTGTACAATAAAGAGTTTATAAATAAATCATTATATAATTATATAAATCTCCTGTCACGATGTTTGTCCGCGATGGATTCCTAAACTACATAACCGATTTTAAATTAAATTGCCACACCGTGAGCAGTCTGGTCCAACTTGAGAGATAGGATAGCTTACATTTCAATTTATGGTCGCAATATTATTTTATTGCAAATTATTTGTTTGTATTGTATAGCAAAACAACGTTTGCCGGGTCAGCTATAATATTATATATTTTTGTTTTATTTGAATATTAATATATTCCACCATCGCCTTTTGCGCCACTTGTAAGCAGTATATATATAAATAGCCGCAGCCGTGATTATTTCCACGTCCATCGCAAGTGCCTCGCCAGACAGCAATGAGCTATGCGCCATTGTGTGAACACCAAGTAATCGTGGCCTACAGTTGTGCGTTGCAAAGCATGGCCCATCAACGGCCATTGTGTACTGGCCCCTTTATGTTCAACTACTACAACTACCAACCGCCATTTTGTCGTTGTTATTGTGCCTTGTCGAGTTTTGAAGCTTGCTTATGTTTTATTTTTAATGCTGTTAGCTATGTGGTTGTTCCCCGTCAAATAAATTTTTGTTTCGTTATTTGTATCAGTTTTTGTTTGTAATTGTATTTATCTCGCTAACTACTCGAAAATGAGTAAAAGATAACGATAAAGTGATAAATAAATTATATTATAAAAATATCTTGTTTTGCTGACCCTACTAAAAATGTTCGAATTGACAGCTATGACGTCACAACATGGCGCAGGGTCATCCTATTCTCATTTGAACGGCATAGTACTATAAGTATTGTTTAAGCATTAAAACAGATTGTTTGCTACATATTTTTTTCAAATTCAGTGTAATTTAGTTATATTTGTAAATTATAGACCTTTAATTTTATTTATCCACATTCTATACTATTATTAAGGTAAAGTTTGTAATAAATGTATGTAGGGGGTAATTATTAAAAGTCACGGTCTGATCATCTATACTATATACTTATACAGTATACTATAGTATTATATTATAGCGGAAGTTTGTTTGTTTGTGTTTAAACGCGCTAATATCAAGAACTACTGGTCCGATTTGAAAAATTCTTTTTTTGTTGGTTAGTCCATTTATAGGGGAAGGCTTTAGGCTATATAACATCACGCTGCGATCAATAGCAGCGAAGCAGTAGTGAAAAATGTTGCAAAAACGGGGAAATTTTCTAAATTCTACGCGTACGTATTCGAGCTAGTCTATTATAAAGCTGAAGAGCTTGTTTGTTTGAACGCAATAATCTCAGGAACGACTGGTCCGATTTGAAAAATTCTTTCAATGTTGGATAGTACATTTATCGAGGGAGGCTATAGGCTATATGACATTATCCTACGAACAATAAGAGCGAAGCATCAATGGAAAATGTTGAAAAACCAGGCCAATTTTCTCCACGCATACGAATTTGTGGGCAAAGGTTAGTATAATATTATCATAAACTTTATTAGTATGAAAATCAGAGTTTGGGCGGATAAAATAGGCAACAGCTGATTTATTATATAAAATGCTATGCACACATAACTTTATATGGCTAAATAAAACAGTATTTTTCGCAGTTGTAAGTCAAAATATTATTATATTTATTGATAAAGTACATAATATTATTTTAGAAGTTAGTAAAACTTGGGCTAAGCCTAGGTTTAGATTTTTTTTGTGATATTTTATGCTGTTGATTAAATATGTATTAAAATATTTATATGATGTAAAAGTTGTTTTATTAATTTGCTTTTTTTAGTTATTAATTTTGTGTATAAAGTATACAGGCTGTTTCTGAATATGTTAGTTACTACTAATCGACATGTATGGTCAGCACAGGATAGTAGACCAAAGATCCAAAGGCCTGTACCCAACAGTAAGTCATTATTGAGGGCTGAAGACACAGAGAAGTGGAACTTCTAATGAATAATTGATAATTACAATGAGGTTCTAATTTTTCATGATAAGCTTTCATTAAGAGTTTTAACCCTTTAAAATTCGAGTTTATTTTTGAGATATTTAGTGTCTATACACATAGAACTTTGTAGCTCAACAATAATTTTTTTTGATTATTTTCCATTCAATTTTTTACATCAACATAATATTATGGTTAGAAAAACCATGAAATATGTTACTTAACCTGTGTAATAAATTAAATAAAAAAAAATGTTAATGCTATTTGTTTATTTATTCATCTTCATTCTCCAGATTGATATGGCTACCAAACTTTCCATACAGGTGTGCTTTCAAATCACTCATTTGAGTTTTGAGATCTACACATTTAGATTCAAGTTCTGCAATCTCTGCTGCCTTTTTTGATTTTGCAACTTCTAATGATTTCTGTAATCAAAAAAATGTGTTAATTTTTAACAATAATTTTATTTTCGTATTGAAATTTTCGTGAGTTTTGAGTCATATTAGAAATACTATATTACCGGCTAACACTCACAGTTTTGGGATCGAAGATGTCGACCCAGGTTTCGAGCATATCCGATGCTCATCTTCAGGTCGATCAGTGCACGCCGGAAGGTCGCAGACGCCGCTGCGCACTCGTCCTGAAGATGAGCATCAGATATGCTCGAAACCTGGGTCGACATCTTCGATCCCAAAACTGTGAGTGTTAGCCGGTAATATAGTATTTCTAATAATTTTATTAACACAACAGTCAAACAATAATAGTCAAAATATAAAATAACATTACAGTTGTGTGATGATTTTTAATAACACAATTGTTCATATAATGCCAATTCTATTTAGCCTAGTTTTGGGTGGAATATAAAGCAAATATCCAATCAATATTATGATGGCTGCATCTGGTGCCTGGTACAATCAGTATAGACATGAAGTTATTTTTCTAACATTAAAATAATAACATTATATGAATAGTAATAACCCTCTGTCACTTGCGATTTTAAACTTTATTTCTCTCAACCTGGGCTAGGCTGACCAATTTAAAATTCGATACTTACAATATTTAAAACTGCACTAAATATATTCATAATCAGAAAGCAAACTTAAGATTTTAATAAGATGGTTAATATGATAATGCTTTACCAGAGTGTCTTCTAAGTTTTGACAAATGAATATTTCGCCGATCAGGTAAGGTATTTTTTCGTCGTCATCGGCAAGACCGAGTTCCTCCACAGCCTCTTCTAAGTTTTTCATATCGTTTTGTTTAACTTTAAGTTCATCCTTAAAATCGCCGACTTTAGCATTCAAACGAGCAAATTTGTTTATTCTCTGCTGATCCTCGAATGAAATGTGAACATCTGAGTCCTAAGTAAAAAAAAACTCGTACATATAAATAGAAGAAAACATAACCCCAATAATGTTGTACAGAAATCGATCTTACGGGTTGAAAAGTGCCTTTTGAAGACGCCATTGCTTTCCAAAATTATATTAATTTGAGGAGGTGCAGAAATATGTCCTGATTTAAAAGATTATTGGAAAATATTAAAAAATCCTGATTAAATCTATCACATTGAGTTTGACACTGACATTTGAATATATTTGAGTTGACAGTTGACACTTGACACTTCTGAGAGTATTGCCAACTCAATCAGTACCTATAATGTTCCTAAGTTGCATATTTAATATATCCGGTGTTTTAGTAGGGTTTCGTACTAAAAGGTAAAACGGGACCATTTTATTGGGCTGTTAGCTACTTTGCTGCCTGTCCGTCTGTCAAAAGGCCAGTGATGCCAACTTAGCTACTTTATAGCAAGATCTAGCAATATTTTGATGTCAGGCAGCTACAAATTTTTGAAAATAAAGGGCCGACCGGCCGGGAATCCCCGAACAATAGTAAACCTACAAGAATGAGCGAGATAACATATATATGCGACTTGCTTAGTCGTATGAAATCCGAGCGGGATCACTTTGGGGATTCCCGATTGTTTTACTATAGCCTGGGGCTCAAGTCTGCTATTAAATATTCAATGGTGTCACAATGAAAGTTCAATTGAATGGTATCATTTGTGACAAAAAAATTACAGTAAACTACCAAACTTGATAAAGTTCGCTATTATGCAATCAACAAATGCAATAACTGATTGCTTAGTGGCGAGTTTTATCAAGATTGGTAGTCTACTGTTAATGGTGCATTAGCAGACTTGACTTTGTCAGATTGGGATTCACCTTTTACTATTTTCATAGGTCTTTGTTTCAATTTTATTTCGTTCTTTTCATACCATTGGTCAATTGGTCATCATCGGTAGACTCAGTTGGTTGATTTTCGATCAACCAACTGAGTCTACCGTCACTATGTGATTTCCAGTAATCATGTAAAACGGAATTTATTTTTACTGGGAAAGTTAGCTACTTCTAGCTACTTATCAGGATGAACAAATTACTCAATCTAGCACCTTTCTGTACAATTCTTAGCAACCAGCCTTCGGTAGCAGTTGGCAACACTGCAAAAGGCTGTGTCTCTAAAAAAAAAATATCTCCCGATGATGAGATACGTAGTATCTTATATCTATTCTGTGATGATGAGAAACATATCTTCTATCTATTCTGTGATGAGAAATAATTTAAATAAATACGTGAGAATACTGTCACAGTGGCGATAATTTTCAATCAATCAATAAAGCTATATTCCACTAGTACGATTCTAGAACCCATGTATTAGTGAAAACAGTAAAAACGTTTTTATATTACTTAAGGGCCTACATCAATATTATCGTATATCATCGCCGACACGTACATATTAACACAGCCAGTAGGCACAGAAAATGAAGAATTAGGGATACTTTTCCTATTTACTCAAAATCTACTAAATATATTTTAATTCTGATTTACGTGTTTCTATATATGATAGTTACTTATGTTTTTAAAGTTATTTCATTAGTTAATACGCGATAATAGACCGGCAAATGAAAAAAATAAAAAATTTGAGAGGTTGTTTCGCCAAGATTTTCTATCGAGAAAATTTTTTAAATCGTGTTTCTGAGTTTATGCGATCCTAGATCATATATTGAAAAAACATATACTTAGAAATTAGAGCTCTAGCCATTCAATCTAAAGAAACAATGAAAACTTCGTACATAGAAAAATGCACGAAGCTATTTTGGTATCCTCTTAAGCTATACGCAAAGGAGCCTTTCTTCAGAGATCGTTTGCGCATTGCATACGTACAGCATTATGATAGAGTTTAGGCAATAATAAATTAAAAATATTTTTTATAATGTCAAATATCAATATCGTAAATTATTAGCCCTTCATGAATCAGAGGAAAGCTTTAAATAAGACCTGAAAAATGTTCTTCATAGGTACTTAATTTTAGAGCTTAAAAAAACAAGCCACTGTGTTGTTTGCTGCAAATGTTAAGTCAGGTTGAGCCACTAGTATAGTATAGTAATCGTCACTTGCGACTTCCGTAGGCGAAGCTACGTAACCATCTTATACAACACTTAGGTAATACGTTCATACATAAAATATGTATTACCTATAATATGCAATTGCACGGTTAGAACAGCTTGTAACTGGGACAGACCATGCGGTGAATATTGTTCGCTTTATCCCCCGTGGGATAAGTTCTTTGCATTTTGTAAGTACATAACATGTTTACACCGATGCCTCTGAAGTGTTATTTTTTGAGAGGTGTGAATGATTCATGCAAGAGTTTGTACAGGGTATTTAGGCAATATTGTTTTGAGAGATTTTATTAGAACTCATCATTTCATTAGAGGTCATTGATAGTTTTCTTAAAAAGCCTGACCTGCAAAAATTCACCAGAGCCTCTACGATGATGTTGAGTGATGCCTGTCGTTCAGAGTTTGTAAATTGATAACTTATTTAAACCATACAGACAGTTGCAGAGATTAATGCATGCAGGCAGCTTCCGCTTTAAACACATACTTCCGTTAAATAGATAAGAAAGTAACAAAGAAACAATATATCGCTCATTTGGAGAAACATCGTCGTAATTACTACTTTTCTAATTTTACAGGAGAACGATTTAAAGTGAATTATTTTTTTTGTAATGAGTTACCGGCTCAGTCTGAGGACCCATGCCTAATTTTTTTACGCTAAATGTCGCTACACTAATGTAGTTTTATGTGCTATTAAATTAAGTAGAATATTTATATTGGTATTCTTATAAATAAATAAAAATACGTCGAGTACCTACAATTACGTCTTTGTTTCCCAAAGATTTAGTAAAATGCGCTGAGTGCCGCGCATACATTTTAATGCTTTTATGACAAAAAAATTTCAAAAGTAATCAAAATGCGCATTTATTTCGTATAAAATTCATAACAAAATTAAAAGCTCTATATAAACAATTGGTCAGTCTTCATCTGAGGAACTTAAACTTATTTTAAAGCCAATTATCACTTACAAACTAAACTTTAGGAATCAAGATAATTATGACATGGCACGACAAAAAATTATTGATTGGCTTAGCTTAATTTGAACAAGTATCATTTAAATATTAAAAATACTGTCATAAAAATTGCAATAAAATCTTGGTATAATATTTTTTTGTATTAATTCTTGTAGATCACTCTTCTTATTTTTAGCAATTGTTAGTTTGCCACGATACGCTGGTTCTAGTGTTAAATCATTTATTGTGACTCTTGTGTCACTCTTAATTCGTTTAGAAGCTTTTATTGCGACGTCTATCCAGTCTTCCTCGTATCCAGTTTTAAATCTATAAATATCGGTTGCAGGAACATTTTTACCAGTACGAGATGTATATTGTTTGCCCGAATTCTTTAATTGTTTTGTTTTGTTCTTCTTCCATTGTGCTTCATTCCTCATCCTTTTCTTTTTATTTTTATTTGGAGATTGATCAATTTTTGGTGCATTTTGGGATGATCCATCATTTGGCATCACATTATTACTGGAATGATTATTTTGCGATATGACCTCGAGAGTCTCGCCAGATTTTATTAAATTGGAACTTCGTGTAGTAGAGTCAATAGAAATGGAGCAGCTTGATGATGAGCTTGATGACGACGAAGAGGAACTGCTTAAGCTAGATGAAGACATTTTGCGAGAGCGTTTCGCTGGCCGATATTCATCACCACTATCGTCCGGTGAGAAATCTTCACCATCTGACTTTAAATATTTGTTTTCTGCATTTGCACTATTGTCGATAGGTTTTGGCAATTCAGATATTTCTGGTAACGAGTTTAATGAATTATTGGCTGGTAAATAGGGCTGGAATTCAGAACTCTCTGTCGTGTACTCAAGAGGAACGACAACATAATTATCTTGTTCCAACGTGGAAACGTTCCCTTTTGACAAAATAGACTTACTTGCAGGCGAGTCTTCAGAATCAAAGGTAGGTGAGGATAAATTTGATGTCTCAAGATCACGAACAGGTTGTAATTCAAAGTTTTCTGATTGGCGTTGACTTGTTTCATACTCTGCAGCGTTATTAAATGCGCTTGAAATAACTTCATTGTGATACGAAGAGTTTCGCTGACTAGGCAAGTTAGGATAAATACTCTCAACTAATGGCAATAATAATTGTTCTTCTCTATTGGCTAAAAGAAAACTCAATATTATTGCAAAACAAAACCAAAATTAAAATTAAAATCAGGCTGTCTGGCTTACACCTACCGTCGCTACTCTGATCAGGAACACCAACAATATTGACATTAATTAATTAGGTCAATGTGCCAAAAGATGGTGGTTCTTGCCTATCCATTACCAAATTAACCAATTTTCTACCACGTCCTTCCATTATTGTAAACAACCTAAAAATTAAATAGGAAATCAAAACAAATTGTAAATCGCGAGCGCACATCATGTAAATTTTAAAATAAGGTTTAAATTACAACAGAATTATTGACGCGCTCTCGTGAAATGCAAAAACTATATAAATTAGACCAAACTTTAAAAAAGCTACTTCAAAAAAGATAAAATAATACTATGTGGGACATTGGCCTACGCTATTTTTTTATAGATAACTGACTTTCTAAAACTCTTAAGTTAAAGTAGAGATACAAATAATAATATTTTTGGAGCAAAAATGACAGCTGATAAGAAGTTACAAATTATGTCGTTACTCATGCAAAAAACAAATACATTTTGGGACAAGAATGACGAAAATGTTAATTCCGTCGTTGTAGCCTCAAAAAGAACACAAAATAATGTCATAATTACCGTTACGTCGTTGTTTCCGCAAGATCTTTGCGTATTAGCACAAATGCAACAACTACGCTAACGCCTTCTAGCGATAAATTGACTGAAATTGATTTACGTCTTTGTTTCTCCTAACGTAAATACACTTTTTAAGTGCTTTGTCATTATAAACTCATTTTTGAAAAAAAATACATTTACGTCGATGTTTCTCCAAATGAGCGATATATTAAATTTATTAAAATAACACGTACGCTAGAGTATAATTTTTATCTAAAATTATCCATAAATTCTCTAAATAATGAAAAACAATACATAATGTCATAATAAGAAATAATGACGGCAGACCAGGATTAGTGATACTGTAGTTTAACTTATTTAACATAATTAACCGACTTCAATAAAAGGAGGAGGTTCTCAATTCAACTGTATGTTTTTAGGGTTCCGTACCCAAAGGGTAAAAACGGGACCCTATTACTGAGACTTCACTGTCCGTCCGTCCGTCTGTCACCAGGCTGTATCTCAAGAACGGTGATAGCTAGACAGTTGAAATTTTCACAGATGATGTATTTCTATTACCGCTATAACAACAAATACTAAAAATAAAATAAAATAAATATTTAAGGGGGGCTCCCATACAACAAACATGATTTTTTTACCGTTTCTTGCTCTCATACAACAAACGTGATTAATTAAGTATTGTGTGTGTTGTTTGCTAATTTATTAATAACGTTGCCTTATGTTGCATAGATAATGGTACGGAACCCTTCGTGCGCGAGTCCGACGCGCACTTGACCATTTTTTTTAATTTATTCTTGCACTTGTATGCACTTTTATGTTATGAGATAGTAGAGTGGGAATGCGTTCTTTTATCAATTTACTCTATGCAGATACTATCGTAATGATAGATGCCTAATTTTAAAAATTTTGAATTTAAGAAAAGTATATACATATTGTGGTAGCTAATCCGAAGCTAATTCTATATGGTTGTTTTTGGCTCTATTTTTAGTGAGCGTATTTATGTAGAAGATTTATTTTCTTATTGAAACAAGGGCCCGCGGTTATAGTATTGATTTTAAAAATGTTCCTTAAATCACCTTATCAAGCTCATAAAAAAAAGAATTAAGAGGATACCAAAATAGCTTCGTGCATTTTTCTAGGTACGAAGTTTTCATTGTTTCTTTAGATTGAACGGCTAGAGCTCTAATTTTTAAGTATATATTTTTTCAATATATATTCTAGGATCGCATAAACTCAGAAACGCGATTGAAAAAAGTTTTCTCGATAGAAAATCTTAGCGAAAATACCTCTCTCATTTCTTATTTTTTCATTTGTCGGTCTATTATCGCGTATTAACTAATGAAATAACTTTAAAAACATAAGTAACTATTATATATAGAAACACGTAAATCAGAATTAAAATATATTTAGCAGATTATGAGTAAATAGGAAAAGTATCCCTAATTCTTCATTTTCTGTGCCTACTGGCTGTCTTAATATGTACGTGTCGGCGATGATATACGATAATATTGATGTAGGCCCTTAAGAGACAAGCCGACTTTTTTGTAAAGGATTTAGAATAACAACGAAGCTACAAGATGACACTATATTTACTTAAATAATATTCGTTACTATGCACTATAGTGACGTGGTTACTTGGCAATTGGTATTTCCAAAATTACATTTTCCTTCTTAAAATTAACTTATTTAGTAGGTACATAAACTTAGTAAAAAGTAACTAGGTAGGTGCCAAGTTTATTGATCTTCAAAGAAAGTAACGGAGAGTTGGAGCATCATATACATGATTAGGGAGTAGATCTTCTTTCTAGTCGCACTCTTCACATACTGAAGATCGTGTCTAATTATTAAATATGACTTTATCAGCTCCCGCCACTTCTCTCTATCCTCCGCTCTTCGAAGAGCGATTGTGAATGGGAGGTCCGTGATCTTCGTTATTTGGTCCAACGAAATGTGACGTGGTCTTCCGCGTGATCTTTTACCCTGCACCTTACCCACCATGATTACCTTTTCAAGGTTGTCTGGTTCCCTTCTTGCTATATGCCCGAAGTAGCTCAGCACACGTTGGTAACAGGTGGTAGATAGACGGGTTGTGATGTACAGTTGATCTAATTCCGGCAAACTCTCATTATTGATTTAACATTTTGCACACATATGGATGGCCAATGACAATGCATATAAATAATTTAAAAAATATATATTCAGGTTTTTCAAGCGTGTTTTTTAGCTTTTGAACTAAGGAAATTATATACCCAACAAACCTATGCTTTACTTTTGGATATAGGTCATCAAAACGAAATCAGACAAAATTAAATAGTAACGAGAAAGGTACTCAAACTGCAGGTTAATTGAAGATGATCCTTTTAAATAAGTACCCATTAAATTTAAATTCTTCCTAATCTAGTGAATGCAACCTAATAAATGATGAAGAGTCGAAAAAAGGCAGTCCCACTAGAACATCTTCCAAGGGTAATTATAAAATTTTGATAATTGATGCTATTTTTATAGCAATTCAAGCATTGAAATGCTAACGGCCAGATGGAGAAAGAAAATTTATTTATTTCTCCCTCACGGAAGGGCCTCATAACAATCACGAAGACACGTTTTCGCTATTGTTTTTAAAAACCCACAATCACCTCTACAATACCAGTGTGCTGTCAGTTAGGTGAATATGTTTGTGTGGCTTGTAGCCCCACCACAGAGTCTATAGTTTAGTTGTTGCGCCTACATTGGTGACGGGCATCACCGTTCACTCCCGCGCATTACTACTTCGAACGTCAGACGAATCACGCGCAACATTAGCAGTATAATATATTTTTTTGTGAAGAATTAATACGTGATGGAGAAGGAGCATCAACCAGACTCCATGGCCACCATCACCATGAAACCAGAGTATCCTCCATCTGAGGCAATGTACAGCACATCAGAACCGCCACCAGTAAGTATCCGTTATTCACTTTGATTTAATATTAAACAAGATACGTGTAGGTTTTCTGATCGCGAACCATCAATCGTGACTTGAGATATAAGCTTTGTTTGGTATGGTGATTGTATTGAGCTTTAGTTGCTGGTATTTATTATTCTAATAATTATTTATTTCAAAGATTAATTTCAATGTTATATTCAACCGATAGGTATATATTTGCGCCATTTGTGTTTTCAATGTTTGCCTGGTTTTAAAGTCTATGTAGATGTTTATAATTTAGAAGTCGGTTTAATTAATGACTACATACATAACATATTATTACATTATTACATAGATTTTTCACTACTGCCATCTCATTGAAATAAAATATCCATCCAAGGATTTTTCCAGCTCTACTTAAACTTCAAATCAGAATAATAAAGTTCAAAGAATTGTGATGAAATATATTAAAAATTTCGATTCCCCATAAATTATTACTAAAGAATAATATTAAGCTTAAAATAAGTATTCATGTATAATATTATACTAAACAGTGCCTTATCGAGTGTAAAGTATCCATTAAATGAGGGATTTATGTGCGGGAAAGCGCCTTTCTCTCAGCCTTCGTGGCAGACACCGCTCGCGCGTATCGCCTTGTTTATAAACATGACTTACAAACATCACCTTAGGCTCCATATTTAATAAAATACTTATTAATTCTTAATAAGAAAGAAAAATTTATATAAATAAAAATTGATCCCTAAAATAAACATAATAAATAAATTCCTAACAAGCAGTTGTTTATAGGAACTATCTTGTATAAAGTGGAAACCTAGATAATTCCTTTTTTGTTTAAATAAAAAATTGGGCTGGTGGACAGACAGACAGACGGTCCTTTTAGCATGAAACCCTTTAAAATAAATTTTGTACGGAGTTCGCCAGCTCAACAAGTTTAGAATATTCAAATAAATAAATACAAGTCGAAATGTCGACTCAAAACAAAACAATACACGACTAAAAGTTTAACTATTTTTATTATTTTTAAACAAATTTATATTACA
Source organism: Orgyia antiqua (assembly GCA_916999025.1). Lineage (NCBI taxonomy): Eukaryota > Metazoa > Arthropoda > Insecta > Lepidoptera > Erebidae > Orgyia > Orgyia antiqua. The sequence goes on from OU779868.1 coordinate 28,920,789, forward strand.
GTTTCGTTTATTTGCATAATGTTTATGCAAGATATTCAGCCTTGTAGAACTTATGTAATAAATTAAATTAAGTACATATTTCGAAATCTAGTAGAATCTTAGCTTTACCATTTCTTACTCAATTTAAAATACACAGCTTAATACAGCTTTATAATTACCGACTTTTGTGTAGGTGCAATTTATGAGGTCGTGGGTTCGATTTCCGCACGAGACAATCATTTGTGTGATGTTTATAAATGTTATACAAATCTTTGGTGTGGGTCTGGGTTTCTATGTATGTATTTACAAAAGAAAAGTACTCGTACTATAATATATTATGTATTATATCCGTATTCTGGTACCCATAAAACAAGCATAAGCTTGGCTTGGGACCAGAGGACGTTGTGTGAAATGTCCATGAATATTTATTATACACTCTTCCGGAGTAGAGGAGGCATGTCAGCATGTGCCGAATAGTTACATTATTGGACTAAGAAGAAGTGACCTAAATCTTCCATACACAAACTTTTTTAATCTAGTGCCCTAGGCACGAAACATGTGGATAAGGTCTGTCTAAGCCTTAGCGGCTAATCTTAAGCACACAGGTTCTTATAATAATTTCGCGGTAAATAATAGTGTAGTCTAATGAAAAAAAAAACATAAAAAGTACATTCGAAATTTAAATTCGCATTCCCAAATATTCACTACCTACTAAAACACACGGAAAAAAGAATTTCTTTTTCGGTGGTTTGTGTTTACTCTTCAACCCTAGACGAATGCGAACAGAATAAAATTATTAAAAACAGTAATGAATAAATATTTGATACATCATTAAAATTTCTTTATTATTAATTAATTTATATTAATTTTTATTAGGGTTCCGTACCCAAAGGGTAAAAACGGGACCCTATTACTGAGACTTTGCTGTCCGTCCGTCCGTCCGTCCGTCCGTCCGTCCGTCCGTCCGTCCGTCCGTCTGTCACCAGGCTGTATCTCAAGAACGGTGATAGCTAGAGAGTTGAAATTTTCACAGATGATGTATTTCTATTGCCGCTATAACAACAAATACTAAAAATAAACTAAAATAAATATTTAAGGGGGGCTCCCATACAACAAACATGATTTTTAGGGTTTCGTACCCAGTATCTCAAGAACGGTGATAGCTAGACAGTTGAAATTTTCACAGATGATGTATTTCTATTGCCGCTATAACAACAAATACTAAAAATAAAATAAAATAAATATTTAAGGGGGGCTCCCATACAACAAACATGATTTTTAGGGTTCCGTACCCAGTATCTCAAGAACGGTGATAGCTAGACAGTTGAAATTTTCACAGATGATGTATTTCTATTGCCGCTATAACAACAAATACTAAAAATAAAATAAAATAAATATTTAAGGGGGGCTCCCATACAACAAACATGATTTTTTTACCGTTTCTTGCTCGATACTAATAACGTTGCCTTATGTTGCATAGATAATGGTACGGAACCCTTCGTGCGCGAGTCCGACTCGCACTTGACCAATTATTAGTTATATCCGCTTAAATTGTTCTAGCATCTACGAGTAATATCCTTGTTTTGGTTTCTTCCGTTTATTTTATTATAAAGAAAATTAACTAGAAAAACAATTTTTATTTGCAACCTGTTTGCAATAGTTTTGTTTTAAAAAAAAAACATATTTAATTGCATATTATTATATAGATGTAGTATTAAAATGATAAATATTCATGGATATTTTATATAACCACATATAGAATCATCTCTGATTCCAAACTAAGCCTGTGTTAAAGATGGATATGAAGATACAGATTAGGATTATTATCTTCTTCTTGCTTCCTATTTACACAACATCTATTTGTAAATAAGTCCTTAGATATAACATAATATAACTTCACGCCTTTTTCCCATGGGGGTAGGCAGTGACAATAGAGCGCTATCTGCTAAGTTACAAAAAAAACGATCGAAATAAAACATTGAATCTAATAAAATATCTGCGTTCATTACGAAAACATTTTTTTACGGAATTCGAACCCGCGACCTCATCAATTGCAGTTTATAGAGTTAAATCAATGCGTATTGAAACGTGTGTTTATTATAACTGTGCGTCGTAACGTAAATACAACAGTTACTAAATAAAAGGACTAAAACCATAATATTTGATGTTATGACAACTCTTTGTATGTCGAATATAGATTACTAGCCGTTGCCCGCAACTTCGTTCACGTGGAATTTGGGAACCTTAACAAATTATACAAAAAATACATCCTCTTAAACGACTCTATCAGTTAAAAAAAGCCGTATCAAAATCCGTTGCATATTTTGCAAAATATAAGCTCACATAGGGACACACGAAAAGACTTTGTTTTATAATAAGTAAAAATTTTAGAAAATATATAAAAATATCGTTTTTGACTTCTAAGCTTAAATTATTGACTCCTTTTATTGAACACAGGGTTTTTTTTATCACGGTGTTAGTTATTAGCTTTTTTCGTATTTATTCTCAAATATAGATGTAAACACCATCAATGTACTAATTGTGTGTTCCGCTTCATGTTCTGAAAAATATGTTAAACCATCATCATAACATCACGCCTTTTTCTCATGGGGGTAGGCAGAGACTGTAGAGCGCCATCTGCTACGATCCAAACATACTTCCTTGGCTTCATCCATACTCATACATGCCCGACGGTTGTAAGTAAACCAACTTTGTATTTGTAGATTTTTGTTGAAACCATTTTAATAAATCATAATCAGTCAGAAAGTAGGTACAAATTTTTAATTTTCATTAATTAAATCGTTAGTCTATAATACACGGTTTATATTTTAGGAAAGTTCAATTAACATTGCCGAATCGTGTCAGTGAACCAATCAATTTTAATTTTTTAGTTAAGTCTAGTTTATTTGAGCACGTAATATTGGTATCTTTGTTTTAAAAACAATTAACTGACAAATAAAGCTTGAATATCATTAATAAGCTATGTATAGACATAATTATAGAAATGGTGGTATAAAATAGAAATGTTATATAGACAAAAGAACGTGTAGAAGCTATTTTGAAGACAATACTATTTTCACGTAACAGTAACTTTCTTTTGTCGTAAACGTTGAGGCATTGCTGTCGATTCTACAGTGAAGTGATTACGTACGTCATAGTCCATAGAATTAGTATATAGAAATGCTATAGATGAGCCAAAGTAGTGAGAGAGATATGGTAAACATTTGGTAGCCATAAACAGAATAAGTTTGCATAAAACATTACAATAAGATACCTAATATCCTTTATTTATAATTTGTCAAATTTACCTAGACTATAATAATCCTTAGATATCTTGGTTGTTTCCATCCATCCATCCATCCATCAGCCTCTCTTCGTCCATTTTTGGACATAGGCATCCCCTATAGAATGCCACAATCCAGTGCCGCTTGCATCTAACGCATCCAATGATCCTTGATTCTTTACAATTGTAAAATAATGATAATTTTATTAAAATAAATGGATTTCTTTAAATCGGTATGTCGGCGGAAAACACAGAAAGCTAAGTTAATAATAAATTCTTCTAGAACTTTCTTGCATAGTTAAATTGTTGTGATTGTGTACATTTTTTTTATAGAGTTGCTATCAATTCTAAGTGGATTTTACAACTATTCTAATGCACATAGCTTTCCGAGAACTGACGGTTCTAGCATGTGAGAGAAATCATTGTTCTATTGTGTTTGACCATTCATTAGTATATAATTTTGCAATTATCACGCAATATGATGATATTGTAGCAAATGACTTCCTTTTAAATGCTTATTTACTTAATTGAATCGTGCAAATATAACAGCTATTACATAACGAGAAAATGACATAAAAAATGCAATTCTTTTCTTGTTATCATTTCACGACTCATCACTGCCCGACTTCATGGTATAATACCATGAAGTCGGGCAGTAAATATACGAGCTATCTATGTCAAATGAAACTAATAAAACATCATCCTCTTTGCTATACCCTTATCCTATTAAGTACTTGGAAGCGGCGCTACATCTGTCTTTCTTCTATAATCTTCAGTCTTAGGTCACATTCGTGTTTACTACACGTTTTTTGGGTTCATTACCAAAAGGTAAAGGGAGACTCTACTACTGAGACTCGCTGTCCGTTAGTTACCCGGCTGTATCTCTGGAACGATGATAACTAGCGCGCTAAAGAATTCACAGTTGTTATGTATATGAGTTGTCCGTGTGGTGACGGATTAAGAATACAAGTGTCACCATCCCATCTCCTCCCAAGGGTGCTGTAAAAGTCAGCTAAGGGATATTTCACACAGATAACATCCTCATCATCAAAATGGAGGAGGCCCGTGCCCAACAGTGGGACGTAAGTGGGCTGGAGAAGAAGAAGAATGTATATGAGTTAATGCTATTACAATAAATACTCATTATTATATACTATTATATTATTAATAAATACTATTATCTTCATCATTCTCACGGGTCGGAAATATGACGACTCTTCTTCTTAGATATTCTCTACCGATTTGGTATAGGCCCCTCCTTTAATTTTCGCCATTCCTCTCGATTATGTGCCACTTGCATCCAATGCGTCCCTGCAATCTTCTTAATATTATCTTTCAAGCGCATCTGTTGTCTTCCTCTAGGCTCTAGGCCCTTTCTTCTTTCTTCCCCCAAGGCCTCTACCTATATGACTATTATATTATGATAATAACGACAGGGAACCCTTCATGTGCGAGCCTAACTCGTACTTGACCGGTTTTTTCATCATCATCATACCGTCAGGCCTTTTTCTCAGAGGGGTAGGCTGCTACTATAGAGCGTCATCTGCTGAGACCTAAACACACTTCCTTGGTCTACTATACCTATCATTATGACTTACTATAACTAACAAGTATATTGTAAGTTATAAACCGACTCTTGCAGGACCCGGAACTGAGTTTTGGGGAAATAAAACGAGTATAAGGGTATTTTATAAATCCGTCGCAACATCGATTTTAACGTCTATTAATTGTTAAGGTACTGCCAAACAAATTGTTCTAGTGTTGTATTACAATATAAATCTGAATTATCTAGCCCGCATGTCAGTTATAGAGATAAAATAAGGTAACTACGTAGCAGCTTGTTAGGACACAAGTAGATTGTTTTATTATAGTATTATTAGTATTTAATCGTAACGTGTGAATGAGAAAATAAAAGATAGAGGACTGACAGAATACTATGGAAGAAAAAGACATGTTGCCTCGAACCTCAAAAACATAATAGGATAACCGTTGACTCAGCTATGGGTACTGTAAGAATGTTATTTCTCACACAGTGTCTTGTCACCCTTCCCTGGGTTACTTGCCATGAGGGCCCGTAATATATCACTCTATATTCGATTATATACTCTATTGATACGTTTCCTAAGTGATGTGATATTGCTAAATGATTTCTTATTTATCATGATATGATATTTAGAACAAATTACACATTCACAAGCAAAATGTAGATAATTTTTTTAAACTTTGTTGAAATAAAACTAAGTTTTACGCAACGTTGAAATCAACAGTAAAAACACAAACGGCCTTAGTGAAATCGTCATCGGTTTGTGGACAAATTGGACACAATAGTGTTTGCGTCATATCCAAGCCGGACAATGCTCCTAAACTAGACAAGTTTTCTCGAAATATCTATGTAAATAATAACTAACATCCTTTTAAAACCATCATCTCAAAATAATATAAATAAAAACTGTAGATGACAACCATTATTATAAATAATTGTCATCTTTAGTTTTTGTAGTAAACAATTGAAGTAAATATTGTCGTCATTGCCTTAATTGTTTTCGATTTTGTCGCCATTTTGTTTAGTTATTCAAGTTTGCAATGTTGGTAGCCTATTATTTTATCACAATCACATCACAAACTATTTCCGTAGCTCATGTAGATACTACGTATTTAATTTTATGTCTTCAAGACTATCACATTTCAGAGATGTAACTTAGAAATATGCTTATCTTCATCGTTAGATTTATGTTCCATTGTTTAAAACTAAAGACGCAGGTCTTTAGTTTTAGCAAGTGAGTTTAGATTAATATATAATTATTGTAAGTTAGTAGGTAGGTGGTTAAGTGATGTAATATCACCAAAAAACTCGTCTATAATATCTAGATATACTAGAATAGCGCATAGATAACTTGCGAGAAATAAAAAAGCAAATACTGCAGGTATTAATAAGTAACTTTTACGTATTTGACCCTGTCATCGTCATCAAAATCATACGTGTTAATTAGACAAAGGTAAGTAGCTATGCTAAGTTGGTTACAAAAGTTAAAACAAGTAACTTTAAGTTTGTACCAAATTAAATTAACTTTATCTGTTAACATTACCTAATGATGTGTAACGAATAGCTTGTAGAAATTCAGTCGACATAATTTTGCACTCGACTGAAGACGACAGATTTCTCAAATGCAACAGTACTTTCACTTGAGTTCATATCTCCCCTCCGTACTTCTGACATCATAGGCCTTTCGGGCTTTCGCAGGCACTGATGACCCTTTTAGGGCTGTCACCTCACAGTAAAATAAGTACATACACACTATTTCGTACATTTGTATAAACTTAACTAGCACACACACACACAAACACACACACACACACCACATACACGTGAAATTTAGAAATTTTTCCCTTTTTTGTAACATTCTTCACTGATGTTTTGCTGCCATTGGTCACAGCGTGATGTGAGCCTATAGCCATCTTTGATAAAAGTACTATCAAACACTGAAAGAATTTTTCAAATCGTACCAGTGCGCAGTGGTCGCTGTGATTAGCGCGTTCAAACATAGTTATAACTCGCTGTATATCATAGGTCAAAAATACTTTTTAATACTTTTTTTGCTCGGTACGTATCTATCGATGTTTTAATCTATGTAACGGATTCTTTAAAAGTGATTCTCGCCCACTTGCTGTAGAACACACAATGATCTGACATTTTGTACAAATATTATGTACCTAGCTACTGATGACAATGCAATAATTTAAAAATAATTCAGGATTTCAAGCGTGTTTCTTAGTTTTTGAACTAAGATTATTATTATACAGATTATCTTAGCTTAGAATAAGGCTATCATAATATATTTTGAAGATTTTGATCTCATTTCTTAGTGCGAGTTTTATTTAACCTAGTAGGCTAGTTCTTCTACAAATAATAAAAATGCTCCATATACTCTAGAAATCTAGAGTCGTGAGATAGTACTCACACCTGCTAAATTCTAGCTAGCGGCTTACGGTAAATTCAGTTCTTATGTGAAAGTAACATAAGATTAGTGTCTTTTAAAAGACGCCTACGTAACTAGGTTAGTTGACAGCAAGTAAACTTAGGTATCACCTTAATATTCAGATTTAGACTAGAGAATTTTAAACAACTATTTATTAAATTATATTTGTAGTTATTTATAAACATGTGTGAATGGGGTCAAGTGTAGTCTATTGTGTTTAAGAGAACATTATTAGCCTGTCTGTTAAGCAAGTATTGTTGGCAATATTTAGTTAGATACGTGAAATGGCATATTTTGAATACAAAAATTTAGAAATTAATTAATAAATTTTATTTAAAATGTTGTCTCCCTAAAGTTCGTTTTAGAATGTTTGCCGTAGGTCAGTTGTAAACGGTGGAAACGTTAGCAAAAACTGCCAGGATTTTTATTCATTGTAATAACCTGAGTTAAGCAAATAAATGAATATGAAAATGATGATAGCAAAACAACTAATTTGATTCCTTTTATTTTTTTGTAAAAGGCTTCTTCTTCCTGCACTTATCCCAAGGTTCTTGGGATCGGCGTGGCACGTTTTTTCTTCCAGCCTCTCTTTTTGGCCGTCGTATTCTCATCAACTCCTTTTTCTTTCATGTCGTCTCTCACATAATCCATCCATCTCCTCTTTGGTGTTCCTCTCCTTTTCCGACCATTAACATTCATATTAATCACCTTTTTGTTATTGGAATTTAAATGTCTGCCCTAAATCTTATGAAAAACACTTTGACGTAGTTAACTCATTTATTCCTTGTATATGTGCCTGTATACATGTGTGTTAGTTAGTAAATTGCAACTTCATTAACCATATTATTATACCGCTAAAGGCCAACTGTTCATAGAGTCTTGTACATAAGCCCTTTAAATTCATATGGGAATTGGTATTGTGTGCATGATTACGTTATTTGTGTCTATTGTAATATGGTCTCTGTTTAAACTGACGATAAGGTTTAGTTATAAAGACGTTAATAAAGACTGTTTGTGTGTTTCATACAAATAATTACCCTGATCAAATCCTCCACCTTGTGAGTGTCGCTTACACTCAACGCCTATACAAAAACTAAACATGTGTGTTCCAAGACACCATCAACCAAATATCGCAAACTTAATTCTTAATCCGTCCCCACACGGACTAAGGTACAATATGTAGGTATTTAACAAGAAAAGAAATACTTGTACAGAAATAACTTTGTTATTTCTCTTTTAAAAACATTTTTAAGGGTTCTCTCCTATTATACGTGATCCAGGATAAATAATTTTGAATCGAATCGAATATTTTCAAATATGATATTATATTCAGAGAGGTAAGTAGGCTTAGTTGTCAAGAAAAATAAGGTTTAAGAGGGAGAGTACGCGCGAATATCTGATTAAATACATATAAGACCGTAACCATGACAAATAATATTTATGTAATGTTAATGATCAGCATACTATTTACTACCTGCCTACCTAAGTAGTAAAATACCTCTTTTTTAGGTAATAATATAGTATAGACTGTTATTAAAATATTTTTACATCTTTCTTTATGGAACTTTGTCATTATTAACGATGTCTATTGTTTAAAGAACATAAAATAAACATTAAAAAAGGTGCCTTTATCGTTTTTGTAAGTTAAGGGCCTGCATCAATATTATCGTCGACATGTACCTATTAACACAGCTAGTAGGCATAGAAAATGAAGAATTAGGGATATTTTTTTTGTTTACTCAAAATCTACTAAATATATTATTTTAATTCCGTTTTACGTGTTTCTATATATAATAGTTACTTATGTTTTTAAAGTTATTTCATTAGTTAATACGCGATAATAGACCGACAAATGTAAAAAATAAAAAATTAGAGAGGTTGTTTCGCTAAGATTTTCTATCGAGAAAACTTTTTTCAATCGCGTTTCTGAGTTTAAGCGATCCTAGATTATATATTGAAAAAACATATACTTAAAAATTAGAGGTCTAGCCATTCAATCTAAAGAAAAAATGAAAACTTCGTACGTAGAAAAATGCAAGACGCTATTTTGGTATCATCTTAAAAGCATTATTAAAAACTAGCTTTTGGCCGCAGCGTTACCCGCGTTTTTAGTTATTACCCGCTCCTTAGCTTTTAGCGTGATGATATGCCTATGTGTAGTTCTGATCTATTAGCTATATATCTGCAAAATTCCATTTAAATCCATTTAGTAGTTTTTACGTGAAAGAATAAAAAACACTCATCCATCCTTTCTTACAAATCTTCGCGTTTATAATATTAGTAGGACGATTTAAAAACCCGCAGCTTGAATTTTTATATTATGTTACTGTAAATACTTATTCTAATAACTATTCTGCGGCCGTATTATGAGCTCTTATTCCCAGGCCGTTTACGCCGTAAATGGAACTGCCCGGCAAATTCGTAATATGAACATAACTCCCAGCCATCCAGTTCACTAAAACAGTCATAGATTTATATGTTTATAGAGAAGGTACAACTAAAAGCTTAAGTACTAACTAAAATTTTTCAACTAAATGTTTTATGTTTACCATAATACATAATTTAGTCAGGCAGTGTACGGCCTGCCTGGAACATGCATGATTTTTAAAAAGCTCATAAATCGCCCGCTGTACTGTTTAAATCCGTGACAAACCAATAAGTATTATTGACGTTTATTTACGTTAGTTATTTTGTAAAATCATATTATTATATGTTGACAAAATGGTTGATGCTACAGGGGATTCCCTTTTACGTTTTTTTGTTTACTCTTTAAAACTGTGAAAGACAGCTAAGGATATTGTGCACAGATAATTGATAAACATAATGTTTTTTAAACAAATTGCATTAGACATTTATTAAGACAAGATATTTGATATCCTTAAAAATACATCTTAATTAGACTCTCATTTATTTACTGAAAATTTTGGTAAATATTTTGGCTACTATCCCGTAATCAGACCTGTCAGGACACTCATTAACGTTGTATGTTAAGGGCCTACATCAATATTATCGTATATCATCGCCGACACGTACATATTAACACAGCCAGTAGGCACAGAAATTGAAGAATTAGGGATACTTTTCCTATTTACTCAAAATCTACTAAATATATTTTAATTCTGATTTACGTGTTTCTATACATAATAGTTACCCATGTTTTTAAAGTTATTTCATTAGTTAATACGCGATAACAGACCGACAAACGAAAAAAATAAAAAATTTGAGAGGTTGTTTCGCCAAGATTTTCTATCGAGAAAACTTTTTTCAATCGCGTTTCTGAGTTTATGCGATCCTAGATCATATATTGAAAAAACATATACTTAAAAATTAGAGCTCTAGCCATTCAATCTAAAGAAACAATGAAAACTTCGTACATAGAAAAATGCACGAAGCTATTTTGGTATCCTCTTAAGTTATAATTTCGGATATTTTCAATTTTATTCCGTTCAAACTATTATAAGATGATGAAGCGGCTGTGGTTTTAAATTTTAGCATTTGTTTTTTCGTGACTATCGTAATGCAATCGCTTTAATTGTGATTAAATATTTCAATATCTAGAAATACAGTAATTTACTTTAGCAACAGATAATAAATGTTCCTAACTTCCGTAGTTTATTCCCAGCGTGATTGATTTTATTACATTTAATTACGAGGCACTTTCTCTATTTTAGCAATATATTGTGATTGGATTGCTTAAAGTATTTTTATTCGATTGTACAACATGATTTTTTATTGTATTATATATTTTAAGCCATATAGGCTTAAAAAACCTTTTGTAACTTTCTTTTTAACTTAGCATGCAACAATAAAACTGCTAGGAATTGATTTTTTTCTTTTTGATGATGATTTCTAATTGATGCATGCAACCGCAGTTTCGTGTTAATTTGGCTAGGCTGAGACTATATTGAGTTTTTTTTTACAGGCATACCGGCAAAGGGTATCGTCATCAGTACAAATAGCAAGAATAGCAGCGCTGACGGTGGTGGCAGCCTCTTTTATCCTGGGCTCCTTTATCCTGGCTTCAAGCTGGATAGCAGCTCGCTCCTCTTGCCACCAACTTGAACAGTTAGATGCTATGCTGGACAAGGAACTCGCACTAGAAGGAAGAGCATACGGAAACGATGGATTGACATCGGTAAGTAACTCTTTGAATTATGTATTAGATGCATATTATGTTCGTGTATCGTTATGTTGATCGATTTATTTTTACTGTTTATATTTTATTACAATGGAGTCATCTATGCCGAGCTTTATGTTAAGTAACTACGTTTTTTAACATTAAGTTTATTACATTAAGAACATAATAGATTACATTTTTATAAGTTCTCTGGGCCCTACTCTAGGAATTCCTGTGTCGTTGTTCTTATTAAGCAATTTTTGCATTAGTTATGTTTAATCGTTACGTAAATAATAAAAACTTCCGTGTGACGGATTAAGAATACAAGTGTCACCACTCCATTTCCTCCCCAGGGTGCTGTAAAAGCCAGCTAAGGGAAAGTGCTCATATAACATCCTCTTTGAGAGATGAAAAACTCAAAACTAAACCCTGTGCCAACACACCTGGCTAACTCGGCACGGTAGACTATAATACCTCCCAAAGTGGAGACGGTCCGTGCCCACCAGTGGGACGTTAAAGGGCTGGAGGGAAATAATAAAAAATATTATGGTTGTAGTATAAACATTTTCATTATAGAAGTATTTGTCATGTGTGGGAAATAATAAAATTATTTCGTTTTAATACAATTTTATATTTTTGTTTGCATTGCAAAAAAATCCATTGTCTTTGGCAGTAAATCTTAATTAAATGTCTTATAATGAATTCATAAAAATCCAAAACTGAGTGTAGGTATCATCTCGTAAAAATATTGTGTTTGATGTATATTTCAAATTTCAAACATTATTATATGTAAGTATTTGGATATAATTAAATATAATATGTATTTTACTTTATTGTAATTTTATTATTTTAGCTTTTGACCTTGTCAATGTCAAACATAATATTATTGCATATTTTACGTTAAAAGCTGTATTATGCAATTTATCTTCCACAACTAAGAGAATGTTAATATTTATTTTTTAATCCAAAAGATAAACATAAGGTGTCGGTTTGTTTACAATAAATAATAAATAAATAAATATTCACGACATTACACAACGTCCTCTGGTCCCAAAGTAAGCTATATTTCTATGCTTGTATTATGGGAACCAGATACGGATAGACTACATATACTACTTTTCTTTTGTAAATACCTACTTATAATACATAGAAAACACCCAGATGCAGTACAAACATTTGTATGACATTTATGGATATCGCACAAATGCTTGTCCCAACCGGGAATCGAACCCGCGACCTCGTGATCGGTAGTCCATTACATAAACCATTCCACCACGAAGGCCGTCTACAATCTTTACTTTCTTCAGATTGCATTTTCCGATTGAGGTCTACGTGTGTTTTGTTGCACTAAAAACGTTGTTTACTTGATATTTAGTCCTGTTATTACAAAGTCAGTAAAAGATTTTAAGAACACTTAAATTCAAGCGGCAATTATTTTGTTAAATTAACTAAACGATACCAAATATAATATTTTGCCCTTTTTATAGCTAACTTTACAAATTGTGAAATTAAAATCATTCAAAAAATTCAATCATTTGATATGCCCTTATATATTTGTAAATTTATTCAAATTGATACCGTTTCAAACAATATTGCCGTGCAACACAATGTTAATATCGGATTGAATAATTTTAATAAAATAATAACGATAAAAATTCTTTCTTTACAAGAAAATTGCGTACCATTAGGTACCACTTTACCGTAGGTACATTATGATGGCACTTTTAGTGTCATCACAGTTTTTTTTGTGATGAATACATCTATATTCAAGGCTCTAGTGCGAATATCTAATTGCACTAGAGTCTAGATGTTCTCACACTGTTATTTATGAGCATATAGGTACGTTTATTTTTTATATGTTTAAAATTCTCCACAACGGTCCTCTTGTCCCAAAGTAAACTATATTTCTATATTTACTTGTGTCATGGGGAAATAAATGTGGTATATGGATACTTATAAATTATAACGCATAAGAAACACCCAGAGTAGAACGAAATAAAATTGGTCAAGTGCGAGTGGGACTCGCGCACGAAGGGTTCCGTACCATTATCTATGCAAAATAAGGCAACGTTATTAGTATCGAGCAAGAAACGGTAAAAAAAATCAGTTTTTTGTATGGGAGCCCCCCTCAAATATTTATTTTATTTTATTTTTAGTATTTGTTGTTATAGCGGCAATAGAAATACATCATCTGTGAAAATTTCAACTGTCTAGCTATCACCGTTCTTGAGATACAGCCTGGTGACAGACGGACGGACGGACGGACGGACGGACGGACGGACGGACGGACAGCGAAGTCTCAGTAATAGGGTCCCGTTTTTACCCTTTGGGTACGGAACCCTAAAAAGTAATAAAAGTTGCTACTCATATGTACTCATGTTCTTTTTATAGTGAATAAACTGATTTGATTTGATATTACATATAAGAAAAATCGTATTTATAGCTGAAATTCGGTATACGCTTAAAATACGAGTATGTAATAGTGACAGAATTATTTCTTTAAAAATCCGTCTATATAAGAGTATATAACTAGGTTTTGTAATGTCATGTCCGCTTATGCTTTCGAGGATATAAACGTGAGATTGTGTTGTATTCACTTAGGTACTTTTTTATCGTAATATATGAGTTATTTCATAATAACCTTGAAAATGTCGTTATGTTTTTACCAAGATACGAATTATAGCTTAAATTGTCAGTTTATATCATTTGTTAGCTAGAAAAACATTATAAATACAAATAAAATGATGAGAATTTTTACGACGTGATGATGTTTCACCAACCGTGAAGAGTTTACTCAATATTTATCTATTTAATACGTACTTGCTATGTACCTATAACATTTTTTTATTTGGCCAAATTTTCAGCTGCAGCTACCTTTTTGTATGTATATGATTGTGGTTTTTCAGTAATATCGATACGTTAACATGAATTTAACTACAATTGCACAAATTACAAATATTTGACTTAATATTTATATAATAAGGTGATGACTTAATTTTCTAGGTTCATTTTCTTCATAACCTACATAAGTAGGAAAGAAAAATCCGTCATTCATCATACCTTTGTTTCTTCTCTGGAAATAAACTAAATGTTAGTACTGCGTCTGGGTGTTCTATGTATTATAAGTATGTATTTACAAAAGAAAAGTAGTATATGTATTCTATCCGTATTCTGGTACCCATAACACAAGCATATAAGCTTAGCTTGGGACCAGAGGATGTTGTGTGAAATGTCCATGAATATTATTATTTATTTATTATTACTTATTCTCTGGGCAAGGATTATAAAAGATTTTAAAACATACAAATACGATGTTTTAAGGTCTCCAAACATGTTTAAAAAAGACGCCATTCAATGTAAGATAATTCGGATCTTCATCGTCTCAGATTTGGCATCATAGAACAACTTTCCAGACTATTACCCTTTTTAACTTGCATCAGCTGCCAGACTGTCTGACCTTTCTAGCAGTCAGACAATCAACACGAGCTTTGTAATATGCGTTCGCTAAATCCACAATAAATTACCCTTCAAGTTTCTAGAGTCAAATGTGTCGTTACGGTAAAGTTTAAATGTACTTATGTACATATTTACATGACTAGTTATGTAATATCTTTGCGGAGATGTGATGTCTTGGTACCGTGTACGGTAATTAGGTTCATAATTGCACCGTGGAAACTTTATAACAATGAGAAGATGGTGGTCACATGATTGTAATCACTTAATATTCATCTCTGATGTGTAGTAACTTATATATCTATATTCTATTTTTAAATTCCTTATTTTTTTTAGTAAATACTTAAAATATTACCTTTGTTTCAAGTTTTTTTTTGTCAAACAGTTCCGTTAATCATCTTGTAGAGTTGCTTTTGGGATGCAAGTGTTGATGACACTATATTATCATTTCCATTAGCAATTTATTTAGGGAAGAAAACTAAATTTTACATCCAACATTAAATCGCAAAATTGACTTTAGATCTATCCGTAAATTATATTTACAGATTGCCGAAATTTACAGGAATTCAATTTGCAGTACAGTGCTAACTCAAGGATATTTTAAGCAAATAAAACTTGATAACTAGAAACTCCATTAAGAAAACTCTTGAGAGTTGATTTTTAATTTACTGGCAAAATGACATCTGTAATGAAATTTTCGTTTCAATGTTACTTCTAGGTGTACAGAAAGCCGTTAGCTGTTTAAATTCAAATAATTTTCACTGGTCTTGTGGTAATGTCGATGGTACTGAGACAGTATAGATACAAGTTATGTGTAAGGTTTGATTCCCATATGATTAAATAATACTATAATAGCGAAGAGCTGGATGGATACATATTTAAAATTGTTCAACATTAATTAATTTTTAACTTTAACTATATATAAATATGTATATACATACTTTTACCGTAACTCTACTCCGTCCGTTTTGAGTGTTTGGTGAACAGCAAAATCATTACGAATTGAGTAGTGAGGCCTCTTGGAAACACTATTATGTATTATTAAATATTATTAAATTTTATACCTTAAGGTCCAAATATCATTGATGACCTTTGCCATTAACAGAATACCTGTTTAAGGTTCCAAAACGACGCCTAGGGAAAACTCTAATGATAAAGTTGCTGATTATTATAAAGGAGGGAAAACGTAGAGACTCTTAATTCGTAAGAATTTCTTTTTTATTTAGGTACTTATTATTTTACTCGATTTGCAGACGCCTCTACCGTTTTTGTGTATAATTTTATGAATTTTTGGGAAATGACAACAATAAAATCATATCAGACACACGAAGCAGTTTGAAATTAAGTATTTGATTTTGAAGTTTTTAATCTGAAATAATTAAAACATTTCTTGCATTCATCTTCATTACTTTTTTATTTAAACATATCTTATGCTCAGTGTTTTTAACACACACGTTTACGGCCAGATTCTTACCTAATATTGCGGATGTTTTATTTCGTAACAGGGACTCGTAACATGTATTTTTACGACATACTTGACACACCTGCTTAAACTTAAGCTTTACATTTTATGCTTTTTGTTTGAAGTATCTTTTGGGTATTTGTTGAAATACAAATAACCTGTTTGCATATTTTTAAAT
Source organism: Orgyia antiqua (assembly GCA_916999025.1). NCBI lineage: Eukaryota > Metazoa > Arthropoda > Insecta > Lepidoptera > Erebidae > Orgyia > Orgyia antiqua. The sequence goes on from OU779868.1 coordinate 28,937,238, forward strand.
ATTTTTGGTTAATATATTGACGGGCTTCGTGGTGTAGTGGTTTATATTGCGGACTGCCGATCAAGAGGTCGCGGGTTCGATTCCCGACTCGGTTTGTCCTGCGTCTGGGTGTTTCTATGTATTATAAGTATGTATTTACAAAAGAAAAGTAGTTTATGTATTCTATCCGTATTCTGGTACCCATAACACAAGCATAATAAGCTTAGCTTGGGACCAGAGGACGTTGTGTGAAATGTCTGTGAATATTTATTTATTATTTATTTTGGTAATTACATGAATTAATGATGTATGTAATGTTGGAGTAGTAAATTGTTATTTGGCAAAAATTCGGTTGCAGTTCGCTTGCAGTGTTGCTTAACTGAGGCGTAAATAATAAATCTGTCTATCTATTTATAGTCGAATTTATGGATAAATGACAATCCATCCATCCAGCAGCCTTTCTTCGTCAACTGCTGAAGATAGGCCTCCACTGCTCGCAACAACGTCCAGTCTTGTGCTATCTGTATCCAGCAATTCCCTGCACATTTGGCGATAAAAAAAAACTCAATCTTGTTGAAATGTCTATACAATAACAGACTATACTGTGTGATACTGTTTGCTTATCCAATGAATAAAAAGAAAAGTGACCTTCATAAGTTCTGTATTAGCATTTGAATTTCAAAATCTTTGTTATATTTGTTATCAAATTGTTGTTATAGTATTTTTCTAGAACATTTCCATAAACATTATATAGGCAACGGTTGAATCATACCGACGGACAGTTGTACATGTTTTAAATATTTATTAAATAATATTTTTATATTCCGGTCATGGCTGTATAGGCTGTACATAAACGAAAAAGGATATTCTGGTCATGAATCCTTGTTTAGTCAATACGAATTTAAATAAATGCACAGGAAAATAGTATTTTTTCCTCATTAGATAGATATTTATTACGCTTTAATTATTAGATATTTGCTAATCATGTTTAGGAAATTAAATGATTAGTTACATTGTTATTCTATTATTTTTGTTTTTTTAGAAGAAAAAGAAGACAAATGCGTATGCGGTTAGTAGTTATTTCCTCAGAATATTGATTTAGATGAAAGGGGATTGCGGAATTTATAATTAATTACTAACACCCGTATTCACAAACAATATTTTCTTAAGAGGATACCAAAATAGCTTCGTGCATTTTTCTATGTACGAAGTTTTCATTGTTTCTTTAGATTGAATGGCTAGAGCTCTAATTTTTAAGTATATGTTTTTTCATTATATGATCTAGGATCGCATGAACTCAGAAACGCGATTGAAAAAAGTTTTCTCGATAGAAAATCTTGGCGAAAAAAACCTCTCTAATTTTTTATTTTTTTCATTTGTCGGTCTATTATCGCGTATTAACTAATGAAATAACTTTAAAAACATAGGTAACTATTATGCATAGAAACACGTGGATCAGAATTAAAATATATTTAGTAGATTTTGAGTAAATAGGAAAAGTATCCCTAATTCTTCATTTTCTGTGCCTACTGGCTGTGTTAATATGTACGTGTCGGCGATGATATACGATAATATTGATGTAGGCCCTTAAGTAAGTACTTAAGTGTTGATGCACTGTGCAAAGGGTAACACTTCTCAGTGCGTTCCGTTCATCGAGCCTTTGTATTCATAGACAAAACTTAGCTATGCGTTCAGTTTAACAAACGCATAGTGCGCTTCACCACATAAGTAGGTATTGTTTGTGAAATGATTTTGCTACCCCTGTGCGTCCATGCCTACTATGAGACCTCACAGTAACGTTTGTGAATACGACTGTAAGATTTTTATGAATGCATTGGCTTAGCTCTCTAAATTGGGATTTTAGTATGTTCTAATGCTATTTCAACACGGTAGTCCAAACTAAGGAAATAGATTAATCGTGACCGTGATAAGTTTAATTGGAATGAATGATTCTTTTCCGAAGCGCATACCTTACCCATTATCTACAATTCCTAACAAGGCTAATTCTGATGTGATTAACTTAACCTAAATTTGGCTATTTTTTGTACACACAGTTTTTACAATAAGAATCAAAAATCATTTATTCACGTAGGCATATTCTCTTTTTGCCAAAAAAAATAAGCTCCTATGATATGTCCAAAAATTTTTTTCCCTACCACCGGTTCAGGACTTTCAATCCGCTGAGAAGAACCGGCGTAAGAAACTCAGCAGATATCGTTATCTTTTGTCATATTAATCTTTTTTTTTTAATAATTATTACAATGTTTAGTTAATATTGCTGAATTGTGATAGACTTTATTAACTTTCAATTTTAGTTATGTTTCGATTTGCACGTAGACTAAGGGCCTCATTCACCATCTTCAAGTAAAGCGTTGATTAGTTACTTATCGATTAGCGTTAATTGTCAAGTAATAGTTACGAGTATCTTCTGTAAATTTCAATTTTTTAATCTTAAGATTACTGCTACTCGAACGTCGTGAACGTCGCACGTGTGGTTACTGGTGACTTTAACTAGCGATTAGTCTACTTGGCGCTTTACTTGAGAATGGTGAAAGAGGCCCTAAGTGCCACTGGTACCAATTCTACGCACACAACTAAACTTAACTTAACTAAAAAATGTAATTTGATTGTGTCAATAACACCATTCCGTAATGTTAATGATTCTTTCTTGGTAGCAAATCTGTTTATTATAGATTAACGATTGTAATTAATATAAAATTACACAACAAAACAGCCAAATAATCAATATACAGCAATAGTTGTTTTTATTTTTTAGTTAAGTTAAGTTTAGTTGTGGATGTAGAATCGACACCACTATCTTCAAAACAAATAATAATAAATAAATAAATAAATAAATGATTTATTTTCTCACAATGTACAAGCATGAGTTTTAAATAGCAGACAAGATAAATGCAAACAACATCGTGAGAGCTGGTGCCTATTATGGGTTTATTTAAAAACCTGTATTACAGGTCACCAGTGCCCATTCCGTAGTAGTTACAAGTTACAAAAAAAATTGTACATATTATGTAATGTGCAGAGTGAACAAATACATTTTATTTCAGTTACATTAAAGATAGATACAATAAACTAAAGCAGAGAATAGTAATGTGGTGTGTGTAGTGTGCGCAGCACATTGTGCACATGACGTGTAGTTAGTGCATGTGTGTGAAAGAGTGGGAGGTGGTATGAGAGTGTGGGTGTGTTAGTGTGAGAAGTTTATGAGTGTGTGAATGTGTGTGAGTGAGTGTGCGTATGTGTATTTGAGTTTGACGGAGTGATAACAGGTAAGGGCAAGTATATTAACATGAATAAGAATGTGAATAGAATTGTTGCTATTGTTATTATTTTTATTTTATTAAAGATTTTACTACAGATTTTTTTATTTATTTTTTCTAGTTATATAATTATTTTTAGCAGCTTTTCAGTTTCGTTATAATTTAGTGTTTTAAGGTAAGATGTTAATGATTTTTTGCAGCGAGATTTAGTAAGAGGGTAAAAATTAAGTTTCTTATTAAGGTTATTATATAGTAAAGCACCGAGGAAGCTATAAAACCTCTGAGCGAAGCTAGTATTGGATTTAGGTATTTTGCAAACGTGATGCTTGCGTCGTTTGTCTTGAAACAAATTTGGATCATAGCATAGTTGAGAGTGTTTTTTCATGACTGTTTGGAGTATAAAGGAAAATATGGAAAATATAGGAATAGAATACCTACATGACATTTACGTGTCACGAAATGATGCATCCGTGTAGAGTTCAATGACCTGCAGTCAACCGCTTTCGCTACATATACATACCTATGAATATAGTAACAAAATGTAATCGCCAGGTATTTGCGCAATACTGTGTAGATGGACCGCCGACCTTTGACTTTATTTAATAGAGAACTGCTCAAATGAGTTGTAGATTGCAGCATACGATGTGATTGTATGAATCATTAAAACGTTTGTTTTTTTTTGTTATTGTTATTGAATTTTTGTGCATATATGTTTATTAAGCGCGTATCTGCAATTTATGGCTAAGTTGAATATTGAAATATTTTTAAAAATCTAATAACAAGTAAAGAAAAACGTAAACATGGCTAAAAATTAATTCAGTAGACCAGCTCTATACGATGCTATAGATATCATTGGATTTCGTCGTAACTTTAGTTGTAAAACAATTCAAATATCAAAAAAGCCTGGAACTAAACAGATATCAGGATATAAAAAAAAGTTCTAAAGAAGAAATAGAAATTTTTGTTATATTTTATCAACTAAGAAGGTATTAACTTCTGTTTAACTGATCTATATGTAATAGGACGTCACACGAAAATAATCACAAAGATATGTTTTCTTTTTTATATATTCTGCTTTCTAGAAAAGTCTGCTAACTTAGGTATTAAATAAACAACTTGCAGATTAGAGATTGCGCTTGAATAGTGTGTCGAGTGAAAGTTTGACACGATGTAATATTAAACTTTTATTCATAATCAAATTAATTCGAAAGCAATGCTTTTGAAACATCTGAAAATATAATAATAGGTATACTTGTATTATATCTAATAATTACTTAGCTTAAAAACTATAAAAATCACGTTTGATTATAGATAGAGTTAATCTTAAAAATATCTGATCTGTTTTTAATTTTCACATTGTCATTCTCAGTTGGGAAATGTTTTCCATTATGGCAACATAATGATGGGCTTCGTGGTGGAGTGGTTTATGTAATGGACTAGCGATCACGAGGTCGCGGGTTCGATTCCCGCTTGGGACAATCATTTGTGTGATATCCATAAATGTCATACAAATGTTTGGGTGTTTTCTATGTATTACAAGTATGTATTTACAAAAGAATATATGTAGTAAAAAGTAGTATATGTAGTCTATACGTATCTATGGTATACCCATAATACAAGCATAGAAATATAGCTTACTTTGGGACCAGAGGACGTTGTGTGAAATGTCCTGAATATTTATAATGATAGGAGTAATAATATAATGATAAACTTCAGAAAAATCTGATATTTGAAAAAGACCTAAAAATAACGTTTAAAATTATTACAATTAATTATTACATGAATACATAGGCAGGTACTAAACTAGATATTAAAGAAGTTAATAAAGGCGTGCTAATCAAATTATCTACGTCTGAAATAGAACGTTCTAGTCGAAACCTGTGAATAAATACATACACTACTAGCTGTCCCGGCAAACGTTGTTTTGCCATACAATTCTGTGTAAAAATCAACAACAAAAAATTTCATCAAAATCGGTCCAGCCGTTTAGGAGGAGTTCAATTACAAACACACGTACAGAAGATTTATATATATACAGATAAAGACATTTGACTTTGTCATCGTACAAAATACGCTAGACAATAAGATATTATATACATGTCGGCTACATCATCTAAGTGGAGATTCAAGGTAATCTGGTCACGACGCAATGAGCACTGTCCTCATTGCTGTATCTAAGAAAACTTCAAACATACAAAGTATAAACATTTATATTTATGTATGCACTTTAGGGTTTTCACTTGTTTTATGTAACAATTGATTTATTCAATACTAGCTGTTGCTCTCGACTCATGGTTTAAAGAATTTTTTCCCATTATTGTAACATTTTTCACTGATGATTTGCAACGTGATGTTACTCGTATATAGCCTTCCTTGATAAATATGCTATACAACACTGAAAGAATTTTTCAAATCGGAGATGTGGTTTCTGAGACAAACAAACCAACTCTTCAGCTTAAGAGGATACCAAAATAGCTTCGTGCATTTTTCTATGTACGAAGTTTTCATTGTTTCTTTAGATTGAATGGCTAGAGCTCTAATTTTTAAGTATATGTTTTTTCAATATATGATCTAGGATCGCATAAACTCAGAAACGCGATTGAAAAAAGTTTTCTCGATAGAAAATCTTGGCGAAACAACCTCTCAATTTTTTTATTTTTTTCATTTGTCGGTCTATTATCGCGTATTAACTAATGAAATAACTTTAAAAACATAAGTAACTATTATATATAGAAACACGTAAATCAGAATTAAAATATATTTAGTAGATTTTGAGTAAATAGGAAAAGTATCCCTAATTCTTCATTTTCTGTGCCTACTGGCTGTGTTAATATGTACGTGTCGGCGATGATATACGATAATATTGATGTAGGCCCTTAATAATATTAGTATAAGTATGAATTTTTACAACCGTGCTGACTTTTAGAGCCCTATGGGGATGTATAGAGTACAGTAAGGTTAAGTGTCATTTGACTTTTGTGTTTTCAATTCACTGTGTTCCGAGGTCGTGGGTTCAAGTCCCGCTTATGGTGATCTTTTTTCCACTATAATTTGGTTTATTAATTAAAAGCATAGCAAGTTAATTGAAAAATCAATAAACCAAGAAAATATCTTGTTTCCTTGGCACAATTCTCGGCACTTTGGAAGGGACGCTCACGTTTCATAGCACCATTGCTTAAAGATACTCATTGATCAAAATAAGCATAAGATGTAGCAAACCAATTTTAATATGGCAACCTTGGTTTATCTCTTCTTATTCTTTCTTATATATAAAAATCAATTGCTGTTCGTTAGTCTCGCTAAAACTCGAGAACGTCTGGACCGATTTTTGTGATTTTGATCTTAAAATATTCGTGAAAGTCCAGGGAAGGTTTAAACAGTGAGAAAGTATTGAAAAAATTGTAAAAAGGATAGTAAAAATAACTGTTACGCAAGTGGAACTACGAGGCAGGGCTAGTTGTAAATAAATGTTAGTACCTACATAATATTGTTGTAGAACCGCAAAATTCCACATTTAGATTAATAGTTATGTGTATTCCAACTAAATGATTACTTTGTTACTTGTTAACGTGTTACGTTCAACTTTGAGTACACAGGAAGCAACTAGGTGTTAGATTTCTATATTGTTGTATATAATTCTCAAATATGTAGTACCTACATAAGTAAAAACAAGTTGATGTTGAAAATAACTACATATGAACAACCGGCTATAAATAAAATGAAAACTGAATTTTTGATTAAAATATTTAACACTTTTTCTATTTATAAAGGTTATGTCGGTAAAATGAAGGTTATTGACTGAATTTGACGAAAATACAGAATATTTTAAAGAATTAAAAATGAGCAATTGAAAGATAATTTGTTAGTGTTGAGTAATATATTTTTTGTATTGAATCACAAAAATAAAATGTAGAGTAACTATTTCTTTAGTTCAGTAATGTAGAGTTGCTTCATCTACTTTATTCAGTAGGAAAGCATAGAGGCCTACAGAGTAGCTACTAATTCTATATTAAAGTTTTTAAACTATCATAATCGTTACTTGTATGACAATTGAAAAATATGGCAATCATAATATACGGTGTAGGCAATTGGATATATTTAAACTATTAACCGTAAACAAGATCGTATCAGTTCAGTCTCATGGTGACTGCAAAGTCTCCGAAACGTTAGACAAAATTTGAAAGAAATATACGCGCCCAAATCCGTAAAAAGTGGTTTTATTTATTCTAATTGTAAACAATTTCTAATAAAGGTTCAAAAACCAATATGTATGTTTACAACCCACAAACATTTATGACGAATGAATGATGCAGATACATATATACCTACATAAATGTACAAAAGTATTTTGTATGTATGTAGGTTTGAGTTAAGTGTTTGCACTTTTTGTTACCTCAAACAACGCCCACACAAAAAGAACGTTATGTTCACATCCTATTTGATTACATTTTTGTGACAAACAGGATTTAAAAATAGCTTAGAATGCTCAATATCTTAATTTAAATGAAATGTAGTCTAAAGTTCCCGGAATAACAGAAAATACGGCCACGATACCAATACCTACAGGTTTTTCAAAATATTCAAAGAACTTTTTTCCCTTAATATAAGTGTTTGTTCTTGACCACATCCCACTCGATGGCAAATGTCATCCATGTTACAGTATTCCAACGAGACAGTACATATTTCATAACAACTTCATATTTCTGAAATTTGATTTACCTTTGGCCTACTACTTTCATAACCCCGTACATACCTATTACAAAGATTATCTCTTCACTAGTTGCTGCTAGCGACTTCGTACGCGTGAAATTTTTAAAAGCAAATCATAACAAACGGAAGTTTACTATACTGCTCGATAGATGGGGTTAGACTGATTTTATAAATATAAGTTCATCAAAATTTCTATCATGTATTCAGCTCAGCTTCACAATTATATATGTATAAGTATGTATTTATTAGTATAGGCATAATGATGGAGATGTAATTTAACTCTTCTATACGTGGAATGTTTTCTATAGCCGATATTGTACTGTTATACGGTACTATTTACTATTTAGGCATAAAGGTCAATAGCGAGTATTTCAATAGACAGACTTTCTTTTCTCTCCATTCTGTTACATTGTGGTTCTGATTTGTATGTGAGACTGAGACATTATTTGTTTCAATAATATGTATTGTGTTTCACATACTTAGTACTTATTGCTTTTAGTGCTTTAGACTTTAAAAATAGGATTTATACTTAACCGGTTTTATTTTTTAAATTTACATTATTTTGAAATTGGAATCATGTCTTGGTCCACCCATTGCTGCATTGGTGTGTTTTATGTAGATCAGTGAAAATGTCGGATCGGACACTATTTCGTGGGTCCTATTCAGGCACTGATTAATTGTATTATTTGTCAAATATGTACAGTAGCTGGAATTTTTATACGTGTTTATTTCTAAAAATAATAATATCTATAAATATTTCTTTTATTGCTATATACAGTTTAAAATCAAATGGGCCTTATTTCTGTGCTAGGTAAAAAGTTGTCTTACAGAAGCCAGCAGATAAGATTATAAGCCCTACATTTGCAGATTAAGAATAATTATGTCAAAAAAAACAGATTGGGAAACTGGAGTGTGCTGGCCACTGCTGGCACGGCCCACGTAATTCGCCGCATCAGGGCCCTCGGCCTGGAGGTTGCCCTCGAGAAGTCCGAGGCCATGTTCTTCCACGGTCCTCGGACGAGGCCACCCTCCGGCACGATGAAATATCTTGGGCTCGTGCTCGACAGTCGGTGGAGGTTCAACGAGCATTTCCGCGCGCTGGGTCCCAAGTTGCTAAGGTGCGCGGGGATGCTCGCGAGGCTGCTCCCTAATTGTGGGGGGGCGGGCCGAGTCGGTCGCCGCCTCTACGACGGCGTGGTGCGCTCCATGGCATTATATGGAGCACCCATATGGGCGAGGGAGGCCCTCAGCACCGAGAACATGACCCTGTTGCGACGTCCACAGCGGGTCATGGCGCAGAGGGCTTCCAGAGCGTACCGCACCGTCTCTTACGAGGCGGCTTGTATAATTGCGGGCAGCCTCCCGTGGGACCTCGAAGGCGAGGTCCTAGCGGAGATCTACCGCCGGAGGGCCCTGATGCGGCAGGAGACAATAGAGCCCCCCGCGGAAGAGATCGTTCGCTGGAGGAGTGAATTGCGTGACGATCTCTTCCGACGATGGGCGGAGAGGTTGGAGAACCCCTCTGCGAGCAGGCGGCTTGCCGAGGCGGTCCGCCCGGTCCTCAGGGACTGGGTCGAGGCGAGGCACCGGGATCCGACGTATCATCTCACCCAGCTCCTTACGGGTCATGGCTGTTTCGCCAAGTACCTGTGGGAGCTGGTTGGTATCGAGCCGGATCCCGAGTGCTGTAATTGTAGAAGTGGGGCCGTGGACACGGCGGAGCACACCCTCGCCGTGTGCACGGCCTGGGATGCCCAGCGCGCCGAACTAGTTGGTGTGCTGGGTGAGGACTTGTCGCTCTCAGCCATCGTTTCGCTTATGGCTGAGAGCGAACAGTGTTGGGCCGCTGTCGCCTCCTTCGCTGGGGAGGTGATGGCGGCAAAGAGGGAGGCCCTGCGGGAGCGCGAACGCGCTGGCGAAACTTTGCCACCCCGCAGGGCCCCGGGTAGGGGTCGTCGGCGCGCAATAGCCGGCGGCCCTCCCCTAAGAGGTGGTCGTGCGCGGCGGGTTGGCATCCAGAGACCCGCCGCAGCAAACGCGACAGGGGGGACCAATGCTCCCCTCATCAGGTCGGGCCCCGATTAACGGGACCATCCCTTTACCGGGTCATGGTAAAGCTCAAGGCACCATCATGGCCCGGTAGGGCAAAGCGGAGAACAAAAAAAAAAAAAAAAAAAAAAAAGATTGGGAAACTGGAAACATACATATCCATGAACAATATTTTTTTGACGGGCCTCGTGGTGTAGTGGTTCTGGTAACGGACTGCCGATCACGAGGTCGCGGGTTCGATTCCCGCTCGGGACAATCATTTGTGTGATTTTTCTAATTGTCATACAAATGTTTGTACTGCGTCTGGGTGTTTCTATGTATTATAAGTATGTATTTACAAAAGAAAAGTAGTATATGTATTTTATCCGTATTCTGGTACCCATAACACAAGCATATAAGCTTAGCTTGGGACCAGAGGACGTTGTGTGAAATGTCCATGAATATTTATTTATTTATTTATTTAATATTGGGTAAATGTATATATTTGTGTACATTTTACACCATTGAAAGACATACCTAAGCAGACTTAAAGGAATTTTGGGACTATTTTAAACATTAAATAAATAAATAAAACTACTTTTTACGGATTTAGACGCGTATATTTGTTTTAAATTTTGGCCCGACGTTTCGGAGACTTTGCAGTCACCATGGTCACGGGTGAGACTGAGCTGTAATGTGTCTTGTACGATCAGTTATTACAGGGTTTACCCACATTCGATTTTAATTTTACATTGACCATAAAGATAGACTTTTACCATAAACTATATCATATTACATTGTGCTCAGACTACATAAAATCAATAACATTATTTTAGTTTCTAAAATACATTAACATATTGTAACAATATAAAGAATTTTTTTAAATTATATAAGGTGAAACATACATAATTTTATCATAGACTAAAGTTTTAATTATTATTATAGAGGTAGTATACAATATAGCAAGCAAAACTAAGTTTATATACTTAAATACAATATTATTTACATAATAACAAGAATTTTTAAAAAGAAGAATTATTGGTTTAAGATTTAAATTAGTTTATATTAAAAAGAAGTTGTTAATTTTATTTGAATTTATAGAAAATTAGTATTATTATAGACCACTAACAAAATAACTTAAAAAAAACAATTTTACTGACACTAAAACAATTACTTATACAAGAATATTATTACAAACTAAAAACTACAGAATAACGTCCGCACGGTATGACGGTTCGCGAAAGAATGAGTACCAATGCTTGATTGTTCGCCTTTTTATATTGTGCAATAGAAGTGGGGTAGAATAATATCCAACAGTATTTATTTTAATTATTTAGTTTTATTATTTTATCTAATATACTACCACCAGATCGGAACGCGTCCCACTTGAGAAAGATCTGGCAAGAAAACTCAAGGGGAGTCAAAGAAATTTATTATTAACTTTATGTTGTCGGTCTAAAGTTTAGTATTTTAGTACTTTTGGTGTCCTCGGTGCAGTGCCCACATTGTTCCCAGCCACGGTTTTTCAAAGGTGAGAGAGGCTTGAGGATACATCTAGGTAAAATACATAAACAGCTGGATGTACCTTGTAGCCAAGTTTCAAATGACGTCGTATCTTTCCATAATCAAATTCCCTTTTGGCAAGAACTATCAAAATTGAAAAATTCGGTACCTATTTTAAAGAGAGTTCCCCGGGGTGCTAGACCCTCCGTGGCGAAAAGTCTTGCCGATTGTATAGGTCATGTTGTTCGGGAGAACTCCTTATCAAGCTGGGAACAATTACTTACCTTCCCTTATAGGATTCTGCACATTAAACATCCCCGCACTAATCATAATACTTTAACCAAACAAATAAAAGAAAATTGCAGACATACATCACTCATTCATGAATTACAACATCATCCCATTTTTAAAAATTCCTTCTATAACTGTGTGGAATCCAAATTAAGGGAGGGTGACATAAGGGGTGCATCGAGGCTTCTATTTAGCAGCGATGTGGTGGCCCCTTGCTCTCCGGAGACTCTCTCCGCCTTACAGAGCAAGCATCCACCACCAGCTGGTGACCTTTCTTTCCCCGACCCTCCAGAAATTGGATTGGAACATCTCACTATCACAGCCAAGGATGTAGTCGCGGCCGTGAACTCTTTCCGTTGTGGCTCCGCTGGCGGTCTCGACGGTTTGACATCCCAACATATTAAAGACTTAATATGTCCTAGTGCCGGAGAAGCCGGTGAAGCCCTTCTGAGGGAGCTTACGGCCATGATAAACCTCATGCTCTCCGGTGGTGTGAATGATGGCATCATCGATATTTTGTACGGAGCAAATTTATGCGCCTTGCGAAAGAAAGATGGTGGCATCCGTCCCATTGCCGTGGGGTGTGTATATCGGCGTATAGCAGCCAAGCTGTGTTGTAAGTTTTACAGCGAAGATTTGGCGTTAAAATTTCAGCCTGTACAACTAGGTTTTGGCTCAAAAGGTGGTTGTGAGGCTGCCATACATGCCCTTGCTACATACCTTGGCTGTGACACAGGTGAGGTTATACTGAAAGTTGATTTAAAGAATGCTTTTAATTCGGTTAATAGGGATACTTTGTTGACCCAGGCTAAATTAAATACACCCAAAATTTTTAATTTCCTTTGGCAGTGTTACAGGCATCCCTCAAAATTATTATATAAGGAAAATCTTTTAGAATCGTCAGTTGGTTGTCAACAAGGTGACCCGCTTGGACCGGTCATTTTTAGTTTAGCCATTCACCCCATTATAGAACAACTAAATTCAAAATTTAACGTGTGGTATTTAGACGATGGCACTCTAGGAGGGAGCATAGATACAGTCCTTCAAGATCTGGCTTTTTTAAAAAACAAATTTAGTTCCATTGGGCTTCAATTAAATTCCAATAAGTGTGAAATTTACTTACGCAGTGACATAGATACCCATTCGGCTTTATCGAAATTCAATTCATTGGCTCCCAATATCAAAATTGTTGAAAAGGACTGTCTTCGCCTCCTTGGGTCACCGATTTTTGAACAAGGTTTTAAACCTTTTTTAGAAGAAAAAATTCAAAATTACAGTGAACATTCTGATCGATTAATCAAAATTAATACTCAATCAGCATTTACAATTATTCGGTACTGTCTATTCGTTCCTCAGTTTACACACGCACTCCGCGCCTCACAATTTTGGAAATATAAGGCCCTTTTAGGAACTGTAGATGAAATGATAAAAAATACCTTAAGCCGGATCCTAAATGTGGCCTTGAACGACCGAGACTGGCTCCAGGCGTCTTTGCCGATACGTCTGGGTGGTCTCGGCGTTCGCAAAATTGCCGATGTCAGTTTGCCGGCGTTTTTAGCCTCGGTTCATAGCACGGAGGAATTGACCAGGAAAATTTTAAGAGACACACTGGTTAATTCCGAAGTACTATGCAAGTCCGATGCTATAAACGCTTGGAAAATGGCTAGTCCAAGAACTGATTTACCCGGCGATCCATCCTCTCAGAGACAGTGGGATGGGCCGTTGTGCGGCGCAGTCAGGACTCATTTACTGAGTACGGCTGGCAGCGCTGCGGAACGTGCCCGCTTGCTGGCTGTGGGAGAATGGGAATCCGGTCTCTGGATTCAAGCACTTCCATCGTCCAACATTGGTACAATGTTGGACGATACAACCTTCCGCGTAGCTACGTGTCTGCGTTTAGGTGCACCATGCGTATCTCCGCATCGTTGTCATTGTGGAGAAACAGTCGACAGCCTTGGGCATCACGGTCTATCGTGCAGTAGAAGCACCGGTCGTATACCAAGACATACGCAACTAAACGACATTATTCGTCGTGCTTTTGCTGCCGCTAGTGTACCGGCCTTACTTGAACCTCATGGTTTGGTACGCACGGACGGTAAAAGACCAGACGGCATGACGTTGTTGCCTTGGAAATTGGGTAGGCCTTTGGTGTGGGACGCTACCTGCGTCGACACCCTTGCGCCATCACATTTACCAAGTACTTCCGTAGGTGCCGGCGCTGCTGCTGCATCAGCGGAGGCCCTTAAGCGGCGCAAATATAGTAATCTTTCAGCGGATTACTTGTTTGAGCCGTTTGGGGTCGAGACGCTTGGATCGTGGGGCCCGAGTGCACAGTCTCTTTATAAAGATCTTTCTAAGAGACTGGTCGACGTTTCACGTGACCAAAAGGCTGGCCTGCATTTGGCAATTCGTATAAGCATTGCTATACAACGTGGCAATGCGGCCAGTCTTTTGGGCACGTTACCCAATGATTGCGATGCGGACGAATTTTTTGATACCTAATTTTAAGCCCCTTCTTTTTTTATTTTTATTTGATATAAAGTACCTAACGTAAATATATAATAATTTAGATGGAGTTATTAAAATCTTATTAGTCATCTTGAATTAACTTAAAATGTATACAAACAAAAAAGTACGTTGAATATCATACTTGTTTCTTGTATTTCTCTCCAGTTCATTATCGTTCCACTATTGGGCACGGGCTTCTTGCGTTTTGGAAGGGCTTATGGTCTACATAGTCTACAATGCCGCGGCTGACCAGGCGTATTGGCACATGGTTTATTTTCGAGATTTCCATCTCTCACAGAATTACTTAATATGTATGCAGAGGATAATCTCCAAAAGTAATGTTCCAATCCTTAAAACCTTTCACTAATAGGAAGCTATAGTGTCCGAAAGTGCTTTTTGCTATATGTAATGTTTTGAAATCGCAGCGAATGAAGGCACTTGCGGCAGCTAGTTATATAACGATTTGCAAGTATACTTGCTAAATTATATGCACTTTACTATACATCAACATTGAATAATAAATAGTTTGTTTTTTAAATAAAGTCAGTGTCAGCTGTCTTCCTCATTCAGGAAATTAGCCATGCGTTACGGTGTCGCGACTGGCTACCAAGCTATATAATAAAAACATATACTTATTAAGTAATATTTTTTATTAAGTTATCGTGACCACGATTTCATTTAAGGGCCTACATCAATATTATCGTATATCATCGCCGACACGTACATATTAACACAGCCAGTAGGCACAGAAAATGAAGAATTAGGGATACTTTTCCTATTTACTCAAAATCTACTAAATATATTTTAATTCTGATTTACGTGTTTCTATATAATGATAGTTACTTATGTTTTTAAAGTTATTTCATTAGTTAATACGCGATAATAGAACGACAAATGAAAAAAATAAAAAATTTGAGAGGTTATTTCGCCAAGATTTTCTATCGAGAAAACTTTTATCAATCGCGTTTCTGAGTTTATGCGATCCTAGATCATATATTGAAAAAACATATACTTAAAAATTAGAGCTCTAGCCATTCAATCTAAAGAAACAATGAAAACTTCGTACATAGAAAAATGCACGAAGCTATTTTGGTATCGTCTTAAGTAAGTGCTAGTGATACAGATAATTTTTACATTAAGTGAAAATAAATTAAGTTACATAATACTTGACCTAATACAATTTGCTACGATTTCATTAAAATACGAAGATTTATTTTATTTTAATATGATTGATTTTTTTCGGTACTTCCGTTTGTATTTCACAGTTTGATGTTTAAATACAAATACATAATGTGATTATCAGATCTTATTTCATGTATTATTAAAACTGTAAATATCACTTCACGTATTTTAAATTTTACTCAAGAAATAATCTCTCATTTGTAGCGACACTATCGTATTAGGATGTACACTGTAAAGATAGCTGTTAAGGGCCTACATCAATATTATCGTATATCATCGCCGACACGTACATATTAACACAGCCAGTAGGCACAGAAAATAAAGATTTAGGGATACTTTTCCTATTTACTCAAAATCTACTAAATATATTTTAATTCTGATTTACGTGTTTCTATATATAATAGTTACTTATGTTTTTAAAGTTATTTCATTAGTTAATACGCGATAATAGACCGACAAATGAAAAAAATAAAAAATTTGAGAGGTTGTTTCGCCAAGACTTTCTATCGAGAAAACTTTTTTCAATCGTGTTTCTGAGTTGATGCGATCCTAGATCATATATTGAAAAAACATATACTTAAAAATTAGAGATCTAGCCATTCAATCTAAAGCAAAAATGAAAACTTGGTACGTAGAAAAATGCACGACGCTATTTTGGTTGTCATTTTTCTTCGTACGAAGTTTTCATTTGTTCTTTAGATTGAATGGCTAGAGCTCTAGTTTTTAAGTATATGTTTTTTCAATATATAATCTAGGATCGCATAAACTCAGAAACGCGATAGAAAGTTTTCTCCATAGAAAATCTTAGCGAAACAACCTCTCTCATTTTTTATTTTTTTCATTTGTCGGTCTATTATCACGTATTAACTAATGAAATAACTTTAAAAACATAAGTAACTATTATATATAGAAACACGTAAACCGGAATTAAAATATATTTAGTAGATTTTGAGTAAACAAAAAAAATATCCCTAATTCTTCATTTTCTATACCTACTAGCTGTGTTAATAGGTACATGTCGACGATAATATTGATGTAGGCCCTTAAGTTAAAAAAATACTTTTAATAATAGGTATATTAAGCTCTTTTCTGCATAATGTCATAACTGCCATAAACAATACGCAAGGGTAAGCCTTAAGGATAAAAAATATATTTTGTAACCATAAAATCCGCGGCTGTAACAGTTAATCATTAAATCAAGCAGTTCATCTACGAGCGGTAGGTGGTTAGCAAAGCCTAGTATTGTAGACCATCAAAAACATCATCATTGCGTTATGTCATGGCATGACCGATACTCATAACATTTGTGGACAATGAAAAAAAGATTTAAATTGTCCAAGAACATCTATTATGAAGCAATGCAATGAATTTATAGGAGTTATTTTTTATAGAGTAGTTGCAATGTAGAGAAACTTGATTCAGGCTGACAATAATAATGCTTTGAATCACTGATAAAAAAAAAGTACACGTCATCAAACAATTCTAAAAATAACAACGTAGAATGCAGTTTGTAATAACAATTTCTTAATTAATGATAATTATATTTATGCAAATATGTAAATTATATCGATGTTTAATTACGTTTTACAAATGCAGATAATAATTATATGCTCTTAGATGTAGAGAAAATGCTATTTGCAATAACTATAATCATAGCTATAAATGTCTGCTGCAAATATATTTGTGTAGGTTAGTTTCTTGTAATAAACGTCATATCACAAGATTTTATAGTCAATTACTATTGATATGGTATTTTATGTTTCTCTCTTGGCATTTTCTCTAGTTATTTCTTTTGTTAAGGAATGATCATCCAACATAATAAATACAGAACTGTGATCAGACAAGAGACATTGAGAAATGGAGCATCTACTGAAAATTGAAGTACTACAGTTATGATCTTTCTTATAAAGATGGGATTTGGAAGAAAAAATTGTTGTAAAAATGTCTTTCTAGGTCTAACTTTTTAGGATTTCGTACGATAAGATAAAACAAAACATTATATTTTCTAACACTTGCGTGACTTATTCATTCAAATAAAATCACTTTTTACGGATTTCGACGCGTATATTTGTTTTAAATTTTCGCCCAACGTTTCCGAGACTTTGGAGTCACCATGGTCACGGGTGAAACTGCAAGCTCCGAAACGCCGGGCCAAAATTTAAAACAAATATATGCGTCTAAATCCGTAAAAAGTGGTTTTATTAAAACAAAATATTATTATTAAAACTTATTTGCAGTTTCGGCAAACTTCATACCGCATTATTTTTATTGTTTAGAATAGGTATTAAAGATTTGAAGTACAATTTGACTGAGCGAATGTCTGTATGTAATCCTCCCAAAGTGGAGGAGGTCCGTGTCCAACAGTGGGACGTTAATGAGCTGAAGAGATAAATAAATAATAAATAAATAAATCTTCAGGACATTTCACACAACGTTCTCTGGTCCCAAAGTAAGCAATATTTCTATGCTTGTAATATGGGTACCAGATACGGATAGACTAACATATACTAATTTTCTTTTGTAAATACATACTTATAATACATAGAAAACACCCAGACGCAGTACAAACATTTGTATGACATTTATGGATATCACACAAATGATTGTCCCAAGCGGGAATCGAACCCGCGACCTCGTGATCGGCAGTCCATTACATAAACCACTCAACCACGAAGCCCGTCAGAGAGAGCAAATGTCTAACAATATTTAATGAAAACATTATTTTAAAAATATGTGCTTTATTTTAATTACTTAAAAAATGTACATAAATATTTATATCTTTTACCTACGTACCTACCTTATATATAAACCATTGAACCATTAAGATGCGGCGGTGCGGTAGCACTCTGGAGATAAGTAAAATACTCGAGGGAGAAGCCATAGTGGTTAATTAACCATTCCGCTGAGTTTCCATCTGCAATTTCACTTACAATCACTACCAATTTAGTGCTATTATTATTTTCTAGCTATTTATATGTGTGTACAGCTGTTGAAATGTTTTTGTTTCATTTAACTTTATATTTAAAGTGATTTCATTGGTTTCGACAACATACCAACAAATGAAACTTATAATTTCAATAGTGTGTGTTCATTTTAATAAATATTCTTTTAATGGCGTAATAATGTGGGCAATATAATCTACTAAATCACGTTCACCAGGCTCGATAAAAAAAAGGGTCTTAATTTGTCTTAGACTTTTTAACCCTCGCAGATGTTGTCTGTATTAGCTGTTATAGCAAATAGCAAAATTGGAATAATTATTAATGTTTTCAAAGAACTTTGAACCAAACGTCATGTTAACACGCCTGGTTAGTGAGGTAATGGAAATGGAGGAGGTTCGTGCCGGACAAAGGGTACCTACGTCCCTATAAGCTGGAGAGAGTAAAAAATGCCAATATTGCCAACATTTATGGCATAATAATAATATCGTGTCTTTCATTTGAATATTTTCGTTGGATTATTCAACATTTAAATTCAATGTTTTGAGTGATATCGGCGACTTGGAACGTAAACATTCAAAAGCCGTGAAGTCCTTGAGTCATTCGCCGTGACCGATTGTATTGAAAATTAACACGTACTTGTCTTGCTATTTATTTACAATACATTCGGTACATTGAGTACTGTTCTGGGAGCTAGGTTATTTGTATTCGATTGTCTTAACAGATATGTTAAAAATATTTTTTTGCAATATCTATACTAATTATTAAGCTAAAGTGTTTGCTAGTTTGATTGAATCTCAGGAACCACAGGTCCAATTTGTCAAATTTTTGCAGTGTTGGATGGTGGGTACATTAACTGACCGAAGCATCAATAAAAATCATCATCATCATAACATTACGTCTTTTTCCCATGAGGGTAGGCAGAGACTATAGAGCGCCCACATTTCCTTGGCTTCATCCAAACTCATACATCTGGTCATACATGCTCGACGGTTGTAAGTGCTACGCACTTGCTCTATCAATAAAAATTGTGCAAAATTTTTTATATTCCACGCGTAAGAAGTCGCAGTAGCTTGTTTATAAATGAAATATTAGTGTCTATAACATAATAATCGACAGAGAAAAGGAACATACTGCAATCTCGTAGTTTTCTTATATTTTTTCTTCTAAAAAGCGATGTATAACTGTATGTGGTAAAAGTAGATCTTGGTTATTAATCTATGACATAAAGATTACGTGTAGGTGAACAAAACAGACATAACTACTGTTTCATAACCATTTTTTGTTTGTTTAATACATAATTTCTTCATAAAAAGCATGTAATTTTGCATCTGGATATAATATCAGATTGATTAGCGACTATTTGTAATATATCAGCTCTTAAATCTCTTGGTCAGTATTTCTTTTGCAAAGAAATGACATGATATCATTGCTCTTGATATTTTGCAAATATTTATGCTTTTTGAAGGAGTTGGAAGCAATGACAAAATAACATAGCTTAAAATTTGTTTTAGAATATACTTGTATTGTTTAATTAGAACAATAAAGTGAAGTTTTATTCACAAACAATTAACCTCGAAATTGTCTAGTTTTTTCCTATAAATGAACGGAAACCGTCATTTGTTAGTTGATAGTAATTAAATTGTCAATTTATATTCCTAAACGTACTAATAGAATAGAAATTAAATAGTCTTTTCTTTTATTTATGTTGGAGAACTTCAATTTGTTATTCATATCATTCCTTATGCTCTATATACAATTACGATAAAAATTGCTTACAAATTATACTGTAATTCAGTTATCAAAGCTATATTTTATATCTTAATTAGGGAGCAATGATCCGTCACCTTGTTTGTTAAGCTGGTTATATGGTATATATGTACTATATCCGATGGTATTACTAGCTGTGCCCCTCGGTGTTACCCGCGGTAAAAAGGATAAAAAATAAATTATTATCCCACGGGAACATTGCATTCTTTTGGGATAAAAAGTAGTCTGTAAGTTATTCTGATGTATTAGCTAAATTATTGTAAAGTTTCATTAAAATCCATTCAGTAGTTTTTGCGGGAAAGAGTAACAAACATTCAAGTCTGTATACGTGTATTGATTGATATTTAGGTACATTGTTTTTTACAACTACGCCTAGAATTTGGGTATAAACAATTTTATAAGTTATTATACCAATGATGTATGTATTTATATCTCGATGTTTAGTACCCAGACATATACAAAAAAAACATTATAATATATACATATTATAATGTTTTTTTTGTATATGTCTGGGTTAAGAACACACATACTGTGTGTTCTTAACCCGTCATTTCATTCAGAAGATCATATTTTATTCTATGGCTACGAGGTTGTAAGTGTACGGCCTGAGTGCACGCTCTATTCGAGCGTCGGGCGGGGAGGAGCGTGCAGCGTTCATGTTAAACACGTGCTACCCGTAGTGGCCGTCCTGAGTGCCGGCCGAGCGGAGCGTGGTCAGCTGCGGGCTTGTTTGCGTCGAGCGGGGCGTCGCGTGCAAGTTCAAACCAGTTTGTGTTTTGCAGCGGTGATACGAGCGTTCTTGAAGGATGTTGTTTGAAGAAATAATTTCAGAAATACAAAATAAACCTGAAATATGGTTATCTTCGCATTCTTTATATAAGAACAGAATAGTTAAAGCAAGAGTGTGGAGGGAATTAGCAATTACTTAGCAATTAGCAAAACTACTTAATTTTTCTTCTAAATACATATCAATAATATCGTACGACGCAGACATGATCGACACAAACGACCGCCACCACAAACGCTGAGCGTGCACTGAGGCCACTTAAAGAACGCGCTTTCGACCGCTCTTCCCCGCCCCGCCCGACGCTCGAATAGAGCGTGCACTCTGGCCGTACACTAAGAGTTTTCAAAGCTGCATAATTATGTTTTTAGCACCTTTATGCTTACTATGAGTTCTAAAACAGCAAATTTAAGAGTTTATTTCATCAAAATATGTACACGTCTAGAGAGTTGGCATAGTTTTCTTTCTATTTTATCTCTTAGTTTTGCCCTTAAAGCGTTCTGCAGAGGAAATGGGTAACTTTTATTCTTTATCACCACATCGATCATCAATCAGTACAATTACATACAACATCGAAATATGTATAGTTATGTTTTAATTCACGTGCGCGATTGTCGTTTGTCGGCGATACAGCGGATGTTGTCAATTTTCCGCACACGCGCCTTCAGTGACTATGCATCTACGAGTATATGGCTACACCTACGCTCCGCCTACTGCGCTGCCATCCTCTAATTTATTAGCTATCTTATGTTAATCACTATTTTGTTCTTCTCTTCTCTTCTCCAGCCCATGTCCTGTTGGGTACGGGCTTCCTCCAGTTTGGGAGGGATTATGATCTACTGTGCCGCGTTGACCAGGCGTGTTGGCACAGGGTTTCTTTTCGAGTTTTCCGACTCTCACAGAAGATGTTATCTGTGTGCAATATCACTTAGCTGACTTTTACAGAATCCTTGGGAGGAGATGGGGTGGTGACACTTGTATTCTTAATCCGTCACCACACGGACTAGACACGGACTTTTAGCTACTAATTAGGTATACTTTATCCGGTAGAAACACAACCGTAATATATTAAACCTATTTTATTACTACTATCAATATAGTCATTGTTAACTCATAAAACCATATTTACATTACAGCATATGGTATAAATAACATCAATATTGATTGTGTTCACTAATGTTTAAGTAATCCTCGGCGAGTAGACTTACAGTTAAGATCACTAACGCAAGTAATAATTATCTCATAATACAAAGTAAGTTTCTTATATAAACAAAATCTAAGTTGATAGTTGTTAAGTGATGCTTACGTTTATGTTTTCCCAAACTGTTGTTAACCAAAAGCAACAAAGTTACAACAGTGAGATGCCCGAAACATAACTAAACAAAAACACACGTTATAGAAACTTTCACATGAAATTAACTTGTGTGTAATCTTAACACACATGGTCTTATTCATAATGACTTATCGGAGGTTTAAACAGAGATTTCATCGGAGAGATAATAAACGTTTTAGCGATTTTAGTAAACTTTTAAACCTCCGATAAGTCATTATGAATAAGACCAATCTAATATATAAAATTCACGTGTCACAGTGTTAGTTAGCGTACTCATTCGAAACGGCTTGACCGATTTTTATGAAATTTCTGTCAAGTATTCAGTAATACGCATGTAAAATTTCATAAAAATCGGTCAATTACTAGCTAAGCTTAAAGGTTTGAAAAATAGACAGGAACCTCTGGTCCGATTTGAAAAATTCTTACGGTGTTGTATAGTCCATTTAACGAGGAAGGCTCTAGAGGATAGGCTATATAATATCACGCTGCGACTAATAGCAGATTTTCTAAATTCACATTTTCTAAATTCTACGCGTACGAAGTCGTGGGCAACAGCTAGTTCTTTATATTCATAAAGTCTTATGTCGCAATCTTTGTTATCAAAATTGGCTTAATCGAGTAACATTTATTTTTATACCCTTAGGTTATAGGGCAACCCCTAATCCAGTTTTCAGTCAATAGGCATATGAAACTTCGCATCACAGTTAGAAAATAAGTAAAAGCCTTTTAATTGTTCTACATAGTTATGAGTATTTTAATTTAGTGTAATGAGTCTATATTATGTATATAACGCTTTGCTGCAAATCTTTTATCTCCTACAGATAAGACATTGAACTGGTCCTTAAGAAGCTAGAGCTTACATTACGTAACCTAAATTGCCCTCGGCAAAAACCCCGATCATCTCAGAAAAAGCATTTTATTTTTCCGAAAGAAATAAAAACATCGTTATATTTTTATTTGCCTCCACTGACCACTGTATGTATCTGGGTTTTACCGGGGCACTTCTTACAAACCTCTACCGGACGGTCCTCGAACTCTCTTCAAACTAGTACAAATCTGGGAATCCCGGAAATGGTAATTATACCTAAAAGAATTACCGAACTTAAAATAGATATTAATTTCAATTTTCACTATTTAAATAAATAAAAAAAATTGGCCAAGTGCGAGTCGGACTCGCGCACGAAGGGTTCCGTACCATTATCTATGCAACATAAGGCAACGTTATTAGTATCGAGCAAGTAACGGTAAAAAAGTCATGTTTGTTGTATGGGAGCCCCCCTTAAATATTTATTTTATTTTTAGTATTTGTTGTTATAGCGGCAATAGAAATACATCATCTGTGAAAATTTCAACTGTCTAGCTATAACCGTTCTTGAGATACAGCCTGGTGACAGACGGACGGACGGACGGACGGACGGACAGCGAAGTTTCAGTAATAGGGTCCCGTTTTTACCCTTTGGGTACGGAACCCTAAAAATAAATAAAATACTCTTGCACACCATATTAATTTACAGAACTTACTTACTAGACTTAATAATAGGTACAAAGGGCGGTCTTATCCCGAGCTGCGATCTCTTCCAGACAACCTTAGAATGGACTTAACCGAGACTGAATAGGTAACTTGTGGTGTACTAATATTATTGCCAGAAATAAGTGAAAGTACTAATAGATAATACAATATAAATACATACACTACTCACACAATTTTACTTATATACATATATAAACATATTATATTTACCTTAAATGTTCGGAATCTCTTTATGTACCAAAATGCTCGATTCATTAAATAACGGATGCAACACCCAAAAAAGTATTCATTAGGTATTTATGTCACTTATTTACGTTTAAAATATCCAAAAATAGAGATCAACTACATTTTTTAAAATGTGTTATTTACATTCAACCAATATAGATTATAATAATGTGGTTATTATCATGAAATCTCATCCGGTATGACGTGAAATATCACGTGTATTGTAATGAGTCATCTAAAAAAAACATGATTTGATATCCGCGTAGTAAATGATTTTGATTAATTGTCACCAAAGACACATCGCTATGAAGATGTAGTTTTCTTCCTAGAGGTGAATAAAATAGAACCTATTAATATGTAGTAAATTTGACAATTTGCTTATTGATGGATTAAGAATACAAGTGTCTCCACTCCAATGGATGCTGTAGGAGATTACGTGATATTATAAGCAGAAAACAATGTCTGTAAGAGACGGAAGCCTCGAAACTAAATCCTGTGCCAACAATTCTAGTTATCACGACATCAAAAGATTATCAAATCTTGCAAAGTCAAGGAAGCCTGTCCCCAACAGTGGGATGTTTTTTAAACTTCAGTCATTTTTACAAAATGTCAACGTTTTTAGGCAAACAATGCGACTTAAGACGATACCAAAATAGCTTCGTGCATTTTTCTACGTACGAAGTTTTCATTGTTTCTTTAGATTGAATGGCTAGAGCTCTAATTTTTAAGTATATGTTTTTTCAATATATGATCTAGGATCGCATAAACTCAGAAACACGATTGAAAAAAGTTTTCTCGATAGAAAATCTTAGCGAAACAACCTCTCTAATTTTTTATTTTTTTCATTTGTCGGTCTATTATCGCGTATTAACTAATGAAATAACTTTAAAAACATAAGTAACTATTATATATAGAAACACGTAAATCAGAATTAAAATATATTTAGTAGATTTTGAGTAAATAGGAAAAGTATCCCTAATTCTTCATTTTCTGTGCCTACTGGCTGTGTTAATATGTACGTGTCGGCGATGATATACGATAATATTGATGTAGGCCCTTAAGAGTGGAACATTAAAATTAAAGTATCTACAGTCTTAGAGATATGATCACAGAAATTATGTTTAATATTCCAATTAGGCGTTGTAGAACCTTAGGGATATTTGTGACATTATCTTTAATATCTGTTTTAATACATACCACCATTGCTGTTTAACAAGCCCTTAAGGACACATTTGATTTAAAAAATGTACATTTTATGACGAAATATTCTCTGTAATACATATTCTAGTACCCAATTATAAAATTCTTCAACATGAATATTTTAATAAAGACGGTCAAAAGGCAGTTTCGGAATACCTCCGAGTCACTGAAGTATTTTGTTACAACATCAAATTTTGTACGTGTTTTCTGTAATCTCAATTAAATAAAAATATAAATTAATCCATCTTTTACAAGTGATGAATATCAACAACACTTTATAAAATAGCAGGCTATTTTCATTAAGGGCCTACATCAATATTATCGTATATCATCGCCGACACGTACATATTAACACAGCCAGTAGGCACAGAAAATGAAGAATTAGGGATACTTTTCCTATTTACTCAAAATCTACTAAATATATTTTAATTCTGATTTACGTGTTTCTATATATAATAGTTACTTATGTTTTTAAAGTTATTTCATTAGTTAATACGCGATAATAGACCGACAAATGAAAAAAATAAAAAATTAGAGAGGTTGTTTCGCTAAGATTTTCTATCGAGAAAACTTTTTTCAATCGTGTTTCTGAGTTTATGCGATCCTAGATCATATATTGAAAAAACATATACTTAAAAATTAGAGCTCTAGCCATTCAATCTAAAGAAACAATGAAAACTTCGTACGTAGAAAAATGCACGAAGCTATTTTGGTATCGTCTTAATTATTTATACAGGATCTTACAATTCATACGTGTATTTCTCGAGAGAGAGAAATACACGTTGAAATACGCAGTTGAAATACGTAGAAATACACAGTTGGGGGCACGGGCCTCCTCCACTTCGGGTGAAATTTTGGTTTACTTATATACTCTGAGCAGATGTTGGCATAGGGCTTATTTTCGAGATTTTCGTCTCTCACAGAGGATGTCATTTCTGTGGCTACAAGATCCCTTAGATGACTCTTACAGTACCCTGGGAAGAAAAAGGTCGAGTAACACTTATATATTAAATCGTCACCATAAGGACATGTGTTTGAACTGTAACAACAACCAAACGTGTAAACCGAATTGATTGAAATATTGAGTGTACTAAATCAGCTGAGGGCTGGAAGAGATGACGGCAACTTTTTTTTATCTATAAATGAAAATAAAAAGCTTAACACATTAAACTCGGATGTAGCATGCCTCAAACTACAACCACAGATAATATAATTAAGACTACAACGAACCTTTACATTTTAGATCGTTTACTTCAAGATAATAGAAATAAACTAATTAATTAAACATCTCACGGTTTTACCAAGAACGTTATAAGAAAAATTGTTGTTTATATTTACATTATCCTTATAACTGTCATTTAAATAAACAGTTTACATTCATTGCAACAGACCGTTTAAAATTCATTTACATTTATAAATGTTACAATGTCGAATGTCAGATCGAGAAGTTGTATGTTCGTGAAAATAAATCTGTTAGCACTTAAGGGCCTGCATCAATATTATCGTGCATTTTTCTACGTACAAAGTTCTCATTTTTTCTTTATATTGAATGGCTAGAGCTCTAATTTTTAAGTACCTATATGTTTTTTCAATATATAATCTAAGATCGCATAAACTCAGAAACGCGATTGAAAAAGTTTTCTCGATAGAAAAACTTAGCGAAATAACCTCTCTCATTTTTTATTTTTTGTCATTTGTCGGTCTATTATCGCTTATTAACTAATGCAATAACTTTCAAAACATAAGTAACTATTATATATAGAAACACGTAAATCAGAATTAAAATATATTTAGTAGATTTTGAGTAAACAAAAAAAATATCCCTAATTCTTCATTTTCTATACCTACTAGCTGTGTTAATGTGTACATGTCGACGATAATATTGATGTAGGCCCTTAACAAGGTGTTACAATATCAGACAGTATCAAACATAAACTCTGTTAGGGCACAGCAACATAACTTTTTATTAATTGTTTACATAAAATGAATGATAAATATTACATTTTCTTAAATCTATTACAATTTTACTATCTATATAATTATAACAGTATTATTATAACTATTACATACTACATACTATTGTTACATAAATATGTTCTTAATTATATATTTAAACATTTATTACATCTATTTTATCTATTAATATAGCTAATTTAATAAAAAATCTTTTACATATTTGATCAATCTTCTTATTTATCATCTAAAAAATCGTTAACACTATAATAACCTTTACATAATAGGTGGTTTTGAAGACTTTTCTTAAATCTATTTTCATTATCTATATTCTTTATACAATCTGGTAGTTAGTTATAAATTTTTACGCACATCATGTATGAACTATTGTGTACTAGGGTTAGTTTAGATATAGGGAGAGCTAATTTGTTATGATGGCGTAAGTTACGTTGGTGGGGTCGCTGGTCTTTGGTTAAAGGAAACATGGATATATGTTTCCTGACAAATATACTTAATTCTAAAATATAAATATTTGTTAGAGTGAGTATTTTAAATTTCTTAAAGAAAGGTTTACAGCTTTCGTCCTTTTTAATCATATCTCGTTTCACATCTACACTATTTCCCGTAATAGGCTGACATAGTCGTTTGTAAATCTGTTGACTTCTTTAACTCGTTTAAGGCATAGGTAAAGCTAGATAATAAAATTTACTACAGGTAGGTACTTTGTATATGAGCTTTCCAATTCATGTGTGTGTCTTTTATGAGGCCTAATAACTTGAATTCGTCAACGCATTCGAAATTTATATTGTTAAACGATATATATTGTTCATATTCATGCAAGTACAATTCCATAAATCTACTCCCTGTTAACTTACAAAAACCGTCTAAAAGTAACATAAAAATATGAATACTATAGGCTGTTACTGACTCTACGTGTGTTTGTCCAATTCTGAAGACTAAAAATAATTTCATATTACATTTAGTTCGCTTACTAGACTTTTCTGTAAGTTAACAGGGTGTAAGTATATAACAAGATATGGAAATTGTAAGAGTATCAACCTACTATTAAAAAGTTATGTGTTTTTGTACGCACTTACGTACGAAGTTATACCTCTTTGACGTAACAATAATAGGAGATATAATAAAATCTAATATCCTAAAAAAATACTCTCATCTTATTTTAAAACGTGTCTAAAGATTGTAACTTCAAAAAAAGTTGTTTTAATCTCAGTGTATGAAGGAATATTTGTAACGTTTACAACGGTCGCTTGCTTTTTGTTTATAGCGAAGTAATTTTCTTGTTATCACGCAATATTCGACTTGGCTACAATAAGTATTAAATGTTTAAAACGTTTCGTAAACTCAGTAAAAGTGTTTGTGGGCGTGCACAATGCGACAATCGTTTGCTACGTAATCATTGTTTTCTATCTGTTGCGGTCGAGAACACGATGCGCTCCGCTAATCTTAGCTAGTTGTACATCTAGATTCTATATATTTAGTCGTCAACTCGTCATTGTATAATTTATGTATTAAGTACACATTTAAAATCTAATATTTTCATTATATCATCTACGCAATGACAAATTTAAGCTGAATTCAGTGGGCATTTAGATATTTTATATCGATGTATTATAATCTATCGGAAGTTTACATACTGAAATAAATAAAATAAAATAAATAAATATTCACAGACATTTCACACAACGTCCTCTGGTCCCAAGCTAAGCTATGCTTGTGTTATGGGTACCAGAATACGGATAGAATAAATAAACTACTTTTCTTTTGTAAATACATACTTATAATACATAGAAACACCCAGACGCAGGACAAACATTTGTATGACATTTATAAACATCACACAAATGATTGTCCGAGGCGGGAATCGAACCCGCGACCTCTTGATCGGCAGTCCGCAATATAAACCACTACACCACGAAGCCCGTCACGAAATGATCTTAAGTTGCGTAAATTATAAAAACAATGTTTGACAGACAGACAAGAGTTATAAATATAAGGTCTCCATTTTTTATTGACTTCTAACGAAGGAGATTATGTGCTGGATATAATTACGATAATAATTGAGCTTACATAACATAAATCACTTGTAATATATTTGATATAACAGAATACTTTCGTTACACAAATATAATTATATAGATTTAAAGACATATCGAGTAACAAATACACAGATACGTGGTTTTAAAAGAAGTTCACATGATCAACAAAACAGTCTAACATAGCCACGTCCTTATAAAGGAGTTTGCGTCATCAAAGAACAGAACTTATTTTCTCTACGTGTTCAGAATTCACAAGCTTATTATGTTCGCAATAGTTCACAAGATGACTAACCTCCAATGTTAACTGTCGCAATATTATAATCTTCTATACAAATATTATAAAGTTGAAGAGTTTGTTTGTTTGAACGCGCTAATCTCAGAAACTACTGGTTCGAATTGAATTATTTTTTGTGTAGTATAGTCCATTTATCAAGGAAGGCTATAAGTTATATACCCTCACGCTGCAGCTAATAGGAGCGCATCATGAGTGAAAAATGTTGCAAAACGGGGAAAATTCTCAATTCTACGCATAGAAAATCGCGGGCAACAACTAGTATACTATTAATTGTTATATTTTGCATGATTTCATACAAATTGCGTGGACTTTTAAACGATATCTCGTGGCATATGTAATTTTTTGAATTGATTTAATATTTTAGAAAGCGCAAATAATAAGTAAATAAATATTCATGGATATTTCACACAACGTCCCCTGGTCCCAAGCTTAGCTTATATGTTTGTGTTCTGGGTACCAGAATACGGATGATATTTAATACTAGCTGTGCCCACGACTCCGTCCGCGGGTATCGATTTTTTTTGCATCAACCCAATAAATTTTTCTATTGTTTTTTAGCCGCTATATGGCGTTGCAAGTAACCAAATTGAGTAATTTCGTATTATGTATATATCTCTTGATTAAGTGGACCGATTGCGATCAAACAAAGATTAAGTAATACCTTGAGTTGTGTACAATTTTTACGCATAATATTTATACTTATAAGTCTTTATTTTGTATATTTTACGTGATGTGTGCACAGACAAACATCTAAACAGACAAACAGACAAAAATTAACAGAGAAAACTCGAAATTAAACCCTGTGCCAACACGTCTGGTCAGCGCGGCACAACAGACCATAATCTCTCCCAAAGTGGAGGAGGCCTGTCACCACACGGACTATAATAAGGCGCTACTTTACAACAATATTATTCGTTACGAGGTGACTATTACGTATTATTATTTATAAACATTATTTTTTTAAAGATCGTAATTTTATAATTAATTATATAACATATTTCTTTTTTCAAATATAATACTTTTTATATAATACTTAACATTATTTTTCTTATGTACCTCAATATATTTTATTATAACCCTTGAATAGGCACACATAAAGAGATGTTTTTTACGTAAAAATTATAAAATAATCTCATACAAAAAGAAATATACACACTAAAATATTAGCAAACACACACAAATACACAATTACACACAGAAACAGTCATAACGCGTATCTTTAAAAAAATTGTTAGGTACTGATTTAAATTTCCATACATTTATACAATTTCTTCATACTATATAAATTATAGTAGGTATTTCATGGCCACCTAGCTATGAAAGAAGCCTCTGTTATGGTTACCACATAATCATAAACGTTCATTCAAGAAAGGAGGGCAATTAGCCAGCAAGTTAACATAAAAAGGGTCAAGTGCGTAGCAATTACAACCGTTGTGCATGTATGACCAAATGTATGAGTTTAAATGAAGGATTATTTAACTAAATTCGTAATCTCATTGTTACTGGGGCAGGCTTTATTAAGCTACTAGCTGTTGCCTGCGACTTTGGACGCGTGGAATATTTAATATTTTCCCCGTTTTGGCAACATTTTTTGCTGATGCTTTCCTCCCATTGGTTGCAGCGTAATGCCTATAGCCTTCCTCGATAAATGTACTATCCAACACTAAAAGGACTTTTCAAATCGGACCAGGCGCTTCCTGAGATTATAGCGTTCAAATACACAAACTCTTCAGCTTTATAATAATAAATAATAATAAATATTCATGGATATTTCACACAACGTTCTCTGGTCCCAAGCTAAGCTTATATGCTTATGTTATAGGTACCAGAATAAGGATATACTACACATACTACTTATCTTTTGTAAATACATACATATGGTACATAGTAAACACCCAGACGCAGTACAAACATTTGTATGATATTTATAAATATCACACAAATGATTGTCCCAAGCGGGAATCGAACCTTCGACCTCGTGAACGGCAGTCCGTTACATAAACCACTCCACCACGAAGCCCGTCAAATATATTAGTATAGATTTGGTTTTACCCCTGGTATTGCTGATTCCAGAAACAACAGATGCCACTTAGAACCAGGTGAGCCGTTAGCTCGTCTGTCCATCTAAGCAATCATATAATAAATTTTATTATGTAGAATAAAATCTTACATAATAATAATAAATATTATGTGAGCCTAAGATAAATTCCTAGTCCATTATATTAAAAACATAGATAATTAAGAAGATTCTTACGTTTTAATTAATTCATTGTCACACTCCGTGAACAAAACAGACTCGTTATAAATTTAAATGTGCCTTAAATATTCTTCGTATTAAATAAAGTTGAATATTAAAACCAGATCATTTTTGTAATCTATCATGGTCAAAATGATACGACCTAAATACATAATTTATTTAAGAACTTAAGTAGACTTCATCTTAGCAATGCTCATCGACTTCAAAGACTTCTAACGAATGATAAATTTAAAAAAATATTGTTATCTCCTGAGGTTTTCAGAGTTACATAAACTTTGATAACACTACTTTATACGATTTTAACGATCAAGTTTTAATATGTTCTGCCCTCTTAATAAACAAATCATAAACCTTCATAAAATTATATTCTATATTACTTACCTAGCTACTACTACCTTACCACCCCATCTCCTCTTCAGGGTGCTGTAAAAGTCAGCTAAGGGGTTTTGTACACAGATAACATCCTCTATGAGAGACGAAAATCTCGAAAATAAACCCTGTGCCAACCTCCCAAAGGGGGAGGCCCATGCCCAATATTGGGCCGTTATTGGGTTAGAGAGAGGGACATACATACAAAAATAATGACTTTGTTTTATAACAAGTAATAATATTTTGTTACCTACCTATCAAATCATGAAGACACATCTACGATCAGTTATGACAATTAGTTTCACATCAGTAAACCAGTGGTTTGTCCTTGCGCTTGTCTCTAATGAGTGTTTTTAAACAGTTACAATGACTGTCACATTTCCAACAATGATTAGGGTACATCAACTTATAATAAACGTGTTGATGAATACGTATAAAAACCTGTTTAGACAAATAATATGAGAACGCAAAAAATATGTTTTCCACTACACTATAAACAAGAGTTATGTATTGTTTTTAAGTACGCTCAAGTAGTAAAGTTAATATACTGACGTACAAATGTGTTATGGTTAACGTTTATGTATCTACACATGATAATATTATGTACTTCTTGCTAGCTTGCTTCTTTTTTCGTAACGTAAATAAAACGCCCATAATTGGGACACTAACAAACTTACGTAATAGTTGAGCGTAGAGTCACCACAAATCTGTGTGTGGTTGATACAGTTTCTAACACAAAATGAATTGATTGATTGATGAATGTCATTGATTTGCATAAATATTTCTATACTAGCTGTTGCCCGCAACTTTAAACGCGTAGAACTTAGAAAATAAACCTTAACAAATTATACAAATAAGCCATCCTCTTGAACCACTCCAAGTGTTAAAAAAACCGCATCAAATTCCGTTGCATAATTTTGAAGATATAATCTCACATAGGGACATGCATACAAAAATAATGACATTGTTTTATAATAAGTAAAGATTTGTAAATAGAATAATTATTTGGTTATATTGTTTGTACCTATAGATTTTCAAGGAAATGAACATAGTATGAGATGAGTAAATAAAATAAAGGTAGTTAAATAGCAATGTAGTCGTTCAAATAAAGTTTCACATATACTTTTATTTTCTAATTCGTCTATCTATTTAAATTAGAAAATTCAGCTCTACAAAATGCTTGATTGACGGCTACCATTACACTGGTTAGGAACAACATACAAAAGCCATCCGCCATTTTACTAAAACCTTTGCCACTGTGGAACTAAAAGTGAGCGGTGAGGTTGCCAATGTTCGTATGCAATCACTATAATGCAAAGTGAACTTCAAGTGGAACGGACAAAAACTTGTTACGTGAGAAAACGCAATTTTGGTCATGGAAATCATTTGTTTGAACTTACTGTCAAAACTACTACACAAAGAACGCCAAAAATAACATTTCTTTAGGTTATCATGTTGTTTTTTCGGTTTATCGGTTTCAGTGGTGTATGTTTTTACGCAAATGTAGTCTATCTTAAGGGACATCAGGCAAATAACTAAAATTTAAATACGAGACTTCTGAATAATCTAAATAGTAGGCCAGTTGTTCCCTAATCATAAAAAACTTAAATTCATTATTAAAATTGTGTACTGAAAAGTCCATCTATCTTGTTCAATATTCTGTTAAAAAATTTACTGTATATGATGTACCTACTATCTGTTGCCCGCGAGTACATACGACTGAAACATAATATATAGCCTATAGCACTCTCGAATTGTTACAAGAATTTGTTACTAGATGGATGCGACAATAATCTTAAAGAGCCCCTGATTTTGAGCATTATAACATGTAGAATTAAAGCTTTAACATTATGTTTTATATTTGTTTTAGGATGAACCTCTGCCACTCCACAATGCACATGCTCTTCACGGATTTTCCACACCAGCCGCAGAAGAATTTTCATCATCATCACAGTCACCACCGTCCACCCCTGAACCTGCCAGCCATGTCAAATATGATCCACTCAGACATGCCGAGTCCAAAATTAATGAAGACAAATTACAGGTTTTTGTTTAATTTTATAATAATTTCAATTGATCTTATTACTACTTGTTACTTATACAAAGTAATGATCGCTTCTTAATAATATTTTCACTTTTCCGAACTCATTATTCTTTTCACATATGTTAGAAAACTCTGGAGACTTCTAAATTCTTCTTTTAAGATTTGATCAATTTGATCTAAGCTTTGTATTTCTGTTAGCCTGTATATTCTACATTTGTCCATTTTCGTAAAGTATATCTATTTAACCAGTTCAATTTTCATTCATATATGTGCTATTTTCTATCCACTGATGGAAATAGGCTTCTCAACAACACACGGCTATAGTTTTAAATCTCAATAAATAAGGTGAAATTCTTGCAACCGTACTTTTTTAATTCAATGATTTATAAAGCTAAATTAATAATTTCTTTTATTTTGAAGTGCTTGTAAATCGGATTTAGAAACTCATTAAAATGATTGTAGCTCTAACTCTGAAACAAACATGGAATAAGGAAACGTTTGAATAGCATCAGTAGGTATATTGACTCTGCATGCGTCGCTTCGACAGTATATCGAGAAATGCTTTGTTTGTAGAAACTGTGCGGTTAATCACCATAACTGTGGTTTGTCACCGATTGTCTTTTGTTTGAAATATTCGAGACCACACGCTACTCAATATCTTAGGTATCTTTTAAAAAGTTAAGTAATAGTAAAAGTGTTGCCAAATTGGTAACTGATTGGTTAAGGCCATAGAGCGGTTTCACTTGGTTGGTTTTACGCGTGAAAGGACTTAGAAAATTGAAATCATTTTATGCAAAGAACACCTAGTTTTGAGTGCATTGACTTCAGGGGTCTTGTAAGTAGTAAAGAGAGTGGGGTTATTAGGCAAGTGATGACAGGTATAATACTAAATATTGACAGTAAAGTCACATGGACTAAACGTGGTCTTGGAGATATGAGGGCACAATTCCGATTTAATCAATTCTATGAACTAGGTATAAGTAAGTACAGACTAAATTTATCACATAGACCGAGGAATATGTCAGAGAAGAAATAGTGTTGTACATCTACGGAATAGGAAAAGGCTTAGCTTTGTTGATAAACATAGTAGTCTACTCGTAGTTTAATAGTAACAGATTATCATGCATTTCTCGCAAATGAAACTTTCCTGCGTGGTACTTGTGTTTAGTTGGCTTCAAAGCAAAAAAACAATTTTCAAAAAATAAAATTTGATTGACTTTTGTTTGTAATGAATTACATTTTTATTATTAAATGTAGGTAAATAATATAATTCATTATTATTTTGGTTTGTCTATTCGCAAAGTTAATTTCAGGCTTACTATGTAACACTTACATGCACATTGAATATTTATAGCACCAACAATGAGGAAATACTACGATTGTGTATTAAAATATGCGTTTAGTTCATTTCACATGCAATCGAGATTCGGAACTTGTGACGTCATGAGTTACAACTCATCGCTTTCACTCGGCTGAGTGGGGTTATTGCCGCTGCATCACCGTTGCTTCACCTATCACTGTTATCCCATGTTAGGGTTGCCATCACCTAAACTCCCGACATTTAGGCTAAATACAGGATTTTAGCCCGAGAAACTTTAATAATAATTAATAAACTTACTTAGTTTAAACATAAAAAAAAACGCTTGAAAATCCTGAAATTATTTTAAATTAATGCATTGTCATCGGTCCTTAATATGTGTGAAAATTTTCAGATTAATCCGACTATTCCAAGCGTGAAAATCACTATCAAAAATATCAATAATTATATCCTTCTC
Source organism: Orgyia antiqua (assembly GCA_916999025.1). Taxonomy (NCBI): domain Eukaryota; kingdom Metazoa; phylum Arthropoda; class Insecta; order Lepidoptera; family Erebidae; genus Orgyia; species Orgyia antiqua. The sequence continues at coordinate 28,973,249 of OU779868.1, forward strand.
AGATAATAAAAAAATAATATTTTGTGCGACAAAATAAAAAAATTTGCAACTTCTGATAACAGAAGTGCCCTGACACTTTTAAACACCCCCGTCGGGCGTCCCCTGGACGTTCTTCAAACTAGGAAAAATGTGAAGAAACCTGGACAAAAGGCAGCCCTATCCTATGTGAAAGCGTTCATTATTTGTATTACCCAGATAAAATCACAACATAAGTATGTTATAAATGACACATCGTTAAATAAATAAGTTTTACGGCAACAACATTTTAGGTAACTTTTTCTTTTGATGCATTTGGTATTAATTTTCAGCTTAGAATTAATTGGTAAATATCAGAAGACATCGTGTAAAACCTAAAATACTGAACAATATTAAAAGGCATTTAATATGCTTGATAAAACAAACAATAAATCCTTAAGGGTTGTAGAGATTTTGATAAAATATGTATAAAATTGAGTAAGGATAACGGTGATTTGCAAGTGGGGCCTAATTTTGTAGGTGGCGCTTCTGGTCTTCCCGTTAAGGGTTGTTTCATTTGCCATTTTGTTATCAGATATAACTGGCCGTTTGTAAAAACAATAAAAATGACATTTAACACGTTGAAAAAGAAGCAATGTGTGAAATAAGAGCATTTAAAATGACGTTCTGTGCTGTTTAGCCGGTACAATGGGCTCGGACATCCTGCACGAGACAATGCGTCCGCAAACCATTGTCTATTGCCCTCCGTTTGTAAATATTACCAACACTCGAATAGCTCATCATTGAATCAGTTGTGGACTATGCAAATCTTATTATTGCATTGAATGAATAAGGCTATCGGTTTTATTTTGCAAACATTAATCAGCTAGACGTGATGTAACCTTGGGTTTGTTAAACAATAGCCTGTATTCAGTTGCAACGGCTTGTTTACCCAAGCTTTTAATATTTCAATAACGTAAATATTTTTATGATATACATGACATATAAATATCTATTAATTAATGTAACGTTAGTTGCGGGCAAATATGATGGCCTTTTTCATCTTTTAATTTTAATTAGAAATAATATATTTTTTACGTTTTGTAACTTTTTTGTATTAAAGAAATCGAGAATGATATTCAGGAATTTTCTTTAGATAAAGCTAGAGTTTTAATATGTATCGTTAGTTAATTACTGCTGCTTCGGTGGGCTTAACCTTAGCTCAAGAGTCAACATTTTCAATGATCTCCGGTATTGATCTTCTTAAGTTCCCAATGCACTGAAAATAAATATTTCATAAAGCTAATCAAATATTGGTATCGATTCTAGGTAGGTGCACAACTAAAGATAACTAAAAAGCTGCTTACATCCAAGGGTGTTAAAAATAAATATCTATGGTCTTATTCATAATGACTTATCGGAGGTTTAAACGTTCGCTAAAATCGGTTCGCTTAAAGTTGTCAAAAATTGTTATAATAGTCTTTTTAATTCAAATGTTTATTATCTCTCCGATTATTTTATTGTTTTAACCTCCGATAAGTCATTATCATTATAAATAAGACCACTAGACGCTGCAGCGTTGCCATAACAAAGAATAATAAAGTTAATTATTCTTATTAATTCATAAAAGATTACAGATACAACACAAAGCTAAACGGTATTTATGTAATGCAAATAGTTTTATGTAAAGATAAACGGTAGTAAATATGTTAATTTCTTTAAACAAAATAAAGTACAGCCTATGTGGAAACGTAAAAAATATGAACTTTCATTTTATATAATTTAAATGCCGTAGGTGCAATATAAGAGCCATTATTTTATTTTTGTTCATGTCACTTTCGCTTCCACTCTGAGAGTAACAGTGAAAGTTGCAGGGATTAACTTAGGTCAAATATACAGTCTAAAATACATTGCAAAATGTCTGAAACATATTAATTTTATTGCACTAAATCAATTTGTAGCAAATTTAGTAAAAAGCTATCAAATCAATTGAAGTGTAATTCGTTCCGATGTGTTTGCAAGGTGAAGTGGCATAGGATAGGTTTAATTCGCAAGGAAAAAAAGGCAATTAGGAAAAGAAATCGTTTTTGTCATCAGGAAATAGTAGATAACATTTTTAAACTACATACATAAATAATACGAATTTATATTTACTTAGTTTTAAATCAGTTGAATCCTCTTCAGTTCGTAGAAGTCAAATTAAGTTTTCATTTCATAACTATATCACATTGTTTTCTCTAATAATTAGAGTTTTAAGTTCAAATCATTATTGGACAATCCATACAAAGTATGTATTAACATTTTCAAAAAAGTTTTGAATATTCCACTTTACACCAACAGATGGAGTTACTTGTCTTCAAAAGGGTTAATTTGTAATGTTACGAATATGTATGTATGTATATAAATTGTGGTTTCACAGCAGAGCGGTTAGGGGTTTCGGTGTTCCACCCTCTCAAATTTTGAATATAGTTCCAAACTCTCAAAATCCGACAATATTTCCTACAAAAGAAGTCTTTTTTTGTCCTAAATCCTCACCTACGCTCACGATTGTGTTATAAGTAAAGTAATGTTGTATGTTTACAGAAAATTGACGATGAAAGGAATGACTCACCGAACTCAGCGAGCGATGACAGCTCTGAGTCTGACAGTTCGGCTGAGGAGGAGGAGGAGCTGGACGCTATCAGACCCATGTTCAAGCTGCCTGGACCTATTGACCTTGACGAATTAGCTGGCGCTATTCTGGCAAACAGTCAAAAGTATGTAACTCCTTATGTTTCGAAAGCATTTAATTGAAATGTATAAATTTGCCAATTACTTAGTTCTGATTATAACAAAAATATAAAAAAAACGGATGTCGGCAATTACGGTTAGGAAGAAAAATCTTAAGTACTTATCTTATGCTTTACCAAAATAAAATGTTACAGAATTATTATTGGATTATTTTAACATTGAAATTATTGTTTGTGCGATCTCGTGTTTATTGAGAGGCCTTTTCAATAAACAATATGTTTATACAATATGTTTATACAATATGTCAACATGTTTTAAATATATATTTTAGAAGAATTTTTTATGAGAAGTCTCACTTAATAAATAAATAAGTATCTTCAAATATAAGTGATGGTTAATATTGGCATAAATCGTGACAGTATAATATTTTCACATCATTAAATTGACAAAGAATATCCGTAGATGTACACGACTTACTTATTTCGCACTAATAAGAATTTAACTTAACATTTATATTTTAAATAGAAATGTTTTACATGATTCCATTATTCATACATTTAGATCATTACTAGCTGTCCCGGCAAACGATGTTTTGCTTTACTAAAAAAAAAATTTGAAATATAGATGTTAGCCGATTCTCAGACCTACTGAATATGCATGTAAAATTTCATAATAATCGGTCAAGCCGTTTCGGAGGAGTACGGTCACTAACACTGTGATATACGATCTACAAACACAGATTTTAGTGTCTGTTATATAATAACTTAAATACATACAGTTAAATGATGTTTATTTCCTTGATTTATCCGCCTTTAGCTAATATAATAATAAATAATTCAAGTCAAGGAGGACTAGTTTATTTGTGTAGTGGCAAGAAAATGTCACATTCATAATAATATAGTAAACAGTGGAAATATAAACGAATGACAAGAAATATAAATAAATCGCAGATTCCATATATCTATCGCTCTTATAGTTTTTAGTTAGTTATTGCCCGCTCTTAAATTTATAGCGTGATGTTATAATATAGCCCATGAGTAGCTGTATACCTAGATTTTTTGCGAAAGAGCAACAACCATTCTTACATCTATCTGTACGTGATTAATGGAGTATTTTAAAAAAATAGCTCAACAGACTTCATGTGCCTTTGAAATTTGAGGGTTTCCCTCGATGTCTCAGGAGATAACCATCACATCCTGACCTGGTGCCAATGGGACCGCACATGAACGACTAGCTTTCAATTTAATAAAGAATCATTAAAATCGCTTCGCTTAGTTAAAAGTTGTGAGGTAACAAACATATAAGAAATAAAAAAAAACATACAGACGAGTCGTTTAAAAATATTTTGTTCGAACACAAATTCACATTATGTGTTAGTTTTAGCCTTATATAACACTCATGAATATAAATAAGTTGATGGCATCTGTCTCTCTCCACTCCGTTAACATCCCACTGTTGAGCACGAGCCTCCATTTTGGGAGGGACTACGGTTTGCCATGCCACGCTGACCAAGCGTGTTGGCATAGGGTTGGTTTTCGAGTTTTCTATCTGGGGTGGTGACACTTGTATTCTTAATCCGTCACCACACGGATAGTTGATGGTGTCTTGTAACCAACCGGACATTATCAATATGGTAATTAGCCTTTTATTTTTGAAATCCTATTTCAAGTTGTACAGTAATAACAGTAATTTGTTGAAAACTGGTTTGGTGTATCTGAATAACATAAGTTACGTATACATCTAACATTTATTTATGAGGATACGGCTCAAGTTTAGTCATGGAGACATAGGTCTCATATAGGTTATATTTACATAATACTACAAAAAACCGCATCAAAATCCGTTGAGTAGTTTTGAAGATGTAAGATCTCATAGGTAGGGACATACATACAAAAATAACGACTTTGCTTTTTATCTATCACATATTAAATATTTCATGCAGTACTTTTACGCATCTGTGTCTCAGTAATATCCCATTTTGGTCTTTGGAAATACATTTTATAAATTCCAAAATGTTTTCAGAGGACCGTTACTCACTTAATTAACAAAATTTGAATGCGAATGAGACAACTGGAACACATTACACATAATAATACATAGTTACTTATCGACAAAAGCACCGTAATAACGGACTTTTTGTTGAATAATGACAAATTTTAAAATTAAATACAATAAACATTTTTTTTTTATTGATTTGAAACTGTTTGAATTTGGAACGATTTGAATAATTTAAACAGACATCTGATAATATTATAAAAATCGTTCCAATTTCGAACGGTTTCATTAAACCGTTTAATTGCATTCTGTATTTAAAATGTTATACCTATAGCTTAATATTATGACGCCTTGGCTTAATATTTAGTGTAAAAATGTTAAAGTAGGGAATGGCTATTTGTATACTTAATACTAATTAAATCAATTTCAAACCATGACAGCTTAAGTTTCCAAAGTAAAAGTCTGATAAAATTACAATTGCTAGAAAGTGATTTTATTTGAGCAATTCCACGTATTATATTAATGGCAATAATGATTATGACAATGGGAGTACTTCTAAGTTTATATACATTTTACTTTAACGACCATTGAACCACGAGACTTTGTATTTGAAGCCAATCATTACAGAAGTTTTGTAATACAATACGTAAGAGTAAAAGCAGTATAAACAAAAACCAGCTAAGTACGAAATAACTTGCGTATGAATAGGTTCCGCATCATTATTATAATTTTTCATCGTAATATCCTTCCCAACCTTTAAACGTTCCATTGTTAGGCGCGACGCCCCTCTACTATAAGAGAGTTTTTGGTCTAACTAGGCTGACCAGGCCCTCAAGTCGCGTATTTCAATGGTGTCACAATAACCTCAAAAAATTAACAATAGACTACCAAAATTGATAAAATTCGCCTCTAAGCAATCAGTTATTGCATTTTTTTTGCAATAACACTAAATAACTAATTGTTTAGTGGCGAATTTTATCAAGTTTGGTAGTTTATTGTTAATTTTTTGAGGTTATAATGTGTCATTGTGATGCCATTGTGACACCATTGAAATACGTGACTTGAGGGCCGTGTTTGTTGGGTTTACTTTAGAGTTTTCTGTTATACTTAGTTGAAATTAACTGTTTTAGTGGCTCTTGCAGCATCTTGAGGGAAAAAGGGGATAGTGACACTTGTATTCTTAGACGTCACTACACCGCAATCATCAGACATCGTAATAAATAAACTGAAAACGTTTGTTGTAGTTAGTTGTTCTTACAGCGGCAATAAAAATACATAAAAATTTCACCTCTTCAGCTATTCCCGCACGGTGGCCACAATTTAAAGATTAGCGCCCTATGATTATTATTAGGAAAAAAAAATTTTTTAGACAATACCACAATAAAAAATTTATACCCACGCCCACGCATACCACAAAACAATAAAAATTTTTTTAGACTAACCTACTGATAACCTACTGATATCGATTATTTTATACTTTACCATAAGTATAAAATAATCGATATCAGTTATGTTATATCGATTTGATATTGATTATTTTATACTTAACCATAAGTATAAATAAGATAATCGATATCAGTATTTAAAAATTTTGTCCCCCTAACTTTTGAAAGTTGGTTACTGTGCGGTGTGCACCGTTCATGAGTTACAAGGCTTGTCTCAGATAGATAGACAACGGACAGCGAAGTCTCAGTAATAGGTCCTAGTCGTAGGTCGTTTTACCTTTTCGTACGGAACCTTAAAAATATCGAGAGAGTCGATTTTAAGGTTGTACAATAAATGGAACAATCAACCGTTAAGATTATTGTTGTTTGTTCTGCCATTTTGTGCTTGATTGAATTTTATTGAAAATTTTCCGCTTTTTTTCCTTGATGTTTTATTATTTTTAACCTATTTATGTACTTTAGGGAATTAAATCAGTCAGTTATAATTATTACGTTTTACAGTTTATTATAACTGTAAAACGTAATAATTACAATAAATGGAACAATCAACCGTTAAGATTATTGTTGTTTGTTCTGCCATTTTGTGCTTGATTGAATTTTATTGAAAATTTTCCGACAATTTTATCAGTAAATATACTAAAATATTCACAAAAGGCAAAATCCAGATATCTTTATTTTTTAAAAGCAATTTGTATTTTATGTATTCATTTGTATATATTCCAAATTAACCTGTGGCCTGTATCATAGACACACATTGATCGTATTTGACGCACACAGAGATATATGTAAGAGGCTTCAAGCGGGCTAAGTGATGAGATGAGGTATACCATCTGGTAAATCTATGTTACTTAATAGCTTTAGAGCTATCAAATGTTATTCATAGAGAATAACATTTGATAGCTCTAAAGCTATTAAGTAATCATAGAGTCGTACAAGATCGTGACATAAATTATATTAACAAGTTAAAATAATATTTCTTATTTTCTTATTTTCAGAGGACGTATGAACTGCGTTGTGGAGAGACGTCGTGATGACCCAATGGAGAGACAGTTCCCATTCAACATCCTCGGAGCTTTCGCACCCCGCTCCTCCCAGGCTGAACGTATTGCAATCATCTGTCATGGAGGAGATGAACCTAGGTAATTGAAAGTCTAAAAACTAAAAAAAAATATAATAAACCTAGCTGACCGGGCATACGTTGTTTTGCCATACAAATGTCAGACCCATGTCAGACCCTTAACATTTAGGGGGATGAAATAGATATTGTCCGATTCTCAGACCTAACGGATATGTACACAAAATTTCACGAAAATCGGTCGTGCCATTTCGGAGGAGTATAATTACAAACACCGTGACAGGAGAATTTTATATATTAGAAGTTTCACTCAAAAATCTCAAACCATGAAGGTTCTATGTTCATTCGAAATACTTGTTATAACAAAACGCCAATTTGATACTTCATCCCCTATTATTAGAAGCATTTCTATTATATATATGTATTAAAAATTGGTCAAGTGCGAGTCGGACTCGCGCACGAAGGGTTCCGTACCATTATCTATGCAACATAAGGCAACGTTATTAGTATCTAACAAGAAACGGTAAAAAAATCATGTTTGTTGTATGGGAGCCCCCCTTAAATATTTATTTTATTTTATTTTTAGTATTTGTTGTTATAGCGGCAATAAATAAATAAATAAATAAATATTCATGGACATTTCACACAACGTCCTCTGGTCCCAAGCTAAGCTTATATGCTTGTGTTATGGGTACCAGAATACGGATATAATACATAAACTACTTTTCTTTTGTAAATACATACTTATAATACATAGTAAACACCCAGACGCAGTACAAACATTTGTATGACATTTATGGATATCACACAAATGATTGTCCCAACCGGGAATCGAACCCGAGACCTCGTGATCGGCAGTCCATTACATAAACCACTGCACCACGAAGCCCGTCGTATAGAAATACATCATCTGTGAAAATTTCAACTCTCTAGCTATCACCGTTCTTGAGATACAGCCTGGTGACAGACGGACGGACGGACGGACGTACGGACGGACGGACGGACGGACGTACGGACGGACGGACGGACAGCGAAGTCTCAGTAATAGGGTCCCGTTTTTACCCTTTGGGTACGGAACCCTAATAAAAAGTTAATGCTTGGTTGTAGCATACCTAACAGATATAGTAAGCACTTATTGTCCACAGGTTATTATGCATCAACTGTAATCTGGTAAAGTTCAAACAAAAGAAAATATGTTTTCATTTTCACTAACAATTTTGTAGAAACAGGTGCGAAATTTCAATAAGCAAATATTGATAATATTATAAGAGTATAAAATCATTCAAGGACAAAAAACTCCACGCAACACACAATAGAAAAATGTACGGAGTTTTCGCTTGTTTACAACAAAACATAAAAAAAACTTGCCAAGTACGAGTTGCACTTGCACATGAAGGGTTCGGTGATTATCATAAGATATTTGTCATACCGACTTAATAGTCTAAGGGTATCATCAAGTTACACTGATAGCGATTATTGGTGCCAATTCTACGTGCTTAACTAAATTTAACTAAAAAATTAAAACTACTATGGCGTATTTTGATTAATTGGCTATTTCGTTGTACACATTTTTATTAAATAAAATACGTTAGTCTATAATGCACAGATTTTCTACTAAAAAAGTACTCGTAACATTACCGAATTTTCATTTTTAAGTTAAGTTTAATTGTGCACGTAGAATCGGTACCATTGTATAGGAGCCCCTTTAAATATTTACTAGCTGTTGCCCGCGACTTCCTACGCGTGAAATTTAGAGAATTTTCCCTGTTTTTGCAACATTTTTCATTGCTGCTTCGCTCCTATTCGTCGCAGCGTGATGTTATATACTATACTAGGGAGGCCATAGGCTATATAATATAGTATAGCCTATAGCCTTCCTCAATAAATGGACTATCTAACACAATAGGAATTTTTAAAATCGAACCAATAGTTCCTAAGATTAGCGCGTTTAAACAAACAAACAAACAAACAAACTCTTCTGCTTTATAATATTAATATAGATTGTATTCTGGTTTTTAGTATTTGTTGCTAAAACATCAACAGATATACATCATCTGTATAAATTTCAACTCTAGGTAAAGTGAAAGTACTGTATTAATTTTGGAATTGACTTGCTATGCTTTTACTTAAATTAATCTAGCTATAATCGTTCCTGAGATACAGCCTGGTGACAGACGGACGTACGGACTGCTAATTTTCATGGTCTAAAAGTTACGATTTACCTGTATCAAATACGGAATCCTAAAAATAAGGATCAAATTCTTTTGTTGGTTATTTTGGCCTCGCATTGAAATGCGGTGGAGTGTACCGATTATTCCTGTTTCGTAGATTGTCTGAACTCGAAGTTCCATTTTCTTTGTGTAAGAATATTATTTGTACGTTTTATCTACCTACATGATCTTTATTCACAGTTTTACATGTTCACATATCGTGGTATTTCACAGAACAATTTCATAAATAATAATATAAGGTATTATAATCTTTTTAAGGATAAAAATATTAGGATTTTATTTTTATTGGAAATATAAAAAATATGAGATACTTTATGTTTGTGTAAAGACTATTTTTGGGACTATTCTGACGTGCCTAGTCGTCAAGAGGTTCATGTAACTGAATGCCGTTCACGAGGTCGCGGCTTCAATTACCGCACGGTACAATCATTTGTTTGACATTTATAACTGTCATACAAATGTTTGTACGCCGTATACCCATACGGCGTACAAACATTTGTATGACAGTTATGTTTTTATGTTTTCTATGTATTAAGTATGTATTTACAAAATAAAAGTAGTTTATGTAGTCTATCCGTATTCTGGTACACATAACACAAGCATATGAGCTAATCTTGCGACCAAAGGATGTTTTGTGTGAAATGTCCATGAATATGTATATTATTCTTTTATAAATAGTTGTACCTTTTGAAACACATTGAGTAGGTATACAGAAAAACTAATAGCCTTACTGATACCACCTACATCGTTGACTTCTGTAGATCACTTATATGTTTTTTTCATATAACTGGCCATGGATCAATGCAACGTATTAAAGTCCGTGAGGTGACGGATTAAGAATAAAAGTGTCACCATCCCTTTCCCTCCAGAGGGTGCTGTAAGTTGCTATGGGATACTTTTATCAGATAACATCCTCTGTGACATTTTTTTAATTATTGCATGGTTATCGGTACCTATCTTCAATATATCTATAGCATAGAGTCATCAGATATGTTCGATCTCTTCTCTAACTATGTCAAAGAATAAATTAATTAAAAAAAATAAAAGGTTGTGAGATGTTAGTATAATAGAAACGGCCCTAAAGTTTCTCAATATCTTGGGTACAATAGCTTACATATAGCCAGAACTACAACGCTTGAATTATAAACCACTAAGGAATTTCTGTTCAAAAGTGATAATAACTTGTCAACTTCATACAACTTTGAGTTAGCGCTACTCCGATGTTTTGTGAAACCGAGAACATTTTGTTTGATAGTGCCATCATAATAACATAGCTGGAACTAAAAATTATTATTCAAAACTTAAATAAAGAATAAATTATTTATTAAAATGAAAAGTCTGTTCATACCACTTCCTTTGGTTTAGCAAATTGCACGTGGTATAGTCATAAGAAAGCAAATAAAGTACTTTTAATATATAACTAGCTGTTGTCCGCAACTTCTTACCCGTGGAATTTAGAAAAAAAAAATTACATAATTAATTAAAATTATACAAAAAACAAGACGTGTGTCACTCGGGGACTGCCGCGGTAAAGCTATTGCATAGTATTTTTTATCAACTTATGCAATTATAATTATTTATTTATTTTATTTATGCAAGAATATAATACCATAAACTAAAATAAGATTAATAATCCTTATTTACTGATGCTTACATCTGTCCATTGTTTATGGTAATTATGATAAAATAGCGCAATAAAATAAAAACTAACGCCAAAACTGACATGAGTCACCAGCGCGAATTTAAAATTTGGAATTTAAGGAATCGGTCTTCACGCTCAAGGCCCGCGATAGAATCTATGCAATAGCTTAAAACCATCCTCGTGAACAATCCTATCTATAAAAGAAATACATGAACAAACAATACAATGACAATACATAGAACATACATGCTAATATAGCGACTTTGTTTTATAATAAGTAAGGATAAGGAAGACTTGTACTATAACACTCTGAGAGTCGTTATGTGTGAGATTAGAACTCACTAATATTAATAACAAAAATATTAATTCACATAAAAACACTAAGATTTAGACGCTATTTTAAAAATCCAAAGTCAAAGTCTAATTTTTTTTTAAATATGCAAGATTGACAAGCTCTTTTAAAAAGTCAGAAGCGCCTAGCTGTTCTGTTCAAAAAGTGAAACCTATGGATAAGAACAGACAAGAAACTCCATGATAAACAATAGATGTCTGATATCCTATATAACAGGTATACTGCCCTTACTGTCCCTAGCTGGGTTATAATAACCCTGGTCAGGTCATGGCTAGGCTCAAGGTACCACCATAGCCCAGTAGGGCAGAGGAGGAAAAATTTAATATTTTTTGTTCAAACTGGGAACCCAAAGAAGTTGCTAATCATATATCAGTATGTCTATAATTAGGTATTTAGTAATACATAACATGAAAACGTTTTCACGGCTTGCGTTTGAAAGTGTAATTAATCCTTAAGCAAATTATCACCAACTTCAGGTAGTTCCGAAACCTGTATGTTTCAACTAATTGGCATTGGATTGCGTGACTCGGAACGTTACGGACAGACTGTGACTACCACTATAAGTAATACAATTTTATTCGACGAGCAACCTAGTCTAGTGGTTCATGTAACAGACAGCCTTTTTTTTAGAGCACGGCTTCGATTCCCGCACGGGACAATCATTTGTGTGATATTTATAATTGCCATGCAAATGTTTGTACTGCATTTTGGTCTTTTGTATGTATTAAATGTATGTATTTACAAAAGAAATGTAGTTTAGGAATTATATCCATATTTTGGTACCCATAATACAAGCAAAATAAGCTTAGCTTGGGACCAGAGTACGTTGCGTGAAATGTCCATTAATATTCATTTATTTATTTTACTATCGCGAGATGAATGGTTTGAAAAAACAAGTAACAGAACTCCATTACCTTCTGAAGGGTGCTATAAGAGCCTAGATAAGCAATAATATAAGCAAGAAGCATGTTTCGTGAGAAACGGAAAACTCAAAACTGCGTTATAACTGCTATATAGGATTTCAGACATTAATTGCTGTTTTCAATTTTGTATTGAGAGTATCATATTTTTAAATAGTTCTTATTACGCATAGGACTTTTTGAATTATCTACATTGCGGATAAAATGTAAAATTTAAACATATATTATGTATAAAATTTGAATTGATAAAATTTGGTCATCTCAAGGTGTGTTATACATATGTGTGTTATGAGTGGTTTTATTAATTTTAGTTATATTATAAACTAGCTGTCACCCGCAACTCTTTACACGTGGCAGTTAGAAACCAAACCATAATAAATTAAACAAAATTCTATCATCTGAAACCTATATCTATCTATTGAAAAAGACCGCATGAAAATCTATTGAGCAGTTTTAAAGATAAGCTCATATAGGTAATACAAACAATACATAAATACATAAAAAATAACGACTTTGTTTTATAATAAGTTTTATATTTTTTTATAAACGTAATTAAGTAATAAAAGTGTTTGAGAATTAAGTTATTGAATAAATCTAATTGTTTCAGGCCCGTAAACTTCCCAGAGCCGCAATCACAGGTGTTCGCGTTCCCACTGACAGGTCCAGTGAGGCTGCCTCTAAGACCCCAGCCTGAACGCCTTGGACCCCCGCCACCACCCAGCGGACCCCGCGTGCCACCCTTCGGCCCCCTCGCTCATCGCCCAGCGCCATTCCCCCTACCTGTAAGTACACTTTTCATTTAATGCATCGGTTTTAGAAACAATAAAACAGTTATTTTTTTGTAATCATCTTTTTAAAACCTTTTATACTTCAGAAGTTGTTGTTTATTCTTGTATTTAACTTTTTTTATTTTCAAGAAGAACAGTTTTATTATTTTCTAACACTTGCGCGACCCATCAGCATAAATAAAACCACTTTTACGGATTTAGACGCGTATATTTGGTTTAATTTTAGCCCGACGTTTCGGAGACTTTGCAGTCACCATGGTCACGGGTGAGACTGAGCTGTAATGTGTCGTGACCATGGTGACTGCAAAGTCTCCGAAACGTCGGGCTGAAATTAAAACAAATATACGCGTTTAAATCCGTAAAAAGTGGTTTTATTTAAACAGATTTATTTTTAATTGAATTGTGTTTACTTGATTAAATTGTTAAGGAACTATTTTACATCAAAACACACGTGTCGTGCACATTTAAAACATCACATCTTAAGGGCCTACATCAATATTATCGTCGACATGTAACTATTAACACAGCTAGTAGGTATAGAAAATGAAGAAATAGGGATATTTTTTTTGTTTACTCACAATCTACTAAATATATTTTAATTCCGGCTTACGTGTTTCTATATATATCTATGTATTAACTAATACTAAGTCCCGCTTGCGGCAATCATTTTTTCCACCGTAATTTAGTTTATAAAGTTATGTTATTTTAAGTGCTCAAGTCCATAGCAGAATATGTAGATTCTTATTGATATTTGGCTTGATTGAAAAATATTTGGAAAACCATTATTCTCTCGCCCACATTCAGTAACAATAGCTTTTATCACATATACGAACGAAAATATATTTTTGTGATAAAGCTGAACATGTGGGTCATAATTTAAAATCTGTAATGATATAATTATTGAAATGAAACCTCTTTTATCTCATGTAATATGAGTAAAGATGTAACGCTCGAAAGATTACATTTGTAACTCACGTCATAATTTACTTATTTGTAATAATAATAATGATATTATTGTAACAGTAATTATAATATATATAGTTAAATATTAATCTGCATTATAAATAAACTTTTACTATTTTTTATTTTACTCAGCCAATGAAAAATACTATAAAAGTACGTTTTAAGGTGTTCGTTTAGTAACGTCATTTACAAAAATTGTAGATAAAATTATACTATCTAATGGATAACCCTTGTTTTGAATAGTTAAATAATGTAGAGTCTGGCGCTGTCACATGTTATTAAAACCCTTCGGTTCAGTGGAACCGCGTAGATAGGTTAATTGGCGGTTTATAGAGCCTTGAGTACCAGCAAAGTGTAGTTAGCCGCTCAGTGTTACATAGATTACGCTGTGGGAAGTGTACGAAAGGACTATAGTAATTAATCTGTCCATTTTATTACCATCCTGGTTATTGGAGAGATTTACGTGGTAGAAATCGCATCTGTTCGAATTAAAAATGTTCTATTTATATTTTATTATATACTAGGTGTTGCTAGCTTCATACGCGTGGATTTTAGAAATCAAATCTTAACAAATTATACAAAAAAGCCATCCTCTGAAACCGCTCCATCTATTAAAAAAAAACTGCATCAAAATCCGTTGCGCAGTTTTCAAGATATAAGCTCACATAGGGACATACATACAAAAATAACGACTTTGGGTTTAATAAGTAAAGAAAAGGCCATGACATAATAGCTTATGCCTGAGAAAAAACTACATATAACTTGCTAAAAAGTAAATATCCCTTTTATTTCGTCTTTAGTATTTTATCATTGAGTGAGTTCTCTAAAAGTATTTACTATATTTTTCCCAGTTTAGTTGTCTGTACTTTTATTTCAGATCTTTTATTTGGAATACTTTTATATTCATTGTCCAGACACACTTATCCTTTTAACCCTTCCTACGCTTGATACAAGCGAGCGGTATATATAATATGAATTGGTATTTAGGTCAAGTGAGATCGTGATTGCGGTGGATTATCCTCTTTATGTGTCGTATACTGTCGCACTACATGACCAGTTCTTTTTCAATAGATTTTTTTAAGAAAAGCTGTGGAGAAATTTATTTAAATATTTTATTTCAATAAATGAGTCGAACAAAAGCTAAAGTAAACGCGGAAGTTTGTAAGAATGAATGTGTAGATGGTTAGTTAGAACTACTGAATGGATTTAAATGAAAATTTTACAGCTGTGTAGCTTATACATCAGAATAACACAGAAGCATTCACTGGTCGTAGCGAAATCACACGTTGAGCCGTGTATATGCACATAACGTATGCGAGAATAGCGCATACGTTCGGTATGCGTTGTCGCGGGGGGGTTTGGAATGAAAATTATTGTTTTGTGTAAATAGGGGTTTATTTAAAAAAATATAATTTAGGAATCGGTAAATTCTCCGCGTGAAAATAAAAATTAAAAAATTTATAATATGATGGTCGGGGTTCCGCGCTTAATCCACACAAGCTCCCCAATGTTATCGATTTAGGTACTCCCCTGAATTATAATCAGCGGCCCAAGGAGTCGCTTCTGGGAACCGCTGGCAGCAGTACAGCAGGGATGGGCAGCCAGCCTCGAGAGTCAGGTGACGGAAGGCAATGTAGTTGAATCGCTGAAGCGTCGAAACGTTGGGAGTGTCGAAACGTCGGAATGTTGAACGTTGGAAAATTGAACCCTGGAATGTTGAACCCTGGAACGCGCCATCAAAAATTGCATTACAAGCGGTTCCGTATACTTTGCGAACATCCATGGCACCGCATTATAAAAATAACCACCCATAGAGTAGAAGCGATGCCGTGGAGTTGATACAATCAGACTGGAGATCACAATTTTAAAAGAAATACGTCAATAATTAATTAATTTAAAAGTTGTCCATGATTTATTAAAAATATGAGGGTTGCACTAAAAAATGTTGAAAACTTTTTATAGCATGATTATGCAAAATCAATACAAGCGTGATATATAATGTAATGCATACTAATATTGAATACAAGCATTATGATTTGATTATTACGCTAATAACTACGTTAATTGCCTATTTAAAATACAATAAAATACCACTCACCCAGTTTGGGGTAGATCGACACCAGTGTTTATTTATTATATATTTACCAATGTAATATATTCGACGAACGCTCAGTGACGCACGATAATATGTAATATTGAAATATTATTCAAATAACGATAATAAAATATAAATTAACGTGACGTGCATTCATTCGAACAATATGGCAAGTGTCGGTTATGCAGTTTTTCAAATGTCATCGATCACTTGCCGTGCCAATTTACCGACAGCAAACGGGAGTGTTGCTAGGTGAAATATCTTATATATAATTGGCAGTATGCTATTTTATTATTTTACCACATAAGGCTGTTTAGTGTTTAGTTTAATAATATGTTTTATATGTTTATGTAAATATGTTTTATAAAGATTAAGTTTTAGTAAAATGTGTTGTATATATTGTGAATATTATAATTTATTTAAGTAGTTATTAGGTATTAGTGCTGTAAATATATTAAATTTAAGTGTATTTAAAGTTGTAATATGAATTATGTACGTACAACGTTACATATACCCCCTCTCCCAGAGAAAGGATTTTACCTAATAAAATCCGCTGCGGTAAGCGCCTATTGAACCGCTCAGTAACTGTTTCACATTCATACTTCCACAAACAAACTACCTAAACCTGTCATGCGACCTATCATACGACCTAACAGATGATTGTCTGATGTATTTCAACATCAACAGACTAACCTTACACACAAGAGTGCACTTCAAAAATAGAATTGGACTCAAAACAGAACTGGTTGACAAGATCACCCTAGAGAAAGAATACTGCAAGTGTATTGGTAACTTTTCACGTATCGGCACTGTGGAATATATTTGGTCTTTGATGAATTTATTGGAGTCACGACCCGCTCCAATAAAGAACTTTAATGTAGGCTTATTTTAAGAGTCAATCCGCTCTTCACACGCTGAAAAACGCAAACAATGAGGGCTTATTTAAAGAGTCATAACCCGCTCTTTAGGTACGCGCTAAAAAACGCAAACAATGAGGGCTTATTTAAAGAGTCATAACCCGCTCTTTAGGTACGCGCTAAAAAACGCAAACAATGAGGGCTTATTTAAAGAGTCATAACCCGCTCTTTAGGTACGCGCTAAAAAGGGACCGCAGTACCAAAACTCCTAACTAACATAAAAAAATCCGTGTAGGCTTGTTTTAATTCATCAAAGACAAACATAGGCAGTGACTGAAACGCAACCACTTATATTTTAAGAATGGTTGTAGACAAAGAAACGAAAAAACAACACTCCAAAACATGAAGTAAAAAGAATTAGAATTGAATCAATGATATTAACTACAAAATATCTTTGAATGAACAACAGAGTAACTATATTTATTTAAATCTAGGTTTGACTTAACATTTAATTTATTTAACTAATTGATTATTATTGTTAAATAGCTTCAGATCCTTAATATGCCAAACACCTATGTTTTTTCCGGACATATCCTCTAGAACATACACAAGCGGCGAACGTTTTTCGATTACACGACATTTCATATATTTTGGAGCCAACTTTTTACTAAAATATTTGTCTTTATCGCTCAATATATATGTACGTTTAAAGACTATGTCACCCACTTTGTACTCGGCAGGTTTCCTGCGTAAATTATAGTGTGTGGTATTCTTCACATGTGCATTCCACAATGAGGCCTGCACATCATTGAAAATTGACGAAAGGCATCCTAAGTTTTCAGCGTATATATCGCGAGGCAAGAACAAAACTTCATCATTTAAATCAGAATCCGTATAGTGCGATCCACATAATACTAACTCCCTACCGTATACTAAGAAGGAAGGAGTGTAGCCAGTAGCTTCGTTTACTGAATTATTAATAGCGAATTGTACCTTGGGAATGTAAGTGTCCCAAGATCTATGGTCATTTTCAACGAAGGTTGATAGGCTAGTGACTATAGTTTTGTTGTAACGCTCGACTAAGTTTATTTGAGGCGTATACCTGGGCGTGAAATATACATTAGGGACTTTATATTTCTCAAACAACGCTTTAGTTGTTGAGCTGATGAAATGGCTTCCATTATCTAAAAAGATCGTTTGTGGTACACCATAAACTAAAAATATGGAGTCTTCTAAAATTTTTACTGCAGCGTCTGCGGTTGCGCGGCGTAGAGGGAAAATGTTACAATATTTAGTGAAACAGCAGGTTACTACCAGCATATAACTATTTTGCTTACGAGAGACAGGAAGAGGACCTACAAAATCAATGGAAATCATTTGATGGGGGCGTGAGCACTGCTTCGGACGTCCCATTTCTCCCAATGTAGTGTGATTTTGCGACTTGTAAGCTAAACAAACCGAACAAGAACCTACGTATTTTACAACACTTTGATGCATGCCAGGCCAGTAATAAGATAAAGCTAAGCGATTGTAAGTTTTAAAAACACCGAGATGACCAGCTGTTGGTACAGAATGGTTCTCGCTTACTACCTGTTCTCGGAATTCCATTGGAACGACTTCTTTCCATGCGAACTCAGCAGTAAGATTAGATTTATTTTTGGAAAGTCTAAATAAAGAGTTATTTTTAATTATAAAATTTGGAAAATGGCTTGGATTATTCATACAACCGTTAAAAATCTTTTTGTACCAATCATCAGAAGTAGTGTTAATAGAATTTGAAAGAGAGATAGCTGAAATAGGGACAGCACGAGAGAGAGCATCTGGTATTACATTATCAACGCCCTTTCGGTGCTTAATTTCAAAGTTAAATGAAGATAATCTTACTCCCCAACGTGCTAGTCTACCTGTAGGATTGTCTAATGACAGGAACCACTTCAGTGCAGAATGGTCAGTGTAAACCACAAATTTCTGTCCATTCTCGAGATAGCATCTCCAGTGCTCAAGAGCAACTAACACAGCAAGCGTTTCTCTTTCTGTGATGCTGTAGTTTCTCTCCGCACCGGAAAGAGATCTACTCATGTAGGCTATGGGATGCTCCTTACCATCAATGTTTTGTGTTAACATCGCTCCTATGCCATAATTGCTAGCGTCCGAGTGGACCTGAAAAGGCTCAGTGTACACCGGGCAAGAGAGGACCGGTGCAGAGACTAAACACTCCTTCAGAGTATTAAAAGCTGCATCAGCCTCCGGCGTCCATTTAAAAGGAGGTGCCTTTTTGCCATTAGATGTAAGTTTATTAAGTGGGCCAGCTACTGTACTAAAATTAGGGACAAAACGTCGATACCAAGTAGCAGTGCCAAGAAAGCGTTTCAGTTCCTTTTTACTGTTAGGGACTGGAAAATTTAAAATTGCCTGTACCTTTTCTTGGTCCGTGCGTAGACCATGAGCATCTACGACGTATCCAAGGTACTTAAGTTCGCTTCTGAAAAAATTACACTTCTCGAAATTTACTGTCAAGTTAGCTCGTTTTAATTTCTCTAGGACACGTAAAAGAAGAGACACGTGATCCTCAAATGAAGAACTTATGATTATTATATCGTCTAAGAATGCGAAAACCTTACCATCCATATCTCCAAAAAGCAGGTCCACCAAGCGCTGTTGAGTCGCTGGTGCATTTGTCAGGCCAAAAGCAGTGGTTTTGAACCGTAGAGTGCCTCTGCCTGGTACATAAAATGCAGTCTTATCACGATCCTTAGTCTCTATTGGAATTTGCCAAAAAGCTTTTGAAAGGTCAACGCTGGAAAGATATTTTGCATCACGAAGATTGTCAAGAATTTCCGAGACATAGGGTAAATTATAGGCATCTTTATTCGTTGCTGCGTTGAGTTTTCGACTATCGAGACAAAACCTGGGCTGTCCATTCTTCTTATTCACGATAAGCACCGGAGAAGACCATGCACTCTCGCAAGGCTCGATAACGTCGAGAGCCAACATTTCATCGACCTGTTCTGTTAAGATGCGTTGTTTCTCTGGAGACATCCTATAATAACGCTGCCTTATTGGTTGGGCATCACCAGTGTCTATTCTGTGCGTAATTAAATTTGTTCTACCCAGTCCTTTCTCTTCAGTAGATATAGATTTAAATTGAGCAATAATATTGTCAGCTATTGACTTTTGCGATGCAACTAACTGACTATATGAATTAATAAAAGTTTGTGAATTATTTAATTTTACCTCAGCTAATGGACTATCTGACAAAGTAATACTACCTAAATATTTAGGACAAATCTGAAAAACACGCCAGAAATCAACACCTAATATAATAGGAGTATCCACTTCAGGGACTACATATGTCTTAATCACATGCAATTTGCCCTCGAAAGTAATGGGTAAGTACATGTAACCAATACTCTTAAGAGATTGTCCACCAGCTGCCACCATTGAAATAGTTTCATCCTGTTGCAAAGTGCAATCAACAAAATGTAAATGGGAATTATTTCCTAAAATTGTTACTGCAGCACCAGAATCAAGAAGACCGCAAACTTCAATACCGTTAATCTTAATATACACATATGGTCTAGTGTCATTTGATGGTTTTGAATGCGGAATTGTAGATATTCTATAAGTAGAAGAAAATGTTCTAAGAAATGAAAGCCAAGTTTCCCAGTGTTCCCTGTTAAAATTTCCACAATTCCGCTCATTTAGTTTTTTAAATTCTCATTACCTTTACTACACACAGGGCAATCAGGTGTTTTCACATCCTTCAATCCGCATTTGAAACAAAATATGTCACGATTTGCTTGACACTGTCTTATGTGATGTGTGTTATTACGACACCTAGGGCAATATGGTTGTTTATTTACTTGAACTGTGTGTATAAATTGTTTGTGTTGATTTTTATTGTAAATATATTGTTGATTTTTATTGTAACCATGTTGTTGATTTTCATTGTAACCATATTGTTGATTTTTATTATTATGATTAAAGCTATGATTTTTTGAAAATTCTCCCTTGTTGTAATTATTTTTGTATATATTGTTTTGTTTATTAATTGTATTTTCAAAATTTCTATTAAAGATTTTATTTGTTTCTTTAGAGTACGCAAATTCTGGAGCGACGGTTTCAGAAGTAACCTTAGGGGGTTCTTGAAATTGTAAAAGGCGAGAATTAATAGTCTCGTAATTACGACAGAGTAAGCGTAAGGCATCTATAGTGTCAATCTGAGATATTGATACAGCTAACGTACTAGCATAGCAAGGCCTTATATTATGAAAAAGTATTTCTAGTTGTTCCGACTCGGTAAAAGGCTTAGAAAGACGTGAGAACATTCCATTCATAATCGAGAGATAAATAGTTATGTTTTCACGTTCGCCCTGAGTGCGCGAACGAAT
The DNA here is from genome assembly GCA_916999025.1 of Orgyia antiqua. NCBI lineage: Eukaryota > Metazoa > Arthropoda > Insecta > Lepidoptera > Erebidae > Orgyia > Orgyia antiqua. The sequence goes on from OU779868.1 coordinate 28,994,688, forward strand.
TTCTGATTTAAGGCGGTAGTCGTAATCAGACTGATCAAAGTCTTCCTTGAGCTTAGCAGAGAGCTCAGGCCAGGATGATATCTTGTCCTTTACTGAACGGTACCAATGAAGAGCGTCGTCCTGGAAAATTTCCGTAGCAAAAGCTAATATTTTTGAGGGAATTATATTTCGTGCAACAATAAATTCATCGACGTGTTGTATAAATGAACGCACACACGTTTTACCATTAAACTTTAATTTGTTAAGATCAGCAATAGTACGATCGCATGTCACAGAAATTAAATTATGTACTTCCGGTGTCGAGCTAGAGGAAGAATTAGATGATACCGGAATAGGTTTTTTTGCTTGAAGAGACGCGAATCGCTGCGAAAGAAGTTTATAGCCTTTACAAACTTCATCATACTCGGATTTAGTGTCGTCACTGGGCGTTAACCTTGCTAAGCGATTATTAAGATGGTTTAACATATTTTGTGTTCTCATAAGTGATGGTTCACTAGGATCCGAGACATCTAAATTTGTGTGAATTTTAGTGAGAACTTCGAGACAACCTTTGAGGTCCTGTCGAATATCTAAAGGAGACTCCAATATGTGTTCGTCCGGGTATTCTGATGATAATTTAACAATTTGTTTACGTAACTCTTCGACAGAAGGTGCTGCGCTAGCTCCACGAATGCGAACCTCATATTCGAGCTCCGATTTTTGAAGTGATAGATATTTGACGGGTAGCATTGTGCCAAAAATAAAAAATTGGGTAAGTGGCAAAACTAATGAATAAAAGCACAAATCTAAATAAATAATCTTCTCCGATCTGTTACAATATAATTAAGCTATCAACGTTTGTTTTTACATAAAAATTTATATTAATAAAAATAAAAAAATAAAAATGGTTAGCAGCAAATAAAAAATAAAATGAAAGCAAAAGTGCTACTAATGTGTACTTTACAATACAAAAACAGCTTTCCTTAAAAATTAACAATAACAAATTAAAATAATAATTTTTAACGTACCTACCTATAAAAAAAACGAGGTAAAATTATTATTATAATTTTTTTTTTTTATAATATATACAAAATGTAGGTAGATATATGCTGTTATAAAATGAGAAAGAAAAAAAATTTGTAAACCAGAACAATGTATACAGTAATTTACGTTACTATTACAAAACTTTAACACTTTTAGTACACTTTAGTAACAACTAAAAACCAAAAACAAAAAACGTTTTACAAAAATAAGCCACAAACACGCTAACTACTAAAAGAACCGATAATAAAGGAACTTGTGTGAATTTAACCACGTTTAAGGGCGCCAGTGTCGCGGGGGGGTTTGGAATGAAAATTATTGTTTTGTGTAAATAGGGGTTTATTTAAAAAAATATAATTTAGGAATCGGTAAATTCTCCGCGTGAAAATAAAAATTAAAAAATTTATAATATGATGGTCGGGGTTCCGCGCTTAATCCACACAAGCTCCCCAATGTTATCGATTTAGGTACTCCCCTGAATTATAATCAGCGGCCCAAGGAGTCGCTTCTGGGAACCGCTGGCAGCAGTACAGCAGGGATGGGCAGCCAGCCTCGAGAGTCAGGTGACGGAAGGCAATGTAGTTGAATCGCTGAAGCGTCGAAACGTTGGGAGTGTCGAAACGTCGGAATGTTGAACGTTGGAAAATTGAACCCTGGAATGTTGAACCCTGGAACGCGCCATCAAAAATTGCATTACAAGCGGTTCCGTATACTTTGCGAACATCCATGGCACCGCATTATAAAAATAACCACCCATAGAGTAGAAGCGATGCCGTGGAGTTGATACAATCAGACTGGAGATCACAATTTTAAAAGAAATACGTCAATAATTAATTAATTTAAAAGTTGTCCATGATTTATTAAAAATATGAGGGTTGCACTAAAAAATGTTGAAAACTTTTTATAGCATGATTATGCAAAATCAATACAAGCGTGATATATAATGTAATGCATACTAATATTGAATACAAGCATTATGATTTGATTATTACGCTAATAACTACGTTAATTGCCTATTTAAAATACAATAAAATACCACTCACCCAGTTTGGGGTAGATCGACACCAGTGTTTATTTATTATATATTTACCAATGTAATATATTCGACGAACGCTCAGTGACGCACGATAATATGTAATATTGAAATATTATTCAAATAACGATAATAAAATATAAATTAACGTGACGTGCATTCATTCGAACAATATGGCAAGTGTCGGTTATGCAGTTTTTCAAATGTCATCGATCACTTGCCGTGCCAATTTACCGACAGCAAACGGGAGTGTTGCTAGGTGAAATATCTTATATATAATTGGCAGTATGCTATTTTATTATTTTACCACATAAGGCTGTTTAGTGTTTAGTTTAATAATATGTTTTATATGTTTATGTAAATATGTTTTATAAAGATTAAGTTTTAGTAAAATGTGTTGTATATATTGTGAATATTATAATTTATTTAAGTAGTTATTAGGTATTAGTGCTGTAAATATATTAAATTTAAGTGTATTTAAAGTTGTAATATGAATTATGTACGTACAACGTTACAGCGTTGATCGCCTTACGTGTGGAATCTATTTGAGAGCATCTGTGTAGCTCACATACCGAAATATTTATTACGCTTAAAGCCAAGAAGTTTACGTTAGCTACACCCGCAAGTGAAACCGCGGGATTTAGCAAGTAATATCTATTTATAACACAATATTTCAAAATAACCACCACAAAGGTTTTAATAGTAACTAAGTAATTACAATGCATCTGACACACAAGATATTAGTTTAATTTACTTTCATTGTGTATATGACAGCGAAGTAAAAGGTATTAAGGTTGTACAAAGAGAAGAGTAGCATCAAAGCTACGTAAGCAATTATGTACTCAGAAAACACCTAACTATTTCAATTTACGTGTAAATGTGTAAGTATTATTCGCGTAATAAAATATTCACAAAATTTGAGTTGTAGGTACTACTTACTACGTTGTTAGAATTAGGTATTTTATTATGAAATACTTCTGTGACATTACAGCCAGTGGCGGATTTGCAGTCTCGGCCGCCCTAGGCCCCAAGCAAATAGCCGCCCCTTTCTCAGCTTCCACCATATAGACTACATAATGAAATTACTTCATTACCAACTTTTAATTAAATAGATTTAGGTGAAAACTTCAGTTTTGTTACGCAAGAAAATTTTGTTTTATTGTAAATAAGAAACTTTTTTGTAAATCACCGCCCCTAAATCTGGCCGCCCTAGGCCCGGGCCTACCGGGCCTTAGAGTAAATCCGCCACTGACTACAGCGTATTATATCTATCTAGGGTTTCGTTCCAAAAAGTCAAATTGAATCCTATTAAGTACAGAGACTTCGCGGTCTGTCCGAGCAAAATTTTTTATAGTCACACATATGCTGCAAATTCATCATAAGGCAACTGTAAAACACTGACTTTTTAGATGGACTTATTTCTATTTAAAATAATGTTAAATATAATCATATTTTAGAAAAAGAAGAAAAATGTTTTAGAACAAAGAGAAACAAAGATATAAATATATACTGTGTAAAATCGTTGATCTAGATGCAATATCCACGAAAACCGCGGAGTAGGTAGAATAAAATATTTTTGTATAGAGCATGGCTTGCTGTCGGATCCTCTTAGGAATACGAGAGTCACGATTCAATTTTCGCCCACCGGATGGTGTAAGAGCTATAGGACATTATTGGCCCATACCATCTTTAAGAGACAGAAAACTTGAACTAAATCCTATACCAATACTTCTGGTCAGCGTGGCGACCTAGTCACCATATGCCCTACCAAATTGCAGGAGTTCCATGCCCAACAGTGGGACGTAAATGTGCTGGGAAGGAAATAGAATTGAGCATTACATACATTTACGTCCAGTAAATAAAGACGACTACTTGTCTATCAAATTATGGGTATAAAATGTATATTTTAACGAAACGAGGTCAGCAATCTGCCCACAATTTCTAAGAAATGTTATTTTAATATTTATATAAAAATATTAAGTTATAAATTACCAATTTCTGTTAAGGGCCTACATCAATATTATCGTATATCATCGCCAACACGTACATATTAACACAGCCAGTAGGCACAGAAAATGAAGAATTAGGGATACTTTTCCTATTTACTCAAAATCTACTAAATATATTTTAATTCTGATTTACGTGTTTCTATATATAATAGTTACTTATGTTTTTAAAGTTATTTCATTAGTTAATACGCGATAATAGACCGACAAATGAAAAAAATAAAAAATTTGAGAGGTTGTTTCGCCAAGATTTTCTATCGAGAAAACTTTTTTCAATCGCGTTTCTGAGTTTATGCGATCCTAGATCATATATTGAAAAAACATATACTTAAAAATTAGAGCTCTAGCCATTCAATCTAAAGAAACAATGAAAACTTCGTACATAGAAAAATGCACGAAGCTATTTTGGTATCCTCTTAACAAATGAGAGATATTTGATACTTGACAGACGAAAACCAAAGAAATTGGTAATGTTATTACTTCACTGAAGATAATTAAGATGTTTTCGAGATGTTTCTCTCTTTGAAATGTTGTTGTATGTCGGCCATTATTCAAACATTCTATTTACGGCTTTTTTATTAAAATCTCGCTTTGCTAGCTATTTCTAATAGCAAAATAAACTTATAATTTAGTTATTTACTATTAATTAGTAAGTAAGCAGTTAAGCATGTAACGACGATGGATACCACGCAGATGTCTTCAAAATATTATTATGTGTATCTGTATTTTACATTTAATTTTAATGTAATAATGCTTACATTTATTTAGCAATTTTGGTACAAAGTGATAATCAGACATACGCACACAAACAAACATACACACTTATTGGGCTTTGAACAAGTTATATAAGTCGCCTATCCGCAAAAAAAACGAGTATTGGCGGCTTTATCTCACAGAATTTTTGCATCGTAGCTGTCAAAGCTGCTAAGGGATGAATGAATTTTACCAGATTTAAAATGGAGAGCTTCTTTATCACAACAGTTCTTGAATAAATTTCATGAAAATCTATTCAGGTCAATGTTTAAAAGCGATACCGAAATGCTTTATTTAGTTATCCGTGGAATTTAGTAATACTGAGTAAAAATGATTGTAAAATAAAAATTTTCGCTATTTTTTGGATTGGGAGATTATCTACTTATAACCCTTAACATTATGATTGCGAAATTAACTCTGTGTGCCTGTTCGAGTGCCGTTCTTTACGCTAAACCTGAGCAAAAACATGGGATACTTTTTATACGAATGCAAGTGACTCCGAATTCTACTCGTAGGTTTAAATTTCCGGACAATAGTTTGGCTAATTTGTAATTAAAGTGAAACGGTAGGTTCCTACCAATTTTTACGTGCACCTCTAAGCTTAACTAAAAACTGAAAATGAAGAATAGGTATATAACCCAAGACTTTAACTGTTAGTAAATACCACTGCAATTAAATTATTACGAGGACTATAACACAGAACTTAAGATGACACACATCGTAAATCCTATACGGCTTTACCGTGTTGAAACATTTATTGTTTGAACATACATAACTGTTACTTGTTTATTGCACATCATATCAAGTGACCGAAAGATATTGTCTACGATAATACTAGTACTACTATAATAAGTCAACAGTCGCAATGGTAAGCTTTTTATTTACATTTTTAGTTGCTTTTCTAATGGTTCTATTTGGTAGAACATTTCGCTGCACGCTGCTCGTGGTAATAGTCCGTACCTTGGCAATTAGACTGTAATGGTATCAATTCCGATAACACGTCTTCATCTAACATTATTAACTTTATTAAAATAAAATGCTAATTATGGTGCATTTTCATTTATTGATCGCTTCGATGTACACATAAATGTTTTTTTTAATGATTTTATTTAACATGAGTTATTAAAATCTTTAGTCTATAGATTAACGATTTTAATAAACAACATTTTCGATTATAATATAATACACAGTTTTTATAATAGAAAGTTCTGTTACCATTGCGGAATTGTATAAGTGACACTATCAATTCTCAGTTTTTGGCTAAGCTTAACTACCTACACATAAATCCTGTCCACATAAGTCCTCCGCGTCCAGTATAATCATGCTTTTAGGATGCTGTTGAAACTGCCTCGTTTCTGTAGTGCTTCGGGGATGTTTTCACTGGCGCGTACGGATGGCTTTCATGCCTTAATTAGGAAAAATACATCCTCATTGCTGCGGAGGGTGCAGGGCCCCGAGTCGGGTATTTCAATGGTGTCACAATTGTACCACAATGGTACCATTATGATGCAATTGTAAAGTTTTTGGCAGTCTACTATTAATATCTTGTCATAGTGGTGCCATTACGACTTCATCATTGACTTACGATTGTGAAAGTGACATAAATTGCTAGTCTCGTACACAATTGCTTGACAATTGCAATTCAAATACTGAAATGTTTCGGTAGTCTGCTATTTTGAATTCGACAGTAATATTTTGAAATTGTCCTGTGTCGACAGATTGCCATAAATAAAAATTAGATAGATAGAAATATTAGAAATTGTTCTTTGTAATATATTGCAATTTACTAATCTCCTAAACTTCACATTGCTTTTTATACTAATAAACAGTATGTACAAATATATCTAAACGAAGTCTAGCATGATTAAATGTTTAAATTTATTAGTAGTTTTTCGAAAATCACTTCGACTAACGCATTTTTTAAAAACGGCAACCATACATGCCATTCTAACACAATTCATAGATAAAAGAGACCGAAAATTCATTGCATAGATAAAAGAGACCGACAATTCCATTACCATTGAACGACCATTATGAAACTCATATAGCAGACTGCGGACACGGGACAGTCGCAACAGCATCCTAAACACTGTAGCATGGAGTTTTAATTCTCCGATTTTTAAAATATTATTTTTAAGAACACTAACCACTACTAACATTATATTACTTATATATTACTAGCAATAAGATAATACATGTAATACTAACACATTTACTAACACAAATTGTAATTGAAATTGTAATTGAAATTTAATAATTGTATTATGGATCTTTGTTGTCCGAAATAAAAGTTTATTTATTTATTTATTATTTATAAATAAAAAACGAAAATTAACAGCACTGTAAAGACAAAAATACCTAATAATTCTACGTGCACAACTGTGCACAACTGTGCACAACTGTGCACGTGGAATTGGTATCTTTGTCGTTTCAATAAATATTTCTATTTTAGCTGTTATAATGTCTTTACGGGAGCATGTAAGTGCGCTCAGGGTGCCAAGCCAAGTGTACATAAATTTTCTCACACAACAGTGCCTTGTGTTTCATTGCTATGAGCACGCTATAGGCGTATATTATAATAAAGAATATGTTATCGCGTTATTATAGTTTATTTAAATTTTGTTAATATTGAGATACTTATGGTCTTATTCATAATGACTTATCGGAGGTTTCAACGGAGATTTTATTGGAGAGATAATAAACGTTTTATCGTAAATAGTCTATAGTCTAGTAATAGTCTATTAAGAATAATAAGTTTTGATAATTTTCGCGAACCGATTTTAGCGAACTTTTAAACCTCCGATAAGTCATTATGAATAAGGCCATTAGTGTTGTTGTAATCTCATAAGCGTAGAAGTAGAAGAAGAAAAAGTAGAGTATTACCTTTATCAGGTCGTAGAATTGTCGTGAAAAAGCGGCAGACAGATATTAGTTACTTTCACATTTTTAATCTTAATAATTACTCAAAGGGTTTAAAACGAAGTCGTTATTTTTGTATGTTTGTCCCTATGTCAGCGTATATCTTTCAAACTACGCTCTGGATTTTGTTTATTTTTTTTAATGATTTTTTTTTTACTAAAGAGCATGGTTTTTTTAATAAAATTTGTTAAGATTTAGTTTCTTAATTCTACGCGTACGAAGTTGCGGAAAACAGCTAGTGAGATATAAATATTGTGTAATTTCTATTATAAGTAGATATGCTTTTAAGTTAATATATGATGGCAATCGCTATCATTTAAAAGTAGTAACACGAATGTCTCTGCCTACCCCCATGAGATAACAGGGTATGATGATGTTGATGTCTTTAGGTGTACCTATACAAAATCAGAAATATATATGTTGCATTTTCTCGAAGCCTTTTTCTGTTTGACGTCGATAAATTCTGTCTAGACAAGATACTATATTATTTTCATACATTTTCTGATGAAAATGTAAGCTTCACATTTTGCTAAGGGCAAAATGTGAAGCTTACATTTTCATCAGAATATTCGTAATATTGTACTATCATTGTTAATAAAATACCAGCTAAGTACGATTTGAACACGCGTGCGGAGTGTTCCATAACATCATACCTAATCATAATATATTCAATATCATAATATTTTAACGTCATAATCATCTCGTATAAGCGTATCATCAAGTTATATTGAAAAGGTTTGTTGTACGAGAGCTCCCTTAAATACTACCGAAAACTATAATAAATAATAATAATTTTTATTGGTTTTAAGTAGGTTCTTGTTATTATAGCGGTAATAGAAAACATCATCTGTCAAAATAAGTATTACCGTTCATGAGATACGGCCTGGATGATGGATATATAGAAAAACGGATGGACAGAGATGTAATAAGGTTTTATCTTATAGTACAGGACCCTAAAAAGCATTTTTCATTTAAAAATACCTGCATCAGCATTTAAATTTAATTTTGTGACGGGTGGATACGAGCTATCTACCCGTCGAAGTGGCGTAATCCAATAAAGTCTATATTTTCCATCCAACGTGACAAACTGTACATACAATATTGTATATAAAGTTACTATATGCCACAATTGTATTTTTGTGCGCACAGTTTAGGCATGGATGCAAGAGGCACACGACTGTCTGTTGAGAATTCTATGGGAGAGGCTATGTGCTTAGCTTATCCAACTCGTAAACAGACTTTCTTTGTTCAAAGGCGGAAGGACGAAGAAAGACTGTTTTTGAGATAGATAGAATTCCTTTTCGTTACAGTTTTCACATAATTTTATGAGTTTTTGGCCATTATAACCTTTTTGTTCGTGAACTAATTTGAATATTTTATTTGGGTTAAAACTTTAACGAATAGAATCTGTTTCAAATGCAACAAATGATTTTTGATTCCTTAAATGCAGTGAAATATTAATACTAAAACTAAATATTAAAACTAAGTGAGAATTTAAAGACAGAATTTCAGCGTGTTACAATTAGAAGGAGGTTGGTTTCGACCATAAAAGGATTTCTCAAAGATATTCTTGTACTAATTTTAACTGCTGTTTCTATTTCATGTAACATTCGAACTTAAGTCATGAATACATTTGAAAATTGGATTTATAAAAGTAATTACATATGGGTGAGACTGTGAGCCGGGTGAGACTGTGAGTCCGATGGGTGAGCCTCATCCACCATGGTGACTGCAAGGTCTCCGAAAGGCACGGCTAAAATTTAAAATAAATACACGCGTCTAAATCCGTAAAAAGTAGTTTTATTAAAAGTAATTACATGGTACATTTTGCGTATTCTGAGATTAACATGATTTTCAACTATAAAATCGTACATGACACACACCTAATACCTACACGTAAGTTGTGTCGCAAATGATTTATCAATGATTTAAAAGTGGTAGTGTTTAATGTACTTTAAATTACTTTAATTTACAACGGAATTAGTAAACTCACGTATGAACATTCAAACTTGAATACATTGAGGTCTGTCACCCAATAGTTAACTTTCCACTAATAACACAAAGTTTAGTTGATTGATTTCAGCAAATTACAGACTAAATACAATCATAGATTATAATTATATTATTCTCTTCTAACTTGCCCGTGACTTAGTTTATAATTATGAGTAACTACATAATAGATAATCTTCACTAATGTTAGAACAAAGTCGTTATTTTTGTATCGTAACGGATTTTGATGCGGTTTTAATAGATAGAGTGGTTCAAGAGGATGGCTTTTTTGTATAATTTGTTGAGGTTTTGTGTAAATTGAGGGTCAATAACTATAAAATTTGGTGAATTCGCGGTCATTAGCTAGTATATTTATATAGTACTATTGGAGATTGGCGCCCTATGAATGAAAACTCATAATTATATAATGTAAGTAAATTTGAGTGAAATCTTCCAGTGAATTGTCTGCGATGAATTTATAAAGTACTATAGCTATTAAAGGGATATTTAAGCATTTTTTTTTCAATTTACTAGGTACCTAACCATATTAAATAATTGAATTACTCGTAGGTACGTTTTTAATTTAAATTTAACTCATAACTGCTCTTTCTATTTTGATAAGAAAATATTTTAATCTACGCATCAAGTATTTTTCTTTTTAAACAATGCACAATCAGTTATTTGTCTTTTTAGACAATCAGACACGGGCGTCAAAATATGCATTTAATTGAATTGCGAAATTATGTGATTTTAAATTAGATAATGATTACTCCATTGCAACAATGTATAACAATATGAAACAACATTTTATAAAGATTATATTTTCAAGGTGTGATTTCTAGACAGATAATGCGATTATAACTAAAATTAGAATTAATAATATATTTCGTCAAACTGTATAAATATAAAACTTAAAAAATTACACGTCACCTTCAAAAGTGAATCGAAATATGCATAATATTTTATTTTAATATAGGTATTGTAGGAGTTATTGCCCGCGATTTCTTACGAGCGTAAATTGGACTAACTTGTGTTCTTTCGCATTAAAATGTAGTCTAAGTCCTTGCCCATATTCTTGACAGACTATCTGTTTACCCAATTGTATTACAATCGGTTCTTAAGTTTTGACTTGACAGAGTAACGGAAAGACAAAGTTAGAGTATTAACAAAGATAAAGATTAAGCATATCTACACCCTGAGATACACTTCTTTACCTATTATAAAACAAAGTCGTTGTGTTTGTATGTATATCCCTATGTGAACTTATAACTTCAAAAATATGCAACGGATTTTGATGCGGTTTTTTTAATAGATAGAATAGTTGCGAAGGATGGATTTTTTGTATTATATGTTAAGGTTTCGTTTCTAAATTCCACGCGTACGAAGTTGTGGGCAGCAGCTAGTATAATACAAACACTGAAAAAATATAATTCTCCCTCAGTGAGGTAACAAAAGCTCCTAAATGAATCATAATCTCATATTATGTTGATCATAAACCAGTTATTAACACTATACACTTTCACTAATAAACATAAACACAGTATTATTCGTGGACCTAATATAATTTAGTTTATAACTCCGTCTAATCTAGTAGATTTTACCTAACGTCCAATATATTTTGATATATCTCTCAGAAATTATGACAGAGTACATTTTCGCAACAGAAATAATTTCATGAAGATGAATGATGATTATTTTTATTTTTAGTAATATTAGGTAGAGTAAGGATTAGCTACGATTAGGTTATTCTTTTTTTAAATTAATCTATGACGGAGTGAACTGAAAAACTTTTAATTTTATCATCTTAGCCAGTTATTCGAAAGTAACCTGTTAATAAGCCCACTATTGGTCACGACCCTACTCTACATCCGAAGAATATTAAATTTGGTCTACGTATGCGACGCTAGCCGGCGTGTTGGCATAGAGTTATTTTCGAGATTTTTTTCTCTCACAGAAAATGCTATCTTCTTATATCTTAGCTGGCTTATACAACACCCTAAAAAGGAAATGGGAGACGACACATGCATTTTTGATCTGTCACCACACTGACGTTGATGGTTCTAACTCAATAATATCACTTTAAGCCTTTAGGGTTCCATACCGAAACGTAAAAATTCACTATTACAGACTTCGTGTTTAGTCTGTTTTTGTAATATTGTAAAATCCATAGTACCACTGCGATGTGGTGTGATGATGACGGTAAGATTTGGAATGTAATGATACACAAGTGAGTAATGTACAAATGTATACAACTGTGTATACATTACTAATATATTGAATATTTATAAACTAGTTTTTTAATCACTTTTAATATATTAACGTATAATCCTTACTTACTATAAAACAAAGTTGTTAGTTTTGTATTATGTCCCTATGTAATCTTATATCTTCAAAACTACGCAATAGATTTTAATGCGATTTTATTTTATAGATAAAGAAGTTCAAGAGGATGGCTTTTCGTATAATATGTTTACGTTTGATTACTGGTAAGTTACTGGCAATAACTAGTAAGTTAAAAAATTTTGTATGTGTGTAGATATAACAGCTTCAAATATATTATGTTTGATTTCATACATAGGTAGGTTATATGATAGTCTATATTGGTAAGACAAAGGTACAGTCTTATTTTTATAAATCGCTAGCTGATGCTCGCTACTCCGTAGGCGTGAAATTTTAGATTCCCATATATTTTTTCACCGTTTAAACCTTCCCTGGACTTTCACGAATATTTCAAGACCAAAATCACCCAACTCGGGCCAGCCGTTCTGGAGTTTTAGCGAGACTAAAGAACAGCAATTGATTTTTATACCTAAGAGATTTGTGATTAATCTAAATCCAAAAACAGAGCTGTAATTATGTACATATGATAAAAAGTAGTCCATGAGTTATAATTGATTGGTAGTGATTTATAGATTACCGCAAAACAAGTTTAAATATTAGTAATATTTCAAAAATAAACCTGTTTTTAATAGCAATGAAACTCCTTTGTAATTAATTGGTTCGACTAGGCACTATAACTTTAACACAAGTTTTATGCATTCATTCTTTCTAGAACATTGGCGTTCTACTGTGTAAGTTGACCAAAAACCACCCCAAACACCCACTGTTTTGGTTCATCGGACTGACTTTAATAGTGTCTCTGGGAAGATATGGAATGGGGATACAGATAAAATTTATTCAGTAGTTTTTTCGGAAAATGGAAACACACTTCCTTAGATCTATCCATACATCTCACAAATTTCTGCGTTTATAAGTAGGATTAACAGCCTAGATCTAAATTATGTTTCTAGCCAATATAAACCAATATAGCCCAAGTTCCCGTCAGATTTCCAGATTAAGATTGAGTTTAATGGATGTAGATGCTTATGAATTGTTTATGAGCCAGTTTTACTCCGCAGTTAATCAGGTGAATCAACTCAGCTCAAGGATTTACCCTCTAAGCATTTCAAATTCATTACGAATCGGTTCGGAAAAGGTTCCTAAACTTAAGCGATGTTTTACTAAATAAGGGACTGATGTTTATATCAGCTTAAATTTTGTTAAAACATTTATGAAGTAAGGATATTGTAGGTAAATTATATAAAAAGGATTTATAGATTACTAGATGAGGGGATGAGGATGAGTTTTGCGCTTGCATTCGTAGCTATCGCACGCAATTACGTTTGTTAAATATAATCTTTAAAAACCGGTTTCTAGTGATGGGAACGTTTCTCAATATATCGATATCAATAAAGTTCCTAAGGTCATCATAATGGATAGATATATTTATAGATCAAATTCTATCCCTTCATTAACCGGCAGTCGGTCCAAAAGACCTAGTGATACTGAATTAGAATGGAAAACTCCTAAGCGAGTAGCACCTGCTTCTCAAATTCAATTTCAACAACCTGCAAAAACTTTCAACAAATATAGTGGACTCCCTACTGATCAAGGTACATCAAAGGCTAACGTGAAACCACGTGAAGCCACCTCCAAGAGAAACACTGGTAAGCTTCCTCCTATTCAGTTACAAGTCAGTCCTAACTTGACTCACGAGTACATCACGACTGTGGTTTCTCGCTATACTAAGGACTTTCACCTTAAATATAAAGGCAACAGCCAGATAGCTGTTTACTGCTACTCCGTCGATGGTCACAAAGCAGTTCAAGATGGTCTACGATCTGAAAATCTCTCGTTCTTTACATATTCAAGGAAAGATGAACGAATGCGTAAATACGTTCTTTTTGGCCTCCCAACCTACGTTGAAGACCACCTATCTACCGAGCTATCAACTCTAGGATATCCAAATGCTCACATTCGGAAACTCCAACGCTCCAAAAGCGTCTCATCATTGTGTCCTCCATTTTTAGTTCAGCTTCCTCCAACATCCGATATAGCCGCATTTCAAAAAATCAAATACCTAAGTAACTGTGCAGTTCAAATTAGAAAATTTAAAGCCAAATCGTACCACGGAACGCAATGCTATCGCTGCCAAAATTTTGGGCACTCTTCAAGACATTGCAACCTCCCTCAAAGATGTGTCAAATGTACTGAAGCGCATCCTACCAAGGAATGTCCGAAAACAGATCGAGAAACCCCTGCTCAGTGTTGCAACTGTAAAGAACAACATCCTGCGAATTACAGGCTCTGTAAGGAGCGACAACTTTACTTAAAGAACCTGGAATCTAGGAAAGAAGAGCTGAAGTTGACACAACATGCAAGTAAGCTTCCTCGTAGTGCCTATGTAGATGAACGTGCCTGGTCTTCTGTAGTAACGGGTGGACAGAACCAGCAACAACCTAAGCTCGTAACGCCCAATCCAACTCCAATTTTTAATTCATCACAACATGATAACGCTACTGCTGAAATGCTGAAAATTTTATCAACTATTAAGTCTCTTAAACTAGAATTTCTCGCTTGTAATTCGATGATAGATAAGGTAATACTTATCCTGACCCATCTTGGTCATTATGTATGATAAAACTAAGAACATTTGTATATTATATTGGAATGCCGATGGCATCCGTACTAAACTTAATGAACTATGTGATTATTTACATGACTGTTCAATTGATATTCTTGCATTGTCTGAAACTAAACTAAGTCCGATTAATTCTCTGTCTATACCAGGATACTCTTGCTACCGTCAGGACAAGAGAACCGATGGTACCGGTCAAGGTGTAGCTCTTCTTATTAAATCTGACATTCCACATGTGCCTCTTAATATCCCTATAACTCAAAAAATTGAATGCGTAGGAGTGAGTCTAACATTTTCCCAAAAAGATACTGCCATCATATCCGTTTATAATTCCCCAAATCAACCCCTTCTTGAACACGACTTAGACTTATTGTTTCACCTTAAGCCTGCTGCATTAATCATGGGGGATTTAAATGCTAAGCACCACTACTGGAATTGTGATACAGTTAACTTTCGTGGATCTGTATTATACGATCACATGATAGAACACGACTATAACGTATTGACTCCAAATTCACCTACATTAATTCACTACCAAGGTAACTGGTGTCCATCAAATCCAGATGTGCTCATCACCAAGAATTGCCAAACCGCCTCTGAATTGCAGGCATTAAATCAATTTTCTTCAAACCACTTACCAGTTATGTTCTCGATTGATGGCGTTTTCACCCGTAAACAATTTACACAATTTAGATACTCGGAGGCCGATTGGAAGGGATTTAAAATCTACTTAAATAAAAATATTACCCTATCCTCAGCTATCCACTCTAACAATAAACACGTAGACTGCACCATTAATGAGCTTACTGATTTGTTAATTGAGGCAGTTAACACATTTGTTCCTCATGGTCCTGCCCGCTCAAAGCCACCTAAGCTACCTAAAAACATCTTAACTGCTATTAAAAACAAAAATCGTATGCGTAGGCTAGCATTATCGGAAAAAGATAAGCTCATTCGTAAAATATTATTTTCACGAGTAAACCATTTACAGGTCTTGATTAGAAATATGATTAAACTGCATAATGATCAACACTGGAACATCCAACTAGGCAAAATCAAATGTCCCCGTACCGATATCTGGAGAGTGGTTAAATCTCTAAATCCAAAATGTACTAAAATCCCATCATTAAATCGTAGTGACGGTTCCCTTACATCCACCGAGCAAGACCAATGCGAAGCATTGGCTGATGCATTCTCCAAAAATACACTGCTCACGTATGATTGGCCGAGTGACGCCGACACAGAGAATATGGTCAAAAATGCGTTAGGAATACTTAAAAACCTCGATTTTGTACACGCTCCTATTATTGTAACACCTAAAGAAGTAGACTTCGCCATACGTAAATTGAAACCTCGCAAAGCTCCGGGTTATGATAATCTCACTAATACTGTCATTAAGCATTTGCCTCAAAAAGTCATCGTATTGCTTACTAAAATCTTCAATGACTGTTTTAAATTAAGCTACTTCCCAAAAGCCTGGAAGATTGCTAAGATTATCCCGATCAAAAAACCTGGTAAAATTGCAACGTTACCTGAAAACTACAGGCCTATTAGCCTATTACCAGCGTTAGGTAAACTGTTTGAGTCTATTATTACCAAGCAGTTATTGCATTTTGTAGACGACCAACTTATACCTGAACAGTTTGGCTTTCGCAAGGGTCACTCAACAGTCCAACAATTAGCTAGAGTGGCTGAACACATATCCCACCATTTAAACATGAAACAGTCCACCGGAATGATACTATTAGATATTGAGAAAGCTTTCGATACCGTCTGGCATAACGGCTTAATATATAAACTTATCTCACTTAACGTACCACTTAACGTAGTAAAACTAATACAATCATATCTTTTCGACCGAACCTTCTTTGTAACTATCAATGACCATCTATCTAATAAGCGTATTATACCTGCCGGAGTCCCCCAGGGTTCGATCCTTGGACCGCTTTTATTTCTTATATACTTAAATGACATTAAAGTTCAGCCCCAAACCCATTTAGCAGCATTTGCTGATGATGTCGCAAATTACGCTACATCTGACGACTATGACACTGTTATTACGCGGTTGCAGTGGTCTCTTGACTTACTATTCCATTATTTCACTACATGGAAGCTAAAAGTGAATATTGGTAAGACCGAAGCTATCATGTTTACACACAGACGCTCGATGCCAGTGAGACAGCTTACAACTAAAACCAATTCAAAACTTCCCTGGTCTAAATCTGTCAAATATCTTGGCGTAATCCTTGACAATAAATTAAACTGGACTATTAATACTGACGCTTTTAAATGTAAAGGTATCAAAGCTATGAATGCGCTTAGTCCCCTATTGAACAGAAAAGCAAACCTCAGCCCTAAAACCAAATTATTAATTTATACTACGTTAGTAAGACCTTGCATCACTTATGCTGCCCCTGTCTGGAGTAGTATTAGAGATACTAACTACGTTAAAATTCAAGTCGTGCAAAATAAGGCTCTAAAAATTGCATACAACACCAAATTTCGCACTAATCTTAAGTCATTGCATAAATCAATTAAATTACCTGACATCAAAATGTTTGTACTAAAATTATCAAAAAAATTTTATTTATATAAAAACTATATACATAAAAATAAATTAATATCATCCATCGGCTTGACTAGATATCACAATTTAATGTATTCCGATAAATATTGCCGTTATCGACTCCCCCATCACTATTTCCTAGCATATAGATGACGTTGACTACCCCACTACATGGCCGATCGGACCGTAACATCGGACCGGTGTGTTAATGTTATGCGACAATGTTGTTTACATCTTCTTCTAAATACCCTCAATATGAAATAAAAAAAAAATAAAAAAAAATAAATAAAGAAAAAATAGGTACAGCAATCACCTTTGTCATTATCTACAACAAGGGGACTAAAGACTCTGGTGCCTCGATGTCATGTCTATGACCTAATAGTTATATACATTGCAGCGAGGTGTTAGTGTTTTGGGTCTGCCTATATGTGTTTAAACCTTCATAAATATGTTAAACTATATTGACAGGTTAAGTCATATGTTTTTTTTTTTTTAGTGTGTTTTGTAATATTATGTTATTTCTGTAGTTAATCTGTAAAATATAAAATAAGTTGACAATAGGGTACATGTTTGTAAAGACGATTTAGTCTAAAAAAACGTTAATTTTATGTAAAATGTTTAATGGAACTAAACATGTTTGTATTTGTTTTATGCCAATAAAGACCTTTCAAAATCAAAAATCACTAGATGAGGCCCGTTAAAAATGTAAGACCTTTCTCCACGAACCAAATCATTATTCATTGAAATCACTTCTGTAGTTTTAGGGTTAAAGAGCGAAAGACTGACAGAAACACCGGATTATTATGCTTTCACATTCATAATATTCAGTAGAGTTAGCTCAAACTATAAATACGAATTTTTAGGATCCCGTAGGTACAAAAACTTAAAACAACATTCTATTGCTGACACTTCGCTGTGTCTCCGTATATCACCAGGCTGTATAGCGTAAACGGTGATAGCTAGAGAGCAGAAATTTTCAGCTCTCAGTTCACATTTCAGTGTATGTAGGTATAACAGTTAATGATTTTAATACAAATACTTGTCAAAAAAATATTGCTTAGTATTTTTCTAAAATAACACAAAAATCATTGCGAATGTAAACAATTAATTTAAATTTGTATGCAAAATCTTCAGAGCATTTTAAAGAATACTTGAGTTTTTGTAATCTTTTTAATAAATATTAGCTTTACTATTAAAGTCGTTTAACGTGCAATGAATAAATTATTTGGATTTGTTCAATTTTAACTTTATTTAGACTCGGGTTGATGTGAAGTTTATTTTAATAAAATATCGAAGCTTATGCTGCAGATGGATAAATTTTGAATACTATGAATTGAAACTACATTAAAACGTTAAATTCCTAAACTTTATTATAAACATCATAAACTATAATGTAATGGGTAACCATGTCCGTGTGGTGACGGATTAAAAATACGAGTGTCACCTCTCTATTTCCTCTAGGGCCCCAAGTCCGGTAAATGAATTGTGTCACAATGGCAGCTCAATGGCACTTTATAATCTCAAAAAATTAACAATAGACTACCAAACTTGATAAAATTGGCCACTAAGCAATCAGTTATTTAGTGTTATTGCAAACAAATGCAATAACCGGTTGATTAGTGGCCAATTTTATCAAGTTTCAAGCTCTATCCACGTATTTGGTATCGAGAGGAGGGAGAGGGGGTTTAAATGTTGCTTACTACATCATTTTACCTCACTTACTTTAGTTACATTTATAGTTACACGTCAAAGCTTTCACACCCTTCATAGTTATATGTTAAGCTACGGTTGCCACTCAATCAGAAAGCGACATATTTGTATTTTATTTTATTTATTTACTAGCTGCTGCCCGCAACTTCGTACGCGTGGCGTTTAAAAACCAAACCCTAATAAATCACACAAAAAAGCCATCTTTTTGAACCGTACTATTTATTAAAAAAATCTGTTGCGTGGTTTTTAGGGTTCCGTACCCAAAGGGTAAAAACGGGACCCTATTACTGAGACTTCGCTGTCCGTCCGTCTGTCACCAGGCTGTATCTCAAGAACGGTGATAGCTAGACAGTTGAAATTTTAACAGATGATGTATTTCTATTGCCGCTATAACAACAAATACTAAAAATAAAATAAAATAAATATTTAAGGGGTCCCATACAACAAACATGATTTTTTACCGTTTCTTGCTCGACACTAATAACGTTGACAGGTAGACGCTTTAACTATTCACAGAATATTTGGTTCTATAACGTGCCTTATGTTGTATAGATAATGGTACGGAACCCTTCGTGCGCGAGCTTCCGACTCGCACTTGACCAATTTTTTTTAAATAAATAAGTTCACATTACAAAAATAACGACTTTATTTTATAATAAGTAAAGATTCTATCTCTATAGTTTTTTTTGAGGTATTATAAACTACATACGTAGCTAATTCCACGTTAATTAATCAATAGTTTTTTTATAATAATATTGTATAAATTTAACGCAATTTTATCCAAATCATTTATTTATTTATTTTATTTATTTAATGCTCATACTTACATCTATCATCATAGTGTATTTATTGCTAAAGAACTAAGGATACTAAGATTTGATTAAAATTAGTTCATACAACGTCCAATCTAATTTATATCGAAGTAAAGTACATTGCAATAATTAGTGCAGATATTTGACGGGCTTCGTGGTGGAGTGGTTTATGTAATGGACTGCCGATCACGAGGTCGCGGGTTCGATTCCCGCTTGGGACAATCATTTGTGTGATATTCATAAATGTCATACAAATGTTTGTACTGCGTCTGGGTGTTTTCCGTGTATTATAAGTATGTATTTACAAAAGAAAAGTAGTATATGTATTCTATCCGTATCTGGTACCCATAATACAAGCATAGAAATATAGCTTACTTTGGGACCAGAGGACGTTGTGTGAAATGTCCTGAATATTTATTTATTTATTTATTTTATTTATATTTCACTATCACTATCGTAGAAAATTATCAGTTACAAACTAGACTCTTCGAGAACATTTTTTACCGAGTAACCTATAGCCCTTTGTAGCCTATAGTAATTTGTATGTAGTAATTAGGATACACTATACTATTAAAGGCTGTTACTATTATTATGTGTATGTTAAATTTGTCTCATTTGCATGTAAATGTCAAAATTATTAGGTACAGTTCTATGTGGGGTTTATCTTATATGAATAGGTTTATTATGGAATACTAGCTGACCCGGCAAACATTGTTTTGCCATACAATAAAAAAAAAGTTTGAAAAATAGATGTTGGCCGATTCTCAGACCTACTGAATATGTATGTAAAATTTGAGAAGAATCGGTCAAGCCGTTTTGGAGGAGTACGGTAACTAACACTGTGACATGTGAATTTTATATATTAGAAGAGAAGATAATACGTGACAATGGAACTCAGTGACATGTTTAATTTATTCCGTGCTTGCCGATGATAATATAATTTGTATGACGCTTTTAGCATTGAAGAGATACATGTACAAATTGTATATTGTGAGGACAAATATGTTTAGTTTAAATTATTTCTTAATGCCTCTTGCTAACTACATATGCGTAAACTTAATTATTTTAGGAAGAATTCAGCTGCAAAATTTTTTTTTAGATCAGACCACTGCTTTTGCGGAGTTAAGGGCCTACATCAATATTATCGTATATCATCGCCGACACGTACATATTAACACAGCCAGTAGGCACAGAAAATGAAGAATTAGGGATACTTTTCCTATTTACTCAAAATCTACTAAATATATTTTAATTCTGATTTACGTGTTTCTATATATAATAGTTACTTATGTTTTTAAAGTTATTTCATTAGTTAATACGCGATAATAGACCGACAAATGAAAAAAATAAAAATTTTGAGAGGTTGTTTCGCCAAGATTTTCTATCGAGAAAACTTTTTTCAATCGTGTTTCTGAGTTGATGCGATCCTAGATCATATATTGAAAAAACATATACTTAAAAATTAGAGCTCTAGCCATTCAATCTAAAGAAACAATGAAAACTTCGTACATAGAAAAATGCACGAAGCTATTTTGGTATCGTCTTAACAACTTTCAACTTTCTAAACAAGGCAGTTTCCAAAAAGACGCGTGTCAGTAATTGTATTAAATTTTGCCCGACTTTTCGGAGACTTTACAGGCACCATGGTCATGAGTGATTACACCAATGAATATGGTAGTAGCCGAATAAAAAACCCGTGCAAGTGCTAGAGATATTTGCGTTTTAACTCTTTAAAAATCACTTATACAAAATATTATGAAATAAATAAAATATTATGACGGGCCTCGTGGTGGAGTGGTTCATATAACGGACTGCCGATCATGAGGTCTCGGGTTCGATTCCCGGTCAGGACAATCATTTGTGTGATGTTTTTAATTGTCATACAAATGTTTGTACTGCGTCTGGGTGTTTACTATGTATTATAAGTATGTATTTACAAAAGAAAAGTAGTATATGTATTATATCCGTATTCTGGTACCCATAACACAAGCAATATAAGCTTAGCTTGGGACCAGAGGACGTTGTGTGAAATGTCCGTGAATATTTATTATTTATTATTTATTTATTAAGAGACAATTTTCAATTACTCATAAAGTATTTAATAGATCATAGCATAAGTGATAGCAACAATAAGGAAACCGACCACAATATCAGACAGTAATGGACTCCAAAGAGCGACAGAAATTAGTACAATTACCCCACGACACCGACTCTTGATAAATTGTAGTACTTTGTTGAGAAAATTACAACCGCAAATGAAAATATTTCTCACCTCTCTTCTTATTATTTATTCCAGCCAGTGAAATTTGCAACACAATTTTGCCTGTAGAATTCCTCGAGATTTAAACCAATTAATTAAATTAAAACCGGTCAAGTGCGAGTTGAGCTCACACACAAAAGGGTTGCCTAAGTTTGATATCATAATATAAGCGTCATATTCTTGACCTCAAAAAACGGAATGAGTATTTGTTGATTAGAGCATAAACTGATACACATAGGCTATGAGACGTTCAATTTTTCATTTTAGCTATCAGTTTCAGAGATAGAGCCTGGTGACGCGCGAACTTTTAGTAATAACAATATAAATAGCCCGTTTTTAGTATTTATATTAATTACACAATAAGAAATAAATTAGTATCTTCAGATGTTCATAATTAGATTAAAATAACAAGATTGGAACGATGTTTTGTAAACAGAAATAAGTAATAAAAACAAAAATAATGTTTAAAATTTGAAACAGTAAAGTATTTTTAAAACCTGTTTTAGGATCGCATCAATTATGCTCCAAAAAACGAAATTGGGTACATAACCTAACGCACACAGAATTAAATGTTATTTACTAATACAAAAGCAAATTAATTACAGCGAACAAAAACAAATCAGTGAATACCAGGCACAAAACAAAGAAAAAAAAACAAATTCTAAATTTAAATTTCTGATTCATTCATTTTTTTTTCTACGCCGGCACTGAATGAATAAATTATCATTGTCTATGGTGATGACGATGTTGGCAAACAGGTCTATTCAAAACAAAGTTAGAAGAATCTTTGTTTGATTTTCAAGCAGGAAACAAGTCTTCCACGACGCGAAAAGCATAATAAGTAACCAAGTAGATACGAGGTTCAATGAAATAAAGTTTGCAATTAATTAATAACACCTCGTCTACGCTAAATCTTTTTAGGGTTACGTACTAAAAGACAAAACAGAGACGTTAGTCCGTCTCCCTGTCACCAGGCTGTATCTCTGAAACTGTGATAGCAAGGGAGCTGAAAATTTCACAGTTTGTTTATATCAGTTGATGATACAACAACAAATACTTGTCAGCATCCTGCCCGTGTACCGTTATTTGGGGTCGGGATGGTGACGAATAAATATAATAAATATTCATGGACATTTCACACAACGTCCTCTAGGCCCAAGCTCAGCTTATATGCTTGTATTATGGGTACCAGAATACGGATAGAATACAAATACTACTTTTCTTTTGTAAATACATACTTATAATACGTAGAAACACCCAGACGCAGTACAAACATTTGTATGACAATTAGAAAAATCATACAAATGATTGTCCCGAGCGGGAATCGAACCCGCGACATCTTGATCAGCAGTCCGTTACATACACCACTCAACCACGAGGCTCGTCATAATATATAATATATATATTATGATGATAACGGTACGGTGTGCTTGTCCAACTCGTACTTGACCAATTTTTCAAGTTATCAACTTGGCGTTTCTTTACTTTTTTCGTAATTACAGATCTTCAAAAGGTATGTAGTTACGTAAGCGATCTGTCCGATCCTTTGAGGAGCTTTTTCATGTACCTAAGATCACAAGATTGATTACTCTCAATAAGGAAGACCTCATCCCACTAGTAACAAAAGGTAGAATTCCTCGGACATAAATTGTTGCGTAGCGAAATAACAATGAGTTAGAAAAAAAAGTCCATATAGCTATATCTGTGTTAGAAAATCTAAGACTTGATTAATTTAGTCTAACGATTCCAACGAGAAATTGAAATATTTTCGCCTAGGAGTAATTTACTTATCTCTCTATTGAGAATTACAATAAAATTTAAATGAAGAAAGTTATCAGAATGTCGACTTACAATAACTTAGCTAACTTTTTAAAAGTATTGATTAGATGAGATTCATATAACCTATGCTTTAGTCTCATTATTCTTAAATAAAAATGTAGTATATAGAGCTAAAAAAGAACTTAAAAAAAATAATAAACTCTCTATTTTATTTATTTTCTACCTTTTGTTTGTTTTTGAGTACGTATATCACAACATACGCATATAAAAAACAAAGGAATAAATTTTATTTTCATTCATAGCATTGAGAAAAATATAAGACGTATATTTTGTTATAAAAAACTTATAAATAAATATTACACTGGCATAAATTTACATACTGGGTACACGGAAGACATCGATTTATCTGAAATCTGCGCAAAAATCAGGGTCAAGCAGTCAATGATCCCAACTGTACTTAATTTCGCACCGTACATGTTCTTATGCAATATCGGTCCGGTTTTTGGTCCTGTATTTACTTGTTTTACACTGACAAGTTTTAAGGCATAAGAGTAAAATAATTCGTTTGCATGTAACATGATCATTTTGTGGACGATTGCATGTTATTAACTGATATTCGAAGAAGAACGATTTTCATATTAAATTTTATATCATGACTTATGAGAGTTATTAGGTACCTACCTACACGAAAGTTAGTAATTGCATTTTCTTGTAATTGTATTATAATTAGCGATAAGTGATTCTACTATATCTAATTTATGAATTCTTTATTTATTGATCTCATTATGTGGTACACAGAATAGATCAGGAATAAAATTTTAGATGCAAACACGTCTGGTCAGCGCGGCACAGTAGACCATAATCCCTCCCAAAGTGGAGGAGGCCCGTGCCGGGACGTAAATGGGCTGGAGAAGAGAAGAAGAAGAATACCATCTATATGATATTTTTTTTTTCCTCTCTCTACCGGGCCATGGTGCTTTGAACCTTACCGTGACCCAGCAAGGGTGGGCCCATTTCTATACGGGGGGCTCAACTCGTCGGGGGGATCGGCATACCATCTATACTATTAATAAAGAGGTAAAGTTTATAATATGTATGTAGGGAATAGGGAGTAATCTCCGAAATAAGTGCCCGGATCTTAAAAATAGATTTTTTTATTGCACTTACTCGTTTTGTGTTTAACCAGACGAAGTCGCGGGCAATAGCTATCTTCTTTTATCAAGTTGCAATAACAAGATATATTCTCCGATATTGTTACTATTCGTTTTTTGAATTGCCTCCTACTACGGAAGCAATTTTAAAACGCATACATAAGGTTGTCTAGATTTCTAAATTTAAGCTCAATTACCGTCTTAAATAAACCTTGGATTAAAGAATTGGCGAATATCAAAAATATTTCCATGACCTTTTGAACAAATACATTGTGTGGTATATCCTTAACGATATATTCCGATGAATGTACGTAACAGTATACTTATATTTTCTTCGAGGCATATTAGAGGTGTGGTTTTTTTAAGTGTTAATATTTGAGTATTTGACAGGTGTATTACATTATTTGAACTTAGCAATGTGTTCAGTTGTCAATCCACTATAGGCGTCTCATTACACGTTCTGCTAATAATTTTGCTAACAGTATAGAAACAGTTATTTCATAGAAGACTCGGCTCTATATTTTACACAAGCTGTTGCCCGCGACTCCGTCCACGTGGAATTACGAAAATTTTTTTTCGCAATAAAAGGTAGCCTTTCATCATCATCATAACATCACGCCTTTTTCCCATGGGGGTAGGCAGAGACTATAGAGTGCCATCTGCTACCATCGAAGCATACTTCCTTGGCTTCATCCACACACATACATCTGGTCATAAGGTAGCCTTTCTCAAGGTCTAAAGATTGTCTGTGCCAAATTTCAACAAAATCGGTTAGAGGTTTAAGCGGGAAAGCGTAACAGACAGACAGACAGAGTTACTTTCGCATTTATAATATTAGTAGGGATTATAAAAGCTGCTGGCAATATTATCCATAACAGCTGTTGCATGCAACTACGTACGCGTGGAATTTAGGGAACTTCCCCGTCTTTGCAACATTTTTCACCAATGCCTCGCTCCTATTAGTCGCAGTGTGATATATAATACAGCGTTCCTCTATAAATGGACTATCGAATACTGAAAGAATATTTCTAATCGGACCAACGGTTCCTGAGATTACCGTGTTTAAACAAACAATCTCTTCAGCTTTTTAATGCTAGTATAGATTTGTGAACTGTAAAATGTAGTCATAAGATGGGTTTTGTAGACATAGTGCAATATTATTGGTCCTTTTAGTATCTTTAATGGATATAAGTTATTTACTTATGTTACTGAATAAGCCAACGGACTTTATTCTAAGAAACATGTAAACGTAGTTGAACTACTATAACGTTGTGGATATAAATAGTATTTTATCTATATTTTGTACGCAATTTATTTCTCTCTCCTCTCTCCAGCCCGTTAACGCCCTCTGTTGGGCACAAGCCTCCTCCTTTTGCGCTCTGACCAGGCGTGTCCGCATAAGGTTTATTTTAAATTTTTCCGTCTCTCACAAAGGATATCTGTGTAAATATAAATAAATAAATATTCACGGACATTACACACAACGTCCTCTGGTCCCAAGCTAAGCTTATATGCTTGTGTTATGGGTACCAGAATACGGATAGAATACATAATATATACTACTTTTCTTTTGTAAATACATACTTATAATACATAGAAACACCCAGACGCAGTACAAACATTTGTATGACAATTAGAAAAATCACACAAATGATTGTCCCGAGCGGGAATCGAACCCGCGACCTCTTGATCGGCAGTCCGTTACATGAACCACTAGACCACGAGGCTCGTCATGTGTACTGTAACATAAGCTGGATTTTACAGCACAATATATCGGATATTTTGGCTGATATGGCAATTTTATTATATTTGTTTTGACTTTAAAGTACGTTAATCTATATAATCTTCTAAATTCCATAAATTATAAATGCGTTTCGATCAGAAATTTACTGTCATGATGAGCATTTTATTTTTGATATTACATCACTGTCTACGACTTAGCGAGTTACAGAAACGCAAAAAAAACTTAACACATAAAAACTGACCAAGTACGAGTTGGACTCGCACACGAAGGGTTAGGCAGCATTAATCTATACTTATAATAAATCTGTAGAGAGGTCAATTCTGTACATGAAATATATTTTGAAAATAACTATCAGGGGGTGATTAGTGATCGATACTGATGCCAAAAATGCAATCAGTAAAATTTTTGTCTGTCTGTCTGTCTGTCTGTCCGTCTGTATGTTCCTTATAGAAACAAAAACTACTCGACGGATTTTAACGAAACTAGGTACAATTATTCTTCATACTCCTGGGCAGGTCATAGTATACTTTTCATCCCGCTACAATCAATAGGAGCAGAATAGTTAAGGGAAATGTTGGGAAAACGGGAAAAGGTGCTCCATTTTTAAAGCTTCCGTCGCGTGTGCAGCCTTAATGGTTAAAGTTACATAGAAATCATGTATGACGGAAATATTCTACATAAAATTGTCTAAAAAATATCCCGAAACAGCACATATCTATATTTTATGGTTGACTCACAATAACACGTGTAACTCCCGATAGCTTAGCAGTTCGTTCATTCTGATTATTTATAATACTCTCACTCAAGCAGTAGTTAAAAATGTTGCAAAATAGGGGAAAATTTCCTAAATTCTACGCGGACGGAGTCGAGGGCAACAGCTAGTATCATAATATAATCACATCGTCATCGCATGTCATTAAATAAAATACACAATTTTTTTTTGTATGGGAGCTTTAAACATTTTTCCTATATATGTATATGTATTTATTCTATTAAAATTTCTAGTATTTGACGTTACAGCATTAAGACGATACCAAAATAGCTTCGTGCATTTTTCTATGTACGAAGTTTTCATTGTTTCTTTAGATTGAATGGCTAGAGCTCTAATTTTTAAGTATATGTTTTTTCAATATATGATCTAGGATCGCATCAACTCAGAAACGCGATTGATAAAAGTTTTCTCGATAGAAAATCTTGGCGAAACAACCTCTCAAATTTTTTATTTTTTTCATTTGTCGGTCTATTATCGCGTATTAACTAATGAAATAATTTTAAAAACATAAGTAACTATTATATATAGAAACACGTAAATCAGAATTAAAATATATTTAGTAGATTTTGAGTAAATAGGAAAAGTATCCCTAATTCTTCATTTTCTGTGCCTACTGGCTGTGTTAATATGTACGTGTCGGCGATGATATACGATAATATTGATGTAGGCCCTTAACAATATCTTACTAATTTATAATTGCGAATTTGAGCTGATGATGTGTCTAGATTTTGACGAGCTTAAATGTTAATGTCTGTAACGAAACCATAGCGCGATTTAAGAAACTATACAACGCCATCTATTGAGCGGTATATTAAGCTTTTGTTTGATAAGGTTTGATTTCTAAATTTCACGCGTACGAAGTCGCGGGCAACAGCTACTTACATATAAATTATCTATGAAAATTTCAAATCTCTAGTTATCACCGTTTCTGAGACACAGCCTGGTGACAGACGGAAAAAGAAGACCGACAAAGTCTCAGTAATAGAGTGTCATGTTACTTTTGGTACGGGACCCTAAAAACTGGTACATAGCTATTGAGTTTCATGTATCAAATAAAATATACGTATACTAGAATATTGTGAACTTTGTATACAACGTTACCTGTATGTGTATACAAAATGTTTTCATTATTCCCACCGGAATACCTACCTACTCATATAATCGTTTTTCCTGTTTCTTTTACTTTTACGCAATGTGGGCGATATTACGACAAGCTATAAAAACCTTTTGAATATTCTCTTTAGGATAAAAATTAATACATATAATTTTATTGAAACTGAGAAATAATACAAAGTTTATTGAATAAAATATTATCATTTGAGTAATGTTGTATAAAGAATATATAGAGTGAAATTGTTAGAAAAATGTACTCAAATAAACCTACGATATAACCTTTAAAGCAACTAAGTAATGAAAATGAAACATTAATACATCCGAGTAAACAGATTTATAAAATTTTCTTAATCGTCAGATAAAATTTACTTTAGTCACATTGCGTACTTAAAGTACTTTGTACTCTTTTAAAGCCATGAGATAGAATCTTTTTATTCTAAGCTCACTATTGGACAAGAGCCTTTTTCATCCATACATCCTTTTTCATCCACTGTTGTAAGAGACGAAAATCTTGTCAACAGTGGTATTCAGTACGAAAAAGTGAAGTGAATTTTCGGTGAATCTTGATCACGTGACAGCGCTCCTCTATTTTTATTGGAGGAGCGCTGTCACGTGATCAAGATTCACCGAAAATTCACTTCACTTTTTCTTACTGAATACCACTGCTGATGAAATTTTGTTTTGAATTTTACATTAGCTGCTACATCATTTGAGTCAGACAATAGGGCCACCATCCTATTTTCCTACTTGCACGCGGTAGCAGTTGCAGCTCACGTAAATAATAAAAAAATAAAAAGAACCACCAATTCTACGTGCACAACTAATCTTAATTAAAAATAAATGCAGCTGATGTAGTATTTTGAATAATTGTATATTGCATTGTATATTAATCAAAATCGTTAATCTATAATAAACAGCTTTTATTTATGAAAGTTCAGTTAACATTGCCGAATTGTTATTGACACTATCAATTTTCTTTTTTTAGTAAAGTTAAGTTTAGTTTTGCACGTAAAATTGTTACCAAAGTGAGTCAAAAATTACACAGCAAGTAAGGCATATACGGAGAGACAGACAAACTCTAGTATTTCGCAAATAATATACTTGAATAAGATGTTGATACGTGTGACAGTTTGAGAAGGATACAAGTAAATAAATAAATGAAGTGATTCTAGTCACGCGGGTTCAAATGTGAGAGGTTCCTC
The DNA here is from genome assembly GCA_916999025.1 of Orgyia antiqua. Classification (NCBI taxonomy): domain Eukaryota; kingdom Metazoa; phylum Arthropoda; class Insecta; order Lepidoptera; family Erebidae; genus Orgyia; species Orgyia antiqua. The sequence goes on from OU779868.1 coordinate 29,024,474, forward strand.
GGAAACTTTGTGTGACAGGCGCTGTGGGGGTGGTAGAGGAATGATGTAGGGGTGAAAAAAGGGAGACAGAATTTGGACACGAAAGGGAGGCCGTGAACATAAACAAATAACGTACCAATCTATAACTAACCATCTAATACCCGAGGTTCGAAGTGACAACTTCAACAATGGCTGACTCACTGTTTAAATGTCACATAATTTAAAATATAAGTTCTATTTTTAAAATTTTCTGTTGGAGACTATGTCTATGGATTTAAATGGCAATACTCAAAACGAGTTCGCCCAAAAAAAAATTTAAGAAAAAAAATAAAAATAAAGTCTATGGATATCTATTGAATTAAGATCTATTTGTCTCTCTCTACATCTGCGACAGAATAAAAACTACTAAATCTCTTTTTTATATAGTTTTCGTCAGTTGAAAGAGTAACTTGTTACAAATATTGTTAACGCATGTAATAAATACGTGGTTAACAAAGAACAAATCGGAAAACCTAAAAGTTTGTGTAGGCCGAAAATATTTTGCTAATCTACCAATATTTTTGCTTCAGTTTGTGATTTTCTATTCAACTCGGCATTTTTGGAGAGTATGAGAGGCGCTACGGTCGACTTTTTCGTGGAGTCCAATTTGTGACCAATAATTGAGAATATTGAGAAAATTAATTTCTTTTAAATTAATAAAACTACTTGTTACGGATTTAGACGCGTATATTTGTTTAATTTTAGCCCGACGTTTCGGAGACTTTGCAGTCACCATGGTCACGGGTGAGACTGAGCTGTAATGTGTCTTCTACGATCAGTTATTACAGGGTTTACCCACGGGTTTTTTAGTTTTGCTTGCTATATTGTATACTACCTCTATAATAATTAAAACATTAGTCTATGATAAAATTCTGTATGTTTTACCATAAATAAATTAAAAATTTTCTTTATATTGTTACAATTTGTTAATGTATTTTTAGAAACTAAAATAATGTTATTGATTTTATGTAGTCTGAGCACAATGTAATATGATAATTATAGTTTATGGTAAAAGTCTATCTTTATGGTCAATGTAAAATTAAAATCGAATGTGGGTAAACCCTGTAGTAACTGATCGTAGAAGACACATTACAGCTCAGTCTCACCCGTGACCATGGTGACTGCAAAGTCTCCGAAACGTCGGGCTAAAATTAAAACAAATATACGCGTCCAAATCCGTAAAAAGTAGTTTTATTTATGCAAATGAGTTGCGCAAGTGTTAGAAAATATTCTTTTAAATTTTTTGTAAATGTATAAAGTTAATAACAAAAATCTTAGAACTTTTTTTAGAACTGTAATGTACCTTACGGCCGTCAGTTTATAGGTATCTTTTCACAATTTTGTTGCTTTTGTTTCCTCTAAAAATTTGGATTGTAGATAGATATTATCTTACTAACCAACCAACTAGTTTAAGCGCAACTTCGTACGCGTGGAATTTAGATACTATAACTTAGCAAATTATGCAAAAACATACAACCTCATGAACCACTCTATCTATTAAAAAAAACGGCATCAAAATCCGTTACTTAGTTTTGAAGACATAAGCTCACATACATACAAAATTTAAGACTTTGTTTTATAACAAGTAAAAGTAAAGATTACGATCTATCCGTAAACGCAGATTGTTAAAAACGGCCGTAATTGATTCGCTTTTATTTTACCATTATTTTGGAGAAAACAAGAACAGAAGCTTTTTGAATGATATGCCCGTAGTACCTGACATGTAGTGATGCATCAGCTTGGTGCATCAAACATGATGAAATATCGATAGCAATATAATAATATTGTATCTCAAATATCTCGATGTTAAATCGATTGAAAGGTATGTTGACCGAAAGGGTTCTGACCTATAGTTCACGGCACTCTGTACTCTTTTGTATGAAATATCATTTACTTTGTATCACGTGTTTCAAATATTCTCATGTTAATTAAATAAGATAACTTAACATATAAAGCTATTACAGAAATATATGCGTAAACAATTTAAATGAAACATATAAACATGTAATAATGTTGCTAATATTTGGTGGCCTTCTCCTAAATTGGATTATCATTTTTATGCTAACCTATTTTTAAATAACATCTATTATCGTATAATTCATACATATTTCATAATCAATTTTACTATTATTTACTGAATTTGAATCCGTATAAAATTTTTCAACATAAATTGTCTAAATTGTCATGGCTCAAGGCACCATCATGGCCCGAAAGGGCAAGGCGGAGAAAACAAAAAAAAATGTATAAATTGGAGTTTTTTCGTTGAGTATAATATGAGTAAAAGTATTGTAGTAATATGAGCCAATCTCATTGTTCCCAACGGATAAATCTAGTTTTTTTTAACATTCATGGACATTTCCACTTAGTTTAGTTTGGGTTCCTATTGTTTACTCTGCGGATGACAGAATATATACTTACCTTTAGTGCTTGGAAAACACCCAGATGCAGTACAAACATTATTGTATGACTAATATAAATATCGCACAAATAAATATTCTACTGAGCGGGAAGCGAACCCGCGGCCTCGTAAATGGTAATCTGTTACACAAAACACTAGATCAAATATATGCAGCAACATACACTATTTTAAATAGATATATGTTCACAATAAGTGGATTGATAACATCCAGGTGCAATACAAATATATGTGTAACAAATAAAACTTCACACAAATAATTGTCTTGTGCGGGAATCGAGTCTGTTATACTAACCTCTACATCGCGAGGTTCATCCATAAATATGATTATTACGAACTACATAACTATAATATAAACAAGTTAGTTTACACAAACAATGTAATTGGTAAGAATACCCATATCTTAACAACAAACTTCCTAGTTCAAAGTAATGTCTTCTGTAGTTATATATATCTCGTTTATAACCCGTTGATAAATGATAAACTACAATACCATAATAATATAAACAATGAATAACAACTATTATTACTCTATCTTTAGTATTTATGTGAAATTAATTGATTAGTCCTTGATTCAAACGATTTGTAAGTTTAGAAAATATTTCTACAATAAAAAATCTGAATACCAGTTGTTGCCGACAACTACGTACGAGTGGAATCTAGAAACGAAACCTTATCAAAAAAGCCATCCTCTTAAGCCATAAACAAACATTTAAAAAACCGCATCTTAATTCGTTGCGTAATTTTGACGATATAAGCTCACATAGGGACATACATACAAAAAAGGAAAAAGGGCGTGATGTTATGATGATGATGATGAGCGGTCATGTTTGGTCATGTAATGAGACGAGAGGAAAGTAATATTGTTAGGAGTGTTCTTGTAAAGTAATGTAGAATGTATAATGACCTGAGAAAAGATGAATGGATTGTGTGTAAGAGGATATGAAATAAAGAAGAGTAAAAACCGATATGCTGTCTGACAGAAGGGTATGGAAGAAGAAGATAGGTTACGCCGACTCCTAATATTGAGATAAGGGCAGGAGAGTGATGAAATAATCAAGTATATTCATGTTGACAAAGCCTTACAAAAAAGTTTCACAGACAGGGATCACTTACATTTTTATTATAATAATATGAATTACTTAAAGATGGTTGTGCAACAATATAAACAATGTTATATTGCGATCTAGTTTACTCAGCTGGTTGTCTAGACCTAGTTCTGAATAATATGTAGCTACATATAAAGAATCTTTATACTTATCATAAAACAAAGACGTTATTTTAGTATGTATGTCCCTATGGGAGCTTCAATCTTCCAAACTACGCAATGGATTATAATACGGTATTTAATAGGTAGAGTGGATAAAGAAGATGGCTTTTTTGTATAATTTCTTAAAGTTTGGTTTCTAAATAGTCGCGGGTGCCGACTAGTCCTGTAAGTAATAGTAAAACAAAATATTAGTCATACTAAAAACTTGTTTAAATAATTTCATTGTTTCATATCTCAGTACATACCTACTGGGTACTTCGAATAGCGGTACTAAATGTTAGATATTTATGCCAATTATATGTCAGTTGGTCAGCCCACAAACAGATCATTCATCTCACAAAGATGGTAACTGTAACTGACATTGACATCTTACACTCAGTACAACAATGTTAAAGTGATAGACATTCACCTTTTTGTCACGTTAAAAGACTTGTAACGTCTATAGAAATGGATGGGGACATGAATAATGTATAGCTTTAAAAATGGTTTCAGCGCGAAATGTTTACAGATATACAATAAATCTAATATATAAAATTCACGTGTCACAGTGTTAGTTACCGTACTCCTCCGAAACGGCTTGACCGATTCTTCTCAAATTTTACATACATATTCAGTAGGTCTGAGAATCGGCCAACATCTATTTTTCAAACCTTTTTTTTTTCTTTTTTTTAGTATGGCAAAACAACGTTTGCCGGGTCAGCTAGTCTTCTAATATATAAAATTCACGTGTCACAGTGTTAGTTACCGTACTCCTCCAAAACGGCTTGACCGAGTCTTCTCAAATTTTACATACATATTCAGTAGGTCTGAGAATCGGCCAACATCTATTTTTCAAACTTTTTTTTTTTAGTATGGCAAAACAACGTTTGCCGGGACAGCTAGTTGTTATATAAATTAAAAACCTATAAATAAAGAAATATTTTAGTAAATATCAAGTACAAGTCGTGAAAAATCTATCCATACACTAGTATGGATAGATTTTTCACGACTTGTATTACTAAATAAAGACGTAAATTTTGTAACAGGTGCATAGAGGTAATCTCCGAAAGTAGATTTTAAGCTCTCTCTCTCCGGCTCATTATCGTCCCACTGTTGGGCACGGGCCTCCTCCACTTTGGGAGGGATTATGGTCTATTATGCCACGATTACCAGGGATGTTGGGTTTAATTTCGAGTTTTCTCTCCCTCACAGAGGATGTTATCTATATACAATATGCTTTAGCTGGCTTTTACAGAATCTTGGGGAGGAGATGAGGTGGTGACACTTGTATTCTTAATCCGTCACCACACGGACGTTAATTTTATAACGAATTATAAATTTAATAAAATATTTATAAGTGAAATCGATTGTTATTTAAGATAGTTGATGTGAGAGTTGACATTTGTTCAACTAGCGCCCATGATCGTCAAAGAAAGTAGTCACAAATGTCTTATATAGCAACTTTCTTTTCTCACCTGGATAGTATTATTCTACTTTTCCCATACCTTGCACTTTCTTACATTGCATTTTACAAATGGTACTTTCTAATAATTTTAATACTTTACATAATTTTTTTAAAAGCTACTTAGTTAATTAAATATTATCAGAAATAGTTCATAAGCTTTGAATAGCAGAGCCTAAATTAGGCGCACTTTTTTATTTTAATAGTAAATTGGTATAAATGACCATTTCTTTAACGAATCTATGAGATTTATACTTCTCAATCCTTTGCTTAGTTTTGAAGATATAAGCTCACTTGAGGAACGATATACCTACATATAAAAATAACGACTTCGTTTTGTAATAAGTAAAGATTATTTTTAAGCTTTATTAAAATCCATTCAGTAGTTTCTGTATGAAACATTCATTCTAAAACAATTAAAATTTTAGAGCTTTTAATATTAATAATAATAATAATAAATCTCTTTATTCAAGTTACCAGGACTCATTTTTGATTAGTAAAACTTATGACTATTGTTAGTAGAATTTTCAGTGAACAAAATTATAATAGATTTAAAAATTAATAGAATATAAAAAAATATATTATCCATCTGTACACGTATTACTATGTAGAGAAATACCTAGATAAAATTTTCTCTAAACAATATTTATTGAATTATATTATCCTTCACGATACAAAATAACATTACAAACAAAATTGAACAAGTAAACAAAATTCTTGTATTTAATATCCTAAAATCTTTCATAAAATATTAAGATGTTTTTATTGGAGCGTTTGAGAGAAAGCATCTGACAGTAATTGTGTGGGAGTTGAAATGCGAAGGGTATGAGAGGTCGGTTGTTAGCTTTGGGTGGCGGACTGGCGGTATAGGCGGGTGCTTGGATGAGCCAGCGCTAAGGACGAAGCCTGACAGCTTGTCAGTACGCTGTCAAAATGACTTTTAATACAATTGTAGGTGTTCGTAATCATTCGCCCGATTAATCGGTAAACGATAACAGCCTCCAGTATTTACATATTTCTGGCGTCTTAAGATTGTATGATGGAATTCTGTTGGAGATTTGGATATTTAAATAAAATATTTTGTTTGTATAAATGTATTTGGTTGAAGAGTTCTTTATTGTGTTTTATAATTCCTCCTAAATTGTGATAGGTTTTAAATCATTAATTTGCAATAGTTAGTAATCCAATGCCGAAAACGATATTGTATCAGAGTACATCTTAATACTGTTGCAACCTTTGTTTTTATTTTTGTGTTTTACACGAGTAAATGTGTAAAAGGGTGCTTTTCTTTGTAAAAGAAGGCAACAAAATTAACTTAAAAATTCAAAGATGTGCTGTTTATTTATAACCATTGTATGTTGCGTATCTAATAGAGGCATATGAGATATAAATACAAATATTATGGGATAGAGACTAGATGCCCCAATAACCGCGATGTCCTACACACGTGGTTAATAAGCCTATTGGAGAAGACCGGCCTGTGTGTAACGAGTATTTGTTAGCAGTCCATTGATCTATACTGCTGGTTGCGTAACAAAGTAAAAAAATACTTAGCATTGGTAAAGTTTTTGTAATGATTATTTTTTATAGGATTATAAAACCAGAAGATTATTGCCAAGGTCGTACTCGTAACTACTCGGAAGTGACTGCCGATTACGTTTTCTGAAATTCTACCAAAAACATTATGTTTATGTTCTAACGAGCTTAACGGTGAACTAAGAAATACATTTATTTTTATTATTATATGTATTATCTAACGTAAAACTTAAGTATGTATTTAAGTTTAATATATGCTTTTTTAAGAATAAAACGAATATTTAGTGATTTTAGCAAAAAATAAGACTGTGTGATTATACTCAATATTATTTTGGTTAGTAAATATAATACTGTTCTACGTTCTTCATTAACGATCCACTTTAGGAGGAATTATGGTCTACTGTGCGGCGCAGATCAGGTATTTTGGTACAGGGCTTAGTTTCGAATTTTCCATCTCTCACAGAGGAAGTTATCTGTGGACAATATCTTTTAGCTGGTTTTTACAGCACCTGGGGAAGATATAGGGATAGTGACACATTAGTATTCTTAATTCGATGCCACACGGAAATTTGTTCTACATTACTCTAATAAAATAATCTGCAAGCCACCTTCTTTTCCACCGGGCAAAACAAAGAAAAATATTATACCACCATATTTGTTCCCAAGCTTGGCGTAAAAGAAATTATTACTGAGTGAAATACACTGAAAATGAAGCATAAGTAGTTTGCAGCGTCCTGATTCCTTTGAGGGCTTTGTACGTAATGGGAAGTATATTATTATGTTACATTGTGTCTTTTTTAGTCTATTTCAAATAAGAAAAGACATGCATTTGTCTTATAGTAAGTATATAAGTAGTAGTTTGTAATTATTGTAATACATGCATCTCTGATTTGTTATATTCCAAAAAGGTTTTCATAGAGCAAAGACCTTGTCGGGTTTTAGTCTTTCAGAGTGCGTTTTCGTTTCATCCTTTCTTTCGTTTTTGACAAAAAGGAATAAAATTATTGAAAATATTGTCATATTTGATTTTCTTTTTTAACAAAGATGGCACGGCATGTGCTAAAAATCGTGAGTTTTAATCGCACGCATGTTAATCGTATTTTCTGCTTTATTTTATTTAAAAATTATAGAATATGTATTATCTACCCAGTGAAATTAAAAGCTTATACCAGCTTAAAAGCTTATACCCAGTTATATAACGTTTGAAGCAAAAAATACTTCAGTACTTGTTTAGTTGGATGTTTGTAGTACTTATGAGTCATCTTTGTTTTTTTCTAGACAAAAATATAGATAAATAAGCAGCCAAAATGATTATTTCTTGTGTAACTATGATATTATAAAAAGCAGATAAACCAATGACAGTTCGATCTTCAATAGCTGTAAAACATAAATGACCGCAGAATTTCAAATCACTGATCTTTATTGGGTGCTCTATAAAAAAATAAGTGATTGTGTTTTTCACTAAGGAAATATTAAAATACATTGTGTGTATATATTTGCAAAGCTTTTAAGTTTGGTTTCATATGTGTTATTTTTTTTTGCTTCATAAGATTCACTTACATATTGTATTTGCTCAAATCATTTATTAAAACCAAATGGCAGTCTATGTAATGTTGCTAGAGGCTTATATTATAAATACTTAGCAGTGGTAATTTGAGGTTTACTTTCTTGTTTTTTGTTTAGCACAGATGTATTTAGTTGATTTTTTAAATTTCTATCGATGAAAATAGGTTAATATATTTCATGTCATGGGTATGCTTAATCCATCACTATTTAAAAAAAGCATTATGTATCTATTTGTATAGCTTACATAAAATGTCCATGAACTGTTCAAAATAAGATTGATCACAGTAACTTGTCAATCGTGAATCTATTCTGAATAAGTGTTTGAAGGTAATAGTAATAAAGTTAATTATATCTGGTTGTTGAGCAACAATTGTTAACAGAACAATTACAGTTTTAATTCAACCATGACTTCAGCTAGTCTTTGTTCGTAAACCTAAGAATTACTGACACAAATAGCTAACATATTGTAACCTCGCAAACATTAGGTATATTTTCTTGTCCCCATTACTAAATGATTGGGTCTGATTATTGTAAGGTGCACGACACGGTAATGGCTTACACGCGATGTAATTACATTATTGATGGTATTCATATTTACTAATAACTTTGTTTTACGTACAATTTTACCTTATTAGTTCTTGTTTATGTTGTTTTGAATATTGAATATATCGGTCTATTCTTTGCAAAGTAATTGAGCAAACCATTCGCTTTGAGAAATATGAAACAATATAGATTTCTCATATTTATAACCATATGCTTAAATGATTAGGTAACTCAACTTTAGTTTAAACAAACAAATATTTTTCATGAATAATAAGAACAGATACATAGTGTAATATACCTAAGTCTATACTGTTAATTGAACGAGATCCAATTTATACCTCACCTTTTTTCGGTTTTAATTAGACTATATTTTCTCACAAATTTTATCGTTCTTGCAGATTTCATTCTGGTGTCACACTTAATAAAAACAAAACTAAGTTTTTATTTTATCATCGTGTATATTACTATTATTAAATCTACAATTAAAATAACACTTTTTTAATTTAATACTCTGTTAATCGTTGCATTTTATTTTACCGTTTATTTAACGGCATAACTTGAGCGTTCGATCACAGCCAGTTCATATAAATAACTTTAAGCTTAAGTGCAGTCTATGAGGCTCGTAGACACTTGGGATGATGCTATATGTTCCCGACATGGCGTCGTGCTTCAAGTATCATTGTAGCCTTGACATTTGACGGCGGCATGCACCGGCGTTGACCCCTATTGCCAGCGGCGGAATCTATTATAATTTGGCACTGGTAGATAAGGATATCTTGCCGGCACTCTCACGTTTTCCAAATTATATCCACGTCGTTGTCTCACCAATCCTGGATTCACTCCTCTATTTGTAGGTTGAACAATCCTTAACACATTAGATTCTAATAACAAATTGTCTGATAACACAGCGTCATCTGGCCGCGGTTTTGTTATAAGTTTTGCTCTGCTATTCTTTTGTGCTAAATAATTTTCATCGATAATATAATCCTGAGGTCTTGCAACTTGATTGTATTTCGTTGAGTCTATTTCTCTTTGATAGCCAAGCCGGTCTTGGGGAGACGATAATGCTGTAGGCGCGGCGAGCACAATAACAAGCGCGAGATACGCGTGCATGATGCGATGTGTTTCGAATGTATGAGCAGCGCGCGATCAACACATTTTTATATATACCTACCGATCGATATTCGTGCCCAATTTGTATAGGTTTTTTTAATAAGATGCTCTTGAACTTGGCAGTGTTTAATGGAGATGCAGCGGATTGTCGAGTTTGCGATGACGGGGCCCAGAGATTTATGAAACTTCTAGGCATTAAATTTGTAACGCTCTGGCTTCGAACCTCCATGAACCTTGTTCTACTTACATTAACTCATTTAAATGACATGCTTGTGGTGACAATATAACAACATTACATTGTTTTGTACCTACTGATCGTTATTGTTGAAACAGAAGGACGAATTCAATATTTTTCAACCGGTTATATAAGTTTTAACGACATTAGACATACCTGTTAGTGCAGAACTAACTATTGCATATAAATACACTATTTGTTTATTTCAGAGTTGTTGATTATAAACTTAATTAATATGGAAATAACTACATATTTTATGAATAAAATACAGAATAAAATAAAATTATAACGTAAAGTGTAGTTTATGATACAGATGTACAAGAATAAATAAATAAATAAATAAATAAATATTCATGGACATTTCACACATCGTCCTCTGGTCCCAAGCTAAGCTTATATGCTTGTGTTATGGGTACCAGAATACGGATATAATACATAAACTACTTTTCTTTTGTAAATACATACATATAATACATAGTAAACACCCAGACGCAGTACAAACATTTGTATGACATTTATGGATATCACACAAATGATTGTCCTGACCGGGAATCGAACCCGAGACCTCGTGATCGGCAGTCCGTTACATAAACCACTCCACCACGAAGCCCGTCAATGTTTGTATTATTGTTCAACTGGCTATAAACATTATTTAAAATAATATTTATTCAAGCAAGTAGGTTATAAGAAGCAAGAAGTCAAGGTTAAGTTGTACAGTTAAATATTTAAAGCTTTGCAGAACTTTTTATATTTATAAACATAATATCTAATTTCATATCATCGTATTGCAGGAACTAGCAATTTGTATGTTACGGCAGGTACATACTAAATTACATATTTATTTCTTATATTTGATGAATATATAAATTATGAACACTTAATAACTTCCCGTAAATGAAGTTTAAACTTATGCAAATGAAAAGATTTATAAGATAATTAATCTTTTTAGTAGCCTCGTGAGTCTTTTAAAAAAATAATTATTATAGTTATGTTACATTATGTTTAAAGTAATTTTTTTTGAATTTATAAAATTAAACAAATAATTAAAGCGACAGTAATCCCACGCGGAATTAACTAGATTTAGACAGTTTAAGGTTTTTTAGTTAGTTATGTTGGTTATGCTAAATTGGGATGGATTTAAATGAGAAGGTTGTATGTAGTTACTAGTTAGACGAGAAAACATTTATTTGTGTTAAGTATCTATTTATAGTTACGTACATTACGTATCCATCTTCCTCAAATTACTTAATCATAAGGTTTGCTGGAAGAAAATCCAATAGTGAATTAAGCTCGCCTTTGTACATTAGATGTAATTTTAAACTCTGTAAATATATTTTATATGTACAATAAAGAATAACGGTTTTATTCATAATGACTTATCGGAGGTTTAAACGGAGATTTTATCGGAACGTTTTAACGTAAAAGACTAATATATATAACTAATATGAATAACAAGTTTTGACAATTTTCGCGAACCTATTTTAGCAAACTTTTAAACCTCCGATAAGTCATTATGAATAAGACCATAAGAATAAGAAATTTGAAAGCTTAGGTACTGTATTTATAACAGATTTTAACGTTAAAAGAATTATTTAATTAACCTATGACATTTGCAAACACGCACTAAATATGTGTGATATTTTCTTGAATATTACAAATAAAATATTAGACTACATTTAACAGAGATTACTTCTCTTAGTAACAATATTTATATACTCGTATATTATCATAAAAATATTCCAATATCGTCTATCTTTCTTACGAGTACGTCTGTTCCAAACGGTATTAACCCATCACTTTACTTCCTCGACAAGTTATAGCCGAATCAAACTTCCTACAATCAAAAAATAAATAATATATTACAATATTCATATTTTACCAAGCCTTTCAAAGAGATTTAATGGAAAAACATAGTAAGCCTCTACTGCTTTAGACATTTCTTTTCTTAGAAATTTGAGGAAATAGTAAACAGTACCTAAATGTATTGATAAATTATAATAATATGTTCGTGTTTCTTTTATCATAGTAAAACTAAGGAATAAATGTTCATGTTGCGACAATGCGACATACGAGTACATTACAATTGCAACGAGCCTCGTGGTTGAGTGGTTCATGTAACGGAGTGCCGACCAAGAGGTCGCGGGTTCGATTCCCGCTCGGGACAATCATTTGTGTGATATTTCTAATTGTCATACAAATGTTTTTCTGCGTCTGGGTGTTCCTATGTATTATAAGTATGTATTTGCAAAAGAAAAGTAGTATATGTATTCTATTCGTATTCTGGTATCCATAATACAAGCATATAAGCTTAGCTTGAGGACGTTGTGTGAAATGTTCATGAATATTTATTTATTTATGTTATCATAAAATAGTTTATTTAGATTTCTCATTTATTTTTATAGTCTACTAGCTTAATAAATCAAATCGTGGTGGAAAACGTTGATTACCGCAAGTGGGACTTGAACCCACGACCTCGGAATGCCGTTCCGTAGCTCTGCCAACTGAGCTTATTGCGGTCGTGCCCACAGTAACCAAATTAGATCACCACAATCATCACTCGATTGAGTTTACATCGTATTTTGACGTGATCAACTTTTTCCACCACAATTTGATTTATTAAGTAAAAGCATAACATGTCAATTGCAAAATTTATAAATTCCTTTAGTCTACTAGCTGTTGTCCGCGACTTCGATGCACATGTAGAATTTGTAATTACCTTTTTTCGCAAAAAAAAGTAACCTTGAACAGATATTCTTTATTAGGGTTTAAGGTCTATGTACCAAATTTTTTTTAAATTGTTAATATTTGTTCGAAAAAGCGACAGACAGACAAAGTTAATTTAGCATACAAACTGTGTATAATAAACTAACGATTTTATTTAATACTAGCTGTTGCCCGCGACTTCGTACGCGTGAAATTTAGAAATTAAACCTTACCAAACAGAAGTTTACCATATCACTCGATAGATGGCGTTGTACAGTTGTTTTTAATCGCGCTATGGTTTCGATACACACAATAACACATAAGCTCGTCAAGATTTTTAATTTTTAGTTTTGATTTTCGCATTTATAAATGTGTACAACGAAATTGTCAACTAATCAAAACACACCATACTTAGTTGTTTTCACTTTAGTGAAGTTATAATATTAAGTTTTACAACCACTATTCCTAGTTTATTCACTAGTTTAACAACCTACATTTTCTGATTTTACTTCAAAATATATAATAATATGCTTACCAACACAAAACATATATGTTTATAAAATAAATAATTTATACAAGCACATCCAATCGTTTATCAACATTTACAATCATGCCAGTTCTAATAAATATACTGCATATGTTTTCTTCAATTTAATTTTGTTAAGATAATATTAATGAGATGTATGTTATAACTATTTATCAAAATAGAAAGCTTACAGAATAAAATATCCGAGGTTATATCCGAACTTCTAAACATTATCTCGTGTGTAAAAACATGTAGGAAACGAAAAGCAAGGTGATGGCCTTCCAAGATCAGTTCTGCTTCTTGCTTACATAATAATAAAAATATAATGAACATACTTACGGTAAATAGAATACATTTTTTACGGTTTGTGGGAAATTATAAAACATTAGTTAATTATGAGTTTTACGGTTGAATAAAAGTGGTCGTTCCATTTTGCATGTAGTATGGTCATTATGGTGTTTATTAGTTAATCTAGTGTTTGATGGCAACCATTTGTCGTAAAGTGATATAAGTGTTTTCTTTACTCTTGCCATAAAGGGATAGATGAAATTCTGAAAAGAGGTTCTTTTTTATTGCCTTTGCAATATAGTTATGTAGATGACCAAATATTCTCTAACACTTGCGCGACTCATTCGTTGAAATAAAACCATTTTTTACGGATTTAGAGGCGTATATGTGATGTAAATTTTCGCCCCACGTTTCGGAGGCTTTGCAGACTTTGAGACTTTAAAACTTAGTGACCATGATGACTGCGTCTGTGTGTGTTTAATACATAAATACACCAAGACGCAGTACAAACATTTGTATGACAATTATAAATGTGACAAACGATTGTCCCGAGCGGGAATCGAACCCGCGATCTCGCTAACGGCAGTTTGTTACAGGAACCGCTAAACTATGAGGTCCGTCGAATTAGAATAACGTTGTCACCACAGCTAACCCTCTCTGTAACGATGTATATTTAGGTTTCTTATCAGCTGCATACAATGGTGTTTAAATATAACCATAGATATGAAAGTCATTTGAATACACTTGAGTCTTTGGTGCGAAGGGAGCTTAACTATCCTTTACCTGACTCAAATTTATCATCAAGGGAGATTAAGGACAAGGGTTGGTCTATTAGTATGCAAGAACAATTTCCGTTGTGGTTTTATATTTATTTATTTATTATTATCCCTATAGACTAAAGACTTATAATTTCCTTCTTATTAAAGGATATAGGAATATTCCTAAAATCCTTTAAGTCTTACATTGTTGGGAAACCCTTAGAGGGCACAACATCAAATTATGCATCATACAAAAATATGGGCATCGTAGTCTTATCTAGGTCTTATACATGCTTCAATTACTTTCTTTATTTCAAAACATAATAACTGAAAGAAGTTTAATCATTCAAAAATCCCGCTTTTTTCAGTTTCCTTTAGACGAATTTGCAGCATCTATCACACAAAGGTAAGGTTTTACCAAAAACATACTCCTAGTCTTAAACTATGACAGTTGAATTGAAAAACATACTTATTCTTAAATTCAGTTAAAATACGAAGATTTTATCAGTATATCAATTAAAATAGCTATGCTTTGTTGTTTCAATTATCTACCATAATATACCATATATTTTGTATCTCTTAAAAATCTACTCGCGAGCTTACTAATCGATTTTTTAGGAAGTGATTGTATTAATTATTATGTCTTGCCTTATCTCTAATTTCAATAATGCAATAAGCTCTGAAGAATACCGTGTATTATTTAATTTTACTAATTTATCCAATTAAAACACAGCAACGCAGATTATCGGAATAAACTATACACATTTAGCATATGTTTTACACAGTTTCTGGTTTTACGAATACAAATTCTAACTCTTCCTGCTTTTTACCAAAACATCTAAGGAAGCGATCGCATTATAATTATTGTTTACGCAATAAAATATTGACTTATAATGGGTTTGTATACATTAAATTACAATACAGGAAAACATTTATGTCTTAAAATAGCATCACTAATATTTTGTTAGTGTGACAAGATTTAAGCCTGTTTCAAATCTCAGTTTGATTCAAATTTGCATCAATCCAACGGAATGTGTTTCTTTAGAATTTTTACTAGTGATATATTAAATTATAGTGGAAAAAGTGATCAAAGAGACTTGAACCCACGACCTCGCAATACCGTTCCGTCGCTCTACCAACTGAGCCATTGCGACCGTGCCAGCAGTAACCAATTTCTCCACTACAATGTTACTGGAATGAGTCTACATGGCATTTGATGTTATTTGTAGTGCCTAGAGACGCACTACAAATAAACTCTTGACTATAACAAGAGAAAACAACTCTTGAGCTATATAATATTAGGTACCTCTGGACCTATTATTATATAGCTCAAGAGTTTGTTTTTTTTTGTTCGAACACGCTAATCCCGGGAACCACTGGTCCGATCTTAAAAATTCTTTTAGTTTTGGGTATTATATTTATAGGCAAAGTCTATAGGCTATATATATCGTCACGCTGCAATCAACCAGAGCGAAGCATCAATGAAATATGTTGCAAAAACGAGGAAAATATTCTAAATTCCACGCGTGCAAAGTCACGGGCAACAGCTAGTATGAAAATAAATTCAAATTTACAAGTTTGCACGTTCAGAATCACTTTAAATAAATCGATACAATTTGTTATGCTTGATATGCAGTTTTATCCAAATATCATGACTGTTGTGTTGTCTATCATGAAAAACAGAAATAGTACATAATTTCCTCAGCCCAATAATGTCCTACTGTGTCCTACTGATTTCACTGGCCTGACTACTTTCTTCGGGAGGGTATCTAAAATAAATATACTTATAATTCTATCTTTTTTGGATATAATATGCTTAATAGTCATATCCGTGGACTAATATAATGACAATATAATAACAAGGTCCCATCAAAATACTTACATTATTACGAAATAACTTTACTTATTACTTTGTGGACTAATTGGGTCTTAATTCATAAAGTATATACTTCTAACATAATTAACTATGTCGCAATATGTACTCGTATAGTTGATATAAAAATAATTAGAGTTGCCTCAATTAATAAACAGCTCTTCGCCTTGGTTACTTCCACTCCTTTCGATACGCGTTCAGTCCACCTGTTCAAATATAAACTACGTTTCCGTTCCAATAAATATGTTTCCGCAGTAACTACTTGTATCCGAAACTAGTTTCTTCATTAACATTAATTATTAATGCTACATATTTTTATCATCTTTCAAAGCACAATAATATATTTAACTGACATTTATAGAACTAGCCATCTTTAGCTTATCTTATACACTCAATACTGCAACTTCAAATTATCAGTAGATACCAGTTCCAAGCCACAAATATTTGAACAACATGTGCAATGAGAAAATGGTTTATAATTAATTAATAGTAACCAATAACCCTCTCGAAGGAAAAGGCTCTAGCCCAATACTGGGACATTAATGAGCTGGTAAGGAATCTATAAAGAACTGAAATTTGTATTATGTATGTACCTAGGAGATCTCGGAAAGAAATGGTTAGAATTTCAAGTCTATTTCCTGAAATAAACTACTTAAGGGCCTACATCAATATTATCGTCGACATGTACCAATTAACACAGCTAGTTATATATTTTTTGTTTACTCAAAATCTACTAAATATATTTTAATTCCGGTTTACGTGTTTCTATATATAATAGTTACTTATGTTTTGAAAGTTATTTCATTAGTTAATACGCGATAATAGACCGACAAATGAAAAAAATAAAAAATAAGAGAGGTCACTAAGATTTTCTATCGAGAAAACTTTTTTCAATCGCGTTTCTGAGTTTATGCGATCCTAGATGATATATTGAAAAAACATATACTTAAAAATTAGAGCTCTAGCCATTCAATCTAAAGAAGAAATGAAAACTTCGTACATAGAAAAATGCACGAAGCTATTTTGGTATCCTCTTAATACTAGGACGGTCTTGTAATTATTGGTCGACATTAACTGCAAAATTAAATCGTTGCAACTTGAGATAGCAAAGTCACCCCTTGATTCAAATTCCAGAAAGTCCCACAACAAATTAAACTGTTTTGTTACACAAAACGAATTTAATCAGAAATAAATTGGAGCTTATAACATTTATGCATAAGAAAGCTAGAAATAAATTTAAATTCTAAAAGATTAATGTCTTGCTTTATAACGAAGAAAATATCACGAGGAAAGTTAGCTGTCGTGCATAATAATGACACTTTGAACGAAAAATCAATACCATCAATCCAGAGGTCTGGTGAATCTAAGTTCATGTACTTATAAGTACTTTTTAAAGTTATTCAAGTATGATAAATATCAAAGACTTAAAGTTAGATAAATTTGCTGTAATTGGGAATAAGTAAAAACAATGTAATCTCTTTAGTATGCCCATTCTTAAGCTAAGTTTAAGCACAGAGCTACATATTTTCCTTACATGGCTATGACTATAGATTTAGCTTAGGTGGGACGGATTTAAAGTTCAGTAATGTTAACATATTATGTGCCTATTTTTATTAAAAAAGAAACCGAATATTCTCTAACACAAAAACGGCATTTAAATTAAACCATTTCTTAACCACGCGCTTCTAAATGCTAAATAAAACAAACATTTTAGTTTTAAAAACCGATATGAGGTTAAAAATTAGGTTAAAAGATTACATACTTATAGACTCAAAGATACAGTAGAAGCTATTGAAAGCGTGTTAAAAACCACAATTTTAACTAAAATTTATATAAACTATAATTGCTATATATTACTTGCCTTTTGTAATGCGCATGCGTCATTGTAATACGAGTAGATACAGTTAACTTTATGTAATGTATATAGTTTCTGTTTCAAAAAACCGTAATCTAACGTAATTGCATGTTCAATGTGATTTACATTCTTACTCCAGCATTGTTATAGATCTAGTTTTTAGGGTTCCGTACCCAAAGGGTAAAAACGGGACCCTATTACTGAGACTTCGCTGTCCGTCCGTCCGTCCGTCCATCCGTCCGTCCGTCCGTCCGTCTGTCACCAGGCTGTATCTCAAGAACGGTGATAGCTAGAGAGTTGAAATTTTCACAGATGATGTATTTCTATTGCCGCTATAACAACATTTACTAAAAATAAAATAAAATAAATATTTAAGGGGGGCTCCCATACAACAAACATGATTTTTAGGGTTCCGTACCCGGTATCTCAAGAACGGTGATAGCTAGACAGTTGAAATTTTCACAGATGATGTATTTCTATTGCCGCTATAACAACAAATACTAAAAATAAAATAAAATAAATATTTAAGGGGGGCTCCCATACAACAAACATGATTTTTAGGGTTCCGTACCCAGTATCTCAAGAACGGTGATAGCTAGACAGTTCAAATTTTCACAGATGATGTATTTTTATTGCTGCTATAACAACAAATACTAAAAATAAAATAAAATAAATATTTAAGGGGGGCTCCCATACAACAAACATGATTTTTTACCGTTTCTTGCTCGATACTAATAACGTTGCCTTATGTTGCATAGATAATGGTACGGAACCCTTCGTGCGGGAGTCCGACTCGCACTTGACCAATTATTGTTTATTACTTTAACAACAAATTAAAATTAATATAGATTGCAACAAAATAATAAAAGTTACAAGCTTGCATAAGTTTTATACGGAATAATTAATTGAAAATAGTTTGGACCAATTCTACGTACAGAACTAAACTAAAAAATTAAAACAACTTTGGCGTATTTTGAATTGGCAGTTTTTTATTAATTAAAATCTTTAGACTATAATATACAGATTTTCTAATAAAAAATTATGTTAAAATTGCCGAATTGTGTTATTGACACTATCAATTTAATTTTTAACACGCTTTTATAAGTTCGGTATGTAT
The DNA here is from genome assembly GCA_916999025.1 of Orgyia antiqua. Classification (NCBI taxonomy): domain Eukaryota; kingdom Metazoa; phylum Arthropoda; class Insecta; order Lepidoptera; family Erebidae; genus Orgyia; species Orgyia antiqua. The sequence goes on from OU779868.1 coordinate 29,043,732, forward strand.
CTATCAATGTATTAATCTATGTAACAGAATCTTTGAAAGTGATTTTCAGGCACTTGCAGTAGACGGATTGATCTGAAATTTTGCATACCTTATAAGGACCGATGACAATGCAACAATTTAAAAGAATAATTCCATTTCCTTGTTCAGTATTACTAGAATAGCACGTTGAAGTATCACTATGACCACACTTTTATATTTAATTATACACGTAATAGTTTAATTGTATATGAGTAGACTCACCAAGATTATTGTGTTTCTACGTATGCCTTTCATATACAATCAGATAATTTCACATAAAAACGCTTTATTTATAGAATCAGATAAAAATAACTTATAAAATAATAAATAAATATTCATGGACATTTCACACAACGTCCTCTGGTCCCAAGCTAAGCTTCTATTGCTTGTGTTATGGGTACCAGAATACGGATATAATACATATACTACTTTTCTTTTGTAAATACATACTTATAATACATAGCAAACTCCCAGACGCAGTACAAACATTTGTATCACAATTAAAAACATCACACAAATGATTGTCCTGACCGGGAATCGAACCCGAGACCTCATGATCGGCAGTCCGTTATATGAACCACTCCACCAAGGGGCCCGTCAATTGTTTACTACAATTGTGACAACATTGTGACAACATTGTGACAACAGAAACTTATGTCAACTTTTTTGTAAGTGGGTAGCCTTCTGTGTGGGTAGCATAGAATTAATATAAAATTAGAATAGCGACTCGATGATCGATGACAATGCAATTATGTATGTAAAAAAATATTCAGGATTTTCAAGCGTGTTTATTTAGTTTTAAACAAAGTAGATTATTTTAGTTATGTTAAGTTTAGTTGTGCACGTAGAGTTGGTACCAAAAAAAGTAAATTAAGTATATTTAGCCAGTTACTTTATTGTGATCCCTAATTTTTCTTTCTGTAAAGGTATTAATCTTAACTAAAAACGCCAAAAATCAAGCGCGTTTAACCTTGAATAGCTAAATAGAGCTTCATATTTATTCCTAGGCTTTGATAGTCATAATTAATTATTCAATTATGTATTTTTTTTTATATCGGTTGCTTTTAGCGGTTCCATTTGATCTATCTGTCCAACTTGTCAATTAAACTTTTGGTTAGGTTTTTTAACTTTCCGCTCTTAGCGAGTAGGGTTGCCAGTAGGTATAACTAAGCGATTGTGACAATTATGCAGTCAAACTTTCTGTGAGATTACTGAAATTTTGACTGCATAGTTGTTAGCATAAGCAAAAGTTTTGGAGTTTTATCGTTTTGAGGAACGTTTTTAAGTTTGTGTTACAAAAATTATAAACAGGTTCTGAAAATACATACGCGACAATTAAGGCAAGCCGATCCATCCCCTAATCACAAAAAGTCTCTAAAATAATTATCAAATTACATAATTTGGAAGATACGTAGTAATAAAGTAAATGACATACATACAAGACACCTACGCGTAAAAACATACATTTTCTTGACAGTCGGGCAATAAACAAAGACTTAATATTATTCGATATTTAAATAACAAAATGTAACGATTACTTCTGATTTTAACCGCGTTCTTTTAAATTAGTCAACCCTATTAGTGATGAATGCACGTCCAAGGATGAATGGACAATACCGGTGCCCGCATTAGCTTCCTTGTTTTTGTTATGTTCCGCATCGAGCGCATCGTTGTTAGAATATTAATATTTGTTAATATAAACGTCTTGTTCAATTTCTTTGTTTGATCAGCCTATGTATTTGCATTTTTTTCAATAATACCTACCTACTCTTTATTTTAAATCATCAATAACAAATATATTTTAATTAGATTCAATAGGTCTATCTATCTATCGCATATTAATATTTTCCAAACAACATTATTGACTGATTTTTTTTATTTGGGTAACACTTTTAATAATACTTAAAAATAATATTTACATAGATTCTGTTCAATACTAATATCTAACTATTATAGCAGTGTAATTTTTTTTTACATTAGTTTATTTGTCTAGCTTTTTGTCATGTTCTACGGTTTAATAATATCAAACAATCGGTTGGATTGAATTCATTAGTTAAATCAACTAATATTCATTTGTAACCAACGAAGACAAAATGCAATACTTTAAAAAAAGAAAACATGTGTCGGCAGAATGTATTTATTACTTAGCAAAAATATGACATACCTAAAGGAAAAGTACAATATTTTACTAATAGTATTTACTAACTAACGGTCTAAAGGAATAAATATAACTGTGAATTAAATTAACTAAAGTTTAAAAGGATAATGATGTTTTGATCTGTGTTTATGTAAAGTTCGTCGGCTTTATTTTGCACTGTAAGGTTGTTCGTCCTCGCTTGGCTCCGGTCATTGCTTCCTATCTGATGGTCAACTCAGCCGTGTTTAACTGAGCGTCATAATGTGACAAACTTATCGACAAATCTAACTATACATATAATGAAACTAATAGATAAATACGCGTATGTTTGTACAGGTTAATCTCTGGAACTACTGGCAGGATTTAAAAAAAATTCTTTTTGTGTTGGATAAAGCATTTATCGTGGAAGATTATAGGTTCAAATAAAACTACTTTTTAAGGATTTAGACGCGTATAACTTGTTTTAAATTTTAGTCCGACATTTCGGAGTCTTTACAGACACCATGGTCACGGGTGGGACTGGGATTTGATTGTAGGCTATTTATCATCACGCTACAACCAATGGAAGTGGAATATAATAGAAAATACTACCAAAGCTAGTATATATAACTATTTACTTAAATTATTCTTGCAAATACGACTCTACATTATGTTTTGTGCGACAATAATTTCATGTTATTATGTTAACTCATTTATTGCAGCACTTCTAACTTAAGTGGTACTTAAAGCCTCAGTTAAACGTTCACTATTATCATCATAGCTTTGAATTGAAATCATCACGCCTATGCCTTTATTTATAGGCCGTGATAATATTTTATCTAAGAGATAGTGATAAGACCCTCGAAGTAGAGACATTTTTCTTGATGCAATGACCGATTCAAGACATTGCAATTTTTTGTCCTTATTTTCTAAGTTTATCATAAAGATCTGGATACCAAATTATTAAGATTTCATTTTTTTTAAACTTTTTATTCGAAAACCATTTCGGGGAATAGAGTTTCTGATCATGATCCACTAGTTTTTTTTCGGAAAATTTGCTATATTAATTATTATTTTTCTAAAAAAGCAAATGATCTCTATTTGCCCTTGAAATAAAGGATTTAAATTGTTATGGTGTTTTTAGGGATATACTACTCTGGGGTGGAGTTGAAATTGGTCTATTATATCAACATGGCAACTTTGAAAAGATGTATTGCAATCTGTCATATGTCTATCAGGAAAAGGCACCACAATGATTGCGTACAACGATGACGTCACAACATTTAAAATAATATCATTATTATAATATCATTTAAAATAAATTTCAATAATATTGAAATTAGTTGCTTAAAATAGTCTATATTTTCTAAAAAATATATAAAAACAGCAGGTCAAAAGTTATAAACAATCCCAATTGACGGGCTTCGTGGTCTAGTGGTTGTAACGGACTGCCAATCAAGAAGTCTGGGGTTCGATTTCCGCACGGTGCAATTATTTGTGCGATATTTATAAATGTCATACAAATGTTTGTAGTGCGTCTGGGTGTTTTCTATATATAATTATAAGTATGTATTTACAAAAAAAAGTAGTATATGTAGTATATCCGTATCTGGTAGGTACCCATAACACAAGCATAATAAGCTTAGCTTGGTGACGTAGACGTTGTGTGAAATGTCCTGAATATTTATTTATTTATAATCCAATACAAAAAGATTTTTTTTATTCAAACCTGTAGTTTCTGAGATAAGCGCGTTCAAATAAACAAACTCTTCAGCTTAATATTAGTAAAGATTACTTAAAACTATAAAACTGTAAGAATTTCAAATTAATAATAACATTTTTTGTTTTAGTTGCCATGGGATTCATCTGAAGATCAGATGGGCGGACCCCGTGAGATGCGTATCCACGTTCAGCGCGTGATCGCTCTCCCAGCTCCCCACAACATGCCACCACCACCAGAGAACATGAGCCCCTTCCAGCCACCCCCACCACCCCCACAAAACGACCAGAATGAGGTAAGCATACCATAAGCCCTTAATACCTTTCACGAAAATAAAAAATAATATCCGACACTTGCAAGGCTCTACTTTATTTAAATTCAAAACTTTGGAATAAATTAAATATTTGCTTTTGAATCCATAAAAAGTAGGTTTATTTACATTATATAATAAATATGTGATACAAATTCGGATGTAGCAATCCGATAAAAGTAGACACATATTATTTAGTGTTTATCAATGGTTAATTATACTAAGACAACACATTTAAATGGATATTACAAAAGTGATGTAAAACAAAATTAATTTTACTCTATAAATAATAATCCAAAAAAAACCTGTCAAGAGCGAGGTAAACTCGCACACTTAGGGTTTCGTACCTACTAGACATATAAACATAAGTACCTGCATTCAAATAATTATTTAATTAAACTCAAAACCACTCACCAACTTAATTTTGTAGTTGAAATATAGGGAATCGCCTACATTTCAGTTACTTCATAAGTTGGTATTAGTATAAACACTATTTTACTTGTGATGTGATGACAAGTTATAAGTTTTTGGATTTTTCCCTATATCAGCACTGAATAGACTTAATCTATGCCAAACTTCAAGGCTCTAGGGCAACGGGAAGTAACCTGTGAATTTTGATTCCTTAGCATAAGTCGAAAAATTCTTAAAAATGGTCGTAATTCGGTTATATCTTATATATGCGTAGAGGTGAAAGGTTGACTGTATTTTTTGCAGCAAGGGACCGCATAGATCTACATATCGTATAAGTTTCAAGTTGATACCTTCAGCCGTTGCCGAGTAAAAAAAGTTTGACAGACGGACAGACAGACACCGGAGTGATCCTATAAGGGTTTGTACGAAACCCTAAAAATAAAGAAAGTACCTACATATAGTACAATTAGATCTACTAACCAAAAACTTTAATTTATTCCACTATTTGTCGACAACAATACTAGATTCGCTACACTTACAAAATGGTTGTAGCAATCCAATGTCAAAAAACTTCGATGATGATACAAAAAATGCGCCGTTAGAGACCAATTTAGTAGTACAATAACGAGTTCAAATTACAGATGCTTTGTGTATCATACGGAAGTTTAATGTATACCATTATGTTTTCTGTAGAGGTACGTGCCTTTGATAATGCCACAGCATAAAATAATGAGACTAATAATAGTTATAGAACTTTGACGAACATAATAATATGTATTACCACTCACAGATAAAGAACCGTTGATGTCGATCCGAACTCGATACTAAAGAAAATTTCAATCCAAAAACATATTAGACTTATTCTAGGTACATTTATAAACTACTAGCTGTTGCCCGCGACTTCGTATGCGTGAAATTTAGAAATCAATCCTTAACAAACAGAACTTTACTCTTCTGCTCAATAGATGGCGTTGTACGTTTTTTAAATCGCGCTATCCTTTCGTTCCACACATTAACACTTCTTGTGCTCGTCAAAAATATTACTCATTACTGTGTCATCATCCGAATTTCGCATTTATAAATTAGTAAGGTTATGGATAAGGATCTACTAGCTGGCACAGATCTTTGCCAAAAAAAGGTACTTGGGTTACCCTAACATGCTGACAACCCAACCCAACTTTATACTTGTTCAAGTTGTCACTGACAACTTGAACAAGTATAAAGTTGGGTTTAGTTTTAAGTTTTTATTAATATCTCGCAAACCTCAATATATGAGTCAAATTTGACACGATCGTGATGATGTGAAATAGTTTTTGAGTTAAACGGATCAAAATTTGGTCCAAATAGTTTGTGTAAAATGATGCAGCTCATCATTGATGCTAACCCAAGTCGACTAAACTAAATCAAACAAATTTTTTCATTAATCAACCTGGAATTTTTTATGGTCAATGTTCCGAAATTTGTGGAACTAATCATAGATTTATATCTAGTTTGGTCTCGAGGTTTCCGTCTCTCACAGTGGATGTAATATGTGTTCAATATTCCTTAGCTGGCTTTTACAGCACCCCGGGAAGAAAGGTTGGTGACACATGTATTCTAAATCCGTCATCATACGGACAAACTGAGTGTCTATTCACAAATTTACTCCTACTGCGTGTTTAGAAGGACATTCATGTACAAAGTATTTCTAATTTGTCACAGTTTAAAGTATCAACAAACGACAAAATATAGCTATTTCAGTTTATAAATTATACTTGGCATTGAATTCAATGAAGCGTTATGTTAAGGTTAAGGAACTTTGCGTAAGGAGACTGACGCCGGCGCGGGCACTATGTAGTCATCCAATGATCTTTCTACCTGCATTGTAATCTGTAATTGAATGTGTATTTACAAGTTACAACTAGTTATGCTATGTCCGCGATTTTTCTTGTCACATACATCCATACTTTCATCCATATATTATTACAAACTTACGTATATAATATTTCTAGGACATAGAAATTATCTATAGGTTTTGACTGAGTTAGAACATGGTACTTTATACGGTATAAATACTAAATAGTAATCAAATAGGACTTTGAAAGTTTATTTTGCCCTGTAGAAAAGACCCGATAATTAAAGCTGAAAAGAGGATGAAAAATGGAAGAATTTGTTATTCCTTTTCTAACACTTTACATCTCCGTTTTGTGGCACGAAGCTGTAATGGTTGTTATACAGGGTGTGGCGTAATTAATGGATAAGCCTGTGCCTGTGGATAAGCCTCCTACTGCGCTATACGAATATGTATATTTTTAATTAATCCTATGTATGGTCTTGAAAAAAATGGCATAAGTCATGTTTTTCATAAAATGACTACTTTCACTAACCAATTATGCTACTGTTGCCACAATTTTCAAAAATTTTGCATTCTGTTTCTTTTATAAAACAGCTTAAGAGGTGAGCTATTGAAAGCAATAAAGAATTCCCTATTCGTAATACAAATTTTGGGAAAAAATACATGAGATATCAAAAAAGTGTTATTGATTATTCAATTTGTTGACTTTGTACATCGTCTAGCTTAAAAAATCTTTATGGGAGTTGATTTGCCCAATATCTTAAAAACATGCTTGTTTTATGCAGTTTCCGAAATGGTATAATACTTATTACATTTCACGAGGTTTTAAAAAAAAACGACAGTTGTAAAAAATACCCTAATTTTCTTTAACAGAATTATTAATTTATCTTAAACATGTCTTTGTAAACAGTTTGAATGGACCCTTTTTTGTGTGCTCCGGAGCAGGTAGTCATTCACAATGGACCCTTTTTTGGGTGCTCGGGAGCAGGTAGTCATCCACCATGAATAGGGTAAGCAGATAACGACTCTAAGTCAACTACTTGTGGTTGTTTATCGCACGGCAAATCCAGACGGTTAGTCTTATCATAAGACAGAGACAAAGCATTTTGATGTCAGGTAAATAACAGTTGTGCGACAGAGATAGATTTTTATTATTCTCACAAACAACAAAACAGCTTTTGAACTTGTTTAACAAAGTTAGTGCTCTTTTGACTATCGTCTCTTGCGCACATATCGTTTGCTCTATCGTGTTTGTTATTGTGACGTGAATTTGGCTTATGTACTACGGACTCTGTTTTTGCTATACGAATTGGACAATTGTGATATTATCGACGACTTCTACATATCCCTGGACTACTGATCATGCCGCGTCATACGTACACTCCTCAAGAGTATGCAAATATGCATCTTATTTACGGCCTGTGTAACTGCAATGCAAATGAAGCTGCACGCGAATATCGTCGAAGATACCCCGATTTGCGACACCCAGACTACCGGGTGTTTACACGTGTGCACATCGCTTTTAGCGAAGGGCGAATGCCTGGTACCGGTGTTGGTGGTGCTTCGGAAGGCAGACCTCGACGACATCGTGATGACGAAGTTCTAGAAGCTGTGCGTGCTAATCCAGAGTTATCAATTCGTGAGTTAAGTAGAGGAACCGGTGTAGATACGCGTACTGTGGGCAGAATTCTGCACAGGCATGAGCTTCACCCGTATCACTATCAAAGGGTGCAAACACTAATGACACGAGACTATGAGCCTAGAGTCCAATTTTGTCGCGTCATGTTGCGAAAAATACGCGAAGATTCGGCGTTTTTTGACAAAATACTGTGGAGCGATGAATCATCATGTAAAAGAAATGGCTACGTCAACATGCACAATCTTCATAGTTGGCAGGCAACCAATCCGAGAAACATAAGGCAAGACCGAGCTCAAGTCCAGTTTAAAGTGAACCTTTGGACAGGAATTTTAAATGGACAAATAGTTGGGCCCGTCGAACTATCCGAGACACTAACAGGTCCCAATTATTTAAATTTTCTGCAAAATACGTTGCCGGAACTATTACAAAGTTTAAATGTGCCAGAAAACTACTGGTTACATAATGATGGTTGTCCCGCTCACTACGCACGAATTGTACGGAACTACCTCAATGATGAGTACAATGAGAGGTGGATAGGTCGTTTGGGTCCCATTTTGTGGCCACCAAGGTCCCCTGATTTGAACCCTCTAGACTTTTTTTACTGGGGGTGTTTAAAAGAAAAAGTGTATAAAAAAGAAATAGCATCCCTGGAACAACTAAAGGCCCTGATTTTTGAAGCCGCTGATGAAATCAAGAGCTCCGGCTTCATCCGACGCCTAAAGCGGTCATTTATCCGTCGATGCAGGGCCTGCATAGCCGCAGGTGGCCGCCATTTCGAACATTTTTTGTAAAATAAAATTTATGTAGTGTTTGCATCTTTAGAATAAAAAAAATAAAATAAGTTGTTATTTTTTTTCAACGACTAACATTCCCACTGGTAAACTCAGACAGATAAGTTAAAATACCACTGACAGTTTATTTAAGTTAACAGTATTAATTTGATTAATTAAATCACAATAAGAACATTTTTTTACGAGTGTCATTTGGTTCTTTAATATCACATCAAACTTAATAAGTATTATAATAAGTATTATACCATTTCGGAAACTGCATAAAACAAGCATGTTTTTAAGATATTGGGCAAATCAACTCCCATAAAGATTTTTTAAGCTAGACGATGTACAAAGTCAACAAATTGAATAATCAATAACCCTTTTTTGATATTTCATGCATAATTTTCAAAAAATTTGTATTACGAATAGGGAATTCTTTATTGCTTGCAATAATTCAACTCTTAAGCTGTATTATAAAAAAAACAGAAAGCAAAACTTTTGAAAATTGTGGCAACAGTAGCAGAATTGGTTAGTGAAAGTAGTCATTTTATGAAAAACATGACTTATGCCATTTTTTTCAAGACCATACATAGGATTAATTAAAAATATACATATTCGTATAGCGCAGTAGGAGGCTTATCCACAGGCACAGGCTTATCCATTAATTACGCCACACCCTGTATATGATTAAAATTTACTTTTATTTTTATAGCAGCAAACCATCCTTCACCAGTTCGTTCCCCAGTCTGCACCCACACAAGAACTCGAACAGCCTGAGGTAAATAATAAATGTTTCGATTATTTTCAATAGTTTCAATTCATATTCTTTTAAAATAACTGGAACTGGTTAAATTTCTTATCAGCCCTCGATAATTTGCAAATAGAGATTTTGTTGTTCGTCTGTATGTTGTTTAAATCATTTAAAGGTTAACTGACTGAAAATGCCGTTGGAATTAAATCCGCCATTGTAAAAAGCAATAATATTGTGTGAAAGAACTTGTAAGATAAATAATAGGGTATTCATATACTTATGTTGTGTATATATCCTCTTGATAGGGTAGCATTCAGATCCAGAAGATCCCCATGGGTGGCAATCCAATGCAAATGGCTCGTTGGGGCTTGAGCCCTGGGGAACTTGACGCCATCCATCGCACAGCTGAGAACGTTGCCGCCAACCAGCATCACGATCAACAGATCGATAATGACATGCAGGAGGTAAATACATTGTAAAAATCTAATAACGAATAAGTTGTTTATTTTTACGTATGCTTTCAGAACATTTGTCAGAAATCATCAAATTACATCTCAAAATTGTATCCGTAATAATGTAAACTGTCTCTCCAACCTATTAACGTCTATTAGGACTAGGTATAGGAGGAATTATGGTCTACTGTGCCGCGATGACCAGCCGTGTTGGTAGGGAGTTTGTTTTCTAGTTTTCCATCTCTCACTGAGGATGTTATAATTATGTGTACAATTATCCATTAGCGGGCTTTGACACTTGTATTCGTAATCAGTCACTACACAGACATAACGCATATCTTATAAAAATAAATAATAACTAGAAAAATCCATTTCCATAAAAACTAAACTATAAATCTCGCTAATTCTGATGCTCATATTAGATATCAGATTTAATGAGTTTTATAGTTACATTATTGTATTTCAGAACCAGGGATTCCTTTAGTTTCTTCATACATACTGGAAGTACAAGTACCAATGGACAGAGTTGATTGTTCAATTTATAGATTTTTCTGATATTCCTCACAAATTGACATTACGCACGGTCCCATGTAGCTTGCATTAAGTTACCGATTCACGTAATTACAGGCCAATTGGAACTCCATCGCCCAATATTTAACGGTCTCTACACTCAAGAAACTTAATTTATCACTTTACGGACGCTTACGCTTTACGGGGTGTTGGGACCCTTTTGGGATAAGTGCTAAGATCATTACTGCTTAAAATTACTTCAAACAGCGCTCATTCTCAATATTAATAAACCTTATTGTAGAATCGCTAATTCAGTTAGCCTAAAATATACCCAAAATATCGCTATTAAATTAATGCGGTATCGTCTAATCCAAATATGCCAATATTACATTATGACAAGCCTATGTGTTCCTTAGGGACTACGACCAATGTAATATTGTCTCTATATTCGATGTCACTTTTAATGAAATGTCATGTTGGTCATCGGACGATGTTACATGTTAATTTTAAAAACCATGATATTGGGCAAACAGAATGTTAATCTAACCGACTAATTGAGAAACTTCTTCTTTGAGCTGATTAAAACTTTATATATTGATTTATTATTGCGTTTTCTAGATAGGAATCGGTAGCATAATGCATTGTAGAAATAAAATGAAAAGAACGATGTCTTCAGAAGTGGGTCACAGGAATTATGCTCTGTATAAGAAGGCGCGATTCTTACAACGGCCATTTTAATAGTTATTTTTATATAGTATTTTTGTTTTAAAATGATATTGTAAGTTCCTACTATATAAATAAATCAAGCGTAGTCCCTATTATCACAGGTTAAAACGATAGTGAACACGCTGGCTGCCGCAGCGGAAGCTGAAGCGGAAGCGGAGGCGCGTGCTCAGGCGGAGGAGCAACAACAGCCAGAGGAAGTAAACCAAGAGATGGCACACCCACAGATGCGCGGTTCTCGCACATTATTGGTGCCACAAGACATGCCTCTCGATGAGAGGCCACATTGTAAGTAAATTATGCACCTTTCGTAAGTTTAGTACCTAACAGACAATTTATTGTTATAATTGTTCCACTTCTTCCCAACTCTGAAACGTCCCACAGCTAGGAACCGCTTTGTACTACAGTGGAAGAGTTAGAGTTAAGAAAAAATACCACGGTAGCTTGGCGTGTTGGTTTACTTAAAGGGTCTGACTACAAGGTTTTCAATTTCTTGCAAAAGATGTCTTTGATTTGTTCTTAGTTGTAGCCAAGCGTGGCATAATATTCTACTTTATAAAATAACAATTTTATAAAGTAGAATATTATGTCTACGTAATAAACTCTGTGGAGTCTTAATGAACTCTGGATTTATTGTTACTTATCTGAAAGAGAAAAATTAATTGTTGACTATAACATATACTCGTAAGTGCGTCATATTATTCAATTTTAAGTATATGTTATGTACCAACGTTATGAGTTCAGTTTCCATCCATAATGAATATTTGTAAGAGGAACTTTCCAGAATTTCCGCCAATGTGAATATTTTTATACAAATATTGGCTCATTATAAATATCGAAGTTATTTTAGAACATTTCCAAGGCTTACATAAAATGTAAGATCAAGAACGCCAGTTTATATAAAGTTCGACTTTTTAAACAAGTCTTTCTCACTAACTTTGCTGCTGATATTCTTGTAAGCTTGTTAAAAATTCTGGAAGATTTCCAACATTTTCAGCATTGATATGAAAATTATCGGTGATGATAATTATCTGCATAAAGGTTTCCAAAGCATGTACACATAGTTTATTTTGAGTTTATTTTGTAGTCGAATTACGAAGAATTTTTAGCCACCATAATTATGGGCAGAACTAAGTAGTAATAAAATGGTAAAATTGCGATTTAATCTATTAAAAGTATAAGTATATAGGCGATTGGATAACACTAATGAATAAAGGAAATATGAAAGTGGACTACAAATTGAAGAGTTGATGGCTGTTCTGGTATGATCATATTGGTAATGTAATAAGACAAAATGAAAGTGATATTATTAGGAGTATTTTGAAAATACCGTTACCTTATTCAGACATCTATGAAAGGAAATAGGGCAGTGACAAATATATTCTTTATCCGAAGTAATATAATAAAGCCTATTGCAGAAATCAAAATCAGTTTCGACGTTGTCACATTATGTTTATCTCTTTTCACTTAACATAACTTTGGAAATAAACAACTGATTTTTAAATATTTTTGTGGAATACTGGAACCTAAACAACAGATTTTTATATAATTTAACGGATACTTTTCATCATATTTTAATGTTATGTGATTGTTTCAAAAATAAAAATAAATTTGTTTTTTACAGATTTGCAGCCGCGGTCCATTCGTATGAACGAACAGTAATGCAGCGATAAATCGCTCCATGGCGTTGCAGTGGATGTAACTACATACCACTTTCCGTCCAATTATAAATCTCAATATTTTTATGACATTAGTGACTTCTTAATTTAACATTACAGCTTTTTTTTTAACATTTCTGTAAATAAAGTTGTTGATCATTGAACTCCAAGATGGTGTTTGATTACCTAACGCTACATTGTTAATGGGAAGTTTTAGTATGTTGTTATATCATTATTAATTTTATAAATTGTTTTTTATATCGGTGCATTATCGGATTATTATTGATTGCAACATATAAGGTATAATATAGGTGTAATATTTTTATGTGTGATTTTAGTAAAAGGTTAATGGAATATACATCAACCATGTTTTCACATCGAATACATTCCAGTTTGTTCTAGTAGTGTCGATTCCAAAATCTTATGAATGAAGACATTTATGTGGGTTAAAAGTAAATGCATTTACAGAAAGATGTTATTTATATTAATGCATATTTTTCTCCATAAATATTATTATGTTTTATAAAATTTTGTGAAAATTAACATGTATTCTTTTATTGTGATCTTAAATAAAATTTTTATTAGTATTATTTTTATTTGAGTTTTATTTTTGGTGGGAATGTGCACAAGTGGTGTTTGCTTTTAGTTATCTGCAATGGTGTTTAAGAAGAGAGAGGGAAAATACGAAAATCCCGTAAAAGATAGACGGGTAATCTACTTAGCATACTACCCACGAGGTCGTGGGTTTTAGGTTTGAATTTGACAATTGTTTCCGAGACAATGTATTTGTACTGCGTGTCAGTGTTTCCTAAAAGCACCAAAAAATATCTAGTTTATATTTATAACCTGTGAACCAGCTAGGTATAGGTTAGGCTTTAAATAAAATGTAAACATCCAATGAGCCATTCATTCTATGACCTTTTAACTCCGCCCTAATACCCCGTGAGCTTAAAGCATAAACACAATAGGAGTAGGCATTATCAGGCGACAACAGCTAAATAAGATATAAGAGTATATACACAACAAGGGAATAGCACATAGTGTGCCGACAATTATACCAACACTTCTAGCGCAAATAAACTTAACTAAAACATAAATATTAACAGTGTCAATAACACAATCTGCAATCCAAACTGAATTTTAATGTTATAAAATTTATCTAATACAGAATAACGAATTTAGTGCTTAGAAATGACTACAACGAAATAACTATTACATCAAAATAAACTATAGCTGTTTCATTTAAAGTTATGTTTGATTAAGTTTTTGACACAAAACAATTGGTGCTAGTGTAGTTGTTTTTTTTTTGCAATTTCGTGGAGAGAGTGTGTAGCGACCAATGGAGTTACGTCAGTGTTCGTGTGTTACTTTGGTACTCCACCGACCTGGCGCATGTTTGATAAAGAAAACGCATGTAACTTCTCCTGTTGGTTTACACACTCAAAGTAAACGAGACATGTATTTATAACACTTAACCCTGTGCACGCCTCAGGGAACAAATTAAGTCCATCACCACGTCACGTTTTGTTTCAATGTCGATCAATATGATTAAACTAAATGAAAGAAAAGTTTTGTACTTAATTACAGAATGATAATATTGCATGTAGTTCCACTGTTTTATTTTGTAATTCTGTATTTAAAACTTTTGTTTTTCAATATACACCTTTAATCATCGATGCCTTAAATGAAGTGATCGACAGCAAAAACATTAATTCTCAGGCCATTGTAGACTCACTATAGGGCACGGGGACTCTACTTATATAGGATATCAGGTCTACTTCTTCAGCCTTGACCATGCATTTTGGCATACGTACGGGTTAGTTTCAAGTATCACGCAGATATTTTATGCTTGTATTATTCCCTAGTTGGTTTTATGGAGGAAACAGGGTAGTGGGACGTGGTAACCAAGGGGTTACCACGTCCCACCACTCTGTTTTTTATCCGTGTGGTAAGGACACACGGATAAAAGATATATCTAGGTATTTGTTATAAATTTCATATAATATGTCTGAAAGGCACTTAATACAGCATTGTTACAGTTCAATATACATTTAAAGGCGAACAGCTCCTCTTGAAGTTTTGTAGAATAATGAAGTTTTATTTAAACGTTAGGCTCGTGCATAGATCTCAAAAACAATCTGCGTCTCAAACACCTGTATTCACAAACAATATTTACTTAAGTAAGTACTTAAGTGTTGATACACTGTGCAAAGGGTAACACTTTTCAGTGCGTTCCGTTTATCGAGCCTTTGTATTGATAGACAAAACTTAGCTATGCGTTCAGTTTAACAAACGCATAGTGCGCTTCACCACCAAAGACTAAGAAACCACGTGGTTATATACTCTATGTTCACCACTTAAGTATTGTTTGTGAAATGATTTTGCTACCCCTGTGCGTCCATGCCTACTATGAGACCTCACAGTAACGTTTGTGAATACGGCTGTTAGGTAGCGCGTCTCTCCAATAATTTTAATATAAATGTATTGTTTTAAGTTAGTTTTAGTTATACAGGTGAAATTGGTATCATATTTGATTTTGCTGCCAATTCTATGTGCAGAACTAAACCTAACTAAATAAAATTTGCTTAGTTCATAAACTAAAAAACACGCTTGATAGTCCTGAATATCTTTTTAAATAATTGCATTGTCATCGGTCCTTGATATGTATGCAAAATTTCAAATCAATCCGACTATCGCAAGTGGGTGAAAATCGCGTTGAAAGATTCCGTCACATAGAATAGATACATACCGAACTAATAAAAGCGTGTTAAAAAATGAAAACAACTATGGGGTATTTTGATTAATTAGCTATTTCGTGGTACACATTTTTATTCATTAAAATCGTTAGTTGTTTATACAGATTTTTTACCATTGCCGAATTATGTTACTGACTCTATCAATTTTAATTTTTTAGTTAAGTTTCTATTAGTATTTTACACAGATAACATCCTCTGTTAGAGACGGAAAATTCGAAAATAAACCCTGTGCCAACACACCTGGTCAGCGCGGCACAGTAGACCATAATCCCTCCCAAAGTGGAGGAGGCCTGTGCTTAACAGTGGGGCGTAAATTAGGCTGGAGAGAGACTTAAGTTTAGTTGTGCATGTACGGTACCATTATCTTTTGTTTTGAATCCCTACTAATAATGAACACGTATTCTCGATATTAATATACAAAATTATATTATCGCTTAATAATTGAGTCTGCAAGTTAATCAAAATGTCTGTATTAAATTAATGCGGTTCGTCTAGAACCAATATACGCCCATATTACATTATGACGAGCCTTGTATTCTCACGGGATGGCGGCCAATATATTGTGTTTAATATACTCACACTCACTTGATATATCAAGACGCCTTTTAATGGATATAGAATATTGGGAATAAAAGTTATCTTATATTTTTAACATAATAAATATTTAAATAAAACTACTTTTTACGGATTTAGACGCGTATATTTGTTTTAAATTTTGGCCCGACGTTTCGGAGACTTTGCAGTCACCATTTTTTAAATTAATTTAAAGTAAAAAGACATTAGGAAGTTTTTCATCTTTTATAATATTATATTAACTACTAGGTGTCATGCTTTTGAGACGGTGGACGGTGTGTGCCGCGCGTCCAAATGTAGGATGATCGAAAACATAAAACATAAATAAAGCCTTTACTACAACTGATATTTACATTAAAAAAAGCTTTAAGATTTTCGATGTTACAATAAAATTATTGTGACGCGGCGATTGCACGGCGTCATATTTTCTTCTCTTAAGTTACTTCTACTTTACTTAGTGGTATGGTTTACTCGCCTCCAGTCGCATGGAATAGGCTGGATGGGCAGGGCAGGGCAGGATGGGATTGGATGCGGAAGGGGAAAGTCTGTGTATTTTGGCGCAAATTTGGATAGGCCTATGCCTTCCAAGGACTGATATTAAGATGATGATTTTATGCTTTGGAGCCGTGCAAGCGCCTGTCACAATAATAATAATTGTAACCTCGATTATACAAGATATTCCACCTTTATGGTGAAAGGAATCCTATGTAGATTTGTATACGAGCAATCATAAAAGTTAAAAAGGTAATTTATTAATTTTGCTATTGACATGCTGAGATATTAATTTATTAAGATAAAAAAGTATCACAATACCTATAAGATACCTTAATAATAAAATCATAGCTCTATTTTGTGCACATGCATTTTTTTGTTAAAACGACTTGTCGAGGTTTATCATTAAGAGGATACCAAAATAGCTTCGTGCATTTTTCTATGTACGAAGTTTTCATTGTTTCTTTAGATTGAATGGCTAGAGCTCTAATTTTTAAGTATATGTTTTTTCAATATATGATCTTGGATCATATAAACTCAGAAACGCGATTGAAAAAAGTTTTATCGATAGAAAATCTTAGCGAAACAACCTCTAAAATTTTTTATTTTTTCATTTGTCGGTCTATTATCGCGTATTTACTAATGAAATAACTTTAAAAACATAAGTAACTATTATATATAGAAACACGTAAATCAGAATTAAAATATATTTAGTAGATTTTGAGTAAATAGGAAAAGTATCCCTAATTCTTCATTTTCTGTGCCTACTGGCTGTGTTAATATGTACGTGTCGGCGATGATATACGATAATATTGATGTAGGCCCTTAACGAATCTCTTGTAATTTATACAATGTTAAAAAATATTAATTCATGTTTACTTCACACTTTGTAGTAAACTATATGTAGGTACTTGTAATAGTTATTACGTTTATACATAAACCACTCATTACATTAAGTGAGACATGGTAACTTAGTCACATTATTCACCCAACCGTGACAATACGAGCATAAACTTAGTTACAACCTAAGGCCTCCAAGTTCTAATTAATCTTCATGGCAGGTAGGCAAGGCCCTACAATGACGTAATTAGAAGCAACAATAGTCTTGTTTTATTTGATACATTTTATTTAAAATGTACTTTCCTTATCGCGTGGTAACGGCTTGAGGATACAAGTGTCACCACCCCCTTTCATCTCCTTTTCATCTCCTTTTATGTCCCTAAGCTGGCTCCTACAGTAGTATAAGAGCCGGCTTAGGGACATTATAAATAGTTAACATCAACTGTGAGAGACGGAAAACTAGAAACTAAACCCTTTCCCTATTTGGTCTGCGCGGCATTGTAGACCGTAAATTCTTCTAAAGGCTGGGAAATAATTACAGTTAAAGAACCCACGAAACATCGACTTTGAAAGTGATAACCAACTAAGAGGTTTATTTTATTGTATGAACATTTCTTGAATTCTCTACAGGACTGGAAAGTTAGTACAACTTTCCTATCGAAAAGTGACAATAACAATAGGTACTTAACCTATTCATATTGCATATTCCCAACATTTAGAGATATTTATGTATTTGTGAACAACTTAAAAAAAAAAGTTTTCAATGTGACCATTTTCTTACTTTATAGGTACACCCATACTCGTCTATTCGTTATTAAATATTTCAAATATTTATTCCTAGGACATTATTACTAGGGCAAAAGTTTTGGCTCTATAAAAACATTTTGATGTCTAAGGCCTTTTCAAATGACGTGTACAACGTGATTATAAGTATTAGGTACTAGCTTTATTATAAGGATTGCCCGCGACATCGTTCGCGTTGAATTTCGAAAATATTCCCCATTTTTCCAACATTTTTTTGTTGCTTTGCTCTTATTAGTCGCAGCGTGATGTTGTGTAGCCTAGGTATAGCTTTCCTAGATAAATGTACCTACTATCCAACAGTGAAAGAATCGGACCAGTGGTTTCTGAGATTATCACGTTTAAACAAACAAACAAACAAACTCTACAGCTTTATAATATTAGGTACCGATAGATGGCTTAATACAAATACCCTAGTCACCGTTTCCTCCGTTTAATTAAACCAGAAACACACGTTCCGGTTAACACGAAAATGTGGGTTCTATTTACTGTATAGAAGTAATTGGAATTGCTCCAAAATATCAATTACATTGGGTTAGTCTTTGACTGCCGTACAAAGCCTTAGTTATTCATCAAATTTGAAATAGTAAGTTCTCCTCAGTTTATTTAAACATGTTCAATTTAGTAATTCTACCCTAACAAATTATAAAAAAAGACATACTATTGAACCATTCTATCTATTAAAAATACCGTATTGTAATTCGTTGCATAGTTTTCACATAATATGTTATTCCACGACTTCGTTTTATAATTCTATAAATACATCATTAGTTGAGTGAGCAAATACGTTGATCAATAGGTACAATGCACATTCAAAGAAAATTGGTTTTCAATTATCTAATAGTGATCGATATGAAGCAATTCATTACATGATATAATTATATTTTAAAGCCAAATTTTACGCTATTAGCTTAAAATATATATAAAAACTAGCTGACCCGGCAAACGTTGTTTTGCCATAGTAAAAAAAAGAGGTTTTAAAAATGGATGTTGGCCGATTCTCAGACCTAATGAATATGTATGTAAAATTTCATAAAGATCGGTCTAGCCGTTTCGGAGGAGTACGGTAACTAACACTGTGACACGTGAATTTTATATATTAGACTAGCTGACCCGGCAAACGTTGTTTTGCCATAAGCATATTAAGAGCGGACTACCCTTATCACTTAGGGGTATGAAAAATAGATAGTAGTCAGACTTACTGAATACGCATAAAAAAAATTGCATAAGAATCGGTCAAGCCATTTCAGAGGAGTATGGGAACGAACATTGTGACACGAGAATTTTATATATTAGAAGAACAAAAAAGAATGGGCTGATTATAATAATAATATAATATATATCATTTATTTCTTCCACAAATAAAACAGTTACAATACAAGGACAATATTTACATTTAACATTAACATTAAAACATTTGCCGTTTAATTTGTGGGAGACTGGTGCCTAAACTAAGCCGAGGCCTGTATTTCAGGACACCAGGATCCCACCACATAAATTTGTAATAGTAATGCTTTGAGTATGTGTGTTTGTGTGCGCATGTGTGTGTGTGTGTATATTCGTGCGTGTTAGTGCGATAGATATATAGATTATAGTTATTATGTTAAAAATGTGACTTGTGGCTTACAAAATGTTGGGAAACTGTTTAACCTATTACACCTGTAAGGAATGCTAGTACCTACATATTTGTGAAAATCTCTAAGGGACAGAATATTCGCAATATCAAAGAAAATTGGAATTTAAACGCAAAAGAGAAGAGGCTATTTAATGTAAGAACAATTTTAGGAGGGCTGTTCGGAAGCTTACGGCATACCTACTGTGTTAGGGTCAGTCGTTTAGATAACAATCAAAATTAAACTGGGTCGTAGCATAAAACGTTTTATTGGAGCGAGACAACTGACAAATATCACATAATATAGGCGTGAAATAAATTCTTGTATTCTGAATTCAATCACGGATTTAAGTTGTTACAACAGTCTTGAATTATTGTATATGTACGGCAACCGTACTAATTTTACGTGTACTGTACTTAATAAAAAAAATGAAAACAACTATGATGTATTTTGATTAATTGGCTATTTTGTTGTACTTATTTATATTAATTAAAATCATTAGTCTATAATTCACAGTTTTTATAATAAGAATGTTTGGTTAACATTGAAGAATTGTGTTACTGATACAATCACTTATAATTTTTAGTTAAGTTTAATTGTACATGTAGAATCGGCACCAGTGTCAATATATCTATCGGAGAAACATCGTAGACATTACCTGTAATTACAGCCAGAGCAGTCATCTATCTAAAGACCTTGTAATACTGGACAAACTAACTACGTTAACTACAAAATTCTATTAACTACGATGAGATTGATCCGTGGCTTACGACACGTGTAACTGGTTTGGAAGTATCCTTTTATGAATATTCAACGGGTCACCACTCATTCTCATCTAATAAACGAATTACTCACCATTGACACCATTTGAGGACGCACTTCACTATCTTGGAATCTAAGTTAAAACTAAAAATCCTTAAGTAAACTATTTTAATCAAGTCTCCTACGACATATCCATTAATTGTTTATACACAAAAGTTTAGTTAACATTGCCAAATTGTGTTATGGACACTATCAATTTTAATTTTTTTGTTAAGTTTAGTTTAGTTTCGCGCGTAGAATCGGCTCCTTTTTTTGTTGTCTATTTGTACTTGAAGAATTATTGATTCAAATAAAACCACTTTTTACGGATTCTTCTTCTTCTTCTCCTTCTTCTCCAGCCCATTTACGTCCCACTGTTGGGCACGAGCCTCCTCCACTTTGCGAGGGATTATGGTCTACTGTGCCGCGCTGACCAGGCGTGTTGGCACAGGGTTTATTTTCGAGATTTCCGTCTCTCACAGATCATGTTATCTGTGTGCAATATCCCTTAGCTGAGTTTTACAGCACTCTTGGGAGGCGATGAGGTGGTGACACTTGTATTCTTAATCCGTCACCACACGGAGAACGGACGCATGAATTTTTTTTAATTTTTGCCTGACGTTTTAAACACGACGTTAAAACAAATACACGCGTCTGAATCCGTAAAAAGTTGTTTTATTTGAACGAATGAGTCGCGCAAGTGTTAGAAAAAAAAATTTATTGATTGTTATAGAATAGATATTGCCAAGGATTGTAACCGTAATTTCCTATACTGTAATTATGTGTTATATTATAAAGTATTTATTGAAAGCTAGGAAAACAAAGGGTCACTACCTAGTTTACCTCGCCCCGTGAGGATAGCAGAGGGCCATTTATCTGTCACATAAATAGCAAAAGGTAGGACAAAATGGTTACTGAATATTAGTTGAATATTAATGTAAATTACCTGCACTTATTTCTCCAGTAATATAGGGAGCCAACCTAAGGTTGACTACAACATCTTGTTTCTTATTCTGTGGCAATGGGATTATGATAAAGAAAAACAACAAAGTGATCTTAGTAGTACAGGGTGAGCACCTCAACTGTTTAATATCTAATTAAATACACATACCATTAGGATATTACACATATGTCTTTCTATCAAGACTTAGTACCTATATCTAACGGACCAACCGCTTACCTATATTAACTAACTTAAATATACATGACACAACTCAGCCGTTGTGAGGAACTATTAAAATAAGCAAGTTATCCTACCAAGGTTATCTCCAGGGCGCAATCACCAGAGCGTAGCAGTCACGGAGCCCTCAAAGTCCCACGGCGTATGCAGTAAGTCCGGGTGACGCTGAAGGAAGTCCGCGAAGTCAGAGTGGTGGTACCCGGCGTTGGACGACTGCACTTTCACAACCGGAGGCCTATCCAATTATCAAGGACATAATCCTTGACTCAAAACTAAATCTACCCCCATAGGGAAAATATTAAAATAAAATAACTTTAAGGAACCTGGGCTAAAATCGCTGCGGTGATATAAATGAAAACGAATCTCTCGTTAGAATTAAAGGTTGCACGAATGCCCACGTTGCGGAAATATCAATCCAACAACGGAATCAGCCCACACTCAGGTTCAACTAGTAACTTAATAAATAAAAACAAATACGATACTAAAATACGATACTAAAATATACTACTAAAATATAATACTAAAATATACCCTCCCTGTAACAAAGAAAAAACTATCATGTAGAAATTATTTTCATAAAACGCTAACGGCCATTTTGTCGGACCTACATCAAGAAGTGTTGAAACTCACCACCAATCCCAGAAACATGCTACTAAATATCGGTGCTCGACGCCTGACTACGGCCTCAACTTTTAAAACTTATTCTTCAATCTTGTTCGGCGCCATCTCTCCAGCGCGAAAAAACTCCTTCCCCGAAAAACCCTTCGTCCCTCCATCATGGCACCAAAAGGCGAAGCCTCCTTCGACCAATCAGGAGCCAATCATGGAAACTTCAATCTTATGAAATTTGATTTCCGTTGAGAGCGAGAGCGAGCTATAGTAGGTCTCTGCTACCAGAAGGAGACGGAGAAACGGAAATGACATCAATCGTTCACTCAAAAGGTTGCCAGCGCAAAAACTAATGGGAAATGATACCAGCATTACCCACTTCAAATACTACTACAATAGGTGGTAGATTTGCTACGTTACAGGATACATAAAGTTATAAATATAATTCACAAGACTTTTTAACAATATGCATTATGTTAGTACAATATTGTCAAAAACATAAAAAGCATTTATCTCTACGATAGCAAATGAAATAAATAGAAAATCACAACGCTGCTGACTTGCAATTATTCTATTCGGACGCACGCTTTCTTTTTCCATCTCACAGTTATTTGCACAGACAATTTATTGTTAGTGGAATAACATGTGTTTATTTTATTTACAGTTAATATTATTATTCGATTTTATAAACGTAGTGTATGCATAATGTGACGACCATTTTTTCTTTGACTCAAAACGGGACATCGGTGTATTGGACTTACTAAAATTAAATGAAAAAAATAACACTTTTTAAGTTATTTATTCACAAAAGCTAGTAGTGTCATAAAATATCAGGTTTAGGTATATACTGGTGATGATTTCAAATAGGAATAATACTCTGGACATGTTTTTGTTAAATTAAACTTCATTATCAACATCACCTTTAAAACTGATACCTACCTACCTAACTTAGTTTTCTCAGACGTCAATCATTTGTTCACTACAGAAAATACTCTTTCTACTGGAGTTCGGTTTCTGAAAACGGGACAATTTTGCGTCCCAGAGGTAGTTTCAGGGACACTGGGACTCGTAGTTGTAAAAATGGACAGTCGCGTTTAAAACGGGACGTCCGCTCACATTATGTATACACAGTTATACCATGTAGTGTGTATGGTTATATCTCTCGGCTTAAATTCACTTACATATATATGTGTGCGTGAAAAATTATATCTACCTATGTGTGTCTGTGATACAGGCTATACGTCATATGAAACAACATTATTATTATGAAGTACGATTTAGCCCTGCTAAAACTAATTGTCCTCAATTTTAAACGTCAACCTAACATCCCTACTAAAATTATAAATGCGAAAGTAACTCTGTCTGTCTGTCTGTTACGCTTTCCCGCTTAAACCTCTCAACCGATTTTGATGAAATTTGGCACAGACAATCTTTAGACCCTGAGAAAGGACATAGGCTATCTTTTATTGCGAAAAAAAATTTATTCCGTATTCCACGCGGACGGAGTCGCGGGCAACAGCTAGTCTGGTATATATGTAAGTGTATGTATTTACCTGTATAGTGTATGTATTTCTATGAGTATACAGGATAATATATTATGTTGATGCCAGCTCATCAACAATTCACATCATATGCTAAGTTTAAGACTATCTCAGAGTGACGTTGGAGACTGAATGACTGATCATGCCTTTGCCCAAGGCGTAAGAGTTATATTAAAAGTAAATATCCTTCATGAAATACCTAGATGTTCTTAAAACTAACCTTTCACATTACGCTTGTCTTTCGGGCTAGATTGTTAGAAAGACTTTTAAATTATTCAATTAAATTCTGCAGACACGATAGTTTTTTTTTTAGAAATAAATAAAATTTTAAAATTGAAATAAATAAATAAATATAAATATAAATAAATATTCATGGACATTTCACACAACGTCCTCTGGTCCCATTGTGTTATGGGTACCAGATTACGGATATAATACATAAACTACTTTTCTTTTGTAAATACATACTTATAATACTACTAGCTGGCCCGGCAAACGTTGTTTTGCCATACCAAAAAATAAGAAAAAATAAATAAATAAATAATGAACTATAAACCTCACGGAGCCCGAGACCTTTCCAACGAATGCAAAACCGTGGAAATCGGTTCGTGCGTTCTGGAGTTATAGCGTCAGGAAGGAAAATCCGACTTATTTTTATATAGTAGATATACTTATAATAGTAAACACCCAGACGCAGTACAAACATTTGTATGACATTTATGGATATCACACAAATGATTGTCCTGACCGGGAATGGAACCCGAGACCTCGTGATCGGCAGTCCATTACATAAACCACTCCACCACGAAGTACGAAATAAATAAATAAAACTACTTTTTACGGATTTAGACGCGTGTATTTGTTTTAAATTTTGGCCCGACGTTTCGGAGACTGCAGTCACCATGGTCAGCAGTCTCACCCGTGACCATGGTGACTGCAAAGTCCGTAAAAAGTAGTTTTATTTATTTAAATACATGTTTTATTATGAGTTTCTTTATGCTTCAGTAGATATGTTTGTACGTGACGGATTAAGAATACAAGTGTCACCATCCTCGCTCCTCCCAGGTTCCTGTAAAAGCCACCTAAGGGATATAGTACACAGATAACATCCTATAAGAGAGAAGTAAAACTAGAAACTACAGACAAAAAGTGTCACTATGGTCACGATGTTACGGGGAATACTTATAAAATTAATATAAAATGCCCCGTGTAAATCCGTAAAAGTCATTTTATTTTATAATTTAGTAATCTACAGTTTTCATTTTTATTTTATCTGACTTTTACAGCAACTACCCATAGTACTATATTTATATACTGTATACATAATATACTATATACTTTTATATTTATTCTTTATCTGTTACTACAAAGCTAAATACCTAATAAGATGTTACAAACGATCAAATTAACTTTGTATAAGAAGTCCTTTCATCAATACAGCGCATTTGACCACGTCAATCGATATGTGTTTGCAAAACTCAGAGAGCCGTAATAAATTAACTTTAGGGTCTTTACAAGCCCTTTGACGAAACAATTCTTTGCTTCAATAGAGATTCATTTAATCGGTATGTGGTTGGATAGAAATAGAAATATTTATGGAGTTAGATAATAAATTACATAATATTATAGGTTATTTATATTGATTAAATTTACTTGTGTAGTGATAAAAAATTCATGTGTCACCACACCGCTTTCTCCCCAGGAAGCTGCAAAAGTCAGATAAGGGATATCTAAGGAGGAGATAACATGAGACGGAAAAGTAAAAACTATACCCTGTGCCAACACGTTTCATCAGCGGGACATAAGTAGACAAAATATGCTTCTAAAGTCGAGGCGTGGCCCCACAGTAGGACATAAAATACGCCGGGGAGAGCCGGATTAATAATTATATAAATTCCCTTGTATTTTATGAATTGTATGTGCATAATATAAGTTCTACAATACGCCCTGATACGTACGCACACAGCACAAATACACATATCCATCCTGACTACAATGTTGTGATGTAGGATATTCGTGTTCCTCTATTTTTTTTTACTTTTTTGCCACACATATAACTTATACGATATTTCTTCACATTGCCATTGATTGTAATAAATATAAGTTTCGTGTTATTCATCTCTGGTAGACAAACGTCAGGTGGAATGTGATCAGGCGCTAATAAGGTGATGCACGCACATGGCACTCTATAGTCTCTGCCTACCACAAGGGTAAAGGAGGTGGCGTAAGTTGATAAATTAGAGTACTTGGACAAGAACATGCTCTTCAAAGTGGTTTTAATAAATCTCAATAAAGACGTAAAGATATTTCACGACGAATAAAGAAAAGTCATCCGTCTTTGTAATTTTATTTTAACTAAAGAATTAATATTAAGGAATCCAATTGATATAATTGCTACAATCTGTTATCTTACGAAGTATTATCAAGGCTTGTGGCTGCCCTTTATTCATTGTTTGATTCATTATTTCATTTCATACTTCTACTTGTGGTTAATTTTATATAACTGCATCAAAATCTGTTACGTAATTTGAAGCTCACATACAGGAATAAGAACTTTGTTTTATAATAAGTAAAAATGTGATTATTGGTTACTTACCTAGAAGAAGGTTATTCTTCTATTTTAGCGGAATTTCATCGTGAATAATTTAAAGCGTTAAAATAAGATTAAAATTCAATATATTATACTTACAAGAAATAACACTTAAAATGTCATCGTAATCTACTTATTTGAGTATCTTAATATTATATTATAAAAATATAAAAGTTACTTAAGTATTAAGTAATTCGACAACTGACAAGTCTCTTCACTCTTCGATACTCTGAACTTTAGATGATTTGACGTAAATACTACATTATTAGCAAATTATTAACTTGACAAGGCTTTTACAAAGTGTTGACAAATGATCGTTGTTAAGCTGTGAGTTGAGCGTTCAACGATGAATAGTATCTTCGTTTTTAGAGTTCCGTACCCAAAGGGTAAAAACGGAAACCCTATTACTGAGACTTCGCTGTCCGTCCGTCCGTCCGTCCGTCCGTCTGTCACCAGGCTGTATCTCAAGAACGGTGATAGCTAGAGAGTTGAAATTTTCACAGATGATGTATTTCTATTGCCGCTATAACAACAAATACTAAAAATAAAATAAAATAAATATTTAAGGAGGGCTCCCATACAAAAAACTGATTTTTTTTACCGTTTCTTGCTCGATACTAATAACGTTGCCTTATGTTGCATAGATAATGGTACGGAACCCTTCGTGCGCGAGTCCCACTCGCACTTGACCAATTTTTTTTTATAAATAAAAATCAATAGCAGTATGTTATTCTAGCTATAACTCCAAAACGGCTAGGGCGTAATGGCTAATTTCAGTTTCAAAATAGTGGAAAAATGATTACCATGAGCGGGACTTGGACCTACAACCTCAGAAAACTATTCCGTTGCTCTGCCAACTGAGCTACCGTGGTACCTTCAAATGTTAATCAAATTTTAATTTACTAACTAGGTACTAGCTGTAACCCGCAACTTTGCACGCGTAAAATCTATACTAATATTATAAAGCTGAAGGGTTTGTTTTTTTGTTTGTTTTAACGCGCTAATCTCAGGAACCATTGGGCCAATTTGAAAAATTCTTTCAGTGTTAGATAGGGCATTTATCAAGGAAGGCTTTGGGCCATAACATCATCATCACATAACATCACGCCACAACCAGTAGAAGCGAAGCAATAGTGAAAAATATTCCAAAAACCGGTACAATTTTCTAAATTCCACGTGGACGGAGTCGCAGGCAACAGCTAGTTTTGATTAAACACCGAACCTAAACAAATTATACAAAAAAGCTTTAACCAGAATGGTTTTTTTTATTTAAAATAAAAGAAACAGAATCAAAACCCGATACGTAGTTTTGAAGATATAAGCTCGCATATATACATACAAAAACAATGCCTTTGTTTTATAATAACTTGGAAAGATGGTGTTAATTGCAAAATTAATAAATGTACTTAGAATGTTCTTTAAGCGTATTTTTCTGTACGTTATGTGTGACTTTATGTAAATGATCCAACCATCTCTCCCCATTATCGTCTTCGTATTGGACACGGACTTCCTCAACTATGGAAGGACGACTTTATCACGCTGACCCGGCGTGTTACTAAAGTATTTAGTTTCAAGACATTTTGTGTCGTTGAAGATGTTATCGGCTTAGATGAACATTTCACTGCCTCTTACATAAGCTATTCGGGAAAAGTATGGTCTCTATCTATAACACCAAGTTAAAGTTATCACGTAATGTGTAGAATTGTAGATACTAATAATTATAAATAGAACTAATAATTGTAGATACTCTATTGCTGTAAATTGTAAGATTACTAGATATTAAAAACAGAAACAGTATAATTTAACGTTTATTTTTGGGCAGAATAGTGATGCCAATGCAGAAAGTAAGTATGATCAAGTAAGTATGATCACATCTCAGAATATCGCACTAGGCTCAAGTGGTTTCCCATTCGCCTTCGCCGGAATGCTCATATACTTTCTCTTCTACACAATATTTTGTTTAATCCGCAGACACCTCCCTACTTCAAACAACGTTTTACATTTCTATATAACACCCATTGTAAGCCTCTGAGACATAGAATTTGATGCTAATGACACCTAAACATTCCACTCAATTTAAACATAAATCTTTTGAAGTACAGGCAGTTCTACTGTGGAATGCTTTGCCTGAAACAATCAGGAAAGCAAAATCTCTGCGAACATTTAAAACATTGGTCAAAGGAAGGCCTTTCACTATAATTTATTTATATATGTGTATGTATGTATATGTCTTCGTATGTATGTGTATATAATAGGTACATATTTATTTATATATATTCATTTTATGTCTCTCACATTTTCACACTCTTTAATCACACTACCACACTGATTTCTCACCGCCATACGGTTGTCTGGAAGAAATCGCCGAGTGCGATAAGACCGCCACTTGTACATTTTAACTAGTGTTCTTGTTTGTCTACCTTATGTAATCCTTGTGTGTACAATAAAGAGTGAAATAAATAAATAAAGTACCTAAAGCTCAGTGTGCAATTCGTCCTTACAACAGAGAGTATTTTTCACTTACCTTGACTTACAAGTAGCATAAGTATTAGTAGTAACAATTAAGTATTTTATAGAAAAGAAAACTATTTTTTAAATTAATTTAAATAACAGAGATTATTTTATTTCACAATTTGTTAACTTTAATCAAGAAAACGCTGCGCCAGGTCCTTTTCCCCGAGCTCATTTGAGAGCAAAAAGCTGACCGTAATCTTGTAAGAATATTTACAGAACTTTGACGTCTCGTATTGCTCTTTATTTGCATGAAATCTTCATTTAATTAATTCTTTAACTCAGTTTCAGTAGATTTTTTCTGAAATAGTGGTTTGTGTTTTAATGTATTAAGAAAACTAAAGGAAGCCCTAAACATCTGCGAAAATTCAAAACAAAGAACATGCCTCATTTTGTCTTCCTTAATTTCGCAATAGTATACTACAGTACAGACGGGCTTCGTGGTGGAGTGGTTTATGTAATGGACTGCCGATCGCGAGGTCTCGAGTTCGATTCCCGGTCAGGACAATCATTTAGGTGATATCCATAAATGTCATACAAATGTTTGTACTGCGTCTGGGTGTTTACTATGTATTATAAGTATGTATTTACAAAAGAAAAGTAGTATATGTATTCTATCCGTATTCTGGTACCCATAACACAAGCATATAAGCTTAGCTTGGGACCAGAGGACGTTGTGTGAAATATCCGTGAATATTTATTATTTATTATTATTACAGTAATACCTAAACACTTTTCTGTCAAAAGAAATCTTAAAATTCGCAGGCTTAAAATGTAAACAATATATCTTTCTCTCTCCAAGCCATTAACGTTCCACTGTTGGGCGAATTTTGGGAGGGATCAGAGTCCACTGTGCAGCGCTGACCAGGCTTGTTGGCACAGGATTTATTTCCCAGATTTCTGTCTCCAACAAAGGATTTTATCTGTCTTTTTTATTTTTTTTCCCTTGGGTGGTAACACTTGTATTTTTATTCCGTCACCACACAGACAATACGGTCGTATTACTTATATAAAAGGGTCGTATTATATTTAATTTTATATCCTAAAAGAAAGTACTTTCCTAGTCAATGTAGGCGGCACAATAATTGAGCTAAAAGATTTTTTATTACTCAGTTAAATCTAGCTTTTCACTTGAATTCCCCTTTACATGTACTAGACGTAAGAAATCGTGTAATTTGGATTTCATTATTGTTCGTCAATCATTTTTTAGGGTTCCGTACCCAAAGGGTAAAAACGGGACCCTATTACTGAGACCTCGCTGTCCGTCCGTCCGTCCGTCCGTCCGTCCGTCCGTCCGTCTGTCACCAGGCTGTATCTCAAGAACGGTGATAGCTAGAGAGTTGAAATTTTCACAGATGATGTATTTCTATTGCCGCTATAACAACAAATACTAAAAATAAAATAAAATAAATATTTAAGGGGGGCTCCCATACAACAAACATGATTTTTTTACCGTTTCTTGCTCGATACTAATAACGTTGCCTTATGTTGCATAGATAATGGTACGGAACCCTTCGTGCGCGAGTCCAACTCGCACTTGACCAATTTTTTAAAAGCCAGACGAACTCTAGAAAACACAAAGGACTTCATATAGCTCCAGTACTTATTACTTAATTTCATTACAATGGAAGATAAGTCCATGCATATTATGATTGTAATCTTTTTTCAAAGATTAGGTAAGGTCGGTTTCTTTTTTTGTTGGCTCCCACTATTGGCCATAATTTTCGTGAGAGTGAAAATTTTTTTTTTAAATACAAAACAAAAAAAACGCCAAAAACCCTTTCAAATTATAAACATTATTGTAAACATTATTGTGTTTATGCAGAACTAAAAGTTCGCTGGTATAGCGTATAAATAAGTTTTGAAATTCACGAAATTTTGAAATTATCTATGATAGTTAATCACAGTTAAATTTACCGTATTTTACGTAGATAAAATAAAATTAAAAACTCGACTAGTAAAGGAATTGTTATAAAATTTTATATAGGTATTAATTATTATATAGTAGGTATATCGGAGAAACGTCATAGAAATCACCTGTATTTACAGCCAAAGCAGTCATCTATCTTAAGGCCTTGCAATACTGGACAAACTAACTACGTTAACTACAACATTCTATTAACTACGATGAGATCGATCCGTGGCTTACGACACGTGTAACTGGTTTGGAAGGATCTTTTTATGAAATTTCAACGGGTCACCATTCAAACTCATCCAATAAACGAATTACTCACCATTGACACCATTTGAGGACCCACTTCATAATCTTGGATGCTAAGTTAAAACTAAAAATCCTTGAGTAAACTATTTTAATCAAGTCTCCTACGACAAGTATTTAGATACTCAACAATTCATAAAAAATGGTATATTATTATTTTAGTAATTTATTAATTTTGCAATTGACATGCTATGCTTTTACTTAATAAATTAAATTACGGTGCAAAAAGTAATTACCGCAAGCGGGACTCGAACCCACGTCGAACTCGAACGGACTTGAACGTAGAAATACGATATAAACTCAATCGAGTCGAGTGACGATTACGGTGGCCTAATTTGATTACTAAAAAGCACGACCGCAATAAGCTCAGTTGGCAGAGCTACGGAACGGTATTCCGAGGTCGTGGGTTCGAGTCCCGCTTGCGGTAATCACTTTTTCAATCAATTTATTAAATATTATTATTTTCTTCATGTTATGAGAAAGAGAGAAAGAAAGAGACAGAGAAACACGTGCACGCTGCACGGCTTACAACTAAAGCAAAGTGTAGTGTCGCAAACTTTTGGTCTTATTTTTTCCGTCTAGCCCCCTTTCGTAATGCGCGATAAGGAACTTCGTCCCAATAATACTAAACATGTTATGCCGATCCCAAGTAGCCGGGACAAGGGCAGGATAGTGATGATAATTTTAACAACACATAATTACTAAAAATAGAGCTACTAATTTTACTTTTATTTATACTAACGTATTTTTCTTATAGACACTAATGATCTTTAAGTAGCGATAGTTGATAATTTATTCAGTTTGTAATAAAAAATACAATGCGCTTTTCAGTCGTCTCTTGATTAAAAAAGTTCTTATATATTATGCATTCATACAGATATTAAAAGAAACAACTAATAAACTTGTTAAATTTCTTTTTAAGAAATGTACTTAAAGCGAAAACTAGCTTCAATTTAGTAGAAAATTAAGAAACTTATTAACAAGTTCTTAGAAAGGTAAATAAATAGTACAATTTGTTTACAGTTTTGAAATCAGCTTTACTTAAAGGTCATTATATCTTCAACAGGCACATCATAAAACTAGCAGTAGATACCTTTATAATGAGATTCTTTAAATACTCAGAAATGTAATACCCCAGAATAGATAAATAATAAGTAAATAAATAAATATTCATGGACATTTCACACAACGCCCTCTGGTCCCAAGCTAAGCTTATAGGCTTGTGTTATGGGTACCAGAATACGGATAGAATACATACTTTTCTTTTGTAAATACATACTTATAATACATAGAAACACCCAGACGTAGTACAAACATTTGTATGACAATTAGAAAAATCACACAAATTATTGTCCCGAGCGGGAATCGAACCCGCGACCTCTTGATCGGCAGTCCGTTATATAAACCACTCAACCTATCAAATTCAACCCATCGAATAGAGTAACTAGAATAACATGGAGTCCTAGAAATACAAGCTAAAGAGACTCACACAATGTAATAAATGCGATCAAATATATAGATGGAAATCTCGAAACTAATTTCTAAATTGATACGTCTGGATAGCATAAATTGTAGTGTAAATGGGTGTTTCTATGTATTATAATTATGTATCTACAAAAGAAAAGTAGTATATTATTATTCTATTCTCATTCGGGTACCCTTAACACGTGTAGGTATATATGCTTAGCTTTTGGGAGTCTGAGGACGTCCATAAATAAATTTATTTTATTTTATTTTTATTTCTCTGTGGTGAACCGTAAAACAATAATTCCTTCACGAAAAATGTAAAAGAATTTGTTCGATGTCAGTCGGGCAACTTTGCATGTCTCAACACAATTACATGAGAAACAAGTATTCAATTACATAACATGTTTACTTTGTCTGCCTTCACACATACTTCTTGCAGGTGCGAGTATATATGTCACATAAATCCTAATAATATTAGAAATGTGAAAGTTTGTGAGGATGTTTTTACTCTTTCACGCAAAAACTACTGAATGGATTTTAAAAAACTTAACAGTAATGTAGCTTATACTTAGGTACATCAGAATAACATATAGGCTACTTTTTATCCTGAAAGAATGCAATGTTCCCGGGGGATAAACAAAACGAACTGATATTTTATCCTTTTTACCGCGGGTAACACCGCGGGGCGCAGGTAGTGTCTTAAAAAGAAGTTTTCTTGTAAAACATAGGAAACTCTAAAACAATTAACGCAATATCTCTTACAGCTGAATTTACACGTTTCTGATAAATAGGTACCTAGTCTAAACTTTTGGAACAATGATTTAATAAAGATTCTTTTAGATTCAATTTGTTTTATTTTAGATCATAATTTTTAATGAAATATCCAGGGAAATGAGAGGCAAAAAGTATCTGGCATTCTCTCAACTTTTATTTTACTGACGGTTCGAAATACTTTTTACAGTAGGTACCTATGTTGTAGATTTAGGGTTTTTAATACGTTTGCAATGCCAAGGATTAACAAAAGACAATAACAAGAAATTATACCAATGGATTTTGTCTGTGTGATGACGCATTAAGAATATTAGTGTCACCACCCCCTTTCCCCCTATAGTGTTAGCTAAGGAACAATACAAGCAGTTAACATCTCATCAACATCAACTGTGAGAGGCGAAAAACTCAAAACTAAAGCCTGTGCCAACACGCTTAGTCAGCGCGGCACAGTTGACCATAATTCTTCCCAAATTGGAGGAGGTCCGTGCCCAGCAATGGGCTAGAGAGGAAAGGAGGAAATACATGCCATTGTTTTATTAGATATCAATAAAATTGCAAAATATTGATATCATAACATAACAACATCGTAATTTAATAACATTGTAGGTACATACCTAGTTCCCTGATTTATTTTTGATACAATGCACAATGCATAGTTAATTACAAATGATTTTATTTCCAACGTGACTGCAATTAAGTCTTCATTGTTTATACCTTCAGTAACCTCATGTCATAAATATCGACTATGTTTGTGTTAGCACCGGGTAGTTTCACCATAGCTCTTGCTTTTGAACTTAGAAGTGAACAGTGCATTTGGCAGTTCAATTACGTCAGCTTGTGTAAATCTTGACCGATGCAAAAAAAAGGCAATAAATTTGTAACATTATTACCGCAGTTTATGCATAGCCACTTATGGACCAATTTGAACATTTTGTTTTTTGTCTAACATTTCGTCTTCGCACTTTTATCAATATTAGTTACGAATTTATTGCTGTTAAGGACATGTGTTTGACAACCTCAACTAGAGCGTCCTTTAAACAAAACGGGATTGCTACTTTTCTTTTAGAACGTAAGATTAGTAATAAGTTAGTCATAGTTTGGTCTTGGTCGAGAATAAACGTCTTACGAACTATCATGTGGAGTTATATTACGTTTGTACTACGTCTGGGTGTTTTCTATGTATTATAAGTATGTATTTACAAAAGAAAAGTAGTTTATGTATTATATCCGTATTCTGGTACCCACAACACAAGCATAATAAGCTTAGCTTGGGACCAGAGGACGTTGTGTGAAATGTCTATGAATATTTATTTATTATTATTTATTTATTTATTACAACACGCACCTTCACCTCACTACCTGTCTACAAAGCTCCACAGAGTAATAGATTATTAAGTAATCATTACTTACAACTTACTATTACGACTGTATTTTTCTAAAATCTATTGAAATCTTTATTGATATATTAAACAAAATATTTATGACGTATATATATTCACACCTTTAGACTAGCTTGAAGCTATTATATTTTTTTCAATAGTCACCTATGATACCACAATAAAGAAGGTGAGCTTTTCAAAGAAAAATGTGGATACGAGAATTTTAAGTAGATTTTCATGTTCTACAATATTGCAAACTTATGTGACCGAACATAAAAAAAGATTGAATGCAATACATATTTTCTCAATTAGTCATGCCTTTTACAAAAATCTTTTCTGTGTGTAATACGAGGTAATATTTATGGTAAAATATAATATGGTACCTTGGTTCAGGATATTGTGAGAAATATGTATTACCAAAATTTTTTAAATAATGTGTAGACAAATCCGCCTAAATACGAATCAAACTCTACTCTCCGTGTGGTAAAGGATTAAGAATACATGAGTCACCACCCCATCTCCTCCCAAGTGTGCTGTAAAAGTCAGCTAAGGGATATTGCACACAGATAACACCCACTGTGAGAGACAGAAAACTTGAAAATAAACCCTGTGCAAACACGCCTGGTCAGCGCGGCACATTAGACCATAATCCCTCCCAAAGTGGAGGAGGCTCGTGCCCAACAGTGGGACGTAAATGGGCTGGAAAGAGAAAGAATCAAACCTGCACGATAGAAAAAAAAGTAAAAAACTAGGTTTTCAATCTTTTCTTATTTGTTACATCGCCAACAGAAATACACCATCTGTGAAAGTTCAATAGGCACCGTTCATGAGATTCTTTTGTAAATACACATTTATAATACATAGTAAACACCCAGACGCAGTACAAACATTGGTATGACAGTTCAAAACATCACACAAATGATTGTCCTGACCGGGAATCGAACCCGAAACCTCGTGAATGGCAGTCCGTTATATGAACCACTAGACCACGAGGCCCGTCAAATATTTTAACACTTACCACAGCACTTACCATTTAACAACAGAGTAAAAATTAGCGAGTAATTCTAAAAAAGCTTTATAGATAACTCATTTATATTCCAGACATGTTTCGTTCCAAGGACTTTTGGTTAATTTACACTTACTTCATTTCGCGGAAACACTTTAATATCATTCAAGAGTCCGTGATTTGGCCTATATAAGTCTTTAAATTTTAATCCGGATGTTGTTCGCTTTTAATAGGGTTCCGTATAAAAAAACCCATGTATGTCTGTTTTTTTTTTCAGCTACGGCTAAAAATTTCAAGTGGAAAGTCATACTATACTCTACTAGTATGTAGATCTATGTAACCTATTATTGAATAAATTGAATATTTATAAATCAAATTATGGTGGAAAAAGTGAATGTGCCGCAAGTGGGACTTGAACCCACGACCTCGGAATACCGTTCCGAAGCTCTTCCAACTGAGCTTATTGCGGTCTACTTGCAACACCTTCAAATTAGCCACCATTTGTATATTTTTACGTACACCGCCATCTATCAAGATTGGTTTAATAATTTGATAATATAATATAACAATTTAATTTATTTTCATAATTTGATTTATTAAGTAAAAGGCATAGCATGTCAAATGCAAAAATTAATAAATTAATAATGAACGTCGCGTCATTATTTCAACCATTCGTATTCTGGAAAGAATACTCAAGTGTTGGTCGAGATGGTGTAAACCAATCTTGATACTCGTAGATGGCGGTGTACGTAAAAATATATAAATGGTGGCTAATTTGAAGGTGTTGCAAGTAGACCACAATAAGCTCAGTTGGAAGAGCTTCGGAACGGTATTCCGAGGTCGTGGGTTCAAGTCCCACTTGCGGCACATTCACTTTTTCCACCATAATTTGATTTATTAAGTAAAAGGCATAGCATGTCAAATGCAAAAATTAATAAATTAATTGAATATTTATTTTTGGATATCAAATTTCGACATGTTCAAGGTAAAAAAACAGATTACTTCCCATTATCCTACGGTCTGGTGGCATAGATCATGCCTTTACCTATAGGTAGTGCCAATATATAGGAAAATCCAAAAATAGGTAAGTGGTTAATAATTAGCTTATTTCAATATTTAAACTTAATTAAGTAATTGCTTATTTTGAAGCAGTTACTTAAACTTTTAAAATTAGGTCTAGTATTGGTACGAAACCCAGACAGTCAGTGTTTTTTTTGTTGTTAGCTATGGTAGGGGAAGCTGATGTCTCACTAGAGAGTTATAAATTTTGCAATTCTATAGGCGTGAGTCTCTTGAGCCTCTTTTACAGGAAAGCAATCGGTTTATAATACCATACTATTTGGTATGGGGATTTTGAAGCTTTTTCTGTTGCAGGAGCTATAAATACTATTTGTGTACACTTAGTTTACTTTTCAGTGCCCGTGGGAGAAGGAACAACGAGAAGTGACATGTGTACTGTTGTGAGGAACTTAGAACATTGATTTGGATTTTTATAACTATTATATTACGTATATATTGTGTGGATTTGTATTTAATAAGCCATTAGTATCAAAGGAATTGAACGAGAAAGAGTCTATCTAAAGTTTGTTTGTCTGATTGTGCTAATGTCAGAAACCTCTCGAAGGTCTAATATTTAAAAAAAAATTCGTTTTCAATACATTCATCGAGGTAGTCTAACACTGAGCGAGCTAGTTGATGATGCCTAAGACATTAAGTCCGCCATTGTACGTCCAACGTCATAAAGTTTTAATAAATAAACGAATAAATATTTATTCAATTACTTATTCAAAAGTAAAATTATCTCACGTAAAACGATAATAATTGGATAAAGAAAAATGCAAACAATATCGTTTGCATATTCCTTAAGTTTCAACAAATTGCTTAAATTGCGATCTACTTAAATTATACAATAAACATTTCAAAATCTATCATCATTAGGTACCCTCATCAAAATACGCAATTCACAAGATTCCTGGAAGTTTCAAGGAAAACTTTATGTAGTAATGCGGTCATTAGTTTTGGTGTAGGTACCTACCTAAATAATTCTCATAACTATAGATTTTATTTCGACCTGAATTTAATATTTTTTTGGTCTTTATTATGGTAATGAAAGTCCTTCTGAAAGTTATTTAGTGAACTACAATTAGGTACTCAGCTCTCTCTTTCCAGCCCATTAACGTCCCCCTGTTGGGCATAGGGCTCCTCCACCTTGGGAGGGATTGTGGTCTACTGTGCTATGTTGACCAGGCGTGTTGGCATAGGGTTAACCTATTTTCGAGGTACCCGTCTCTCACAGAGGATGTTATCTGTGTACAACATTTTCAACAGTTCTGTTAACATTACCGAATTGTGTTATTATTATTATACACCATTTATACACTATAAATTTTCATATTTTAATTAAGTTTGGTTGTGCACTTAGAATCGGTACCACTGAAAAACGTTCAAAAGAAAGATGTTTCACGTTTCTCTAAAATGTTATTTGTAACATATCTGTCTCACAATACAAAAACATTTCGTGCTATGGCCCAGTTTGAATTCGATTGTTATCTAAACGACTGACCCTAACACTGTAGGTATGCCGTAAACTTCCGAAAAGCTTTACCGAAATTATGGTTTCGTAGAAAATAGGCTCTTTTCTTTCGCTTTAAGCTTACATTTTTTTATTTTGCTAATATATATATTGCTCCGTAGAGGGTTATCAAAACTATCCACTAGATTTTTTATAGCTAGTGTGGCAAATGACTACACTCCACTTGCAAGTGCAATTAAAATGCGTAAAGTGCTAATACAATGTAAGTGCACTTGCTGCCCGGTCTTGCCAGCCCGCAAAATACCTCTTCACCCCTCGCTTAAATGACCCCAAACCTAATCCTGAAAGAAAAACGTGCGCAGGTAGTGAATTCTACATGTTGTGGGTGTGGCAGAGAAACGAGTCACTAAATTGGATTTCTTTTCTCTGAATAAGTCTGAATTTCGTCATTATGTTATCATTTCATATGAATTGCAATTTTTACGGATTTAGGCGCGTATATTTGTTTTAAAATTAAGCCCGACGTTTAAAATTCTAAAATTAAAATCGAATGTAGGTAATAACTGATCGTAGAGGACACTTTACAGCTTAGTCTCACCCGTGACCATGGTGACTGCAGTCTCCGAAACGTCGGGCTAAAATTTAAAACAAATACCCGCGTCTAAATCCGTAAAAAGTGATTTTATATAATCAAAGCAAATCAATCATTTATTCTTAAGAAAATATACAAATAATGGTCATAAATAACATTTTACGATTCTTACATATTCTGCCAGTATTGGCGTGCAAAAGTCTTTATACAAACCTTTTACATACAACAAGGTCGCTATTTATGTATGTATAGTACTTACCCGTGTGAGCTTATATCTTCAAGACAACGCAACAGATTTTAATGCGGTTTTTAATGGCTAGATAGAGTAGTTCTAGCGGATTGTTTTTGTAATATTTTTAGGGTTTGGTGTTAAACTCCACGCGTGGGAAGTAGCGTGAAACAGCTGTAATAAATAAAACAAATTATTATTTCAGGTTTATAGTTTATTAAAGCCAGGAACACAAGTGTTAATAGTACACACAATTATATATTTTTTTGTTTTTTTTTCTGATTTGGACATAGATTGTTGCTTAAACAGAATATGCACAATTATAATATTATACTATGATATAGGACACCAATATAAACTTTAAATTACTCTATATTTCATCGACATTTAATAGAAATTCGGTTAGAAAGATGTATGTATTATTAGACAGACAGATAAATTGCGGTCGGAGCCGTAATAAAATATACTTGACAAATTTAGGACATAGGTACTGTTATTTGTAGCCCTACTAGGTTATTGAATATCTACATATCTTCGTATTGAAATTTTCGTGAGTTTGAGTCATATTAGAAATATTATATTACCGGCTAACACTCACTGTTAAGGGATCGATGATATCGACCCAGGTTTCAAGCATATCCGATGCTTATCTTCAGGACGAGTGCGCAGCGGCGTCTACGACACCGGTCAGACATCATCGATCCCTTAACAGTGAGTGTTAGCCGGTAACATAATATTTCTAGTATCTTCATATCATTATTTTTGTAGTAAACAAAATATTATATTGTTATTTTTTTCTAAACCTCTAATTAAAATACAAAATAGATTGACTAAAATAAATTTAATAACATCGATTAACGTTGAAATGAGATTGGTGCCAATTCTCTTTCCTTTAATTAAATCATCAATTAGATTTAAGAATTTTACACTATCAAAATTCCTTAATGCCTGAAAAGAAAGTTCTATAACCAGTGTGTGTTACCAGTCTTGACTTATGGACATGAGACGTGTTTTTTTTTAATGTTGGCCTCATAACTAAACTCAGAGTCGCGCAGCGTGCTATGGAGACGTATATAATTAGCGTAAAATTCATCATCATCATCATAACATCACGCCTTTTTCCGATGGGGGTAGGGAGAGACTATAAAACGCCATCTGTTACGATCCAAACCCACTTCCTTGGCTTCATCCACATTCATATATCTGGTCACTCCTATTACACAGTTCTTTATAGTTTACTTTGTGTCTAATCTTATTTTAAATTTAAATAAACCATATACGAATAGATTTAATTAAAAGTAATTTTTTGCTACAAAAAGTATTTTTTTTGAGAAAATAGAATTTACACCAAAAGAGTATCAAAATAATTTTATGAATTTCAAAATTAAAATTATAATTGTTACTATTAAAAATAATTGACTTTTAATCTGGTCTTAATTTAATTTTGGCAACTTAATAAAATAAAATTTATTTAAGTTTAGCATTTAGTTTAATTTTTATATAAACAGACAGCAATACAGTACATTTATTTCGTAGATATAAAAATGAAAATATACATTGTAAGTTCTAGAAAGCTCAGTGATATGATTAGGATAGCCTGGATATGATTTTTACATGATTTTTAAGTTTTCCTATAAAATATGTGTCAATAAATATGTGTAAGATATTACAGGAACACAGAAAGATACGTTTACAACACCAATTAATACTTAAATTATTATGGTTAATCTAATACAACAATCGGATACATTTTGTGTTAGATAATATATTAATTCCATACATTTTGGTACTTTTCTGAGCATTTTACTGTCACAGCTAATGTTGAACATTTCTTTGTTTTGAAAATGGATTTCGAAAATAAACTTATTTTTATCAAGTGCAAAATGTTACCTAGAAAAAAAAAAAATGGGTCAAGTGCGAGTCGGACTCGCGCACGAAGGGTTCCGTACCACTATCTATGCAACATAAGGCAACGTTATTAGTATCGAGCAAGAAACGGTAAAAAAATCATGTTTGTTGTATGGGAGCCCCCCTTAAATATTTATTTTATTTTATTTTTAGTATTTGTTGTTATATCGGCAATAGAAATATATCATCTGTGAAAATTTCAACTGTCTAGCTATCACCGTTCTTGAGATACAGCCTGGTGACAGACGGACGGACGGACGGACAGCGAAGTCTCAGTAATAGGGTCCCGTTTTTACCCTTTGGGTACGGAACCCTAAAAACAAGTTGTGAATCAAAAATAATTTATGCAGAATAGATCAGAGTTGCGCGAAATGTAGATTAATAATTAATGATTACGGATTGCAAAAAGTAATCAAATAAAAAATTGGTCAAGTGCGCGTCGGACTCGCGCACGAAGGGTTCCGTACCATTATCTATGTAACATAAGGCAACGTTATTAGTATCGAGCAAGAAACGGTAAAAAATCATGTTTGTTGTATGGGAGCCCCCCTTAAATATTTATTTTATTTTATGTTTAGTATTTGTTGTTATAGCGGCAATAGAAATACATCATCTGTGAAAATTTCAACTCTCTAGCTATCACCGTTCTTGAGATACAGCCTGGTGACAGACGGACGGACGGACGGACGGACGGACAGCGAAGTCTCAGTAATAGGGTCCCGTTTTTACCCTTTGGGTACGGAACCCTAAAAAGCTATCATGTCGTTGATAACTGATTTTTAGTTTGTAATCGTAGTCAAGATTACTTTTTCGATTGACGCTGTGATTACATATTATATATTTAATGGATTTATAAATATTTATTCACGATTCGTAGGTACATAAAATTATAATAATTGGTCAAGTGCGAGTCGGACTCGCGCACGTAGGGTTCCGTACCATTATCTATGCAACATAAGGCAACGTTATTAGTATCGAGCAAGAAACGGTAAAAAAATCATGTTTGTTGTATGGGAGCCCCCCTTAAATATTTATTTTATTTTATTTTTAGTATTTGTTGTTATAGCGGCAATAGAAATACATCATCTGTGAAAATTTCAACTCTCTAGCTATCACCGTTCTTGAGATACAGCCTGGTGAAAGACGGACGGACGGACGGACGGACGGACAGCGAAGTCTCAGTAATAGGGTCCCGTTTTTACCCTTTGGGTACGGAACCCTAAAAACTAATCTTTAATGTTTCGTATGCGAGTATCTATGTTACTTTTGTATAATTTGTCTAAATGAAAACCATCATTTTTTGTCCGATATGGTAAACTAAAATAAAAAATTTAAAAATATAAATAAATTGTATGGAATTTTGTATGAATAAATGAATAGACATTCTACATTAGCTGTGACAAAAACCTTAGCCATATCCAAAATATTGCCATACATAAATAATTCTGCAACACGTTTCTTTGATTTCTTTGAATACAAACCCGTACCTACCAATAATAAATTTTCTACCTTCTTATACTAATTGTTACATGTATAAAGTAAATATATATATATAACATTCTTTCGCTAATTTTAAAACATCAATACACCTATTACAATATTTTTTTTTTGTATACACATTACGTAATGCCACTTATAATTATAATATATTTTTTCATACAATAATTAAATCTAACAATGAAAATCAGTCGTTAAAGACAATGCGTTATATATATAAGTGTTTTATACCTATATTATACAATAGTCATACTCCTGTATTATTTTAGAGGGATTAATTTAAAAATCTATTAGCTAATCCAAGCGGTTTTATTTGGGTTATTTTGTTTCCTTTCTGCTGTTTTTTTAGCGTAATGTCTTGTGTTTGTCCAATAAGGTAATAGTCCAGTCGTGGGAGATAATGACATGGA
The DNA here is from genome assembly GCA_916999025.1 of Orgyia antiqua. Lineage (NCBI taxonomy): Eukaryota > Metazoa > Arthropoda > Insecta > Lepidoptera > Erebidae > Orgyia > Orgyia antiqua. The sequence continues at coordinate 29,086,964 of OU779868.1, forward strand.
TGTGGCTTGATGTACAGAATTTTTTTTTTCTAATTAGTCCGAAAAAATGTACAGAATCCGAAAATCAACCTGCTGCGTGGGGAAAATAATGGGAAGTTTGTTTAAATAAACGGAAACTGCAATGACTGATTTTGACTTGAAAAATCCGTTGTAACTTGAAAAGCAAGCCTGTTTTTTTTTTTTTTTTTTTTTAGTTACAACGGATTTTTCAAGTCAAAATCAGTCATTTTGCAGTTTCCGTTTATTTAAACAAACTTCCCATTATTTTCCCCACGCAGCAGGTTGATTTTCGGATTCTGTACATTTTTTCGGACCAATTAGAAAAAAAAAGTTCTGTACATCAAGCCACATCCATGCACCTATCTTTTTTTGGCTCCCACGACTGGACTATAAATAGATTTAAAAAGTTTATCAAAATCCGTGCAACAGATTGAGCGTCAATAATAATTTTCAATTCTTAGTTTTAAACTAAAAAAACCTTGGGAAATTCTATCGCTTTTACATTATTGTATTGTCATCGGTCCTTAAGATGTGTGCAAAATTTTTCCAAATTATTCCAATTCGATAAATACATGCCGAGCTAACAAAAGTGTGTTAAAAGAGTGTTAGATAATCAAAATACTTTAACAACTTTTAAAAGAAAGGCATTTTTTTAAACAATTTTATCTATTAAATAAACTGCATCAAAATCAGTTTCGTAGTTTTGAAGATATAAACTAACATACATACCTACATACAAAAATAACGACTTTGTTTTATATTATGTAAGAATTTTGTTAAATATCTACATACTGCAATATACTTATTGCACAAGAATTGCTGTAAGCAATAAGTGTTAAATAAATCATACCATCAGGGGGCCAAGTCTGCTATTGCATGTTGTCACAATTATAGTTCAATGACACCATTATAATCACAAAAAAATAACAGTTGACCAAATACCAAACTTGATAAAATTCGCCATATAGCGAATTTTATCAAGTTTGGGATTCTACTGTAAATATTTTGTCACAAATGATGCGAATAAGGCGCCATAATGGTGTCGTCGAACTATCATTGCGACAACGTTGAATAGCAGACTTGAGCCCCAGGTGGAACGTAGTCAAATACTAGTTTGTATTATTATGTAAAACAAAATTTCGTAGGGTTGATTAGCGTTCGCCGATGTTGTACCTACCTATGCGTGCGTAGCGACGCGATGGAAATACGTTATTGTATTTGTGCGTATTACTTCGGCATTCTATCGACATGGTAGTGTATTTTACATAGAAAAGAACGCGTATAACTATCCTGTTTGTTTAATACTCAAATGTGATATTTCGCCAAATGATTGCACACTTTATAGTAATCTTTATATACTAGTTATTTTCGATAGAAATATTAGGTTATTTCCCATGATATTATCGATATTCAATACGCGTAACATTGCTAAATATTCATAGGTTCAATATAACGTTCCGTGCGCCATTTAAAATATTCCATTTTAAACAAAAGTTTTCGAAAACAATAGAGTTTTTGATTCAATATGTAAATGTTGTTATTATATTTAAAATTATTGGACATTTCTTTTAAATTAAAACATATAATTTATTTAAGATTAATTACCTATATTAAAACTTAGCGTCAATATTCCACGTGTCGCAATGATACTTACCTAGCTTTAAGTATTGTTTAGGTAAAATCGGATTTTAATGAAGTATGTTGTTAAAAATTGTAAGTAAATTCGTATTGTTAAATAGGTATTGCATAACATGTTTTGCAAAATTTGTTATGTGACATGTTTTTCGTAACCATAATACTGTAGGTATACCTTGTACCTAATATTAAAAATAATTTAAAAAATATACACATCGATTTCTTAAAATTTCATATTGATTTGAGGAAGATTTGAGGTGAAGTGATCTCAAGGTTAAGCGAGTAGGTAAATATAAGAGAGTTTAAATTCTTTTATTACCAAGTCTATGCTTTTCATTTATTCAGGAATGTGCATATTAAGTGGATTGTCAAGTAAGCCTAAATAAAAGGTAAAGTCATAACAAGAATATATAACCCCATATTAAAATTCATAGAGTAAAAATCTCTTAAATATATTCACAACAAAGTATGTTTTGATAGGTACAAAGTTGCGGTTGAATGCTAATGAGAAAAAGCTCTGGTAGGTATGTGGTTGACTTGGCCACGTTGCCAACATCATTTTAATAAGTATCTGCACATTTATATTATAACTAGCTGACCCGGCAAACGTTGTTTTGCCATTATAAAAAAAAAAAGTTTGAAAAATAGTTGTTGGCCGATTCTCAGACCTACTGAATATGTGTGCAAAATTTGAGAAGAATCGGTCAAGCCGTTTCGGGGGAGTACGGTAACTAACACTGTGACACGTGAATTTTATATATTAGATTTTATTATAAATTTAATCAAAATTAACATTTTTATAAGAATATTCCATCCCAGTCACTAATGGCCCACTGTTGGCCACCTGCCTCCTATTTGTAAATTTGAATGTCCGTGTGGTGACGGAATAAGAATACAAGTGTCAGCACCCCATTTCCTCCCCAGCATAAAAGCCAGCTCATGGGTATTGTACACAGATAACATCCTTTTTTTTTATAGCTAGGGTTAGGCAAATGACTACACTCCACCTGATGTTAAGTGTTGTGCAATCCAAATGTGAGAACAGCTAGTACCTACAATGTGAAAGCACTAGCCACCCTCACCTTGCCGGCCCGCAAGATGCCTCTTCACGCCTCGCTTGAAAGACCCCATGTTATAAGAAGAAGGGAACACGCAGGAAGCGAGTTCCATTTTTGAGAAGTTTTGCAGATAAAGGACTCGCAAAATTTCTTTGTTCGACAAGAAATGGTGGCCACAGTAAATGGATGACATCTTAATCCAGCGCGTGTGGTACGATTGAGGAAGGGGGAAGCAGGGATTAAAGAGAAAAGTTCTTCAGAGCACTCGCCATGGAAAATTTTATAGAAGGCGCTAAGAGATGCAATATCACGACGCATCTGTAAAGGTTCAAGACCTCTGTGAGAGACGGAAAACAGGAGAATAAACTCTGTGCCAACAAGCCTGGTCAGCACTGCATAGTAAGACCATAATCCCTCCCAAAGTAGAGGAGGCCCCTGCCCAACAGTGAGACGTTAACGGGCTGGAGGAACAGTACTATACAGAATTAGCTGCACTATGGCTCTTATTGCTCTTTTACCCTCGTAATTCGGAGTGAAATTCGTCATTTTTTCATCCATAAATCGAACTCAATGGTATTCTACGTGCACAACTAAATTTAACTTAAAAATGAAAACAACTATTGTTGTATTTTAATTATTCATTTTTGTTGTGCACATTTATATTAATTAAAATGATTATTCTATAATACATAGTTTTTATACTAACATTGACGAATTGTGTTATTGTTTATACAATTAAAAATATATTTATGTTCTCTATATGATATCTTATATATAAAATTCACGTGTCACAGTGTTAGTTACCGTACTCCTCCGAAACGGCTCGAGCGATTTTTATGAAATTTTACATGCATATTCAGTAGGTCTGAGAATCGGCCAACATCTATTTTTCAAACCATTTTTTTTTAGTATGGCAAAACAACGTTTGCCGGGTCAGCTAGTATATATATATATATTTATATTATGCTTTATACGCGTTTATTAGTATGTATTTGTTTATATTTAAACACTGTCCAATCGACATGTCCATGCAGGTTGTCTGGAAGAGATCGCTGACAGCGATAACACCGCCGATTGTACATTAATCGTTTGTATATAAATTGTAAAAAAAAATATTATTGGTGTGCAATCAAGTATATTTTATTGTATTGTATTGTATATTTTTTAGTTAAGTTTAGTTAAGTTGTACACGTAGAATTGATACCATTGACTAACATATTAAATTAGTCATGAAAACATAACTATATATTTGTTACTGATATTTACTTTCACATATAAAATTGTAGACACCACTACTGTATTACAAGATCAAGTAGACAATATTGATATTAAATGTAAAAAGTGCTGATTAGCAAAATCGATAGATTTATAGAGTTGTGAAGAATCAAGATTATGTTAACGTGTATTATTATAACAACAAGCCTTAACATACTTGGTCGGGAACATCTAATAGATTCTAAAGACTAGGGACGTAAGCTCCAAGGGTGCGATCTAATTCTATAGTAGTAGACCTGCGTTAATCCAACAAACTTTTTGGACAGCAATGTCAGAATATTGAATTTGTCAGAACATTTCTGCCTCAGACCCTAGCATAAGGACTTTTTTTTTAAAAAAGGAAGTCCATTATCATGAATAAAGAGAATTTACCCGAACTACATATTACTAAAAACTACAGGCAGTTTTTAGCAACCTTTTGGATTTAGTAAATTAAAAAATACAATAAAATAATACAGCGGTTACACACAATGTACTGAAATGGTAATCATTTATTATTATCATAGCCTATGATAGTCATTATTGTAAAATTACATTAGTAAAAGTTTTATTTAGTTAGGGGTACCGGATTATCGGGGGTCTACTTACTACTTATACACATATATAAAATGCCATGAAATACATTTATTATACACAATTATTAATAAATTTTCTCTCGAATAGAAAGGATTGCAGTCTTTATAGTATTTATAAGTTAATACTGATGACATGAATACATACTAAAATAATATAATTTATAATCATAATTAATTTTTTTTAAATGTTGTTAAAAATATCGATTTGTAATTTTTTTTTTGTAAAATATTTTGTATATATTGTCGAAATTTGAATGGACGTTGTGCGCAAATGTAAATAAAATATAAATGTTGAGACTCTGAAAGAAACATCGAGCGATTTATTGTTCAGCAAATCTTAGTTTTTGTTTCTTGACAAAGTCGATAGCCAATTTGTCCGTGGTTCTTGATTCCAGTATTTGTAAAATTGGATGGCCTAAACACACATATCAAAGCATAAGCAACAAATATTTATACTCAAAAAATCTATTATCTGGTGTCTTAAACACAGACTATTATGTAGCCTAGTTAGGACACCAGTAAAAGTCTTAAACAATATAATAATGTTAAACTAAAGTTAGCATGTAGAACTAACATTAGGGTCTTTGTCTCTGATTGTGCTTATTGTTTACTGTTAATTTGTATGTGTTGAATAAATAAATAAAAAAATAGAAAATAAATTAACATTTTTTTTTCTCTAAAATACTATTCTTTTTAAGTTAATTCTCTAATATTTAATAACAAGAAATGAAAGCTGCAAAACCTTTACGGAAAAGAATCCCCTTTGCCTGGTTTACAGGCATTTTTAAAGGATTTAGAACGATTTGTTAGAAAAAAATTTGATTATTTGGACTATATCAATAAATTAAATAAATCTAATAATATAAGCACTTACTGCGGTCATGTAGCTGCATAAGTGGTAATTCAAGTGGTCTTAGCGGATCAGGCGGTGCATGGCTATTAACACCAGGTATCTTCGCTAAAGCTACGAATGCTTCTCCAGCAAAATCATCAGCTGTCAGTACATCACGATCCCATACTGAGAGTGCTAATGCCGCTCCTCCATAGCGACAAGCATCCAACGACACGGCGAACTCGAAGCATTCATCCCATATTGGGTTTAGGGTTTTCTGTTTGAGTGTGTTATTAATATCATTATTTGTTTTACGAATTACAGTTTAATAATTGCTTTAGGAACTACGTACATGTAACTGATGGCCGTTCACGAGGTCTCGGGTTTGATTCCCGCTCAGTACAATAATTTGTGTGATATTCATAAGTGTAATATATAGGTATAAACAGCCGAACGTATAACCTTCTATTTTTTTGCAAGTCGCGTTAGTTAAAAAGTTTTTTTTATTATTTATTTATTTATTATTTATGCATTTCAAGTTATAAGTAATAGAAGTAGTTACTACGATATGTACATACAAAGATAACAGTGGAGTTATTTTATAGATGTATTATTTTGAAGGTATTGTTCCCAGAAATTGAAACAAAAAAAACATAAAACACGTATCTATCATTGGAATAAATACTCAAAGAAGAAAAGGAATCAAAATTAAACATTAAATACTCGATGCCTAATAACGTCTATGTCTATTGATTTCTCATTCTGCTTAGAAACGTGTAAAGCTAAGGACAAACCAACGCGTTCACGGTGTCGATCAGTTGTTTCGAACTTGTATGAAACAACTGATCGCCACCGTGAACGCGTTGGTTTGACCTTAGCTTTACATTTTATAAGTTTTTGTCATAGAACTACAAACATCGTATAAAAATTCAATATTATATTTTAAACTAGCTGTGGCCCGCAACATCGTACGCGTAGAATTTAGAAACCCTTAATGAATTATACAAAAAAGCCATCGTCTTTAACTATTTTACCATTTAAACACACACATAAATACACAAATGACGACTTTGTTTTATAATAAGTAAAGATTCTGGTCTATTTATAATATGTAACTCACCTTCTGAACATTAGTATTCTGTTCATGAGCTTTGGGGAACAATCGCTTGGGTAACAGTTCCAGTACAACGAAGGGGTCACTCAAGCCATTGGGATCCAAAGGTATGACGTCCCGAGCCGACAGCACCTCCACGCATAGTGAGTCATGATTGAAGTATACTCTGGTATAAAAAAAACATAAAAAAACTGACTTTTGACTACAAAGACACGTCACTTGTGTCATAACTCCGAAATTACAAAAGGTTGCACCGACTTCATGTGCCTTTGAAATTTGAGGGTTTTCCTCGATTTCTTAGGAGATAACCATCAGATCCTGACCTGGTGGCAATGGGACCAGATGGGAACCACCAGCTTTAAAATAAAAAAAGAATTATAAAAATTCGCTTTGCCCAGTTAAAAGTTATGAGGTAACAAACATAAAGAAATCAAACAGACGAATTGAGAAACTCCTCCTGTTACAGAAGTCGGTTAAAAACTGACTTCTGTGTGGGTACTATCCGTGTGGTGACGGATTAAGAATACAAGTGTCACCTTTTTCTTTTCAGGGTGCTGTAAAAATATATTGTATACAGATAACATAGGTACTCTGTGAAAAGGGAACACCCGAAAATAAACCCTGTGCCGTAACACCTCGTCAGCGTGGCACAGCAGACCCTAATCCCTCTTAAAGTGTAGAAGACCTGTGATCATTAGATACAAATTAATAGTAGGACTCACCGAACAATTATGGAACCATAAGGAGACGGTAATTGGGTAAGCGCTTGCTCAGCGAGTCTGTCTGCAAGCCAGAGTTCCAACAATTTCTCAGTAGGAGATTGATGATATTCCATTCTTTGTTCTACTCGAGCCCAATCTGCATTGTGCACTTCAGACATTGGAAGACCTAAAAGCAAAAAAACGGTAAATAAGTACTGACCATATAGGCTAAAAATACAAGAGTCAGTTTCCTTCTCAGGGTGAGTTAGCTAAAACACAATAATAAGCTAAACAAATAACATCTTCTTTAAGAGATAGAAAACTTGAAACTAAAAATCCTAGGTATACCGACACCCATTCAGAATGGTACAGTTGATGAAATAGTCGACATAGAAGCATCCAAAACTCTAATTGACAGAGATGAGAAATTAAGATCGCTTTACTCAGACATGTAATTCCGTTATTACGTTTGTAGGTACTTTTACGACAATTAGAAAGTTGTAAAGGCGCATATGATAATACAAGGTCGAATAAAATTTAAGTATCTTTAGAAACTTGTACAATAAGGATAAAGTTTTAATGAGGCAAATAGGAAAATACTGTTGACTGTAGGAATTAGCTTAATAAAGAAACAGTTTGTAAATAAATTCTCATTAAAATTAAATTAAACACAAGCGAGATTGATAGCATGGTTTTAAATGATAGAAAAAATATTTAATTTTAAAGCACATTAGGTTACCTATTTATTCAAGAGCGTGCAAAATTTTAGTTTTGATATATTATACGAACACCAAAAAAATATTTAGTCTTCAGCACTTGAGAACTATAAATTAGACGGAATACATAAAAATATTGTACAAGAATTTTATTTTATTTTTTATTTATTTAACTTTATATACACAAAAAGTATACAGGCGGACTTAATGCCTAAGGCATTGTCTTCAAGTCAACCTTGGGTGGTGCAGATAAAAATAAGTGGTGGGTGTGTTTTTTTACTATTAGAATAGTAAAATTGTGCTTAGTTTACATATAGCATACAGCTAGTTATTAGTTTACATATAATAAATTTATTTTGTATAATATTCATGGAGTAATTTCCATTATTCCAATTTAATATAGACGTCTTAAAAATTTAGATAAATATGCGAAGTAAACTACCTTTCAATTAAGTTTAGAATGTTTAAAAAGAGACGTTTCAAACCTTTTCCTTCTGCATGGAAAAACTCAGCGAGTAAGTCAAGTGCTTCTCTAAGTCTGTGGTGATATACTCTCGGTCTTTCAGCTCCTCCAGTATCGGCCTGTGCTGATACCTCTTTGAGCACGGCAGTCCAGCAGGCGGCAAGAGCTCGAGAGAAAGCACGGGGCAATAGCCATGTGTTGAGCGATGACAGATGCTGGTCTAAGAACTCCAAAAGAGGAGTAATCGCCTGGAGACAATAAAGGGACAATGACACCAATTCATCATCGTCATCATAACATCATGCCTTTTTCCCATGGGGGTAGGCAGAGACTATAGAGCGCCATATGCTACGATCCAAACATACTTCCTTGGCTTCATCCACATTCATACATCTGGTCATACATGCTCGACGGTTGTAAGTACTACGCATTTGCCCCTTTTGGAGTATCTCAGCGATTCACCAATTCTTCCCTTCCAAACCCCTTTCTCAGTTCCCTTAAAAACTTAACTGACATGAAACCGAGTGTGGTGTATTTTGATTAAATGGCTACTTCGTTGTCTGAATTTACGACAATTATAGACATCTATAGAAAAATTTCAGCAGTAAGTATCCAACGTGCGAGATGGAAAATGTGAAACATAACCTACAAAATCGCGTCTTAATACATGATATGTCAGACCTCTTCTTTATTTTCGTTTATAGCAACTGCAAAACGTTTATGGGCTAAGAACAGGATATTGGATAAGCTTTCAGAAAACATCGAATCGTAAATACGACTAACCTGTGTCGTTGGTAATGTATCTGGTGACCAGGCAAGGTGGAACACAGCCTTCCTGAGTGGTGCACGTGAACGACCCGCTATTGGGATCGCAGCCCGACTGGATCGCGCATCTAATGTACCAAGTGCTCCCCTAACTAGTTGTCTGGCATTATCATCATTTGCGCTGTAAAAACGTAGATCAATTTACTTTCAATAATGTTTAAATAAATTAGGTTTGAATAATTTAGTCGCTCAATTAAAATATACTTAGACACTCTTGAGCCTTGTCTCTCGCGCTCTTGGTCTTGCTGTTGACAAAGTTGTCATAAAACATGAGTTGGCTAAAAATAATACTAATGAATCATGAAAAATTTGACATGGTTTGTTAGTGTTATTTTTGCCAATTCAATTTTTTCTTATTTCCGATGTAGTCCTCATATAAATGTATTAGCAAACATTTTGCTTAAAAACTAATGTACATATTTAGTTGGATTTTAGTTTAGTTCAAGTATATTGGTTTTAAATTTTAGCCCAACGTTCCGGAGACTTTGCTGTCACCATGGTCACGGGTAGGGCTGAGCTGTAAAGTGTCATCTACAATCGGGAAAAAATGAATATAACTTAAAGAAATGAGTCGCACAAGTGTTAGAGAGTATTAGTACAAATGATTATATTAAAAAATATAGAACTGTAATTTTGTAGGTAACACTGTAGTAGGTACCGTAGTGACCGTGCAGTAGAAACGTCCAATAGAAATATTGAAACCCACAGATTGTCCCCAATAAATTCCACACGCACACCGAACTCATGCGCTATTCTCGCAAAATTCATGTATGAAAACGAGTGCGTGATTTTGCTACAAACAATGAAAATGCATTATTCCATACCCCGCAACTCTCGCTTCATCCAACGGTTGTGCGTTTAATACCTAATAATTTCGTGATGCTCTAACTATTAAAAATGTGACCAAAAGCAAACAAATTAAGTGGTTAATAACGTGGTGCAGCTCACAAGTTCTGTCTGTTACTTGAACTTGACTTATGAAAAGCTTACGTTATACGAATTTTAATATAACGTAAGCTATTTATTTTATTTATCAACTAAATGTCTAGATATCTCGACATTTTCGACGGGCTTCGTGGTGGAGTGGTTTATGTAATGGACTGCCGATTGCGAGGTCTCGGGTTCGATTTCCGGTCAGGACAATCATTTGTGTGATATCCATAAATGTCATACAAATGTTTGTACTGCGTCTGGGTGTTTACTAAAGTAGTTTATGTATTATATCCGTATTCTGGTACCCATAACACAAGCATATAAGCTTAGCTTGGGAACAGAGGACGTTGTGTGAAATGTCCATGAATATTTATTATTTATTTTGTTGATAAATGAGACAAAGCCCTTAGGGCCAAGAATAACTTCTACAAACACCGTTTCTATAGAAGTAAATAAATTGACTAGAAAATGTTTCGGAAAATAAGTTTTATGACAAGATAAGAATGAATCAGAGTATATTTTGAAAGTCTAGACTTTTTGTTTACGGTTAATATTTATAACTGGGACACTTAATTATGCATAACTAATAACTACATTAAGGTATGTCTCAAAATTCTGTCGCACACTACAGACAGGCCGATATCGCCTCTTTTGCTTGGAAGTTGATGACGGCAAAGAGGAAGGCCTTGTGGGAGCGCGAACGATCACTTTTCACTAAAGCAATTTAGTAGTTTTTGCATGAAAGAATAACAAGCACAAAATTACATTCTAACAAATTTTCGCGTTTAAAATATTACTTGGATTTATTATTAATAGAAAATAGCATATTTGTATAAAACAAACCAAATACCAAAAATATACTAAATTTATACACCGTTTTATCCAAGATTACATTATGGAATACGATACATTGGAATATGTACATTGATTTACGTGTAGTTTTTTCGTTTACCTCTTATTTGGAGAACGGAAACAGACCGCTGTTATAACATTTATACCTGAATCTACATCACTTAGAAGCTGAATATGTCAACGGATTTTGATTTAGGTTTATTTTGTTGAGAAGATATTTATTGGATAACGTTTTTAATAACCTCTGTCTTATCTACCTATACCATCCATACTAATATTATAAAGCTGAAGTGTTTGTTTGTTTGAACGCGCTAATCTTAGGAACCTGTAGTTCAATTTGAAAAATTCTTTCAATGTTGGATAGTACATTTATTGAGGAAGGCTTTGGGCATATAACATCACACTGCCACCAATAGGAGAGGAGTATCAGTGAAAAATGATGCAAAAATGGAGAAACTTTTCCAAATACCAGGCGTACGAGGGCGCGGGCTACATCTATTATTATATAAAGTGTCTGGTCGACCGAGCGTAGCGTCTGTAAGTACATATTTATATATGATAGAAAACTTCCAAAGTCAGTATAAATATTTGTGGAACAAGTATATGAAAGCAAAGTAAGAATAATACAATTAATACCCTTATATTCCTACTTTCCATTTTTCTTATTAACTATCGATAATTAATATCTTTAACAGTTAAAATTACATTATTCTTTAAGTTCATAGACGGTATGGTGCTATCTAAGTCTCAAATCTTACAAATTACTTTGATAGGTACTTTTATTAATTAATCTTATAACTTAAATATATTTTAAGTATCGTCCTCAGACTTAATGTAGGTAATTTATTATACTCAATTCAGAACTTTGAAGGCGTACCAATATTTCAAGAATCTTAAATTATATCTTGCCTCATCGTTAAGTGCCAGTAATATTCCTTGCAAAGGCTAATTACAAAAATTGGTCAAGTGCGAGTCGGACTCGCGCACGAAGGTTGCCGTACCATTATCTATGCAACATAAGGCAACGTTATTAGTATCGAGCAAGAAACGGTAAAAAAATCATGTTTGTTGTATGGGGGGCTCCCATACAACAAACATGATTTTTTTACCGTTTACCTTAAATATTTATTTTATTTTATTTTTAGTATTTGTTGTTATAGCGGCAATAGAAATACATCATCTGTGAAAATTTCAACTGTCTAGCTATCACCGTTCTTGAGATACAGCCTGGTGACAGACGGACGGACGGACGGACGGACAGCGAAGTCTCAGTAATAGGGTCCCGTTTTTACCCTTTGGGTACGGAACCCTAAAAATGAATAAATTTTACCCAAAACTAATTACCAATTTTAGGCGCTTTACTTTCATTTATTAATTTTCATACAATACAAAATAATATTACGGACTTTTAAGGATCTCTCTCTCTCTTTCCAGCCTATCACTATCCTACTTTCGGACACAGGTCTCTTCTATTTTGGAAGGGATTATGGTCTAGGTACTATACCGCGCTGATCAGGCGTGTTGGCAAAGAGTTTATTTTCGAATTTTCCGGCTCTCACAGAGCATGTTTTCTTTGTACAATATCCCTTAACTAGCTTTTACAGCACCCTGGGAAGGAAAAGAGGCGATGACACTTGTATTCTTAATCTGTCACCGCACGGACAAGCTGTACATTTACGGTCTTATTCATAATGACTTACGGAGGTTTATACGGAGATTTTATCGGAGAGATAATAAACGTCTTAGCGTAAAAAGACCATTATGAATAACAAGTTTTGACAATTTTTGCGAACCTATTTTAGTGAACTTTTAAACCTCCGATAAGTAATTATGAATAAGGCGGTTAGTACTTATATCAAATTCTTGTGAGATGGTGTTTCTACCTATATAAACGCTTTCGAATCGGCTTTGTAGATTTTTGAAAATTTTTCGTGCTCTACCTATTCTCAGACCTACCCAATAGGTCTGAGAATTGGTTAACATATTTTCATACCACTAGGTCATAAAAAGAGGTTTCCAGAAAGTACCAAAATGAAAGTTATTGAAACCGGTATACATTGCTACTAGATATTAAAGATTTAGGAGAGAAAGGGAGCAAAATATACTTACATATGATCATCATCATACTCCGCTAACGAGCGACGTACATATTCCAAATTATTGACAATTGTGCAAATTTCTTCTGTTGTTTTATTTTGAGCTGAAATTAACTTGTCATTAATATAATAATATATTAAGCAGGCAAATCACATACAACATACCAAGAGACAAGAGAGGTCTATCTTTAAAATCAGACAAAAAAATAGAAACTAGGCATAAAATAGTTATTGTTATTGCTTATTTTATTGATAGACGATTAACAAAAACATATATACGGCGGAGGTAAGTGGAAACGCTGGGAAAGGACGCCCGACTCCTGATGTCATTGCTGACGTCCTTCAGAAAGGCTAAGTACGTAGCACTTACAACCGTAGAGCATGTGTGAATAGATTTATGAGTGTAAGTGAAGACATCGAAGTGTGTTTAGATCGTAAGGTTTAATGGTGATCTATTGTCCCTACTTACCTCCACAGGAAAAAGCGCGACGGTAATAAAATCTTTGCAAAAATCAAAAGAGTAGGGTAAATATGCAAAGTACCTAGTGTTTAAATTATACCCGCGAATTGATTAAGAGGGCACGATACCAAATTATGATCCATACAAAAATATGGGTATCGTACTTCCCTTTTTTCTTCGCGAAAGTTAAACCGATTTTATTTGTTTTTCCCCTATATTATAGATGAAGAGTATATCTATGCTTCTGTCACTTTCTTTTTTTCAATACATAATAACTAAATGAAATATGACCATCTGAAAATCCCGTTTTATTTCGGTTTTCTTTAGGTAAAGTTGCAGCGTCTATCACACATATTTCGTAACGTTTTACCAATAAAAAAGTGATACAAGCATAGATATACTCTTCATCTATAATATAGCGTAAAAACAATTAAAATCGGTGTAACTTTCTGCGAACAAAAAAGAGAAGTACGAAATGTCTTTTTCTCAAAGAATTTGTAGGTAAAATCTGCTTCAGCTATATTTGTCCCTTTCAGCACGGTGCTCGGGAATAGGTATAGCAATATCTAAGGCAAATACCTAAATTAGGAGTACAGTACCCTCATAAGCTTATTGTAAAATCAACTTAACCAATAATTAGGTACATTAAAATAATAAAAACATAAGTACCGTTATTTTCATAAAAGCCTTGGTCTGCCAGAGCTCCATGTACAAGATCAGCGTAATGTAATGCAGTAGCACAAGCAGCTTCGAGTAGACGAAGACCACCACCTACAGTACCCTCTTCAGCACCACCAATAGCTCGCCATACCAATCGCATATGATATAGACTGAGACACACCATCAAGTTACGACGCTTGTTAATAAAATCGGCATAAGTAATAAGCAACGTTCTAAATAGTATTGGCCCGTGTAGTGACAGATTTAGTATACAAGTGTCACCACCCCATTTCTTTCACAGGGTGTTGTATAAGCCAGCTAAAGAACAATATAAGCAGTTAAATCTATTGTGAGAGACAGAAAACTCAAAACTAAACCCTGTGCCAGCACGCCTGGTCAACGTGGCACATTAGACCATAGTCTGAAAATCCTTCTTCAATGCCTACGCTGTCTAACCACCCTGTATAATAAAGCAAAATAGCGATAATTTTCTAAACTGAAAGCAGGGGCGAGTTATCCAATTTTTTTTATATGGAAGGATATTCATTTTAACATAATAAGTTAATTATTAATTTATTAATATTTTGCGATTGACTCGCTATGCTTTTACTAAATAAACTAAATTATAATGGAAAAAATGATAACCATAAGCGGGACTTGAACCCGCGACCTCGGAATGCCGTTCCGTCGCTCTCCCAACTGAGCTATTATGGTCCACACAAATGTTTACCAAATTTTCCACTACAATCATCTCAATGCGAGTTTTAACATCGTGCGATGTACGAAAAAACATTAACATCGTGCGTTGTACGAAAAAACATCGCTACATGTTATCATTTTTTCCATTATAATTTAGTTTATTAAGTTAATTATTGTTGAAAAAGAAAGGATTAATTCCAGTTACGATTTCAATTATTTACGGTAGAAAAGTAGTATTATATATTCTATCCGTATTCTAGTACCCATAACACAAGCATAATTATAAACTTAGCTTGGGACCAGAGGACGTTGTGTACAATGTCAATGAATAATTATTTGTTTTATTTATTTAATTCATAAGTTTGTACTTTAGTATAAATATATTTGTGTACAAATAAGGTTTGAATACTTATTGTGACAAAAAGGTACTTACCAAGCAGCCGTATCCACAGACGAAGTGCTATGTTTAACAAGATGTTCTCCTTCAACCGGTCGATCTGTAAACAATATTCTAATAACTAAAAGTGTAATAAGCAAAAAAGAAAGTAACAGAAGCATATATATACTCTTCACCTATAATATGGCGTAAAAGAAATTAAAATCGTTTAATTCTAACGAATAAAACAGCAGACTACGAAACGTTATCTTTTCAAATAATTTGTAGGTAATATCTACCTCAATTATATTTGTCTCTATCAGCGCGGCGCTCGGGAATAGGGATAGCAATACCTCAGACAAATACCTAAATTGGGGCTGTAGTCTCCTCTTAACCGATTGCCAACACGCTTGGTCACCGTAGTATAGTAGAACAATTACTCTGAGGCTGAATATGCAATACACAATGTACCAGAAAAGCCACAAAAATATTAAAGTATCTTACCAAGTTCAACAGCAGCGCGAACTCTTTGCAATGCCATAGTTTTTGTGACGGCGAGCCAGCGATCAATCAATGGCTCGAACCACCTGTTAACACAATAATGGTCATACATTCACGCCTTTTATCTATAGGAGTAAACAGACTCTATATCGTAAAGTTTATTAATTAAAAAAATATGCTCCAATTAATTATTCATTAATTAATTTACTCATACAAACATTTCCTCCATTAATAAACTTCATATTTGTTATCAAAACTCTAAAATCAAACATACTGCCGAATAACTTAAGAAACGTTATTTTCTCTCTTACGAAAATTTATAAGATGATTGTTAAAATACTTTAGTAAATAATAAAAAAAATCAGCTAGCTGTAAGTAGAGGGAAAAGTCATCAGCTAATAAGATTCTGTAGGTGATAGATGCTGTTGCGTTATACCTTTCGAGGTACCAGCTGACAAACCTTCCACTGAGATGCACTATGAACTAAAGATTTTTCCTGGGCTTCATTGGTACTCAATACTGCTACACTTAGTGCTAATGTTTCAGTATTAATGTTTTTTAGGGATCCGTGCCAAAACAGTACGGCAGAATGGGACCCTATTACTGGGACTTTGCCGTTTGTCTATCCGTCCGCCTGTAACCAGGATCACGGTCCATGCATCACTGGAACAATGTTAGCTAAAGAGCAAAAAATTTCAGTTTGTGTATCAGTTGTGGCTGCAACAACAAATACACATCATTCTTCTGTCCTTATCCCGTTATTTGGGGTCGGTATAATGATAATAACGCTAAGGCACCGTTTATGTACGAGTCCAATTCGTACTTGACCAGCTTTTTACCTAGGTTTTACTTACTGATAAGCTTCCAATAGTTGTGGTGGTAGATCGTGGGGTGTGTGAGGCACATGTGAATGTGGATGTGGTTGAGGAGCTAAAGTAGCTGCAGCACACAGCTCTCTTACTGCCGCCAGTAACTCAAATGGTAGAGTTTTGGCCGTTGTTGTTACGCACACTGGTAATTACAAAGAAATAATTTCAAATGCAATCTTTACTACTATTGCTATAGCTGAAGAGTTTGTTTGTTTGAATGCGCTAATTTCAGAAAACGCTGGTCTGATTAGAAAAATTCTTTCAGTGTTGGCTAGTATATGTATCGAGCTAAAGCTTTAGGCTATATAACATCACGCTACGACCAATAAGAGCGAAGCATGAATGTAAAATGTTGTAAAAACGGCGAAAATTTCAAAATTCCACGCGTACGAGGTCACGGGCAACAGCTAGTATACAAGAAATTTGAAGATAAAGCCATAAGCGTAGCCAAAGGCTCAGGAAAAAATTGTCAATAATAAGATTTTCGGCGATCCAAAATTTCACGCGTACGAAGTCGCGGACAAAAATATTATTATTCCACAAAAATGCTGTCACAGGAAAAAAGGAGTGAGAAAATTGCGTTCTTTTTCTCATGAACCATATCCTTTACGCAACCATATCCTTGTACATGGTTGCGTAAAAAATTATTAGTGCCGCCTTCAAACGTTCCCATAACATAATTTTATTTCCTTTGTTTCAGAACTAAGGAACTTTTCGTTACACCTACGAAACGTTGATTTGATTGTTTTTTTCAGTATTTTTCAGTATTTTTCAGTATATTTCAAATTTATTTGTTCAACGCCTTTAAAACCTAATAAAATAATTAATAAAATAAAAACTAAAGCAAAAAATATATTATATTAAAGAACTAAGTACTATTTTAAATGGAAATAAAAATAACCTTAATATTCACATTTATTTCATAAAAAAATTGTCACAACTTATATATAAAATTCACGTGTCACAGTGTTAGTTACCGTACTCCTCCGAAACGGCTCGACCGATTTTCGTAAAATTTTGTGTACATATCCAGTAATTCTGAGAATCGGACAACATCTATTTTTCAAACCCCCCCCCTGACTTTTGTATGGCAAAACAACGTTTGCCGGGTCAGCTAGTAAATATGTAAAAAACCCACCTATGTCATAGCCATGTCATAACAAATGACACAGATTTTTTAAGAACACATTTACCGACTTTTCTCACCACTGAGAAAAGTCGGTAAATGTGAATTACATTATTTAAGAAGCTTACCAGGACTGCCTTGTTCATCGAATACATTTTCTTCAACAACTCCGCACCATCCTTCTAGTAACCAATGTTGCATACACTGTCTTACATCTTCTGATACCTAAAGATTTCGAAAATGTAAGCCCATCGCCCATTTTCAAAGCGTTTGAAACCTACATTGAAAGAGTGGAGTCAAGCGGAGATGTATTTTGAAATTTAGCGCCCTGTGCCATTTTCTTTGACGCCCCTTGCCAATTTAATTAGCCGCCCTATAAATTAATAGAGATAGAGCAAAATTTTAAACTGGAAGGCTTTGGCCGTTCTTCTCAGGCTGGCCGCCCCGGGCCACGGGCCCTACGGCGATTGGGCAAATACGCCTCTGGAGTCAAGGGTATTACAGGTATCACTACCTCATTTCCTTCCTAGGGTATTGTAAGAGACAGATAATATAAAAAGCAAATGACATTTTTAACAAATGAAAACCTCGAAACTAAATAAAATAATGGATCAAATATTTCCCAAAGCAGAAAGGTCCTTGCTAACAGCGGGGAATTAATAAGAAGAAAACATTTACCTAATCTTAATTGGCATTGTTCATTTTTTTTTTAAATTCTTAATTCAAAAACCATTTCGGGGCATAGAGTTTCTGATGATCCATTAGTTTTTTTCGGAAAATTTGCTATATTAACGATTATTTTTCTAAAAACGCTAATGATCTCTATTTGCCCTTGAAATGAAGGACTTAAAATATTAAGGCGTTCTAAGAGATATACTACTCTGTGGTGGAGTTGAAATTGGTCTATGCAATCTGTCATAAGTCTATCAGGAAAAATCAATACATAGATTGCGTACAACGATGACGTCACAACATTTAAAATAATAACTTTAAGTATTTTTAAAAAATTCTATATAGTGAATTTTTCAATAATATTGAAATTAGTTACTTAAAATAGTCTATATTTTCTAAAAAAAAAAATTAAAAACAGTAGGTCAAAAATTATGAACAATGCCAATTCATTGGCAGAAATGTTACTAGTAATTGATATAATAAGATTAAACGCACCATCTTGTCTATCTGTGTGAAGACTACGCTGAAGTAGTGCACGTTATTTGTCCTGGAAGAAAAACTTACATAAAAATGTGCAAATTAATCAGTCATGATAAATAAATTGAACCTGAAATTGGCAGGATTTGGATTGAAATTGCCTTGCCGCAGATTCCAATAAATCTGAGATTGGCAAAAATTAAAAAAAAAAAATTGTTGTAGTTATTGTTGCACGTACTAAGTCTTACTTCTTTGTTTGTTCTGTCTGTTATATTACGTTTTAACTAACTTTGTGGCATCTGCCTTTTTGTGACATTGTGCGCGTATCGTAAAAGTTACTCTCAACATTTTTCACGATCACTTTATCTTCTTTTAGTCTTTTCAATTATATAAATTTGCCAAAGAATACTTTAATAGAGAATAATCATAACAACTAGAATAATTATGATTTTTATAAACACAATGACTTACGTCTCAAATAATGGGTG
This sequence comes from Orgyia antiqua, assembly GCA_916999025.1. Classification (NCBI taxonomy): domain Eukaryota; kingdom Metazoa; phylum Arthropoda; class Insecta; order Lepidoptera; family Erebidae; genus Orgyia; species Orgyia antiqua. The sequence continues at coordinate 29,106,367 of OU779868.1, forward strand.
ATAGTAGGTAAGGCCTTGCTGCAAATCAATTTGCACAAGAGTGATAAGATTGACCAGATCTTCACCTCGTTCTGACTCTGTATCCTGAGCACAGAGCGCTTCGTACCATTCCGCTGTGCCTTTACGAAGAGAGCTCACTATATCACTCCTGTCAAAATTAAGTATTTCTTATTTACTACTTCAAACACAAAAATTATTACTATAATAAATAATAGCTGTTGCCCGCAACTTCTTACACAATTATTAACTGGAATTTAGAAAAATTGCATTAAAATCCGTTGCGTAATTATATTTAAGTTTACATAAGGACGTACAGACGTACGTCTCCACATGGAGACGTACGTCTGTAGATGTATGTAGATGGGGTGGTGACACTTGTATTCTTAATCCGTCACCACATGTGACGGATTAAGAATACAAGTGTCACCACCCCATCTCCTCCCAAGGGTGCGGTAAAAGTCCGCTAAGGGATATTGCACACAGATAACAACATCTTCTGTGAGAGATGGAAAACTCGAAAATAAACCCTGTGCCAACACGCCTGGTCAGCGTGGCACAGTAGACCATAATCCCTCCCAAAGTGGAGGAGGCACGTGCCCAGCAGTGTGACGTGAATGGGCTGGAGAAGAGGAGAAGAAGGACGTACAGTAAAGCAATAATGATGTCTTTATTTCTATATCTCCAGCCCATTAACGTCTCGATGTTGGGCCAGGGCCCCATCCACTTCGGGAAAGTATTTGGTGTACCTACTATGCCGCGCTGACGCCAGGCGTCTGTGTCTAGAGTTTGGTTTTCAATTTTCCGTCTCTCACAAAGGATGTTATCTGACTGTCTACGCGCCAACCAGTCGACCAATCGCACGACCCACTGTCAACGCGCAACATTTTGCTAACCGAAGAAAAATACGACGCACTGCATTATCTCTGTATATTTTAATTATTAAATCGACGTTAAAAGTATATAAAAGAAAAGGACTTTTACGATTATGTGGAATTCGGAAGCCCCCGCAAGTACCTACTACCTGTGGGCCAAGTCTGCTAATTCTGCTATTACAATCATATTACAATGTTGTTACAATGGTCAGTCAGTGACGCCATTATGGTGCCATAATGGGGTCATTACGACAAAAAATTAATAGACTACCAATTTTGGTATAATTTCGCCATGATGGCACCATTATGGCGTCATTATGACACCAAACTTGATTTTTTGTCACAATGGCGCCATTATGGTGCCATAGTGGCATCACTATGGCACCATAATGGCGCCATTGAACTGTCATTGTGACAACATTGTATTAGCAGACTTAGGGCCCTGGTACCTGCGGGGGGCACTTACTATAATATCCCCTATCTGCTGGCTGGCAGCTGGCTCTTACGTGGCACTCTGGGGGAAGAAACGGAATTGCGACGCTTGTGTTGTCAATGTGATAATGTAGAAAATTACAGTCCCAATGTAGAAATTATTTAAATTACATTTACAACTATTATGAAAATCTCTTAAAATAATTTAACACCAGAGAGCTCTTTGACATTGCCATTTTGTTAACTTTAATCAAGAAAACGCTGTGCCAGATCCTTTTCCCCGAGCTCATTTGAGAGTAAAAAGCTGACCGTAATCTTGTAAGAATATTTACAGAACTTTGACGTCTCGTATTGCTCTTTATTTGCATGAAATCATCATTTATTTTAATTATTTCTTGTTATTTGTCTTTATACATTAAATTATTATAAATCTGGTTACAAAACACATTTGGCTATATCTTTTTAACTTACCATTACCTTCTAAAATATTTTTTTATGTACATTGCAGTTAAGGAAGACGAAATCAATATTACGTGCCGAGTATAACGCAAAGGTATATATTATAAAAGTCCAAAATGTAAAAGATAACTCACCTGATTTCCTTGTTGAAGGGGCAGCATCGCCAGAACGCTTTCATTTGTGACAAATGATTCATACAGCGCAGCAGATACTCCAACCTATGAAATATTTTGCTCATGGTAGGAAATTACTATAAAATCTACACCAGTCACTGAAGTTAGCTACGCACTAGCCTTCGAAGCTGTTAATATTGATTTTCATAACTATAAGAAATGGCACTTGCTTCCTGTACAGGTATTTCCTAACTCCTTAGATATTGGGTATTTCAAGCGAAGCATAAGGCGTACGAGTACAGAGGCATCTTGGAATGTAGAAGCAACTCAATGATACCGTACTACTGTCTTCACATTCGGATTACACTTGCACATAACATCTAAAGGAGAGTAGTCTATTGCGAAATACTTGCTATAAAAAAGTCTAAAGTTCTCTAGTTTGCCTTTGTATACGTAAACCAGTTACTCAACTTCTTGTAATATCTTAGCTTTAAAAAAAAAAGATGTTGCATTGACCCTAAATAAGAAAAGAGTATCAATAACTTACTTATTTAGACTGTATTGATGAAGCACTGGATACAAATCCCTATGTAGCCTCAACTGATGTAAAGCTCTTTCTACAAATTCACAGAAACAATCCGCCAGCCATCGCTCTTCGTCACGGGATGCTCCAGAACCGGAATCCCCACTACCACTACCAGATATTGCCTCACATGCTCCCCAAGCTCTTTCTAACTCAGTCAGCAACTTGTACATGTACCTTTATAATAGAAAATGATATTAAAATTGCAATTCACCCGTATAGCTATTATTGTAATTAACACAGCCAACATAAAGTTCCGAAATAAACAAAATATTTTAATTCAAATAAAACCACTTTTTACGGATAAGGACGCCATAATATGTTTTAAAATATACCTAGACGTTCAAGAAATTGTTGAATGAATAAGTCACGTGAATGTTAGCTAGACAACATATCAAAATTATTGGAATTCTAAAATCTCATAGGTCTTTATTTAAAGACATAGTAAGTAAGATTTCAGCTAATTGCAACAAAAGAAACTATCGAAAATAGCAACCAAATAACTTTAGAGAAATAATTCTGACGAAACATGAAGCAAGCCCAAACTAATTCAGTAAAGATCATAAAATAAACTAAATAATCTATAGTGTATCTGTTGTAACTTACTTGGGATCAAGTGGTGCATCACTGTTCAGCCTGCAAGCCGCCGCAAATCGGGCGATAGCAGCTTGTAGAGGACTTAGATCACCCTGAATAGCGTGCTGGTGTAATAATGTTTGAGCAGCCCCACATAGTTCACCTTCAAATGTATTACTACTGTCTCCTTCAGCACTTGTGACACTTGTTGCAGTTTCAACCTCATGTGCTAATAGCACTCCGAATAAACGCTCGTGTTGTCGCACCTAATGAAATAAATCATCGATATATATAATGGCGTGAAGGTAAAACAATTGATCCATAGATTCTTGACGATGAATGAAGGTGAAAGATCCAAGAATTGCAGTCAAGTAAAAAGACTTTGATTCTTGGGTCTTTGACCATGTTGCAATAAACAACATTTTCTCTCTCAGAAATAATTATCGCCACTTTTTTGTATGCTCCTAAATTACTTCATCGGGAAATACTTTTTATATTTTTGTTTTATTGGGTTTTTACCTGTTGCCAATTGTCATCGTCATGTCGACCTGCTTCTCTAGCAGAAAGCCAAAGTCTTAGTCGAATACGGCCCTGAACAGAAGAACGCTGTGATCGAGCTTCTAACTTGTACCAAGCCTCCACGCCAGTCGATGGAATTTCACGTAAAGGAATGTTAACAGAACCTGAATAACAAAAAGTTTATTAGAGCCAGTGAACATTCATAGAGAATGTTTCATTAGCTTTGTGGGAAAATTAACTTTTTGTCTGTAACTAACCGACGGAATTTCGAGAGGCGGTGGACGTGCTCGTCATCGAGTATTTATTTATCTCAGATAGATTAAGCGGCTTCTAAAGAAGTTTTTATCATAGGAATGCATCCGGATTCGGCAATATTTTATTTGTTTTCTTATACGTTTACTGAATATTGATAGTCACTATTGATTTTTACTAACCAAAGCTGAATATCGAAACATGATATTAGGATAGTATGTTCCATTTAATTCACAAACAACTTACAAGGACACACCAAAAGGAGTTGAAGTGAAAAAATACTGAAGAATTGTTACTGACCAAGGAAGTCATCTTGGCTGCCCTGTCGAGCGCTCTGACAAACTTGTTTGAAAAAGCGCCCGAGGCCTCGAACACCGCGTACCTCATTCAGTCTTGATACCGCATCAAGAACGGAACTCTCATCATCGTGGTCCCAGATGTCTAAGTGTAGGACATCCGATGATATGTCATCGATGTCACTGTAGAATATATTGCATGTTTAGTCGTGGAATGAAAGAAATCTTCAAATATATATGTCACATTTAAGCATGACTTTAGAAGCATGAGCACAAGTGGGAACATCGCATTTTTCTACACAAGCAAAAGACATAGTCGAAATTATGGGCTACGGGGGCGTCTTTTAGTCCAATTTCAAGGGGTTGCCTGCCATTACTTTCCCATAGCTGGCTCAAACTGAACTCAGAGAAAGAAATAGAGTGATGACAAAATTTATATTCTAAGTGGATATCCAGATGAATACTGATATACATACAATTTAAAAGTCTCGTTCCACTTTGGTGACAATGTATGTGGTCTGACACTGGTCGCACGGATGTAGCGAGCTGGTAGTCGACCTAGGGAATCTCGTTGCTGTCGACCATCACGACGTTTAAAGCTCAGCCTGAAGCCATGCTTACGTCCATCATCCTCAGAGGCTCGAGGGGAAGCCGGCAGTGACGCCGGTTGGATCCCCAGCATACAATACGGATCGCTAAATCCTAAAGGAGAAATTCAGGCCTTAAAATCCTTAGAATAGAGACTGGTAATAAAAATAATAATATTTTATATAGCAATTCTGGTTTTTCTGGAGTGGTTTTTGTATTCATTATTTATTTTTCGTAGAGTTACCAAAATTAATCGATTATTACTAGGTTATATGCAAATATTTCTTTTAAACTAGTACCTATATCAATTAAAACTAGATTTCAAAGTTATCAAAATAATTTTAAACATTTATCACATGTTTTTACAGTATCCTTAATTTAACTCTGCAAAAACAATAGCTTATTTAAATATAGTTTGAACTTATGATAAACGATTTTAAACTTGTTCAAACAATCTCTTGTTGTTTGTATATCAGTTAGTTTTCACTTTAGTGGTTAACAAAATTAACACGCATAAATATTGTGGTATTTATATAATAGTAGTGTTAGTGAAATAAATAAAGTTCATCTCGTACATATAAAAAGACGCGAAAAAAGACTTTGCAACAGTCTTTTTTGCGTCTATTTGTTGGTCCGGAGTTAACATTATTTTTTTTGGTTAAGAAAGGATTTGAAATTCAGGTTTTTGGATCACACCTAAGGAAGGTGACGTTCTATTGTTAAAAAAAACCTTAACTTCGATATTCGATATTTTCGTTATTAATTAATAATGCTAATTAATAGTTTGTCTAATCCCTACTAATATTATAAATGGGAAAGAAACTCTGTCTGTCTGTCTGTTACGCTTTCCCGCTTAAACCTCTCAACCGATTTTGATGAAATTTGGCACAGATAATCTTTAGGCCCTGAGAAAGGACATAGGCCACCTTTTATTGCGAAAAAAAGGGATGAAAAGTTTTCTAAATTTCACGCGAATGTCGCGGGCAACAGCTAGTACGGCTTATAAAGTTGGAAAAAGTGTCTTTGTAATAAAGATTTAAACTTAATAAAATATATAATGCTACTAATATGATAAATGTGAAAGTTTGTGAGTATGGACGTTTGGGTGTTTGTTACTCTTTCGCGCAAAAACTACTGAATGGATTTTAATGAAACTTTCCAATAATGTAGCTTATACATCAGAATAACACATAGGCTACAATTTATAAAGATATTGTGGGAATTGTCCATAATGTGACGATAAGTACCAAGTAAGTAGGAATTACACGGGTACGAAGTCGCGGGCAACAGTAAGTTTATTATAAGTATTTAAATAACTATGATCTAAACAGGGGAAATAAAAAAAATGAAAAAAAAAAATTCAAAGAAAACCGTATTGAAAAAAGTTTTCTCGATAGAAAATCATAGCCAAACAACCTCGCTTATTTTTTATTTTTTTTCATTTGTCGGTCTATTATCGCGCATTAACGAATGAAATAACTTTCAAAACATAAGTAACTATAATAGAAACACGTAAACCGGAATTAAAATATATTTAGTAGATTTTGAGTAAACAAAAAAAAAATCCCTGATTCTTCATTTTCTATACCTACTAGCTGTGTTAATTGGTACATGTCGACGATAATATTGATGTAGGCCCTTAACGTATCAAAGGTTTTAGGTATATAAGGATGAATGTTCCGAAATATCATCCCGTAAAAGTAACTGAGAGAAAGTGCTGACATTTCTTGACGGCGACACTTATAATTTATGAATATGATTTAGGGCAACGTAAAAATAACAGGTATGATCAAAAAGGCAAATATTATTTGTATTTTCACTTTCGTCAATTTATAAAATTATTTTATATTTTATTATGTAGAATATCATCTATATTCTACATAATAAAATATAAAATAATTTTATTTATATACAAGACTTATTTCATAATTAATATATGCATGGATATTATTTCTATAAGGCCCTCTATCTCTCTCTCTCTCTCTCTCTCTCTCTCTCTCTCTCTGTGTGTGTGTGTCTGTGTCTGTCTCGCTCTCCAGTCCATAGTCCATTAATATCCCACAGTTGGGTACGAGCCTTCTCCATTTTGGGAGGGATTATGGTTTACTGTGCCGTGCTGATCAGGCGTGTTGGCCCAGGGTTTATTTTTGAGTTTTCCGTCTGTCACAGTAGATGTTGATCGTATACACTATTTACAGCATTCTAGAAAGGAAAAGGGACACTGACACTTGTATTTCTCAATCCGTCCAATTAATTTGATATTTGGTAATGGTTTGGTTTTTATTAAAGTAATTTATTAATTTTGCAATTGACTTGCTATGCTTTTACTTAATAAATCACGTCAAAATGCGATGTAAACTCAATAGAGTTACGATTGTGGTAGTCCAATTGGTTACTGTTAGCACGACCGCAATAAACTCAGTTGGCAGAGCTACGGAACAGTATTCCGAGGTCGTGGGTTCAAGTCCCGCTTGCGGTGATCACTTTTTCCACCACAATTTGATTTATTCTGACTTTGTTTTATAATAAGCAAAGGTAATGATAGCGTATTATAGTTACCATTGGCATCTTTAGCTTCAAGACCATCAGCTTCAAGAACAGTACAGCCGAGCACAACAGTGGGTGGACGCTCACTGCCAGCAGATCTTAAAGCACGAGCATGTACTTCAGAAGATACTCTGAATGCTCGACGAGCATGTTCTATCACCTCTTCCTTGTATGCTGCAAATTGACCATCAGGAGCTGGAGCACCAACTGCATTTTCTATGCAATACAGCACCTAAGACAATTCACATACATTACATATTACACACGATGTTGCTCGGTAGTTCTCTTACTTAATCTTGGCTTGGCACACTACCGTGTGTCTAAATCTTATAGCATTTAAGGTCAAGATTAACAAACCTTTTCTTATTATAACACAAAGTCGTTATTTTTGTATTTATGTACCTATGGAAGCTTGTATCTTCAAAACTACGCAACGGATTTTGATGCAGTTTTTTTAAAATATATAGATTGGTTCAAGAATTGGTTTTTGTATAATTTGTTTGAGTTTAGTTACTAAAATTCACACGTGTGAAGTTGCGGGCAACAGCTATAGTTCAATAAAATAGAGGATAGTTCAATAAAATAGAGGATAGTTAATAGTAAAAGTTACGTATATCAAAGAAAAATAGCTGTACAATCTATGGAAAAAGTAAACCGATGTGTATCTTCTCCAGCCCATTTACGTGCCACTGTTGGGCACGGGCCTTCTCTACTTTGGGAGGGATTATGATCTACTGTGCCGCGCTGACCAGACGTGTTGGCACAGGGTTTATTTTCGAGTTTTCCGTCTCTCACAGAAGATGTTATCTGTGTGTAATATCCCTTAGCTGACTTTTATAGCACCCTTGGGAGGAGATGGGGTGGTGACACTTGTATTCTTAATCCGTCACCACACGGAGAACCGATGTGTATATCACAGAGTAATTACGAAACTAAAATATAATGAAAAATTTAATTAGAGTTAGTTTCTCGTAACAGAATTGGTACCATAACAGCATTACCTCGTGGCTGACTTTATAGTATCCATGGGTGAACTGATATACTTATATTTTATGTCCTACTGTTAACTACCTGTTGACTACAAATTCGTAAACGTAGAATTTAAAGTAAAACTTTAACAAATTATACAAAAAAGCCATCAATCACTCTATCTATTAAAAGAAACCGCATCAAAATCCGTTGCGTAGCTTTGACGATATAAACTCACATAGGGACAAACATCATACAAAAATCCATAAAGCAAAGAAGTATATTACCACGATTATTATGAAAACAAACACAATATACTTGCCTGGTGATATAAAAGAAAGTGAATGATAGCTGCTGACGTTACATAACATACAAGAAAAGAATGAGTGATGTCAACCCCGAGTTACATAGGATAAGGACGGGGCGACCGATAGGTACACATTATGTCTTGTGTTACATTTCACTGTTTATTTTATATCAATACTCAGAACACGTCCTCGAGACAGCTAGAAATTCTTAGTAGTCTCAATAAATAAAGTACGTACTTTTATTAGACATACCGTTGTTTCTAAGACGACTGTCAGTTAGGGCCAAAGTTTATATTGATAAATCTATCTATCTTCTATCTATCTATCTAAACTAAATAAAGCGAAAGAGTTTGTTTGTTTGTTTAAACACGCTAATCCCAGGAACTACTGGACTATTTGAAAAAATATTTTTTGTTGGTTAGTCCATTTATAGGGGAAGTCTATAGGCTATATAACATCACGCTGTGACCACTAGGAGCGAAGCAATAGTGAAAAATGTTGCAAAAACGGGGGAAAAATTCTAAATTTGACGCGTACGGAGTTGTGGGCAATACTTATATAAAAAACCTGAAGAGTTTGTTGTTTGAACGCGCTAATCTAAAGAATTACTGGTCCGATGTGAAAAATTATTTTAGTATTGGATAATACACATATCAAAGAAGGCTATAGGCTATATAACAGGTGTGGCCAACTTTTGTGCACATAAGATCTACTTTTTATTTTAAAATTGAGTCTGATCGACCTATTTCTTAGGTAAGAAGGGGGAGGAAATTTTACTTGCCATTAAAACATACTAAACTCTACCAAAGCCAACTTTTTAAATACTAGATTATACCAACATATTTTGGCCTACTAGAAATTTAGAATCCATGCTCAAAGTCTACTAAAATAGTAGAAAACTACTAAAAGTGGTCACGCTGAACGTCTGCCTACTCGAAGCATGAGCTGCGTACATGTTCATTCCTGTATCAAGTACTAGAAACATTTGACATTGAATGCGTCTCCTCATGGAACTTGCGAGTGATCGACCAAAATTGATCAACTTGTTGGCCACTCCTGCTATATAAAATTACGCTGCGACTAATAGAAGCGTAGCATCAGAAAGTAGCGAACAGCTAGTATAATATAAAACAAGCATGTATGGTTATTTATAAGTAATACGGTGAGCATAGAACACTCCATTTGTAATTACTTTTACCAAACAAAGATATCTAGTGAAGTCATTAATATAAACTGATAAAACAGATATTGTTAAAAGTTAATTGTTAATTTTATTTCGAGAATTGCTTAAGACGTGTCCTACACACTATGAATTTAATTTAATAATTAGATGAAGCTCCATGCATTGACATTAAATTACATATACGAATTTTATTAACACTCAAAGTTCACAATACATTACTACGACTCATGTAAGTATAATTTAAAAATATTGTTTTTATGTAAATACAAAATAAAAACATATAAAAACACCTAACTTAGTGCAAATATTTGCCAATATAACGTAAACTTAATTTCATTGTAGGACTTCTTGCGTAGCAGTAAACATCGCTACGGCTACGAGGTTAGCTTACCTCGGTATAAAGATGTTCATGTTCTTTATGCGACAACTGAGCCGACACGCTAGGTAACCCAAGTTCATGTGGCGCAGGAGGTGGTCTTTCAGCCCTCGCTTCAGCAAGTCTTAATGCTGCAAGTCTTCTATTCTCCTGTCGCCAAGCCAACGCAGTGAAACTTTCGAAGTATGAACCGTCCGTTTCTTGCACTCTAAAATAAACATTTTAATTTAAAACTGTTTGTTTAATTCTGTAGTATAATTTTAAGATCGTCTAGTACATGTTTGAGATCGTATAGTTTAAGTTTCAGATCCCCTAGTTTATTGACATATATGGCTGATAGTTAACTAAGTTCACACTTCGATACGATGAGGTTAAAATTGATATTAGTTGGTTGTTAAAAAACACGCTTGAAAATTCTGAATATTTTTCAAAATTCTTGCATTGCCATCGGTCCCTAACATGAATGCAAAGTTTTAGATCAATCCCACTTCGGCAAGTGGTTGAAAATCAATTCCGTTACATAAATTAATACATTGATAGATACGTACCAAGCTAAAATAAGTGTGTTAAAAATGACAAGTGTTGTGGGTAGGATAAGTACTTAAAATTATCAATTGTACTTTAAACGTTAAACAAGTGAAGCGCTATGCCCACGTCTTTCTGTATTTTATAAAGCGTGATTTAATTTACATACTTCCATTAATTACTTTAACAACCAGAACAATAGGGCGACAGATATTCTTTTACGTGTAATTTGTATCGTTTTAAGTAAATTAAATTTTTAAATCCTTAGTGGGAAATACTGAAAGGAATCAACAACTTCATGTAAAAAACTGTTGTCCTCGAGGTCGCGGATTTGATTCGCATGGGAAAATTTTTATTGTCCGTTAGGCCTTTTGCGCCTAATAATAATAATATATACTTTGTAGACATGTGCAGAGTGATATTGAGGGAAATAATCCCGATAGATGTATCGGTGAACTATTTGGTCTTAAAAAGCCTCTCACAATACCTCGAGAGGTTCGGCGTCAATAGCAAATCGGTGACCTCGTACCGCCTTTCGACGCAAGGCAGTGTTGTATCCAAAATATATAGTTTTCCCAGGAAAAGCCGTTTTAAGTTTTTTTACTAAATACGATGGATAGCGTATTTTTCATTTATCACAGAGTAATGATGTACAATTTCATCAAGAAATATTTCAACGTAATGATAATCTAGCTCAAAGCAAGTTTCTAGTAGGTATCATTTTTAAATGAAAGCGGTCGCCCAAGAAATTGTGCCGCCTTTGATACCCTCGTTACAATAGATCCTAGATTTCATTATTTCTTATTTCTCCATTCAAGCGCCTACAAGCCGTACTTCAGATAGTCCTATCTTAATATATATATTTCTTGTGTGCGTGTGTATGTGACTGAACTCCTCCTAAACGACTGGACCGATTTTGATGAAATTTGTTGTGTGTATTCTAGGGGGTTTGAGGATGGTTTAGATTCACAATTGGCTGGACCGATTTTGATGAAATTTTTTTTACACAGAATTGTATGGCAAAACAACGTTTGCTGGGGCAGCTAGAAATAATGTATTTTTATAGAAAACCTTTTAGATATATTAAGACTGTAAAAACCAGCGGTTTCACTCGCGTCGCGTATTCCCTACTTCTTGCCTTTTTTGCTCATAGATTTTGTGGTATTAGCATTTTTTTTTAACTCTCCGCCTTCTACCCTGCTGGGCCATGATGGTGCCTTGAGCTTTACTATGGTATTAGCATTAACTAAGTATTTAGCATATATATCCTCTTTGGTACTACAAAATTCGAAATTCGTAAATTCTGAGCTTATAGTTTAGCTTGGAATCAGAGGACGTTGTGTGAAATGATCATAAAAAATGTAGTTTCACATAATAGGTATATAAAAAAATGTAGCTTAAAGAATTGGAATATGAATATAGCAATAGCTACTCGTACTTCTTCTGATTACAACACAATTATCACAAACTACAAAATAAATAAAAATGATATGGACCTTAAAATTGCGTGGGTACTGAGGTTACCTAACTCTATATTACTATAATCTTTGATACTGAGTAGTTCAGGAATGGCGGCCGTGTGTATTTTTTTTTTATATTAATTTGTCAATAGACTATGAAAAAGCTATACAGCCCAGTTATTAGCATAGAATTACAATAGACATTTACGTAACTATTGTTGCGTTTTATTAAAAAAGGAATATTGCTGAGGTAATTTAAATACTACACTATCCACGAAGTATATGTGTAAATACGAGTATGTTATAAATGAGGCCAATTCTGACGCGTAAAATTTAACCTAACCAAACTAAAATGCAAACAGTTATGGTCTTTTGGTGGTATTATGATTAATTAGCAATTTCGTTGTACACATTTACGTTTTCGTTTATAATACATTTTTTTTATACTCTAGCTGAAGCCCTCTACTCCGTACGCATGAAATTTTAGATCCCCGTATGTTTTGGCACCGTTTAAACCTTCCTTGGACTTTCACGAATACTTCAAGACCAAAATCACAAAAATCGGCACATGCGTTCTCGAGTTTTAGCGAGACTAACGAACAGCAATTGATTTTTATATATGACTAGCTGATGCCCGCTACTCCGTACGCGTGGAATTTTAGGAACCGTTTAAACCTTCCCTGGACTTTCACGAATATTTCAAGACCAAAATCACCAAAATCGGCCTAGCCGTTCGCGAGTTTTAGCGAGACTAACGAACAGCAATTGATTTTTATATATAAGAAGACTAGCTGATTCCCGATACTCCGTACGCGTGGAATTTTAGATTCCCATATATTTTGTCACTGTTTAAACCTTCCCTGGCCTTTCACTAATATTTTAAGACCAAAATCACCAAAATCGGCCCAGACGTTCTCGAGTTTTAGCGAGACTAACGAACAGCAATTGATTTTTATATATAAGATAAGAAAGAAGAAGAAAGATATGTGTTATTGACACTATAAATTTTGGGTTTTTTTATTAAGTTTACGTATAATTGCTTCCAATGATCAACACACTTAAATTACACTATGACTAACCTTTGATCCATGAAATTAAGTTGGCTTTAGCAGCTTCATTATGTGTGTGGTAGAGCTTGACCACTACAAACAGACCTTAGTATTATGTTCAAACCGAAACAAATCGTAGTTAATTATTCCATGCACGGTAGCTACACCACTACAAACGTATCTTGAAATTCTTTTACTTTAAAATACAAACAGTAAAAAATATGGCCTTTATTTTGTTCAAAAAATAAGCATTGCCATTCAATGTGGCAAGGCACATTTCTGGTCGACAGCGACGAGAAGGAATATTTACATGCATAGTCTATTTATATATGTATGTATGTATGTATAATATTAATTTATTTGTCGACGGGCTTCGTGGTCTAGTGGTGCATGAAACAGGCTGCCATTCACGAGGTCTGGGGTTCGATTCCCGCACGGTATAATTATTTGTGCGATATTTATAAATGTCATACAAATGTTTGTACTGCGTCTGAGTGTTTTCTATGTATTATAAGTATGTATTTACAAAAGAAAAGTACATTATACTACTTATTCTACTTTTCTTTTTAAAAGTAAAGTAGTATATTATAGGTATTTTGACGGGCTTCGTGGTGGAGTGGCTTATTGGGTGTTTTCTATGTATTATAAGTATGTATTTACAAAAGAAAAGTAGTATATGTAGTCTATCCGTATCTGGTACCCATAATACAAGCATAGAAATATAGCTTACTTTGGGACCAGAGGACGTTATGTGAAATGTCTTGAATATTTATTTATTTATATGTAGTATATATCCGTATTCTGGTACCCATAACACACACATAAAAGCTTAACTTGGGAACAGAGGACGTTGTGTGAAATGTCCATGAATATTTATTTATTTTATAATATACATTGTTTTTTATATATATTATTAGTTTTAAGCTATTGCATAGCTTCTACCGCGGGCCTTGAGCGTGGAGACCGAATCCAGAAATTCCGTAACGAAAATAGCGTAATGAAAAAACCTTACATCATCGGCGCTACTGCGCATGCGTAATCCATTCTTCGCCCCGCAATTTATTTCATCCTGTTGATACCAAGGGTAAGCGCCTTCCTCAAATTAAACAGCGTATTAAAATAAGGATTTTGAATCGACAACATAATAATATATCCTAAATGTTTAGATAACAGTGTATTTTAGATTTTAATAATGTAAAATAATGTTTATTTTATTTTATTGACATTAGATTGACAATCGCTATTTTATCATAATTACCATAAACAATGGACAGATGTAAGCGCCAGTAAATAAGGATTATTAATCTTATTTTAGTTTATGGTATTTAGATTCTTGCATAAATAAAATAAATAAATAATTATAATTGCATAAGTTGATAAAAAATGCTATGCAATAGCTTTATCGCGGCAGTCCCCGAATGACACACGTCTTTTTAATTGTATATAGTATTTTTTTTATGTAATTATTTTAATTTCTTTAAAATAAAGATTTACCAGTAAAATACCTTTTTTTAATTTTTAAATCTACTGGTTTTCTAATCACAGTTTTGCCCGCGTAAACGAGAATCTAATTTCGTAACTCTTTATTCAGAAAAAGGACTTGCATATTATCTTTTACCTCAATGTGTTATTACTTTTCATAAACCACTTTTCATTTACACCCTGACACAGTATAAACGTTCGGTTTGTACTGTGTCTAGGTATATAAAAAAAAGTAGTTTATGTTAGTCTATCCGAATTCTGGTAACCATAACACAAGCAAAAATCTTAGCTTGGGACCAGAAGACTTTGTGTGTAATGTCCATGAATATTTATTTAGTTACAAATACTTGTTTGTTCAATCGAAATTAAATAGGGTGGTGACAAAGTTTTACCACATTACCACAAGGAAACAACGAAATAGAAAACCATTTACAATATAATTTAAAACATTAATAATTTCATAAGTTAGTTTTATCAGTTCGCGTGTGTACTGATGGAAAAGTTTTTCAATTCAATAAATATTATACTATGGGTAGAAATAAATGTGGAACTGCGTAAATGGCACAGGGTTCAAAGCGAGTAGCTACCTATATATTTGCATGTGTGTGCGAGGATGCGCAACAAATCGCAGCGTGACCTATTTATAATATTACTAGCTTCTACCCGCGGCTTCGCACGCATTAGTGGCCGAATCAAATTTGAAATCAAACGTAAAATAAAAACTGAAATGGGAACTGAAATTAATAGAGACTAAAATCAATACTGAAATCCATAGCAAAATTTACATCAATCAACAATCGATACAAAATACTGTGTATACATATAAATAATAAAATTAAAGTTAAATACGATACTAAACTGACAACTATGATTGATATGAAAATACTAAGTTCAACTGTTACTGTTACAATTGTAAGAAATTATTTATTAAACATTGAAAAAAAAAATTTAAAAATATATGTAAAATATCCCCGTTTTCCAATGGCAGAGCATAATGCGACTCAGTGCCGCACAATGCTGAACAATGCTGACGCTTAATTGGAACGTGAATTAGTTTTAAAATGCGCCAGCAAAGTGCGCTAAGTTCAGTGTTGAAAAAAAAATTCTAAAATAAACATTGTATTCACATTATATGTGTGGAATATAAAAAAAGTCATTGTTTATACCTTGATCCATACTTATATTTATTTATTTTTTAACACGGCTTGAATTAACTTTGAATATTTCCAGAATACTCCGACGAAACGAAAGCCTTAAATTTTTTTTTAACAATTAATAATATTACTAACGATAATATATAAATAAAATTTCAATCAATGCCAATTTAAAGACAAAATACTTGTTAATTTTCTGCCGTTGAAGTTGGTATGGATTGCACGCATCACTTTTGAGAGTGCTCGATTGTGCGATGCGATGCTGTTATTGGAACACTCAACGTTGAGCATTGTGCCGCATAATGCGCTATTGTGCTCTGATTGTAAAACGGGGTATAAATACTTAACTATTCCAACCTTTTCATAAGGAAAGCATTTCAATAAAAAAAATATTGGAACTAAGTACCACACAAGGACTTTCTATTCCGAGCGTAAAGCGCATGTGTCAGTCTGGGATTAAAACCTTCTTGACCAAATAAAAAAAAATACCGATAAGTCGACCGATTCTATGAGTTGCTATGGCAACTTTAAAATAATTAAGATGGCGGTACAATTATTTTATTACCGTATTTTACAAATATTTGCGTTTTTTATCTCGTGCAGACTTTTTAGTGAAATAATATATAGCCTATTTTACTCCCAGGACTATTAATTATCTCGATACCTATTTTCGTGCAATTCCATTGAGTAGATTTTGCGTGAAAACGTCACAAACAAACTAACTTTCACTTTTATTATATAAGTAAAGGATAGTTATTATTCAGAGGTTACATCTAAAGTCTTTTTTGCTTTCCGTTAAATGTTGATAGAAACTGGACTCTCCTTCTTCACTCATTTATTTACATTTATTCTATTGCACGGATTGACTTTACAGAGGTTATTTGGTCTTATATAGGTACCACGCTGACCAGGCGTGTCGCCATAGACTTTAGTTTCGAGTTTTCTTTCTCCCATGAAAAACATTTTCTGCTTATACCTATTGGGAATATCTCTAAGCTGGCTCTATCAGCATCCTATGAATGGAAAAAATGGAGTTAGATACCTAATTTTTTACCATACAGTTATGGTGTCAGAATTCTATGACACAGATATACTTACTTTAGGGACTCAGAGAACATGATTGTAATTTTTTGAGAATTTTCAATTCCTACAAAATACCTATGTGATATCATAATTGCATAAAATACTTTAAACATTACTAATTGTGGCCCGAAACTTCGTACTGGTGGAATTAAAAAATAAACCTCTCGAATCACTATCTATAATAAGTAAAGACAAAGAACGGATTTATAAGTATCGTTGTTATTGAAGTTGGATAAAATTTATTAATACCTACGGGTATTAAAAGCCAGGCTGTTGCAAGCTTCAATCATTATTCCCAGTCCACGACTAATAGGCAGGGGTTTGTTGTCAACTCAAAGCTTTTACTGAATAAAAATGCTTTCAGAAACTAGTAACAAAGATAGCTTTTAGGCCGGTAATGTTATCTATTATCTTGTTCGTAATTCAATACTAATGTCCATCTACCTATCTATAATAAATTATGTCTATCATTAAGTAACTGTTGGGGTAATTATTATTTCAGATGGCCGAACACAATTGCAAAATATTGATGTTATTATTTAAAAAAAAATTTTCATAGATTGGTAGATAGACTGACACTAGATGTACCCCAAGCCCCCAGAGTTCTACTTATTATTGTAAGAAAACGTGATAAGTTTTCAGATAAGCATGACTATTTTTTGTTACGGCACCAACTGATATAGATAAATAAACTGTGAAAATGAAATTTTCAGCTATCTAGCTAACACAGTTCCAGAGATACAGCCTGGTGATAGACGGACGGATGGACAGCCAGATCTCATTAATGTAGGGAACCCTGAAAACAGGGAATAGGTACTTAATTAAAAGTAGGTTGCTTAACGACCTGTTGCTTGTCCTTGCACACACGCCTGCGTGACTCTATGACCTTTGGTTTGTCATGACGCTATTAATTTATCTACTTAAGGATTTTAATTACAATATTTCACGTTCCCAACCCATTATCTTCGCACTATTTAGCAGATATGTAGTCTAATACCACTACTATAACCAGGCTTACCTAGAGTTTAGTTCGAGTTTCCATCTCTCACAGAAATTGTTATACTATTCCTGACCTAAGTTTAAGTTACACTTTTTTTTCTTTTTGATTATAGTGCTTGATTAGGTTATACTTAACTGTTTCCCGCAATTTTGTAGATATAAGCTGACATACAAGCCGTACATACAAAAATAAAGACTTAGTTTTATAAAAATAAAGATATCAACATAATATCTCTCTCTCACTCCATCCCTCTTTCGTCCCCCTGTTGGCACAGGGTTGATTTTCGAACTTTGCTTCTCTCACAGAGGATGTTATCTGTGTATAATATTCCTTAGTTGGCTTTTACAGCACCTTGGAAAGGAAAAGGAGGAGAGTGACACATGTATTCTCAATCTGTCACCACAATAATAAAACAACATAATATCTGAATACTCAAAAACATGGCTAAATAAATTCAGTTTATGATATCATTGAACAAAATGAGCATCAGTGAGTGATGTCTGATACACTCGCAAAAATGTTCTAAATGTATAATTAAATTTTGTACTTTGAATGTGAGATCGAGTTTCTCATCTAATATATTTTATATAATAGGATTTTGATTATACATGTAAGAACATTATGAATTTTTCTATGTATTATAAGTATGTATTTACAAAAGAAAAGTAGTATAGGTTATCTATCCGTATTCTGGTACCCACAACACAAGCAAATATTGCTTAGCTTGGGGCCAGAGGACGTTGTGTAAAATGTCCGTGAATAGGTATATATCGAATAATTATTGTTCAAAGCAAAAATTATATTAATTCTATTTTTAGAATGCTTTGGGCAATAAAATGACGCAATCTTTAACTAATATTACGGTATATTACGGTTTTTTATAGGTAATACTAACACCACAGACTTACCAGATGGAGTGTCTATGGCAACATCACTCAGCCGGTTGAAGCCACATAAATATCTATGTATACGTGGAATATTATTTGTTTATGAAGTACGTTGTACTATATTATATTATACGAAGGTAAATTTAATTTACATTTAGGAAAAATATTAACAGAAGTAAAGCAAACTATAATAAATAAAAAATTAATCAAGTGCGAGTCGGACTCGCGCACGAAGGGTTCCGTACCATTATCTATGCAATATACGTTATTAATAAATGAGCAAACAACACACACAATACTTAATTAATCATGTTTATTGTATGGGAGCCCCCCTTAAATATTTATTTTATTTTATTTTTAGTATTTGTTGTTATAGCGGCAATAGAAATACATCATCTGTGAAAATTTCAACTCTCTAGCTATCACCGTTCTTGAGATACAGCCTGGTGACAGACGGACGGACGGACGGACGGACGGACGGACAGCGAAGTCTCAGTAATAGGGTCCCGTTTTTACCCTTTGGGTACGGAACCCTAAAAACCGACACCATAGTTTTTGACCTGCTGTTTATATATTTTTTTTAGAAAATATAGACTATTTTAAGCAACTAATTTCAATATTATTGAAATATTCACTATATAGAATTTTTTTTAAATACTTAAAGATATTATTTTAAATGTTGTGACGTCGTCGTTGTACGCATCCTGTGTATTGTGTTTTCCTGATAGACTTAAGACAGATTGCAATACATCTTTTCAAATTTGCCAAGTTGATTTAATAGACTAATTTCAACTCCACCACTGAGTAGTAAATCCCTAAGAACGCCTTAATATCTAAAGTCCTTCATTTCAAGGGCGAATAAAGGTCATTTGCTCTTTTTCCAAAAATAACTAATGGATCATGATCATAAACTCTATTCCCCAAAATGGTTATCGAATTAAGAGTTTAAAAAAATATAGTTACAAACGTAACCGATGTCAGTACAACTATCCTGTCACAAGGAATTTCCATTCCCTGAAATAAACCTATTGCAAAGGAGAACTTTACATTAAAATGAAAATGTATAGAGAGATAAAAATTCATTACAATCGAAGTGCGGGAACAAATAAGTCTCCAGCTGATTTAATCAAATTGTCATTGTACAAAATGGGTCTCATGCTGTGATATCGATTCAATTAAGTTAGAGAATGTTCCAGAACTTGTCCGCAAGTTCATATTGAGGATGGCAATTTATATAGTTGAACATGTTTTTACACAAATAAATTAAAGTACTTTTAACATATATTGGCAACAATTCTACGCACACAACTAAACTAAACTAAACTAATAACACAACCCGGCAATGTTAACTGAACTTTTTTGATAAAACATTGTTTATTTTAGACTAAAGATCTTAATTAATATACAATAGCTAATTAATCAAAATACATCAATAGTTTTCATTTTTGTTTAAATTTAGGTTGGATACCTTATCCCTGAAATTATTTATTTATTTAATAATTACACACAGGAATAGTAAAATACAATATGCATAGAATAATTCGCGTAGGGTCTACATATTTCTACATCTACATAATTAATGTATCGGTCATAACTTTTCTTTTCGCAAGTAGAAATCTAGTCTCCGAGAGTGGTTAAGACTGTATAAGTGTATAATGATATTGTGTCTTCATGAAGAAGTGATTTAAAATTCCATACAAAGTCACAGAAAACAGCTAGTTTATTATATAAAACGGCTACGATGTTCAATCATTTTCTAGACCTAAAAAGGTTAAATGTTGAAAAGCTCAAATTATTAAAAAAATTATGGCTGAAAATTATTGGTATTTAAAATTATATATTATACTTACAACCGTCAGGCATGTATGACCAGATGTATGAGTGTGGATGAAGCCAAGGAAGTATGTTTGGATCGTAGCAGATGGCGCTCTATAGTCTCTGCCTACCCCCATGGGAAAAAGGCGTGATGTTATGATGATGATTTAAAATTATGTAACAGTAAAATAAAACTCAAATAATTCTACAATTAGAGCTACGAAAAGAGCTCATTTATATTCCAGACATCTTTTGTCTCAAGGCTCGGTGTAATTTTGGTTAATTTGCACTTCCTCCATTTCGTGGTAACACTTTAATATCCTTCACGATTGCGAGATTTGACCTGAATGTAAGTATTTAGATTTCTTTTCCTTTTATTTTTTACTTTTTTAGGGTTCCGTGGGTACCAAAAGGTATAACCCTATTACTGAAACTTTGCTATCTGTCCGTCTGTTACCAGGCTGTATCTCGGGAACAGTGATATAGCTGAAATTTTCATAGTTTGTGAATATCAGATGATCCTACAACAACAAATAGTCACCATCATCATCATCCTGTCCTTATCTCATAGTATAGGGTCCCATTTTTTGGTGTCGGAATATCGAATATATTATGATATTAACTGTACGAAGCCCTTCGTTTGCGAGTCTAAACCGTACTTGACCAGTTTTTATTTCTCACTCTGGAATTTCAGCTTCACAAAATAACTTTTTATGTAGAAAATATACTGGATTTTTCAGAATGAATGCAACTGCGGTCGGAACCAGCGATATTGGGAATCTCTAACTGGCAAAAAATAAACTAAAACTGTATATAGGCCAGAGGTCACCCCCCAATAGATTGCCCACTTAAGGCAGTCAACGCATATCGAACCTATGCGCTATTCCATGTGTGATTTTAATACAACCGATGAAGATGCATTATATCATAGCCCGCAACCTTTGCCTTCCTCCAACACCTTAACAAAAATTACGTAGGTAATGCTCTCTATTGAAAGTGATCCCTGATGCAGGCACAAACGATGAATCACTTTGGTTAGAAGGAGTGATGGAGTGACCTCTGACCATTTTGTACGACCGACACTAAATCAGTAGTCTTATTTGTGTATCTTAAAGCTAATTAATGCCTCGAGGTAGATTACAATAGGTAACTAACGAAAAACGGAGTCTCTTATCAGTCTAGGCTGCCCTTTTGTTCTGTTACTGTTTCTATTTTATCAATGGGTAACCTATTTCGTTAAGTTTTTTTTTACATTTCACACAACGTCCTCTGGTCCCAAGCTAAGCTTATATGCTTGTGTTGTGGGTACCAGAATACGGATATAATACATAAACTACTTTTCTTTTGTAAATACTTATAATACATAGTAAACACCCAGACGCAATACAAACATTTGTATGACAATTAAAAACATCACACAAATGATTGTCCTGACCGGTAATCGAACCCAAGACCTCGTGATCGGCAGTCCGTTATATGAACCACTAGACCACGAGGCCCGTCTTCATGGAGTTGTTCATGTGGTGAGTGATTGACCTCCCCAGGGTGGTGTTATAGCCAGCTAAGGTATATCGTACACAGATAACATTATCTGTGAGTAACGGAAAACTCGAATATTAACCTTTGCCAATACGGCTGGTTAGTGCGCCATATTAGATCATGATCTCTTCCAAAATGGAGGAGACCCGTGCCCAGCGGTGGGACGTTAATGGACTAAAGATAGAGAAGTTCGTTGGCGTGATAATAACACTAGCAATACATTTTGGGGCTCTTCAAAAAAGGGATTAAAAGATTTCTGCAGGGTCGGCGACGCGCGAGTGACACCTCTGGTGTTGCAAGCGTCCATAGGCTACGGTAACTGCTTACTATCAGGCAGGCGGTAAGCTTGTATGCCACCGTAGTGGTATAAAAAAAAATTTGGCACTGATACCAATTCTAAGCGCTCAACTAAACTAAACTTAACCAAAAAAATTAATTTTGATAGTGTCGATATATTCGGCAATGTTAACTGAACTTTCTTGTTATTTATTTATTTATTATTTATTAATTCTTTATTGCAGATTTTACATCCATATTGTTAGTTACATTGTACTTATATCCTATGTTAGTATAATTTGTATGAAAATACGAAAATTCAATAAACCAAAAATTAAGCTGTTATAATGCCCGTTCGAAGTTAGTGCTCCATGAACGGGCTATCCAGCCTGTTATATAATGTCCTCAGGATGCTGTTGAGACCTCCACATAGTCTTTTCATCATAGACGCTACCCTCTTTCTGATAACGGCGTAAAAGTCATCAATGTGAGCGTCTGCAAACATTTGTGATGCGCTACAGAAGCGTGGAAATCCCATCAGCACCCTGAAGGCATTATTGTATTGTACACGCAGAACATTGAAAGTCCTCCGCGTATATGTCACCCACAAGGCGCACGTATAAAAATTTTGACAATACGCCTTAAAAAGCGTCACTTTGACATCCCTGCTACAGCGCGCAAACCTCCGAGCAAGCATATTACAGCGGACTGCCAACGCCCTGCGTTCTCTCTCTATGTCAGCATCATCAGACGAAGTATCAGTGACTATGTGTCCCAAATATTTAAATTGTGTCACTTGCGTTAGTGGTGAACCGTTTAGATAAACAGGTGGAATGTTATCTGAATTATTTAGCCTACTTTTAACAACCAGTAGCTCACTTTTTTTCTCATTATACTTGAGACCATGAGATGCTGCATAACGCTCACAGATTTCAACTAATTTTCTGATAGCGCTGATTGATGGACACTGCAGCACCATGTCATCAGCATAACTTACATTATTTATCATTTTACCATCTATTGTACATCCGACATTGGTGCTACTGAGTTCATCAATCAGCTGGTTGACATAAATGTCAAACAGTTGACGTTAATCTACACTGTCTAACTCTACAACTTAGTCTATAGGGCTCAGAATGACAATTAGCCCACTGCACTCTGTTTATTTGTGAGCTATACTAGAAACTCAGCATGTATATTATCTCTTCTGGCACCTCTAGCTTCCTCAATTGACTCCAGAGTCTATCAAAACAAACCATGTCAAAAGCTCTGGAGAGGTCAAGAAAAGCGGTTGTTATAAAAACTGTTTAGTAAAGATCGAAGATAGATTTTAATTAATATATTATGTGCACAATAAAATAGACAATTAGTCAAAAAATACCGATAGTTGTTTTATTTTTTAGTTGAGTTAAGTTTAGTTGTGCATCTAGAATTGGTACCACTATTAACCAAACGCCATTAAGAAGTCAAATAATGATGTCACCTAAAATGTCCATAGGTACAGTCTAATCAAGTGTTTTATATTAATTTTCTAGTTCATAGCAATTTGCTTAATGGATAATGTACTAAAGTCACTTACCCAGAATTAACTGAGTTATCAACTTCGGGCCACGAAAGTCGTCTCTTGCAAAACGCCATTGTGGGCTTTTCTGGAGGTTGTTGATGTCTTGGCACACGAAGAGAACCTCCACGGCGTGGCGGAGGAGCTGGAGCTAGACAGTCAAGGGTTCGGCGACGAGCACTTAGAGCCGAAGCGCCCTCTGTTGGCACCACTCGAGGGAACCCTACAGTGATAGAATATGAAATTTTAAGAGACACCACATACCTTATTAAAAAAATTTTAATGCATCACGTTTTTTTTTCTTATAGTGTATAAAGTATTTTTGTTGTAGGAAGCCCGTTAATTTTTTTCGAACTAATTGGATATAAATTTAGTCATATTTTGGATAAAACTCCAGAACCCTTTCCTTTTTTGAGGTTTTATCTAACCCCAAACGAAAACCCATATTAATATATTTAAGATTAAATTCAATTAAAACTTAAATGAATAATACATTTATATAGTTATAACAAATTGCTTCAATTACGACCTATTTTATCTATATTCATTACGCACCCTCATCAAACTGTTTAAGTTACAAGATTTCTAAAAGTTTCAAGAAGTTATTATACGGGCCGTAGTTTTGATATTCCAAACGCTTCTAATTTATTTGCGTTTGATTTGAGTATTTCATTACACTAGAATTACCATTTTTGAGAATATCTACTGATAAACTAAATTATGGTGGAAAAAGTGACTGCCGCAAGCGGGACTTGAACCCACGACCTCGGAATACCGTTCCGAAGCTCTTTCCAACAGAGCTTAAGTATAAATAAAAAAATGTAAATTTGAATGTTACAAGCACGACCGCAATAAGCTCAGTTGGAAAGAGCTTCGGAACGGTATTCCGAGGTCGTGGGTTCAAGTCCCGCTTGCGGCAGTCACTTTTTCCACCGTAATTTAGTTTATTAAGTAAAGCATAGCGTGTCAATTGCAAAATCAATAAATTACTGTAGTAATATCTACAGATAATAATTAATAACATTAGAGTCGTTATTGTTAACTATACTATACTAGCTGTTGCCCGCGACTTCGTACGCGTAACATTTAGAAATCACACCTTAACAAACAGAAGTTTACTATGTCACTCCATAGATGGCATTGTACAGTATTTTTTAAATGGCGCTATAGTTTCGTTCCACACACTTAAGCCCGTCATAGTTTTTATATTGTCATTGGCTGGTTTTCACTTTTCACATTTATAAATTAGTTAAGATTAAGATTAAGATTACTACAAAGAATAAATCTCTCGCAAATTTTCTGTGAAAGACGAATAACTTAAAACTAAATATCAATAATCAAGCCTGATTAGCGTGGTTAAGCAGACATACAAGGTTTTACTAAGAAAAGGAGAATCCCTTAGAGTAAGAAATTTAGTTCTTAACTTCTAGTAGACTTTGATAAGCTTGAGAAAAAGTATGGCAACACTAAGATATCACTTATTAATGGATTGCCATCATGCCGTAATAATCACTGTCAGCTTAAGCATAAGATAGAATAAGAATAAGATAGCATAAGATAAGATAATAAAGATTTAGAAGAAAATTTATTAAATTCTGGTTTTAATATTTGCTGTTACAGAGGTAAAAACTACATTATCTCAACTATTTAGGCTATTACCGTTCATGGGTGTCCGATTATTTGACCAAAAGTCATTTGGCAAAACTACACTTGACAAACAACGTTTGCCAAAACAATGAATTCGCCTATTGATCATTTTACCACTGATCATTTTACAAATGTTTCATTTTGCCAAATGATCAACACTTAAATTTACATTTTATTGATTATTACTTTACAAAACTAACATTTGGAAACTGAGTTATCAGATAAATCTACTATTGGTCTAAATATTTGGTATCCTTGTTAAAATGACCATCTTTTGCTTATTTTTTTGCAAAGCCACTGCTCTGGATTTTCCTAAAAAGAAAATACTAGAAGTTTTAATTGATATATTTGAAAAATATATGATCAAAAATGATATTTTATATTATTTGCGTAATAATTACTTATTAACCTGTTCGTCTTTTGATATATATATCTCTTTTATTAGATTGGGTTAGGTTAAGTTAGAACTATAGCCCCAAACGCCAGAAACGACTTTTCATGGCATTGGCATTTCTCCCTTTATTAATGATTCATGATGATAATGATACATACAAAACAACTTAATTTACGAAACATATCATTTGGTGATTTCACCAAATGATATGTTTCGTAAATTAAGTTGTTTGCAAAAAGATCAATTGACATTTGAATACTTGACACATTTGTCAAGTGTAGTGTTTGCTAATGGATCATTTGCTAAGTAAGTTTTTGTAAGATGATACTTTTGTCAAGTGTATGTCATGTATGTGTGATACGTTGTTTGTCAAATGATTATTTGTCAATAATTTTTTGGTCAATCATTAGGGACCCCGTTCATGAGATACGGGTGAAAAACGGACGGACAGATAGTAGATTCCCACTTATAGGGTTCAATTTTATCTTTTAGTTAGGAACCTTCAAGATAATTTACTGATTATGAGTAAGTAACAATTACCTCTCATAGTAGCTGTGGATGGTTGAGGCTGTTGTGACTGCGACTCCTCAGCGGACCGATGTCTTGAAGGTGGAGCTCGACGTGGTGACAGTGCTAACCCTGCAACACTATCAGCCACTCCCGCCACATACTGACCCAAGGAAGTCAGGAAACTCATGATCACTATAGTTAACACTCACTCATTTGTTCACTAACACACAGAGAACAACAGCATTTTGGCAAACGCTATAATTTTAAAGATGAATGATTTTACTTACACTACATTTTAATTTTTACCTGAAAAAGAAACAATATGTAGTTAGTATATTATCCTGTAGTAGTACTATCCGTGTGGTGACGGATTACGAATACAAGTGTCACCACCCCATTTCCCTCATAACCACTTCTCCTAGTCTCGAGGCCCGTGTCCAAAATTGGGACGTTAACGGGCTGGAAAAAGAGGAGAGAGTAAGTATATTACATTCATAATTGTATCTTTATGAGTTGTTGGGATTGATGGCTACATATAACAATTCTGAAGCATTATCTTATTCACTATAATCTAATTAACCATAGATGATTAATTTAAGACTCTACCTATTACACATATTTTGTCGTCTGTTATCAATTTAAATAAAATTTTCTTCGAATAGTAACGTTCATGTTTAATTAAGAATCGAATTCATTGGTCTGTCATTATTTAACCCTGATTTTCCTATAATGGGACAACCTCAAAAATATTTTTCTTAATAAAAAATCATATATCCGATCGTATTTGCGAACTTCCTCCTCTTTTTAAAGGACTAACAAATTAGAAGCAATAATATGGACGGAAAAAATCGCTTTTAAAAAATAAAAATTTTGTAATACGATGAGTACATACTAAGTAGGCACTAAATATAAATCTTCGCAGTAAATCTTTCATCTTCATAACAGTTTATATCTAAAGGAATCCTTTTGTTACATTTTTATAGATCTAACATTTTTTATAATCCCAATATTTTTAGATCGTCCCTCTTTTCTTTTTAGGGTTCCGTACCCAAAGGGTAAAAACGGGACCCTATTACTGAGACTTCGCTGTCCGTCCGTCCGTCCGTCCGTCCGTCTGTCCGTCCGTCTGTCACCAGGCTGTATCTCAAGAACGGTGATAGCTAGAGAGTTGAAATTTTCACAGATGATGTATTTCTATTGCCGCTATAACAACAAATACTAAAAATAAAATAAAATAAATATTTAAGGGGGGCTCCCATACATGCATACAAACATGATTTTTTTACCGTTTCTTGCTCGATACTAATAACGTTGCCTTATGTTGCATAGATAATGGTACGGAACCCTTCGTGCGCGAGTCCGACTCGCACTTGACCAATTTTTATTTATATTTTAATCTTTTGTTGCAATTTTCGATATTTATACTGTTTTTCGGAGAGGTAAGTGCTATTTTTGAATATTAACTTATTATTATTTTTGAATATTAACTATTATATTTGACAAAGAGTTTTTGTGTAAAAAATATATTTTAAAGCATGTGTTATTCTAATGTAGAAGTTTCACAGCCATGGAGTTTTATTATCATCATGGGCTTCAGCGAAGCTGGCCTGGTCTCTGTATACTACTAGAAATAGTAGAAATACGCCCCAACTTGACATGGGCTACATTATAGTTGCTATTTCTTCAAACCTTCATAAAAATTTCTCCTATTTACGCCATAATCTCTATTCTTTTTTCAAATAATATATAGCCGTTAAGGGCCTACATCAATATTAACGTCGACATGTACCTATTAACACAGCTAGTAGGTATAGAAAATGAAGAATTAGGGATATTTTTTTTGTTTACTCAAAATCTACTAAATATATTTTAATTCTGATTTACGTGTTTCTATATATAATAGCTTATTATGTTTTGAAAGTTATTTCATTAGTTAATACGCGATAATAGACCGACAAATGATAAAAAATAAAAAATGAGCGAGGTTATTTCGCAAAGTTTTTCTATCGAGAAAACTTTTTTCAATCGCGTTTCTGAGTTTATGCGATCCTAGATGATATATTGAAAAAACATATACTTAAAAATTAGAGCTCTAGCCATTCAATATAAAGAAAAAATGAAAACTTTGTACGTAGAAAAATTCACGATAGTATTGATGCAGGCCCTTAACCTGTGATATTGTCTAATAGTAAAAGATTTTTTTTATTTACCTTGTTTATTAGGAACCTATTCATTTCAAAGAAATAAACAAACAAAACAATTAAGTCTTTCCCTTTTATATTTTCTAAGTAGGTTTAAGTATAGATGTGTAGTCTAACAAAACCCTTAAAATATTCAAAAACAGGCAGCTACTGTAAATGTTAATCAACAAATTAAGGCAGATTCTACAGATGGCTGCGTACTGCGCTGAGCTCAACTGTGGTGAGCTCTCAACTAATTTTGTTATATTTAGCTGTCACTGGAAATTCCTCTTTTTATTTTTTTAATTACTTTCTAAACCAAGAGCAAGCGAGCTGTTTATTGTTACATTATATTTTTGAATAAGCGTATTTAGACATGCTTTTAATTTATTCTCTTTCTCTCTCTCTCTCGCTTTCCAGTCCATTACCGTCCTACTGTTGGGCACTGGCCTCCTCCACTGTAGGAGGGATTATGGTCCACTGTGCCGCGCTGACCAAGCGTGGCAGCATAGAGTTTATTTTCGAGTTTTCCATCCCTCACAGATGATCTTATCTGTGTAAAATATTCCTTAGCTGATTTTTACAACATCCTGGGGAGGAAATGGGGTGGTGTCACTTGTAATCTTAATCCACGTTATTAATTCACACGGACGTTAATTTAATTTATTAATTACTTTTAATTTTGAATGAACACTTAAAACTGAGAACAAAAATGCGTCCCCGGGATCCCTTCCATTGCCAAAACGGAAGGGATTTTTTTTACATTCCACGCGTACCTACGAAGTCGCAGGCATCAACTAGTACCTAATATTACCAGAACAAATACCTGAATTATATAACTAAAAACTCTTTTCATTAATACTTATAATTGGCAAATATAGGATAACATTCATAATTGAAATACAACTCTAAGAGATATTTCAGTAAACTCTAAAATACCTAGGTACCTACTAGTTATTCGATACCTAAGGGTATTGTTTTTCATGGAAATCTCTAGAACAATGCTTAAATTATTCTACTTGTAATATAACTCGCCTTAAATTAACTACGCCCACTGTAATTGAATTCTAATCCGTAATTACTATAATTTGAGTTATTTGTTTAGTCTATTCAAATTAAAAGGTATGATTTTACGGATTTAGACGCGTATATTTGTTTTAAATTTTGGCCCGACGTTTCGGAGACTTTGCA
This sequence comes from Orgyia antiqua, assembly GCA_916999025.1. Lineage (NCBI taxonomy): Eukaryota > Metazoa > Arthropoda > Insecta > Lepidoptera > Erebidae > Orgyia > Orgyia antiqua. Next base: position 29,136,193 of record OU779868.1, read on the forward strand.
GTCACCATGGTCACGGGTGAGACTGAGCTGTAATGTGTCTTCTACGATCAGTTATTACAGGGTTTACCCACATTCAATTTAATTTTATATTGACCATAAACAAATATACGCGTCTAAATCCGTAAAAAGTAGTTTTATTTAAACAAATGAGTCGCGCAAATGTTAGAAAATATTAGGTATGATTTTACTATTAGATTAAATTAATATAAAATTTATATGTAAATAAGTATTATATCTGTAAAGGAATGTTCGTAGGTCTTTCGATTTACTCCTAAAAACAAACCGTTGGAATATTCTGTATTCTCAGAGATTATATTAAGTAAGTATTACTTATGGCATTGTTGTCAACTGGTTTGTGTCATCTTGAGACCCCTTGTGTACTTATTACCTATCATTATTTTTAAAATTTATCTGAATAAAACTACTTTTTACGGATTTAGACGCGCGTATTTGTTTTAATTTTTATAATAACTGATCGTAAAGGAGACTTTACAGCTCTGTCTCACCCGTGACCATGGTGGCTGCAAAGTCTCCGAAGCGTCGGGTCAAATATTAAAACAAATACACGCGTCCAAATCCGTAAAAAATAGTTTTATTTGAACAAAGGTGTCGCGCAAGTGTTAGAGAATATTATTTATTTTAATTTTTAATATCCGATTTTATTAAGAGGGAATTACAGTCCCAATTTAGGTGTTTGCCTTAGATATTGCTATCCCTATTCCCGAGCGCCGTGCTGAAAGGGATAAATATAGGTGTGGCAGATTTTACCTACAAATTCTTTGAAAAAAGACGTTTTGTAGTCCACTGATTTCGAAAATTTTGCCGATTTCAATTTTATTTACGTTATATTATATATGAAAAGTACATATATCTATGCTTCCATAGTTTAATGTCGTGCTCTTTTAATTCCTTCCTTAATGTATGAGAACGGTTCCTAAGTTGAGAAGAGAAACTGCCATTCACTGCTTAAAACAAACCACTCACCGGCAGTTCCGAACATTTAAATATATCCCTAAGGATTTCCAAGCCCAAAAGAGATCTAAAAGTACATGTATCACTATTTAGTCACCTATCTTTCGATTTATCTTTTAAGTACCTACTTGAACTGCACTTACCTATAATGTTATGCTTTTGTATCCAGAGGATGGATTGCATTTTCGTGTTCTTTTCAAAGTCTGATTTATGAATATTGTAAGCTGTTAAATAAAAGTACCTACTCTGCAATGGATTCTTTGCATATCAAATGTTCTCAAAGGTTTTTCTGTATAGTTTTTAATAAATTTTGATCTATACCTTTTCTAGAGGGACTTTAAACTTAGGAGTATACATAATGAACACAAAATTTCATATAAACAAGTAAAGCCGTTTCGAAGGAGTTTGGCAACTAACTCCGCATCACGAAAATTTTATATTTATGTACATAGGTACGGTTATGCAAAGTGAAACTATTACAATCGACTTTTACTATTATTCTGTATCTTCTTTGTTTACCTTAAAAAAATAGAAAGGAAAAGATTACATTTGTAAGGACAGGCTGATTAACACAGAGCTTCTTTATTGGTAATATGTTATATTGGATAGGTACATCAACATACCTATTTGAAATTTAAATTCAGCCTAAAGCACGATAAATAGTACCTACCTATCCACAAACAACTAGATCATGGGATACATAACACAAAAGTGAGTTAGAAACGAGAAACGCATAAGTTTAGTCATATGAAAAGGCAATTTCGAAGGTAGGGAAAGTTATTTTGCATATAAATTCCATGCCAATCGCGCCGCGGATAAGTTATGAGGAGTCTAATTTCCTTCCAAATACGAAAAGTTTTTTTTTTTGCAATTTCTCCGATTCGTAATAATCTAACCTTGTTCTCCTCGTATTTTTTTACCTTATAGGTCGTGTATAAAACATGATAAATACCGTTTCTTTTTGGGAAACTGACCAGAGTTTATTACACGTAACTATGAATAACTTTTTTTAACTTAATTTTATGGCGAAGATTTAATAAATATCAGATAGGTTGTGAAAATTGTAAGCATCTTATAAAAAGTTCCACTTTGGAGGTACGAAGACGTGGAACGACGATAACGTCAAGATCGCAAGGAGCCGCTAGTGACCCGCAGCGCAGTTGCAAGTAGGTACCGCGCGATATTGCAATATAAAGGAGAGGCCTATGTTGAACAAAGAATAGAAAAACACAAATGAACGGTTGGACACAAAATAAATTCACAAATTCGTCGTGTCGTACGTTTGTGTTCGTTTTCTCACGTCCCGCAATCAACACCGTCTTTCTCAATAATAGAAGGACTTCTAGTCTAAGTCTGTTTTGAAAACAAGCACCATTTGCAGCACTTTAGATAGCTAGTGTAAATTATTATCAATGATGGTGCTAAACCACGCTCAGAATTATCACCGCGTTATTATCGACACGTGGTGTCAGTGTGCACTAATTGCTAATAACGGGCTGCCAACAATTTAGAGCAAAGCTAACAAACATTAACAGTGCAATTAAATTGAACTTAAACGCTCTTTTCAACCGACTTCAAAAAAAGTAGGAGGTTCTTAATTCGTCTTTATGTTTTTTTTTATGTTTGTTACCTCATAACTTTTAACTGGACGAAGTGATTTCGATGATTCTTTTTTATTAAAAGGGCATTTTCTTAATCTTTAGTATTAATATAGAGACGATAGAGCAAATAGATATACGTGACGGTATTGTGTCGGGTTTTAAAATCAAGTGTCACCACCGCATTTCCTCGCTGTATTTAATATGTAAAAAGGTAAAATTTGTTATACGTATGTAGGGATGATCTCCGAAAGTAATGGTCTGATTCAAAAATGTGTAGTCTCCGAAAGTGATCCGATAAATATGTAAGTAGTGATACGAAATATCAGACGTACGAAGTCACAGACAGCACCTAGTTCCAATATAAAAGGGCCAGCTGCAATTCTCATTTATCACGCATACGTTCATATTATGTTATATGTACGTTATTAATTTGCTGAGATCAAAAACTGAAAAACACGCTTGAATATTTTGAATATATTTTTATACATTAGTACATTGTCATCGGATCTTAATATGTGTGCACAATTTTATATCAATCCGAATACTGCCAGTGGCTGAAAATTACTTTCAGAGATTCCGTTACATAGATAAATATATTGATAGATTTTTACCGAGATAATAAAAGCGCATTAAAAAGATCATTTGTTGCTACAACAATATCCATCCATCAAATTATCCAGCCTTCAACGCATTTAAACAACAAGAAAAATTTTAGTCTTTGTTGTCAAACATTACCGACGCTTTAGTTATTTTCATGCACACAGAGAGCGATTACTTTAATAATCACGTCAATAAATTATTCAATATAGGACATGAACATCTAACTTCGTTTAAAACTTACCTAGCCGCAGGAAAAATACATTAAAAGGCCCACGTAGGGTCCTCCGCTTTCCAATAGCACTCAGTAAACTTTGAACGATCTCAATCCCAATACCAATAAACGAACTTTTTGCTTTTAAATTATTTAAATTTCGAACAAAATACAGTTTCAGTAAAGTTTAATTATGCAAAATCCTGTACGTGATCAGGCGTAAGTAACAGAAGTGATCGGTTTGGTACGGCGGGCGCGGGATGCTCGATCGCGCTAGGGCGGCGACGATCGCAAAGGGCGGCTGGGCGGCGACTGGCGTCCTCTGCGTGCCCGATTTTCCTCCAAGCCTCGCCCGGGGTGCCCTTCCTGTTGATCGTGTAGGCGACAGGTGATTTCGAATGTCTTTTAATCACTAACTTCTGTTTACAAACCTGTTACATTATTGATTTATTACCATACAAATATTTTTGACAACTTCTTAGAGAACGCGGTTTCGATTCTCACCATGGGCAAACACATATACATGTCTATATAAGTTTTTCTCTTTGTTCTATGCTTGTTGCATTGTATATGTATCTAGGTATTACACTTACAGTACGGAATTTGATATTTGGTTATAATGTCAATATCTTGCTGTTTATCTATAAATTTATTATTATTATCTTCTAAATAAAGCACAAACATGTGAAGTTAAATTATTACTTTTGTTCTCTTTTATAGTAGAGCTTTAAGAATGGCTTTGACTGACGAAGAAAAGGCAACATAGGGATGTTGCCTTTTCTTCGTCAGTCAAAGCCATTCTTAAATCATACACGAAGCACTTGGACAGGGGTCCAAGTGTTTCGTGTATGATAATGATGATTAACTATTAAAAAAAAAATACTTTTTTTGCAAATTGCACTTATGCATGATGATTTTTGAAAAAGCAATAATAAAACTTAATACTTTAATTTTCTTTAACTCTCACACTTTCCTCTCTTCTCATTTATTCAAATAAATCTACTTTTTACGGATTCATTTTTAAAAAGAAATATACAGGTCTAAAACCGTAAAAAGTGGTTTTATTTAACATAATACTTTTCCAATACCTTCCATCATATAGATATCACAAGTCTTTAAATATCGGTTGTATTTTAAAATGTGCTATGAATTGTATCATATATTTTAAAAGAGCCTACTCAACGTCGGTAACTTAATTACTTATCGCGAAAGTTTCTTGTGGTAATTTATTCTGAAACGAGTGGCCGTTCGAACGATGATTGCTAAAGTTTGTACTAACACATCATCTCTCGATAATAAAAGTTATATTATTGAGTATTTCTAATACAGCCATAAGTTATATAGCAAATGGTTTTTAATTGACTTTTTATACTTATTTTTTTACTTTTTTATTATCTACCTATGTTTATGCAGAATGAAATACAAAACATTACATAAAATAACACTAAAATCATGATAGCTTTAATATTTTTCTATAGATCTAGGCTAGGCTTACTAATAACTGGAATCTTAATACCTAACTCGAAGCTCTTTGAATAAGAATTATTTCAAAAATGTGTAGGTACTACATCGAAGAGTTTACAACTATGATAATAAAAAAAATATTTTAGTTTAAGTTCCCCATTCTCGAATCATCATCGTGATTTGATTTTATTATGATTTTCTATTAAAAATACTACCAGTTTTTTAAATAAATATTATTATAAGTATAACAAAGTATAGAATACCAACCAGGTGAGCGAGTACTTGATAAGGGTCGCGAGCCATTGATAGATGTGATAACTTTGAGGAGACCTATGTCCGACAGAGGACAAATAAAGGACGATGGGTGGATATGTAATTTGAGGAGAGATGAAGAGCATTTAAGCGAAAAGGGAATATGACTGTTGATGGACGGAAAAGAGAGGAGAACCAAACAAGATGGATGGACTGTGTGAGAGACGATTGAAATAAAAAGTAGTTGGTAATATTATGACGGCTGATAGGAGAGGTTGGAAGGAAAAACGTGCTACGAACCCAAATAATTTGGGATAAGGGCAGGAAGAAAAAAACGAGGGTAGATATGTAATTTCAAGTGATATCAGTTCTACGCTATACAAATATGATCGAGTGATAGAGATTTTTCCTGATGTAATATTTGTATTTATTTAGTGAGTGGGTCACGAACGTGACAAGTGTCGAATATCGACAATTTGTCAACTCGGTAAGTCCGATGTAAAGGTTCTGTCAATATTGTAGTCAACATCTACGATACGATATTTTATATAAAAATATTATTTATTACTTCGATGACATAGATATTTTCATTATTTGTAAAAATAAAAGGTATTTACGTGTAAAAATTTAATTTAATCATTGAGATTATTACTTACATCAGATAAGTATTATACAAATAGATAACTCGAAATTTGCACCTCAATTAATTTACAAAAGGAGGGCTTTATCGTCTATGGCGATCTTTTACATTCAAACTAACGATGAACAAAAAACTAATTGAGTTAAGTAGGTACTAGGTATTTACTTGAAAGTGTTATTTGTTGTAGTTGTAGTTGAATAATTAGTTTAGTGTCTAGACTAGAGTTTCTGTTAGCCACGGGCCTCCCCCATTTTTGGAGGAATTTTGGTCTTCTATGCCGCACTAACCAGGGGTGTTGGCAAAAGGTTTATTTTATTTTAAAATCCCTTAGCTGGCTTTTACAGTACCCTGAGAAATTAATAACTTGGTGACACTTGTATTCTTAATCCGTCACCACAAGGCATAAACTAGTAATTTTTAATTCTATTCTCAATTTCCAAATGCCTTTTTTTAGACTTAGGTATATAAGTTGTTTAGCGTTGCAAACATCGAGCAAAATATGCTCCATAATATTATACTCGTATGTCAGGGCGTGTCGCTACTGAACTTAAAATCGTTTACGTATATTATGCTCATGAACATGTTAACAAGCAGCCAGCTCCATATTTGAATTTATTTAAGAGCTCCACAGGAACAAACAATTATCGGCTTAATTTATAATCAGGCAATACAGTCATCGTTTTTAGGGTTCCGTACCCAAAGGGTAAAAACGGGACCCTATTACTGAGACTTCGCTGTCCGTCCGTCCGTCCGCCCGTCCGTCCGTCTGTCACCAGGCTGTATCTCAAGAACGGTGATAGCTAGAGAGTTGAAATTTTCACAGATGATGTATTTCTATTGCCGCTATAGCAACAAATACTAAAAATAAAATAAAATAAGTATTTAAGGGGGGCTCCCATACAACAAACATGATTTTTTTACCGTTTCTTGCTCGATATTAATAACGTTGCCTTATGTTGCATAGATAATGGTACGGAACCCTTCGTGCGCGAGTCCGACTCGCACTCGACTCGCACCAATTTTTCATTTAGTCGTGTCCGTATTTCGGGTGACGCTCTATCAAAACATAGCGATACTCGATTCCAAGAACCAATTATTCACGTAATCGATTCACTCTCGATACAAACTCATCTATTTAGTTCGATTACAGATACGCTTGTTAGCGTCGTGCCCTTAAATTTATACCGGCTGTTTACTTACTACAAATTAAAGCAAGTTATATAATTTACTAGCTGTCGCGGGCAACTTCAATCACGTGAAATTTCGGATGACTGTGCAATAATAAACTTAAAGCAGATTCTCATAATCCTCTCAAGATACTTGTGAACGCCATCCAAGTTTAATATAGATAACATAGTGATTGAAAACTCTAAATTAAACCATATGCTCATATGCTGCATGTGCGTCTCATAGTATACTAGAAAGAAAGAAAGTAATTTTATTTGTAACGATTACAATTTACAAAATCATAGAAACAAAGTATTACATAGGTACATACTGTAAAGGTCGTGATCATTGAATATAACCTATTCAATGATACTGGCCACATATGGTTTATTTTTAAGAAAAGTAATAAATTTTTTAAGAAAGGAACAAAAAAAAAGAAAAAGGATTGGGGATTCGAGAGAACATTGAAGATGATGAAAAAATAGATATTTGTAAAAAAAATATGAATTTAAAAAGAATACAATTATTTATAAAGCCTTAAATTTTTTTATTTTGTAAATGTGACAAGTCCTAGAAGGGAAATAAATTAATTGTTCTGCAAGAAGTTTATGTGAAGGAGAGGCTTCACAATACATAGTAGGCGTTACAAAGCGGACCCAACTCAGCAAAATGCTGGGGAGGAGCCAGCGCTGGTCGTCCGCTGGGCCCTCTTGACGCATCGAGTATAATAAAATAATTAGTGCACAGGTTTAGACTGTAAACACTAAACATACAGAGAAACAGAAAAAAAATATAATAAAGAATAAAGAAGTGAAATTAAATTACGGTAGTAATATTAAAAAGTATGTGGTGATTAAATTATTACGACTAACTATACAGAACTATGTCTAAAAACACAATGCAATTTCCGCGGAAATATTACACTTTACAACAGAACCACAAAGCTTCATAGATTGACAAAATTTTAGTCTACTAAATACTCTCCCGGGATAGGGCCACACCCTACAGTCATATAGTGGCATATTAATGGGCTAAACATTACTAAGACACATTTTAGGACTCCAGTTAGTTTTTATTTTTCAGGATAACTGGCTATTAAAAATGTATACGTAAACAAAAGTAGTTGTTACCCACGACTTCGTAAACGTGGAATTTAGGAGATTTTCTCCGTTTTTGCAACATATTTCATTAATGCTTCGTTCTTATTGGTCGCAGCTTGATGTTATATAGCATAAATGAATGAATCCATTACTAAAAGAGTTTTTCAAATCAGACCAGGTGCTCAAGTCTACTATTTTGGAACAATTGTCATACCGGCACAATACCGGCACGATACCGTTGCAATTGAAGTCAAATATCCGTAGTCTGCTATATGCCGTCATAACGGTCGTTCAATGGTAATAGAATTGTCGATCTCTTTTATCTATGCATTGAATTTTCGGTCTCTTTTATCTATGAATTGTGTTAGAATGGTACTTATGTGTTGCCGTTTTTAAAAAATGCGTTAGTTGACGTGATTTTCGAAAAACTACTAATAAATTTAAACATTTAATCATGCTAGACTTCGTTTAGATATATTTGTACATACTATTTATTAGTATAAAAAGCAATGTGAAGTTTAGGAGATTAGTAAATTGCAATAAATTACAAAGAACAATTTCTAATATTTCTATCTATCTATTTTTTATTTATGGCAATCTGTCGACACAGGACAATTTCAAAATATTACTGTCAAATTCAAAATAGCAGACTACCGAAACATTTCAGTCATTGAATTGCAATTGTGAAGCAGTTGTGTACGAGACTAGCAATTTATGTCACTTTGACAATTGTAAGTCAATGATGAAGTCGTTATGACGACACAATAATAGTAGACTACCAAAAACTTTACTATTGCACCATAATGGTACAATAATGGTACAGTTGTGACACCGTTGAAATACCCGACTCAGGGCCCAGTAGTTCCTGAGATTAGCGCGTTAAGACAAACAAACTCTTCAGCTTTATATTAATGGTATAGATAATTAAATCAAGAAAGTTTTAAAAATACAAAAAAGATTACAAAATTATGATGAGAAAATAAACATTGAGTGTAACATCTAGACATCTGTTACAAAATTGCAAAATTGTGAATATTTTCATTTCATTGTGTAGTAGAACACATCTGTTACAGATCGTTAGATAAATGATTCACGTTCACATTTTGTTTCTCACAAAATATTGTTCATGATGTTTGTATATAAAGGGCACCACAAACGGCATATAAATATATATATGTATATTAATATAGCGTGAAAGAGACAGATGTATAAAGAAAAAAGACGAGGCGAAAAGAAACGGATATATGTATATTAATATACCGAAATGTATCTATACTTGTATTCTTTTATTAACTGTTGACTTGCTCTTTATTTCTCGCTGATCTTTTCATGATTTTAAGTCATATTTTGTTCAAATAAACTAATTAATAAATAGATAAGCACTAACCAACCACTAACATAAGCTAACATTGCCAAAAGTTAAGAAAGTTAAGAGCCAAAAAAAAAGTTTGTAAAATAGATGTTGGCCGATTCTCAGACCTACTGAATACGCATGTAAAATTTCATAAAAATCGGTCAATCCGTTTCGGAGGAGTACGGTAACTAACACTGTGACATGGAAATTTTATATATTAGAGAAGATATGCCGTTTGTGACGTCCTTAACACTATCAGGTTTATTAACACGACTCATGTTTGACAAGTGATAAAACATTCAATAAGTGTTTTATCGCTGAATGCAATCATACTAAACGATGTGCTATACCTATAGCCATAGTATAAAGGTGGGAGTGGTCAATATTTTACGAACATCATTTTTATTAAGTGTTCGTCAAAGACAATTAAGTATATCCCAAAAAAACTTTATAGTCTAGGTACTGCAGTGGTATTCAGTAAGAAAAAGTGTAGTGAATTTTCGGTGAATCTTGATCACATGACAGCGCTCCTCTATTTTTATTGGAGGAGCGCTGTCACGTGATCAAGGTCCACCGAAAATTCACTACACTTTTTCTTACTGAATACCATTGCTGGTCTTATTCATAATGGCTTATCTGAGGTTTAAAAGTTCGCTAAAATTGTCAAAAAAAAATATTCTTAATAGTCTTTTTACGCTAAAATGTTTATTATCTCTCCGATTATTTTATTGTTTAAACCGTTTCTCATTATAAATAAGACCGTACATATAGAAATAATGTTGTAATGTCTGTTTGTAATATTAAATAACCTTAAGTTATATAAACTACTTATATAGTTTTATTTGCCCTTCCCATTACGTAAAGCATTAATCAGAAGGGAACTATTTAGACTGTTGAGCTCTGGTCTCCTCCACTTTGAGAGGGTATTTGGACCGGTAGATCCACTGATCAGGCATGTTGGTGTGTCACCACACCGGTATTAGTTATCCAATAAGTATTTCTAATACCTAGTTATATATCAAAATAAATAAATAAATAAATATTCACGGACATTTCACACAACGTCCTCTAGTCCCAAGCTAAGCTTATATGCTTGTGTTATGGGTACCAGAATACGGATAGAATACATATACTACTTTTCTTTTTGTAAATACATACTTATAATACATAGTAAACACCCAGACGCAGTACAAACATTTGTATGACAATTAAACACATCACACAAATGATTGTCCTGACCGGGAATCGAACCCGAGACCTCATGATCGGCAGTCCGTTATATGAACCACTCCACCACGAGGCCCGTCAATAAATATTTTTAAATATTTTTTTCGTCTTAAGGGCCTACATCAATATTATCGTCGACATGTACATATTAATACAACTAGTAGGTATAGAAAATGAAGAATTAGGGATATTTTTTTTTGTTTACTCAAAATCTACTAAATATATTTTAATTCTGATTTATGTGTTTCTATATATATATTGTTAGCGCCCCTGCCTATATAAGACAGAGGTGCGCGGGGGGTACAAAACTCGTCCAGAAGAACTAGAGTTTGGCGGTGCGGAATCCAGACCCTTGCCGTATAAAGCCACAGAGGTTTGTGGTAGGTCTTACTAGGATCTAAATTATAAGAAGATACAGATAAGGAGGATCAAACTACGTTGCCCTATAGACGGAAACAGGAAGGATATTAAATGGAGACATGCGACTCACCACAATCTTCTCTTGTTCGTCTTCTTATTCTGATCTCCACAGTCCAGGTTGTAAGGCAGGACAGGTAATTCTTGCGGTTATAGGCGCACGGTTTGGTCTAAACACATGCACTCGCGAATATCATTAATAGTTCACAATTCGGGGTTTTAGGCAACACGACGTACGTCATATATTGCAGCGATTTTAGTAATTTAACACTCGCGGTTTATTAACGACGACACAATGTCTTTCGTGCGGTTCGCGACACACACTGGTCCGACAATGACCTTAGGCGCGTCTTCTTCTTCCACGGAAAGACGTAGCGGTCTTCCGTGGTGCGGTTAGCGACTTCTTCTGAGTCTTCTTCCACGAGAACAGAGCGTAGTCCTCGTGTCGCGGCGAGTACGTGACTTCTTTTCTCACGAGAGCATAGCGTGGCTCCCGGGCGGCGGTTTGAACGAGAGTCAGTACGCAATTAGGTCGGGGAGAGGGCGCGGGCAACGGATAGGAAAATAGATCTACCTACAAAAAGAGTGATTAATAATTGCGCCGATATATGGCGGCAACATCCCCCCGGGCCTAAAGGGTACTTTAGAAAGAAATATGAAAAATAACTTAAGCATATTACAAATACTAGCAATAGTTAGCCAACAGGCTATGCGACTACGAATCGGCATAGGTAATACAACTTAAGTAAGCGGAGCGATTTAATGATTAAATTAAGCGGAAGCGGAATATTCTTAATTGAATAACTCCATCGGCGGACGCGGTAGGTACCTAAACTAGGTGATTAATGTTTATAGCGGGTTTATTTAATATTATTAAAACTTATAAACTACATACCTAAACTAATTAGCTTTGTCTATAAGGGCTTTATAGAGTTGCAGGCGGAGCCAAAGCGTAAAGCTTCGATGGACACCTACTTAAAGCGGTAAGCGGTCGCGGATTGACCGACGCGAATACTTGATTTTGCATAAGCATGGTCTTAAGTTTATTTAACGCGGGCGAATGAGATATACTATCTTTAATGTTTAGAATGTCACAGCTAATGTGAACTTCTAACAACGCGGTTTGAATAAATTTAATTTGAATAACGCGGGATAATATTTTAATAAATTTATAAACGTAGACGATGGCGCGTAACAACTTAGGAAACGCGGACATACGTAGCGCGAATTCGTAGATCGTAGGCCGTGTAACGGATGACGTCACAGGGTATGCTACGGTCTTTTGTTCGGGTGCCTCCGCGCTCAGCAATTCTAGGTCGCAAACAGTTATCGGCCACTGAAAATAGGGGTAAGTTAGCCACGTAGGACCGTGATGCCATAGCGGATGGCTTATGAGTTGAGCGGGAGTGACACCACGCGATAAACAATCCGCGGGGTTATCTACGCCTGTGACATGATTAAAGCAAGAAGCGGGAATAAGTTCTATTATTTTTGTAATTCTATTGGCTACAAAAGTTTGCCAGCGGTGCGGAGATGAATTTATCCAAGCGAGTGTTATTTTTGAATCAGTAAACGCGATTATTTTATCAATGGGGTAACGGCACGCAATTGTGTCTTTTACCTTACACAGTAATTGTGATAACAGGAGCGCGGCGCATAGCTCTAATCTCGCTATTGAAACGGTTTTTACCGGTGCGACTTTCGATTTGGCACACACTAATCTCACGGAGATATTATTATTGGACGCTACGGTGATATAGACGACACCACCGTATGCGCGTTCGCTAGCATCAGCGAAACCCACTAAATTTATAGAACATCCGTCAACCAATCCAAGATGACGCGGAATAATGATTTCGTTAAGTGTAGAAAGCTCGGCACAAAACCGTTTCCAAGCGACTACGATATGGTGGGGAGGTGTATCATCCCAATCGCATTTAGCTAGCCAAAGGTCTTTTATTAAGAGTTTAGCATATAAAATAGTGGGGGCCACAAAACCCATCAGATCCCACAAACGAGCCACAAGGGAAAGCATTGTGCGCTTTGTACATTTGTCATTTGGTAATGTGACGTCATAGCGGAAACTATCACGCGATTGGTCCCAACGTAAACCGAGGACCTTTTGCGGTACGGATTCTCCAAACACAATGTCAGGAGAGGCCCTATGTGATATAGGTATGTTCTCGAGAACCACCTTTGAGTTACTCATCCATTTGACGAGGTCTAATTGACCACGCTTGAAAAGCTGTATAAGCTCTTCACAAAGGCTTATGGCCTGCGGTTCGGACATGACACTATAAGCGATGTCATCCATATATAACGCGGAAGACGCCGCTAGGGCTGCAGCGGGGTATTTATCACCTTCGTCGGCGATTAATTGACGTACAACGCGCAATGCGTGGTACGGACTGGAAGTTAATCCAAAACATACGCGGTTAAATTGATAAACAGAAATAGGCTCGTGTTTATCAAATCTATATAATATACGTTGATACCTGCGATCGGAATCACGTACACTTATATTGAGAAACATTTGACGGCAGTCAGCCGTGAGCGCAACTTTAAACAGGCGGAAAATAAGTATAATATTAAATAGATCACCCTGTAAGTTAGGGCCAGTATGTAAAATATCATTTAACGACAGTCCACTACTAGTTGGGCTGCTTGCGTCTAACACTACTCTAAGTTTACAAGTAATTTTATCGTCGCGAATAACTGCTCTGTGCGGAATATAATACGCGGGCTTAACGTCGCTGTCTCTTATCACAGGACTTAAATATCCTTTATTTATATAATCGCGCATGACGTCGTTATAAGCGTTGCGTAACTTTAAAGACGCGTCGAGTTTACGTTCTAAGCAGTGATAACGTCGTAGGGTGGAGACGTAAGAGTCACCTAAAGAATACGGATCACCACTGAAAGGTAAGGCTACTATGTACCGTCCGTGATCCTCACGAGTCGTAGTTTCACGAAAGAATTCTTCACATTCGCGGTCAGCGCAACTCATAGCGAGAGGAACGGAGATTTCCTCAAGTTCCCAAAAACGTTTGAGAAGCGCATCTATATCGCTCTCGGTAGAACAATACGAGGCTGTATGCATAACGTTATTAAAAATGGGTGCCCTACCTATAACAATGACACCAAGAGTTGTTTCAATCGCGGTTGGCATATTTAATTGTCTACTATGTCCAGCGACAGACAACAGTAGATGCGGGAAGAGCTCAGCTCCTAGTAGTATGTCTATGCTGCCCGGTATCGAAAATGACGGGTCAGCTAACTGTAACGATTTAAAATGTTCAAGCGCGGAAACATTTACTTGAACAGTCGGTAAGTTATCTGTAATTTGTTCCACTATTAATGCGGATAAATCATAACAAATATCATTATTAAAACACGAATATATCTTAATATCTACCAATCCTTTAACCGATTTTTGTGAGCCACCTATTCCTCTAACTAGTAAGGAAGAATTTTGAAAATTATCCCATAATCCTAGGCGTTTAAAACAATCATAAGTAATAAAATTACTTTGCGAGGCGGAATCTATAAGGCATCGACAGACATGAGGCTTACCGTAATTATCGTATATAACTACTTGGGCCGTGGCGAGCAAGACAGTAGATATACTCGTCGTACACGGCGCGTTTTGTTCGATATTATACGGCGCGGTTGGCATCGAGCGAGCAATGCATGTTGAACATAGCGAGACCTCGCGTTGAGAATTCGAACTAGTACATGTCGCGTGCGATGCGACTGGCTGCTGCGGCGGCGAAGGCTCAGCGGTTGGAACGGTAGAATTGCGAATATTATTATTAATTAGCGGGTGCGGTGAAATATTATTTCTATGTAAGGAAGAATGATGTTTGCGGTTACAAAAGCGACATCTATTTTTAGAGATGCATTTGTTTGTTAAGTGTTTAATGCTTAGGCAATTAACACACGCGGTTTTATCTTTAACAATTTGAAAGCGGTTCATGGGAGTTAATTTATTGAAAGCGGGACATTTAAATAAATGTTTGTGCAAAATACTATTACATAAACAAGTTAGCGAATTATTATTAGCGGTATCCGAACATACTACATAAGCGCGCGGGTTTGGAGGTTGACTGTAATTATTTTTAGAAGTTTTTATATTATTATTAATCACAGTTTTATTGTTAAGCGATACAGTTGGAGTATTGCGGTACACTCGACATTGATCTTTAATAAATGACACGAAACTATTAAGTGTAGGTATTTTATTATGACGTACAGACATTTCAAATGAACGGACTGTGTCAATATCGAATTTATTTATAGCGATATGCAGTAAAATAAAATCAGCGAGATCATCTAATCGTAGATTTTTCAGCGACTCGATTGCGGTAATTAACTGATCAACAAAGGATTGATAGTTTGTAATAGAAGCGGTGTTTGATAATTTAAGATTTATAATTTGATCTAAATAAGTGCGACCTAATGTACGCGTATCTTCGTATCTATCTACTAACGACTGAAATATTATTGGATAATTTTGCGCATTAGCGGTGATGCCTGCGAAAACCGATTGCGCTTTAAATGACAGTTTACCCATTAAATAATACAACTTATCAGCGTCTGTTAACGATTTATTATCGTGTACGTTAGTTTTAAAGCTGGCATAAAATATTGGCCAGTTGCGAATGTCTCCATCGAATGAGACTAACTCTAAAGCGGGTAATCTTAGAGTACTAGATGTCATGACCTCATTGCGATGTTTAGATGAAGGTTCTGTCATAAAAGTGGACATTACCCTCTTTATGTAACAATACAAATCCTCAAATGAGGTATATGCTTGATAATTAGGCTTTGCAGTAGGATTAAGGGTCATTAACCTTATATTATACTCGTCTAATAATTTATGAAAGCTAGTTCGAATCTCATCGACTGTCATACAAGAACTAAGAAATGAATTCTTATCAAATGCGGAAGTATTTGCGGTTTTAGCGCAATCGTATATACTTTGTACGCGTTCAAATAGAATATTTCGCTTCGCTTCCAATAACGATAGTTGCGGATCCCTAATTTCATCTGACAAAGTAGATGGCCCTTTGTGGTCGCGTTCCTTTGTCGCGCGAGTCTCCATGTTAATTTATAATAACCAAACGAGACAGAAAAATAATGCGTTATTTCTAAAATATGAATAGTGATAGATTTACAGCTTACTTATTGTAATATCTACGCAATTATACCTAAACATACATAAGCAATACGCGGATAGTATTTGTAATATAACTATTGACTTAAGTTGAAGGTATTTAAAAATAGAAACTTCTAGAATCAGTTTCTAGAATCTATGCGAGCGATATTTAAATTGCGGGGGCTTGAAATGCGGGTAGCTTGATAAAAATGTAACCACAGGGAATGCGATATTATTTCAAAGTTATAACAAATGATTAACCTTGAATGAATAAAGATAATAACAGCGATCTATTTATAGATTTTATGAAATGAACATGCGTTAGTAAACAGGTGCACTAACGAAGCGGGATCTTTAACGTTAAAGTATATAATTGATTAAGTAGTTTAAGTTAAATATGTACCTATATGAATTTATGGGGTTTTATATGAATTTATATTTAGAAAATATTAAAAAGCGGGGGGGGGAACCCGAAGTATGAGGGTTCTAGTAACCCGATTCTATGGAACAAATGACAGGACATAAAGTTCCTGTCCAGAAGAACCAGATCCGGCTCGAAGGACCAAAGTTGTTAGCGCCCCTGCCTATATAAGACAGAGGTGCGCGGGGGGTACAAAACTCGTCCAGAAGAACTAGAGTTTGGCGGTGCGGAATCCAGACCCTTGCCGTATAAAGCCACAGAGGTTTGTGGTAGGTCTTACTAGGATCTAAATTATAAGAAGATACAGATAAGGAGGACCAAACTACGTTGCCCTATAGACGGAAACAGGAAGGATATTAAATGGAGACATGCGACTCACCACAATCTTCTCTTGTTCGTCTTCTTATTCTGATCTCCACAGTCCAGGTTGTAAGGCAGGACAGGTAATTCTTGCGGTTATAGGCGCACGGTTTGGTCTAAACACATGCACTCGCGAATATCATTAATAGTTCACAATTCGGGGTTTTAGGCAACACGACGTACGTCATATATTGCAGCGATTTTAGTAATTTAACACTCGCGGTTTATTAACGACGACACAATGTCTTTCGTGCGGTTCGCGACACACACTGATCCGACAATGACCTTAGGCGCGTCTTCTTCTTCCACGGAAAGACGTAGCGGTCTTCCGTGGTGCGGTTAGCGACTTCTTCTGAGTCTTCTTCCACGAGAACAGAGCGTAGTCCTCGTGTCGCGGCGAGTACGTGACTTCTTTTCTCACGAGAGCATAGCGTGGCTCCCGGGCGGCGGTGTGAACGAGAGTCAGTACGCAATTAGGTCGGGGAGAGGGCGCGGGCAACGGATAGGAAAATAGATCTACCTACAAAAAGAGTGATTAATAATTGCGCCGATATATGGCGGCAACATATATAATAGTTACTTATGTTTTGAAAGTTATTTCATTAGTTAATACTCGATAATAGACCGACAAATGAAAAAAATAAAAAATGAGAGAGGTTGTTTCGCTAAGATTTTCTATCGAGAAAACTTTTTTCAATTTCGTTTCTGAGTTTATGCGATCCTAGATTATATATTGAAATAACATATACTTAAAAATTAGAGCTCTAGCCATTCAATCTAAAGAAACAATGAAAACTTCGTACGTAGAAAAATGCACGAAGCTATTTTGGTATCTTCTTAACAATCATTCATAATTTTATTTCAATTTGAGACACTGGGGTGATCCCAAAATTACAGTATCCATTTTGATGAGATTTTCGAAAGTAATTATATCAATCTCAAATCGCAGTTATTTGATCTTTCTCAGCGCCTTCAAAAATTAAGATATTTAATTAAATACGTGGACCAAATAGCAAAATTTTGAGTCCATGTATATATTAAACTTAACAAGAATCATTATTATGATTATTTACAGATACATATACGTAATTATATCATATGTATACATTCAAACACAATAAATCAATCATCTAGGTATATCTCATAAATATTACCAACATTCAGAATGTAATCAACAATCAATAATAAGTTTTATTCACAACACTATCTGTAAACACAGTTAAGCCCTTTTATGACGTACTTATAGTCATTATTCGTAACGATAAGTGTTTTACGACAACAGTAACAATTCATACAGCAAGTTTTATGTACTGAGTTAATTTATAGGCTCGTAATAATGACGTCAACCGGGTTTAATGATTGAAAGATAATCACAAGGCTCCCTAATGGGCTTCTCTATGACAGCAGCCTTTGTTGACACAGAAATTTGAAACATTCTATTATTGCGACAAAACAGATTAATTTCAAACATCAAAGGAGTGTAATATTTTGTTGAAAATTGACAGGTGTACGTAGACCCCAGAATTCTTACAGAATTATTACATAATTACCACACAAAACAGAATTATTACATAATAACCTCGACGGGCCTCGTGGCCTAGTGGTTCATATAACGGACTGCCGTTCACGAGGTCTCGGGTTCGATTCCCGGTTAGGACAAATATTTGTGTGATGTTTTTAATTGTCATACAAATGTTTGTACTGCGTCTGGGTGTTTACTATGTATTATAAGTACCTATGTATTTACAAAAGAAAAGTAGTATATGTATTCTATCCGTATTCTGGTACCCATAACACAAGCATATAAAGCTTAGCTTGGGACCAGAGGACGTTGTGTGATATGTCCATGAATATTTAAAAAAAAAAAAACATCACTCCTTTTCTTATCCAGGATGCTCTAAAAACTAGAAATATTGTACACGTAATAATGTTGATAACAGTTCGAACTGTTTGTCTTTCACAGAAGACTGTGAGAGACCAAAAGCTCTTCTTCAAATTTATTAACTTTTTTATTTTTATTCATCAGTAATATTTGCAATATTATTTACAAAACATAAAATAATAATAATAATAATCATTTATTTCGGATATACAATATCCATAATCATCCATAACCAATACAATTATTGTTAATTATTTAGCTGACGAAAATAAAAAGAATTTACACTTACACCTACATAGATTACCGTTAAGCTTTTGATAGTCTTCCTTAATACAATTTCTACACGATATAATGTTACTCTGGAAAACAACCCTGCACTTACGTAATACTAACAGTTCTATAATTAAAATAAATTGAAATTCAAATTAAAAAAGGAATCTATCAAGGAGATTCTTTGAGCCCTTTGTGGTTTTGTCTTGCGCTTAACCCAGTCTCGCAAATGTTTAATAAGCAACAGATAGGATGTGATACCCACATAAAGTACAATAACACTGAAACAACAATAGCACATCAATGTAATACATGAATGACATAAAACTCTATTCGGACAATCTTAAAAACATGAAAAAATTAATAGATATTACAGATACTTTTAGCAGAGATATTAGAATGCAATTTTGATTAGTTAGGTACAAAATTTTAAATATTAAAAAAGAAAAAATAGAATCAGGAGATTACATACTAAGTTATGGAGAAGTTATATCTCCTATGGGTTCAGATGACGTATATAAATACCTAGGGTACCACCAATCTAAACTTTTAGATTTAACATCAAAAAACTGTCGCATCGATGTCATTAACTTTTATTAAACTTATTTTTATGTGGTTAACCTCAATAAATATTGACATTGAAAATATTGAAATGGAGTGGGCTAATACGTTATAACGAGTTATAAGCAGTCAAAGTCAGTTGTGAGAGATGTTAAACTCGAAACGGAACTCTTGCTGACACTCCTATTCAACGCGACATAGTAGACTAAAGATAACCCCCCCGAACCGGATAAGGCCCGTGTCCAACAGCGGGACGTCAGTGAGCTTTAGAGAGCAAGGAAATCCCTATCCCATTAGGGAATTATAACCGATAGTAAAGCAGGAAAACTAAGAGGGAATAAAATTAGTTTTACAAGAGCGTGCAAGTGCTAATTATAATTATATTTAGACTACGTTCTGCCCTCGGCTTCATAGCTTCCGAATAGAATTTGAATAAGAACTTAAAAGAAATGAAATTAATACTAAAATTGTTACTAAAATCAATAACAAATAAATAAATAAATATTCACGGACATTTCACACAGCGTCCTCTGGTCCCAAGCTAAGCTTATATGCTTGTGTTATGGGTACCAGAATACGGATAGAATACATAAACTACATTTTTTTTTTGTAAATACATACTTATAATACATAGAAACACCCAGACGCAGAACAAACATTAGGATGACATTTATAAACATCACACAAATGATTGTCCGAGGCGGGAATCGAACCCGCGACCTCATGATCGGCAGTCCGTTATACGAACCACTAGACCACGAAGCCCGTCAAAAACAAAGTTAACATCAACATCAACATTAAAACTATATAATAAATAAAGCGTCTTAATAAATAAAAAGTAATAGTTGGGACTATAGAAAACTAGAATAATATACGAGTAATACATAAACTCCTTGTGTGGAGTTTCTATTCCAAGCTACCGCGCAAATCGCATTTGTTGAAGTCTGGGAATAAAAATCTACATTATGTCGGCGGTTTCTATACGTTGCTATGACAATAGTAAAATAAAAAAATGGCGGACCTTACTGAGCTTACCCATAGACTTAGGATATAGATCTAGACGTAACACTCGGTACAACGAATCCGGTCTGCTGCTTTTTTTAGTTGAACACATTAAGAAAAATAAATGATATAATAGCCTTTCTAACTCTTTCTTTTTAAGCGGGAGTAAAAGAGAAAGCAAGGCTACTATTTACTATTTTACTCGTACTTTTAAACCATAAACAGGGCGGCCCTGCCTTGGAACAAATCAATGTTCCCGACTGTGGTTCCCGAGTTGTTACTCCCTATTTATAACCTTCTTGAGCTTACCATATCTTATATATAAAATTCACGTGTCACAGTGTTAGTTACCGTACTCATCCGGAACGGCTGTACCGATTTTTATGAAATTTTACATGCGTATTCAGTAGGTCTGAGAATCGGCGAACATCTATTTTTCAATCCTCTTTTTTTTGTATGGCAAAACAACGTTTGCCGGGTCAGCTAGTTTGTTATAATTTTCGAATTTCGTGTAATTTCATTAGGTAGATTTTGCGTGAAAACCTCACAAACAAACAAACTCACTTTCACAGTTATACATAAGTAAGGATAACACCCAGATTCACAATTAGTTCTTTAGGGAAGGAAATTAGTGCTACTCTTTGATGCCTACAAAAGCTATATTTACAATTCACTGACCCGACAGATGTTGTTCTGTCATAACTGTATATAAATAATAAATTACCTAACATTCAAGACTTGTAAAATTTTCTAGTATTAACATTCTTAATTTTTACGGTGACTGTGTTACGTTGTCCGTCTGTCCATCTGTCACTAGGCTGTATCTCTGGGACGGTGACAGTAAAAGAGTTGAAAAGTAGGTATATCAGTTGATGCTACAATAAATAGTACTCATCATCATCATTATTTTGCCCTTTTCCCGTTATTTGGAGTCGTGGTATATTATGATAACAACAATACGAAAACCTTCGCGTGCGAATTCAACTCGTACTTGGCCGGCCAATAGAAGAATTAACGAAATTTGTCCAGTTGCTCGCTGTAGCACGCTGAAGGGACAGGCCACATCGCTCGACGACACGACGACCGTTGGGGACGGAAGATCCTTGAGTGTCGACCACGTACCGGACGACGCAGCTTAGGGCGGCCGCTAACATGGTGAACTGACGATATCGTCAAATATGCCGGGGGCCGCTGGATGCAGTTAGCGCAGGAACACGCGTTGTGGCGTTCTATGGGGGAGGCCTATGTACGGCTCTGGACGGAGAAGGGCAGATGGATGGATAGATGGATGGATGTCCAGTTGCTCACGCTAGCGTGTATTTAAAAATGAATCCCTATTCCCTATCTATCAATCTATCCCTACTTCATTTTTTATACACGCTAGCTGTATCCTACATTTTTACTGCCATAAGTCCTTTTGTCCTAGAGGTATATATAATAATACATGATGACATATTTGCAGACCTGCCGGAAATGAACACAAAATTTCATAAAAATTGGTCTCGAACTAACACTGAGATGAGACACTAGAATTTTATATTATATGAGATATACTTACATAGATTAGACTAGCGATTAGCGTGTTTATGTAACTCTTTGGCAAAAAAAATTGGATTTATTTTTGTTTTAGAACTTTGGAAGTATGGCTATACCACAGGGCTATACCTACTTTACAAAAGCCGATCAACCGTTTAAAACTTACGAGTATTTTTTCTAACTTTTAATGACGATTTTGTAAGGTTTTTGGAAAATATCGCGATTGATTGAGGTGTTTTATTAAATTAATTTATTTAATGTTGAAGTATTAAACACATTTTCTGTGGCTGGTTTTTATAAGTACAACATGGAGTTTGTCTGTTCTTCTCCATAGGATTCACTTTCGGAACAGACACCTAGTTTCTGATTTTGTAAACGAGCTTGTTTAACTTGCCTACCTACTAATAAAATTACCTATTTTACTTTGACTTTAACCTTTAACTATGGACGTTCCATTTTTGTTACACTACTATGGACGTGCGGCCTCACAGACCGCTATTTTTACAGGCTGGGTTCCAACTTGGTCATATTTATAGGTATATTGTCGTCATCTGAATATTCACTATCCGATCTCCTTATGTCACCGTCAGCTCTGGTAGTACTACCACTGTTTTCAATAATCTCTTGTTCACTCGAATGATTTTCTTCAATGTCAGCTTCATAAAACAGACAATCATCAACATCCCCATCGCTGTCGCACTGACCGGATTCTAAAAGCAATCGTTGAAACTCGTCTTCAAAAGAAGGATCATCTAATCGCAATATTTTACTGGCTCTCTGAGTCGACGAACTCGTTGTTCGTTTGCCTGCAGTCGTTGGTTGATCAATTTTTGACATTTTAGTTTACAAAATCTAAAACAAACAAAATCACCGTCAGCGTGAATTTATAACACAAACGTGGACGCGCGGTTTCACAGACCGCATTCAAAATATAAAGCGAAATTACTTACCTACGTATCATGCAGCCGGCGACGTAACCTTCACTCTCAACGGTCGTTGTCGTTTCGCCACTAAAACCAAAGCTACTGAGGCCGGGGTGGTGCTGTACGCGTGGGGTACGCGGGAGGAGAGGGGCACGAGAATCACAAACTGCACGCGGCCTGTGAGACCGCACGTCCATAGTTAAAGGTTAACATGGCTTAAAAGATTTTGCTTATGGCTGGTTTTAGTGTCACGCGGACCGTCGGTACCGATCGCTCCGCGCGTACGTGAACCGCACTGATCGTCCGCGTATACCGTTTTAGTATCGTCCTGACCACCACGGTGTACAGACGAGCGCAATGCATCCAATGTTGCGGGTGTTATTAGTTATTGCCCTGTATTACTCAAGAAACATAAAATTGAAGCAAAGAAAAAGACTACATGTTCTCCCTTTAATACTCTGCTGCTCACTGCAGGTAGAGGCGAGGGGGCAGCGGTCCGCGCGCTATGCGGACGGTCGTCCGTACGGACCCGTCCGCATTACTCTAAAACGCTCCTTAAGCTTAAGAGGATACCAAAATAGCTTCGTGCATTTTTCTATGTACGAAGTTTTCATTGTTTCTTTAGGTTGAATGGCTAGAGCTCTAATTTTTAAGTATATGCTTTTTCAATATATTATCTAGGATCGCATAAACTCAGAAACGCGATTGAAAAAAGTTTTCTCGATAGAAAATCTTGGCGAAATAACCTCTCAAATTTTTTATTTTTTTCATTTGTCGGTCTAATATCGCGTATTAACTAATGAAATAACTTTAAAAACATAAGTAACTATCATATATTATAGAAACACGTAAATCAGAATTAAAATATATTTAGTAGATTTTGAGTAAATAGGAAAAGTATCCCTAATTCTTCATTTTCTGTGCCTACTGGCTGTGTTAATATGTACGTGTTGGCGATGATATACGATAATATTGATGTAGGCCCTTAATACAGATTGGTCTATCTATCTATACGGAGCGATCCGTATCGACGCGGCGACGGTCCGTGTGACACTAAAACCAGCCTTAGTTCATAGTCAAATGCAAGCTATATTTGAATTTAAGTTATAGGACAAAACACTAGTTTTACCAAAAAAATGTTCATGTTTATGTATACATTATTGTGAAGTTTCATTAAAATCCATTCAGTAGTTTTTGCCTAAAAGAGTAAATTAATCTAATAGTAGTATTTACAATAACATTTACAAAACACAAAATAATGACTATTATTTTACATAATTCAGTAATTAATATTTCTAATTAAGCGTAGAAGAGCGCAATCCGTAGATCGCAAATCCAATCTAAGCGAATTGCACATCAATAAAACTGATTATCGATTGGTGAGAGGAAATGAACGCGGTGAGTGACGGCCACTTCAACATGAATCAGGCTCCTATCGACTAGAGTACTTTAGGTTTTTCATATCAATATGAAACATGCACGGAAAATATTTTTTTTTACATTTGTTCTAACCGTTGAAGAGGTTTTACTGTAACGTCTTCAGAAGATTTAATATTTGGGTATCTTTAAAAAAAGGTTGAACCGACTTCATGTCATCATCATATCACATCCATCAGATCCTGACCTGGTGCCAATGGGACCACACGGAAACCACCAGCTTTTTAATATAAAAAGAATCATTAAAATCGCTTTGCCCAGTTAAAAATTATAAGGTAACAAATATATAAAAAAACATACACACGAATTGAGAACCTCCTCCTTTTTCTGAAGTCGGTTAAAAGGAGAGTACAAAGTTATGAAATTGAAATTACAATTGAAATAGCTGCGAGCATACTCCGCCATACAGTAACTAACTTTTCTTTCTTCTTTATGGTTTCGACTGACCTGTCTTTATTTTTTAAGAATCATAGTATATTGTGAGAGACAATTTGATAACTAACCACAAAAAATCCTGGCCCTGTCAGCATGGTATAGTAATAATAAAAATAAATAATAAATATTCAGGACAATTCACACAACGTCCTCTGGTCCCAAAGTAAGCTATATTTCTATGCTTGTATTATGGGTACCAGATACCGATAGACTACATATACTACTTTTCTTTTGTAAATACATACTTATAATACATAGTAAACACCCAGACGCAGTACAAACATAGTAATATAGATAATAATAGATATCTAAGAAAAACTCAATGTGACGTCGTGGTTGCTCCTTATAATAGGGAATACATCGTGACCTAGCATTTCGATAAGCTATAATGAAATTTACTCAAAAGTTGCACTTCAAGCGCGAAGCAATTTAGATTAAATAAATCACTGACATCATAACAAGATGTTTAATAATTTACTGTAAAAAGTGACTCATTAAAGACTGTACAAGACAAAAATCCATAACATTTGGTGTAACAACAGGATGTATTCTATACATCGGATATATACGTCCTGGTTATAATTTATGCTTCATAATATCCTGTTTTACGGGCGGGAGAAAAAAAATAATATTAGAGCCCAATTATGTAGGTACCAAGGTCAAAGTCAAATATTTTTATTTCAATTAGGCATGATAAACATGCTCTTTTAAAAAGTCAGAAGCTAGGCGTCTGTTCCAAAAGGGAATCATATGGAGAAGAACAGACTAGAATCTCCATGGATTTCTTTTTTATAGATTTTTCTTTCCAATTCAATATATATTTTACAACGAAAACGGGGGTGTGAGGATGATTCAAGATGATATCACTGTGTCCAGTGGCGGATTTGCAGTCTCGGCCGCCCTAGGCCCCAAGCCATTAGCCGCTCCAGGCCCCAGGCCATTAGGCGCCCCTTTCTCAGCATCCACCATATAGACTACATAATGTAATTACTTCATTCCTTACTTTTATCTAAATAGATTTATAAACTTAGGAAAAAAAAATCAGTTTTATTTCGCAAGAAAATCTTGTTTTGTTGTAATTAAGAACCTTTTTTGTAAATCACCGCTCCTAAATCTAGCCGCCCTAGGCCCGGGCCTACCGGGCCTTAGGGTAAATCCGCCACTGACTGTGTCATTATCATATTCTGTGTTTCTCTACTAGACTCTATATAAATCTCGTAATGCTTGCTGTGTTAGTATGACTATGATCTTGATATGATTTACGAAGACAACTAATAAGTAATTATGAATGTTGTGTGAAAATCATAAATTAGGTTTTGTGTCATTTGGGTACAGTTTAGTACCACATCTCAAAATTTGTCCGTGTGCTGACGGATTAAGAATACACGTGTCACCACCCCAATTCCTTCCCATGGTGCTGTAAAAGCCAGCTAAGGGATATTACCCAGATAACATCCTCTGTGAGAGACGGACAACTCGAAAAAAAACCCTAATCCAACACGCCCGGATATCGCGGCACTGTAGACCATAATCCCTCCCTGAAAAAAGCTCTGCATTATAATCTAACGATTTTATTTAATACTAGCTGATGCCCGCTACTCCGTACGCGTGGAATTTTAGATCCTCATATATTTTGTCACCGTTTAAACCTTCCCTGGACTTTCACGAATATTTCAAGACTAAAATCACAAAAATCGCCCGAGCCGTTCTCGAGTTTTAGCGAGACTAACGAACAGCAATTGATTTTTATATATAAGACTAGCTGATGCCCGCTACTCCGTACGCGTAGAATTTTAGATCGCCATATGTTTTGTCACCGTTTAAACCTTCCCTAGACTTTCACGATTATTTAAAGACCAAAATCACCAAAATCGGCCCGGCCGTTCTCGAGTTTTAGCGAGACTAACGAACAGCAATTGATTTTTATATATAAGATAAATGTGTACAATGAAATAACAAATAATAGACATTTTGACCCCAGCAATTGTCCTTATTTAGTTAAGTTTATTTGGGCAATTAGAATTGCTAAAACTATTATAATAGCATCATAGTTGGATGCCTATAGAAATATGAGGGTACATAGTAACAAGTCAGGTAAATGCCGCTCCAGTGAGCGACTGAGCTTGACCCATATTTTAAACCTATTGATCGTGAAGCATTCGCAAAGGTCCTGACACAGTAAACAATTTCCCGTCATGTTTTCCTATCGCAGTTATATAGAAAACTTTGAAATTTCATTAAAGTTATTCTATCGATACAACTTTTAAAAGTATATTTATATTAGAACAAGCTGTTCCTCACGACTACGTGCGCATGAAATTAAAAAAAAATCCCCTCTTTTCATCCCAACATTTTTCACTGATGCTTTACGTTGTTGGTCGCAGCCTGGTTGCAGCATAAATGTACTGTCTAACAGTGATTTTTAGGGTTCCGTACCCAAAGGGTAAAAACGGGACCCTATTACTGAGACTTCGCTGTCCGTCCGTCTGTCACCAGGCTGTATCTCAAGAACGGTGATAGCTAGAGAGTTGAAATTTTCACAGATGATGTATTTCTATTGCCGCTATAACAACAAATACTAAAAATAAAATAATATAAATATTTAAGGGGGGCTCCCATACAACAAAATGATTTTTTTACCGTTTCTTGCTCGATACTAATAACGTTGCCTTATGTTGCATAGATAATGGTACGGAACCCTTCGTGCGCGAGTCCGACTCTCACTTGACCAATTTTTTTTTTTAAATCGGACCATTCATTTTTGCTAAAATAAGCGCGTTCAAACAAACAAACTCTTCAGCTTTATAATATTGGCTTAAATAAACCTATATTTTACCTTTTCATATAAATGTTTGTAGCACAATATTAAATTACTTGTTTTTCCCTTTGCTATATCACCATAAATTATATTTTGTAGGTTTCTCTATTATCCGTGTTTAAAGCTAAAAAAGTAATAAGTTAATCAAATCTTTATATTTTTGGTACAATTTTCGGCACTACTTGGGTTTAAACTTTGGAATCCATAAATCGTCTCTTGGGTAACCAAACATATACCTACTACACCCAACGAAAAAGAAGTACTTTTATTTCATAAAAGATTAAATACATTTATATTATAAAAGTAAACAGACTCACTGATATTATATTAAAACGCAATAAACATTTCTTATGCGATACAAGTATGAAAAGTAGCTCAGAAGATATTAAATTGCAAATAACAGAGACTAACTGCTCTCGTAGATACGTATATAATAGACATATGTCTAACAGGAAATTTTGAATACGATATAACAAATATTAAACTGATAGATTAATCCTACAAATATAAAAAAATCTTAAAGTTTGTGACTGAAGATGTTTGTTACTCATTGACGCAAAAACAACAGAATGGTTTTTAATGAAACTTTAAAATAATGTAGCTTATATATGTATATGTAGCTTATATAAAACAAGCTAAAACAATAAGCGCCTTTAAATAATTGGTCAAGTGCGAGTCGGACTCGCGCACGAAGGGTTCCGTACCATTATCTATGCAACATAAGGCAACGTTATTAGTATCGAGCAAGAAACGGTAAAAAAATCATGTTTGTTGTATGGGAGCCCCCCTTAAATATTTATTTTATTTTATTTTTAGTATTTGTTGTTATAGCGGCAATAGAAATACATCATCTGTGAAAATTTCAACTGTCTAGCTATCACCGTTCTTGAGATACTGGGTACGGAACCCTAAAAATCATGTTTGTTGTATGGGAGCCCCCCTTAAATATTTATTTTATTTTATTTTTAGTATTTGTTGTTATAGCGGCAATAGAAATACATCATCTGTGAAAATTTCAACTCTCTAGCTATCACCGTTCTTGAGATACAGCCTGGTGACAGACGGACGGACGGACGGACGGACGGACGGACGGACGGACGGACGGACGGACGGACGGACGGACGGACGGACGGACAGCGAAGTCTCAGTAATAGGGTCCCGTTTTTACCCTTTGGGTACGGAACCCTAAAAACATTTAAATAAACATTATCTTAATCAAAGTAATAATCAACCACTCTAGTAAATTAATAATTTTGGTACCTACTTACATATTATTTGAAGATAAGTCTAGATTTTAAAGTAATATGTATGTATATATTATGTTGTATGTATGTATGTAGGTATATTATTATTTATTATTATTTTAAGTATTTATGTATGTATAATTTGTCTTATGTATATTTTATTATCATTTATTTTAAAACTAATTAGTTCTTTTATCTGTACAGAGCAATCTATTCTACCGGTAAACGTTTTTAGGGTTCCGTACCCAAAGGGTAAAAACGGGACCCTATTACTGAGACTTCGCTGTCCGTCCGTCCGTCCGTCCGTCCGTCCGTCTGTCACCAGGCTATATCTCAAGAACGGTGATAGCTAGACAGTTGAAATTTTCACAGATGATGTATTTCTATTGCCGCTATAACAACAAATACTAAAAATAAAATAAAATTAATATTTAAGGGGGGCTCCCATACAACAAACATGATTTTTTTACCGTTTCTTGCTCGATACTAATAACGTTGCCTCATGTTGCATAGATAATGGTACGGAACCCATCGTGCGCGAGTCCAACTCGCACTTGACCAATTTATTTATCAGTTCTTTCCATCCCGTGGTTACCTGGAAGAAATCGCTTTACGCGATAAGGTCGCCAATTGTACATAATTTTAAGTAGTTTAAGTTTGTATCATTTAAATCGTACAATAAAGAATTATCTATCTGAATGAGACATAGGCTATAATTTAAAAAGGTATTGCAGATATTAGTAAATAATAAATATTCATGGACATTTCATACAACGTCCTCTGGTCCTAAACTTACTAAGCTTATATGCTTGTGTTATGGGTACCAGAATACGGATAGAATTCATAAACTACTTTTCTTTTGTAAATACATACTTATAATACATAGAAACACCCAGACGCAGTACAAACAATTGTATGTCAATTTTGAATATCACACAAATGGTTGTCCCAAGTGAGAATCGTACACACAACCTCGTGAATGGCAGTCTTTGGAGTTGTATAATGATTTTGATAGGTAAATAGGGCTGTGAAATATTTTTCAAGAGTATCGCTACCAAGCTATCTCTTTCAAGCTACTATTGCAGCTTGATTTTTCTATAGAAATTAATACAATTAAATACTACGCCTGGCATTGCCGTAGCATACTAACGATTTACTTTCCTGTTTTATAGTGCAAAATGACATGAGGTTATTTATTATAATGTAGGCTAAATGACAAGTATTTCTTATCTTTATTATATTCTTTGGCTTTTACACAGCAATGTCATGTTGTGGGAATACCAGACGTAGTACTTTATTAAACCACTATCTGACCCGTCAAACGTTGTTTTGCCATACAAATGTCAGGGGTAGACAAATAATTTGCAATAAAATAATATTGCGACTATAAATTGAAATGTAAGCTATCCTATCTTTCAAGTTGGGTTGAATTGCACATGGTGTGCACATCAAATTTAAAATCGGTTAAGTAGTTTAGGAATCCATCGCGGACAAACATCGTGACAGGAGATTTATATATTTATAGATAGGTATCAGTGTACTACAGCGAGTATTAATAAATATATTAATCTTTTGAATACCTGTCTAATTTATATAACTTTTTTAATATCGTAAATGCGGCGCAATTAATTAAGAGGATACCAAAATAGCTTCGTGCATTTTTCTACGTACGAAGTTTTCATTGTTTCTTTAGATTGAATGGCTAGAGCTCTAATTTTTAAGTATATGGTTTTTCAATATATGATATAGGATCGCATAAACTCAGAAACGCGATTGAAAAAAGTTTTCTCGATAGAAAATCTTAGCGAAACAACCTCTCTCATTTTTTATTTTTTTCATTTGTCGGTCTATTATCGCGTATTAACTAATGAAATAACTTTAAAAACATAGGTAACTATTATATATATATAGAAACACGTAAATCAGAATTAAAATATATTTAGTAGATTTTGAGTAAATAGGAAAAGTATCCCTAATTCTTCATTTTCTGTGCCTACTGGCTGTGTTAATATGTACGTGTCGGCGATGATATACGATAATATTGATGCAGGCCCTTAAGCGTTTTATTCAAGAAAATAAGCGATGTTAATTAATTTATTAAAACTGGTCATAGGAAATTAAATATCTATACAGGGATCTAATTAGCTATTAATTAAATTACGTCACAATAATAAACACAACATATCTAAAGAAAGACATGTGTTAGCCACATACGGTTATTCGACGCACAGCGCTATGACGTCAAAAAAACCGCAAATTCCAATAAATCGTTATGTATCATTTACTAAAGAATAATGAGTACCTTAGTCATTATTTTCCTGTGTCGTTAAAGGTATTAAGTTTTATATTATTCTGTTTTCTGCCTCCGAGGCATTCAGAGCTGCAATTGGGAATAATTTCAAAGTGTAATAGGTATATCAAATGTGCTTGAAATGACTTCGGATATTCCTGATATTAACAGTGATATTTCAATAACCGATACAATGGATACCTTAGATACATATAATGGAAGTGATATACCTGGTTCGAATAATTCTGCGCCTTTTGACACTGGAACGTTTAACGGATCTGATATCGAAAATATGGAAAGTAACTATTTCTTGTTTGAAAAATTCGTTTTTATAGAACTTGTGATGACAACAGTGGAGTTAATTATATCAATTTTTGCAGCTACAAAAATGCCTAGATGGCGTAAGAATTATAGAAATCAAATGCTAATGCAGTTAACGTTAGCAAGGTTTTTGAAAAGACTAATTTTTGTATTTAAGTTTTTGCAAGAATACCATAGTATTCCACAGTCGAATTGTGTAACAAATATATTAAGTTTTTGCCAATATTATATTGATTTTGTGATAGTAATATTAGTGTTCTTTTTCATAAAACATATGTATAATAGTTTAATTATAGTTTTAGTTAAAATAAGTCATAATAGTTTTTACAAAGTGTTAATATGTTCTTGGGTAATACCGATACCTGTTACAGCTGTTTGTATTATTATGATTGTGTTTGATATAATGGATAAATGGCTTGTATATTTGTTAATTTGTGGTATATTTAGATGGCCGCTTATTTTTATAGGAACTGGATTGTATATAACAATAGTATACAGGGTGTTAGCGGAAAAAATTAGACAATTTGCTAGTAGTTTAGCCATAGTTACATTTTTACTTTGTCTAATTTTAAACATATATTTATTTTCTAAAGATATTATTGAACTTTGGTGTTTTAAATCATTTTTAACGGAACTAGTAAGTTATATTTCAGGATTTCTTATGAATCTTCTTATTTTAAGTTTGTATATAGTTTTGATTATATTAAATTTTAAAAATAAATCTCAAACATCTACAACTGTGTTGCCAGATTTTAGCGTAGCTGAAGCTAAATTGTAATTTTAAGTAACAACTAGCTGACCCGGCAACGTTGAAACACTAAACCATCGGTTCTTAAAACATCGCACGATGTTAAAACTCGCATTGAGATGATTGTAGTGGAAAATTTGGTAAACATTTGCGTGGACCATAATAGCTCAGATGGGAGAGCGACGGAACGGCATTCCGAGGTCGCGGGTTCAAGTCCCGCTTATGGTTATCATTTTTTCCATTATAATTTAGTTTATTTAATAACAATAGATATTTATAAAACTGATGTAATTATGTTTATGTAAGTGTATAATAAAATACAATATGACTGAATAGTATTTAAAAATAGCTCGTCTTTTTTCTTTACTTTTCCAAAATCTCATACCTTAATTAAGGAATTATTGTGCTATGTAGATAATAATATCATAAACTTTACACTATATCTATGTGTGCGTAAAATACGTTCTAGGTATGTGTATTTATGATCCACGCCACAAGTTAATTTGAACTATAGACAGGTACTCTCTTCCCAATGGAATACACGTTTTATTACTTGTAAAAGAGATGTTTCTAGTTTGCGATTACTACATATCACATGACTACCAAAATTTATTAGACCCTGAAGTACGATTTACTCAGGCTAAAAACACACACCATTTCACACCATTTTATTGGAGTTCGATGATAAAAACTGTCTTGAAAATTTTAATTTATTAGGTACCCACAGTTCGTGTGGTTACGGATTAAGAATACATGTGTAATCACCCCCTTTTCCTACCCAGAGTGCTGTAATAATCAGCTAAGGGATATTGGTCACAAATAACATCCTCTATGAGGGATGGAAAACTCGTAATTAAAACCTACGTGAATACGCCCCGTCAGCGTGGCACAGTAGACCATAGTTAGACCCTCGTAAAGTGGAGGAGGGCCGTGCCCAACAGTGGGACGGTAATGGGCTGGTGGTAGAGAGTGGTTACATAAAAATTAACTGTAAACTTTTCTAATCCTTACACTTATCATAAAACAAAGTAGTTATTTTATATACAATGTATGTCCCTATGTGAGCTTTTATCTTCAAAACTACGCGATGGATTTTGATTCGGTTTTCTTTTATAGTTAGAGTGGTATATGAGGATGGTTTTATTGTATAATTTCAATTAATTATGGCAGTTTTTATTGTCTAAAATACCAAGGACTTAGGAACAAATCCCTTCATGTTTACAATCATTTATAGGCATCATCTGTGGTCATAATTATAGGTATGGCTGAGCGCACAGAGCGCACAGAGCGCCTGAGTCACGACAGTTTTAAGACAGACTTTCCTGACATAGACAAGTCTGCCTTAAGACTAAAACCACCTAAAACGAAACTGTTTTTGAATGAAAGAATACTCGTTATTGTACGCCAAAATAAAATTACAAATTTAGATAAACAACCTTGCCTAAACAATGTTTAGGCAAGCACTAAAAATAGGTAAACACATTCGCTAGAATGTGTTTACCTATTTTTAGTTTGTTAGTAGTTGTTAGTGTTTAGTACTTTGTTAAATAAATTTGTTATGTATGGTGCTAACCATACATAACAAATTTATTTAACAAAGTACTAGATGATAAAGAAATTCCTAACGACTGGGCTCAATCAGATATTATCTTACTATACAAGAAAGGTGATCCTGCCAAGATTGGAAACTACCGACCAATAAGCATTCAACCAAACACGTATAAACTATTTGCTTCCTGCCTTGAGAACAGACTATCATTGTTTATAGAAAGGTGTCAACCTCCAGAACAAGCAGGTTTTAGGAGTAACTTCTCAACAATGGATCATATCCATACCCTGAACATAATTATAGAGCAGTATATAGAACACAATAAACCACTCTACCTGGCGTTTATTGATTGTGCCAAAGCCTTCGACTTATATCACATAATAGTATGTGGAATGTCCTCTATGAATGTAAGATACCCAAGGCAACTATTGATCTTATAAAGGAAATCTACAGCAAAAGCAAAAGTCGTGTGAAACTGGAGCGGATTGGCCTAGAATTTGACATTTGTAGAGGTGTCAGGCAGGGAGACCCCTTATCACCTAAAATCAAAATAAAAATACTATAGTGAAGTACCACAAAATGTTCTAGTAGGGTAGATTCATAATTATATTTAACTAGCTTTGTTTTATACATGTAGGTAGTGATATAAGGATAAGCTAGAATGCAAATTAATAAAAAGATTTTTCAGATTATACTTTTATTTCTTTTTCCCTCTTAATCTATGGGCTTTATAATATTTAGCTAAACGCTGTCATAGGCCTGCTCTTGTTCTTGTTGTTCTTGTTCTTGGATTGTGGCAGTTGAGACCACTTGACGCAACTCTGCCAATGTCCAGTACATGTAGTGTCGTAAACGTTTTAAATGAGATGAAGTCGCGAAGAATATGATCGGTTGATTTACTGAGACTAAACTTCAACCAGGGTGATAAGTAGGCCTGCTCTGATCGCTCGGACGAAAAAGAGTGGGGGTACGTCACTAGACTGTTTTGTCTTTGATGTCCGCGCCCGCATACATACAAAAGGGAAGCCGACAATCGTTAGTCAGACTTGTCGCTTTGTAGTTCTTGTGGGTATTAGACAATTTTGTCTATGAGACGTTTTGTTTAAAGTGTGCGCGGTTTCATAATTTTTGTAAAGCAATAGTTTTTCTTAAAACTGTCGTGACTCAGGTGTGCGCTCAGCCTTTATGTATGACATATGGTGTGGAATCAGGTCTACCTACTTAATTATGTTAATTATACCTTTAGAATTCCCTCGCAAACAGAGAGCTAATCATAACAAACGGTATTATATTCTGTTTTGATATAATATTATGAGAGCAACAGGTATTGACCAGACAAGGTCGTATGTAATAAATAAGCATTCGCAAATCTGTTGTCTAGAGAACTAAACTAAAGTAAAATGAAACCAACTACGATGGATATATTTTGGTGTGATGGTTACTACATTATACATTACCTGCTTATTGGCTTCAATCCAGCCGAGTGATGGAGCCGTGCACTATACTTCTGGTAAATCTGTGTTATACACATAACACAGATTTACCAGAAGTACTATATTGTATTAACTTCGAATAACAACTACTTGATAATAGCTTTTTACAAAGAGACATAAATCCGTAACAACTCATTAATATCTTATGGTCGAAAATTGACAAAAATTGTTCTTAATAATAGTCTTTTTACGCTAAAACGTTTATTATCTCTCCGATAAAATCTCCTTTTAAACCTCCGATAAGTCATTATGAATAAGGCCATCATTCGCAGACGCGCTGTTATCTCTATAAAGCCAATAAATATTTGTATGTTGTTTTCCTCATATTTGCCACAATGTTATGTCAATAAACATGAACTTCTGTTATCTATACGGTCACCTGTAATTGTCTTACTAATTGACAATAATAAAGTTTTGTTATTTATTTTAATATATCTTGCACTTTTACTAAAGTGCAAGAATAAATACACAATACAATACACCCGTAGGGTGACGGACTGATAGAATACAAGTGTGTGTCTTGCCCAATAGCCGACCGAGGGGACCAAGTCGCATAACACCAACGCACATACCAAAGAAGGGGTCGAAGTAAAGCAGGCGAAGCAGCATGAATAATAATTAAAAGTCATGTCGCGACCCGGAATAATGGGATAAAGGCAGGAGAATGATGATAACTTTAGTAGATGTATAATATTATCAACATTATATACACGTATACATTTCGTATATATTTCGGTTCCCTGTGCCAATACATCTGGTCGGCGCGGCAAAGTAGACCATAATCCCTCCCAAAGTGGAGGAGGCCCGTGCCCAACAGTGGGACGTAAATGGGCTGGAGAGCGTGGGCTATATATTTCGAATATACACAAATAGAAAAAAAACTAGTCAAGCACGGTTTGGGCTCCTACACGGAGGGTTTCGTATTATTATTGTTTGTTTGAGATAGGAAACTCGAATAATCCGTATTCCAACACGCCTGATCAGCATTCCATAGTAGATTAAATAACCTACTAAAAATAAAGAGGCCTGTGCCGAACAATGGGACGTTAAAAGGCTGGAAAGAAAAATTATCTACTATATAAAAATAAGTCGGGTTTTCCTTCCTGACGCTATAACTCCAGAACGCACGGAGCGATTTCCACGGTTTTGCATTCGTTGGAAAGGTCTCGGGCTCCGTGAGGTTTATAGTTCTTTTTTTTTAATTTTTTTTTTTACTTTTTTTTTGGTATGGCGAAACAACGTTTGCCGGGCCAGCTAGTATTTTGTAAATCTTCTTTAATATTCCACGACTGTCTAATGAAGTTTCAACAAGATAATAAAAGCTATAAAAAACTGCAACCCAAGCAACGTGTAGACAGACTTATAAAGTAAAACTTCTGAAGTTAGTACTTAATTAACTATCTAAGCGGTCCTTTGTTCTTCGCTCATTTATAATATTGTATTATTAACATAATCAGACTAATAGAATATTTATTTTAAAATAAAAAAAAAATAAAAAAAAAATAAAAAAATAGACATTCAGAAAAATAATGACAAATTCTCTAAGAATTATTTCACGTAATATTTTAGTAGAGTTTAGTTATTAGCCAAATCTTTTCAACAAGATAATACTTCGGTAGCTCAAATAGGTAGGTTTTAATAAACTTCTGAAAAAATTAATATTAAATAGGTACGTATTGAATAAATAAATAAATATTCACGGACATTACACACAACGTCTTCTACGACCAGAAGACGTTGTGTGTAATGTCCGTGAATATTTATTTATTATTTACTAGCTGCTGCCCGCTTTGCCGTACGCGTGAAATTTTAGATCCCCAGACCTTTTTTATATTTACTTCTTATAAAACAAAGTCGTAATTTTTTGTATGTACGTCCCTATGTGAGCTTATATCTTCAAAAATACGCAACGGATCTTGATGCGGATTTTTATAATAGATAGAATGGTTCGAGAGGATGGCTTTTTTTGCATAATTTGTTGGGGTTTGCTGTATATTGGATGAGATATGATTAAATTTGCCGAGAAATTCGGACGCGCGCGAGCTATAAATGAAAACGCTGCCTAATCTATGTGAGGTACAACAAACTAATGTATGTAGGAATTGTTTGTTACCTATAGTTCTTCAAAAAAGTCCGCGAAGGCATATGTCGGCGCGGCAATATAAAATACTGTATAAAACTGTTGGCTGAGCAACGCGAACGTTTCCTCGGTCTTATAACCATACTCCAATGTTTGGATATGTAAGGCTAAGAATGTTTATTGTACTTTCACGTAAAGACTATTGGATGGATTTTCATGTATCTTTCCAATGGAAAATTGAATAGAAAATGAACTTATTTTTTATCCTTTTTACCGCGTGTAATACCGCGGGGCACAGTTGTGCCGCGCGGTATTACCCGCGGTAAGGCGCGGCAGGACAATAATTATATAAGTTACTAGCTAGTAACTTATATAATTATTGTCCTGCTTAATACCACTAAAAAGTATAGAATAAATTCCTTAGGGGTTTTCCATAGAGTAAAAACATTTAAGGCGTTTAATTGTGTTTAGAGTTTAACTTGATGTTATGTAGTCATGCGTACATATTAGACATAGGTACCTACTACATATTTTTAATGCAAAATTTAAGACTTGTCGATATCGATATTCAATGTGGTCTGTAATAGATTATAAAAAATATATTAGGTATTAATTGATCACCAAAATGTGGATTTCCAACATTTCGAATAAGTAACAAGTCAGTTCCAATAATTGTGATTCACATAATACAATGGTAAATACATGACTTTGAGAATTTGTACATAAATTTATTACATGCTGTTGCTGTTGTAGCTGTTGCCCGCGACTTCGTACGCGTGAAATTTAGAAATTAAACTTTAACAAACAGAAGTTTCACTCACTCGATAGATGGCGTTATACGTACGTTTTTAAATCGCACTATGGTTTGGTTACACACATTAACACTTAAGCTTGTCAAGATTTATAGCTATTAATTTCGATGTTCGCATTTATAAAATAGTAGGGATTATATCTACTTGGGGTTTTCTCAAGAGAATACCATATGAATAATTTAACATCAAAGAACCTTTTTGTAAGTTGATTATAAATCAAAAAAGGAAAAATAACTTTATTCGGTGTTTTGTACATAACATTCATTCTTTCCCTCAAAAAGGCTCTAATAAATGTGTGTGTACCCACAGATCATCCCCAGTAGATTCCGCACGCAAGTCGTTCAACGCACACGGAACGTACACGCTGTTTTTGCTTATGTAATGTATTTTTTTTTTTACCTCTCCGCCTTTTACCCTGCTGGGCCATGATGGTGCCTTGAGCTTTACCATGACCCAGTTAACGGGGCCCGACCCAACAGGGGAAGCACTAGGTCCCCCTGTCGCGTGGCCAGCAGCCACATTTGCCGCGGCGGGTCTCTGAATACAGACTCGCTGCGCGCGACCACCTCGTCAGGGGGGCCGGCCAGCCACTGCGCGCCGACGGCCCCTGCCCGGGGCCCTGCGGGGGGGCAAGGTGCTACCAGAGCGTTCGCGCTCCCGCAGGGCCTCCCTCTTTGCTGCCATCACCTCCCGAGCAAAGGAGGCGACGGCGGTGCTTATGTAATGTAGACGATGATGATAGACGCTGCAAATTTATCTTTAGAAAAGAAAAAAAAACGGGATTTTGCCGGATAATGCCTCTAGAGCATTTTCCCATATTTGTGTATTTTCCCATATTTGTGTATAGAGTTAGTGTCATGTCATGTCCTCTTAACAAAAATCTCGTAATGCTCTTTTTCATAGGAGATGTATATCTATCTGTGGTGTATATCATACTATTTATTCCAATGTGTAATGTAAGAGGAATTAAATATGCTAGGCAAATAATACCGATTCTTACAGATGGAAAATTTGTATCACAAACAACGTATGTAGTTAGCGTAGTAAAGTATTCACGTTTCACTGTGAAGAGAAGGCAAGCCCACTACCAAGTACATTTTTTTACATTCATTCATGAACATTTTACACATCGTCCTTTTGTCCCAACCTAAGCTTATATGCTTGTGTTATGGGTACCAGAACAGGGATAGAATACATAAACTACTTTTCTTTCTGTAAATACATACTTATAATACATAAAACACATCCGATTGCAGTACAAATATTTGTATGATGTTTATAAATACCACACAAATAATTGTCCCGATCGAGAATTCAACCCGCGACCTCATGAACAGCAGTCCATTACATGAACAATTCAACCACGAGGCCCGTTTAACATTTTCGGGGAATTGGATTTATATTGATTAATAACTAATGTGTTTACCTATAACTGTTAAACTAAGTACTTATGTTGTTAATCCATAATTCCAAATTACTTTTTAATTAATCCGAGCTGAAGGAGTAAATATTGGGATTAAAGATTCCGAACATATATATACACACGAACGAATTTAAGAAAAACGTGTTTACAGAAATACAAGCGAGTTTGAACAACTTTGGTTGCTGAAAAAGCCAGCTATGGGATATTGCACAGATAGGTAACATCTCCTGTGAGAGCCGAATTACTCGAAATTAAACCCTATGCCAACACGCCTGGTCAGCGCTTCACAAAAAAACATAATCTCTCTCAAACTGGACGAGGCTGGTGCCCAATACTGGCACGTTAATGGCCTGGAACAAGGGGAGAGAGAACAAGACGGGACAAGCTTATCGAATTAAAGTCTTTACACTCTTGTCTATGGAAAAGATAAGAAGTGCTAAGATAGTAAGTACTAATTATATTATTTAGCGATAGTACTAGATTTAATTAATACGCTGTACCTATTTGGTATTCAGTACGTAACACTGAATACTAAATACATAAAGGTTATTAGTCGTTAACAGTGACAGGCTGAAACTTCATAAACTAATAACAGAGAATATTGAACCAAAATCTATTAAATATGTTTTGATTAACTTGTTGGTGTAAGCCTATTATGAACTTTATTAATAATATACAAAGGACTTCGTTAAATCAATTAAGTAGTCTAAAATTGGAATCTTACACGTTCTGTTTCGAAACTTAATTATTTCTAGTCAATAATTTCTAAGGCGTTTGTCAGTAATTATCTTTCCAAGGTAATTTAGCAGCTTCGAACGTTCCATAACATTCTACTTACTTATTAATTGCAATAAATCCAATAACAATGACTCTACGCATTGTCGCCATACTGTCTAGTTATACTGTAGCCGCAATGTTAAATATATTGAATAACTATACTAGGATTCAACAGCTGTTGTGAAACATTATTCACGCCGTTTACCTGCTTCAGAAGAAGTAATAAACTTTCTTTTGGTGCATTGGGGAAAAAGGTAAGAATTCATAGTCTCAAATTAAATTCTTTCATTCCGATTTAGTTCAATGACACCTAACTAATCTATACTCTTTATTAATATTAAAAGGCTGAAGAGTTTGTTTGTTTGAACGCGCTAATCGCAAGAACCACTTTGAAAAAAAAGTTTTCCTACAATTTGAAAAATTTCTTTCAGTATTAGATAGTTCATTTATCGAGGAAGGCTATATATCGAGCAAGGCGATATAACATCACGCTGCGACCAATAGGAGCGATGCATCACTGAAAAATGTTGCAAAAACGAAGAAAACTTTCTGAATGCGACGGGTACGAAGTCACGGGCAACAGCTAGTATGACAAAAACCATGCCGTATTTTGACAAATCTACTTATGTTATTTAAAATCACAATCTCTTTAACACATTTTTAGGGTTCCGTACCCAAAGGGTAAAAACGGGACCCTATTACTGAGACTTCGCTGTCCGTCCGTCCGTCCGTCCGTCCGTCCGTCTGTCACCAGGCTGTATCTCAAGAACGGTGATAGCTAAACAGTTGAAATTTTCACAAATGATGTATTTCTATTGCCGCTATAACAACAAATACTAAAAATAAAATAAAATAAATATTTAAGGGGGGCTCCCATACAACAAACATGATTTTTTTACCGTTTCTTGCTCGATACTAATAACGTTGCCTTATGTTGCATAGATAATGGTACGGAACCCTTCGTGCGCGAGTCCGACTCGCACTTGACCAATTTTTTTTTTTTTAAATTAGCTAATAATACCTAATCGTGTTATTGACGCTGTTAATACTAAGATTTAAGTTTAGTTTGGTTTAGTTCTGCCAGCAGATCCGACTTAGAAGTCAGAACAAATCACCACAAACTACAACGTCATACCTGCGCTTGGAACACGCAAAAGAAATTTACTGGAATTGTGACGAAGTGTTTGCGCTGCCTTGTGACAATTTGTATACTCATTTACATTATATAGGTATCACTACAATAAGTCTGTGCCATCAGTCTTCCTATTAATCATAATTTGTGTATACAATTTATCATTATTAGCTACGAGACTTTGATGATTAGTTTATGCAATTCTATTAAGGGCCTACATCAATATTATCGTATATCATCGCCGACACGTACATATTAACACAGCCAGTAGGCACAGAAAATGAAGAATTAGGGATACTTTTCCTATTTACTCAAAATCTACTAAATATATTTAAATTCTGATTTACGTGTTTCTATATATAATAGTTACTTATGTTTTTAAAGTTATTTCATTAGTTAATACGCGATATTAGACCGACAAATGAAAAAAATAAAAAATTAGAGAGGTTGTTTCGCTAAGATTTTCTATCGAGAAAACTTTTTTCAATCGTGTTTCTGAGTTTATGCGATCCTAGATCATATATTGAAAAAACATATACTTAAAAATTAGAGCTCTAGCCATTCAATCTAAAGAAACAATGAAAACTTCGTACGTAGAAAAATGCACGAAGCTATTTTGGTATCGTCTTAACAGTGATGATTTAGAGGATTTTCAAAATTTTGTTTTGTTTGTCACAATCTTGGGTTTAAAAATGAGCGTATGTAAATTAAATAAATGAAAATAAATAAATATTTTCGGACATTTTACGTAACGTCCTCTGGTCCCAAGCTAAGCCTATATGCTTGTGTTATGGGTACCAGAATACAGATATACTACACAAACTAAATACTTTTCTTTTGTAACTACATTCTTATAATACGGAGTAAACAACCTAACACAATACAAACATTAGTATTGTGTGGTATTATTATCTAAGAACATCCCACAAATGATTGTTCCGTGCGGGATTCGAACCCAAGAGCTCGTGAATGTATCGAAAAAAGCTATAGGCTGAAATAACATCACGCTGCGATCAATAGTATCGAAGCATTAGTGAAAAATATTGCAAAAAGGGGAAAAAAATCCTAAATTCCACGCGTACGAATTCGCCGGCAACACCTAGTTCCATATAGATTTAATGGAATCCCTTTACCTTGTCAACAAGTAAAATCGTGTTTATTCAGTCGTTAGATATATCGTTTCCAAGGAACTACTAGTTATATCATATATAATCTAATGCACATCTTCAATCAAGCAAATAACGACGTACATAATATGATTCGATTCCAAGAACCAGTTAGCAATATTGCACCCTCAGGGCGTTCAACCGATAACTTGGTTCTTAATTAGTTTAATCGGATATAACAAGATGCAACATCTTGTTACTTTTCTCTGATCATGTGTAATAAATATGCTGGAATATATTTAGGGTTGCGTACCACCGTTGCAGTGCATTACGAAAGGTGTGCCGTGGCGTCCTAATTTGTGAACTAGTGAAAGATTGAAAGTTCTGAACCGGTGGTGGGAAAAAAAATTTTTGACATAATATTAGGAGCTTATTTTTTTTGCAAAAAGAAAATATGCCTACATGAATAAATAACAAAAAAGTGAACGAGACTTTTGTCCGGCCATCCGTCAGATATCACCAGGTTGTATATCTGCAACGATGATAGCAGCAGAACTAAAAACGTCACGTTCTAACACGTTATTTTTTTATTTGGTGTTATTTTGGGTTAGTATGACGTATATATTATGATAATACCGGTACGGAACTCTTCGTTTGCAAATCTAATCTGTCCTAAAACTCTTTATAAAAATAAACACGCAAGTTCGTCCGTGTGAAATAGTGACTTTGAGTAGCATTATAACAACCCCT
Organism: Orgyia antiqua; assembly: GCA_916999025.1. Taxonomy (NCBI): domain Eukaryota; kingdom Metazoa; phylum Arthropoda; class Insecta; order Lepidoptera; family Erebidae; genus Orgyia; species Orgyia antiqua. The sequence continues at coordinate 29,179,726 of OU779868.1, forward strand.
TTTGCATTTAAAACTACTGTAGATTATTTACGTACCACATTTCATATAAATCGCTACTATAGTTTTACACACAAATAGAATTAATTTTACATAGTACCACAGAGTATTATATAACCTAGTAGCTGTTCCCAGCCACTTTGTACATGTGGAGTTTAGAAAATAAAAAAAAACCTTAACAAATTAAAATTACACAAAAAAGCCATTCTTATGAACATGGGCGTGCACTCTAATAAGGCACAAAAGCACTGCTTTACTTGCCATTCACAGATATTTTAATAAAACGTTCGTATGTTTTAGATGACTTTATTCATTTATTTACTATTAATTAAACAAAATATTAGGTATAACTTAAAAACGCCTAATAATTCATAAATAGCACCAATAAGTGCTTGCAAATTGCTTTTTGCCAGGCGTTTGGCGAAGGAATACGAAAGCGTAGGTAGGACAAGCTCTATACCGCCCGCCTGCCATGAGTTCATATGTGTGTAGAAATTTTGGTGTCCGTGCACAGGATACAAACGCACACAGGCTTGCATATTGAAGACGCCTTGAACCGGAACTCCTGCCGTATGCTTTGGCGATCGGATGTTTCCGCGAGTATTCGGCGTTCGTTCGTTACCTATTATAATCCGAATAAATATAATAGTCGGAAGTATAATAAATCACGTATGCATTTTTGTTTAGTAAGGTTTTATTTATTTAAATAGCAGAAATATTTTGGTTCGACGGAGGCCATTTTATTTTTTCGTGTGATTCATTGAACTGTTTAATATTGAGTTTCTATAATTTAATAATTGTATGGATTTTCGCTTGTTGATTTTAAAATGTTATTTGATTGTGAAATGTGTGTTGATAGTGTGTGTTTGTTAAAAATTAAAAATAACAAGTTCTCACAAATGTCTTTCAGTAAAAAGATTCTGTGTACCCGAGTTACGACAACTAAGCCAGCAAAAGGTATTGTACCTCGAAAATTTCAAGTTAAAAGTTATGAAACGTATGTACATGTACGTATGTACATGTACGTATGTACATGTACGTATGTACATGTACGTATGTACATGTACGTATGTATGTACGTACGTAGTTATTGTTTAGTAATTCTAGTACAGTGTGGACTGATTCGGGATATTCAGATTTAAATTTGTTCTGTTGGCATAGTTTCCGACTTAGAGATCCGTCGCGTGGCTATGCTAAAAATCTATAAAAGAAAAAGTTTTTGTGACTGCCTACCCTAAGTTAAACTCCAGTGCACGCCGCTGCTTATGAACCATTCTATCTATAAAAGAAAACCGCTTCAAAATCCGTTGCGTACTTTTGAAGATATAAGCTCACACTTATAAGCTCACTTATTATAAAACAAACTCGTTATTTTTGTATGTATGTCCATACAAAAATAACGAGTTTGTTTTATAATAAGTAGATAGATAAGGTTAAGGATTATAGTAGAGAGTAATAAATACCTAATTAGTTAGAATATTGAAAGATTTTTCTTAAAATTTCTGTTTAGTGCCTCTTTCTGCCACAATCACAATATAAAAAATGTAGCAAAAAAATAAAGTTATTGTACAAAATTAAATTAAAATCGCCTATGTAAATAAAAGTCATGAAATTTGATTTCTACAAATTTATAGTAAACGAGAATCGTAATCAAAAACTACCTGAAATCTAAAATATCTCAATTTCAATAGAAATCCAATCAAAAGTTCTCTACTGTCTATAAAGCTACCTTCCATTTCATTTTCATTCAATAATTAATTTGTGTAAGAACTTTCTAGACTTGTATTCTTTGACGTAATCGTGTCCTCCCTGTGGTGACTGGTTAAGATTGGGATAAGAACACAAATATTATCACTCTATTTCGTCCCCAAGTTATTGTAAAAGCTAGCTAGGAGACATTGGTATTAATTCTACGTACGCAACTAAACTAAACTAAAAAATGAAAATTGATAGTGTCATTAACTCAATTTGGCAATGTTATATGAACTTTCTAATAAAAAAAAAACTGTTTATTAGAGACTAGCGACTTTAATGATTCTTTTTTTATTTGAAAGCTGGTGGTTCCCGTGTGGTCCCATTGGCACCAGGTCAGGATCTGATGGTTATCTCTTGAGAAATTGAGGAAAACCCTCAAATTTCAAAGGGACAGGAAGTCGATATATTTTTTTTTTGTAAATATTCAATTATTGGTAAGTTTTGTGGTGCACTTAGAATTGTCACCATTATAGATAAATTAACATCTGTCATAGACAAAAAATTGCCAATTGGATCGATTTTAATACGCGTTACATTATTCGATTCCAAAATCATTATAAATTTCTTCTTCTTCTCGGTGCATTATTGTTCTGCTGTTGGGCTACATTTGGGTTATATTTTAAGATTTTCTGCTTTCTTGTAATCTGACTATGATTTGCCCTAGTTGGGTCATAAAGCACCTTGGGTAGGAAATGGGGTGATGACATTTTTATTCTTGACCTATCACCATACGGACTACTGTTATTCACAATGGTATATTTCATGCACTTGTATCACCAGTAGTTCTAATATAAAGTTATAGAATAAACATAAGAGTAAACACGTTTACTTTGATGTCCACAGAACCGCAACAACACAATAATCTAATACAGAATCATGTTACTAGATAAGTATCTGCGGTTAAAAGCAAGGTGAAGAGGAAGTCCTCTTCACCTTGCTTTTAACCGCAGATACTGTACAGAATAGAGACATATCTACATCTACCTACAGTGTATTGTAAAGCTTCTTCTTTACATTCATTGAAAAACTTTTAGTATAATAAATTTGTTATATTTTTTATAATATAGAAAAACTATTTTACAATCATTTTTCAACATCCTCTCTTCATGTCCTTTTGACATCTCCGTCTCTCCAATTCTTTTTTTTTTTTATTTTCAAATTTTAAATTTTTTATTCCTTTTTTAAAAATAAAACTTAAGTGGCCTGTATCATTGTATAGGTTATATTCAATGATCACAACCTTTACATTCTCCCCCCCTTAGAGGATAAAAAAAAATTTTTTTTCCAAAAAAAAAAAATTTTTTTTTTTCTAAGTTACAAAATACTGGACACCCTACCTAAGGTTGGAAAGCATGATAACAAACTAGAATGAACCAGATTAGATCCAGCTAGGACCTAGCTTTTCGAAGCAATACATTTCGAAAAACTTGAAAAGCAAAAAACCAACCAAAAATTGCCTTTCTAATCTTAGTTATCCGAACCACACTAACTACGATGCCCTTATATCATATCACTCTTTTCATAAAATATTAAACTACTTCATCTTTAAAATTGATTTATCCAATAATAAACAAGAGTGATAAGGCATCCTTAAAACTATCACACCAAGACACAAAGCATATATCATCAACAATCAATCAGAAAAATGTTCATCACCAAACAATTAATGCTCCTATAAAAACTATCGAGCTTCAATTATGAGGTCAGCATCATAGATCCGAAAGATATGCTAATTTAACAGCTTTCCAGCTTAATGAGAAAATTTACATAAGAAACCATTATAATTGATAGAATCCAGAGATTATCAAATTAAAATTTAAAGTATGCTCAGATAATACTCAACCTTCTTTTCAATTATTTAGGTATAATTTCTACTAAGTAATCCTGAATGCTCGGGAATGACCAATTTATTCCACATTTAGAATTCCTTCTCGTGAGATAAATTTACCAACCATTCTTCTACCACAAGTAACGTTTTAAATAATCAATCATTCTATTATCTAAGTAATTATAAACTATTCGCTAATCATTATTATCTAACTATTACCCAATAAATAAAATAAAAATATTATCAGCAACCTCTCGCTATAATACAACTTCTTTCAATTTTCAACCTTTCACATTTCTCTCCTAATGAACAAATACTTTACTCTAGCACCTACTTTCCTAAATCCTATCTTATGAGTTCTATCTCTAAAATGCGTTAAATCCCAAAACAGGATTCCATGACAAATAGCCTATGGCCTTACCATGTTGCATTCAAAGATATTACCCGTTGATACGACTCATCCAACTAACTCTACCAAGCCACTACCTTCGACATTATAACTCAATACAACCCATTATTATACCTATTAATCGTTCTACCTTAATACTATAATCATAATCTAGTACGAAATACTCACTATCTAATTACTATGTTAATATATTTATCTCACATTTTTAACTAAACATTCAAAATATAAATATGAAAAAATAATAAAATTTTTGATGTGGTTCCTTTTCATTGCATCTTTCTTATGTACAAATTTGCTGACGTCATTATGAAGTCTCGCCGATCCCGAACAATATGAAACACACCAAAATAAAACAATATTAGTAAATTATAATTATCACTATATATATAACCTTAATCTAATTAAACCAATTTACATCATTATGCAAATAATTATTGCGAACATTCTTGGTAGTTTACTTCTTGAAACTCTTCCCTTAGTCTATCAAATACCTCCTGCACGCTTTTGCACGTGTCTTTAATGCCCCGGAAGAAAAGTAAGGCGTTACCCCTTAAAAATGAGGGCAATAGTGATAATTTTTCTTCTTCAGACGAGCATCTCTTGAAAGTTATTAAAGCGTAAAACATTTCTTCGAATTCATCTAGGCACTCCTGTGCGCAACCACCGAAAGTTATCGTGGCTAGTTCCATCTTAGTTATAAATAATTTATAAAAATTTAATAAAAAGATACGGCTACTTCTCTGATAATTAATATTTATCCTGTGTCGACCCTTTGCTCGTCAACACATCCCTGGGCGTAGGAGCTGGTTCACCAATCGGGCCGCTATACCCGGCGCGCCTCCACCAATTGTAAAGCTTCTTCTTTACATTCATTGAAAAACTTTTAGTATAATAAATTTGTTATATTTTTTATAATATAGAAAAACTATTTTACAATCATTTTTCAACATCCTCTCTTCATGTCCTTTTGACATCTCCGTCTCTCCAATTCTTTTTTTTTTTTTTTTCAAATTTTAAATTTTTTATTCCTTTTTTAAAAATAAAACTTAAGTGGCCTGTATCATTGTATAGGTTATATTCAATGATCACAACCTTTACAGTATCTACTTAAATAGTCTTAGTACCTGTTGCTGTGCCCTGCAGTAACATTTGAACAATTACTGAACTGTCCGTTTGTGGATTAAGAACACAAGTATCACCACTCCATTTCCTCCCCAGGGTGCTGTAAAAGCCAGCTAAGGGATTTAGTAGACAGATAACATCCTTGATGAGAGACGCCTTTTTGTCTTCGCAGAGGAATGTATTTACGCACACCAACTCCTGTCATTGCGGTCAACACAGCAATGGTAAGAATGGTTAGTGTCGGACTCGCTGACGCCCAAAAGAACAGGATGCCGAAATACCGACTAAACCTACCTGCGGCGCTCTCCACGTCTTCCTGGAGCGCCAGAGGTTCCCTGTTCTGGACTCTCTCTGATTACCCAACGTTGGGCCAGTGGCCCAGCTCCCGGCATCACATTGCACAACAAATTAAAAAGGGGGGGAGGAGGCAAGTATATCATCTAAATCTAGGAAGTCACACAGTTAGAAAAGTTGTAAAAAACTTTACTTTTAGTGAAGCAACACGTCAATTTTGTAAGTTTCTTCGACATTTTATTTACTATGTATGTGTATTAATGGAGCAGACGATACTCTGGGGTTTAAAAACTACTTTTAATATACAATAAAGTTTCGTAGCTTTTTCTTTATAAATAGTGACACATTTGTTGAAACAAAACTACTTTCACGACTTCGACTTTGATAGAAACACAGGTGAAACCAGCTTTATCTAGTTGTATAAAAGCAGCATAACAAAACTAATGAAATGTAAATAATCAATTTACTGAGTTGCAATGAAAAAATCAACTATGAAGAATGAATTGGATTTATCTTGTAATTCTATTTTCGCATCAGTCGCTCGCTTACTTGATTACACCAAGTCAAAGGAGTGATTCAGTTGCCGAGTACCTTCAATCTACTACTATTAAAATATTCTTGAATTATATTGCATACCTATTTTAATATTAAAAAGAGTTTGAGCTAATTGCAATTATCTGTTTAGATTGGTTGCTGTTTGGTTCCTATAAATAGAAATATCTGGTTTATCGTGATTCGGGATGGATTTTTGGGAAATTATTCATATCAAGGGAAGTCTCAGTAATACGGTCCCATTTTACCGTTTGGTACGGAACCCTAAAAACCAAAAAATTAAAGTAAAAATGATTTTTAAAAAGACAAAAATGCAAATTAACAAAAAGTGTAATTCGATAAGACTCAGGATCGAACTCCGGTCTTCTATTACATTACCCCGACCTCTTAACCACTCGGTCACGGTAATCTGACAGCCGGCGGCGAAATTATTTCTAAAGAAAACATAGCAATTTTTCAATGCTTACAAACACCGATAAGCAGACATTGTTTGAATATGAAACCTAGCTAGATCGTTTTATCGCCTCCAAAACTTTCTGCATACCAAATTTCAAGAAGACAATTGGAGCCGTTTCCAAAATCCCAAAAATATATGTCGTAGGAGACTTGATTAAAATAGTTTAATTAAGGATTTTTAGTTTTAACTTAGGTTCCAAGATTGTGAAGTGGGTCCTGAAATGGTGTCAATGAATGACGAGTAATTCCTTTAGCTTATGAGTTTGAATGGTGACCCGTTAAATATTCATAAAAGGATCCTTCCAAACCAGTTACACGTGTCTATCTATCTCATCTACACGGATCTATCTCATCGTAGTTAATAGAATGTTGTGGTCAACGTAGTTAGTTTGTCCAGTATTACAAGGTCTTTAGATAGATGCCTGCTCTGGCTGTAAATACAGGTAATGATTATGATGTTTTTCCCATATACATATATTATAAAGATACAAGAATTGGTCGTCGCGTAGCAGGCGGCAAGGCAAAGTGAAATGACTTCTACAAACACATGCTACGAACTACGCCGTAGGTAGTCCTCAAATCCTGCTTCAAAGAAAAAAAAGAATCAATGAAGAATCGCTACTAGCTTTTATGTTTTAATAATCATCATCATTCTCCTGCCCTTATCCCGTTATTCGGGGTCTGCGCAATATGACTACTTGTCCAAGTTCTTGGGACTTGGCTGATTTTTACGACCGGCCGTCTGCCCGACGCGACGTCATTTTATAATTTAAGTAATACCTACTTGTAAAAAAGAAATAAATAAATAAAAACTAACTTTTAAAATTGTTTAAATTAAAATAGTTTTTATTTCATTATATTAATAGTTCATCCCCATAATACGTATATATACACTTTATTAAAAAACTTAAAATGTAACAAGATACTTATAAGCAACATCATATTAAACCTTTTAACATTTCAACATGGAGTCCATCACGAAATAATATGTTGACGTAAAAATATTTATTTGAGTTTTGCGAAACGATGCGGCCTCATATACCTTTAACATGAAGACATACTTGAGAAACAAAGTATTTTCTATATTTCTATACGAATATTATAAAGCTGAAGAGTTTGTTTGTTTGAACGCGCTGATCTCAGGAACTTCTTTTCTGATTTTAAAAATTCCTTAAGTGTTGCATAGTCCATTTATCTTGTAGACCGGCGACCTGAAGAAGGTCGCGGGGAGGGACTGAAAGCGGAACGCGAAGGACCGTATATTGTGGCGTGAATTGGGAGAGACCCTATGTCCAGCAGTGGACTGCAATCGGTTGACATAATGATAATGATGAGTCCATTTATCGAGGAAAACTCTAGGCATTTTATATCATGCTACGACCAATAGGAGTGAAAAATGTTGCAAAAACTGGGAAAAATTGGTAAATTCCACGCGTACGAAATCGCGAGCAACTGTTAGTAGTATACATTTAAGCTAGCTTCATTCCTTGTACGAGTATCTAAGTACAATTATGTAACTCTTACGATGAAAGCATTTTTAATATATAAACATCTACTGTTACATGGAATTGTTGTTACTTGTTGTTTGTTCTTTATTGTATTCTTGGAATCTTTTTAAACGAATTTAAACTATTAGGTTCTTTTGTTTGTTTAGGATTCCGTAAATCTCTGTCAGCCTGTTTATTCATTCGTCTTCGGTTTAGATTGGTTTACAGAGGATTCTTAAAGGCTCTATTTATTTCTTTCAGTCTTTTAATATAATATTCTGTATCTCTACCTTCCGTGTGGTGACGGATTAAGAATACAAGTGTCACTACTTCATTTCTCTGGGTGCTGTTGTGTTAGCCAGATAAGGCATATTACATTTCAGCAGAATATAAACTGAAACCTATCAAGAGCGAGGTAAACTCGCACAGTTAGGGTTCCGTACCTACACAACTGATAAAAATAAATACCTAAATACAAATAAACGGTTAAGCTTAAAGCAACTAACCCACTTAACATAAATGTAGTGCGATTATAAGGGTATCTTTTTTTTAAGAAACCCTAAAAATTCATTTATGTCTGTCACATAAAAGTGTTATAATTGCAAAATGTTATGTTAAAAGTTTTGCGGTCATGCATATCGAAAGAATCTGGCTTGTGCGTGACGTGAACCTTGTTCGTTATACTTATAACAAATTAACCATTATAATATAAAGTATTTCATTAAAATAACTACAAATGTTTACAGTGCTATTAATTTTATGGCGTTATTACAGAATCAACTTTAGGTTAGTGCATTATATTGATAACATTATTTACTTTGATAGCGCTTTTTAATTACTTCCTTTTTAACTCTATTCCAAGGTGTAACTTTGGTTCCGCTCCTGGGAAACTGAATCATTGAAGAATCTTTGAGCTGTCTCTTCTATTCGGGAAATAAAAGTCCCAAATCTTAACACTATTACGATTCTTTGACCCTTGACCTAAAATTTTGCGTTTAATATCTTTATATATCTAATATATAGAATTCTCGTGTCACTATATTCGTTCCCATAGTCCTCTGAAATGGCTTGACCGATTGTTATGAAATTATATATGCATATTCAGTAGGTCGGATCGGAGAATCAGCTACTATCTATTTTTCATACCCCTAAGTGATAAGGGTTGTCCACCCATGACATTTGTATGGCAAAACAACGTTTGCCGAGTCAGCTAGTAGTAGTAGACTATAATAAAGTCGTTATTTTTGTATGTATGTACCTATGTGAGCTTAAATCTTCAAAACTAAGCAGTGGATTTTGATACGGTTTTTTATCAGATGGAGTGGTGTTCAAGAGAATTGTTTTCATTGATATTCTAAATTCCAAGCCAGCTAGTAAATATTAAAGGCAAAATTTTAAGGCTCATAAAGAATCGTTGCTTTAGTTTTATAATGAACCTTGAATACTAAGTGTATTCATGTATTTGTTTTAGCACAGGTACTGACCTTCCACCTCTTGGGTCAGAAGTGCTTTTGGCATTTCAATTACCATTGAGCGGTGAAAGCCCGACCACTTCAAATAAACGTGAAACTTTTGGTAAATGGACATCGTCGAAACCAAGATGACTTACAAATGTATGAATGGTTAGGAATTACTTCAATTCAATCCTTTATAATTTATATTATTATTTATTCTGTTATAGCAGAATATTTTTTTAAATAATAGAGAGGATCAAGTGCGTAGCTACTTACAACCTTTGGGCACGTGTGACTAGATGTACGAGTGTGGATGAAGCCAACGAATTATGTCTGGATCGTATCAGATGACACTCTACAGACACTCTAGAGACTATATAGTCTCTGCCTACCCCAATGGGAAAAAGACGTTATGTTATGATGATGATGATGATGATGATGATCATGATGATGATGATAATGATTATAGAATTCTTCGTATGGTGAAAGATTAAGAATACAAGAGTCACCTCCCTATCTCCTCCTCGGGGTGCTGTAAAAGCCAGCTAAGGGATATTATACACAAATAACAACCTCTGTGAGAGATGGCAAATTCATAAATAAACCCTATAGCCAACATGCCAAAGCGGAGAAGGCCCGTGGAGAAGTCCAGTTTGGGAGGGATTATCGTCTACTACATCACCCCGACCAGGCGTATTGGCATAGCATTTACTTTAAAGTTTTCCGCCTCTCACAGCTTGGAAGTTGTCTGTTTATGATATCCCTTAGTCTCACTCTTACAGCACCCTACTGAAGAAATGGGATGGTAACAATTGTATTCCAAATCCGTCACACGGAACCTACCAAAAAATAATAAAAATGATGATATTTATGTATTTATGTTTCAAGCAACATCAAAGAAACCAACCATTTATCAAACTGTACACCTGCTTAATGTTCTGTCCAATTTGTTGTGTTCATTATCCACTATAACTGTCATGAGGTAAAATAATGATTTAAGGCTTGTCAACACTATAATATTAAATAGAAAAATAATAAAGGTGAAAAAAACGCAATCTTTACTTATTACAAAACAAAGTCGTTATTTTTGTATGTATGTCCCTATATGAGCTTATATCTTCAAAAATACGCAACGTATCTTGATGTGGTTTTTTTTTTAATATACATATAGAATGGTTCAACAGGAAGGCTTTTTTGAATAATTTGTTGTGGTTTGCTGTATATTGGATGAGATAATATGATTAAATTTGCTGGGAAATTCGGACGCGCGCGATCTTTAAATGAAAACGCTGCCTTATCCATGTGAGGTACAACAAAGTAATGTATGGAGGAATTGATTATTACCTATAGTTCTTCAAAAAAGTCCGCGAGGGCATATGTCTATCTTTTAAGGAAAACCCGCTGTACCCATAAATGTTTTCAAAAGCTATTTATGTGTATATAGTACTATTTTTTATTTAATTAAATACCTTGGTTAGCTTACACATTTAATATAGATTATAACTGCTTTTTACAGCATGCAATTTAAATGAATATCTTAGGAGATATGACGAAAAAAGAATTACGCGTGGCAAAATAAAATATTTAAACTGTTGGCTGACCAACGCGAACGTTTCCTCGGTCTTCTATCCATACTCCAATGTTTGGATAAATGGTTAATGTTGGATGTATGGGTAGATTTTCGTGAAACTTTCTTAAATTCCACGCGTACGGAGTCGCGGGCAACAGCTAGTTTATAGTATAAAGCCCAAAATTGAATTAAGGTACTCAGTAGTCCAAAAATTGATTGGCTTAGATGTGAGCACTTTCAAAACGTCAAAGGTGTAGATTTCTAGCTAGATATTTATGAAAGGCATAGTTTTTTAGGATTTTGTACCAAAAGGTAAAACGGAACCGCTGAACGTTGTCCATCCGTACGTCTGTCATTAGGCTGTGTCTGTTTTGCTGGAACAGTGAAAGCCAGAGAGCTGAAAGTTCCACAGTTTATGTACCTATATCAATTAATGCTCACTATTCTCCAGCCCTCATCCCGTTATTTAGAGTCGGGGATATGACAAATATATTATGATAATAACGCTAATGTGTGTGAGCTCAACTCGTACTTGACCTGTTCTCTTTCCTCCTGATCATGATGAAACGGCAGGAAAATCATAGTAAGATCTTGGATAGAAACACATCAAATGTATGAATAAATGATTTTTCTTTCTTTCTTTCTTTCTTTCAAATGTGTTATTTCTTAAAAGAAAACATTTGCGCTCATAATAGCATAAAAATTTTTTCATTACATTAAAATGCGTCTTAAAATCGCATAAACGTTATAAAGTTTTACTGGTCCAGTACCAACATTTTTCATAAAGTTACAATCTTACCAAGGGAAATTTTCTCCCGTATCTGGCATACCGTGATTTCTAAGTACTTAAAAAGTCGTAAGCTAAAATGTTTCTCGTTTCAAAGTTTTGAAACAAACTAATATGCTTCAAATAATTCCGAGATTTTTTTAAAAAGTGTGTTATTTTTACCTATTTATGTACCACAGATTACCCCAGTAGATTCCACACACAAGACGATTAAAGCACACCGAAAATAATATACTAGAACTCAGCGTGTGCTTTTGCTACGACGCTACGACTAATGAAAATGAATATGATTGATTTCATGATTATTCCATACCATGCAACCTGACAAACCTGACAGAAAACCTAACTCTAGGTCAATATCAACTCTCTCTCTCTCTCTCTCTCTCTCTCTCTCTCTCTCTCTCTCTCTCTCTCTCTCTCTCTCTCTCTCTCTCTCTCTCTCTCTCTCTCTCTCTCTCTCTCTCTCTCTCTCTCTCTCTTTCTCCAGCTAATTAACATCCTACTGCTGGACATGGGCCTCCTCCACTTTGGGACGTGGGACAGAGTTTGGTTTGAGTTTTCTGTCGCTCGCGTCACACGGAGGACTATATCAACTACGCTACGAGAACTGTATACAAACAGTCAAATGATTATAAAAATATCTAGACGCTATCTGTTACCCGCGACAACGAAACTTCACGTGAAATTTTGAAAAATTTCACCGTTTTTGCAACATTTTTCACTGACGCTTCGCGCCTATTGGTCGCAGCGTTATGTAATATAGCCTAAAGCCTACTTAGATGAACAAACTAACCAACACGAAAAAAATTTCAAGTCGAACTTCCCGAGATTAGCGCGTTCAAACAAACAAACAAACTCTTCAGCTTTTTAACATTAGTCTGTCTAGATACACGCAATAGTAATTTATTAGAAATGTGACGAAGCACTTACGTTCTTAGGTGTACGAATTGTTTACTCATTCAATTATCACACGACATTAATGAATCTATGTCACAAATCGGCCTATTAAACTCATTTCATTGAAACAATTGAACTGAATTTTAATTAATTAATTATTAGTTTTACCAAAATGAATACAAGCATAGACAAGCATAGTAGGTACCAAATACTCCAAATATCCCGCATATTTTATCCATTTTTGTGGCATTTTTCTATAAAAATAACAGACAGATACACGGAATATTTTCTTAAATTATCACTTTTTTTATATTCCCATTCATTCATCTTGTATAGAATATAACAATCGTATAATAATAAAAACATTCTATTATCACAATTTATGCTAAAATTATCACCATTCACTTGGCCTTTTCCCGTCATTGGGGGTCGGAGCAACGTGACGACTCATGTTGCAAAAGGATTTGGCAGATTTTTATTTATTTTTTGCCTGCCTGACGGCAAACCTCCTTGGGTATGTGCTCTGGTGTTACACGTCATAGCAAGGCATAGGAATAGGACACTTGTTTTTTTTTGTGGCCGTCAACCCCCCGGCTACGTGTTTAGACGTGTGTATATGCTAAAAATATATTATTTGTATAATAAAATGAGCGACATAATAAGAAATGAGCAATTTAATAAAACACGAGCCAATCTATCAATGATATTAACAGCCAGTGACCACACTCAATGGTTTTACTGATATAATCGGATTAAAACAATCATTAATGGATTAAACAGATATTGATGTTATTGTATGACATCACATTTGCCTTTATAATCACTTAATTAGTTGGCTAATTGCCCGACTATCGACGAGCGTTGTTTTTTTGTTTACCTATTGGAATGATAGAACATTTATTTATACAGTATTTTAGACAAACTATACTGGCTGTGTTCTGACGGATTACGAAAATTATTTCACCACCCCAATTTCCCTCTAGGGAGCTATCCAGCTTAGGGTTATTTAAAGCAGGTAACATCCTCTGTTAGAGACGGAAACCTCGAAACTAAACCCTTTGCCAACACGCCACGACCAAAAACTCTCTAAAAAAGGAGAAGACAGGCGCCCTACAATAAGACTGTAGGGATACATTGTAAGAATTCATTGTTTCCAAGTAGACGTATGTCAACAGGTCTACGAATGCATAGAGACCATTGTACTAGCCACCTAAGTTATTATATACAAATATATTTATTACAGTATATATGGGCCTATTGTTTGCTCGCCGGCTAATTTATTATATACAAATATATTATGTATGGACTCATTGTATGCAACACTATGCGTGTCAGCAGTATTAGGAATATATAGAAACGATTGTTCTCCTTACCTATATAAGCTATAACTATATCAAATATATTGAGTCGCAAATAAACGCTATGCAAGTCCGGACGTATTTCATTTTATCCTCTAACCAACCGACACGACATATAACCCTAAAAGACAATAATGAGACAATTATGAGCTATAAAAAAAAGGAAATATTTTGATAATATTTATATTGAAAATATTATATAAAATTTTGAAAATATTTTCAAATCTTCGCTCTATTGCTAGCAATATCCCTAACCAGCAGTTGCACGCGACTCCATACGCGTGGAATTTTGTAAAAGTTCCTCGTTTTTGCCAATTTGCTCACTACTGTTTTCTATTGGTTACAGCGTGATTTTATATGGCCAGTAGCCATCCTCGATAAATATACTATCCATCACAAAAATATTTTTTCTATTCAAACCACTAGTTCCTGAGATTATCGTGTTCAAAGAAACAAACAAACTCTTCATGTTTATGATATTAGTATAGACTAACGAAACAAATATGTATTTGAAAATATTTGCAAATCTTCGCTCCATTACTCGCAGTATTAATAATATATCAAATCAGAGTAATGAAAACATTTGAGAAATATCTTCAACAAACGTTGTTAGAAAAGAATGGGATAATCGCCCACGTCCAATTACTCTCATGTACAAATAAGGAAAAACATGAGCAAGTTGCTTTTGATACTTTAGATATAATATGTTATTGTACAGGGCCCTGAGTCGGGTATTTCAACGGTGTCACAACTGTACCATTATTGTACCATTATGGTGCAATAGTAAAGTTTTTGGTAGTCTACTATTATTGTGTCGTCATAACGACTTCATCATTGTCTTACAATTGTCTAAGTGACATAAATTGCTAGTCTCGTACACAACTGCTTCACAATTGCAATTCAATGACTGAAATGTTTCGGTAGTCTGCTATTTTGAATTTGACAGTAATATTTTTAAATTGTCCTGTGTCGACAAATTGCCATAAATAAAAAATAGATAGATAGAAATATTAGAAATTGTTCTTTGTAATTTATTGCAATTTACTAATCTCCTAAACTTCACATTGCTTTTTATACTAATAAATAGTATGTACAAATATATTTAAACGAAGTCTAGCATGATTAAATGTTTAAATTTATTAGTAGTTTTTCGAAAATCACTTCAACTAACGCATTTTTTAAAAACGGCAACACATACATACCATTCTAACACAATCCATAGATAAAAGAGACCGAAAATTCAATGCATAGATAAAAGAGATCGACAATTCTATTACCATTGAAAGACCGTTATGACGGCATATAGCAGACTACGGATATTTGACTTCAATTGCAACGGTATCGTGCCGGTATTGTGCCGGTATGACAATTGTTCCAAAATAGTGGACTTGAACACCAGATTATTCATCATTGTGTTACTGAAAGTATTAATTCTAACAAGACATTGGTAACAATTCTACGTGCACAAATTAACTTAACAAAAAAATGGAAATCATATCAATAACACAATTCGCTAATGTTTAAAAATCTTTTTGTAAAAATAGTGTATGTGTATTATTTATAGACTAACGAAATGAAATAGCCAGTTATTCAAAATGCAACATAGTTGTTTTCATGTTAAGACGATACCAAAATAGCTTCGTGCATTTTTCTATGTACGAAGTTTTCATTGTTTCTTTAGATTGAATGGCTAGAGCTCTAATTTTTAAGTATATGTTTTTTTCAATATATGATCTAGGATCGCATCAACTCAGAAACACGATTGAAAAAAGTTTTCTCGATAGAAAATCTTGGCGAAACAACCTCTCAAAATTTTTATTTTTTTCATTTGTCGGTCTATTATCGCGTATTAACTAATGAAATAACTTTAAAAACATAAGTAACTATTATATATAGAAACACGTAAATCAGAATTAAAATATATTTAGTAGATTTTGAGTAAATAGGAAAAGTATCCCTAATTCTTCATTTTCTGTGCCTACTGGCTGTGTTAATATGTACGTGTCGGCGATGATATACGATAATATTGATGTAGGCCCTTAATAAAGCCGGCTTAAGTTTTAAGGGGCCAGTACACAATGGCCGTTGATGGGCCATGCTTTGCAATGCACAACTGTAGGCCACGATCACTTGGTGTTCACACAATGGCGCATAGCTCATTGCTGTCTGTTGAGACACTTGCGATGGACGTGGAAGTAATCACGGCTGCGGCTATTTATTTATATACTGCTTGCAAGTATTACAGAAGTGTTGTACGTCCATAGTTATTAAAAAAAAATGGCGCAAGAGCCGATGGTGGAGTATATTAATATTCAAATAAAACAAAAATAAATAATATTATTTATTTATAAACTCTTTATTGTACACCAATAAATAACAATATTAATCAAACAAATCTAAAGAAACAGAATGTACAATTGGCAAAATAATACTGAAATAAAAAAATATAAATAATATTCAAATACTAGCACGCAACAAAAAAGTGCACTATCCCGCCAGCGGTCCGTGAAGAACTAAATAATGGGCGATTGTGTGAACACCTCAGGCCACGCTACGCCACGATTTACGATTCGAAGTGTGTTCAAAAAACCGACAACTTCCCGATTGCGCGCCACGATGGACAATTGTCCGCCATTATTACCATTATCCCTTGTACAAAATGGCGATGGCGTTCAGTTGGCCAGCATGGCCCATTGTGTACTGGGGCCTTTAGATGTGTGCCAATGTTCTACATTTGTGGCTTTGCCATGGAGCCACATCGACCTTGGTAGTAAGTATGTGGATGTGGTGCCCAAAGAAAAGTGTCCATATGACTACTCCTCTTTTTTGATACTCAAAATTATTTTTATGTATTTAAGAAAACATAAGAAATATCTAGATCTACCTAGTTAGAAGTTTTCGTGTTTCTTTCATTATTACAGTAGTAACTCACTTAGATACTGTGTTTTTCATTAACACTCAATCGTTTAAGACAGTTACAAGGCTTCGCAATGTCAATTGGCAATCATTGAGGCGACTAATCGATAGTAAAAGGGGTAAGTATATCAGCTTCCATAACAAGCAAAGCATGATCAATTATAGAACAAGAATCAGAGATTAATTTCCTAATTTGTAATTCTCATAGATATTTAGCTTAAATTACGTCTTAGCTAAGTTTTACAGCACCTATGGAGGAAATCGTTACAAATTGGAACGAAGTTTCTTACGGCAGGCTTGGAGGAGATAGGGATTTTGCTGCGCGACCGAACTGAAAAAAATGTGATAGTGAAACCGTAAGAAAAATTCCGTGGAAAAAAGGCCGTGGAAAAAAGTCCGTGGAATAAAACCGTTAAATGAGACGTGCGCTACAGTCGTATACACAAGCGAGTAGTGTATAATACCTTTCTCTTTCTTTCTTTTTTTGCAAATTGTGTCGATTCTACATTAGCCGAAGGAACTTCGTTCCTACCTGGTGTCCCACGACACCACATTTCTTTTTTATAATTGTGAAGCTGATCTGAATATATGACAAAAATTTTGACGAGCTTATATGTTAATGCGTGTAAGATAGAGAAAAGCAGTACAACCCCACCTATCGAGCAGTAGAGTAAATTTCCATTTGTTTCACGCGTACAAAAGCACGGGTAACAGCTAGTATAGTTATAAATAATTGAGAATAAATATGTTCTTGTCTGTCCAACGGAGTTTTGTGTCCCAAGGAGAATTAAAAACTACTTTAGGATTATATGAGTACTTAGTCAAGCAAGCGATTGTCAATTAATTTGCTTTTAATACAATTAGGAGTGCACCACAAACACAGATCACCTTCAACAAATAAAGCATTACGTTATTTTTGTTAATCAATAAACGCATCAACGTTAGAGGAAATAGCGGGTTGCGTATGCATTTTCATTGGTCGTAGCAAAATCACACACAAGTTCTCATATTATATACTATGTGTAGTCGACAAAAGCACTTACGTTCGGTGTGCATTGATCGCTTAACGTGCGGAATCTATTTCGGTGCGATCTGTGACCACAGGGGATTATTCTAGAAACAGTTTGCTATCTAATAAGCGATATTAATAATCCCATTGTCTAGTCACCAAGAGAATATCACTAATACCTATAATGAAACGATTTAGTATTGTCGTTATTAGACTTTTTATAGGTACTTAGATAACCCCGCAGTTTCTCTTGAAAATTTCCCCTCCCCTCTTTATGACCCAGGAGCATAAATTATATGGTTCCTGACCAATTCTGAGACCTACTCAAAATGCACACAAAATTGCATAAACGTTTGAAACCTGATTTTAAAAATCCCCTATTTCAAAAGTACTCAAGTTTCATTATAACCAAATTGGGGTCTGATGCCAAAGAAATGAAGTGCAATCCTCAGCGTTAATACACAAACTATTCACGTATTTGCTTCAACCATTATCATATGTTACTCAGCTAAACGCTGCTAAGGGCTATTTATTGTTTAGACTTAGTTTTTGTAAAGATTTTAAGCCAAAATTTGTATTTATTGTAATAAAATAATGTAATTTATAATTTAGTTAGTAACTCAAGACGATTGAAATGTAAAGCTCTGAAGGTGAAGGTGGCGGTGGAAGAAAGGTTCTAAAAGTTTGCAAATATAGCAGACCTCAAATTCTAATTTACCGTACGATTCAAATAGGCTGGATGTAGACGAGCTGTCTGAGCCATACTCACCTGAATGTAATAAAATAAGTTATTAAATTTCATGTTGTATGAGTAGGATCACGCTCCAAACCTTAATTATGTTACCTGAAGTTGTGTAAGGAAATACGCCTTTGATAGTCATAAAGCATTTGTCGACACTCAATGTAAAATGAATTTGTCAAGAAAATATAATATTTACAACTTATTTAAATAAGTATAAAATAAAATAAAAATTATTGTTAAAGTATGTTTATATTTAGGTTAATTAAATTATTGTTTCGTTCCTATTGTTTAAACATGTTATTTAATAAATAAGAAACCAAAATTATCGTAGTCATCCATCCATTCATTAGCCTTTCTCCGTCTACTGCTGGGCATAGACCTCCCCCATAGAACGCTACAACGCGCGGTCCTGCGCTAACTGCATCCAGTGGCCTCAGGCATATTTGACGATATCGTCGGTCAACCTTGTTGGCCGCCCCACAGTGCGTCGTTGTATTTAGTGATTTTCATAGTACTTATGATAATTTTTCAGATTCAATTTCATTTATTTTCATAACACATTTTTGAGATCCATATTTCATTTTGAAAAGCAAGTGCCTAGTGCCTACATCGCGAATTAATAACTAATATTGGTTCACGTCTAATTTCAAGTTATTTGTATGTATAGCTATAAAGATCCTTTAACGAGTTGGTCAGATAGTGGAATATCGTCCAATTTTGAATATCGCTCATCATTAAGAGGATACCAAGAGGATAGAAAAATGCACGAAGCTCATTGTTTCTTTAGATTGAATGGCTAGAGCTCTAATTTTTAAGTATATGTTTTTTCAATATATGATCTAGGATCGCATAAACTCAGAAACGCGATTGAAAAAAGTTTTCTCGATAGAAAATCTTGGCGAAACAACCTCTCAAATTTTTTACTTTTTTCATTTGTCGGTCTATTAACGCGTATTAACTAATGAAATAACTTTAAAAACATAGGTAACTATTATGTATAGAAACACGTAAATCAGAATTAAAATATATTTAGTAGATTTTGAGTAAATAGGAAAAGTATCCCTAATTCTTCATTTTCTGTGCCTACTGGCTGTGTTAATATGTACGTGTCGGCGATGATATACGATAATATTGATGTAGGCCCTTAATAATTTTATTCACGATGCATAAGATAAAAGCTATATCGAAATTATCAATTTAAACTTTAGGTATTAAATTTTTCCTCTAAATTTTAATAGTCAAAATGTACTTTTTACTAACATTTCATTGGGTCGTAAAGTACTATTAAGATAAATGAGGATAATGATAGGATAATGATAATGAGGTAATTATCTTATCATCCTTAATCTTATATAAATATATTGGCAGAGAATCTTTATTAATTGAGGAAAACGCGTATGAAAATATGTTTCTAATCAAGTAGATATATATCGATATATCGCAGTTATTTTATACTCTTATAGAGGCTTCGTGTGAAAACTGTGAGGCAAGGCCGTGTGTGCAAGGATGCGCAACAAGTCACTGGGTGACCTACTTATATTATTACCACTATCTGCACCCCTCAGTGTTACCTGTGGTGAAAAAGGTTTCACAGAAAATAACTTCTAAAGCTGCGGCATCGACGGTGTGCAGGTGTTTCTGTTAGACTCAAAAACCATATTTTAGTTACTTAATAAGGTACCCACCACATGGGAATAAAAAAGCAGCCTTTATGTATTACCACATTAACTTTTTATTTATATTTTATTACTTTTTATTAATATGTATTTAATTATTTTATAAAATGTGAGCTAATAATTAAAATCCGTTTGACCATTTGAGCAATTTTTACCTTCACGTTACTATTTTTTATTTTTAGAAACCTGTCTAAGAACTCTCGAGTAATAATTAGTAATAAAGAATAATCAATCGATGCAATCGATCGATCAATCTTATTATTGGAATCCATCGATCCATTTAAAAGATATGGGGTAATAAAGAAAATTACATATAGACACACAAGATACTCGCAAAAAATGTATCTATTCTTGACGGCAATAATATGACAACCGTTTTCCATGATCGTGGATTCAAATCGACCTTTCACTCACACAATGGTGTTGATTCTACCTGCACAACTAAACTAAACTTAATAAACTAAATTATAGTAGAAAATATAATAACCATGAGCGGGACTTGAACCCACAACCTCGGAATACCATTCCGTTGCTCTCCCATCATACCACTATAATTTAGTTGATTATGTTTTTACATAATCATAGCATAGCATAGCAAGTCAATTGCAAAAATTAATAAATTAATGTAGAAATACATGTACAGTCATTATTTCGGTCCAATTGTGTTCTGTAAAGAGCACTAACTGATCGATTGATCGAGTTGGTGCAAACCGCTCAATAGATGGCGTTGTATAAAAAACATCGATGCGATGTTTAACTCACATTGAGAAGATTGTAGTGGAAGATTTGGTAAACATGTGCAGGAACCGTGATAGATCAGATGGGAGAGCAACGGAACGGTATTCCGAGGTCGTGTGTTCAAGTCCCGCTCATGGTTATCATTTTTTCCACTATAATTCAGTTTATTAAGTAAAAGCATAGCAAGTCAATTGCAAAAATTAATAAATTAATGTAAATTAAACTTAACAAAGTAATTAATATGTATGGTGTCAATAACACAATTTGGTAATGTTAACTAAAATGTCTTATTATAAAGCTGTGTATTATAGAATAATGGTATTATTCATAATGACTTATCGGAGGCTTAAACGGAGATTTTGTCGGAGAGATAATAAACGTTTTAGCGTAAAAAGACTATTATGAAGAACAATTTTTGACAATTTTCGCGAAACAATTTTAGGTAACTTTTAAACCTCCGATAAGTCATGTCATTATGAACAAGACCATAACTATTTTAATTTTAATAAATATGTACAACTAAACAGAAAATAATAGATGTATTGACACTGTCAACTTTCATTTTTTTAGTAAAGTTTAGTTGTGTGAATAGAATTGGTACCATTGCCACTGACTCTCGTGTCACCTGTAACATACATATTTCTAAACCTATCTTTTATATACAATTTGTAAGCTGGGTCTTTACAAAGGTAGCCGGGATAAGGAAGCATTGTTGGGTTCCTATAAATGTGTATCATGGATGTCCCTTTTCTATATATCTTAGATAACATTATGACTATTTCTGAATATAACAATTGAATATTGTTTTGTTGTCCTTTCGGGTCTAGCGACTATTCATATATGTGTATTGTTCTCTGTTTTATAAAAGATGCGACTTGGTGACCATGATGTTACGATCAATTCAGAGAAAATTTAGATAGTAAGCAGAAATGAACGATATAATAACTTTCGTATTGAAATTTTCGTGAGTTTGAGTCATATTAGAAATACTATATTACCGGCTAACACTCACAGTTTTGGGATCGAAGATGTCGACCCAGGTTTCGAGCATATGCAATACGATATAATAATTGTTGTTAGTTTGTAAATCTATTTATAAGTATAAATATATGATTAACTCGCTAGGGCAGCAGGGTGTGCGGTAAGAGGCAAGAGATACACTGGCCGAAAAGTATATAGACATTTACTTTACTTACTTTTTAGTCGTTAACTGGACTCCATTGCACATACGCAGGTCACGTATCTGCAGCTTTTTCTCGTATGCCTACCTACTTTTGTAAAGTAAATTAATACAAAATCTGCGGATTACTTCGTTTTCTTTGTTGAATGCATCTGGACCCTACAAAGTGGTCCTTCGAGCCGGTTCTGAACCAGCAACCTATGGACTCTACACAGATATGTTTTTTCCAAAAAAGGGCAGTTAAAAATTTGTATTTAGCTACAAGTATTATAAATACAAACAACGTCCCCTGGTCCCAAGCTAAGCTTATATGCTTGTGTTATGGGCACCAGAATACGGATATTATAAATAAACTACTTTTCTTTTGTAAATCCATCCATCCATCAACCTTTCTCAGTCCAATGCTGGACATAGGCCTCCCCCATAAAACGCCACAACGTATGGTCCTGCGCTAACTGCATCCAGCATATTTGCCCATTATTATATTTGATATCGTCAGTCCACCTTGTTGGGGGCCGCCCCACGCTGCGTCGTCCGGTTCGTGGTCGCCACTCGAAGACTTTCCGTCCCCGTCACGTCCTTTTGTAAATACATACTTATAATACATAGTAAACACACAGACGCAGGACAGACATTTGTATGAAAATTATAAATATCACACAAATCATTGTCCCGAGCGGGAATCGTATCCGTGACCTCGTGAATTGCAGTCCGTTACATAAACCACTAGACTACAAGGCCTGTCGTATTACGAGTATATTCAATATCTTCATAGAATTATACTCTTACTCGAGCATTTCTAAAACCATTTTCATGTCAAATATGTGGATTTTTTAAAAAACCAACTGAGTTATTTATAAAATATGCAAATACCTAATTCCAAGATCAGTGATAATCCTTTTCAGCACAACGAGCATATGGTAACATACTGTTTCTGAATTTTCGATGTGCAAAATCTGTGCGGGTTAAAATATTGGACATACGTGACTTGCCCGCTTTAGATTTATGAGTATTTTGTATCTTAATCACACAATATTAAACACAAAAGTCCGTATACTTGCGTGAGCGTGCGTCTGAGTGTGTGTGTCTGTGTGTTTATGACCTTTTGATGCTTAAACGGTTCATATATTAGCTTCGATTCCCGCAGTGGACAATTATTTATGTCATATTAAAATTTATAAATGTGATATAAGTGTTTTTACTGCGTCTGGGTGTTTTCTATGTATTATAAGTATATATTTACTAAAGAAAAGTACTATAATATGGTGGTCTATCCGTATTCTGTTACCCATAACACAAGTTTATAAGCTTAGCTTGTGACCAGAGGACCTTGAGTAAAATGTCTATAAATATTTATTTACTATCTATCTATTATATAAAATTCTCGTGTCTCAATGTTCGTTCCCATACTCCTCCGAACCGGTTTGACCAATTCTTATGAATTTTTTTATGCATTTTCAGTAAGTCTGAGAATCGGCTACTATCTATTTTTCATACCCCTAAGTGATAAGGGTTGTCCACCCCTAACAATTATATGGTAAAACAATGTTTGCCGGGTCAGCTAGGTTATTTATATATTTATTATATATAGAAACAGGAGCGATGCATCAGTGAAAAATGTTACAAAGTAAATTTTCTAAGTTCCACGCGTACGAAGTCGCGGACTACATCTAATTGGATATACATGCCTAATCTTTAAACATTACACTGATTGTACAGAGTTAGTAAGGAATGCAACTCGATCCAATGTAACCCTTTTATCTAAAGTTTCGGGTTTATTTGAAATGGTCAAACCTTGGTTGATCGATCGTAATTGAAATGCCAAAACCACTGCTCACCCCTGAGATTGGAGCCAAGTTAGCGTAACTACCCCGTCTATATGCAAATATACCGAAGATTAGCTGTCATTCTATGAACAATAGGCTTTTATATTCTAAATTTGTAATATAATACACAAGCTGTGCCCGTAACTCCGTCTGTTTAGAGTATTTTAGGTTACCTAAAAAAGTATTAAGCTTCTGGATTTTACAATACTTTTATGCAACCTTTCGTCCCCTTGTAACTTTAAAAAGTAACCTACCTTTTTTCTGGATCTAGACTGCGCACAAAAATTTCATTAAAATCGGTTCAGAATGTTTATTTTTAATATTGTAGGTGCATGCGTGATCGTTATGTAGATATTTCATTCTTTGTTAGCGTTGAAGTTGAAGCTGCTGTATAAACTAAATTTATTTTAATAAATAAATCTTTAATTTGTATTAATAAAATATAATAAAATATCTATTTATTTATAAATTTTCTTGTATAATAGATTCTACACAAGGAAACAATAGTTAATACAGACATAAGAAAAGTAGTGTAGGGACCAACATATTATTTCTAAAAGAAATCTCTACCTGTAGACCCGCGAGAGGAGATTATCAAAAAAAAATTAACCATGGGTGTGTAGTGTAGGGTGACGGAGATACGGTGAACCATATAAGTTAAAATTAATTTATACTAAATACATAAACATACATAGAGCCTTAACAAGCCTATTACAACAATTATCCTTTAGTTTTATCTAAAAAATATTTAAAAATTGATAAAATCTGACTGTAATAATTTATAAAAAACCTGTAACAAGATTTACTTACAAAAGTTATGCAGTAGCTACCCAAATGTTATCAAACAACACAATCTTGTAAGTTTCCTGAAACAGCGCTATAAAATTGTAGAAAATAGAAGCACCATAAATTAATAACGCTATAAAAATTCATTAAAATATTTATGGAATGTTTTATAAAGCCTAATTTTATGAGCGTTACTAATAAGATATCCGGACACGCACAAGCCACAATACGGACGTACTACCAGCGATTTGCGTGCTGGACTTCCTTACTAATTTATAACTGCGAAAATCGGAAATAAAAACTAAAAATCTTGACGAGCTTAAGTATTAATGTGTGTAACCAAGCCTTAGTGCGATTTAAAAGAATTGTGCAACGCCATCTATCGAGTGATATGGTAAACTTCTGTTAGTTAAAGTTTAATTTCTAAATTTCACGCGTACGAAGTCGCGGGCAGCAGCTAGTACACTATGAATTAATTTAAATACTTGTTGAAATGCTCTAGAAGTCATATAAATCTATTGTTTTATATAAAAATAAATCTATATTAATATTATAAGCTAAAAAGTTTTATTTGTTTGAACGCGCTAATCTGAGGAACCACTTTTGGTCCGATTTGAAAAATTCTTTCGGTTGTTGTTGTGTTGTATAGTTGTGTTGTTGTGTTGTGTCGGTATTGTATAGTGCATTTGTCGAGGAAGGCTATAGGTTATTTATCATTACGCTACGACCAATAAGAGCGAAGCATCAGTGAAAAAAGGTTTCTGAAACTTAAATTGTGATATAACTTATAATCTTCCTCGATAAATGCATTATGCTACACTGAAATAATTTTTCAAATCGGACCAGTGGTTCCTGAGATTTGCGCGTTCAAACTAAAAAAGTAGTAAAGTATAGATTTAAGAACTTTCAGCACAATATTATATGTTAGGCGGACTTAATTCTAAGGGCTCTGTTCATCAATTTCTTAGGTTATCATATTATTCTGATCTACTATACTGATAAACTAAATTATGGTGGAAAAAAAATGGAAAAAAAAAAAAAATTATTGCCGCAAGCGGGATTTGGTCGAGATGTTGCAATGCAATCTTGATACATGGCGTTGTACGTAGAAATACGATATAAACTCAATCGAGTAACGATTATGGTGGTAAATTTGAATGCTATAAGCACGACCGCAATAAGCTCAGTTGGAAAGAGCTTCGGAACGGTATTCCGAGGTCGTGGGTTCAAGTCCCGCTTGCAGCAATCACTTTTTCCACCATAATTTAGTTTATTAAGTAAAGCAATAGCATTGCAAAATCAATAAATTACTCTACTATACTGATTCTTAAAGTTTGATTTGTCTTTTTAGTCAGTAAAAAGTGTGATGAAACTTTTAAGTCAGATGGTAGGTATCAAAGATGCGATGTCAAATACTTCTTTGAAAAACTTATACTGAATCAAATCAATGTTTACTCGTGTATAAATAGAACTACTGTTGCTTTATCGAAGTTCAAATCTCCAGACGGTAAAATGAAATACCACGAAAGCAATCAAGAATTAAAAGAAATATAGTAACGGTTTTCTATATAGGTACTAGTTCTTGTAGGTATATATGAAAAAATTTAACGTAAAACACTCCTTTAAAACGGCCAATTCTCTGTCTTGTTAACTGAATATGAGCTTTTTAAAAATCATGGAAGTTCCAATCAATACGATTGTTATTGAATTGATAAATTGTGTTATTGATGTGAAAATGAATTATTTGAGATATAATTACTTGTGAAATCATATGTTGTGGTACTTTTTAATTAGTTCTGATACACTAGAACACCCAAAGACTGCGCATTTCGTCATTTTGTTTTTTTTTTTGGGGGTCGCGTTTACACTACACACTGACAATGGTGCATTAAAACAGATCTTGATTTTAAATGCCATACTTGTATCAATGTGTTCAAAAGTGACGTTTGCAGATTGCAAAAATTACTGTCATCACGGTATCTCGCTTAAATTAGAGTTCCATTTCATTTTAGACAATAATAATAATATAATAATAAATATTCATGGACATTTCACACAACGTCCTCTGGTCCCAAGCTAAGCTTATATGCTTGTGTTATGGGTACCAGAATACGGATATAATACATAAACTACTTTTCTTTTGTAAATACATACTTATAATACATAATAAACACCCAGACGCAGTACAAACATTTGTATGACAATTAAAAACATCACACAAATGATTGTCCTGACCGGGAATCGAACCCGAAACCTCATGATCGGCAGTACGTTATATAAACCACTCCACCACGAGGCCCGTCAATGAAGTCAAGTTAGCCCAAGCTAAAGTTACTTGTCCTCAATTTTAAACGCCAACCCACCTTCTAGTACTTTTGTGTTCTCGAATATACTCACCTTTCATCTCTCTCTCTCTCTCACCTCTCTCTCTCCTCTCTCTCTCTCTCTCTCCTCTCTTCAGCCCATTAACGTCCCACTGTTGGGCATGGACATCAGCAACTTAAAACTTTACCTAACCTCTTTGTTCCTCTACTTACTTGATCAAAATGTAATTTTTATGTTAATTGTAATGTTATTATTAATTGATCATTTTTGATGTTGTAAAGTGACTCAAAATAATTTTTTTTTCCTTCTACAGAGTAATATCCGTCACTTTTAGGATCTCGTTTAACCTACTACCCTATAATAGCGACTTTTACCCATAAATTATTGTGGTTGATGCATTGATTGATTTTATTACCCAGCCATGATTCGGCTTAACACGTTTATAGATACATGCTATGTATAGATTTATTATTGGCTTTTTGCAACGAACCGCGTGCGTGATATGTGTAGGTCTATAGGACAGCATTGGTACCCATTCTACGTGCACAACTGAACTCAATAACAAAATGAAAATTAATAATGTCAATAACACAATTTGGAAATTTTTTATTAGAAAATTTGTGCAGATTTTTTGTTACAAAATCTGTGTATTACAGACTAACAATTTAAATAAACAAAAATGTGCACAATAAAATAGCCCAATAATCAAAATACGCCACAGTTGTTTTCATTTTCTTAGTTAAGTTTAGTTTAGTTTAGTTATGCGCGTAGAATCGGTACCATTGTGTGAACAAATATGGCGCTATCGTCAGAAACGTAGCGCGTGTCCACCACGCTCTACTGGCCATATACCTATTGTTATTTTGGATCATGTTATTATCCTTTTTATTTACCTAACAGACCATAACGAAGATAGTATTTTATGGTACAATGGAGGCATTATATTCGACTCATTATTACACATTTAAACGATGTTCGCGTGACTTACAAATAGTTTAGACGCTGAGTCGTAAGTGACTCTTAGCTAATCTATTAAAGATCTTTTAAAGAATCTAGACTTGTGACATATATTTTAGTTTTCAACTTAATATTTAAGTTTGTGTACTAGAACATTTGAAAGAACTACTACTACCTATAACAAGATTAGATAATGGAACTAAAGATATAAATATAATTTCGTATGAGGTTTTAAATCTTTACTTATTATAAAACAAAGTCGTTATTTTTGCACCTATGTCCCTATAAATAAATAAATAAATATTCATGGACATTTCACACAACGTCCTCTGATCCCAAGCTAAGCTTAAATGCTTGTGTTATGGGTACCAGAATACGGATATAATACATATACTACTTTTCTTTTGTAAATACATGCTTATAATACATAGAAATACCCAGACGCAGTACAAACATTTGTATGACAATTAGAAAAATCACACAAATGATTGTCTCGAGCGGGAATCGAACCCGCGACCTCTTGATCGGCAGTCCGTTACATAAACCACTCAACTTAGAGGCTCGTCGTGAGTATGTGAGTATGTCTTCAAAACTACGCAACGGATTTTTATGTGGTCTTTTTAGTTTGGTTCAAGAGGATGGCTATTTTATATATTTTTTTAGGATTTGCTCTCCTAATTTCACGCGTATGCAGTTGCGGGTAATAGCTAGCAAACTATATAATAAACCAAGAAATAAAGTTTATATCTTAAAAAAATACCAGAAAACAATTTAGCAACAACATTATACATAAAAACCCTAGGGATACTTAACTTTTACATTATAAAACATTTTCTGCAGTATTTTCGGCGTTATTTGTAAGAACACACAAAGGAAACATTCTTGTACATTGGAAGTTATTGTTGCCTCCAGGGTACTGTCCCTTCTGTTAACGAAGACATACAAACTAAAATGCCAACAAAACAAGAAATCTAGACTTTTCGCTTACATATAAATATTTTACTGAATGTAAAACTTTTTACGTTTAGGTTACTGCCAAATTTAATATAATTTTACCTACTGTTACATTTAAATCTGTAGATACTTATAATAAAAAGCTGAAGAGTTTGTTTGTTTAAGCGCACTAAGCACAGGAACCACTGGTCTGATTAGAAAATTTCTTTCAGGGTTGGATAGTACATTTATCGCGGAAAGCTATAGGCTATATTATTATAAGCTCACGCTGCGACTAATATAACTTTTTATTGACACATATCAGTAAAAAAAGTTGCAAAAACGGGGAAAGTTTTCTAAATTCTACGCGTACGAAGTCGCGGACAAAAGCTACTAAGCTATAGACAGATTAAAACCCAAGTTTTTTATATTTTTATATGTTGTAAAGAAAAATGGCTATGACCAATGAATAGCTCTGACATTTTGATGATCATAGCTATTTATGTCATCGCAAAAGAACTTTTGCTAGGAGGTACTTATAGCAAAACATATCAAACGAAAATTGTACTTGGGTGATATGGAAAATGCTTGATAATATTCTTTATTATATTATCTGTGATAATATTAATTTAATATTTATTGTATGAGATGTGTTTGTTAATATTTTAATAAGTATGCATCAGCTGTGTAAATACCAATTCTGATGCGTCAAAAACTTAATCTGATTTGACTACAATGAAAACAACTATGGTGTATTTTGATAATTTGGCTATTTCGTTGTACACATTTAAATTTATTAAAACCGTTAGTGTATAAACACAATTTTTCTAATAATAAAGTTATGATAACATTGCCGAATTGTGTTATTGACACTATCAATTTTCATTTTTGTAGTTAAGTTAGTTGTGCACGTAGAATCAGTACCATTGTCTGCGGTTATATGCAAAGAGGCAGTAGGTGTTTGCAACACCCAGACACAGTACAAACATTTGTATGACATTTATTATAAACATCACACAAATGATTGCCCCGTGCGGGAATCGAACTCACGACCTCGTGCACGGCAGTCTGTTACTTGAACTGCTAGACCACGAAGTCTTTCGAATTGAGAACAATATGCCAGTAAAGATAAATACACTGTATAAAGTCGCTGATAAGCCTAGCTATAGCTCAATAGCGGCTGACTGAAGACGATACCGACAACTACTTCTACCTGACGGTAAGGATAAGTTTTCTATTACAATTCGCTCGGATCCAGAATAGACGAACAAAGCAATTTATGTATATTTAAATTTAAGAATAAAAGTTCTCGTTCTGTAGGATGTAGTCTATATAGTGCTATGTACTAGCTGTTACCCATGACTTTGCACATGTGGAATTTGGTAAAATCTATTTTTGCATTATTAAAGCCTCTATTTTCTTTCTCAGATTCTAGTAGACTAGTGTACGGTAGGTATTTCATTCGAATCTGTTCAGTACTATTGCCGTGTAAGAGCGTTAGATTTACTTTCACATCTTTATACTTATTATAAAATGAAGTTGTAAATTTTGCATGAATGTCCCTATGACCTTATATCTTCAAAACTACGCATCGGTTTTTTATAACAGATGGAGTTTTATAATAGGTGGACAGGATGGCATTTTTGTATAATCATGTTGAGTTTCTAAACTCTATGCGTGCGAACACCTATTTCTAATAATTTCAAGGATATATCGAATTGTATGTAAACTATTATTAATAGGTACCCCAAGAGCTTGAAGTCTAAAATACTTGGTAATAATTTGATTACCGTAAACCGATATGAAATCAATTACAAACTGCATAGATAGTTGAAAGGTTACAAGCTATGTAACTCTATTAACCAGGCTATGCTAAAATGTCGCAGTTAATAATATAAACGAAAGTAGGTCACAGTTTCGTATTGCACGTTGCACGTTTCTCCCTACCTCACTCTACATGCGATATTAACAGCTCCCTATATTACACCTTATTCCACCCCCTTTACATCACAATTATCGTTGCTATATTTTTTCTTAATTGAACCCTCTCGCGTCACCTTACACCACTAATGGAGTGGGTGGAAGACAAACAACTTGATAAATATAAGTGCTTGTATGTGCTCCTTAATAAGGTGGTCCTTTGTAACTATACTTTTAATTGGACACATCTTTGCGTCTCGTATAAGATAAAAAGGGATTTTTTATACTAACACATGCAGATGATAGTTTGTGTGTATCACATATTTGTTCCGTTTTGTATATAATGGTGATGATGAAAGGAGGTAAATCACGAATAAAATGAACTGATACCGTCAAATAATTTACGGAAGTAAAGACTACAAAACTGAAAGCGTATGTATATCAATGTGTTAAAGCTATTAAATATTCATTAAAGTCTTCAGCCTACTTTGCCTATCCATAACTTTATACAAATTTTCGAAGAAAATCATCTGTCAGATTTTTGTTCTTTTTAAAACCGCACGTTTAAGTTATTCGTATATTACGTAACACTCATGTCATTTCCTTCAGTTAAATTAAAGCAAGTTCGATTTTAGTGTATATACCTACAGCCTAGGGCTGCCATTCGTTCGGGTTTCCTCAGATTTGTCCTAGTTTAAAGGAGTCCATGGAATCAAGGAACAAGCAGGGTTGTAAAAAGCGTCCGGATATAACATGAATACACTTTTATTGCCAGGAGAGACAAACTAAAAATAAAAGATATTATTTTCGTCGGTTATCAAGTTTTTTTTTCAGAAAGGTCCAGGGGAAATACCATAAATTGCCTCAAATGTGGAGTTTTGTCAGTGTTTATTATTTATAGATTGATGGCAGCCCTACTACAGCTCAAAGTCGAATTTCCAATATTCTAAATAGTTAAGAGGACACTGTACTCCTAATTTAGGTATACCTTAGGTATTGCTATCTCTATTTCCAAGCGCCGCGCTGAAAGGGACAAATATAGCTGAAGTAGATTTTACCTACAAATTCTTTGAAAATAAGACGTTTCGTAGTCCCCTTTTTTCTTCGCGAAAGATAAATCGATTTTAATTGTTTTTACGCTATAATATAGATGAAGAGTATATCTATGCTTCTATCACTTTCTTTTTTTTTGTAAAACCTTACCAAATATGTGTGATAGTCGCTGCAACTTTACTAGGGTTCAGAACCGGGAATTCCCGGGAATTTTGAGCTGTCCAAGAACCAGGAATTACGATGCTAGGAACCGGGAATTTCGGTACTTTCGGGAAATATAAAATTTCTTAAAAATTCTCTATAAACAAGTCTAATAAACAATCGAAAGCCTTAACTTAATAAAAAATATGTTCTAATGAAGTGTAGCGGAACACTTATATATATTTTATAATTTTGTATTACTTTGTAAGGCTAAACCTTACAAATTAATTGTTACTATACATTACTCTAAACACACTTCCTTGATTTAATTTACACTCGTGTATAGTACGCGTCACGTAAAAAGAACGCTGGAAGTAAGTGGTGGGCGTCTTTGCGCATCGGTACACTCTCGCTCGAAAGTTATGTGCCTATTATTATATTTTTGAACTAGGCTTTCGCTGGCGAGTCGTAGCTTGGTACCTACATATTTGTTATATACTTACATAGAAAAACATATTAGATAAAATATCAATAAAATGAATTAAAACATGTTTGAATTATGTATTATAGAATGTTTAAGAGAAATAAAATTAAAGTAAGGTTAAAACTCGAAAAAAAGAGAAATGTAAAAACAAAATAATGTAAAAGAAATAAATGAATAAAAAATTATTTTAAAATTATGAAATGAAATGAAATAAAAATGAAATGAAAAATCATTCATTCAAGTAGACACAATTTTTCAGAAAAATTATGTGCTTATTACATGTCCAAATTTTTTATCCCTACCACCGGTTCAAGACGCAATCTGCTGAGAAGAACCGGCGTAAGAAACTCAGCAGATTATCTCAGCTCATTAATTAATGTAAAACCATTTCGTCTTCCTCTTCACGTGACTATACCATCAAAGCATACTGGTCTTCACCTTAGTCACTACATCCTCTTCAAACCGTAACGTCCTCTTATGACTTCATTTCTTAATCTATCTTTCAGTCACATTATATACAACTTCTTAAATTGCGCATTTCTATAACATTTAATTTACTTTTGTACTTCTTCTGCCACACACAACATTTACTTACACACATAAACATGGGGACAACATGCCATTGTCGATAGCCAGTCTTATCTTTTTAGTATGATTTTACAATTTTATGTGCTTTGTAATAATATTTTTATGTATATTGTGATAAATAAAACGTTAATAAAAATTTGTATTTGGAAACTTTAAACTTAAATGTCCCTAAACATCCTCGAACATAACTGCGTAGAAGAATTAATAAGATTAATAAACAGAAATAATATTAAATAAAAACTATTTTCAAAATGTTTCATTTGACATTATTGGCATCACAAATAATAAACAAATAGTTACTATAAAAAAATATATGAGATCACAAATAAATTACAGCTAAACACAGCTAAACAATTACTATACGCAATAACAACGTGAATTACGTCACTGAATTTCTTTTTTATTCTTTTGCTTTTATTTGGAACTTTTATTTTAAAAGCATGCTAGTTACTGAATTTGAAACTAGTGCTCGACCGAAAGATCGGTTTCGGCCGAGTTTCGGCCAAAAATCAAGTTTTGACGGCAGTTTCGGTTTCGGCCAAAACTTTTAGTGAAACCGAAACTTGTGTCGCAGTTCACGCACGCGCACGCTCGCCTAACTTCTTTTCCTGCGGCAACGCTTTGACGGACGCTGTCGGCCCTGTTCGGGAATTGTAAGAACATAATATACTGTGACTTCATTTCATGCCCTAATTAATGCAAAATAATAGGTAATGCACCAAATTTCAGTATTTTAAGAAATTTTATACTTGATCACGTGAGTTTCGGTTTCAGTTTCGGCCGAACATTTGGGTTTCAGTTTCGGCCGGAAACCCAATTTCGGTCAGACACTATTTGAAACACGATAAAATGTCTAAGCATTGAAATTTTCGTGAGTTTTAGGCATATTTCTTTTACTTAAAGTGCGATCTTCTTTAAATAACAAACAAATTATGACATTTATTTGTGAATAACACGGCTTTCTACAAGAAAGAAAAAAATACCGAAAGTACCGGCCTTTGCTGGAACCGGGAATTCCCGGTTCTCTAAAAAGAACCGGTTCTCGATGCCCTAAACTTTACCTAAAGAAAACCGAAAAAAACGGGATTTTCGGATGGTCATATTTCTTTTAGTTACTATGTTTTGAAAAAGTGTTCGGTTTTCTTTAGATAAAGTTGCAGCGTCTATCACACAAATTTGGTAAAGTTTTACCACAAAAGAAAGTGATAGGAGCATAGATATACTCTTTATCTATAATATATCGCAAAAACTATTAAATTCGGTTTAACTTTCGCGAAAAAAAACGGAAGTATGAAACGTCTTTTTTCAGAGAATTTGTAGGTAAAATCCGCTTCATCTATATTTGTCCCTTTCAGCGCGGCGCTTGGAAATAGGGATAGCAATACTAAGGCAAATACCTAAATGAGGAGTACAGTACCCTCTTAAGGTTTAGGATTAAGCGAAAGCATGAAGCTTTCCCTACAGGGAAAAACTTCATGCTTTCGCACAACAAGTCCATTATAATGGACTTGTTGTGAGCTATGCCTATATACAAATATCTGTTCGTACTTTACTGTTTTGAATATACGAGTAGATATACATTTTACACATACATAGATTAATATCTATTCCCAATTTTTTTTATTGCGCTGACTGCGCTGAGTAGATCATAAAATGACGCCACTCGTATTCATAATCCGTTACCAAACGTACCAATTGTAATATTTCACTTAAGGGCACCACAAACGGCATATTAATATAGCGAGAAAAAGACAGATATATATATAAAAAAGACGAGGTGATAAAGAGACAGATATATATTAATAGACTGAGATGTTTAAGTATGATGTCACCGACAGATTTGTCTGTCTCCTTCTCGCCTCGTCTTTTTTCCATAACATTTCATCTTTCTCGCTTATATTAATATATCGTAACATACTCGTACCATTTGTGGCGCCCTTAATTTGACTTCAAAGCCTCATAAGATGGTTGTGAAAGCAATTGGGCGTGGGCGATCATTAAACAATTTTCTTACAATATTTAAAAAAGAAATTATTCAAATATTTTCATTACTCCAAGTTTGATATAATATTATTTCCTCAAACAACAGTGGGTGGAATAAGTAATGATAATTTAATTTCTATTTGCAGAAATACCGTTACTTTTAAATATTATTGCTTTAATATCATTGTATTAATAATAAGAGAATCATTTCTTATATCGAACTGTCCATAAAATTAGATGGCCTTAAATAAAATGAAGTATTTAAGGAACTTATTTAGAGCGACTATTTCTTAGGTCTTTGCTTAGATTCTATTTCCTAACTGACTAAGAAAGAAGCGTTAGACCTGTAAGGAGGAAGTGTTATTTTCTCCCACTGATGTTCTGTAGGAGGAAATTACACCTTCTCCAACAATTTGACGGGCTTCGTGATCTAGTAGTTCATGTAACGGACTACTACTCCGGTGGTCGCAGGTTCGATTCCCACACGGGACAATAATTTGTATGTTGTTTATTAATGTCATACAAATGATCGTACTGCGTCTGGGTGTTTTGTATGTATTATTAGTAGGTTTTTACAAAAGAAAAGTAGTTTATGTAGTATATCCGTTTTCCGGTACCCATAACACAAGTGTAAAAGCTTATTTTGGGACCAGAGGGCTTCGTGTGAAATCTCCAAGAATATGAATTATTTATTATAGTATGTATGAAAGAAAAGACAAGTTGCGCCGACCCTAAGTATTGTAATAAGGGCAGGAGAATAATGAATGATGATGTCACGACACTGACAAACTGATACTATATCTTTATTAGTGTGACAGATATCCAAAATTACTAATATTAGAAATATATACATCAGGTGACCTTTCGAAAACCGTATCCTAAAATAACTGTGCAAAGTAAAATGGCGTAATATTTTTTAATAATAAATCTAGTCCTTCATTATTTTCGTACTAAAGTCAAAGGAATCCCTTTATGCTTTATAGATTTTGAATTATTAGGCGTATGGAAAATTAAAAAAATTGTTGAAATTACTTCGAAATATTATCAACTATCTGTTGCCCGCAACTTCGTACGCGTTGAATTTAGAAACTAAATCATAACAAATCGTACAAAAAAAACCATCCCTTTGAATCACTCTATCTATTAAAACAACTGCATTATTATCCTATTTAAATTAAAATATTAATTAAATCAATTTAGTTTATTTAGTAAAAGCATAGCAAGTCAATTGCAAAAATGAATAAATTAATGTAGAAATAATAAATAAATAATAAATAAATATTCACAGACATTTCACACAACGACAAATACATGTACAGTCATTATTTCGGTCCAATTGTGTTCTGTAAAGAACACTAAAGATGGCGTTGTACAAAAAACATCGCACGTGGAAGATTTGGTAAATATATGCGGGAACCATGATAGCTCAGATGGGAGAGCAATGGAACGGTATTCCGAGGTCGTGGGTTCAAGTCCCGCTCATGGTTATCATTTTTCCACTATAATTTAGTAAATTAATAAATTAAGGAGTTAAAATATGTTTTAGGTTAGTTAAACATAGATAAA
Organism: Orgyia antiqua; assembly: GCA_916999025.1. NCBI lineage: Eukaryota > Metazoa > Arthropoda > Insecta > Lepidoptera > Erebidae > Orgyia > Orgyia antiqua. The sequence goes on from OU779868.1 coordinate 29,216,515, forward strand.
TTCAGTTTACAGATAGTATAATAGGGAAAAACTGGTTCAAGCACTGGTCTAAATTATTTTAACTGACTTCAAAAACGTAGGAGTTTTGTTGGTTAGGTTTGTTACCTCATAACTTTTAACTGGGCGAAGCGATTTTAATGATTCTTTTTTTATTTGAAAGCTGGTGGTTCCCGTATAGTGCCATTGGCATTAAGTCAGGATCTGATGGTTATATCTTGAGAAATCGAGGAAAATCCTCAAATTTCAAAGGCACGTGAATTAGGTTAAATTTGTTTTTAATACTCCTCTTTTTATTTACTCTAATATTTATATTTAATATATTTAGGCTTACACTATAATTTCTTTAAAAGTGATTTGAGCATATTATAGTGGTCTATAATATCTTCAGTGGTAGTAGAGGCGCCTATACATATGTGATCCAGACCACACAGCAATGGGAAAATGTGTGAAAATTTAGTAGCAGATTAAGTATTTGAAATAAATATAAAAAATGACAAATTAATGTGTGGGAACATGTTTTTACATTAAATCTTTTTGGTTAAAATACTTAAACCTTTGTAGTGAAAATGTTTCGGACATGACATGTCAAAATTCAAATATTCATATTGAGAACGTAAAATGTCAACTTAAGGGCCTACATCAATATTTTCGTATATCATCGCCGACACGTACATATTAACACAGCCAGTAGGCACAGAAAATGAAGAATTAGGGATACTTTTCCTATTTACTCAAAATCTACTAAATATATTTTAATTCTGATTTACGTGTTTCTATATATAATAGTTACTTATGTTTTTAAAGTTATTTCATTAGACCGACAAATGAAAAAAATGAAAAATTTGAGAGGTTGTTTCGCCAAAAAACGAGAAAACTTTTTTCAATCGCGTTTCTGAGTTTATGCGATCCTAGATCATATATTGAAAAAACATATACTTAAAAATTAGAGCTCTAGCCATTCAATCTAAAGAAACAATGAAAACTTCGTACATAGAAAAATGCACGTAGCTATTTTGGTATCCTCTTAAATAGCTTTGTAATTTTTATGTTTATTCAGGATGGAGAATTCAAGAAATACAGTCTAATTGTACCTATTAATATTCACTTAGGATGTCAGTATTCCTAAGCAATGTTGTAGTGTTATTTATCTCTTTCTATACCAGTTAATTTACTATCATACTTGTGGTGTGAACTGTGAAACTGTGAAACACAATTATTATAACCAGTGCCTCTTTTAATTTACGTATTTAAAGAATAGAAATCCCTACACACGCTCCTTCCACAATGGTGATCCCGACGCCTCATCCACACATTGGATAGTGACCCCGACGCTTCATCCACATTGGTGACCTCTACAAATGTAAAAAAGTTTTGAAGTCTGGGCCAGTCGCAGTCTCGGTCAGTCTGGTTTTGTTATGTAACAAATTCAGTGCAACTAGAATTAATTTTAGTACAATTAACTAAGATTTATAATAATAAAAAATAAATTAAAAGAATTTCACCGAAAACAGACTACAACGAAACAATTTTTGTAATAAAAGATAAAGTATTTCTGAAAATAGAAATCAAATAATCCCAGTAGTTCATAACAAACAATAAATGATAAAACGAGAGAAAATTTTTATAAGAAAACTTTCCTTCAATTATTACTGAGGATGATCTTGTATGTCAAATTAATATCACAACGAGAGGAAATAGACGAATCTTTTAGGCAATCACTTAGGCTTATGAACTGTTGTAACATTTGTAACATTTCAAATGTAAATGTTGTAACATTTCAATTGTGTTGATGCTTTGTTTATTTTTTGCTACTTTAGACTTTTGCCTGCGACTTCTAAACAAGCACTGCTTTTCAGAAACCTGAGTTTATAAATTACGAGGTGCTTAAAATCTCGCGTCCTACTTAGAGCCAATTAATTTAAAATTACCATAAATTTATTTTAGTCTACGTCTACAATATAAAAGGACTGATTCTTTTTGTACTGCAGATGGTCTGATGTAAAAGTCAATTTCTTCAAAAATTCAGCCGAAAGTAGGTAGAGGGCACAGAATAAAGAATAAGACAGAAGTAGTGACAGATCGTTGCTATGGCACCCCAAAAGTCATGCCGACGCGGCATACGCTTCGTGATTACGTCATAGTCGCATAATGGCTAGTAACATGTCAAGACCTGTCATGTGAGTTCCGTTTACGACATAAATTATGCCCTCTTGTGTTGTTCCCACGTGTAAAAATGCTTCTGGTTTTGTTAATCTTAATTCCTTCCATGGTGTTAAACCTTTTTTGTGTGTGTTTAAAATAGATTCCTTGTGGATCGGTGACGCGTGAGTAACAACTCTGGCGTTGTCGAACTTGCAGACGTCTAGAGTCTACAGTGATAGCTTACCATCAGGAAGACCATATGCTTATTTGGCACCATAGTAATTAAAAAATAATGTACCTAAGTTATACTTTGACGTGATACGTTGACAAGCCTCGTGGTTGAGTGTATTTATTTTATTGAGTATGCGCTATTCTCGCATAGTTAATCTCATACTTAACCAAATGTCTCTGTTTTGAAATCTCTCTTTAGGTTATTATAATTTTCCAATGGGAAATCGAACCAGTTAGCAGATTAGCCCGTTCAAACAAATAAACAAAATCTTCAGCTTTTTAATACAATGTATTAAAAAGCTAAATCGGTTCGGCTAACATATTAGAATAGATACATTGTTATAGTCTACTCGTAGATCATAGCATATATAGTAGTCGTTCTATGGTCTCTCCCTACACATATGGAAAAAAGCGTGACGGTATGTATGTCGTAATAAACAAGACTAATATTATGAAACAATACAATTTTTATCACAATTAAATCGCTATCAATACTTGTACTACACGTACATTCTCGTTATCATTAAATATAATAATTTATCTGACACTTATTGATCTAAAACCTACAGCACTGATTCATACAAGATGTATGCGTCATGAAGTTGATTTCGTTTTAATTGTTGTACACAATATGCCTTCTCCAGCCCATTTACGTCCCACTGCTAGGCACAGGCCTCCTCCACTTTGAAGGGATTATGGTCTACTGTGCCGCGCTGACCAGGCGTGTTGGCACAGGGTTTATTTTCGAGATTTCCGTCTCTCACAGAGAATGTTATCTGTGTGCAATATCCCTTAGCTGACTTTTACAGTACCCTTGGGAGGAGATGGGATGGGGACACTTGTATTCTTAATCCGTCACCACACAGACAAACAAACATCGTAAAGATGATATAAAACTACTTTTTACGGATTTAGACCCGTGTATTTGTTTTAAATTTTAGCCCGATGTTTCGTAGACCCCGTAACAACCCGGTTAACCACTTAGAGGAGACTTTAGCTCAGTCATCCGTGACCATGGTGACTGCAAAGTCTGCGAAACGTCGGGCTGAAATATAAAGCAAATACACAGGTCTAAATCCGTAAAAAGTAGTTTAATATAAACAAATGAGTCGCGCAAGTGTGAGAGAATATTATGTCGTAAAGATTGCTATTGGTTTACTATGTATAAGAAATACCGTAACGTAACGCGTTACCATCATATCTACGATCTAGTATTGGCATAGGGCTTATTTTCGAGTTTTCCGTCTCTCACAGAGAATGTTATCTGTGTACAATATTACTTAGCTGGCTTTTACACTGGAAAGGAAAAAGGGTGGTGACACTTGTATTAATTCGTCACCACACAGATGACACAGACTAAGCTGGCACTAACTCAGCAGATACACAAATTAATTGTCATACTAGCTGAGTTGAGCCCGCAGTTTTACTTGTGTATTTGCTCAACTTACTGGACTAATTCCCCCTTATATCCTTGGGGAATGGTAAATAGATTTATACCTATTCTCAGGCTTACGGAACATACAAAAAAATAACAGATATCGCTCAAGTCGTTTCGAAGGAGTTTCGTAACTAACAACAATATATCAGTACTATAAACTTGAATTTAATATAACTCTTCTAAAAGCAATTTCCTTTGAAAATAACTGTATGTACCTATTATATTTTACGAATCACACAAATAAATATTTAATTAAAATTAAGTGATTAAAAAAACAGCTGTGTTGTCGGCCATTAATGTCACCATAAAACCATAAATGTCTGGTTGAAACCCATAAATACTATCCGTTCGTGCCATCGGCCAGTGAGTGTGCATTTTATTGAATTGGTTTAGTCTTATCTGGTTTATTTTATTAAATACTTGCTTGCGACTTCAAACACGTGGAAATTAAAAAATTTACCCAGTTTTTGCAACATTTGTCACTGATTCTTCGCTCCTATTGGTAAACAATAAGAAAGAAAGTATTTATTTCACCCCCATGGGGACACAAAACAACAAAACAAAAAAATATAATACAAGAAGAAAAAAACAAAAATAAAATTTTTTTGACTAACAACAGAAAGTAAAACAATAATACAAAAAAAAGAAACTTTAATAAGAATCATAAAATAAAATATAATAAGATAAAAATTAAATAAATAAAGGTGTTGGTCGCAGCGTGATGTTATATAGCCTAAAGATTTCCTCGATAAATGAATATATATAATACTATCCAACACAAAAATAATTTTTCAATTTGAACCAGTAGTTTCTGAGACTAGCACGATCAAAACAAACAAACAAACAAACAAACTCTTCAGTTTTAGAATATTAGTATAGAAAAGTAATTTTCTCATAGGTTTTAATATTAAAAAGTTTATTCTTGATGAAGGTTCAACCTTTTTAAGTTAATTGAATTTGGTGAAATTTTGAGAACAGATGTGCCACTGCTATTTATCAAAATTAGAAGATAGCTAGATGAATAACAAAAATTTTTACTTACTAAATTATACTTTTCTCAAAACTAAATTATAAACAGTCTTCTACTGCGAGAATTTGCCAGTTTCTTATAAAAAAATAAAAAATAAATGAACTGAAATGAAAACAAAAATCCATGGAGTTTCTTGTCTGTTCTTCTCCATCGACGTTCTCCACTGACGTTTCAAAAGAGCTTGTACACCTGCCAACTTGAAATAAAAAATTTTGACTTTGACATTGACAAAATATTTGGTTCTTAGACGTAGTATCTTCTATCTATTCTGTGGTTCTTAGTGATGTTTTTCAGTTTCTTTTGTCCGTATGGTGACAAATTAAGAATACAAGTGTAACCACCTCATCTCATCCAGAGAGTCCTGTTAAAATCAGCTAACGAATATTATATGCAGGTTACAATACATTATCTGTAAGAGACGGAAAACTCGACTTGAAAATGTTCAGCGCTGCACAGTAGAACAAATCCCTCCTAAATAGGAAGAGGGCCCGTGCCCAGCTGTGGGACGTTAAAGGCTCTCTCTCCATCAAGTTAAAGTCCCACTTTATAATGAAGATGAAAAACACTGAAAGCATCATCTAACTATCAAATAAAATACTCAAATACTCATTTATTGGTAAATAATATTTTACAGGTCACAGTAACATAGTTAATGTACTATATTATACATAATATTACGTAATTAAATAATACAGGTAAGAATTATCACGTACATTATTAAAATTTATATTCAAAATAATTTGAGAGTAAAAAATACAAGTCAAAAATAGTCAATTATATTCCGATTTCTACTTTATGGTCTATTTTTATAGTTTTTTTCAAAGGAATATCCCTTTTTACACGCTTTATATTAGCTTCACTTGTATGTTTGTTTGTATGTTTGTTTGTTTGTATGTTTGTTTGTTTGTATGTTTGTGACCGACTCCTTTGGACGCTATTTTGACCCACTTCAAACGGTCAGATTCTATTCAAATTTTGCACACCTGTCAAAGACCGATGACAATGCAATAATTCGATTAAATAAAGCGTGTTTTTTAGTTTTTTTAAACTACATATTTTTATTAGATTGAAACATGGATCATTGAAAGTTCACAGAGTACTTTGGAAAATATTTATAAAAGAAATTATTAATAACCTTTGTTTTTTGCAAAAACTGCCAGTTGGCTATCTAATACCTACTAAATAACACTAATTAGAGACGAAGCTTGCTGCAGTAGATGAGAGTAAAGACCTAACATTAATTAACCTTTCCATAGCAGTTGTTAATACTAATTAAAATAGAAAATTGTGAATATATATTTTTTAATATTTAAGGTGGCAATAACCATTTTAACAAAACAAAAATGTGTGAACAAGAAGTCTGTCTGTGCTTCTTGGAGTAGGTTTGTGGGTGTTTCTGATAGTTTTTCTAGTCTTGAAATATTATTTCAGGTTCTACGGTGCAACCTTAAGGAAGTGATAACACCATAAAAGTGATTATTCAAATTTAAAACGCATAGATAGCAATTCTACGTGCACAACTAAACTTAACTGAACTAAATAATTTGATTAGTTCAAAAACTAAAAAACACGCTTATAAATCCTGAATATCTTTTTAAATAATTGCATTGTCATCGGTCCTTGATATGTATGCAAAATTTCAAATCAATCCGACTATCGCAAGTGGGTGAAAATCACGTTGAAAGATTTCGTTGCATAGATTAATACATTGATAGATACATACAGAACTTATAAAAGCGTGATAATAATGAATGATGAAGAGTTAGTTCAGTTAACATTGACGAACTATTATTGTGTCATTGACACAATCAATTTTAGTTTTGTAGTAAAGTTAAGTTGTGCGCGTAGAATTGTTACCTCAATTAAAAATCTTATTAACTTTTTGCTAGGTAATTTTTGCAAAAGTAATTTATTAATTTTGCAATTTACTTGCTATGCTTTTACTAAATAAATTAAATTTTACTGGAAAAAGTGATCACCGCAAGCGGGACTTGAAGCCACGACCTCGGAATACCGTTCCGTAGCTCTGCCAACTGAGCTTATTGCGGTCGTGCTAACAGTAACCAATTTGACCACTACAATGTCACTCGATTGAGTCTACATTGCATTTAGATGTACAACGCCATCTATCGAGAATGTTTTATTAACCAGCTTTTGCCTGCAATTTCGTATTCGTGGAATTCAGACACCATACCTTAACAAATTATGCAAAATAAAAAACATACAGACGAATAGATATCTCCTTTTTTTAAGTCGATTAAAATCAATCTTCCTAAACCACTCTATCTATTAAAAAAGTCACATCAAAATCCGTTGCGTAGATTTGAAGATATAAGCTTAATTAGGGATATAAAAGTACATACAAGTTCTCCGTGTGGTGACGAATTAAGAATACAAGTGTCACCAGCCCATCTCCTCCCAAGGGTGCTGTAAAAGTCAGCTAAGGGATATTGCGCACAGATAACATCCTTTGACGGGCCTCGTGGTGGAGTGGTTCATATAACGGACTGCCGATCATGAGGTCTCGGGTTCGATTCCCGGTCAGGACAATCATTTATTTGTGTGATGTTTTTATTTGTCATACAAATGTTTGTACTGCGTCTGGGTGTTTACTATGTATTATAAGTATGTATTTACAAAAGAAAAGTAGTAGTATATGTATTATATCCGTATTCTGGTACCCATAACATAAGCAATATAAGCTTAGCTTGGGACCAGAGGACGTTGTGTGAAATGTCCATGAATATTTATTTATTTTTTTTTTATTTGTGAGAGACGGAATACTCGAAAATAAACCCTGTGCCAATACGCCTGGTCAGCGCGGCACAGTAGACCTTATGGTCTACTGTGCCGCGCTGACCAGGAAAGTGGAGGAGGCCCGTGCCCAACGGTGGGACGTAAATGGGCTGGAGAGAGAAGTACATAAAAAAATAACGAATTTGTTTTATTATAAGTAAAGAAACTGGTTTAGACATTGCGCAGTACATCTAAACTGAATAAACCCATTCGTTAGTGTTTGTTCAGTGTTTGTACAGTACGAGCCAGAAGTTTGAACGATGTACAAATAGTTAGTTGTTAACTTTTACTTGATACAGTACGATACAAGTCAGAGTTTTGTCGTTAGAGATGCGCAAAGGAGCATTATAGATGAACACTGAACACGTTGTTTTGACGTTATTTCAAATAACTGTCTCTTCTCTACATATAATAAATCTAAAAAGTCGATATCTGTTTTTTGAACAAAGAATTATATTATATAGTATAGTATTGTATTTTTATTGTTTAATTCACAGATATAACAGATAGCTGTTGCCCGCGACTCCGTCCGCGTGAAATTTAGAAAATTTTCCCGTTTTTGCAACATTTTTCATTACTGCTTTGCTTCTACTGGTCGTAGCGTGATGGTTTATAACCTTTAGGTTATAAACCATTGAGGAAGGCTAAAGCCTTCCTCAATAAATGCCCTATCTAACACTGAAAGAATTTTTCAAATCGGCCCAGTGGTTCCTGAGATTAGCGCGTTTAAACAAAACAAACAAACAAACTCTTCAGCTTTATAATATTAGAATAGATGTAGTGTCTTTGGCTGCATCCATCAGTCGGTCTGTGTGTGCGTGAAAATGTGTCTATGTGTGTATAAGATACAATCTATACGGCATATAAAATGTCATTATTCTATGTTTAACGATTTAGCCAAGGCTAAAGTTACTTGTCCTTAATTTTAACCGTTAACCCACCATGTTGTATATCTTTTATTAGGTTATTAGGTTTTAATAGAAGCCAAAGCAATGGTTTATATAATTTTTATCTATCTATCTGTTTGTATGTTTGCACGCGCATCACGCCAAAACTATTGCATGAAATTGAATACCGTTTTCAGTGTTGTGTTGGTATAGATCTAACCTAAAGTATAGGCTACAATTACTTTATAAATTTTTGCAATTGACTTGCTATGCTTTTACTAAATAAACTAAATTATAGTGGAAAAAATGATAACCATGAGCCTGCTGGACTTGAACCCACGACCTCGGAATACCGTTCCGTTGCTCTCTCATCTAAAAGGTAAAAGACAGTTCTGATAAAATGTTATCTTTCTATTTATCTATTCTTACAGAATCAATCATGAAAGAATCTAATATTTTTAAGGAAAATTGTGCGAATACACATATACGGATTTTAGATTTTGCTGTCGTATTAATCATCGAATTATCTTAATTACATATTCAATAACTGTTATCAGTTTATCAGCTATCAATATATCAAATCAAAGTCATCATAAATCTTATTGTATTATTGGTAAAATTACTAGCACACACTAATATCAATACGTAATGGCCAGTTTAAACCGATTGCATTCGTGGTGCGAGTTTTGCATATATGCTTCTGTGACAATAAATCCGCTATTCGTTTGTGCTATAATTGGTTGAAAATGCTTATAAATCTTGAATTATGATCTTATTTTCTGATAACATTAACTTAGTGGCTTTACTTACAAACCGATTTTAAATTACATCGCTTTAGGTGTTCTTGTTTTTGAAGAAGGAGTTGAGGAATATATCAAATAGCTCCCTACACACGACCGTATCTATTTTCTCTCTCTTTCCAGCTTACTTATTTCCCACTATTAGGCACGGGCCTCTACCAATTTAGGAGGGACTGTGCCTCGCTTGCCAGCCGCGTTGACACAGCGTTCATTATCGAGTTTCCCATGTCTCACAGAAGAAGCAATCTGTGCACAATACCTTTTAGCTGGCTTTTACAGCACCCTGGGGAGGAAATGGAGTGGTGACAGTTATATTCTTATCACGACACCGACGCTGTTTGATTGCACCACAATAATAACATACTATATTGAAAAGACGTCATAGGGAATCTATGATACGTCAAAGTCAAAGTCAAAGTCAAAATATTTTATTTCAAGTTGGCATGTTTTACAAGCTCTTTTGAAACGTCAGAAACTAGGTGTCTGTTCCAAACGCGGATCCTATGGAGAAGAACAGACAAGAAACTCCATGGATTTTTTTTTTTTCATTTCCTTTCATTTTTTTTAACAATATTATACATAATTGTATAAGGGGTGTGAGAATGATGCCGATCAGTACTATCACGACTAACTAAAACTAACATTTTTAAAACTAAAACTAACTTAATAATAAAATAGCCTTGTTGGAGCAAATCGTCCTGTCCCAGCAGAAGGCACCCGTTCACGAGTATAACGCACACATCAGCTCCGCACAGCTCGACCATTTTGTAGGGAACCGTGCGACCCGACGTGCAACGCTACCAACTTCGAGACATTTGAGTGAGCATGACGAAGTCGCTCCGTTGGACAGTACACAAAGCAAATAGAAAGCAATTAGAAATATACAAAGGAAATATACTAGGTTCGGCATAATGCTCACACCCTTACAGTCTCATGAATAAATAATTACAAATCAAACGTACAAATCAAAGTTCTTTGCAAACATTACATATCAGCAAATTACTAATCACTAAATCCCCTTGGTCTTTTAATACTGATTGATAGGATTACGAATCAAATTTAAGTATTTTATCAAACATAAACAACTTATAAAAGGTGAATCAAATCTTCAAAATGGTAAGTCTAAATGTAAACAATGCTTCGAGGAGCATTGGTAGTGGTTTTAGCCACGTGTGCTCTGGCATCGGCCAGGCAGGTGAACCCCCGTGCTGCTGAACTTGAAGAATTGTTGAATTCTATTGATTTAAGATATTCAACTGATGTATTCGAAGACGCCATTCTGTCAGTGGTAAGTCAGATCATCTTAACTTATTGACTGACTTTCATATCATCACGTCCTTTCATCCCCGAAGGGGTGTGCAAAGCTAAGTTAGTTTGGATATACAGTTTATAGTAATGTAACTAACGTACCTTTAGTGTTATATTGAGCATTTTACCCATCAGCACATTTTGGACACCACGTTGCTATTAGTAAAATGAAACGAGACCTATGAGCCCTTAAAAATGGCCTTTCCATAGGAACCACTTCCTTTCCCACAGGACTATAAGCATGGGGCTCTTCAATGAGGACGTTAAATGGTTCCTACAGGGTCGGCAAACGCGCGAGTGATACCTCTGATGTTGCAAACGTCCATAGGCAACAGTAATCGCTTACTATCAGGCGAGCCGTAAGCTTGTTTGCCATTCTTGTAGCATAAACAAAAATTTTACTTTTACATTTGTACGTTTCGATTAAATATTATTAAAAAGTAAGTTTTTTTAATAACTTAGAGTTATATAAAATATTATTTATAAAATTCCAGCCAGACCTCATAAGAAAATATGGCTATCCAGTGGAAGTGCACTCTACAACTACTGATGATGGATATATCTTGGAACTGCATCGAATTCCTCATGGAAGAGACAACAACGTCTCTCCCCCAGGAGGCAAACCAGTTGTGTTTGTGATGCACGGACTTCTATGCTCCTCTTCGTGTTTCTTGTTCAATGGACCAGGATCCGCATTCGGTAAGTTCCTTTTAACACGCTTATATAAGTTCGGTATGTATCTATCAATGTAATTAATCTATGTAACGAAATCTTTGAAAGTGATTTTAACACACTTTCAGTAGTCGGATTGATCTGAAATTTTGCACACCTAACAGGGCTTGATGACAATGCAATAATTTAAAAAAATATTCAGGATATTCAAGCGTGTTTTTTAGTTTTTGAACTAAGTAGATTTTTTTGGTAGATACATCACATGTTAGTTATATTTTCGTAAAAATAGGCAGACTCCAGTTTCTACTAGTATTAACATCTGCGGTCGAGGATTCCATAAAATATAAATTATTATACAATATAATATAATATATAATATTATCGGGACAATCATTTGTGTGATTTTTCTAAATGTCATACAAATGTTTGTACTGTGTCTGGGTGTTTCTATGTATTATAAGTATGTATTTACAAAAGAAAAGTAGTATATGTATTCTATCCGTATTCTGGTACCCATAACACAAGCCTAATAAGCTTAGCTTGGGACCAGAGGATGTTGTGTTAATGTCCATGAATATTTATTTATTTATTTATTTATTTATTTATTTATTTATTTATTTATTTATTTATTTATTTATTTATTTATTTATTTATTTATTTATTTATTTATTTATTATCATACAATATTTTTAACAAAACTTATTATGTTTATTTGCAGCATATCTTCTTGCTGACGCCGGCTATGATGTATGGATGGGCAATGCTCGTGGTACTACATACTCCCGTAAACACGTTCGTCTAAATCCTGATGCTCTCATAGGCACACGTTTCTGGCAATTCTCTTGGGATGAAATAGGCCATATGGATTTGCCAGCTATGATTGATTACACTTTACGAACAACTGGCAAGGATAAGCTCCACTACGCAGGGCATTCACAAGGCACTACGGCTTTCTTCACAATGGCATCTTTACGTCCGGAGTATAATAACAAAATTATTTCTATGCAGGCGTTGGCTCCTGTAGCATATATGGCACACAATAGTATTCCATTGTTACAAATTATATCACCTTTGGCTAATAATATTGAGGTAAGTTTGTTTTCTACTTCCAACATGTTAAAACATACACAAATGCTTTATACCAGGAGAGGCCAACAAGTTGATCAATTTTGGTCGATCACTCGCGAGTTCCATTCCCCTAGACAAAGTTTTTTAACCCATTAAATAAATATTCATGTATGTTGCTGGAACTCGCGAGAGTGCACGGCGCGCGGCAGTATAAAACACATTGCATAAACGTCCCTCTTCTTACCTAAGAAATAGGTCGATCAAGGCTCAATTTTAAAATAAAAAGTAGATCTTATGTGCACTAAAGTTCGCCACACCTGCTTTATACCATCATCGCACTTGTATACATAAATCGGTTCGAAAAATCATAAAATCAACTAATTTCCACAGCAACAAAACATGGTACCTACAATAAATCGAACCAAAAATATCAAAGATGTGAAAAAAGTGATGGATGATAATAGCTAAGTTACATAAATAAGTACGTTCAAGAAAATAAACTTTGCTTTTCAGAATGAAACAATTACATCTAATATATATATATATGGAGATAGAATAGGAAAATTACAGTGATTCCGATACTTAATTGCGCTGCTTCGTTAGTATTCTCTGGTTACTGAATACAATACTATTAAATAGCAGTCAATTTATAATAAATACTTAGAATTCTAAGATTTATTTTGAAATAAAATATTCTTTAGATACGTTGGTCACGTTTAACATGGGAAAAAGAAGAAATTTACTTTTGATGTCACCCGACAGAATTTTTTTCGGATTTTTTGTTACTCTCTTCCCCATAAACGTTCCACTATTGGGCATTTAGAAATTTTATTATAACGTCTAGTTCCAAGTTTCCTGTCTCTTGCAGAATACTGCCGTGACCATTTCACTGACTATTAAATCAACCAGCAATCACCACTACCATTTATTACACCACACAAACATTCCATTTCTAAAATAGTGTATTTAATAAACATGTTTTGTATTCAGCAAGCTGGCGCACTTTTAGGTGTTGGAGAGTTGTTACAACATAGAGAAATATTCACTTGGGCTGGTAAACAGTTCTGCAGTGATGGATCAGCGATGCAGGATCTTTGCAGTAACATGATATTCTTAGTGGGTGGTTATAATCCGGCACAATTAAATGCAGTAAGTGTTTCTACATTAATTTTTGCAATTGACTTGCTATGCTTTCATTTCAAGTCCCGCTCATGGGTATCATTTTTTTCACTATAATTTAGTTTATGCAATAAGTGTTGCTATTTTTGTCTCATTTATGTAGACATTAATCAACAAGCGGCTAATACATACAGAAAGATATTTGGCAATAGGTATACGGAGATCTTTCACGGTGGGATCAAAATTACTTAGTCAGTTACGCCATCTTTATTGGATTAATAATTGTTGGTAATACTTATACTATTTGTTTTAAAACTGTTTCCACTTGATTATTCGGTGAAAAAGCAATATTTCAAACAAAACGCTGCGTGACTTCTAATAACCCGCATTTAAGCAAAATAAGCTTACTTATCAGAAACAGGTCAAAACAACTACGGAAAAAGTATTAAGTATATTTGGAAAAGAAAGTAATTCCTTATGTATCCTTTTAAGTGTATTAGATTTCATAAAAAAATACATCTTGATATTCCTTCATAATAATTTCAGACAATCCTGCCTATGGTACTCGGCCACTTACCAGCTGGTGCAGCAGTAAGACAGCTTGTTCATTACGCGCAAGGTATTTCTGGGAAAGAATTCCGTCGCTACGACCACGGTAGTCGTATGGCAAACTGGCAAGAATACAGAAGCTTCACACCTCCAAGTTACGATATTCGCAAAATAACAGCACCCATGTTCTTACATTATTCTGACAATGACCATTTCGCAGAAGTGCCTGATGTTGACAGATTATTTAGAGAATTACCTAATGCTGTAAAAATAAGAGTGCCGTTAGCTGAATTCACTCATGTAGATTTCATGTGGGCTATCAACGCAAAGGAATTAGTCTATGATAGAGTAATAAACCTTATTGCAGCCATGGAGTCTACTACATTTAGTGAACTTGATATCAATAACTTCTAATGCATTAAAATAAAATTAAACTATCAAGCAAAGTACCTATTTAGTTTATTTATAAATTCCTAATGTACTAGTCGAGATTGCTTTACAACATCTCGGCCAACACTTTAGTATTCTTTACAGAATACGAATGGGTTGAAATAATGACGCGACGACGTTCATTACTAAAGTACATAATTTATTAATTTTGCAATTGACATGCTATGCTTTTTACTTAATAAATAAATAATAATAAATATTCATGGACATTTCACACAACGTTGTACATACATATACTACTTTTCTTTTGTAAATACATACTTATAATACATAGAAACACCCAGACGCAGTACAAAAATTTGTATGGCAATTAGAAAAATCACACAAATGGTTGTCCCGAGCGGGAATCGAACCCGCGACCTCATGATCGGCAGTCCGTTACATAAACCACTCAACCACGAGGCTCGTCAAATTCATCAAAATCATCAATCATCATCATCAAATTCATCATCAATGAATCAAAATCATTATGTCAACCCATTATTATGATTATAATGTTACGAACACACAAAACACAAAGGGGCTAGCGCCATCTAGCAGCAACTAGTAAAACCAATTAAAGAACCGAACAGAGTGAAACCCCTATTAGATACTAGATGGCGTTAGAGGAACTACCGTACATGCGCGAAGTTTCTAGAAACATTCGTTCCGGGCGATCACGTTCGCGCACAGTCGGGAACATTCTGGAATAGTCTGGAACTCGTCTCGGCGCATATAAATAGCGGCAGGAAGGCGAGCCCGGGCAGTTCAGTTCGAGCTACGATAAAGGCGACTTCGAGAGCGAAAACAAGTGATCAAGAGTGATACCAGTGAAACCTACAACTTGGCTACGATCTAGGACATTGTTAGTGCTTAGTGTTTGGACCTAGTGCTTAGTGTTTGGACCTAGTGCTTAGTGTGTAACTAGTGCTAGTGAATAAAGTCTTCTAAAAGAGTCAGCAGGTCTTTCTCTCCAAATCCTTCGAACGCTAACACGTAACAACTGGTGTCAGAAGTGGGATTTGGAGATGCCATTGACTCCGAGAGAGGACTTCGAGGGCGTCAGGACAAGGGCACGACGAGCTGCGGAGGCCACGCCCGCTGTGGACCAAGCCCCGCCCACTGGCCCCACCTACCAGGCCCCGCCCACCGACTACGCCCCCTTAGACCCGCCCACTGGCCACGCCCACCATGCCACGCCCACCGACCACGCCCACCGGGCTCCGCCCACCCAGGCCCAGGCTCCGCCCACTCAGACTCAAGCCCCGCCCACTGGCCCCGCCCACCTTGCCACGCCCACCACACCGGCCACGCCCACTAGACAAGCTCCGCCCACTGGATCCGCCCAACTTGCCACACCCACCACACAGGCCACGCCCACTAGACAAGCCACGCCCACCAGCAGCACCGTAGTGTCAGTTCCTCAAGTAGCACTCCAATTAGGAAGTTTAATTGAACTGATAGAACACAAGCTCGGCGCTTTGCAAGAGTCACAAGAACGCAAGCTCGGCGCTTTGCAAGAGTCACAAGAACGCAAGCTCGGCGCTTTGCAGGAGTCACAAGAACGCAAGCTCAGCGCTTTGCAAGAGTCACAAGAACGCAAGTTCGAGTCACAAGAACGCAAGCTCGGCGCTTTGCAAGAGTCACAAGAACGCAAGCTTGGCGCTTTGCAAGAGTCACAAGAAAGAGTGATTTGTGCTATAAATGATGTTAGTAACACGGTGATTAAGCTTCGAAAAGATGTCGACGTAGTGGAAGAACGAGTTACCGGGTTAGGATTGGATGTCGAAAATGTGAAAACCGGCCTCATTGAACTACAGAAGAAAGTAGTGCGCCTTGAAACCACGGGAGTTGCGATCTCTAGTGGAACTATCGGAGTGGCACAAGGACCAAGAGTGAAAGTTCCGCCATACGACGGCACTACTTCCTGGAACGCTTATCGTCAGCAATTCCAGACGGTTGCTACTGCCAACGGATGGACGGAAGAACAATGCTTGACCGCTCTCACTGTCGCGCTAAGAGGGCAAGCTTTGTCAGTCCTGGAAGCACTGCCACATACAGGAAATGGGTTCCAAGACCTGATGGAGGCACTTGAATCCAGATACGGGGAGCGACACCTGGAGCACGTGTTCCGTGCCCAACTGCGTGACAGAGTCCAACGCTCAGGAGAAGGACTACAACAATGGGCGTTGGAAATTGAAAAACTCGTCAGGAAGGCACACCCAGGAGCCGACACCAAGATGGTAGACACGAATATTGTTCAAGCATTTGTCGACGGAATCAAAGACCTGGAGGTCAGAGCTGCAGTGAGGCTTCGTCACCATACCTCGCTAAAGGAAGCATTGGCGCATGCTTTGGAGGTCGAGGCTGTTCGTTATGACATACGGCATACCCATAAGATCCGCGAGGTCTCTGAGGAAGTCAAGGAGGTTAAGGCCCCTACGAAGAAAAGTTCTGGAGCCATGTGCTACAAGTGCGGCGAGAGGGGCCATCTTCAGCTCAACTGCCCGCAGAAGGAAACCCAGATGGCCAGGATGAAAAGAATCGAGGAACAAATAGAGATTCTGAAGAAGCAGGGGGCTTTGTCCCTTGCCCGGGATCAGGGAAACGAATAAAAGCCAGGACTAAGGGGCGAGTGCTGGCTGACGCGGAGGGAGCCCCGATAACTGTCATCTCTCAGGCATGCAGCGGAAATAGTCTTGCGATTCAGGGGACTATTAACGGGACGGATTGCAAAATGACTCTGGACACAGGAGCCTCTAGAACAATAGTGAACCCAAGTCTGGTAAAAACCACAACGGGACACAAGAGGAGAATTAACTGTCGGCTTCTTACTGCCTCCGGTCAGCCAATACCCGTCCTTGGAGAAACGTCAGTTACGATGTATGTAGGGGGGTCCTCATACTCTCATAACGTAATCGTGGCTGAGATTGTGGATGATTGCATCTTGGGTTTGGATTTCATGAAGAAACACAACTGCAGAATTAATGTCGCTGACGGAGTTTTCAAGTGTGGTGAAGAAGAAATCTTCATTCTTGGAGGCGCCTGCGGGAAAGTCGCATGTGTAAAGAAAGTCATCATACCCGGACGAGCGGAAGCTCAGGTACTGGTGAAACTGCCGCCAGCTGGAAAGAAAAAATCAAACAGATGCGTGTTGATCGAAGACACACCTACCAAGACATCGTCACAAAAACTGATGACGGCGAGAACCCTTGTTAGTGGAAGCAGTAACGCTGTAGTCAGGGTTTTGAATCTTGGTGATCGCGAGATCTGCTTGAACAAAGGTGACGTCATCGGAAAGTGCGAGGAAGTTGTCTGGATGAAAAAGTGTAGTTCGATGACAGGCGCAGACTCAGCAAACGGCAATAACTACGGTTTAGTGACTAAGCTACTCGATGACTGTAAGAGTAATCTGACTTATTCGCAGAGCATGAAAGCTAAGAAGTTTTTGCAGCGCTACGCGAATATCTTCTCCAGTCAAGAAGGGGACCTTGGAAGAACGTCGATGGTTCAGCACAGGATAGATACCGGAAGCGAGAGACCAATTCGTCAACGAGCAAGACGGATACCAATTGCAAAGGAAAAAGAAGTTGAAGGCCTTTTGGAGGACATGAGAAGGAATAAGATTATTGAACCGTCTACAAGTCCGTGGTGCTCACCTGTTGTATTAGTGAAGAAGAAAGATGGTAGCACGAGATTTTGTGTGGACTATAGGCGTCTCAATGATGTCACTAAGAAGGATAGTTACCCGTTACCTCGAATCGACGACACTTTAGATACCCTGAGTGGCATGAAATGGTTCTCGACCCTAGACCTGAAATCTGGCTACTGGCAGGTGGAAATTCATCCAAAAGACAAGGAGAAGACAGCTTTCTCGACCGGTAAAGGTTTATGGCAATTTAACGTCATGCCCTTCGGATTGTGCAACGCACCTGCCACCTTTGAGCGACTCATGGAGTGTGTACTGGCAGGCTTAGTTGGAGAGGCTTGCTTAGTCTACTTGGATGACGTCATCATTGTCGGCCGCGACTTCGAGGACCATTTGCGAAACTTGGAGCGAGTTTTCGCCAAAATAGAGGGAGCCAAATTAAAGTTGAACCCGGAAAAGTGTCATTTATTCAGGAGCAAGGTCAACTATCTCGGCCATATTATCTCCAGTGATGGAATCCAGACAGACCCGGAGAAACTGGAAGCAGTTCAAAAATGGCCTACCCCTAAGGACAAAACCGAAGTGCGGGCATTCCTCGGCCTATGCTCATACTACAGGCGTTTTGTTAAGGGATTCGCAGAGATAGCCAAGCCACTACATCGGCTGACAGAAGATAAACGACAATTTAGTTGGGATGAGACTTGTGAAGATTCTTTTCAGAAACTGAAGAAACATCTGTGTGAAACACCAATCCTGGGGTATCCACAAACTGAAGGTCAGTTTATAGTTGACACGGATGCAAGCAACACGGCCATTGGAGGGGTGTTATCTCAAAAACAGGGTGAAAGAGAAGTTGTTATTGCATATTTCAGCAAATCTTTATCCAAGCCAGAGAGAAACTACTGTGTGACAAGACGAGAACTCTTGGCTGTTGTAGAGACGCTACAACATTTCAACAAATATCTCATCGGCAGACAGTTTTTACTACGAACTGACCACGCAGCCTTGAAGTGGCTACTGCAATTCAAGAACCCAGAAGGTCAAGTAGCTCGATGGATTGAACAGCTCCAGGAGTATGACTTCAAGACGGAACACCGCAGCGGAAAGACACATGGGAATGCCGACGCACTCTCACGAAGGCCGTGTTCGGAGGACTGCAAACATTGTGTTAAGCAGGAATGCAATGAAGAAACATTAAAACTAACGAGAACAGATCCTTTGAGTCTCTGGGAGAATGATGCTATGAGGGAGGCTCAAGAAAAAGATGACGACCTTCGGCACATCATCACATGGAAGAAACGGGGTGACGTAAAACCAATATGGAGTGAGGTTGCACCCACTGGCGCTGTCACTAAGGCGTACTGGGCGCAATGGGACAGTCTGATACTCCAAAACGGAATACTCTACCGGAAATGGGAGAAGACTAACGGCAGAGAGTTCCATCTTCAGATAATTGTCCCAAGAACGAGAGTTCCAGATGTTCTCCGTGAAATACATGATGGCGTATCAGGAGGACATCTAGGTGTCAAGAGGACGTTAACAAAAGTGCGAGAACGATTCTACTGGTTGCATTGTCGAGATGATGTACAGGATTGGTGCCGCAAATGTACTACTTGCGCTGCTGTAAAAGGACCACAGACCAGGAGCCGTGGGAACCTGCGGTTGTATAACGTCGGCGCACCGTGGGAACGAATCGCAGTTGACGTAGCTGGGCCATTTCCTGTAACGGATTCGGGAAACAAGTATTTTATGGTCGTCATTGACTACTTCACCAAATGGCCCGAAGTGTTCGCCATACCAAACCAAGAAGCCACAACAGTCGCTTCCAAGTTAGTCGAAGAAGTGATATGTCGCTTTGGTGTGCCTCTGGAAATCCATTCTGATCAGGGCAGGAACTTCGAATCGCAGGTGTTCCAGGAAGTGTGCAGAATTTTGGGCATGCATAAGACGAGGACCACCGCGTACCATCCGCAGTCTGATGGAATGGTTGAGAGATTTAACCAGACCCTTGAGAGGCATTTGGCGAAATTGGTAGATGCCAAACAAAAGGATTGGGACAAATATATACCACTCTTCCTTCTGTCTTACCGAACCGCCGAGCATGAGAGCATAAAAGCTACCCCGGCGTATGTCAATTTCGGTAGAGAACTACGAATACCAGTAGACCTATTGACAGGAGGGCCACCGGAGGGACCAAAGACTGTACAAGACTATGTCTGCGATTTAAGGGAAAAGATGCGCTATATACACGCCTTGGTTCGGGAAAATGGGTTACAGTCAAGTGAAACCATGAAAACCAGATACGACCGGAAATCGAACACGAGCGGCTTCGAGGAAGGGTCACTGGTGTGGCTGCATAACCCAACTCGCCGGAAAGGGAAATCTCCAAAGTTGCAGAACCAGTGGGACGGTCCATACAAAGTGGTTACCCGACTGAATGATGTGACCTATAGGATTCAAAAGCAACCAAGAGGGACATTCAAAGTGGTATACATAGACCGTCTGGCGCGTTACCATGGTAGTAACAACGATGCTCGGGACGAGCATCTCTAAGAGGGGAGTAGTGTTACGAACACACAAAACACAAAGGGGCTAGCGCCATCTAGCAGCAACTAGTAAAACCAATTAAAGAACCGAACAGAGTGAAACCCCTATTAGATACTAGATGGCGTTAGAGGAACTACCGTACATGCGCGAAGTTTCTAGAAACATTCGTTCCGGGCGATCACGTTCGCGCACAGTCGGGAACATTCTGGAATAGTCTGGAACTCGTCTCGGCGCATATAAATAGCGGCAGGAAGGCGAGCCCGGGCAGTTCAGTTCGAGCTACGATAAAGGCGACTTCGAGAGCGAAAACAAGTGATCAAGAGTGATACCAGTGAAACCTACAACTTGGCTACGATCTAGGACATTGTTAGTGCTTAGTGTTTGGACCTAGTGCTTAGTGTTTGGACCTAGTGCTTAGTGTGTAACTAGTGCTAGTGAATAAAGTCTTCTAAAAGAGTCAGCAGGTCTTTCTCTCCAAATCCTTCGAACGCTAACACGTAACAATAACATAATATGTCAGCCCCATCATAACTTAAACTAATGTATCTACAAACTTAAACCTATCTACATAAATAATAAGAATCAACTATAAAATTTAAAAAACTATATAATTTTAATAAGTTGTATTCGCACACAAAAGATTTCGTACCATTATTATCATAATTCGTTACATGTTCGACTACAAATAACAGGATAAGGGCAGGAAAACTATGATGATGAGTATTTGTTGCCAGTGCATATATACATAAACTGTCAAATTTTGTCGTGGCGTCGGACGGATGGACAGCGGAGTCTCCGTTATACCTTTTAACACAGAACCTAAAAAATAAACTAGAAGGCTTTTAAGATGTCCACGTTGCAAAATAACTACTACGTATCTGTAATATGTCTTAAATTATTCATAACGAAATCTCAAGAGATAACGAGGAGCTGAGGTTTTGATATGAATAATATTTTAAGTCATATACATAAGTAAATACGAGCAAATCCTACTCACAGTCACAGATTTAGGTCGCGCAGATTATTCTTTGTAGTCTCTCCAAATAAATTTTCTACCGGCAAAAACTCGCAAAACTCTTGAACACAGTTATACCTCGTTCTTAAGACAGACGATTTATATGCAGATGTCTTTGATATGCTAAAATCCTCTGAGCACTGCATATTACTCTCCGCTTGCTTTATTTTTATAAAGATTACATAGCAGGTATTGTACAAAATTTACATGGGAGAGACTTTACGTACTCAATAAGATTGTGGTACTTTGTATAATGTGCGGTGACGGATTAAGAATACCAGTGTCGTCACCCCTTTTTCTTCTCAAGGTACTGTTAAAAGCCAGCTAAGGGATATTGTGGATAACTACTCTGTGACAGATGGAAAAGTTGTAAATAAACCCTGTGCTAACCATGGTGCTAACACGCCTGGTTAGCGGTGGCACTGTAGACCAAAATCCCTCCGAAGGTGCAGGAGACCCGTGCCCAACAGTGGGACATTAAGAGGCTAGAGAGATATAATATGTATAGCTGATATTTATGTACTCAGTGTCTAATACTTTTTAATATACATTAAAATTATTTCCGGTCAAAAGAATGCGTTGTTGTTTCGACTAGGTTTCATAACGCTCAGTTTCTAAGTATGATCATACCTACTTGATACATCTGTGTGTCTACTTAAGTGCGTGTTGGAGGCAATAGTATAGCAGACACCCGGAAGAAACAAAGAAAAACTTTATAATCCTATTTTGGGTGATGATAAACTACAAAAAAACTCTCTCTCTCAATCTCCAGCCCATTATCGGGCACGGGCCTCTTCTACTTTGGGAGAAATTATGGTCCACCATGTCGCGCTGTCCAGGCGTGTTGGTATAGGGTTTATTTTCAAGTTTTCCATTTCGAGGATATTATCTGTGTACAAATATCCTTTAGCTAACAGCTCCCTCGGAAGAAAAAGGGGTAGTGACTTGTATTCTTAATCCGTCACCATACGGAAAAACAACACTACTAAATGCAAATTGAAAACATTAAAAATCCGTACCAAATATTTAAGTAAATGTATTCAGAATAAGAAGAAATGTTTCTCTCAGTTTTTGTCACGATTCTGGGTAGTGAGAATTTTAATTAGTTGCAACGAAATCTATTTTGTTTTTCTGAGTAAGTAAATAAGAAGTGGTTTAGTACGAGTTGGACTCAGGCACAAAGGGTTCCGTAGTATCCGTAAAACATCACGCTATCAATATCAATAGGATAGGATCAACAGGACCGGAGCATAAATGAGAATGCTACGCAAAGTCACTATTCCGCCCAGACAACATCGTCTGCGTGGACAGCTAGTGGAGAATACTTTTTAATAAATGAAGTTGAAACTCAGCAGATTATATTTATTTCATAACTCATAACATAAGCTCAATGCTTCCACACGAGCTAATAAAATACACCTTTATGAAACTGTCGCTTTTGTTACGAACTTTACTGTCAAGATTTATGTCCTTGGTTTATGATGCATATACCGAATGTTTCTATTTATTTTGATTACTACCAAGCTAATATATAAAATTCCAGACATTGTTGTGAATTATATTTACTGCGTAGCTAAGAATTTAATTTGTTTGTAGGTATTTTTTTTTATATGGACGTCGGGCTAGGTTCCTAATATCTACTTAGTCAAGGTAAAAGTGAATTGAGAAGTATTTTATCTTCTTTACTTATTATAAAACAAAGTCGCTACTTATGCATGTCCCTATATGAGGTTATATCTTTAAAACTATGCATAATTTGAGGGAGATTAAATTGAGGTAGGGGTTCGATTACTATAAACGTGGCGCGTGGGTGAAACTACGGGCATCAGCTTATACTATAATGGTCTTATTCATAATGACTTATCGGAGGTTTAAAAGTTCGCTAAAATCGGTTTGCTAAAATAGTCAAAAATTATTATTCATAATAGTCTTTTTACTATAAAATGTTTATTATCTCTCTGATAAAGTTATTGTTTAAACCTCCGATAAGTCATTACTAATAAGACCATAAGAGTTTAAGTCCGACAATGATTCTAAGATATTTATCTTTAACAAAACCTCTTCTTATTCTGCTTCTTATCCCATTATCATACCTACTAATGATGGGCACGGGCCGCTTCCACTTCAGGATTTATTCTGTGACAATAACCAGGCGCATTGGCGTAAAGGGTTTCGTTTCGAAGTTTCCATTCCTTTCTTTCGCAACAAACAACTTTGTTTCGTTGCACCCCCACACACGGTGTTATATATTTCTAACATCCTTAAATTGGCTGTTACAGCATGCGGGGAAAAATGGGGTGAAATGAAATGAATATCATTTAATAATGTAGCTACAAATTTGTCTACCAAAAAAAAATATGCTCTTAAAAGTCAAATTTTTTTTTCCTAACACCGTTTTAAGACATTCAATCCGCTGAGGAGGACCGGTGTAAGAAACTCAGCATAGCTCGTTATCTTTCATCATATTTCTTTTTTTTTTGTAGGTAATGAATTAAAATAGTCCTTACTAGTAGTCCTTATGTGATTTTGCCTACATTCTTAATCTGTCAGCACTGGGTTATAACAAAACCACTATAATAGGGAACCAAGAAATGTCTTCATGGCCCGTAGGTTAAACCTGGTTAAACCCAACAATAAATTAAGATAAAACCAAATTACAAAATATAGCAAATAAAAGATAATCCACATTGATACCTAAAAGACGAAAGTAATATCATATAAGTGCATATATAATACAAGCTACGAACTTTTCATAGCTCGAGGCGACACACTCCAAACAGGTACATTATATAGGAATTACACGAAAATTATACGTCGATTTATTTATTTGGATGCGTACAGATTTCAAAGTCAAATAAATAACTCAAAGAATAATAAATGATTCTTTAAAATAACAAATAAATAAATAACAAATAAATAACAAACTTGTTAAAAGTCTGTTTTAATAAATTAAGATTTAGTTTTACATTACTTACCATAGATTTAATAAATAAATAAATATTCATGGACATTTCACACAACGTCCTCTGGTCCCAAGCTAAGCTTATATGCTTGTGTTATGGGTACCAGAATACGGATAGAATACATATACAACTTTTTTTTTTTGTAAATATATACTTATAATACATAGAAACACCCAGACGCAGTACAAACATTTGTATGACAATTAGAAAAATCACACAAATGATTGTCCCGAGCGGGAATCGAACCCGCGACCTCTTGATCGGCAGACCGTTACCAGAACTACTAACCACTACACCACGAGGCCCGTCAAATTTAATAAACGCATTCTACACAAATGGTAATCACCACATGCTAATAATACACGATAAAGCTTTTATACATTGTAAGGGATAGATAGATAGATATAGATGGATAGATAGATAGATATAGATAGATAGATATAGATAGATAGATATAGATAGATAGATAGTTGGGAACATTTCAGCTCAGTTCAGTTCAGTTCATTTATTTGCGGAAATATGGTTTACAAAAGATAATATGAATACAATTTGGTTCACATATTTACCATTACAATGGCATGCAAACTTATTTTTTTTATAAGATTTTTTATAAGAGCTACACATTATTTTATAAGATCTACACAAAATTAATCCAGCATAAATTATAGTGTTATGATTTAATGAACTCTTTATTTCGATCTTGAATAGTTTTACAGAAAAAAAGGTTTTGAGCTGAAATCCAACAGTTAAGATAAATAAATAAATAAATATTTATGGATATGTCACACAACGTCCTCTGGTCCCAAGCTAAGCTTATATGCTTGTGTTATGGGTACCAGAATACGGATTCAGATGTTGGTGAAATAAAACTAACTTTTTAATCATCATAGTTTTATTGTAGGTCAATAACAAAAAAAAACTACTTCGTGATTTAGCAACGAGATAAAACAATCACAGACCTTTCATCACTATAGACGATGTTATTATCTTTGTCAAAAGCTAGACCATTACCATCGTTCACAGAATATACTTTAGTTAATTGTTTACTTTTCCTATTAATACTGTAAATACCATCAACAGACACAAAATATGGTTTGCCATGTACATCTGTAGCAAATCCACGAATATTTATATTATTTCTGTCCAATTGTCTCGGTATTTTAGCACCTTTTGGTAGTAAATATAACCCTGTCTGATTAACATAATATAAATCACAATTTTCATCAATAACAAAATGATGAATCAATATACCTTTCATTTCAACAATCAATAGATTTTTATTGTTTTTATAAATATGTAGATTTTGTGTGCTTGTGTCAACAAAATAAAGGTTATTGTTAAAACACATATCGAAGATATCTATGCTGTTTACAAGGGCTGGTTTGTCAATATCGTTGGTTAAATAATTGTATTTGAATATACCGTCGCTTCCCCCGAGGTAAACTTCTCCGGTGGCCTGGTCCACTGCACTGGCAAATCCATTACGAATTCCAGGTATTATGTTCACTAAACCCGAATCAAGATCGAACACAACTGACTGAAAGCTTTGGTCTGAAAATTTATCCGCATTTATAGAGAAGAATAATTTATTATTGATTCTATCTATTGTTAATTTATAAGGTATATTTACATCGGCCAAAATTATTTGTTTTCTGTATGGTATCCCATCAAATAGGACCACTTCTTTGTTCATTGCTGTTTACATTTCGTGTTATTTACTGTTCAATTTATACTACAACATATTTACCACACAAAATTTAATTTAATTTATCGTTAAAATTATTTAATATTAGATAATAATGACAACGTAAATGACAGAAATGACACATGAGATGGCAAAGCACTGATTGGCGTTCACGTTGTTGGTAAGGGACTCGTGCTTGGAAGAAGCTCCTTGGTAGTACAAGCTCAATTTTATATATATTCTATTATTAGCTATTTTTTCGCCACAGATTTGCCAGATGTAGTGTCTATAGCTAAATCACTCAGCCAGCTTAAGGCCACTTACATATTTATGTGTGTGTGAAATATGTATAGTGTGTCTATGATACAGGCTATACGACATATGACACATTATTAGTCTATAAAGTACTATTTAGCCAGGCTAAAGTTACGTGTCTTCACGATTGAATGCCAATACACTCTCTGGTATCTCTGTGATTTTCGCAACCTTTTATTACAAGTAATGCAGTAGTTATACGTGAAAGAGTAATAAACCTACATACCAAACTTTGCCGTGTATAATAATAGCAGGGCTAATATTCCTAAGTAGCGATTGAACTGGTACAGATGTACTAACTACAGCAAAGTTCGGTAACACAATTTCAAGATCTCACAATATAATCCAAATTTTCCAGTATATTAATATGTATTTAATAATATGTAAATATAAATTATAACATACCTATATGTTATGGAGTGCAATTACCTGTTTTCATCACTAAAATTGTATTGTCCTCAGTGGTAATTGATCCCAGGAACTTACGCACAAAAGACTGTTAAAAATAGTTAGATAGCACCTTGATTTAATTAACATCTTTGTAGATACTAACATGTTCTACAAACATTAGCCAAGATAATATAGTTTCGCATAATAACACGATAACATTAAATAACTTTTACGGTCACCGGAAATTATTCTAACAAGGTAAAAGTACCAATTTATGTTAGTGGGGGTACAACATCCCGTTTTGTTAACTAATATTATAGCTAAACATCCTATACTGTTAACATAATAAACACAATATATGTAGGTTGATACTGTATAAACATACTTACTCTTTATTAGAGCCAACTAACTGCCGCCTGCGATTTGGTACGCGTGGAATTTAGAATTCCCTAATTATCCAACATTTTTCACTAATGCTTCGCTCCTATTGGTCGCAGCGGTATGTTATATAGTCTTCCTTGATAAATGACAACAACCAACACTGATAAAAATTTTCAATTCGAACCAGTGCCTATTTTCCTGAAATTAGCGCGTTCAAACAACATGGTTTGCAGCTCCAATGACCATGGAAAGGACTTGTCTTCTTAGTAGATTAATGATATCACAATAAAACTCAAATATGCACACAATTAGCTTAGTTTAAAAGTAGTTCTTGCATTAAGTACCACCCACTGCACAAATAATATGGCGGCAGCATAGACTTAGGATATCAGACTACTCACTCGGTACAACTCAACACTCGGTACAACGAATCCGGCCTGCTGCTTTTTTTATTTGAACACATTAAGAAAAATAAATGATTTAGTAGCCTTTATAACTCTTTCTTTTTGAACGGGAGTAAAAGAGACAGCAAGGCTACTATTTACTATTTTACTTTTAAACCATGTCTTGGAACAAATCTATGTTCCCGAGTTGTTACTCCCTATTTATAACCTTCTTGGGCGGCAGGCGTAGATTCCAATGTAGGTAAGAGGTATGCACCACGGAGGCTACATGAAAAACAATGCGATTTTGGACGAAAGGAAAACTACGGTCGATTGGGAGACACTGTTTTTCTTTAAATGTTCTTATCTGCAGGTAGAATGTAAGTTAATGGTACCAATTCAACGCGCACAACTAAACTAAACTTTAACTAAAAAATGAACTCTGATATTGTCGATAACATAATTCGGAAATGTTTACTGAACTTTCTTGTTATGAAAACTGTTTACTAGAGAATAAAGATACCTATACTTAATATTATAAAGCTGAAGAGTTTGTTTGTTTAAACGCGCTAATCTCAGGAACTACTGGTTCGATTTGAAAAATTCTTTTTTTTTTGGATGGTCCATTTATAGGAGAAGGTAAAGCCTTCCCCTATAAATGGCTATAAAACATCACGCTGCGATTAATAGAATCGAAGCAGAAGTGAAAAATGTTGCAAAAACGGGGAAAAGTTTTGAAAATTCCACGCGTACGGAGTCGCGGGCTGCAGCTAGTAAATTATTATAAACGTGTACAACAAAATAGCTAAATAATCAAAATATACCAATAGTTGTTTTCATCTTTTAGTTAAGTTTAGTTGTGTGCCTAGAATTAGTACCTATTTCTAGCTATTAATTAATTACTTAATCAACACCAGTAGCTGTCTAGCCAGTCAAGCTACTGCCTAAAATAATTAGCATCAACATTATAAACGCATACTTACTTCTACAAAGCTCAAGCAGTTATAGAATCTACATTAATTTATTAATATTTTGCGATTGACTCGCTATGCTTTTTACTAAATAAACTAAATTATAATGGAAAAAATGATAACCATAAGCGGGACTTGAACCCGCGACCTCGGAATGCCGTTCCGTCGCTCTCCCAACTGAGCTATTATGGTCCACGCAAATGTTTACCAAATTTTCCACTACAATCATCTCAATGCGAGTTTTAACATCGTCCGATGATTTTTCGTACAACGCCATCTATTGAGCGGTTTGCACCAACTCCATCAATCGATCAGTTAGCGTTCTTTACAGAACACAATTGGACCGAAGTAATGGCTGTACATGTATTTCTACATTAATTGATTAATATTTTGCGATTGACTCGCTATGCTTTTTACTAAATAAACTAAATTATAATGGAAAAAATGATAACCATAATAGCTCAGTTGGGAGAGCGACGGAACGTCATTCCGAAGTCGCGGGTTCAAGTCCCGCTTATGGTTATCATTTTTTCCATTATAATTTAGTTTATTTAGTTATAGAATCGTTTTTATTAGCTAAAGCCCACAAATAACACTAAAAATAACTATCTACGTATATTAGAATGATATTTACTGATTTCCTAAATCATATTGTCTTGTCTATTAGCTGTTATTGTCCCCAGTATAAATAACTTTGACGTAAAAATAATAGAAAGTTAGATTGGCTCGAGAACAATAAAAAGTTTGTTGTGTCATACAACTTTGACTTAACTCTTGGATAGTTATGACTTTAATTTTGGGGAACAATATTACATTGATTTGGCCAAACTTCTGTCATTTGATAACGGATTTCTACCTCTAGTAATATCATAATAATACACCTACTAGTCGCCCGTCCCAGCTACGCACTCTTGAAAGAATAATTCAATTTATCGAAATCCGTCCAGTAGTTTTTGAGTTTAATCCTTACAAACATACAAAAATATTTATAGGTACTTAATAATTTATGCAAATAAAAAATCAGTTTCCCTGCCACAATTAAATTTCAATGGTATCAATTTGAAAATAAATGACGAGGTAAAGAATTTAGGTATTCTTATTGATAGCACCTTATCTTGGAGTCCTCAACTACAAGTAGTATGTCGCAAACTATTTGCTTCAGTGGGGTCCTTGCGGAGACTGCAAACTCTCTTGCCAATTCCCACAAAAATAGCGCTTGCCCAGTCTTTGCTCCTGCCAATTCTAGATTACGCTGATGTCAGTTATGTCAATCTCACCGAAGCACAACTTGATAAACTTGAGCGACTTCAAAATGTCTGTATAAGATTTATATTTGGCCTTCGCAAATATGATCATGTCTCTGAGTTTCGCAAAAAGCTCAAGTGGCTTCCCATTCGCCTTCGCCGGAATATTCATATTCTTTCGCTATTATATAACATATTATTTAATCCTAATACTCCCCAATATCTTAAAACTCGTTTTGTGTTCCGACATGACACACATGCAAATAAACTGAGAACATCTGAAAATCTGAGATTGAATGTTCCGAAGCATAGTACCAACTTTTATAGCAAATCCTTTACTATGCAAGCTATATTACTATGGAACAATCTACCTATACGAATTAGACAAGCATAGTCTCTCTCTAATTTTAAGCTAAAACTATCGAATTAATATCTATCGTTATAATAGTGTTTATGTAATCTGTTTCTTAGTATTTATAAAGAGTGTATGTATATTATATAGTAGTTTTTACTTATTTATTAGTGTGCTTATGTATATGTATGTTTATTTATTTTTTGTTTTATGCATTAGTTCATATTTTCAATATAATTTATATATAACGTAGAATACACCAACAACCTCCGCAATGTCTATTTTAGATTCTATCCATTATACGGTTGCCTGGAAGAAATCACATTAGTGATAAGGCCGCCTTTTGTGCAATAGCTTTTAAGACTGTATTTTTTTAAATTCTGTGTAATATTGGTGTTTGTGCAAATAAAGAGTTATCTATCTATCTATCTATCTATCAGTTTAACTCTATTTTGCCACTATATTAACTTAGTAAGGCTTATTAAGGGCCTACATCAATATTGTCGTCGACATGTACCTATTAACACAGCTAGTAGGTATAGAAAATGAAGAATTAGGGATATTTTTTTTGTTTACTCAAAATCTACTAAATATATTTTAATTCTGATTTACGTGTTTCTATATGTAATAGTTACTTATGTTTTTAAAGTTATTTCATTAGTTAATACGCGATAATAGACCGACAAATGAAAAAAATAAGAAATGAGAGAGGTATTTTCGCTAAGATTTTCTATCGAGAAAACTTTTTTCAATCGCGTTTCTGAGTATATGCGATCCTAGATTATATATTGAAAAAACATATACTTAAAAATTAGAGCTCTAGCCATTCAATCTAAAGAAATAATGAAAACTTCGTACGTAGAAAAATGCACGAAGCTATTTTGGTATCCTCTTAAGTTAGGATAGTGAATAAGGCTAATTGGCTTCATGGATACTTTAGGTACAAAATATCAGATTTTCAATTTAATGTAAACAGTGACACAACGATATCAGGATTTGATTAGAAAGCCAGAACTAAGCTTATAGCATGGTAATCACTGATCTACGATATTGATTAGAGACCACTCTTTGATTTAAAGTATTAGATTAGTTTTACAGGTGTCGCTGTTATCATAATTATACCTTACTTAAGTATAATCATCACGCAATCAGTAATAGAAATAATAACAATCTTAATTAGGATTTTGTCCAAAAATAACAAGCCTTATGAGGTCACTTAATACTCTAATAAACCCTCGATGTGTTAGCCTATCTAGTATGCGATTTTCTTTAAAATCAATTTAAAGAAAATGAATTCAGTAATTCTTAACTTTTGGATTAAAATTAGGTCGACAGAAATGTATATAAATATTAGATTAACAATTATTAATTATAAATACTAATTAATTAAATTTTACATTAATATACAATTAAATATCAATTATAATTATAATTATAATTAATATATTTATAATTTATAATTAATAATTGTTATTCTAATATATTCTATCGAATTAGACATCACAATATAAGATAAATCGTAAAAAAAAAAAAAAAAAAAAAAAAAAAAAAAAAAAAAAAAAAAAAAAAATATTAGATAATATTACAGTACTAGATAATTGAATATGCCAGTGAAACATTTCGCATGTTGTTAATTACAAAAAAAAATATGGTTCTGTTTACATTCCTCCATATTGTTCATCTCACCGTTACTTTGGGATATTTATTTCAATCCGACAAATTTTTACATTAATAATAAAATAATTATTCTCATAATCAGATTTATTTCATATTTATTTTAACACAAGCAGATTTATTTATCTATTTTAATAAATATTCATGGACATTTCACACAACGTCTTCCGGTCCCAAGCTAAGCTTATATGCTTGTGTTATGGGTACCAGAATACGGATATAATACATAAACTACTTTTCTTTTGTAAATACATACTTATAATACATAGTAAACACCCAGACGCAGTACAAACATTTGTATGACAATTAAAAACATCACACAAATGATTGTCCTGACCGGGAATCGAACCCGAGACCTCGTGAACGGCAGTCCGTTATATGAACCACTAGACCACGAGGCCCGTCAAAAAAATTTAATAATATACTATCATTAGTAGTTGTGGATATCATTTTCATTAAACGCATTAGCATCCATAGCTGCGATAAGATTCGTCACTCTATCGTAAATTAATTCTTTAACGTTGATCGCCCACATGAAATCCAAATGAGTGAACTCCGCTAACGGCACTCTAAACTTTCCTATAGGTCTACCAAGCTCTCTGAATAATCTGTCAACATCTCGCACATCAGCCAGTGGGTCGTTGTCGGCATAATGAAGAAAAACGGGCGTTGTAATTTTGCCAAGGTCATATTTTGGTGGGCTAAAGCTACCATACTCTCGATAATTGGATAAGCGACTTCCTTGGTCGTAGCGACGGAATTCTTTGCCAGCTATTCCTTGTCCATAATGTACCAGCTGTCTTACCGACGCCCCAGCTGGTAAATGGCCAAATATTGTGGGCAGAATAGTCTGAAATCACATTGAAATCTAAATTAGTTGAGAATTACTATCACAGAATTTTCGCAACTATTTTACGACTAAGGCACCTTTTTCAACTGTTTCGAAAAGTATGTGTTTTTAATGAAATGCTATTTATATCTTTGTAACAACTTTAAGCAATACCTACATTATACAAAAAAGTAACTAAACTTACCTCATTGAGCTGTGCTGGGTTCCAACCTCCTATTAAGAATAAAATGTTACTACAAATTGCTTGCGTTGCAACTTCATCTCTACACATGGCTTGACCAGCCCAAGTGTAAATATTACTATGTGGCAAAAATTCACCGATACCAATCAGGGCACCAACTGTCTGAAAGTAATAACATATTGCCAAATTAGAAATTTGATTTTTTTTCATCTGTTTAAATAAAACAACTTTTTACGGATTTAGACGCGTACATTTGTTTTAAATTTTGGCCCGACGTTTCGGAGACTTTGCAGTCACCATGGTCACGGGTGAGACTGTCAGTAGTTTTATTTAAACAGATGAGTCGCGCAAGTGTTAGAAAATATTTTTTTCATCTTTCCGTACATACGAAAAGTAGGTACTTACCTCAATGTTATTAGCAAAAGGAGATATGACCATCAACAAAGGATTACGATTGTGAGCCATATACGCTACTGGAGCTAAAGCATGCATTGAAATAACTTTTTGATTATACTCGGGTCTTAATGATCCCATTACGAAGAATGCTGTAGTACCCTGTGAATGTCCTACGTAATGAAGCCTGTCTCTGCCGGTATACTCTAACGCATAATCGATCATGGTAGGCAAGTCTATGTGACCTATTTCATCCCATGAGAATTGCCAGAATCGAGTGCTCAATATCGCATCGGGATTCAAAGAAACATGTTTACGGGAATATGTGTTGCCTCGAGCATTTCCCATCCATACATCGTATCCCTCTTCAGCGAGAATATAAGCTGAAAATAATTGGATACTTAATACTTGTCTAATGGTAACATAATGAAAAGTACGCTACATGGAAGCAATAAAATATGCTTACCATATCCAGCGCCTGGTCCTGTTAACACCCACATTGATGAAGAGCACAGTAGACCGTGCATCAAGAACACTACAGGTTTGTTTTGTTGAGGAACATTGTTTTTGTCTCTCCCATAAGGGATGCGATGCATATCGAGAATATATCCATCAGGTGTGGTCACAGTGTGCACTTCGACTGGGTAACGATATTTTCTTATAAGATCTGGCTAGAATCATAGTTTTCTTATTTTTTAAAATACAGGTAGGAAATTTGTTCAACTTAAAAAACAAAGAAAAAGGAAACAGTAACTTACCACTGATAGTTTAGCGTCTTCAAATACGTCAGTAGAATACCGTGAGTCGGTAGCATTAAACAAAGTAAAAAGGTCAGGACGAGGAACTACCCTGGCCGAGGCCAAGGTCACACACGTGGCAAAAGCCACTATTAACGCTCCTCGAAGCATTGCTCGTAATTACATACCATATCATTGTTTCTGAGTGTTACCTTTTATAACCTCTGTAGATTTGATAAACTACTTAATTTTGTTAATCAGTGTTATCAATCATTATTAAAAAATCTATCACCTAGCGTGATTACACATTGTGTATCTACGTTTTTAAATAAGTCTTAAAAGGCCAATAACACAGTTATAATACTAGCTGGCCTCGGTGGTGCACTATTTTGAGGAAAGATTGAGAATTGGATTGGAATTGGAAATTGCATTAGCAATTGGAAAATTATCGGAAGATGAACGAATGCCAGTTTAAAGAAGATCAAATATATGGTGTCAAGTTCAGATCGCGTTCCGCATCTTTTATTCCCATTGTTAAAAGAAATTATGCGAAAGCTCAGCTCAGCTCAGTCATCAGTCTAAGAAACCGTGGATTTATGTGAAACAAAGGATGAAGTGTTCGCTGAAGGTACGTTACAACGTAGTTGATCAGTTGCAGGAGATAATGCATGTACTTTATCACGGTCATGTTACGTTGACGTTATGACGTCTAGGTAGCATGACCTAGACAAACAATACGACCACGAACATAATACGTCATCATTGTAGACGCACTGGTGGGTGAGATTATCGTAGTACTTAAAAGCCATTTTGCAAGCTACTAAACTCAAAGGGTATTCGTGTTTTGACATACGAGCGTACGTCTACGCTCTTAAGATGAACCTAAGGGTTAAATTAAATTTCACTAAAGGAATCAACAAGATTTTTTTTAATTTTATTATTATTTTGTGGAGTGGAGTAGCGTTAAACTCTTTGGATTTTCAGAAGAGAAATATAGCCCTAGTAAATTTGAAAAACTCTGTACATTAAGGGCCTACATCAATATTATCGTATATCATCGCCGACACGTACATATTAACACAGCCAGTAGGCACAGAAAATGAAGAATTAGGGATACTTTTCCTATTTACTCAAAATCTACTAAATATATTTTAATTCTGATTTACGTGTTTCTATATATAATAGTTACTTATGTTTTTAAAGTTATTTCATTAGTTAATACGCGATAATAGACCGACAAATGAAAAAAATAAAAAATTAAAGAGGTTGTTTCGCTAAGATTTTCTATCGAGAAAACTTTTTCCATCGCGTTTCTGAGTTTATGCGATCCTAGATCATATATTGAAAAAACATATACTTAAAAATTAGAGCTCTAGCCATTCAATCTAAAGAAACAATGAAAACTTCGTACGTAGAAAAATGCACGAAGCTATTTTGGTATCCTCTTAAATATAAAATTTAACAAATTATAAGATTATAGACTTATTAAACTCCACATTATTAGTTTTTAAGTGTTTTTACCACCTTCTAATGCAAACATTCTCGATGAGGTCTTTACCTACTTGTAGATAAAAACAATTTATAGATATTATCATTAACAGTAATTTGTGTTGTTTACATAAATCTAAAATGTCTATCGATATTGTTATTCTACATATCTTAATTAATCTGATAACAATTGTATAATAGATAGCAACGACGCACGCAAATAATCGTATGATTTCGTGAAAACATCGACAGTATAGTGAATTAGCACAACAGCTAACAATGAAATCCTTAAACGGGTTTTAATTTACCCGAAGATTTTTAATAAGCAATTCCCTATCGTATTAACAACGCCCTACATGACGCTCGAAACAAGAACAGATGGAGAAACATCATACGAGCAAAGGTATTGCTGATGGGTAGTCATGACCCTCAATCTTAAGGACGACACTTGAAAAGATTAATCAATGAGGAAGCGCTAATCCTAGTTTCTTTTAGCCCGTAGCCATTCTACGGCGGCTCTTCTACATATATCACGGCATTGATGAATGATAATAAAATTTCAAAGCATAACATATTATATATATATTATATATTACATGTAAAGCATA
Source organism: Orgyia antiqua (assembly GCA_916999025.1). NCBI lineage: Eukaryota > Metazoa > Arthropoda > Insecta > Lepidoptera > Erebidae > Orgyia > Orgyia antiqua. Next base: position 29,252,809 of record OU779868.1, read on the forward strand.
CAGGACCCTTGAGTTTGTTATTCGTACATGCCAACTGTTTACAGATACAACTGTTCTTAAAACCGTTTTCTATGCATACGTACGCAGTATTTTAGAGAGAGCTCTAATGTATGGAATCCTAACTATATAACGTATATTCAACAAATAGAAAAAATCCAATCAAAGTTTTTAAAACACCTAAATTATCGCGAGAGATGTAGATTTAATGACTATCTGAAATCCTGCAGGCATCACAATATGATGTCCTTGGAGGATAGACGTACCGTTTCGGATGTTATGTTTCTACATAAGATCTGCAATAATGCTATTGACTGTATAGAACTGAACAATTCAGTCCTTAAGCTGAGAGCTCCTCTACGTCGAACTAGGCATACGCCCGTTTTCGATGTAACATATAGCAGCACTAACTACGCACAAAACTCGGTCGTTAGTAGAATGAAAATATGCTATACAAAGAAGTTCTCAAATTTGGACATATTTGCGACGAAAATGGGTGCGTTTAGGAAACAACTAATTCTAACTATCAATGATGATCACTAGGAACTCTTCGGATCTTCGGATCTTTAGATTGTTAATCTTAATTTTATTGCTTCACACTCACACACACACACACAGGCACACACACAATCACACAGATATACTGAGGGGATGTTAGGCATGACAAATTATTTAATAAATGTAATTAATAATTTTATTTAAATTAATTTTATTTTATTTAATGTTTAACCAACAAATTGCTTATTATTATTATGTTATTTTTCAAATTTATTAATTTTATATCTATCTGACTACTGCAAAAGTTTTATAAATAAATTGTAAATCCGTAATTGGCTGTAAGTGTAATGTGAATAATGGTTTTCAAAATTATGTAATATTTAAGAGCTGTGGATTTTGTGAATTATAAATAAATAAATAAAATTTCATGCAAGAAAAGCCTACACATTACATGAAGTACAAAATTCAGTTCGGTTAATTTGATAATAATTTTATGGTAATATTACTCGAATGATTCGAATGATATTATGGACACGTAATTCATACGGTTACCTTACTATGGCATAATAAAGTAATAATATAGGTAACTTACCATTTTCAGATTGGCTATCTGGCAGGTGGTTTGCGGTAATCAAGTATTTGAAACATTAATAACATTATTTTTAGGGGTACCTATTTATTTAACAACAGTAGAATGTTACAATTATTTTCTTCTTTTCAATAATACTAGTAGTTATTGATATCTTTTTCATTCAACCCATTAACATCCATAGCAGCGATGAGATTGGTCACTCTATCGTAGACTAATTCTTTAACGTTAATTGCCCACATGAAATCCAAATGAGTAAATTCTGCTAACGGCACTCTAAACTTTCCTATAGGTCTTCCAAGCTCTTGGAACAGTCTGTCAACATCGCGCACATCAGCCAAAGGATCATTATCAGAATAGTGAAGAAAAACTGGTGTTGTAATTTTGCCAAGGTCATATTTTGGTGGGCTAAAACTACGATACTCTCTATAATTTGCTATGCTGCTGCCTTGGTCGTAACGACGGAATTCTTTACCATCTATTCCCTGTCCGTAATGTACCAGCTGTCTAACTGATGCTCCTGCTGGTATGTGACCAAATATTGTTGGCAAAATTGTCTGGAAACAACGACAATTTAATTTTATTGTTTTCATTTATCAACTAAGCTTTGTTGATCTCAAGCTAACAATGCATCGCAAAAAGGTGACTTTGTTGCACGATTTATTGTCAGGGAAATTAGTTTTAATATTATATCTGTCTATACTATGCTAATAATAATGACGCAATAGTGTTTTCGTTTGTTTGCTTGAACGAGGTAATCTCAAGATCTACCAGACGGATTAAACACAAACGTTATGTTTACGTTAGCCAAATTCATGATAGGTCGTGACATTTTCGATCGTAAAGATTTGCTCTTTAGTTTAATAATTATTTCATCTAGTTGCCGGAGGTCCACATATTAATACACCTAATGCTATTAACGTGTAGACCACCTATAGAAGCAATACCTTTTCATGCAATAAACTCTTTTCCTTTGGGATTTACAATGTTTAAAACTTTAACTTTATTGAACTCTAGAATTGAACTTACCTCGTTGAGCTGTGCTGGGTTCCAACCTCCCATTAAGAACATAATATTACTGCAAATAGCTTGCGTCGCAACTTCATCTCTACACATGGCTTGCCCAGCCCAAGTGTAAATATTACTATGAGGTAAAAATTCGCCAATGCCAATCAATGCACCAACAGTCTGTAATATTAAATAATTGGCGCTAAATTATGCAAAACCAGGTTTGCATTTGTATGTATTTCACCACTGATATTGCCACAGGTTACACTTACCTCGATATTATTGGCATAAGGAGATATGACCATCAACAGTGGATTACGATTGTGAGCCATATACGCTACTGGAGCTAAAGCATGCATTGAAATAATTTTTTGATTATACTCGGGTCTTAATGATCCCATTACGAAGAATGCTGTAGTACCCTGTGAATGTCCCACGTAATGAAGCCTGTCTCTGCCGGTATACTCTAACGCATAATCGATCATAGTAGGCAAGTCTATGTGACCTATTTCATCCCATGAGAATTGCCAGAATCGAGTGCTCAATATCGCATCAGGATTCAAAGAAACATGTTTACGGGAATAAGTGTTGCCTCGAGCATTTCCCATCCATACATCGTATCCTTCTTCAGCAAGAATATATGCTGAAAATGAATAGATAGTTAACACTTTTCTACGGGTAACATAATGAAAAATACGCTACATTTAAACAATCTAATATACTTACCATATCCAGCGCCAGGTCCTGTTAACACCCACATTGATGAGGAGCACAGAAGACCGTGCATCAAGAACACTACAGGTTTGTTTTGTTGAGGAACATTGTTTTTGTCTCTCCCATAAGGGATACGATGCATATCAAGGATGTATCCATCAGGTGTGGTCACAGTGTGCACTTCGACTGGATAACGATATTTTCTTATAAGATCTGGCTGGAATTACAATTATTTTCACAACAGCAGTTGGCAAACAACAATTTCAGGATTGTTTCAGAATGGAATAAACTAAGCGAAAAAATTGTGATTTTAATGTTAAGTTTAGCCACTGTCACACATACTTACTCTGCGATTAAAACGCAAATAACGCAATGGAAATGGTGCAATATTTAGCAATTTTAACGTCGAATTGTCATATCTTCACCGTAATATCGTCAAAATTTTCATTGGAACTTACTAAAGAATTAGTTAGGAGTCCGAGTAGATTAATGTAACTTACCACTGATAGTTTAGCGTCTTCAAATACGTCAGTAGAATACCGTGAGTCGGTAGCATTAAACAAAGTATAAAGGTCAGGACGAGGAGCTACCCTGGCCGAGGCCAAGGTCGCACACGTGGCAAAAGCCACTATTAATGCTCCTCGAAGCATTGCTCGCAATCACATACCACACCATTGTTTTCGAGCGTCACCTTTTATAAATTCTGTACGTTTGATAAACTACTTAACTTTGTTAATCAGTGTCATCAATCATTATTAAATAATCTAATAACACGGGTGCTTACACATTGTATGTCTACGTTTTTAAAATCCTAAAATGGCAATATTAACACAGTTAAAGTACAAACCCTATTGACTTCAGTGTCACGAAGTTTTGAGGAAAGGTTAGGTATCTGAGTACGTAGGTAGTAAGTAGTAATCCTATACTAAATTATTAATAGAACTTACAATCGTCGGGCATGTATGACTAGATGTATGAGTGTAGATGAAGCAAAGGAAGTACGGTTTGCATCGTAGCAGATGGCGCTCTATAGTCTCTGTATACCTCCATGGCAAAAAGGCGTGATGTTATGACGATGATGATGATGAATAAGAATAAAATCTCTACCTGGATGTTAATTTCGTACTATTTCTTCTCCAGCCCATTTACGTCCCACTGTTGGGCACGGGCTTCCTCCACTTTGAGAGGGATTATGGTCTACTGTGCCGCGCTGACCAGGAGTCGAGTCGGAGTCGTTTTCGAGTTTTCCGTCTCTCATAGAAGATGTTATCTGTGTGCAAAATCCCAAAAGGAAGTTCAAGGTAATATTTGAAGCATACATTTACCAAGAATTAAAGGTCATCGATATAATAGCTATTAGTAAAGTAGGTACGTCATTACTGTTATTGTGGTGATAAGTTTAAAATTAATAATGATAGCTTAGCTCAGCAGGAGTACAACTGTGCCTACGTCCTGCTAACAACAAAGTCTTCGCAATATAAAGCTTAATTTAAGAGGATACCAAAATAGCTTCGTGAATTTTTCTATGCACGAAGTTTTCATTGTTTCTTTAGATTGAATGGCTAGAGCTCAAATTTTTAAGTATATGTTTTTTCAATATATGATCTAGGATCGCATGAACTCAGAAACGCGATTGAAAAAAGTTTTCTCGATAGAAAATCTTGGCGAAACAACCTCTAAATTTTTTTATTTTTTTCATTTGTCGGTCTATTATCGCGTATTAACTAATGAAATAACTTTGAAAACATAGGTAACTATTAATAGTTACCTATGTTTTCAAAGTTATATACTTATATACTTAAGTATAGAAACACGTGGATCAGAATTAAAATATATTTAGTAGATTTTGAGTAAATAGGAAAAGTATCCCTAATTCTTCATTTTCTGTGCCTACTGGCTGTGTTAATATGTACGTGTCGGCGATGATATACGATAATATTGATGTAGGCCCTTAACAAAACGAGAAGAGGTTACGAAAATAAATCTATTCCACATAGAAGACGCTGCGGGTTTGTAAGTTACAAAATAGTACTTTTTTTGTTGCGTTAGTAATGTCGGATTACATAATTCCTAATTTTTCTGTGGGCCATCATTTAAAACGTATACACACCCTTTTGACCCATAATCGCCGATTAACAAAGGGGTAATTAACGATTAGTTGACGTCTAATGACGACGCTCTTTCGTAGGTCGTTTATGTTCGTAGACGCATTCCTCGTAGAGGTTTGAAAATGTAGCAAAGTCGTGTTCGTAGAAGTCATCGTAAAACAGACGGATATACAATATGTAGGTACCAATTCTACATGCACAACTAAACTTAACTAATATAAAAAAAGACGTATGGCACTCGGGGACTGCCGCGGTAAAGCTATTGCATAGTATTTTTTATCAACTTATGCAATTATAATTATTAGCGCCGTGTGTAGTATTTTTAGTTAGGCTATCTTTGTTACGGAATTACGTACGTGGTCGCCACTCTAGGACTTTTCTTCCCCAACGATCGTCAGTCCTACGAGCGATGTGGCCTGCCCATTGCCACTTCAGCGTGCTAACCTTTCGGGCTATCTCGGACACGCCAGTTCTCCTACGGATCTCCGTGTTTCGGATTTTATCCCGTAGGGAAATACCGAGCATAGCCCAAAACATTATTAAAAAGTTATTATGCCTACAAAATATTGTGCTTTTGCTAATTGTGCGTCTGATAGTCGTTACAAGCAGGATAGTGTAAAATTCGTGCCTTTTATAAAACCACAAGTTGACAAGAAAAATAAATAAAAAAAGGAAAAGCTTTAAAGCTTTTTTCTTTTAAGGATAGCTAACAGTTATAATATTGTCTGGATTATTGCCTAATTTTTTACCTTTATTCCACTCTTTTAATTTTGATGTGCATGTGAGTGCATCATAACCGTAACGTACGGTATAATCTTCAAGTTTATAAAGTAAAGCAACAATATGAGAACAGTTCTTTGAAGGGGATGCTGGACACTGACACTAAGCATTTATAATGTTGCTATTATTCTTATCCAAAGCTATACTTATTTTATATTTCACAGTAACTCGATCAGAAGATTGTACATTTGCTCTTAAGTAATATACCAAATCATTCGCATTATCTTCCATATTAAACACAAAGTCACTCAAACAATATTGTCTTCCTCTTTGAAGTGCTTTCGAGTTTCCACAATTCGGAAGCTGTTCATCATCGTCAGATAAAGTAGCATTCAAATCTAAAGTATCAATAGGACCCGTAGTTATATAATTATACATGACAGCATAGGAAAAAGAACGAGAGATAGCCTGGGATGGAAAATTTGCCCAGTTTGTAGTAGGAAAAGTGCAGGATGTTGAACTTGGTAGGGTTGGATTAAGTAATTTCATGCGTAGCTTTTTATTTGCCAGACATTTACCACCATCAATTTAAATGAAAAATTTTTTATCATTACCATTTGCAATGCATTCTTCAATTCTTTAATATACTTACCAAAAAAAAGAAACAACAAAATTTATTTAAAATAATCAAAATTCAAACCACACAGTGACATATAGGATAAAATTTAGAAACCAAGTAACCTTTCAACTAGGATATTTTTATTACCTGACACGGTTAAACCACGACACGCAAGCCATCGTTTTAAGTCCTGGACAAGATGATCTTGCACTTTTGCAAATTTTAATTTCGCCCCAGGTACATCATCTTCCGTTAATTCCATAATTATTCTATATACTTAACGTTGTTATCAATAGAAAATTCAAAACATATGTACCCCCACCGGTGCTGCCACTAACGGATCTTTTTTTAATCTTCCCAGGAAAAAGGCTAATTGATGACACGACGCCCTCGATAGGTTCAAGCCCTTCTTGTGATAACCACTTGTTACAAGTGCATCTAGAACCCAATAGATGGCGTGAGTACATTAGAAATAAGAAACCCTTTGTTACATAAAGTATTTATTAAATAGTGAAAGCTGTATAAAATATAAATAGCACAAATATTAATTTAACCAAAGAAATGCAAAAGTCCGACAATAAAATGTATTTTCCGGTATTTACATACTAATAACGTTAAGAGGGCACGATACCAAATTATGCTCCATACAAAAATATGGGTATCGTACTTCCCTTTTTCTTCGCGAAAGTAAAACCGATTTTAATTGTTTCTACGCTATATTAAAGATGAAGAGTATATCTATGCTTCTGTCACTTTCTTTTTTTTAATACATAATAACTAAAAGAAATATGACCATCCGAAAATCCCGATTTTTTCGATTTTCTTTAGGTAAAGTTACAGCGTCTATCACACATAGGTATTCGGTAACGTTTTACCAAAAAAAAGTGATACAAGCATAGATATACTGTTCATCTATAATATAGCGTAAAAACAATTAAAATCGGTTTAACTTTCGCGAAGAAAAAAGGGGAGTACGAAATGTCTTTTTTTCAAAGAATTTGTAGGTAAAATCTGTTTCAGGTATATAATATGGCCTATATTTGTCCCTTTCAGCACGATGCTCGGGAATAGGGATAGCAATACTTAAGGCAAATACCTAAATTAGGAGTACAGTACCCTCTTAACACTAGTATGGAGATACTAATTTATTAGTTGCATAGTGTTTACATTGCTTAAAAAATATTTCAAATGTATGTTGGTATGTATTTCACACAGGTATTACATCTATACATTACTTCATATTTTCTAAAATGTTTCCTTGACAATCAGTGTTAACTATCCATTTAATTATATAGGTACCTATTTATTGCTATCTTTCTTCACTTATTAAGCATTAATGTAAGTATTTTTTAGAAATAAATTAATATTTGATATTTTGTGATGATTTTATGTTATGTAAGCTCTACTTCTCGAAAGTTGTGTGAATGTTGAAATTGTTGTGTGAACTTTCGAGTTATAATAATAATTAAACCGAGCCTAATCATTGTCGACTAGACTGTACCGGCGCGTCCCGGCACTGGCAGCTAACTTCCGAGCCGCCATTAAGTTTGAATCGTACTGTACTAGCAAATCAGATTTTTAATCTGAAAGTGATTGTTTTCCTTTATTATTTCTTTGTAGATTTCTTTGTAAATTAAAATGCTTAATTAAATTTTGTTATTTGCATATATACAATTTGTCTTTTATTTAATACACGTAATTATACCTTCAAATTTTAAATAAAGGTTATTTTTTAAAAAGTACTAAAAATATTTATTTGTCAAATCAGATTTCCGTGCTGACGCTCCTTACGCTCACGCACACAAGCACACTCATCGGTACACGTTACACACACAACGAAAACCAAACGGACTTCGTGAGATAGAATAGCTATATCTTAGACACACATAGATACATTTTCACGCACACATAGATATGTAAGTGATTTCAAGCTGATTGAGTGATGTGGCCATAGACTACATCCGGTATTTCTGTGGATATGACATTATGTATGTTAAATGACTCTTTTTAGCAATATTTACTCATAAATTTAATTACTAGTGAGCATTACAATAATAAGGCTTTTAAATATTACTGCTTATGTATATATTGTATATAATATTAGAATATTAAAAATCTTCATCATCAGAATCAAGGGCAGCCCGTCTTCTATCAAACTTTACGGTGCTTGTTGACTTGGGCATCTGTGAGTTAAGTGACTCTAGAAGCTGAATAAGTTCCGGTTCACTTATTTTATTACAAACTTGACCCATTTGAACCATCCTGCAGATCATGTTTTCAACCATAGCACCCTTCTCTGGTCTACTCAATTTGATTGTATTCACTGAAATTAGAAAGTTATTTCATTAGCTATGATCAGTGGCGGATTTACCCTAAGGCCCGGGCCTAGGGCGGCCAGATTTAGGGACAGTGATTTATATGGTGGATGCTGAGAAAGGGGCGGCTAATGGCCTGGGGCCTAGAGCGGCTAATGGCTTGGGGCCTAGGGCGGCCGAGACTGCAAATCCGCCACTGGCTATGATTCATCTTTATTACCTACCTACTCATTGTTGATGATGCTATATTTACAATATCTATCCAACTGATAGAAGTTAATGTAGAACTATAAAATTGTTTAGTATCATTCTGGTCTAGCTAGATATCTAACTAACAAAACATAATAAGTGTTTAATGATATTTATACATACGTCTAGCTCTCGCATCTTGGCTAAGTGCTTGTGCAAGAATAGAATGTTTTGCTTCTTCCATCGCTTGCATTCTCTCTTCCTGGGCTTTTGCCTGATTAGGATCACCGCCTCCCTGAAAAACATAGTGGAACTAGTTTTAATTTTCCTTTCAAAACACAATTTCATAAATGTAAAATTTACATAAATTTCTATCGCCATATAAAGAGATAACCTCGAAAATTAAAGAAAATGTTACTCACCCCATTTTGAGCCTGTAATTGTGCAAGGCGCTGTTGCCTGATTCTGTCTAATTCTGGATCATTCATCTTAGTAAAGATTTAATAAACAAAGAGCGACAATGAATTAGAAATATTAAAATAAAATTCGCTTGTTGGATTTTGACCACAGACTAATTTTGGCACACAAATTGACAGTGACACTGACAATCGGTATGACTCATTACTCTGCATTACTCCACAGAATACCTATATTAATAATAAAAATATGAAGTTTCTTGTTTGAACGCGCTAATCTCAGGAACCTCTGGGCCGATTTGAAGAATTCTTTCAATGTTAGATAAGGCATTCATCGAGGAAGGCTTTAGGCTATATAAAACCACGCTATGACCAGTAGAAGCGAAGCAGTAGTAAAAAATGTAGCAAAAACGGGATAAAATTCTAAATTCCACGCGGACGGAGTCGCGGGCAAAAGCTTACCTAAGAATTGCCTATATATTTTATTAGCCTATGATTTGATTGCGACGGGCCTCGTGGTTGAATGGTTTATGTAATGGACTGCCGTTCACGAGGTCGTGGGTTCGAATCTCGCTCGGGACATGCATTTGTGTGATATTTATAATTGTCATACAAATGTTTGTATTGCGTCTGGGCGTTTTCTATGTATTTATAAGTATTTACAAACGAAAAATAGTACAATTATGTATTCTACCAGTATACTGGTACCCTTAGCAGTAGCATATAAGCTTAGCTTGGGACCAAAGGACGTAGTGCGTAATGTACATGAATATTTAATTATTTATTTAATTAAACTTATCTTTTCGTTTAGGCTGGAGACGCCCTTAGGCAAAAAATAAACAACTTTTCCATATATACATGTTTATTCATATATTACTAACATTATCGTGCCATTGTAGTGTTTGAAAATCCACTTGACCTGAAGAATTGACAAATGCAAACACAGCTAATTTGTTAACTGCTACAGATAATCTTCCAAACGCTACAAATTCTGCAGGTTTGATTACGGCCGCTTGATTGTATACACACCTTACCATGTATGTTGCGTGAAATCTTACTGGATCACCTGAAAACAACAAGAAACATTAATACATAATATTTAAAGAACTTTATGCAGATCAAGGCAATAGAATTTCAACTGAAAGATGTCAATCAAGATTAAATATAAATAATGAATAAATTTTCATGGACATTTCACACAACGTTTTCTGGTCCCAAGCTAAGCTTATATGCTTGGGTTTGTATGACATTTATAAAAATCACACAAATGAATGTCCCGTGCGGGAATCGAACCCGCGACTTCGTGATCGGCAGTCCGTTACATATACCACTAGACCACGAAGCCCGTCCAGAATGTCTCTATTTCCGACAAATTCAATTCAACCAAACACTATATTACTTGTGTATTACTTGGGTACACAAAGTAAGCACATTCAAATACAATAATATATTACCTAGGTACACAAGGTAATCACATCCAAGTGCAATAATATTTTACCTAGGTACAAAAAGTAAGCACATTCAAATACAATAATATATTACGTAGGTACAAAAAGTAAGCACATTCAAATACAATAATATATTACCTAGGTACAAAAAGCAAGCACATTCAAATACAATAATATATTACTTGGGTAAACAAGGTAATCACATCTAAACACAATATTACTTATATATTACTTGGGTACACAAAGTAAGCACATTCAAATACAATAATATATTACCTGGGTACACAAGGTAATCGCATCCAAATTTGGAACCACATGTAATGTGACACTGTCTCTCCCATAAATGTTTAAATATTTTGTATTTAATAGCACCTTCTCCATCAAGCACACTAGGTTTTAAAACATCTATTTCCACTTCCCTTTTATCTGTAATTAAATTATTTATAAATTAAATTACATTAAACTATTTTAATTTAATTATTGCTTAAATGAGCGTCTTTTAAACACGCTTATATTAGTTTGGTAGTTATCTATCAATGTATTAATCTATGTAACGGATTCTTTGAAAGTGATTTTAACCCGCTTGCAGTAGCCGGATTGATCTGAAATTTTGCACACATGTTAAGGACTGATGACAATGCAATAATTTAAAAAAATATTTACGAGTTTTATAGCGGTTTTTTTTAGTTTTTGAATTAAGTAAATTATTATTTACATTATGAAAGCATTATTTTATGAAAATACTAGCTGACCCGGCAAACGTTGTTTTGCCATACTAACAAAAAAAAAGGTTTGATAAATAGATGTTGGCCGATTCTAAGACCTACTGAATATGCATGTAAATTTCATAAAAATCGGTCAAGCCGTTTCGGAGGAGTACGGTAACTAACACTGTGACACTTGTGAATTTTATATATAAGATGACGCTTACACACATACACAATCCGTGAAAATCGTAATTCTTGCGGTAATCATTTGACGAGCCTCATGGTCGAGTGGTTCATGTAACGGATAAATAGGGATACTTAGTTAAATATATTTTTGTCAAATGATTTTACCTGTATTTATATTATGTTCAGTTGGCAAGTGTGTTAAGATGTGAGCAGGAGCCAAATTGGGTAATTTATTTATTTCTTCTTCTAATAATGTCTTCTTATTTAATTGTACATCTGTAAAACAAGATTATAATATTTTTTAATTTTTGCAATTTACTTGCTTTTTTTTACTTAATAAATCAATTTATAGTGGAAAAAATGATCACCATGACCGGGACTTGAACCCACGAGGGTTCATGGTGATCATTTTTTGGAACGGTATTCCGAGGTAGTCCTCGGAATACCGTTCCGTTGCTCTCCCAACTGAGCTACCATGGAACCAGCACATGATAGCCAAATTTTCCACTATAATATTTCTCAATCTGAGTTAAATATCGTGCGATGTTTTGTGTACAACGCCATCTATTGAGCGGTTTGCACCAACTCGATCAATCGATCACTTCTTCTTTACAGAACACAATTGGACCGAAATAATGACTGTACATGTATTCAATTTAAAATATATTTCTATAATACTTCAGACGCTGTTGTACACCAAATCTATCCATCATCTCATATCTCTATCACTCAAGGGTTTGCTGTAAGAAAACTCAGGTTTGAGTTAAGCTCGCGCTGTACATTTTTTTTAGTTTTGATGTTTTCTTTATTTCTGTTATTATTTTCTATTGTTTAGAATAAAGCATAAATAAATAAAATAAATAAACTGTTGAATGTAATTTGATTTATTAAGATTACAGAGTTAAAAGTTTTCATTCTAACTTTATATGTCACTAACGCCTACAATTTAGTACGCGTCGAATTCAAAAATCAAACACTAACAAATTACACAAAATAACATCCTCTTGAACCTCTCTATCTATAAAAGAACACATTAAAATTCGTTGCGCAGTTTCGAAGATATAAGCCCACATAGGGACATAAATACATACAAAATAACGAATTTGTTTTGTAATAAGTAAAGATTAGATAAAAAACAACTACCGAAATTTGGTATAAAAAGTAAGCTTGGTTTAGGATCAGAGGGCGTCGTATGAAATATCTTTTAATAATTATGTACACAAACCTGTTATTCCCTTAGATAAAAGTTTCTGTCTCTTTCCTGCAATTATAATATCGATTTTCTGTGATAGTTGCGCTATTTTACGCTGTTTCATAGCCTCATTTTGCTCAACTAATGCACTGAAATAAAACATAATACAAGCATAGTTAGATACACCGGTTTTGTGTGTCAATGGGCAAAGAGAGTCAAACAGTAGATAGGTGAAATGTAATAACTACTACCTACATACCGATCTTATTCTACGATACAACGCATTACTTGTTTCAGATTACGAATCTATCGTGAACCGGACACTGGCGGAATCGCGAAGTTGCTAATAAGAGTAGCTAAACTAGAATATAAGAAAATAGTTTAGAATACTAGGTTCAGGCAAAGTTTTCAGGTCAAGTTACCCAACTGCTCCTAAAAGGCCCGACGCAATTTGCTGGAAAATCGAGGCGTTTACTGTGTAGGTCTCAAAATCTATTTTTATACCCCTAGGTTCTATTTGTGTTTCCAGTAAGATACTCAATATACTATAGACGTAAACTGTGTCTTTATATGTTATTACCAATGCAAGGTATCAACTACTATCATCAACGTAACATCTAGCTTTTTCAAGTAGCAGTTGCAAGTGCTACGCAAATTTCATCAAGATTGGTCCTACAAAGCATGAAGAAATAACAAGCCCAAATTTAATTTAATAAAATAAAATCCTATTTACTTGGTTTCCAGCTGACTTATCGTATGTTTTTCTTCTTCGGTTGGTTTTGATGTAATATTTGGCAATTCAAACAAATTACACACTCCTTTTTCAACAAGTAACGTGGCTTCATCTGATGTTAAAGCCATTGGCAGACCTAATTACAAAAATATCAAAATTTATAAATAATTGGTCAAGTGCGAGTCGGACTCGCGCACGAAGGGTTCCGTACCATTATCTATGCAACATAAGGCAACGTTATTAGTATCGAGCAAGAAACGGTAAAAAAATCATGTTTGTTGTATGGGAGCCCCCCTTAAATATTTATTTTATTTTATTTTTAGTATTTGTTGTTATAGCGGCAATAGAAATACATCATCTGTGAAAATTTCAACTGTCTAGCTATCACCGTTCTTGAGATACTGGGTACGGAACCCTAAAAATCATGTTTGTTGTATGGGAGCCCCCCTTAAATATTTATTTTATTTTATTTTTAGTATTTGTTGTTATAGCGGCAATAGAAATACATCATCTGTGAAAATTTCAACTGTCTAGCTATCACCGTTCTTGAGATACTGGGTACGGAACCCTAAAAATCATGTTTGTTGTATGGGAGCCCCCTTTAAATATTTATTTTATTTTATTTTTAGTATTTGTTGTTATAGCGGCAATAGAAATACATCATCTGTGAAAATTTCAACTGTCTAGCTATCACCGTTCTTGAGATACTGGGTACGGAACCCTAAAAATCATGTTTGTTGTATGGGAGCCCCCCTTAAATATTTATTTTATTTTATTTTTAGTATTTGTTGTTATAGCGGCAATAGAAATACATCATCTGTGAAAATTTCAACTCTCTAGCTATCACCGTTCTTGAGATACAGCCTGGTGACAGACGGACGGACGGACGGACGGACGGACGGACGGACGGACGGACGGACGGACGGACGGACAGCGAAGTCTCAGTAATAGGGTCCCGTTTTTACCCTTTGGGTACGGAACCCTAAAAACAAAAAACTTACAAAATTTAAATTTATGACTAAATTATGAAGCCTATGGGGGTCATTAGATACTGCAATTAAGCTAGATGAATAGAGCTGAAAAATCTGTTTTATTTTAATAATTTTATTTTTACAAGGACTAGGTTTGCAGTATGATGTGACCATGTCATTTCCATAATGGAATTAATTTAAAGAAAATATGAAATTTCTTTATTGGTTAGTATCAATTATGATGTATGGGTGTGTTGCTTTACATGCAAATTATGACTATTTAAATGGTAAATAAATCTATAAAAGTTAAATTAACTAAATTAAAGTGAAAAAAATGAGATAACCATGAGCGAAGATTTCTTAACCTCATTAAGAAGATTGTAGTGGACTACAATCTTCTTAATGTGAGTTAAACATCGTGCGATGTTTTGTGTACAACGCCATCATTAGTGTTCTTTACACAACACAATTGGACCGAAATAATGACTGTACATGTATTTCTACATTAATTTAATAATTTATCGCAATAGACTTGCTGTGCTTATACTAAATTAACTAAAATATAGTGGAAAAAGTGTCAAGGCTCATGGTTATCATTTTTTCCACTATAATTTAGTTATAGTACGGGATCCGTAGTACATTTTTTTCACTTGATTACTATCAAGCTGATTTTCCGTGAGTAGCTTTATTATGATGAGACGCCCAATAATTTTCTATTCCAAAATCTCGATTGTGGTAGCTAACAGAGATAGCAAGGATAAAATATCGATAAGGATAATTTAGTAAAAACATAGCAAGTCAATTGCAAAAATTAATAAATAAATCTATAAAAGTTTTTACTAACATTATGGAAAAAAGTTTATGATCAAATAAATCTGCTTTATGGAATTTATTGATTGAGTAATGAGTTTTATTCTATGAAATGAGTTTCACAAGTTTTAGTGAGGAAATTAATTAATTTATTAAACTAAGTTATGACTTCATTGTTCAGGCTTACCTAAGAAATCATTCTGTCTAGGAAAGGAAGGTATTGATCCCATCAGTGCTCCACATATTCTAAAATGTGCTCTTAATGTGTACCAATCTGAAATATTGAATAGTTAACATATTTAATACTGGTTGTGCCCCACGGTGTTACCTGCAGCAAAAAGGATAAAAGATCTGTTCATTTTCTATTATCCCATGGTAACATTGCATTCTTTCGAGATAAAAAGTAGCCTATATGTTATTCTGATCTCTGATGTATAAACTACATTATTGTAAAGTTTCATTAAAATCCATTCAGTAGTTTTAGCGTGAGAGAGTAACAAACATCCATACTCACAAGCTTTCATATTTATAATATTAATAGGATGAAACAGGTTTAGTGGAGATAAAAAACAGGTACAAATTAAAAAAAATTGGTCAAGTGCGAGTGGGACTCGAGCACGAAGGGTTCCGTACCATTATCTATGCAACATAAGGCAACGTTATTAGTATCGAGCAAGAAACGGTAAAAAAAAAACAGTTTTTTATATGGAAGGCCCCCTTAAATATTTATTTTATTTTATTTTTAGTATTTGTTGTTATAGCGGCAATAGAAATACATCATCTGTGAAAATTTCAACTCTCTAGCTATCACCGTTCTTGAGATACAGCCTGGTGACAGACGGACGGACGGACGGACGGACAGCGAAGTCTCAGTAATAGGGTTTCCGTTTTTACCCTTTGGGTACGGAACTCTAAAAATAGTATTTTATTTAAAAATTTTAGATTTATTCCGCAGATTTAATAATGTTAGATCAGTGTAAGATTTATTTTGTAGGCATAGACATACTTCTACGGTATTGCATAAAAAAAAACAATTACCTTCTGAATTCCAAACATACGCAATCCCATTCTTATCAACATAAAGTGGAATCATTTTATTATTGCTAAGTATCAATTCAAATTACCTATCTAAAATTATGGAAAAAAAAGATGCAGTGATAATAATTTAAATTGAAATACACCTAGTCACAGCACCTTTATAGAAACTGTGGGCAATTAGACAAAAAGTGCTCAACTGGGTGCTGAGAAAAAAAATCATGCGAGAAAAATCTTCACAAATTAAAATAAAAACCGTGTTAAATCAATAAAAGAAACAACATTACAACAACAACAATAATCACAGACTAATTTGTAGTTTGTACAACAAAAAACAGCTGTAAAAATACAACAGAGTAATAACAAGAATTACATAAAACACTTTCAAACTACTCTTATTCTACCAGATTCTACCATGATTCTTTCGTTTTCACAATAATTCTACCAGATTCTATCATAATTTCTATTTCCGACTGTAAAGCGTCAAGATAATGTCAAATCAAATTCTTCTGTTAATCTGTCAAAATAATTCACTAAATATCGGTTTATGGTTTATTTACGATTAATATATGGTTTAAAAATACATAATAATTGTATTAAATGGGGTGCTATAAAAGTTATAATTATTCACTTCTTAAACTGTTATTCAACAAAACAAATATAATTTGAGAAACTACATTTTCTCCTGAAAACTGACCGAACTGTGTTATGTGGGTTGACAGCTGATGCCTGCAAAACAATACTTTCGGATTATATAATTTAGAAATAATGGCAGCAAGAACTGTGGCAGTTGGTATGTTTATATTTTATTAACTTATCTAGCACCAAAACATTTTTTCTAGCAATGTGTCCATATTTTTTTTAATTTAGGTGGTGGCACTGGCTTTATTGGAAGTCATTTGGGGGAGCTACTAAGAAGTAAAGGTTACAATGTTTTAAACATAGCAAGAATGCCAGCTGTTAACAATATATCTTGGTCAGCTTTAGAGACACAAGGCTTACCAAAAAAAACAAATGCAGTTGTTAATCTTGCTGGACAACAATTTCTAGATTTTACAAAGGCCTGGACACCTGGGTATGTCTTTTACAATGTTACTTATTAGTGACAAAAAATGAATAAGCTTAGCCTGGGATTACAAGACATTGTGTGAAATGCCTATAAATATTTATTTAATTAGACCACATAACTAAAACTGTGTTTATCTTTTCGCTGTTGCTCAATAAAAGTATTTATTACATTCTATTATAGTTGTAGTTAATGCTGTATAATGTATTATATTGTTACTTCTATTTATATTTTCAATAAACACTGTTTTTTTTTAGCTTTAAACAGAATGTTCAAAACTCTAGAGTCTACACAACTAAAGCATTAGCAAATGCCATAAACAAGAGTTATGATAAGCCAAAAGTATTTGTATTGATTACTGGTGTTGGAGCATATGAGCCTTCAGAATCACAAATGTATAATGAGGACAGTCCAACTACAGGACTAGATTTTTTCTCAAGACTAACTGTTGAATGGGAAAAGGCGGCTGCCGTTGATCCTCCGGTTAGACTGGTAAGATTTATGTATTGTCATTTTGATGGCCTTGTCTAGTAATTTGTGTAACAGACTGCAGACATCGAGTCTGCACTATACAGCTATTTCTAAGATATTTGTAGTTTTCAGTTAAATATTTGCACTGTGTCTTGGTGTTCTTTACCTATCTATTACAAGTATGTTTTTTTTTATTGTATACTAGCTACGCCCTACGGTGTTACCCGCGGTAAAAAGGATAAAAAATAAGTTCATTTTCTATTCCATTTTTCATTAGAAAGTTTTATGAAAATCCATCCAGTAGTCTTTACGTGAAAGCACAATAAACATCGTTACATATCCAAACATTGGAGTATGGATAGAAGACCGAGCAAACGTTCGCGTTGCTTAACCAACAGTTTAAGTATTTTTTTTTATAGCGCGTCATTCTTTTTTCGTCATATCTCCTAAGATATTCATTTAAATTGCATGCTGTAAAGAGCAGTTATAATCTATATTAATTGCGTAAGCTAACTAAGCTATTTAATTTGATAAAAAATATTACTATATACACATAAATAGCTTTTGAAAACACCCTATTGAATTTGATAATTTTTTTGACATTATTATGGGTACAACGGGTTTCCCTTAAAAGATAGACATATCGCGGACTTTTTTGAAGAACTATAGGTAACAAACAATTCCTCCATACATTAGTTTGTTGTACCTCACATAGATTAGGCAGCGTTTTCATTTATAAATTGCGCGCGTCCGAATTTCTCGGCAAATTTAATCATATCTCATCCAATATACAGTAAACCTGAATAAATTATGCGAAAAAAGCCATCCTCTTGAACCATCCTATCTATTAAAAAAAATCGCATCAAGCTCCGTTGCGGATTTCTGAAGATATAAGCTCACATAGGGACATACATACAAAAATTACGACTTTGTTTTATAAGAAGTAAAGATGTTATCCATGTTCTGGTACCTATAGCCAAAGCATGGGATTTTAACTCAATTTGGAATAGCAGAACTTATTCATGGTAACAATTATGTATCCCAATGTTGTAATCCAATTGCATCTTCCAAGAGTGGACGAATGATGTCAAATGGGTTGTAACATTGAGATCAAGTACCCAAGTACCAAGTATCACTTTTATTTAGGTTTAGCTCTTCCTTTTTGTGAGGCCTTCAGCCAGATGTTTTCTTTATAGGTAATAATCCGTTCCGGTGTGGTATTAGGACGTACTGGTGGCATGATCAAGAACATGATTCTTCCATTCTACTTTGGTCTGGGAGGGCGTATTGGCAGTGGAACACAGTTTTTACCATGGATACACATACAAGATCTAGCACGACTAATTCTATTTGCCATAGAAAATGAGGATGTTAAAGGAGTTTTGAATGGTGTGGCACCACAAGTTATTACCAATGACATGTTTACTAAAGTAAGTTTTTAAAAATTAACTTACATGTTATTGGTTAATGTTACGGATTAAGAATACAAGTGTCACCACCCCTTTTTCCTTCCCAGAGTGCTGTAAAAGCCAGCTAAAGGATTCTGTACACAGATAAAATCCTCTGTGAGAGATGGAAAACTCGTAAAGAAACCCCATGCCAACACGCCCGGTTAGCGTGGCACAGTAGACCATAATCCCTCCCAAATGAAGGAGGCCTGTGCCCAACAGTGAGACGTTAATGGGCTGGCGAGAGATACTAAATACACTCCGGATTTTTCTTACACTTATGACTATGTCGCAATCTTAATTTTTTTTTTTGATTTGACGAATTTGAACAATTACGTATCATGCTTATAGCAGTCTAATAAATCAATCAATTTCTATTAAAAGTTTTACTTTAATATTTTAAAACATATTTTTCATTTCAGGCCTTCGCGAAAGCGCTAAATCGACCAGCATTTTTCCCCGTACCTGAAACTATGCTAAACTTGTTTCTAAATTCAGAAAGGGCAATGGTTATGACAAAAGGCCAACACGTTGTACCGAAAAGGGTAATAGATTACGGATTTCAATATAAATATGGTGATATTGATCAAGCTTGTAAAGAATTCGCGCATCTATGGCCGAAAAAAACTACTGCTAATTGAAAAATTACTACAAATAGTAGAATCCTAATAAATGGCAATAATATGTACAGTGAATATTTCAAAATAATCTATGGCGAGGCTTTACAAGATGGCGCTCTGAAATGGCGCGAAAATTGAAAAGAGAGCCGTAGATTTGTTGATAGTCGTAATAGATTTTCGCATTATTTTAATAAATTATTTATTTTTAATCTTTTCTGATGTATTGATGAACATTATTATGGTTATTGTAGTGTTGTTACTATGTCTCTACCAGTCATATCGATAAACAAAATATATATAAAATGATAGCCAATAATTTAGAGCTTGGTGCTCTAAACTAGAACTATTTTATTCTATATCGTTGCTAAGAATCGATTGCTCATTTTTGTTTTGTTTGAGCACTTGCAAGCATTGCAAATGGTGGTAGTAATACATTTCTTAGGGTGATGTGCTTGTCTTTTACTATTGTCTAATATTCGCATTTATATTTTAGTGGCGGCTTTGTACGCCTGAATATCGTTTTTCGTAACTATATTATATGATAATTTGCTTAGTTTAAAAACTAATAAACACGCTGAACACGGGTGAAAATCGCGTTGAAAGATTACGTTACATAGATTAATACATTGATAGATACATACCGAACTTATAAAAGCGTGTTAAAAAAAAATTAACTTTATACTTTCCTAATGGTCTGAATAAAAACCTAGTCAAATACATACGCATTTAGATTTTCTTATTTTGATAGTTTAAAATTTCCGATTAACTACCTATAATACCTAGTACTGTAAATACGCTCTTTGAAAACAAGGCAGGTAGAAGTGTTGAAAAAGTAAAAACTAATACTACTTCAGAAGCTGTCGTAGATTTACTAAAGTGACAGTTTCGTTTGCTAAAATTTTTGGTATAGCTTAGCTTTTTAAAACTGATTTAAATGCCTAACAACTTTTGATAGTATCCCAGTGAGGCTGCTAACTTTACTTTTGCTTGGCTACTTTTATTGTAAATAATAATATATTACTCTAAATATATATAAATTCAATTTATATGCATAAATATAATTGTTTATTATTTATATAAATTAGTTTATTATTCCTTTTGTACTCTCCTGATTTTCCTTTTCCAAATTTTGCGTTTTCGTTGTACATAACAATTCCTTCCCTAATTTTTGCATATGGCAAAAGTAAAACGATGACAAAATTTACAAAAAAAAAAAATGCATTTCGGGAGTGCCGGCAGAAGTGAAAACTTGATTATTAACGTTAAGCACTTTATATTCACGAATTTTACGAATACACAACAATGTGATCACTACACAGACGGTCGAGCCATCAGCTGTCACCATCCATGGATGCGCGTGGCACGCTGTAACATACACGAACATTCGCGCAAGCGCCCTGCGCTGCCTAAACGAAACAGTAGGCCCAGGCATACATTTTCGCCGCGCCGTAGAGAGGGGATAGCTGTCTACTCTCCATCCGTCTTACGCTTTTTCGATCAGGTCACGTGTCCTGACGCGAGTTTAAGATTTTATACCCATTACAGAAAAAGTGCTCAACGCCGCTAAAGAAGTTTTCACTTTGTTGGGCAGAAACTCGACTAGGGCACGACCAGTACCCGGAGCCGACTTTGCCTGACGTATTGATACGGGTCTTTACAGGTACAAGTGCCTCGCTGGTTGACCCGTATCCCACGCACCCCTAAATGCGTTTAGAGGAAACTTCCACAACTGTTGAAATGAAAGATCATTCCTTGGTAAGAGGTGGCAGTCTTGAAAGATCAATCTTTTGTGCGACTTTTATTCCCTTTTGTTCTATCCTTTCTATTCCTTAGAGCTCGTAGAGTTCGTAGTTGAGTTCAATAATAAATCAAAGCAAGAGCCCTGCTTAGGTGGCTCGGCCCTTTACCTTGTCGACGGCCTTCTAATTTTGACCCTTTTGTTTTCCAATTTTTACTTGATTGATCTCTTAAGATTCCTTCCCTTTCTTTTATTATTAATAATTTCTATATAAATCTTATGTTGTTAGATACATCTTACCTTACTATAATATGTTGTATAACAAAAAACCTTATTAGTCTAGAATATAAAAACTTTCTAGAACATTAACATAGAAAAATATTGTAAAAATCACAAAGAATAAACTTAAAACTATCATAGTTTCATTAATACTAAGTCAATCTACATGATTTAAACGTCATTACCTTCTCTAAGCTCTACCCATTACCATGAAACCCAAAAGTGATCATTTATTTAACAATGAGGGATCACATCCTCAAAATTCAAAATTTACATAGTCCAAGTTCTTATTACTAAGTAAAACCTTATAAATTACAACTTATTATAGCTCTGCCACACAATACCTTTTAACATTACATCAATTTATATAATATCAATCACATAACATTAATTATATAACTCCAATTGTTATAATCAATACCAAAATCTAGCAATTTTACAAATCAATCATAAGTTTCCGTGGCGCATAACTGTGTCGCCGACATTCTCCCCCTCGTGCTCTGCACCATCCCACTGGCTCGGCGATGCTTCCGGCACCAACAACACAACTCTTGAACTGGGTCTTCTGAGCACCGCTCCTCGCACCTCAATGTCGACGATCCGGATCCGTCCATCTGGTCCTGGATATACTTGCTGTATTCTGCCGCGTGGCCAGGTGCATCTTGGTAAGCTGTGATCGACGACTAACACGATGTCTCCCACACGCAGGTCCGTGGCGCTGGTTCTTCCCGCAGACTTTCGTGGCAGTAGGGTAGGCAGGTACTCTCGCAGCCAACGTTGCCAGAAGTGGTCGGCAAGTCGCTGCGTGGCCTTCCAAGTGTGCCTCCCGATGAGTTCGTTGTCCTCGAAGCTGCCAATCCTTGCTGCGCCGCATGACCGCCCGATGAGGAAGTGGTTTGGTGTGAGTGCTTCCTCTTCAAGGCACTCGGAGAGATGAGTGAGGGGCCGAGAGTTGACTATATGCTCGGCCTCCAGGAGAAGGGTGTGTAGTACCTCCTCACGTGGATGCTTCTCGTTGAGTGTGGCGTCTAGTGCGATTTTGATTGATCGCACCATTCGCTCCCAGGCACCACCCATGTTTGGTGCTCCAGGTGGTATGAATTTCCACTGCACGCCGATCTTGTCTGCCTCTGAAATGAGATCCTTTTGGTCCATGGCATCTATAGCTTCTTTTAATTCCTTCTTTGCTCCGACGAAGTTCGTGCCGTTATCGGTGTAAATTATCTTTGGCATTCCTCTTCTTGCGGCGAATCTCCGTAGCGCCATGATCATACTATCGGTTGAGAGTGAAGGTGTGATCTCGATATGCACAGCTCTTGTAGTCAAGCATGTGAACAAGGCGCCCCATCTCTTCTCGTGTCTTCTTGCTACGGTGATTGTCATTGGGCCGAAGTAGTCGATACCAGTGCATGTGAATGGTGGGTTGCTATGCATCAACCTTTCTGCAGGTAAGTTGCCCGTCGGTAGTTGTTGTGGGTTTCCTTTTCTTGTTTTACACCACTGACATTGATGCTGGACCGTTTTGATTGCTGATCGTAGTCCTAGCACCCAGAAGCGTTGCCTTACTTCGTTGATTACCGTTGCGTGATTACCATGATTGAAACGGCAGTGAAAATCTTCTATTATAAGTCTCGTTATTATATCCTTGCTGTCGAGCACGACGGGTCGCTTGTATTCTCTTGTGACGCCCTGTATCGCGTCGATCCTTCCTTTCAAGCGTAGTAAACTTTCTTCCATTGTGACGTCGAGTCTCTTCAATTTGCTGCTGCCTTCTACCTGCTTTCCTTGCTGCAGACGTCTGATGTCCTCTTTGAAGCTTCTTTCTTGGCTTCCTTTTAGCAGTAGATTTTCAGCTTGCTCCAGTAGATCTGTGTCCAATGGTATGTAGTTCCTTTCTACTTTGGAAGACTGTCGTCGTTTTTCTACCACTTTAGTCTTCTTTCCTTTCGTTCTTTTCCAGGTGGGATCTTTTTCCTTTCCGACACTAACCCTTTCTTTAGTTCTGCAGAGTTGTATGAACTGCAGAACTCTTGCTGTGGCTCGTAGAAGTCTTTTCCATGACGAAAACTTCTTCGGATCTGGTGATGGATGGGTGATGCTAGCTGCTGTGGCGACGTCTACTGCCCTTTCCTCACCGGTGGGTTCCTTCTTAAAAGTTCTTGCCGCTGGCCAATGAACTTCATCCTTACTGAGAAAACTCGGTCCGGTGAACCATCGGTGATTGCAGTCGAAGTGTTCTGGTACGTCACGCGTTGCATCATCAGCTGGATTCTGCGTTGTCGGCACCCATCTCCAATCTTGTGGTTTCGTGAGATCTTCAATTTCCGCTAAGCGATGTGCCACGAATGTTTTGAATGTTCTGGGGTCGGTCTTGATCCAAGAGAGTACGATGCTAGAGTCTGTCCAAAATGTTTTCTTGAGCACTTTCAGATCCATTTCTTCTTCCACCGAGTGTGCCAGTCTGCTTCCTAGGAGGGCTGCTTGTAGCTCGAGTCTCGGTATCGATATCGGTCTTAACGGAGTGACTCTTACTTTTGCTGCTATCAAGATAGCACAGTAAGTTCCGTTCGGTTCTTCTGACCTCCAATATACCGCTGCTCCATATGCAGTCTCACTGGCGTCCGAGAATGTGTGCAACTCCCCCTCGGTGCGATGTGGCGCCATGCATCTTGGAATCTGTAGGTTTTGCAACAGTTTTATCTTCTCTAGGTAGTTTATCCATGTCTCGTACTCCTTGTCTTCTATTTCTTCATCCCAACCAACGCCGCTTCTCCATACGCTCTGAAGCAGCTTCTTGCCTTGAACGAGAACTGGTGATGCTAGCCCTAATGGGTCGAAAGTTGACATCACGGCGCTGGTGACTTCTCGCTTCGTTGGCACCTTTAGCCCCCGAGTTATTTCTTCTGGTGTGTTCCGAAGGTTCGCTCTGAAGCCGATGGAGTCCCTTACTGTAGACCAGCGCAGTCCTAGTGTCTTTTCTTCTTTCTCGCCAAGGTTCACTTCTGTCTTCTCAATTGCCTCGGTCTTTACATCTTGCAGCAGCTCAGGTTGATTTGATGCCCATCCCCTGAGTTCGAAGCCCGCCTTCTTGTGTATGGAGTCTACCTGTTTTGTTACTTTTCTGAAGTCTTCTTCTGATTGGAAGCTGTGCAGGTAGTCGTCCATGTAATGGTTTCGCTCGACTGCTCTGGCCGCTTCAGGAAACTGCTCCTTGTAGTCCGCTGCGTTCCGGTTCTTAACGTAGATCGCTGTGCTTGGAGATGATGATGCGCCGAAGATGACTGATGACATCCTGTATACCTTTGGCGGCACGTTGCGATGATCTCCTCGCCACAGGAACCTCTGGCTGTTTCTGTCTTCTTCTCGTATGCGAATCTGCAGGAACATTTCCTTTATGTCGGCCGCTACTGCTAATGGTCCTTGACGGAATCGCAATAGTACCCCGAAGAGTGACTGCAGTAGATCAGGTCCCGGCAGCAGAGCATCGTTGAGACTTCTTCCGTTTGACTTGGCTGCAGCGTCGAAGACAATCCTTATTTTCTTCTTCAACGGATGTACCACTGAGAAGTGAGGGAGGTACCAGGTTTTCTTGTAATCTTCTTGATTACCAGGCGCTTCTTCTGCGTACTCGCTGTCGATTAAGTGCTGGATCTGCTTGTTATATTCTGATTTCAGCTGAGGATCTTTATCTATCTTCTTTTCGATGTTAATTAAACGATTCTTAGCAGACGTGTAGCTCTCTGGCATCTGTTCGTTTTCATTCTTCCACAGCAGTCCAGTTTCAAATCGACCATCTTCCAATCTTTTGCTAGTCTTCTCTAGAATGGCAAGTGCTCTTCCTTCTGAATCCGTAGTAGGTCTTCTTGGTTGCACGCCGAGTGCTTCGATCGCAAAGTGATCTTTGATGGCTTGATGCATCTCTTCTTCTGGCGTACTGATTTGAAAACACGTATTTACGAAGTGCACTGGTTTGGCCACTCTAGTATCTGACCCGTGGAGTGTCCACCCAAGCTCTGTTCGCGAAGCTACTGGTTCTCCTGGTTTTCCTTTTCTTATTTCTTGAGTCACGATCAGCTCCCAGTTGTCTTGACCGATGAGCAGCTGTGGCGACTCCCCTTCGTAATACAGAGAGTCGGCGATCTTCCTCAAGTGTTGGCAAGCTTGTATTCTCTTCTTATCTACGAACTGCGGTGTCATCTTCAGTTCGTCGATGGTCCGGACTCTCCTGAGGATTTTCTTGCTTCCTTCATGTGACCCCTTCACAGTAAGGTCCAATGTCTGAGAATCCTTCTTCCTTATTATCCTGCCGCCGACCGTCTCGATGACAAGTTCTTCCTTGCATCCTTGAGCGCCGATCTCTTCTGCCACCTTCTGATCCAAGAGTGACACTGTTGACCCTTCATCCAAAAGTGCCAATATCTTCTTAGATCCTTGCGTCCCGTAGACTTCCACTGGAATTATCTTTAGGTACGCCCTTGCATGATTAACTGGGTTAGTGGATGCCGTAACACTCATAATTTCTTGTGGTTTTTCCTTATCCTTTTCTTCCGATATCTCTTCTTCTGGTACCACGTGCAGCATATGATGATGCCATCTTTTGCATTCCTTACACGGCGGTCTTCTGCAGGACTCCTTCCGGTGAGTCCCCTGGAGACACTTGAAACAGACGCGGCTCTTCTTGACTGCTGCCCACCGCTCCTGGACTGACGCCTTCTTGAACTTCTGACAATCTAGCAAGAAATGCTCGCCTTCACACATAGGGCAAGTCTTCACATATCTTCTTGCATCCTTTTCTTTGAAGTCCCTTTCGTTTATAATATGCGTCGCCTGTCGTGGACTTCGCTTGAACACGCTTCTGTCTTCCAATGTCGCGAAGGCCCCACATTTGTCCGCTTCGCTGTTCAGGAACTTGCTTATCTTTCCCAAGTCGGAAAAATCGCAGTCGCCTGACGCTGCCGTGAAGTCGTACCATCGGAACTTGAGAACCGTCGGCATCTTCTCAATTATCTGCTTCATTATCTCGGGTGAATGCAGATACTGTGGTTTCTTCAACCCCTTTATGGCTGCTACGCTGTTGTTGATCTGGCTCGCGAAGACGCAGATGTCCCTTGGGTTTTCTGAAATCTTCTGTAGAGTCTTGATCTTCTCCAATTCTGCCAGCACCAGCGCATCAGGTCTTCCATATCTTCTCTTGAGGGCTTCCATTACTTCCTTCGGAGAGGCTTCGGAGTATAACAGACTCTTGATAGCTTCTCTCGCGTTGCCCTTTACTGCTCTTCTTAAACGCGCCATATTCTGCACGTCACTGAACATCGGTGCCGTATCTTCGTAGACCACCTTGAAGGCCAGCCACTCGCCGCTGTTGCCGTCGAAGTAGGGTAGCTCGTGGATGTAGCTTGGCTGCGCTGCTTGTCCTCCCTTCGCAGAAAAGGCTTCCTTCAATGCCGTTGTCAATGCCTGAATCTCGACCGTAGCTCCCTTTGATGTGGAGTTGTTTTCAGGTTTGACCTTCTGCTGCTCTTCTGGAGGGGGTAGACCTCGCTGCTCTGGTTGCTCCCTGGTGCTGCCTTCCCGTAGTGATGTCTCGATCCAGTTCTGCACCTGTGCTGTTCGATCTTCCAGGTCTTCATCCACGGAGTCGTCGTCTTCACGCTGCGTCATCTCCAACCGGACGCGTGCCAGCTTCGACGCTGCCTCCGCTTGCTTCAGCTCCAGGCGTGCCAATTCTTCTCTGGCTTCCAGCTCACGTCGCCTGGCGGATGAACTCGTTGTCTTCGTAGACCTGGCTTGACGACTGACCCCCGTCGGCTTGCTTGTCGCAGCTGAGCTGCGGACGCGCCTTGCCGGTGCCTGTTCTGGGGTCTTCTCCGTCGTCTTCTTTTCTGCGGCATCTTCTTTCTTCTTTGATGCCGCCGTCGTCGCAGTCGTGACTGTTGAGGTTGTTTCCGACGATATTGTACCTAAAGAGCTGTTGTCCCATATTGTTGCTGATGACCCTGACGCTGACGCAGACGTGACCCCTTCTAACCCTGACGGTTCCTCAGCCCTATCCGTTACCACGGGACGGGACGATGGACGTGAGGGGGCATCCTTCTGTGACCTGGTTACTGGCATCTTGCAAACTTCTGGACTTCTTAGGGATCCGGCTTCTCGAAGGACCAACTGTTGGGCAGAAACTCGACTAGGGCACGACCAGTACCCGGAGCCGACTTTGCCTGACGTATTGATACGGGTCTTTACAGGTACAAGTGCCTCGCTGGTTGACCCGTATCCCACGCACCCCTAAATGCGTTTAGAGGAAACTTCCACAACTGTTGAAATGAAAGATCATTCCTTGGTAAGAGGTGGCAGTCTTGAAAGATCAATCTTTTGTGCGACTTTTATTCCCTTTTGTTCTATCCTTTCTATTCCTTAGAGCTCGTAGAGTTCGTAGTTGAGTTCAATAATAAATCAAAGCAAGAGCCCTGCTTAGGTGGCTCGGCCCTTTACCTTGTCGACGGCCTTCTAATTTTGACCCTTTTGTTTTCCAATTTTTACTTGATTGATCTCTTAAGATTCCTTCCCTTTCTTTTATTATTAATAATTTCTATATAAATCTTATGTTGTTAGATACATCTTACCTTACTATAATATGTTGTATAACAAAAAACCTTATTAGTCTAGAATATAAAAACTTTCTAGAACATTAACATAGAAAAATATTGTAAAAATCACAAAGAATAAACTTAAAACTATCATAGTTTCATTAATACTAAGTCAATCTACATGATTTAAACGTCATTACCTTCTCTAAGCTCTACCCATTACCATGAAACCCAAAAGTGATCATTTATTTAACAATGAGGGATCACATCCTCAAAATTCAAAATTTACATAGTCCAAGTTCTTATTACTAAGTAAAACCTTATAAATTACAACTTATTATAGCTCTGCCACACAATACCTTTTAACATTACATCAATTTATATAATATCAATCACATAACATTAATTATATAACTCCAATTGTTATAATCAATACCAAAATCTAGCAATTTTACAAATCAATCATAAGTTTCCGTGGCGCATAACTGTGTCGCCGACACACTTCAAAAACTTTTGATAGAAACTGGATCACCAGACAGTCATATTTCATATCATCGCCATTGCGGCTTAGAGTTTTGGTATTAGACTTTCTCCACATAACTTTTAAAGTGATATAACATTTTAGGGCGTATAACGCTAAATAAATAAGTATTCTGTAAAAAATATCAATAATTTTGTATTTGTTGTTGGCTATTTTTAGTAAGTACTTATAGGTTTCTTAATAATTAAGAAATACTGTTAAATTGTTAAAAAAATTTGTTCATAGTAAATAAAAAACAAATATACTTTAAGAATATCATTTGTTTATTTTTTTTCTCCGTCGAAATATATTTATTTATTCGTAATAATTATTACAAATCATAGATACAGGAATGAGGGCACATAATGTGTCCATGTTAATGTTAAACATAATACAATCGTACATTTATTAAATTATAAAAATTATAACATCATTATAAAGTATTCGTTAAAAATTAAATTTTTATAACTTAATTTTTCCGAATAATTAAGAATACTTATGTAGTGTCACACAGGAGTGATTTAAAAAAAAGGTAACGTCATCGGTTTTCAATTGGAATAATGGTTACAATAAGGATAAGGGTTGAAAATATCAGTATTAGTAGAACAGAGCAGGAAATTAAAAATGAAAGTACACAATGGTGTCTATTCTATGTGCAGAACTAAACTTAACTAAAAAATGAAAACAACTATTGCTGTATTTTAAATATTTGGCTATTTTGTTGTACACATTTATATTAATTAAAATCGTTAGTCTTTATTAAGGGCTTACATCAATATTATCGTATATCATCGCCGACACGTACATATTAACACAGCCAGTAGGCACAGAAAATGAAGAATTAGGGATACTTTTCCTATTTACTCAAAATCTACTAAATATATTTTAATTCTGATTTACGTGTTTCTATATATGATAGTTACTTATGTTTTTAAAGTTATTTCATTAGTTAATACGCGATAATAGACCGACAAATGAAAAAAATAAAAAATTTGAGAGGTTGTTTCGCCAAGATTTTCTATCGAGAAAACTAATTCAATCGCGTTTCTGAGTTTATGCGATCCTAGATAATATATTGAAAAAACATATACTTAAAAATTAGAGCTCTAGCCATTCAATTTAAAGAAACAATGAAAACTTCGTACATAGAAAAATGCACGAAGCTATTTTGGTATCCTCTTAAACAGTTTTTATACTAAGCAAGTTCAGTTTACATTGCCGAATTATGTTATTGACACTATCAATTTTCATTTTTTAGTTAAGTTTAGTTGTTCACATAGAATTGGTACCAATATATTAAAAATATAAAGAGTAATAAAAATAATAGCCACCTTTGATTTTTGAATAATTTATTGTAATTATAACTAATAGAATATAACGCTGTTTACGTTTTTTGAAGACATCGTATAAAAGTTCTTAACTAAGACTTATTACCTACATATTAACTTAAATGACGGGCCTCGTGGTCTAGTGGTTCATATAACGGACTGCCGATCACGAGGTCTCGGGTTCGATTCCCGGTCGGGACAAATATTTGTGTGATGTTTTTAATTGTCATACAAATGTTTGTACTGCGTCTGGGTGTTTACTATGTATTATAAGTATGTATTTACAAAAGAAAAGTAGTATAAGTATTATATCCGTATTCTGGTACCCATAACACAAGCATATAAAGCTTAGCTTGGGACCAGAGGACGTTGTGTGAAATGTCCATGAATATTTATTATTATTTATTTATTATTATTTATTAACTTAAATATAATTAGACATTAAACAAGGAACTCCATTTCGTAAATATAGATACATTATGTACCTACTACCTGCTTGCAATAGGGATTTAATGTATTCAGATCTAGGAAAATATAATAACTTAAACATTCTTAGTGCCCCTTGATAATCGACCGGAATTCGAAGTGATTACATAATGTTAAAAGTATTTAGGTACTGCCTAGATATTCGGAAACAGCCACAAAGTTAGTTTAAAATTAGGCGCGCTTTTACAAATAAAACGTTTTCGCATGACTACTGAAATCATGAATCTAATTTCCAATTTAAAAATATCTTTACCGTGCAGGTACTATTCCTTAAAACCAGTAAAACCATTCGTTCTTTTATTACCAGTTAGATACCTAATTAAACACAATAAAGATATGAGACATCAGAGATTTTTCAGACTATTTCCGTATTATGTGTATCGTATCGTAATCACTCTTGGGTACTTTTTTTCTAAATATTTAGCAGATGTTATTATTATATAATTAAATTATTATATAGCATTTAGGTATTCAAAGTACATAAGTAAAATAATGAAAATTAAAGTAAATGTGTCGACACGTGATGATAGATACAAGAAATCTTTATTTTTTTTTTCAATTTAGACACGTGCCATAACAAAACCTTGAAAGTATCTCTACTCTATGCATGCACTATATTTAAAATTTTGTGGTCGCTTTGCAACACTATAAATAAAGAATGTTATTTAAAATATTTCCGTTGGCCTTAAAATCACTTCAGATCACTGAGACAGAAAACAGTGTTGTTCTTGTGTTACAATGTAAAAAACAATAGAATCCTATTGAACAAAACACATGTGGGTGTACCTACTTAGTAAATTAGCTCATTGTTTTCTATAAACTAACGACTATTAACTAAATAGTCATAGCTACAAACTAAATAAAATTTTGAGATAAGCTGTTGCAGCTAATTTTGAACATAAAAATGATTGTTTTTCTCGAATGTTCTTACGTGAGGTTGCATCGACTTGTGCGAATTTATAAGAGTGGGTTCTTTCATGAGGTTGTATCGACTTGTGAGAATTTATCGACAAGGTGTGATACAAATTTTCTAAGTAAATCCTGTCTCATGCGTCCAACATCCAGCACTTCTTCATGGTTGGCTTCACCTGCATCGTCGGCGTAGCTGGTGACGCACTCATTCGTGATTAAAGACAAGGCGAAGACATTCATATCACAATGTCTTGCTGTGATCACCTGGAATAATATAATAATAAATTAGAAATAAGAAAATATATGAATAAGAAAATTATTAATTAGTATCCAATACATAAATTACGAATTACGTTACGTATGTTCAGCCGTTGTTACAGCTTAAGAATACAAATATGTACCTATTACTACCCAATTTCCTTTCAAAATAGTTTTAAGAGTTATTCAAGAAAACCTCAAGCAAATAGCATGTGAAAGATTGATTCTTATCTTAACCCTTTAGTCTTAATCGGTGTGGCCTTGTGGCTCAAATAATTTTTTGTTATGAAAATCCCCAGATTTTCGATATTATGAAGTAAGAAAGTAATATAAAAACATGTTTGACCGACAGAGTCACTGGAGTCAGATTATAAAGATTTCTCTCTTAATTCATAATCGTAAGATTTTCATTTCTTGGTATTTTTATCAATAACTTTTTTTATAAATATTCATGGATATTTCACACAACGTCCTCTAGTCCCAAGCAAAACTTATATGCTTGTGTTATTGGTACCAGAACACGGATAGAATACATAAACTACTTTTATTTTGTAAATACATACCTACTTTTAATACATAGACATACGCAGACGCAGTAAAAACATTTGTATGATAATTATAAACATCACACAAATGATTGTCCCGAGCGGGAATCGAACCCGCGACCTCGTGATCGGCAGTCCGTTACATGAACCACTCAACCACGAGGCTCGTCATTAGCATTTGTGTATGTAATGTATCTATGTTACCTCGTGTACGGTGGACATCCCAACAGCATCCACTCCAACCATCTTCAACATGCTCAGCTCGGCAACCGTCTCAAAATTCGGACCACCGAGACAAGTGTACACACCTTCACGGATTATGTTATCCATGCTCAACTCCTTAGCAATCTGCAAGTATATTTTTATTTTAATAATCTCTATAGAAAAATAGCCAAGCAAAAGTACGTCGATAGAGTTTGTAGCTATTTTCATTGGGTATTATTACGGTAAAATAAGCATACAGTATATCTAAATCTTCTAAGCTAGATTCTAAGACCACAAAATTAAAATGCTCTCGAAATTAAAATGGGCTCGAAATCATGGCCTGATGGAATCTGAACGACTATTTTGTTTATTGATTTTATTGAAAGTTTTCATATAAAAATCCTTGAGCTGTTCTTTGCTAAAACTATTCGGAAATGCTCTAAAAATTCTAAATTTATACATTAGCAAATATTTGATTACTTATTATTTATTGTTATTTATTTAGACAGTAGAGCTTAGATTTAAACGGTTTAATTATGGCGAATGTTGTTCAAGCGAAGTAACAAGGTTAACAGGAAGAATAAATTCACTATTGTTCATAACATTTAGTTCTTTTTTTGCAAAATATAAAAATATAACTTATTAGGTTACGATACATGGATACTATGAATATACTATGGACGTATACATATAAATAAAATTTTGAAAAATTTAACGTGTTGGGCCCAAAGATCTTTTGTAATTAAAGGCAATAATTGGCAGATAATTTAAGTCTTTTAATAACAAATCATGAGGCTATTTAGTCATTTGTGGTAATCGGCTGTTTACCCAACTGAATACTTAAATAGAAACAGTTACAAGGGTTTGAAATTATGCGAGATAGGTGTAATCATTAAAGTTACCGTACGAGTAGATATATATGTAGCAATAAATATATTGGTACCAATTCTAACTGCACAACTAAACTTAACTTAACTAAAAAATGAAAACAACTACGGCATATTTTGATTAACTTTCGTTGTGCACATTTTTATTAATTAAAATCGTTAGTCATGTTATCACATACAGATTTCCTAAGAAAAAATATCCATTAACATTGCCAAATTATGTTATTGACACTATCAATTTTCAATTTTTGTTAAGTTTAGTTTTGGCCTCAGAATCTGTACCATTAACGATCACAAGTAGAGTTCACGTAGACATGACATAAATAAAACATTTATTGGCTCAAGTCCGATCATTATCATGAGGCCTAAGAATGCAGTACTCACATGTAAGGTAACGTGTTTTATAGCGATTGTGGCAGTTTATATTTTACTCATTATAAAGTGTATAAGTAAAATATTATTAAAATAATTGAATAGATAATAATAATCGTTTTATGTCAATTAAAAGGTCACGGGCAGAGCTTACTTATGCGTTTATTAAAAAAAAATATTGTTTTCGGATGCGTGTATTACTTTCGGAAAACAATTTAGTTAATTAAACTACTGTATTAGATCATAAAATATATACTGATAGCTGTTGCTCGCGACTTCGTAGGCGCAGAATTTAGAAAATATTCTCTGTTTTGGAATACTTTTCACTGCTCCTATAACTCGCAGCGTGATGTTATATATAGCCTTGCTCGATAAATGTTCTATCCAACACTGAAAGAAAATCGGAGCAGTGGTTCCTGAAATTAGCGCGTTAAAACATATAAACAAACAAACTCTACAGCTTTATTAATAATAAATAATAATAAATATTCAAGTCATTTCACACAACGTCCTCTGGTCTCAAAGTAAGCTATATTTCTATGCTTGTATTATGGGTAACCAGATACGGATAGACTACATATACTACTTTTCTTTTGTAAATACATACTTATAATACATAGAAAACACCCAGACGCAGTACAAACATTTGTATGACATTTATGTATATCACACAAATGATTGTCCCAAGCGGGAATCGAACCCGCGACCTCGTGATCGGCAGTCCATTACATAAACCACTCCACCACGAAGCCCGTCTATATTATATTATATTAGTATATAATTATTAAGATTCCCCAAAACCGTCCGTGGGGTGACGGATTAAGAATATAAGGGTCCCCATTATTTTTTCTACCACAGAGTACTGTAACAGCCATTATGAAGGTAGAACAGAAAACATCTCCTGTGAAAGCAAAAGTAGAAATTAAACCCTAGGCCAGCACGACTGGACAACTTGGCTTAAATTGATCAAATATCCTTCCGATGTGCAGAAAGAAGGCCTCAGCCCAATAGTGGAATTTTAATGGGCTGACAAGGAATATAGTTCCAGTGTTGGCCATGAGCCTTCTTTACTTCTTTAAAAAAACTTTCTTTACTTTTGCCAAATGTGTAGTATAAGCCACGCAAATTGGTAATGCGCTGGAACCTTGTCAAATTAACGCCCTTGTGACTTCATCAGCAAAGAAAAAGTATAGCTAACAAAATGTAATATTCTCATCTATACGTCACTATGACGTCACCAACATGGCCGCCAGGTGCATTACCAATTTGTGTGGCTTATAATAAAAAATATAGTTACCTCCTTTGCAATTTTTCTAAACTCGAAATTGTATGCTTTACTCATGGGCGGGAACCTTGGTCCGAACCTCTCATCGTTAGGTCCGTGCAAGGGGTTATTGCCCGCGAAACCCATCATATTGATGTGGTCCTTGACGATCATTACGTCGCCGATCTTGTATCTTGGGTTGAGACCGCCGGCGGCGTTCGTTGCAATTAATGTTTTTACACCAATCAGTTTCATTACGCGAACAGGAAGACAACACTGGAACAAAAAAGATTATTAACTATATAAATTATTTATGTATACGGCTAAGATAATAAACTACATTTGGTGGTCTCTAGAAAGGTTTTATCATTTTTGTAATAAAAATCTAATTGAGTCACAAAGATTTGCTGAAAGAGAATTCTACGATGAATTATGCTCGTTTTTCTACATTGTTTTTCTTGTCTTTAAAATCCAAATTATATAATGTTGTCCCTGATATGGTATTTTTTCAAGCTTTAAGTCTTTAGCGCTTTTATTTCTGTAAAAAGCATGTTAAATTGTTTTTTCAAAAATACTTCCGTAATAACGTTTTCTTTATAGCAATCAGTTCTCTGTTCATAATATCTGTCAAGTTCATTGAACTGAGGTAGAGCCGTAGAGGCACAACGCAGCGCAGATGGTGCTAATAACTTAATTGTACGATGCCAAAAAAAAAGAAGAAAAAAAAACTTAATTGTCAACAACGAATACCTGTGCAGTCTTGTTTGTCTTATGACTGGTTTGGTTCCTTTGCGATAAAATAAAACATCGACTTATGTGAATCATCAGCTGAAGGTAGTGTTTATCGACTTTTTAAGCCGCTTGGCAATGTACAAACTTTGTACCTATCGACTACACATTTCAACTAAAAGTAGCCTAAATCCCACAGTAAAATATTGAGTTCTAGAGATTTTAGTATTAGATTTATACGATAATGCATTTCTTATTAAATTATATGCTTAGAAATAGCCAAATCAATAGGCCGATATGAAAATAGACGATTAACAAAAGGCATATACACAGCGCAGGTAAGTGAAAACGCTGGGAGAGGACGCCTAAGAAAAATATACTCAGATGTCTTTGCCGGTATATGTACTCTAAAAGTATCTAATGCATAGCATTTACAACTATTGGGCATGTATGACTAGATGTATGAATGTGGATCAAGCCCAGGAAGTATGTTTGGATCGTAACAAATGGTGCTCTATAGTCTCTGTCTACGCCCATGGGAAAAAAGCGTGATGCTATGTTGATGATGGTGGGACAGCACTTGACAGAAGAGTCTCATTAATAGCGTCCCGTTTGGTACGAAACCCTAAAAAATTGGTCAAGTGCGAGTGGGACTCGCGCACAAAGGGTTCCGTACCATTATCTATGCAACATAAGGCAACGTTATTAGTATCGAGCAAGAAACGGTAAAAAAATCAGTTTTTTGTATGGGAGCCCCCCTTAAATATTTATTTTATTTTATTTTTAGAATTTGTTGTTATAGCGGCAATAGAAATACATCATCTGTGAAAATTTCAACTGTCTAGCTATCACCGTTCTTGAGATACAGCCTGGTGACAGACGGACGGACGGACGGACGGACGGACAGCGAAGTCTCAGTAATAGGGTTTCCGTTTTTACCCTTTGGGTACGGAACCCTAAAAAATATGGTCAAATGCACAGGTCAAATGTTACATTCATATTGACGTAAATTTAAATTTTTCGTTTGACTGATATTGAATAGTAAAAAAATAACAAATGATGCATTATATGATACGCTTGTTATGAACGAGTAAACGACGCAGATAACAGCTCTATGTAAAAATAACAAGAGCATGTTACGTCTTGTGAGGTTTATCTTAACGTACACATTATTCTTTATTGTTATCGCAAGATAACCTCCTTGCTGGGGGGTCGAGACTGCTTGCATCAGCCACTACTAGATACGTCAAGAATATTCTTTAGATAACTACTATTATTTGTTATAGTGAGTTCATTAAGATAATTATTGATGAATATACAATTGTTAACGGATATGGTTAATCTTACTAATTATCTAGTTAATTAGCAAACATAGCGTATGAGAATATATATTATATAGGTCTGTACATAAATCATTTCATTTCTTTCTAACAAAGTACATAAGTACGTTATAGACACCCGACTAGAACTCTACATTTTTGAGGGATTAAAATTTTTGTTGCCATATGCCATAATTTGGTCGTGAATAACACGCGTAAACATATGCCTATGCCATATGCTCTCTTCAGCCCATTAGCGTCTGTTGAGCACGTTGAAAGAGATTATGGTCTAATATGCCGCACTGGCCAGGCTAGTTGGTATAGGGTTTATTATCGAGTTTTCCATCGCTCACAGACGATGTTATCAATGTACAATATCCCTTAGCTGCCTTTTACGGCACCCTGTGAAGGCAATGGGGTGGCGACAATTTTATTGTATTCTTAATTCGTCACCACATAGACAACACGTTTATAAAGCTTAGAAACTCTCACATTTACAGTATTAGTAACACATGTTGGGCGTATGAATACACACTTAATATTTAATGTACTTTCTTCCTATAGGCAATAAGACATCTGCTGTGATTTAAACACAGTTCTTTGGCTTCATTTGAACTCATACATTGGGTCATGTATGTTTTACGGTTGTTCGTAGGTAAGTTGTAGTAGTACAACTTGCTTGTGCGTAGGCACATAATACTTTCTGATATCTATGTAGTTAATGTTTTTTTAACTTTCGCGACTTATACAAATATAAATATACAAACACCAGGTCTACCTTGTGGTAAACAGGACTTCGGGAAATAAAATAGGTATCTAAAGTAAATTATATTTATCGCGAAGTAGACTCGATGATTATATATTAATATCTCTATGTAGGTAGTTGATAATGAATTTAATGTACCTACCTTCCATAATGGATATCCTTCGTAATAATGGAATCTTCCTTGCATAGCAACCACTGGTATATTGCTAAGTTTGCCGAACACAAGCCTGCCATGATGTCCTTCCACAGTGCTTACGGGGAAGTTTGGGATTTCTTCGTAAGGAATGGATACCGCATCTGAGATGTTTTCAGCTAAGGAACCTAGTTAAAAAGGAAATTTTATTTATTAATTAGTTAAATTTATTAATAACATCAATATTCAGGTTTTGGTTTAGTTAAGTTTAGTAGTGCAAATTAAATTGGGACCATTTTAATGTAGGAAAGTGTTAAAAAGGAAATCCCTTTACCAACCCGCTAGGGATAGACATGAAACACAAACAAAAAACACAACATTCCAATGACACCAGCCCCCAATATTCCAGAAACCTGCTATCCACGATCTACTTACTGTATTTGCAAATATTATAAAAATAATACTATGTAAAACTTGTACAAGGCCAACAAAAAAAAATAACGCAGAATTAAGAGGATACCAAAATAGCTTCGTGCATTTTTCTACGTACGAAGTTTTCATTGTTTCTTTAGATTGAATGGCTAGAGCTCTAATTTTTAAGTATATGTTTTTTCAATATATGATCTAGGATCGCATAAACTCAGAAACGCGATTGAAAAAAGTTTTCTCGATAGAAAATCTTAGCGAAACAACCTCTCTAATTTTTTATTTTTTTCATTTCTATTATCGCGTATTAACTAATGAAATAACTTTAAAAACATAAGTAACTATTATATATAGAAACACGTAAATCAGAATTAAAATATATTCAGTAGATTTTGAGTAAACAAAAAAAATATTCCTAATTCTTCATTTTCTATACCTACTATCTGTGTTAATATGTACATGTCGACGATAATATTGATTTAGGCCCTTAATACCACTAACTCTTGAACCCTAAACTAATGTAAGTTTTGCAATATTTAATGGCAAATGTATTCAACAAAAATATTGCTAACGTTATGTCTAATTGCTACAGTTATTGATATATCAATTAATTTGTTGATTCATAGCATAAACCTTAATTGAGGATTATTGTCAAAGGCGCAACACATTAAAATATACATTCAGTAATATAATATCTTCAAATAATAATATTGTGATGCAATGTCAGTTAATGTGATAAACATTCCACAAATTACATCGTTTATTTTAAAATAAATTAAATTTCGCTATTTGTTGCTGAATTAAGCCAATGCAGGGCATATGGCATATGGCAAATTCTATAGCAGGGTGGGGAGTAATTCAAATTTCGCAGCATTTGTTAGTTACTTCTATGGTTTTTCCACTTATTTCGAAGCTTCCTAGCTTTTGCTCAAAGCTAAAAATTCGTTGTGTAGTTAAGGTACACTGACGTACAGATAACGGTATCTGTACGTTTCTGTATTTTTACTACTTACATCAAAAACTAAAAAGCGCGCTTAGTTGTTATAGTTGATCCTGAAATTCCTTAAGGTTTGTCTAAATTATGTTTCAGTCATTGTTCTTTGAAAGGTGGTTTAAAGTAATATAAACTAGCGAAATGCTGAGCTTTCAAAGTTTGTGCAGTTGCGTATACGTTTGTTATGTTCCCAGATAACACATCTAAATATGAATTTAAGTTAGTACCTATGTCAAAACACAAATATAATAAGCGTAATAGTTTTTTCTAACACTTGCGTGACTCATTTGTTTAAATAAAACTACTTTTTACGGATTTAGATGAGTATATTTATTTTAAATTTTGGCCCGACGTTTCGAAGACTTTGCGTCTAAATCCAAATAAAGTAGTTTTATTTAAGCGTAATAACATTGCTCAAGGAAATCTGTGGTAATAGTTCTGCACTAAAGTGTATCACAAAACAGCTTGGATTGTAGGAAATACTGTTAATTTACGTAGAAAGAAAGAAATATTTAATTTGTAACTACTAAAACAACGTAGGTGTTGTATTAAAGTTAATAATATTTGTAACTTGTATTTTATTATAGATAATTTTATTAAACCTGTTCAACTTTTTTATTAAACAAACATTTTAATAATTAATGGACTCATTAATATTTATACACTGACTTTAAATTTAACACTTATTGAATAAATATTTTTGAATTTATGGTTTATGAACTTTATTTTCTCTAAAGAATTTACAAATTCACTTATTGAGAAACATTTTACAATAATAATAATGTGATGAGCGTACAAAGAACATAAGTATCGCTTAAACAAAAAATTGGTCAAGTGCGAGTCGGACTCGCGCACGAAGGGTTCGGTACCATTATCTATGCAACATACGTTATTAATAAATGAGCAAACAACACACACAATACTTAATTAATCACGTTTGTTGTATGAGAGCAAGAAACGGTAAAAAAATCATGTTTGTTGTATGGGAGCCCCCCTTAAATACTTATTTTATTTTATTTTTAGTATTTGTTGTTATAGCGGCAATAGAAATACATCATCTGTGAAAATTTCAACTCTCTAGCTATCACCGTTCTTGAGATACAGCCTGGTGACAGACGGACGGACGGACGGACGGACAGCGAAGTCTCAGTAATAGGGTTCCGTTTTTACCCTTTGGGTACGGAACCCTAAAAACGTGGGTATTTGTACATTGAATAAAGAATTTATAAAGTAAACGGCCAAGCAAACACGGAGTTAATGTTTCATTAATACTAGATGTGACCAATATCTTCTTTAATTTGTTTTTTTTTTTGTACTTTAAAAACTATGTAGTAGAATTTTATTTTAATTATATTTTGTTTATGTCATTTTTTTTTTATTAATTAATTAATTTTATTTTTTAACAATTTGTTTGTTACTTTTATTAATATTGATGTAAATGTGAATAAATGAAGTAAATATAACTATATGTATTTTTTTTATAAGTATGTATTACTTTTTAATGTGTTATTTATTGTTACATATATTAAGTTAGCTACTTATGTTTTTATGTTAAAATGTATTTTAGTATATAAGTTTTTAGAACTTTTTTAAAAAGTCATCATACTTTGCATTTATAATTCATGTCACTGGCCAGTTTTAATCCGTAGCTTTATCCGCCTATAAACGATATCTGTGGTATCTACATAACCCTATACATAATATATACAATGTACTTGCATAAAAATATGCTATACGATCGCTCAAAATATGCTGTAAAATTACGAGACTATAGGACGTTATAAGCTTATTTCATATCAAAGGTGCCTACACAACGACTTGTACTTCTCGTAAAAAACAAAACACTAGATTCGCAAACACTGAGAAAAGTTTTTATCGAAACTTAACATCAATCAACCAAAATTCAAATATAACGTCGGATAGACTACCGTCGTCTGAAAGCCTATACCAGTTTTGGGCCAATATCTGGGAAAACCCTGTCCAGCACAATGAAGATGCTAGCTGGATAAATGTAATAAATGATACAACTAACTACATACCTCACATGGAATTCGAACACATCACGTTAGAAACATTAGTAGATGTCATAAAAAACACCCACAACTGGAAGTCACCCGGAAGTCGGAACGGACAACATTCATAACTACTGGCTAAAAAAAATCACCTACACACACTCATACCTACTAAATCACCTTAATAATTTCATATAGTCACCTAACACAATGCCCAACTACATTACACATGGCATAACCTACATGCTACCAAAAGAGAGTTTTACGGAAGATCCATCAATATACCGACCCATAACTTGTCTACAGACTATATATAAACTGGAGACTGAGGGAATAAATCCCTCAGTCTCCGGAAACAGTTCTCCTTTCTTGAGCCATTCGTTCGACTTTTCTTTGTCGACGTGTATTTGGCTTAGGTCGGTTCGGTGTCTTCCGTGGAGTGACTTACTTGCCCACTTCGTTATTTTAATAGCGATACAGGATCAAGTTATAGTGACAAGAAATTATAACCAAGAAATTATAATCGACGGGCTTCGTGGTGTAGTGGTTTATATTGCGGACTGCCGATCAAGAGGTCGCGGGTTCGATTCCCGCCTCGGACAATCATTTGTGTGATGTTTATAAATGTCATACAAATGTTTGTCCTGCGTCTGGGTGTTTTCTATGTATTATTAGTATGTATTTACAAAAGAAAAGTAGTATATGTAGTCTATCCGTATCTGGTACCCATAATACAAGCATAGAAATATAGCTTACGTTGGGACCAGAGGACGTTGTATGAAATGACCTGAATAATTTATAATAATAATAACGTTTTTCGTTTTAACGTTTTTCACTGATGCTTTCTTCCTTTTAGCAGCAGCGTGATGTTATATATAACCTTCCTCAATAAATAGACTATCTAACACTGAACAAAATTTTCAAATCGGCCTAGTGGTTCCTAAGATGAGCGCGTTCAAACAAACAAACAAACTCTTCAGCTTTATAATATCCATTCGCCTGTTTGACTACCTGTAAGATGACCACAATTTCATCTCGAAGAACTAGTTACATCCTGAACCGTCCTTGACCACGAATGAGATTTAAATGTCAACAAATTAACATAACTAGTTGCAATATTATGTTAACATGGTTCAGTTAATTTATTGAATAGATAGTAGAAATTACCATTACTGGAATAGGCATATTTTTAACCAACTTCGAAAAAGGAGGAGGTTTTTACTAAATAAACTAAATTATAGTGGAAAAAATGATAACCATGAGCGGGACTTGAACCCACGACCTCGGAATACCGTTCCGTTGCTCTCCCATCTGAGCTATCATGGTTCCCGCATATGTTTACCAAATCTTCCACTACAACCTTCTCAATGTGAGTTAAACATCGTGCGATGTTTTGTGTACAACGCCATCTATTGAGCGGTTTGCACCAACTCGATCAATCGATCACTTAGTGTTCTTTACAGAACACAATTGGACCGAAATAATGACTGTACATGTATTTCTACATTAATTTATGAATTTTTGCAATTGACTTGCTATGCTTTTACTAAATAAACTAAATTATAGTGGAAAAAATGATAACCATGAGCGGGACTTGAACCCACGACCTCGGAATACCGTTCCGTTGCTCTCCCATCTGAGCTATCATGGTTCCCGCATATGTTTACCAAATCTTCCACTACAACTCCAACACTACCAACCACTACAACACTAAGTGATCGATTGATCGAGTTGGTGCAAACCGCTCAATAGATGGCGTTGTACACAAAACATCGCACGATGTTTAACTCACATTGAGAAGGTTGTAGTGGAAGATTTGGTAAACATATGCGGG
This sequence comes from Orgyia antiqua, assembly GCA_916999025.1. Classification (NCBI taxonomy): domain Eukaryota; kingdom Metazoa; phylum Arthropoda; class Insecta; order Lepidoptera; family Erebidae; genus Orgyia; species Orgyia antiqua. Next base: position 29,296,259 of record OU779868.1, read on the forward strand.
AACCATGATAGCTCAGATGGGAGAGCAACGGAACGGTATTCCGAGGTCGTGGGTTCAAGTCCCGCTCATGGTTATCATTTTTTCCACTATAATTTAGTTTATTTAGTAAAAGCATAGCAAGTCAATTGCAAAAAAATTCATAAATTAAAGGAGGAGGTTCTCAATTCGTCTGTATGTCTTTTTTTATTTATGTGTTTTATTTATGTTTGTTACCTCATGGCTTTTTATTTATTTAATTTTTTTCCTAATAATATTACAAATGTGAAAGTGTGAATGGATATTTGTTACTCTTTCACGCAAAAACTACTTAATGGATTTTAATGAAACTTTACAATAATGTAACTTATACATCAGAATACGATTTAGATAAACGAACAGATTTTTTATCCTTTATACCTCGGGTAAAACCGCGGGGCACAGCTGGTATATATATAAAAAAGTGTTAAAAGTAGTACTAGTCAATTACTATACGGAAATTCTTCAACGTTTACCGAGCATATTACTCGTATTATGACACATGGTTGTTTATTTATTGTATACTTGTATTTAATTGCATTTTATGAATCAATTTTGTAGGGAAATTCATGTAATTAAAGTCCCGTTAGTAAAATACTCAGAAATGTAATGTAAAAGTATATAGTTTACCGTATAGCATGACGTTAGCAGACATTTATTAGAATTTTGTGAAGAAATGATAAAAAGGGAAAGAGTACCCCTCTTTCCCTTTTTATAGAAACTCTTACCCTAGAAGCTCTTAGGTATACTACCTACTTTATGTAATACGAAAAAATTTGCCAACTTTAAATTATTAAACGAAGTAATATCATGTATGTGGTAAAAAAAAAATGGTTTTACCATATGGCACGTGATCCTTAGGTATATTATTATGGACCAGTTCTAAAATTATCTCTTTATTACAAGCCTAATATTATGACTACGAAGTTGTCATTAAAATTTTTAAAACCTTGTTTTGTATTCGTAATTTGAAATTGTTATTAACTTTATTTGTTAATTAGTTTAAAGAAGAAGTAGTTAATGAAACAAGAAATAGAACATGACGGTTTTGCATAAATGGAATGCCAGTTGCACAGATTTAATAATTTTGCTTGGCTAAATCGTACCTCATAGACAAATAATGTATATGAAGCATAGCCTGTATCAGAGACACACATAGATACATATTTCACGCAAACATTGATATTTATGTGGCTTTAAGCCGTGTGAGTGATGTACCCATAGACATCCACAGAAATCTGGTATGGTATGAAAAATGTTGTGAACTTTTGCAGTGTACAGTAAAAAGCGAAATAATATATACCCTCATTCCAATACGAACCCATCCCAGAGCCGCAAATGATACCAATGCGTGGAGTCTCCGTGATACGTGACAGCAGGAAGTTTGCTGTTTCTACCAACGTCTCATATGAGTACCTGAAATTAAAGTAAAACTCATATTATTATATTTATCAACATACATCATGTGCGTGGCCAGGGATTCTAATTACGAAATTTTTTTTCTTCTAAACATTGGAGATTTCAGGCTTATCCACAGTATTTTTCCATTGTATAAAATCAAAATATTAAGCACTAAACAGACTACTTTTATATACCTAGAATTTATTCATCTTTTTTTAAATAAAGGCATTTTTCGATAACTCTGTTAGGATAAGCCGTATTTTTATTTAGTTTGTGTGTAAGTTTTTATAAACAGCATTATGAAATAGTAAATTAAGCACCGTAAAAATATTTCATTATAATTTCTAGGAACTACTTTCAAAAATGCGAAGAAGATGAAAGCAATTGTTTCATCTATCTAATATATAAAATTCACGTGTCACAGTGTTAGTTACCGTACTCCTCCGAAACGGCTTGAGCGATTCTTCTCAAATTTTGCATACATATTCAGTAGGTCTGAGAATCGGCCAACATCTATTTTTCAAACTTTTTTTTTTTAGAATGGCAAAACAACGTTTGCCGGGTCAGCTAGTAATAATATAATATCTTAAAAAGAAGTTCAAGCTGGGTTTGTATTTTTTTTAATAATGCATGTTGGTGCTACATCTCATTCTACCTGATGGTAAGCAATGTAATCAATGATGGTAAGGCGCACAAATTATGAAAGAAGCCATTTATTCTATTTTTGAACGCGTATACATTGTAAGTCTCGGGAACACAGACATCGGCAAATTATTCCAGTCTTTAACAGTTCCGGGTAAGAAAAACGACCCAAAAACTTTAGTACGGATAGGTGGTATGTCCACAACGACCACAACGTATGGATGGAAACGTTTCGAATGTCTAGTGGTGGTAAATTCTCAATCATGTTTGTTTAGGCAAAATAAAACATAAATTAAAAGTTAACTCTATCTGTTTATTCCATGGCAACTAGTATGTTAAACAGATGATAAGTAAGTCAAGATGAGCACCATGAATTTCTTGTCTCTTACGTAACGATGTATATCGATTTATATTTTTATTTATGAATGTTTGGAAATTCCAAACTGATGTTGATATTTCTACCGACTATAAAAGTTTTGCTGATTTAAAACATTTAAATCTGATAACAGAAAGTATAATAGATATTTAGTATAATTGACACCTGCTGTATACTTTACTTTAGAGAAAACCTACCATACCTATAAATTAGCCCTTTGACATACCTAGTAATTATACATAATATCTAGATACGAAGTTTAAATAAAACTACTTTTTACGGATTTATACGGTATATTATGTTTTGAATTTTGGCTCGACGTTTCGGAGACTTTGCAGTCACCATGACGGGTGAGACTCAGTCCCAGTCTCACCTTATTTAAACAAATGAGTCGCGAAAGTAGTGTTGCCCAAATTCAGTCTTGGTCTTGCAGTCTTGGTCTTGTTCTTGCATTTTTGCAAGACCAAGACCAAGAACAAGACCGCGTATTTTTAGCAAGACCAAGACCAAGACTGACCGTGCAAGACTTGAGCAAGAACAAGACTAATCCGGCAAGACTCTTGCGTCTTGCAGCTAGGACTTAGCGCTATTTCACGGAGTAGTTAGGTATAACAGTTCGGTGTACAGGTACGCTTAGGAATTCTATGAGACGCAATAAACTGTATCAAAACTGTATAAAAAACTTAATTTTTAATCCTAATTTTATGCAAGGAATACTAGTTATTTTACCAGCAACATATGTTCCCGTGAAACTAGGCTTATTGCCGTTTCTTTTGATATGCATATATTAATAATTAATTAAATTAATAAAAAAAAACAATCAAATTCACGTCTAGCGTCCAGGCGCCTGCTCTAACAAAAGGTCGATCAGATTCGCAATTTTGTTTTTATAATACTTTTAATTATAAAAGTGTTTGAGTATGTTTATTTTATAGTAATTTACTAATATTTTAATAAAAACACGTAAATTAAATAAACACAAGACAATAAAAGTTTACGACATGAACGATTTCTTTGGTTACCCGGCACCTACATTTTGAAGACCAAATTATAGTCGATCTAATTCGTGAAACTCAAGCACTTATACAACGTGAAACAAAACTCCTGTGTTATGCTTGAAACCAAGCATTCTTTAGGCCATCAGTAATGACTACGTGAAGTTAGAAATTAACTTGCATTATAATTTAATACGATTTTTGATGATGTAAGTTTTTGCAAAATTTTTACGTTGCACAACCCTAATCAGCTGTTTTTATGAACTTTATTTGACCTAATTGTGATCATGTCCCGTAATAGAGATTAACGTAATATGCCTAACTGCTCATTGCCTCTGTGAGGAAAATTGTTTAAAATTTTTCCATGATGGTGAAGAAAATTTTGTTGGATGTTGATGGAAGAAAAGCGAGAAGAATATAAAAATGAGCGAGTTTTTTTGAGGAGTAATATTACCGAAAAAAATAATGAATAATTGCATGTCGAAGATGACGAACGTGAATTGAGGAAAAGTTAAGTGTCAACTACTAGCAAAATGTGACGAGGGGAGCGAAGATATTGGCATATTAACGATGATACTTATAATTTTTCATAAAATTATGTTAGGTAAAAAAGTCACATATGCGACTGTCCACTCTAAATAATTTAATCACTTTTGACGAATCGTGATTGGTTAATATTAGAAATACGTCGACCAATTGTATTACTTGATTGGCTACTTGAGTCCTTTGTAAAGAGCGACACCTTTGTCAAAAGAAACCGACTTCCTTTGATGTCAATGTGCCGCCCGCGCCGCTCCGATAGTCGGGGAATAACCGACATGAAGACACGTGTACATAGAGATGGGTCATCTCTATTATGTATCGGTATTTTATTATATTTTATTGTATCAAATCAATACAACGCGAACGGGGTAAAATACTAGATCATACGATAAAGTGATCGTCGTATCGTATCGCTGGTGTTTATTTAATAAACATCGTATTGTAAAACATGGTCTGTCCACAACAAATATTATTCATATTGGCTTATAATTATTCGTTGTAACATTTTCTTATAAACTTATTTCATTCCATTGAAATCCGATAAACTTTTTTACATTCTAGTAATAGTTACTCAAATTGCAAACACAATATGGTTGTAGCTAAGATACGATTTCAGGAGAAGTTTCGTAATAAATTGTAGGTTAATATATGAATTTGATAGCACATAATTAACACATAGTATTGTTTTTACCGATACAAATATTAAGTGTATTCTATTGTATCGAATTACCATAATATCGATATGTATGTGGGCATAGCTAAAGTGCATGAGCACAACCCTTTTACAGTATTATAGGTACCTAGGTAATGACAAAAATTATTTTAGAGCCAGCACGTGCCGAGGCGGCGCGGTAAAAAGCAAGGAAATGTACTATAAAAAAAGTAATTTAATAGTTAATTTTTAGCACATGTAAGCTTATAAAGCGTAAATGTTTATTAAGAAACAGTTACTCCCATGGAAAACGGCATATAGCTCAGTTGATCACCATGTGGCAGTTAATTTTTCGAATTTCTCATCAAATCTTCAGACATTTATTAATCTGATTGTTCTTTACTATGGCTATGTTAATTCAAGCTCACAATGTTCCAATTCTAATACGTTTTTCTAAGATCTAAAGTAAACTTTAATAAATAGCAATAGTCTAATAGGTAATTGCAAGACTTGCAAGACTCTTGCTGCAAGACCAAGACCAAGACCAAGACTGGGAGCGCAAGACCAAGACCAAGACCAAGACCAGGTGTATTGGCGCAAGACCAAGACCAAGACTGGCTAAGTCTCGTCTTGTTCTTGCATTTGGGCAACACTACGCGAAAGTGTTAGAAAATATTAGATACGAGTTATCTAGATAATATCATAATACTAACTTTAATAATGTTGTTCGCGACTTCGTACGCCTGGAATTTAGAAAAAACTTCCCATTCCTGCAACATTTTTCACTTTTGCTTCGCTCCATTAGCTCGCGACCAACAGATCGCAGCGTAATGTTATATAGAACCAGTATTTCCTGAGATTAGCGCGTTCAAACAACACACTCTTCAGCTTTATGATATTAGTATAGATAATATATAAATATGTAAGTATATCCTTACTAATTTATAAGTGCGAAATCCGGATGATAACACAATAATAATTTTGACGAGCTTAAGTGTTAATGTGTGGAACGAAAGAATAGCGTGGTTAAAAAAACGTACAACGCCATCTATTGAGCAGACGAGTAAACTTCTGTTTGTTAAGGATTGATTTCTAAATTACACGCGTACGAAGTCGCGGGTAACTATATTATGCTAGTATTTTTATAAATATGCACGCATACCTGTTCTCCCACAAAGGTTCAGTTTTTTTTAGTTTTATTTAATTAGGAACCACAATTTTACATACTTATTTGTTTTTATATTTACGTAGATTTAGACGACGCAATTATCGTTAAAAATTACTCATAAGAATTAACACGCTAAAAGATTTTGAGTAAACAAAAATAATATCCCTAATTCTTCATTTTATGTGCCTACTGGCTGTGTTAATATGTACGTGTCGGCGATGATATACGATAATATTGATGTAGGCCCTTAATAGCTTCACGGAAATTAATGAAAACGCGTCACATCAAGTTATCAAGGGCAGATATTACTAGAGGAAAATGGTTAGTTACAAGATAATTCATTTATATCTCGTATATATTATATCAGAACACGATATTATTATAGTTATTAGTAGTTCCTCATGTTTACTCGCTTATCTACTTCCTTAATGTTATTGTGTATTATATAGTTTTATCCAAAACCAATATATTTAACAAAAAATATATCAGAAAAATATTAATGCTCGGGTTTTAAAGAATATTGATTAAGTTATCTACTTCCTTCTCCCCTAGAAGAGACAAATATTTGTTTGATCAATATAGACACATGATATCTATAATATATACACAAACAAATTATGTAAGTAGGTCTTTACATAATTTGTTTGTGTAAACAGGTTGCTGTTAGGATGTTGATCCTAAACACAGCATGGAGTTTTAATTCTCCGATTTTAAAAACATTATTTTTAAGAACACTATAGTTACCACGCCGAATGATGATCCCTATGACGTTTCAACTGACAGTTGTATTAGTTTTTTTTTTTTTTTTTTTTTATTCTTTTTTGGTCGAACCCAGTTGTATTAGTTATGCGAAACAATTTCGATAAAATACTGTTTTTTAGGCAAATGCCATGTCATTCAGCCAGGTCATTCAACATAATAAGCAATATTTATTTATTTTGAAAAAAAGACTACGCGCATTGATGGACATAAAACACTAGATAAAAAAGTAACAGCCTTATTATATTTTATTTTACTATACTTTAATTTTTATTCAAATTGCATAATTTTAAGAATTTAAAATTCTTTTTGAATTGAATTTTAAAGAATTCATAATTAGCTGGCAATTATGGATTACATGGAAAAGTATTTAAAAGGAGGCCAAAAAAAGGCCAAATAAAATACAAACTCAAAGCATTTGTTTTATTTTTGTGATATTTTGTTTATCGATGTGTCCCTTCTTAGTCGATAACAGCTTGACGACGTAACTTTTGCAGCACGTACCATGTACATTTGCATTGAGTTTTTTTCTATTATTTCCGAACATTACGTAATAATTTCTTAATATTCATTTTTGTAATTTACAATTGTACACAATTATGATATTTTCGACTTTTTAATGGACCAGCCTCTAAAGGATTTGATGTGATAGGACGTCAGTACAATGTTAAGCGCTAACAAACTGTCATAGGGATCATCATTCGGCGTGCGGAGTATAACCACTACTAACATTATGCAATAAGATAATACATGTAATACTAACACATTTACTAACACAAATTGTAATTGAAATTGTAATTGAAATTTAATAATTGTAATATGGATCTTTGTTGTCCGAAATAAAAGTTTATTTATTTACTATATTAGTTGGTATTAGATGATTTTGTATGAATTTCGTAACAAATACTTAAAGTGACGGGCTTTGTGACCTAGTGGTTCATGTAACGGACTGTCGTTCACGAGGTCGCGGTTTTGATTCCCGCACGGGAAAATCATTTGTGTGATGTTTATAAATGTCATACGTAAATGTTTGTTTTGCGTCTGGGTGTTTCTATGTATTAAGTATGTATGTATATACAAAAGAACAGCAGTATATGTATTCTACCCGTATTCTGGTACCCAAAACACAAGCATATAAGCTTAATTTGGAACCAGAGGACGTTGTATGAAATGTCCATAAATATTTATTATTAATATTAATAAAATAAAATGAAACTAGTAAGTTACTAACAAGGAAACCACATCGACGCATGCTTAGATCCACCTAATAGATACTACTCGCCAATTGGATCCAATTTATCTAGTATTGTGGACTTGAGAATTATAAGCATGTAACCCGTCTCCACAAAATATGTAACTCTTTCATGGGTCATTGTATACGATTTTATAATAAACTCCCTATTGATGTAAGAGAATTAAATAATTCGAAATTTAAAAAATTCATTAAAACTAAATTATGTAAAAAGGCGTATTATAAAATTTCTGATTATATTAAAGATGATAAAGCTTGGGAGTAGGTTGCTCTGGAGCAATACATATTCTATATTGTAAAGTTATTAGCATTGTAAGTATAATTGACATTTAATTTAAAAATATTGATTTGATTAAAAGCTCTGCTGAGTTTCTTACGCCGGTTCTTCTCAGCAGATTGCGTCCTGAACCGGTGGTAGGGAAAAAAATTGGACATGTCATAAACACATAATTTTTCTGAAAAATTGTGTCTACGTGATTAAATGATTTTTCATTTCATTTCATTTCATAACCACAGTATATAACCACTAACTGCGGAAATTACACTGCATACCACCTGTACTTAACATGTAGAGTAAAATAATTAGAAATTCCTGGCTACTTATTCATCACCACATTCCTAACGGAATGATGGATGAGATTACAGATGTAAATAGAACGATTAACTATTGCATTACGATTAAATGAAAACTTTACTACGTTTTGCGTTGTATACGATGAACTACTATGCATTTTAATGCAGCGATTTAGTTTTAGATAGGACGCATTTTTTGCTAATCTAAATAATCGGCCAATCTAATGGTGGTTAGTACTAGTAAGTTTTATTAGATCGAAAAGTTTTATTATATTTTTTACAGTAAGTGACTGTATAGATCTACTACTGTTTGACTTCAAATACCTTTAGCCGTTGCTGAGTATAAGTTGGATAGACAGCTGGACACCGAAGTGATCCTTTGAACTCCCATAGGATCATTTCGGTGTCCCTTTCTTTTGGGTACGAAACCCTAAAAAAAGAAGAAACAAAGAGAAATAAAAAATATTTCTTCTTTTCTTGATAATGTTTCCGACATTTCTCGTAAACTGGAAAAAGGGAAAACTCTGACTTCACCCGCTTCATGTATCGTTCTTCTAAATCCACACTTAGCATTATGTCAATACGTCACGACGTTCATGGTCGCTCATAAAACAGCAATACAATGTGCCAAGGGAATACATGAAGTTTTCAATTGATCTTATTTATCAATCGATTGACCTCTAAAGATCAATTCGCGAGTATTGGTACAAATAATGATTGTTACATACGTCATTTAATATACATTATGTATTATGGCCTGAAAGATATTTTATATGATGGAAAAACTTATTTCACATGTAGGTACGGAATTATCGAGAAAGAAGAACAAAATATCTGTTTAGAGTAGGCATAATTTAACAAAATAATAATAACTATTTGGCTTGATTTACTTATCATATGCATTTTATACAGCTACAGGAGCGATGTAAAGTTAAGTAAGAAAGAAATAACATTTATTTTGAGTCACTGTACAACATTAAAAATAATACAATAAACACATAATATAAAATTAAAGTATGATCAAGTAGAGGACCAAAACGAGGTCAGGAGGACCTAATACTCCCGTTGTCGAGTCGGGACACCCGTGAGGGGCCTACTCTTGCCATGTCATGGTAAGGCACCACCATGGCCCAGTAGGGCTAAAGAAGATAATGAAAAAAAAAACGAGGTCCATTCTCAGTAAAAGCTGAACACACTTTCGTCAAGCGTGATACAGCGATGGTTTTCAAAATAAACCTAGGTAGAACTTCTCTTAGAAAAATACTAATCTTACTGAACACAAATCCAGTAGTTACTGGAGTTCATGAAATAAATTTTTAAGTAGTAATAAAATTAATATAGTATTTGTTTTATTTCTCATCTACGTATTAAATCTATTACAAGTTCACAATAATATAGTATCGTGAACGTTGTTATTTGCATTATCATCATAACATGACCTAATTATCTTAGGCCTAGTCACGCAATTTTACATAAAAAATGTGCCAATGTCTATAATTACGTCTACATATATTACATCCTTTTTTTTCTTTTAAATCTATCGATTTAATCTATTAAGAAAGAGGTAAAGTTTGTAACATGTAGGTATGTAGAGCATTGTAGGGTTAAGTGGTAAGTAATGTAGCGATCTTAAAATATTTTTAGATAGTCACTAATAGGAAACTACGCTCTACGAGAGTGCTATTATAGGAAATCAGAGTTAAGGCGAATGAGATCGTGGGCAAAAGACTATAAAAATATATTATTTATTATGTTATCTCGACTAATATTATAGTTTGTGACTTGTTTGTTTGTTAATTCCTTTGAACGCGCTAATCTCAGGAACTACAGCTTTGAATTGAAAAATTATTTTTGTGTTACATAGTGCATTTATCGAAGAAGGTTATAGGCTATATAACATCACACTACGACCTTATACCTAGGAGCGAAGCAGTAGTGAAAAATATAGCATAATGTGGAAAAAACTTCTAAAATGCACGCGTACGAAGTCGCAGGCAACAGCTAGTAAATTATAAAAATAATACTTCTCCCGGTAATAATTCAGAACAAAAGTCATAAATATTTATCAATAATTTGACATTTATTCCAAAATTTTATAATATGTAAAATATATAATCGATATAATATTTAAATCGAGTAGGCATTGAGAAAGAATAATAGTATGTGTTAAATGTCACTTAAAAATAGAACTTGCTTCTTATCAGATTATCTTTTAAAGACTGGAAATTTCTTATCAACGGTCATAGAGCTATTCAAAGTCATAAAGGTGCTTCTAATGATTAGCCTTTGACTTTAAAAACCTGTCAAAATACTTTCCACTAGGTAATAAATCATTAATTGCAAATACTCGACGAAAGAAAATAATGAATAAAAATAAATTATCTTTCTAGAAATTAACTAAGCGAATAAGTAATAAGTATTTTTTATCGATCTATTCTATTGCAAACTTTAATGAAATGAGAAGAAAGAAAGAATAGAATATACAGGTAAGTATTACCAACTTATTATAACCACTATATTTCATTTAGGTACAATAAGTAACTCAATTGACGGGCCTCGTGGTGGAGTGGTTTATACAGGGTGTCCCAGAACTCAACGTCAAGCCGAAACGGGGTGACAGGATAGATCATAACCATCACGAGAAAAATCAGAAAAAAAATCTATCCCATGCAGTTTGGAAATTATGGGCATTTTAAGAAAAACCTAGAAATTTGGTCTAACTGTACCATTTTTCGGTTATTGTGGTTAATTTTTATTATTTTTGGTCATTTAAACTTTGGAACCGTAACCCTAAATAACATCTCGAGAATCACAGTCTAAAATAATGACACAATTACCCCAAGTTTCCTAGAATTTAGACTATTTGTTAAACTATGAATTTAAAATTTTCAAACTTTGTCGACTTTGAAACACCCTCCTTTAAAAAAAATGTACTAGAGTGCCTTGGCAAGTGCCATTAAGAGTTGGCGCATTTAATCAGGATTGTAAAATGGTACAATACTTGTAAGTTTCGTACTAAAAAAAACGAGTAAAAAATAAAAACCTCAAGTAACCCGATTTTTGCTAACCCATTTTACTCAGTTAAAATGTTTTTTATTCGCACAAGCCCTTGGTAGGTTCTTTATTTTACGGTAAAATGATGAGAGATATGGATAGTGGACATGTTTGCCATGAGCGAGCGAGACAGATAGTGACGCCACTTTTACCAAAGCAACAAAATACTAATAAAATAATGAAAAATGTTGACCTTGTTTTGTTTAGGTTTATTGGAATAAAAGTCAGATTTGAAAATAACATTTTTTATTAAAACAAATGTTCAAATTGTTTACCATCAGCTTCAACACACGCCCTACATCTTCTTAAAAAAGATCTACTTATTAGCCGGGCATATCCTCGAGAGTTGATGTCCTCAGCAGCTTGAGAAATTCGTTCACGCAGCTCGGCTACGCTCTCAATGGGCTTAGAATAAACTTTTTCTTTGAGAACGCCCCAATAAAAAAAATCCAGGGGATTTAAATCTGGGGAACGGGCTGGCCACGAGATAGTGCCTGAACGTCCAATCCACCTTCCCGGATATTCTTGGTCAAGGAAATCTCTTACTTGCACTGCGTAATGCGCTGGGCAGCCATCTTGTTGATACCACATGTGGCAACGATCTGTTAGTGGTACGTCCTCTAACAAACTTGGTAAATTTTCTCGTAAAAAATTTAGGTAATTCGTGCCATTCAAATTCTCAGGCAGCTCAAAAGGCCCAACTATTTTGCCGTTTAAAATTCCTGTCCACAGGTTAACTTTAAAGCGATATTGGGATCGGTCTTCTCGCATTAAATGTGGATTCTCCACATGCCACTCATGAAAATTGTGTAAGTTTATGTAGCCATCTTTTTTAAATGTAGATTCATCTGACCAGAGAATTTTTTGGATGAATTGGGGATTTTCATTATGCCTCTGTAGCATTGTTCTACAAAATGAAATCCTTTCAGGATAATCTCGAGGGAGAAGACTTTGAACTCGTTGTACGTGAAATGGATGCATTTCAGCTCTTTGTAAAATACGATGTGCTGTGCTTTTGGGTATTCCCGTTCTTTCTTCAATTCCACGAACGGAAATACTTGGGTCATCTGCGACCTCTTCCAACACTTCTTCTTCGTAAGGAAAGCGAGGTCTACCTCCAGCCCGTATTTGATTCGGGAAATGGCCGTCCTCTGTGAGTGAATGGTGCACATTAACAAACACGCGGTGATCCGGATAGCGCTCTAAATTTGGATATCTTTCACGATAAAGTCTAGCGGCGGCACTTGCGTTGCATCTGCATTCCCCATAAATGAGATGCATGTTCGCATATTCTTGTGAAGTGTAGCGCGTAGGCATAGTGATGAGAAGGATGTCAACACAAAAGTCCAATTCCAAAAGAGAGAAGCCAAAGTTGCCGGTATGTAATCAACAAGTCCAATTCACAAAAATCCAAGTCCAAAAAGAAAAGCCAAAGTTGTCAGTACTAAATTAACACAAGCGAATACGGAAAGGTGCGCAGTAGACGAATGAGCGAAATGTACTAACTGGTGTCAGACTGGCAGCGTAGCTATTTGCTTGGTATGGCGTCTGTATCTGTTTCATTCGCACTCGTTTAAACGATGCATCTCCGTCTCACTGCGTGGCGTCACTATCTGTCTCGCTCGCTCATGGCAAACATGTCCACTATCCATCTCTCTCATCATTTTGCCGTAAAATAAAGAACCTACCAAGGGCTTGTGCGAATAAAAAACATTTTTCCTGAGTAAAATGGGTTAGCAAAAATCGGGTTACTTGAGGTTTTTATTTTTTACTCGTTTTTTTTAGTACGAAACTTACAAGTATTGTACCATTTTACAATCCTGATTAAATGCGCCAACTCTTAATGGCACTTGCCAAGGCACTCTAGTACATTTTTTTTAAAGGAGGGTGTTTCAAAGTCGACAAAGTTTGAAAATTTTAAATTCATAGTTTAACAAATAGTCTAAATTCTAGGAAACTTGGGGTAATTGTGTCATTATTTTAGACTGTGATTCTCGAGATGTTATTTAGGGTTACGGTTCCAAAGTTTAAATGACCAAAAATAATAAAAATTAACCACAATAACCGAAAAATGGTACAGTTAGACCAAATTTCTAGGTTTTTCTTAAAATGCCCATAATTTCCAAACTGCATGGGATAGATTTTTTTTCTGATTTTTCTCGTGATGGTTATGATCTATCCTGTCACCCCGTTTCGGCTTGACGTTGAGTTCTGGGACACCCTGTATAACGGACTGCTGATCATGAGGTCTCGGGTTCGATTCCCGGTCAGGACAATCATTTGTGTGATGTTTTTAATTGTCATACAAATGTTTGTACTGCGTCTGGGTGTTTACTATGTATTATAAGTATGTATTTACAAAAGAAAAGTAGTTTATGTATTATATCCGTATTCTGGTACCCATAACACAAGCATAATAAGCTTAGCTTGGGACCAGAGGACGTTGTGTAAAAATGTCTATGAATATTTATTTATTTATAATTCCAAAAAAGTAAAACTTTAAAAAAAGTAAAATCTTAATACAAGGCCCACTTAATAAATATTAAACCCAACCTCAGGTTACGGGATTGAACCTGGAAATACCCGCGATAAGACGTAAAATTATAGAAATATTCCAGCGCAATGAAGGTTTAAAAACGTTAAGATATGCACACAACTGATAATAAGACATGAAAAATGGAAAAAACTTCAATAATTTTTTTCGCCAGTTCTTTTCAGTGGACCTTGTGTTCAAAACCGGTAGGACAGGAAAAATATGGACCGTTTAAAAGACTATTAACATTCTTTTAAAATTATGTCTAGTAATAAATAATCTAAACTAAGATTATATTAACTAAACATCTATCTGACGAAATATTTAATAACATGAACACATACCCTTTAGAAGAGTTTCCGTTTCCATTTTCTGTCTCTATTTCAGGTAGGCCTTTTTTCACTGACACGAAATTTTTCGCGTCATTAATATCATTAGCATTAATTGGCGCCATCACTGCACTAATTATTATAATTAGAATTGATTAATTAATTAAATGAACGTCGATGTTCACTGGTGTATGTCCGAACATAAAATGCGCTGTAGGAGGTTGCGCGTTAGTTATATATTAAACGTATAATAATCGTAAGAAACAAGTTGATTGCGGCTCGGATTTGTAACTACATATTATAAAGAAAAAGGGGTACATGGCATCGTTAAAAATAAACAATGATAAGGATAAACTGTAGTAATGATTAAAAAAGAAGACGTTCATTCGTTTTAAGAGGATACCAAAATAGCTTCGTGCATTTTTCTACGTACGAAGTTTTAATTGTTTCTTTAGATTGAATGGCTAGAGCTCTAATTTTTAAGTATATGTGTTTTCAATATATGATCTAGGATCGCATAAACTCAGAAACACGATTGAAAAAAGTTTTCTCGATAGAAAATCTTAGAAACAACCTCTCTAATTTTTTATTTTTTTCATTTGTCGGTCTATTATCGCGTATTAACTAATGAAATAACTTTAAAAACATAAGTAACTATTATATATAGAAACACGTAAATCAGAATTAAAATATATTTAGTAGATTTTGAGTAAACAAAAAAAATATCCCTAATTCTTCATTTTCTATACCTACTAGCTGTGTTAATATGTACATGTCGACGATAATATTAATGTAGGCCCTTAAGCATATTGTAATGACTTAAAATATTTCTTCATAAACGCACGATGCGGTTTAATAACCTTGATTTTGTTTTTAAGTGTGAATTTTCAAATTATTAATAACTAGTTTTATTAATCAACTTGACCAATTTATCTGTTTTCTTTATTTTTGGTGTCGATTTCTGTAAATAATGGACCAATTATTATCCTTTCTATTTAAAATAATATACAAAGCTGGGATCTTTTAACAGTAACCCAGAGCTGTTGCGGTCAATCTTCGATTCTTGTTAACGCATCCAGTGATTTTCACGAATTTTCTAAAATTTTCTGGTTTTATTTGTGTAATCGAAAGCTTATGTTACTGCGAATAAACTACACCGTTCTTAGCCGTATCTTTATTCGAAATAAGTGCAAGTTAACAATAAAATCCTTATTCCGTTGTTTACTTATGTAACAAACATCCAAACACATTTATGTTATTAGTAAGTAAAGATAATGTACGTTCGTTCAAATTATTGCGTGAATCTCATTAACAGATAACATAGATAACAGACGGCCTTTAGGATCATCACAGAGAGCTTTTTTTATTACGTTTCATTATAGTATTTAATCAATATTATGTTGCTATTTAGAAACAAGGAAATTACTTAAACTCAACAATTGTAGTTATATTAGAAAATATAATTATTTTATTACTAGCTTCTGCCCGCAGCTTCGCACGCATTAGTGGCCGAATCGAATTTGGAATCAAACCTAAAATAAAAACTTTATTCTGAACTGAAATTAATAGATACTAACATCGCTACTGAAATCCATAGCAAAATTTACATCAATCAACATTCGTTATAAAATTCTATGTTATCAAATAAAATCAATTTAAATAAGAAACATCTCAATTTCGAAAAAAAATGTTGAAACTAAGTACCACACAAAGAGTTTTTATTCCGAGTTACCGCGTAGACCGCATGTCAGTCTGGGATTAAAACCTTCTTGGCCAATAAAATAAATACCTATAAAGGCCCCTACACACCTTACGATTTATCGAACGAAAAGTCGGCCGACAAAACTGTGCAGTTCAATTTGGGTATTCTTTTTTTTAAAAATGTATGTAAAATCGCTGCAAATCGAATCGTTCGTCAAATGTGCGTTGTTTAGCGCGCACTAAATTATCGTACGATAAAACTGTGCGATCTCTTGATCTTCGATTTTTCGTTCGTTTGTAGAACATTTGCTGCGAATTATCGTTCGTCGAAGGAAGATACAACTTTTATTTCTTAAAATCGTTTCGATTATCTGACCGCTTGATCGACGGTCCTCGTGGTCTAGTGGTTCATGTATTTGACTACTGCGGCCGTCCAAAAGGTCAAGGGGTTCGATTCCTGCGCGGGACAGCCAATTAATTTTTGTTTTTATTTGTTACACAAATACTATAATAATAAATAGTAGGTACAGCGTCTGGGTATTTTTGACCGACTTTAAAAAAAAAGAGGAGGTTTTCAAATCGTTTATATGTTTTATTTTTTATTTATGTTTGTTACCTCATAACTTTTAACTGGGCAAAGCGATTATAATGATTCATCCATGCCTAGTCCATGTGTAACGATGGTCAAATATGACTACACCTTTCTGAAACACTTGTATATAATGGTTTACCCTGTTTTCGTTACTTACTCGTTACACCAAACAAATCTCAACTTTTAAGATACAGAAGTGAACTGGGCAAAGCGATTATAATGATTGTTTTTTTAAAAATCTGCTGATTCCCGTGCGGAGCGGCGGGCGCCTGTTTCGCGGCGAGCGCCGCGATGGACACGGCGGGCGCTGCGGACTGCTCAGTGGGCGCCGTTACTGGCGGTGCGGCTTGTTTGGGCGCCTTCTGGCGAGGGGTGCGGACTCGATTTTCGCTGCGGCGGCATTTCCTTCTTCTCTTCCTTTTAGGGCGGGCTGCATTGGCGCCGGCTGCGTTTGCTGCCGCCACCAATGAGTTAAGCGCACTGTCTACCGTAGCGACAAAGGTCACTACGGGTTTGGCTGCTGATGTAGTTGTCGTGCGCGACACCGTTCCCGCCTGTTTGTTTCCTGCTTCCGTGCGAAACACGCAGCAATGACGTGACACTGTCGGCGGTGTGTTCGCCGCCGCACGGCTGTCCAAAACCCAAACCTAGCAAGTTACATTTGAGTAAATTTTTCAGCAGATGCTCTTTCATTTTGTAATCAACAAGTATGAAATGCTGGTTGCTAGGTTTATTATACATGCTTGTATATGTGATTCTATGTAAGATAGAAATACAGTTGTTTTTGCATTAGACACAGTAAGAAAATTGGGGAATAATTGGTTTAAGAAAACGAATTAAAAAAACGTCACTTGCTAGGTTTTGGTTTTGGACAGCCGCGCAGTTTCAAGGATGTTGTTAAGTGATTGATGTTTTATAATTAAACTAGATGGCGCCCCGGCAACCCTCGGTGCCACACGAAAAGTTGTAAAAAACGTTGTAAATAATGCCATCTACCGCAAAAATGCATTACTATTTGAACGCTTGAAGAATATTACTTGGTACCGTATGAAATACTACACTAGAAAAACAACAGATGTCAGTACCAGACTACCAGCTGTTTAGAGTTGGTCATATTTCACAAATGTTTACAACAACGTATCACATGGCGCCACTCAGCCTGGTGTAACCGCCAATAACAGTTCCGTAAACTATTCTAATAACTATCTATCTACTATCTACCCATATCACAGGCATATTTATAAGCTTAGCTTGGGACCTGAGGACAATGTGTGAAATGTACATAAAATTTCTATTAAGTATATGCATTATGCAGTTTATGTACTTATGTGATACTAAACAAATATTTTGTCAAGGTTATACGTAAATGCGTCAAACGAAATAATAGCGTGATGTAGCGAGACGGCACAACGCCATCTATCGAGTCGGATAAAAACTTCTTGTGACATTTGTTTATTTAATAATATAATTTATCGTCTGTACTGTTGACGACATGCTACTTGCACGAGCTTGTGAGGAGAACTGACGACCGCGGTCGTCCATAAAAATCGTTCGATAAAACTGCGCAGTTTTTTCGTTATGGTTTATCGTAACGTGTGTAGGCGCCATAAGTCGACAGACTCTATTAGTTAAAATAACTAACTGGCCGAACTATTATTTTATACCGTATTTCAAAAACATTTGCGTTTACTCGTACAGAGTTTTTAGCGAAATAATATATAGCCTATTTGACGTCCAGGACTATAAAAATATCCTGATACCAATTTTCGTGTGATTCTATTCGGTAGATTTTGCGTGAAAACGTCACAAACAAACAGACAAACTCACTTTCACTTTTTTTAAATAAGTAAGGATTTACTAGCTGCTACCCGGAACATTGTACACGTGGAATTTAGAAACCAAACCTCAACAAATTATATAAAAATACAACCTCTTGAACCACTCTATCTATTGAAAAAACCACATCAAAATCGCGTACTTTTGAAAATTCAGCTTACATAGGCACATACACACAAAAATAACAATTTTTATTTTAAATTAAGTAACGATAAAACTAATTTATATAAACATAAAACATAAATATGCATTTATCTATGTAATTAATTCATTTGAAGGTGAGTTATCATATTCATGTATTTAGTTAAAATACAAGAATTAATTATTAATAATAGAACCTAGTTCACCTAGTGCCAGGTCAATTAGTACTTACGAGCAAACTCAGTTATGTTTACAATTATGATTATAATATTATCGAGCCCTTTGTATTCCAAACCGCAAGCAATTTTATGAAATTTCTTTTCTCATACTGTATTTTACTCAAAGAGCCGCTCTAAGATACACTTTCTGATAAGCAGTTGAGATTTTTTCTATAGACTTCTTTCTTTCTTTCTATAGACAGCGTAGTCTCGGTAATAAGGTCTCATCTTATTTTATGGTACGGACCCCTAAGCCACTCTTGAATATAAGCTGACTTTAAAAATAAAAACAATACAGACATTTTTTAAATATTGCATTGTCATCGGTCATACCTATGTATGCAAATTTTCCGATTGCTAGAGGGGTAGTGGGTGAAAATAATTTCTGAAGATGATGTAACATGACAATTTTGTTTTTCATTACCGGTAGTGATAATAGCCTTACACTATAAAATAAAAAGAGATTTTGCACAATGACTTTGGCCACACATGCATTTTGTCACGATAAGTAATACGCCTCTTAAACGCTAATGGAGCCCGAGCATAACGCAATATGGGCGTACTTTAACGTCAAAATTTAATTGTTATTATTATAAATCTATGTCCTTCAACTTTATTATAAATAATTTTAATCAGCACGGAAATAAAAGTATTTACGATGTTTTAACGAATAGAGAATTAGATTATATATAAGGTTGAGGAGGTTGAAGTGTTTACTGAATAAAATATAATAGATTGAGAGCCGGACTAACATCGATCTTCATAGTGTAGTTAACCAGATAAGACCTATATTTTGGTCTGGCAGCCATAATACAAGTTTAATCTTAGTATGGTTGCCAGAGACTAAACTTAATTTTTGTGCAATTTATAAAATTTATATAATTTATTTATTTCTTATTATTTATTTTATCAAAGCTCACCTATGCTGAATAATTATACATTTATTTTCTTTATATATTTTTAATAAGGCTGGTAATATCAGATGTGAAATATTTGTACGCAAGCAAAACTGCGAATCATAGTTAATAATTGTTTAAATTTTTATGTATCTTATTAGTAATTCCCGGGATAACAACCTAATCATTATTATAAACTGTTGTATGTAAAAAACAACAAGAAAGACGTCAATTGATAAGCAATATTATAGTTACATTCAATACTTAAGTACATTTACTGGCCTTGTTTATACAGAATGAACACAGAATTAATTACATAAATACTTAATTATTATTAACTAGTTTCTGTCCAGCTTAGCCTCGGGTTATTAATTGCTATTTTCTCATTTTTACCCGAGTTCACAAAAAGGAGGAGGTTCTCAATTGTATTTTTCTTTTTTTTACCTCATAACTTTTAACTGGGCGAAATGATATAGAGATTTTTTATTTTATTTGAAATCTGGTGGTTCCCGTTCGGTCTTATTAACACCAGGTCTCAGGATCTGATAGTTATCTCCTGAGAAATCCAGGAAAACCCTCATCCTTTAAAAGCACATGAATTCGCTTGAACTTTTTTTTAAAAATATTCAATTATTATATCTATACAGATTTGTTGCTACAAAGGTAGAAAAGTTTAGTCAATACTTTCTTTGCAATAAACTACTGTCGGATTACTACTATATGCGGATATTTACTGTCGGTAATTACGAGTACACATACTAATGAAACATAGACTGTAGATAGATAACATAGGTCAACAGCTGTTTTGCGCACGGGTTCTATGCGTATTTCCCTTATTTTGACTGCTATTATATCTAGATAATATATAAAAAGAACAAAATAAATAGTTCTGAAAAGTTGTGAATGTGTTTTTTGCGTACTAAATGGTGGGAAAATTTTGTTCTCGTGTTTGTTTGAACGCGCTAATCTCAGGAATCACTGTGCTGGTCCGATTTGAAAATTATTTCAGTGTTTGATAACTAAATATACTAATATTTATCGAGGAAGGGTAAAGACAAAAAAAAACATCACGCTACGACCATTAGGAGCGAAGAATCAGTGAAGAATGTCGCAGATACGGTATAAATTTTCTAAATTCCACGATTACGAAATAGATAGTTTTCATATTCATTTGCTTATAGGTATATTCACTTTTTTTCAGTTTTAGTGACTAGTGTGATGTAATTGATTCATTGACAGGGAGTACAAGGTTAGCAAGCTATCCTTAATCGAATATTGATCACTAAAGGCGCAGCTGTAGGTGGTTTTGTGGTTCATCTATTCTATAGGGTAATTCTAATAACTCGACTCTTTACTGTCTTAACTGTCTTAACTTAATTGTTTGAAAACTGTAAGGTTTTTTTAAACTCGATATTTTATTTTTTATTTGAAACAAGCCTTGCATTGCGTCAATACTTCATTATCATCCAAGAAATATGAATAATTTGAACACAATAGTATAGATCTCAAGATGTGAGTTGACAAAAGAATTAATAGAGGTCATAGGCTCTTCCATACGTTTTTAGTATATCTTTTAAAACCATCTACGTATAATAATACACTTAAATAATACCGAAACCGAATATCAGATTGAGTTAGAACTTCAGTTTCATATTTATACGCCACCATGATGTTGGTCTTCATAGCTTTTATTATCGTTTTGATTTTAATTTTCTCGGAGAAACTCTGTAGAAAAGCAAGAAGTTACCCTCCAGGTAGGATCGATTAATATAGACTACTAATTTGAAAGAAAGAAGAAAGAATTTGGACAATTGTTTCCAAAAAACAATAAATACAATTCAAAAGTTAGCTCAAAAAATTAAGAACAAAACAAATGTGGGATACATAATCTCTTTCTCACTCTCTCCAGCTCATTAACTTCTCACAGTTGGGCACGGGTCTTTTGCACTGGAGGGATTGTGGTCTTCTATTGTGGTTTTTCTAAGAGGATGTTATCTGTGTACAATTTCCCTTAGCTAACTTTTACAGCACCCTGATGAGAAAAAGAGGTGGTGACACTTGTATTCTTAATCCGTCACCACACGGACTCAAAGAATCTAACAAGACGTTTTACTTTCAGGTCCTATGCTTTTGCCATTTGTGGGTAATTTGCTCTCAGTAGCATTGCATTTAAGACTATTGAAATATCATCACGCAATCTGGCAATATTGGACTAAGGTTTACGGAAATATACTTGGACTGAGACTCGGCCCAGTTAACGTGGTTATCGTCTCTGGTAAAGATCTTATAAAGGAGGTATCGTCGAAAGAAGTTTTTGAAGGGAGACCTGATGGATTTTTCTATGTCATGCGCTCATTTGGTAAAAAACTTGGTAAGTTCTATGTGTATAGGACATACATAACAATAAGAAACTGCTATCTCTTTTCTTCTAAGCACAGTTATTATGACTTATTATAAAATTGAGCAAAGCAGTCCTTTTCTTGGGAAGTTAGTTTACTGCACCAGATTGAACAAGATTTGGGTTTTCTGACTTTCGCAGAAGGTACTGTATGTATGTATAATAGTAGACACGTACGTACCACCTTAAAGGGTATGGCTACGCTGATAAGAGTAAGATAAAGGAGATAAAGGTAAGACCAATTTACTTTTCTTACGTACATATCAATAAGTTATTTAGTAGGTAAGGTAGGTAAGGTAAGGTATATAATAATATTTGCTAGCATGATAATTCATTATTTGTTCTACTAGCAATGTCTCCCGATTTCAATTCCAAATGCTGTTTGCTGTACTTTGTTTGATTTTTATAATCTGCATTTCATAAAATTTTCCTACAAATATTTACAAGTTTGAGGAATAACCGTTTCGAACAAACAAACTACTGACAAACGCAAACTTACTACCAAGTTCTTAGAGTTGAATGTCGTAACAATCCTTATAAAATCATTGTTTAATGTGCAATCGCGTTAACTTAAAAGCATTATTTTTTACGTCTTTAAAAGATTCTGCTGCTATCATTGCCTCAGTAATCGTTTCTCAGTATTACAGAAAAAAGGGGCTTGACGAACATAATTAACTAATAGACTGACAAAAAAAACGATATCATAACAAATCAAATTATGGTGGAAAAAATTGACTGCCGCAAGCGGGACTTGAACCCACGACCTCGGAATACCGTTCTGAAGCTCTTTCCAACTGAGCTTATTGCGGTCGTGCTAGCAACATTCAATTTAACCACCACATTTGTCACTCGACTGAGTTTATATATTTTTACGTACAACGCCATCTATCAAGATTGCTTTACAACATCTCAAGCAGTCAATTTTTTCCACCATAATTTGATTTGTTAAGTAAGGCATAGCATGTCAATTGCAAAATCAATAAATTACTTTAACGATATCATAAGTTTGTTATATATCGTAGTAGGA
Organism: Orgyia antiqua; assembly: GCA_916999025.1. NCBI lineage: Eukaryota > Metazoa > Arthropoda > Insecta > Lepidoptera > Erebidae > Orgyia > Orgyia antiqua. Next base: position 29,319,360 of record OU779868.1, read on the forward strand.
GAAGCAAAATATTTATATTTTGTTATTAAATATTTATATTTTACAGTCGATTAAAATGTATACAGAACAATTTTATGTATGATTGTATGATATCAAAGTTTTGACGTGACAACGTCTTATAATTCGATAGAGCCGGCTGCACGCACGAAAAAACATGACTCATGCGGCGTTACCTCACTCTGAGGCGTTCCATGTAAGGCTTGAAGTGCAAGCGTCTCGCTTGCACTTCTGCTTTCGCTTCACTTCTTTATCTGCTTTCATCATTAAAATGAATAGCATCGGTCCGCTAGTGCAGCGATTGTAGGTTATGCTATAATTGACAAAATTAAAACAATTAAGACGTTGTCACGTTCAACTATCGTCAGTAAACCGACTTTACAGACAACCAATATTTTTTATCTAGAACTTTGCGATGTACTTACTCTATGTATATAATTATATGATATGAGTGTGCGACGCGATAGTTCATTTAATTAATTTATTATTTTTCTTATTAATAAATATATTGATAAGTAGTGTGTACAACTAAACTTGCAATAAGGAGAGAGAGGGAGGAGAATGTAGGTAAACCCTGTACCAACTGATCGTAGAGGACACTTTACAGCTCTGTCTTACCCGTGTTCATGGTGACTGCAAAGTGTCCGAAATTTAAAACAAATACACGCGTCTAAATCCGTAAAAAGTAATTTTAGTGAGTTACGATTTTCTTAGCTGGCTTCCTATGGGAGAAAATGGGGTGAAAATGTTCATATTCTTAATCCATCACACAAATAGGCCACCCTAGTTTACATTATCTACTTTAGTATTGTTTAATTAATTTTGTAGGAATTGTATTTAATGATGGGCATTCATGGACAAAAACAAGGCGTGTTGTTTTGAAGTACTTAAGAAACTTCGGTTACAATAAACAATGCATGGACAATTATATCAACGAGGAATGTATAGCATTAGTAGATATGATCAAAAAAGAGAATGGAAATCCTATATTGGTTAACAGAATGTTTCATATAACTATCGTGAATATCCTGTGGAGAGTGGTTGCTGGGAAAAGGTTAGAAATACTTAATATTTTTTTACATCTTAATGCGACAGCACTGAGTAGGCCTAAAAACGCGCTAAACCTTTTAAAAACGAGTTGAGACGTATATTTTATGCTAACTTGCCTATCGGAAAAAGACTAAAAAAAACACGTTCGTCTTTTTTTAGATTTTGAACTAAGTAAATTAGAATACCCATATCCCCATATCTTAACTTGCAGGTACGACTTGGAAGATGAAAAACTAAAGCTGCTATGTGATATAATCAGTCGCTTATTTGAGGCCGTAGACATGAGCGGGGGTGTTCTGAACTTCATGCCATTTGTGAGACATTTGGCACCTGATCTATCTGGATATAACAATTTGCGGTCCATTCACAAATCGATACATAATTTCTTAAAAGTAAGCTATGCGTTATCCCTACTATAATATTATAAATGCGAAAGTAACTCTGTCTGTCTGTCTGTTACGCTTTCCCGCTTAAACCTCTCAACCGATTTTGATGAAATTTGGCACAGACAATCTTTAGACCCTGAGAAAGGACATAGGCTACCGTTTACATATTTCTTATGTACACTCTTTGTTGGGCCTTTTTTCTAAAAGGTAGGTAGGGACTATAGGGAGTAGTAGACTGTAGACTATTAGCGACTGTGCCAACACAACTGGTCAGCACGGCACAGTAGATCCATAGCCCCTCCCAAAGTGGAGGAGGCCGTGCCCAACAGTTGTACGTTAGTGGGCTAGAGAGGAAGAGAGTAAGGTAGAGACTACAACCATTTACGATCTAATATATATTTCTTTTGCTTTGTTTTCGAGATAGATTGGGAATATTACAATATTATATTACTTACTATTTTAAATTGTCTCGCCATTTTAATGCGACTCTTTCAAATCTTTTCTACATTACCCGTGGCCGACTGTTACTGAATCGCGCAATTTTACTTGCATACTCAATTTTGACATTTTTAATTTTTTTATTTATTGCGTGCCATCCTAGTACTTCAAGGAATACTTTTATAAAGATTTAGCGAAACCCATCTCGAGATTTCCACTTGGCAACACATTGACTGATTCATATATGGTATTATAGATTATTTTTAAGTAGATACAGTACCTACGCTACAGTACTTTCGCTATCTACATAATAAGAACATTATGACGTAAGGATTAATATTCGATTTTTATTGCATAAGTCAAAACATCTCGCAATAATGGAATATTTGGCCACAAGTAACAAATAAACAAAGATAAGACTTGAATTAAAACTTTACTAATAACATATACTAAAATCAGAGCTATTATTGGACTTGTTATATTTATCACAGACGTTTATAACTATAAGTGACTTTTATGTGATATTTATTCACAAACGTATTACTATAGATTAGTATACTATATAGTTATATTAGTATACAAACTTATTACATACTATATAGTAGTACTATAGTAAGTGTAAAAATAAATAAATATTCAGGACATTTCACACAACGTCCTCTGGTCCTAAAGTAAGCTATATTTCTATGCTTGTATTATGGAGTACCAGAATACGGATAGACTACATATACTACTTTTTTTTTGTAAATACATACTTATAGTACATAGAAAACACCCAGACGCAGTACAAACATTTGTATGACATTTATAAATATCACACAAATGATTGTCCCAAGCGGGAATCGAACCCGCGACCTCGTGATCGGCAGTCCATTACATAAACCACTCCACCACGAAGCCCGTCAAAAAATCGAAATACTTCGTGATTCCTCCTGATTCTCTTTATTACCATGATACCATTGATGATAGCATTGTATCTAAATATCTGCCAATAAACTTCTGCCTGTCCCTTTTAAAAAAGCACAGGCGTGATTTTAAATAGTCGCATTTAAAGCCTACAAAGCGATAATGTCAAGTTCATAAGAGTTGTTTTGTAGTATCTGATGTTTTCTTTGTAGAATAAGATAATTATTTAGTTCAGGGATACTATTTTGCGTAATAACGCGTCAAATATACAATGTATACTGGCTGTTCTTCGCCGTTTCATTTGCTGTAAATAATTTTTATGTCAAATAAGAAAATAAAATCTGTAGTTCTCCACAAATTTTTTTTTCTTTATACGGTAAGAATTACATACAATTTATTATTAGATCTGCCAAATTTTAAAAGGCAATCATTATAAAAGGTCAACTTGTTTCGAAAAAGTTAGATCAACACAGTGACATTGCATGTTTTTGTAAATAGATTAGACCTAGTACCAATTTTACGTGCACGACTAGTCTTAACTTATATAAAAAATGAAAATTTATGTTGTCTATAACCTAATTTGGGCATGTTACTGTACTTTCTTATTATAAAAACTGTGTACTATCGATTAAAGAAATGAAATAATATAGATATGCACACCGTAACACCGTTCATCAAAATACACCATGTTTGCTATTTTTTTTTTAGTTAGGTTTGGTTGTGCATGCAGAATAGGTATTATTATTAATTTTATTATTTAAAAAAAATGGATAAATACTTTATATTTATCATTTTTTTTTATATTGTACAGGAAACTATAGAAGAACACAGAGAAAATCTAGATGTAAACAATCCCAAAGATGTTATTGATGCCTTACTTATCGAAAAACTCGAAGGAAATTGTGAAACTTGTAAGTAATTGGTATGTTTCAGAGGTCTTTCAGTATAGTGTCCTTTATGGTATGATGGTACCTTGAGCCCATAATAATCGTCTTTCATGAGTGTAAATTTGAGTTAAGGGTAGGGATTGGTTTTGAGGGGCCTTGGCTTTTCTTTTCCTGTCTCCTTTACCTACTTGTTCACGGATTATCGAGCCACGGAAAACCCTTTTGGACTTCACCGGGGGAGTCGCCTTCCATACAATAGTTTTTTAAATGTATTTTTATTGTGTTTACTCATAAATAATCATACTGACCTAATTTCTCGTTTTCCTCGCGACAAATTGTTTTTCTGTATTTTAGCTAGGGCACAGAATCGTAATATGGAAATATTTAGTTTTAATATTTAATTGTGTTTATTTGCAATAATTAAAATTAACGTAGGTATACGCCACATTGTATTCTTCATTTAGATGTTTTTAATATTAGCATAATGTGATACGAAACTTATTTAAATTTTATCGTGTATTACTTTTTGTCCATGATTTTTGTTTTGGACCTTAAATTTATTTTTAAATTATGACTGAGACTAATTATTTTTTTCTTACAAAAAAAAACAAAACAAAATTCAAAAAAGTCAAAAACCCTTTGATGAAAATAATAATCCCGCCCAAAGTGTAGGAGGCCCTTGCCTAAGAGTGGAACCATCGATCAATCATACTATATCTATGGTGGAACGTTATTGTGTTAGACAGATAGCGACAGAATTCTTAATATTTATTAAATTTTACTCATTCCAGTTACGGATGAGGAACTTCAAGTAGTTTTTCGAGATTTACTCGAAGCTGGTATGGAGACAGTATCAAACACTACTGTGTTTATGTTACTACATATTGTACGTAACGATGACGTACAGAGACGTTTACAACAGGAGATTGATGACGTCATTGGGAAGACGCGAACACCCACACTCGCTGATAGAGCCAGGTAAAATCATTGTAGGTGTAGAGATTTTAGTTAGCTGACTTGATATTTTTAATCGATATATTTTTAACCGACTTCAAAGGAAGTAGGATTTTCTCAATTTAACTGTATTTTTATTTTATGTTTGTTATTTTTAACTTTTAACTGGGCTACGTACCCGATTTTAATGATTCTTTTTTATTTGAAAGCTAGTTTTTTCCGTGTGGTCCCATTAGCAACAGGTCAGGATCTGATGGTTATCTTCTAAGAAATCGAGGAAAGCCCTCAAATTTCAAAGGTACACATATTGTTTTTACATATTAAATGTATGTAAATAACCAAAGAGTAGACTACCGAAGTGGTCTCGTGAAGTCGGTTCAATTTTTAGGGTTCCGTACCCAAAGGGTAAAAACGGGACCCTATTACTGAGACTTCGCTGTCCGTCCGTCCGTCCGTCTGTCACCAGGCTGTATCTCAAGAACGGTGATAGCTAGACAGTTGAAATTTTCACAGATGATGTATTTCTATTGCCGCTATAACAACAAATACTAAAAATAAAATAAAATAAATATTTAAGGGGGGCTCCCATACAACAAACATGATTTTGCCTTATGTTGCATAGATAATGGTACGGAACCCTTCGTGCGCGAGTCCAACTCGCACTTGACCAATTTTTATTTTAATAATAATAATCGATTAGGTATTTTAAAATACACGTTTTTCAATCCCCTTTTTTTCGCTTTCTGCCTTTCTGCCGGGCCATGAAGGCTTTTCTAACATGTTCTTTGTCTATTTAGTAATAAAACCAAAAAAATATTGCGTATATTAAAAGAATATTATATGATAAACAGCCTATTTCTCTATTTATAATACTAACCAAAAAAAAACCATTAAGTGTTGTGAATTGTATATTTCCATAGCATTATTTAAGAACCGTGACTAATTACAATTATTATTACTAATAATACAATGAACTTAAAAAAGCAAAAAATATATTTAAACTTAATATTTTTTTGTAAAGGTGAAACCGCACTAAACGTAGCGCAAATATGTGACATACCTTTAAATTCTTCATCCAATATTCTTCTCCAGCCCATTTACGTCCCACTGTTGGGCTCGGGCCTCCTACACTTTGGGAGGGATTATGGTCTACTGTGCCACGCCGACCAGGCGTGTTGGCACAGGGTTTATTTCCGAGTTTTCCGTCTCTAGTAGAAGATGTTATCTGTGTGTAATATCCCTTAGCTAACTTTTACAGCACCCTTGGGAGGAGATGGGGTGGTGACACTTGTATTCTTAATCCGTTACCACACGGACAACATCCATTATTATCCAAAATATATTCTATATTAATTAGTCCAGTATTGTATACATATTTGTACCCAAATTGATAGTTAAATGAATTAACATTACGGTAGTATGTAGGTAATGTTGCTGAATTGCGTTAGTAACACTTTTAATTTAGATTTTTTTGTAAGTTTACTTGTGCTCTTAAAACTTGCTTCTAGAATGGTGTACACAGAGGCAGTATTATTGGAATCACTCCGCATTTCCAGCGTGGCTGCCGTCGGCATTCCGCACATGACATTAGAAGATGCTCCTCTCGGCAACTACATAATTCCAAAGGTACTGAAAATAAAGGTACTGAAAGTAATGGTAATGAAAAGAGAAAACCTCAAGAGCTAAAACCTAACTGGCTGCATGTCCATTTTAAGTATATCTTGGTCTGTAATATTTTGCTTTACCACTTACAACCATGGTAGAATAGGAAAAAGGGGTGGGTTGTATGAAGCAAAGCAATGCCATCATTTGAACGGAGCTATTACATAAACAGAACTATTGAATATTGTTATGGTAAACAAATAACCAAGTGGCAATAAATTGACATAATTATAACATGAGATAAAGACTATGTTATGACATATTTACGACAAATCATTGTATTAATTATGTTCGTAATGAGTTGCAATCTATAAGGAAACAAACAGGGCCACATCTGGAAGACATAATTAGCAAGATTATTATCATTAGTACATTTTTTCCTCATCCAAAGTTAGATTGCAATTCTTATCTATAAATTCCGCAATGGATAATAGCAATAAAATAAATCCCCCTTACCTAGTCGTTAGCTTCATTTCTATCTCTTGTAAAGTGTACAATAAAAAAAAAACTATCTATATAACTAATTATGGTGTTTATATCCTTCAATTTCGTTGTCTGTGTTTATTTTAACACATTCGCCGCTCATAATTTTTGTAAGAAAATATAATAACATAGAATAGGCATCACGTAGAGACAGCTTCTCCGGAAAGAGAGGCAGAACAGGTTTTTATTGATAAAACGAAGATTAATTATGTTTCTGTGTATATTAGGAAAAAGTGTGTGGGTGTGTTCTATGTATTATAAGTATGTATTTACAAAAGAAAAGTAGTAAATTTATTATATCCGTATTCTGGTACCCATAACACAAGCATAGAAATATAGCTTACTTTGGGACCAGAGGACTTCGTGTGAAATGTCCAAAATATTTATTTCTCTCTCTCCAGCCCATTTACGTCCCACTGTTGGGCACGGGCCTCCTCCACTTTGGGAGGGATTATGGTCTACTGTGCTGCGCTGACCAGGCGTGTTGGCACAGGGTTTACTTTCAAGTTTTCCGTCTCTCACAGAGGATATGTCTGTGATCTGTGTGCAATATCTCTTAGCTGACTTTTACAGCACCCTAGAGAGGAAATGGGGTGGTGACACTTGTATTCTTAGTCCGTCACCAAACGGATAATTTATTATTTTAATAAATAAATATTTATTTATTATTTATTTATTTCTCCTTCAAATTTTTATCGACTAGAGCTATTTAGTAAAAAATTTAATTTTTGTTTTTCTTTAAAAGAAGCGTGATTAAGATGTTCTTTTAAAGGTCAGAAGTTACGTGTTTAACTCTATTAATATTAAACGTTTGTTTCACAGGGTACTTTTGTGTTATTGGCCATGTATGATCTACACAATGGTGATCACTGGAAGGAACCACACACATTCCGCCCTGATCGTTTCATCACCAAAGATGGCAATCTGATTCAAGACGAGTGGTTGATGCCGTTTGGCTACGGTATTTAGATTCTTTGGCACGCTCTACTAGGCTAAACCTAACCACTCAGAAAGACATGATTTTTCATTACACCGATATTATATCAGTTTAACAATATATAAATAGGTGTGGGTAATTATTAATTCTCGGCATCATCATTCCCTGCCCTTCTCCCAATTATTTGCGGGCCTCGTGGTGTAGTGGTTCATGTAACGGACTGCCGATCAAGAGGTCGCGGGTTCGATTCCCGCTCGGGACAATCATTTGTGTGATTTTTCTAATTGTCATACGAATGTTTGTACTGCGTCTGGGTGTTTCTATGTATTATAAGTATGTATTTACAAAAAAAAAAGTAGTATATGTATTCTATCCGTATTCTGGTACCCATAACACAAGCATATAAGCTTAGCTTGGGACCAGAGGACGTTGTGTGAAATGTCCATGAATATTTATTTATTTATTTATTTATTTGGGGTCGGCATGTCCTGCTACTCCCTACTCCTCTGTCACACGTCATCTGTGAATTTATATCCATCTTCTTTATATCCACAGGAATATTATATTATATCTTTATTTCTGTAACACAAATTCGCTAATCGAAAAAGGCCAAAATCACCGTTTATCAGTAATTGCAATTGTAATACACAATGGTGACAAGTTTACGTGCTAAAGTTAACTAAAAAATGAATACACATTTATATCTAATATATAAAATTCACGTGTCACAGTGTTAGTTACCGTACTCCTCCGAAACGGCTAGACCGATCTTTACGAAATTTTACATACATATTCAGTAGGTCTGAGAATCGGCCAACATCTATTTTTCAATTTTTTTTTTAGTATAGCAAAACAGCGTTTGCCGGGTCAGCTAGTTAGTCTATAAAAAACAGTTTTCGTAACAAAGAAAGTTCAGTTAACATTGCAACCGTTGCAGTTGTGTTATCATCCATCCATCCATCCATCAGCCTCTCTCCGTCCACTGTTGGACATAGGCCTCCCCCATAGAACGCCACAACGCGCGGCCCTGTGCCACCTGCATCCAATGTCTCCCCGCGACCTTGACGATATCGTCGCTCCACCTTGTCGCGGGCCGCCTAACGCTGCGTCGTCAGGTACGTGGTCGCCACTCTAGGACTTTTCTTCCCCATCAATCAGTCCTACGAGCGATGTGGCCTGCCCATTGCCACTTCAGCGTGCTAACCTTTCGGGCTATGTCGGACACGCCAGTTCTCCTACGGATCTCCGTATTTCGGATTTTATCCCGTAGGGAAATACCAAGCATAGCACCATAGCACGCTGTGCAACCTTGAGCTTATTTACGAGGCCGACATTTAAGGACCACGTCTCTGTTCCGTATGTCATCGCTGGTAACACACACTGGTCATAGACCTTCGTCTTCAGGCCTATTGCGGAATATTGGACGAAAAGATATGCCTAAGCTTCCCGAACGCTGCCCAGTCGAGTGGATTCGTCGGTTGACCTCTTTCTCGAAGTTGGATTTGCCTAACTGGACTGTTTGTGCTAGGTAGACGTAGTGGTTGACAACTTCGAGAATCGCATTCCCAACAGATACTGGTGCCGGAGTGACATGGACATTGAACATAACCATGGTTTTATCCATGTTCATCCTTAAACCGACCCGTTGGGAAAGACTGCTGAGGTCATTGAGCAATGTGCCAAGGTCCCCCAGGGATTCTGCCATGACCACGATATCGTCTGCAAATCGAAGGTGAGTGATGTATTCGCCATTGATGTTGATGCCGAGTCCGGCCCAATCAAGGAGCTTGAAGACGTCCTCCAAAGCAGCGGTGAACAGTTTAGGGGAAATTACGTCACCCAGTCTGACACCCTTCTGCAGTGGAATCGGTCTTGAGCTCCCATCCTGGATTCGGACTGACATGGTGGCGTTTCCTATACAAACACTTCAGCGCTTCGATGTACCGGTAGTCAATTTATATACTTACTTGTCTTGAACGATAAGCCCGGGATTTATTTCTGTATGATATAATATTTTTTCAGGAAGGAGGCGTTGCATCGGCGAAGGTTTGGCGCGATCTGAGCTATTTATGTTTCTAACACATCTGTTACAAAAGTTTCACCTGAAAATTCCCAAAGGAGATCCAATCCCCTCAACTGAACCGAATGAAGGCATCTCACTCTCCGCTAAACCATTCAGAATTGTATTTGAATGTAGGAATTAAAAAGTAGATATGTTCATATGTTTTTTTATTTTGACCTGTCCTAAAACAAAACCAAGTTTTTCAAAAAACAGAACACATTCAGCGAACGTTTTATCATCATCATCATATTGATCATAAAAAATAAATCAATTAGTTTGTAAACTTGGTTGTAAAAGAACATAACATAGTAATAATGCAGATATATTTGAACCAGTTACCGACCATTGCCTCGATAGTACCACGGCTCTATCTAAACTTTAAGCCAACTCGAATCTAATTATATTCCTTACTACCAGTTAACTGTAAAATTTTCAAAAGTGGTAGTTAGGCTCTTAAGGAACAACAAAAATAGAATCCTATTCGCATACAAACCAATATTATTAACGCGTAGTCCTCTTCAGTGAAAATCGATGTGATACCGCGCATGCGTCAGGGTATCTCTTACGCTGTCAAGAAACACCGACGATGTGTTTGTTGACCGGCAATAAAATATATTGAAAATACAGGTCACTATTATAACTAACTTAATGTTAAATTGTTGAGTGGTTATGTAATGGCTAAAGCAGTTTTTTGAAGTGAAACAAATACTAACTCTATAAGAAATTGAGAAGCAACTTGTAGTACTTTTTGTGTTTGTGTGAATGAGAAATGACATGACTTAATTTTCCATTTATTAAGTAGCGATTTTTTATTTTGTATTTTATATTAAAATTATGAAAATGTAAAGAGATATTCTAGTAATAATGAACGAGACTCTAGGGCGCGGATACGCCCGCATAGAGGCTATCCGAGCTGCGAGAGGAGAGCCTTTGTCCTCAATGCCAGATCCGGGCGCTCCGCCCCCAGATCGCTATAACTCCGTCTATTTAACGTTATGCGTCGCAGGGGCTGCTTTTTTACTACCCTTTAACAGGTAAATATTGTATTACGTCATATGAATTAAATAGAAGCACTATATTAACTGTTAGCTATTCTCAAGTTAATTATCTATACTATATATAATGTCCTTTGTTCAAAAACTAAAAAACACGTTTGAAAATCCTGAATATATTTTTAAATAATTGCCTTGTCATTGGTCCTTGATATGTATGCAAAATTTCAAATCAATCCGACTATCGCAAGTGAGTGAAAATCGCATTGAAAGATTCCGTTACATAGATTAATACATTGATAAATACATACCGAACTTATAAAAACGTATTAAAAAGAGGTATGTAGTGTTTGTGATATTTACGTAGAGAGTAATCTACGAGAGTAACGGTCTATTCTTAAAAAAAAATACCACTAATATGAAGCTACAGTCTCCGTGAGAGCTGTAGGCTATATTTTATTAAAAAATTTGAGTGTAGGCGAAATAAGAAGCGGACAAAAAGCTAGTGTATTTTAATAAATCAGTAGGCTGTTTTATTTGTTTCACTATTGATAGTTTTAGACAGAAAAATTTACTAATAAAACTTACTAACTAGGACTTCTTTTAAAGATACCTAGACTAAACTTCAATATGACAATTTTCTAACTCTACACCCGCTCTAGCAGCATAAAAACCGTCAACAGTTCCTAGGTAGCTTTACTCACTTATCAAGTTATCCTGAAGAATGGCTGCATTGATTCCGATTTCTATAATAAGTCATCCTTCAAAAGCAAATACAATTGCTATTGTAAAAGGTAACGTGTCTAATTATGTATTTCTACTTATTTCTTACACTCATCAAAATTAATCTGAATAACGACTTTAAAACTGCAACTAATACCAACGAAGTACCATCAGGTCAGTATCAAGTGTGCTGTTCCTTTGTTTTCAGTTTCATAATGGCAGTAGACTACTTCCAGCATCACTACCCCAACACAACCATAATGTTCGACATGTCTACTGTATACATCGCATCGGCATGTGTTGCAGTCATTGTAAACAATATTCTGCTTGATTTGTTTACTTACAACACTAGAATCACGTTTGGTAAGTGTTCGAAATATCATGAAGGTTTTAAATAATTTCTAATCGGTACCTTAATATTTATATACAGGTTTTATCTTATATATTTCTCATTTTAATTCTTCTAAGCTTTACTTATTATAAAACAAAGCCGTTATTTTTGTATGTATGTATCTATGTTATATTATATCTTCTAAATTACGCAATACATTACGATACGGTTTTTCTAAATGATAGAATGATTCAAAAAGATGGCTTATTTATATTACTTAGGTTTGGTTTCTAATTTCCACACGTACGAAGTTGCGGGCAACAGCTAATCCTACTAATATTATAAAGGCGAAAGTTTGTATGTATGGATGTTTGTTACTCTTTCACGTAAAAACTACTGAATGGATTTGAATGAAACTTTACCACAATATAGCTTATACATCAGAATAACACATAGGCTACAAATTGGCTGGACCGATTTTGATGAAATTTTATTTTATACAGAATTGTATGGCAAAACAACGTTTGCCGGGGCAGCTAGTATTATATACGCGAGAGTTTGGAAATGTATGCATAGATGTATGTTGGTAACTCTGTCATGCAATAACTACTAAATAGATTTAAATGTATTCTTAATCCGTCACCACACGGAGGACCACCACCCCATCTCCTCCCAAGGGTGCTGTAAAAGTCAGCTAAGGGATATTGCACACAGATAACATCCTCTGTGAGAGACGGAAAAACTCAAAAATAAACGCTGTGCCAACACGCCTGGTCAGCGCGGCACAGTAGACCATAATCCCTCCAAAGTGGAGGAGGCCCGTGCCCAACAGTGGGACGTAAATGGGCTGGAGTGGGGGAAAGAGATTTAAATGAAATGGTACAGCTGTACAGCTGATTTAGGGGAATAATACATAGGATACATAAAACCACGCGAAATGCTATGAGGCGGGCCATTAACTAACCATGTGGTGAATTACGATAAGAAAATGCAAATATGATAGCAAAAGAAACAAATTTCTTTTCAAATTCGTAGTTGAGATACGGATGCATGTTATGTAAAATGTAGTTGCTTGTAAACATTGAGTTAACATCTAATATATAAAATTCTCGTGTCACAATGTTCGTTCCCATACTCCTCCGGAACGGCTTGACCGATTCTTATATATGCATATTCAGTAGGTATAAGAGTCAGCTACTATCTATTTTTCATACCCCTAAGTGATAACGGGTATCCACCACTGACATTGGTATTGCAAAACAACGTTTGCCGGGTCAGCTAATATTAAATTAGGTAAAATTTATGCAAATTTAATCAATTGACAAAATGGTACGAATTCTAAGTGCATAACTAAACTAAACTAAAAAATGAAAATTGATAGCGTCAATGACACAATTCGGTAATGTTAATTGAACTTTCTTGCTATAATAATTTCCTTAGTTTAAAAACTAAAAAACACTTGACAATCCTGAATATATTTTTAAATTGTTGCATTGCCATCGGTCCTTGATATTATGTTTGCAAAATTTCAAATCAATCCAACTAAAAAGGGTCGGCGACGCGCGAGTGATGCCCCTGGTGTTACAGACGTCTATAGGCTACGGTAAACGCTTGTTCGCCACCTCAGTAGTATAAAAAAAAAAATATTCCGTTACATAGAATAAAATATTGATAGATACATACCGCACTTATAAAAGCGTGTTAAAAACTGTGAAGAATTTTAATTAATACAAATGTACACAACGAAACAGCTAATTAATCAAAATACACCATAGTTGCTTTCATTTTTTAGTTAAGTTTAGTTTTGTTATGCACATAGAATTGGTACCAATGTAAGTGCAGTGTTTAAGAAATGTTTCGTGAATTTCAGGTATCCTAGTGTCACTAGCCACCATGTTATTCGTGGCTGTATGCAACATAGGATGGGATGGGTTCTCAACGAAAGTGTCCTATACTATCAACTTGGTTGCTATCGGTGTGGTTGCCTTCGGTTGTACGGTACAGCAAGCTTCATACTATGGGTTTACAGGCTGTCTACCGCCGAGATATACACAAGCTGTGATGGCAGGGGAAAGTAAGAACGACTCATTTTTTCTTTTTTTTTCTTTTTACGAATTTAGACGCGTGTATTTCCGTTTCGGAGATTTTGCAGTCACCATGGTCACGGGTGAGACAGCGGCTAAATATGCGGGCGAGACATCGGGCTAAAATTAAAAAAAAATACATGTCTCTAAATTCTTAAAAATTCTTGCAGTTTTATTCAAATTCTTGTTTTAATTGATGAACAAAATGATTCAAATTCTATATTTCAACTTTTGTTGTATATTAAATGTTGTACATTAAAGTAGGTACCTAATTTTCTAACGTTAGAGAACTAAAAGCATAAAAAACTCGAAAAATTTCAGATGTAGCAAATTGGAGATTTTTGTGTCATAAGTAGTCAAAATCTGGATTTTGACTACTTATGACACAAAAATCTCCAATTTGCTACATCTGAAATTTTACTAAGAGCCTGAATTTAAAATTTAATGTACTTTTACCACTAAAAGTACATTAAATTTTAAATTCAGGCCTTTAGTAAAATTAATATGTTGCTATTTATTTCCCATCTTAAAATACAATCTAAACATACTATCAACAGGCGCTGCTGGTTTCTGGGTATCGTTAGACCGCATCGTAACAAAGTATGGTTTCCGTCAACCACGTAGGAGTACATTCATGTTCTTCGTGTTCTCCATATTGATACTGTTGGGCCATTCAATGTTGCACCACGTCATGATGCGCCATCCATTAGTCCAACATTACTTGAGGCTTACAAACGAGTCAAGGCACAGAAGACGCATTCAATTACATTTGAATCCAAATGAAGATGCGACTTTGGTATGAAATATTAATTTAATTTTATACTCACTATAAGATTTAACACTTTTATTGCGATTATTATATTTGAAATATAAGCTCGCTATTAAATAAATTACATTAGTTTTTTTCATTATAAAAAATCTCCTACTAGAATATTATCCTTGTATAAGTCAGACTTGTCAGTCTGTCTCTACCAAAGTGTTTAATTTACATAAATCTACCTATCTTTAACGGTTTTTATCGCTATATTATTTGTCAAATTCAGATGGAAAGTGAAGCAGGCGAAGCAAGTTATGGAGTATTGAAGCTCCAAAGTCCTGCACTGTCAACAACTGGACAAGGTATCATTTTGTTAGATTTTTAATTACAATTAATGATAGCGTACCTAATGTTAACTAGCGAGATGTAAGTTCTTACTGTTCTTTCTTCTTATTCCTTTTCAATGAACGAACGAACCGAATTTTTTGCTTCTCTTTCATGGTCGTTTGCAAAGGGTTAGGTAAAGAGCCGCCTCCTATCCTAGGGATTAACAAAACCCTATTTCCAATCCTTCTAAATCGAACTTAAATTTACATTTCCCACGACCCACATCAAATAAAATTTCATTAAAATCCATTCATTTATGCATCGTAAAATAAATTACAAAAACCACAGCCTTTGGTAGAATAAAATTACAACATTAATTATGGTTATGATAATGAACTATTAACACATTGTTTACAGCTGTGGGTGATGTAGAATCCAACAAGTTCAGCTTCTCCAATCCAGTATACTCACCGACAGCAGCTGGCCCAGTGCCTGTAGACCCTATTGTTGAGCCTATCCCGGAAGGAGTTTCTTCAGAACCTTCATCAGCATTACGCACACCGCGCCCATCGTACAAAGTGGAAGATGTTGTTTTCGAAACTCCAGAACGACCTACGTCATGGCGAGCGTTCAAACGTAATATTCTTAAATCATATTTATTTAAACAAAAATAGGAAAAGCTTACTGACTTTTGAGCACAGTTAGTACAATTCGCCAGTGGTCTAACCAGATAAATAAATATTTATGGACATTTCACACAACGTTCTCTGGTCCCAAGCTAAGCTTATACGCTTGTGTTAAGGTTACCAGAATACGGATATACTACATAATATGAAAAGTAGTTTATTATACTACTTTTCTTTTGTAAATACATACTTATAATATATAGAAACACCGAGACGCAGTACAAACAGAAATTACAAACTCTAGTACAAATCGTAGCACCAAAAAACCAATGCAACTCATCTAGCTAGTGTTTTACAGATTTACCTTTTAGATTATACCGTATCAAATACAAAAATATCTGCGATAATTCTTTACCCATTCGTTTCGGTCAAAACTACGAGAATAACAACCAATCATAACACAAGCATATAAGCTCAGCTTGTGACCAGAGGACGTTGTGTGAAATGTCCATGAATATCTATTATTTATTTATTTTTTTAATCCATCAATTATAAAAGTTGACGTTTTCTAAAATCTTAAATGCTTAACTTGCACAACCTTGATTTTAAATGCCTGATTAACTATTAACTGGACAGATTTGATTTACTGTCACTAATTTGCATAAGCGTAGGGTCGGACGCCTCCCTACCAGGTGGACCAACGACCTGAAGGTCGCGGGGAGGGACTGGATGCGGAAGGGAGAGGACCGTATATTTTGGCGTGAATTGTGAGAGACCTATGTTCAGCAGTGGACTGCAATAGCTTGACATGACGATGATGATGAATTGACATTATTATAAATCTAGGTGGTGTATTGGCGCGTTGGGCAGTAGCGCGCGCTATCTACCCATACATGGTGTCTATCGGGCTGGTGTACTACACTACGCTGAGCCTGTACCCTGGCATTGCCTCAGAGATACTCTCCTGCCGTCTGGGCTCCTGGATGCCTATCATACTTATGACTGCTTTTAATGGATTTGATTTTATTGGAAAAGTAAGTTAACTTATCATTTGTTAGGAACAATATTAGCGCAACATTCATTTTAACGAAGAACAATACATACCTACATATAAGCAACTAGCTTTTACCCGCAATTTCGCGCTTGAGGTTTTTGTTGATAAGTAGCAAGGCGGAGCGGGACGCGATAATTAATAATAATCGAGGGGGCCGGACGTGGGAGTGGTTAAGTTCAGTTTGAGATCTTTTTGTGATATCTAAGTCTGGAAATACTAAAATAAATATACATATGAAATGTAAGATAGCGGCGGCGTGGCCCTACGAGTGGAGCCGCAGTCAGCTGCTGATGGCGAGCGGTGTGCGGTTGTTGTTGGTACCGCTGATGCTGCTGTGTGCCGCGCCCAGACACGCGCCGCACATTGTCGGAGATGTACGTACCTATCACTTGCATAAAAGCTCACTCATTAAACTAAATACAAATTACTTATGTCCACAAAAACATTCCTGATAATAGATATTAGTAAACCAATCTAAATAATATTGTAATAAGCTTAAATAAATTTAGAAATATTGGGAAATTATATCCAAACTGGGTAATCTACATCGAAATTACCACCAATTTATTATTTCTTAAAATATTATAAATCGATCTTGACACTGATAAAATAATAATGAAAACCCTCATTTAGTCACTGTAGATACTGGACTAAACTGCTGAAGAATATATTACGGCAAATACAAAATTATCATATTTTTCATTCCAGGTTTACCCTATTCTATTCTCCATGGTACTAGGTTTCTCTAACGGACTGTTTGGCTCAGTGCCAATGATAATGGCACCCTCTCGAGTTGGTCGTGAACATCGTGAAATAGCAGGTATTCTAATTATGTACTATCAGAGTAACGTTTAAATTTATCTAGTTTAAAGCAGGGATCCCGAAACTAGGTTCAGTAGAATAGTCAAAATTCAGGTCGGGCAAAATTATTGATTCTAAAAGTGAATGCCTATCTAGATATAGGCCTTTTTTGCGGTATGTAGGCATGTCTATCACACAAATCATTGTCTTAAACAATAATCGACCTCGCGGTCTCGCTTTGAAAAATACAATCTAATTTAAATTTAGATGACAATAACTTACGTATCCATCAAACTAACGTGCCTTTTGTATCCCAGGTAACATGATGACGCTATCTTACAACGGTGGTCTATTGAGCGGTTCTCTAGTGTCATATCTACTTCTGGGAATGTTGGGCCCCAAGCGAGACGACCCATGCTGGGTGTATCCTACACCATTACTACCGACCTTACCGCCACCTACCGTCGCTAATCTAACGCATGCCGTTACTGTTACACACTAATACTAAATATAAAGTCGATCTAAACACATAATACTAGATATCTAAATAAAAATCTTAACTACACAAGTACCTATTGGCATACATAACCTATAATAATTTATTAACCCTCGCAAAGATTAATTTACAAGTTACAAAGCGAATTTCATTAAAAGTATTTATTTACACAGCTATATTTTTTTTACTTCTGTAATTTATATAGGAGACTAGAACATAACCACGGCCCGTAAGAAACCAAGTTAGATTAGACTTGCTATATTATTTTTTGGACAAGGCTGTAAACTCTAATGGTCTTATTCATAATGACTTATCGGAGGTTTGAAAGTTCGCTAAAATCGGTTCGCGAAAATTGACAAAAATTGTTCTTCATAATAGTCTTTTTACGCTAAAACGTTTATTATCTCTCCGATAAAATCTCCGTTTAAACCTCCGATAAGTCATTATGAGTAAGACCATATCACTATGCATTTAAAAATTATGATTTTATATTGATAATAATCCATATTGTTACATAAAAATCAAGCAAGATAATCTAGTCCAATTATATAAATACATTATGCACTAAGTTTGAAAACATAGCAAAATACAGTGGCGGATTTACCCCAAGGCCCGGGCCTAGGGTGGCCAGATTTAGGGGCGGTGATTTATATTGTGGATGCTGAGAAAGGGGCGGCTAATGGCCTGGGGCCTAGGGCGGCCAAGACTGCAAATCCGCCACAGGCAAAATCAGGCAAAATATAAATAAAAAATATGTCTATATCACTAAAACGCACATGCATGTCGTGCATACATAATCAAATAAATAGGTGCCTATGTAGTTTTATTCAGGTGAAATGAAGTACTTCTAAATATCATAACGTATTCGTTACTGACCCTACGTATTTCTTTGGTTGGTGACGATATCGATATATTTAAATAAGTGCTAATGACTAATCCCGCAGTATGATTTTTTTGTGTTACATTATTTCACTTACTTTGATAACATAGTTGTTTTAATTTTTTGTTTAAGTTTAGTTGTGCACGTAGAATTGGTACAATTGTTTCATAACAATATAAAGTCATTCCGTATTTTCTGATACATCGCGATTAGGTATGATGAATTATTTTACTTAATAAATTAAATTATGGTGGAAAAAGTGATTACCGCAAGCGGGACTGAACCCACGACCTCGGAATACCGTTCCGTAGCTCTCCCAACTGAGCTTATTGCAGTCGTGCTTTCAGTAATCAAATTACGCCACCATAATCGTCACTCGATTGAGTTTTGTCAATTGAGCATATCAATTGCAAAATTAATAAATTACTTTAACTATGGTGTATTTTAATAAATTGGCTATTCCGTCGTGCGCATATATATTAACTAGCTGTTGCCCGCAACTTCATAACTGTGTAATTCAGATAATCAACCTTAACAACTTGTACAAAAAAGCCATCCTCTTGAACCACTCTATCTATTAAAAAAATCTGCATTAAAATCCGTAGCGTAGTTTTGAAGATATAAGCTCACATAGAGACATACATACAAAAATAACAACTTTGTTTTATAATAAGTAGGATTAAACCCCTATTTATTAATAAATTGAATCATGGTATAAAATAGTGATTACCGCAAGCGGGACTTGAACGACGGACACGACCTCGGAATACCGTTCCGTAGCTCTTCCATCTGAACTTATTGCGGTCGTGCTTTTCAGTAATCAATAATTAAGCCACCACATTCGTCACTCGATTTAGTTTATAATAATATACTTTTACGTACATCACTTTTTCCACCATAATTCAATTTATTAAGTAAAAGCATAGCATGTCAATTGCCAAATTAATAAATTACTTTACCCTCTTTATTAGTTTTTATAGTTGCGTACGGAGAATTGGTACCATTGTAATCCAATATCTTTTGCTTTTCTATACTTTATATAATGCTTAAATAATGTAATAGCTAGATGTAAATAGATAGCACCAATGTAAATACATTCTATTATCATATAAGTACATATCTGAATTAAGTTCATTTAAGTATGACTGTACACGAAGTTAAATATAAAGATTCATCAAATCAAACAGTATTTTATTTACATTTATTGAGAATTTTTTTTAATTCAAAGTCCTCTCCATGGTTTTGTGAAAGCCAGCTAAGGGATATTGTACACAGATTACATCCTATGTGAGAGACGGAAAACGCCTGGCCATCGCGGCGTAGTCGACCATAATCCCTCCCAAAGCTGAGGCCTATGCCCAACAGTGGAATGTTAATGTTCTGGATGTTAATGTTACCACGAGTACTTGATCATTCGAGTATTTTGGCCCAAGGAAAGATCCAGGCCTCCGTAGACTATCTTTCGTGGATGTTCAAGTTACAAATCTGTATCACCGACAGTATTAGAATCCCTTCATCTGGGATTCCATTACTGTCACTTCGCTGTACCTACCTTCCTATTTGTATGGTTTCAATTATTTAAGTTTTTTGGTCTAGTAGGTACGGAACCTTAAGTGTGCGAGTATACTTCGCTCTTGACAGGTTTTTTATAGGTAGATAAATTCTTCCGAAGTCCCTAAAGCCAAAATTCGACGGAAAGAAATTACGACCTTGTCCAAAACGTAGGTACTAATTGCGGTGACCCACACTGGCGACGATAAAATAATATACCTACTGCTTTCATTACTTGTTGCATAATTAATAAAAAAGAATCATCGATAGGCAATACAATAACCTAACTTAGGTGAGGTGTAGGTAGTAATAAAACAACAATATTTTCTCGTCATCTTCATATTAACTTGAAAAACTTAACTTGTCAAAATATATTAATTTACAATCGCAATGTTAGAAATAAGTTTAACAAAGAAATTTATAATACACAAAGTACAAGAAAACTTTTTACATGTTTCTAAAAATAAAATAGACATAACTTTTTCAGAAATTATATAAAAAATATGAATAAGGCTTGATGATAACGTTAAATCGATCTTAAACCATTTTATAAGCGAATAGCACATTCTATTTATGAAATATCACTTTATACAATCAAATGATAGCCTGGCTATCAAAAAATTCGTTAAATGTGATAAAGATACAGTTAGATATATTAATGAATTAAGCTTAAACGATATTTGTGTGACTTTCACACAAATATCGTTTAATTAAAAAAAAAAATTAAGCATACATCAAAATATGTCACTATGTTAATAACAGATGGCGTCTGTAAACGAACATAAAAGAAACTAAATTATACTAATCTATCAGTCGTATTAACATCATTTTGGTACAATTTACATTAAAAGCATTATTTATATTGATAATTTGATTTTACACACGGAAATATGTACAGAAGATTTATACATATAATGGTCCGACTCCATCTGCATAATGACGCGCTAATATCGCTATCATTAATAAATAAATAAATAAATATTCATGGACATTTCATACAACGTCCTCTGGTCCCAAGCTAAGCTTATATGCTTGTGTTATGGGTACCAGAATACGGATAGAATACATAAACTACTTTTCTTTTGTAAATACATACATATAATACATAGTAAACACCCAGACGCAGTACAAACATTTGTATGACATTTATGGATATCACACAAATGATTGTCCCAACCGGGAATCGAAACGAATATATAATGCAACGAGGATGTAGCTTATACTTTTAAACATATCTGATTTATTTGTGTAAAATATTGTATTATAATATAATTTTATTATGTTTATTGACATTCATATAATCAAAAAATTTATGAAGGTAGATAAAAAAATTCAAATATGTAGGTAATTATTAACTCGCCAGAAACATAATCTAAACATTTAATAATGCAAATTTATAATTAAATTAGGCAATGTATATACAACACTATTATGTGCAAAAAAAAAAACTTAATATACCGAGCCTAAATACCAGGTGCTCAAGTCCACTATTTTGGAACAATTGTCATACCGGCACAATACCGGCACGATACCGTTGCAATTGAAGTCAAATATCCGTAGTCTGCTATATGCCGTCATAACGGTCTTTCAATGGTAATAGAATTGTCGATCTCTTTTATCTATGCATTGAATTTTCGGTCTCTTTTATCTATGGATTGTGTTAGAATGGTATGTATGTGTTGCCGTTTTTAAAAAATGCGTTAGTTGAAGTGATTTTCGAAAAACTACTAATAAATTTAAACATTTAATCATGCTAGACTTCGTTTAAATATATTTGTACATACTATTTATTAGTATAAAAAGCAATGTGAAGTTTAGGAGATTAGTAAATTGCAATAAATTACAAAGAACAATTTCTAATATTTCTATCTATCTATTTTTTATTTATGGCAATTTGTCGACACAGGACAATTTAAAAATATTACTGTCAAATTCAAAATAGCAGACTACCGAAACATTTCAGTCATTGAATTGCAATTGTGAAGCAGTTGTGTACGAGACTAGCAATTTATGTCACTTTGACAATTGTAAGACAATGATGAAGTCGTTATGACGACACATTAATAGTAGACTACCAAAAACTTTACTATTGCACCATAATGGTACAATAATGGTACAGTTGTGACACCGTTGAAATACCCGACTCAGGGCCCAGAGGGTAGGCAATAAAAAAATAAAATAACATAATTCGTTATTCAAATATCATGTCATGTTGTTCATAAACAAAAAGTATAACATTAGAAGCAA
Source organism: Orgyia antiqua (assembly GCA_916999025.1). Classification (NCBI taxonomy): domain Eukaryota; kingdom Metazoa; phylum Arthropoda; class Insecta; order Lepidoptera; family Erebidae; genus Orgyia; species Orgyia antiqua. The sequence continues at coordinate 29,341,991 of OU779868.1, forward strand.
TAATCGGCATCATTCTCACACACCTGATACAACAATGTATAATATTTATGATACAACAATGTATAATTTTGGAAAAAAAAATCATGAAAAGCAATGAAGAGAATAGAAAAAAAAATCCATGGAGTTTCTTGTCTGTTCTTCTCCATAGGATTCGCGTTTGGAACAGACACCTAGTTTCTGACGTTTCAAAAGAGCTTGTAAAACATGCCAACTTGAAATAAAAAATTTTGACTTTGACTTTGATAATAAGTTTAACTAACTATTATCAACTGCTTTTAATTAGTGTTGCCACGTTTTTAGGTAAATTTCCCCAGTATTAATCGAGCTATAACTTTACGTATAATTTTATTTTATTTTACATGAATCATTATTTTCGATCGTTTTTCTTCTCAGTGTTGCTACTAAGATCATAATAATAAATTGCTTGTAAACCTAACTGCTTTCTAATTATTCATTTATCAGTAAACTAACAAGATGACTAGGTAGTTCTTTAAAAGAAACTAAGTGAGAGATTAATTTCAGTAGAATTAGTCATTTTACACATATTTTTAACATTAAATTATGAGACAAACATTCCAAGACTTAATTCTAAATGTTTACGATCTCTACAAGAGACGAAAGTTGTTCCTCATAGTTTGTCAAATGCAGAGATCATCAATAGGCAAGTAAATAGTAGCACCATAAAGATACAAGTAGCCTAATATGTAAAAGTCCAATTTCATTAACTAAATTATATTCTTCTCACTTATTTTATTTCGTAAACTGTTTAAATAGCTAAGTTTTTGCGTCTAAAACCCAAGTAAAAAAGAAACTACTTTGTACGGATTTAGACGCGCACTTAAGTTAGTCTCTAAAATAATTGAACCGACGTGGTCACGAGCCTGAGCACTGAGCACGGTCCTGCCTCAGGACTGAGCTGTAAGGTCATTAAAGGAGGTTGAAGAGTTTGTAAATGTTATTAAACCAACAATCCGCGCGCTTCAAAGCTTCCTTACCATAAAATTTATGAGATAAAATTTATTTAAGCATTAAGTGGTTAAATAATAAAATATTTTGACCTGTTTAAAAAATTTGCTACATGCCAAAATGGTTTACGAAATAGGTAAAGTAAGAATAAATACATCAACATACATACATTAGTTATCAAAAGCTACCATTTTCATAGCGTGAAACAAATCTCCTATTTTATGCTTGAAACCCGGCCACAGGTCATCACTAATGACTACGTGAAGTTAGAAATTAACTTGCATTATAATTTATTACGATTTTTGATGTTGTAAGTTTTAGCAAAATTTTTACGTTGCACAACCCTAATCAGCTGTTTTTATGAACTTTATTTGACATAATAGTGATCATGTCTCATAATAGAGAATAACGTAAAATGCCTACTGCCCTTTGCCTCTGTGAGGAAAGTTGTTTAAAATTTTTCCATGATGGTGAAGAAAGTTTTTTTTGGATGTTGATGGAAGGAAAGCGAGTAGAAGACAAAAATATGTACGAATTTTGTGATGGGTAATATGACCAAAAAAGGAATTAATAATTGCATGACGAAGATGACGAACGTGAATTAAAGAAAAGTTAAGTTGCAACTACAAGTAAAATGTGACGAGGGGAGGGAAGATATTGACAAATCAATGATGATAATATAATTTTGCATAAAATTATGTTAGGTAAAAAAGTCACTTATGCCAGTGTCCACTCTAAATTATTTAATCACTTTTGACATATCGTGTCACTTTATAGTCAGGGTTGTTTAAGAAAAGAAATTTAAAAATAATATTTATTTTTTTGTAAGAAATTTTAATTGTTTTTTCTAATTGATTTATTAAAATTTAATAGTCATCGTACAAATATACATGGCTTAAATAATGTAGCATTGAAAGCATACTATAGTATTTCCGTTTCACGTTGTATACCTAGTCCGAAATTTTTTAATTTAAATGATTTCAAAAACTTTTTTAAAATAGTATTAGATGGATACATATCTAACTATAATTATAATACATATATACAAGATATTTACAAATACATAGAAAATTAGTCACACCTTTCCGAATAATTTCAACTTATGACCGACGTGGACTTTTTTTTGGGAAACTAAAAAGGAGGTATGATCTAAGGTAAACTGTATAGTAGATCTAGCAACACTTAGGTAACAATAACTCTTTTTATATCGTAGTTTTTAAAAAACAGCTTTTAGAAACGCGTACAAAGTCGCAGCCAACACCTATCTGGAATTCCATTTCTGACAATTCCAGGCTATTGTCTCCGGCAAAGTGGGACTGAGACAGGAACTAGTGGACAGGGTGCTTACCGTCAACAAGACGGGAGCAGAGGGAGCAGTAATTGCGCAAATAACATTAGTCTGGGAATATGCGTCTCTTAAGGCGGTGCAATACATGACGTTATTCACGTCGTCGCACTGCCGAGCGTTGGAAATCCCCGCGGTCCTGGACCAGGCCCTGCTGCTGAAAGAGCGATGGGAAGCAGCCAGGGCCGCGGATCCGAATCTGGCGTTCAGCCGTGTGAGAGATCCGAACAGCCACCCTGACCTTAACCAGGTTAATTCTAACAAACCTAAATATTAAGCGCAAATGAAACGTTTTGCGAAAATCATTTTATCACCCATACTAAAAGAGACATAAAGGGTACGTTTTCAGTAAAATTGCCTCTAAAGGATAACCCTAGTTGCTTAGGTGATAGTTTTCATTTAGCAAGGAAACGATTGCTTAATTTAGAAAGAAAATTTAAGCGAAATCATGTACTAAAGGTAGATTATAGCAAATTTATTAATGAGTATTCCGAATTAAGGCATCTTTCGGTATCTAATCATCATAATATTAATCATAGTTATTATTTATGTCATCATGCTGTTCTTAAACAAAACAGCGAGTCAACAAAGCTCCGTGTTGTTTTTGATGGGTCCGCTAAATCCTCATCAGGATACTCACTCAATGATATATTAATGGTAGGTCCAAATATGCAAGACTCTCTGTTTTCCATCCTCATCCGTGCTAGGCAGTACAAGTACCTGCTTACAGGGGACGTGGAGAAGATGTACCGACAGGTCCTGGTGCATGAAGAAGACCGTTGCTGGCAACGCATCTTATGGAGGGAGACAGAGAGTGAACCCATTCAAACATACGATTTAAATACTCTTACTTACGGAACTGCAAGCGCGAGTTATTTAAGCACACGTTGTTTGTGGGAGTTAGGCCAGGAGCAACATGATCAGCACATTAGGACTATAATTCAAAAGGATTTTTTTGTAGACGATTTGATCACAGGTGCTGACAGTGAGGCTCAATTGCAATACATTCAAAGTTCTGTATCAAAGGCTCTTCAATCTGGTTGCTTTAATTTAAGAAAATAAAAAACTAATATTCCATCACTATTTAACAATATTGATGTGAATATCAACGATAAGTTAACAATCAGTGAGTCATCCAGTACATTAGGTCTTGGCTGGACCCCGTCTACTGATACTTTACATTTTCCTTTAAAGGGTTTTAATGATAGTAAAGATTCTAGTTTAACCAAACGTATCATAATGTCCAATACATTTAAGATTTTTGACCCGTTAGGCCTCTTGAGCCTGGTTGTAATACGCCCTAAGATAATGTTACAAGAGCTTTGGAAGTCTAAGCTTGGTTGGGATGAACCAGTATCAGATTCAATTAAAGAGGATTGGGTTAAGTTTGCTAATAATTTAAATTCTATAATTAGATTACAGATTCCTAGATTAGTTTTAGGAAACTCGCCAAAATCCATTGAGTTGCACACCTTCAGTGATGCTTCTCAGCAAGCATATGGTGCCTGTGTATACATGAGATCTTTAGATAATAATGATGAAATCACCGTTCGCTTACTATGTGCGAAGTCTAAAGTAGCACCACTTAAACCTTCTACCATACCACGTCTAGAATTATGTGGAGCTCTGCTTGCTGCTAAGTTATGTAAATCCGTAACAGATGCTCTCAGGTGCAACCCAACGCGTATAGTTCACTGGTGCGACTCAACTGTCGTTCTGGGCTGGATTTCTAGCGACGTGTCTAAGTTAAAAGTATTTATTGCTAATCGGATCGCTGAGATTACAGAATTAACCGAGCCTGCCGCGTGGCGTTATGTTGTAAATGAGGTCTGCAGGATTTAGAGCGGTAGGTCCGCTCTAAATCCTGCAGACCTCATTTCCAGGGGTGTAGATGCTAATAAATTAATATGTTCTGACTTATAGTGGTTTGGACCTAATTATTTAAGGGATTTCGAACCCCAATGGCCGGCACTAAAGATCGATGAATTGGGCAGCTTGCCAGAATTAAAATCTCATCCGTCGGTGATTAAAGAATCCATAATTGATATTTCTAAATTTTCATCATTTAAGAGAATTCAACGTTGCTTAGCTTATGTTCTTAGATTTAATTTTAATATTAGGCATTCTAAAAATAGGCGCACAGGTAGTCTAAGCGTAGACGAATTGCGCGATTCATTTCATCGTTTGTGTGCGATTGCTCAGGTTGAATTATTTCCTAATGAGTACGATATCCTAAAACGGGGAAGTAGCAAAAATAAAATACTAGCGCTATCTCCATTTATAGACGTAGATGGCTTGATACGCGTAGGTGGTCGTTTAAATGCTTCCAATTATGCTTATGAAAAGAAGCATCCAATTTTGCTTCATGCAAAACATGCATTAACTCGATTGTATTTTGAAAATGAGCATTACATTAATTTACATGCTGGCCCGCAATTATTACTAGCTGTAGTTAGTGAAACGGTGTGGCCTATAAACAGTAGGCACCTCGCAAGGCGCACGGTAAACAATTGTGTCAGATGCAGACGCCTTCGAGGTAAAACGTTATGTCCCAAAATGGGAAACCTACCTGCTCAACGTCTGAACGCAGACTTCCCAATGTTATCTGTTGGTTTAGATTTTGCAGGACCGTTCTTTATCACCAACCGCAAGGGTCGTGGTAGTCGTATCATAAAGTGTTATTTATGTATCTTCATATGCTTACGCTATAAATGTGTGCATCTAGAAGCCGTAAGTGATCTAACCAAGGATGCATTTGTAATGACGTTAAGGCGGTTCATTGCCCGCAGAGGCAAACCAGCAGAAATATTATGTGACAATGGTCGCAACTTCGTTGCCGCGGCAAAGGAAATAGGGAGTTTTATCCAACTAACCAAGGAATCATTATCCGACTTTGCAAATCAACAAGGCATAAAGTTCAATTTCATACCCGCTTACGCTCCTCACTTTGGCGGCATTTGGGAAGCCGGTGTTAAATCAGCTAAACACCATATTAAAAGAGTAATGGGAAATAGCCATCTTACGTTTGAAGAGATCACGACTCTGTTTGCACAAGTAGAGGCGATTCTTAATAGCCGCCCCTTGTGTCCTATGTCGTCCTCTCCTGATGACCTTCTCTCCCTCTGCCCAGGGCACTTCTTGATCGGCCGGCCGCTGACTGCGCTACCAACACCGGCGCTGACAGAAATAAAGGGAAGCCATCTGCCTGGCAACTCTCGCTACGCAAGGTTAGAGCAGATGCGCCAGCACTTCTGGAAGAGATGGCAGCGAGAGTACGTGACAGAACTACAACAAAGAGCAAAATGGCGAAGCAATACTGCCAGCCTCAGAAAGGGCGATATGGTCTTAATCTCGGAGGACAACGTTCCTTCTTTAAGTTGGCGTTTGGGACGAGTTCTGCAGTTGTTTCCCGGGCCGGATGGAGTGTCCAGAGTGGCAGATATACACACCGCCAGAGACAACGTTCGGCGTGCGTTGACGCGCCTATGTCCACTACCAACTGCTGAAGACTTGATCCATTGAAAGAAGAATCTTTCAACGGGGGGTAAGATGTTCCGGGGCACACATCGCGTATGACGCAATATTTATTAGTCTGTAGTTTTGTTTTTGGTTATCTGTATTTTCTTTAACTTTAATTTTTCTACACTCTGTGTAAATAAGTCTACTCTGTACTTTTTATAATCTATGGCATTCATTACCTTCTTGTTCACTTTGAAATTAACGTCGCAATAAAAAATTTGTGTAAAACTCAAAGCGCCTGGTTTGATTTGATTTACATTTATTCCCCATTGTACGCGAACGTACAACTATATAGAATTTTTTTAAAACGCTTATATATATTATTTTAAATATTGTGACGTCATCGTTGTACGCATCCTGTGTATTGCCTTTTCCTGATAGACTTAAGACAGATTGCAATACATCTTTTCAAAGTTGTCAAGTTGATTTATCAGACCAATTTCAACTTGACCACAGAGTAGTATATACGAGGGGAGGTCCAAAAGTTCGTGGAATGGAGGGGATGGAGTGGGGATAGGGGCGCTCGCTTAGTGTCATACTAATTGGGGACTCATAATTAGTATATAAATGGAGTTTCAGCCCTATTGCGTCATTCGTTTACGAACACTCGCCTGCTAAACACGTCAATCCGGAAGAAAACTGAAACTATGGAGAAAATTGAACACCGTGCGGTCATTAAATTCCTTACCAAGCAAGGAAAGAACGCTCAGACCATTTTGAATGAAATGGAAACTGTTTACGGGGAACAGTGCCCTAGTAAATCAATGATTTACAAGTGGCATGGTCTTTTTAAACATGGTCGGGAGTCGATTGAAGACGACCCCCGCTCAGGAAGGCCAGTTGAGGCCACCACATCAGACATCGTCGAAAAAGTGGAAAAAATTGTACTGGAGGACACCCGTTTGAAGAAAAAACAGTTATCTGCATTAGTTGGAGTATCAGATACCACCATTTTGCGAATCCTACATGACCACCTGGGTATGACAAAAGTCAGTGCAAGATGGGTACCGAGAATGCTCACGCCGCTTCAAAAACAGCAGCGCGTCGAAGCGTCAAAACATTTTTTGGAGTTGTGTGGCGACGATCCTGGACCGATTTTGGAGCGAATTGTTACCGGCGATGAAACATGGGTTCATCACTTTGAGCCTGAGTCCAAACAAGAGTCCATGCAATGGCATAAAAAGGGGACACCACCGCCAAAGAAATTCAAAGTGTCGGAATCGGCTGGAAAGTTGATGGCTACTGTTTTTTGGGATTGTGAGGGGATAATACTGATTGATTATAAAGAAAAGGGCAGGACCATAACCGGAGAATACTACGCTACAATACTAGAAAAATTAAAGGATGCCATCAAAGAAAAACGTCGGGGAAAATTGACCAAGGGCGTGTTGCTCTTGCAAGACAACGCGCCGGTTCACAAGAGCAAAGTTGCAATGGCTGCTCTACACACGCATGGCTTCGAATCACTAGTCCACCCACCCTATAGTCCAGATCTGGCCCCAAGTGATTTTTATTTGTTCCCCAATTTAAAAAAAGACTTAAGGGGAAGGAAATTTTCCGACGACAATGAGGTAAAGGAGGCAATTTTGGCTCATTTTGAGGGAAAAGATAAAAAATATTTTTACGATGGTTTAGAAAAATTAATTCATAGATCTAATAAATGTATTCAGCTTAAGGGTGATTATATTGAAAAGGAAAAATAAATTTACTGTTTCATTTTTACTAAAACCCTTTCATTCCACGAACTTTTGGACCTCCCCTCGTACCTAAGAACGCCTTAATATTTAAGTCCTGCATTTCAAGGGCAAATAGAGATCATTTGCTTTTTTGGAAAAATAATCGTTAATATATCAAATTTACCGAAAATAACTAATGGATCATGATCAGAAACTCTATTCCCCGAAATGGTTTTGGAATTAAGAGTTTAAAAAAAATATGAAAAATGCCAATTGAGGCCTAACCAGTAGTAGCCATTCCTGTGGAATTGGCTAGACTTTGAAGTTCATTAAGCTTGACACGATTTAACTAAATCTTACAAGTAAAATATTATTAAAATCAGATCATAAACAACACACAAAAAATTAAGACATGTACCGTAAACAGGCACACTATCACAGAAAATAATATTTCGGAGAACCAAAATAATATGATTTCATATACGATAAAACTCTCTCATATTTAAAATATTGTTTCTTAGTTTTTTTACATTCCAATTTGCCATTATTATGGGAAAAATTAAAAGCTGGCAACACTGTTAAAAAAATATCTCGTCCGACGTTTAGCCATCATGGTCACAGGTAGGCAGTAGGTAGGTGTCTTTTTTTACTTATTTCGAAACGAGGATTCTATACGGAAGATTGGGGCCTGCGGAGCACTCTTTCCGTGCTAAATATGAACAACTTTACCTTAACGAAAGCCTACCCTAAAGTGCGCGTCGTCGCGCCAAAATGTACAGCTGATATTGGGCAAATTTCATAAAAAGTCCAAGTTGCGCGTGCGTATTCGATTAGTTTAAAGTCAGGGTCGGAGCTACCAACGTAGTCAGTGTTATTTATATAGGGCCCCCCTAGCTGGAGGGACCCAAGACATAGGAAAATCAACGTAGTCAGTGTTATTTATATAAGGCCCCCCTTAGCTGGAGGGAATAGAATAGAAGGAAATAGGAAATAGGAATTCCCAGAAATAGGAAAATAAGCAAGGTTTAAGGGAAATCGTCCTTTAAACCTTCTAAAGCGCCACTTCTTTGGGCATACTTTTTTTGTGTATTGGAGAATATCATGAACATCCGTAATAAACGGCTTATTTTATTCTTTACCTACTTTTAGAGGATAACTTTGATTAGCATTGTTGTTAATATTTTTATTTTGTCACGAACATTATAAAGAACAGTAAAAGAATAATTAAACAGTCAGATATTGTATATTAAAATCATTAATTTCATCCGCAATCGCACAACTCGTCACAATATGTCGTATGTCAAGCGCAATACAAATAAATTATTATGTTAATAATAACAATAAGTTGACTTACAATATTTACAATTGTTTACTTACAACTATCACCAGTTAATATCGTAAAGTGAGTCAATATAATCACATACCCGCTGTACTTGAATCACATATTGTTACAAACGAATAGAGAAAGTCACTCTCGTCGCATACGCTTCCGTTTGTGACTCTTGTGATATTATGTGAAGTCACTGAACTGCGCCAGGGCAGTCTTCACTCTGAAATTAACGATGAAGTTTATACATAAGCTTAGTCATAAGCGTGAAATTAAGAAACCGAATCTTAGCTAATTATACAAAAAGCAGGCCTCTTGAACCACTATATCAGGAGTGGCCAACAAGTCGACCAATTTTGGTCAATCACGCGCAAGTTCCATGAGGAGACGCATTCAATGCCAAATGTTTCTAGTACTTGATACAGCCATGAACATGTACGCAGCTCATGCTTCGAGTAGGGAGACGTTCAGCGTGACCTCCTTGAGTCGTTTTCTACTATTTTCAAGAGTGCACGGCGCGGCGGTATAAAAGCACATTGCATAAACGTCCCCCTTCTTACCTAAGAAATAGGTCGATCGCGACTCAATTTTAAAATAAAAGTATATCTTATGTGCACAATAGTTGGCCACACCTGTACTATATCATTAAAAAAACCGCATCAAAACTCGTTGCGTAGTTTGAAAGATATAAGCTCACATAGGGACATACATACAAAAATAACGACTTTGTTTTATAATAAGAAAAGATGAAGATAAACACAACGATATTTAGCATCATATTAAAGATCTTGAATTACGGGAGTGCATGTAAAGTTTCAAACATGACAAAGATTTGAATGTATCAACTACATATATGGTTTATTTTAACTTTTCATTTTACATTCTGGTTTTACACAGACCATTATGAATTTTGAACATTTTACCACTTTTTTGTAACTAAATTATTAATTCGGAGTATTTATCATGCATGACTCAGACCTGCCACCTGGTAAAATCGATATAAGTTTATGAAATATGTGCACTAATACAAGATACTAGTCAGGGGCGTAGCTACCGTATAACACGGGCCACCAGGAACAGGGGCCCCGTTTCATTGATATAAAGTATGCAGTCAATGTATTCGTAAGATGATTTTTCTTTGGATTCGCAACACATTTGGAGGGCAAGCTACGCCACTGGACTGTACGGATATGTACGTGTAATATTATTTATACTGGAACATGTATGTGTATTAGATTATTTTCTAAGAATGTAAAGAGTCCACTCACTTATCATGTAGATGATGCGCGTCATGCCTGGCTCGTAGCAGCTTCAGAGCGCGCAGCACGCCCAAGTCCGCAAGCCTCGCCTGTCTCGCGGCCGCGCCCGCCTCTCCCCGCCACACTAAGTTACCTGCCACGAATAGGGCCGCCTCTTGCAGCTTGCTCTCAGGGTGCGCCTAACAAACCAATATTATCACGCTCACACGGCTACCATACATGTCTTCTTTTCAAACAATAAACATCGTACTAATGGGGAGGAATCTTTTTAACAACGACTTTGTACTATGCTAGTTGAAGGAGTGTTAGCATAGAGTTTAGTTTCAATTAAATGGTCGTCTAGCAGCAAGATTATCAATTACTTGGCTTTTACACCACCCATAAGACATAATTGGTGTAGTGAAATGGTGGGACAGTTCATATTATCACGATCAGCAACGGTAATAAATATTCAACATTCACAATTATTCACAACATCATCTGTGCAATAAAATTACAAACACTTAATTTTAATCGTTACTAATATTATAAAGCAGATCAGTTTGTTTGAACGCTATATCTCAGGAACCATTGGTACGATTTGAAAAATTCTTTCAGTGTTGGATAATACTATATACCTAATACACTTATAGAGGAAGGCTTTAGGCTATATAACATTACGCTGCGACCTATAGGAACGAAGCATTAGTGAAAAATGTTTCAAAAAAGGGAAAAATTTTCTAAATTACACACGTACCAAGTCGCGACCAACATCTAGTTAGTTACTATATGGACTTAAAACTTGCATTGAAATAACTCTGTTATTGAGAATTTTCTAACTTATAACTAACAAAACACAACCTGGCCAGCGATGAAGGGGTAGATCGAGGTTGCAATGGTCGAGCGTGGTCACCAAAGATATGGAGCGCTGTGGGGTGGTAAAGGATAATGTACAGGATGGGGCAAAGTGAAGAAGCAAATTAGGAAATCGGATCCTGTCCCAAGACGGGACAAACGCTAGGCGAAAGGGCATTGAGAATTTTTAAACTACAAGTGCATCTATCATTCTGTGTGTATCTGTAGTTCGAAATCATTTTGTAGGTGTATCTATCGAAGTCGATGTATTAGAAATAGGGACTCAAAATAAACGCACTTAAATCGGTAAAGAAGCACTTTTATTTGTTGTTTAAAACATAAATGTTATAAAAAAATCACTCAATTTGATGTCACTTGTCACGCATGTATGAGTAAATACATTTCAGTGATGCTTATGTATTTTAAATTAAAAAAAAAACACACACAAGACAGCTGTTAGCAGCTCCCAAGATGATATATGGGGATATAGATATATGGGGTCTCTTTTGCCTAATAATATAGTACGGGTATTAGCCGTGTTAATGATACGGGGTTCTCCTAGGCAAAAAGGGCCCCGGCCGTACAGAACTGAGATAGATTCAATTAGAAAATCTTCTCCCTGCTTAGGGCCTCTCACCAGACTTCTATAAAGGGCCGCTCTACGGCAAGCTACGCTGTTGTTTTTATCTCTGAAGTGAAGATTTTAAGAATCTACATGACCCAATTCCTTGGAGAAATAGCAAAATTCTCTGCCTATTAAGAGTCCAATCCCACATGCAATACAACCTCACTACGAAAATTATTGGTCTTCGCAGATACGATCACGTTTTTTATTTTCGTCGAAAGCAGTTTTTTTCTTGTGTTTCACTTCTTTATTATGTCTTATTTATCACAAATCAACGACATAAAAAAATCTTTTTTAATATTCATGCAAAACATAAAATATTTCAGGTCATCCGAAAATATGTGACTTTTACACTTTTAGGATATTAGGTTGAGAAATGCATTTCTTGTAACTATTGAAATTAGACGCATCCGTAGCCAATTTCGAAATAAAACTAGTACTATCTATAATTTTCTTTGTTTATTTAGTAATAATAAAAACGTATAGTTATATACAGCGGCAGTCATCGTCGCTTTGCCTTGGGGACATTCGCTTAGCAAACCATCGTGATAGGCACCGCTTTTTAGCCCGTCTTTGCAAGCGAAATGGAATAAACTAAGGCGACGGTGAATACGACAGTACGTATGTATTTAAAGCAAATAGGTATGTACTTATATTATATTAATAAATCAATATAACGTAGGTATATATTATATTTATGCAAACATATCATTTTCATCTTCAACTTTTCTAAACAATGTCCCTGAATCGATATCCTGGAATAAATTACGTTAAATAATTAAGCTAACAGAATTTTCGAATGTGCAAAAAGAGTGTTTTTTATAAAATAATAGCATTTTAGAAAGAATATTTTTCGGTTTGAAATTTCGACGATTGAAATACCGGTAATGTCAAACACTCCCTGCTTTATGAACGAACAATTTAATAGAAATCCCAGGAAAATTCAATAGAAATCCCGGGAAAATTCATACATTAATATGGATTTTCCCAGAATTTGTGGCATCGAAATGAAACGAAAACCTTATTCTTACCTATTAAAACAACACAGTTTTCATAAAAAAAAATTTTAAACCAAAATATTTATAAAACTTACCAAATAATCGACAAGTTTCCTAATTACATCTTCATTGGCCATAATAAATTCTTTTGACTTGTCTCCATCACCGATGTTACCCAGAATACAAAGAGCTTGTTCTTTCACCTCGGGTGGATATGAACCTTCTAAAACTACTATCACAGCCTGAAATTAGAAAAGAAATTCTATACAAATAAATAAAATTTAAGCACTTGTAATGTTCAAATAATAGCGTAATCTATAATAATTATTAATCTTATATATAAAATTCACGTGTCACGGTGTTAGTTACCGTACTCCTCCGAAACGGCTCGACCGATTTTTATGAAATTTTACATGCGTCTTTAGTAGGTCTGAGAATCGGAAAACATCTATTTTTCAAACCTTTTTTTTAGTATGGCAAAACAACGTTTGCCGGGACAGCTAGTATCAATATTAATATTATAAAGCTGGAGAGTTTATTTGTTTGAACCCGCTAATCTAATAAACAACAAGTCCGATTGGAAAAATTCTTGAAGAAAGAAAGTGATAGAAGCGTAGATATACTCTTCATCTATAATATGGCGTAAAAACAGTCAAAATCGGTTTAAATTTCGCGAAGAAAAAGGTGACTGCGAAGTTTTATTTTCAAAGAATTTGTAGGTAAAATCTGCTTTAGCTATATTTCTCCCTTTCAGCGCGGCGCTCGGGAATAGGGATAGCGATACCTAAGGCAAACACTTTAGGTGTTTGCCTAAGGAGTACAGTACCTTCTTAATTCAATAGTGAATTTTCTTCCAGCAAACCTCAATGAAGTAGAAAATTGAGGAAGATGGGCATACATAGTGCACAACAAAACCGACCTCTGATAATAATATTATGTATATGTCGTAGGAGACTTGATTAAAATTGTTTACATAAGGATTTTTAGTCTTAACTTAGGTTCCAAGATTGTGAATTGGGCCCTCAAATGGTTTCAATGGTAATTCGTTTATTAGATGAGTTTGAATGGTGACCCGTTGAATATTCATAAAAGAATCCTTCCAAACTAGTTACACGTGTCGTAAGCCACGGATCGATCTCATCGTAGTTAATAGAATATTGTAGTTAACGTAGTTAGTTTGTCCAGTATTACAAGGTCTTTAGATAGATGACTGTTCTGGCTGTAAATACAGGTGATTTCTACGATGTTTCTTCGATGGTGTCCGATTGTTTGACCAAAGGTTATTTGGCAAAACTACACTTGACAAAACAGTGAATTCGCCTATTGATCATTTTACTACTAATCATTTTACAAATGTTTCATTTTGCCAAATGATCAACACTTAGATTTACATTTAATAAATGATTATTTTACAAAACTAACATTTGGCAACTGAGTTATCAGATAAATCTACTATTGGTCTAAAAATTTGGTATTCTTGTTAAAATGACCATCTTTTGCATATTTTTTTGCAAAGCCACTGCTCTGGATTTTCCTAAAAAGAAAATACTGTAAGTATTAATTGATATATTTTATTAAATATATATAGATAGAATGAAAAAAGAATAATGTATAGATAGATAGAATGAAAAAAAAAATTATTTTACATTATTTGCAAAATAGTTACTTATTAACCCGTTCGTCATTGGAGATATATAACTCTTTTATTCGATTGGGTTACGTTAGGTTAGAACTTTAACCCCAAACGCACGAGCCGAGCGAGCAAAGCGAGCGGGCCGCGGCAGCGGCCGGCGAGTGCCAGAAGTGACTTTAGGGCATTTCTCCCATTAATAATGATGCATCATGATAATAATACATTTAAAACAACATAATTTACGAAACATATTATTTGGTGAAATGACAAAAAGGTCAAATGACATTTGAATACTTAACACATTTGTCAAGTGTAGTGTTTGCTAATGGATCATTTGCTAAGTAAGTTTTTGTAAGATGATACTATTGTCAAGTGTATTGTTTGCCAAATGATCATTTGGTGAAACGTTGTTTGTCAAATGATCATTTGTCAAAAATTTTTTGGTCAACGATTAGAGAACCTTCTTCGATATATACAATACCTGCATAACTTGCGAGGAGTATTCATTCATAATGGCGTCTATATGAGGCCTAGTAGAAAGGAGATTCCGTAGCAATCCTAAAGTCTTCATAATAACTCGTGTGTCACTATCACCAAGTAATTTAAACATTTGTTCAGTACCTAAACAACACAATATGCGCTGTTTTACTTTCTGTTCTGCCTGTAAAAAAAATATACAAATATTAACAATCTATACTTCTAAAGCTGAAGATTTTGTTTGAACGCGCTAATCGAATTGAAGTTCTTTTTGTGTTAAATAATCCATTTATCGAGGAAGGCTATAGGCTATATAACATCACGCTGCGACCAATAGGAGCGAAGCAGTAGTGAAAAATGTTGCATATCGGATTTTTTTTTAAATACCTGGCGCGCGATGTCTGCGCTACAGTTAGTCTATACATATAACAAATCTGTAGAAAAAAAATTTTGTACATTGAATATATTTTCAGAAAAAATAGTCAGATGGTTAACGAACTGAACCCATTTTCAGCATTTTTGAAATTTTTGTCTGTTTGTCTGTTTAGATGTTTGTCTGTGCAAGCATCACGTAAAATGTACAACACTTATAAATATACGAGTAAATGTTATTCGTAAAAATTGTCCACAGCTCAAGGTATTACTTAGTCTTTGCTTCATCGCAATCAGTCCACTTAATCAAGAGATATTTACATAATGCAAAATTTCTCAATTTGGTTACTTGCAACGCCATCTAACGGCTAAAAAAGAATAAAAATAATTTATTGGGTCGATCGAAAAGAAATCGATCCACGCGGACGGAGTCGTGGGCACAGCTAGTAAATAATAAATTTAATAAAAAATCACGGAAATTTCACACATCCTGTGATCAGTGGCGTGCGCTCTATACAAGCAGATAAGCACTGCTTTACTTGCCATTCACAGATATTTTAATAAAACGTTCGTATGTTTTAGATGACTTTATTCATTTATTTACTATTAATTAAACAAAATATTATAACTTAAAAACGCCTACCTAATAATTCATAAATAGCACCAATATGTGCTTGCAAATTGTTTTTTGCCAGGCGTTTGGCGAAGGAATAATATTAGCGTAGGACAAACTCGACGCCGCCCGCCTGCCATGAGTTCATATGTGTGTAGAAATTTTGGTGTCCGTGCACAGTTCGCAAACGCACACAGGCTTGCATATTGAAGACGCCTTGAACCGGAACTCCTGCCGTATGCTTTCGCGATCGGATATTTTCGCGAGTATTCGGCGTTCGTTCGTTACCTATTATAATCCGAATAAATATAATAGTCGGAAGTCTAATAAATCACGTATGCATTTTTGTTTAGTAAGGTTTTATCTATTTAAATAGCAGAAATATTTTGGTTCGACGGAGGCCATTTTATTTTTTCGTGTGATTCATTGAACTGTTTAATATTGAGTTTCTTTAATTTAATAATTGTATGGATTTTCGTTTGTTGATTTTAAAATGTTATTTGATTGTGAAATGTGTGTTGATAGTGTGTGTTTGTTAAAAATTAAAAATAACAAGTTCAACAACTAAGCCAGCAAAAAGGTAGGTAATGGTGCCTATTCTATGTGCAGAACTAAACTTAACCATTCACACGTTCAAGGATACTTTGATATTCAAAAAAAAGGGCAATTTACGTCCAAGGTTACTTTTATATCCATAGCGACATATTTTATAAAACCGACATCTATGGACAAATTGCGTTATTTTTTGCGTCTATAAGTTGTGTAATAGATAGCTGATGAATTACTTCACAATCCATAATCACTAGATGGCAGTTTTTATCTTCAGTCCACTTTACGCTTTGTGTTTAGTAAACAAGTGGTTTTGAAGTTCCAGCGGATTGTCGTAAGTAGTTTAGTTTTATTTATGAGTTCATAGATTATTAATATTATTATACATCAAGATAAACTAGATGATTTGTGCTTTATAATTAAGTATACATATAGCATACATATCACAGTTTTAAGAGTAAAATCGAGTTATATTTTGAATTGTTATGTTTTCTCCTCTGTCCTCTTCTGTTCTCATTTTTAATACTTTAAAATAAATTTTCAGATCTTAAAAAATAGATAGATTTCATCTGTAGTCTTCTAGTAATTTTTCGTAGTATTTGTCTTCACTCTAGGTATTATAGATAAGAAGCTATAAAGGTTTTTTATTACAACATGCGAGCGCGGTACCGATCGAATCAGCGCCACGCGTAGCTGGACGGACAACGGTATAATAGGTATTTAGGTCGGGACGTGGGAATGGTTATCTTAACTAAAAAATGAAAACAGCTATTGCTGTATCTTAAATGTTTTGCTATTTTTTTGCACACATTTATATGTTAAAATGTATGAAATGTTAAAAGTTATGAAACGTATGTACATACGTACATGTACGTATGTATGTACGTACGTAGTTATTGTTTAGTAATTCTAGTACAGTGTGGACTGATGATTCGGGATATTCAGATTTAAATTTGTTCTGTTGGCATGGTTTCTGACTTAGAGATCCGTCGCGTGGCTATGCTAAAAATCTATAAAAGAAAAAGTTTTTGTGACTGCCTACCCTACGTTAAATACCAGTGTACGCCGCTGCCTGTGATCCAAAAGTAAGCTTATTTGGTTATGTTATGGATACCAAAATACGGATATACTACATAAACTACTTTACTCTTAACATTAACTCTTTTGTAAATACAAAGGCAAAACAACGTTTGCCGGGTTAGCTAGTATTAGTATAGGTTGTGTGAACTGTCCAAAATGTAACGATAAGTGTCAAGTAGAAATTCCATAGATACGAAGTCGCGGGCAACGGCTAGTTTAATATATAATATTAACTTACATCTTACCTGAAATGCCATATTCATTAACGCCCATATACCGTTTAATCTTAAAGCCGCTTCAGGCCTTTTCGTCAAACTGCACAGCATTTCAACTGCACCTGTATTAAAAAAAACCTGTCAAGAGCGAGGTAAACCCGCACACTTAGGGTTTCGTACCGACTAGACATATAAACATAAGTAACTGCATTCAAATAATCATTTAATTAAACTCAAAACAACTCACCAACTTAATTTTGTAGGGAATCGCCTACATTTCAGCTACTTCATAAGTTGGTATTAGTATAAACACATTTTTACTTGTGATGTGATGACAAATTATAAGTTTTTGGATTTTTCCCTATATCAGCACTATATAGACTTGATCTATGCCAAATTTCAAGGCTCTAGGGCAACGGGAAGTAACCTGTGAATTTTGATTCCCTAGCATAAATCGAAAAATTCTTAAAAATGGTCGTAATTCGGTTATATCTTTTAAATGCGTAGAGGTGAAAGATTGATTGTATTTTTTGCAGCAAGGGACCGCATAGATCTACATATCGTATGAGTTTCAAGTTGATACCTTCAGCCGTTGCTGAGTAAAAAAAGTTTAACAGACGGACAGACAGACAGACAGACACCGGAGTGATCCTACAAGGGTTTGTACGAAACCCTAACAAGTAAATATCTATAAACTGTAGATATTATAAATACGCTGAGATAAATAAAATTGTAATAAAGGTCTTAAGGTTTATGTGAGATATGATACTTTTTGGTTATATATAAAATAGCTATTAATAATATTAGTACTTACAGATTTGTATTCAACATAGAAACATTATACTTAAAGGGATTTGAACCCAATTCTTTTAGTAATTTATTAATTTTGTCATTGACTTACTATGCTTAAACTTAATAAATTAAATTGTAGTGGAAAAAGTGATCACCGCAAGCGGGACCCAATTCTTTTTTTTTCACGTACATTTCACACAAATTCTTCTGGTCCCAAGCTAAGCTTATATGCTTGTGTTATGGGTACCAGAATACGGATAGAACACATATACTACTTTTCTTCTGTAAATACATACTTATAATACATAGAAATATCCAGATGCAGTACAAACATTTGTATGACATTTATAAATATCTATCTATATAATATTTATAATTGTAACATGAACCACTAGACCAAAAAGCTCGTCGAATTGTGTTTTGTGAAAATAATTTGTAACTGGAAAGTGGTTAAATCGTTGTTTAATTACATTGGTAACAAACCTTGGTCCAACATTGGTTCCTTAGCTGGTGAGAACTCAAGTAACAAGTTACAGAGAGTTGATGATCCCACAGTAAGTAGTTCTGTTCCAGGCGAGTCATTTAATAACTGCATTAGAGGCTTCCATACTGAATGATCCTGATTGTTAAACATAATTACTATAATTTAAATCCATCTATTTACATAATTTCTTTAAGTAAACAGTAAAAAAACTCCGTGTGGTGACGGATTTAGAAAACAAGTGTCAACACATCCCTCTCCTCCCAAGAGTGCTGTAAAAGTCATCCAAGTGATATTTCACACAGATAACATCCTCTATGAGAGACGGAAAACTCGAAAATAAACCCTGTGCCAATATGCCTGGTCAGCGCGGCACAGTAGACCATAATGCCTCCAAAGTGGAGGAGGCCCGTGCCCAACAGTGGGACGTAAATGGACTGGAAAGAGAAAAAAACTCATGGTTATCATTTTTTCCACTATAATTTAGTTTATTAACTAAATAACTTCCTATAATCTATACTTACTGATGCCTACACTTTTAGCCGCGTCATTAAATATTTCCTCGCTCTTAGCTAGAAGCGTGATGATATACAGTGTCCCAAAAGTCGACGTCAAGCCGAAGTCGCATGATAGGTAAGGTCATAATAGTTATCAGAATATATTTAAAAAAAATATGATTTTAACACGCTTATATTTTATTCTTTAAAATAATTGCACAACATTAAAAAACTGATTTTCGAAACATGGTTCTACAAAACATGACATCTTCTTTCAAGCTGGAGCAGTTAGCTCAGATTTTAAGGTAACAAATTACAGAAGCACTATCCAGGATGATATAAGTAAAAAAAAAATGTCAAAAAGTTCAGATTTGTAGCAACGGGAAAGTAAAAACTGTTACAGAGTGGTACATTTTCCTGAATATTTCTTTTTGCAATTACATATATTTTAAAAATAAAAAACATATATTTTTTTAATATTTTTCTGATAACTGTTATGACCTTACCTATCACGCGACTTCGGCTTGACGTCGACTTTTGGGACATCCTGTATACATGCGTATGTGTTCTAATCTTTAAGCTATACAGCTATATGTTTCATTACAATCCATCTTGTAGTTTTTGCGTGTGTTTTATCCATACATACTTACACACTTATACAGGGTAGCCAAAAAGTCGTGGATCAAACGCAAGTAGGGATTAGATGGTGGTCATTAGTGGCAAAAAATTGTTCTACAAGAGGCCCCTAAGATCAACCCCTTCAGAGTTATAATTTATTTAGTATTTTTATTAGAAAATTACTATTTTTTATTAAAATTCTAATAAATCTACATCTTGTATCTTTTTTATAATTTTTACTAAATTGGTACTGATGAGTCCTTGCAGTAGACATGCTATTTATGGTTGTTTATTGAGTGTAGTGAAGATAATATTAAGTTTTACGAAATTTGTTTTTCTCAAATCATAACTTTTTATTTATTTATTTATTTATTTTATTCTTTATTGTACACCATACATATATCTGAAAATTAACTTATACTAAAAAAACAAGTACAATGGGCGGCCTTATCGCTTAAAGCGATTTCTTCCAGGCAACCTGAGCATGGACATTATGAAGAAGTAAGTTTAGAAGTAAGTTTTATTTACTTCGGACCCCACTGTGAAAAAAAAATACTCTACCGAAAGGTGACCCTGTATTACAAGTTTTGGCGCATTTAATAGGGATTCTGAAAAGGTATTACACATGGCCATGAGTGGCTCTATTATCTGTTTAATTGTTATTAGAATTTACATTTAAAAACTAATATATTTTACCTGAAATGTTGTCCGTAACTGTTGCACTGATCTTGAAAGTGAATGTAAACATCTAACTGCCGCTAATCTCACCTGCACAAAAACAAAAATTATTAAAACATTTAATTCAACTTACATAAACTCTTAACAGAGTAAGAGGCAAGTTTATAAGTGCGAAAGCTCTCTCTTTCTCTCCAGCCCATTTACGTCCCACTGTTGGGCACGGGCCTCTTCCACTTTGGAGGGATTTTGGTCTACTGCTAGCTGACTTATACAGCACCCTTGGGAGGAGATGGGGTGGTGACACTTGTATTCTTAATCCGTCACCTCACGGAGTTTTTTTTTTACGGTTTACTAATAGATATTATGTAAATAGATGGATTTAAATTATAGTAATTATGTTTAACAATCAGGATCATTCAGTATGGAAGCCTCTAATGCAGTTAGTAAATGACTCGCCTGGAACAGAACTACTTACTGTGGGATCATCAACTCTCTGTAACTTGTTACTTGAGTTCGTAAGCTCACAAACCACTAAACGAAGGTCTAAGCTTTCTTAGAAAGATAATTTGATTAAACATTAACATTATTTTATTAATTTTTGCAATTGACTTGCTATGCTTTTAACTAAATAAACTACATTATAGTGGAAAAAATGATAACCATGAGCGGAACTTGAACCCACGACCTCGGAATACCGTTCCGTTGCTCTCCCATCTGAGCTATCATGATTCCCGCATATGTTTACCAAATCTTCCACTACATACTTCACAATGTGAGTTAAACATTGTGCGAAAACATCGCACAATGTTTGCGTGTACAACGCCATCTATTGAGCGGTTTGCACCAACTCGATCAATCGTTCACTTATTGTTCTTTACACAACACAATTGGACCGAAATAATGACTGTACATGTATTTCTACATTAATTTATTAATTTTTGCAATTCACTTGCTATGCTTTTTACTAAATAAACTAACTTTAACTCACATTGAGAAGATTGTAGTGGAAGATTTGGTAAACATATGCGGGAACCATGACAGCTCAGATGGCAGAACAGAGAGCAGGGAGCAACGGGACGGTATTCCGAGGTCGTGGGTTCAAGTCCCGCTCATGGTTATCATTTTTTCCACTATATTTTCGTTTATTTAGTAATAAACATTAACAATTTGACAATATTTATATATCTATACATGTACAAGGCCCGAAAGCTTTAAAACATTAAATTAATAATATTTCATCATAGGAACACGCCTTTTTCCCATGGGAGTAGGCAGAGACTATAGAGCGACATATGCCACGATACAAACATACTTTATTGGCTTCCTCCACACTCATACATACAAACTTCACTATCGCCATAGGTATGGTCTGCAATGATAAATGTAAGTGTGAGCATTAAAAACAAAAAATATCTGGTCATATGTGCTCGATGGTTGTAAGTGCTACGCACTTGTCCCTTTTGAAGTATACCTCTGATAACATCAGCGTATACTTTTCTTGGGACTCATACATCCGGACGGGACGAGGAAGGGAGCCTAAAACATGGAAAATCCTATTTTGGTCTTTCGTTCGAAATGCTCTCGAATATGCGTCTCAGATTTGGAATCCTCGATATAAAGAATACATAGATCGAATTGAAAGGATTCATATCAAATTTTAAAAAAACGTGTGCTTCCGTTTGAAAAAACCATTTAGTTCCAAAAACTACTATGAGCTTTGTAAAAAATTTCATTTGCTTCCACTGGTCGAACGCAAAAAAATATTGCAGACGTCTATTTTGTTCTAAAAATTGCGTGCAACAATATTGGCTGTCCAGAGTTGTTAGGTAAGTTAAAGTTAAATGCACCCGTTAAACTTTACCGATATAATTTACCACTTTGGGTCTCCAAAAGTAACACTAACTATAGACAAAACTCTTTTAATATCCGCGCGAGCAATCAATTTAATAGTGCTGCAAGTGCATGATTTTGACCTGTTCCACAAAAGTGTGCCAGTGGCGAGGCGGAGGATGAGTTCTAAATTTTTTGACAAATCTTAATTCTTTGGATTTCAACATGTGTAAGTTAAAGTAATTGTTTGTCGATAAAATTGTAGTATTTGTATTGTTGTGATTTTGGTTTGATGTGAGGGATGTAATGTGTGTTAGACTGTTCATAACTGTTGTAAGTCATATTGTAGTTCTTAAACGTGAGACCCTGTAATTGGTAAAATGTTTATTGATCAAGATTTCATTCTTTATATGTTTGTTGTTGGGCCTCCCATAAATAAATAAAATAAATAAAATAAATAAATACATCTTATAAAATTATTCAAATAATGAAACTTACCGAAGCTTCAGGGTTATTCATAGCAGCAATAACATGAACCATAAGTCCATGTGTTTCTATTATTCGTTTCCTAATATCCTCGTCGTTAGCACCGAGTGAGGCAAAACATTTAAACGCCCCTTGTTTAGAAGCCGCTGTCGGAACAACTACAATCTCTGACAATGACAACATTAGGTGATTTGATATAGCTGCTAATCGTTGTAAAGCTGTGTCTACCTGTAAAATAACATATTTAAATAGATAAATATTCATGGACATTTCACACAACGTCCTCTGGTCCCAAGCTAAGCTTATATGCTTGTGTTATGGGTACCAGAATACGGATATACTACATTTAGGAATGACTACCCCACCACATCAAAAAAAAAATATAAAATGAGATGCATTCGGAATGCATCTCATTTTATATTTTTTTTTTCACAGCTCACTCACTCATCGTTCTTTGTTGTGTTAACACGCTGTCCGTGTCGGTATCGCCATTTTGTGTCAAATGTTTTTCTGTGTTACCTACATTTTGTTAAATTTTATTTGAATCGTAAAATTATTAAGTTGTGAGATTTCGTCATGTATTTTTTTTAAGCAAATAGATTAATTCCTAATACTACATATACAACTTTTATTAACATTTGTATTACATTTGTACATACAAAAACGATTGTTCCGTGCGCGAATCGAACCCGCAACCTCGTCAAAGCCGTCCATTACATGAACCACTAGACCATGAGGGCCATTGGAAATTATACATGAATATTTGAAATACCTCTCAACCAAACAATTTTTTTTATTATTTCTCTTAAATATTTAATTCTGTAAACGTGGATTGGATTTTTACGAAACACAGCTATAATGCATGAATATATCTACCAACTTATGTATTGATAAAACATAATGTTATAATTATTGCAACAATAACAACAACAATCAACCATGCTTCAATCATAGACTTAGGATATAGATCTAGACGTAACACTCCGTACAACGAATCCAGACTGCTGCTTTTTTTAGTTGAACACATTAAGAAAAATAAATGACAATGAGCCTATTTAGTAGCCTTTCTAACTCTTTCTTTTTGAGCTGGAGTAAAAGAGAAAGCAAGGCTAGTATTTTACTTTTAAACCATAAACGGGGCGGCCCTGCCTTGGAATAAATCTATGTTCCCGAGTTGTTACTCACTATTTATAACCTTCTTGGCTTCAATGCGCACATTTCATTGGCGCAGTCGGTAGGATAAGACTAACTTCCTTATCAGTATAAGTTATAAGTGTAATTTTTGCTAACTAGTTTGTTTCTTTTCATATTATCTTTACTTAGAATAAAACAACGTCGTTATTTGTATGTATGACTATGTGAGCTTATAACTTCAAAATTACGCAACACATTTTAATGCGATTTTTTATCCAGAGGACTGCTTTTTTTGTATGATTTGTTAACATTCTTTTTCTAAACTCTACGCGTACGAAGTTGTGGGCAACAACTTGTTTAAATGATATAATGTCCCTAAAATGTAACTAAAAGTAACTAAAAATTGCTAAATGTAAATGTAGTAAATGCTAACCTCTGCTAAATAAGCTAAAGTCTCAGCAGCTGTTGCTCTGATTTCCTCCGGGAAGTCTTTTAAACAAAGTCGTGCTAAACAAGGTAAGGCACCAAACACCACTCTGGAAAAAAATTAAAAATTACTTGATAAATTTACTTATTATAAAACAAAGTCGTCATTTTTGTATGCACAGTATTTGATGTGGTTTTTTTTTAATAGATAGAGTGGTTCAAGTGGAGCGATTTTTTGTACCATTTGTTAGTATTTGGTTTTTAGATTCTTAGGGTTGGTTGCTGGTGACAGTTAGTATTTGTTTTATGAGACAAGGAAATATTCCAAAACTATCTTATTTAAATTAGACGTCAATTTTAACCAATCAATCTTTTCAACCTTATATTACTAAAAAATTTTTGATGGAATTAAGGCTTAGGGTGGACAGGTTTACTGCATTGGAAGGGCACCAATATTCCCATATTACTAACATTTCGTTTACCTGTTATCGTCTGCGGGCATTGCTCCAGCTCTATGCATAAACGTAAGACATCTTGCAGCACCCATCGCTACTAACAACGGTTTGTCACGAGATACCAATGACATTAACATCTCTGGTATTGTTCTGTCACCATACCTGTGGAATAATAATATAATGGAAAAATAATAATAATATAAAGTAGTAATAATTACTCACAATAACTTCTGGACGGACGATCGGACGACGCAGTACCCCCAGTTAGGGTTACAATATGGTGGACTGACAAAGTCAAATGTTAAGGGAGACATTTTTACGATTATTCCCATTATAGAGCTAAGCATTAATCCAACAGGAGTTAGCATTTGCAGGCGCTTCTTGATGAATAAGGTACTTGAGCAATGCTCATACTCATTATGCACAGACAGTATCCTCATGTATTATCTCTTAGTATGTATGTTCAATAATTTGCAGTTACATTGGTGTGTACAATTTTGTTGTTCGTACGTAGGACCGCAATTAGGTTAATGTGCCTTACCTCAAGTCCTCAGCACCCCACCAACCTTGGCAGTACATTTATT
This sequence comes from Orgyia antiqua, assembly GCA_916999025.1. Taxonomy (NCBI): domain Eukaryota; kingdom Metazoa; phylum Arthropoda; class Insecta; order Lepidoptera; family Erebidae; genus Orgyia; species Orgyia antiqua. Next base: position 29,367,460 of record OU779868.1, read on the forward strand.
TGACAAAGAAAACAGTACATGTAACTACTCCCGTTCGTTTAGTACTCAAAGATTGCGACATACTATAGGAATTCCGCATTCTTACAGAAAACTAATAACTTACCTAGTATTCAAAGCTACTTGTGACACATTAGCATTTTCAAAGCACATATTAGCTAGCAGATCCAACGCTGGTGTGGCCGGTGTAGAAGGTGCAGACGCCATTAAAGCAGCGGCAGCATCTAATGCTCCTGCAGTGCAAAGCGCTTCTTGTTCTGCAGTACCAGAGCACCAGATAGATAATACACGCACAACACATGTACGAGCATTTGCTGGACCATCACATGCTATTCCTGAAAAATAAAATAAAAACAAGTAGAAAACATTTTAGGGGAGATTTTGATGACGTTAACTACCAGGAGGAAAAGGAGCTTATCAAGAGATGATAACTTTTTGACGTAATCTGCATGCATACTACAACGGGAATCATATTTGTACGTACCTACTATATGACAGTACACATCACAGGGTGGTATACTATATAAAACATAGACATGCAGCTTAACAAAATATATAATATAAATTTATAGTATATATTTTGTTATTCTTCCTGTCACGTATACCATTTCGATATGACACCGGAACATTGAATTCTCGGGATTAAAAGTATAAGTAGCCTATTCGTTATTCTGATATGACACGGTTTAGTAGTTAGGGTTGAAGTTTAAAATTGAGGACAAGTAACTTTAGCCTGGCTAAATCGTACTTCATAGAATAATGACATTTCGTATGACGCCTGTATCATAGACACACATAGCTACATTTTCAACCTACCATCCATGATGCAATTGCTTGACACATTAACATTTAAATTCAATAATATAAAAACTAAGAGAAATACATGTATCTAATTCTATTATACTAAATTATAATCAATCTGTAATGTAACCTGTTTGTTTTGTGGAAATAAAGCTCATTTATTATTAATATAATAAAAATAATTGGTCAAGTGCGAGTCGGACTCGCGCACGAAGGGTTCCGTACCATTATCTATGCAACATAAGGCAACGTTAATAGTATCGAGCAAGAAACGGTAAAAAAATCATGTTTGTTGTATGGGAGCCCCCCTTAAATATTTATTTTATTTTATTTTTAGTATTTGTTGTTATAGCGGCAATAGAAATACATCATCTGTGAAAATTTCAACTGTCTAGCTATCACCGTTCTCGAAATACTGGGTACGGAACCCTAAAAATAATGTTTGTTGTATGGGAGCCCCCCTTAAATATTTATTTTATTTTATTTTTAGTATTTGTTGTTATAGCGGCAATAGAAATACATCATCTGTGAAAATTTCAACTCTCTAGCTATCACCGTTCTTGAGATACAGCCTGGTGACAGACGGACGGACGGACGGACGGACGGACGGACGGACAGCGAAGTCTCAGTAATAGGGTCCCGTTTTTACCCTTTGGGTACGGAACCCTAAAAATTAAGAGAAATACATGTATCTAATTCTATTTTAATTACCTATCTAAACTAATGATTTGATAAGTACCTGCACTTCTAATATTCATTAGCATATTTCATAATAGTATGTTACTAATGTTAAACTATTAAAGACAGGTCTAATAGTGCTATTGTCTTAATAGAATTTTAATTATGATACAGGTTAAAAAAATCTGAACTAATAAACTTTAGAGTTTATTTCAAACTAGCTAACCTAACGAGCATGGTACCAGTATATTTTTTCAGTAAAAGATCCTTACAAATTTTGCTTTTATAGTTACAAATCTTGTGTTGATATTAGCAAACACAGAAATATAAAATAGTACTTATTATTAACCTATACAGATTGGTTTCTTAAAAAGAAATTAAATTAATTACGAAATTGTAAAATCTAGAGTAAGAGACTTGAATAAATATACTACAGTAAAATGCTGACAATAGGTGAGCCAATAATTAATATAGTTTTAAACTTACGCGATTTGAACTCATAATTTGTTAATATTACCGGGACTAAAATTACGTTAATAACTTAAAAAGGCACAATACCTTATCTTACGGATTACACAATACGTTATCAGGACGGTACTAGCCAGAAGAAGAGTGACGTAGTTAGTGTTGTCTGTCGAAGTACAGACTATAGTGAACATTTACATGTGCAAGACCAGGCGAGGGTAGTTCGCGAAACCCGCGCCGTATTTTTAACTTACTTGTCAACTTTTTAAGTAAATTCATATCTGCTGGTACAACTGATATGGGAGCAGGTGGATGCATGAACAGGCTTCTTAATGCACATAATCCTGCTTCCGTTATCTTTGTTCCCATCGGTGAAGTCTTCAAAAGCTCCACTAATGCTGATGCAGCTCCTTGTTCTACTAGCACTGTTACATTCTCTGGTGTGCCTTTTGCTAGAGAACCTATAAAAAAAAATTCTTGAACCAAAACTAACAACTTTTTTTTTCTTTATTTGGTTTAATTACTTTAAACGAGCAATTAATTGGAATCTCGGAATCGGCTCCAACGATTTTCATAAAATTTAGTATATAGGGGGTTTCGGGGGCGATAAATCGATCTAGCTAGGAATTTTTTTTTCTTTTTAACCACACCACCCGAGCGAAGCTCGGTCGCCCAGATATTTTGGTTTAACTAACAAGTTAATGAAGGTACCATTTGTAGATTTAGCAGATGTTTTGGTTTAAAAAAAAACATTATATATTATTACTAGCTGACCCGGCAAACGTTGTTTTGCCATACTAAAAAAAAAAAAGTTTGAAAAATAGATGTTGGCCGATTCTCAGACCTACTGAATATGTATGCAAAATTTGAGAAGAATCGGGCAAGCCGTTTCGGAGGAGTACGGTAACTAACACTGTGACACGTGAATTTTATATATTAGATTATATTGCAATCACACTATTACTACTTAAGACTTTACTAAGATTTGAAAATGATGTCTTATCTGTTTTTGAAACAGTTTAACATAGGTGTATTTATCACAATTTATGTCGGCGACGCAATTACCCACGTGCGACAAAAGTACCTACCTGCCACTGCTACTGTGTAAGGTTATATGTTTTATGTTATGTATAGTGTGTAATAAGAATTAATAGTGTTTAATACTATGTTTAGTTTATACGATTCGATCTCGCTCAGTAATCCAATAAGAATATTTTGTACTATCATAATTACGTAACTTGAAATTATGATTCTTTATTATTGAATGTGTAGGTACCTTTTGTGTTTTCTAGTATTGAGTAAGGCCTAGAAGTAAGAACAACGTTTAAATTATAGAGATCGGACCAATATTGTTAAAGTTATGGTAGTTTTAAGTTTGTTTTTTGTAATTTAAATGATAATTTTTTAAGGGCCTACATCAATATTAACGTCGACATGTACCTATTAACACATCTAGTAGGTATAGAAAATGAAGAATTAGGGATATTTTTTGTGTTTACTCAAAATCTTCTAAATATATTTTAATTCCGGTTTACGTGTTTCTATTATAATAATTACTTATGTTTTGAAAGTTATTTCATTAGTTAATACGCGATAATAGACCGACAAATGAAAAAAATAAAAAATGAGAGAGGTTGTTTCGCTAAGATTTTCTATCGAGAAAACTTTTTTCAATCGCGTTTCTGAGTTTATGCGATCCTAGATTATATATTGAAAAAACATATACTTACAAATTAGAGCTCTAGCCATTCAATCTAAAGAAAAAATAAAAACTTCGTACATAGAAAAATGCACAAAGCTATTTTGGTATCCTCTTAAGTTTTAGTTCTAGAAAGTTTTTATATTCTAATTTTATGATTATTATTATTGAGATATATGACGTAATAGGATAAGACCTATTAAATAAGGTCCCATATGTAAAGATATCTTTAAAAATAAATATGAAAGTAGGGGTCTAAAGATTTCGATTATGTAAAAATTAGGAACAAAAGGGCTCTAATTTACATGGTCGTCGCTACGGTAAAAGGTCGAGCCACCTAAGCGAGGCAATTTATCGCAGCAACAATCGCAGTCCGAAGCATAATCACCGAGCTCTACAATAGGAAGGAAATCGAAATCTGAAGACTACAACATCTCAGATCAGAACCGGTGTTTTATTTGAAGTGGAAGCTCTCGCCTTTTACGCATTTAGGGGTGCGTGGGATACGGGTCAACCAGCGAGGTACTTGTACCTGTAAAGGCCCGTGTCACATTATCGGTAAGCGGTACTGGACGTGCCCTAGTCGACGTCTGCCACAATTTATTTAAAATTGGTAAAAAGCAGTTTTATTTGCTTATATAAGTCACAAAGGATGCCTGGAAGCTTATAATGATAAGACCACACATTGTGCAAACTATGTAATAGTTTAATCTGTTATCTATTTTATATTACTTCAAGTGTTCATTCTTTCACATGTGTCATAGAATATTTTGAAAATTAAGTGACTTTGATAATTATTATTCCACATAAAATACAAACAATTTATACTTTCAGATAAATACCATGTGTTGATGTATTAGTTTATATATATTTGAATACCTACCTACTTACACAAAAACAACACCATATTTCCACACAAAATGTATAACAAAATTGTCAAATGCATCTAGTTGTTTATAGAATAAGCAAACAAGAGCAATATAATGTTAAATAATGATAATTAATGTTCATAATATTAATGTTTGTGTTCCTAACAAAATAAACATGTAGGTGCACATGCATACAAAATATCTAAAAATATTCAGTTGTAACAAATAACACTGCGTAATACTGTTAAATACATTACCAATAGTAATTGTGGCTTCTAGTTTTATGTTCGGATCGAGTGTGTCATCGGCCATCAGCTGTAGTAGACGAGGCACTACACCTTGCTGTATCACAGAACTCTTCTGCCTGTTGCTACCTATCACCGAGTTCTTCAACATCACCAACGCTTCGACAATTCTCTCGGAATCCGACGAGTATAACTCGTCAATATATGAACGTGAACTTTCAATATCCTATCGGCAAAATGTTATAGGTTAAGAACATGATCATACTTTATATTAAGACTGTAATAAGACTGTAATACAATAATTTTTCATATAACTTACCATGAATACTGTTATTTGTTGCATATTTTTATATGTATGATTTACGCAGTATCGTTGGTAAAAATAACATCCAAAATTTCCTCCGAGGCCAAACACTCCTGTCAATGCAGCTGAAGTCTGTCAAATGGGCACACAGCTTAGAGTGAAACCATAGAGAAACATACTAAGCAAGTACATTGGGCTGTCAAATCATCTACGTTCTTAGAGAATTTAGGAAACAGGAGCGGTTACACAAGTTGCTTTCTTTGGCAAATATACTGCCGCGTCTGTGAAGCACCGAGGTAACACATTGAGGTACCGAGGTAACACATGCAAACACTGTAGCGAAATTTATTTGTTCACTGTGCACCCACAATTTGTCACATCAGACAGAACTTTCCATAAATTATGAGAAGAAGCATTGCTCTAGTACAGTAGTGCCGTTTCCCACGGAGGTTACCTGACAGTAACAACTCTCTCTCTCTCTGCAGCCCATTTACGTCCCACTGTTGGGCACGAGCCTCCTCCACTTTGGAAGGATTGTGGTCTAATGTGCCGCGCTGACCAGGCGTATTGGCACAGGGTTTATTTTCGAGTTTTCCGTCTCTCACAGAGAGTGTTATCTATGTGCAATATCCCTTAGCTAACTTTTACAGCACCCTTGGGAGGAGACGGAGTGGTGACACTTGTATTCTTAATCCGTCACCACACGGAGAGTAGGAGTAACAACTACTGTTAAATTAATGCTCTAAAATTTTCTGTTTTTGAAGTGAAAACTTCTTTAGCGGCGTTGAGCACTTTTTCTGTAATGGGTATAAAATCTTAAACTCGCGTCAGGACACGTGACCTGATCGAAAAAGCGTAAGACGGATGGAGAGTAGACAGCTATCCCCTCTCTACGGCGCGGCGAAAATGTATGCCTGGGCCTACTGTTTCGTTTAGGCAGCGCAGGGCGCTTGCGCGAATGTTCGTGTATGTTTTTTTTTTTTTTTTTTTCGTAGGAATGCTTTTTACGCACTTACCCCCCGACTGCAGGGGCAGCCGGAGGACGTCGTGTTGGACTCCCGGGGAGTAAAATTTCTCTCGACCCAGCCTACCAACTAAACCTACGGTGTCCTCCTCGCCCGTTGCCGGGCCGTGGTAGTCACTCAGGTATGACCACGACCCGACACGGGGGGCCCCCTAGTAGTGGGGGCTCACTGCGACGGGGTGGGCAACGTGCCCCCCCGTCGGACGGTCACCCCTCGCCCGAACACTAGGCGAGGGGTCGTCCGCCACATTGGGCGCGACAGGTCCCCTGACCCGTCGCGCGTGGCCTCCTCGCGGGCCGGGGCCGCCGGCTATTGCACGCCGACGACCCCTACCCGCGGCCCTGCGGGGGGGCAATGTTTGGCCCGCGCGTTCGCGCTCCCGCAGGGCCTCTCTCTTGGCCGCCATCACCTCGGACGCAAACGAGGCGACGGCGGCCCAACACTCTCTGCTGCCGGCCATCGAGGCGATGACGGCCGGCAGCGACAAATTCACGCCTATTGCGTCAGTGAGCCTGACGCGCTGAGCGGACCAGGCCGTGCACACGGCCAGCGTATGCTCGGCCGTGTCCACGGCTCCGGACGCACAGCTCTTGCAGATGTTCGTGTATGTTACAGCGTGCCACGCGCATCCATGGATGGTGACAGCTGATGGCTCGACCGTCTGTGTAGTGATCACATTGTTGTGTATTCGTAAAATTCGTGAATGTAAAGTGCTTAACGTTAATAATCAAGTTTTCACTTCTGCCGGCACTCCCGGAGTGCAACCCGTCTTTTTTTTTCTACCATGGTTGCCTGGGATATGGTACGTACGTTCCAATGGATTAGGCTTAAATTATATTTTGTTGTTTAAATTTTATTTCTATCAGTGTCACAGGTCTGTATTATTTCATTTGCTGTGGGGCATCACTCGGGAATAAATACATATTTAATCGAATCATAGACATTCATTACTCTATGACTTGTCATTAATCTGCGAACGAACTAATGAGTTACTCTATTTATAAGACTACTCTATATCTATATTTCTACAGAGTACAGATTAACTTTTGAACACAAATGAAATTTTTTTTATAAATTTAAGTTAATATTTGCTATTTTTGCTAATTCTCGTGTTATTTCTGTGATTACATCAGTGTTAATGTAAGTTAAAAGTGTAATTAAATCACATTTCATACAGATATAGTGCCGAATTTCCATTCTTCATTAGCCAGACTACATATTGAGTGTTAAATACCATGACTGATTCTGGGGTAGATACGAGTAATGAGAGCAGCGATAATCCAATATTTGATCACTCTCATTTTAATATAGAATTTAGCCCTTGTGCTATACCAATCAACTTAGCAGGCCAAGCAATGCCTGTAGAATTCATAACAGAGCCCCACGATCATGTCGGAAAAATTAAGTGTTCAACAAAGGCCAGGCATTGCAGATTAAAATATAAATATGGCAGTGCTATTTCCTCTTTACGAAGCCGTCAACTACGGTTTGCTGCTTCCACAAACAATGTTGAGCTTGTACAAAAATTCTTAGATTTAGGGGCTGATCCAAATTCGTCAGATGAACATAAAAGAAGTCCATTGCATTTGGCTGCTTGCCGTGGCTACGTTGATGTTGTGAAATTGTTATTGAGATATGGCGCTAATCCGAATATTAAAGACACATTAGGCAACACCCCATTACATCTTGCAGCTTGTACAAACCATGTTCCTGTAGTTATAGAACTGCTTGATGCGGGCACTGATGTCAGCTCACATGATAAGCATGGTCGTAATCCTATACAGCTAGCACAGAGCAAACTGAAGCTTATTCAAATGCGTCCCAGTGGTGCTGGCAATTTTGAGGAAACCAAACAACTTATTGGAGAAATATGTTTAGTTGTCAAGATGATGTGTAAATATTTAAAAATACAAAAGGCAGATGCTGGTGACTTGGAATCATTGCGACAAAGATTAGAAAGAGTTAGTACTCGGGAACAGGTAGACTCTGAAGTTCAAAACTTACTTGATAGCTTGGATTCTCTTAAATTAAGATAAAACCACTGTTAATATTCATAAGAATATAAGTTATGGTCCAAGGTGTGTGTTGACTTGGGAGTAATGACTGACACTGGTATATTTACTGGTCTTATGTGAACTACTGTAATTTGTATATAGATACTATATAATAATATGGTTATGTGGCAGATATTTAATTGTTTTCAGTTTAAGCTATACTAATATTATGCTGAATAGTTTGTTTGAATGCACTAATCTCAGTAACTACTGGTTTGAATAAAAATAAAACCTGTCAAGAGCGAGGCAAACTCGCACACTTAGGGTTTCGTACATACTAGACATATAAACATAAGTAACTGCATTCAAATAATCAGTTAACTATACTCAAAACAACTCACCAACTTAATTTTGTAGTTGAAATTTAGGGAATCGCCTACATTTCAGCAACTTCATAAGTTGGTATTAGTATAAACACTTTTTTCTTGTGATGTGATGACAAATTATAAGTTTTTAGATTTTTCCCTATATGAGCACTATATAGACTTGATCTATGCCAAATTTCAAGGCTCTAGGGCAACGGGAAGTACCCTGTGAATTTTGTCGTAATTCGGTTATATCTTTTAAATGCGTAGAGGTAAAAGGTTGATTGTATTTTTTGCAGCAAGGGACCACATAGATCTACATTTGGTATGAGTTTCAAGTTGATACCTTCAGCCGTTGCTGAGTAAAAAAAGTATGACAGACGGACAGACAGACACCGGAGTGATCCTATAAGGGTTTGTACGAAACCCTAACAATTATTTTTGTGTTGGACAGTCCATTTATCAAAGAAGGCTATAAGCTATTTAACAACATAGTTAGAAGATTTTTTTTTTTTTTTTTTTTTTTTTTTTTTTATTTTTTTTTTTTATTTTTTTTGTACTACAATCTGTCTCCCTTCTGGGACATTCAATAGTAGGTTTATTGGTATTATAAATAATGACATGCTCGGTATGCAACCAATGTCGCATCCTACTTTATATCACAGGCACTATAGTAAAGTGTCCTGGGGCATTTTCCGTTTGAGTCTGCGATTGGGATTTTCTGCCATCAAAGCTTTAGCCAAGTTGTTTGGGTGTTTCGCTATTCTTATTTTATATGTCTTAGTTTGTTTCAGAGTTTCTTCTCTAATGTTACTCATCTTTAGGTCGTGGTGCAGTTGCTCATTTGTGACGAACCAGGGTGCATCGGTGACTATACGCAGAAACTTGTTTTGAAATCTTTGGATTATCTCGATATTAGAGTGAGAGGCTGTACCCCAGAGCTGGATACCATAACTCCAGATTGGTTTTAGTATTGCCTTATATAGCAGCAGTTTGTTATGGAGTGATAGCGACGATCGGCGACCAACCAGCCAGTAGAGCTTCCGTAATTGTAAACCAAGTTGTTTTCGTTTGGTGAATATATGTAGCTTCCAAGTGAGATGCTTGTCCAGGTGTAATCCCAAATATCTCACATGGTCCATCTGTGGAACTTCACTGTTATTCAATTTTACTGGTAGGCAAGTGCCTCGTCTAAGTGTAAATGTAACATTGGCAGATTTGGATTCGTTGGCTTTGATTCTCCATCTCTTCAGCCACGTTGATATATCATCCAAACCGCGCTGTAAGATACTTGTAGCCATTTCTGGGTTGTCGTGAGAAGCCAAAATTGCGGTATCGTCAGCAAAGGTTCCCGTTGTGACATAATCTGATGTTGGTAGATCGGATGTGTATATTAGATATAATATTGGGCCCAGTACACTCCCCTGGGGAACGCCGGCTTCGATACGATGAAGATCAGACAGTGCACCACCACTTAGGACAAAGAAATGTCTGTCCTCTATAAAAGACTTAAGTATCCTGAAAATGCAGCCAGGCAACGACGATTTAATTTTAAACAACAAACCCTCGTGCCACACCCGGTCGAATGCCTGTGATATATCTAAAAATACGCTTGCGCAGTATTTTTTGCTCTCAAAGGATTTGTGTATTTCATTCACCAGCCTGTGTATCTGATCAACAGTGGCATGCCTGCTTCTGAAGCCAAACTGGTGGTCCGGAATCACTTTATTTTCCTCAATGATTGGCATTATTCTTTGTAGAATTAAGGATTCGTATATTTTGGACGGAATGGGAAGTAAACTAATGGGTCTGTAAGATTTTGTTTCTTCAGGTTGTTTGCCTGGTTTTAGTATCATCACTATTTGTGCAACCTTCCATTGCGGGGGAACAAATTTAAGTCTTGTTATTGCATTATAGATTGCTGTCAGTAGAGTTATTCCAGAGTCTGGTAGTTCTTGGAGAATTTTGTTGGTGATGAGATCATATCCAGGAGATTTTTTAGGGTCAGCCTTTTTGATAGATCGTGTAACCTCTGCTTTAGTTATTTTTATTGGAGTATATTCATCCAAGTCGGAAGCGTTCAGAAACTCTAAAACATTTTGCTTGTGTTCTGAAGGCCCTTCATAAGGATGGGGTTTAAAGACATTGGCTAGATGTTCTGCAAAAGTCTCAGCTTTCTCCTTATCAGTGCGTGCCCAGTTTTGATCCGGTGTCTTTAGTGGAAAAGAAGTAGCTATGGGCCGTTTGATTTTTCTGGTGGCCTTCCACAGGGAGTAGTCAGTCGAGGCGCATGTATCAAGAGTCTGAAGATATGATTGGAATGATTCATTGCGATCTTGCCGAAGGGAATGCTTGAGTTCTTTTGTTAGGTGGTTTAACATTTTTTTAGTTTTAGGGCATCTATTTTGTTGCCAAAGTTTTCGGGTCTTTCTTTTTTCTTTGATTTTTTCTAATATATTTGGTGGAACAAATTGTACTGCCGACTTATATTGGGTTATAGGAGTCGAATCCCATAGTTAGAAGATAGATTTTAAGTTTTGCCTATATACAACGTGTTTCAGAAAGGTGTAGTCATATTTTTTTTAGGGTTCCGTACCCAAAGCGTAAAAACGGGACCCTATTACTGAGACTTCGCTGTCCGTCCGTCCGTCCGTCCGTCTGTCTGTCACCAGGCTGTATCTCAAGAACGGTGATAGCTAGACAGTTGAAATTTTCACAGATGATGTATTTCTATTGCCGCTATAACAACAAATACTAAAAATAAAATAAAATAAAGATTTAAGGGGGGCTCCAATACAACAAACATGAATTTTTTACCGTTTCTTGCTCGATACTAATAACGTTGCCTTATGTTGCATAGATAATGGTACGGAACCCTTCGTGCGCGAGTCCGACTCGCACTTGACCAACTTTTTTTAGTTATATTATGACTTTTATGTGTTCATACAAATAGAATTTATTTATTAAATTAATCGATCTTGTTTAAATACAACACTACTATGAGGTCATCTTTTATCGTAAGGTTCAATCGCATTCAATAAACTGTAAACATCTCATAATTGATGCGAACTAACAGAAAGTTAGTTATTTAGTATTAGGCTATAAACAACAAAAAACTTACCAACTGTATATTTCTATGTGTAACTGTTTTATTTATAATATTTAAGGCCTATCCCATGCAACCTTAAAATATGACTACACCTTTCTGCAACATGTATATTGCAATATTCTGTGTTTGAGAGGCAATGCATTATGTAATAATTTCTATGTATTTAATCCAAATTGTGTTTATAATGTTTACAAATGTCTAGGAGTTTTCACATAGGCCTCCACTAGGCCTTAGTTCTGCATATCACTTTTTGAACATAATTTTTTTATAGTTAAGTAAATAAATAGTCTTAAGTCAAGTTGCCTATGAAATAAAAATTAATTATTATGATTTGTTTATTGTTTCTTTCATTACAAAAACACCCAATTTAATATTAAACATTTATTTCACAACATTTTCATAAAATTGATAATTATATAACTTTATTCACAACATTATCTATTAAAATTTAACTATGTGATCTTAGATCATTAATACATTATATTTAGAATTAACACTTACACAATTAATGATATAAGTAGGGATTAAATAAGAAGAAACGCTACAAATATAAATAAATAAATATTCATGGACATTTCACACAACGTCCTCTGGTCCCAAGCTAAGCTTATTATGCTTGTGTTAAAGGTACCAGAATACGGATATAATACATAAACTACTTTTCTTTTGTAAATACATACTTATAATACATAGAAACACCCAGACACAGTACAAACATTTGTATGACAATTAAAAAAAATATACAAACAATGGAATGTAAATTAATATTGAAGTGTTACAAAAAAAAAGTATTCCAATACATACAACATAAATATTAGACCTGAGAGTCTTCATTTTGGGAGGGCTTTGAGCCAAAAAACACTAAACTTGATGAAAACAGTGTAAAATATTGTTATTAAACCTCCTTATTTGTACGCCTAAAAACCTCCCTTGGCAACACTCCTGTTATTACAACTCTTGTAATATTTTTATTATTGCATATAACACACTATGAAATGCACCTTAAAATTTACGCAGACTTCATAAATGATGTTCACATTGATCACATTTGAGTGAAGGAATAAAGTGTGTAAAGTATAATATATTTGTGCATATACATGGTTGTTAGGATTTTCAACATAACAAAGCACTTTAAGGTAAATACCAACATATGGAAGTGTTTTAACCACTGCTGTAAGCACAAAGGAGTTATTCCACCACATTAGATATGTAAAATTAGAACTACCCGCATATTGCTATACATTCATTACCATGTTGTGCATCAATATAATATACCAAATAATTAACAATGATAGCACAGAGGAGGGAATGACACCTCTGTGTCAGGGAAGAAAACTGTAAAACACAGCAACTTCTAATAACACCAAAATGTTATTAGAGAATAACATTTTGGTTTTAATAGAAGTTTTTGACAAGAAGTATTGGGTTTTTCCTTGATGCCACTTCTTAATTTATACTTTATTGCTGTGTTTCTAATCTATACAGTATCTTAGTAAAAATCATAATAGACTGGTCTACAAATTCACTTGGGGTTGCCATTTCACTGCAGTGTTGCTATAAACAATAATGGAACTTGCAAATATGGCAAAATATTTACTATCACAGAAAAATATAACTACAATAACAAATTAATACTGCTAAATAAAATTGTATATTAAGTGTTACCAATATCCCATCTTAAATAAAAGTTAATTTAGTTTAGGTACATTGAAACATTAGCCCCATTCTCTTATATCCTAACTTATTATATGACCAATAGTATCTAGTTTATAAATTATGGCAAGTTGATTTTACATTATAGATATTGACAGCTCAATTCATATTCAATACTAAGCATGCAATAACATTGGTAGAAAGTGTTATTAAACACCTAAATAATGAGTCTTGCAAACAAATAAATACTCATTGTATTTGGAAAGCGTAACATACTTAGAGCATTAATCCAACAGGAGTTTATATTATAAGGCGATCTCCGCTGAAAAAGGTACGAAAGAAATGCTCATATTCATTGTGCACTCACACTATCGTCTGTTAGTGCGCGCGAGATGATTTAGGGCGGGGGGTGCGTAGCGACCAATGAAATTACGGCAAGCTGCTGACGTGGCAGTATATTTGTCAAAGAAAACAGCGTGTTTAACAGCTCCTGCTGGTTCAATACTCCAAGTTAGGTAACACATAATGTCATTGCAAAATGCTAATAATAAACAAAACTGTTTATATAAATCGTATAACATGATTTGAGCCACATACTGTTTTTAATTTTGTTACAGTACATAATGTAACCAGATTATAAATAAAAATGTATGTAAAAGAATCAAGTTGCAATATAATTACTCAACACGAGCAAAAACAGCAAATTTAATGTAGCTTATCATCAATTCCATAAAAAATACAAATCAAATGTATTTAGAGTGCAAATATTTGGCACTGATATTTGTATTTACTAAGCCGAGGTCGACTAGCTTTTTATTACTCATTTTAAATAATAATTCACTTACAAAATTATATCACATCTTTAGTTTAGAAACCAATAAAATAAAATAATAGATCACATTTTTGGAATGATCACACATAACTGCAACAATCAATAGTAAGTATCAAATAATTTAGATATTACACAACCATATTTTTATTATAACTTTTTATTGAAATACAAATTCCCTTAGGTATATTGCACTCGCTCGGCTCGGTTATTTGTGATTCAAATAATGAAATCAGTCAGTTTAACATTTCTTTCGATTTTAGAAATGACGCTAATTCATATCTGGAACTAATAAATTTACTATATTGGGAAATATTTCACCTTGAATAGGTCCATATTCGACTAACTCACCATCTACAGTTAGATATCCGTTAGTACCCTCCGGAACTATTCTAAATGCACTTACAGGAATCATTTTAATATACTCATTATTCATATCAACGTGTGACCCTTCACCCACGCCGAGAAGGAACGATAATAGTTGCGACCGTGAAATGCCCGCTTTTATAATTAACATCCAAATAACACCATCTGAGAGCTGTGAACGCGGAGCAAACAGGAAATCTTCCCCAATATAGGACTGGTATGATATATGTACCATGACGAATTCACCTTTCTCATGAACCCAATGCGCCGGTAATTGTGTCATGAGCGATGGTAAGTGGGAAGCCGGTCCATGCATACACGCATGAACAGGTGACCTCATTTCATCGCCGCTAGTCACGCTATGATACTCTGATCCACGTGTACTAAAGAATGCGCTTCTTCGGGAATTGACAGAATACCACGAATCAACTCTTTGATGTTGTCTGCCATTGACAGCGTTGCTAAAAACGTCTGAATGTTCTTCGCAATCAATAAACGCTTCTGCATCGGGAGAGTCGAGCGCTCCATCCTGGCTGATACTGTGGCTAAGTGTGAGCGGTTGTTTTGCTTTAGGTAGATTGTTCACATCCTTAATTTTCACGTAACTCACTACACCTTTATATGTCCTTAAGCCAAGAAGTCTAGCGACTGCCCAAAGAGCAAACCTCTGGCCTCCAATTGCTCGTAATCTTTCGCTCTCGATGTCGACGTCTGATAAAAATCCCCAGCCAACAGACAGGAAGGAAAACATAATCTGTCACAAAAAGAACATTAAATTTTAAATAAAATCAGATAATGCTTAATCCCAGACTGTGTGACCTTAGACAGACAACACGTAACGCTGGTGGTGAAGCGTAAAAACGGAGGGTTTTCACTCTTCGTCTCTAAAGATGCACCTGCTGTATGGTTGGCGTTTATCAAAAATCCATGGATGAATATGACTTCCACATACATCTAATGAGTACCTAAATCTCGAATGGAAACAATATTTATAATTTACCAAGATAAACTATTTCTCATCTCATAATCTCAGACCAAATAACTGCGCTTCAATATCGGGCACTGTAAGGTCATCAAAGGCCATGGCAATAAGGTGACTTATATACTCTTTGTCTATTTCTTTTGCTCATGTCGCGATCAGTGGGTCACCAAGCAAATATAAATAACAACATACGAAAAATCCGCATTGTCTACCATGTTGCTTAAGGCATAAACAAATAATCCAAAATAGCGTAATTTCGTACAAAATAGCTAACAATAAAATACACAACAGATTAACACTTGAGCAGTGTTAAGTTATAAGATAATAATGTAAATAAATATCAACAGTGGTTTATGAACGCATGTCTAATTGTTTCCGCGACTGAGTTCTACTTGTTTGTTGTGACGGACGCATTCAATTCATTAATGTAATGTAACATCCACCTTTTAGACTCTGTACTACTATCCACTTAGGTATAAAACTAGTATATACTTACTTTAGTTTTGGATTCAATTCGGACCACATCCATATGAGCTCTCTTGTCCTTTACAATGCCCATCGAAATACCGGTGAGGTTATGTTGAATGTATGGTTCACTGAAAAAAGAAAAGGTTTGATTATGGTAACAAATTTAAGTGGCATTTACTATGTATCAATTAGTTAATATTTAACCTTCATCAAAAACGCAGGAAGTTAATCTATTATGTATATAAAAATGCATCGCAAAATGTGTTGGTAAGCGCATAACTCAACAACGCCTGGACCAATTTGGCCAATTCTTTTTTTTTAAATGTTTGTTGAAGTTCAAGGATGGTTTAAACGGCGAGAAAAATTCGAATAATTGCCAGAAAGACCCTAAAAGCAGACCTTTTCTTTTTCCCTTACAAACGTTTTATAACTAAAACGTAGAGTCAATTTGAACTTTATAGCTATTAAGCCATTATTTTATTGTTTGGATGGTAACAGATGGCGCTCTATAGTCTCTGCCGTATCTCTCTCTATAGTATTAGGATGATGATATTTTTTTTTTAAATAATCATAAAGTATAGACAACTTTAATTGGCGGTACGAAGTTCGCCGGGACAGCTAGTATTTAATATAGTTATTTATAAAAGGACCTCTTTAAATTTTCTCAAGTCTCTAGTACGTCTTCAAAGTTGTTTTTTTCCCGGTTTTTTAAATAGATCTTTGGCATAATAAGTATAGGTATTTATTGCATTATTTCCACTTAAAAGCAATAAACGTGCCTTCTCCCAATTTTCTTTCGGTAAGAGCAAGATGTGACAAAGACACAAGTCCTTTTAGAGTCTACAACCTCTCAAATCAAATCTATACTTTAACATCTGAAGGTTCTAAAACCATATGATCTTATTATCTAAGCGTTTCAATTCAATAAATAAGGTATCTGATAGCTTTTCCAGAAATTAATAAAAGCAAACATTGGCTTCAAGTCAATTACGACACAATGGAAAAATTATTGTATAAATTCAGCGATTCAAGGAAATATCACTTTCTACTTGCCTCATTAATTTGTGGCATGGTTTTACGTTACGAATGATAAATACTCCTGTCCTTAAAAAAACTAATGCGAAGTCGACACTTAATCCACTTAGTAGAGTTATTTTAACTTAAGGGGAAGCAAATGATAATAAAATTATACACAAATATTGTAAGTTTCCATGCTAGTGAACCGGTTTTAATAATATAATGCAGGTATTATGATTGGCAGGTCTTTGAAAGCATGCTTGATTGCACGTGATTTAACTGATTTAATATTGATTTTAGCATAAAGAACTTGATATGTATATATTTTGTTAAATTTAATATTAATAAATAACGCCTTTTTAGCCTCTAAAAACTAGACAGTATGTATTACTTGCTTAATCTATGGTTAATTTATATCTACTTTATGGATTCTG
The DNA here is from genome assembly GCA_916999025.1 of Orgyia antiqua. Taxonomy (NCBI): domain Eukaryota; kingdom Metazoa; phylum Arthropoda; class Insecta; order Lepidoptera; family Erebidae; genus Orgyia; species Orgyia antiqua. The sequence continues at coordinate 29,384,760 of OU779868.1, forward strand.
CTAAATAATGCGCAATTATCTATTTATCATCTAACATGATTAAATTAATTCTGGTTAAAACATATTTATAATCACACTTACAATATAGGTATACTCTTAATCACAATTAAAATAAATCATGTTTTGTTATGAAAATAGAAGTTGTAACGATCTTGGTAAATACAATAATAACCGTGAAACAAAGCTGCGCTTGATCGGCTTACGAGAACGATAATTTTATAATAATTGCAATATGTTTAAATCTGAACTTGGCAGAGGTTTTTAATTGAAGTGTTAGTCAACTTTAAACAAACGTAAATAAATACTTAAGGACCTACATCAATATTATCGTATATCATCGCCGACACGTACATATTAACACAGCCAGTAGGCACAGAAAATGAAGAATTAGGGATACTTTTCCTATTTACTCAAAATCTACTAAATATATTTTAATTCTGATTTACGTGTTTCTATATATAATAGTTACTTATGTTTTTAAAGTTATTTCATTAGTTAATACGCAATAATAGACCGACAAATGAAAAAAATAAAAAATTAGAGAGGTTGTTTCGCTAAGATTTTCTATCGAGAAAACTTTTTTCAATCGCGTTTCTGAGTTTATGCGATCCTAGATCATATATTGAAAAAACATATACTTAAAAATTAGAGCTCTAGCCATTCAATCTAAAGAAACAATGAAAACTTCGTACATAGAAAAATGCACGAAGCTATTTTGGTATCCTCTTAATCAACTAACGTATCAAATCGAAATTTTTTATATAAATTCTTGAGTATTGTGGCAGAAAACATCATAGTTTTTACCGAATGCGCTTAAAATCTTTTTTGGCTATTCATTAATAAAAATTATTAAGAATTGAAGGCTACACATGACTTAACTACTGTATTCCCAATGTAGCGGAATACAGTAGTTAAGTCATTAAGCCTTCAATTCTCAATACTTTATCTATCATCAATCTAGCATCACCTTGCATAGTGCCGAAATAAGCCAGCAAAAGGACTAGGTATATCAAATTCTATGATGGGATCCGTTGTCCCTTACAGATTCAGGGCCCTTAGCTTACGCAACGCTACTACGCAACGCTACTACGCAACCTTACTCTTAGGCATAATTAGTTAGCAAATAGATTGGCATTAAGTAACTAGTGACAGCATTATATTTTTAAAAAAATTTAAAGCTATCTCAGCTGTATCTTATCTTAGTAGATTGTGACGTATTTTTAATTATTAAACTTTTCATTGACTGATATAACTAGGAGTCGTTACGATAAGATGTGTATAACAAATTGGATTTATAGTAATTTGATTGCATATATTCAAAATACTGCGTTTAGCATGACGTTTAAGTGAAATACCGTAGAAAAATTCATGAAATAAATTTGTGTAACAAATACTAACAATGAAGAAGACTAAAAGGAGTTTCGCGTATTTTATTGCGCAGATAAATTTGGAACATTCTAGAAAAATAAGCATAGAATAAGCAAGACTAGGCTACCTACTGTTATTTTATTTTGAAATATAACTAGGAATGAAAACAATACGATCTATTTTGAAAGCTGCTTGTGTAAAGTAGGTACCAACTTAAATAAATCCTTTTTTTTAATACTGCAAATTGCTCTTTAAACTTATGTTTTTGTGCTGTTGATGTTTTTGCCCTGCGACTTCGTAGGCGTGGAATTTGGAATCACTACACAACCTTTTTTCGCATTAGAATCACACGTCTTTTTTCAGGCTTCATACTAAGTACTAAATGTACCAAACATAATGTAAATTGGTTCAGTAGTTTCGGCGTGAAATAACTACATAGTTATTTTCACATTTATAATATTAACTAGCTGACCCGGCAAACGTTGTTTTGCCATACAAAAAAAAAAATACCAAAAAGGTTTGAAAAATAGATGTTGGCCGATTCTCAGACCTACTGAATATGTATATAAAATTTGAGAAGAATCGGTCAAGCCGTTTCGGAGGAGTACGGTAACTAACACTGTGACACGTGAATTTTATATATTAGATAATACCTATCATAAAAATATTTTTACGATAAAACCCTACCATTAATAACCCATAAAATAGACAAAAACACGAGTACCTAATGCTCAAAATTTAAAACAATATTACATTAACACACCAGGGTCGCAAGTGTCGTAACGAATGGCATTGCAAAATAGTAGTGAAATAAGAAAAATTACAAACACAATCAACTTTTTAATGCTAATATTATGTATATTCATCTTTGCGAGTTTCGTAAAAGTGATTATTATCTCTGAACAAATAATAATACCTAATACAATTTAAGATGAAGATTTACTAAATTATTACGTAAGAAAAAACTAGTTACTTTTAAAATCATATATACAATTATCTTCGCGGATAACTCACAGCTTCACGCCTTCAATTTGGCATGTCCATAAAGTTCTTACGATAATAAAATAAAAACCGCCCAAATACGAGTTGACTCGCGCATGTTGGGTTCTGTAGCTTTAAAATCTCGTTATAACATGTGTAAGTACTTGTTCACGTTGAAAGGCGCGGTGCGGGCGCGGGCGCGGAGACGTGGCGATTTCGTGTTCACGTTGACCGCTAGGCGTTTGCGCGATTTGACATGTTGTCAGAGATTGTAAAAATCATATTTATTATAAAATCATATTTATAGAAAATTCATATTTAAAGTGGCAGATGATAAAAATTAGAATTGGTGTGCATGAAATTAATAAAGAAGAGAACGGTATAGTGAATTTCATATTTTATATAGTAATTTGAGAGAACATCCTTCAAGATTTTTTTGGATATACCAGAATGACTGTCAACTGCTTTGATTACATATTGGATTCAATAATAATATCATTATTTTTATTTATCTTATTTCGCATTCGACTAGTGTTTTGTTCATCATAGCCGCTCTCTAAAAATTCAAACACCCCCAATTCATCACCCATCGTTAATATGTAGCTAATAAATACCTTTAATTCCAAAGAAACAATTTATTATATCTATGTATATGTATATGTAGCCGCTTCGATTGAATGGATTCTATTGAACTTGTCACTTTTAGATAGCTAAAACGGGCAAACAAATGTTCGGCCGCTGGTTGAACTTACCTGACGTCGCGAGTAAATCGCGCGCTCCGCCGCTGGTTCGACGTGAACACACGCAAACATCTCATGCGTTTGATATTGCCGCGAGCGATTCGCGCGCGGCAGCCGCTAGCTAGCCCGCTACTTAGACCGCACGTGCGTTTTGTATGTATTTTTTTTTTTCTTTAATTATTTTAGGGACTTTTATTGTTGTAACAATATGTCAGTCCCATAGTGACCCTAACTAAAATTAACCACCACCTAAAACTCCAACTAGACTAGCAAATAATGTCCAATATCAATTAATTGACAATATGGCACAGCAATTCCGCACCTTTGCTTGAGGGCTCGCTTTTGTATGTGAACACTTGTATATGACGCTATATGTTTGATATTTCGCGACCGCGCCCGCCACCGCGCCCGCGAGTTAACGTGTTTGAGCACTAAGCGCATCATCAAGTTAAATGTGAAAACGTTTATTTTATCTCTCCCTTTTCTTTTGTAAATACATACTTATGAACATAGAAAACACCAAGACGTAGTACAAACATTTGCGTGACATTTATGTATATCTTACAAATGATTGTCCCAAGCGGGAATCGAACCCACGACCTCGTGAACGGCAGTCCGTTACATGAACCACTCCACCACGAAATACTTATAAATTCTACGCATTCGTACGCGTATAATTAGAAAATTTTGCGGGCAACAGCTAGTAAACAGATAATGAAGAGATTTTCATCGTCTGTTCGGAAACTATACCTATCTAGGATTATAATATATGTTATATCTATATAAAATAAAATCGTATAAATTTTATCTATAGGTTATCTATAGTTGAACTAATGATATCCGTGTGGTATATTATGATTAGCAATACCTTATTAGTGTTAGTAGAGACGTGTAGGCACATTGTATAATTTCATTGTTTGCAAGTAGACGTTTGTCAACAGGTCTACGAATCTATAGAGACCATTGTGCTAGCCACCTAAGTTATTATAAACAAATATATTTATTACAGTATGTATGGTCCTATTGTTCTCTCCGCCTAATTTATTATATACAAATACATATATTATGTATAGATTCATTGTATGCAACACTATGCGTGTCTGCAGTTTTAGGAATGTATAGAAACGATTGTTCTCGTCACCTATATAAGCTTATTATTATATCAAATATAGGGAGTCGCAAATAAACGCCATGCAAGTCCGGACGTATTTCATTTTTATCCTCTAACCAACCGACACGACATATACACAAGACGTAGTATGATTACCTAACAAGGATATACTAGTTTCGTTTGATATTGAAATCAGATCTCATAATCGAGTTTGTAACACAAAAAAGTAAAATCTTGAAAGCAGTTTATTTTTAACACGCTTATGTGTATGTACTAATCAATGTAACAGATTCTTTAAAAGTGATTTGCACCCACTTGCAGTTGTCAGATTGATCTAAAATTTTGCACACCTAACAAGTACTGATGTCAATACAATAATTAAAAAAAATTCAGGATTTTCAGGCGTTTTTTTTAGGGTTCCGTACCCAAAGGGTAAAAACGGGACCCTATCACTGAGACTTCGCTGTCCGTCCGTCCGTCCGTCCGTCTGTCACCAGGCTGTATCTCAAGAACGGTGATAGCTAGACAGTTGAAATTTTCACAGATGATGTATTTCTATTGCCGCTATAACAACAAATACTAAAAATAAAATAAAGATTTAAGGGGGGCTCCCATACAACAAACATGATTTTTTTATCGTTTCTTGCTCGATACTAATAACGTTGCCTTATGTTACATAGATAATGGTACGGAACCCCTTCGTGCGCGTGTCCGACTCGCACTTGACAATTATTTTTTAGTCTTTGCACTAAGTAGATTATTTTTGCTTGTAACTTCCAGCGAAGAAGTAAGGCTTATTGTAGGCTTACTCTATTAGGAGACCTTAGAATAATTAGGTATTGTTTATTTCTTTATTTATTTATTATTACATGCAAATAGTATAAAGTAAGTACCTACATATTGTTACAAATAGTTTACAAGAGTTATATAACAACTATACTAAATTGGCTTTGGTACCAATGGTAAGATTTAACTTGTGTTACGGGTACCAGTACCTCGCACGTAATAATTTAAATTAATTAGTAATCTGATTACTCTTTATACATCTTTTAGTCTCAGTCACTACAAAATATCGAAATGTGATGTATTTCCTAAATAATACTTAGGTAATCATTTTAATTCGATAATTATATTATTATCATATCATTCAATCTAGAATATTTGTTTATATCTTTGAATATTCGCGTGATGATAAATTATCTTGATACGAATTTACGTTTTTTTTTCCACACAATATTACAGTGTTCTCTATAAATTATGACAAACTATCGACAGTATCCATTTTATAAGTGTAGGTACTGGTTGTTGTGTTGTCTGCAACTTCGTACGTGAGGAGTTTAGAAACCAATTCTGAACATATTATACAAAAAGCCGTACTTTAGAACCACTCCATCTATTTTAAAAAACCGCATTAAAATCCGTTTTGTAGTTTTTGAGATTAAAGCTCACAATGGCGAATATGAACAATATGAACATTAAACATATGTACATAAAATAATAACGCATTTGTTTTATAATAAGTAAAGATAATATTATGCATATTATGTTAATTCGTTTGGCTCAAGTATGTACATTGTACAGTCTTAACGCTTGTTCGTTTTTGTTGATCGTGCTGAAGTCTGAGTAAAATCTATTAGTACGGGATCCGTGGTACATTTTTTTCACTTGATTACTATCAAGCTGATTTTCCGTGAGTAGCTTTATTATGACGAGACGCCCAATAATTTTCTATTCCAAAATCTCGATTGTGGTAGCTAACAGAGATAACAAGGATAAAATATCGTACTATTACTGGAAGAAAGCAGTAAGTGATTTTTTTGAAATTATTGTTTGAAATTTTTGACGCAAGTTCACTTACGTCTTTTTTTTTACGGGTAGTACGATATTTTATCCTTGCTATCTCTGTTAGCTACCACAATCGAGATTTTGGAATAGAAAATTATTGAGCGCCTCGTCATAATAAAGCTACTCACGGAAAATCAGCTTGATAGTAATCAAGTGAAAAAAATGTACTACGGATCCCGTACTATATTTATTAGTTCGGCCAATAACAATAAAATACAACATTTTCTTGAAGAAAACTACAAAGTATTACGTTCAATACATGTGAAAACTAAACTTTGTGTTTGTATATGAGTTCAAAATATTATAATTGTTGCTGTGATGAAGCAACTACTATTGAGTCACGTGCAAAGACCACGTAAATGATACTATTGTACATGTACTTCTACGTTAGTTATATTTATTATTAGGATATGTAGTTCATTAGTAATCCGTGTGGTGACGGATTAAGATAAAAGTGTCACCACCCAAATTCCGCCTTGGATGCTGTTAGAGAATGCAGTGCAGTGTTTAGAGTCAACGTGGCATAGTAGACCAAAAGTCTCTCTCGTGGTGAAGGATGCTCGTACGCAACGGTTTCCGTAAGAAGTCCATTAATGCTAAAATGCAAGTGATAGCTAAAAGTTCAGACAGACAATATATTATCCATCATTTTATATTCTATCGCGTTTATTTAATGAACATCTTCATAATCACGGTTAAGACCGGGTCTGTTCACATCCCTGACTATAATGAGTAAGTATAAACTACCAATAAACGAAAATTCGAAAATAGTGGTTTTATTTGCCTCATTTCATTGGAGTTTGTATTTTTAAAAGAATTTGCATAGCTAGTTACCCACATAGCACACTTATCACCATGATTGCATTCGGTTTCCTACAAGAATCGATATATTACATGAATTACATAAGTGAATTTAACGATTGGGTATACATTTAAAAGTTAGTAAAATCTATAGGTATTAGTAGTTTTTAATCAACTTCAAAAGGAAGATATTTAAACTTTGCTCAGTTTTCCTTATAACTCCCGTAACCTATATTGTAGGGAGAATTTCCATGCACTTAGGTACAAGTTTGTCTATTATAAATTATAACATTCAAGAGACGCTTCCAAAATATGCGGAGAGTATAAAATCAATGCAAATAAATATAAAACATAAAATGTTACGCACAAACATGAAAATAAAAAATTATGAACAAGCTCTCTTGAAGAAGACAAAAGCAATGAGGATATTTTCGCATTCAATAACAATTTTATAATTTATTATCTTGTTTTGGTGGCTAAATCGTGGCTAAGTTAATTACAAACACAAACACGTTTAAATTGTGACTGCAAAGGAACAATGTTATCGTTTGTAATTTGTCTAAGTCCCATGAGGTCTCACTTAACTACCAAAATTTAGATTTTTGAATTCCTTACAATAGAAGCAATCATATAGTATATCTGTGGGAAAATATTTTGTTTTGTTTAAAAGACTTGTTGAATAGTGTTCTACAGGTTAACCCATGCAGTTTAAGAAGCCTTTTTGGAAGTGTGTGAAATCAAGAAATAAAAAGAGGCATGGTTCATTTTAAACTCGACCAACAATCACAACGGTAAAAGCGTATAAGGCATTTTTACAATGTTTTCTATTATTTTTAATTCGTAACAACGATATTAACAAATTGCAAAATCGTCACAATATTTATCTACAATGAAAGAGATATGAATGTGTGCTCCGATTACATGACGGATATACCTATTGATTGAAAATATTGCGTCTAATATAACAAGCAATGTGTGATTGTTCGTGATAATGATTAATCTTAGTTGTGACATTAGTATTATCTATTAATTAATTATGTTAATCATACATTAACAGGATTTAGAACGTTAGAGACAGACATTAAATAAAATTAAAACTAAGTTTACTTTTTTATTGGGCACTGGCTGGTGCCCAGTAATTCATAAGTCTAGAATTTTGAATCACTATAAAGACGAATACCCTATAGCCACCCACGGAGAGTGTAGCTACTATCAGATCACTACCTATTTCGGAAATTACCGCCTACCCCTAAGCACATTAACATATTAAAAATTTTACCTTTTTATTAAAGGATCTTTGAAATACGAGGGGAGGTCCAAAAGTTCGTGGAATGAAAGGGTTTTAGTAAAAATGAAACAGTAAATTTATTTTTCCTTTTCAATATAATCACCCTTAAGCTGAATACATTTATTAGATCTATGAATAAATTTTTCTAAACCATCGTAAAAATATTTTTTATCTTTTCCCTCAAAATGAGCCAAAATTGCCTCCTTTACCTCATTGTCGTCGGAAAATTTCCTTCCCCTTAAGTCTTTTTTTAAATTGGGGAACAAATAAAAATCACTTGGGGCCAGATCTGGACTATAGGGTGGGTGGACTAGTGATTCGAAGCCATGCGTGTGTAGAGCAGCCATTGCAACTTTGCTCTTGTGAACCGGCGCGTTGTCTTGCAAGAGCAACACGCCCTTGGTCAATTTTCCCCGACGTTTTTCTTTGATGGCATCCTTTAATTTTTCTAGTATTGTAGCGTAGTATTCTCCGGTTATGGTCCTGCCCTTTTCTTTATAATCAATCAGTATTATCCCCTCACAATCCCAAAAAACAGTAGCCATCAACTTTCCAGCCGACTCCGACACTTTGAATTTCTTTGGCGGTGGTGTCCCCTTTTTATGCCATTGCATGGACTCTTGTTTGGACTCAGGCTCAAAGTGATGAACCCATGTTTCATCGCCGGTAACAATTCGCTCCAAAATCGGTCCAAGATCGTCGCCACACAACTCCAAAAAATGTTTTGACGCTTCGACGCGCTGCTGTTTTTGAAGCGGCGTGAGCATTCTCGGTACCCATCTTGCACTGACTTTTGTCATACCCAGGTGGTCATGTAGGATTCGCAAAATGGTGGTATCTGATCCGTAAACAGTTTCCATTTCATTCAAAATGGTCTGAGCGTTCTTTCCTTGCTTGGTAAGGAATTTAATGACCGCACGGTGTTCAATTTTCTCCATAGTTTCAGTTTTCTTCCGGATTGACGTGTTTAGCAGGCGACTGTTCGTAAACGAATGACGCAATAGGGCTGAAACTCCATTTATATACTAATTATGAGTCCCCAATTAGTATGACACTAAGCGAGCGCCCCTATCCCCACTCCATCCCCTCTATTCCACGAACTTTTGGACCTCCCCTCGTAGGTTCAATGATTAACTAATTGTTTATTTGAATATGGCAATGAAAACATTGTTTTTCATCTCTTTTTAGGGTTCCGTACCCAAAGGGTAAAAACGGGACCCTATTACTGAGACTTCGCTGTCCGTCCGTCCGTCCGTCCGTCCGTCCGTCTGTCACCAGGCTGTATCTCAGGAACGGTGATAGCTAGAGAGTTGAAATTTTCACAGATGATGTATTTCTATTGCCGCTATAACAACAAATACTAAAAATAAAATAAAATAAATATTTAAGGGGGGCTTCCATACAACAAACATGATTTTTTTTACCGTTTCTTGCTCGATACTAATAACGTTGCCTTATGTTTCATAGATAATGGTACGGAACCCTTCGTGCGCGAGTCCGACTCGCACTTGACCAATTTTTTCATTTATTTAATCATGATGTAATATGTAATTTGTATATTGTATAGAACTATTCAATTATCGTAACCCTTAACCGTGTACCTGGCCACAAAAAACAACAGTTTTCACATGTATATGATTCAACAATTTTTTTTTTTAGTATGGCAAAACAACGTTTGCCGGGACAGCTAGTTGTTTATATATACAATTGACCCTTGTACATCGAAGCGGATCTGTTTATCCAACATTGGCCTCTTATCGTTAATTACTTAAAAAAAAACTTTACAACAGGTTTGTATTGCAAGTTAAAAAATGAATTCTTTTTTTTTGTTTCAATGTACCTACATAAATTAAATGACACGTTGAAATATTGAAAATTTAATAATATTTGTCAAACTTTAAATAATAAGGTCCTATCAGAAAATTCCTGATGATAGAATTTGGTAGGTTTCTAAAATTTTTTTTCGTATTATATTAGTCATCCGTTTTTGTTTATATTGTCATTCTTCAATTATGTACAATTGTAAAATCATAAGGGATATCTTTATTGCTTATAATAATGCACGTGTGTAACGATTACGCTTAGTTACGTCATATTATGATAATCTGTCTTTGTATCAATCTGAGCAAAAACCAATAGTTATGAGACTGAGTTATGAATGGTCTCTGAATGTATGCCTCATTACAAAACACAGTTCCGCAGCGAGCTACGCATGCTCGGTGTTTCCCTACGTGATTTTGACCCAGATCCTTCAAAAATAACAGTGGAACGACGGTTGTGCGACATCGCCCAAAGTAGCAATGGACCGGCCACCTCGCTCGTCGATCCAACGACGAAAGGAAGAATTGGAGAAGAAAGGAAGGTCTTCGAGTGGCAACCACGTACCGAACAACGCACGTTATCGCCGGAATGCTCACCTTCTTTCACTGTTTTACGAGTATAACATATTATTCAAGCCCACCACTCCCTCTTATCTTAAAGGTCGTTTTGAGTACATTCATGACACTCTCAATAGATACCTTAGATCATCAGAGGATTCGAAATTGAAAATGCCAGCGCATTCCACGAATTTCTATGGTAAATCTTTCACTGTCACAGCTATTCGATTGTGGAATGCATTGAAGTTAGACGATCTCAGACAGCAGCTACATTTAAATCAAGGGTCAAAAATCACTACCTAGAAATGCAGTCATGATTCCAGAACATAATGTTATTATTGTGTATGTATTTGTATATGTATGTGTATTAATATTTATGATTATGAGGTAAATAATTTTTCCCCATTGGATTTTAGTTTTAACGATCTGTTGAATTGCGAATTATGATTCATTTAACTTTTTCAGCTGTATCGGATTACGCCCATTTTTTCTACGGATGCTATTCTATCGCGTATACAAATACCAAAGATAGCCAAGTACATATACCCTTATCTTTTAAATAAATACTAATACCTATATTCAATCTTGCAGATGTTAATATGATTGTAATATTTTTAATTATTTTGTTTTTTTTTTGAGATTTTGAAGGTCATCATTATTGGCTAAATCATAAATATTGCCAATAACGATGACTATAGTTTTACATGCTTATTAGCACCTGAGCTGCGGCCAATCTAACAAGTGCATTGAACTATGGAACATATTTGTAAAACACACTAAAGATGGTACTTACTCCAAAGACACTCAACAGATTACGAAAGTCACAACCTATAGGTACATTTGTTTTGTAAAAATTTATTGTGTTTTCCTTTCACGCATAACTCTCGGTTCTACATTAAGGGCCTACCTACATCAATATCATCGCCGACACGTACATATTAACACAGCCAGTAGGCACAGAAAATGAAGAATTAGGGATACTTTTCCTATTTACTCAAAATCCACTAAATATATTTTAATTCTGATCCACGTGTTTCTATACATAATAGTTACCTATGTTTTTAAAGTTATTTCATTAGTTAATACGCGATAATAGACCGACAAATGAAAAAAATAAAAAATTAGAGAGGTTGTTTCGCCAAGATTTTCTATCGAGAAAACTTTTTTTAATCGCGTTGCTGAGTTTATGCGATCCTAGATCATATATTGAAAAAACATATACTTAAAAATTAGAGCTCTAGCCATTCAATCTAAAGAAACAATGAAAACTTCGTACATAGAAAAATGCAAAAAGCTATTTTGGTATCCTCTTAAATTAATAATTGCATGCAGTTTGTTAAGAATTGCCATACGTCCTTTTTGCTTCAAAAAGGTCACGGTACAACTTTTAATCCATGTTTGCAATAAGACTTTAAAGTGCCTAACAATATTTCTAATATAATTAGTTGACCTGGTGTACTTCATATCGCGTACAGATAATATTATTTACTTTTGATCAGCGATTATCAATACAAAATTAATAGATAAGCTATTTAATGAAACTTGCTTGTAATTTGTTCTGTACAATAAAAATAATATTACGTTTATACCAAATATCGTCATTTGAATACGACTGCTGTTTTTAATAAAGTTCACAAAGTTTGCTTCGATAAAAAACAAAAAAACACGATTAAATCCTGTTTTTTAAAATCACTGCATGGTCATCGATCCTTAATATATGTGCTAAATTTCAGGTCAATTATTGCATGAGGATCAGTACCACTTTCAAAAATGTCCGTTATATGGATGAACTAGCCGGTGCCCGCGACTATTCACTCGCCCGCGACGAGAAATTTTTATTTTCATTTTAAAATCTTCCCCGTTTTTACAACATTTTTCACTGATACTTAGCTCCTATTGGTCGCAGCGTGAGTTAAAATGGGTAAAAGGGAAAGCCATAACTACATAACATAGTAGTGTAAAGCTTCTTCTTTAATGAAAAACTTTTATCATAATTAATTTGTTATATTTTTTATAATATAGAAAAACTATTTTACAATCATTTTTCAACATCCTCTCTTCATGTCCTATTTCCATCTCCCTAAATTCTTTTCTTTTCATTTTCAACTTTTAAATTTTTTATTCCTTTTTTAAAAATAAATCTTAAGTGGCCTGTATCATTGTATAGGTTATATTCAATGATCACAACCTTTACAGTAGAATCTTGAAGCTTGACACGACAGTAAGAAAATTTTTACAACACTACGCTATAATTAAAAATATTAAGAAAATAAAAACGTACATACTTTAACTCAACCTAACTATTTGAATTTTCTAGGCTTCTTAACCAATTAGTTAGTTCAATTATAAAATTCTTAGAGCGATTTTATTTCAAATTAACCTTGTAAAAGTGTGATAATGATAACTAAGGCTATTTTGTAAATGGCGTATCTAACTTGTCATAAAAAGATGTTCCGTTACTATCAAATCAATTATGTATCTGTCTGAAAACTAAATTATAGGTTGATAAACTCAATAACTGACTTAACAAATCAAATTATGGTGGAAAAAATGACTACCGCAAGCGGGACTTGAACCCACGACCTCGGAATACCGTTCCGAAGCTCTTTCCAACTGAGCTTATTGCGGTCGTGCTTGCAACATTCAAATTAACCACCACATTTGTCACTCGGTTGAGTTTTTACATATATTTTTTACGTACAGCCATCTATCCAGATTGCTTTGCAACATCTCGACCAACCACCTAGTATTCTTTACAGAATACAATTGGGTTGAAAATAATGATGCTATGGTCATTACTAAAGTAATTTATTGATTTTGCAATTGACATGCTATGCTTTACTTAACAAATCCAATTATGGTGGAAAAAATGACTGCCGCAAGCGGGACTTGAACCCACGACCTCGGACCTCGAAATATAATTTGAGTCCCGCTTGCGGCAGTCATTTTTTCCACCATAATTTGATTTGTTAAGTAAAGCATAGCATGTCAATTGCAAAATCAATAAATTACTTCAATAACTGACTATTAACAATTATTTATGACGATTTAATTGGTAATATTATTTTAAAATCTACGTAAATTACTACAAGGCAATTTTTTTCTAAAATTAGTCATTGTCAGGGTGTCTAGCACGATAATCGATCAAAATCAAAAGCTTATGATCACTCTGTATTACCTCAATTTTAATTCACACCCGGAATTTCTCTTCCACTTTGACGACCTCTTAGTACAGCCTCTGGTTAATGCAATATTATAGTAGAAGAGCTGCCTAAAGTAGCATAATAATCAGACCTGCGAGAATTGTTCTAATTCACGTATGGTGCTCAAGGCTGTAATTACAGAACAATGTTACAGTAATTAAGGACTAATTAGGTTGTTAATCAACATTGCTAAGTAGGCAATAGTAGGTTACAGGCCGATAGGCTCATTAGTTTACCATTATACCTAAAAGGAGAGAACTGATTGCGTCATTACCTCGTTTCGATTTTTCTTAGAGAACAAAATTAAATGTGGTACGAATATTTAACTCCCTATATAACTGCTAATATTAGGTCATTTTTACCGGTTTTTAAAAGAAAGGCGTTGCGAAAGGTTTGTTTGTTATGTACAAAAGATTTTAGGAAAGCTTCATGAAAATCCATCCAGTAGTCTTTACGTGAAGGAATAACAAACATCCTTATATTCATACATCCCACATTAAGAGGATACCAAAATAGCTTCGTGCATTTTTCTACGTACGAAGTTTTAATTTTTTCTTTAGATTGAATGGCTAGAGCTCTAATTTTTAAGTATATGTTTTTTTCAATATGTAATCTAGGATCGCATAAACTCAGATACGCGATTGAAAAAAGTTTTCTCGATAGAAAATCTTAGAGAAACAACCTCTCTAATTTTTTATTTTTTTCATTTGTCGGTCTATTATCGCGTATTAACTAATGAAATAACTTTAAAAACATAGGTAACTATTATATATAGAAACACGTAAGCCGGAATTAAAATATATTTAGTAGATTTTGAGTAAACAAAAAAAATATCCCTAATTCTTCATTTTCTATGCCTACTAGCTGTGCTAATAGGTACATGTCGACGATAATATTGATGTAGGCCCTTAATCAAACATCCAAAAATTAGAGTACCTACGGATAGAAGACCGAGGAAACGTTCGCGTTGCTCCGCCAACAGTTTAAGTATTTCGTTTCGTCGCGCGTAATTCTTTTTTCGTCATATCTATATAAAGCAGTTATAATCTATATTAAACGTATAAGCTAACTAAGGTATTTAATTTGATAAAAAATATTACTATATACACATAAATAGCTTTTGAAAACACCCTATTGAATTAGATAATTTTTTTTACATTATTATGGGTACAGCGGGTTTTCCTTAAAAGATTGACACATGCCCTCGCGGACTTTTTTGAAGAACTATAGGTAGTAAACAATTCCTCCATACATTAGTTTGTTGTACCCCACATAAATAAGGCAGCGTTTTCATTTATAGCTCGCGCGCGTCCGAGTTTCTCGGCAAATTTTATCTTATCTCATCCAATATACAGCAAACCCCAACAAATTATGTAAAAAAAGCTATCCTCTTGAACCATTCCATCTATTAAAAAAAAAACCGCATCAAGATCCGTTGCGTATTTTTTAAGATAGCTAAGAAGCTCACATAGGGACATACATACAAAAATTACGACTTTGTTTTATAAGAAGTAAAGATAAAGATGCATCACCGTACCGTGTGAAAGTTGCACAGAGACGGTTTTCCCCCATCTATTGTTGCAACTTTTTTTCCACCTTTTCTCCCTTCCACCCATAATATACTTTTGTTACGCTTAATTTATTGGATTTAGCACTATGTAATAAATATGATTAGCGTTTATTAGTGGACCAAATAAGATAATTATTATTATGTTACGAAAGGATGAAAGATTAAACCAGATATAATCAGAAAGATATAGACTCGAAATCAGAAAGATAAAAATGCATGGGGGAAACCTAGACTAAACTGGCTTGGCTAAATTGGTAACGATTTGATAATAGGGTCACGATAACTTGTTAGCGGGCGTGAATGAGGGGGATTCATGGGACCAACAATTCTCCTGTAATCTAGGCAACATTTCTAAAAACCCATCGAAGCCTTTCCTTTTTCACCAATACTCTTCAAACATACTAACGCCCATTTGCAAACCATCTTCAATCAGAATGACCCCTACGGAATCTCCATAGTAACTAGTTAATCTTAATTGTAGTTATTTGGACCGCATAATTTCAATTTTATATTCGTTTCTGTATATGTATCTTGTTTCATTATAATGACATAACAAATCACCTGCTGCAAAATTAATGACTCAATAACAAAACTATAATGTTTCGTTTATGAATACTAATAGTAATTATCTAAACATGTTACGCACCAATCAACCCGGTCAGCCTAACCACGACCTTAAAACCGCATTAAAAACTTAGATATAACTCAATCCACTCAATAAACAGATAAACTCATTGACGAGAATTATACAATAACAATAACACAACATACATTAAATAACGAAATGTATTATTGTATGTATTAAGTTAATGGATAAACTCATTATCGAATAACTTAATACATACAATAAGTAAAAAAAAAACTGTACCTTGGATCGGCAAAGCGTTATTCAATGAGCCACCAAAAAAAATTAAGTAGGTACAAGGAAAATCTCCTAAGAAAACCCCGATTCAACTTGATTAACAACATCGAAAATACGAATCTCGAAGCAGTCTCTATTTGTGTTTACGATTATTGATCCACGTTTACCCGAATTTGATGGAAATTCAAAGACTGTCCAGCAGAGTCTTAGAGTGTCTGGGTGTAGTAGGTAGATACTTGGCCTTATTTTTAGTCAAATTATTCTTCTTTGGGGAAGCTGTGCGGACATTAATCGGATATTTGTGCTCCAGAAACGCGCTGTTAGAGCTATATATAACCTAGGTCCGCGGGATTCTCTAAGGGAGAAATTCAAAGACATAAATATTTTAACGGTCGCTTCGCAATATATATTTGAAAATTTATTGTATGTTCATAAAAATATTCATAATTTTACAAAAAAAGCGACCACCATAATGTTAATACAAGGCATAAGCACAATCTTGTGATGCATGTAACCCGTCTCCACAAAATATGTAACTCTTTCATGGGTCATTGTATACGATTTTATAATAAACTCCCTATTGATGTAAGAGAATTAAATAATTCTAAATTTAAAAAATTCATTAAAACTAAATTATGTAAAAAGGCGTATTATAAAATTTCTGATTATATTAAAGATGATAAAGCTAGTAGGTTGCTCTGGAGCAATACATATTCTATATTGTAAAGTTATTAGCATTGTAAGTATAATTGACATTTAATTAAAAAATATTGATTTGATTAAAAGCTCTGCTGAGCTTCTTACGCCGGTTCTTCTCAGCAGATTGCGTCCTGAACCGGTGGTAGGAAAAAAATTGGACATGTCATAAGCACATAATTTTTCTGAAAAATTGTGTCTACGTGATTAAATGATTTTTCATTTCATTTCATTTCATAGATAAAAAATTCAGAGGTGCATAAAGAGATGGGGATGAGGAGATAAAACCATATTTTGTCCCAATGTCTGGAACTTTTATCGAATTTACCCGGTGTTGAAAATCAAGGAGCTGGCAACAATTTTATTTTTGAATACTATACTTACTGGCATTGGTACCTACCTACCCAGTCAATCTTTTATAAAATTATTTATTGTAATAACTATACCCAGAGGCGTATTTACCCTAGGGCCATACGGGCCATGGCCCGGGGTGGCCAGCCTGAGAAAGGGGGGGGGAAATCTTTAAGTTTAACATTTTGGTCTATCTCTATTAATTTGTAGGGCGGCTAGTTAAATTGGCCCAGGGCGTCAAATAAATGGCCCGGGGCGCTAAATAAATCAAAATACACCTCTGACTATACCTAGTTATAGCAAGATATAGACAGTTATAAAACTGGATTAAAGTGACTAATGTGACGTAAATGAAGGCCTTGCCCGAGTTCTTTTATTGCCTCTGATTTTTGTAAGTCTTTGACAATGATATGGAATAATCCAAGGTGTTATTGAACTTCTCTTTATTATTAACAAACAGTCTTATGTTAACACCACAGGTGTTGTTACAAATTACAGCCAGCATTTACTACATGTAGTTAACGAGATTAGCCAATTGGGACATATTTTATGACCTTTTTTAGGGTTCCGTACCCAAAGGGTAAAAACGGGACCCTATTACTGAGACTTCGCTGTCCGTCCGTCCGTCCGTCCGTCCGTCTGTCACCAGGCTGTATCTCAAGAACGGTGATAGCTAGACAGTTGAAATTTTCACAGATGATGTATTTCTATTGCCGCTATAACAACAAATACTAAAAATAAAATAAAATAAATATTTAAGGGGGGCTCCCATACAACAAACGTGATTTTTAGGGTTCCGTACCCAGTATCTCAAGAACGGTGATAGCTAGACAGTTGAAATTTTCACAGATGATGTATTTCTATTGCCGCTATAACAACAAATACTAAAAATAAAATAAAATAAATATTTAAGGGGGGCTCCCATACAACAAACGTGATTTTTAGGGTTCCGTACCCAGTATCTCAAGAACGGTGATAGCTAGACAGTTGAAATTTTCACAGATGATGTATTTCTATTGCCGCTATAACAACAAATACTAAAAATAAAATAAAATAAATATTTAAGGGGGGATCCACACAATCACGGGAAAAATAAGTGGTGGGGTCCTGAATTGGAACGACTCAGGGCCAAGGTAAGAAAGAAACTAAACAGAGCTATGAACACCAACTCAGACCAAGACTGGGATAATTACAGGTTAGTAAAGGCCAAATACAAAAAACGCATTAGATACTGGAGCACTGCATCTTGGCGAAACTTCACCGAAAGCATAAGCTCCAGTACACAGGCAAACCGGGTAAGGAAAGTTCTGGCTAAACAAGGGCCCTGTAATATGGGCAGCCTACGCAAGCCAGACAATACCATGACCCTAAATCAGGAGGACACAGACACCGTCCTCCTACAAACCCATTTCCCAGACTGCCTAATTATACAAAACCCAAACTGGACCGACAATCCACGGGAACCAACTACAGGCTGCTGGCAACGAGCAAAAGACATTGTCACACCGGATAAGGTGAGGTGGGCAATTAATAGCTTTAAACCGTTTAAATCAGCAGGAATTGACAACATTTTTCCAGCCCTACTTCAGTGGGGAGGAGACAAGATTGTACTAACCCTGGCATGGATCATGCAATCCTGCCTGGCCCACGGATACACGCCTCTAGTGTGGCGAGAGGTTAGAGTGGTATTCTTACCCAAACCAGGTAAGAGTGACTATACTAACCCTAGATCATACAGACCAATAAGTCTTACATCATTTCTATTAAAAACCTTGGAGAGGCTTTGCGACAGAGAGTTGCGGAGCAACGCACTGCAAAATGCCCCAATACATCCACATCAGCATGCGTACAGCACCGGCAGATCAACGGAATCAGCTCTACATCAAGTGGTAGGTATGATTGAATCAACTATCCACAACAAACAAATCTGCCTGGGCACCTTCATTGACATCGAGGGCGCTTTCGACAGAACAAACTTCTCCAGTATTGAGATAGCTCTCCGCAAACACGGAGTAGACTCTCTACTCATCCACTGGATACTGAACATGCTCCGAAACAGGGTCATAAGACTCAAAAGGGAGGACAAGATGGGAGCACTGGTCGTCAAAGGATGTCCACAGGGAGGAATTCTCTCACCTTTGCTTTGGAACCTGGTAATCAATGACCTAATTACTGAACTGAACTCAAGACACTTTTACACTATAGGTTATGCCGACGACATAACCATCCTAACCGTCGGAAACCAAGCTTCAACAATCTGTGACACTATGCATAGGGCTCTACACATAGTAGAGAAATGGTGCAAGGAATACAAACTATCAGTAAATCCCAACAAGACACAACTGGTAATGTTTACAAACAAACGAAACATAGGCAACTATCACCTTCCGAAAATATTCGGAACTACACTCCAACTCACAAATGAGGTAAAGTATCTCGGAGTCATCCTAGATAATAAACTCAACTGGAGCAAGCACATCGATCAGAAGATAAACAGCGCAAGCGTGGTACTGTGGCAATGCCGTAGGATGGCAGGTAAGCGCTGGGGGCTATCCCCGAAAATCCTGCTATGGCTATATACCACTGTCGTCCGTCCAATGGTAAGCTATGGCTCTGTGGTCTGGTGGACCAGGACGAAACAAAAGACCTGCTGGGCCAAACTACAGAGCCTACAAAGACTTGCCTGCTGCGCAGTTACAGGGAGCATGAGAACAGCACCGACAGCTGCCCTTGAGGTTATGCTTAACATCCCTCCCTTACATCTGTTCATACAACAAGAAGCAGCACTAGCGGCGCTGAGACTCAAACATCTAAAACTTGTCAAGTTCAAACAGGTAAAACACTCAAATATTTTAGCGGATGCATGGAAAGATACACCGCTGATTGAGGCAGTAACGGATAAGATAGAAAATATCTTTGTCTTCGATAAGAAGTACAGAATCCATCTTACAGAAGATGAAGATGCCAACGTCATGCAGCACGAGCTAAATATATACACAGACGGATCCAAAACCAGCTCGGGCACAGGCAGCGGCATTTTCTCGGAAGACCTAAATATACACCTATCCATGTCACTGGGTATGTATAATACAGTATTCCAGGCGGAGTGCATGGGCATACTACTGGCTGCAAATGCAGTGGCCGACAGAGAGGTAACAGGACAAAAAATCCGCATCCTCTCCGATAGTAGAGCGGCCCTACAAGCGCTAAATAACAAGGTAATAACGTCAAGTTTAATTTACGAATGCCACCTAGCCTTAAATAAGGTAGGCTGTCAGGCAAACGACATCACCCTGCAATGGATAAAAGGACACAGTGGAATACGAGGCAATGACGCAGCCGATGAACTAGCAAAGAGGGGATCGGAATTGAGACCAATAGGACCAGAACCGATCATTCCTCTCCCCAGCAGCTGGTTCAGAAAGCAAATGCGTCAACGCACTGACAAACTACACAACGACCTCTGGAACAGCCTGGAGGAATGCAGACAAGCCAAACTGGCGCTTCCAAGAGTAAATCGTCGGTTCACAAGAGCACTTCTACAGCTAAACAGATCTCAGATGCGTCTCATAACTGGCGCATTGACAGGTCATGGCAATTTTAACAGACACCTTTTTAACCTAGGTATCACGGACAGCCCCCTGTGCAGGGCATGCATGGAGGCTGAGGAGACAGCCGCTCACGTGCTGCTAGATTGCAGCGGAGTGGCAATTTACCGGGCGAACTACCTGGGATCACCGGGTAGCCTCCGGGAGGTCTTCGGCGACGTCAAGAAGCTGGGGAACTTCCTGGTGGAGCTGGGATGGCTGGAGTAACCAGCCCACTACCCTCCATCACACAAAACAGGCGCACTTAAGTCGTCGAGTTGTGGATACCGCCCGTAGAAGAAGAAGAAGAAGAAGAAAGGGGGGATCCCATACAACAAACATGATTTTTTTACCGTTTCTTGCTCGATACTAATAACGTTGCCTTATGTTGCATAGATAATGGTACGGAACCCTTCGTGCGCGAGTCCGACTCGCACTTGACCAATTATTTATTGTATTTATTTATTTATTTAACAAATTTTACACATAGTAACATATGTTGAAGTAGGCATCAAAGCATTAGTGTAGGGGAAATCTCTGTCTGTAGACCCGCGAGAGGAGATTGTGAGAAAAATATTAGGCATGGGTGTGTAGTGTAGTAAAAGGTGACAGAGGTATAGTAAACTATTTATACTTACTAATTTATAAATGCGAAATCCGGATGATGACACAACAATAATTTTGGCGAGCTTAAGTGTTAATGTGTGTAACGAAACTATAGCGCGATTTAAAAACGTACGTACAACGCCATCTATCGAGTGGTATAGTAAATTTCTGTTTGTTAAGGTTTGATTTTTAATTTTCACGCGTCCGAAATCGCGGGCAACAGCTAGTTAAATTATAAATACAAATACTTAATACATACATAAAACTTTTGTTATGTTGAAGAGATCAAATAGATACCAAAATCTTTCATAAACTATTTTGATTAAAGTATCAGCAGTGATATACTTCTAAAAGCTCACCATACATCATCATTTCCCTGCCCTTGTCCCATTACTTTAAGATAATCACCACTATAAAATTATTAAGAAATCACTTATAATGATCCTCATCATTTAACCAGTACTTAGCAATTCTTTTCTACCCCCAGGTAGCAAGAAATATTTCTTTGTTGGGCTAAAGAAATGACATGAAAGTAAGCTTGCTATGCTATGACAAGCTACTTTATATAGTGTATATGGTAGAGGGAACAAAGAAAAGGAATTTGGAAGAATTTATTCATAAAAATATCAAATTGGATAAAATAATTCATGTAACTAAAAATGTTTATTGCATTTTGTATTTGAATTTAATTATTATTAATTTAATGAATAGAAACACTAGTGGTCTTCTTCATTATGACTTATCGGAGGTTGAAAAGCTCGCTAAAATCTGTTCGCGAAAACTGAATTGAAAAACTTGTTATTCATAATAGTCTTTTTATGATAAAAGTTTATTATCTCTTCGATAAAAAAACCGTATAAACCTCCGATAAGTCATTATGAATAAGGCCATAAAACACTAACAAGATCAAGATCCAGAACTCAATTAATGTCAATTAACACACATTGAAAGTGAAGTACATCGAATTGAAATATGCAGCGTGCTAATACTAGCAACTACACATAACTATGGTATGAATATATGTATAGTTGTATTCAAATAGTTAGATGACTACTATGAATATACATGCCTATAGTTTCACAGCCAAAAATACAGTCTAGCTAGACTAGATTATTATAAGAAACATAATCATTGTTTACTTACTTGTACAAGTGGCAAATTGTCCGGGCAAGGCCATTGCCTGAACCACCTGGCAATATCGCGAGTGGTACTTCTGCTAATGCTTGCTGCCAATCTAATCTCTCAAACATGCCATTCAATATTTCAAAAAGTACCCCATCACCTCCAATAGCCACAATAGCGCGCCAATTGTATACATTTCGTGTGCGTACAAACTCACGAGCGTATTGCGCATATTTCGTAACGTGAAGCTCGTAAGGCACTTCAGCCTCTTGCAGAATTGGAACCACTTTTGTTTGAAATAACTCTCTAGCTTTACCTGCGCCTGATTTAGGATTCAGTAAAACAAGCAATTTCTTATCATTGGACGGTGGCGAGTACGTAATCGGTTGACCTGCTATCAAACATTTTATAGTAGTTCTCCATTTTTGTGCCTCCCTGTTATTATCCTCGTATTTATCAAAGGATCTAAATCGCAATGTTATTGTCGTCCTCTCTCTTTTCAAGGTACGGCGACTCTTTTTAAGGATATATGCATAAACATAGAGGTAGGCACTGATGTCGTTTTCATCCAGATCACCACTGTTCTCATCGACAACTTTCAACTGGTTATTACCCACAAGTGAGCTGCAGACACAAGAGCCAGAACGCGGTCGTCGTCTTTTGCTTCTCATACATTTACTACCAATGATATCGCGAAGCAAAATTGTTTGTTCTTTGGAGTTTCCATCAGTTTCTTTACACAACGACAAACCTCTTGAGGTAAGCTGAACACGAAACACAGAATTCTTTTTGGACAAAATATAAAATGTTTCTTCCAAATAAATCACATCTTTCGAAACAGAGTCACCACCTCCGGCATTCGACACGTCCGCCCCGTTCTTTTGATCCGCCATGACTATTTTTGTTATTTTAATTTTTTGACATCTCACGTCAATTAAGACGTCAATCCACGAAGTATATACTTCGTGCGTCAATCAATCAACTTTGATACATTAAAGAATTGGAAGTAGTCTGTGATTAGAAAGGTAAAAAAAAACTTACCGTAAAATAAAGTCAGGTTATGAACGAGATGGATATGCGCGCCAAAAATTCTGTACCATGTTGCAGAATCATGTTGTAACTCAAGGAAAATAACAACTCCCAAAATAAAGCTTATGGTATAAAACTATAGTCGATTATTCCATTTCAGTTTAAATGCGTGGAGGACTGCCCACAATTCAAACTATTATGTTCACGGGTTATGACAACAAAATTAATGCTATAATTTAGAGATTTTCCTGTGTTACCGATTGCAATTTCAGCGGCAATGAAAAAACCTTCCTTGCACACGTTAAAACTCAAAAAACGGCCCTATTATTATTTAGATTTCTTTTGTGACAAATTATCCTGATAACATTGAAACCGAATAGTGGTCGATACTATTTATGTTAGAAAATTATGAGTTAAATCTTGCATAGTTACCATCTGCCACCTGCATCGTTCTTTATACACAAGTGCCCATTGTAATACGGAACTCTAAAAATATACTAAGCTACTCTGTGGTCAACAAACAAATGATAGATAAGTACTGTCATACAAATGTCAATCAAATAAAACGTCTAACAAAAGGAGAAAATTCGTAAAGGATTTTTCAATATTACTCGGATTTATTAGATACCAATATTATTAAATCTCACACAATACTTATCACCAATAAGTCCAACGCCAATGTATATTTTTTCTGAACTGTAACTACATTTTTACACAATTTTTACAGTCGAAACATGTCTAAAATTTTGGAACTTTATAGTGGCATTGGAGGCATGCATTGTGCATGGAAGGGTAAGTATTACATTTGCCAATTCTGAAAACAATTCAGCTTACTTCTTGATATCCACTTATTCCATTTAAAGGCGCATTACATAGCATATAGGTACTAACAAATATTTTTAGGTTATTAAATATGAATAATAGTACTTACATTAAATAATAATTGCCTTATGTATATTTTATTGATGATTAACTTGTTTAAAGATGATCCATATATGTATTTTTGTTTGCCTATTTTAATATTTTTTATTATTTTTTGTAGTTAATATTTCAAACATATATTCAAAACATGGTTTATTTTTATTAAGGATTATACACAAATGTCGATTACCATGTTGTCCTTCTAACGCTTCCTTAAATCTACTTTACATTAACATTTATCCTTATAAAGGAGGAGTCAGCAGAATGATAAAAAAAAATTATCCTCTTTAAATGTTACAGAATCCGGTCTTTCCGGAGAGATTGCAGCTGCAGTTGACATAAATACCGTAGCAAACACAGTATACCTACATAATTTTCCTAAAACAAACTTATTAAACAAGAACATTCAATCTATAACAGTAAAGGATATAAAAAAAATTAATGTAGACATGATACTTATGTCACCACCTTGCCAGCCATTTACAAGAAATGGTAAATACCTTGATGATAATGACCCGAGAACTAATTCGTTTATATATCTTATTGATATTTTGAACCAGTTAGATAATATTAAGTATATCCTTATGGAGAATGTAAAAGGGTTTGAAAATTCTACCGTAAGAAACTTATTCATAGACAAATTGAAAGAATGTAATTTTGATTACCAAGAGTTTTTACTTTGTCCATCCACTGTTGGAGTGCCTAATTCTAGATTAAGATATTATTGTATTGCTAGAAGAAATACTTTGACCTGGCCATATAAAAGGAAAGATGAAATAGTAAGTATTGCATTATAGTTAGCTTAAATTTATGGCCTTACTGTTTTTTTAAACAAATTCTATTTAGCAACTAGGGTAGATTAAAATTATTGTTTAGCCATAGCATGCTAAATTGAAATATTGTGGATAAATAAATAAAATTGGTTTAAAAAAAAATCGTAATATTTTTTTTTCACCATTACAGTGTAAAGTAAACTTACTTCTTATTTCTAAACAAGTAGGTGCAAGTAGGTATATGTTTTTGTTAATACTTTTTCTTCTTTCAGATAAATAGCCTTCCAACAGACTATGGAGTACCTCATTCATTAGAATCAATCTTAGAAGACTATGTTCCAATTGAATTCTTAGTTCCAGATAAAAAACTAAAACGTGGTAACATCTTGGATATTTGTTATAAAGATTCTAAAAAGTCAAATTGCTTTACAAAAGCATATACTCATTATATAGAAGGCATGGGTTCTGTATACTCTGAAATGAGCCCAGAGATTGTCAAAACGTGTTTTGAAAAAGCTAACCGGTTTGAGGCTGGAAGTTCCAACTTTATAGAAGAGATAAAAGAGTTAAAATTGAGGTATTTCACTCCTAAAGAAGTCCTCAGGCTAATGGCATTCCCAGATGATTATAGTTTTCCTGAAGATGTATCTTTAAAACAATGTTATCGGTTACTAGGGAACAGTGTTAATGTGAAAGTTATCAGTGAATTGTTGAAAATACTATTTTTATAAATGCATACGTTTTAGATTCAACTTTTTATTTTAATATATTTTATTACATATGTCTATTTATTTTTAACTTGCCAGTTTACTTCAGGCTATGTTTTCTACGTAGGAATATTCTAAAAAAGGAATTAGCGAAATTGGTTCTGTTGTGCCAAGCAACACATATAGGGATTATTTTTTATATTATAGATAGGCATAAGAGATTTATGTAAGGCAGAGAGTCTCACTACAATAATTATGTGAAGCTGTTGTTATTCTTTTTTATATTACAGGTTTAATAAAATAATAAATAAAATTGTATCCATATTTTTATTAGTAATAGACAAATTGCTATTTTAGGCTGATAAAAGATATTTCATAACCATTAATTTATAATAATCAGCCTTGTATAATTTTTATAATTTCATTTTCTATATAATCATGACAGACACTGTCTTTGGCATTTCATTTCTTGCAACATTTTATGAAATAGTACAATGTTTAAATACTTCGCCATTTATTCCTAACCAATCCATGTAGAACAACAAATAATTTACGATTTTAAAGCATGTTTAATTTTTTTTAGTCTCTGTCTACCCTCATGGGAAAATGACGTTACTGTATGATAGTATACATTATTAATTAGGATATTTGGATGAATTGACAGGTAAATACATTTAATTAATAGAACCATTACTAAGTGCTTGTCTAGCTCGACGTTTCGCTCTATAATTCAACACTCTTAGTCTCAACATCACAGCTACTGATGACGTGGCGCCTATGAAAAATGACCATATCGTGAATTTCCAATAAGCCCTCTCTTCTAAGTATGCCACTCGGTCACAACTGAAATATAAAATTAAAATATTTATAAATAAACACATAGATTTTATAATTTACATCTCTAAACTTATACAATTTGTTTTTTTTTTTTAATTTATTATTGTGAATGAAAATTAATAATGACTTTTCTTTTTCTCTTAATTTTTTTAGGGTTTCGTACAAACCCTTGTAGGATCACTCCGGTGTCTGTCTGTCTGTCTGTCCGTCTGTCAAACTTTTTTTACTCGGCAACGGCTGAAGGTATCAACTTGAAACTCATACGATATGTAGATCTATGCGGTCCCTTGCTGCAAAAAATACAGTCAACGTTTCACCTCTACGCATTTAAAAGATCGAAATACGACCATTTTTAAGAATTTTTCGATTTATGCTAGGGAATCAAGATTCACAGGTTACTTCCCGTTGCCCTAGAGCCTTGAAATTTGGCATAGATCAAGTCTATATAGTGCTGATATAGGGAAAAGTCCAAAAACTTATAATTTGTCATCACATCACAAGTAAAAATGTGTTTATACTCATACCAACTTATGAAGTAGTTGAAATGTAGGCGATTCCCTATATTTCAACTACAAAATTAAGTTGGTGAGTTGTTTTGAGTTTAATTAAATGATTATTTGAATGCAGTTACTTGTTTTTATTTGTCTAGTAGGTACGAAACCCTAAGTGTGCGAGTTTACCTCGCTCTTGACAGGTTTTTTTAAAGGGGTTTTATCACACAGTGACATGTCTTAAACATATATTCATGGACATTACACACAACGTCCTCTGGTCCCAAGCTAAAATGCTGGAAATGGGTTCTGTTGGTTGTCCTAACCATCTGACAATATTTTTTTAAATACATATATTCAACTAGCTGTTGCCCGCGACTCAGTCCGCGTGGAATTTGGAAATTTTTTTTTTCGCATAAAAGGTAGCCTATGTCCTTTCTCAGGGTCTAAAGATTGTGCCAAATTTCATCAAAATCGGTTGAGAAGTTTAAGCGGGAAAGCGTAACAGACAGACAGTTACTTTCGCATTTATAATATTAGTAGGGATGTACAAAAATTATTTTTCTACAGATTTACTATATGTATATAGAATAGATTAAAGGTCATCATTCAAATTGGGCTAATTTTTATTTTTGCCGGCCACTAAAAATAAGTGTTTGATTTTGATAGAACATAATATTGTAAGCATTTTTTATTATTACACCATAGTTCTAAATCGATTCCTTGAGATTTTATTTAAGGAGATAGGGTGCGTCCCGCAGTAAGTGCGAGCAAGATAGGGTGCGTCTATATATTATCTCACAGACTTTAGAACTAGACTTAACTTAACTTAGACTTAGAACTTTGGTCTAGTAATGAAAAATGTTTAATTTGTTATACTCTATGAGAATATTAAGTTTATTTGGGTTGGCGGGCACTTTCAAAATTAGCCCAAAAATGTATAGGGAGTGAATTTTCTCTTTTTACAATAAATGGAGTTTAGCCAGACATTGCATTCATGTACATATATCTTTATTCATTAATTATCTATTCTTTATTATTCTTCTTTATTCATGTGTTTATTTTTTGTTTTTGTTGTGTATATTTGATTCTGTTGAATGCAGTGAAGCTAGAATGCTATTACGTACACCCACATTTTGATCCCTAGACGTTTTTAAGCCCTGTCTCATCATCATCATAACATCACGCCTTTTTCCCATGGGGGTAGGCAGAGACTATAGAGCGCCATCTCCTACGATCCAAACCTAATTCCTTGGCTTCATTATTTGAAGCCCCCTGTCTCAATGTTTTAATAATAACTTACCTTCTAGTGACTGTTTCTCCATTATCACATTTCAATATTTCTTTGAAGTTTGTGTGTATACAAACACCTATACTCTTACTTCGTATTTCAAAATCTGAAAAACATTTTCCGATTTATTGTACAGAATATATACTAAAGGAAATATAAAAGTTGGCTACACTAACAACAGATAAGATATTTTAATTGCAACTTGTTTTTTTAAGTAAATAAAAAATTATTTATGGATATTTTACATAATGTCCCAAACTAAGCTTATATGCTTGGGTTATGGGTACCATAATATATAAATAGCTCTAGCTAACTAATAATAATTATATAGCTGAAAAGTTTTTATATTAGTTTGTTTGTTTCATTTCAAAGATAATTTCCTAACAATAATGTAAAAGTTATTTATTAACACATATATTATTATTATTTGGTACCAATATTTACCTGAACAAGGGTGACATTCACTTATAACTGTGTAATGTTGATGTTGCCAACATGTTGAGTTATTCTCAGTAGGGAAAGTCTTGTTCTTCATTTTACTGCTTCCTGATAGAGAGTCTGCTAAGTGAGACTCCAATATCAAAACCACTATCGTCAAACTGAAATATAAAAAAAAATGTAACTGTAGTTAGGTACAAATTACTCTACTAAATGTATGTGTGCAGCTCATGCTAGACATTTACTACTTGGATAACTAAAGACGCCAACAGAACGATCTTGCTGGTTAATCTCACGTAAATAAAACTACAAATGTTCCCTCTCTAAGGTAAACTTGCTTTTAGGGAAGGACCCTAGCCTCTTGGATAAGGGGCAACATATCTTTGTATTTATTATAAGATCTCTACATAAAAGTTTCCAAAAAGAAAAATGAGTACTTACATTCCTAAACAGACGGTTCCAAATAGCATACATCTTTTCGAACAAGTTTCGATCATTTTCTATAACGAAAACAGAAATTTCTTTATCACTTAAGGCCGCATAGGCTTACAGAATACAGGAAGATAAATAAACCAAATTTAATTAATAAATTTAGAAACAAAATAAACAATTTTCGATTCTTGAATGTCACATGAAATATGACGCAGAGATTATATTAATATAGGTATATAAAAAAGAGAGCCCAGTCGTCAAAATTACTCAAAATTCGTGTCGCCCGAAAGTCATTTGACACTTTTGATAGCTCGCTAGCGACCACTGGTGTTATATCCCATGTATTAAAATAAAGGTACCCATTCATGCTTATAGTAGGTCCTATTCATGCATACCTACAATACATGCACACTTATGCCCTAATAAAAATTTCTTGCAGCGATTCTACATTCATCCAGAACATTTTATAATGGTAAATGTAGAGCCGTTTTTGAGTTTAAATTATGTTCAAATAAAGCATACATCTCTTTAACAGCTATAATAATAATTTCAACAATGAATTAAGGGTTTAATACAGAAAACAGTTATCTTTGATACGGCTCGGATTCTGAGGAGGTTCCTCTCCCTGGATCCTTAGCCACCAGTGGCTTGGTTCCTATGTCCGCCGCCTGTTAGAGCTCACATGTTAGCTCGTAAGTCTATGGTACCAACTAGGAACTCCCCGAGTACCAGACCATTTCACTCTTAACTGTCATAGATTTTCCTTAAAATTATATGGTCTGGCAATAATTTATTTTCAGGTTGTCGATTCGATGACAGCTTCACAGTGTCATGTTGCGCCTATAATGAAACAACTTTGTCCTTTTAACATTAACTTTTATTCGAACTTAATATGTACTTGCAACAATTACTTTATACATAAAAGAAACGTTACTACTACTTATTTGCTAAGAACCTCTTCACTTGGTAGCTTACTAAGAACCTTGCTAAGAACTGCCGTTAGTACTACCATCCCCTTCCTTGTTGATTGTTGACCGACATTGCAATCGTAGAGCCAAAAAAGTGGGGATTCGAATACAACACGAAGTTAACACAGAAATCAATTGAAGTACTCTTATAGCTATTTACATTTTTATTAGGACTAAAGCTAAAATTTTGATTGATTTATTTATTTTTATTTTTATTTGGGGCGGTTGATTTCACACCTGTTTTACATGGATGATCTAAAGCTGTTTGCTCACACCAGACCACAGATGATAGATTTATTAAAGATCACTGAATGCTTTAGTGCATCTATCAAAATGGAGTTTGGTGTGGATAAATGTGCTGTCATGCATGTAAAACGAGGACGTGTTATAGAATCTGAGGGAATTCAGCTTTCAGATTCTCTACATTTCCGATCACTTCTCGAAACCAATACCTACAAATACTTGGGTATGTCACAGGCCTTGTGCATCAATGAAGTGGACATGAAACAATCGTTGCGGGAGCGTTTCTTTGGCCGCCTGAAAAAAGTACTAAACAGTCTTTTATCGGGTGGTAACAAGGTGCGGGCTTTCAACGGTTGGGTCATGCCACTTCTAATGTACTCCTTTGGCATACTCAAGTGGACTCAGACTGAACTTGAAACTACGAGTATAGATAGAAAAGTTCGTGTTCTCTTGACTACGTATCGAATGCATCATCCGCGTTCTTCAGTAATGAGGTTGTATATCCCTCGAAAATGTGGAGGCCGAGGCTTTTTAAATGCTAAGACTTTACATAATCGGGAGATATGCAACCTCAGAGAATATTTTATTCACGCTGTTACGGAGATGCATCGAGACGTGGCTACGACAGACTTCGGTCTCACCCCGTTAACCTTGGCTAAGAAAAACTGGCGCATGCCTGCGGTACTTAGCACTAGGGACCGCCTGATGGTATAGCAGAGTAAGGAGCTTCATGGAAGATTCTATCGGGCCCTACACGGGCCCGACGTTGACTTATTGGCTTCCGTGACCTGGCTACGATTCGGTGACCTCTTTGGGGAAACCGAAGGTTTTGTTTGTGCAATTACTGACGAAGTTATCATGACGAACAACTACCGGAAATATATTCTGAAGGATGGCACTGTTGACATTTGTCGTGCTTGTCACCAGCCAGGGGAGTCCCTCAGACATATTGTTTCCGGATGTTCGCGTCTAGCTAACGGCGAGTACTTGCACAGGCATAACCTTGTGGCCAGGATTATCCATCAGCAGCTTGCTCTGCGATACGGCCTTGTGGATTCCGTGGCGCCGTACTACAGGTATGTACCTGAGCCGGTTCTAGCAAGTGGTCGTATCAATTTGTATTGGGATCGATCTATCATCACGGACAGGACTATTGTTGCTAATAGACCTGATATCGTGGTGGTAGATCGATCAGCGCGCCGCGCAATGATAATCGATGTCACCATCCCTCATGACGAGAACCTCGTGAAAGCAGAGAAAGATAAACAAATGAAATATCTGGACTTAGCTCACGAGATTGTCGACATGTGGGATGTAGACTCGGCGATCATTGTACCGATAGTCATATCAGTCAATGGACTAATAGCCAAGAGCCTCGACCAACATCTAGAGAGGCTCGCGTTAGGCAGTTGGGTCAAGGGTCTGATGCAGAAGGCAGTCGTCCTCGATACGGCTCGCATAGTGAGGAGGTTCCTGTATCTGGATCCCTGACCGCCGGCAGCTTGGTCCCTGTACCCGATGCCGGTGGTGCACTATTTTTTATATATTTTTTTAAAAAGGTTATAATGTGTGCATGTTTTTATTAAGTGTGTATATTGTATTTATAGTGTGTTTATTGTGTTTTTTTTTTTAATTTGAATGAGTGTTGTATTTATAATCTTTTTTAAAAAAATATGTAAATAATAAGAGAATAAATGAATGAGATAATAAAATAAGAATCATGACACGCCCTCTGGTACAAATTTTATGAATTTTTTCCCGTTGTGATTTTGGGGGTAAATAACTATCTAAGCACTACAATCATTTTTTTATAAATCACTCTATTTCGGTTTTTGTCTATGGTTTGTATGGAACTGTCCAGTGTCCACTGTGTCCATGGTCCAGCCACTGATTTAGTTACTCTGTTACTCTCGTTAGAGAAATAATGTTCTGTGGTTACTCTGTGGCATGTATCGCCATGTTTATTGGAAAGAAAACGTATTTTATCAACGTAAACGGAAAAGATCTAATTTTTTAAACTAGTGTAACGAAAGTGCGATGCGATATACTTGACTTTATCATTTTCGTTTCTTTGAATATATACGTGAGTTAAGCTTTGATATTTTCTTTTGTGTAAGTTCTTTTAATATGGCTGTGCCAGCAGAAACTGCCCGATCTTTTCATCTTTTTGTAACTCATGTAGACGGCGAGGGCCATTTTCTGAAAATTAGTGGGCAAGTTGATCACCAGTCGTCATTGATGATAGAGAGTTTATTTGACGCAGCCCGTGATAAATTAGAACAAGGTGTAGGAGCTGTTGCACCGGCAGCTATCCATGAGGGTGTTATTTGTGCCGCCAAATACAAAGATGGCACATATTACAGAGCAAAAATAATAAACACTGCAAGCTTGAACACGGGTCTCGTTGGTGTACACTTCATTGATTACGGGAATAAAGATATCATTTCATTGAGTGCTATCCGATTTTTCGATAAGTATGATCCTATGTTCCTGCAGTTACGTGGTCAAGCCACAGACTATTATTTAGCTGGAGTTATGAATCCAAATGGAAGATGGGAAGAACCACTATTATTGAAACTTCAGAGCCTTCTGTGTTATGCTGAGTACCCTGCTACTATTGAGGCCCAGACAAGGACATTACCCATAATCTCTATTCAATTTAAAGGAACAGATCTGTCTACGCATCTTGTTGCAATCAGATTTGGTGTAGTAATCCCACCAGCAAAGCAAGAGGTTCTACTTCTTCAACTGTCTTCTGATAGTAATCAACCAATTCCTCACTGGCAGCCAAGTTTTGTAACGGAGCCTTCATTCCCAGAGCATGTACCATTTTTAATAAACCAGAATTTTCCAAATCCTGCTTCTGCTATGAGACTACAACATCAAAATATAAATCTACCTTTTACTGGCAATTTACCGGGAGCACCAGCTTTGATGGGTCAACATTTGATAGTCAACAAGGCATCTAGGAATGCGAGCAATTTAAAAGCCCCAGTACGTCAACCTAAACATGCGAATACTAATCTGCCTAATTTGTCTACACCACCTCCAACAATCCCAGTAAACAAGCCTGCCTCACCAAAGAAGTCTACTACTTATAAAAGTAGACTTTTGGAAGTGAACTCACAACACAAGGTGT
Source organism: Orgyia antiqua (assembly GCA_916999025.1). Taxonomy (NCBI): domain Eukaryota; kingdom Metazoa; phylum Arthropoda; class Insecta; order Lepidoptera; family Erebidae; genus Orgyia; species Orgyia antiqua. Next base: position 29,418,538 of record OU779868.1, read on the forward strand.
TTGTATCATTTGCTGAAGAGGGACCAGAACTGTTTGCTGTTCAACTAATGAGTGATGCCAAGAAACTACAAGATATGATGGATGATATAAATAAGAGACCTCATAGTAGTTTGAAGGAGCCACCCATGATTGGTACTGTATGTCTTGGGCGTATGTCTGGTGACCGTATTATATGCAGAGCTATTGTTATGAATCTCTCTGGATCCCAATGTAAATTGTTCTTTGTTGATTTTGGTGATACAGAAATGGTATCTTATTATGATATATTTGATATACCTGAAGAATTTGTGAAGCCAAATGTGTTTGCTATGAGGTTCTGTTTATCTGGAGTTAAGAAGCTTGAGAAGTCTCAATACTTAAATGAGTCATTTAAACAGTTAGTTAATGGTAAAGTAATGACTCTTAAAGTGGTATCCCCGGAAGGTCCACCATTGATTCAATATGGAGAATTGTATTTAGAAAATAAGAATGTGTTGGAGTTACTTCTAGCTAATATGAAAGATAAGTTACAATTTAAGGAAATTGAGATGCTGCCACTTAACTCTAAGCAATCTGTGTTGGTGTCTTATGTTGATAGTTGCATTAAGTTCTTTGTGCAATTGTCTGACAAGATTGATGAGTTGAATGCTGTTATGGAAGCTGTTAGGGTACATTGTGAAAACACTTCCTCACCTGGTGAGTTACCGGTAGGAGCGGCTTGTTGTGCAAGATTCCCTGATGATAGTAACTGGTACCGGGCTAGAGTTAGAGACTCAAGAGGCAAGAAAGTAGTTGTTGCATATGTTGATTATGGTAATGAACAAGAGGTTGATGTGTCAGACTTGAGGACCATCACACCAGATCTCATCAGGCTTCCTGCACAAGCTTTGAAGTGTGCTCTAAAAGTAAGTTTATTTACATCTTATTTCTTATCTGTATTATTATGACTCACAAATTTGTGAAGATTGATGATTCAAGCTAAGATTATACTTAAAAATTTTTCATGTGTCAATACCCTGTCAGCTATTGTACAAAATCTGAAGTTGATAATAGAGATAGTTGTGAACAAATTATCTAGGATTTAAAATTATTAAGAACTTAATATTTTCTAACACTTGCGCGACTCATCTGTTTAAATAAAACTACTTTTTACGGATTTACACGCGTATATTTGTTTTAAATTTTGGCCCGACGTTTCGGAGACTTTGCAGTCACCATGGTCACGGGTGAGTCTCACCCGTGACCATGGTGACTACGCGTGTAAATCCGTAAAAAGTAGTTTTATTAAGAACTGTTTAATGATTTTATGGACAGCCTCGTTGAAGCGCTACATAGATTTAACATCAATTTGTCTGACTCAGATTTAGAGTATGATGTTATTTAGAACATGGATAAAAATAAATTATATTATATTGTAACAATATGTATGTATCTGTAGGGATTTGAAAACAAACCGATGGAGACTAAAACATCCAACCAATTGGAGATGCTAGCCCTAGAGAAGACTTTGACAGCACATATAGTTGGTATTCTGTCAAGTACAATGGTTGTATCTTTAATTGATGAAACTGTCACACCACCCTTGGATGTAGCAAGAAAAATGACTCAGCTCTCACAACCAAGAAGTTCACATGAAGTGAGTATCTTTAATGTAGTTTTTTGTTTTTAGTGATATGATAACTACAATAGTTATCGCCTACATGGGCCAATGATGTTTGACATTTTCGACTTACACTAGGGATTCAAAACCTACCGGTTACTTCCTATTGCTCTAGCCTAAAGACTTCAAATATGCTATGGGCAAAGCCTATATTGTGCTGATTTAAGAAAAATCTAAAACCTCGTAATTTGAGAGCACATCACACAAAAATGTTGCTTAAAATAACACGAAGTTCTGAAGTAGCTGAAATGTAGGTGGTTCTCATTCCCTGTATTTCAACAACAAAGTTAAGTGGGTGAATTGGTGGCTGTTAATTATGTTTTTCAGTCTGGTAGGTATGGAACCCTCAGTGTGCGAGTTTATCTCGTTCTTGACAGGTTTTTTTTATAAATTTACGAAATAATGTAATGGTTATATCATTTCCATCTTGTAAGAGACCTGCTACATCTTACACACATGTTTGCTGGGTCAGCTAGTGAATTATATATTTTGCATCTGTATAGATCAAAGTGACCACACCAGTACGCAAAGATGCGCCAGAAAGCTTCAGTTCTCCCGAAAGTGTTTCTGATGATGGCAAGAAAAAGAACTTCCGACGAGAAAAGAGCTTCAAAGAAGGTGGAAAATCACCCAGAGAGGGCAATGAAGAATTCTCACAGCGCGGCGGTAGTTTCCGTGGAAGGTAAATTCACTTTTACAGCAAGTGCCCTACATGAAATATATGAAAATGGTTTTTAGGAAACCTTTCAATTCGTAGGAACCAAAAAGCAAGCATATTTCACAGAAATGGTGTTGATTCTCGTTTTTACGGTACAAATTGGAGCTCTCAATAGCCTTTAAGCTTTGTACATTTTATTAATCGCATCGCTTGACAGATAATATTAATCACATACTGTAGCTATAATTTCACAAACTTCATAAAACCGTAACTAATCCCACCTCGTACATTTGACGAATGAGAACGTAGTAGGACTCGGGCCCGTCTTCTCCACTGGGCAGATGCTCAGGCGATCCCTATTATTAGGGCCCCTTTGTCCCTACTTCCTTATATTTTTCTACTTACGTCTAATAGGTCATAGCGGGGTCTATATTCTAATGTGCCTAGGGTCTCCAACTCGTAGAAGATGACTGTTTCTGGTATAATAGATCAGAAAAATATTAAACAATGAACAAGTAAAATTAACAGAAAATTTTTAAACGTGATTAAATCGTATTATTGTTATAATAACTGCTTTTGTGTATACAGCCTTGTAGATTATTTATATTGTGTATATGTTACAATTTTCGACATTTTGTTAAAATTCTTAATAATACGAAAAAATAAGGAACAAATTGAGGTGTTTGGAGAAGATAAAAAAACTATAGTAAATTGGATATCGCATTTGTTTTCTAAACTTACTAGGAATAAAGGTAACTCATGGACAATTATAAATAGTAGTTAGGTTGTAGTAATCTGCTGGTATATTTATGTACTCTGAAAGCGTATGTAAGACTGGTGCACAAGATGGAAAGGTCACCGCTCTTTGCCCCATTAAGCCAGCGTGGGCCCTGTAGTGAATCATGAGCGTAAGGATTCAGGGAGGATTGCCCGTGTGGCGACGGATTAAAAATATAATAATATTTTTCACTAACGCGTTGCCTCCCACAGGGTGCTGTAAGAGTCACCCAAGGCTACCCTTTAGGTGACTCTTACCCTAAGCAAATAATGGCTTTTGTGAAAGATGGAAAACTCGAAATTAAACCCTATGCCAACACGCCTGGTTTATTATGCTACTAGCTGTTGCCCTCGACTCCGTCCGCGTAGAATTTAGGAAATTTTCCCCGTTTTTGCAACATTTTTAACTACTGCTTGAGTGAGAGTATTATAAACGTAAGAGTAAACAAATATAATCAGAATGAACGAACTGCCAAGCTATCAGGAGTTACACGTGTTATTGTGAGTCAACCATAAAATATAGATATGTGCTGTTTCGGGATATTTTTTAGACAATTTTATGTAGAATATTTCTTTCATACATGATTTCTATGTAACTTTAACCATTAAGGCTACACACGCGACGGAAGCTTAAAAAATTGGTCAAGTGCGAGTCGAACTCGCGCACGAAGTGTTCCGTACCATTATCTATGCAACATAAGGCAACGTTATTAGTATCGAGCAAGAAACGGTAAAAAAATCATGTTTGTTGTATGGGAGCCCCCCTTAAATATTTATTTTATTTTATTTTTAGTATTTGTTGTTATAGCGGCAATAGAAATATATCATCTGTGAAAATTTCAACTGTCTAGCTATCACCGTTCTTGAGATACTGGGTACGGAACCCTAAAAATCATGTTTGTTGTATGGGAGCCCCCCTTAAATATTTATTTTATTTTATTTTTAGTATTTGTTGTTATAGCGGCAATAGAAATACATCATCTGTGAAAATTTCAACTGTCTAGCTATCACCGTTCTTGAGATACTGGGTAGGGAACCCTAAAAATCATGTTTGTTGTATGGGAGCCCCCCTTAAATATTTATTTTATTTTATTTTTAGTATTTGTTGTTATAGCGGCAATAGAAATACATCATCTGTGAAAATTTCAACTCTCTAGCTATCACCGTTCTTGAGATACAGCCTGGTGACAGACGGACGGACGGACGGACAGCGAAGTCTCAGTAATAGGGTCCCGTTTTTACCCTTTGGGTACGGAACCCTAAAAATGGAGCACCTTTTCCCGTTTTCCCAACATTTCCCTTCACTACTCTGCTCTTATTGATTGTAGCGCGATGAAAAGTATACTATAACCTGCCCAGGAGTATTAAGAATAATTGTACCAAGTTTCGTTAAAATCCGTCGAGTAGTTTTTGTTTCTATAAGGAACATACAGACGGACAGACAGACAGACAAAAATTTTACTGATTGCATATTTGGCATCAGTATCGTCAGATAGTTATTTTGAAAATATATTTCATGTACAGAATTGACCTCTCTACAGATTTATTATAAGTATAGATAGTAGGCCAAATACTTTCCTGATATGGAGGAAGCCCGTGCCCAACAGTGGGACGTTGCTTAGTGGGCTTAAGAGAGAGATTGATTACGGGAATATTGTAATGACAACTTGTTAAATTGTAACTATGTAATTTCTAAATTTTAGAGTTTTATTAGTTTTTAGTCATTAGTCGATGTTACTAGAATGTCTCGAGCGAGTCATTTACATTCTACGCTAGGTTATACAATAATATAAATCATTTATCACGCACACGTAGAATTCAGACTGCATAATTACCGAAGTATAAATATGTTTAAAAAAATTGGCTGAAAGAATCACTAGAAAGTTTTAAACATTGTCGTATTTTTTTTGTTTTATAAAAATAATTTACTTCTTGGCTGTAAGGAAATAAATAGCATCTTTAATGTCTCAAGTTAAAGCAAAATGATTGGTTCAGCCACAACAGCGCTTGTGTAAAGTGTGTTATTACAGAAAAGGTTAAATAAATTTATTTTAACGCTTAATTATATTAAGATTTTCATCATGTTTCAATCAACGAACGTAAAATCTTTTTGGATATATGCCAAAAAATGCCATTCTTACTACATAACAAATGGAACAGAAATTCTTGTGTATAAAAGAAAATTGGGTGTACAATTTTTAGTAGTTCAAGGTTATGTTTTCGCAATTGTTTTGAAATAGATACGGACGGGATATTTGACTAATCTAACTTCATTGAGGTTTTTTAAAATTATCGCTTTATAATAAATTTTTAACACTTGAATTATTTGACGGAAGATATATTCGGCCAGAGTACCTTCAACATGGTAAAATTACATTCATACATTGCTCAATAATCGCATAGAACATTGAATGACTTCAAAGATGTCCAGGCACATGAAAAGTCTCATCTTTCTCACATGGAAAGTCAATGCTAATTTCTGGCTGATCCTGTTGTGCAGTTTTCCTAAGGTAATTCCTCGTTCTGCTTGCAGGGATAGTACAAAGGAGTTCCTGTGACAATGAAACAAACGACACTTGTGGGTGTGGTTTTGTTTAGTAAGGGTCTGGCATTTTGCTTAGCTTTATTATCAGCAAAGGGTATTATTTCATGTTTTCCCGGCCTGAAAAAGGCATGACTGCTATTTCGTGCAATACTGGCATTTGTAATGCACGCAGCAATTTGCGAATGGTTTCTACGTCGTAATTTACGTTCGGTTTCAACTTGTTTTTGTGTTCTTGAAATCTTTCAGTGCAGGAAGTAGGAGGATATTTCGAAGTTGCCCGTTGCGTCAAATTTTATCAATTGAGTTTTACAGCTCCATTGGTTTTACAAGGCAGACAGTAACGGTAACATAGGACAGTAGTATTAAATTTAATAACTTAAATCTGAAGTTTAAAGCATAAACATGTCCAAGTAGTTTTGTTGTGTTGTTGTGTGTCCAGTTAATGTATCTAAAAAACTATTTAGAAGTTTATTATTGTATTTTTTTATTATTTTTACTTGCGAAACAGTACCTTGACCAACTGACTCCGAAACAAGCAATTTTTAACAATATAAGTTTCAGTTAACTTTAGGTTAACATTAATCAGAAATTAAATACGTACTTAAACTTTAAATATGTATGTAATAAATGTATTTCGCAAGTTATGATTTAATGATAACTAGCTGTTGCCCGTGACTTCGCGTGGAATTTAAAAACCAAACCTAAACAATTTATACAAAAAAGCCATCCTCTTGTCCCACTATATTTATAAAAAAAAAACCGCATCCAAATCCGTCGCGCAGTTTTGAAGATTTAAGCTCACATACGGACATACATACAAAAATACAACTTTGTTTTAAATTATGTAAAGATGCTATTTTGAATTCTAATTTCAACTTAAAATATTATAGTAATTAATTTACTTCAATTGCTTTTCTATAGAATTTTGGTAACATTGTAGTAGTTGATCAGTAAAATATGAATAATAAATAACATAATATTTTCTAACACTTGCGCGACTCATCTGTTTAAATAAAACTACTTTTTACGGATTTAGACGCGTATATTTGTTTTAAATTTTGGCCCGACGTTTCGGAGACTTTGCAGTCACCATGGTCACGGGTGAGACTGAGTCACAGTCTCACCCGTGAAAATTTAAAACAAATATACGCGTCTAAATCCGTAAAAAGTAGTTTTATTTAATAAATAACATCCAAAAGTGATTGTTCTAACAATACACTCTCAGATTATATTAACAGGCATTTAAATATAAATAAACATAAAATAAAGCGTGTAATACACTCAAATGTCTGAAATCGTATCATATAATCTGTTAATATGAAGCATGGCAACTTTTATGAGAGTTTCTGGCGATTGTATTGTGACGTCATAAATGTAACTGGAGTTTTTATTTTTGAACAAAAAAGTAATAATAGAGTACTGACTCATGGTTGGTTTGACCTTCATTTTCGTTCCTTGAACTTGTGAGTTAGTCGAAACCAGTCTGGCTACAGATATGAATAGGTTAGTGTTATCTGTTGGCGATTTATTATCTATATATATGCTAATCGTGTTAAATGAGTGGATGTGTTGTGATTGCAATTAGTTTTAATGTGACCTGTTTTTTTTTTAATTTAGAGATAACAAGGAAAGCGGTTTTGATAGATCAGGACCGGGAAGGCATAGTGATAAGTTTGGCAGCAAATCTGAACGCGGCGATAGGTAAGTTTATTTTTAATATTTTGAAAATAGAATAGAAGTAAAGCATTTGTTTACGTGTCAAATTAAAATAGTTTAAATATAAAAAGCAGTCCATAGTTAGATAATAATTTATGTGAATTATTAATGTTTATGCACATGTATAATTTGTGTCAGTAATTTTGAAATATTTTGCCAAAAAACTATATATTTTTATGTTATATTAAATCCAATGTGTTCTTAATGCATTAATTTATAACGGTAGTTAGTCGGTTTATGAACGTATGTAATGTGGAGCAAATGCATTTTAACGAGAACGTTTTTATTGCGGTATTTATGTTATGATGAGAGAAGGGTGCTGTTAGTAGCGCTCTTTCTGAGCGGCCGTTATACACTCGCGTGCAACCGAATCGACTCACCCATACAAAATAGACAAAAAGTGTGTTATAATTTAAAAAAAATAAAAAAAAGTATACATAATGTATATTTTTTAAAGCTTATTCTTTTAGCTTTAAATTGACACATTTACTGTTTTAATCCAATCACCACTTTAAAAAATATCGTGATATGAACCGTAAGTCCGTAAAATTTACTCCTTGCAGTACTAACGTGTTGCGCTATGCAGCCCCCTATATAAACCCACGTAAGCAACACACCCTTATCAGTCGCTTATCAGAAGTTGACCTGAACACATCACCGTAAGATACCATAAGCAATTCGCCGCCACTATGGATACAAGACCAGAAGAAGTCGCCCAAGTTGTCCTTTTGATACAACAAGGCCTTAGTCAGCGAGAAGTCGCTCGTCGACTGAATCTGAGCCAATCTGCTGTATCCAGGGTATACAGAAGGTTCCAGGAGACACATTCTTACTCTAGGAGGCCAGATAACAGTCGGCGGCGGCATACTTCTGAGAGAGACGACCGTTTTATCGTCTCGAGAAGCCTCACAAATCGCCATCTCACCGGTGTTGCTGTGCAGCAGCGGCTGCGAGAGGTTCGAGGAGTCGCTGTCAGTCAGTGGACGGTGAGAAGACGGCTGAGAGATGCCAACCTGACTCCAAAACGGCCTGCCAGAGGCCCTAAATTGACCAGGGCTCACCGACAAGCGCGCCTTGCATTTGCTCGCGAACGCATCGGTTGGACGGCTGAGCAATGGCGATCGGTCTTGTTCACTGACGAGTGCAGAGTGTGTCTGCATGGCAGCGACAGAAGAGCTCGAGTCTACCGGCGTCCAGGCGAGCGATTTTCGCAATGTTGTTTCGCGGAAACAGTGGCCTATGGCGGTGGTTCGTGTATGATGTGGGCGGGCATTTCAGTGGAAGGAAAAACAGCTCTTGTTTTCATCCCCGGTGGAGGCCGAGGAGGCGGTCTGACTGCAGACCGATATGTGGAAGATGTTCTCCTTGATCACGTCCTTCCTTATGAAGGTTTCATAGGAGATAGCTTCCTTCTAATGCACGGTAATGCCCGCTGCCATACAGCACGAATCACTCGTCAGTTCCTGGATGAAGTTGGTATTGAGACCATGGACTGGCCACCACTCAGCCCTGATCTCAATCCTATTGAACACATATGGGACGAGCTGAAACGCAGGGTCCGGGCCAGAAATCCAGCGCCTGCAAACATTGTAGAGCTAAAGACAGCGCTCGAAGAGGAATGGGAAGCTCTCCCTCAAGATCTGGTAGTAAGGGTTATCAGGTCGATGAGGAACCGTCTCAGAGCTGTTATCAAAGCTAGGGGGGGCAACACTAATTATTGATTTAATAAATTCCTTTGTTTTTCATAACATTTGGTTAATTAACAATTTTAATTATCATTTGTTATTTTTCACTAATTCAATTTTTGTTGTTTTGTAATTCGAATTCGATTAAATTCGAAACTGTTGAGCAGATTTTTAAAATTATGGTATTACTTTAAAGGTTATGAAATAGGCTTTCAAAAAATATACATATCTTACTACATATATCTTTTATTCTTTTACAACATATTACACCATTTAGCAGTTTTGTATAGGTGAGTCGATTCGGTTGCACGCGAGTGTAGATCACAATTCTATTCAGTTATTTAAAGACCAAGACCGCTTATTGTAGTGTTCTATGGAGGAAGCCTATGTCCAGCTGTAGGCAGAAAAGGCTAATGGATGGATATCAAGAAACGTCTGATAGGAGTAAATGTTTAATTACCTATGTTGTCATGTCGTATAGATATTGATGTTATTAAAACGGGAATAACACCATAATTCGTTAAACTTCTTTTTTGTCATGACGGATAAAGAATAAAATAAATAAATAAATATAAATATTCATGGACATTTCACACAACGTCCTCTGGTCCCATAAACTACTTTTCTTTTGTAAATACATACTTATAATACATAGAAAACACCCAGACACAGTACAAACATTTGTATGACATTTATGGATATCACACAAATGATTGCCCCAAGCGGGAATCGAACCCGCGTCCTCGTGATCGGCAGTCCATTACATAAACTACGAAAATAGTGTTACCACACCATTTTCGTCCCAAGGTGCTTTACAAGCCTGCCAAGGGATATTGTACATAGATCTATACAAACCGCTGTAAAAGATTGAAATCTCGAAAATAAACTATTGTGCCAACACGTCTGGTCTGCGTCTGGAACATTGTCTCTCCCAAAGTGGAGGAGGCAACTATGGAACCTTAATGAGCTGGAGAGAGATGATAAGTTTTTCAAGCAATTTAACTTCACAAGGCAAACTACCATTTGATTTATTAAACTTTTCTCGTATTTCTGTAAAAAATCGCGTAATTTCTCAATAATTTGTAAAAAACTTTGATACATGACACAGTAAAAATATATACATTTTTTATATTTTACTGAAAAAATACTTTCTATGATTACAAAGTTAATTTTTCACCAGTATAGGCTCCTGAGCGGCAGAATTTTTAGTTTCAAATTCTAAAGAAAATTTTGTGCATTGTTACTATCCCTTTACTATCCACTGTTTAGACGTCCATCGTCTATTTTAAAAAGCAAACCGATAAGTTACGGATGACCTGTACGAAAAAATCGTAAAACAATTGTTCTATAATTTCAATCACACATCGCACGTACGTACTGTAAAATATGAAACACTTTTAGTATAATTAATTTGTTATATTTTTTTATAATATAGAAAAACTATTTTACAATCATTTTTCAACATCCTCTCTTCATGTCCTTTTTCCATCTTCCAAATTCTTTTCTTTTTATTTTCAAATTTTAAATTTTTTATTCCTTTTTTTTTTAAAAACAATTCTTAAGTGGCCTGTATCATTGTATAGGTTATATTCAATGATCACAACCTTTACAGTACCTACTTACTCCAGGGTTTTCTGTCCCTTTTTTCGTTTTTGGTTTTCTCCGCGGTTTTTGTTTCATTTAATTCAAAAACCCGAATTAATCTAAAAATATACGTACTTTCGAAATTATAAATTAAAGTATTCGTAATAGGATTATTTCATTTTGTTATTAAGTGACGCAAAATATTACTTAAAATGCTAAAACTAAAATTACATATACATTTAAAAAATATTATTAAAAAAGTTTCTTGAAAGCAATTTGCTGAAAATGAATGCAAGAATTTTTACAAATTTACGACAAAAAGTGGGTAATTAGACGATTTTTACTTAACCCAACGTTTGGTTACACACTATATTGTAGTGGACTTGAATTTATTATAATTATACATTAAATTAAGTTATAAAAATTTACACATAACAATAGAATGTACTTATGCAATCATTGAAAAGGAAGTTGGTGTATGTTATGCAATTCACGAATTTCATGCAGAGCGTTTATTTCATATTAAATTTGTTAAAATTACTTTATTTTTCTAGAACCATCTTTTTAGTAACTGACTTAGAATTTATATGAAGTGGTAAACACTATTTTTTACATAGTTTTTACATGCTTTTCTTTAATTAATGCTTACCTATAGGCAAAACGAAAGTTGCTATCAGGTGATGTCTGAGACGCTCGATATATTGATCGATTCGATATTTATGTATTTCGGATTGTTACTCCAAATGAAATTGATAAGAAAATGTATTCACTTACTCTTGGAGTAAAGTTCAATAATAAATCGATTCACGTGAAGTCCTAAGATAAAATATATTACTTTATTTTGCATAATTTCCAAGGGTTACGATTAATTAAAGTTATATTGGCAATATTTATGTTTGGAGCCTATAATTTCTAAGCAATGAACAACTTTAAGAGGATACCAAAATAGTTTCGTGCATTTTTCTATGTACGAAGTTTTCATTGTTTCTTTAGATTGAATGGCTAGAGCTCTAATTTTTAAGTATATGTTTTTTCAATACATATATGATCTAGGATCGCATAAACTCAGAAACGCGATTGAAAAAAGTTTTCTCGATAGAAAATCTTGGCGAAACAACCTCTCTAATTTTTTATTTTTGTCATTTGTCGGTCTATTATCTCGTATTAACTAATGAAATAACTTTAAAAACATAGGTAACTGTTATGTATAGAAACACGTGGATCAGAATTAAAATATATTTAGTAGATTTTGAGTAAATAGGAAAAGTATCCCTAATTCTTCATTTTCTGTGCCTACTGGCTGTGTTAATATGTACGTGTCGGCGATGATATTGATGTAGGCCCTTAAGCATAACCGTGTTAGTAGTATTATGTCTTGTCTTGTCTGTAATAATGAATGTATACATAATTATGTGGCGTTTCTCAGATAAATGTTTGTATTTGAAGTTTTGATAATACTGTAATTACTAAATAGAGATTTTACTATCACGTTAGCTTTTCTGTGTTATATGAATAGTAATGACTAGAAGAGAGGGATAAAAAAAAATAAAAATATTCATGGACATTTCACACAATGTTTCCTGGTCCCAAACTAAGCTTATATGCTTGTGTTATGGTTACCAGAATACGGATAGACTATTTATACTACTTTTCTATTGTTGATACATACTTATAATACATAGAAAAGTCAGTAATGTAATGTAAGAGTATTTTGGATATCTAGGTAGAAACGTAAATATGAATCTATTACTTTTAGACGTGGTGGACCACCGAGACCTCGTGAAAACAATGCGCCACCTCCGCAACCGACAAGCGCCGGCGATGATGAGTGGGAAGAGACTCCGCAGTCTACCTTCCAACAACCACCGCCCAGACAAAACAACTACAGGGATAATAGAGATGGACCTAGAGATAGGTAAGCATTCTACTAAATTTCTTTTTCTGGATAGCTATTTCGTCATTATATACTTACCTACTTGATTACTTAATTCTAGGACCAGAAACTATATAAATATCAGTAAAGAATCTTACACAGGTCTTAGTTAAATTTGTCTGTTAAAAATCTAGGTATTCATATTGTAATGAATGGATTTAAACAATCTGATGAGCTCTTGCATACTAAGTAAGGCATTGAAAAAGTTACTAATCATTCAACATAAATAGATTGTTTAGTTAAATAAATAAATAAATAATTAAATATTTATGGACATTACACACAACGTCCTCTGGTCCCAAGCTAAGCTTATTATGCTTGTGTTATGGATCCCAGAATACGGATAGAATACATAAACTACTTTTCTTTTGTAAAAACATACTTATTATACATACTAAACACCCAGACGCAGAACAAACATTTGTTTGACATATAAAAACACCACACAAATGAATGTCCGAGGCGGGAATCGAACCCGCGACCTCGTGAACGGCAGTCCATTATATGAACCACTAGACCACGAAGCCCGTCTAACAATCTAGTTACAATCCAATTGATGTCTTTATATCAGTGATGTGATTTGACACTCCTCAATATTGATTAAACACATCATAATTGGAAAAGGAAGTTGTAAAATATACCTATAGCAGTCTGTTAAGCGTAGTCTAATTAAATTTATATCACAATCAACGTAACATGAAATTGTTAACATTTTTCTAAATAGGTGTTTTCAATCAAGAATTCAAATTGAAACTGCACCGTAGAAGTAATTTAATGTTCTAGAGTCATATCAAAATTGAAAAGTAATATTAGATTGTCGAACACGTAACGTATAAAAAATTGGTCAAGTGCGAGTCGGACTCGCGCACGAAGGGTTCCGTACCATTATCTATGCAACATAAGGCAACGTTATTAGTATCGAGCAAGAAACGGTAAAAAAATCATGTTTGTTGTATGGGAGCCCCCCTTAAATATTTATTTTATTTTATTTTTAGTATTTGTTGTTATAGCGGCAATAGAAATACATCATCTGTGAAAATTTCAACTCTCTAGCTATCACCGTTCTTGAGATACAGCCTGGTGACAGACGGACGGACGGACAGCGAAGTCTCAGTAATAGGGTCCCGTTTTTACCCTTTGGGTACGGAACCCTAAAAACTGAAAGCATTACCATTCATGAATGCAACTTTCACCGATATAACGTAGCGAATTAGGCAATATTTACAACGATTGCAATGATTCGACAGAAGAAAACCTAGGGAACAACAAGATAAGGCTGGCCCAAAGCCTAATTGGAAGAAAGATGGCAGTGGAGTTGGTAAAAGACTAAGGCAGGCTGCAGAGGCAGCGTCCATTGACGCGCAGAACTCTAAGACAACATCAGTACAGGACAGATTAAAACGGTACTGTGGGTGTATATACGCGAACATCACACGCCTCCACAATACTGCGTATTTGCTTTCACGTTTATGCTTTATTAATTCCTCTATCGTCTTTATATTCATAAGTTTGTTCAAGTGTGAACCGTTCCAGATGATCGAGGAATTATTGTAATTATGTTCGCTTTTTGAAATACTGTTTGTCTCCACCTACGTCCGCTACACCGCATTTAAGTTGTCAGTTATAGTGCTTAATTACGGCATTATACTCTGCATGGTTTGAAAGAAAGTTTTATTGTTTTGTTAACTGCTATATAATGGTTCTGGTTATTACAATTTTAGCCAAAATGAAACTTTAATAACATTAAATTACTATATTAGCCTTAATATTAGATTTGTTAAGAATTTTATATAGCAAAGCTGAGTAAACGTGTGCTATATATACGTTTTAAAGTTAAAAGAATGGAGAAACTTTTAAGAATCTGTTGAAGATATTTAGCAGTTCTTATTCGAGTCAAAAAGGTCATGACATTTAAAATTGTCAGGTGTTCTATGATGGGCGTAGATAATTGTATATGCAACTGCTCATATTTAGTATTACATAATTGCTATTACAAAACATTGATATTAAAATCCAACATTCATTAACTTGACATGACGCACTTGCATATAAAATTATAAACCAATACTTTGAGTTGCTTGCTATAACATAATTATTATGTATTTGCGAAATAATAAAGCAATAATTGTTGATTCGTTGTTCTCGTTGTCTCGCCCTATTTGCTTGACACGCTTGGTCGTATCGCACATTTATTTTATCGTTCACAATACGTTGCATACTCACAGCTCTTGTACATAACATTCCATTGCACTGTTTATTGTAATGACGTTTCTAATTGTTTTTCATTTTCAGAACACCTTAATGTTTTTGACACGTTTTAATAAAATATTTTATAACCTTGATGTTGTTTCTTATACACGCTTGGTGTGTGGTTGTACCTTACTTACAAATGTTGTATCAAACACGGCAAATGTTAATACAATGTGTTAACGCTTTTGCATATTTCATAATAATATCTGGCTGTCTAAAATTATTGTTGTCGATTTCAGGGATAGGTACAATCAACAAGATGATCACGAAGAAAAACGATCAGATGATTGGGGCAATAAGACTGGAAGAGAGCGTTTTGATCGCTCAGACCGTCGCGATAATCGAGAAAATCGTGACTATCGGGATAACCGTGACAATCGTGATAATCGCGATAATAGAGACAACCGTGATAACAGAGACAATCGTGGTGATAGACGAGACAATTGGGGCGATAAGAAAGATAATTGGAACCAAAAGCGTGAATTCCGAAATGACAGGAACGAAAGACCACCAAGGAGTAACTTCAGTCCAAGAGACAGAGCAGAAAGATCCTTTGACGACAAACGCTCAGAGAAAAGCTACAAATCCCAAGATAGCAGAGGAGAGCGTTCGGGTAGAGCTCCTCCTTACAAAACACGAAGCAAATTCACGCAAGTGCAATATAAAGAGTTGTCCGAACCTTTACCCTTGGATACCCCGTTCACAGAGCCTACAGTCGAAATTGGAACACAACATGAAGTTTCAGTCACATGGATCATATCGCCTGAAAGCTTCTATACTCAGATATTATCACTTCAACCTAAATTTTTGGAAATGATGCACAAAATACCTGAACTTTACAAAGGTGTGAAATCATTTAGTGGTGAAGTTCCTGTTGGAGGTTCAGTGTTGGCACGTTATCCGGTCGATGGGGTTTTGTATAGAGCTACTATTGTCTCCGTCCAACCGTTCTCCAAATTTATTGTGCGATATGTGGACTTTGGTAATAAGCAATTGGTTGATGCTAAAGATATATGGCAAATGGATAAACAGTTAATGGAATTGCCTAAAATGGCCGTGCATTGTTCTTTGATGGGGGTGGTACCAGTCGATGGTGAATGGAAGGCTGATCCTGAGATTGACTTGTGTTTCAATGCGCCTCGATACCAATGTGTGTTCCAAGAAGGTGCTGAAGAACAGTACAGAGTGTCTCTGTGGAATAATGGAGTCAGTGTCGCTGATACGTTGGTTGAGAAACAGCTGGCTAAATTATCTGAACATCAATCGTCGGTAACTTTAAAAGGTAAGGTTTTGTATTTATATTTTAATTTTTTTGCGATGATAAGTAAATACGTCTCGCTTTCCCATTTTCTATTTTACTTCCAAAGGAAGGTATCTTGCGAAAGTTGCAACTAAACCTTTCACACATATTGAGGTTTAGCATTATATGATAACCCAAATAGCCAGCATACATTTCTCTAAAATTAATAAAAATAAAACGTAGTAAATGTTATTTTTGATTATTATAAACAAATAAATAAATTATAAGTATATTATTAAGTTTAATTTGTATTATTTGTTGTATTGTTTTCAGACGAAGCGATAGACTTAACGATAATCGTTGGCCAGCAGATACTATGTCGGGTGACTCACGTAGAATCATTCGAAAAGTTCCACGTTCAGCTAGATTTGGACAAGGCAATGCTTGTAGAAAACGCTATAGCAAATTTTGATACCAATCAGGTGAGTTTACGTGCTATTCTTACTTAGGTAAATAACAATTGGTTATCTTTAAGGGTAAATGTAAGACGTCTAGTTTCAAAATCCACTATTTAAATATTTTTTACATTTTCGAGTTCTAAATTTTGTTTTACTCTTAATTTGTTTATTAGAGGTCGTAAATAAGGACAAAAACAAATGAGGACTCCACCAAAGAACGTCACAACACGTGATCCTGCGTCGCTTGCATCCAGTGTCTCTCCATTATTTGTATAACGCCATATCTGTGCAAGTTAATTTCAATAGTAAAAATTAATACTGGCGATAGCGCAGTCGGTAAAGCAATGTAGTGGTGCTGCAAAGTTATAGATTAAAATTCCACTCTCAGTGATCTCTATTTCTGACTTTTTGGGTTATTTAAAACTGGTCAAGTACAAATTGGAATCGCACACGACTGGTTCTGTACCGTATTATCGTAATATATTGGTCATACGGCCCCAAATTATACCAAATAACGGTATCCCAAGCAATGGGGTGGAAGAATGGTGATGGGCAAATTTTCAGCTCTCTATCGGTCACCATTCCAGAGGTAACGGGACTAAGAGCAGAATAATGATGATTTTGAGTATTTGTTATCAACAGATAAATAGATATTCACAGACATTTCACACAACGTCTTCTGCTCCCATGTTAACTTATATGCTTGTGTTATGGGTACCAGAATACGTATAGAATACATAATATGGTACTTTTATTTTGTAAATACATACCTAAAATACATAGAAACACGCAGACGCAGTACAAACATTTGTATGACATTTATTAACATCACACAAATGATTGTCCCGAGCGGGAATCGAAACATCTAAGATATACACAAACTGTGAAAATTTCAGCTCTCTAGCTATCAGTGTTCCAGTGATACAACCTGCTGACTCACGTACGACTGCGTAGTTACGTACGTTTTACGTAGTTACGTACGTTTTGCGTAGTTACGTACGTTTGCGTAGCTACGTACGTTTACGTAGCTACGTACGTTTACGTAGTTACGTACGTTTTGCGTAGCTACGTACGTTTACGTAGCTACGTACGTTTACGTAGCTACGTACGTTTGCGTAGTTACGTTCCGTGACTTACATTTTGTAACGGAAACGTAAAAATAAAAAATTTTAATTACAAAAAAGTTAAAAAAAACGTAATAAGTATTCTATTATTTTTACAGTTAAGTCCGCTAAGCGCTGACGATCTGGTAGATGGTGTCCATTGTACATTGAAACACGAAGGTAAAATATACCGAGCGATATTAGAGAATGTGTCGGACACCAGCAAGATAAAGGCAACATTACCGGACTATGGCAACACAATTGTTACGTCGTTAGATAATGTAAGTACTTACAATTTTTTTACTGTTTTTTATTATTTGAGTATAGAGAGTATGTAAATAAGTAAAAAGTTTTGACTGAATGACAGACGGTCATCAAAGTTATTCTATAGGGATTTTTTTTGTATGAAACCCTTATAATGCACTCAGTTTCAGACTGTGATATTTGTTTCATTACATACTTTTGGATAATTAACGGAAATTGAGCACTTGTTAGCAAAATTGAAATTTATTATTTGGTTAGAGAGAGACAGAGAGAGTTTTTAGGGAATATTATTATTTACAATTAGAATTTTTAAAAAAACTATATAATTTTAAACATTCTGAATCAGACTTAATTTTAATGATTATCTTTACTTATTATAAAACAAAGTCGTTATTTTTGTATGTATGTCCTTATGTGAGCTTATATCTTTCAAACTACGCAATGAATTTTATAGAGATTTTTTTAATTGATAGTGTTTCAAGAGGATAGCTTTTTTTAATGATATTTTAGGGTTGGTTTTTAAATTCCACGCGTACGAAGTTGCGGGCAACAGCTAGCAACTTTCTTTATTATTAACTAGCTGGCCCGGCAAACGTTGTTTTGCCATACCAAAAAAAAAGTAAAAAAAAAAAAATTTAAAAAAATGAACTATAAACCTCACGGAGCCCGAGACCTTTCCAACGAATGCAAAACCGTGGAAATCGGTCCGTGCGTTCTGGAGTTATAGCGTCAGGAAGGAAAACCCGACTTATTTTTATATAGTAGATAAATAATAAAGAAAGTATTAAAATTCTTAAACATATACTTTGATGACTTTGAGCAATTTTATTTTTCTCTGTATAATTATAATTATGTAGGAGTTTGTCTATTAAAGTTTTCTTCTTCCTGTTCTTATCCCAAGCTATTTGGTTCCAGCTTATGATATTACCAACAGAGTTGAGTGTCTACTACTATCAGTCGTTGGAATGTTGTTTGAACAACTACACGGCTGAATCTAAAACATTGATGTCTATTGATGAACTCAAGGAGAAACTTACTGGCAAGAATGTTATCATATATATCAATAATGTAGAAGGGATCAGGTAATTGATATACATTCGACTCTAGTTAATTCAAACCTGCGATAATTCGAACCTCTCTCTAATTCAAAGTTATAAGTTTTCTACAACATCTCTCGATATTTCGAAATTAATCTATACATTCCTATGCACTTGATAATTCGAACGAAAATATCGTTTCAAGTGACAAAATAACGCGAGAATTCGAACTCATTGGTATCAAACATTCGACAATTCAAAATTTACAGATAGAAAGAATCAGAAATCTTGTAGTAGTAAATAACCAATAATTGGTCTTCTTCTTCTTCTCCAGCCCATCCACGTCCCACTGCTGGGCACGGGCCTCCTCCACTTTCTGAGGGATTATGGTCTACTGTGCCGCGCTGACCAGGCGTGTTGGAACAGGGTTTATTTTCGAGTTTTCCGTCTCTCACAGAGGATGTTGCCTGTGTGCAATATCCCTTAGCTGACTTTTACAGCACCCTTGGGAGGAGATGGGGTGATGACACTTGTATTCTTAATCCGTCACCACACGGAGATTTTTTTAGAATTAGGAGAATTAGAGAATTAGGACTAATAATTTAAAAAAATGAAATTTTTTTCCTAGTTTGGTGTCCACATTATATGATGCAGTGACGGGACAGAAGATTCCTATCTTTGAGCCAGATGAGGGGGCGTATGATGAAGTGGTCCAATTATGTATGAGAGCTGTGTTCAACTATAACTTCGGCATGGCGTACATATCACATGTTGAGAACCTCAATGAGTTCTATCTACAAAAGGCCAGCGATGGAGACAGGATTGCGCAGTTACTTGATGATTTGTACAAGTATTATGAAGAAGGTAAGATAATGTTTAATGACAATGTTATAAGATTGATGATTTACTTGTCTTATACATATACAGGGTGACTTTGCAAGGTGTTGCCAAATTTTTAGGAGCGACTCTGAATCAGTAACTTAATCGATTTACGTAAAGAACAAAATAAAATTTTTTTTCATTTTAATTATTCCTATCCACTGTTTAAAAATAGTACGCGTGGATAATTTACTTCATTCATAGAAAAATACGCACGCACGTCACGATAGTTTCGCAAAAGTTAAACTGCAAGTGTAGTAGTGATTATGGTGCGCGAAAATAAGCCTTATGCTTAACAACATAAGGTTCGGGCGCCCGCGCAAGAAGGGGTTCGAAGGAGAAGGGGGAGAAGCGGCGCGAGCCAGGCGGCTCTTTTGGAATCGGTAGTGACCGTGACCTAATTGCGTAAGCGCATGCCGCTCTTATCGTGCGCCGCTCCTGTTGTATCGCGTGTGCAGTTGAGTGTTGTTGTGACTTGTGACACCAATCATGGCGCATAATTATTCACATGCCGAACGATATGAGATGGTGCGTTGCTACATACTTAGTGGAGAAAGTTTACATGGTGCGCAAAGACTTTACCGTAGTGATAGTTTACCCCGTTTAATACGTCGAGGAATCACCTCGACTGTACCTTCCAGGGCCATAATTTTAGCTGCGAATCAAAATTTACTGGATTTCGGACAATTCACCACTCCTTCACACGCAATTGGTGGCGGTGGTCATAATCAAATTTCACCAACACTTGACGATACAGTAATTGAATTTTTTGAGCGAAATCCGTGTGCTACAACACGCGAGGCAGCGCGACGTTTTACCGTGGCCCAATACTACGTTTGGAAGCTTTTAAACTCAAATAATTATCACCCATACCATTACCACGCTACGCGTGCAGGACTTACACGACGGTGATGGACCCGCCCGAATACGTTTTTGTGACTGGTTACTTGCGAACAATAACATACTGTGGACGGACGAACCATTGTTTACGCGCGTTGGAATTTACAACAGTAAAAATGAACATTATTGGGCTCTAAGTAATACTCATGTTATCAAAAGTAGTTACCACCAAGTCCGGTTTAGTGTTAATGTTTGGGCCGGCATTATCGGAAATGTGATTGTAGGACCAGTGTTTATTGAAGGGTCATTGACCGGTGGCGTGTTGATGAAATTGCACCGTATGTGCACTGCATAAGAACTTGTTGGAGCGCTTGTCGTTATGTGGTCTGCATAAGGTCGTTTTTGGCTCTGGTCTCTGATGAATGACGGCTCACGCGGTGTCTCTTTGTTGAGTTACTTTTAAGGACATTTTGAATAGTTCTTTTTTTGAAAAATACTACGGTTACAAATAGTTACTACAAAGACGTATTTTAGTATTGTTCTATAGAGCTTATTTAAAAATTTTGGCAACACCTTGCAAAGTCAGCCTGTATACTAGGCACTGTCTTAACACACCTAAATAAATGCTGTAAAATTTTGATAAAGAATATAGATAAAAGATACCTAAAAAAACAGAATAGACCAAAATGATGAATCGACATTGTCCTTCCATTACAGACTAGTCCCATACCCAATTATAGCTTCAACAGGTATTGTGTGATAAAAATATATCAGTCTACTAACAAATGCTATAAATTTTACCAGGTACTCCCGAAGATCTACAGAGCTTTGAAGTTGACGGCATATGCGCGGCCAAGTCTACAGACGGTAATTGGTACCGAGCCTCAATTATGAACGTCGAAGATACTAAAGTTAAAGTTCAATTCACTGATTATGGTAACACAGAAACTATCTCCAAGGAATCTCTTAAAAAACTTGACCTGAAGTTCTACGAACCGTGTGCTTTAGCTTTAGTTGCTAGCTTAGGACTTATCGCCTTGCAAGATGATGCGCTTGTGAAATTGAAGGAATGGACAGATGAAAAGGAAGTGCAAGTAACCTTGGCTTTCGGTGCAGATGGATGGCTGGCCAATTTACATCTAGATGGCGTTGATCTGTCTATGAAACTAGTTAACGAAAAGCTAGCCACTCCTCGAGTAACAACATCCAATGAAGAGGAAGCAGTAGAGGCTCCCACAGCATCTACTCCTATTGCCTTACCTGAAGGCTGCACTCAAGTGTACATCAGTCATATAGATACCCCTGGTCACTTCTGGCTGCAGATGGTCGATAAAGTTGATACTGTTGAAGAGTTGCAAGCAGAACTTCAAGCAAATGCCGTCAATTATCCTGATCTAGAAAACCGCGAGTTAGGTACTTTATGCATTGCTAAATACTTAGCAGATGACCAATGGTATCGGGCGGAAATTCTTGATTCAGATTCGGATATTACGACAGTCCGATTTGTTGACTACGGTAATACTGACGTGCTTGACAACCAACCTGGCTTGATCAAGGAGTTGCCAGAAAATCTGAAGGAAACTGAACGCTACGCAATAAAATCGAGTGTGAACGCAGTTCCAACTGGCACTGGGCAATGGTCAGAGCCGGCTTCCGATTATTTCACGCAATTAGTTGGTGATTTGTCTGCGCCAGTTGATGCCTTGATTGTTCTAAAGGACGTCACTACTTACGTTGACATTTATGTCAATGGCCAAAATCTGACAGACAAATTAGTAACAGAAGGCCACGCAACCAGATCTGAGGATGCTGATTGTGGCGATCTCCCATCTTGTTTCGCTAGCCACGTAAATTCGCCTTCTGAATTTTGGATTCAATTAGAAACGGCTGCGCCTGAATTGCAAGCTATGGAATCTGCTATGGTAGATGCAGAAAACTTCCCGGAATTAAAAGAAAAAGAGGAAGGTGTTATTTGTGCAGCAAAATATCCTGAGGATGGCGCTTGGTACCGAGCACAAGTTATTGTAGATGGCTCAGAGGGAACTGAAGTCCTGTTTATGGATTATGGTAATGCGTCTATAGCAAATGAGTTAAGAAGTCTCCCAGACGAGTTGAAAGCCAAACCTGCCCTTTCAAGGAAATGTGCTTTACAGAAACCTCGCGATATCAAATCTTGGTCGCGTAAATCAGAGATCAAATTTAACGAGTTGGCAGCAGAGGGTGCTACAATATTTAACGTACAATTTATTGCCTCCGGAGACATTTCAATTGTCGAATTATATCTTGAAGGTAAATCTGTCACTGAAGAACTAGTTGGACTGTGTGAAGAGGTACTGAATGAGAGACCGACGCCGGTGGGACAAGATCTGTTAACTAATGGCAAAATATGCTTTGTCAATAGTCTTGAAGAGTTCTATGTACATTTAGACGATGCAGTATCAGACCTTGATAAAGTAACAGTGAAAATGAACGACAGCCCTGATTTTGACGCAGCTCCAGAATTGAAAGTGGGCTCCATTTGTGCAGCATTCTGGTCAGAAGATGAGCAGTGGTACAGGGCTAAAATATTAGAATTTTGTGATGTTGGATATCACGTACAATTCACTGACTACGGTAATAAGGCAAAATGTGAAGAATTTAGACAATTACCTGAGGAACTTGCTGTCATAGAGCCACTAGCGAAATGTTGCCGTCTAGCCGGATCATTTAGTGATAACACTTTACACGAAATTGGAAAGAATAAGCTTGACGATCTCACGATAGAAGACACCACATTCCAGATAGAATTTTTAGATAGCACAAAAGAACCGTTTTTAGTTAGACTTTTAATTGATGGCGTAGATTTTGTCACGATGCTCACAAGTGATAATACTGACAAAGAAGTTTGTAAAGATGAAACTAGTGCCGAAGAATTAGCAGAAGTAGATAACGAACAAATTGATCTCAATACGTCACAGGGTGAGTTAAACGAAAGTATGGAAAGCAACCATACAGTCATCGAGAATAAATCTTATGAAAGTAAACCTGATGAATTAACATCACAAATAGAAAGTGATCAATCACCTGAGCAAGAAACGTTGCCTGGTACAGTTGAAACTGCAAAAGTACCGGATCGTGAGGAATCTAAAGACTCGCTTGCTACCGACACCGGATACGTTAGCGAAGATATTACACCGTCCACATTAGCTGATGAAACTATTTCGGATATTTCAACAGCGAAGCAAGCGGAAGAAGTAGTTTCGAAAGTTGAAACTACAGAAACACAAGCACCCAGCACATTAGAAGAAACAGCAAACAATACAGAAAATTTAAAAGATGAGTTAGAAAAAGTCAAAGAAATAGAAACAGAAAAATTAACAGAAAATACGGAAAATAATAAATTTGACAGTGAAAATAATTTAGAAAAAGAATCAACAGATAGTACAGAAAAACCTTTAGAGATTACAAAGACTAATGGAGATTGTACTGAGAAAGTTACGGAAACAGAAAAGTTAGAAAAAACTACAACAAATAATAGTTCTATAGAGGCTAAACAAACTAATGGCGATGCTACTGAAGTTGTAACAGATTGTAAAGACAATAACTCAGACACAAAAGAAACTACCGAACAGTCTGTAGAAAAAGAAGCCACCGAGTCCATAGAAATAAAAACGTAATTTGCTCCCTTAGAAGTAAAGATCTCTAATAAACTTTAGATATTATCAATATTGTAATAATTTGAATACCATTTGTAAATATATAACTAAAATATCTGTAGATTGTGGATTAGTACAGCATAGTTTTGATTAATAATAAATATGCATAATATATTTTTTGCATATTATTCATACCAGAGCCTAATCTGTGATTTGTATAGAAAGGGTGAAAAAAAACTACAGAAAAATAATTTGATTCTTCTCAATGATTAAAGCTTACAGATTTGTGTTGACTGTATTATTAGTTTATTGATATGTTAAATTTTATATAAGTTTCTATAACAGTGTTATTCAAAAATAAAATCATATAACTATAGAACAACAAAAAGTTAAAAAATTACTTGTGTGGCACAAATACTCAGTATGATTTTTTAAAGTTTTTTTTTAATTTTTTGACGTTTGTTAGTTTACGAAAGCTCATGCTTGTAATAAGTGGTAAGTAAAATGGAAATGAATGATGTACGAGAGATTAAAGTGTACATACATATTTATTGTAATGACACATTCCTTTCGCGATTTTCAATTATATTTTGTTTGAGACAGTGAAAATGATTGTTGGCTGCTATTTCTTTTTGTTATTGATCAGGATTAAACCTGTAGAAAGATGTTTCGTTTTCTTTAATAAAGTTGTGTAAAGTGTAAATTTTGTGTTATTTAACAAGTTTAAGTATGATATTTTTGATAAAAGATTGGCCATGTACGTTGTACTACATACAGGACCGGTTTTTTTGTCAATCTGTCGTGCATGTATGAATGTAAATGACACCAAAGAAATATGCTTAGACGATAGCGTATATGATACGTAGATAGCGTATATGATACGTAGATAGCGTTCTATGGTCTCTGCTTACCTCCATAAGAAAAGGCGACATGATGGATGGATGGAAATATATAAGACTAGCTGTGCCCCGCGATAAAAAATCTGTTCGTTTTTTATTATCACACGAGAAAATCGCATTCTTTCGTGATATAAGTAGGCTTTATGTTATTCTGATGTAAAAGCTACATTATTGTAAAGTTTCGTTAAGAGGATACCAAAATAGCTTCGTGCATTTTTCTACGTACGAAGTTTTCATTTTTTCTTTAGATTGAATGGCTAGAGCTCTAATTTTTAAGTATATGTTTTTTCAATATATAATCTAGTATAGCATTAACTCAGAAACGCGATTGAAAAAAGTTTTCTCGATAGAAAATCTTAGCGAAACAACCTCTCTTATTTTTAATTTTTTTTCATTTGTCGGTCTATTATCGCGTATTAACTAATGAAATAACTTTCAAAACATAAGTAACTATTATATATAGAAACACGTAAACCGGAATTCAAATATATTTAGTAGATTTTGAGTAAACAAAAAAAATATCCCTAATTCTTCATTTTCTATACCTACTAGCTGTGTTAATAGGTACATGTCGACGATAATATTGATGTAGGCCCTTAAAACCCATACAGTATTTTTTTCGTGAAAGAGTAACAAACGTTCATTCTCATATTTTATAATAATACTAGCTGACCCGGCAAACGTTGTTTTGCCATACTAATATTTATATTTGAAAAATAGATGTTGGCCGATTCTCAGACCTACTGAATATGTATGCAAAATTTGAGAACAATCGGTCAAGCCGTTTCGGAGGAGTGCGGTAATTAACACCGTGACACGTGAATTTTATATTAGATTAGTATAGTACGCGTCACGTAAAAAGAACGCTGGAACAAAGTGGTGGGGCCGTCTTTGCGCATGGGTACACTCGCACGAAAGTTATGGGTGCCTATTATTTTATTTTTGAACTAGGCTTTCGCTGGCGAGTCGTAGCTTGGTACCTACCTACATATTTGTTATTACATAGAAAACTAAATTAGATTAAATATCAATAAAATGAATTAAAAACATGTTAGAATTATGTATTAAAGAATGTTTAAGAGAAATAAAATTAAAGTAATGTTGAAATAAAAAAAAAATGAAATTTTAAAATAAAAATAATGTAAAAAAAAAAACTTTAAAAATAATTAATGTAAAACCATTTCGTAATTTAAAACTTTTGTCCGCGATGGTACTTCTAACTGACGACGCACCAATAGCGCACTGGCAAACATGCGGCGCGTGGCTCTCCCCCCCCCCGCGCCCTTCCTCGTGTCACCAAATAGACCGATAAATCGCCTATGCGCAGCTTGACCGCCAGCGTTCTTTTTACATGACGCAACCTATAGGACTTGTAGAAACACTAAAGATTCCCACCTACTTTCAATAAAATAAAACAAAATAGTTTTTATCAATATTTTATTTTACATCTACAAAGTTATGTAGAAAATACGAGTTTATTATAAAACATCTATACAATGTTTTTATGGCAACATCGTGAATAATTACACATATTTAGACATAAAAGGAAAAACTACAAAAATATTTGTGAAAATCGATTGATATTTACAACGCCCAGCGCAGCTGGGATTACAATTCATGTAGAAATGGTATTAAATATCGATAAACGTGTAGGTACTCGCAACAGTAAACAATCGATATCCCTCTTTGAGTTGGGCAATAATCCAAACAGTATCAGTATTTGAAGATGCATACCAGGGGGCTCAAGCCTGCTATTACAATGTTGTCACAATGATCAGTCACTCCCCGTTTTCCAATTACAGCACAAGAGTGCATTATGGGGCACAATGCTCAACGTTGAGTGTTCCAACACTTCCAACTACAGCAACGCATCGCACAATCGAGCACTCTCAAAAGTGATGCGTGCAATCTATACCAACTTCAGCGACAGAAAATTAACAAGTATTTTTTCTTTAAATTGGCATTGATTGAAATTTCATTTATATATTATCGTTAGTAATATTAGGTATTTATTGTTAAAGAAAATTTTAAGGCTTTCGTTTCGTCGGAGTTTTCTGGAAATAATCAAAGTTAATTCAAGCTGTGTTTAAAAAAATAAATATATGTATAGATGAAGGTACAAACAATGACTTTTTTTTATATTCCACACTTACCTATAATGTGAATAATAATTTTATTTTAGTATTTTTTTTTTCAACACTGAACTTAGCTCACTCTGCTGGTGCATTTGAAAACTAATTCATGTTCCAATTAAGCGTCAGCATAGTTCAGCATTGTGCGGCACTGAGTCGCATTATGCTCAGCAATTGGAAAACTAGCACTGATTGCATAATGGCGAATTTTTTCAAATTTGGTACAATTAATTTTTTGGCATAATAAATGACACCATAATGGCGTCAGTTACTGATCATTGTGACGAAATTGTAATAACAGACTTGGGCCCCAGTCGTAGTGTTTAAAGGGATAGTGATTCTGTTTTATCCTTCTACCTAATACCCGTCATTTTCCCAACGTTTATAGTTACTGCACCACTGTAATATCCAGATCTAAAGCTATATAGCTTTAAACTTCAAGTCCATTCAGTAGTTTTAGCGTGAAAGAGCAACAAACCTACATTAAACAACATTGTAATATCGAACACTTACAATAAAAATTACCTATTTTTTTTCTTATATGCCAATACTACATAATATACTACATCTATAATAAAAAACTGGTATCAAAACTCCTTTAAAGTTTAGTTAAAACAGCGGCTTGCGCTGATGTGCATGTCGCTGCATCGTTATACGAGCTAAAAAAATATGAAGCGTGACATGAAGCGCTGCGTCGACTAGAGATGAAACGGATATCCGGTATCCGGCCTTGTTTTCACTATCCGACCGGATACCGGATAGTAAAATTTTAAAAAATCTCATTATTTTACATAAGGCAAATCATACTCCAATAGGTTATGGACACCGTTTATTTTTATAATCGCACATCAAAAATGTTTTATTAATCAACAAACGAACTGAGAAACAAACACAAACTGACACGCGCGATAACACTCAAACGCCCCCGAGTCGACCCTATCTTCGCTTACGTGCGACCCGAATGCGCCTGAAGATTTCCGATCTCGTTCACCACGCCAATATTCAAACTGATCGCGTCAACACAATAAAGGGCCGAATATCCGGCAGCCGGATATCCGGCCTAGTAGCTTGCCGAATATCCGGATATTCGGCAAGCTAGTTGGCCGGATACCGGTATCCGGCCAAACTACTATCCGTTTCATCTCTAGCGTCGACGCAACGTATCCTCCACTGTCCTGCAGACCCCGAGACGAAGCAGCCGGGAGTGTCGTTACGATATCTTGAACAAATTAACGTTGCGACGACACAATGCGTCGTGTAGACAAGTCCTAATTTATAATTTGAACTGTGAGATGAGATTGTATACAAAATTATGCATACAAATATAACATTTTATCTTATTTTATAAGTCCTATTATGCCAATATCTTTGAGATTGTCTCGTTTTTCTAATATTAGTCCTTTTTCATTTGATAAATGTAATATTGACAATAAAGCTAATGGCACACTAAGAGATTCGCGCATATTAGTTGATAATTTGTTTGGTAATCTTGAATATATTGTAAAGAATGAAGTCGGTGCGACAAATTCCTTTTCAGCATCGGTTGTTTTTTCAGTTAACATTTTCCAAGTACAATGTTTCAGTTGCTTCATATCAACTTTCTTCGCACGCATTGCGTATGGTATGAAGATTTTTGCAACCTGAAAATTAATATTTATGTATCTGTTGCGAAATAGGTAGATAATGTTTAAAATAGAAAAAAAAATCAAGAATATACGTTTCAAAATTAAAACTTCCATTAACATGTTTAAACATTTACTAATCTTAAAAATCAAGAATAAAAATATGAGGATTTTCAAAAAAATTCGCTTTCCAGTGTCACTGTTCCTTCATAAGTGTGTAAAAGACAAAAAATAATAAGAAATATGTATAAGATTAAAATAATAAAAAAGAATAAAGAAATAATAAGAATTCCATTATGGGGGACGTACAAAAAGGAATAAAATTTTGATACTAAAAACAATACCTATTTAAATTGTACTATACTCCGCACGCCGAATGATGATCCCTATGACAGTTCGTTAGCGCTTAACATTGTACTGACGTCCTATCACATCAAATCCTTTAGAGGTCCATTAAAAAGTCGAAAAAATCATAATTGTGTACAATTGTAAATTATAAAAATGAATATTAAGAAATTATTACGTAATGTTCGGAAATAATAGAAAAAAACTCAATGCAAATGTACATGGTACGTGCTGCAAAAGTTACGTCGTCAAGCTGTTATCGACTAAGAAGGGACACATCGATAAACAAAATATCGATAATTTGTTGGAAAAATAAAACAAATGCTTTGAGTTTGTATTTTATTTATATCAATCTGAATCTGATACAGGGTCAATCGGATCTTCTTCTTATGAATTCTTTAAAATTCAATTCAAAAAGAATTTTAAATTCTTTAAATTATGCAATTTGAATAAAAATTAAAGTATAGTAAAATAAAATATAATAAGGCTGTTACTTTTTTATCTAGTGTTTTATGTCCATCAATGCGCGTAGTCTTTTTTTCAAAATAAATAAATATTGCTTATTATGTTGAATGACCTGGCTGAATGACATGACATTTGCCTAAAAAAACAGTATTTTATCGAAATTGTTTCGCATAACTAATACAACTGTCAGTTGAAACGTCATAGGGATCATCATTCGGCGTGGTAACTATACAGTTAGCATTAAAATATTACCTTAGTGGGTGGTTCTAACATGTCTCCAATGTCTTCTAACTCAGCGGTTTTAACTTGTTCGTGTAATTCGACAGCTGCATTGCCGTCCTCATTACCCCAGTCATCACCATCCTAAATAATGAACATCTATGTTAAAATAACACAATGGTACCGATTCTACATGCACATCTAAACTTAATTAAAAAAATAATATTGATAGCGTCAATAACACAATTTGGAAATGTTAACTGAACTTTCTTGTTATAAAAAATGTGTAATATAGACTAACGATTTTAATTAATATGTAGGTCGACGTATCAACGTCAAAATATTTAAGTATATCGAAAAATCTTTACCTATAATAAAACAAAGTCGTTATTTTTGTATGTATGTCCCTATGTGAGCTTAAATCTTCAAAACTTCGTAACTGATTTTTATGCGGTTTTTTATAATAGATAGAGCAGTTCCAGAAGATGGTTTTTTTTTGTATAATTTGTCTATGTTTGTTGTATATTTTAAATTTTACGCGTACAAAGTTGCGAGGGACAGCTAGAGCTTAATAAAACTGGCCAAGTACGAGTTGTACTCGCTTAAAGCTTTCCGTATCGTTATTATCATAATTATATTCGTCATACCATCTTAACCATGTCGTCTCATCAAGTTACACTGAAGTTTGTTGTATGTATATTGTATTCTGGTTTTTAGTATTTCTTGTTATAGCATTAACAGACATACATCATCTACTAATATTTTGTAACTCTTTAAATTTTACTATCATCGTTCGCAAACTGGTCGATCTGGTTCCAATAAATTGCTGTAGGTTTCTAATGAATCTATACTATAAACGCGCTAATCTCAGGAACCACTGGTCCGATTTGTAAAATTCTTTCACTGTTGAATAGAACATCTATGAAGGAAGGCTATAGGCTATAAAACATTACGCTGCAATCAAAAGGTGCTAGGCAGTAGCAGAAAATGTTGCAAAGAAACGGGAATTTTTGGGGTTCCGTACCCAAAGGGTAAAAACGGGACCCTATTACTGAGACTTCGCTGTCCGTCCGTCCGTCCGTCTGTCACCAGGCTGTATCTCAAGAACGGTGATAGCTAGAGAGTTGAAATTTTCACAGATGATGTATTTCTATTGCCGCTATAACAACAAATACTAAAAATAAAATAAAATAAATATTTAAGGGGGGCTCCCATACAACAAACATGATTTTTTTACCGTTTCTTGCTCGATACTAATAACGTTGCCTTATGTTGCATAGATAATGGTACGGAACCCTTCGTGCGCGAGTCCGACTCGCACTTGACCAATATTATTTTCTGTACTCCACGCAACAGCTAGTACTATATAATTGATGTAATTTAAACACAGATTACTCCCAATAAACACCGCACGCAAGAGGATCAACACGCACCGAACGTATGCGTAATTCTCGTATAGGTAATGTATGATAACGCGGCGTGTGATTTTTTTTTTTTATATACTTGGACATTTCACACAACATCCTCTGGTCCCAATCTAAGCTTATCATGCTTGTGTTATGGGTACCAGAATACGGATATAACACATAAACTACTTTTCTTTTGTAAATACATACTTAAAATACACTAGCTGGCCCGGCAAACGTTGTATTGCCATACCAAAAAAAAAGTAAAAAAAAATAAATAAATGAACAATAAACCTCACGGAGCCCGAGACCTTTCCAACGATGCATTCGTTGGAAACCATTGCAAACCGTGGAAATCGGTTCGTGCGTTCTGGAGTTATAGCGTCAGGAAGGAAAATCCGACTTATTTTTGTTACGAACACACAAAACACAAAGGAGCTAGCGCCATCTAGCAGCAACTAGTAAAACCAATTAAAGAACCGAACAGAGTGAAACCCCTATTAGATACTAGATGGCGTTAGAGGAACTACCGTACATGCACGAACTTCCCACAAACATTCGTTCCGGGCGATCACATTCGCGCACAGTCGGGAACATTCTGGAATAGTCTGGAACTCGTCTCGGCGCATATAAATAGCGGCAGGGAGGCGAGCCCGGGCAGTTCAATTTGAGCTAAGAGAAAGGCGACTTCGAGAGCGAAAACAAGTGATCAAGAGTGATACCAGTGAAACCTACGACTTGGCTTCAACCTAGGACATTGTTAGTGCTTACTGTTTGGACCTAGTGCTTGGCCCTAGTGCTTAGTGTGTAACTAGTGCTAGTAAATAAAGTCTTCTAAAAGAGTCAGCAGGTCTTTCTCTCCAAATCCTTCGAACCCTAACACGTAACATTTTTATATAGTAGATAATAAACACCCAGACGCAGGACAAACATTTGTATGACAATTATAAATATCACACAAAATTATTATCCCGAGCGGGAATCGAACCCGCGACCTCATGAACGGCAGTCTGTTACCTAAACCACTAGACCACGAGGCCCGTCATATTTTGCAACAACCAATAAAATTGTATTATTTAAACACCGCAACCCACGCTTTCTTCCATTCTTATTGTGCTTAGATTTATGTATTTAAACCAACCTGTATATTATTAGGGCAGTACGAGGCATCATTCTCATTATTATAGTCATAGTCCCGGGCCTCCTCCACAGTGACTGGCTCTGTCTCCGGCTGCTTACTTTGTTCAATGTCACGTTTACGTAACATCATTACGTTGCGACGCAGGAATAACTTACGGAAATGAGACTCGTCTAGTCCTCTGTAAAATATTGTATAAAACCTTTATTAGTTGCTTTTATAGTGATGCCGGCTGAGTCTGGTAAATGGTCGTTTTCGAATTGTATTAAAACCATATATTTTATTAAGTATAGATGATAATATGATACAAATCACTAAGCATAAGGGGTATTTGTGGATATCACAATCTATTAATGGTCTTATTCATAATGACTTATCGGAGGTTTAAACGGAGATTTTATCGGAGAGATAATAAACGTTTTAGCGTAAAAAGACTATTATGAATAACAAGTTTTGACAATTTTCACGAACTTTTAAACCTCCGATAAGTCATTATGAATAAGACCATTATTATTTACGCAAACAAGTAAATTCAAAATGTACCTATCAATAGGTGTTTTAAAATTAGCTTCATTCCACGTATGTCCTGTGGCTAATGTTTTCCTACTTATAGTGATCTTGCCTTCTTGAGCTGGTTCATATTCACCAACAGGGTCAGCTCGGCAATCGAACGCGAGACCTACTCCTAGGAAGTCGAGCTGTCGTTTCGTGCGTGTAGGTTTCTTGCCTTCAACAGTAAGTCTACCAGCAGTAGATTGTGTTCGTTCTGTCATCTTAGAGGCTGTAAAAAATTGTATCTATTTTATGTTATTGTGTAATAGTTGTGAGTGTCAAGTTATAGTTGTGTGTGTTACGTGTGTTATAGTTTATGTTAAGTGTGTTATTGTTGTATGTTACGCGTGTTAAGTGTGTTATTGTTGTATGTTACGCGTGTTAAGTGTGTTATTGTTGTATGTTACGCGTGTTAAGTGTGTTATTGTTGTATGTTACGCGTGTTAAGTGTGTTATTGTTGTATGTTACGCGTGTTAAGTGTGTTATTGTTGTATGTTACGCGTGTTAAGTGTGTTATTGTTGTATGTTACGCGTGTTAAGTGTGTTATTGTTGTATGTTACGCGTGTTAAGTGTGTTATTGTTGTATGTTACGCGTGTTAAGTGTGTTATTGTTGTATGTTACGCGTGTTAAGTGTGTTATTGTTGTATGTTACGCGTGTTAAGTGTGTTATTGTTGTATGTTACGCGTGTTAAGTGTGTTATTGTTGTATGTTACGCGTGTTAAGTGTGTTATTGTTGTATGTTACGCGTGTTAAGTGTGTTATTGTTGTATGTTACGCGTGTTAAGTGTGTTATTGTTGTATGTTACGCGTGTTAAGTGTGTTATTGTTGTATGTTACGCGTGTTAAGTGTGTTATTGTTGTATGTTACGCGTGTTAAGTGTGTTATTGTTGTATGTTACGCGTGTTAAATGTGTTATTGTTAGTGTGTTTTAGTTATGCGTGTGTGTATATATAACCTCTATTATTCTTTAGTCTCCAGTGCGATGGTCCGGCCCAGGCCGCCACTATGGCCCCACAGTAGGAGTACTCGAGGCGCGTGTCCGCCGCGCCCCCGGGCCTCATGTCCGTCAATCTCGCCACGTTCGCTCCCCCGGCGCCTGTTCGAGCCACCAGTGCAGCTACAGCCACGTCAGCTTCCTCCTCACTCTCTATACCGCCTAAGGGCTCGTCCTCTGAAATAACAAATATTATAGTCAATCAAATATACAAAGAATGTGACGGCTACTCGTTAAGGCTTCTAACTAAATCTCAATAGACAGTATTGAAATAAAATTAGACTGTAACAATAAAGCTATTTTATATTCGCCGTAACAGATTACAAAATTAAATGTATTCTTATTATCGCGTAATATTAGTACTGGGTCGCCACAACACATTTTTTTTTCTAACAAACACTTCTGGCAGTTATTACACACTAAGAAAAAAGAGTTAATATTAATTCCTATACTTTCCATTCATTGTTTGATTAAATGTATAACATACCAAATAAATCATTGTTGGGCTCGTCCATAGGTATTGGTTCCACATCAGCATTCACATCAAAGGCTAGTGCTTGTTGTGATAGATTTAAACGATTCTCTTCCACCCAATTGTTTACTCTGTTGTCACTAAAACAGATCAATCAAAACCAATAATAAAAAGACCGTCAGACATTTTATTTATTTCCTTTCCAGTCTATTAAAGTTCCACCGTCGCGGTTCCACAGGTCGCGGGTTCGAATACCGAAAGAGACAATGATATGTATTTTTATAACTGTCATACAAATGTTGGTACTGCGTCTGGGTGTTTACTATGTATTATAAGTATGTATTTACATTTTACATATGAAAAGTAGTATAATGTATTCTATCTGTGTTCTGGTACCCATAACACGAGCATATAAGCTTAGCTTGGGACCAGAGGACGTTGTGTGAAATGTCAATGAATATACTGTTAGATATGGGCCTCTTCCACTTCAGAGGGATGTTGCTCTACTAGAGGAAGACCTAAGAAAAGATGGATGGACTGTGTGAAAGACGACATGAAAGAAAGCGGAGTTGACACAGACATGACGGCTAATAGAAGACTATAGAACAAAAAGACATGTCGCGCCGACCCAAAATAATGGGATAAGGAAGGGTAGTACGATGATGTTGGTCTACTACCGCACTGAGCAGTCATTCCTGCTCATTCACAGTTGATGTTAATTCCTTGTAATTTTTTGTAATAAGATTCCTTAGCTGTCTCTTTACAGCACTCTAGGGCAATTAAAATTTTTTTTTTCCAGGCAACCTAGTATGGTAACTAAATAAAAAGTACATTGTAATAATTATGTTTATAAACATTGGGCTAAACCAAACAAATATACGAATCTGGATGCGAAAGTGGTTTTATTTAATAAATGAGTCGCATAAGTAGGTATAAAACTGATAAAATAAAATAAACTCACGTCTCCTCAGTATCAGGGTCCCAGTTAGTTATAGAGAAACCGGTAAAAGGTTCACATATATGGTCAGCGTCAGTGAATGCAGTTAACAGTTTTGATGCAAAGGTGATGCGCTCCGATAGATCTATGTCTTCTGGTACATTCTCCTTTATTTCTTCAAGGTATTGGTCATCAGTTCTAAAAATACCACAATATAACAAAATGTATTACTTTATTTTCATAAATATTAATGGACACTTCACACAACAGACTCTGGTCTCAAGCTAAGCTTGTTTGATTGAGTTTGGGTACCAGAATACAGATATAATACATTACCTTAATATTAATCCTAAAGTTTTGTCGTGAATGGGCAACGTCGCGTTGAATGCTCGATTCGATGACGTCACATCTCCCTGTGTGGCCGCTAATCTCTCGAAAAATGGATCTGAAATTGTCGAAAGCATTTGTCTTATATTGCTCACGTTAACAAAAAATTATTGCCATAAGAAGGACTTGAACCCACGACCTCTTAACACTGTTCCATTACTATGCCAACTGACCTATCTTAACCAAATTTTCTAATACATACAATGTTTCCCAAATGAGATATACATTGATACAATGTAACTGTGCCATGATAGCTCAGTAGGGAGATTACGTTCTAGATAACGCT
The DNA here is from genome assembly GCA_916999025.1 of Orgyia antiqua. NCBI lineage: Eukaryota > Metazoa > Arthropoda > Insecta > Lepidoptera > Erebidae > Orgyia > Orgyia antiqua. The sequence continues at coordinate 29,454,640 of OU779868.1, forward strand.
GCACTGACGCAACGCGGCATGCAGACTACCCATAAATCTAACTATTTGTGATATACAAGGTAGTGGATTTGACTCTTATGCACAACAAGACATATCTATACTTATAATAAATCTGTAGAGAGGTCAATTCTGTACATGAAATATATTTTCAAAATAACTATCAGGGGTGATTAGTGATCGATACTGATGCCAAAGATGCAATCAGTAAAATTTTAGTCTGTCTGTCTGTCTGTCCGTCTGTATGTTCCTTATAGAAACAAAAACTACTCGAGGGATTTTAACGAAACTTGGTACAATTATTCTTCATACTCCTGGGCAGGTTATAGTATACTTTTCATCACGCTACAATCAATAGGAGCAGAGTAGTGAAGGGAAATGTTGGGGACACGGGAGAGGTTAATGCCTTAATGGTTAAAGTTACATAGAAATCATGTATGACGGAAATATTCTACATAAAATTGTCTAAAAAATATCCCGGAACAGCATATTATATCTAAGTATATTTTATGGTTGACTCACAATAACACGTGTAACTCCTGATAGCTTAGCAGTTCGTTCATTCTGATTATATTTGTTTACTATTACGTTTATAATACTCTCACTCAAGCAGTAGTTAAAAATGTTGCAAAAACGGGGAAAATTTCCTAAATTATACGCGGACGGAGTCGAGGGTAACAGCTAGTTATAAATAAATATAAATTATAACGGACATTTCACACAACGTCCTCTGGTCCCAAGCTAAGCTTATCATTACGCTTGTGTTATGGGTACCAGAATACGGATAGAATACATATACTACTTTTCTTTTGTAAATACATACTTATAATACATAGAAACACCCAGACGCAGTACAAACATTTGTATGACAATTAGAAAAATGACACAAATGTTTGTCCCGAGCGGGAATCGAACCAGCGACCTCTTGATCGGCAGTCCGTTACATGAACCACGAGGCTCGTCAAATATTATATAGCAACTAGCTGTTGCCGACTGAGCATGACTCTTCGTTAGCAATATCACTTACCAATACAATCATTAGCATCAAAATCTCCATTTAATGTTTCAGGGTTAGAAGCTATAGCACCTTTTGATTTCTTCTTTTTCTTTTTAACAGGAACTACTGTACCGTCGCCATCAACTGCACCATCATCTTGTGGACTGTTATCATCATCTTTCTTACCTCGTTTACTCTGAAATATTGTAATAGGGTAATTAAATTTGACGGTAGTTATGGCGGTAATGTGTGCTAGAAGTGTGTGATGTTGTAGATTCGATTTTTGTACCAGACAATAAATATACGACACGACGGGTTTCGTGGTCTAATAGTGCATGTAACGGACTGCCGTTCACGAGGCCGCGTGTTCGATTCCCGCCTCGGACACAAATGATTGTGTGATGTTTATAAATGTCATACAAATGTTTGTTCTGCGTCTGAGTGTTTCTATGTATTATAACTATGTATATACAAAAAAAAAAATATAAGTAGTATACCCGTATTCTGGTACCCATAACACAAGCATATAAGCTTAGCTTGGGACCAGAGGACGTTGTGTGAAATGTCCGTGAATATTTATTTATATGAAATGTGTGAATAATGAAGATAAAGGTAAAGATAATTTGGACAGGTCTCAATCTCTCATGGTGTAAAGGTATTCTAGCGAACAGCGTCGCGCGACCTGCATCGATTTTGAATTGAAATTAATGAAAATACAATAAAATAAATATTCATGGACATTTCACACAACGTCCTCTGGTCCCAAGCTAAGCTTATATGCTTGTGTTATGGGTACCAGAATACGGATAGTATACATATACTACTTTTTTTTGTAAATACATACTTATAATACATAGGAACACCCAGACGCAGTACAAACATTTGTATGACAATTAGAAAAATCACACAAATGATTGTCCCGAGCGGGAATCGAACCCGCGACCTCTTGATCGGCACTCCGTTACCAGAACCACTACACCACGAGGCCCGTCAAAAATAAATTAAAAATAAATTCGATTCATAGCCGAACGCGACCGCAGCCATAACAGTGTTGTATAAAAACAGGCGGAGCTATACGCAAAAGTGGTCAGGGTGACGGGATAGAGCCCGATTTTCAATGGAGCAGATTAGTTCTGGAGTAAATATCGAGACTCGAGTGGCAAAGATAGGATGCGATGAAGATGGAGGAAGAGGACATTGTATTATGCTACAAAATTGGGAGAACAGTCCAGCAGTAGTCTGTAATAAAAATATATATAAAAGTATTTACCTGTGCAGCTTTGATCAAGCCCCCAGCCATTTTCAAAACATCATAATGTACTGCATCAACTCGGAAGGAATAAATTCTTGCAGACGCATCTACTACTGTTGATGCTGTTTGTAAGTTTTCCATACGAGAGTCATGTCGTCTTAACATGTTCGTCATAAAGTCTATTAGTTGCAGATTCCATGCATTGTCTTTGGTGATTTTCTGAAATAAGAAAACATATATAATTTTAACATAAGGAATAAAAGTATTTTCATACATAGCAATATACCAGCTCATGGCCTGGATGTTGATAGCATTGATGACAAATAATAAAAAACACGAAAATAAAGTACACAAAAAAATAAAATGCTATTTTTTTAATAAAATAGTTCATATGTAGTAGAATTTTTTTTTGTGTAGTGGAAGAAATTATACAATAAAAGCTTTAGGTGAAAACAATGTAAACAATATTAGAACATACATTCTCAGCATAAAGTTTGAGACATCCTTGAAAGTGTTCCTTCTGTGGTGAGGAAGACATAGTGTCTCGTCCGGCCCTCGGTGACAGGTGAGGTGTTGATGACGCCAATGCACGCTCCGACGCAAGCAGGGATGACCTTTCAGCTTCATCATCATTGCACTCCTGAAGATATAAATAAATAGTATTACTGAATTTAATTTGTATTATTTTGAAGATATTTTGTAACTCTTAGTGAAAATATTGTTCCAATAATCCAATTGTATATCTAACTGATAAACAAATATACAACATTAAATGTTGTATATATAAGAAATATACAGCATTAAATGTTGTATACTTCTTGCAAATATATTCCTTAATTTAAAATTTAGGTTAAACGATTTGATAAGTTTAATATGAAATTTGTAATTGTGCATAATAAATAGAAATAAGTTATATGCTAATGTTATATAATGTAAAATGTTCGTCAATAAACTACCTATATGTCAAGGGAAATAAATAGCAGAGATATGTAAAACCCTATGAGCCCTATAAACCTTATGAGTAATTTCCAAGTATAAAGTGTATGACTAAAGTTATCTAACGTAAACAACAATATCAACATATCTTTCATATTTTTCTTTTTCTCGATAATATATCTTTGTAAATATTAACAACTATTACAGACCTCATTTTTATTATTTGTTATCCGATTTTGTTGAATTAGACTCCTTCTCCTTAGAGAACTACTGGAGCTCCCGCCAATACTTCGTCTGATAAGTTCACTCGAGGCTTTCGGCGTTTCAATCATTGTTATTTATAAGTCACATACATTTATGAATATTCAACTTCCACACTTATCACTAATTCGTAAAACAACTAATTTATTTACTTAGGAAAATAAATCACTACAACGTATATTTCATTCAAAATATATTTTTAAATTCGGGATACTCAACAAAACGCAAATCATTTGATTGGTCAAATAAATGACGTTTGAAAATTTCAGTGCTGCCAGATAAATGACAATCCAATTCGGCTTATTTTGCGATTTGCAGTTGTACAATTTATACAGTATCTGAATCTCTACGTATACCTAAATAGGACGATTTGCATATGAACCAGAAAGTAAACCAACTTTTAACGGCTTTAAAGCGAATCTCTGGGTGATATAGTAATGTCGCCATTTCTACTTTTGTTTGGCTACCCAAATGACGAAAATCATTAAATCTGGCATTCCTGGAATAGGGACGTGATGATCTTGTCTTTTGTTATTTATTCTAATCGCCTAAAACTTATGAAATTTTCAAAAATTTTAGGCGAATAAATAAGGTAGCATTAATACAAAAGTGGATTAAACTACATTTTTTGAGTAAAATTGTGACACAAAAAAATATGCCAATGAAGCAAAAATGTCCTAATCGTCTTTTTATTTCCAATTTCATAACTACGTTACGCTGCAATAAAAAACGTGTTATAAAGTTTTACTTCTTTTAGCATATTATAAATTTTTTTTAGTTTATTTATTTATTTTATTAATTAATTTATTTATTAATATACAACTGCTTACTCCACTTACAGTTACCCAACGCGTGAAGTAAGCTACATACACTTAATACAGTTTTACATTGCATATTATGAAATTTTTACATAAATTAAGAAATATATTCAAATTGTTGAAAAATATATTTTATCAACCTCAGGGCACTGAGCAATCAAAGCATTGAGTAGACTTATTGCCTGATTAGTGGGAGCATATTGTGCGGTACACGATCGTACCTGTGGCGTAGCAAACAACGGCCGAGAACGCAGCCGTGTGTATTGGTTAGGTGCCGAGAGAGCACAGCGAGATAATGTACTTGCATTATCAATTTTGTTATGCAGTAGTAAATAGTAGTGTAAAATTAGAGTACACTTGCGATGTATCGAGACCGACCACACCGGATACGAAGAGAGAAGGATATAAGTACGGATAATAGCCATATAGCTTTTTGTATAGAAATCTGGAAAATTTTCGCTGCACACGCTCAATCATTAAGCTATATTTAGACTCATGAGGGTCCCAGATAATAGAATTACACTCTAAAATACTACGTACGAACGAAAAATAAAGTATAATAATATGCTGTAGCTGTGAACATACGGGACGCGAGATCGAGTAAATGTTGTAACTTTGCATTTAGATACATTACGCCTATTACATACGCCCACGCCACTACACTCACGATATCCCGCTGGAGAGCGTCACAGTGGTCTCTGTGACCAATACCCAAAAACAACGTCAGCAAACATCAGACACTGGGCCGAGCTGACAACATCAGGCAAATCATTGACCATAATTAAAAACTGGGTCGGACCTAAAACACTACCTTGACTCACACTAGAGCGAGTGTCATATGGGTTAGACTGATAATTACCTAGTTGAACATACTGTGCACGATTTGCGAAATAACTAGCAAATAGTTTCAACAGGTTAGGCGTGAATCCGATTTCAGCAAATTTTCGTAATAGCACATCATTGTTTTTTTGAAATCAAGATACACCGCGTCCACTTGTCTCTGAGGATCTAATTCAGCAACAGCATAGTCTACAAAATTGACAAAATTACTACCCTAAACCCATGTTGGCACTCGCTCAGATGTTGTTTGACCTGTGTGGTGATATAGTTGTTCAAGATATACTCAAATAACTTGCAAAGTGCTGAAATCACAGCGATAGGTCTATAGTTCGACACTTCAGACCTGGAGCCATTCTTGGGTATCGGGGTCACTCGTGAAACTTTCCATAATGCAGGATAGGTGCCGCATTTTATGGCTAAGTTAAATATGTGCAGAAGTGGTTCTTGTAAGACTGTTATGAAGTCTTTTATAATATAAGCCGGTATACCATCAGGCCCAATGGATGTTCCGGCTTTTAGAGATTTCGTAGCTTGCAGTAAATCGGATTCGCTGATATGGTCGATGCTTATACGGGTATAATAACCACATGCATTTGCTTTGTTTTCGGCTTCGCTTGCTGATAAGACTGGCTGATCTGTTAAAAACATTGACTCGAAATACTTAGCAAAAGCATTCGCAGCATCTACCCCGGAGACTATATTAGGTACCCTCGTGCTCAAAATCAGAGCAAGATCGCGATGCGCGCTGGCTCTTAATATAGTTCCAAAACGTTTTCGGATCTTCTCTAATGCGTGACTCAGTGGAATCAATAAAATTTGTATAAGCTAGTTTAATAAGTTGCTTCGTACGTTGTCTATAAAATTTAAACATTTCTTTGTTAAAATCTAAGTGCAATTTTCTATACTTTTTCAAATGAAAATATTTGTTTTTAATGTTCATTATTATTTCAGGAGTATACCAGGTAGGATAAGCATACTTAGTATAACCAATGTTACACATATTAAGAGGAACGTAATCGCTAAAAGTTAGCCTAAGTTGTGAGTAGAACATCTGTAACGCATCGTCAACATTTTGTATAGCAAGCACATCCGACTACGATAATGTCGCGAGACACGCATACAAACCGTGTAAGTCCGCTTTTTTAAAGTTAAACCGCGGCATATCGCTTCGGTTTAGGGCAGTACGGATCGGCAGCGATGGAGGCGGAATAAACCGCGCCCGCGCAGCAACGGGCCTCACCACACTTAGACACACGCCAAGCGGCGGGTGGTGCGCGTCCGCCGGCACGAGCGAATCGACGTCGCCCACGATGATTATAAACTCATTGCTCAGATTGCTCAGTACCAAATCTAACATATTGCCATGAGAGTTTTGTATAGTATCGTGTTGATTTAATTTACACAGAGATAAGAAATATGTATAGTGTAAATTTACATTTTGACTACATGAATTCAAATTAAAATCACCTACTATGAGAATATCTAGTTATTTTATATGAGAACGACCACAGGCAATAATATTACAGGACCGTGTAAATATTTAGACCTATTCGTCTGCCTTCACTGTCCTAATAGTTGGATTGCGTGAGTAATTAAAATATAAATAAATATTTATGGACATTTCTTACAACGTTATCAAGTCTCAAATTAAGCTTATATGCTTGAACAATAAAAAAACAAAGATGATAGATGATGAATTGATGATAGATGTAAAATATTTTGGATTTGCAAACTGATTTGAAATGCATCTTTTGTCCGAGATAGGTAAATACGGATTCTCTTTTAATATGTTACAGAAATACCGATTTAATCAGTTCAGAACAGTCTTCATGGAGAAATTTTGAAAAAGAAACCCAATTAATTTGATATCAACCAATCGACTATTCATAATAGTCGATTCAAAATTCTCAACACTAAATTACAGCTGTTTGTAAACGCGCCGCTTGTTGCCAACTTCTCGTCTGTCATTTTGTTCGGTGGCTGATTTTTATGGTCGACAATATCGTAAAAAATCTTTTACATCGGTGGATTATTTTCAAAGTGACATTATGACTTCTGGAATGCCTGAATTAGGCTCCAAAATAAGCCTAATATCTAAAGCTGATATTCGTTACGAAGGCCGGCTTTTTACTGTCGATCCTCAAGAATGTACCATCGCCTTGGCTAGCGGTAAGTTGACAAATGGATACTGTTATTCCAATACGAACTAATATTTTCTTATATCACTTGATATTTCTAATTTTCATTAAAATTCTTTCCGTTATTTTTTTCTCAGTTGAGATTTGCCAGCCTTGAGCTATTTAGAAAAGAGTTTTCTTGCTTTCTGTTTTGTAAATCATTGTTTATTGTTTTGTAAGGCGTCGATAATTGTTTTTTACAACGTAAATTAAAATTTTTCATAGATTATATTAAAACTAACGCGTTATTTTGACCTACCCTCATAGCAGAATTTGTTGTTCAGTTTTTGACCGCGGTTTCACATTGATGACGTTGATTAGGGATTGTCTTTGCAATTATTACCAAAATTGTTAACCGTGGGGCTTATTTAAATTACTGTCACTCTCTCTAGGTGAAGAAAAACGCACTAAAAGTAGTTCCAATTTCAATCAAATAAGATTTGTTGATTAAAAATGGATCTACCTCCAACTTACTATTTTTTTTTAAGTATGATTAAGTAGCAATGATTTATCTATCCTAATATGGAGGGTATATGATATTAATGTTCTCAAAATACTTTATCATGATAAAAATGTGTAACAAACACTCCTGCATTCTATTTCAGGTTTAAATGTATGTGAAATGTATGTTAAAATGTTTGTAATTGTTTAAAATTAAACAATTACTAAATAAATATTATTAATATGTACTTATACAATAATTGCATGATTCTATATTTTAACTTAACCTAAACTGTAAACTTATTGTGGTAAACATAACAATTTCTTAAGTTCAAAAACTAAAAAACACACTCAAAATTTTTTTTTTAAATTATTGCATTGTCATCGGTCCTTAACATATGTGCAAAATTTTTGAGCAATCCAACTACTGTAAGTGGGTGAAAATCACTTTCAACCATTCTGTTACATAGATTAATACATTGATAGATACCTAATAAACAAATTTAAGTGTGTTAATAAAATGACAAATTCATGTAAAAATGGTTTCTCTAACAATATAATAATTCTATTATTTAATTTTTATGGTACTGAAAGTGTTAATAAATTTTTTGTTTGTGTAGTACGCTCATTTGGTACGGAGGAGCGAGAAACGCAGTATCCAGTGGCACCACAGAGTCAGGTGTATGATTACATCTTGTTTCGTGGCTCTGACATCAAGGATATACGTGTGTTGAACAATGTCCCATCACTACCCAACGATCCTGCCATCATGCAGATGTCAGCGCCTCCAATGCTCAGCTCTAACAATGCGCCGGGTCAATTTGGAGGACAGTACAATCATCCAGTGGTTGGACAAACACCGTATCCTCAATATCACCCAATGGCTGGCTTCCCTGGAGGTGTGCATGCTCAGCTCAATAAGACTAGTGAGTTGTCTCCTCAAACCTCTGTGGAACTGGGACCTCAGCCGATAACGGCTCCGATTGGCTCAGGAGTGGCGCATCACGCCAACCAAGTGAAAGACCAAGGTTTTTGTCTATAGTTTATTTTAGCTTCCGCTTCAATACAACATGCTACCTTGCGATTTTTGCAATTTCATAAAAGGATACTTTTGGTAGCATTTTCATTTAATAGTTATGCAACTATTTAATAATTTCACTAACAATTAACTACTAAAATGTATCTAGTTATAATGAATATAACTGCTACACATTTGCATGCAAATACTAACTTCATCTTTTGGTCATAGTCATCTCATCCATTTTTTTAAATATTGTAAATGGTATGTATTTTAGCTGTCTTAGTACTTGTAGTTAATCTCATTATAAACTGATGAAGAATCTATATCTAATCCAGAACTAACTTTCTCTAACAATTTGCTCCAGCTGTAAATAGAATTTTAACACCATTTTCATTTAAAAAAATATCTACTTAATACAAATTCTAGGGATGTTTTCTTTGAAAATTACTAAACTTTTGTGAATTAATATTTGTAGCTAAAATGGTTTATTTCATAACACTAATTTAAATGTGGCTTTTAATATCACATTACATAATTGTGGGCTTTTAAAAAATATCACATTACATGTATCAAATATGTATAATAAAGTTTACAGGTTGATATACATTGGTCACGGTTCTATAACTAATGTCTGTCTGTAATGTGTGGAATTATTGGGCTATAGAACAATATTTGTATATATTTTAACAATATATAAAAAATCGCAAAATGCAATTACGTCACTCCTTGGTCTGTAGCTTGTATTATGTATAAGATACCTTCATTATGCTGTAATTTTTTCATTAAAAGCTTAGCTTTTTTTTGTATGTAACATATTAGTGAAATCTATTGAATGCCTGTTATTTATACACATAGTTAACAAGACTTAAGTTTTTTTTCTTTGAATACTTATTTCATTTCGCTGTTGGTGTTTATTTCTAATGAAAACGTTTAGATAATTGTATTTTAATAAAGACGTCTACTTAAATTTCAATTAAGAACTTCGAAATATAAAATTTTTTGTATGTGTGGAAGTGGGAATTGCTAAACACGTGTTTTTCGCATTAAAAAGTTGCTTATGTCTTTTCTCATGCTATAGACTGTGTAAAATATAATTTAAATCAGTAGTAGTTATCACATAAAAGAGGTTTAGCCAAATAAAGAGTATTGGAATCTTTTCACTATAAAAAATTGGCATTCAATAAAAAGTATTGAAACAAATTTCTTTTATTAAAATGTGATTCATATATATTTTTATAGGCTCTATGCTAGACCTTATAGGAGGTGGATCTCAGCAAAATACTTCACGCTCTGGAACACCTGCCGTTGGTGCGCATAGGAAGAGCCCTACTGCTGACCAAGGGACTCAGGTACAATATCTATACTTTCTCCTGTCTTATTCCCATGTTATTTAGATCTAGTACAAGATATTTTTGTTTCGTGTCGCCTTGTCAATCATCAATTGCAACAAAATAAATTACAATTAGTTTGTAATTTCTTTTGATGCAATTATTTACGCTTTTAAATTTACATAATAGATACGAAACCCTCAGTGTGCGAGTTCAACTCATACTTGACCAGTTTTTTTTGTAACTAAACAGAAGATTGAGAAACTTTGTAATTAGATATTTGTTTGACAGAATATGAGCAGACTCTACCAAAATAGCTTCGTGCATTTTTCTACGTACGAATTTTTCATTGTTTCTTTAGATTGAATGGCTAGAGCTCTAATTTTTAAGTATATGTTTTTTCAATATATGATCTAGGATCGCGTAAACCCAGAAACGCGATTAAAAAAGTTTTCTCGATAGAAAATCTTAGCGAAACAACCTCCAAAATGTTTTATTTTTTTCATTTGTCGGTCTATTATCGCTTATTAACTAATGAAATAACTTTAAAAACATAAGTAACTATTATATATAGAAACACGTAAATCAGAATTAAAATATATTTAGTAGATTTTGAGTAAATAGGAAAAGTATCCCTAATTCTTCATTTTCTGTGCCTACTGGCTGTGTTAATATGTACGTGTCGGCGATGATATACGATAATATTGATGTAGGCCCTTAAGACCAAATTTATTAATTAGATATTTTTTAACCATGGAGATTTTTTTATTATTCTTGTACAGAAAGAATAATGTTTGCAACTTTAGGATACTTAAACATATAGAACCAATAGATAAGTCTGCCATTTTAAATATAACTAGTGTAAAAATAATTAAAAATGAAAATCATTTGTCAGAAATAACATTTATAACTATTTACCAAACAACCTTACCAAATAATTATTTATTCAACATTTAAATTGTATAAAATTCATTGATTTATGTTCTATTCAATGCTCATTTCAATGACAATATAATTTACCGTTTAAATCATTTTAATGTACAACAATAACAGTTAGATGGAGTAAACATTAATGGTCTTAATATTATTCATAATGTCTTATCAGAGGTTTAATAGTTCGCTAAATTAGGTTCGCGAAAATTGTCAAAACTTGTTATTCATAATAGTCTTTTTACGCAAAAAACGTTTGTTATCTCTCCGATAAAATCTCCGTTTAAACCTCCGATAAAATTATACACATCTATATTTGACTACATGATTATATTATTTTCATTTCATCATTCAAATAAAACCACTTTTACGGATTTTGACGCGTATGTTTGTTTTAATTTTAGCCAGAAGTGACATTGAGACTGAGCTGTCTGTAAAGTGGCCTCTATGTCTCTATTATGTTAGAGAATATCATTCAGTTCAATTATCAGTCATTTTTAACAAAACTTTAAAATGTCTAAATTTTCTTTCATCAGATGTTTGGCTTCTGTTGTGTCAACAATAATTATTTCTATTTGTAGGTGGGTTCCATAGCGAGTGGTTCTAACCAACAGCGTGATAGCCGACGAGGCAGCAACCAGGGAGGGGCTGGCGCCGCGTCCAAGGGACCTGGTGGGTCTGGCACAGCTCGTAACCGCACTAACTCGCGGAACAGAACCCGCTACCCTAGCGGTGGTAACAGCAGCCAACACACCCAGCATCAACCTCAGGTACATTCATTGTATTTTAAGTTTAGATTATAATAGTCAGTCGTTTTATATTCTAGCTTTAGATATATGTATGCTGTTATTTCATCTTTGCCTAAAAATTATAACGGCCTTTTATAAATACACAAGGAGAATCGTAATCTTTAGAACTTACAGCATTGCATTAAAGAAAACACCAAAAGATCATTTCAAGTTATTACTTACTTCAATACAAGCTCTGACGTTTTTGATCTAACTACATGATAATAACTAAAGGTCATTATTATTGTTACCCCAGCAGCAGCAAAATGCAGGTGCTCACTCTACACAATCTACGCACTCGGCGCACGCTGGAGGTCAACAAGGACAACAACACCATCAACAACATCAGGGACAATCTACACACTCTGGATATATACGTAAATATCATTAGTCTACACTCCACACTATACACTTGATACACTGACAATTTTAACACTCAGTGTAAACACTTAAGTGTTTGCATGAGTTCAATCTAAATTTACGTATAGAGGCACTGCTGCATCATAATGTTTACAGTGACTAAATAGAAAGCGTTTATTTGGCAGTTGATTTTCTTTATTTTTTTAATTCTAATTCAGTTTGCTGTTTTGTCATAAAGATATACAAGATTATAATGCAGTGTCACAGTCTATTCTATCCTTATGTCGCCGTATCAATGATACCGGGGTTAATATGTATGTAAGGAATGTTTCCTGAAAGTAATTACTTTTCTTACGAATAATTTTATTACAATTCTTCTACACCACAAGATACAGAGCAATATGTAAATATTGTTTTATGATTGTACAGGCCAAGACAACTTCTCGTCGGTATTCCACACAGGGCAGGCATTCCGTGGTGGCTGGCGTGGCAGGCCACGTGGCCGAGGACGTGGGTTCGTACCAAGGAACAACAAGAATACACTCAAGTTTGACAAGGATTATGATTTTGAACAAGCGAATACCGAATTTGAAGAGTTACGCAGCCAACTTGCTAAAACTAAGATTTCTGATGGAGATGCCAAAGTTGAGGTAAGCATTACTATAATTTAACTTTATTTTAGACGTCGATAAGTTATTGATTTTATTATTCATTAACACATTCTGACAAACTTTACATCTGGTTTGAGTGAAAGTTTTATTTTTAGAATTTATAAAACCTTTTAATAGTTACTTTAAAGAATACTGATAGTATTTTGGGACATTCTTTTTATTAGGGTTCCGTACCCAAAGGGTAAAAACGGGACCCTATTACTGAGACTTCGCTGTCCGTCCGTCCGTCCGTCCGTCCGTCCGTCCGTCCGTCCGTCCGTCCGTCCGTCCGTCCGTCTGTCACCAGGCTGTATCTCAAGAACGGTGATAGCTAGAGAGTTGAAATTTTCACAGATGATGTATTTCTATTGCCGCTATAACAACAAATACTAAAAATAAAATAAAATAAATATTTAAGGGGGGCGCCCATACAACAAACATGATTTTTAGGGTTCCGTACCCAGTATCTCAAGAACGGTGATAGCTAGACAGTTGAAATTTTCACAGATGATGTATTTCTATTGCCGCTATAACAACAAATACTAAAAATAAAATAAAATAAATATTTAAGGGGGGCTCCCATACAACAAACATAATTTTTAGGGTTCCGTACGCAGTATCTCAAGAACGGTGATAGCTAGACAGTTGAAATTTTCACAGATGATGTATTTCTATTGCCGCTATAACAACACATACTAAAAATAAAATAAAATAAATATTTAAGGGGGGCTCCCATACAACAAACATGATTTTTTTACCGTTTCTTGCTCGATACTAATAACGTTGCCTTATGTTGCATAGATAATGGTACGGAACCCTTCGTGCGCGAGTCCGACTCGCACTTAACCAATTTTTATCTCTATGTTTGCAATCAGTAATATTTTTGGTACAGGATGAAAGATGATGATCTGATATCTAATTGTAAAGTTTGCAAGATTTTTAAGTAATAATGGTCAAACTTTATTATACAAGGAGGTTCAAAAGTCAAAAGTTGTCTTTTTAATTAATAGTTTATTTTTTTTGCTCAGTTTTTAGTTTCCGTTTATTTATTTTTAGTTTGGCTTGATTTTTATTAATTACTTTTGTTTCTTGTAAACCACAGGAATCTGAAGTAATTATTATGACGCAGGGCGAGGTGGATAAGAAAGACGATTCTGGAAACGAGACTGGGGCGGGAGAGCCCGAAGTTGATGAGGATCAGAATGGATATACTGGTTATGACAAGACCAAGAGTTTCTTTGATAACATCTCTTGTGAAGCTGTTGAGAGGTAAGTTAGTAAACCATAATACCTCCCAAAGTGGAGGAGACCCGTGATCAACAGTGAGAAAAAATTTAATACAATAGTTCAATACCAAAACTGTTCTAATAGCTACTGCACCTCTTCAATACTATATTATAATAAATATTCATGGACATTTCACACTGCGTCCTCTGGTCCCATACTAAGCTTATATGCTTGTGTTATGGGTACCAGAATATGGATATACTACATATACTACTTTTCTTTTGTAAATACATACATATAATATATAGTAAACACCCAGACGCAGTACAAACATTTGTATGACATTTATAAATATCACACAAATGATTGTCCCAAGCGGGAATCGAACCCACGACCTCTTGATTAGCAGTCCGTGACATGAACCCACTACACCACGAAGCCCGTCAAATATTAGAAAAGTTAGATTTTAGATGAACAAAGTCTTAGGCAAAAGGCTAGCAGTTGGGTTTAATTGTTTTACATTTCGTCAGAATGTCTGTGTTTCTTATGAAATTGGTGTGAGAAACAATGAGAATACCATAAAAATGGTTAAATTCACTTATTTTTTTTTGTTTTATTATTGTGTAATCAGTCACTTCCATTCACTTCTAATTAAGATATTTATGAAAGAAAGTTTGTTAGTTCATCTAATATATAAAATTCACGTGTCACAGTGTTAGTTACCGTACTCCTCCGAAACGGCTTGACCGATTCTTCTCAAATTTTGCATACATATTCAGTAGGTCTGAGAATCGGCCAACATCTATTTTTCAAAATTTTTTTTTTTTAGTATGGCAAAACAACGTTTGCCGGGTCAGCTAGTGTATTTATAAGTTTGTGTGTATGTTTATAGATCAAAGGGCCGCAGCCAGCGGACAGACTGGCGGACGGAGCGCAAGTTGAACTCTGAGACGTTCGGCGTAGCGTCGGCGAGACGCGGCGCATGGCGCGGACGTGGCGGCTGGCGTCATCATAACCCGCATCATCAGCCACAACACTTGTTAGTGATATTATATTAATTTTATGGCTTGCCAAGGCTTAGACATCATCATCCAAGTAATCTCTAGGATATGCTTGACACATTACTTTGATCATAGCATGTTTCTTTCTTCTACGTAAGCACACGTTGTTTTTTGTAAAATGTCACAAACTCAGTAGTATAATAGTTAGTATAATATTGTTAAAATAATAGAAGGCTGTTAGACGAAGGCTATTTATTAGGTCATCTTGTCCCGATAGCATTGGGATTAGGGCAGGGCAATGATTAGGGTGACCAGTATTTTAGAAACCAGGACTATATAGTGTCTGTTTAAAAGTAGTACTAGTTTAGAATTCCCAATTTTGTAGTAATGGTGTGGTGACAATTTATTTATTCATTAATTCTATTTCAGTTTCTCAGACGACGGTAGATGGCGCTCGATGCGCGGCGGGCGGGGAGCGCGGGGAGCGCCGCGCCCACAGCGTGGACACCCGACTGCACCCGCATCCACCGCACCCACGCAGCATACACCCGCCGCACAAGGTACATTATACATACAGTAGAGACCTCTCGACTATTAACGTTTAACTGTTGAGCACGGGCCTCCTCCACCTTAGAAAGGATTATGGTCTACTGTGCTGTGCTGACCAGACAGGTTGGCACAGGGTTTATTTTCGGGTTTTTTGTCTCACACAGAAGATTTTTTCTGTGTACAATATCCCTTAGCTGGCTTTTACAGCACCCTTGGGAGGAGATGGGGTCGTGACACTTGTATTATTAATCTACTGTGCTGCGCTGACTAGGCGAATTAAGACAAGGTTTATTTTCTAATCTATTGTCTTTCACAGAGATGTTATCTGTGTAAAATATTCCTTAGCTGGCTTTTACAACACCCTGAAAAGGAAAAGTGGTGGTGACACTTTAATTGACGGGCCTCGTGGTGTAGTGGTTCTGGTAACGGACTGCCGATCAAGAGGTCGCGGGTTCGATTCCCGCTCGGGACAATCATTTGTGTGATTTTTCTAATTGTCATACAAATGTTTGTACTGCGTCTGGGTGTTTCTATGTATTATAAGTATGTATTTACAAAAAAAAAGTAGTATATGTATTCTATCCGTATTCTGGTACCCATAACACAAGCATATAAGCTTAGCTTGGGACCAGAGGACGTTGTGTGAAATGTCCATGAATATTTATTTATTTAATCTCTCACCACACAGACAGTATTATATGTCTGTATGTAGTGTTTCCAAATTCCAGGTGTACGAATCTGGTATCAGCTAGTGTGATAATAATTAATTTGTGCCAATCTACACTTTATGTTTGTTTGTTTAAACGCGCTAATCTCAGGAACCACTGGGACAATTTGAAAAATTCTTTCAGTGTTAGATAGGGCATTTATCGAGGAAGGCTTTAGGCTATATAACATCACGCTATGACTAGTAGAAGCAAAGCAGTAGTGAAAAATGTTGCAAAAACGATAAAATGTCTAAATTCCACGCGGACGGAGCCGTGGGCAACAGCTAGTACTGTATATTCTTTGCAAATGAACTAACACAATTTAATTTCTTTTTGTTGACAGCAAAGTAGGAGCATACCATGTGTGATCACTATAACAAAACTAAAATATATAACTGCAGGAACTCTGTAACAGTGTTGGAAAAGTGTTTAGTTTTGTGATGAAGTGTGTATTATTATTAGAAAGTTGTCTCTACGGGAAGTTACTATGTGCTGCAGATTTAAGTAGTTGGAACATTATTTTGGTGTGATAGTGTTGTATCCAATATAATGGAAGGATTATGAAGGTATTTCCCGTACTGTTGAGATAATGTGTACAATAACAGCTCACAGTTGATGTAAGTATATGAATGAATAATACACATGGTCTAATGTATTGGTATCTCATCAATTAAATTGTATGTCACAAGTCGACCAATACATTATGTTAAATGTGATTCGATGTATAAATGTGAGGCACACTTGTAAATTTCACTGAGGCTATGTAATATAATGTTGCATAGAAATATGCAATGATTTTTTTCTCTCATTGCCTCACCGATGTACCGTGCCTACTTAGATTTAATCCAGATTATTTAAATTACGGTCTCCAACCACTTGGTCTCTTTATTTATTAAGTTGCAGTGACTAGCGACAGTCTGCTGCGGTCCTATTAGATAATTAAACAAAGTTTGTAAAGAATTCCGACTTCAATTGCCAAATACCAGTGGATTTGAATGGGACCATCATAAAATAAAGAAGTTTTAATTGAAGTCGGTTAATTTGAAGAGTTGAGTGTTTACAATGTTGGCCGGATATTTTGATGTGTAAAATGATAAATCATTGTGGAAGGAAGATGGCTGTCTCATGTTATAAATGTATATTGACTGTCGTTTATTTGTAGTTAGTACTAAATGAATGTGATAGTAGGACTGCTGCCACTCATTGTAAGGTCAAAGATAATGCCAAGCTGATAATAAAATAGTAAAGTGTATGTTTAAATAAAATTTTCGTATTAAATTGTCACTCTATTTAAAATTGTTTTACGGACACATTGTTGTAGTTATTTTGTTTCGAAATCAATAGCAAGTTAGATACTCTGATATTTGTAAAAAAAAAGTTGTTACTCAAACTGTACCTGGTGATTGTATCAATATAAAAAAAAAATATAACTTTACTACAAATCTTCCAAAAAGGTTTTTTATTTTCATAAAAAAAAAACACATTAAAAAGTTGTTCAATTTAATTGCAAAATAATGTAAGCTCTTACACAACATATATTGGCAGTTAGCGTTGATTTTAGTCATATAACAAAACATTTAAATTAAGGACAATAGTAATAGTTCCCTGGATTAAGTATAACAAAATGTTTAACATCCGTAACTTATGAAAACAGTTTAATATAAAGAGTGAATAAATACATGTTTTAAAATGGTCAACGTCATATTGCCGGGACCATACCGGCTTTATCGAATACCAGTGATTAGTATTTAGTACCTACAGTATTACCTACCTTTCTTTAAAAAAATCTATACTCATAACATTTCAAGATATGCCATAGAGAAGGTGGTCTCGCCATTAATAGCTCGGTATGGCGGGACTACCTCTAAAACACATTAAAACGCAATATGGCCTCTAAAGTATATCGTTAATTTAAATAATAATTATACTTTTTAACTATAATTTTTACAATAATGAGATATTTATCTATTCTTTATACTTTATAGCTGAAGAGTTTGTTTGTTTGTTTGAACGCGCAAATCTCAGGAATCACTGGTCCGATTTGAAAACATATAACATCGCGTTGCGATTAACAGAAGCGAAGCATAAGTGAAAAATATTACAAAAACGGAAAATATTCTAAATTCCACGCGTACGAAGTCGCGGGGAACAGCTAGTATAAAATACAGCTAATAAAAAGCCAGTGTTGACGCTACTGCTATACGTCTATAGTTTATACCGTATTCATCTGATATTCAAGATAATAGCATGGTCCCGCCATTATGACGTTAACTCAATGCTTACAATATATAAAGTTACATGATTATGTTATACGACACACTATTATATTATACAATACTTTTCTTATAAAATATAAATGCCTATGTATTAGGCTTCCAACTAACTACCACATGAACAAAATATTTACACAATCACGACCATTCTTCTAAACTCGGTATGTTTACATTTTCCATAGTGACTTTGTATAACAAAATTGTTTTTAGACAGAAAGACCGAAACAATTATTATTCCTTCATTAAAAGTCGTCAGGCCCATTAAATAGGACTCTCACTGCCGCACTCAGAGACATTTAATGGTTACTTAAGGAGCTCTTTAGTATTGATTTAAAAAAGTTTTAACTTAACTTTTACTTTTTTAAATCAATACTAAAGAGCTCCCTAATAACCATTAACATTTAATGGTTACTTAAGGAGCTCTTTAGTATTGATTTAAAAAAGTTTTAACTTAACTTTTACTTTTTTAAATCAATACTAAAGAGCTCCCTAAGTAACCATTAAATGTCTCTGAGTGCGGTAGTCAGAGTTCTAGTTTTAAGTCTAATAGATCGAATGGAAAAAGATTTATTTAAATAAGCGAAGTCCGTTTTACATTACAATATGTTTAGCGGTCTCCAGCGTCAGACTACTCATACATTTAAAATGGCGTTTCTCAGCCGGGCCGCACCCCTAGAGCAGGTAAGCAGGGTCCAGTTAGCCCCTGGGGCTATAATTTAATCTCTGGCCCCAGGTCAGCCACCCAGGCCCTCCAGCTCGGAACGACCCTGGTGGTGGTCCCCGCCCATTAAAACCGGCTAAACATTACTCACCCCCTTCGGTTACAAATTACCGCAATATACCAATACATAATATAAAGTTATGAATAATATCGAGAAGATCAAAAGCGTATTCTAATTATCTATCTTATATCTTGAGCTTTCCAATATATATTTGTCCCATTCAGATATTTATATAATACCCTCCTTGTAATATTAATATATTCCCATTTTAGTGATGTTTGTGCTTAGTCGTGAAAGACAGAAAAGACTAGCACATTTACAATAATTCACTATACGGAGTTATATCTATAACGTATTGTCTTAATATGCCTTTAAAATTACATTATATTTCCCATTATTATAATATTGTAGATAAAGTATAAATTAAAAGGATTAATTTTCCAGTTTTAGGCCCATCGTAGCTCTTAGGGCAGGTAATTTCCAAATATCTTAAAAAAATAATCAAATCAAATGACTAGTGCTCTCCTCACAATGGAAAATCCATTATTTTACACTGCTGTTGACTGTTGGAATATTAACCACGCCATTCCCTAACCGGTGTGCCATTGTCGACGATCCACACAGAACCGCTTTGTCCTTTAGCCAGGATCTCCACTAGCGCTCGCCCAACGTGCTCAGAACTGTAAAGTGAACATTTCTATCACGTAAGTCTACCAGAGTGCTAGAAGAAGTAGAGGTACCTATACAACGTGTTGCAGAAAGGTGTAGTCATAATTTAAAGTTGCATTAGATAGGCCTTAAATATTATAAATATTACAGTTACACATAGAAAAATACAGTTGGTAAGTTTTTTTTTGTTTATTGCCTACTATTAAATAACTAACAGAAACGCATCAATTATGAGATGTTTACGGTTTATTGAATGCGATTGAACCTTACGATAAAAGATGACCTCGTAGTAGTGTTGTAATTAATTGTGTGTGGAATAGTTCATTAAGCATAAAGTATGATGATAAGCACAATGTTTTGTAGGCATAATAACTTTTTAATAATGTTTTTGATCGCAATATTTCTTTATTCTAATAGTAATAACACGTACGTTTAACGTTGTTGTCAATAGAAAATTCAAAACATATTATTATGTAACCCCCCACCCCCCCGGTGCTGCCACTAGCGGATCTTTTTTTAATCTTCCCAGGAAAAAGGCTAATTAACGACATCCCAGAGGAATTACACAAAATACTAACCCCTAAGCCATTACTTGTGGTTATAATCGCGAGGTATGTACCAATTTTGTACAAAATAGAATTTATTTTAGGATTAACTGCTCGCTCAAGTACCACATAGAAACACCCAGACGCAGTTCAAACATTTGTTTGACATTTATAAACATCACACAAATGATTGTCCCGAGCGGGAATCGAACCCGCAACCTCGTGAACGGCAGTCCGTTACATGAACCACTAGACCACGAAGCTCGTCGACGAAGTATGTTTGAATCGTAGCAGATGGCGCTTTATAGTCTCTGCCTGCCTCCATGGGAAAAACGCGTGATGTTATGATGATGATGATAATATCTTTACGACATTATACTCTATTATATCGTTAAGGGCCTACATCAATATTATATTATCGTCGACATGTACATATTAACACAGCTAGTAGGTATAGAAAATGAAGAACTAGGGATATTTTTTTTGTTTACTCAAAATCTACTAAATATATTTTAATTCTGATTTACGTGTTTCTATATATAATAGTTACTTATGTTTTTAAAGTTATTTCATTAGTAAATACGCGATAATAGACCGACAAATGAAAAAAATAAAAAAATAGAGAGGTTGTTTCGCTAAGATTTTCTATCGAGAAAACTTTTTTCAATCGCGTTTCTGAGTTTATGCGATCCTAGATCATATATTGAAAAAACATACTTAAAAATTAGAGCTCAAGCCATTCAATCTAAAGAAACAATGAAAACTTCGTACGTAGAAAAATGCACGAAGTTATTTTGGTATCCTCTTAATTAAGTGACAATATATTCGGGCTGCAGTCGAGTAAAATGAGCACCTATTTAATTACGGTATCGTATCATCACGATATACTATCTGCCTTCGTCAGTGAACCCCTAATGATGTTCATTCACGTGAAGCTAACGGATATCTAAGGATACATCTATTTTTGGATAAAGGGCAGCGGTGGTGTTATTTATATAATGGATGGTCTTTCATCTAAAATAAACCCAAAATGTAATCTTGCTCCAAACTTAGTAGTTTACCTTATTAAAACCCGGTTATTTTATGACGTTAACATTATTACCTAAAGCATTTTTTTTTTAAATGAATAAATTTATAAGTACATATATTACATATTTGTGTCTAATACTTTAAACATGAGGGCTATATAACTTAACAATAGCCTTGGATTAAAAAGCTTTTCGTTAAAGCGGAACAATTTCATATAACAACACGCTTAAATAAGTTCGGTATGTATCTATCAATGTATTGATCTATGTAACGGAATCTTTGAAAGTGATTTTAACCCACTTGCAGTAGTCGGATTGATCTGAAATTTTGCACACCTAACAACAAGACTTGATGACAATGCAATAATTTAAAAAATATTCAGGATATTCAAGCGTGTTTTTTAGTTTTTGAATTAAGTAGATTATATGATTAGTAATGGTGTTTGGATGTCTCATACCTCTGAATTTTAGTGTTAGCATTATCTCTTTGCCAGGCGGCTTCGTATTCCGAGGACATGAGTTGCTTGCGGATCTCCTTGACGAGTCCAGTATCGGTTAGTCCTGGACATAACACCATACTCCGCACTCCAGTCAAATTCACGTGGTACTGGTCCTAGGAAATACAAATATTAAAATAGAATAGTTCATAAGAGTGTGTAGTCTAATAAATGTAACTCCGGAAATAAACCCTTGCATAATAACTGACATTTTCAGAAATCAGGGAGCCAAGTCTGCTATTACAATGTTGTCACAATGATCAGTCACTGATTGCATAATGGCAAAATTCACCAAGTTTGGTATAGGTATCGGCACGAATCTTGAGCGCTGGTCTTTACCTACGCAGAAGTGAATTATTGGGTCTATTTGGAGGTAGGAGGTGAAGCGCGGCAGCGGTTGAATCAAATCATCGTATGTGATTGGCCTGCTGCGCGTCGCGTCATATCTGCCTCTCATGATTCGTTCTCTGTGCTAAATGCACTTTCCTTACGACTACGAGTACACTTCAAGACAATTAAATTGATACATATAAATTTTTGAACTGAAGCTCTTAAAATTTAAATTTTTATATTTGTTTGTTTTCTTGACGGGCCTCGTGGCGTAGCGGCTATGCAGCCGACTTAAGATAGCGAGGTCACGGGTTCGATTCCCGCACAAGACAATTATGTATTTGTGTTATGAACACAGATATTTGTACTGCGTCTGGGTGTTTATATGTATTATACAAGATACAAGATACAAGATATATTTATTTGTAAAAACATGTGTAGGTTACAATGATAATACATAGGCATTTATCATAGATGTTAAAGTATATAAAAGAGACACCTTTGTTTAACCATGAAATGGTGAACAAATATCTGAATGGGAAGATACATCATTCAATTACAAATTTCATTTAGATTATGATTTAAAATAACGTTATGTCAAAAATAAACAAGTCAAATACAAATAATAAATAAATAACAGTTGTCAATAATAGTGAAACAAATTAATTAATCTAATATTATGTCCATTTAAAATAAAATCATAAATAATTATTATTAGGTACGTATTTTCAAGCTAAGTCATAAAATGCAATAAATTAAAAATGTCATTTTTGGATCCATTTTACTTTGTCGTTTAGAAATTCGTCAATACTGTAATAACATCTTTCGATTAGAAATTTTTTTAATGTCTCTTTAAATTTATTTATAGGCAATTGTTTTACGAAGCTAGGAATCTTATTAAATATTAATGGTGCCTTGCACATGACGCTTTTATGAAGTAAAGCTGTTTTAGCTGGATGAATGCACAGTCTATGGTTATCACGGCGGGGTCGACTTCCACTGTTTGATAGTATTGGAAATAAATCGGGATTTCTTTTAACAAATAGTGCTACTTCCATAACATATAGAGAGGGCAGTGTTAATATTTTATGCCTCGCAAATAGGGGCCTACATGATTCAGTGCTTTTAATTCGGAACATAGCTCTTATGCACCGTTTTTGCATTTTAAATACGATGTCCCTGTTAGTAGAATGTGCCCAAAAAATTATGCCATATCTAAGCACAGACTCAACCAGCCCATAATATGCGGACATAAGTGTGTTTTTATTGATTATTGGAGCAAGTTTAAACAAGGCATATGACAGGCTACTAATCTTTTTACAAAGGATGCTGATATGCTCTTTCCAGTTTAATTGCTTGTCTAAGGTCAAACCAAGAAAACGAGCAGTACTTACATTACTTATGACATTGTTATCATAAACTAAGTTTATATTCGATGGATTTTGTCGTCTTTGGCTAAAATGCATTAAATTAGTTTTAGATAAATTTAGTTTTCTGGCACATTTAAACTTTGTAATAGTTCCGGCAACGTATTTTGCAGAAAATTTAAATAATTGGGACCTGTTAGTGTCTCGGATAGTTCGACGGGCCCAACTATTTGTCCATTTAAAATTCCTGTCCAAAGGTTCACTTTAAACTGGACTTGAGCTCGGTCTTGCCTTATGTTTCTCGGATTGGTTGCCTGCCAACTATGAAGATTGTGCATGTTGACGTAGCCATTTCTTTTACATGATGACTCATCGCTCCACAGTATTTTGTCAAAAAACGCCGAATCTTCGCGTATTTTTCGCAACATGACGCGACAAAATTGGACTCTAGGCTCATAGTCTCGTGTCATTAGTGTTTGCACCCTTTGATAGTGATACGGGTGAAGCTCATGCCTGTGCAGAATTCTGCCCACAGTACGCGTATCTACACCGGTTCCTCTACTTAACTCACGAATTGATAACTCTGGATTAGCACGCACAGCTTCTAGAACTTCGTCATCACGATGTCGTCGAGGTCTGCCTTCCGAAGCACCACCAACACCGGTACCAGGCATTCGCCCTTCGCTAAAAGCGATGTGCACACGTGTAAACACCCGGTAGTCTGGGTGTCGCAAATCGGGGTATCTTCGACGATATTCGCGTGCAGCTTCATTTGCATTGCAGTTACACAGGCCGTAAATAAGATGCATATTTGCATACTCTTGAGGAGTGTACGTATGACGCGGCATGATCAGTAGTCCAGGGATATGTAGAAGTCGTCGATAATATCACAATTGTCCAATTCGTATAGCAAAAACAGAGTCCGTAGTACATAAGCCAAATTCACGTCACAATAACAAACACGATAGAGCAAACGATATGTGCGCAAGAGACGATAGTCAAAAGAGCACTAACTTTGTTAAACAAGTTCAAAAGCTGTTTTGTTGTTTGTGAGAATAATAAAAATCTATCTCTGTCGCACAACTGTTATTTACCTGACATCAAAATGCTTTGTCTCTGTCTTATGATAAGACTAACCGTCTGGATTTGCCGTGCGATAAACAACCACAAGTAGTTGACTTAGAGTCGTTATCTGCTTACCCTATTCATGGTGGATGACTACCTGCTCCCGAGCACCCAAAAAAGGGTCCATTGTGAATGACTACCTGCTCCGGAGCACACAAAAAAGGGTCCATTCAAACTGTTTACAAAGACATGTTTAAGATAAATTAATAATTCTGTTAAAGAAAATTAGGGTATTTTTTTACAACTGTCGTTTTTTTTTAAAACCTCGTGAAATGTAATAAGTATTATACCATTTCGGAAACTGCATAAAACAAGCATGTTTTTAAGATATTGGGCAAATCAACTCCCATAAAGATTTTTTAAGCTAGACGATGTACAAAGTCAACAAATTGAATAATCAATAACACTTTTTTGATATCTCATGTATTTTTTCCCAAAATTTGTATAACGAATAGGGAATTCTTTATTGCTTTCAATAGCTCACCTCTTAAGCTGTTTTATAAAAAAAACAGAATGCAAAATTTTTGAAAATTGTGGCAACAGTAGCATAATTGGTTAGTGAAAGTAGTCATTTTATGAAAAACATGACTTATGCCATTTTTTTCAAGACCATACATAGGATTAATTAAAAATATACATATTCGTATAGCGCAGTAGGAGGCTTATCCACAGGCACAGGCTTATCCATTAATTACGCCACACCCTGTATATAATGAAAAGCAACGGACCCAATACACTCCCCTGTGGAACACCAAAAGTTATGCCACGCTTTACAGAGGTGTACATATGTTCTTTTTTAGTTTTGATATTAACTTTAGTTATTTGCGTTACTTGTTGTCGATTTGATAAATAAGAACTAATTAATTGAAGAACTGTGCCTCTAATACCATATGCTTCAAGTTTATTTATAAGTATAGTGTGATCCACATAGTCAAATGCCTGTGACATATCGCAAAAAATAGCGCATATTGCAAATCCTCTATCAACATGAGACCTAACATTATAAAGGAAATCATAAAGAGCCATGTTTATATTTTTTTTTTGACGAAATCCCTTTTGTTCATTACATAAAATTTTATATTTTTCAAGGTAGTTATATATTTCAGTATGAAGATATTTTTCAAAAATTTTGGAAAATACAGAGAGAAGAGCAATTGGCCTGTAGTTTTCCATGAATTCTTTATTATTTTTTTTAAAAAGTGGTTTTATAATTGAGAGTTTTAAATCGTCGGGGAATATGCCTGCAGAAATACAAATGTTCATTATGTGACTAAGATGGTGACAGATCTTATTACCTACTGTTTTTATTACTTTAGTATTTATACCGTCATAACCAACAGAATTTGTGTTATTTAGATTTATAATAATTTTATTTATTTGATCAGGTGTGCTTGGTGCAAGAAACATTGAGTTGGTTTGAGGAGTAATAAGAGTAGTGACATTTTTACCACTACTCTGGTTGAGGCATATTCTTTCAGTAAAGTATTTGTTAAAAGCGTTTACTATTTCTATAGGATTATTTGTGCAATTACCATTAATATCAACACTGTCAATGCTACTTTTAGGGATGTTAAGTTTAGTATTATTAATTATTTTCCATGCTGCTCTAGATTTATTTATTTATTTATTTTATAAGTATGTATTTACAAAAAAAAAGTAGTAGGTATATGTATTCTATCCGTATTCTGGTACCCATAACACAAGCATATGAGATTAGCTTGGGACCAGAAGGCGTTGTGTGAAATATCCATGAATATTTATTATTTATATCACAAGTATCATTACGCTAAGTTTGGAACCAGCGGACGTGGTGTGAAATGTCCGTAAATATTTATTTACTCTTAATTAGAAACAATTATTATCCCTAAAATGATATAAATAATAGACACTAACACAAGTATTTTAATTTAATTACCGCTTACGTACGCTACCTAGTCAATCATCAACATATATTATGTAAAAAAAAAAATTCGGAATATAATTACATAATATTAAAGTAAATCATCCCCATTTTTTTGCAATGAAGTATACGATGCGTAAAGCGATCCCCACTACCACCGAGCGCTCAAGATTCGTGCCGGGACCTATAGTCTACTCTAGTATAAATGACGTCGGCGACTGATCGTTGTGACAACATTGCAATAGCAGACTTGGGAACCTGGCGGGATACCGCCATTGTGACGTTAAAAATTGACCTGGTGTGTATAAGCCACGCAAATTGGTAATGCGCTGGAACCTTGTCAAATTAACGCCCTTGTGACGTCATCAGCAAAGAAAAAGTAGAGCTAACAAAATGTAATATTCTCATCTATACGTCACTATGATGTCACCAACATTACCAATTTGTGTGGCTTATAATCGTTAAAATTAAGAAAGTTGGAACTTACACCATAGGCTCTAGTGAGTCCCACAATAGCGTAGTTGGTTGCAGTATAGATGGGTGTAGATACTTGTGGTCTTGTGAAAGCAGTAGACGCAGTGTTCACGATTGTGCCACCTTGTCCTCCGCGGTCTTTGCTCATGAAGCGGTAGGCCAACAGTGTTCCACGTATTACACCGTTCTGGAACAACAAATAATTGTAAACAAGGTATATATCGTTGATATAACACCGGAAATAAATACGTGCTGAGATATCTAAAGGGTTAGTCTAGACATGGAATAGTCTCATAATCAGTGGTGGATTCACACTAGGGGCAGTCGGGGCTAGTGCCCAGGGCGGCATATTTACTAGAGCGGCAAAATTTGGAAAGTGGGAATAAAATTTCTATACAATAAATGATTAACTAACTAATTCTTTTAAATAAACATTTTATCTTTCAAGAAATATAATTTAAGTATTATGTATCAAATTAAAATTTTGTATATTATAAATATAGGAAATTTAAGTAAAAACTATTCAAATAGTTTAATTTATTTATTTCCATAAAGGTTTGAAATATTGAAATTGATATTATTATTTTCTGGAATTGATAAAATTGTGTAGTTTTTTTGAAGAATTAAAAATATTTTCAAATTATGTATGTCTTTTTGATAACAGAAACTTTTATTGATTAATGAATTTTTCTATAAAATCTAAGTCATAGGGCGGCATTTTCTTCAGTGCCCCAGGGCGGTACAAATTTAAATCCGGCCCTGCTCATAATACTCTAAATGAGACAGCAAAAGTTGTCTACTGGGTCTACTATTATTTTTTAATCTATCTATTCTAATGTTATAAAGCTGAAGAGTTTGTTTGTTTAAACGCGCTAATCTCAGGAACCTCTGATCCGATTTGAAAAATTCTTTCAGTGTTAGATAGTCCATTTAGCGAGGAAGGCTATAGGCTATACGAGTATAACATCACACTGCAACTAATAGGAGAGAATCAGTAGTGAAAAATGTTACAAAAACGGGGAACATTTTCTAAATTCTTTTCGTACGAAGTCGCGGGCAAAAGCTAGTTTAAATAACCATTTAACCTGTTATTAATAGCTGCAATATTGAACGAAAGACATTGAAAGATTATTTAGATTCCGATTTAGGAAAGTCCTGCCGACGCTAGCTACTACTTGTTATAAAAATATAAATTTATATCCAGTTTAGTGACTTCTAAAGCTATTAATTATGTTTTAAATAAGGAGGATAGCTTTCGGAAGCTATAAAACAACAGAATCTATGAATAAAACTGAACCATTAACTTACAAGATTCACGTCAACTTCCAGTTCCCAGAAGCGATCGTTCATGACCCCAGCGTTATTTATCACTATGTCCAGACGATTGAACATTTCCATTGTCATCTCAAATGCCTCTGTAATTAAAAATAAAGGTATGTATCCATTATGATTCATACGTTTCTATAAATGCGTTTATTACCGAGAAACTAAAAACTTTAAAACAGTATTCTTTTTAACGAAGCACAGACATAACTAATAATAATAATAATTTATTTGCCACAAATTAATTAGCTAAGTACATAAAACTCCTTTTAGAACATACATAAAGAAATTGTTGCACAATATAAAAGAAAAGAAAAGGAAAAAATAAATCACCTCTCTCCTTCCCTCACATAAATCAGTTAAAGGAGGGCGTTGGCATTCGTACTTCGCGGGCCTTGAGCGTGGAGACTAAATGCACAAAATTCGAAATTAAAATTCCGTAACATAGATACTACACAACTAAAAAATACTATACACGGCACGCAGTAACGCCGTTTCGCTGTTCGCGCTGGTGACTCATGTCAGTTTTGGCTACGAATGCCGTCACCTTCCCTCGACAATAACTCCGAAACAGAAAATGTGTGTTTGTGTGTATGTGTTTGTGTTAGGGTAAGTGTCCAACAGTTAACTGACATGACCGTTGTGAAAACTAGAAATTTACCTACTGTAATACTTTATTCCGTAACTAGCGAATGCCTGCGATTTCACTCGCGTTTATTATTATTGAGCCGCCCCTCCCTCAATACTCAATATACGCCATACCCTAACGAGTTATATAGAAAAGCCATCGTCGTAAATCACTCTTATCATTAAAAAACCGCATCAAATCCATTGCGTAGTTTTGAAGATATAAACGCACATAGGGACATACATACATACTTTGTTCTAAAATAAGTAAAGATAAAGAAGTGTTAATCTAAATATCGCGTCCCAAACCACTCGGTACTTTAAAGAAAACTGTACCTACTTATCATACAAATTATATTCTATCGAAGCCAGAACTTAATAGACAGCAGGCTGCTATATCATGCCCTATTTAAACCCCATGTACATTCTTAGAAAATTAAAACAGAAATCGGACAGCCGTGCATCGGTAGGTACATTATAATATAAACCACATTTTAATTTTTCTAATGACATCCCACTGATATCCATAATATTTATGCTACTTAACGTTAAAAGGGGTTGATTTCCATACAAACATTATTCCCGGTATGCACTTACCCTCGTATTGGGGATAGTCTGTGACATCACAGCGACAAAACAGCACATTCTTCCTGCCATATTTAGCTCCCAACTCATCAGTAACTTGCTCGCCAATGTCTGCATCTATGTCACATAGTGAAACCTGCAAAGTGTAGCTGCACGTAAGTTTTAAAGTCAAATGGTGCCAATTCTACATGCATTTGCACTAAACTATTCGTAGAATTAAAATTCGGTAATAAATTAAACTACGGAGTTCAGATTTCACTTAGAAAATGTGTAAAATTGGTTTTTATTAGTACTAGACATTGAACCGAAATTTACCACTTTAGTTTGAAGTTTAGTTGGGTATTGGAACAATAGAATTGACACCAATATCAACTAACCAAATCTATATTAACACTAGCTGACCCGGCAAACGTTGTTTTGCTATACAAAAAAAAAGGTTTGAAAAATAGATGTTGGCCGATTCTCAAACCTACGCATGTAAAATTTCATAAAAATCAGTCAAGCCGTTTCGGAGGAGTACGGTAACTAACACTGTGACACGTGAATTTTATATAATAGATTATATGTATAGCTGTTTTGTTTCTTTGTTTGATTGAACGCGCTAATCTCAGGAACCGCAGGTCTGATTTGAAAAATTCTTTTAGTGTTGGATGGTCCATTTATCGAGGAACGCTTTGAGCTATACATATAACCTCACAGTGCTACCAAAAGGAGCGAAACTTCAGTAAAAAATGTTGCAAAAACGGCGAAAATTCTTTAATTTCTACGTGTACGTAGTCTTGGGCAGAGGCTAGTTCATTATTAAAGTAGGCTAATTAAACTGCCCCATTGGCCATTCGGTTATTCGCGCAACCCAAACTTAGTACAAAAATTAAATTAAGTAACTACGAAAATAAGTAAGATACTCAAAGGCTCCACCTAATTAACTGCATGACTCTGCACTGACTGCATCTTATTACAGCCACTAAGATATGTGTAATTAATTGTATTTAATATATTAATTTTATTTATAATTAATTATATTAATTGTATTAGATACGATATAGATAGAGACGACTCTTTGAAAAAATCTAAACGTTCCATATTTCATCAGCTTTCCGCTTTTGTTTCACCCTCTTCCTCTTTCCAACCCATTTACGTCCCACTGTTGGGCATGGCCCTCCTCCGCTTTGGAGGGATTATGGTCTACTGTATCGCGCTGACCAAGCGTGTTGCCACAGGCAGGGCTGGGCAAAATACATCCTTTGTTGTAATTGAAATACAAATTACAAAATACAGTATTTTGGGTATTTGTAATTGAAATACAAATTACAAAATACATTTTGACCCAACTTTAAAAAACGAGGTTTTTTTTATTTATGTTCACGGATAACTTTGTCGTGTATGAACCGATTTTAATGCTTCTTTTTTTGTTAGAAAGTAAATGTTTAAGAGGTGGTTTTATGATAGGGCAAATAGGTTTTTGTGATGACAGTCCAGGGAATTAGATGGCAACTTTCAAAGATCATATGGCACTATTTGAGGTCGGCTTTTTATTATTAAAAGCTATGATATGAAATAGGATAAATTTTATAATATTAATATTTATGTAGAGATTATCTCTGAAAATATTGTCCGTGGTGACGTATTAAGAATACAAGCGTCACCACCCCCATCTTCCGTGAGCAGGCGGTCCGTTAGTCCTCGGGACTGGGTCAAGGCGAGGCACTGGGATCTGACGTACCACCCCACCCAACTCCTCACGGGTCATGGCTGTTCCGCCAAGACCCCGTGGGAGCTGGTTGGTATTGAGTCAGATCCCGAGTACTGCAATTGTGGGAGTGGAGCCGTGGACACAGCGTAGCACACCCTCGCCGTGTGCACGGCCTGGGACACCTAGCGTGTTGACCTCGTCGACGTGCTGGGCAAGGATTCGTCACCCTCCATGAACAATGTTGGGCTGCCGTCGCCTCCTTCGCCAGGGAGGTGATGGCGGCAAAGAGGGAGTCCCTGTAGGAGCGTGAACGCGCTGGTGAAACCTTGCCACCCCGCACGACGAGGTGGTCCCGTGGGTCTCTGAGTACTGATTCGCCGCGGCAAATGTGGCTGTCGGCCACGACAACACGGCGGGGGAACCTAATGTTACCACCGTCGGGTAATAGTCTACTGTGCCGCGCTGGAGATTACAATCTACTGTGCCGTGCTGGAGATTATAGTCTACTGTGCCGCGCTGACCAGGCGTGTTGGCACAGGGTTTATTTTCGAGGTTTCCGTCTCTCACAGAGGATGTTATCTGTGTGAAATATCCCTTAGGTGACTTTTACAGCACCCTTGGGGGGAGATGGGGTGGTGACACTTGAATTCTTAATCCGTAACTACACAGAAAACCAGCGTAAAAAACCACCATCCGTAAATATTACCAGCCTTTAGGAGCATTACCTTCCATCAGTCAGTACTTTCATCAAAAGCTTCAAAGGTTCCAAAATATTTTTATAACTTGTTTAACTTACAGTAATATATTGACTTCATATCTGTATATCAATTTACTGTAGTTACCCCAAACAGAGCAAAAATATAAGCCCGGCACCGACTTCAAACTAATGATGGTAAATTAAAATTTTATGGGCCGTCGTTACTTCATTGACAATTTGTGTTTTGGTAACCAATTTCGGCGTACAGCTTATTTAACGGGTACAGTGTTGCAGCTCCAATAGCTACTTTAGCTACATTAAGTGACGGTTGTAAATGTATTTTAAAAATGTATTTTGAAGCCTCAAGTAATTGAAATACTAATTACTAATTACTTCGACGTCTGGTAATTGAAATACAAATTACAAATTACATTTTAAGGCAGTAATGAAATACAAATACAAAATACGTAATTGTATTTCAATTACGTATTTCAAATACATGTAATTGAAATACTGCCCAACCCTGGCCACAGGGTTTATTTTCGAGGTATCCGTCTCTCACAGAGGATGTTATCTATGTGCAATATCCCTTAGCTGACTTTTACAGCACCCTTGGGAGCAGGTGGGGTGGTGACACTTGTATTCTTAATCCGTCACCATACGAACATATTGTGTTTCACGTGGTTTCACTAAAGATGAATTTCATATTAAAACTAGCTGTCCCGACAAACGTTGTTTTGCCATACAAATGTCAGTGGAGGGAGGGGTTTAAAAATAGATGTTGTCCGATTCTCAGACCTACTGAATATGCATGTAAAATTTCATAAAAATCGGTCAAGCCGTTTCGGAGGAGTACGGTAACTAACACTGTGACACGTGAATCTTTATATATATAAATCTTCTGTACGTGTGTTTGTAATTGAACTCCTAAACGGCTGGACCGATTTTGATGAAATTTTTTGTTGTTGATTTTTACACATAATAGTATGGCAAAACAACGTTTGCCGGGGAGCTAGTTTTATATACAGGGTGTCCCAAAAGTCAACGTCCAACCGAAAACCCAAGCTAGGCCTAGTTGTGGGGGCTCTCAAAAAAAAAGAAAAAAAATCTATCTCATGTAGTTTCGAAATGACAGCCATTTTTCTTAAATTGACACCCTGTGACGAGTTTACGACTACTGGGGCTACAAATGAGCTCTTTTATAATTTTATTTTTGTGTGGAGTAGTCTTAAGTGATGCTCCTACAAATTCCAATTCATCATTTGCACACAACTTCATTGGAATTTCAGAAAATATCCGTTTTATACCGAACCATGACGTGAAAATGACTACATCACTAAACTTTGACAGTCTGTACTGAAAAAAAAATCTACTATGCAATTTCGGCAAGTGCCCTTAAAAGTTGGCGCATTTAATGGGCTTTCCAAAATGGTATAATACTTACTAAATTATTTCTTAGACGACGAGAAAAAAAAAATTAAGAAAGTCGATATTTAGCTTATTATTAGTTAGTCATAAAACTTTCTCAAAATTATTCTAATATCATCTAGGCGTTCTGTAAGGTGTAATTAAAGAAAGAGACGAAGAAAAGTTAGAGCGGGATAGTGACGCTACTAAAAGAAAGAGACGAAGAAATGTTAGAGCGGGACGGAGAGTGACGCTACTTGGTGTCAGTGAATTTTTGGGATTGTTTAAATAAAAGTCAATTATTAAAAATCGAATGTTTATTTAAATCATATCAAATGTTCAAATTGCTTGCCATCAGCGCGTATGCACGCCCTACACCTTCTTAAAAACGATCGTGTAATCTGGCGGGCGAAACGTCTGGAATTGATGTGATCAGCGGCATCTTGAATTCTCTGACGCAGTTCCTCTAAATTTTCAATTGGTTTTTGGTAAACAATTTCTTTGACCGTTCCCCAATAAAAAAAATCAATAGGATTTAAATCCGGGGAACGGGGGGGCCACGTGATCTGACCGGATCGACCAATCCACCTATTTGGATATTCTTGATTAAGGAATTCTCTCACTGGGCGCGCATAGTGTGCCGGACAGCCATCTTGCTGGAACCACATGTCTCGATAAATGCTAAGTGGCACGTCTTCTAACAAATTGGGTAACTGATGTTGTAAAAAGTCCAAATAAGCTGCCCCATCGAGGTTTTCTGGCAGTTCAAAAGGCCCAATAATGGATCCATTTAAGATCCCAGTCCACATGTTTATTTTAAAGCGGTACTGTGACCTATCTTCGCGCATCAAATGTGGATTTTCGACGTGCCACTCGTGCAAATTATGCAAATTCATGTATCCGTCTTTTTTGAAGGTCGATTCATCAGTCCAAAGAATTTTACGCAAGAATTCTGGATCTGCTCTGTGCCTTTCGAGCATTGATTGACAAAATAAAATCCTGCTAGGATAAGCACGGGGT
The DNA here is from genome assembly GCA_916999025.1 of Orgyia antiqua. Classification (NCBI taxonomy): domain Eukaryota; kingdom Metazoa; phylum Arthropoda; class Insecta; order Lepidoptera; family Erebidae; genus Orgyia; species Orgyia antiqua. The sequence goes on from OU779868.1 coordinate 29,489,202, forward strand.
AGCAAAGTTTGTACCCGTTGCATGTGGTACGGATGCAATTCGTTTCTCTTCAGTATCCGATGTGCTGTACTTTTAGGTACCCCCAGACTTTGCTCGATTCCACGTACTGAGATACTCCGGTTCTCTGCAATTGCATTTAGGACATCTTCTTCATAAGGCACGACGGTTCTTCCCACTCTAGTAGCTCGAGTAGGAAGTTGATTTTCTGATAATAAACGGTGCACATTTACAAAAACTCGATGATCTGGGTGACGCTCGGCATTCGGATATCTCTCACGGTAGAGTCGAGCTGCAGCTCTAGCATTGCACCTACATTCCCCATAAATAAGGTGCATGTTTGCATATTCCTCTGCAGAGTACAAGAAAGGCATTTTCTTACAAAAACAGTCCAGGAGAAAGCCAAGTTCGTCAGAAACGGTTCGAAAACAAATCCAAGTCACACGCAATCAAGTCCAGTAAACAGAGCCAAGGTTGTAAGCACGAAATAAATACAAACGAATACAAAAAGATGCGCAGTAAACGAAGGCACGAAACGTACTGAATTATTGTATTGTACGTATACCACGCTGTTGTATTAGCGTGCTATCTGTTTCACCCACACTAGCCAAAATGTCAATTTCGTCTCGCTCACACATTGTAGAAAGATTCACTGACACCAAGTAGCGTCACTCTCCGTCCCGCTCTAACATTTCTTCGTCTCTTTCTTTTAGTAGCGTCACTATCCCGCTCTAACTTTTCTTCGTCTCTTTCTTTAATTACACCTTACAGAACGCCTAGATGATATTAGAATAATTTTGAGAAAGTTTTATGACTAACTAATAATAAGCTAAATATCGACTTTCTTAATTTTTTTTTTTTCTCGTCGTCTAAGAAATAATTTAGTAAGTATTATACCATTTTGGAAAGCCCATTAAATGCGCCAACTTTTAAGGGCACTTGCCGAAATTGCATAGTAGATTTTTTTTTCAGTACAGACTGTCAAAGTTTAGTGATGTAGTCATTTTCACGTCATGGTTCGGTATAAAACGGATATTTTCTGAAATTCCAATGAAGTTGTGTGCAAATGATGAATTAGAATTTGTAGGAGCATCACTTAAGACTACTCCACACAAAAATAAAATTACAAAAGAGCTCATTTGCAGCCCCAGTAGTCGTTAACTCGTCACAGGGTGTCAATTTAAGAAAAATGGCTGTCATTTCGAAACTACATGAGATAGATTTTTTTTTCTTTTTTTTTGAGAGCCCCCACAACTAGGCCTGGCTTAGGTTTTCGGTTGGACGTTGACTTTTGGGACACCCTGTATAAGCATATAAGATATTATTTTTACATTTTAACTCTATTTTTATTCCCTTTAAATATTAATTTCATTAAGTTTTTTACGTTAACTGGGTGTGAGTTAATAAATATTATGAGGAGTCGATGCCCAATACTGTATACCTATATAAAGACAATTTAATCAATCAGAATCTATACTTCTCTAAGTTCTATACTAATACTAGCTGACCCGGCAAACGTTGTTTTGCCATACTAAAAAAAAAAGTTTGAAAAATAGATGTTGGCCGATTCTCAGACCTACTGAATATGTATGTAAAATTTGAGAATAATCGGTCGAGCCGTTTCGGAGGAGTACGGTAACTAACACTGTGGCACGTGAATTTTATATACAAAGATTATAAAGCTGAAAGTTTCTTTATTTCAACGCGATAATAGCCTGGTCCGATTTGGAAAATTCTTTCAGTTTTGGTTTTGGATAGTACGTCTATTGAAGAAGGCTATAAGCTATATAAAATCACGCTGCGTCTGATAGTACCGAAGCATCAGTGAAAAATGTTGTAAAAACGGGGAAAATTTTCTAAACTCCATTCGTACAAAGTCGGCAATAACTATAGTATTATATAGGACGGCGCCACCATCAAATGTTTTGAAAACAACGAGCAGCGACCCTATATAAAGCAGCGCGCGCGCACGATTTGTCATTCGTTAGCCGACCGTCGCCCAGTGCACACCTACCCTACCACTAAATTACGATTAAAATTAATTTGAAGTTTAAAGTTTTGTTATTTGAAATAAGCAAAGTGATTGTGTGAAGACTTTTGTGTTTGTTTTAATTAACAATGTCGGAGCCTGACGCTACATCAGAAGTGTGGGATAAAAAACCCGAGAAACAGCCCCTAAGGCTAACTCAAAAGTGTAAAACGTTCAATTGCTAAAATCAAAAGTAAAGATATCGTGCAATCAAAAGTAAAGATATCGTACAATTATGCCGTCGTAATAATTAATGGTAGGTTATGCGTATAACAGCGTCCCTACCAATAATTAAAAGTAGTTAAAAGCGTGTCTTCACAAGTGAGTAAAAATTATTGTGTGAGTGTGAGCAAAAGTGACATTTCAAACAGCAACTCGTAGCTATGGAACCACGTCATCATACTTGGTAAGCAATATCATTCTTCTAAGAGTTAAAAAAAAAAAAAAAGAAAGAAAAATAAAAGTCATTTGCTAAGCCGTGGTGCAATAAAATACCAAAATTCGACTAAAATTTCATATTGTTATCTCATACGCCTAGTTCATGTTAGCAGTAAAATAATAAAACGTCACGTAACAAACCTAACTTTATTGTAAAATTGCGCAATACACAGATTTAAAAGACAATTTTGATATTGCTCTGATTATCTTCAAAGAAAGATTGATAAAAACAAGCCGCAAGTACTCACCCCATGTTATAACTGCGTAATTGATAGATCACCACATATTCAGTACACTCTTTATAAAAAGCAATGTTCTCTGGTTCTCTTTTAACACTGAATAAGTTTCACAATAACACCACGTAATTTTATCACTTAGATGCGCTTTGTTCGCAATTAACGTTTTCACTACCGGTTGCTACACTACCGAAATGAACTTTATAATAATATGATTTTGTTGAACTACCGTCATCAATCTGACTTGGTAGAAAAGTTAACAATTGTGATTAAATCGATAGATTTTGTAATCTACAATTACCCACACATTGTAAAATGATAAACGAAGTTGAGAATTTAATTTTGATAACAAAGACATTTCCGTAACTAGAATATAGCACAGCAATTTTAATAAATTCAAAATATAATACTGCACTTTTCAATCTTTATGGATAACGTTTTGATTTATTTTAATTTTATCATCAAGATATCGTTCGAATAAAAGAGTAGAGTCTATTTGTAATAGCCAATTAAATCAATTTGTTTTGAACAAAACAAAATCGTTTAAACATTAAACCTTTTCCTTTTTGAAAATGATTTAACTCCTGATCTGCTTCATCTTGGGAATGATGCCATTAAGAACAAGAAGTTGAAGTTAAAGTTCCTCTAATTTTGCTACACATACTAAAATATTTTAATTATGTCTTGTAATAATTAATTTAATATGATTTAGATGCTGAAACCACCCTTTGTGGGTAATCAGTACAGAATGATTTGATAAATATGAAGCTTTATTTTTGTGGCCCAATTTACAGGTTGATGAATTTCAGAAAAATAATGCTGCTCAAATAAATATTTTCACGGGTTTGGTATAAATTATGGCATCACTACATTAAGTAATGTCATTCTGCTGCAGCAACAATATGACAGCCCATGGCAAGTGCATTGTTATCTTGGTTTAATAGCCCTTTATACTTCTTGCAGTAGTTGTTCACTTCCTCTTACTGCAGGCATTTTTAGGAATTAATGAATTTCACTGTTTTAGACAAACCAATGTGCGTTTGAGATTGTTGGCAGGGCAATATTTTGGAACCTTTGAAGAATTTCTTGGTTAGAGTTTTACGATTTATTATTTTATTTATTTTATTTATTATTTTATTATTTCTATGTTCTATGTTTTTTTTTGTTATGAGTTATGTTAGTTATGATCCTCAGAGTTCCACGCCGTACATCCAAATCGGTTCCAGCAAGGCATTGTACTTGGAGAGTTTGTAAAAGAGCGAGAGGCGAGACTGTCAAGGAGCCATGACATGTTTCTTATTTCTATATTTGCTTCAGTACTTTTTGCTTTAGTGTGCTTTGCCCAAGTGAAGCTGCCTATGTTGCTGTTGTGATACCTGGAGTTTCGGGCATATCTGCAGTGTATATGGAGTATGGAGCTGGTCCCAATACAGATCCTCGTGGCACCAATGCGTTTATGTAACATAGTTTAGATAATTCTTCTCCAATTTTTACTTGAAATCCTCTGTGTTCTAAATAGAATTTTAAGACCATGTAGAATGAGTTTGGCAGCAGTGTTTTGAGTGGATGATAATGATGAAGTGGTTGATTTTGACCCAAAATGGATGGACGAGCGGTTATTACGTTTTTGTTCCATGATGACCATATGGGCGGAAGAAACAGTAGAGCTGGCTAACATGTTGGTGATTCTACCTTTTACTAACTTATTTTTGAATAGATGAAAAGAAACAAAACAAAACAACAACGAGACTCTGAAATCTTAGACTTAATCTCAAAAGTACAATCGAATCAATTACCCTCTGAAATCGCCCATACTTACAACATTAGGCAAGGCATACTGTACCGTAAAATAGAACGCGCCAAAGTTACTAAGTGGTTACCAATCCTTCCACACTCTTTAATATGGTCGCTTATTAGCCACGTCCATAGTGACATAAAACATATGGGTTATGAAAAGACGCTAGATAAATTATATGACCTTTATTGGTTTAGTAAAATGTCCAAATATGTTAAGAAGTTCGTGGATTCCTGTGTGGTTTGCAAGTCTTCAAAGGGTCCATCAGGTGCCCAGCAAGTTCGTTTGCACCCGATTCCCAAGGTTCCACTTCCGTGGCATACTTTGCACTTAGATCTCACAGGTAAACTCAGTGGTAAGAGTGACCGCAAGGAGTACTGTTCTATCACTATTGATGCCTTTACAAAATATGTCCTTCTGAAGCACACATTAACACTCAATTCCATTGATGCTATTGAAGCTGTCAAAGACTCTGTTCATTTGTTTGAAACACCGAAGAGAATAATAGCTGATCGCGGACGCTCCTACGACAATACAGATTTCAGGAACTTTTGTAAAGACAACAATATTGAGTTACACTTTATAGCCACGGGTACTTGCAGAGCCAACGACCAGGTGGAACGCGTTATGCGAACTCTTAAAAGCCTACTTACAATAGCCGAAGGTAATTCCGATAGGTCGTGGCAAGAACAATTAGGCGAGATTCAACTAGCTCTCAATAGTACACGATGCAGAGTAACTGGCTTTACCCTAATCGAGCTGATGTTGGGAATACAAGGTAACTCGTTAGGTATTTCCAGAATTGCTTCAGGTGCCGAAAGTCCTGCCAGATTAGATTTAGAAGCGGCACGGTCTAGTGCGTCAGAAAATATAAAGAGACTGGCTCAGTCTGATGTCGCTCGTTTTAACCGGGGTAAGGCCAAAATAAGACCCTATTCTGTTGGAGACTTCGTTTTTGCGAAAAGTGAAGAAAGACACCAATCTAAGTTGGACCCAAAGTATAAAGACCCCTATAAAATCACTGCTATCCTAGAAAACGATAGGTACGAACTGAAGCATGTTAACGGAACCAATAGAACATACAAAATTGCCCATGAAAATTTACGCGAAGTACCCCGGGGCCCATTAGGATTTGTAGAAGTAACTGAAACTTATAATGATGATGACGTGACGGCGGATGTAAGTCAAAATAATGGTGTTCATGAAGTCGATCGCAGTGGTCCTAGCTTAGTTGTGGTTGGTGACGCTGAGGATGAATTTTCTGATAGTAACAATTTATCAATTGATGGTAGCATTCAGTCAACTGGTACACGTACTTTAAGCGCTAATAACGATTGTCTAGAGGATTCATCATCAGAGTAACCTGATTCAGTTACTGTTGTAACTACTGCCATTGTCCATCACGATAATTAATTATAAAAATAATAATAGTAAAATTAAAGTAAAGAAAAAGAATTAGAAAAGAGAGAGAACTAATATATCAAAAAATGTAGGAAAAAGTTATTGAAGGGAGTCCGGTCCAATAACTCAGCTATAGGGATTGCACTCTGGTCTAACCTTTTGGGTTATAGGGATTGCAAATCCGGTCTATCATTCGCCACAGGGAAATCTGGTCTAGCTCTGTCAGCTAAAGGGATTTCCGGTCTGGCACGGATCCGGTCTCCGGTTTTAAAGCTGATGAGAGGGATTTATCCAGTCTCCGGTTTTAAAGCTGATGAGAGGGATTTATACAGTCTCCGGTTTTAAAACTGATGAGAAGGGATTAATAGTTCTAGTATGCTGAAGGGCTTGGCGGACCAGCACATTGTTGAGTATCTTGTTATTAACCTCACAACTTATAAACTAGTCACTAAGTGAGTCAGGATGAGCGAACATTTTGTTGTCTTATTCTCAGACACTCAGAAGACGCTCGAGGACGAGCGTATGTCAGCATGGCCGTGACGGCGCCACCATCAAATGTTTTGAAAACAACGAGCAGCGACCCTATATAAAGCAGCGCGCGCGCACGATTTGTCATTCGTTAGCCGACCGTCGCCCAGTGCACACCTACCCTACCACTAAATTACGATTAAAATTAATTTGAAGTTTAAAGTTTTGTTATTTGAAATAAGCAAAGTGATTGTGTGAAGACTTTTGTGTTTGTTTTAATTAACAATGTCGGAGCCTGACGCTACATATACATATACCTACTTTACAGAGGATTAGTTTTACGGCATTTACATAAAAAAATTGGTCAACTGCGAGTCGGACTCGCGCACGAAGGGTTCCGTACCATTATCTATGCAACATAATGCAACGTTATTAGTATCGAGCAAGAAACGGTAAAAAAATCATGTTTGTTGTATGGGAGCTCCCCTTAAATATTTATTTTATTTTATTTTTAGTATTTGTTGTTATAGCGGCAATAGAAATACATCATCTGTGAAAATTTCAACTCTCTAGCTATCACCGTTCTTGAGATACAGCCTGGTGACAGACGGACGGACGGACGGACGGACAGCGAAGTCTCAGTAATAGGGTCCCGTTTTTACCCTTTGGGTACGGAACCCTAAAAATCAAACCAGTGTTGAATCTAAAACCTAAACACCTGGGGGCACAAAGAAACGGGGAAACAATAACGTCAATGAATCGGCGCCGACTAAAAATCGATACAAAATTAAATAAGTGCAGACTCATAAAATTACGATGTGTTTTCTTATGAATAGTACATCTAAATAACTACATGTTGACAATATTGATTAAAATAACAGTAGTTTATTCAACAATTGGTATTTTTACTTTGAAATCCTAGTGTTTTAAATACGCTATGCGCAAATTAAGGAAGTTTTCTTAAAAGACTGACCTTAGCTCCTTGTTTTAAAAGCTCCTCGCTGTATGCAAGCCCGATCCCTGCAGCGGCACCGGTGATCAACGCAACCTTTCCTTTCATATCCATAGTGATTATATTTTTAATAAGAATACCGCGCCCCGATACGTTCGCGTTCACTACCGCTTTCGTAGTGTTTCGATCGAGTCGGGAACTCCGTGCGGCGGAAAGGGGCGGTCTCCCGTTTTCTCCCCAAAACCCCTCTTTGGTAGTAAATATACGCACGATTACACTCCACTCTCGCTGTCCTTGCACGTTGATTCAGTTTTGTTAAACTAATACACGCTACTCCGCTACTTTACTAAACATAACGGTGTGTGTGTGGGAAGTAAAGATACCTTCCCAGTCATGCTTATTACGAAACTAGCGATTAAATTACTTTAGTTTTCCTGTTTGTTAGACAAAGATAAAAGGATTTTACTATTAGTAAAATACAGATTATTCATCCCACTGTTTTAAATACATTATTAGCTTAGCCACGCATTTGAAACCACAGGTACCTATCAGCTAGTAGTTAATAAATATAAAAATAATATTCATTAATAACAATTAATTAAAATTTTGTACACAAATAGTCTAGAGCCTGAGAAAGAACTTAAGACTACCTACTATCATGGATTGTAAATAAATTCCACGGGTACGATGTCTCGGGAAATGGATAAGCTACATAAAAATAAAACAATCTTTTGTTTGTTAGTTTTTTCTGTATTTGTCAATTTCTCAATATTTCAGGCATGTAGGGTACCGTAAATTTTTCAGTATATTAAAAATAATAATTTTACATTTTTTTGAATTTTTGAGAATAATAAGAGCAAAATATCACAGATACAACAACATTGTGACGATTCTGTTCACCTCAATATCGTACACACATCCAAAACGCGACCACTGATTTCCCATGACCGCGTACTATACACATAATTATTATCCAAAATAAAATTTGTCACAAATTACACTATAAAAAACTTGAAAATTTACAAGTCCTTCGCTTTAAAACAATATCTAAAATATCCATACAACAGACATTTCTTCTATCCGTTAGATTCAACAATTTCATTTTTATAAAATAATATCATACAAAATATGTTCTGACTTGATCTGTACAATAAAATAAGGCTATTTTGCTCCATGATTAGCGATACTTAAAATAGATTCACAAAATTCTATGTACAATCAAAATATCACAGAAAATAGTTAGCAATAACATTTTAGAAGACCTGATTTACAAAAAGTTCTTTGTGTTAACCAAAACTACTCGTCTACGCTTGCGAAAGATTGGGGAGCATTGAGTTTAGGCATCGTGTTGGTTGATCTTGATTAAATAGTTATGAGTGATGAGCCTGGTCTGCACCAGCGGCTGGAACCGCCTTAGCCAGGTAAGAAAACGAGCGAGCATTAGGTAAACCGACAAGAACGCAAGCGCTAAGCGCTGATCTGTTAAGATTCATCGGAGCAGCATCGTACCATTCCATAGTATCACCATCATAACATTCTACGTGCGGTATTGTGGTAGAACCTGTAAGGAGAAGCAGTCCTCATCAATGTTTTAACATTACACAAATTATGTATAGGGAATTTCCTCGTGTCTTGCCAGAGAGGGTCGTAAGAACCGGCCGAGGGAACCCCACCGCATAAAACCTGTGCATATACCCAGGGAGGCTTGACGTCAGGCAGGCGGATGGTCGTAAAAAATCAGCCAAATCAATAAGCATCAGGTAAGCACAAATTAGCGGTCTCATCGCCTATTGTAATCTCTAACAGAAAACCTTAGGGAGGATTTTTTTAAATTTCTTGACAGTCGCGGCACTGCTTATGGTTAAGGCTAAAGGTATATGGATCATAGGAAGAATAAAAAAAAATATAAGCTTGATATTTTTTAAACCTGTTTGTTTGTTTTTTTTTAAACCTGTCAAATATAACGGTGATAGCTTTGACATGATAGTGATTAATGGTCTTATTCATAATGACTTATCGGAGCTTTAAAAGTTCGCTAAAATTTTCAAAAAATTTTCTTCATATTAGTCTTTTTACGATAAAATGAATATTATCTCTCGGATAAAGTTATTGTTTAAACCTCCGATAAGTCATTATAAATAAGACCTTAAGTGTTTACCGTTAAAGCCTCCGATAACAAATATCATATCATCGAGCAAAACTGTCGCGAAGTTACTTCTTGCGCTGAACATTTCTGTGACCTCCTGCCAATCTCCGCCACGCTGGGGATTGAACCTTTCACCTGTGTCAATAAGAAGTACTTACTTATCATATTGAAGAAATATAGAAGAAAGGAATCTTGCCGTTATGGCAAGCTTTGGTCGTGCGGTTAACATAATTTTTACGATGACTTAACGACATGACAGTAGTAGATGTGATAAAGGCTTTTTTTCTTTTCCAAACCTTATTTAACGAGAGTTTTAGGCTTTTGTCTTATACGTTTTAAACATACCAGTATTTAATCGACTGTATCCATTGAAACCGCCAAGAGCGTACAAGCACTCTCTGTAAGCGATCAGAGAAACTCCAGAGCGAGGACTCAACATAGACCTGATGAAGCTCCATTGCCTGGTGTCAGGGTCGAAAACTTCCGCTGAACTAAGTACCTCTTGTCCATTAAATCCTCCCACAATGTATATCTGGGCGAAAATTTAACAATTAATTACAAAGCAACCTTGGTAACGTTTACATAGGGGAAGTAGCAAGTTTATTATCCAGAGCAAGGCCATAAATTTTATTATTGTTAACAATTAGATTCCTTACTATGTCGTATTCCTTAGAAAAGTCTGTAAGCATACCTTTCCGCCAAGAGAGGCAGCGCTGGCATCAGAGCGTTGCTTATTCATTGGTGTGATCATCTCCCATTGGTTTTTATCCGGATAATATCGCTCCACAGAGGACATGCGCGTGCGACCGTTGTATCCGCCTAATGCGTATATTAAGCCATCTGTTTGTTCAGAAGATTAACATTATTATATTCTAATAATACAACCTAATCGTAAGGAAAGAGTTGTTACATTTGTATGCTAGAAAATATTAGTAAATCCATTTATCCATGCATCAGCCTCTCTCCGTCCGGTGTTGGACATAGGCCTCCCCCATAGAACGCCACAACGCGCGGTCTTGTGCCGCTTGCATCCAATGCCTCTCCGCCAACTTGAGGATATCATCGCTCCGCTTTGTCGAGAGCCACCCAACGCCACTCTAGGACTTTTCTTCCCCAATGGTCGTCAGTCCTGACTGATTAGCACTGATAATAGTAAAGTCAGTCTAAAAATATGTCCATACGCGTACCCTATACTCCAAAAATTTTATTGCCAAGAACTTGTCGAGAATTTTACTGTTCTGTGTTACGTACATTATTCACCTCTGCTTACCCCGTTAATGATTGAGAGCAGTAATATTACTAAAGCAATAAATAAAAACAATTTCAAAGACAACTCACCGTGAGCAACCACACTAACATAACACCTAGCTTGGTACATGCAGGCTCTCTCGTGCCACGTATTTGTCACTGGGTCATAACATCGTACTGTATTGAAATGGTCACTGCCATCAAAACCCCCGATCATATAGATCAAGTTGTTCAATGTACACAGACCGTGATACGCACGAGGAGTCAGATCCATGTGGATAGAGAGGAACCATCGGTCTGCCCTGTAAACGAGCTTTTAATTATTTTCTCTTACGGTGGATTTTTTATTTTTATTTATACTTTCCTAAATGGAATAAGGTTAACGATAACCCTGTAACACACTACCTTAGTGACAAGCAACAATAGAACCAGGTGGCTCCTCGCATTGAGGAGGGCTACGAAAAGAGATGAGATCTTTAAAAACTGCAACTCTTATGGACTGATAAATAAATAAATATATTCAGGACATTTCACACAACGTCCTCTGGTCCCAAAGTAAGCTATATTTCTATGCTTGTATTATGGGAACCAGATACGGATAGACTACATATACTACTTTTCTTTTGTAAATACATACTTATAATACATATAAAACACCCAGACGCAGTACAAACATTTAAATAAATAAATACTCAGGGACATTTAACACAACGTCCTCTGGTCCCAAGCTAAGCTTATATGCTTGGGTTATGGGTACCAGAATAGAATTTGTATGACATTTATGGATATCACACAAATGATTGTCCCAACCAGGATACGAACCCGCGACCTCGTGATCGGCAGTCCATTACATAAACCACTCCACCACGAAGCCAAAAACATACAGTCAAACTGTTGATAATGACGTTACCTAGTATCGTATGTTTCTACAAAGCTGGTAGGGCTCCCAGCACTCCATCCACCAACTGCAAAGAGTATCTCGAAAGGTATCCGAGGCCTTGCTAAAGGGTCATTAAGGTCTGCTTCTGTGCCTGGTCTAGAATCCAACAAGGTGAGGAAGACTACGGCTGGGTATAACGCTTCTTGACATTTCTGCATAATAAAAAGTTAGTTAGTTAGACCACCACCAACCCTATAACTTTGATATAATCCTTATTGCATGATCTTACCTCATCCTCAGCAACAGGCTGCCACTGCAATATCTTCGATTTAAAATATTTATAGCTAATATGGCCAAATCTTACACATAAAAGTAATGACGGAATATACTTTCTTCTATTTTCTAGATCATGCTCCACCCAAGTTTTAACTGCTTGGAACACTATTTCTTCATTTCGAACATTCAGTTCATCATCTCTCAATATATCTTCTAATTCTTCATATATCAGTGATTTAAATTCGTTACATTCCTTAAGTATTCTGCTAAAATTTTGTCTTATATACAATTTGCCTTTTTTTTCTAGCTCGTTACAGAAGTAATAACGAGCAAATTTAAATATTCCAAGACAGTTGTGTGGCCTAAGCTCATGTAGAAGGAATTGGCAGCACAGTTGTATTACGCCAACGACATCAAATTGGTCGGCGTATGGTAGCAGATATTCTACATTTTCTGCATTCACTGTGCAGGACCCTGTATATGCATAATCCAGGATCAAGTTCATAAAGTAGCTAGGCACATCTACAAATATTTCCGTTTCTTCTGGCTCTCCTTTTTTTAACGAATTGACGAATATGGCTTTGAAATATGGACTAACAGCAGACAGTATGGCTCGATGCACTCGGATAGCTTTCATGTCCCTACAGATAATAGTGCCATCGCATAGCTGGAGATTGTTCCGCAATTCACTCCATATTGATGGGAATTCAACAACGGAATAATTTTCAGGGAGGCAGACGCATTTTCGTTTGCGGGTAATTATTTTCTTTTTGGTCAATCTGGGTTTTGAAGATGAAGGAGTACGAACAGAATTTTTATTTTTTGATAATTTTCGATGTTTCGAATTAAATTCCATTCCTTTCGAAAAAACGGCGGTCGAAACTTGTTATCTGTCGCGATGACAGACTTGAGACTTGACGACAGTTGCTCATTTGTTTTAATTCCCTATGGCATAAAGAATTCAAATATTCCAAAGCTTCTTTAGCAGCCTGAATTTTATTGTACAATGGTACAGCTGGACTCGATTACTTGTAGCGAAAGTGAAGATGATTTTGACGGGCTTCATGGTCTAGTGGTTCACGTAACGGACTGCCGTTCACGAGGTCGCGGGTTCGACTCCCGCTCGAGACAATAATTTGTGTGGTGTTTTTAAATGTCAACAAATGTTTGTTCTGCGTCAGGGTGTTTCTATGTATTATAAGTATGTATTTACAAAAGAAAAGTAGTATTAGTTATGTAGTACATATATCCGTATTCTAGTACCCATAACACAAGCATAAAAGCTTAGCTTGGAACCAGAGGACATTGTGTGAAATATCCGTGAATATTCATTTATTTATTTATTTTAATACGAGCTTACAGGTTCTGGTCAAGAGTTGCGGTATTTCGGCTTATATAAAATAAATACGTAATTATTATACAAAGGTATATTCCAATAATAACAGGTCTTGAATATCGCGCTGTCTAAATGACTTCCTGTTATGGTCTTATAGCATGTAGTCACAGCATATACCTTTATTCTCCAAGGGTATGGTTTGCTAAATTGCTTACAGAGGGGGCTTCTTTTAAATACTGACAGGATTTTGTAAATTTTAATTTAACCTGTACTTAATATCTAACGCATGGCTATTAGATGGAGAAATCGAAGCTAAAATAAAACATTATAATGTTAAATCTGATTATTTAGATATAATTATTTAAATTCAACCGCCTTTCGAGTTTATTGTTAAATGCACGAAGTATAGATACATATGTATCTATACTTTGTGGTTAAATGTGTAATCTGTGGTTATATAATTGTCATTTGCAAAGCCTTCCATCACGAAGTATAGATACAAGGAGTTCGAACGGTATAGGCTTTTCCATAATATTTCGTGTACACAATAATAAACCCAGATCATAGTTCTATTTTCTGCCACTGGCTGCGCAAGTATTCAGGACGTACCGATGCTATTATAGAATATCAGAATATCTCTTGACCTTCTCTGTATTGTTGGGTTTAAAGCACTCGAAAAATTTCTAAAAATTTCCTAAAACTTATATTTAACTCCACGTTTCTCAGAATATTTTTTTCCACAGGTGTCAATAGTTCAAACGAGTACTTCTTGAAAAATGGCGCGCTCTACCGGCAAAAAATCTGTCCCTTAAATTGAGACCATTCGTTCAATATTACGTTCGGACTCCTTGTATCTATACTTCGTGCCTTCCATAGTGAATCGAGTTTTAATCACCTCACCTTCCCTCACTAAGAATCGATTTGACTCGATGTAGGTCCCCTCTAGGTCGATCTTAAAACTGAATTTTCATTTATTTTTCTTTATTTAATAAAAAATAAACTCCTTTTCCTCTGTATGTCCCGAGCTTAAATCTTTAAATTAACTGAACATATTTTAATGGTTTGTTTATGTTTGGTTTTTAAATTGTAATAGCTACATGTTTATTTTTAAAATATGTAATGTGACCTAATTATTGCGGAGTAAAAATTGATTGTCCCATTATTTTTGCGTAACACTTTTTTCAACTTCACAAGTTTAGTACCTAGGTACAAAACTCTATGTAGTTCCATATTTCTATGCAGTTCCATGTTCTACACATGAAGCATGAAATAAATGTAAGACAAAATTTCCTTTTATATTACTTTGTTAATTGCCATGCCCAGGATTGCAGGCATATGAAAGCTTATTATTTATTTGGGAAGAGTGTCAGCAGTCAATTACAAATCATTTAGACGACAGGTTCTATTCACTTTAAAAAGTCATTAGTTACCCCAATAGCACTCTGCCAAATATTTTATCAAGCATTTTATATTTTTTCAATTTACACATGTTTCAGAATCGATTTTAGCATAGTCGATTTCATTTTTGACAGATTACTACGATCATCAACATTGCACATCCCTATTATAGTCTCTTTTCCTCCGGTTGTCAAGATGGTGAGTTTTGCTAATGTTAAAATAAAATAAATCCAAGAAAATCGTAATCAAAACGAAGTGTTGTGAGACGTTATTGTGTTTTTCTTAAATATCAGTGTGATCAATATGTGTTCGTTTACATATTTCAGGGTATCGACATCAACCATAAACATGATAGGAAAGTTAGGCGCACGGAAGTTAAATCTCAGGATGTATACCTGAGGTTGCTTGTAAAAGTAAGTAAATTAGTTTTAATAGATATCCGAACCTTAAATTTGTTATTGCAATACAGTTTCAAGTCATTTTGTGGGTTATAATAATTCTAACCTCAATGTTTTTGTTTGCAGTTGTACAGGTACTTGGCTAGGCGTACAAATGCCAAGTTTAACCAGATTATCCTCCGTAGATTGTTTATGAGCCGTATTAACAGGCCTCCACTATCGCTGTCACGTTTGGCTCGTCACATGAAGAAGCCTACCCGTGAGGGCATGATTGCAGTCGTTGTTGGCTCAATCACAAACGATGTGAGGTTGTACAAAGTGCCTAAGATGTCAGTCGCTGCTCTGCACGTTACTGAGAAGGCCCGTGCTCGCATCTTAGCCGCTGGAGGTGAGTTGTTATTGTTTTATTTGAATGCATGTAAACAGCAAAGAAACTTAGAAACTAATTAATTGTGGAGTAACATCAACATAACTAATGAAGTGGTAGTTATTCATTAATCTATGAATAGATGGATTTAAATTATAAAGTATTTTAACTTTGTATAACTAATATTAAAAACTTATGAAGATACAATGTGCAAATATGATTATATGTATATGATTTGTTTAAATTTTGGTGTATTTTTGCAAAAAATCTCTTACTTATCTATTTATTTAAAGATAATCTAATTACTTTACAAATTATTACTTGTTGATCTGATTGTTTTAAAGTACATACTGTAATTTTTTTTATATATTAGTTTTTAATTGGATATAGAACTGATTTATGATTTTAAATCACTTAGTCACTAATAAATAATTATATTGGTAAATTCAATGTTGTTAGTCCGGGTCTAAGATTAGCTCTTTTTAAATGCTGATCTATAGTGGTTATCAAGTAGCCTCCTTGCTAATTCATTTGAGCGCTTATTTACTCTTTCTTTCTATCTATTATCGATATTGTTAACTTATTTCTTAACTCATGGAATTTGCTCATATTCATGGATCTCAGTAATTCTTACGAACCAGTGCCAGTATTTTTGACCACTTTATTCTATAATCTTATTGACTTTTAAGGCAAGACTTCCAGCATTATAAACAGTGATACAAATTCATTTAATTGCATAGATTTGTTTTTGCACGTTTTTTTAAAAACATAGTTTTTAGTACCATCATACTGGCTACGTTACATCAATAAATATGCCAAGACATGCCGATGTCTGTACTCTAGCGTGTTCTCTAATTCGCTCATTTTTATTATAATATATGTATAGAATAGTTATAGGTAGTTTTAAATGGTTAATCTTTCCAATTCTGTAATTTCAGGTGAAATCCTGACATTTGACCAGCTGGCTCTCCGCGCTCCCACCGGCGCCAAGACCGTACTTCTGCAAGGACAGCGCACCGCTCGTGAGGCATACCGTCACTTCGGCCCAGCGCCTGGAGCACCCCGCTCACACACGAAGCCCTACGTGAGATCTAAGGGACACGAACGTGCACGACCCAGTCGTCGCTCTAACGTGTAATTCTTTAAATATAAGGACTACAATCTAATAACTCTTTCATTTATCCTGCTACTTATCACATCACATCAGATTACATACAAGATTCTCCGCATCCTATCTCGTCTATAGACATATTTTTAAAAATATCTTTAAAAGCATGAATCTAAAATTTACCTTGACACCTCAGAGCATTAAATCAAAAGGCGCTTATTACATGCGTTGTTTGCTTTGACAAAAATACTACCATGTCGGCAGGGTGCCGAGATAACGAACACTAACGTAATGTCATCGGTCACTACGCACGCCCCGCACAAAATCGCCTCACGCTCACTAAGACACGACAATCTGTGGTGGCAGGTGTATTTTTAGCTAGTATCCTTCGTATCCTGTTATCTGGACGATAGGTACAGGAATTTAGGGCAAAAATGTATCAGTAAAAGTCATAGTGTTATGATAACACTATGACTTTTTAATATAGAAGGATAACACTGTTATCCTTCTATATTAAAGAATCTTGTTCTAAATCATTTGCCCAGTTTTAAAAGTAAAAGCACTAGGTGCATTAAGTACAATCAATTAGTTTATAAGAAAACAAACATTAAAATATCACAGATTTATTGCAGTAATACCTACACTTTTATCTAATATATAAAATTCTCGTGTCGGTGTTAGTTTTCATACTCCTCGAAACTGCTTGACCGATTTTTATGAAATTTTACATGCTTATATTCAGTAGGTCTGAGAATCCGACAACATCTATTTTTCAAACCCAAACCCCCACTGACATTTGTATGGCAAAACAACGTTTGCCGGGTCAGCTAGTAATACTATATACAGAAGGTGCTCATCCAATGATTGAGTAAAGTTTCATCATGTTGGGACACTCCAAATATTTGCTTTAATTTTATCACAGCGTCCGATCTGGCTCCTGAAGATTTTATTACAGCTTTTACTGATTTTGCTATTCTGTAATGAACAAATAGAACAAGTATTTGTTATTTTTATTCGAAACCGTCAAATGGCCCATTTCAAATTACGGACGGAAGGGATGGTAGTGATTACTTCCGTAATTTAAAATGGCCTTTTGACGTCAGGATTGTATTAGGGCACCACAAACGACATAATATTACGTTATATTATTATGGCTGGAAAGAGACATGTATATTAATATACTGAGGTGTATCTAGACTTATGACGTCACCGTCAGGTATATCTGTCTCTCACCTCTTCTTTTTTAGGGTTCCGTACCCAAAGGGTAAAAACGGGACCCTATTACTGAGACTTCGCTGTCCGTCCGTCCGTCCGTCTGTCACCAGGCTGTATCTCAAGAACGGTGATAGCTAGAGAGTTGAAATTTTCACAGATGATGTATTTCTATTGCCGCTATAACAACAAATACTAAAAATAAAATAAAATAAATATTTAAGGGGGGCTCCCATACAACAAACATGATTTTTTTACCGTTTCTTGCTCTCATACAACAAACGTGATTAATTAAGTATTGTGAGTGTTGTTTGCTCATTTATTAATAACGTATGTTGCATAGATAATGGTACGGAACCCTTCGTGCGCGAGTCCGACTCGCACTTGACCAATTTTATTCTATATACATCTGTCTCTTTCTAGCTATATTAATATGCCGTTTGCGACGACTGACGCCCTTTACCATCTGTGGTTATTAAAGTCACTTACCCTAACCATTCTAATTGCAATGATTTAATATGTTGATGCAGTACATCATCATTAAATTTTTCATTGTTCATTGCAACTTCTATTCTGTTCATTAGTGTTGGGCCTGAAATTTAAGAAGTTTTTTTTTTGGTGGCGCATTCATTGAAATATAATAAATAAATATTTACAACTTGTTAAGCAAAGTTTCTCAAACTGTAATGTACTACCGTCCATCCCCACAAAAATGTAGATAACACATAATTACAATTATATTTATCTATTAACGGATCACATACTTTAGGATTATGATAAATTCATAAATAAAATATAAATAACTGCCATTGACTCCATTGATTTTCTTGGTAGTGTTAAGGGCCTACATCAATATTATCGTCGACATGTACATATTAACAAAGCTAGTAGGTATAGAAAATGAAGAATTAGGGATATTATTTTTGTTTACTCAAAATCTACTACTTAAATATATTTTAATTCTGATTTACGTGTTTCTATATATAATAGTTACTTATGTTTTTAAAGTTATTTCATTAGTTAATACGCGATAATAGACCGACAAATGGAAAAATAAAAAATGAGAGAGGTTGTTTCGGTAAGATTTTCTATCGAGAAAACTTTTTTCAATCGCGTTTCTGAGTTTATGCGATCCTAGATCATATATTGAAAAAACATATACTTAAAAATTAGAGCTCTAGCCATTCAATCTAAAGAAACAATGAAAACTTCGTACGTAGAAAAATGCACGAAGCTATTTTGGTATCCTCTTAATTAGCAAAAGTGATGTGGGATGAAGAAACTATAAATCAAAATTAATAATTATAATTAGGTACTTACTGTGTTTTGTAAGGTAAAATGTTATTAATAAAAATAAATATTATTTTGAAAAGTAGTAAGCCACTCCTTACTAAAGTATTAGTAAGTATGTCACTTACATTTCGTTGGTAATGTTTCTGTCCACCTACAGCTATATTTGTCATTATCTATTTCCTCCACACAACATGCAGTCGATATTAGTTTAACTTCAGCACTACACCACAGAATTAGTGGATAATTAGATAGGCACACAGGTAACAACCTTGACAAGCCCTTTATTATCCTTGATGCAGGTACTTTATTTGCTTTTATTATTATCTGAAAATTAAACATACTATCCGTTTTAAGTATAACTTTTACCAATTGCAAATTTATGTATTTATATAGTTGATTATCGCTATGCCTGAACCTGAATGAAATAAACTACCAAACAGAGACCTAAAAATCATGTGGTTTTAGGATTAGTAGTGTGACCCAAGACGAGAGCTAGACATCAAGCGACACGTCGCTGGCAGACGGCGAGGTGGGAAGATGTTATATGAAAGCTAGCTTTACTACTTCTCACTTTTTTGTTTTTCTGGTTTCTACTATAAACCGTTCCAATATACATATGTATATTTTATAGACTTACGGACACTCCAGTCAATGTACAATACATAAGCATCCTGAATAAAGGTTTAGACAATACTATCTCCAAACTTCGCAGAGGCATAGATTCTTCACCGCTTGGCACTGAACAAGTGCTAGCTTCAAATATTGAGTTCTTCAATGCCTGCGGTTGTAGTTTCTTTAACAAATCTTGACTAGTGTATAAAGTTTCTGAGTATGTATGTGCACCAGCTTTTAACATCCAAGTGAACTGATTATGAAGTTTTTTAAACACATCTTCATTACCTGAAATTAAAATTGTGGTATATCTAAAATTACACTCGATTAGAGTATATTGATTATATAGGTACTGTCATAGATGATGATGATGAACGATAGATATCGACTGGATGCAATCGGTAAAGGTCCGCGCGTTGTAGCATTCTGTGGGGGAAGCCTATGTACAGTAGTCGACAGAAAAAACTAATTATTAGATGGAAGGAGGGTGTCGACAATCAGCTGCACTAAAGTTAAAAAATATATAGCTAATCTATCTAGCCTACAATTTTGATGTTTGTCGTGATCATATTAATTTCGGTTTTCGGTTTCCGATTGACGAGATTAATACCTTAGACATAATTATTCCACATAAATATATTTGTGTCATATTTAAAATATTAAAACAATTTAATGTTCAAGTTTAATTTCATCAATTCTATTTAAACAAGCCTCGTGGTCGAGTAGTTCATGTAATGGACTGCCAATCACGAGGTCGCAGGTTCGATTCCCGCTCGGGACAATCATTTGTGTGATATTTATAATTGTCATACAATTGTTTGTACCGTGTCTGGGTGTTTCTATGTATTATAAGTGTGTATATACAAAAGAAAAGTAGTATACGTATTTTATCCGTATTCTGTTACCCATAACACAAGCAAATAAGCTTAGTTCGGGCCAAGAGGATGTTGTGTGAAATGTCCATGATAAAAAAAAAAAAAAAAGAAAGAACATAATTGGAGCCCAACATTTTGAACATACTTACCAGTCAAATGCATCAATGATCTAGATTGACCAAAATCATTTCGGCCAGTTTTTAATCTTAGGGCTCTCTGAGAGCATACCTTTTGCTCAGCATCATATACAACTTCAGCCAATTGTTGGAGCTCTTTTGATATTTTCTGTAATTAAAACTACTAGTAATTTTACAATTTTTAAGTACGACTAGGTACTAAAGTGTAGTATTGATAAGCATAGGGATAGTAACAATGGTCCTATTTTTTAACATATCTATTACTAACTAGAGAAGATGAGAAGTTTGATAAGTGAGGAAGAATTGTACCTGCATATGCTCAGATAATAATGGAGTAATATTTAACAATAGCATTTTGTCCTTCATTAGCACTACTATAGAGAACCATCTTTTCAAACCTCTGGCCCAAGTATCCTTCACTTGAAATGTGAGGCTCAACACATGACCATGTGTATCACTGAAGTAGACTACACCACCTTCCTTACTCCAATTTACCTGCAATAAGTACATAAACAACTGTTACTTTGACAAGGCTTATGGTCTAGTTGGTCTTGCAGTAAAATAAAAATGTAGCTTAATTTGGGACCAGAGGATGTATGGAATGTCAAAAGAAAAAAAATGTCATCTATGCAACAGTTCCTTAAATTGTTATACATATATATATGAGTAGCCCCCCCTCCAGTGGAGCCAAACGTATTAAAGGGGCAATGGCTGATAGGAGAGAAAATATTAAATTGTTAGGTAAATACATGACCAGAACGAGATTTATATATTTTGTGCTTTTTTTTAAATAGAAGAAAGAAGGAAAATGTTTCTTTCTTTCTTTCTTTCTTAAAAAATATGTACTTTTTTAGTGATGATGTAAAATATATTGATTTTTTTGTATATGACTGGGGGTTTGTTAAAGTTTAAAAACCTTTGATCTTCACAAGATTTTATTTTTATTTATTAAAGGTATTATTTTTTATACTACTAAGGTAAACATTTAATTAAAGAGATAATTTTATGATCATTGGCCAAAGAAGTATGTAAAAGGCATTTTTTTCATCTGTATTGAACTTACTTCACAAGTTATACTTCTTATAGCAGCCTGCCTCAAAAACGCTGTTACAGCAGGACTAGGAACTGATTCTCGACTGCAGAATATAGTGCCATCCTGTTCTTTGGATACGAACACTGTTTCTGGTCCCAAAGATGTACATCCACTGCATTGCACCCCAGATTTAGAAGATTCTGTCGTGTGATTTTCATTGTCTGTTGTAAAAGTACAGAATAATGGTCGTGGACCATGAGCCTCACAGAAATGGCACAAACCAACGATCGCATTCATTTCATATTTAAAATATTATAACAATTTAATGATAAAATTTAATTTCATCAATTCTATTTTTGTTTACATAATTGAAACACAGAGTATTTGTCGATTTATACTTGTCATTCATGTCAAATCGAGTGATATGTATGTATGAGCTTGGTACGAAAACCCTATACGAAAACTAGTTTTAAACCGTCAATTATTAAAATAAATATTGAAAAACCTCTGTTTTCGTAACAAAAGAGAAAACCACTACGAAAATACTACCTTACAAGTTAAAATAATTACAAAACCAAAAAATTTATACCTGTTTGTATATGCCCATCCCTAGTATGATATTGAATTAGTCTGTGAAAGAGGTCATGAGAGGTCGACAGTAGGGTTGTCAAAACTAGATAATTTCGCACATATTTCGATCGTTATTACTTTAAATCTACATTCTTCCATTAAATAACTGTTGATAATTTTTCTTTTCCAAGTACAAAAAAGTTTATTTACCATCCTTCCAAGCAGTTTAATCAATTTTTCAACTGCATCTTTTGTGAAGGAGACGTAGGTTTGATGTCAAATAACATGCGATCCTTAAAATATTTGGTAATTAAAATTATCAATCTTAAGATGTTAATTATCTTAATCTTTAAGATGTGATCACTTATGTAGTGGATCACTCAAATCCACTGCTCTTACGGACGGACGGACGGTAGCATTTGCATATAGGTACGCTATAGGTATACTTTTTTAAGGTATTGCAACTACCATAAAATAACATAGGAAGTAATAATAAAACTCAAAAGAAACTCGACATAATCGATAACTCATTTATTCTTCAACTGCAATGATTTGCAATTGTAAGTTTAATGAAAACCACAAGCACAGTCATAATCTAATTAACTTGAATGCACAATATCACTATCAATATCCAAGTAACATTGATTTCCAATTATTGATGTAATACTCTATCATAATATTAAATATGACAACAAACATATAAATATCTTACATGGTAACAGCGGTCACAGCAAAGCAATACATATATAAAGGAAAGAAAAGTCGATGATATATAAAATAAAATAATTTAATATAACAAAGTAATAACATTTTACTGTGCCTATCGAAAAGAAAAAAAATTGTCTAAAATGTTGGTTTTATACCTACTACTTTATTTATTGAATTTTATTTCTTAGAGACAGGTTTGTAGGCCAGCTGCCTGGTCTTCATTGACATAAATTTGTGCCGTACGAAGTAAGCTGAGAGTGCTGTCAATATGGTGAAGATACCGATGCACTTGATGGTCATGAGTCTACGGTCGTCCAGTTCTGGTTCTGAGCACCATTTCAAGAAAGTGGTCACATCCTTGGCAAGCTGGGATGCCGTCGCTACTGTGCCGTCACTGTATTCAGCAGCCTGTTGAACAATGGTCATGTTAAAAGCCTCCAAGTACCTCAAGAGTAATAAAATTAATCAAATAGAACTTATAAAACACGCCGTTTGCTATGATGAAAATACTGCCGCGTCGGCAGAGTACAGGGCCCTGAGTCTTGTAAATGAATGAATGGTGTCACAATGGCACCACAATACACACATTATAACCTCAAAAAATTAACAATGGACTACCAAACTTGATATAATTCGCCACTAAGCAATCATAAGCATCATAGTGTTATTGCATTTGTTTGCAATAACACTAAATAACTAATTGTTTAGTGGCGAATTTTATCAAGTTTGGTAGTCTATTGTAAATTTTTTGAGGTTATAATGTGTCATTGTGATGCCATTTTAGAACCATTTATTTACCGGTCTTGCCGGCCTGAAGTAGCTCGCACTTTATAAGTGTGTAGGACTGATGATTGTTGGGAAAGACAAGTTCCAGAGTGGTAACGATGCACCGGACGATGCAACGATGGGTGGCCTCCGACAAGGTGGAGCGACGATATCGTTTAGGTCGCGGGGAGCTATTGGATAAAAGTGGCGCAAGACCGGGCGTAGTGGCGTTCTATCGAGGAGGCCAATGTTCCACAGTGGACGGACAGAGGCTGATGGAAAGATGGGCACTAAGATACGGAAGTGTCCGTTCACAATAAGTATGAGCATTGATCTTGTACGTCTTTCGTCGGAGTGGGGGGTTTGTCGCCTTATAATGTCAACTCCTGTTGGATTAATGCTCTAAGTCAACTGTTTTTGTGAATGGTTAGGGACTCTCCATCTAATCGACGATAGTTTTAATAATTAAAAAACCTTTTTTTCTTTTGATCTTGTTGTTTAAAGTGGTCGTATAACGTCTAGTATTTAAGTAATAATTGGTCAAGTGCGAGTCGGACTCGCGCACGAAGGGTTCCGTACCATTATCTATGCAACATAAGGCAACGTTATTAGTATCGAGCAAGAAACGGTAAAAAAATCATGTTTGTTGTATGGGAGCCCCCCTTAAATATTTATTTTATTTTATTTTTAGTATTTGTTGTTATAGCGGCAATAGAAATACATCATCTGTGAAAATTTCAACTGTCTAGCTATCACCGTTCTTGAGATACTGGGTGCGGAACCCTAAAAATCATGTTTGTTGTATGGGAGCCCCCCTTAAATATTTATTTTATTTTATTTTTAGTATTTGTTGTTATAGCGGCAATAGAAATACATCATCTGTGAAAATTTCAACTCTCTAGCTATCACCGTTCTTGAGATACAGCCTGGTGACAGACGGACGGACGGACGGACGGACGGACGGACGGACGGACGGACGGACGGACGGACGGACGGACGGACGGACGGACGGACAGCGAAGTCTCAGTAATAGGGTCCCGTTTTTACCCTTTGGGTACGGAACCCTAAAAAGCAAGTGAACAAAAAATGAGTGTTACATAATACTTAAGTGCAATAAATTAATTGTCACAGTCTGCTATAGGCTTTAATTGCATTACCGTATCAAAATCTGTTGCGTAGTTTTAGAACATAAGCTCAAGAAGAGACATACATACAAAAATAACGATTTAGTTTTGTAATAAGTAAAGATTTGTATATCAGTACTTTACCTCATCGAAAAGCGACTGTGCCATAGATAGGGCTCCACCAGGGAAGTATGGGTTATAATGTTGTCCATCACGTAGTACCACTCCTGCTGGTGGTTCCATATAACCCGTAAGTAGAGCAAATATATAGTCCTCACCACCTTTACGAGCCAAGCTGATCAGAGATAGATCCGGAGGATATGCCCCTGAAAATTAAAAAAATAAGGTTAAAATCGCCATAGTAATACGAAGCGACTAAGTGGTGGCAGGGAAAAAAAATTGATTTATCATAAGTACATAATTTTGCTAGGGAAGCCCTGTGGGAGCGTGAACGCGCGGGCGAAACTTAGCCACCCCGCAGGTCCCCAGGCGGGGTCGTCCACGGGCAAGAGCCGGCGGCCCAGGGTTGGCACGATTAAATCATTTTGATTTAAATCATGATTTAAATCACGATTTAAATCAAATGATTTTTTCAATAAAAATCAATGATTTAATCAAAAATGTTTAATTTTACTTTCTTTCACAGAAAATTAGAAAAAAATTAAAAATTATAATTAGGTTAAAGACTAGGGTCGTTTAAATCTGATAAATCAATATCATTATTATAATATTTGAATAAAAAAACTAGTTTTCCAGCCTTTTCATTGCCCAGTCGGTTTCTTAATTTGCTCTGAACAATTCCAAAGGTGGAAAACACTCTTTCCACAGCAGCTGAAGAAGCTACCGCTCCAAACAATTGTTTTACCACAGGAAACATTTTTGACTGTTCCTCTTCACTAAATATATTTTTTTGTGACATCCACCATTCTAGTGGTGTTACATTTTTTACTATTTCTTCTGCGAACATCACATTTTTGAATGGTTTTGATTTTGACTTAAGTTTTACTATCAACGGTAGCAAAACTTGTATTTTCATTCTCGCAACCAGACCTTGAATTTCTTTTTTACATTTGTGGCATATGGCCCGACAGCCAGTTTTGGTAGTGCTTTTTTCAGTAAAATGTTCCCAAATCCTATCTCTTTGGCGAGGCATTTTATTTATAATAAATTCGTTACGCACGCCAGCACAGCAATAACAAAAGTAAACTAAGCTGAAGGAATGAAGTAAGATCGTAACTGCAAGCGACATGTACAAGTACAAAACACTGCGCGGGGATTTCCCTTTTGCTTGACATTCACAGGTCAGAGGGCGCGTTCCGTTTGCGCAGAAATATGGTTAAATTATATAATAAAATAAAAAAAACAAAAAAATCGTGAATAATTAAGATTTTTTCAAAAAATCGTGCTTTATTCGATTTTTTTTAAAAATCATGATTTTTTCCAACCCTGCGGCGGCCCCCTCGCAGAGGTGGTCCCGCGCGGCGGGTCGGTATTCAGAGACCCGCCGCGTCAAATGTGGTACTCGGCCACGCGATGGGGGACCTAATGTTCCGCCCGTCGGGTTGGGCCCCTGTCTCGTGGTTCATATAACGGACTGCCGTTCACGACGTCGCGGGTTCGATTCTCGCTTGGGACAATCATTTATGTGATACAACTGTCATAAAAATGTTTATACTGCGTCTGGGTGTTTTCTATATATTTTAAGTGGTATTTACAAAAGCAGTATATGTAGTTTATCCGTGTTCTGGTATCCATATCATAAGCATAGGTACCTTAGCTTGGGACCAGAGGACATTGTGTGAAATGGCTATGAATATTTATTTATTAAGCTAAAATCGTCATATTACGTTCACTAGGTCGCCAGTTTCATTCAAACACAGGACATCTATTTGTGTGGTGTTTTCTATCTATCATAAGTAAGTTATTATTTCCATTACTTACAGAAAACCTAAACATCATCTCTCCCATTCTCCAGGCCATTACGGTGCGGTATCTATTGTGACTAATCTGTAGGATGAGCCTACAACTAGATTTTAAAGTAAACATAAAAATAAGGTTCTATTTGAAATATAGTGTAGTATATTCGATGTTTACACTTACCGTTATTAGCAGCTCTGGCTGCATTCTCATTGGGATACGGTGATGGGAAGTAGTCGGAGAGTTTTCCAGGTCTCTCATAGTAGTTGCCTTCCTCATCAGGACCATCTTTAATCATTACCTGTAAGTTTTATTATTAGGTCATTTTTGTAACGCAATAGACCAAACAGTCCCTAATTGGGTTCCACAAAACAAAGGGGGTTCATACTATAAGCTTACCTGCTACGGGTAGCATTCTTTGTTATAATAAGCTATTCAAGCCTAATTAATATATAAATGTAGATGTTTGTGAGGATGTTTGTTACTCTTTCATGCAAAAACTATTGATTTTTAATGAAACTTTACTAATAAAAATAATGTAGCTTATACATCAGAATAAGGTTTAAACTAATTTTAATCCCGAAAGAATGCAATGTCCTCTTAGGATGATAAAATCGCACGGATTTTTTATTCTTTTTACCGCGTGTAACAGCTAGTAAAGTGAAAAACTAGAAATAAACAGAATTGGAATGCATTACAATAGCATTCTATATTCCTCTATTTTAACTAATATTATTATATGAGGCTATGACTTTGATGCTTATGGAATTTGATATGAGCGTAAATGAAGTCAAGAAAGTGTGTTTAGATCCTAACAGATGGTGCTTTATAGTCTCAGCCTACCTCCAAGAGAAAAAGCGTAAAGGTAATATGAAGCTAGTCTCTCAGAGTGTTACGAAAATTGTAATTTGGCGAACGAAGTCGCGGCTAGATTAGTATATTAAATAAAACTCACATCAGCAGCTTCAGCCTTCGCCTCCTCCTCAGTGTGGGTGACATTGACGAGGTTTCTGAACGCAATGTACTGCAGTGAGTGGCATGCCTTGCACACCTGTTTGTAAACCTCGTAACCACGACGTACGCTGTTTAACAATTATTGTATTATTTTCATATCTAGATTATCGCAGTAACAAAAATTGTAAATGCGACAGGCCAAGCGCGTTTTGAGGCCACGCGCTCAGGAAAAGATTTCCTGTGCCTCAAACCCTCCCAAATTACAGTTAAGTTTCGTACATCTCTTGCAAATAATTGGGATTGTTCATAATTTTTGACCTGCTGATTTAAATAAATTTTTTGAAAATATAGACTATTTTATGCAACTAATTTCAATATTATTGAAATATTCACTATATAGAATTTTTAAAAAATACTTAAAGATATTCTTTTAAATGTTGTGATGTCATCGTTGTACGCAATCTGTGTATTGCCTTTTCCTGATAGACTTAAGACAGATTGCAATACATCTTATCAAAGTCGCAAAGTTGACATGATAGACCAATTTCAACTCCACCACAGAGTAGTATATCCTTAAGAACGCCTTAATATTTTAAGGCCTTCATTTCAAGATCAAATAGAGATCATTTGCTTTTATGGAAAAATAATCGTTAATATAGCAAATTTTCCGAAAAAAACTAATGGATCATACTCAGAAACTCTATTCCCCGAAATGGTTTTCGAATTAAGAGTTTAAAAAAAATATGAACAATGCCAATTACATCGGCTCTCGGCATATGAGAAAAGAATGAGGGTGAATTTTCACAAAATAATCACAAAAAATGTAGTTGCACTCTAATCGTTAATATAGCAAATTTTCCGAAAAAAACTAATGGATCATGCTCAGAAACTCTATTCCCCAAAATGGTTTTCGAATTAAGAGTTTAAAAAAAATATGAACAATGCCAATTACATCGGCTCTCGGCATATGAGAAAAGAATGAGGGTGAATTTTCACAAAATAATCACAAAAAATGTAGTTGCACTCTAAAAATCTTTACAAATGTAAATAGTATAAACCAAAAGCAAAATTTTTTAGGGAAATTACTACACTCCAACTGATATTTATTGATTGTGTAATTCAAATGTGAGTTGGTCTCCTCATTTACACATTTTAACTTGTATTTCTTCTCCTTCTCCAGCCCATTTACATTCCACTGTTGGGCACGGGCCTTTCCACTTTGGGAAGGATTATGGTCTACTGTGCCGCGCTGACCAGGCGTGTTGGCACATGGTTTAGTTTCGAGTTTTTCGTAATATATATAATTCATATATAATGCATTCATTCATTTATTCTTTATTGTACATATAGAAGAATAAACATAGTTGATATATGAGATGCCGTTCACGAGGTCTCGGGTTCGATTCCCGGTCAGGACAATCATTTGTGTGATGTTTTTAATTGTCATACAAATGTTTGTACTGCGTCTGGGTGTTTACTATGTATTATAAGTATGTATTTACAAAAGAAAAGTAGTTTATGTATTATATCCGTATTCTGGTACCCATAACACAAGCATATAAGCTTAGCTTGGGACCAGAAGACGTTGTGTGAAAGGTCCATGAATATTTATTTATTTATTTATTTATTTATAAGCATAAATATATAGGTACAAAGCCTTTGTACCTATATATTTATGCCACTCGCTCGCTTGTCGAATTATATATTTTGTGTAATTCTAGTCATTATTAATTTCAATGCCACTTAAAAACAAATTAAATTTCTTTGTTACAGTTTGGTAATATGTTGGAATTGTCGGAAATGGAGAAAAATATAAAAATTATAAAATAAAAATTAAATTATTTGAGTTTTCTTCAGACAGACAAATATTTGTGTGGTAACCTTAGTAAAACTTGAACAAATCTCACCTGGCATGGTCCAAAGACTGGAATATTCCACTATGACTCCAAGGCTGCGCTGGAGGATGTGCTCCATGGTCTGAAGCCTCTACTGATTGCTCAAGGGCAAACAATAGTGTACCTAAGCCACCTCCCACAACACCTAGGGTGGACAGCCACTGTACAACAAAAAGAATTATAAATAACTTTGTATTAAGAGGATACCAAAATAGCTTCGTGCATTTTTCTATGTATGAAGTTTTCATTGTTTCTTTAGATTGAATGGCTAGAGCTCTAATTTTTAAGTATATGTTTTTTCAATATATGATCTAGGATCGCATAAACTCAGAAACGCGATTGAAAAAAGTTTTCTCGATAGAAAATCTTGGCGAAACAACCTCTCAAATTTTTTATTTTTTTCATTTGTCGGTCTATTATCGCGTATTAACTAATGAAATAACTTTAAAAACATAAGTAACTATTATATATAGAAACACGTAAATCAGAATTAAAATATATTTAGTAGATTTTGAGTAAATAGGAAAAGTATCCCTAATTCTTCATTTTCTGTGCCTACTGGCTGTGTTAATATGTACGTGTCGGCGATGATATACGATAATATTGATGTAGGCCCTTAAGATGTGTTATTAATTTTACTGTTAAAATATTAACCTAAATAATTTTATATAGAATATTTAATATCCTTATCTTTATTTTTTTTTTTATCTGAACTCAAGTCTTCTCAAGCCACCGTTTATATTATAGCTAACTTGATCATCAACTTGGTAATCTAAATCTAAGATTCTAAACAATTACAGTAATAGATAAAAACAATTACTGATTAGTTTTCTGTTTTCAAATGTCTTTTTACTAGTTAAGATTCTACAATGGACTTCCCCCTTACATGATCACATAGATGACTCAAGTTCTAATGTTATCTACATTAAATTCATAAGAGTTGTCATTATGTAAATAACTTTCAAACATTTATTACAAAAATTATTTTCACAAAATATAAGTAAGTAAAAAAAATAAACTTATATCCACAGTTATTGTAAACCAAACATTCACCCCTGTATAAAAAAAATTATGACAAAAGGTTGAAAGTATTTTTTAAAACTTAGCCACAAACAGGAATTCATTCTTTGCTTAATCTTGCTTTGGGTGTTTAAATAATAAATTTTAAGGTTATTATTTTATTTATTACAGCTAAGAGATAAAATTGGTGCTTTCTATATGTAATAAATAAAAAAAATTTTAATAAATAGTGCTTTACAATAGATTTGGACTCCTTCGTTCATAATTTGTATGCATCACAGAGTATGACTTATTTCAATTTCTAAGAAAATTAGAACTTTAACTCACCACTTTTCTGCTTTTTGTCCATCCTTGAGTGTTGGTGGACAGCTGACAAACCTGCAATACACGGCCTCCATTAGTTTTCTCAAATACTTATTACATAATGCAAAATAGGTTATCACTTGTACATAAATTTATTATTGATCACTTTTACGTATCATCGCCTAAAAGAGACCTAAACAAGTTCACTTTAACTCTTAAGGTGCTCAAACAACCTCTAGATACGTGATAAATTGATAAAATAAGGAACTTTTTCGTGTCACTTTGAACTTGGAACTTCAACGTTGTTATTATCTTTCTAAACACGTTGGGGTCGCTAACTATTATGAATCAAAACTCAACATATTTGATATTTAGCACAATTTTCAGTACCTGGGGTGCAACATTTCCATATTTTTTTAATAGTCGTGCCCCACAAATCCTACCTACGGCGGCAGCCATGTTAGCGAAACGTCTGAAAAATGAATCAATTGACAGCTAAGACACGATAGATAAAACTGCCATATAGAAAAATGAGTTTTTATCGAATGTATTGCAATTGTCAGACTAATAATACTTTATTTAAAACCACATAGAAACAGTGAAAAACATTCAGTTACATAATATTTAAGTAATTAAACCTTTGATTAGGGAATTAAACACAAATAATATCAAGATTTTAATTGTCAAACGACAAAAACATGACAAAACTGACAATCAATCAAAGAGAAATGAACAAAAAAATTGAGAATAGGTAGAAACCATGGTAAAGAAATATACTGACCATAACATTGAGGGCCTACATCAATTATCGTATATCACAGAATAGATAGAAGATTGTCGTATATCATCGCCGACACGTACATATTGACACAGCCAGTAGGCACAGAAAATGAAGAACTAGGGATATTTTTTTTGTTTACTCAAAATCTACTAAATATATTTTAATTCTGATTTACGTGTTTCTATATATAATAGTTACTTATGTTTTTAAAGTTATTTCATTAGTTAATACGCGATAATAGACCGACAAATGAAAAAAATAAAAAATTAGAGAGGTTGTTTCGCTAAGATTTTCTATCGAGAAAACTTTTTTCAATCGCGTTTCTGAGTTTATGCGATCCTAGATCATATATTGAAAAAACATATACTTCAAAATTAGAGCTCTAGCCATTCAATCTAAAGAAAGAATGAAAACTTCATATGTAGAAAAATGCACGAAGCTATTTTAGTATCCTCTTAAAACTCTACCCTCCTTATTTAAAACGTAGCCAAGTAGGTATTAGAGTAATAATGTTCTGTGCTCATAACCAAGGATAGTAAGTCTATGCTCATAACATGGCTTATAAATAGATCAGGATCATAATATTAACTTCTGATCATAGAATCAGTATCAATAAGAGACTAGATTTTTCAAGTACAAGGTAGGTCTATTATATATTGGAAAACATCATAGAAATTACCTGTATTCACAGCCAGAGCAGTAATTTATCTAAAGGCCTTGTAATACAATACTGGACAAACTAACTACGATAACTTCTACATTCTATTAACTAGCACGATGAGCTCACTCCATGGCTTGCGACACGTGTAACTGGTTTGGAAGGATCCGTTTATGAATATCCAACGGGTCACCATTTCAAGCTAATCACTAACTACACAAAATAAATAACTTACTCACCATTAACACAATTTGAGGACTTACTTCATAATCTTGGAAGCTAAGTTAAAACTAAAAATCCGTAAACTATTTTAATCAAGGCTGCTACGACATATATAATAACTAATAAGTCCCTTTAAATAAAACTACTTTTTACGGATTTAGACGCGTATATTTGTTTTAAATTTTGGTTCGACGTTTCACGTGTCACGGGTGAGACCATGAGAACATACGCGTCTAAATCCGTAAAAAGTAGTTTTATTTAAACAGATGAGTCGCGCAAGTGTTAGAAAATATTATAATAAGTCCCTACTAAATATAAGCTCTAATTAAGTGGCACGTTTAAATAAATGGATTATAAAAATAACTTTATTCATGATTCGAACCTATGCATTATTTACTCCATAATTTCAAAAGTCCAAATTAAAGTCCGATAAATGACAAAGATAGATAATAGAGAAGCTATGTGTAAATCATAGAATCAGGAATTATATAGGTACTTATCCTCCTAGCCACTCACACGTTCAAGGATACTTTGATATCCAAAAAAAAAAGGGCAACTTACGTCCAAGGATACTTTTATATCCATAGCGACATATTTTATAAAACCGACATCTATGGATAAATTGCGTTATTTTTTGCATCTTTATGTTGTGTAGTAGATAGCTGATGAATTACTTTACAATCACAATTACTAGATGGCAGTGTAAGAAGCATCAACGAATAAAAACAAACTTTTTTCTTCAGTCCACTCTACGCTTTGTGTTTAGTGAACAAGTGGTTTTGAAGTCCCAGTGATTATGTCGTAAGTACTTCAGTTTTATTTATGAGTTCATAGATTATTATACATCAAGATAAACTAGATGATTTGTGCGTTATAATTAAGTATACATATCACAGTTTTAAGAGTAAAATAGTGTTATATTTTGAATTCAAAGTTCGAAAAAAATAGCGTAAGAGCGGCCATTCTTGTTGTTGACCAAATTTTAGTTATTTTTACGTAGTTTTTCAGTAAAATATTGTTTAAACAACGAGTAATAGTTCGTCATAAACATAATAATACACTTTAAAAACAGAAATATACAATAATTACGGAAGATTCCTTAAAAATGTCTTTGTGTTCCTCAGGTGTTTAAGCATGGATAGATTACTATCCACGGACGGAACTAAAATGGTTCAAAATAAGGGTGTGTACAAACTGCAAAATATGTTTGCAATATTTTTGTGTGGTGGTGTGTTTCTTCGTTTGTTTGATATAATAATGTTATGCTTGTTAACAATTGTCGAGTTTTGCTATCATTTTTAAATTTTCGTGATGGTTTCACTTTTTTTCTCTTGTTAGAAGAATTTAATTTTCATATTTTATCAAAATTATTAATATTTCGGTTTCCGGTTTTTAGCCTATTTGTGTCGTGCTTATTATTTTTTTAATATTGATGTCATTATTGTAATAATTATACCATGTGCATACTTAGTATTGCTTGAAGATACGCTGCTATTAAAATGTGAATGTTTGTTATAAGTTACTAGCTACTGACTCTGATATTTCTAATGCATCATGCACATTATTTTTGCCTTTTGCCTTGATGATATAGATAGTTAAAATTAATACATACACCAATTTTAGATCACCAATTGAATTTTCCTTGGCTCGTGGAAGTCGCACACGTGGACGAGGGGTTCGTACTAGAGGTGGGAGCGTACTTGTAAAAGTGTCTTCAAAGATTATTATTATTCTATTTACAGAAATAAATATTATTTCATCATCATTTCATTTGTTTTTTTTTTTATTGAATAAGGATTAATAAATAAAACACAACATATAATTTATTATTGCTGTTTAATTTAAAAGCCCAACTAAAAAAAACATAGCCGCCTTTTTTGAGTTGCGTAAATAAGTCTGAACGAGACCTTAGGCGGCCATCTTGCTTATATTTTGACTTCGCGAGCGAGTCGAAAGCGTTCGGGGCCATCACGATAAAATTATGAAGAAAGGTGTTTTGTTTCGATTTATTTAACTACTTAGGATTAATTAAACATAATGATCCATGCATCGTTTTACAGGAAAACACTTCTAGTTTATTGTTACATTGTTTAATTGGTAAAATAAACAATAATTTTTCGTTGTGGTGTAAATTAATACAATATAAATGTTATGTTTTCTCCAAATTCAATATTTACACCTATTTTTAATACTTTAAAATAAATTTTCAGATCTTAAAAAATACATAGATTTCATCTGTAGTCTTTTAGCAATTTTTCGTAGTATTTGTCTTCACTCTAGATATTATAGATAAGAAGCTATAAAGGTTTTTTGTTACAACATGCGAGCGCGGTACCGATCGAATCAGCGCCACGCGTAGCTGGACGGACAACGGTATAATAGGTATTTATGTCGGGACGTGTGAGTGGCTAGGGTGTAAATAAATAGCATACCCACTAAAATAACTACAGTCTGAAATCTGTATAAATTATTCTGTGAATTTCTATGTCTGTTTCATAGTTTAATGGTAATTGTATAATGTTCATGTTTTATAGGTACCCATCACGAAGTATAGATAGAAGGAGTCCGAACGTAATGTTGAACGAATGGTCTCAATTTAAGGGACAGATTTTTTGCCGGTAGAGCGCGCCATTTTTCAAGGAGTACTCGTTTGAATTCTTACGCGGGAAATTTTATTGCTATTGACACCTGTGGAAAAAAATATTCTGAGAAATTTATTTAATTATGTATTTAATTAAATTAAATTCAACATTCACGAGCCAGCGCGTGTTTACATGTAATAATAATAATAGCATCGGTACGCCCTGAACACTTGCGCAGCCAGTGGCAGAAAATAGAACTATGATCTGGGTTTATTATTGTGTACACGAAATATTATGGAAAAGCCTATACCGTTCGGACTCCTTCTATCTATACTTCGTGGTACCCATACTACGAAACGAAACAACAATTCACTTTACTCTATGCCTTTGCTCTATGCTTTGTTTATTAATCTGTTGAAAGCTCTGAACGAGAATTTTAGGTTTTGTTTTTATTAAATTATTCTCTGATTATTCTTGATATGGGTCTTAAATGAAGCTTTTGTTACGTGTGCATACAAGTCGTAGTTATTGTTTAGTAAAAATATTGACCAAAAGGTATTATTGAATGCGGGTTCATATCTTTATAGGTTAGCCGGCTACAGTCTTTTCAGTTTTATGGAAACCTTATGTTGTTTCATTTTGTAGGTTTGTTAACTCAAAGATGAAAGTATTTACTCAAATAAAGAATCCTATCACTGGAAGTACTGAGTGGAATGTACAAGATGAAGATTATGATTATCACCAAGAAATCGCACGATCAGCTTTTGCTGACATGCTTCACGATACAGAACGTAATAAAAAGTATCACAGAGCATTACAGCTTGCTATAGAAAAAATGCACAATGAGGGAAAGAAAGCTAACGTTTTGGATATAGGTTTGTTTACATTTTTTTTAAGACTTAGTATAGTTATGATTGGACTTTAAATTCTCTAAAACCTCATACCTACATTTGGTTAAGCTGTCCATATCGATAGTTCGGCCCTAATATTTGATGGACGGAACCACTTCAAGATAGAGCTTAATCCCTCCCAAGTGGAGACCCTTGCCCAACAGGAGGATGTTAATGGGCTGGAGAGAGAAGTAAAACCTAAAACCCCTGTATTTATTATTGTATGTATTGGATTAAGTTTTGGTATTTTTTGATAATGATAGCATTAATAAATAATAATAAATTAATATTCAGGACATTTCACACAACGTCCTCTGGTCCCAAAGTAAGCTATATTTCTATGCTTGTATTATGGGTACCAGATACAGATAGACTACATATACTACTTTTTTTTTGTAAATACATACTTATAATACATAGAAAACACCCAGACGCAGTACAAACATTTCTATGACATTTATGGATATCACACAAATAATTGTCCCAAGCGGGAATAGAACCCGCGACCTTGTGATCGGCAGTCCGTTACATGAACCACTAGACCATGAAGCCCGTCAATTAAGAAACAATACATAGGTTCAGCCCCAACGGAAGTCTGGTCGAGGCTGATACTACATCCTATATGTTTATAGTCGTTATGACTGATTGCAAGTTAAAAAAAAAAAGATAGCATAATAAAATTAAAATCATCACCCTTTTTTTTCTAAATTTATTTTGGGGTTTGGGTAATAATCTATTTTTGAAGCCATATGGGGATGATATGTTCGCCCTCCTTTGGTTTACCAACTCCTTGTACAAGTCTAAGTAAAAGACATGAAAAAAAAAATGGTTTATCTATTTCTATTTGCGATATTTTGCAGGTACAGGCACAGGTCTTCTATCAATAATGGCTGCCCGTTGTGGAGCAGATTCTATAGTAGCTTGTGAAGCCTTCAAACCGATGGCAGAGTGTTGTCTTAAGATACTGCAACGTAACAGTGTTGCAGACAAGATAACACTAATACCAAAGAGATCAACGGAACTGACTGTGGGTGAAGACGGTGATTTAAAACAGAAAGCTAATATATTGGTCACTGAAGTATTTGATACTGAGTTGATAGGAGAAGGTAATAATAGCAATTTTTTACTTTTAACAAAATACTTAGTAATACATTGTAAACACCCAGATGCAGTACAAACATGCTTTCAGTACAAACATGCTTTTTTTCTTTTTTTTTTGTGAGGCTTGTAGTCGCCCTGTGTGCCCATGCCAGCCTCATGGCACTTTCATAATAATTCAGTGTTGCTGACTGTCCCCCGTCTGAAGGGCTAGTTTAATACTCTTAAACAGGTTAGTCGCTCCTTCAGTCAGAGGTTCGGCCAGCAGTACAAACATTGGTATGACAATTTTAAAAATCAAATTACAGGAGCTCTGTCAACATTTTCACATGCACATAAATATTTGTTAGAAGAAGATTGTATAGTTGTACCCGACTCTGCTGTTATTTATGCCCAAGTCATAGAATGTCCTACTTTATGGAAATGGAATAAACTGAATGATCTTGCTGATGCTGATCTCGATGTTGTGCTTAGGACTCCTCAAAAGGTATACCTTATTATATTCCGTTTATTTATAAATCTATACTTATAATAAATCTGTAGAGAGGTCAATTCTATACATGAAATATATTTTCAAAATAACTATCAGGGGGTGATTAGTGATCGATACTGATGCCAAAAATGCAATCAGTAAAATTTTTGTCTGTCTGTCTGTCTGTCCGTCTGTATGTTCCTTATAGAAACAAAATCTACTCTACGGATTTTAACGAAACTTGGTACAATTATTCTTCATACTCCTGGGCAGGTTATAGTATACTTTTCATCACGCTACAATCAATAGGAGCAGAGTAGTGAAGGGAAATGTTTGGAAAACGGGAAAAGTTGCTCCATTTTTTAAGCTTCCATCGCGTGTGCAGCCTTAATGGTTAAAGTTACATAGAAATCATGTATGACGAAAATATTCTACATAAAATTGTCTAAAAAATATCCCGAAACAGCACATATCTATATTTTATGGTTGACTCACAATAACTCCTAAATTCTACGCGGACAGAGTCGAGGGCAACAGCTAGTATTAAATATTTAGTTGACGAAAAATGTTCACCAAAATCATATTTATATGTGGATAATAAATTAGATAAACGCTAAAAACAGGAACAGGTGACTCTTTTTGTTTAGTTTAACCTACACTAGCTGTTGCTCGCAATTTCGTACACGTGGAAGTTAGAAACCTAAACTTAAAAAATTATACAAAAAAGCCATCCTCTTGAACCACTCTATCATTTAAAAAAACAGTGTTAAAATCCGATGCCTAATTTTGAAGATATAAGCTCACAGCAGACATACAAAAATGACGACTAGGTTTTATATTAAGTAAAGATAAAGATGATGGTTGTTATTTTATAAATGGAGTCGTAATATTGAAGTTGATTATTTCTCTTTTAAAATACATGTTTTTCATCAATCAGGGCTAAAAATAATATTACAGATGAAGGACTGTGCTGGATCCGCTTCAGTTCACGATATCCAACTATCACAGTTACCAAGAAGAGCATTCCGGGAACTGTCTGATCAAATACCAGTGTTTTATTACGATTGGTCTGGCCGTACACCCATTACAATGAAACGTACAGTTAAACAGAACTTTAATGTGAGTAATACAGGAAAGGCTCAAGTTGTTTTTATGTGGTGGGAACTTAATATGGATACTGAAGGTAATTATTTTACTGTATTTTATATAATTTTTTTCCAATAAAATCAGTTTTGGTGGATTTTATGGTGTATATTTGGCTTTAAATTGACTCCGACGTCTTGGGGATTTTAGCCACTGTAAGATAGTCACAAATACGACTGTATTTGATTATGCTGAATGGGTGAAACAGCTGAATGTCTCATATTTTGCAGGTAAAATTACTCTAAGCTGTGCACCGTGGTGGTGCCATCCAGAAGCTAATTTAACATCTGACAGACCTCAGGATTCTATACCATGGCGAGATCATTGGATGCAAGCAGTATATTATTTTCCACAAGAAATGACTGTTGACAAAGGGACAGAGGCCACTCTTATATCCTGCCAAGATGAATATTCTCTATGGTTTTATTTAGAAGATGAAAAGAACAAATATAATAATTACAAACGGCCAGTTTGTGAATGTGGAGTACATATGGCATTATCAAGAACACATGTTGCTTATTTAAATGATGGAAAAAGAAGTAAAAACTTTTTAGAACAAATAAAAGAGGTTGTTAATAAAGAATCTGTGGTTCTAGATTTAAATGGCGCCAGTTTGATGGGATTATCGGCGGGAAAAATTGGCGCCAAAAATGTTTACGTTTTAGAAAGTACTAATTTGAATATTGGGATTTTGAAAGATTATATTGCAGCAAATGGCTTAGAAAATGTAAATATAGTGGATGAAGTTAATGATGAGATATTAAATACTGTTACAAATATTATATGTGATCCTAATTTTGTAAATGCAATATTGCCTTGGGAGAATTTAAAAATGGCGCATCTTTTGTTTACGTATGGTAGTAAATTGACTAAGTGTTTGTCTATAATACCACAAAGTTGTGAAATCTGGGCTATGCCAGTTGAGTTTCAGGATCTACACAAGATAAGAATACCTTTGAATAAGTGTGAAGGCATTGATATGGGAATATTTGATAATTTAGTAGAGGTGAGTTTTTCTTTTTTTTCTTTCCCTCGTCTTTCATTGAGAGGGGTTGGGTTCACTCTCCATTTGCCAGTGTCAATATTTGTCTTTTCTTCATAGTGTTTTTTTGTTGTTCAAATTAGAGGAAAGTCTGGAAAGTTGAAGCTAGGTTTTAAAGTTAGTAATTGATAATATATAATCATTAACGTGTTTCTACCTTACCTTTAAATATGTTCTATGTGTGTCTATGATCAACGAGATTAGTTAATTTCAACCATAGACAGATCTTCTCTGCCCAATGAATGCTTGTTTTATTTCTTGTTAAAGTGACGTTTGAAGTTTGCGAAAACTACATGTCACATAAGTACGATTCAGCCAGGCTAAAGTTACGTGTCTTCAGGATTGAACGCGTATCAGCTATTTGGTAAATCTGTATGTATTTACATATGTTCTGAAGAACTTTTTTATCCTTTTCGTCATCTGACGGGCCTCGTGGTTGAGTGGCTTATGTAACGGACTGCCGTTCACAAGGTTGCGGGTTCGATTCCCACTCGGGACAATCATTTGTGTGATTTTTCTAATTGTTATACAATTGTTTGTACTGCGTCTGGGTGTTTCTATGTAGTATATCCGTATTCTGGTACCCATAACACAAGCATATATAGGCTTAACTTGGGACCAGAAGACATTGTGTGAAATGTCAGTGAATGTATTTATATTTCGTTTGTAACTAACTTCATGGTGTGGTTATTTTTAGAATTCCCGTATAATAAGCGACGCGGAAGTTGAATCACAACCGCTATGGGAATATCCATGTAAAAGTCGTGGCGGGCCAGTTAAACTGTTAAGTGTTAACTTAACAGATCTTAAACCTTCATACGGTAGTGATGGTGTATATGATATTATGTAAGTATAAAATGTAACTTCTTACTTATCCTGGAAATGTTGAATTTAAAATTATTAATGTTTCGAAACATCCTACAAATATTTATTGATAAATGTTTTGGTTGACTAATGGTTCGTGTAACGGACTGGCATTCACGAGGTCGCTAGTTTGAATCCCGCCCAGTAAAATTATTTGTGCGATGTCTATAAATGTCATCCAAATGTCTACTGAGTCTGGGTGTTTTCTACGTATTATAAGTATTTACTTACAAAAAGAAATTGTTAGTGTAGTATATTTTTCCTGTTTTTGTAAAAGGAGTGAAACCTTTAATTTATTCATTTCTACCATTGAGTAATTTATTAATTTTGCAATTGACATGCTATGCTTTTACTTAATAAATCAAATTGTGGTGGAAAAAGTTGATCACCGCAAGCGGGACTTGAACCCACGACCTCGGGATACCGTTCCGTAGCTCTGTCAACTGAGCTTATTGCGGTCGTGCTAACAGTAACCGTATGACTATTCGCCGAAAGACGAATAATACTACTATTATTCGGTATTCGACGAATATCAAAAAAATGACGAGTAATGCCGAATACCGAATAATAGCGAGTATTCGCGGCAACACTAGTGATTTCTTCCAGGCAACCGTATAATGAATAGAATCTGTTTTTGTGAAATGAATGTGTTTTTTTCCAATTTTACAGTAAAACCGAATCCTCGGAGTTGCAACAAGTTAATGGTTTTGCATTATGGGCTGTTTGGGACATAGGTTGTAAACAAAGTACTGGTCCTATACAACCAGTGGTTGTTGGCAACCGTGTGGAATGGGACCCTCACACCAGGCAAGCTGTTAAAATATTGGTAAGTTATAATATTATTTACCTATTAGCTATAGCCCGCGACTCCGTACGTTATTTAGAAAATTTTCCTCTTTTTTTTTGTAATTGCAATTGACGGGCCTCGTGGTGTAGTGGTTCTGGTAACGGACTGCCGATCAAGAGGTCGCGGGTTCGATTCCCGCTCGGGACAATCATTTGTGTGATTTTTCTAATTGTCATACAAATGTTTGTACTGCGTCTGGGTGTTTCTATGTATTATAAGTATGTATTTACAAAAGAAAAGTAGTATATGTATTCTATCCGTATTCTGGTACCCATAACACAAGCATATAAGCTTAGCTTGGGACCAGAGGACGTTGTGTGAAATGTCCATGAATATTTATTATTATTATTTTTTTCTCATTCATTTATTCTCTTATTATTTACATATTTTTTTAAAAAAGATTATAAAAACAACACTCATTCAAATTAAAAAAACACAATAAACACACTATAAATACAATATACACACTTAATAAAAACATGCACACATTATAACCTTTTTAAAAAAATATATAAAAAATAGTGCACCACCGGCATCGGGTACAGGGACCAAGCTGCCGGCGGTCAGGGATCCAGAGACAGGAACCTCCTCACTATGCGAGCCGTATCGAGGACGACTGCCTTCTGCATCAGACCCTTGACCCAACAGCCTAACGCGAGCCTCTCTAGATGTTGGTCGAGGCTCTTGGCTATTAGTTCATTGACTGATATGACTATCGGTACAATGATCGCCGAGTCTACATCCCACATGTCGACAATCTCGTGAGCTAAGTCCAGATATTTCATTT
Organism: Orgyia antiqua; assembly: GCA_916999025.1. NCBI lineage: Eukaryota > Metazoa > Arthropoda > Insecta > Lepidoptera > Erebidae > Orgyia > Orgyia antiqua. Next base: position 29,531,479 of record OU779868.1, read on the forward strand.
GTTTATCTTTCTCTGCTTTCACGAGGTTCTCGTCATGAGGGATGGTGACATCGATTATCATTGCGTGGCGCGCTGATCGATCTACCACCACGATATCAGGTCTATTAGCAACAATAGTCCTGTCCGTGATGATAGATCGATCCCAATACAAAGTGATACGACCACTTGCTAGAACCGGCTCAGGTACATACCTGTAGTACGGCGCCACGGAATCCACAAGGCCGTATCGCAGAGCAAGCTGCTGATGGATAATCCTGGCCACAAGGTTATGCCTGTGCAAGTACTCGCCGTTAGCTAGACGCGAACATCCGGAAACAATATGTCTGAGGGACTCCCCTGGCTGGTGACAAGCACGACAAATGTCAACAGTGCCATCCTTCAGAATATATTTCCGGTAGTTGTTCGTCATGATAACTTCGTCAGTAATTGCACAAACAAAACCTTCGGTTTCCCCAAAGAGGTCACCGAATCGTAGCCAGGTCACGGAAGCCAATAAGTCAACGTCAACGATAGAATCTTCCATGAAGCTCCTTGCTCTGCCATACCTCCAGGCGGTCCCTAGCGCTAAGTACCGCAGGCATGCGCCAGTTTTTCTTAGCCAAGGTTAACGGGGTGAGACCGAAGTCTGTCGTAACCACGTCTCGATGCATGTCCGTAACAGCGTGAATAAAATATTCTCTGAGGTTGCATATCTCCCGATTATGTAAAGTCTTAGCATTTAAAAAGCCTCGGCCTCCACATTTTCGAGGGATATACAACCTCATTACTGAAGAACGCGGATAATGCATTCGATACGTAGTCAAGAGAACACGAACTTTTCTATCTATAGTTTCAAGTTCAGTCTGAGTCCACTTGAGTATGCCAAAGGAGTACATTAGAAGTGGCATGACCCAACCGTTGAAAGCCCGCACCTTGTTACCACCCGATAAAAGACTGTTTAGTACTTTTTTCAGGCGGCCAAAGAAACGCTCCCGCAACGATTGTTTCATGTCCACTTCATTGATGCACAAGATATTATTATTATTATATTATAATATTTTTCACTAATGCTTTGCCCCTATTGGTCGCAGCGTGATGTAATGTCTGAACGCGCTAATTTCAGAAAGTGGTGTTGCGATTTGAAAGATTATTTTAGTGTTGGTTAGTCCCATTTATCAAGGAAGGCTATAGGCTATATCAGGTGTGGCCAACTTTTGTGCACATAAGATTGACTTTTTATTTTAAAATTGAATCGCGATCGACCTATTTCTTAGGTAAGAAGGGGGACGTTTATGCAATGTGCTTTTATACCGCCGTGCACTCTTGAAAATAGTAGAAAACTATTAAAAGTGGTCACGCTGAACGTCTCCCTACTCGAAGCATGAGCTGCGTACATGCTCATTCAGTCCTGTATCAAGTACTAGAAACATTTGGTATTGAATGCGTCTCCTGATGGATTTTGCGAGTGATCGACCAAAATTGGTGGATCGACTTGTTGGCCACTTCTGGGCTATATAACATCACACTGAGACCAATAAGAGCGTAGTATCAGCAAAATCGAAGAAAATTTAGCGTTAGTAGATTATATACTATCCTTTGTTTTCTATATTTGACGCGTACGAAGTTGCAGGTAAAACCTAAAAACCTAAATAAAACAAGGAGGTTGACGAGGTCGCGGTTTCAACTCCCGCTCAGTACCAATATTTGTGTGATATTTTAATATCAAATATTTGTGCTGCATCTAGGTGTTTTTATGTAGTATGTATATACAATGGATAAAATATTATTGGCCTTATTCATAATGACTTATCGGAGGCTTAAAAGTTCGCTAAAATCGGTTCGCGAAAATTGTCAAAACTTGTTATTCATAATAGTCTTTACGATAAAACGTTTATTGTCTCTCCGATAAAATCTCCGTTTAAACCTCCGATAAGTCATTATGAATAAGGCCATAGATGTATATCCTTTAAGGGTATACATATAATATTTTATCTTTTATTTTTTGCTTATTATAAGCTTGGTCTGAGACCAGTTGACATTGTATAAAATGTTCATATTTGAAAAAAAATTACTATATCCAGTGAACAAAATATTTAAAACAATTACTCGTTACAGAAAAAGGCTTATCAATTGGATTCACTAAAATGGCGATATCAGACTGCTTGTGACCTCCGTACAGGACAGTTTAGTGTGGATATAGACATCGTTCAACAATAAACTTGTATTTGTACATGAAATAAATAATTATTGTAATTATAATAAATATATTTATAGTTGTATTGTGTGGTTATTATTCAAATAAAACTACTTTTTACGGATTTAGACGCGTGTATTTGTTTTTAGGGTTCCGTACCCAAAGGGTAAAAACGGGACCCTATTACTGAGACTTCGCTGTCCGTCCGTCCGTCTTTCACCAGGCTGTATCTCAAGAACGGTGATAGCTAGAGAGTTGAAATATATACCGCTATAACAACAAATACTAAAAATAAAATAAAATAAATATTTAAGGGGGGCTCCCATACAACAAACATGATTTTTTTACCGTTTCTTGCTCTCATACAACAAACGTGATTAATTAAGTATTGTGTGTGTTGTTTGCTCATTTATTAATAACGTGCCTTATGTTGCATAGATAATGGTACGGAACCCTTCGTGCGCGAGTCCGACTCGCACTTGACCAATTTTTTTTAACCCGACGTTTAAATAAATTCGATTTAAAACAAATACAGACGTATAAATCCGTATAAAGTAGTTTTATTTAAACGAATGAGTCGCGCAAGTGTTAGAAAATATTATTTATTAATATTTAGTTTCGATAACCTTCATATTAATTATAGGTCTTATTTGTATGTCTAAAAAGGTATGGAAAAGTCAGGAGCGAAATACAACATGTTTTGTTTTAGGGTTTCCTACCAAAGGTTAGAACCAGAGGCGTATTTTAAAAATTAGCGCCCCGGGCTATTTGATTTGACGCCCCGGGCCAACTGAATTAGCCGCCCTATAAATTATAGAGATAGAGTAAACTTTAAACTTGAAGGCTTTCGCCGCTCTTTTCAGTTAGACCATGACCATGGTCCCTATGGCCCTATGGTAAATACACCTCTGGTTAGAACGGGACCCTATTGCGCTATTACTGAGACTTCGTTTTATGTTATCAGACTATCTCTAGAACGGTGATGAACGGGCTGCAAATTTTACAGTTTATGTATATTGATTGTATAACAACAAATGACGGGCCTCGTGGTGGAGTGGTTCATATAACGGACTGCCGATCATGAGGTCGCGGGTTCGATTCCCGCCTCGGACAATCATTTTTGTGATGTTTGTTGTTCTGCGTCTGGGTGTTTCTATGTATTATAAGTATTTATTTACAAAAAGAAAGTAGTACATGTAGTATATAAGCTTAGCTTGGGACCAGATGACGTTGTGTGAAATGTCCATGAATATTTATTTATTTATTTATAATTCTGCCTTTATTCCGTTATAATGGGGTCAGAAATATGTATAACGAATAGTGATAATAACAACAGGGAACCGTGGGCGAGACCAACTCGTACTTGACGTTTTTTGACACGACTTGGGCGAGTGGATTATTCTGGATGCACGAACTTATTGTAACAAGATTTGTAAATAAAATTTCCATGATAATTAAGATTTTGACCAGTTCCAAATGAAAACAGCTTTAATTTCGCAAATTGTAATGTATTTATTTACAAAAAATGCGTTTTTAATAGATACCTACATACGAGTAGTTATACATAGTTTTGGTATTTATAACAACAACTACTAAAAAAGAAAATAAAATTAAACATTTTGTCATGTTACAGCTATTTATCTAACATATTATAAGTAAATAAATGTACATTGAAATTAATATGTTTCATAAAATGTAATTAAGAGGATACCAAAATAGCTTCGTGCATTTTTCTACGTACGAAGTTTTCATTTTTTCTTTACATTGAATGGCTAGAGCTCTAATTTTTAAGTATATGTTTTTTCAATATATGATCTAGGATCGCATAAACACAGAAACGCGATTGAAAAAAGTTTTCTCGATAGAAAATCTTAGCGAAACAACCTCTCTATTTTTTTATTTTTTTCATTTGTCGGTCTATTATCGCGTATTAACTAATGAAATAACTTTAAAAAGATAAGTAACTATTATATATAGAAACACGTAAATCAGAATTAAAATATATTTAGTAGATTTTGAGTAAATAGGAAAAGTATCCCTAATTCTTCATTTTCTGTGCCTACTGGCTGTGTTAATATGTACGTGTCGGCGATGATATACGATAATATTGATGTAGGCCCTTAAAATGTAAAAGTTCTTAAGCTTCGCCCTCAGAGCATTAACAAATCAAGAGTAGGCATTGGTACCGATTCTATGTGCACAACCAAACTCAATTTAACTTAAAAATGAAAATTAGCAAAATTGACAATTCGGCAATGTTAGAAACTCTATATATTATAGATAGACTAACGAATTAAATTAATAAAGATGTGCACAAAGAAAATTGTCATGACACATGAGCAATGCTCATACTTATAAATAGTGTTCGGACGTTACGATGTGCGGTGCGGCTTTACCTTTTTTGATAGGTATCCTTTTATTGACAATATTCATAAAATCTACACAGACAATTGTTATTCGCACTGAAATTGTAATGCTTATAATTATTATAAATTTAAGTACATAAGTGTGTAGGCGTAGCAGGGGCGTAGCATGCCTTGTTGGGGTCCTTATGAAGGGTAAAAATTTCAGACAAGAAAAAAGATCTGTGCGTAAAATTTCTGAAATAATAAAAAATTTGGAAAGTTATTATAAATTTTTGCTTACGCACGGCGGGGACCACCCTTTCCCGGGGGCCCCGTATAATTGATACGGCTGATACGGCGGTAGCTACGCCCCTGAGGCGTAGTCACGAGTAAGTCAAACTTCAGACCTGGGGCTCAAGTCTGCTATTACAATGTTGTTACAATGATCAGTCACTGACGCCATTATGACACCATAATGGCGTCATTTTTACTAGAGTAGACTACCAAACTTGATAAAATTCGCCATTATCCAATCAGTGACTGATCATTCTGACAACATTGTTAGCAGACTTGACCCCTGCTATTTTATCCAGGTGTGGCTATTAAAGAAGACAGAATTGTGATACTTGTTATGCGAAAATGGCACTAAACACGGTTTAACATTATGACCGCGCCTGTACCTAGAACATTTTTAACTTCTTGACACTCCAATAATGGTCAAAATATACAAGAAAATGTTAATAATATCGACGTACAAGTTCAAAGCACCGAAGATATATTCTTCTGGAGATATACTGTATTTGTGTTTGCCTCCCATCATCAATTGAGTGTCATATACCAGGTATAGTGAGAATATTAAAGCTCCAATTGATGCGTATACCAAAGTCACTATTCTATTCGCGGGAAGGAATATGGCTACAATACCTGAAATACAAAATTATAAACAATTATTTACTCCCGGGCCTCGTGGTTGAGTGGCTTATGTAATGGACCGCCGTTCACGAGGTCGCGGGTTCGATTCGCACGGGACAATCATTTGTGTGATATTTATAATTGTCATACAAATGTTTGTAGTGTCTCTGGGTGTTTTCTATGTATTTTATGTATGTATTTACAAAAGAAAAGTAGATATGTATATTCTATCCGTATTGTGATACCCATAACACAAGCATATAAGCTTAGCTTGGGAACAGAGGACGTTGTGTGAAATGTCCATGAATATTTATTTATTTATTTACTGATTTGGAGTTGGTAAATAAACTGGTGACAGATTAAGAATACAAGTGTCAGAGCCCCATTTCATCACCAAGGCGCTATAGGGGTCAGGGGGCGCTAAGGGATGTTACAAGCAGTTAACATCAACATAGTACGTCGGTTTCTCTCTTGTTAGTCTCCTACTTCTGCTTCTGAGCTTGTTAGTGCGCATAAAACGGCTTTCAAAGTGGCCAGCCTATACGAAATTATTAAAAAAAACTATATAAAGATATCATACCGAATATCATTAGAACGACGACAGCACAAAGTAGACCTCCACCTAGCACTGTGAAGTCCCATTTGGTTTGAAAGGCGAACAAAGTCAAGGCGAGACATAAAGCAGCTGTAATACCAACCGCCATTAATACCTGAAATTTATACTTATTTAAAATCTTGATTCATCAATCAATTACATATCCTTTGAAATTGTTGCATTATCGTCGATACTCAATGTGTAGGTATGCAATGTTTCAGACTAATCCGACTACTATAAGTGGGTGAAAATCACATCCAAAGATTCCGTTACGTAGGTAATACCTACATAAGTAGATGCAAACGAAGCTAATAAAAGCGTGTTAAAAATAATCATTACCGCATCAACATCGTAGACACTAGAAGTGACTCCAAGCAGGAAGCTCTGTGCGATAGTGAATATACCGAGGAATATGAAGTTCATAGGTGTTTGTCGTCTCACGTTGTCGCAGCACGACAACACTATGAGACAAACGAAGGTTATCACGATCGCTACCCAACTGAAAATATAAGAAAGTTAATTTAATAACGGGCCATGGTGGTGCCTTGAGCCTTACCATGACCTGGCAAGGGTGGCCCCTTCATCTGGGGCCCGACTCGACAGAAGTAACATTAGGTCCCCACGCCACGTAGCCATCTGCCACATTTGACCAGGCGAGTTGGCATAAAGTTTAAAGATAGTTCCTCACAGAAGACATTGAAATACATAGGAAATTATGGGGTTGCGATGCGTAAAGAGTTGATAGAAAGAGTGGATAAAGCGTCATCAAACGAAGTTAGGAAATGTAAAGCTTTTGTCCGCGACTCCGTACGCATAAAATTTAGAAAAAAATCCCCGTTTTCGCAACATTTTTCGCTAATGCGTCGCTCCCATTGGTCGCAGCGTGATGTTATATAGCCTATAGCCTTCCTCAATAAATGGACTATCCTACACAATAATTCTCAATTTGAACCGGTAGTTCCTGAGATTCACATTCAAACCAAAAAAAAACAACCTCTTCAACTTTTAATATTAGTATAGATGTAAGTAAGGTACATACAATAGGTAGCCATTTCTAAAGGCCCACTGCTTGGTGGGTGCATGGAACAGGAACAGCGCTATGAAACCCATTGTGACCAGTAACTGACACATCAATATGGAGTACACCTGGAATCAGTCGTTAATTAATTAATTAAAATCGTAAACCACTTTTTTGCATTTAAAATATTCATTAAATAAATATTGATAGATATATACAGACGAAGCTAATTAAAGCGAGATTTAATACGAGTGGTTATTTTGATAAGTACTAAAGAATTTGGTTACAAATACATGGTTTAAGAATATATGTTACAATAATTGGAAAAATCACTTTAATAATTGATCGAAGGAGAAGGGAATTTGGTATAAAGCTATTCAAGGTGAGCTTCCTCGTTCCCCTTGGTTTTGTTATGTTGGAGTTGACAGAAACTATGGCAAGTTAGCGTCACGATTGCGCTCTGGACATTATCCATCGGCAAGTTTTGCATATCTAATGAAGAAAAATGATTCTCCAAACTGTGAACTGTGTCTAAAAGTAGAGGATGTGCAACACTTGCTAATGGAATGTGTGCGGAACAGTAATGAGAGAAAGTCGCTAGTAGATGAATTAAAACTGAATTTACAAAGTGTTGGCCTCATTCAGGAAATACTGTCACGTCCTAATACGGACGAAGCGAAAAAGCTTTGCCAGCTGGTTCCTCTCTCATATTTAACAAATAATCGTAACGATATGTATATAAGTAATATGTATGTAAGTAATAAGTAGTCAGGCGAAATTGGGCACGATGGGGTTGGCATGTCATGTGACAAAACCCCCTTTAAAAATTTAGAATAAAAAAAAAAAAATACATGGTTACAGACCTTACGAATAAATCCTTTCCGAATAGACTGTTCGGTAAAGTCGAACCCCCTGACTTCGCCTTCTTCCATCCCTGATAGCGGGTATTGTACTTGGTGCTAAATAACATAATTTAACGTTAATAAAAATACACTAGAAAATAGATAAAGTAAGTATGTTATAATTGGAGCATAAATTCCCTGTCCAGCCTATTAATATTCCACTGTTGGACACGGGCCTCCACTTTAGGAGTGTATGTGGCCTAATTATGCCCCGCTGATCAAGTTTATTACCGTGTTGGCCCTAGAGCTTAGGTTTCGAGGTTTCTGTTTCTCACAGTTGATGTTAACTGCTTATAATATCACTTACAGCAATAAAAGCCAGCTAAAGGGGCTCCCTGGGAAAGAAATGGAACGGTGACCCAGGTGACCCTTGTATTCTTAATCGGTCACCACACGGAAAGTAAATTACTAGGAAAATACCGGATTACTGACCAGATATTATGCCTACCACTTAATTGTATCTACAAAATAACTTTGGCACCGGTATTCTAAACATTTAAAACCTATTTTCTTCTAAGTTTATACGGCTTAACGTTTGAAAAGTCAACTACACATTAATATTATTAAGTTTATAAAAGTTACCTGTGACATGTCTAATCCAAGCGACACTTTTTACAAAGTGAAACAACTTTATCTTTCTGTTATCATTATTTTGATAAGCTTATCTTTATGATTATGATACATTTTTGTGACTCTCTGATACCATACAATATAGTGTTACTACTAAGTTACAGGAATTGTACACTCATTGATATTGATCGACAAATCCAATATTGATTTCGAAGGCTTTAGATCTAGAGGATCTTGCAAAGCTTCTTGTATTTGACACAGAAATGATGAAAATAATACCAAAATCACGTATTATTTAGTGAATTTTTCTCGACCCAAGAAACAGTTATCAAAATTACAGCCATCCCATTCGGAACTAAATTCCAGTTAAGCCTAAGGCCTGAGACAATCTAAGTGATGTTTTTTTCTGAATACGAGGTTGTTATTTTCTTGTAAATCCTAAATTGAAACACTCGAAACTCTTAACAGTTCTTTCAACTACACCTAGCGGAGTTATGGAGTAATAAAAAGAAAGAATCATCATGAATATAAGATAATCTTCTATTTATTAACAACACTCATTGATGTGATATCGGTGACTCACGAATATATAATAATAGAGTTATCGGAATACGGATATTAACTGATACGTGAATATTTTTAGCTTAGTCTATAATTAGTCATACATATGGAGCTAAATGCTCTAACTGCTCTAAGCACGGTAGTCATATCCGTTTTTAGACACGCTTTTGTTAGTTCGGTACGTACCTATCAATATATTAATCTGTGTAACGGAATCTTTGAAAGTATTTTCATCCAATGTAATCGGATTGATCTGAAATTATGCACATAATAAGGAATAATAAAATAATTTAATAAACTATTCTGGATTTTCAAGCGTGTTTTTTTATTTTAAGAGGATACCAAAATAGCTTCGTGTATTTTTCTATGTACGAAGTTTTCATTGTTTCTTTAGATTGAATGGATATGATCTAGGATCGCATAAACCCAGAAACGCGATTAAAAAAAAGTTTTCTCGATAGAAAATCTTAGCGAAACAACCTCTCTAATTTTTTATTTTTTTCATTTGTCGGTCTATTATCGCGTATTAAGTAATGAAATAACTTTAAAAACATAAGTAACTATTATATATAGAAACACGTAAATCAGAATTAAAATATATTTTGTAGATTTTGAGTAAACAAAAAAAATATCCCTAATTCTTCATTTTCTGTGCCTACTGGCTGTGTTTATATATATGTCGGAGAATGGACCAGAGGCCTGAACAGGAATCCGAGCACATAGCGTAAGAACTGTCTTACCGATATTCACACCTCAGTCTATCATACTCTTGCACACTTATAAGGATAACTGGCCTCCACATCAACCCCTTATAGCCAGTGCCCAAGCCTCGCAACGAAGAATCATCACTACGTTCACACAATGAGGAATACATGTACGCGCAAACACGTACATGACGACTTTACACAATACACGTACACACGCGCACACAGATACACGCCGCGCCGACGCCCATAAGGACCAGCTCAACGCCGACACGTCGGAGATTGAGCAGCGCGACGACTCGTACAATACCAACTTCTACACACACACTAATACGCCGTGATGTATACAGCACGAATTCTCGAATAATACTCGACCTCAGCCACGTTCGCCTATCGTATTTAAAGCAACTTGCGAGTGGGGGTAGTGGGGGAGTTGCGACATAATACAATCTTATCATTACGGCCATGATAAGAGTTATGTAATCTTCAATATCTTTAGGGCATATTCTTAGTTAATATCTCGACATTAATCAGATACTAATCTAAATGAGATTTAACTAACTAATTGGGCATAAGTAAATCAAGAACTAATTTCGTATACCTACAAATTGGTTATAAACACTTTAATATTCTTTTAAAACCCATGTCCTTTACGCTTAGCCGACATATATGTACGTGTCGGCGATGATATACGATAATATTGATGTAGGCCCATAATAAACTAAGCAAATTATTTAAATAGACGTATGTTGTTTTGTCCATTAGTTAAGTTAAGCGTAAAGCCTGTTACATCAATGGCATCAAGTCGTTTTAAAAACTTTAACTTAAAACCAACTATAGCATATTTTGATTAAGTTTTTGACGCAATAGAATCGTTGCCATTACTTAAAACAGCTACGAATTAGTCGACAACCAATTTAATTTCATCATTCCTGTTGACACTTTCTGCTAAAGATAAAAACTACTTCTCAAAAACGTGAGAAAAGCACCATTAGCACCTTCAAAAAGCTATAAAGATTATATTTAATATACCCAGCTACACTTTAATAAGTAGCGTTTCATAAATGACGGCGACATCAAACAAACATAACTAATTTTATCTTTAATTTGGTGCCGTCAATTTTTTTTATACATAACTTGTTTAGAATTTATTGTAAGTATCTATCTAACATATAAAAATAACAATTTTTTAATTGAATCCTCATTATTTGTATGAATTTATCAAATTAAGTTACCTAAATATTTTTTTATCGAGTCATGCATCGTTTCGAAAAGTGTTTTCTTTTTAAACGACTTCGAAACAAAAAGGAGGTTCTCAATTCGACAATTTTTTTTTTAAATGTATGTTACCTCTCATATCTTTTAACTAGGCGAAGCGGTTTTAATTATTCTTTTTTATTTGAATGCTGGTGGTTCCCGTGTGGTCCCATTTGTACCAGGTCAGGACCTGAGGGTTATCTCCTGAGAAATCAAGAAAAACCCAAGAAAAAAGAAATTGTAGGTACATGACATGCACATGGCAACTACAAAATTTCGATAATTAGGTAGAGAATTTGAAACCGTACCTAAACGCTCATATTACTACTACTATATATAATGTGTGGGAGAATATAGTGTTTGAATGACAAGGATTATTTTAGTTAGGCTGGTAGTAATTTTGATGCCTACGTGTCATATCATTGCAACATAAAATATTTTAGATATAATATTGCTATACGTTATTGGCAGGAGTTATGAGTTACTGTGATAAACATAGATTCATAGATCGCCAAAACTTGTATTTACTCTCGTCTATAGGAGCAATTTGAGTTTATTTTCTTTGGGATTCAATGTTTCGCTTTATTTTTGAGGAAAAACTTACTAAGTATTGAAATTTAACCTGTATTTAAAAAAAAATTGTGCTACTCAACATTTCTGGGGAGATTTGGGGGTTCGGACCGAAACAAGCAGAGTTTATTCCTACTCGCATTGTCCATCAAAACTATACTGAAATAAAAGTAAAATGAAGCCCATTCTAATTAGTAGATAGAGCTTCTGCGCAATCTCTTATTTTCTAAAACAACTAAGTATTTTCCTACAAATCACAACATTTAAAAACGTCTTAAAATCTATCAATTACTGCACATTGTTACCTATAAATGGAAGTTATTACGAATAGTCTTGTACAAATAAACAAATCAGTCCTTTATTAGTATTCCTATACGGTAATACTGCTGGCAATGCCTCAATCTTCAGAGTTTCTGACATAAATCGAACGGTAATAGACTATTAGGCGACTGTAGGCACCGTTGTTAACTTTGATGAATATATATGTTGACTCGAAGTCATTACTAAGACAAACAAGTCGGTGTATATTGTAGATAAAGGTACCGATTCTACGTGCACAACTAAACTTAACTTAACTAAAAAATGAAAATTTATGATGTCAATAACACAATTCGGCAATGTTCACAGAACTTTTTTATTAGAAAATCTGTACATTATAGACCAACGGTTTTAATTAATAAAAATATTCACAATGAAATAGCCAATTAATCAAAGTAAGGCTTAGTTGTTTTCATTTTTTAGTTAAGTTAAGTTTAGTTGTACATGTAGAATCGGTAGCATTGTCATGTTTGTAGTAGAATATTGGAATTAGGATATATACATAATAATATATACGTTTGTAATATGCATGTTGAAGGTAATCTCCAAAAGTATTGCGCCGATCCAATTTTTTTACGTACCTACAAGAAACTACAATCTACAAGAGTAAAAACGTATTTTGAAAATTGTTATGACGACCCGGGCCAATTTAATTAGCTGCCCTATAATTTTATAGAAATAGAGCATAATAATTTTAAACTTGAAAAAATTCTGGCTTACGACGGCCTGCTCGGGCTCACCGCGCCGAGGGTAAATATGCCTCTGACAAGAGTGCTGTACTTAGGCTAGTTTATTATAAAAACCTTAATGAAGGCGGACGAAGTTGCGGAAAACAGTTAATGATAATAATAATTCTTTAGAACTTTATTTGCTCTACTAAGCTTTTAAAGATATTCCAAGGGAAAGAAAAGGATCAAATCATTAGCTTAATTAATAGATTGCGTATCGCGTTGATTTAAGTGGTATAGATGCAATAAATATCGCCAAACATCTATTTTGTAACAGGCTTTTATACTTCGTTCGTATCTATTTAACGGAATCTTTCACCGCATGATAGATACTCTTTTTATTTTACTTACAGCTGTTATTTTTGCTTGAAATATTTAATGATAAATCACGTGTAGATGTGTAGGTAACTGTAAGTCCCTTCCTAATCATTATTTAGATGGGCTATTTCCGATAGACACATACATAGTCATCACTTCGCTGTACAATGTTTTATAAAAGTAAAAAATGTCATGCCTTTAAGATATTTCTTACACCACGTTGCGCGTTGGTTACATTTCAAAAAAGGCATTCTCAGTAAATAGCTTTCTACGAATTGAATTACAACGTTTCCAGGTTGCGACTTCGGTCAAGTATAAAGGATGTCAAAACTAGAATAAACTAATTAGTTCAAAAACAAAAAAAAAACGCTTGAAAATCCTGAATATTATTTTCCATTATTGCATTGTCATGAGTCCTTAATAAGTGTGCGAAATTTCAGATCAATCCGAGTACCTACTGCAAGTGGATTAAAATCACTTTCAAAGATTCCGTTACATAGATTAATACATTGATAGATACATACTGAACTTAAATAAGAGTGTTAAAAAATATCGATATTTTATTGTTTATAAAAATATCAATATCGTCTGTGGATTTAACGAGGAAAAAATATCGATCGTCATTTTTGTATGTTATAAACTCAATTCGATATAAAATATTTGTATCGATATATCGTTTCAATATACATAGGTATATCATAACAAAATATATAAATTTTTCTACAAGCCTGGCTTAAACCATGCGTTGAAGTTAGGGCGTTAATAGTCGCAATTTGTCATGTAATAGTTACGACATTGTTAGTTTTTCCGGCTGTCTATATGCGGTTTGAACGTGTGGTGAGGAGTTAAGGACCGTGCAGTATAATGTGACAGCGAATATACTGAATAATGCACAATGCGTGTGAGCAATAGTGGAATATTGATGTGCATACCACAAGTTGCGCATATAATGCCGTTATATATGTTACTGGTGTTGCCAGGTGTTCTTTGAATAAAATAGCTACTATGTAAATAATACCAACATATTTTAATCTAGCTGTAAGAGAGTGGAGTTATAACTTTAACGCGTCTATGTTAGTGGTTTTATATAGATGTACAGATCACATATAATTTTGCTAAGCATAATAACCAAAAAACACACTTGAAAATCCTGAATATTTTTTTTTAATTATAGCGTTGTCATCGGTCCTTGTTAAGTATGCAAATTTTCAGATGAATCCGACTACTGCAAGTGGGTGAAACTTGCTTTCTAAGATTCCGTTACATAGATTAATACATTGATAGATACATACCGAATTAATATAAGCGTGATAAAAACAAGCTGATCACAATACACTTTATCGTTTAATGAAATGAAATATTTTGTTACAAAAGTGTTGTAATATTTTGTTAAAGACATAATATGGTCTTATTCATAACTAGCTGTGCCCCGCGGTGTTACCCGCGGTAAAAAGGATATCAATAAGTTCATTTTTTATTCCATTGTCCATTGGAAAGTTTCATGAAAATCCATCCAGTCGTATTTACGTGAAAGCACAATAAACATAAACATTGGTGTATGATGTGTAGAAGACCGAGCAAACGTTCGCGTTGCTCAGCCATCAGTTTCAAATATTTTATTTTATAGCGCGTTATTCTTTTTTCGTCATATCTCCTAAGATATTCATTTAAATTGCATGCTGTAGAAAGCAGTTACAATCTATATTAAACGTGTAAGGTAACTAAGGTATTTAATTTGATGAAAAATATTACCATAAACACATAAATAGCTTTCGAAAACACCCTATTGAATTTGATAATTTTTTAGTCATTATTATGGGTACAGCGGGTTACCCTTAAAAGATAGACATATGCCCTCGTGGACTTTTTTGAAGAACTATAGGTAATAAACAATTCCTCCATACATTAGTTTCTTGTACCTCACATAGATAAGGCAGCGTTTTCATTTATAGCTCGCGCGCGTCCGAGATTCTCGGCAAATTTAATCATATCTCATCTAATATACAGCAAATCCTAATAAATTATGCAAAAAAAGCCATTCACTTGAACCATTCTATCTATTAAAAAAAACCGCATCAAGATCCGTTGCGTATTTTTGAAGATATAAGCTCACATAGGGACATACATACAAAATTTAGGACTTTCTTTTATAAAAAGTAAAGATGACTTAGGTGTAAACGGAGATTTTATCGGAGAGATAATAAACGTTTTATATCGTAGAAAGACTATAATGAATAACAAGTTTTGACAATTTTCGCCAACCCATTTTAGCGAACTTTTAAACCTCTGATAAGTCATTATGAATAAGACCATTAGTAAATAACTACGTTGGAGTTAAACTAGCTGGTCAGGTTTCATAAGTATGGTAAGTTTATTGTATTTACCGTACATTTCTATAACAAAATTAGAATTGTGTTTTGTTAACAAAACTACGGTTAAAATTGAATGCAAAATTAGAAAAGTCACCATCACCTTCGGTGATAAAACCTATGAGCATTACATTACATAGTACATGATCCCCTGTTGTTTAGATCCTTTAAGAGGATACCAAAATAGCTTCGTGCATTTCCTATGTACGAAGTTTTCATTGTTTCTTTAGATTGAATGGCTAGAGCTCTAATTTTTAAGTATATGTTTTTTCAATATATTATCTAGGATCGCATAAACTCAGAAACGCGATTGAATATAGTTTTCTCGATAGAAAATCTTGGCGAAACAACCTCTCAAATTTTTTATTTTTTTCATTTGTCGGTCTATTATCGCGTATTAACTAATGAAATAACTTTAAAAACATAAGTAACTATCATATATAGAAACACGTAAATCAGAATTAAAATATATTTAGTAGATTTTGAGTAAATAGGAAAAGTATCCTTAATTCTTCATTTTCTGTGCCTACCGGCTGTGTTAATATGTACGTGTCGGCGATGATATACGATAATATTGATGTAGGCCCTTAAAGGAAATCATATATTAACGGAGCTTTAATACGATTTATACTCAATGACAGAGTATTTATTCATTTGTCTTTATACTTAGGAAACAGCGGTGTTTGAATCAGCAGTCTAGCTCAACACGGCGGGGAGTCAATTGATTAAAAAGTCCCCGAGTGAGTTTGCGCCCAAGAATTTAGCATTAACTGTGAATTTTTATACAATTTTATACTTCGCTAGTCGTAACTACAGTGCCATTTTCTTTAAATAACGAATATTTTCAATAATATTTTGTAGACCTGTTATAGGTAGTTTAATAATAATAATATTAAAGTGACCTATATATTTTTATCTCATTTATTACTGGAAAGTTGAATGAGTTTAAGTAATTAAATTGTAAAACTGCAAAACGTGTAAATAACAACTGACAAATTAGTCTAATACAAACTCAGCATGTAATTGTATAAAATTTATTTATTTTAATAAGACAGTGCTTGACCGTAGCTTTCTAAATGATCTTAAGTGGCAATGTAACATGGGATAAAGAAGCATATATTTTTACAACTATAATTGAAATAAGTCTTTTTGCAATGCACCGATGGTCTAACTGAACTTAGCCTTAACAATCATTCTCTGTTATCATAAAAGCTACCAGTTAGCCTTTCGTATGTAGTACGCTTTTCGTAGGTATATTGAAAATTAGCGCTCCATGCCATTTAATTTGACGCCCCGGGCCAATTTAATAAGCCGCCCTATAAATTAATAGTGATCGAGCAAAATATTGAATTTGAAGGTTTTCGCTGCCCTTATCGGGCTGGCCGCCCTGGGCCATGGCCCCTATGGCCTTAGGGTAAATTCGCCTTTGAGTAGATACCTTTGTATCAAAGAGTGTCAAAATTACCTAACGGATGAAATATGGCAACATATATGTCTGCGCTTCACGCTCTTTAGCAATCATCTTTCGTTAGACCTCATAGCAGATTACACCATATTCTTTTATATAATTTTTCCCACACTCCATCCATTATTTCTTCCTCTTGGTCTTTTTAATTCCTTTCACATTACTTCGCAGAACACTCATATGAAGTTTATTTCTCTTCCGCCATATTACACGACCATAGAACAGCAAAGGTAAATATCTATAAATCAATATTAAACGTTCGTTTAACAATCACAAAGCGAACTTAAGTCGATCGCTATCAATGGAGAAATATCGCAACCAGATCTAAGTGTGTTAAGTGCAGTTGCTCAACATAAGGGCCCGTTGCTTCGCACGACAATGCCTTGTGAGGTACCCGCTTGTGACGTGTTATGGCGTGTTCCGATTAACCTTTGCCGCCGCCGCGGGCGGAACGACCTTATTCCATCTATGAGATTATAAATTGAATATATGTCTTGAACAAGTCAGCCTCTTATACGCAAGGAAATTTTGTTACCTAATGTGTACCGAGTAATATGTTTATTATATATTGTAATCTATTTTGACCTCATTCAGAAGACATTAATGTAATGCGAGGTTCTTACAAACGACATTAAAAGGTTCTCGATTTGATTGATTCTTTCGCCATTTGCATGCTTGAAGACACTATTAAAGTTTAAAGAGGAGCTTTGCAATTAGTGATAAATTAGTGGCGAATGTGGCGATAGAACTTTATACGTAGTGCGTATTATATGGCAAAATTAAGTGCTCTCATAATGCTGGTGCACATTGCATGTATATAACTTCTCATAACTTTAACTTTCTTGAAAATGACAACAGATATAACCGAAAAGAAATTGAAGAAATTAGAAAAGTCTGGGCTTTAGTTTAGGAAGGTGAATAAAATATAAAATATTAAAGTCTACAAGCTTAAACTTTGCGCAACATTCCCTGGACCTTTAAAAACATTTACAGCAGGCTGAAACTGTGCAGCTACGGGAAAATATACCTCATTATTTCATAATACCTCACTAATACGGCAATAAGCCATTAAGATCTCATACTTATGCACAAATCGTGACAGTTTATTTGACTCTTAATGTCGATATGTCAGCGAAATGCATATTGTTTACCAAATTGAGACTTATAAAATACCTTTGTCATAATTTAGTGATGCAAATATGGTTTTAGAGCGGGTATTGGAAACTGGAAATGTTGTACCACGATTTCGATATTTCCTTTATTAGGTTATGGTAGTGTTTATATTCTTGTTTACTGTTGTTTTATGATGTAAATTAATACGTTGTTTTGAGCAGTTTCTATTTATCCATGTTTGTCAATTACATTGGTTTTAAAATTTTGATTTTTAGCTTATTACGAGCTCCAAGCTTGCTTCCTGTACATACTGTCACAATTTCAATACTATTTAGATCCTAATTTTCTTACTTTTATCATATAAGTACTAGCTGTCGGCCGCAATTACGTACACGTGGAACTTAGACACCAAACCACAACATCTAATATATAAAATTCACGTGTCACAGTGTTAGTTACCGTACTCTTCCGAAACGGCTTGACCGATTGTTATGAAATTTTATATACATATTCAGTAGGTCTGAGAATCGGCCAAAATCTATTTTTCTAACTTTTTTTTTAGTATGGCAAAACAACGTTTGCCGGGTCAGCTAGTTTTATATAAAGTCTTTCTTTTCAACCGTTCTGTCTATTAAAAAAACACGTCATCAAGATGCGTGGCGTAACTTTAAAAAAGCTTATTTTAAAAAAGTTTTCTTAATCTCCCATAAGAACATAGAGAACACACTAATTAGTTTCATAATAAGTAGAGACTTGGTATATTCGTAAACAAGATAATAACTCAGTATAATAAATTTTACAGCTCATAGCTCATACCGTGTGCACTATAAGTACTGAATGGGTCCTTAAAAACAACATCTGAGTAAAAATATGTTTAACACATTAAAATTCTTATCCAGCAAAAGCAACTTAACCTTTTTACTTTATAAAATGGATTATTATTTTGAAATTAAAGTCATCGTGTGGCATGCAATAATCAAATTTAATATCGATAATGTTAACGTTATTAAAATGTTATCATAAAATTGATTAAAACCAATGAAGGGACCTTTTTATTGGACCTTTTTATATTTGGCATTTAGTGTTTATCGATACATTTGACAAATCGATTCATCGTGCCTCTCTTAAATGATTATTATTTTAAATGGAAGCTATAGCTTGTTGATGATAAAGAAATCAACATTGCACATTTAACTTTCGCAAGGTGTTTTAATTTTCCTCACCAGGGTACCTGAAAAGTCAGCTAAGGGATATTGTGAAACAGTTTCTGTGAGAGACGGAAAAATCGAAACTAAACTCTGTGCCAATACGCCTGGTCAGCGTGGCATAGTAGACCATATCCCAAGGAGGAGGAGGCCTGTACCCAATAGTGGGACATAATGGGCTGCAGAGAGAGAACGTGCGTGTTTTAACCACAGTACCACAGATGTAAAAAAACAAGGACGTTATAACTTTATCATATCTCTAAATAATCTGTCAGTTTGTGGGAGTTAACTTAAAAATGGATAAACTCATTTAGATGTTTCGATCGAGAATGTATATTTACGTTCCTATTATGAAATTCAGTTAAGTTTAATAGCTATCATAATCACAATATGTTACATACCTACCTAAGTACTTACTTAATTGCAAATGGCCGCCAAATTCGAATTTTAAATAGTTTATTCATTTAATTACCATTCGATTTACCTATATAGAATATTCCATCTACATAGAATATTCCATATTGTGAATTTTCATCTTATTTCATATTTTGCAATATTATATTAACTATCAATTAATATTTAGTTATCTATATTTATTACCTGGCTATAATTGAAATATTCAATTGTAAATGTTAAATACTTTACTGAAAGGTCAGAAGAATCGATTAATAACAATATTTATCGGTAATGGAGATACAGTTTTTGATAAAGTTATTGGTTTTTGTTTGGAACTTAGTAATAAATAAATGCAATAATATAATGTATCACGCCTACCAATTAATTCTATATATTATGCACTTTTTTGCTCCATACATTAAAACTTATATCTTAATAAACTGTTACAATATTTGCATTCTGTTTTATTTGTTTAGTTTCACCTGTTTCTGATAAAACTTATTATTGAAAACTTTGTACACACTTAACGGCTTCTGAATTTGTTTTTGAAAGAAAGAAATGTTTATTTCTAAGTCTACTAGAGACTTTGAGACCCCTCGTCGGTTCAGGGTGAGACTCATGGCAAGTACCATGGTCCGGTTAGTACGAGGCGAAAAAAAGCAGTAGGTAGCCTAGATTTAGATTTTAAATAATCATTATTAAATTTTGACACCAAAAAGCTGTTTAATTAAAAACTTTTATTAGAGAAAATGTAAGTTCGTTGCTAACGCTCACCTGGCGACCAGCTGCTTAGGAAAACTCCCTATTTATAGCTATTAGTAAAATAACTAGTGTTATAATTTAATATACAATGTGTGTGTATGTCTTTAGCCAACTGTTCTACATATAATAACCCCAAATAATTTGAATTATATTAGTTTAAATAACCATTTAAACGACGAGTATTTTTACATCATATAATTATAAATACAGACTTTAATAGTCTTATTCATAATGACTTATCGGAGGTTTAAACGGAGATTTTATCGTAGAGATAATAAACGTTTTAGCATAAAAAGACTATTGTAAATAACAAGTTTTGACAATTTTCGCGATCCGATTTTAGCGAACTTTTAAACCTCCGATAAGTCATTATGAATAAGACCATTAGTGTTTAATAACCCATGATTAATATTATTTCAACGTCTGGTGATCTGTTCGTGTGGTGATGGACGAAGAATATAGGTGCGGTGGTGACACTTATGTTGTCAATCCATCACAATTTCATCCCAAGGGTGCTGTAAGATGTATGACTGTGGATGAAGCCAATGAAGTATGTCTAGATCGTAGCAGATGGCGCTCTATAGTCTCTGCCTACCTCCATGGATGGATGACGAGGATGTTGATGGTGCTGTAAAAGCCAATTAAATGATATTAAAGCAGATAACATCCTCTGTGAGGGACGGAAAACTGGAAACTAAACCCTGTGCTAACACGCATGGTCAGCGCCGCATAGTAGATCAAAAACATTCCTAAAATGAAAGAGGTTAACTGTGAGACGAATGAATGAATAATTAAGAATAAGAAAGAAGAAAAAGAAAGTAAAAAAATTGGACGAGTGGATTAGTGATGACATCGAACTAGAGATATTTGTACCAATTCTACGCATACAACTAAACTTAACTAAAAAATAAAAACATCTATGACGTATTTGGATTAATTGACTATTTCGTTGTACACATTTTTGGGATTTCGTACAAACTCTTATTGTTAATTAAAATCGTTAATTGTTGCTTTCTTCTTCTTCTCCAGCCCATTTACGCCCCACTGTTGGGCACGGGCCTCCTCCACTTTGGGAGGGGTTATGGTCGACTGTGCCATGCCGACCAGGCGTGTTGGAACAGGGTTTCTTTTCGAGTTTTCCGTCTCTCACAGAAGATGTGTGCTGTGTGCAATATCCCTTAGCTGACTTTTACAGCACCCTTTGGAGGAGATGGGGTGGTGACACTTGTATTCTTAATCCGTCACCACACGGAGAATAGTATAGTTGCGTTAACATTGCCGATTTGTGTTATTGACAGTATCAATTTTAATTTCTTAGTTAAGTTTGGGCTTCGCTACATGGGTAGCGATTTCATATTTCACGCATAAGAAGTCGCGGGTGAACAGCTAGTGCCCTATATATTTGTAACTATTTTATGCTAAAAGGTTATTTAAACGACAACATATATGTAGATAAACGTATGTTGTTATATGTAACAGCTGGCTAGCGTAGTAGATAATGTTATATTTACATATTTAATTGTATATAACAATATATTTGTATCATGTTTCGCGTGACTGCATTGTGAAGACAATTTTAAATATTCTATACATGCTGTTGCCCGCGACTTCCTACATGTGAAATTTAGAAAAAAATATGATTTTACAACATTTTTACTGATGCTTCGCTTCTATCATAGACCAGAGGATCAGGGACCAGTGGACGTTATGTGAATTGTCTTGAATATTTATTTATTTATCATATGCAGATCCCACTGTAGCTCACTTGGAAGAGCAATAATCCCTCCCAAAGTAGAGGAGGCCCGTGCCCAGTAGTGAAACATTAATGGGCTAGAGAGAGAAGGTCGTTATCGATCTGACCGAACACACATTACACAATGTATCTATCCTTTAAAATAATGATAGCTTCGACATTGTTTGCTATAATAACTTCGTTAGTACGCTTCAGTAACGTATCTATAAATTGTAACTGACCTTTTAGTAATAGTATTTATATCACAACACTAATCGCATTGATATATTGATATTGGACGGTAAATTTCATGCTAATGAGACTGGCAACACTAACCAGAGGTGCGACTTCAACTAGCGCACTAACGAGATGTCCTGCTTAGAATAATAGTTGACGTTTTATTTATTCATCTATTGGAAATGTATGAGATGTAGAAACTGGTACGGGAATCTATAATAATATTAAATAAAATTCAGGAACTACTGGTTCGAATTAAAAAAATATTTTTGTATTGGATAGTCCAATTATCGAGAAAGACTTTAGGCTATATACGACCAAGCTGCGACCAATAGGAGCGAAGCATTAGTAAAAAATTTTTTAATCGACGCGCGAGTTAAATACTTCATCAAATCAAATCAAATCATTTATTTGTCAGAATATGGGTACAAAGGTGTATAGGTACATTAATCAGAGTCCGAGACCATAATCTGCCAGTATCTGGCGTACAAATATTCGAGTGTTATAATATTTTATAAATAGAGATATAATTATGTAATATTTAGTCATACTATTAAGTCATATATTAAGAATAAATATTTCAAATAATCAAGCAACACAAAATACAAATCAATACAATGTCACAGTTTTCTAGCGTCTAAAAATTCTTTACTTAATAACAATTATACTTACAATGCTAATAAAACGTTACAATATAGAATATGTATTGCTCCAGAGCAAACTACGCCCAAGCTTTATTATCTTTAATATAATCAGATATTTTATAATACGCATTTTTACTTAACGTAGTTTTAATGCATTTTTTAAATTTAGAATTATTTAATTCTCGTACAACGTATACAATGATCCATGAGTTACATATTTTGTGGAGATGGGTTACATTGTATTGTATGTTTTACGCAATTTTTGACGGACTGTCGAGGACGGCAAGAGGGATATGTAAATCCTTTTATTACCGCGTACATCCTAAACGGGTGCGTAGGTTTTAATAATTAGTGCATCGATTAATTTGTCTTTAACACTCATGTACTCTTGGATAGGTTTTTTTATAAATAGAAAACAAAATGGAGAACGTTAGGAGAGAAATACTTAATACTGATGCATCCATCACTGATGTAGTAATAATATAATGCATTCAACATCTTATTAATATGATACTCGGAATAGAATTGTCTTTTCCAATGAAATAGTAGATAATAAAATGATTCTAATGAGGTTTGTAACTTGATGAATATTCAATCCGACCTGTTTTGAACCAGCTTTCTAACAAACATGTATGTATAATGTTATAACACAAACTCTTCACAGCTGCCTAAAGTAAGCCGTCCATTTAAAATGTCCATAAATAATATGATTCCTAATATTTTATTCAGTTTATGCCCTTCCATTTTGAGGTGTAATGTGGTACTATAAATTGGATTTTATGAAATATGATATTAAAAGGTAAATAAATGACTCTTAAAATGGAGCTGCTGTTGTAAAGTAAATAATCTTAGAGTAAAGTAAAGTAAGTAAGAGTAAAGTAAATTATATTAGAAAATATTATGTAACTAATCTTGTTACTATGTCCACAACACTAGCTGCTGCCGCGACTTAAAAATTTCCTCGTTTTTAAAACAAATTTCAATGATGATCGGCTTCTATTAGTTGTAGTTATAAATGTGCTATACAATACTGAAAGTATTTATGAAATTGGTCCAGTGGTTCCCGAGATTAGCCCGTTCAAACAAAGAAACAAACTGTTTAGCTTTATATTATTTAGTATAGATTTTTATGGTGCAATGTTCAGCGTCCAGTGATCACACAGGTTTCAGTGGGAATTAGCGTCAGGTATTGTGCGTCTGGACTAGAAAAATGTTTTGCCGGATTCATTAGACACAATGTCATGCAAAGGTGATTCTTTTCTAAGCTTTTTATGTTTATCTTGTCGTGTCTTTCATTCGATTTCATTAGACACATCTATCAATGTTTTAATCTATGTAATGGAATCTTTGAAAGTGATTTTCAGCCACTTGCAATAGTCTAATTGATCTGAAATTTTGCACACACATTAAGGATTTTCAAGCGTGTTTTTTTAGTTTTTAAACTAAGAAAATTATTCTGACCTATTTTACAAATATTAATTAGAAAATTTAGTTAATATACCTAAAAAGGTGGCAGAAAAAATGTTGGGTAATAAACATTATAATTCTTCTGGGAAAAATCAATTCATAGATTTGACCATTTCAGTTATAGGCACTTGTTAAGACTAAGTCCGATACATAGTTGTTAAATAATTCGAGTTACGAGAACTTATGCTCAACTGAATTTTGGCAGTGAATACGAGACCGAATATAATAGGATAAGGTGTTCTGAAAGCTTAAAAAGTACACTGAATGCCTGTAACTTACCATTAATATTAAGAGGGTACTGTACTCCTAGGTATTTGCCCTTTTTCCTTTAGGTATTTGCCTTAGGTATTGCTATCCCTATTCCCGAGCACTGTACTGAAAGGGACAAATATAGCTGAAACAGATTCTACTTACAAATTCTTTGAAAAAAAGACGTTTCGTACTCCCCTTTTTTCTTCGCGAAAGTTAAACCGATTTAAATTGTTTTTACGCTTTATTATAGATGAAGAGTATATCTATGATATGATATATATACCAAAAAAAAAAGTGATACAAGCACTTTTTTTTTTGGTAAAACGTTACCAAATATGTGTGATAGTTGCTGAAACTTTACCTAAAGAAAACCGATAAAACCGGGATTATCGGATGGTCATATTTCTTTTAGTTATTATGTATTGAAAAAAAAGAAAGTGATAGAAGCATAGATATACTCTTCATCTATAATATAGCGTAAAAACAATTAAAATAGGTTTAACTTTCGCGAAGAAAAAAGGGAAGTACGATACCTATATTTTTGTATGGAGCATAATTTGGTATCGTGCCCTCTTAACAAGTTAAATTATATTAATCGCCGTTTGACATATTTGTCCAAGTTACATATTTTTGTCTATATATTTAATGATGATACAGACCTGTTCGCAAAGGTGTTTCTTTATCGACTTTCATCAGTTAAGATAGTGATCAAATGCGAATTTGCGCAGTCCAAAACAAATTGTAAGTAGGCCGTAAGGTGGTAACTGTCATTTTGATGTACAGTGTTGCCAGGTGATCGCATAACAGCCGATATACGTTAAATAAACAATCATATCAAATGTGGCCCAACTAAATTATTACCAGCGGATGCGTTAAAACCATAGATTAGCCCCAATAGATACTGCGTAACGAGATTTTTAACGACTTAACGCATATTAGAGAAAGGAGCGGGTTGCGGGGTATAAAATAATGCATTTACATTGGCCGTAGAATAATCACACACCGAGATCGCATACATTACTTAAACGAGAATAGCGTATATGTTCAGTGTGTACTGGTCGCCTTGTGTGTGGAATCTATTCCAGATGATCTGTGGTTAAAACGCATAATTACAAATATTAACTGCACTTGAATAATTGTTGGGTTTAAAACATACCTTTTATGTAATTTAATGAGTTTTTTTAATGTAATTACTTATTTTTGAACAAATTTAAAGGGGAGGCTAAAACATTTTTTGTAGAATTTATGTGGTGAAAAGAATAGTAATTTTTTTTTTATTAATAATGGTAATAAAAAAAATTACTATTCTTTTCACCACATAAATTCTACAAAAAATGTTTTAGCCTCCCCTTTAAATTCGTGCTCACTGAGTAACTGTATATAAAAATTGTGGGAAAACAATATTTTCTAACACTTGCGCGATCATTTGTTTAAATAAAACCACTTTTTACGGATTTAGACGCGTGTTAAGCTATTGCATAGCTTCTATCACGGGCTTTGAGCGTGGAGACTAAATGCACAAAATTCTAAATTTAAATTCCGTAACAAAGATAGCGTAACCAAAAAATACTATACACGGCGCTAGTATATATATTCCGTAGTATATAGTATTCCGCCGTTTCGCGGTTCGCGCTGGTGACTCATGTCAGTTTTGGCGTTAGTTTTTATTTTATTGACATTTGATTGACAATCGCTATTTTATCATAATTATCATAAACAATGGACAAATGTAAGCATCAGTAAATAAGGATTATTAATCTTATTTTAGTTTATGGTATTATATTCTTGCATAAATAAAATAAATAAATAATTATAATTGCATAAGTTGATAAAAAATACTATGCAATAGCTTTACCTCGGCAGTCCCCGAGTGACACACGTCTTTTTTTTGTTTTTAATTTTAGCCCCTCGTTTCGGACATTTTGCAGTCACCATGGTCACGGGTGAGACGTCGGGCTAAAGTGGTTTTATTATGTGAAAATTTAAGAATTAGTGTTAATTAATACAGTTATAGAGATTACATACAAGTGTCGTTTCATAAATTTATACCGCGAAGAAAACTCCATTGATATGAAAAGTAAAATTATCGAGATATTTTTTTGTAAACTAAAACTCATTGCAAGAAGGTTTATCGCTTTATTTTCACTATTTTTATTCGTCCAGTGAAGTATTTTTTTTATACACTGGACTGTAGGAGCGAAAAATAGTTAAACTTAAATCTCGATTGCACCTAGCGATTCTACCTGACTTGAATATACGATTATCAACGCTCCATATTACAATGTTTTTTTTATTTATAACCACAGATTAATCTATCATTAAACTCATTCCATAAAGCGTAGCCAATGTATAAAAGCCGCCAATTTCCACAAAATGTATACATCAATCTAATCTACACAACATTTATTTGCATAAGTGTTCCCAGGCGGGTAATCCATCTCCGTACTGAATAATTAGCTAGAACATCTAGGCTTTCGTAATAGGGAAATGTTTGTAAGCGGCTCAGACAGTTTCCTACAGCCTGCGATTAAAAATAGATAGCCTGTAGACGCTGGCGGCACTATTTGTCGTAGTTAGATGCCCACTTGTCACAATGACAGTGAAAGATTTGTGTATAAGATGTTAAATGTTCACCGAGTTGCTAAAGTATTATCTACATCTAAACAATAAATAAAATTAATACTACAGACATTTTGAAATATAAGCTTTTTATATGATCATATCTCTAAACTAATATTATATAGCTGAAGAGTTTGTGTTTGTTTGAACGCGCTAATCTCAGGAACTAGTTGTACGATTTTAAAAATTCTTTCAGTTTTGGATACTACATTTATCGAGAAAGGCTCCAGGCTATATAACATGACGCTGCTATCAATAGGAGCGAAGCAGTATTGAAAAAAGTGGCAATAACGAGGAAACATTTCTAAATTCCACGCGTACGAACGCGTCTACTTACTTAAGTTACGAGTTAATAAATAGTTTTAATATTTACACATAATATATGCAATTTTTCACACGGTTTTTACGGCATCATTTCTTGATTGGATTACATCGCTAAAGAAGTACTTTATTGCATTGGGAAAGCAATTTACGAGAAAACTAGTGTGAAATTTAAAAATATCTAACGGTTGACTAGGAGATTCTGTGTGCTCGCGTGACGAGACCGGCTCGTTTATCCATCTTGGGAACACATCTGTTAATCAACATACTAGATAATTCACAATAAAAAGAAGTTTAAATCCATTAAAAGTGTAGTGGTTTTTCTCGTGTAATTGCGGATGTATCACGGCGGCATTACGTTCAGAAATCGAGAGATTCAATGTGTTTTTAAATAATTTATGTTCGCGTACCGTTCGCTTGATAATGGATTGCTTACACATCCTTTTTGACATTGGAATGTGATGATTGCCTACCCTTGGAGATTGTCGCTACGACACGTGCAGTACGCCGATAAACCGCCCAAACCGGTTCACCAAATACTACTCTTTAATGATAACTTCTCCATTTAATGTAATCTTCGGAATTTTTACAACGGTCGTTGCCTTTTGTGATGGCTGATGCAACACCAACATAACAATTTATGGCGGTTTTTTTATCGACATTGTGTTCTATTTGCTTATTTAAAGAAAGAAAGAAAGAAAGTATTTATTCACCTCCATGGGGACACAAAGCATACATACATAAAAAAAAACCACAAAAACATTATAAAAAAAAAATTATGATCAGAGATCACATAATAATAATAATATATAGATATTATTATGTTTCTTGCAACTAAAAAGATATTTTCTAACATGTATTAATGTTAAAGCTTGTCCGTGTGGTGACGGATTAAGAATACAAGTGTCGCCACCTCATCTCCTCCCAAGGGTGCTGTAAAAGTCAGCTAAGGGATATTGCACACAGATAACATCCTTTGTGAGAGATGGAAAACTCGAAAATAAACCCTGTGCCAACACGCCTGGTCAGCGCGGCACAGTAGACCATAATCCCTCCAAAGTGGAGGAGGCCTGTGCCCAACAGTGGGACGTAAATGGGCTGGAGAGGGAGATTAATGTTAGTAACATTAAGAGTTAATAGCTGATGCCCGCGACTTCGTACACGTGGAGTTTAGAAAATTTTCCCCGTTTTTGGTACATTTTTGTCAAATGCTTCGCTTCTATTGGTCGCAGTTTGATGCTAAAATTGTCAAAAATTGTTATTTATAATAGTCTTTTTACGATAAAATGTTTATTATTTCTCCGATAAAGTGACATTATTTTATTGTTTCAACCTCTGATAAGTCATTATAACTAAAACAATAGGTATTTATATGTTTCATCGTCTGTCTACCAAAGTATGAACCAGATTCAAATTTTCTCCAAATGTGGATGTTTTTATTTATTAGTAGGTAAGTCTTGGTAGAACTATTTCTCACAAAGTTCAATAAAACTAGTAGTTGTAATGTATATAGTGATTTGTTTACAAGTCGATAGACTGATCAAATAGAAAGGTCACGAATCGTTGTTGTGACCTTTAAGAACTGTGATTTTGAGCCCTGCGGGACTGTAGGTACTGTTGTGAAATTGGAGTCGAATACGTTCTATAATAGATCATCAATTTTGTAATACTACCATATATATTTAGGGCTGTCTTGTTAAACACGGTAGAAATCCGGGACAAGCGGGTGAAATAGGTATTTTCCCCAGGTACCGGTTATTTTTTTTTCTCTTATAAAGCGCCAATATCCTGCCGGACGGGTCCCAGACGCCCTTCAAACTAGGATAAACCGGCAACCCTAACCATTTACAAAGATTGGGAGCGAAAATTCTTACAAAACGTTAGTCGTGATAGTTTTGATGTTAAGTCGGGGTGTGTCGTGATCTGGGTTTTATCGTAAAGAGTTCAAATCGTTCAAAGGTTACCTTGTGACGGAGTAATTGTAAACTGATACTTTATCTGATTCTATGAATCAATGTAATTTGTACATTTTATACTATCGACGAACTAATGTTAAAGTTAAACACCATGATAGTTCTATCAATTCAGGTTTATTCGTAACTAGCTGTTGCCCGCGACTCCGACCGCGTGGAATTTAGAAATTTTTTTTTTCGCAACAAAAGTTAGCCTATGTCCTTTCTCAGGGTCTAAAGATTGTCTGTGCCAAATTTCATCAAAATCGGTTGAGAGGTTTAAGCGGGAAATCGTAACAGACAGACAGACAGAGTTACTTTCCCATTTATAATATTAGTAGGGATACTAGCTGCTGCGTACGCGTGGCATTTAAATTTCCCCCGTTTTTCAACATTGTTCACTGATGCTTCGCTTCTATTGGTCGCGGCGTGATGTTATGCTTATAGCCTTACTTCCAAGTAAATATTTTAAATGGCAGGGTCAGAAGCTAACATTACTTATGCTACTGCTCCACTCACGACAGCATATTAATAAATATTAAATTAAATATTAATAAACATTAAATATTAATAATGAATGTTTATTAAATATTCGCAGACATTTCACACAACGTCCTCTGGTCCCAAGCTAAGCTTATATGCTTGTGTTATGGGTACCACAATACGGATAGAATACATATACTACTTTTCTTTTGTAAATACATACTTATAATACATAGTAAACACCAAACGCAGCACCAACATTTGTATGACAAAACTACTTTTAACGGATTTAGACGCGTATATTTGTTTTAAATTTTGGCCCGACGTTTCGGAGACTTTGCAGTCACCATGGTCACGGGTGAAACGTCGGGCCAAAATTTAAAACAAATATACGCGTCCAAATCCGTTAAAAGTAGTTTTATTTAAGCAGATGAGTCGCGCAAGTGTTAGAAAATATTTGTATGACATTTATAAACATCACACAAATGATTGTCCCGAGTGGGAAATAAACCCGCGACCTCTTGAACGGCAGTCCGTTACATGAACCACTAGACCACGAAGCCCGTCAAATCAATGGGGTGACGACATAACATTTGTATTCATAATCCGTCCCCACACAGAGAAACTAGTATTAGTACCTATGTGTTTAGTTTGTACAAACATTTGTTTTAAATGGCAATGAATCTATTGTTATTTAAATAAGTCATTAAATCTTAAGTGATTTAGTATTTGCTTTCTGTACTTGTAATATATTAAGTAATATGTAAAATATTAAGATAAAATATGCTTAAGAGGATACCAAAATAGCTTCGTGCATTTTTCTACGTACGAAGTTTTCATTGTTTCTTTAGATTGCATGGCTAGAGCTCTAATTGTTAAGTATATGTTTTTTCAATATAATGATCTAGGATCGCATGAACTCAGAAACGCGATTGATTTTCTCGATAGAAAATCTTAGCGAAACAACCTCTCTAATTTTTTATTTTTTTCATTTGTCGGTCTATTATCGCGTATTAACTAATGAAATAACTTTAAAAACATGTAACTATTATATATAGAAACACGTAAATCAGAATTAAAATATATTTAGTAGATTTTGAGTAAACAAAAAAAAAAATCCCTAACTCTTCATTTTCTATACCTACTAGCTGTGTTAATATGTACATGTCGACGATAATATTGATGTAGGCCCGTAAGAACGTTTCATATAATTATATTAATATTACAAAGCTAAAGAGTTTGTTTGTTTGAACGCGCTTATCTCAGAAATTACTGGTTCGAATTCGAAAAAGAAAATTCTTTTTGTGTTGGATAGTCCATTTATAAAGGAAGGCAATAGGATATATAACATCACGCTGCGATCAATAGGAGCGAAGCAGCAAAGAAACGTTGCAAAAACGCGAAACATTTTCTAATTACTCACTCTCTTTTTACGTTAGGGTTATTATTTATTTTTTTATAAGTGACAGTGACAATGATCAGTGCAATAAGGTCACAGACCTTACAGGTCGCGGGTACTTTGCACCGATATAATTGCTCACTTGACGAAGGTTTGACGCAACGAGGGTTGATTGCGTCCAGCCACTCTTTCTGTTCAATTAGCGATGTTTGCTGTCCCATTTCAGTAATTATCCGTATAATGTAGTTACGTTTGATAGCTAACAGAAGCCAAGCCTTTGTTTTAAAATTTAACGAGTTTTTCGTACGTGCCTGTCCATTTTAGTAGCATTACCATGTGTCTGGCCATCAAATGTTATTATTATTTAATTGGTGTTTCATTCAAAGGGGGCTCTGGTGTGATTGGACAGTAATTATACAAAGAGCTTCACTTACTAAATGTATTTGGATTCATTATTGTTATTACAAAGTTTGAATATAAGTACAACGGTACAACTTCTACGTGCACAAATAAACTAAACAGAAACCATGAATATTTATAGTGTAATTAATATGATTCGGCAATAATAACTAAAGTTTATTATTACAAAAACTCTATATTATGGATTAACGATTTTAATTAATATAAATGTGCTTACCGAAAGAAACAATTAATAATCAATCAAAATACCATAATTCTCATTTTTAGTTAAGAGAGTCATATTTCTTTAAGTTATTTTGTTTTGAAAAAAAAAAATAGTAATAGAAGCATCTTTACTTATTATAAAACAAAGTCTTTATGTTTGTATGTATGTCCCTATGTGAGCTTATATCTTATAATCTACGCAACGGATTTAGTTGCGTTTTATTTAAATAGATTGAGTGGTTCAAATGGATGTATTTTTGTACCATTTGCTAGGGTTCGGTTTTCAAATTCCACGCGTAGGAAGCTACGGGCAACAGCCAGTAGATATATAAAACCTACGAGTAAATACTGTGAGAAAAAATTGTTCCTCTAGAGGCAATATCCACAAAGAAAACTCTCACTCTCTCCAGCCCATTTACGTCCCACTGTTGGGCACGAGCCTCCTCCACTTTGGGAGGGATTATGGTATACTGTACCGCGCTGACCAGGCGTGTTGGCACAGGGTTTATCATCGAGTTTTCCGTCTCTCACAGAGGATGTTATCTGTGTGCAATATCTATTAGCTGACTTTTACAGCACCCTTGGGAGGAGATGGGGTGGTGACACTTGTATTCTTAATCTGTCACCACACGGAAATATTATATACAAAGAAAACAGTGGACTACAATGTCGATATTTTTGTATGGAGCATAATTTGGTGTCTGACCCTCTTAAGAGGGTACTGTACTCCTCATTTAGGTATTTGCCTTAGGTATTGCTATCCCTATCTCCGAGCGCCGCGCTGAAAGGGACTAGATGAAGCGGATTTTACCTACCAATTCTTTGAAAAAAGACGTTTCGTACTTCCGTTTTCTTTTCGCGAAAGTTAAACCGATTTTAATAATTTTTGCGTTATATTATAGATAAAGAGTATATCTATGCTTCTATCACTTTCTTTTGTGGTAAAACTTTACCAAATTTGTGTGATAGACACTGCAACTTTATCTAAAGAAAACCGAAAAAAGTTGGTTTTTCTGATCGTCATATTTCTTTTAGTTATTATGTTTTGAAAAAAAAGAAAGTGATAGAAGCATAGATATACTCTTTATCTATAATATAACGCAAAAACTATTAAAATCGGTTTAACTTTCGCAAAGAAAAAACGGAAGTACGATACCCATACTTTTGTATGGAGCATAATTTGGTATCGTCCCGTCTTAAGTATAATTTTGCACGTAGTATTCGTAGCACTAACTACTCATATAGAACCACTGGATAGACGTGGTACAATGCTTAAGATACCTTAAGATGTCCAACAAAGCAAGAGACAGTTGGATATAGCTGCTAGTTATAACCGCGTGTAATAATAACACTGACGTTAACAACAGACTCATCCATCAGACTTTTTTCGTCCACACAGGGCATAAGCCTCCAACATACAACGCTACAAAGCTCGTACTTGTGCCGCTGGCATCCAATTCAAATAACAGACTTAAGAAAGCATTTATTTGTCATTAAAATTCCTGTTTAAAAACACCACATGTTTATATTTTAAAGAAATAACAAGTTGTAATCTAAAGTAATCTAAACATTTAATTTTAAAGTAAAACTCATCAGATATGCGTACTTAAGGCAACAGTAAAAGGCCAAGAGGCCGTTAAGTCTATGTTATTGGACGACAGCCAGCTGAGGAAGTCACGCGTCATGATGCCATCAAGCACGAACCTTCGACGTGGGCCGGTGATAGCTACCATGACAGCAATCGTTCATCTAATGAGCTCTGCCCTTAGTAACAGGTGCGTTCTGTTTTAACAACTAGCCAACTAATTTATTAGCATTGTAAAATACAAAATTCTAGCGGAAGATTTGTAATCAATATACGTAGCGATCGTTCATTGATTGATGAAATAATTGTCACTTAAAACTATTAGGCATAGAATTTGGAAAATTTTCCCCGTTTTTACAATTTTTTTTTACTAATGCTGCGCTCCTATTACTCGTAGCGTTATGTTATATAGCTTATAGTTTTTTAATTCGGACAAGTGGTTCCTAAGATTTAGGCGTTCAAACAAACAACCTCTTCGGCTTTATAATTATAATATTAATTGAATTTTAAGAGGGTACTGTACTACTAATTTAGGTATTTGCCTTAGGTTTGCTGTCCCTATTCCCGAGCACCGCGCTGAAAGGGACAAATATAGCTAAAGCAGATTTTACCAACAAATTCTTTGAAAAAAAGACCTTTCGGACTCCCCATTTTTCTTTGCGAAAGTTAAACCGATTTTGATTGTTTTTACGCTATATTACAGATGGAGAGTATCACTTTCTTTTTAACACGCTTTTATAAGTTTGGTAGGTATCTATCAATGTATTAATCTGTGTAACGGAATCTTTGAAAGCGATTTTCAGCCACTTGCAGTAGACGGATTGATCTGAAATTTCGCACACACGACGAAGACCGATGACAATGCAATAATTTAAAAGAATAATCCCAATTCCTTGATCAGAATTACTAGAATAGCATGTTGAAGTATCACTATGACCACACTTGTATTTAATTAGTTAATTAAACACGTAATAGTTTAATTGTATATGAGTAGACTCACCAAGATTATTGTGTTTCTACGTATGCCTTTCATATACAATCAGATAATTTCACATAAAAACGCTTTGTTTATAGAATCAGGTAAAAATATCATAATTGTTTACTTGTGTCTACTACGATTGTGACAACATGTGATAACAGAAACTTATGTCTCTGACAACATAAACTGTCAACGTTTTGTAAGTAGGTAGCATAGAATTAAGTATTGATGACAATGCAATCATTTAAAAAATATTCAGGATATTTAAGCGTGTTTGTTAGTTTTTAAACTAAGTAGATTATTTTTTGTAAAGCCTTACCAAATATGTGTGATAGTCGCTGCAACTTTACGTAAAGAAAACCGAAAAAAAACGGGATTATCGGATGGTCACATTTCTTTTAGTTATTATGTTATGAAAAAAATAAAGTGATACAAGCATAGATATACTCTTTATCTATAATATAGCGTAAAAACAATTAAAATCGGTAAAACTTTCGCAAAGAAAAATGAGGAGTACGATACCCATATTTTTGTATGGAGCATAATTTGGAATCGAGCCCTCTTAATAATATTTATTGACCGTTTCACGATCTTCGTCTCCAGCCGCATAGCAGTTGTATTTTCGAGTAAATCAGAATTAAAATATAAAAAAATTGCTTAGTTAGTTATAAATTATAAAACATCTCCTTGATATGTGTGCAGAATTTAAGACCAAAGCGACTATTGCAGGTGGGTTAATATCACTTTCAAAGATTCCGTTATATGTAGGTACTAATACCTACATATTCTAAGATAGATAGATACGAAGGAAACCTATTCTGAATTTAAAAATTGCGCTTAAATATTTTACACTGTTAATTTGAGTTGTCTGAGCTAATGAATGTCAGCAAAAAGATTTATATTGATTAACTAACGGCTAATCAATGTTATACTGATTCAACAAAGTTTCAAGAAACGGAGGTTATCCTTGTACCATAGCAACCATACAGAATAACCTAAGTACATCGTTAAAATCAGCTTACTTTGTAGATTTTACATAATATTTAGCTGTTGCCCGCGACTCCGTACCCGTCGAATATAGAAATTTTTCCCGTTTTTGCGACATTTTCACTGCTGCTATTGGTCACAGCGTGATGTTATAAAGTCTAAAGCCTTCCTCGATAAATGTACTTTCCACCACTGAAAGAATTATTCAAATCGGACCAGTGGTTTCTGAGATTAGTGCGTTCAAACAAACAAACAAACAAAATGAAATGAAATGAAAATCATTTAATCAAGTAGACATATTTTTTAGAAAAATTATGTGCATAAAAAATATGTCCAATGTTTTCCCTACTACCGGTGCAGGACGCAATCTGCTGGGAAGAACCGGCGTAAGAAACTCAGCAGAGCTTTTATATATATCAATATTTTTTAAATAAAATGTCAATTATACTTACAATGCTAATAAAACGTTACAATATAGAATATGTATTGCTCCAGAGCAAACTACGCCCAAGCTTTATCATCTTTAATATAATCAGATATTTTATAACAAACAAACAAACTCGTAAGCTTTATAATATTAGTATAGGTTGAAGTAACTGTAGGCAAATGCTTTTAATATCAATATTGAAATTGTTGTGTACACACTTAAGAGGATACCAAAATAGCTGCGTGCATTTTTCTACGTACGAAGTTTTCATTTTTTCTTTAGATTGAATGGCTAGAGCTCTAATTTTTAAGTATATATTTTTTCAATATATAATCTAGGATCGCATAAACTCAGAAACGCGATTGAAAAAAGTTTTCTCGATAGAAAATCTTAGCGAAACAACCTCTCTAATTTTTTATTTTTTTCATTTGTCGGTCTATTATCGCGTATTAACTAATGAAATAACTTTAAAAACATAAGTAACTATTATATATAGAAATACGTAAATCGTAATTAAAATATATTTAGTAGATTTTGAGTAAACAAAAAAAATATCCCTAATTCTTCATTTTCTATACCTACTAGCTGTGTTAATAGGTACATGTCGACGATAATATTGATGTAGGCCCTTAATATTAAAATGTATGCTTAGTAGAGTATAATAACATTGAGTTCACCTGTTTGCGTGTCTATTAACAGTTATGTTCAAGTTGTTTCCACTTAGTTGATCATAAACAGTGTAATGGAAGATTATGAAGATAGATGCATTATTTATTATGCGTTTGCAATTATGAATGCGTTTGGAAAATGCATTGAATCAGTTATGGTCCGCAAGTTTTGTAATTTAATTCTGTGTCGCTGGGGATTTATTAAAATAAATATGTTGAATATGTATAGGGTCTAAATTTGTATGTGTATAGTCCATTTCTTGCTCCGTGTGGTGCCGGATTAAGGATACAGGTCACCACCCCATATCATCCCCAGGGTGCTGTCAGCCAAGGGATATTGCCCATAGATAACATCCTCTGTGAGGGATGGAAAACTCGAAAATAAACCCTGTGCCAACACGTTTGGTCAGCGCGGCACAGTAGAACATAATCCCTCACTAAGTGAAGTAGGCCCGTGCCCAACAGTGGGACGTTAATGGGCTGGAGAGATGAGAGAGAGAGAGAGAGAGAGAGAGATAGAGTTCATTTCTTAACCGAAACCTAGTCTCCGTAACCGCTACAGGCTTAAAATATCATAGTTTAAGCAAATAAACTCGTGTGAAAAGTTAGTCTGCTATAAAGATTCCTTTCTTAAAGGCTAGGCATCAAGTTTTTCCTTACACGCATGCAAGCTATTGTGAGGCTCACAGATTGAAGATAAGATTTTATTGCGGTCAGTTAGCGAACACTACTGGACATGTCCGTCTAATAAATTCATTGGAATTTTCCCATAAGAATAATAGGGTATAAGATTTTTATAGTATCTACTTCTATGTCTATGAGGAGACGGATTTAGAATACAATTGTCACCACCTCATTTCCTCCCAGCTACAAATCAGCTAAGTAGATTAGTTCCGAGCTGTGAGAGACGAAAAGTCGAAACTGAATCCTATGGCAATATGCCTGGTCAGCGCGGAGTAGTAGAGCCATTTCTGAGTTTCAGATTTTTAATGAATTGATTAATAATAAATAAATGGCCTGGAAGAAGTCGCTTATAAAAATAAAAATAAAAATAGAGAACTTACTTACTAGACTTAATAATAGGTACAAAGGGCGGTCTTATCGCGAGCTGCGATCTCTTCCAGACAACCTTAGAATGGACTTGACCGAGACTGAATAGGTAACTTGTGGTGTACTAATATTATTGCCAGAAATAAGTGAAAGTACTAATACTTATAGTACTACTTATAGTGATAAGGCCGCCCATTGTAGGTACATGTTCCTAGAATAGCATAAGCAACTACGTAGGTATGTAATCTTTAAGGTGTACAGCAAAGTGTAGATCCTTACTTAAATATAACTCCCTTACACACCCCAACTTATATAAAATAAAAGTGAGTTTGTTTGTATCGTTCTCACGCAAAATCTACCTAATGGAACTGCACGAAAATTGGTATAGAAAACAATTTATAGTTCTGGAATTAAAATAGGCTATATATTATATCGCTAAAAACTCTGTACGAGATAATAAACGCAAATGTTTGTGAATTATAGTATAAAACAATAATTCCGCCATTTTGTTTATTTTACAGCTGTCATAGCAAGTCATAGAATCCTTTGACTTACAGCAATTATTTTATAACTAGCGATTGCCCTCGACTCCGTCCGCGTAGAATTTAGGAAATTTTCCACGTTTTACCAACATTTTAACTACTGCTTGAGTGAGAGTATTATAAACGTAAGAGTAAACAAATATAATCAGAATGAACGAACTGCTAAGCTATCAGGAGTTACACGTGTTATTGTAAGTCAACCATAAAATATAGATATGTGCTGTTTAGGGATATTTTTTTAGACAATTTTATGTAGAATATTTTCGTCATACATGATTTCTATGTAACTTTAACCATTAAGGCTGCACACGCGACGGAAGCTTAAAAAATGGAGCACCTTTTCCCGTTTTCCCAACATTTCCCTTCACTACTCTGCTCCTATTGATTGTAGCGTGATGAAAAGTATACTATAACCTGCCCAGGAGTATGAAGAATAATTGTACCAAGTTTCGTTAAAATCCGTCGAGTAGTTTTTGTTTCTATAAGGAACATACAGACGGACAGACAGACAGACAGACAGACAAAAATTTTACTGATTGCATTTTTGGCATCAGTATCGATCACTAATCACCCCCTGATAGTTATTTTGAAAATATATTTCATGTACAGAATTGACCTCTCTACAGATTTATTATAAGTATAGATTTGGCCAAGACGGTTTTAATCCCAGACTGACACATGCGCTTTACGCGGTAACTCGGAATAGGAACTCCTTGTGTGGTAATTAGTTCCAATATTATTTTTAATTGAGATGCTTTACTAATTAATGGGGTTGGAATAGTTAAGTATTTATATTCTATATGATATACTAGTTGTTAGTAAGAGTCATCCACTCTTACAAACAACTAGTATATCATATAGATAAGAGACATAACACTCGTAATTTAATTGTTTTATAATTTCAGTTAATGTACTAAACGATTAAGGATATTAAATATCTTATAAAATATACAATATTCCACAACAGCATTCATAATTAAACACAAACTATCTAACAATCATGTATTGCAGTAGTTAGTTTGAAATACTAATGAATTTGAATGTAGGACTTCGTGACATGTAATATGAATGGCTACCTCTTCATTTCAAGGTAAAATTGCGTAAATGACTACAAAATAGGGTATTTCACCCTATTTTCGGTCACCTGTAAATTATTTAATTCATTTAATTTCTAAAGTAAATTATTAATTTTGCAATTGACATGCTTGCAATTGACATGACATTTGATTCATTTAATTTGTTAATACTGGATTATACTATGTTAGGAGCTCAATAAATTAATAAAATTCTTTTTAACACGCTTTTACAAATTTGGTATGTAACTATCAATGTATTAATCTGTGTAACGGAATCTTTGAAAGCGATTTTCACCTACTTGCAGTAGACGGATTGATCTGAAATTTTGCACACCTAACAAGGACCAATGACAATGCAATAATTTAAAAGAATAATCCCAATTCCTTGATCAGAATTACTAGAATAGCATGTTGAAGTATCACTATGACCACACTTGTATTTAATTAGTTAATTATACACGTAATAGTTTAATTGTATATGAGTAGACTCACCAAGATTATTGTGTTTCTACGTATGCCTTTCATATACAATCAGATAATTTCACATAAAAACGCTTTGTTTATAGAATCAGGTAAAATTGTAATAATTGTTTACTTGTGTTTACTACGATTTTGACAACACGTGACAACAGAAACTCATGTCTCTGACAATATAAACTGTCAACGTTTTGTAAGAGGTAGCATAGAATTGAGTATTGATGACAATGCAATCATTTAAAAAATATTCAGGATATTTAAGCGTGTTTGTTAGTTTTTAAACTAAGTAGATTATTAAATATAGATGTAGCTTTATTATCGACCACTTGACATTTATGTTTTACTTAGAAATGATCACAAAATCAATTTTTACACTCTTTGATACAGATTTTCCCCCTAGAATATAGTCGTAAAGTGAGGGACTCTTGAATTACCAAAATATCCCAATACAATTTAATTCTTATTTCTTAATTTTGTCTAAATCTCATCAATATGTCACGCCGTTTATCGAAAACTTGATACATATGATCTTAATCTCAGAAATTGGCTAGAACGATTACACTATATTTAGTTTATTATGTAGGGTATTTAAATGGCTATCAATCGATCTTGCTAGGTTTCAAAGTCAGAAAAGACGGTACAAAAATAATAATAATACAGAGAGCCTTTCACAACACCTCGAGAGGCCCAGATGCAGATAACAGTATTTCTTGACAATGCTCGTAGAGTTCGTCGGTTTCTCTCTCATTAGGCTCCACCACTCCAGCCAACTGTTCCCAACCTCGACGAGCAAATCTCGGTCATCCGTACACTTCTCATAAAATTACAGTGGATGAAAATATGGTACTTTACCTTAAGTTGAAATATTTGATGTATTTATCAAATATGGCGGCCTATAACACTAATTGGAATAAATGGAGTTCCGATATACATAATCAATGTCATCTGTTGTAGTTGTAATGGATATCAGAAGGACTAATTTTATAATCAGTATATATTTCTTGTTGCTTAATTAATAAGTAAGATTAGATTATATCTGTTTCAATTATTATATACAGCTGCTTTTAGGACCGGTGCGGTGGTACTTGTAATTGAATTTATTTATTTAATAAAACTGTGGAATAAAACTGGATAGTGGTGTTCCGAACGTCAAACTGTAAACATCATAGTTGTGCAACTCCCGATATTATCGTATTTAAAAATGTTAACGTTCATTTAATGATCCTAACAACATCACGAAATATAAAAAACAGTGCTGTGAATATTGTGAAAGTGTTAGTTTTACGTAATACCGGACTCTAAAACTAAATTTTCAAAGAAAAAGGATTGGCTGATTATGTGGATAATATATAACAAAATAGGAAAGAGGGTAACTAAACATTTTAAAAGATTGTGTCAATCAAGTCAATAGTGTCAAATGTCAAGCAAGCAGTTTGACACATACTTTAGTGTTGCCATACCAAGATAAGTAAAAACTACTACCCATTACGTTCCATTACATTCAGACAAAATTTAATTTTGAAAAATGGAGAATCAATTTCAACTTTTATTTGATAAAATGAAAAATGAAATGCAAAAACAATCAACGGAACTACAAACTTCAATAACTAACAAAATAATGGAGAGATTAGATGAAAAACTAGAACCTATCATAGCAGAAAATAAAATCTTGAAAACAAAATTAGAAAACCTTGAGAATGAGATAAAAATTTTGAAGAGAATAAATAAAAAGAATAATGTAATCATTTTCGGTATGAAAGAACTTGAAAAATGTAATATAGAACTATTACAAGAAGTGAAGAAAATTTTTAAAAGCGACTTAGGTGTAGATTGCAAAGAATATGACATAAATAATATCTATAGAATCGGTAAGGAAAAATCAAGCGACAAACCAAGGCCTATCTTGGTTTCCTTCATGAACGAATGGAAAAAAAATGAAGTATTGAAGTTTAAGAAAAATTTTAAGGACATATATATTTCAGAAGATTACAGCAAAGAAGTTCTAGAAAAAAGGAAATTGTTACAGCCGCAACTGATAGAAGAGAGAAATAAGGGAAATATCGCATACATAAAATTTGACAAAATTATAATCAAAGGAAAAAGTAATATAAATAAAGACAAACGAAAAAGAGAAACATCTATATCTCCTCCAACGAAAAAACAATCTAAAAAACAAGAAACCGTATTGCCATCAAACACCAACAGATTAAATGTTTATGACCTAATGAGAATCAGAAGCAACTCTGTCCCTTCAAATACAATAGGCAATAAACAATAACATTAGATCAATATATACGGAAAACAAAAAAAAAGAAATTTTATAGAAACAAAAACAACAAACCAAAACACTCCCCCAAGCCGACTGGTCCTCGTGGGGGAAAATGACCACGACCCTCTAAAGGTTAAAAATGAAATAAATGACATCAATATACTATGTTGAACTGTCTATCGCTTAAAAACTCCTAAAGTCACTAATAATTTAAAATAGAAACAAGAAATATGTATAATTTAAGGAAAAAAAAAAAAAATATTTTTCGTCGGAAAGGACAGGAGAGAATAAAGAATCTTTAGAGGAGGCCTCTGTCGAAAGACAAGTTGAAAGAAAAAATACGTTTACCGAATTTAGAATAATACAACAGATTAGTTAGATAAGTTTAGTAACTTTTTTGTTTGAAAGATTGTAGTTGTAGTTTAGTATCTATTTGATAATTTATTGTGTTTGGTAGACAAAAAAACAATGAAACTTTTGTAATCTTAACAAAATTCAACAATAAAGGCTATATTTATTTATTTATTTATTATTTAATAAAACTGTAACAGAACGATGGCTGTATTTTGAATGCATTTGAGTAGTCTTTAAATAGAAGTAAACATACACAGTAAACTTGCTTCGGGTACAACAGGAAGCCATGCTCCATACAAATATGTACATGGACATCCTATTTTCTTCGTGAATATTGCATCTAGAGTAACAATGTTTTCTTACAGTGTCTAGTTTTAATAAAAGCATGCTTTTCTTACTTTCTTTTTTCCAAAACTTAATAACTAAAAGAAATATGACCATATTAAAGTCCGCTCTCAAGGTTTATCGTCTTTCTGTTTGTAGCATGCTACTTATTGCAAAGAATGTTTTTTCACCGATTAATTGCAAAAGACTCTTACTATACATATTTAAATTCATGCAAAACATTCTAGGAGATGTAAAATTAAATTGTACCCAAGTACTGCTGTAAGATTGTAATTTTCTCTAGTAGTTAGTTAATCAATCAAATCAGCTTATTTCAGCTTATTTAGCTTCATTGCCGCCGCCTCTCCCAATTCGAGATACGAGTACAATACGCGCTCCCTTTCGCATCCTTCTTGATATAATGCTGGTCTGTTCATTTCTAATTCTAAGCGTATGAAGTCACGATAGAAAGCTATTAGAATTAAATTACAAAGTACCAGGATTAAATTTAGTTAATTAAAAGTATATTAAAGTTGGTGTCTCGATAATTATCGTTCGGATAAAAGTTGTAAGTCTTAAAGATTTTATCGATTGTACTCAAACTATCAGCTTGCATCCGGCCAGTACGGTGGTCTATGGTCAGTTTACATAGATCATCTGCAGTAGATAGAGCACTCGTCCGTGTGGTGACGGATTACGAATACAAGTGTCACCACCCCATCTTTTCCTAAGGGTGCTGTAAAAGTCAGCTAAGGGATATTGCACACAGATAACACCCTCTGTGAGAGACGGAACACTCGAAAATAAACCTTGTGCCACTACGCCTGGTCAGCGCGGCATAGTCCCTTCTAATGTGGAGAGGCCCGTGCCCAACAGTCGGACGTAAATGAGCTGTAGAGGGGGATAGAGTACTACGAGATTTTTGTTAACGACTAAACGCAGCAACGTTGCTTGGAATGCGCCGGTTACCGAACTCGCGCCTTCCTCCTAGCACCGTTGCGTGATTTTGCCACACAACGATTCTTATGGGAAAATCACACAACCAATTCTTATGCACGCAGTTTTCATATAATATGCTCGTTTGCGCATATATTATGTTCGGTATGTGTTGATCGTCTTGTGTCGCGTCGAACTCCGAATAACGTGGCCTCCCTTTTGCAGGGTCATAGTCAGGCTCAAGGCACTATACCATGGCCCGGTAAGGGCAAGAAGAGAGAGAGAAAATCGTTTTGTGTGCGGAATCTCTTGGGGTGATTTGTGTTAACTATTTGAACTTACAATAAACTCATGTTTTCTTAATAACGACGGCGACAGCAGATGTTATAGCACGAGATAGCCTACATGGAAGGTTTATAAAGCATAGC
Source organism: Orgyia antiqua (assembly GCA_916999025.1). Classification (NCBI taxonomy): domain Eukaryota; kingdom Metazoa; phylum Arthropoda; class Insecta; order Lepidoptera; family Erebidae; genus Orgyia; species Orgyia antiqua. The sequence goes on from OU779868.1 coordinate 29,575,592, forward strand.
CTACATGTTTGGATTCATTTCATTAAATTCTAAGATAAAATTGTTTTATTTCAATTAAGCATGATTAACGCGCTTTTTCAAAACCTCTGAAGCTAGGTGTATGTTCTAAAGGTGAATCCTATGAAGAAATACAGAGTAGATAGGATTATATTTTTCTTTTTGTAATTTGTTTTCTAAATTCTTATACAAATGAACAAACTTGAGAATATTAATATATTAATGTATAATAATATAAAAATGTAAAAAAAAACTTGAGAAAATTGTATCATCAACACTTACATCACGCTATATAACATCACACTGCGACCAATAGGAGCGAAGCATCAGTGAAAAATGTTGCAAATACGGGGAAAATTATCCGTAGTTAAGGGTTGCGCACGCTGCGTTAGTGTTTTCTATTATCCATCATGATTCGTTTTCTAATTCCACGTTTACGAAGCCGCAGAAAACAGCTAGTCTGTATATAATCATTAATTAGTAAGTGCGTCAAATCGTTAAGCTTTTATTACAAACTTCTAACGTGAACCGATTAGCATAAGGGTTTTCTAAGACAGTTATCAAGGACATATAATTAAACAAGTACTTAGTTAAGTTAATAAAAGCACCGCTTTTAAACCATTAAACCAGTTAACAACTATAAAAAACAGTACTTAATGTTGTTTAATGTATGAAAGTTGCGTTTATCGTGATAAGAAACTGGTAAAGACGAGATCAAACTACAAACGTTAGTTTATCTGATTTATCAAGTGATTTTCCGGTAAAAATAATTAAAGAAACAGTTCATTTACAGAATATTAAAAGCGCCGCTTCAAATTAAGTGCACGTACTAAGAAGTTAAGTGAAGCTTGAGGAAATACTGTGTAAAATTGATCTGGATCGATAACACGACTGTCGATCTTTAATTGAACATCGGTAAAATATGTGTGAATGATATACAATGCAACCTCAATATGACGAATCATTAAATAAAGGAATTCATTAAGAGGATACCAAAATAGCTTCGTGCATTTTTCTACGTACGAATTTTTCATTGTTTCTTTAGATTGAATGGCTAGAGCTCTAATTTTTAAGTATATGTTTTTTCAATATATGATCTAGGAACGCATAAACCCAAAAACGCGATTGAAAAAAGTTTTCTCGATAGAAAATCTTAGCGAAACAACCTCTAAAAATTTTTATTTTTTTCATTTGTCGGTCTATTATCGCTTATTAACTAATGAAATAACTTTAAAAACATAAGTAACTATTATATATAGAAACACGTAAATCAGAATTAAAATATATTTAGTAGATTTTGAGTAAATAGGAAAAGTATCCCTAATTCTTCATTTTCTGTGCCTACTGGCTGTGTTAATATGTACGTGTCGGCGATGATATACGATAATATTGATGTAGGGCCTTAATATGAGGTTTGTTATGTTGAGGTAAGGTAAGTCCAAAATTTGATATATTCAGGTAAAAATAGACTGAATCATAAAATAGAGGTTGAATAAAAAACGTTAAATAGAGGTGTTAAATTGAAAAATTCGTTCATTAGAGGTATTTACCCCTTTCTGAAACAAACCAATAACGATATAATAACGAATTGTGAGGACGTTCGGAAAAATGGTTCGTAATGTAAGGGTACTTTTTGTTCTGAATCATAAGGAAAATTCAAAAATATTACAAAAAATTTCTTACATCGAGATTTTTATAGAGTTTTTGATAGAGATTTTTGATTTTAGATAGAGTTTTTTATAGAATTGATGTTTGTTATATTCAGGTTGCACTGTACTAGCAAAAGGATAAGCTTTCTTCTTTCTTCATCTAAATCAGGGGTCCTAATCTTATTTTGTCTACTGCCCACTTTGGGAATAAATTATATTTTAGCACCCTCTATTTTTGGTTACTTAAAAACCAATAAGCTCTTGTTTTTCTGGACCTCTTAGCCCTCCCTTTAGGTCTGCAGCGCGCACAAGGAGGGGTGAACGCCCACATTGGTTAAGGCTGGTCTAAGTAATCTGTAAACATTTCTGGCTTGTGAAAACCGACGGACTACGACGTCTCTGTAAAGTCTCGTTTTACCCTTCAATAAAGAACCCTAAAAATTAATATAAATAATGTATCTTGTTAGTAGGTATTAAGTACACGTTACATATCATGATGCACTTTAAACATAACAAAACACTATTAAATTTAATAACCAAATGAACTATCGATTAAATGGTAGTTTGTCTTATTAAGGGCCTACATCAATATTATCGTCGACATGTACCTATTAACACAGCTAGTAGGTATAGAATTTAATAGAACGGTTGTAATGAACATAATTTGTGTAAAATGCTTGTTAATATGGAACGCTTTTTATATTAGCCGTCCAATCTATTGGTCTTATTCATAATGACTTATCGGAGGTTTAAAAGTTCGCCAAAATAGGTTCGCGAAAATTGTCAAAACTTGTTATTCATAATAGTCTTTTTACGCTAATACGTTTATTATCTCTACGACAAAATCTCCGTTTAAACCTCCGATAAGTCATTATGAATAAGACCGTATATCTAAACTAATATTATAAAGCTGAAGAGTTTGTTTGTTTGAATGCTAATCTTAAACTACTGGTTCCAATTGAAAAAAATATTTTTGTGTTGGATAATTCATTTATCGAGGGAGGCTAAAGGCTATATAACATCACGCTGCGACTAATTAAGTATAGATAAAGATATGGATGCAATTAAATAAATGTATGTAAAAGTATCAATATGTATGTAACAGCAACATTGTATAAGCTAAGCTGCGAATAAATTCTATTAAGCTAAAAACCAGAGGTTTTGCTGAACATAATTTTATTGCAGATGCAATCCACAAGACATTTACAATAAGAACTAATATATAGCCTCTGTCGTACGTAAATCTTATAATTTCATAATGTAGTGTTTGCTAAGTAATCGTGGGGCCCAGGATTCGTTAGCGTCAGGTCAAAGATCACGGCGGAATCTATTGAGATGTGGACAGAACATTGCCGTTATGAGATTTTCACTTTGTGTAACTTGTTTACGGTTAGTTTATGGTGTTCATAGTATTATTATATTTATGGACTAGCTGTTGCCTGCGACTCCATACGTGTGGAATTTAAAAAATGTTTCCCGTTTTTGCAACATTTTTCACTAATGCTTCGCTCCTATTAGTCGCAGCGCGATGTCATATAGCCTCCTCGATAAATGGACTATCCAATGCTGAAATAATTTTTAAAATCGGACCAGTGGTTCCTGAGATTAGCACGTTCAAACTAACAAACAAACTCTTCAGCTTTATAATATTAAGTACAGAGATTTCAAAAAAATTAAAATCTTTACTAATTATTTACGAAAGACGTTAATTTTGTATGTATGTTCCTATGTGAGCTTATATCTTTAAAACTACGCAACGGATTTTGATGCAGTTTCTTTTTATAGACAGAGTGGTTCAAGAGGATGGCTTTTTTGTACGATTCGTTAGTTTGATCTTTAAATTCCACGCGTACGAAGTACGGGCAACAGCTAGTAAGTAATATAAATAATATTTTCTGGCATTTGTGCGACTCATTTATTTAATTAAAACTACACTTTGTTGTGGAGGCTGACAAGTATCCAAAACTAAATGGCTACACTTAAAATATACATAATATACCTATACGTGTCGGAATCCGTAAACTGTGTGTTTTTTTTTACAAGTAATCTTGTATAAAGCCTTGTTTATATTTGAACACATGTATGAAGTAATACCGGCACGATTTAAAAGAATAGTCAAATTCTTTTATTTAAATTAGTTTTTGTCCTCACAACAACAAGAAAAAGAAAGAATTATCTTATTTTGCACAGTCGATAAGAATTACGCCTATATATACATTTTATCATTTTGATTTATATCGATTACGGTTATCTTTCTATTTTAATAGTTAGTGCATAAAAATGTCCGTAACAGCATATTTCCCTCATCACTAATTCTCTGTACGTCCGTAATACCATCATTATATTGATTAAGATGTATGATCCCCATACAGTTTGACGTCTAGTGAATTTATAATGTATATAAATGTCACCGTTGAGATCTATTATGAAGGCTGGTGTCTTCATTATTGCCACGGGCGATACGTAATGGACATGAAAGTACAATAAACTACACATAAATATCAAGAATGTTGCCAGAGATGACGAATAGTGGATAGTTTTCTTTGAATTTTAATATTACATAGAAATTTTTTTCTCTTGTTCTGAACGCCCAATAACTACTGGCCAGGAACCATTTTATCATTATATCAACCCATTGCAGTCCAGTTCTGAACATAATCTTCTCCAAATCAGGTCACAATACAGCGTTCTCCATTTTCAGCATCTAGTCCCATCCTGCTACCTTTTTAGGTCACACGTCTGCTTCATCAGCCATCGGTTCTTCAGCTGGTATGGCCAGCTAATTCCTGCTAATCATTTAAGTAAGGCAAATACCCTACCCTAATAGACTAAATAGTGTATTATATTACGCTACGCAGGCGTATTGGTATAGGATTTTGGGGTTTCCGTCCATTTGCTGGCTTTTAGGAATAAATGTGGTTTTGATGCTCGTATTCTTAAGACTCGCGGGTAATAAACATCGAGATAGGGACATTTGATATTCTTAATTCCTCACAAGAGACAAATTCAGATATATGATTCTAACAGACTAATTAATTTAGGATTAATGAAAAAAAAGCAATGAATCTCTTAAGCATCCTCTAGCTGCTAGAGGATGCTTGAGAGATTCATCGCATTTTTTTTTGAGTTACTCATAAATGAATTAGTATGTTTAGTTAGTGTAAGAGCTAGAGTCTAGCTCTTACACTAGAGCGCATACATAATGGAATACAACAAGCAACACCAATCATACAAATTATTTAAACGATTATAGAATGTCCAATAACAATAAATCCTCTAGTTTCTAATAGCAATTATTGAATAAATATTAATTAACATTCAATAGCAATGCTATAAAATATATTAGTACTAAAATAACAAAGAGCTATATAAATGCCTATAAACCAAATGCTTGGCGAAGTCGTGAGGCGTGTCATTTGTATAAATGCTATATTAGTTTGTCATTCCTCACACATGTAGGCTGACAGTAGTGGCTACTGCAATTGCCAGCGCGCGTACGTTGATAAAATATACAATTAACAAGGCATATTTATTAACTACCATAAATATAACAATATAAATGATACTCTGGTTTAATAATCATAAAGTAGAATTTCCTTGATATGTATTTTTGTAAGTGAAAAATGAGATTATATTGTTTTTTTTTTTAAATGAGTTAAGTTCGGCCCAGGCGCACCTGCTCAGCCTGACTGATCGAAGTTACGTGCGGAAATTTATACAGCGATGTAATAATTATATTTCAGACATCAACATTTTAAAATCGTTCTGAATAATATTTTGATGTATAAATTTTAAATTTGTTTTTGAACGAAGTTAATTTTTAAACGAAAGTGCACTTGGCATTTAGATATGGAGCTTTGTTCTTGTATTTTTTTTCTGTTCTGTTCAATTTCTGTTCTTGGTAATACATTTTTACTGTGGGTAAATATAACATCGTTAATTGTAATCAAGAATATTAATTATGCAGTTAACTCTTTCTTTAAAATATATTATTAATAAGTTATTAAAATAAAAAATGTTTCAATTAGCCGATTTGGAGATTATCTCGGACGAACATATGGACAGATATGGATAGAAAGATTGACAGATAGATAGATAGACAGATAGATTGGTGTTTTCATATGCTTTAGTAAAACGCTATTATTTGGACGTTACAAACAGTCATTCTAATTTTATTTGTATAGATAAAGGTGGTATAACATTGTATGTGGGTCGGTGAACACCTTGCTTCGTAATATGAAGTACTTAATAAGTTCTTAAGTAATCTATGAGCAGTCTGTAAGGAGGTGTCTATTTTAGTTTTATTTATCTATTCAATACTTAGGAGTACTTTTATGACAATTGTATTGTACCAATTCTACGCGCACAATTAACCTAACTAAAAATGAGAACTGATAGTGTCAATAACACAATTTGGCAATCTTAACTGAACTTTCTTATTATAAAAACAGTGTAATAAAGAATAACGATTTTTATTAGTATGAACGTTGTACAACGAAATAGCATGTATCTAATAGATATAATATTGACACATCAATTTTCATTTTTTAGTTAAGTGTGGTGACGGATTAAGAATACAAGTGTCACCACCCCATCTCTTCCCAAGGGTGCTGTAAAAGTCAGCTAAGGGATATTGCACACAGATAACATCCTCTGTGAGAGACGGAAAACTTGAAAATAAACCCTGTGCCAACACGCTTTGTCAGCGCGGCACAGTAGACCATAATCCCTCCAAAGTGGAAAGTGGTTTAGTTGTGCAAATAGAATCGATAGCATTATTTCGTACTAGCTTTTGCCCGCAACTTCGTATGCGTAGAAATTAGAAAATAAACCTTAACAAATTATACAAAAAAAGGCATCCTCCTGAACCACTCTACCTATTAAGAAATGGCATCAAAATCCGTTGCGTAGTTTTAAATATATATAAGCTCACATAAGGACATACATTTAAAAATAAGTGTTTGTTTTATAATAAGTAAAGATACTATCCGATATATCTAATGGAACCATTTTTTCTTTGTCTCAAAACGGGACATCGGTTTATAGGTACTTAAACTAAAATTAAATGAAAAAAATAACACTATTTAAGTTTTTTTTTTCACAAAAAGCTAGTAGTGTCATAAAATATTAGGTATAATTATGTATATACTGGTGATGATTTCAAATAGGAATGATACTCTGTGCATGTTTTTGTTAAAATAACCTTCATTATCAACAGCGCCTTTAAAACTGATACCTGTAACTGAGTTTTCTCAGACGTCCACAATTTGTTCATTACGGAAAATACTCTTTCTACTGGAGTTCGGTTTCTGAAAACGGGACAATTTTGTGTCCCGGAGGTAGTTTTGGGGACACCGGGACTCGTAGTTGTAAAAAGGGACAGTCCCGTTTAAAACGGGACGTCTGGTCTCATTAGATATATCTTATGTTTTACAGCTAATTGAGGAAATCATTACCTTATTTGGTGTCCGATTAGGTGAAGAATAACAGGCTCCTCCTCCTACAGCCCATTTACGTCCCACTGTTGGGCACGGGCCTCCTCCCCTTTGGGAGGGATTATGATCTACCGTGCCGCGCTGATCAGACGTGTTGGCACAGGGTTTATTTTCGAGATTTTCGTCTCTTACAGAGGACGTTATCTGTGTACGATATTCCTTAGGTAGCTTTTACAGCACCCTGAGGAGGAAATGGGCTAGTAACAGGAATAAAAAGCTAAAACTCCATAATTGCTAGATGAAATTGCTAAATAATTGCTAGATAATAATAATTCAAATATCGAATAAAGAACTAGATGACTAATTAGTGTTCGTACTGGCTGTCATTCAGTCACGGTAGTTAGCTATTCAAAATAAAAAAAAGCTAATAACCACAGGCCTCAGCGTTACAATGAAATATGGTTTTTCAGGTTCCACGCTCCCGGCGTTATTACCCTCAGTAATTGCTATGTGCGTCTGCGCAGCTATTCCAAGTAACTTATTTGGTGTAAAACGAGAACGATTTTGCTCCATGAAGATTTATGAGCGAATATAATGATCTTCTAGGTAGTCAGGAAGGTCTAAATTGTTTTCTTTGATCATTTCTTATATTTTTCTTTTCGTAATGGTGTGCGGGCCAATTTGATTGAGCAGTTTTTTTTAAGTCAGCACTTTAAGGTAATTTTTATGAATGGTTTATCAATATCCTTCTTGTAAGGTCGATTCTCTTTGTGCATTGATGGATTACGAAAACTATCATCTTTCTAAAAGGTGCTAAAACTCGTTTTAACACGCATTCATGAATCTAAGAATTACTATGAAATATCTACATTACGGAATCTTTGAACGTAATTTTCCCGTTTTTTCACATACCTATCAGATTAGTCTGAAATTTTGCACACATGTTACGCATCAAAAATAAATAAATAAATATTCATGGACATTTCACACAACGTCCTCTGGTCCCAAGCTAAGCTTATATGCTTGTGTTATGGGTACCAGAATACGGATATAATACATAAACTACTTTTCTTTTGTAAATACATACTTATAATATATAGTAAACACCCAGACGCAGTACAAACATTTGTATGACAATTAAAAACATCACACAAATGATTGTCCTGACCGGGAATCGAACCCGAGACCCCATGATAGGCAGTCCGTTATATGAACCACTACACCACGAGGCCCGTCAAAAAATACGGATTTTCTTTCAATATCGAGCGTACTTTCTAGATTTTAAAGAAATTAGTTATTTATATACAGTAATCAATAAGAATATAATATTTTATTATCGATAAGAAAGTTTTTGAGGCATGAGTTCATCAAAACAGTGTTTGGTTGGACGAACAAAACTTATGTATTATACTAATTTAATAACATATAGTAACGGCTATTTCTTTGTATGTTAATAACATTATAAATGGAGTATTTCCTATGCAATTTATCATCATACAAATCATAATACATCTGGGTCGAAGCAAGGTTTAATTAAAGGTACTGGCTGATCAGGCCAAGGGCACACCTAGATTAAAATTTCAATTACATTTGATGTAATCGACTAGTTACTATAAAAGGCATTGACTATGTACTCAAGAGTTCTGGTACTTGAAGAAGGTGAGGTCATTTATCATGATGAGGCAAAATTCTTGTATGACAGGTGGAATGCACTTTTTAATTTACGTTTGTTATTAGTTTTTGATCGTGATTTCTATTCAACTTCAGTTTTTACCTATTTGGTAAAGATATTATCTTTGATATTATTATAAAAATATTGTAAGATTGTCAAAGTGGCATTGGTGCCGATTCTGAGCGCACAACTAAACTTAACTTAACTAAAAAATTAAAAATGATAGCGTCATTATCACAATTCGGCAATGTTAACTGAAGTTTCTTATTATTAAAACTGTGTATTGTAGACTAACGATTTTAATTAATATAAATGTTTACAACGAAATAGCAAGTAATAGCTATATTGACACTACCAATTTTCATTTTTTAGTTAAGTTAAGTTTAGTTGTGTACCTAGAATTGGTACCAATGTGCTGCTAAATACGTATCTGGTTTTCAAATAAATGATAATGCAGAATTATGACGATATGATGATCTTAATGATGGAGTTGGAAGATGAAGGAATGCCATCCATTGTCTTTCCCATTCGATTCGTCTATTTTAATCTTTTATGACACATGACCTTATTTAAAAAACCTGGACTTCAGATCAGAGATCTTCGGATACTAAAAAATATGGCTCAATATTTTTGCCCACTTGGCAGTTTTACGTTTGTATTAGTTAATTTGAAACATTTCACAGGAAAACCCTATAATTCTAATGATCCTCAACATAAAGTTATTCACAATCTTTATTTCAGAAAATCGCATTATGTGACTTTCCCCTCACTATTTATGTATTAAGTACCTATATCGACATTGCCATTATTTTATGGATAGTGCTAAAGGTGATATTATCGATAATTATCTCTCTCACCGATCAATGTCATAGGTTAGTTGTCTATTAACCCTTCATTACTCGAAGCTGGCCATGCACACTTATCCAACGTTGATCAACGTGTAATGGCTCATATTTACGGTATATGTACCTGTTATAGCCCATTGAAGGAGCACAGGTCGTAAGATTTCAATATTCGATAGCATTTTGTATTGAATTTTGAAATTTATCAAGCTAATTACAAAATATAACGGTTATACGCGAGTAAAGCAATCATTAATTGTTAAAAACATCGTGTATGTTCGAAATTCGAATTCCATTGAATTCAAATATTTTAAACACATATCCAATTTATCATTTATTTTAATATCTATAAATTACACAAAACAACGTAAGTTTAACAAAGAAATAATTCAAATAAATGAGAAATAATTGTTTGTGTACTATAATTATGTCGGTGTTTCATTACTGAGTCGATTCTATGGAAATGACAGATAACAATCAGTTGTTGTACGTCGCCCGAGGCTCGGTAAAGATTGCGAACATAACTTAGTATTGAATCATTGTTGATCTTAGTGTGCCATGGACTTTATTCTATATATAAAGAAGAACTTTACTGCCTGGTGTATCACGAGGCCAGAAACCTTAAAAGTTTTTATGATTTTGAAATGATAAACAAGCACCATATAATTGTTATTTTTATGATATTACTAAACAATTCCTGAAATTTCACTTTATTTTTATATTTCTTTGTTGGAAACCCCTCCTAGGGGTATAAAAGTAAGTGTTGACCTATTCTCACATCTTTGTGACAGTTTCATAGAAATCAGTCCACGTTTTAGAGGAATCTAATAACTAACACAGCAATCGACAGCATAATATACATAATAGACTATTAATTAACTATGTATTAATAAATATTGGAGTACTTTGACAATGCCAAAACGCAGGGTCAGCGCTGGACAGTACACACCATAATCCCTCTCAAAGTGGAGGAGACCCGTGCTCAACAGTGGGGCGTTATTGGGCTGGAACGGAAGAGAGAGAAATATTGTAGGACTACTCCTAAGCCAAAAGGGAGTATCTCTTCAGTAAGTATGGAAGGAAAACTGCGGGGCACAGTTAGTTCATATATTGTATAATTTTTTTTGGATATTTAACCTTTTATGCGGCGGTGAAAGTATTTTTGAAGTTTCTAAAGAGCAAAGACGCATGTAAAAGCTAGTTTATATACAAAGTTTCATAATAAGTGAACAGGTCTGTCGACCTGTCATAGGGCGTGAAAAACTTCAATCATTTTGATATACAAACACCTTTAAATATCAAAGTTGCAAATATTATCAATTGTATATTTTACAAAGGAGTGGCCGTCAGTTAGAGGTTATGGAACTAATTCTGTTGCTAACTAAACTAATGTGAAACCAATTATGGTGTATTTTTATTTACCTGATGCTCGTGATTTTCGACGAGCCTCGTGGTTGAGTGGTTTATGTAAAATGCAGATCAAGAGGTCGCTGGTTCGATTTCCGCTCGGGACAATCATTTGTGTGATTTTTCTAATTGTCATACAAATGTTTGTACTGCGTCTGGGTGTTTCTATGTATTATAAGTATGTATTTACAAAAGAAAAGTAGTATGACACAAGCATAAATAAGCTTAGTTTGGGACCAGAGGACGTTGTGTGAAATGTCCATATGTCTATTTATTTATTTATTATTATTTACTTTGTATATATGGAATTTGGAATAACTATGCCTCCTATTTTCTTATTAAAAAGTAGTCTAGGTCCTTTCTCAGGCATTAGGCTAGCAGTGTACCAAATTTCATTTACATTTGTAATGTAGTTCTGGTATGAAATACCAGTTACTTTTTCACAAAGAGACACATATTTTAATATTAAAATCGTTATTCTGAATTATTCATTTTATAAAATAAGAAAGTTTTGTTAGCAATCACTATATTGTTGACGCAATCTATAATTTTGTTTTAGATTAGTTGTGCCTACAGAATTGGCTTCTAAGTACACTTGAGAACAATCTTGAGATTGTATTGTTCGTCTAATTATATTGTGTTATGTGTATTTTAAGTGGAAGTTTCCTTGGCTTAGGAGCCATGATTGATTTCTAAAAGAGTTAAAATTCTATGACGAGACTTAATTAACTCGCTTTTGTTATTAGATATAGCTGTATGAGAGCTAACAAAATAATACATTATTTAGATACGTACCGAACTAAAATAAGTATTTAACAAAACATGTTCAATTGACTTCATGTGGCTTTGAAATTTGCGGGATTTCCTCGATTTCTCAGGAGATATCTATCAGATCCTGACCTGATGCCAACGAGACCAAACGGGAATCACCAACTTCCAAAAAAAAAGAATCATTAAAATCGTTTCATCCAGTTAAAAGTTATGAGGTAACAAACATAGATAGATAGATAACTCTTTATTTGTACACCTTTTTACATAATCATTAATTACATTAGGATTAAGTCATTACATGCTAGTACAAAATGGCGGCCTTATCGCTAGTGCAATTTCTTACAGGCAACCTAGGATGGATAGGAGTGTGTCTGACCTGATGAGGTAGTTAGGTGTCACTATTACAACTCTATTCAAAAGATAAACCTACATAAAACGAATTGAGAACCTCCTCCATTTTTGAAGTCGGTAAAAAGTGTGTTAAAAAGTACTCATATGTTTTACTGACAAAAGTCGTTAAAATTCAAATAACTTTATCAAAGTGAAAGCGTAGCTTGTGGTGTGGTAATGCCGCGCCTTTGCCCCTAAGCGGAACCTTTAGGGATCGGCAGTTATCGTAACCCATCATTGACCACTATGGGTCACCGGTTATTACTTTACACAATACATGTTTACTTACACACCTATTCATTACGTAATTTACGCTAAAGAATGTACAATTACTACGATAGCTCAAAAGATAGAGCTATGGAATTGTATTGTTACTATTATAATTGCAGTGTGTAACTAGTGCTAGTGAATAAAGTCTTCAAAAAGAGTCAGCAGGTCTTTCTCTCCAAATCCTTCGAACCCTAACACGTAACGGTATTCTAAGGCTGTGGGTTCAATTGGGATTGTTCATAATTTTTGACCTGCTGTTTAATATTTTTTTTTTAAAATATAGATTATTTTAAGCAACTAATTTCAATATTATTTAAATATTCACTATATAGAATTTTAAATTTCAAATGTTGTGACGTCATCGTTGTACGCAGTCTGTGTATTGCCTGTTCCTGGTAGACTTAAGAGAGATTGCAATACATCTTTTCAAAGTTGCCAAGTTGGTATAATAGACCAATTTCAACTCCACCACAGAGTTATATATCCATAAGAATGCCTTAATATTTTAAGTCCTTTATTTCAAGGGCATATAGAGATCAGCATATAAGAAAAATAATCGTTAATATAGCAAATTTTCCGAAAAAAACTAATGGATCATGATCAGAAACTCTATTCCCCGAAATGGTCTTCGAATTAAGAGTTTTAAAAAAATATGAACAATGCCAATTTCCACACGTGTTGAAACTTTTTTTAGTGTTTTTTCTGCACTCACAGTAACAGCTGTCATCATTTTCCTGTCACTATCCCATTATTGTGTGAAACTACATGTCTTTTTCACCGATAGTCTTCTGTCAGATGTCAAACCTTAAATAAAAAGCACTAAAGTAATTTATTAATTATGTAATTGACTTGCTATGATTTTACATAATAAATAGGTTATAATTTGCGATTATATTATAATTATAATAGCTATAAACAATTTACAATTAAAAACTAAAATTAAATAACAAAATATGTACAGTACCTTTGAAATAAATTAAATTAAAATTACATATATACTTAAAAACTAAAAATAAATAACAAATTGATAAAAAAAAAATATTAACTATTAATTTATACTTAATAAGTTAAATTATAGTGGAAAAAGTGATCACCGCAAGCGGGACTTGAATCCACGACTTCGGAATACAATTCCATTGCTTTACCATTTCACTTGTGCTTTACCGTTGCTTGACCTTTATTTCTAAAGTAATCTATTAATTAAATTAATTGATTACTTTAGAAATAAAGGTCGCGTCATTATTTTAGTCCAATTTGTATTCTGTAAAGAATACTAGGTGGCTGGTAGAGAATGTGCTAAACAGTCTCGATAGATGGCATAGTAGCATGACATTGTAGTGGATAGTTTGGTTACTGTTGGCATGGCCGCAATAGCTCAGCTGGTAGAGCGACGAAACGGTATTCCGAGGTCGGGGTTCAAGTCCGGCTTGCGGTCATCACTTTTTCCACTATAATTTAATTTATTAAAAAGCACTATTTATAGATTCTGTTATATTTAATAAAAGCTTACTTCACGTATACGAGAAGTGAAATTCTTCCTCCTCTCCTGCTGGGTACGGGCCTCCTCCACTTTGACTATGATCTACTGTGCCGCGCTGCTCATGCGTGTTAGCACAGGCTTTAGTTTCGAGGTTTCCGTCTCTTACAGTAGACGTTAACGGCTTATATTGTCCTTAAGCTGGCTCTTACAGCACTCTGGGAATGAAATGAATTGGGGACACTTGTGTTCTTAATTCGTCACCACATGGACCAGTGAAATTCTATATAGAAATGAAGATCTTTATTAAAACTTCTAAATTTTAGCATGAAATCTTTGACTATTTAGAAAACGAAATGTTTCGAGTTTTTTAGTCGCAGCGTGTTGTTATATAGCCTAAAGCTTTCCTCGATAAATTGACTACCCACACAAAAAGAACATTTCAATCCGAACCAGCAGTTCCTGAGATTAGCGCGTTCAAACAAACAAACAAACTCTTCATCTTTATAACATTAGTATAGTACTTAGAAAATGATTTGCAAATATTCATTATGCTTGTAAAATCGATATGCCAATAGCCCTCCGACAATTTTCCCTTCATATCCTTGCTACTTACTACTTACAAATACAGCTGTATTAGGTACAATCGTAGAACTAACGGGTAACGTCATTATCAACCGCATAACAGGAATTGACTGAGATAAGCGGTAAGCAAGACCGCGAAATATAATCTTAATATGGGATTCGAACCCGGAACGATAACTATTTTATCTATATTCTAAGAGAATTGGACAATAAAAGATAGTATAATGATAATTTTGTTAGCCATTCTATAATAGCTTAACGTGCGTTCGGTTGCAAGCTGTGGTTTTAGAATAATTTGCCAATAAAGTATAAAGATATCTATATTAATATTACAAAGCTGCAGAGTATGTTTGTTTATACGCGCTAATCTTAGAATACACTGGTCCAAATTGAAAAATTCCTTCAGTATTGGATAGTACATTTATCGAAGAAGGCTATAGGTTATATAGCATCATGCTGCGACTAATAGGAGTGAAGCATAAGTGAGAAATGTTGCAAAAACGGGTGAAATTTTCTAATTTCTGCAGGTACAAAGTCGCGGGCAACAGCTAGTTAATAATAGCCGATAAGAGGATAAGCGCCATGTATACTAATATTTTAAAGAGATAGTATGTAAAATGTATGTTAGCCATGTAGGAAGTCTCCTTCGGATATTGTCGTCTAATGGTCTTATTCATAATGATTTATCGGAGGTTTAAAAGTTTGCTAAAATTGTCAAAAATTGTTATTCATAATAGTCTTTTTACGATAAAATGTTTATTATCTCTCCAATATAGTTATTGTTTAACTAACCTAACCTCCGATAAGTCATTATAAATAAGACCATAATTATAAAGATTTTTGTACTAAAAGGAAGTTTAAAAAATTCTTTAAAAACCTAATGCCTCAAAGACTGCAGGTCTTTGAGGCATTAGGTTTTTAAAGAATTTTTCGGATCTAAACGAGTAAAGAACGAAAATAAATAAATAAAACTACTTTTTACGGATTTAGACGCGTATATTTGTTTTAAATTTTGTCCCGATGTTTCGGAGACTTTGGAGTCACCATGGTCATAGGTGAGACTTATGTGACGTGAAAAGAAGTTTTATTTAAACAAATAAGTCGCGCAAGTGTTAGAAAATTAAAATAATTTTTCAAATCAGACCAGTGGTTTCTGAGATTAGGACGTTCAAACAAACAAAAACTCTTCAGTATATAATGTTAGTTGAGATCTTTATTAGCTAATAATGTTCAGTTTTTCCGTGTGCTTGTCTGTACAAAGGGGTGTCATGTAGGTTGTTTAAATAGGCCACAAGAATCGTGTATGCTAGTGTTAGACAATAAGACAGTTTTGTTTACGGAACTGCATCTAATGACAAGTGAAATGGCACGTGAAATAATGGTGCGAGCGAAATTATTGGTTTGGTTTCGTGTTTGTGTCGAGCATGTAGGGTAACAATGATATCTATATTATTAATAAAGTGTACCTATGTAACGTAAACACCTGCATTTTATCAATATCTGTACCACAAATAAGTTGACGTGTAGACTTTGATAAAGTGCTCTAAGCTGATAGAGACCTTTGGCAATAGGTCTGTCTTTGTACCTACTATACATACTGTTACGAACACACAAAGCACAAAGGAGCTAGCGCCATCTAGCAGCAACTAGTAAAACCACTTAAAGAACCGAACAGAGTGAAACCTACGACTTTGCTACGACCTAGGACATTGTTAGTGCTTAGTGTTTGGACCTAGTGCTTAGTGTTTGGACCTAGTGCTTAGTGTTTGGACCTAGTGCTTAGTGTGTAACTAGTGCTAGTGAATAAAGTCTTCGAAAGAGTCACCAGGTCTTTCTCTCCAAATCCTTCGAACCCTAACACGCAACAATACAATACATACTTTCCGAAGTGGAAGAGGCTCTTGCCCAAGAATGGGACGGTAATGAGCTGAAAAGAAGAAGAAAACATGTATTAGCAGATTATGGTAAATCTGGTCTGTCCGTGTGGTGACGGATTAAGAATACAAGTGTCAACACCCCATCTCCTCCCAAGGGTGTTGTAAACGTCAGCTAAGGATATTGCACACAGATACCATCTTCTGTGAGAGACGGACAACTCGAAAATAAACCCTGTGCCAACACGCCTGGTCAGCGCGGCACAGTAGACCATAATCCCTCCAAAGTGGAGGAGGCCCGTGCCCAACAGTGGGACGTAAATGGGCTGGAGAGAGGAGAGGAGAGGTAACTCTGAAAAAAACTTTAGGCTTGAATAACCATAATTATGATCACATCATGGTAACCCTAGCGGTGACAATATCCTACCGTGCCTCCATTATTTTGAAGTTCGACACTTCTAAACTATTGTGTTTGTTGTAAATGGTTACCGCGTTGTGGCCTTTTTGTGACTCCACTAGATATCTCTTTCCGGACGTCTATAGAGAGGTAAGTCATATAAAAATAGTAAATCATATTTTTACTTCTTCTCCACCCCATTTGCGTCCCACTGTTGGGCACGGGCCTGCTCTCGAGTTTTCCGTCTCTCACAGAGGATGTTATCTGTGTGCAATATCCCTTAGCTGACTTTTACAGCGCCGTCGGGAGGAGATAGGGTGGTGACACTTGTATTCTTAATCCGTCACCACACGGACAATATTTTTTATATACAATATTTTTACTTGCTAACATGCATTAGCCTAAATTGGAATACGGTTTGTAGCACTGGACACAGTAGGTCCAGATTATTGAAAAAAGTTATATGATCAGAATATTACTTCGAAGATTACCCCTTACAAACATATTACAATTTTATCTTCCGTAATATTAGTCCTCTCTCTCTCTGTGTGTGTCTCTCTCTTTCTCTAGCCCATTAAAGTCCCACTGTTCGGCACAGGTCTCCTTTACTTTGGGAGGAGTTATGGTCTACTGACCGCTCTGACCAGGCGTGAGCATATGGTTTATTTTCTAATTTTCTGTCTCTCACAGAGAATGTACAATATTCCTTAGCATGCTTTTACATCATGCCGGAAAGAAAAAGGAGGGACACTAAAGTAACGTTAATAAGTGAGTTTACTGAGTGCATTATACCATTAGTTACTTCAGCACTTCTTCAAATTGTTGTAAGATTTTAAAACAAAATATTACTTCATCTAAGGCCTCACTAAGTCTGTAGTTCTTTGATCATTATTTTCAAAGTAACATTTTGCTACAAACATTAATTGGCAGCTGTGAATTGTCTTGTATATTTATAGTCTTACTCATTTGTGCTATGTGTCATATTTATGTTTCCGACTATATTGATGTACATAAAATATAAACATACAGCAGTGTATTGTATTTTATGTAAGTAAAATATATGACAGCATAGTTGCAGTATATCAAGAAATACTTGTTGATTTTAATATCATTTACTTAGTGTTATGTGATTTATATAAAAGTAAATAAATAAATATTTATGAACATTTCACACAACGTCCTCTGGTCCCAAGCTAAGCTTATATGCTTGTGTTATGGGTACCAGAATACGGATAGAATACATTTAAAACTTTTTTTTTGTAAATACATACTTATAATACATAGAAACACCCAGATGCAGTACAAACATTTGTATGACAACTAGAAAGATCACACAAATGATTGTCCCGAGATGAAATCGAACCCGCGACCTCTTGATCGGAAGTCCGTTACATGAACCACTCAACCACGAGGCTTGTCAAAGTAGTTCCTTTCACGCAAGTACTATTTCCATTTCTTCATTTATCCTTTTATCTTTTAATTTATATTTTTATTTATTACTTGCTGTTGCCAGCGACTTGTACATGTGGAATTTAGAAAATTTTCTTCGTAGGTACTATTCCTGATATTAGCGCGTTCAAACTAACAAACGAACTCTTCACCTTTATAATCTTCTAATATATAAAATTCACGTGTCACAGTGTTAGTTACCGTACTCCTCCGAAACGGCTTGACCGATTTTTATGAAATTTTACATACATATTCAGTAGGTCTGAGAATCGGCCAACATCTATTTTTCAAACCATTTTTTTTAGTATGGCAAAACAACGTTTGCCGGGTCAGCTAGTAATAGTATAGATACTGTAGATCAGGAGTTGCCAACAAGTCGATCGCGCGTCCAATTTTGGTCGATCACTCGCAAGTTCCATGAGGGGAAGCATTGAATGCCAAATGTTTGTAGTACTTGATACAGGAATGAACAGCAATGAACATACAGCTTTGAGTAGGGAGACGTTCAGCGTGACCACTTTTAGTAGTTTTCTACTATTTTCAAGAGTGCACGGCAGTATAAAAGCACATTGCTTAAACGTCTCCCTTCTTACCTAAGAAACAGGTCGATCGCGACACAATTTTAAAATAAAAAGTAGATCTTATGTGCACAAAAGTAGGCCACACCTGCTATAGATCATACTTCATTGGAAAAGTTTGAATTGAAAAATTATTTCAGTGTTGGATAATAAATTTATCGAGGAAGGCTACAGACTATATAACATCACACTGCGACTAATAGGAGCGAAGCAGTAGTGAAGAATGTTGCAAAAACGGAGAAAATTTTCTAAATTTCACGTGTACGGAGTCGCGGGCAATACCTAGTCTAAGATAAACTAATACAAGCTTAAATATCTGTATTGTTTCGATAAATGTTCTGCGTCTGGGTATTTCTATGTATTATAAGTATGTATTTACAAAAGAAAAGTAGTATATATGTGTTCTATCCGTATTCTGGTACCCATAACACAAGCATATAAGCTTAGCTTGGGACCAGAGGACATTGTGTGAGAAAAAAGAAATCTATTGTTAGCAAAATCACTTTTTTCACACAAATTTTCACTAGATGTCATACCAACTATCATCGAAAATGACATTTGATTTTCGAAACCACTTTGACCTGAAAGTTATCTGTTAAGTTCTAATTTAAACTCTATTTTAGTTAAAGTAAAGTTGAAATGTAGTGTTTAAGTTAAAATGCAGGTGTATAGTAATGGCAACAATTCTATTGCGTTGAAAATTTAACCTAACTAACTAAAATTAAATCAATTATTGTGGTTTTTGATTTACTTTATGGTGCGTCTTCGTCTCCGTCTCTGTCTCCAGCCCAATAATGTCCCACTGTTGAGCGAGGGCCTCCTCCACTTTGGAAGAGTGAGTGAATAACGGTATGACGAATATATCCCTCCAATTCATACTTAACCGGTTTTGTAGTTTAGTTCAGTTGTACCAGTAGAATTGGTACTATTATTGACCAGTTCTTATAAGTTACCGTAGATAGAAAGGTTGTAAAACACCAATTTGCTTTAACTGTAAAGCTATTTGTTAACATCGTTTTGTTTCCTTAAAAGGCTTTTAAGCGTTTTATTTTAGTGCCTTTGATAATATATTATGGTCCGTGTGACGCATTATGAATATAAGTGTCATCACCCCCCTTCCTTCCCAGGGTGGTGTAAAAGCCAGCTAGATAACATCCTCTGTGAGAAATGGAAAACTCGTAAATAAAACCTCTGTCTACCAGCCTGGTCAGCGCGGCACAGTAGACCATAATCCCTCCCAAAGTGGAGGAGGCACGTGCCCAATAGTGGGACGTTAATAGGCTGAGATTTTTTTTTGTTTTTTTTTATGAACATTTCACACAACTTCCTCTGGTCCCAAGCTAAGCTCATATGCTTGTGTTATGGATACCAGAATACGGATAGAATACATATTATACTATTTTTCTTTTGTAAAAACATACTTATAATACATAGAAACACCCAGACGCAGTACAAACATTTGTTGACAATTTATTATTGAAAAATCTTATTAGAAAAGTCACACAAATGATTGTCCCGAGCGGGAATCGAACCCGCGACCTCTTTATCGGCAGTCCGTTACATGAAACACTCAACCACGAGGCTCGTCTATTATAGACTAGATATTTCTTTTATTAATCATTTTAGAAAAATAATATAAGAGAAGCATAGGTACCTATATAAGACCTAGCTTTTGTCATATGACATCATGTATTTATAACACAAGCAGCATATATTTGTGTATATAGCTTAATTTGGGACCAGAGTATATGAAAGTTATCTATACTATCTTGTATTATAAAGCTGAAGAGTTTGTTTGTTTGAACGTGCTAATCTCAGGAACTACTGGAACGAATTTAAAATACTTTTTTTGTGTTGGATTGTCCATTTATCGAGGAAGGCTATTGGCAACAGCTAGTTTATGATTAGCTTGATTTGGGACCAGAGTATATGAAATTTATTTATTATTATCGCCCTTTCAAACCTCTTTTTACATAAACATGTCTTATTACTTTGTATTTCTGTTTATACGGAAATGGATAACATCGCTTGTGTGTCAAGATTACCGGTAAAACTACCTTTTATGGAGTACACTGTCCGTTTGTCCAACTGTCTTACCTAACCTACGTACATACTACCTTAATTTGTTGCTCGTTCAAATGTAAAATGTCTTATCTTGATGTGATATATAAGTAACATGTACGGTATATAGTACATCCTTATCATATTAATAGTTATGTTTATTAAAGCATATTTATTACTTAGTTTTAATTAATGCAAGTATGTAATTATGTATTTAATGTTAAGGGAAAGCGGGTTATAAAAAAATTTGGGGTAAAAAAGGCGGGAAATATAGGATTCGTTTGTGAATCAGTTAGTTTTAATTTAAAAAATACTCATAATTTTACTGTGAGTGACTGAATATATTAGAGGAAGTCTGAAAGTGATGCCAGTGACTGAAAAATTGAAGAACGAGCGGATGTCCTAGTATGGGCATGTTATGAGACGAGAGGAAAGTAATGTCGTTAGGAGAGTTCTGAGTATAAATGTGGAAGATAAAAAGTCTAGAGGAAGACCTAAGAAATTATGGATGGACTGTGTGAAAGAGGACATGAAAGAAAGAGGAGTTGACACAGACATGACGGCTAATAGAAGACTGTGGAAGAAAAAGACATGTTGCGCCGACCCCAAATAATGGGATAAGGGCAGGAGGATGATGATGATGACTCATAATTTTACTGTAACTTATATAGCCACTGGACTGACGATATCGTTAAATACGCCGGGGGCCGCTGGATGCACATAGCGCAGGACCGCGCGTTGTGGCATTCTACGGGGGAGGCCTATGTCCAACAGTGGACTGAGAAAGGTTGACAGATGGATGGATATAGCCACTAAACACCCAGATGCAGTATAATCATTTGTATGACATTTATAAACATCACACAAATGATTGTCCCGTGCAGAAATCGAACTGGTGACTTCGTGAACGGCATTACGTTACATGAACCGCTTAACCACGAAACCCGTCAATCATATTACAATAAATTATATACATAATATCTTATTACTTTAAACGAGCAATTCTTGTATATATATAATTGGAATCTCGGAATCGGCTTCAACGATTTTCATAAAATTTAGTATATAGGGGGTTTCGGGGGCGATAAATCGATCTAGCTAGAACTAGAAATATAATATATTATATTATACTATTTTTAGAAAATGTCATTTCATTGGTTTTTTTTCTTTTCGGCCACACCACCCGAGCGAAGCTCGGTCGCCCAGATATTAATATATATATATATATACTAGCTGACCCGGCAAACGTTGTTTTGCCATACTAAAAAAAAAAACAAAAAAGATTTGAAAAATAGATGTTGGCCGATTCTCAGACCTACTGAATATGTATGTAAAATTTGAGAAGAATCGGTCAAGCCGTTTCGGAGGAGTACGGTAACTAACACTGTGACACGTGAATTTTATATATTAGAGATAATCTTTATATGTATAAATCTCCTGTCACGATGTTTGTCCGCGATGGATTCCTAAACTACTTAACCGATTTTAAATTAAATTGACACACTATGTGCAATTTGACTCAACTTGAAAGATAGAAAAGCTTAAATTTCAATTTATAGTCGCAATATTATTTTATAGCAAATTATTTATCTACCCTGACTTGTAAGGCAAAACAACGTTTGCCGGGTCAGCTAGTACCTACCGCATAGAACTGCTCTTGATCAACGTCATTTTTATATTATGATTGGTTTGTTAACAAAGTTAACAAAGCATGTAATATTCATCAATTAAACAAGTTTCTCTGTAAAAAGAATACGAGTAATTGGCTTATGGAGTTAAACTATAAAGATACTGAAAACCTATTAAAAATAAGTACATAATGTATATGTGTGTATGTACACAATACACAATGCCTTCAAGCTGTATAACTCTCACACATCCATACACCCAAAACACACTAATACACACATTACACACTAACACACACAATCCCTCAGACCTAATTGTACTTCTTCTTTTTTAATTAGTTTGTAGTTGACTTGTGCTAAAATAAAATTGTAAGTGATTCCTGGTGGCCCCAACACAAGTTCCATATTATCACGGTCACCAGAGATCTACATGTTTTGTTACTGTTTTAACATAAAAAAATATATATAATGTTATCTATAGTGAAACTAAAGAAAATGCCAAGTAATATTAAAATAAACGTTTACGTGTAAATAAACTTAACAACTGCAGCTTGTGCAGGAATAAAATATATTTGAATAGTAATGTTAGAGGATATTATTACTAATGTAGGGTTGAATTGCTACTTATACCTTAGTAAGGGTATTTTAATATATTTTTATTTAGGTTAAAGTAATAAAAGGCAGCATTATATTATCGTGTGGGTTTACTGGTTAAGAATTGCTGTTTAAATATTATAGCTGCATTAATTGTATACAATGCTTAGTCAGTATGACAATGGCGTCAATTCTAATTACACAAATAAACTATACTAAAATATAAATTTTAATTTTCTATTAACACCTTTCGGAAATGTCAACTAATCTTTAGTAGTAGGCGTCGTCCAGGATAGATTAAAATCTATCAATCTATGACGTGTACAAATTAGTAATAGCGGGTCTACCTTAGCTAAATTATCACTACAACCTACGTAGACAAGCTCCGCTACTCTCGCTCTAATGATCTCTACGTGTACCTAGAAATTAGAGTATAGATTAGTTAGCTAAGTTGTCTAGCTCTATTCTCTCTACGTGGAAGATGGGCTTCAAAATGAAATGAAATCCCGAATGCATTTTTACCTTGAAATGCACAAAATTAGTTAATTCTTCGTTTTGTGCCTGTTACTTTTTGTTTTTATAGAAGAAAATTGGAAGAAATAAAATATTACATAAAATATAGGTACAAAGTTTGCTGGGTCATCTAGTATAGAATAAAGATTTCAGTTAATATAAATGTGTACTACGTAACAGCTATTGAAACAAAACGCATACTTAGTTGTTAAAATTTTAGTTATGTTTATTTTAGTAGTTAGCGCAACAGAATTGGCATAAATAATGTTTTGGCGGAACCCAATTACACAGATTAAACCCACGTTATCAGAATTATGAGCTATTGGTAAGAAACTTTAATATTAGTGAGATTTAATTTGGGTTTTATTAGTCATTATAATTGAAAATTTAAATTTAATTAAACTAAACAAAGCCAACAGAATTACAAAATTGTTATTTTCATAAATCCTCTGCAAGAGCCTTCTTCACCAGGGAAGGGTTATTGGTCTACCGTGTCGCGGTGATCACTAGTCTTGGAGGGTAATTTCAAGATTTCCGTCTCTCACAAAGACTGTTATTCGTTATTTTATTAATAATAACTAGTTTTTACAGCTCCCTAAGAAGGTAAAGAGGTGGTGACACTTGTATTCTTAATCTGTCACCACACGGATATAATAATCATATTATAATAATATAAAAAAAAATCTGTCTTTCTAAAGGGCCAAGTGAGCACTTAAAACCGTCGAGAATGTATGACCTGATGTATGAATGTAAGTGAAGTCAAAGAAGTATGTTTGGATGCTAGCGGCGCTCTTATAGTCTCTACCTACCCCATGGGAAAAAGGCGTGATGTAATGATGACGATATCCTGTCTATTTCTAGCGGTGACTTGAACTAACATGCATAGTTATAATATGTATGACTGCAATAAACAGAGTGGTTTTAGTCACCGTTATATTATTAAACACAGTATTATGCACTTCTAGTGATGTAACTTGTGTTAATACTCAGTATATTATATACTATAATATACTAGGAAAACTATTTATAATTTATATTATAAGCTTAGCTTGGGACCAGAGGACGTTGTGTAAAATGTCCGTGAATATTTATTTTATTTTTTATTTATAATAGCTGTACCAGCGACTTCGTACGTGTGGAATATGAAATAAATAAATAATCATGGACATTTCACACAACGTTCTCTGGTCCAAAACTAAACTTATATGCTTGTGTTATGGGTACCAGAATACGGATATACTACATAAACTACTTTTCTTTTGTTAATAAATACTTATAATACATAGCAACACCCAGACGCAGTACAAATATTTGTATGACATTTATAAACATCATACAAATGATTGTCCCGAGCCGGAATCGAAACATGTACCACTAGACCACGAAGCCCGTCAATATAGAAACCAAACCTTTGCAAATTATACAAAAAAGCCATCCTCTTGAACCACACTACTAGTAAAATAAAAATTGGTCAAGTGCGAGTCGGACTCGCGCACAAAGGGTTCCGTACCATTATCTATGCAACATAAGGCAACGTTATTAGTATCGAGCAAGAAACGGTAAAAAAATCTTATTAGTAGTTAAATATTTATTTTATTTTATTTTTAGTATTTGTTGTTATAGCGGCAATAGAAATACATCATCTGTGAAAATTTCAACTGTCTAGCTATCACCGTTCTTGAGATACAGCCTGGTGACAGACGGACGGACGGACGGACGGACAGCGAAGTCTCAGTAATAGGGTCCCGTTTTTACCCTTTGGGTACGGAACCCTAAAAACGCATCATAATCCGTTGCGTAATTTTGTAGATATACGCTCACATAAGGACATACAAAAATAGCAACTTTGTTTTTAATAAGTAAAGATTAGCTGTTACCCGCGATTTCGTTCTTCAGATATTTTTAATCACCACATAAGCATCCACGTAGGCATAAAATATAGCCTAACTTTCATTAGTTTTCAAAGAAGTTTTCAATTTATTATTTATTTAAATTCTTTATTGTACATTTTTTACATGGTATAGGTAATTAATAATAATACATTACAAAGATATACAAATTGTACAATAGGCGGTCTTATCGCTCGTGGCGATTTCTTCCAGACAACCTTTGTATGGAATTGCATTAAAGCATGAAAGTAATCACTTTAGGTAGTGTGATTATATACTAAAAGAATGAAACGGGTTAGCAGTTAATAATAAGACTTATAATAGATACATTTAAATATACAGACAAATACATAAATACTTAAGTAATATAAACATACACATACCCCGTTTTCCAATTACAGCACAAGAGCACATTATGCGGCATAATGCTCAACGTTGAGTGTTCCAACTACAGCAACGCATCGCACAATCGAGCACTCTCAAAAGTGATGCGTGCAATCCATACCAACATCAGCGACAGAAAATTAACAAGTATTTTTTCTTTAAATTGGCATTGATTGAAATTTTATTTATATATTATCGTTAGTATGTAATATTATTTATTGTTAAAATATTTTTTATGGCTTTCGTTTCGTCGGAGTTTTCTGGAAATAATCAAAGTTAATTCAAGCTGTGTTTAAAAAAAAAAAATTTAAGTATAGATGAAGGTACAAACACTGACTTTTTTTTATATTCCACACTTATAATGTGAATACAATTTTATTTTAGTATGTTTTTTTTCAACACTGATCTTAGCGCACTCTGCTGGCGCATTTGAAAACTAATTCACGTTCCAATTAAGCGTCAGCATAGTTCAGCATTGTGCGGTACTGAGACGCATTATGCTCTGTAATTGGAAAACCAGCATAAATACTATCTACATATACAAAATACAAACATAAACTTACGTAAACTTACATAGATTTACATGTAATATAAATAGATATATTTACAAGATTGAAGTGAGAATGATTAGCTAATATCTGACTATTGCAGTGACAAATAGTGCTCCTTAACCATCTTTTGTATGATCTAAGTGATTTAGCTCGTTTGATGCTGACAGGTAAATCATTCCACAGTATGGTTGCTTGTAATGTAAACGATTTCAATCATGTTAACTAACATTTTTTTTGGTACTCAAAAGGAAATTACTTAATCTAAATCTCAACTCAATTCGAAATTTTTTCCTCAATCTTTCTTTTATAAAGTGTTTTAATATTATTATTCTGTATGATACGTGTACATCCCTATTTCAAGGCTGATGACACAGATATATCCTTGTGTTTACAACTATAGATAAAACTAGTATACGCATCGACACTTGTTGAATCATAAATTCTCATGTGAAACAAGGAAGAGATGCGTCATAGTATTGTTATCATAAATCTATGTTTAACACAAAGCTGAAAATATAATTTAGATTAGTAGCTATGGCCCGCAACTTCACACGTGTGGAATTTAGAAACAAATTATACAAAACAATATATATCTCCACAATTATCATCATCATCATCATCATAACATCACGCCTTTTCCCCATGGGGGTAGGCAAAGACTATAGAGCGCCATCTGCTACGATCCAAATATACTCCCTTGGCTTCATCCACACTCATACATCTGGTCATACATGTCCGACGGTTGTAAGTGCTACGCACTTGCCCCTTTTGGAGTATCCCGGCGATGACATCGAAGTATATTTTTCTCGGGCGTCCTCTCCCAGTATTTCCACTTACCTCCGCCGTGTATATGCCTTTCGTTAATCGTCTCTCATCCATCCTCTCCATGACCAAACCACCTAAGCATACTTTTCTCCACCTTAGTCACAGAGTCAGATTTTTTTTGGAATACTTCCAAGCCTCTACTGCCAACTCTATTCTACTATACTCTAGTAGTTTATTCATTTCAACACTACGTATCACATCGAATTTTTAAGAATGTAGGGATCCAGTTTCAATACATCCTAAAATAATAAAACTAATATAAAAATTTAAGAAAATCAGTCTAGATATTGACTTTGTTACCAAGATCAAAGTGTCCCGAAACTTTAAGCGGAAAGAAGTTGCAATCTTTACTTAATATAAAACATAGTCGTTACTTCTGTATGTATTTCTCTGTGTGAGTTTATATATATATACGCAACGGATTTTGATGCGGTTTTTTTATTTGGTAACGTGATTCAGGGGGATGGTTTTTTTTGTATAATTTGTTAAAGTTTGGTGTTTGTAGGTGGGCTGAATAATTATAAAGCGGGCGAAATAGCGGGCATTAGTTAATATTCATATAATAGATTTTTTTTCAGCCCAATAGTTCCATAGCAGTTCAAACAAAGAATCAAACCTTTTCTTTTTATATTTTTTACATAAATTATGATTTAAATAAATAAATAAATCTGCGTAAATCTAAAAATATTCGCGTGTTACACAATAAAATGCAATGTCAACGACTGTGTAGTCCATCTTTACGAGTCATTGAATCATACATACTGGCTTTAAGGGCCTACATCAATATTATCGTTGACATGTACCTATTAACACAGCTAGTAGGTATAGAAAATGAAGAATTAGGGATATTTTTTTGTTTACTCAAAATCTACTGAATATATTTTAATTCCGGCTTACGTGTTTCTATATATATTAGTTACTTATATTTTTAAAGTAATTTCATTAGTTAATACTCGATAATAGACCGACAAATGAAAAAAATAAAAAACGAGAGAGGTTGTTTCGCTAAGATTTTCTATCGAGAAAACTTTTTTCAGTCGCGTTTCTGAGTTTATGCAATCCTAGATTATATATTGAAAAAACATATACTTAAAAATTAGAGCTCTAGCCATTCAATCTAAAGAAAAAAATTGGTCAAGTGCGAGTGGGACTCGCGCACGAAGGGTTCCGTACTATCTATATAACAATATCTATAAGTAATATCTATGCAACATAAGGCAACGTTATTAGTATCGAGCAAGAAACGGTAAAAAAAAATCAGTTTTTTGTATGGGAGCCCCCCTTAAATATTTATTTTATTTTATTTTTAGTATTTGTTGTTATAGCGGCAATAGAAATACATCATCTGTGAAAATTTCAACTCTCTAGCTATCACCGTTCTTGAGATACAGCCTGGTGACAGAAAACGGGTGGACGGACGGACGGACAGCGAAGTCTCAGTAATAGGGTTTCCGTTTTTACCCTTTGGGTACGGAACCCTAAAAATGAAAATTTCGTACGTAGAAAAATACACCAAGTTATTTTGGTATCCTCTTAAGCCAAATGACATATCTGTATTAAATGTACTAAAAACGTTTATTGTATTTTTATGACTTGCTTGTTTAACGACTGATGACTGTAAGCATTTACTGGTTGGCTTGTCATGTATTTACATCCCAAAAGGAGGCCAGGATACATAATTTATTATGCTTAATATATTGAAAAAAATACAAAAAAATGCTTTTTCATATTTACGTACAATGTAATTTAAGATATCAAAAAGTATTATTTTCTACCAGGTTGTTTTATTGTTGACTGCATTAATCTCATTTTATATTTCTAGGGATCTACGTTTTAAGACTTTTCTTGCATAGAACGCTTATCGTTCTATTCGCGAAAAGTCTTCGGACGGACGGACGGACGTTTCAAAGATCTTTCTGGCATGGAACTGGAAACTATTGTAGAGTTATAGTAATAATTAATAATAAATTTATATTTTATCTCCACGGGAAACGGCGCGATGGTATCGCGGTATGATGATGATAGTAAAATTTCTTGACAAATTTTCATCCGCTTTTAAGCTATTTCTAAAGTCTCTACCCATTTTAAATTCGGAATGTTCTAATTTTTAGTTTCTTGAATCAGCTTTAGGTAAATTAGTCCTTATTTTAAGTAGTTAATCTATACAAAAGAATATTTCAAGTCATAAGTATATCAGATATTTACTAAGGTTTAACATAATATATCGCATATCCATTCACAATTTTATCAGATATACTTAGTTTACTAGACGTATCATTGCGCTATCAGGTAACAAACTTATTTTTACTTATGGAAAACTCAATTGGATTTCAAAACAACCCTTTATGGTTTTAGAAATAAGAATTACATTCATATTAAAGTTATTTTCTTACTACAATACTATGTTTTGTCGATATAGGAGTGTATAGACCGCGTTGTTGACACTACACGTATCTTTCGACAAATCTTGGATGTCGCTGTATATTTTTCGCAATTTGCATTAAACGTATCTAGAATATCTATTTACCATGATAGGTATATAATTTCCTTTGCCATGAGCAGGTGATCGTGTTTATGGCTTGCTTGTCTTGCAAGAGTTTAGTAGAAATTTTCATTTTGCTATCATCGCGTCGCGGGTTAGGAATAAAATAATCTACTCAGATCAAAAACTAAAAAACACGTATGAAAATTTCAAATCGATCCGACTAATACAAGTGGGTGAAAATCACTTTCAAAGATTCCGCTACATAGATAATAGTTCCGAACTAATATGAGCGTGTTAAAATCACTTGGATATTGCTGTAAATTTTGGTAGATAATGAACTGTTTAGGGAATGTTTATTTGTAAAGCATAGAGCTAACTGAATGACTTTTAAGGGCCTACATCAATATCATCGCCGACACGTACATATTAACACAGCCAGTAGGCACAGAAAATGAAGAATTAGGGATACTTTTCCTATTTACTCAAAATCTATTAAATATATTTTAATTCTGATCCACGTGTTTCTATACATAATAGTTTGTATAATTAACTTTGTTTTTAAAGTTATTTCATTAGTTAATACCCGATAATAGACCGACAAATGAAAAAAATAAAAAATTAGAGAGGTTGTTTCGCCAAGATTTTCTATCGAGAAAACTTTTTTCAATCGCGTTTCTGAGTTTGTTGCGATCCTAGATCATATATTGAAAAAACATATACTTAAAAATTAGAGCTCTAGCCATTCAATCTAAAGAAACAATGAAAACTTCGTACATAGAAAAATGCACGAAGCTATTTTGGTATCCTCTTAAACAGAAATCACTGAAACTAGCTCAGCTTTTAGGCTGTTCGAGAGCCTTAAGAAATAATTATTGGAACAATGTTTTTAGTAACATTTTTCGTTTAAAAAATAATAGGTATATAATTAGTTTATAGTTTATTCTAAGGCAGGTAAACGCCAGGTGACATAAATTTGATTGTTATATCGTGTCTGATGTGTATTTATAGTTTAAATTACATATTTAACAACTTGCTTAATTCAAAAACTATAAAACACGCTTGAAAATCCTCAATATTATTTAACACTATTGCATTGTGTTAAAAATATTCATTCCTTAATATGTATGCAAGATTTCAGATCATATTAATGAATATTTCAAAGTGTTTTTTTTTCCACATGTAGTAGTCAGTACTACAAGTGGAAAAAAAACACTTTGAAATATTCTGTAACATAGATTAATACGTAGATAGATACGAAGGCGGGAGACGGAAAACTCAAAAATAAACCCTGTGCCAATTCGCCTGGTCAGCGCGGCACAGTAGACCATAATCCCTCCCAATGTGGAGGAGGCCTGTGACCAGCAGTGGGACGTAACTGGGCTGGAGAGAGAGATACGAAGGCAGCTAAAAAAAAGCGTGTTAAAAATTAAAGTTATGGCCACAGTAATCGATAAATTAAACACAAATTAGTAATTTTAACTTAGAAATATAAAAATTTTACTAGGTACTATATATCAAATGCAACGAAGCTCAAGCTGATTGCCTGAAGGCAGTTTTTAATGAGTTGTCTATGAGAAATGACCACAGACTTCCGACCACGGACCAAGCTCACTGATACAGGATGTGGTATAAATATCAGACGAATCTTATTATGGCTATGACCTAGTTTAGGATGTCTTAAATCAATCGATAAAGTTAATCCAATTGCAATTCACTTTAAAAGGAAATGCAATCACTCACAGTTCGCCTCAAGGAGTTCGATGTCATTGTTTTGTTTATCTAATATTCTAATAGATCTTTAGTTGATGTATTTGGAGCCAGTAGTTACAGTTCTGTACCCAAAGAGTAACAAGATACACCATAATTGGCATTGTTCATATTTTTTTTAAACTCTTAATTCGAAAACCATTTCGAGGAATAGAGTTTCTGATCATGATCCATTATTTTTTTTCGGTAAATCTAATATATAAAATTCACGTGTCACAGTTACCATACTCTTCCGAAACGGCTTGACTGATTTTTATCAAATTTTACATGCACATTTAGTAGGTCTGAGAATCGACCAACATCTATTTTTCAAACCTTTTTTTTAGTATGGCAACACAACGTTTGCCGGGACAGCTAGTTTACTATATATACGATTATTTTTCCGAAAAAGCAAATGATCTCTATTTGCCCTTGAAATGAAGGACTTAAAATATTAAGGCGTTCTTAGGGTTAATACATTGATAGATACATACGAAACTTATAAAGGCGTGTTAATAATTGAATTATAACCAGCCATACTCGTTGAGAGTCGGCATTGAAGTAACAGGTAAGTATTTCAGTATCTATTAATATTGCATATTATAATACTACATTCACATATTATTTATAAACTAACTTATAAATTGCTTGTATGACAGGTATAAATAATGAAATAAATATTCATTAACATTTCACACAACGTCTTCTGGTCCCTAGCTAAGCTTATATGCTTGTGTTATGGGTACCAGAATACGGATAGACTACTTATGCTACTCTTCTTTTGTAAATACATACTTATAATAAATAGACGCAGTTCAAACATTTGTATTTATGACGATTATAAATATCACACAAATTATATGATGATGTCCCGTGCGAGAATCGAATCCGCGACCTCGATGATTTAGTGAGTAATCGTAGAGATTTCATTAAAATGTTAATAATTAAAGGCAACAGCCGTTTTCGAGTGCAAGAAAAATGATTAGTTCTAATTAAAAAAGTTATAAATTTAAATAAATTATATAAAATTTAATTAGATTTTAAGACATTTTTTTTGTTTGGGATATGTCTTTTTCATAGACTTCATTATTTTGTGTTTCTAATATTAAGTAAGTAGGTACATACATATCCTATATATTCTTCGTTGCTGAAATCGGTTGTATGTTGTACCACTTAGTATTTAGTCATAACTAAATCAGTGGT
Organism: Orgyia antiqua; assembly: GCA_916999025.1. Taxonomy (NCBI): domain Eukaryota; kingdom Metazoa; phylum Arthropoda; class Insecta; order Lepidoptera; family Erebidae; genus Orgyia; species Orgyia antiqua. The sequence continues at coordinate 29,608,264 of OU779868.1, forward strand.
CAAAAAATATTAGTATTCTAAACACGCTAACGACTCTAGTATACTAGTTATTGTTATTCAAAATATGATTAAACAAACGATAATTGGCATTCAAATATAGCTTCCCCCATTTACCATTCACGCAGCATGCGCACGCGCAGAATTAACTACATAATCGCCAATCGGATAATCATCAGCATCGATACAATGAAGAGATATGGATCTCGATCGCTCCATTCCGATGCATCGATACGCATTACGAGATGACATTGACAAATTGCATCTTAACGGAGTTTATGGTCGACAAATTGAGGGTACTCGTATTTATTGCAATGAATCTTGCAGGAGGGGATTCCACTCGATAAGCTTATCGATTTGTCTTCATCGATATTAATCGCGTCTTGACCCTTTCGTTTGTTTTACTGATTGTGATCTTGTGGGAGTACTAAATAAATTAATTAAGAGATTAATTAAGTGGTTAATTTATTGGTTTATTCAGACCACATTGTGACCTTATTTATTGCATTTCTTTATAGGACGGTTAATATTGTCTCTATAGAAACAGGTTTTTACTTGCAGTTTTTGGTCAATTTTTACTTAATGTTGTCAAAGTTATTCTCTATATTTGATTTCAATTAAAACGCAATACAATTTGTTGTTATAAAACGCAAAAAAACCGTGCATCATTCCATGGGTACGAAACTGGGGGGTAAGAACTAGTTCTCGGTATAGATTAACAATCGTCAGATATGTATAAAAAATTTCATTTTTCTACCTATCCCACAAAAGATCTGTAACTTTAACGTTGGTAATGCGACAACGCATCAGGTTTCAGTATTTATAACACGCTCCAAGTACAGTTGTGAGTTAGCTTCTTGTTTTAACGACGTCGTGTCAATGACACGTCGCCGTTATATCTATACTAGTGATGTACTACGGGTTAATTTGTTACAAAACATGTACCTATTTACTGCTCTGGAGTCTGGTTACTCATTCTTACTATAACAGGCTTTGTAAAGAGGCATTACTCTATTATAACGTATTCATTTCTAGAGGGTTAATTAGAGATGTCAATTATAGGGCACTGCACTCGTTGGGTAACTGTGATTGCAATAAGCAGTTGTATAATAAATAAAAAACTAATAAATAGGTAAAAATATACAATATGGAATCATAAATTTAGGATCAATATTGGTCTTAGTCGGTTCGGTAGTCTGTTTGTGGTTACTTTCATATATAACATTCTTATGGACGCTTTTAGAGTAATTTGGAAAGACATAGTAGAAAATCATTGTGATTTTTTTCCTTGCTGGATACTTGCTCTTACATTAAGAGCAAGTATCCAGAAAGGAAAAAAATTCAAAATTGAAAGTGGTTGATCTAGAGAGCGACACAGTAAGCAGTGTGTGCTATGGTACTCGCGAAAATCAGAATGTTGTGATTGCCGACAGCAAGATAATACCACCATGTTTCATCGACCACTCATCACTTGGGTTGGTGAACATCAGCATTACAAAAACACGCCGGTAGATCGCAGACACCGCTGCGCACTCGTCCTAAAGATAAACATCAGATGCTCGAAACCTGGGTCGACATCATCGATCCCATAACAGTGAGTGTTAGCCTGTAACATACCTACACAATATTTCTAATACATATAACAAATAATAACAGTGAGTTAAGTTATAACGACGTTTTTGACACTAGCACTACAGTGTATCCAAACATTAAATAAAATTAGGGATGTCCTAAATCTGTCTATAAACAAAAATCTCACTACAAAATACTTATTATTTTATTAAATATAATAAATATATAAAAATAAGAAATTATTTTATTAAATATTTAGGAGTTTTTTTTAAATCGTGTTAGTGGACAGATTGTACAATATCACCATGTGGTATCTCAAATTTTGAGTTAAGAAATAAAGTAAAAGTGCCGAAAAGTACGGTTCAACTGACTCTACTTTTCGATATCTAGTGCAAAAAGCATTAAAATGAACGTATACACGAGCCTCCACAAAGTTCATCTTTTTGCTAGTTTTATTACAGTTATTTTCTCTCAAATAATAAGGCGTGCCAACCCTGAAATAAGTCTAAAGGCTTCCATAGATCGCGCGAGTCGGGGCGTGCGGACTTCAGAAAGGCCGCTATCTTGATCAAAGCAGCCGCGAGCTTTCGGCGTACCGCTCTCTTTGACACAAGGACATATTGTGTGTGAACAGCGGTGATTTGTTAGAACAAGTTCCTTCCTATGTTTATGATTTGTTTGTTGTAATAATATGTATATAGTAAAGGACTTTCGTGTCTAATATACATATGGAGACAGTTAAAAAAAAATTCTATTTCTGTATCATCTTCTTAATTTAATAAATTAAATTGTAGTGGAAAAAGTAATCACCGCAAGCGGGACTGATCACATTTTCCACTACAATTTAATTTATTAAGTAAAAGAACAGCAAGTCAATTCTTTTTCATTTTTTGAGAGCGGACTCTCTCTCTCTCTCTCTCTCTCTCTGTCTCTCCAGCCCATTTACGTCCCACTGCTGGTCGCGGGTCTCCTCTACTTTGAGAGGGCTTTTGCTCTACTATGCCGCGCTGACCAGGCGTGTTGGCATAGGGTTTAGTTACGTATTTCCCTCTCCCACAGTTGATGTTAACTACTTCTATACCCTTTAGCTGGCTTTTACAGCACACTGGGGAAGAAATGGGATGGTGATACATGTATTCTTAATCCGTCACCACTAGACTCTAGAACTGGCAAATTCACAACCTAGGTATTTGTGTTAAGCATTAGTATCCCTATTCCCGAGCGCCGCTCCAAAAGGGCAACTATAGATCAGCCAGGTTTTGCCTATATTATCCTAGAAAAATGACGTTTCGTACTCAACTGTTTCTTTCGTGAAAAATAGATCGATTTTAAGGCTTTAACGCCATTTTATAGATGAAAAGTATATATCTATGCTTCTATTGTAAATTTTTCCAAAAATATTGTAAAACAAACGGGTTTTTTGGATGGTCATATTTCTTTAATGAATACACAGCGTCTATCACTTTAATTTGCTAAGGCTAAGGCTCTCTATCTGCTCAATATAAAGTGCTAGTGTATGATGAGGGTACATAATATATTTTAATAATATATTATTATTGAAATTTACTGTAACTGTAATTGGTTTTGATTTGGGTGGTCTATTAAGTGAAACAAAATATTGTTATTGAGAATATTCTATGTAAGTTAATGCATGTTTGTGTGGTTCTGTACAATATATATGTGTAACATTTTTATGCATGAAGAATTTTATTTATTTATTTAATGGATTTTGCGCTTTCACAGTGTACAATGGTGGACTTAATGCAAACAGCACTCTCCACCAGTGCACCAACGATGGTGCAGAGATATTTAGGGCAAGTGCTTTTTTAATAGATACAGAATTTTAATTTTTTTACAGTTTTCCCAGTCCAATAGTAGACTACTTTGTAGTAAACTAGTCTTGTCTCGTAATGCTGAAGTTTTGGGTTCTAATCCCGGATTAAGAGAGAGAAAATAGCGCAGCATAGTAGAAACCCTGCCATAGTGGAGGACTTCCATGCCCAATCGTGCGACGTTCATGGACTGGGAAGTAACCATTATCTCATGAAAATCCTTACTACTAATGTAAATGCAACCGTATCTCTATCTGTCTGTCTGTTTATTGATCTTAGGCCAACACTTCCTCTTCAGCCCATTTACGTCCCACTTTTGGGCACGGACCTCCTCCACTTTGGAGGGATTATGGTCTACTATGCCGTGCTGACCAGGCGTGTTAGCACAGGGTTTATGTTCGAGTTTTCCGTCTCTCACGTGGGATGTTATCTGTGTGCAATATCCCTTAGCTGACTTTTACAGCACCCTTGGGAGTAGATGGGGTGGTGACACTTTTATTCTTAATGCGTCACCACATTGGAGTAAAAAAATGCCAACACTATTGAACCGCTTTAAATTTAATTTCAATAAAATAGGATTGTAACATATGGGCTACATTTTGGTACGTATCTATCAATGTATTAATCTATGTAACCACTTGCAGTAGTCGGATTGATCTGAAATATAATGACAACACAATCCCTACTAATATTATAAATGCTCCGTAACTCTGTCTGTCTGTCTGTTACGCTTTCCCGCTTAAACCTCTCAACCGATTTTGATGAAATTTGGCACAGACAATCTTTAGACCATGAGAAAGGACATAGGCTACCTTTTATTGTGAAAAAAGGGATGAAAAGTTTTCTAAATTTCACGCGGACGGAGTCGCAGGCAACAGCTAGTAATTTAATAAAATATTCTGATATTTCAAGTTTGTTTATTTAGTTTTTGAACTTAGTATAGTATTTCGAAACATGCGATTCCTAATTCTAGAATATAATCGCGAGCATAAGGCAGTATCGATATAAAATGAACCCTAAAATAATCGAGTATCGTTTATTAAAATCGAATAACACACGAATTAACCGTGATGCATGTCTAAACCGATTATATCGTGTTCATAACGAACCTGGAGGCCCTTATATCGTATACCTATACAATTTGAAGCCAATACTTCATTAAATTGCCGCGGGAATGTTTTTAAACGAACACTTTCTTGATGATAAAATCAAATTTACAGTTTCCTAAAAGTAGAGCTGCTTTCAGTTCGGGATTGTCTTGGATTCAAAAGACGTCTTTTCGCATTTTAATAGAAAACTTAAGAGTGTACGGTTAAAACCAGGACACCTTTGTTGTTACAAAAAAAAACAATTAACAGTAAATAGCGATAATATTATTTTGGCGTTTTCGAACTTAATTTCTCTCGACAAGTCGTATTTGAATCATCTGAAGTATTACAACTCTCGCTTTCTCTCCAGACCATTGACGTGCCACAGCCGTGCACGGCCCTCCCCTATTTTGGGAAGGTTTATGTCCTACTATGCCACGTTGACCAGGCGTGTTGGGATAGGGTTTATTTTCAAATTTTCCGTCTCTCACAGAAGATGTTATCTGTGTATAATATCCCTTAGGTGGCTTTTACAGCACCCGGGATGGAAATGGGATGGTGACACTTGTATTCTTATTCCGTCACAACACGAACAGTATTACAACTACGATTCATAGACTACACAACTACATTCATAGATCAAGTGCCAAAAATATAATGTAAATAAATAAAAAAACAACATGTGACCATGAAGGTATAGATAAAAAAAAGGAGGCCATACTTGGAACATCGGTTTGAGGCAAATACCTACGTATCTCTATCTCACTCTCTGTGGTCTGACCTCTCTTTTTAGTGTGGCCTTAGTACTGCTATCTCCTTATTAAAATCTCCTAGTAAATTCTTAAAAAGAGTCACCACACATATCAAATCACAAGTTAAACACTGTCATTTGATAGTGTTTAATCGTAACTATAAATAACTAGTTGAAATACGATGAATGAAATTAAAAATAATAAAATAGTAGATCACGGATGCTTTTCATGGTTGACGAATCAGTGAATTATTTTCCCCATTTCCTAAGGATTTCGTAATTTGGCAACATTGGTCACCATATGTCAAGTTGTCGACAAAATTGTGCCAATATGTCGGTTGTTTACTTTACGGTTCACAGCTTCGTTTCAAATTTTCGACTCTAATTATTTTTATAATTAAAGAAATGGTGCAAACTTGTGTAGTGCGTGGTTGCGGTAGTACGTGGTGTCCAGGAGGTGATATACAATTTCACGCGTAAGTGTTTAGATCGTGATTTCTGGCATTGAATAACTGCAAACATATTTCTTTGTATTTTCAATTAAATACTTCATAAAATGATTAAACAATGTTTTCAGCATACTTCTAACTAACTATACTGATAACGATGTAAAGATCTAATAGTCTTACATTGAATTTCATGGACTTAGTGCAATTTTATCTTTCTTGTTTACAAGAAGTAATTTTGAAATAGTGTGACCATACTGAGGACATATCTAGGACTTTCTGTGGGACCTGAACTAAATTATACATGTTTGCTTAGTCATTTAATTTTTATTTCACATTATTTACAATATTAATATACTTACCTACAATATTATTTTTTTAGATTTCCTAAAAATAGTACCCAGAGGAAATTATGGTTATCCATTGTACCATTGAAAATGAAATTTTATGAAAGTGCAAGGATTTTTTAAAACAAACAGCAGTTCCTACTATAATTACAAATCAAGAAGCAGTATCACCTTGCAAGGTAAAATTTCAAGTATCTATTTACAAACTCCTTTAATTGTCTCACATGTTATACAATGTTAAATATTTGAATTTATAAGGAATATAAAAACTAGTATGAAAAAAAATACCCCACCAGTATCAGGAACATTTTCCAAACTACCGGCGCTCAAGGCTCCAGAGATAATTGCTGCTTTCTGAACCAGCCCCCCCCCCCGATCCGACTGCCTAGTGAGAGCCTTACATTATTATTATGTTTCAGAAATGTAGTAGTTCGAATATATGGCAAAAGGCTATATTTTGTAAAATATATTATAATTTTCAGATAGACAGTTCATTACAGGAAGAGTCTATGGGGCAAGTAGCTACTCTGGGTGTACCAAATCCTAGCTCTGGCATTTATGAAAGTAATCCTTCCTGATGGGCCAACTCAGAGAAAACAATATAGAAAACAAATTAATTAATGTTGTATCACAACATTTTACTCCTCTGTTGCAGGAAATGTTTAAGCATCCCATCACGGACTCAATTTATTGCAATGATTTGCATGAAAGCGTATTAATTAAGAAAATTGCAAATTCATTTTTTAACACTTAAAGAGTCATACAGAAAATATACTTAGTGATTTACGTGGTAAGAGACAGAAATTACACAAAACAATAATATTTAGTCATGTATAAAAGAAAAGTTATTAAAATTAAATGATTTTAATTTGGAAAGTGCTGTTGTTTCTTTTTTGCCCTTTTTTTGTAACTTTATTATCGTTCCTATTATAGCCCCCTATGATATATGTCACAGTCAAAACTTATAACCACTCAATAGACTGTAAGCTCTCAACAGTAGTACTTTTGACTGAAATTATTCAAAACTAATTTTACCCAATATAGCTGTTTAAATGTAATTTTAACTGACTTGCCTAGCGCCAAGTAGTGGAACACAAGGCACAGGGAGCCAAGGGCAACCCGACAAGGGTGGGTTAGGTTTTTAGCTCCCGTCATGCCATTCATGATAGGTTCCTTTAAACGCTGTAGACAGAAATATACGTAAAAATTGATTTTGACTGATTCTCCGTTCTTCCGTCAGCCACTTTTAACCACATTCATATTGTCAGTTAAAATGACTATTAACTACAGATTTTCCGACAAACTAATTTTAATCAACGTAACGTATTTTTTTTTTCAGAAGTATTATTGACCGAATTTGCCCTTTAACTGACATTAATAAATAGAAATACATTGGCTAACCCAGAAATCTAGGAAAAACTATTGTCCAGTATGTATTCATAATGTTTAATTAATCTGCAAAATTAATGAAACATATATCTTTTGCGATTTCATGGTTGGTCCCTTAATAACAGTACATGTTTAAAAATATGAGTACAATAACCCTTTTTCGTTTTTACGCTACCTACACAAAAAGTTATGTTTCCACTTAGGTATGCCAAATAGATTTTATTGCGTAACTTGTTTTGTTTACTAAGAAATTACTAACACCTTGTTATTTTTAACCGGCTTCAAAAAAGGAGGTTCTCAATTTGTTGGAATCATTTTTCTGTATCTTTGTAACATGTATTTAGGTCTGAAATAAAGGTAAATTATCATTATTTTATCTCAAGCAGATCTCACAATCATTCATTAATTTCGTATTGCCGTAGGAACTACACCTTTGTTCTAGTAATTATCTATTTCCCACCAATATTCTATAGGTACATCGTACATACGAACTAGGAAATTTTACGTGTTTATAAATGTAAAAAGAATAATAAATTTAACAACCGAACCTCCAGTTACTGTTAAAAAACTAGAATTATCCAAACTTTCACGCGATAACAAACAGTTTGTTTTTTGAGTATTTTTTTTACGCACAGTACATAAAGTATCTCGACATATAAAATCTATACGGGCTAGGTCTTAGAAGTGAACATTTTGTTGACACTATATGGAACACAACTACTTGAAGTTTTGTCCTGGAAGAAATACAATAAAGGTTACCCTACTTAGAAAGAAAGGGTTTGACCACAGTGAGCGAGATAGCCATACATCATTTTTGCTTCAAGTAGGTATTCAGAGTCTGGACTCCACTTTTATCTGTACCTTCATGCATGTGACATACACTTCATACACACATGCAAGGAAAAAGGAAACGAGGCAATGGAATGTGTTACTCAACTACGTATAAAAGAGGTTAAATATTACACTAAAATATTTTTTCTAAAGACCAATTTTATTACTCCATTATACCCCATCATGTTTATTCTATGAGGCACAGGTCATTGACTTTCACAATACTAATATAGAAGTTTATCTTTGAAAGAAATCTGTCGAGTAGCTCCCGAAACAACTTAAATTTTAAACACCTGAGTCCCGAAACGGAATATTAAAATTTATAGAGGCCATTAACGACAAACAATAAAACTAACGCTTAAAGCATACGTAACTAATTGATCACATGGTTACTCAAGTATTTTGAGAACAAATAACTTACTTCCAAAAAGAAGAATGTTCTCATTTTGTAAGAACCTCCTTTTTTGAAAGTTAGCTGATTTCTAAGAGATATTTGCCCTGTTTAAAAATATTCTTTGTTAGAAATGGCGCACTTGCTAACTGATCTTATGGTCACTACCTTAGGATTTGATGACGAAAACCTGAAAAAATAGAAAGAATTCTTCGAGTTTTAATAGCACAGTTGTAGAAAAAAATATTAATCATATACTTTTGATTACTTTTGTGGTATAATTGGTAGTGCTGTCTGTCCTGGATAAGAATTCACGATTTATCTATGGGAATTAGTACAGGTACCTATTTTCTAATCCAGAGTTACATATTTTTTTGATACCATCCTGATAAAGTCAGAAAACCAGGGTTTAAAAACATCAGAGATATTTACGAAAAATTCACGAGAAATAGGTAAAGCCATATCGGAGTGTTTTCAATATAAACAAATTGAAATGAGAGCTGTACTGTAAATGCTAAATATTTTTGTATCTGTTATTACTAATTCCATTAAAATTCTGATTCTAAACGCACATTAATACGATGCTACTTACTTTAACAAGAACAACATTCATGCATTCTTTAAATAGAGCCATTTATAACGAAAATTAAAATTAGTTTTTAGTAAATATAAAAATGGAATCATACTAAAGTCGCGACACTAATGGCTCACAATTCGTTTTGGAGGGAAACGACATAATAAACATCACGAAACCGTTCCGAAAATATACAAATTTCGAACGTTTTACGTTGGCAACACCGTCGTTTATTTCTCTAGGGAAATATACTGAGTGTTGCCACACCCTGGGTGGCGGCAGGCCATCGGTAATTTATTAACAGGTTAAATTTCTAATTAAACCCCGCCCATGTTTTAATATCTATTTTGTAGGGTTATATTCCTTTTATTATGGCGCGGAATCTATATTGTACAGTTTCAAACAAAATAAACAAGAAAGGAACATTCTAACTTGATCTATACGCGATAAAAAAGAAATTAAATGTGATTTAAAAAGACTTTCAAGGTATTCTTCACTATTGAAATTCAGCAAAGGCGTCTTTGGTTTCCATCTAGTGCTTATAGGAAAGGTAAAGAAAAAAAAGAAAGCTCTTTCTATTAATTACCGGTCCATTTATGTCCCACTGTTGGGCATGGGCGCCAACCACTTCGGGAGAGTATTTGCCCTATATCACGCTGACTAGATGTGATGCTAAACTGTTAATTTTTCAATTTTTCGTTTCTCACAGAAAATGTTATTAGTTTGTATTGTCCTTAAGTTGGCTGTAATAGTTTCCCTGGCAGAGACAAGAGGAAAAGAAGGGGTAGTGACACTTGTATTATTTATTCTTCACTACACATACAACACTATGTATTAAGTAAGGTTAAAGATCTTAAAAATATCTCATAATGTTCCAAGTATTAAACATATAACCATAATTTCTTGAAGTAATTTGACATGATTACGAAACTAGGGCCAGTACAGGAACGCTAGTTATCCGAATAAATTATCATTGCGTGTGTGAGGCGAATGTTTCTGTCTTTGTAGTCATCGTTTGTCAAAGTTATCTCATGATTATAACTCGTAAGGGGTCATTGAGGTCAAAAGGGCGGTTTTAATTAACTGCTAAGATGTTTATGTGACTGATAATAAATGGCTAATGTAATGCTTTTGAAGTAAAAGATGTATTATTATACTTTATAGTGTGTACTGTGTATGCTTGTAAATGTTAATAGTTATGTGCTACAAATTCAATAGCAAATTAAGTAAAAAACGGCTAGAATACGGGCTTCGTGGCGTAGTGGTTCATGTACTGGACTGACGTTCACAAGGTTGCGGGTTCGATTCCCGCTTGGGACAATAATTTGTGTGATATTCATAAATGTCATACAAATGTTTGTACTACGTCTGGGTGTTTTCTATGTATTATAAGTATGTATTTACAAAAGAAAAGTAGTTTATGTATTATATTCGTATTCTGGTACCCATAACACAAGCACATAAGCTTAGCTTGGGACCAGAGGACGTTGTGTGAAATGTCCATGAATATTTATTATTTATTATTATAAAAGAATATTTTTTATGAACTTTAGTGTCCAGTGGTTTGTAGAGCGATTGATCTATCTGGTTAGGTTTTATTCCCAAAAACTATAATATCGACGATACTAAAGTTGTTGTATGAGATTCAGCAAAATATTCTACTATTTTACTGGTGTATCTACTCCACTCCAAATTGATCCATTATGTTACAGACCAAAAATCAGCGAGATGCAATAAAAATAGTAACGAAATCATTCACACTGGAACTAACGGTTAATAATTAGAAAAACGTTTTCAAATTGCTGTCCTTTCAAAACACAAAAATTGCTGTGAAATTTGTTATTTGATTTTCGTTCAATTTCAAATCTGTGGCAGATAGCATTGGTATGATTTTATTTCTTTTCTTGCAACACAACTTCTTACGATATACCTACTCTTAACAGGACCTATTAGTAAAACGCGTTTTTTTTTCTAGATTTGTAAATGCTCGCGACTTTGTTCACGTCGAATTTAGATTCAGCAGATTTCCTTCTAGGATTAAGAGCTTTTTTAAACACGCTTATATAAGATCGGTATATATCTATCAATGTATTAATCTATGTAACGGAATCTTTGAAAGTGATTTTAACCCACTTGCGGTAGTCGGATTGATCTGAAATTTTGCACATATATCAAGAACCGATGACAATGCGATAATTTAAAAAGAAATTCAGGATTTTTAAGCGTGTCATTTAGCTTTCAACTAATTACTAGATACGTCCTAATCGGTTCTGTTGTTTAAGAGCGCGATTATCACAGTACTCACTAGACATAATAAACTTATGACACCTCTTACATCGGGGGTCCAAATAATAATGTTGAGAAATACAAGCCGTATAACATTACCAAGAATCTTCTGACTCCCTACTTCACAATCCCTACTCTTAAGATAATTACACACCATCTGAGATAAGTGCCTCGATAACACTTCATAACTTGCACGCTTAGTAAAAGTACCGACTACAAAATAACTAGAAAATAGACAATGGTATCAATTCTTTGTGCACAACTAAACTTAGTTCTATTTCCCTCTCTCTCCAGACCATTTACGTCCCACTGTTGGGCACGGGCCTCCTCCGCTTTGGGAGGGATTATGGTCTACTGTGCCGCGCTGACCAGGCGTATTGGCACAGGGTTTATTTTCGAGCTTTCCGTCTCTCACAGAGGGTGTTATCGGTGTGCAATATCCCTTAGCTGACTTTTACAGCACCCTTGGGAGGAAGATAGGGTGGTGACACTTGTATTCTTATTCCGTCACCATACGGAGACCGTCACCAAAAATAGATAATTAATCAAAATAATACATTTTTCATTTTTTAATTAAAATTAGTTTAGTCGTGCACGTGGAATTAGTACCACTGTATCCTCTGCTCTGTTTCAAAGTATGGTGGATTATTGGAGACAGGGTAACAGTATAAGTGGGTAATAATTAGCCTTTTTTCTCTGCAGTTATCGCAAGGATTCGCAACAGTCGGGAAATAAAATATATATAGTAACTAGCTGTTGCCCGCGACTGCGTCCGCGTGGAATTTGGAATATTTTTTTCGCTATAAAAGGTAGCCTATGTCCTTTCTCAGGATCTAAAGATTGTCTGTGCCAAACTTCATTTCAGGAAAGCGTAACAGACAGACAGACAGAGTTACTTTCGCATTTATAATATTAGTAGGGATACATATAACGAGGTACATTTTACAAGTCATTGTAAATACTGTAAATACTTGCTGTTGCTTGCCACTGAAGCTTAGAATCGCCATTTTCTCAGGCTCTAGATTACCTATGTAAATATTTAGATTTTCTATTAAATTTCATTTTTATCGCAGTAGTTACCGCATGAAAACGAGACAGATACACATAGTAACTGTCATATCTTTATCTTCTTTATCTTTACTTCTTATAAAACAAAGTCGTAATTTTTGTATGGATGTCCCTACGAGTATGTGAGCTTATATCTTCAAAAATACGCAACGGATCTTGATGCGGTTTTTTTAAAACATAGAATGATTCAAGAGGGTGGCTTTTTTTCGCATAATTTTGCTGTATATTGGATGAGATATGATTAAATTTGCCGAGAAATTCGGACGCGCGCGAGTTATAAATGAAATCGCTGCCTTATCTATGTGAGGTACAACAAACTAATGTATGGTATATTCCTCACTCTTCTCTATCCATACTCCAATGTTTTGATGTTTGGTTAATGTTGGATGTATGAATGTAAGGATGTTTGTGGTTCTTTCACGTAAAGACTGCTGGATGGATTTTCATGAAACGCTGCTCAATCCCCGACGTATCAGTGTTGAGTTGGTCTTTATAGGCGTCAGCGTCGACGTCGTCGTCGGCGTATGGTCGTTACGCTGCTTAAATCCTGACGTATCGGTGCTGAGTTGGTGTTTCGAGGCGTCGGTGAAGGCGTCGGCGTATGGTCGTTACGCTGCTCAAATCCCGACGTATCAGTGTTGAGTTGGTTTTTATAGGCGCCAGCGTCGGCTTCGGCGTCGGCGTCTGGTCGTTACGGTGCTCAAATCTCGACGTATCGGTGTTGAGTTGGTTTTTATAGGCGCCGCGTGTGCTTCGGCGTCGGCGTTGGCGTCGACGTATGGCCGTTACGCTGCTCAAATCCCGACGTATCGGTGCTGAGTTGATTTTTATAGGCGTCAGCATCGGCATCGGCGTCGGCGTACGGTCGTTACGCTGTTGAAATCCCGACGTATCGGTGCTGAGTTGGTTTTTCTAGGCGTCGGCGTCGACGTATGGTCGTTGAGCTGCTCAAATCCCGACGCAACGGTGCTGAGTTGGTTTTTATAGGCGTCGGCTTTGGCATCGGCGTCGGCGTCTGCGTCGCCATTGGCATCGGCGTCGGCGTCGGCGTCGCCATTGGCATCGGCGTCGGCGTCTGCATCGCCATTGGCATCGGCATCGGCGTTGGCGTCGGCATCGGCATCAGCGTATGGTTATTACGCTGCTCAAATCCCGACGTATCGGTGTTGGGTTGGTTTTTATAGGCGCCGGCGTCGGCTTCGGCGTCGGCGTCGGCATATGGTCGTTACGCTGCTCAAATTCTGAAGTATCGGTGCTGAGTTTTATTTTTAATGGCGTCGGCGTCGGCGTCGCCATTGGCATCGGCGTCGACGTCGGCATCGGCAACGGCATATGGTCGTTACGCTGCTCAAATCCCGACGTATCGGTGTTGAGTTGGTTTTTATAGGCGTCAGCGTTGGCGTTGGCGTATGGTCGTTACGCTGCTCAAATCCCGACTTATCGGTGCTGAGTTGGTTTTTATAGGCGTCGGCGTCGGCGTCGTCGTTAGTTTTTAGCAAATCTTTCATGTGATGTGGTAATAAATTACAAGTTTTTTGGATTTTTATCAGCACTATGTAGGCTTGGTCATGCCAAATTTCAAGTCTCTGGGATAGTGGGAAGTAACCTATAAGTTTTGATTCCCTAGCGAAAGTTGAAAACACTCAAAAATGGCTGTAATTCGGTTATATCTTCTGAATGCGTAGATCTAAATTATTGATTGTATCTTGGGCAAGGGACCGCATAGATCTACATTTGGTATAAGTTACAAATTGATACCTTCAGCCGTTGCCGAGTAAAAAAAAGTTTAACGGGCGGATAGACAGACAGACGGACACCGTAGTGAGACTATAAGGGTTTGTACGAAGCCCTAAAAAGGTAAAACTCTGAGATATCATTTACTAAAATGACATTGGGGCATAGAATTGTGCAAAAAAAGAAAACCAAACGGACGATTTATTAATTAGCTGTAAAATGGCGTTATTGTTAGTTCAGTTAATTTTTCGTTTCTAAATTCCACGCGTACGAAGTCGCGGGCACTGCTAGTGAAATACTATAAAGTTAAATTATGACTAATTATTAAAGGTTACATACTATTTACAATCAACTATGGATCATTTAATAGCCTTATTCAATCTAAATTAATTCACAAGATAGTACGAGAACTTTATAATTAAATAGATAAGGAACTTGTATAAAACATACGCTTATTTGCAGAACTTATAGATTGCTGTATTCTTTTATCATAATAAATAGTCGTGCTAAAGATATTGAAACGACTTCCCGTCATGTCCCATTGTATACAGGGTGTGGCGTAAATGGTGGTCCAACGCTAAGGTGGTTATAGTTCAAGTATTCACCTATCATATAAAAAAAATTAACCATTTTTAGCCATTGGTTTCGGAAATATGATTTTTTTATTTTTTGAAAAAAAAACGATAAATATTTTATAAATGAGAATGTAACTTCGACAATTGACATTATTTTTTGTGTGTGTTTTTTGTGTTGTACGGGCGAGTACTAGCACTAGCACATGCATTTTCGTTTTTTCATGTAAACCCCAAAAATAAACCAATAAATAAAAAAAACTGAAAATTAATTTCTTGTTTTTAACAAATCATGCATTTTAGATGTGAGTAGTGTAAAAAAAATGGCTAAAATGGTTAATTTTTTTTTATATGATAGGTGAATACTTGAACTATAACCACCTTAGCGTTGGACCACCATTTACGCCACACCCTGTATAAATTAATATTATAACGCTGAAGAGTTTGTTTGTAGGTTTTAACGCGCTAATCTCAGGAACTCAGGTCCTATTTAAAAATTCTTGCCCTGGCCGTTTCGGAGGAGTACGGTAACTAACACTGTGACACGTGAATTTTATATATAAGATAAGATATTATACCAGACCTTAGTATCAGACACATGTCAGAATCATTGATAGTCCTGTAGTGGACTATCTATTGCCACCAAGGCTGTAGTAACGTAGTAGGTACCTAACGATATTTCATACTAGTTAGTTAGACTTCGTACGCATCGATTTTAGAAATATTTTCCCGTTTTTGCAACATTTTTCATTGCTGCTTCGTTCCTATTGGTCGCAGTGTGATGTTATATAACCTATAGCCTTCCTCAATAAATCCACCAGTGGACCAGTGGTTCCTGAGATTAGCGCGTTCAGACAAACAAACTCTCCAGCTTTATAGTATTGATACAGAAGTATAGATGATTTCTATAATATTATTTTGATGTTATCAGCAACTGTTTATGATACTGCTGCTAAAATTTACCTGTTCATAAGTATATAATAGATATGAATAGCTTCCATCAGAGAAAGATTTTTAGACTCCTACAGGTACTACAGAAATCTAATATATAAAATTCTCCTGTCACGGTGTTTGTAATTATACTCCTCCGAAATGGCTTGGAGAATTGGAGAACACCTATTTTTTATCCCCCTTAATGTTAAGGGTCCACCCTTAACAAATATATGGCAAAACAACGTTTGCCGGGACAGCTAGTCAGGCGTATAATATTGCGTATAGTTTTGAGTAGGTATACCGTCTTTTAAAGGGAGCGATATCTGCTTAGGATATTAGCTGTTTCTTACTATTATGAAGAACTGATTGCTATAAAAGGAAATAAAAATAATAAAACACTACTGAGGTGCAAAGATTCATCTGGTGATAGATTAATAATGCAAGACTTCATCATTTTTATTTTCATCCAAAGGTGCTGTAAAAGCCCGAAAAGGATTATGATAACATCTGTGAGAGACAAAAACTCAAAACTAAACCCCATGCCAACAAGCCAAAGGGATGAGAAGCAGAAGTGCAAAGATATAGATAAAACCTTAGTAGCTGCTGATGCAAACTGCGCAGGGTTGGTCTTTGACATTCCTTAAGTTAAAAAGGCCGATGGTTAGATGGTAGAGACAAGAATTAATCGAATTTCATTTCAATTGAATCGAGTTATATTTTTGTGGGTGGAAAATGAGAAATCACAGAACTTACCAAGTTCAAATTAGATTAAACAATAGGTTGTTGTTATTATAAATTTAGTGTTACAGTCTTATTCATATTGAAACGCTTATTGAAGGCTAAATCCTATATTAGTTAAAACGTCTTTTAGGCTTATCAGATGTCAGATATAATCCTTATTCATACTCGTCTATTATACTTCCGATAACTATAAAATGTCTTTGTTGCCTTTCGTAGAAAAATGGTGAAATATGAATGGTAGCATTTTTCTACCATTCAAATTTGTTATGAGTTTTATCCATGGTTTTGATACAAGTTAACAAAATGCATCTTTGACGCTGTTTAAACAAACTTATATGTTAATAATCTTATTATTATAAACTATTATTAGTTTTGATTTTCATTCATTACATTAGTTTTTCTGTTTCTTATTTTTTTTTTCTTGATTTATTTCTTTTTAGTATAATTTTTTATTTTCTCACTTAGTTTATGAATCATTTAGTTTTAGTTTTATGAATCATTTTGGTGGTATGTTTCTTCCAAATTACAAAGCCATAAAAATTTCTCCGTGTAGTGACGGATTAAGATACAAGTGTCATCACCCCATCTCCTTCCAAGGGTGCTGTAAGAGTCAGCTAAGGGATATTGCACGCAGATAACATCTTCTGTGAGAGACGGAAAACTCGAAAATAAACCCTGTGCCAACACGCCTGGTCAGCGTAACACAGTAGACCATAATTCCTCCCAAAGTGGAGGAGGCCCGTGCCCAACAGTGGGACGTAAATGGACTGGACAGAGGGAATGCCATAAAATAAGAAGAATTTGTAGTTTCGTAAACGTAACGTTCACTTTTCTACGCGGATTAAAAGCAAGACTTTCAATCACCGCAATACTGTGTAGGATTTGTAAGGGTTGATATTTAAGAATTATAATTGAATGTAACAATTTTAATGGCTTTTCTTTTCAACTTCTTTGCAAACATCAATAACTAGATGATGAAGATCAGCATAATCAAAAATTAAAGAATAGTCCTATATTAGTTAAAAAGTCTTTTAAGCTTATCAGATGTCAGATAAAAATCCTAATTCATATTCGTTTATAAAACTTCCGATAGCTAAAATGTCTCTAATTTACCGAATGTTACCATTTTGTAGAAACATGGTGAAATATGGATGGTAGAAAAAAGTTGTCAAACTTGACATAGCGTTTATAAACAAACAATGTAATTTACACAATATTCGAGAAGTGTTATTGTAGTAAATAAACTACAGCAGGAAAGTGAAAATCAGGTAATCTTTAATGTATGATACAGTAGAGGCACCAGCTCATCCAACACCTGCAGATTTGCTGGATCCACTAATGTCTTGAGATTCGCAAGCGCTGGGTCCAAAACCTACAAACATAAAGCTATGATGAGAATAAAAAATCTGAAAATTTTAAGTTGGAGCAAGATTCACTCAAATATAAAATAGAATATCTACACCCCAAGCCACTCACACCGGTGTTCAAGTTACGGGCTATTTCTATTAAAGAATTTCTTCCCCATAACTCGGTAAATGAAAAACAATAAATTTATTAAATCAATCATTTTATTTAGTTTTATTTACCTGCAAGTAGGGTGAAATTTGTTAATTACAAGGCCTTGCAATAAAAGTTTTCAAGATTGCGGCATTTCTACCTCACATATTATGGTTTGCATTTACTTTAATTGGCTCATTGTCCTTGAATTCCTCATCTTCCAAAGAAAATATCTTACTTCTTTAGCGGTACACTTTTCTTCGCCGATTGTTAACAAGATTGTTAATACCGCAATGCTTTGCAGGGTTCATAAGACATGTATAATTAAGCAAATTCCGTGTCGGATATTTATCGTGATTTATGCACGTATCACTATAATATAAAACCTCGTTAGTTTAATAACTTTTTGGTTAATTATTGTGACTCTATGAACAACACCTTTGCAAATGACCGGGCAAACGTCAATATAAATAATCAGCTGATGAATATATACGCCATTTTTTTCACTAATATAGGCTTAAAGTAGGGTCGGAGCTTGTTTAAAATAATGTCACTTTATGGGATAGTTATAGAACGCTTTAGTGTAAAAAAGCTATTATGAATTTCATTTTTGACAATCCGCTTATAGCTAACTTTTAAGCCTCTGATAAGTCATTACGAATAAGACCGTAGTCGGAATAATGTCACTTTATCGGATAGATATAGAACGCTTTAGCGTAAAAAACTATTATGAATTACAATTTTTGACAATCCGCTTTTAACGAAATTTTAAGCCTCCTATAAGTCATTATGAATTAGACCGTTAGTCTTTAAATCACATTGTGAAATATTTATACGATTGATATCGACAAAGGTTACGGTTGGCGTGTCAAATGTTCAATTTATGTTTGTTGTGAAAGCAGTGTGGGATGTCAGGAGTTGCGTGGAATGGTGTGAACAAGACAATTGTGTTGCTACATTCAAAATATTAATTTACGCACTTATAATTCGTAGTAAATCCTTACACATGTGGTGACAAATTAAAAATATATCACCACTTTATATGCTCATACAGGTTGCTGTAACAGCCAGATTAAGAATAGTATATTATTTAAAACTACTTTTTACGGATTTAGACGCGTATATTTGTTTTGTTTTTAAACAAATATACGCGTCTAATTACGTAAAAAGTAGTTTTATCTAACCAAATGAGTCGCGCAAGTATTAGAAAATATTATAATAGTTTATTAAATTAATATTGTAAGCAGATAGGTAATTCGAAGCTAAACTCTGTGTAACTCGGCATAAAGTTAGGGCCTGCTCAACGGAGCCCAAATAATCCCCCGAAGTGGAGTAGGTAGGCACGTGGTCAAGGATAATAAGGAATACATATCTAATGGCAGATCATTTGATCTTAGATCTAAGAATACAAAGTTACTTTTCCTGTTCAAGATGTTAAACCGGGTACAAAACTAGACGCACTAGACGTTTCGACCGAGTTGCATCAATTGTGTTCACGGGCTAACCAACTAAAGGTATGGAACCTTTTTAGCAATAATTAACGTGATTATAGTCCAGGTAATATTAACAAAATATTATGAGTTCAAATCGCGTAAGTTTAAAATCAATAGACACATTTTTATGAAATTTATAACTCCGAGTAAGCATAGTTTAAGAGATGGTGTGATTATGGTACACATGAAAAGATATCACCATATTTAATGCTTACTGTATGATAACTACTATGAACGCTGGTAAACGGATGTTTGCCACAATATATATTAACAATAAAGTATGGTAACACTAAAATTTATTGTTGTGTGGGCCATATGAATGGATTAAGTCGTGGGAGGCGCGAAACTTGTTAACTACATTGCGATGCAACCACGATTACAACCAAGTGTCAATTGAAACAAACGCGTTGAAAGTTTATATCTCTGAATAGATTTTATGCATGATTCTGTCACAATAATATGTCTGAATTATTTGCTCCTTGGTATCTGAATTTGCAATGGCGACAGTTTCTTGAGTGCACATATTATAAACTTGTAAGTTATGGTTCTTTTCGTTTTGATTATGAAAGTCAAGATTGGTGCATGGCCGTCTTTTGGGAGGCTGGATATGTGGGTTTTTAGAGATCAGGCTTTGGAGTGGTTGCGTAGATTTGAAAGGTCAAAAGCAAGGGATTTGTTTGAAACATTTTTCGTTACGAACTAATAAAACACTCTAAATTGTACCTATCTTCTCATCTTACTTTGCACCATCCTAACTAATTTATAAATGTGAAAACGAGTGTATGAAACTGTAGAAATTTTGACGAGCTTAAATGTTAATGTGTCGAACGAAACTATAGCGTGATATAAAAAACGGTACAATGCCATCTATCGACTGTCATAGTAAACTTCTGTTTGTTAAGGTTTAATTTCAAAATTTTACGCGTACGAAGTCGCGGGCAACAGCTAGTGATTTTATATAATTCAGTGTTGACTTGTGTCTATATCTAAAGATCTATTGCTTATACTTTCAAGTCGTACTATTTGGCCGATATTTTTCTTTCAATATTCTTTCTATCTCTCTCCCCAGCCCATTAATGTCACTGTTAGGCACGGGCCACCTTCACTATGCGAGGGATTATGGTCTACAGTGCCGCGCTGACCAGGCGTGTTGGCACAGGGTTTAGTTTCAAGTTTTCCGTCTCTCACAGTAGATGTTAACTGCTTCTATTATCCTTTAGCTGGCTCTTACAGCGCCCTGGGGAAGAAATGGGGTGGTGACACTTGTATTCTTAATCCGTATAAAACAACGTAATATTCTTTACACACGGTCAATTATTATATTTTACGCTTTCGTATTTTTATTTTAAAACTTTTCTTGTCGTTGGTTGTGATAGGTACTAAAGTAATATTCAAAAACAGGTTTATTTAAGTTACGCATTATTATTCTATTACATATTAGCAAGGTTATACACGTGTAAAATGTAAGTGTGTACTCAAATGATTATAGCGATTGTTCCCACGATAACACGAACTTAATTCGACATAAAACTGTTGATGGTCGATGTTATATCCCAGGATTCCCAGGTGGTAATGTTGGTATTACAAAACGTGGTATGTATGCAAATTGTTTTTAAGTTTTGTCAAATGTAAGCACAGGCGTTACCATTCAGCCAGCCGATTGTATAAAAAAGGCAAATAGATACAGTCTCTTTAAAAAAATAAAAATAATCTACCTATAAGTATTACTATTTCATAGGGTCCCACACCAAAATACGTATCAGTTGATCATCAATTATCATCATTTGCCTGCCTTTATTACGTTATTTTGGGTCGATAATTAACAAAACATACGATTTAGTTATGAACAAAATTCTTCCATAATAAAATAAAATAAAAAATATACCATTCTGTAGCTAATTTCATATTATTATCAATCACGATTACACTAATAAACCACTTTTTACGGATTTAGACGCGTATATTTGTTTTAGATTTTAGTCTGATGCGACGTTTCGGGACTTTTCAGTCACCATGGTTACGGGTGGCACTCAAAAGTCTCCGAAACGTTGGGCTAAAATCTAAAACAAATATACGTGTCCAAATCCTAAAAAAGCGGTTTTATTTAAACTAATGAGTTGCCCAAGTGTTTGAAAATATAACTCTAATACATTTTATAATTAACTAGTGTTATTGTCAGGTTTTATAAACTTATGTGTGGCGTAACATTGAAATGATGCTATCGATAACATTTCGAATCATGCTCTGAATTTTACCCCTACTATGTGTATCTCTGTAACAATTGTCGATCATAAATTTGTAATCGAGAATTAAATTTCATTCCAAAAATGATTACATACGATCTCGTATATCTACATTCCTATACATGCTATCTATACCGAAAAAACACCCAAAACTTTATATCTCTTAAAACTAAAATTTGACTAACATATTAACAACAGCATGACTACGTTTCTTATTGACACCAGCTGCTTACACTACGGGAAAAAGGCGTAACGGCATGACCTGCAACGGCATATTATTAAAAATGAGCGATATAGCGAAAAGTAAGAAAAGTAGCTGTTGCCCCCGAATTCGAACGCGTAGAATTTAGTAAATTTACACTTATCGTTACATTTTGGCAATTCCTACAATATTTTTATAAATTGTAGCCTATATGTTACTCTGATGTATAAGCTACATTATTGTAAAAATTCATTAAAATCTAATCAGTAGTTTTTGCGCGAAAGAGTAACAAACAACCAAATATCCATACTCACAAAATTTCACATTTATAATATTACTAATATTAGTAAGATATAATAAATCGATTGCGATGAAATTTTACTATTTTGTTTTATAAGGAGAGGAACAGAAACAACAAACTCGAGTGAAACCTCGGGTATTGGCTAGTTATTTCTACATTTGGCAACACTTCTTTGTGGAGAGTATGGTCAATTAAAAAGTAATATGCTGTTAATAGTTTGTTTATGGCAATAATTATATTGGAAGTGAGTTTTTATTGATAATCAAAAAGTTGATAGTTTATCTGTTTAATTTGTTGATTGCTTGTGTTAATGTCGAAGACATTTTTTTGAGGTTAATAAACTTATTTAAGTTTTTATTGCTAATATTCCATTTAATTTTAATGTCAGCTTAATGAAATGTGTTGATATATTAATATTTTTACTGTCAAGTTAAAGTTGGAGTCAATTAAAATATTTTTTTTTAGTTTTTGGCATTAGGTACCTAGATAAAATAAACTTTTTCTTTGGAATTTGAGTAACCTGAGAATTGTCACAGTTGCCATAAGATAGGAACATTTACAGTAAAAAGTTAAAGTTAAATGGTATCTTCTCCACTCCAGCCCATTAAGAGGGTACTGTACTCCTCAATTAGGTAGTTGCTTTAGGTATTGCTATCCTATTTCCGAGCACCGCGCTGAAAGGGTCAAATATAGATGAAGCGGATTTTACCTACAAATTCTTTGAAAAAAGACGTTTCGTACTTCCGTTTTGCTTCGCGAAAGTTAAATCAATTTTAATTGTTTTTACTCTATTTTATAGACGAAGAGTATATCTGTGCTTCTATCACTTTCTTTTGTGGTAAAACTTTACCAAATATGTGTGATAGACGCTGCAATTTTATCTGAAGAAAACCGAAAAAAGTGGGATTTTCGGATGGTCATATTTCTTTTAGTTATTATGTTTTGAAAAAAAGAATGTGATAGAAGCATAGATATACTCTTTATCTATAATAAAACGCAAAAACTATTAAAATCGGTTTAACTTTCGCGAAGAAAAAATGGAAGTACGATGCCCATACTTTTGTATGGAGCATAATTTGGTATCGTGCCGTCTTAACGTCCCACTGCTGGACACGGGCTTTCTCCACTTTGGGAGGGTTTATGGTCTACTATGCCACGCGGACCAGGCGTGTTGGCACAGGGCTTAGTTTAGAGTTTTTCGTAACTGCACTATTTAACTGCGTATATTGTCCCTTGGCTGGCCCTTACAGCACCCTGGGAAAGAAATGAGGTGGAGACACGGTTGTATTCTCAATCTGTCACCACACGGGCCAGTTAAATGGTATATTTTATCTATTAATAGTAATCACTTGTACATGATCAGCACGTAATTATTCTCCTGCCATTATCCTGTTATTTGAGGTCGGCGCGACATGACTACTTGTTCATGTTGCAATGGGTTGTCAGGGTTTTGCGACCGGCTGCCTGTTTGACGTCAAACCTCCTTGGGTATGTGCGCAGATGTCATGTGACGTGATCCCTCGGTCCACGAAGTATAGATAGAAGGAGTCCGAACGTAATGTTGAACGAATGGTCTCAATTTACGGGACAGATTTTTGCCGGTAGAGTGCGCCATTTTTCAAGAAGTACTCGTTTGAACTATTGACACTTGTGGAAAAAAATATTCTGAGAAACGTGGATATAAATATAAGTTTTAGGAAATTTTTCGAGTGCTTTAATCCCAGCAATACAGAGAAGGTCAAGAGATATTCTGATATTCTATACTAGCATCGGTACGTCCTGAATACTTGCACAGCCAGTGGCAGAAAATAGAACTATGATCTGGGTTGATTATTGTGTAAGGTGCACTGGGGTAATTCCGAAAAAGGGTATATTCCGAAAGTTCAACAATTCTACTAATTGTAGCGATATTTTCCTGTTGGCAACACTGGTTTAGACGCCATCTTGATTGACCTCGCCGCATTAGTCGTCGTAAGAAGCTAGTGTCAACATTATGTCGCTAGCGTCAAGTTTTGTCAAGAGAGTATATTTTCGCGCCATTTTCGTGGATTCGCAATAACCCCAACATAATTATCTCGGTTTTCTGATAAGTTATTGGAATAAGTGTTTCTTTTTATGATAAATTATAGTTTTTACTGAATCAGTGAGTGTAGAATAACGTCCTAGCTGTGCTTTAAATTTTTTTTCGTAATTACCCCTCTGGGGTTATTCTGATGCAATATTATTCCATAATAACCCCACTTAGTATTTCCATTGTAATTAACAGTGATTCTCAATGTTTAGGATTTTAGGATCAGTTAGTTTGCATGACATTACACGAAGTGTGCAAAATTTAATTATTAATGTTTGTTTTTTTTTTGACTGATTACGTAACAGTGATTTAATATGTATAACTTTTAATTAGATTAGAAATACTATATTACCGGCTAACACTCACAGTTTTGGGATCGAAGATGTCGACCCAGGTTTCGAGCATATCCGATGCTTATCTTCAGGACGAGTGCGCAGCGGCGTCTGCGACCTTCCGGCGTGCACATCGCTACTACCCTACACTACTTTAACACTACTACACTACTTTATTACTATTTCGCTCGAGTATCATTGTCGGCTTCGATGACAAATGTGGTATTTTTCTTATTTGTCACCAGAAGAGACAAAAATTACTGGGAATAAACTCACACAGTTTATTCCCAGTAATTTTTGTCTCTTCTGAATATACTGGGTGACTGAGTGGTTACTGAGAACAAACCCAATAAGTTAACTGAAATAGACTGAAATGTTGAGAACCACTATCTCTTCTTGGGGTAATTCCGAAATACAAAGTTAGGATAAATGATATTAGCGAAACTATTAGTAAAACTCATAATATTTCGTGTAAGGTGTAAATACGATGGAAAAAGAAATCTAAGCCTTCGGTCAACGTGCAATAAAATCCACTTTTGAATATTTTCGGAATAACCCCAAGATATTGTGTGATTCCCCCTATGCCGAAAAAAAATAACTCAATAATTAAAATGCTCTATTTAGCAAATCCAACTACATATTTATGAATCTAATTTATCCAAAGGTTAAATCTTTTCATTAAGTTAACTTAAGTCGCATATTATTGCCAGTAAATTGAAACTACTTTACATAACTAACCGAAATGTAGACCTCTAGTCATCTCGTAAAAAATTCTGTCAGGATTACCCCAGGTGCTCAAGTCCACTATTTTGGAACAATTGTCATACCGGCACAATACCGGCACGATACCGTTGCAATTGAAGTCAAATATCCGTAGTCTGCTATATGCCGTCATAACGGTCTTTCAATGGTAATAGAATTGTCGATCTCTTTTATCTATGCATTGAATTTTCGGTCTCTTTTATCTATGGATTGTGTTAGAATGGTATGTATGAGTTGCCGTCTTTAAAAAATGCGTTAGTTGAAGTGATTTTCGAAAAACTACTAATAAATTTAAACATTTAATCATGCTAGACTTCGTTTAAATATATTTGTACATACTATTTATTAGTATAAAAAGCAATGTGAAGTTTAGGAGATTAGTAAATTGCAATAAATTACAAAGAACAATTTCTAATATTTCTATCTATCTATTTTTTATTTATGGCAATCTGTCGACACAGGACAATTTAAAAATATTACTGTCAAATTCAAAATAGCAGACTACCGAAACATTTCAGTCATTGAATTGCAATTGTGAAGCAGTTGTGTACGAGACTAGCAATTTATGTCACTTTGACAATTGTAAGACAATGATGAAGTCGTTATGACGACACATTAATAGTAGACTACCAAAAACTTTACTATTGCACCATAATGGTACAATAATGGTACAGTTGTGACACCGTTGAAATACCCGACTCAGGGCCCAGTGCACCTTACACGAAATATTTTGGAAAAGCCTATACCGTTCGGACTCCTTGTATCTATACTTCGTGCCTCGGTCTTTACTTACGACAACAACAACAACAACTTTACTTACTTACTTCTACAATGGTGCCAATTGTGAGTGGACAACCAAATTTAACTAAAAAATGAAAACAACTCTTGATCTATTTAGATTATCTTTTTTGTTGTGCACACATCTAATATTAGTTAAAATCGTTAGTCTATAATAAACAGTTTTTATTACAAGAAGATTCAGTTAACATTGCCAAATTGTGCCATTGATACTATCGATTTTCATTTTTTAGTTTAGTTTAATTTAGCACGTAGAATTGGTATTAATATCTTCTATAAACAGCATGACATTACATTGATTTATGAGATGTTAAGTCGTAAAGGATTTTGGTCATAAAGGTGTGAAATACCTTAGTAGGGGTATTAAATGGATTTCACACGATTCGTAGTAGTAAAGTTAATGAGAGCATTGAGCCTTCGTCACAAACAAAGCAAGAATCTGAACTATCTTAGATCGCCATTCGTGACCACTAAACTTTATGCTTACGCGGAAATATTCAGTCTTCCTTTAAGTAAACGTATTTGTAGTTAGTTAACTTTAATTTTATGCCCGTATAGTAACAGAATAAGAATACAAGTATCACCACTCAATTTCCTTCCAGCCAGCAAAAGCCAGCCAAGATGTTGCACACAGATAATAATCCTCTGTGAGAGACTGAAAACTCGAATCATAATCACGAACTGGGTATTCAATGAGCTGAAAAATAGTGTATAAATCCATACAGATCCTTATCTCATTTGGAGTCTCGTCGTTGCCTTTTAAATATGTATCTATCTCCGAAAGTAGACTTCAATCTTTATCTCAGCAATCAGACTAAGCAGTGCCAACAAAAGTCGCTTTGAGTTCATTAATATCTGAGTCACTTATTAATTCCCGGACTCATGTCAGTAATTTACACTTTGTTTCTGTTTTTAAACGTGTTCCACGATTTTAAAAGCAAATTCCTTATTCGAAAATAATTAAAAATGTAATAAAACACTTCTCATTATCTGCTTCCAACTTCACACCTGTTCACAAACACGCCATTAGAAGATACCAACGAAAATAGTTTCTAAGAAAACAAAACGAGGGGGAAATCAATGCCGGCAAAAACAATTTAAAAAGTAAAAATTCTTGCACGAAGGTGCAGTAAGGATGTAACACCTCATTTTATAATGTATCCGTCATTGTTCTCATAATTTAAAATTCGAATGAAAACTTTTTTTTAACATGGCTCCTGTTTGGCTTTCCTTTTGTTTTTTTTTGTTATTGGCACCGTATTAGGTAGGTACTTTCGCCACATTAAAATTTTTTTTACATGATTGTGATTCTATGTTATACGGAATTTAATTAAATCGTCACAATCCTTAGGGTTAATGAGGATTGTATTGCCATTGCATTTTCAGACACGTTATTGCTTGTTAAGGAATCTATTTCTATCTGTCGTAGAATTACATAGCTTATTAAACAAAAGTGCTTAAACTCACAGTATGAACAAATAGATAGCTAAAAACGTATAATTAAATAATAATTGGTCAAGTGCGAGTCGGACTCGCGCACGAAGGGTTCCGTACCATTATCTATGCAACATAAGGCAACGTTATTAGTATCGAGCAAGAAACGGTAAAAAAATCATGTTTGTTGTATGGGAGCCCCCCTTAAATATTTATTTTATTTTATTTTTAGTATTTGTTGTTATAGCGGCAATAGAAATACATCATCTGTGAAAATTTCAACTGTCTAGCTATCACCGTTCTTGAGATACTCGGTACGGAACCCTAAAAATCATGTTTGTTGTATGGGAGCCCCCCTTAAATATTTATTTTATTTTATTTTTAGTATTTGTTGTTATAGCGGCAATAGAAATACATCATCTGTGAAAATTTCAACTGTCTAGCTATCACCGTTCTTGAGATACTGGGTACGGAACCCTAAAAATCACGTTTGTTGTATGGGAGCCCCCCTTAAATATTTATTTTATTTTATTTTTAGTATTTGTTGTTATAGCGGCAATAGAAATACATCATCTGTGAAAATTTCAACTGTCTAGCTATCACCGTTCTTGAGATACAGCCTGGTGACAGACGGACGGACGGACGGACGGACGGACGGACGGACAGCGAAGTCTCAGTAATAGGGTCCCGTTTTTACCCTTTGGGTACGGAACCCTAAAAAGAAAATTATACAAATAAATGGATTAAACAAACAAGTTGATACACTACAAATGACGCCAAGACTCTTAATTATACAAGTGGTAATTGCAACGGCGCACGAATCACACTGCGAGTTGAAAGTAATTAATTACGATTAAACAATATTCTGAACGTTAATCAGTTCCATTACTTAGTTTTATATCCAAACTAACTGAATATAGGGCTGTCACTGCAAAAAAAAATCAATCCCAGAGTGCTAAAAGACTTCAATCATAAGCACATAATAATATAATCCTCTTTGAAAGACGAAAAGCTTAAATTTCGTAACGCACACTTATCTACTGAACATCGATAAAAATGAAATAATTGTATCCAGGTTTTATAGACTCACTAGCTGTTGCCCGCGACTCCGTCCGCGTGAAATTTAGAAAACTTTTCATGCCTTTTTTTCGCAATAAAAGGTAGCCTATGTTCTTTCTCAGGGTCTAAAGATTATCTGTGCCAAATTTCATAAAAATCGGTTGAGAGGTTTAAGCGGGAAAGCGTAACAGACAGACAGACAGAGTTACTTTCCCATTTATAATATTAGTAGGGAAAATTTATTTTGTTTTTTACTTTTAACTCAACAATTATTTTGTTATTCATCTCCAGCCCATTAACGTCCCACTGTTGGGCACGGGCCTCCTCCACTTTAGAAGGGATTATGGTCTACTGTGCCGTGCTAACCAGGCATGTTGGCACAGGATTTAGTTTCGAGTTTTCCGTTTCTCACAGTAGACGTTAGCTGTTTATATTGTTCCTTAGGTGGCTCTTACAGTACCCTCGAGAAGAAATGGGGTGGTGATACTTGTATTCTCAATCCGTCACCACACAGACCTCCGCCGCCATTTTGTTACTACCTTTATAACTAAATATTTTCTTTTCAGTCTCGTTATACTAGTCTATGTCCTTATTTACAACGCTAGACAAATAATAAATAAATAAATAAATATTCACGGACATTTCACACTCAACGTCCTCTGGTCCCAAGCTAAGCTATATATGCTTGTGTTATGGGTACCAGAATACGGATAGAATACATATACTACTTTTCTTTTGTAAATACATACTTATAATACATAGAAAAACCCAGACGCAGGACAAACATTTGTATGACATTTATAAACATCACACAAATGATTGTCCCAAGCGGGAATCGAACCCGCGACCTCGTGAACGGTAGTCCGTTACATGAAGCACTAGACCACGAAGCCCGTCGTATATACAAAGGAATAAGATAGCGACTGTTCAGAAAACTAAATGCTAATCTTACCTTAATATCACTTCTTTTAAGCTACAAGCTATTGATATGCTTTTGCTAGCTGTTGCTCCTAACTTCGTACACGTAGAATTTAGAAATAAAACCTCGACAAATTATACCAAAAAGCTATCCTCTTGAACCACTCTGTCTATTAAAAAAAACGCATCAAAATTCGTTGCGTAGTTTTGAAGATATGAGCTAGGGACATACCTAAAAGAATTACAATTTTGTTTTATAACAAGTAAAGAAGCCGTGTGGTCTACGTGTGGTGACGGAGTAAGAATACAGTGTCACCACCCCATCTCCTCCCAAGGGTGCTGTAAATGTCAGCTGAGGGATATTGCACATAGCTAACATCCTCTGTGAGAGACAGAAAACTCGAAAATAAACCCTGTGGCAACACGCTTGGTCAGCGCGGCACAGTAGACCATAATCCCTCGCAAAGTGGAGGAGGCACGTGCCCAACAGTGGGACGTAAATGGGCTAGAGAGAGAAGTAAAAAAGCGTTAATAAAATTTTTTTTTTACTAAGTAGTGTCAACCCTATAATGTTGCTGAGGCGCTTCGAAAGACTATAGCTTATTGTTTCTATTATCAATAGTTCAAGTTGAATAGGCCTTAGTTTTATTCGTGTTATTGTGATGAAATTTAATTAGCATTCATCATAAACAACAATTATTTACTAAAGTCTTTTAACCACTGTTAGGAAATCAAGAATAGGATTACTTATTTATTACGTTACGACTTGAAAACGTGGCCTCCTTTGACTAGATAATAGTACCAATTCTAAATGCAAAAACTAAATTGATTAATATTCATGGACATTTCACACAACGTCCTCTGGTCCCAAGCTAAGTTATTATGCTTGTGTTATATGGGAACCAGGATACGGATATAATACATATACTACTTTTCTTTTGTAAAACATACTTAGTAAACATCCATACACATACAAAGTAAACAAAAATGTAATTAATAAAATGTATTTGTTCACTCTGCACATTACATAATATGTACAATTTTTTTTGTAACTTGTAACTACTACGGAATGGGCACTGGTGACCTGTAATACAGGTTTTTAAATAAACCCATAATAGGCACCAGCTCTCACGATGTTGTTTGCATTTATCTTGTCTGCTATTTAAAACTCATGCTTGTACATTGTGAGAAAATAAATCATTTATTTATTTATTTTATTTATTTAAAACACCCAGACGCAGGACAAACATATTTTGTTATTCATCTCCAGCCCATTAACGTCCCACTGTTGGGCACGGGCCTCCTCCACTTTAGAAGGGATTATGGTCTACTGTGCCGTGCTAACCAGGCATGTTGGCACAGGATTTAGTTTCGAGTTTTCCGTTTCTCACAGTAGACGTTAGCTGTTTATATTGTTCCTTAGGTGGCTCTTACAGTACCCTCGAGAAGAAATGGGGTGGTGATACTTGTATTCTCAATCCGTCACCACACAGACCTCCGCCGCCATTTTGTTACTACCTTTATAACTAAATATTTTCTTTTCAGTCTCGTTATACTAGTCTATGTCCTTATTTACAACGCTAGACAAATAATAAATAAATAAATAAATATTCACGGACATTTCACACTCAACGTCCTCTGGTCCCAAGCTAAGCTATATATGCTTGTGTTATGGGTACCAGAATACGGATAGAATACATATACTACTTTTCTTTTGTAAATACATACTTATAATACATAGAAAAACCCAGACGCAGGACAAACATTTGTATGACAATTATAAATATCACACAAATGATTGTCCTGACCGGGAATCGAACCCGAGACCTAGTGATCGGCAGTCCGTTATATGAACCACTCCACCACGAGGCCCGTCAAATGAAAACAAATATAGTGTATTTTGACGATTTGGTTATTTCGTTGTACACATTTATATTAATAAAATCGTTAGTCTATAATACACAGTTTTTGTATTGATAAAATTCAGTTTAATATTGCCGAAATTATGTTATTGACACTAGAATAGAATAGAATAGCCTTTTATTCAGATCTTTTATATTTCTAATTACAGTAATGTTAAACTTACAAACTAACGCTGTACTCCTAAACTAAATACATTTATTAACTACTAGCTGTTGCCCGCGACTTCGTCGCCGTGAAATTTAGAAAACTTTTCATCCCTTTTTTTCGCAATAAAAGGTAGCCTTAGTAAAGGTAGTAAAGGTAGCCGTAGTCCTTTTTCAGGGTCTAAAGATTGTCTGTGCCAAATTTCATCAAAATCGGTTGAGAGGTTTAAGCGGGAAAGCGTAACAGACAGACAGAGTTACTTTCGCATTTATAATATTAGTAGAGATATCTTTATAAATTATTTCTTAGTTGTCGCGATCTGTTTGCCGGTCGGCAAAAGCCTCCTCCAAATTCTTTTTTATTCAATTACCTATACCCATCAGGGTAAATGACACCAATTCGAATTGAACCTATAGATGAAGTTTTAAATGAAATGAGAAGAAAAATCATTTAATCATGTAGACATAATTATTGAGAAAATTATGTGCTTATGACAAGTCCAAACATTTTTTTCCCTACCACCGGTTCAGGGCGCAATCTGCTGAGAAGAACCGGCGTAAGAAACTCAGCAGAGCTTTTAATTAAATCAATATTTCTTATTCCTAAAACGTTAGAATTTACAATATGTATTGCTGCAACCTACTCCCAAGCTTTATCAGCTTTAATATAATCAGAAATTTTATAATACGCATTTTTACATAATTTAGTTTTAATGAATTTAAAATGACATTACTTTTTACAGATTTAGACGCGTATATTTGTTTGTTAAATCCGTAAATACTTAAATAAAATCCGTAAAAAGTAGTTTTATTTAAACAAATGAGTCGCGCAAGTGTTAGAAAATATTAAAATGACATATTGCTATGGATCCCATTGGAGTAGATGGGCCAGGGAGTGGCCACAGTTAGGCGATAGAATTGAAAATTTTAAGACGAATTAAAAAATAGGCTATATTTTACTTAAAGAATAGCTGTTAATTACATTCACAAGCAATCGCTGGCGACAACAAAAAATAAATTTATTTAATCACACACACAACATCCAAAACAGTTTCTATTAATTAGTAAAATATAATTTATGATGTTTGTACGCAGCGCAGACTAATTCATTATTCTAATGGTGCATTCATATAATGTAGTCGGAATTTACGTAATAACTACTTCAGAAATAGTGACCAACTTTCAATTGATATTTGCTGATACCAGATGTCTGCGGCTACATCACTTAGCCGGCTTGAAGCTACATAAATAACCATGTGCGCATGAAAATGTATCTATGTGTGTCTATGACAGGCTATACGTCATATGAAACGTCATTATTCTATGAAGTACCATTTAGCTAGGCTAAAGTTACTTGTCCTTGTCCTACTACTATCTTGTAATCTGTGATGAAGCTTATGAGCAAAAAAAATATAGACAAAATTTATAATTTATCGCGCCATAAATTTTTTTTATTAAGATATTTTATATTAGTGTTCTTTTTTTGAAAAAATATTCTCTGTGGTAATGCGTGAATTCATCCAAATAATTGAACGAAATTGGCGTTCTATTATTAAAATTTTCTTTTTTTTGTCTTTTTAGTATGCTCTTTGCATGGGTTAAATTTAAACTGGCATTTAATAAAGAAAAAAACTATTTTATAATATTCTCTAACACTTGTGCGACTAATTTGTTTAAATAAAACCAATTTTTACAGATTTAGACGCGCATTTTTGATAGTCCCACGCGTGACCATAGTGACTGCAAAGTCTCCGAAACGTCGTGTTAAAATTTAAAAACTAAAGGTTTTCAAATCAAACTACTATTTTATGTTGTAAAAAGAAAAAATAAATAATATTTTAAAAATATTTTCAGAACAATCAATCAAACTATTTCGTAGTTTATATTATGACAAATGTTTCTTTTTACAAACCGAAGAAAATATGCTACGAGAACACATAAATTATAACATTTTTCGAAATGTTTTCCATTTATCTCTATAATTCATAATCAAATCATAAAAATGCATAAATAACAATTAGGAAACGTCTCTACACATAAGTTATGTTTAGATGCGTGGGATCAATATATTATTATGATTAGTTTTTATTAATTAAATATAATGGCCAGCCCGTTAACCATAAGATTATATCTGCTCCACCTCTCTTCAATATCTCGCTATGAATTATACATAAAAGGTATTGAGTATAAAAACCAACCGGAGTAGTTATTTACGCTGTTTTCTGTATCAAATACTGAATAAGGACGGTGATACATCGGGCGAGGTAACGCACAGTAACACTAACATTATTTCCTCACTACGCATCTTAGAGTATTAATGCAATACGAGTTGCCATTGGTACCGTTTCTGCGTGCACAAATAAACTTAAAATTGATAGTGCCAATAACACAATTCGGCAACGTTAACTGGACTTTTTTTATTAGAAAATCTGTATATCTAACGATTTTAATTAATAAAAATATGCAGAATGAAATAGCCAATTAAGACGATACCAAAATAGCTTCGTGCATTTTTCTACGTACGAAGTTTTCATTGTTTCTTTAGATTGAATGGCTAGAGCTCTAATTATTAAGTATATGTTTTTTCAATATATGATCTAGGATCGCATCAACTCAGAAACGCGATTGAAAAAAGTTTTCTCGATAGAAAATCTTGGCGAAACAACCTCTCAATTTTTTTATTTTTTTCATTTGTCGGTCTATTATCGCGTATTAACTAATGAAATAACTTTAAAAACATAAGTAACTATTATATATAGAAACACGTAAATCAGAACTAAAATATATTTAGTAGATTTTGAGTAAATAGGAAAAGTATCCCTAATTCTTCATTTTCTGTGCCTACTGGCTGTGTTAATATGTACGAGTCGGCGATGATATACGATAATATTGATGTAGGCCCTTAAGCGAAATACGCCATAGTTGTTTTAATTTTTAGTTGTTTAGTTCATGTAAAATTGATACCATTGTCAGGTGATTTCGGTGATAAAATACACCAGAGTAGTATCCATTCATTCATAGTGTGTCGTCTTTTAATGTGCGTGTGACGTTTTGGTGCAGTATGTAGTAGTAACCAATTAAATTATAATATAGTGTTTGTGCATACTTTTGTCACTTTACCGATCTGGCAATATATTTGGCAAATAAAATTTCTTGTGGGACAATTCTCATCGGTTTAACACTTTAAGCTACGCATACACCGATCAAGAGACTAAACTGGCCCTACACTATAAGAATATGAGATAATGTCAGCTCCTGTAGAACAAATGCTCTTATATGATAGCTATCTAATTTACATCGCATCGACAAAACATCGTCTCCTCGAATCACTGATTTTACTGCGGTGATAATTTTAACTGTGATTATACGGATAAAGATATATTATCATTAAATGATATATCGAATATTTCTATGTTATTTAATTTATTTTCTTACAATTCTTTCAGAAGAATTATAACCATCTAAACATTTTTTTTTAATTTTTCTAATATACTTAAAACAGAGATTTAAAGACAAAGAAGTTAACTTGACGGGCCCCGTGGTCTAGGTTTCACGTAACTCGGACTACCATTCACGTAGTTGCGGGTTCGATTCCTGCACGAAACAATCATTTACCGTATTTATAATTGTCATAAAAATGATTGTATTGCGTCTGTGTGTTTACTATAGGTTTGTATATTTATATATTACTAGCTGACCCGGCAAACGTAGTTTTGCCATACTAAAAAAATAGATGTTCGCAGATTCTCAGACCTACTGAATATGCTTATAAAATTTCATAAAAATCGGTGAAGCCGTTTCGGAGGAGTATGGTAACTAAAACTGTGACACGAGAATTTTATATATTAGATAAGTATGTATTTAAAAAAGAAAAGTGGTTTATGAAAGTAGAAGAAGAAAAGTCTATCCGCATTTCGTATCATAACACAAGTACCTATAGAAATATAGCTTACTTGAGGACCAGAGGATGTAACGGCTTCTATATTGTATATACCAGTCTTAGAAAGGTTAAGTTAGTTATTTTAAATAGTGGACAAAGTAAGAACTGGTTAATAGTGCAAAAACATAGCGGAGACATGTTTTATCTTGGTTTTAAATAGTTTTAATACATTTGTGGAGTGTATGGCATCCTAGAATATGCAGGGACGAAGTCTGGTACCGACACAGCATGGTTCTTTACGTGTATTGTCGTAAATGTTTTATTTAGGGTATTCCAATGTCCTGAGTTCAAGCCCTGGATTATTAAGAAATAGTTATTGTCTGAGAGTTTGCTTGAAAAATTGATTTTTAAAAGAGCGCTCTAGACTAGCTAGCTCTAGACTTCTTGTTAGTGAAACAAAGAACGGACTAAGACTTTTATAGAATAAATATTGCAAATATAAATATAACGAATGTTACCTTTTGTAATGGTGGTTAATGTAACGGACTCCCGATCACAAGGTCGCGGGGTCGATTCCCGCGCAGGACAATCATTTGTGTAATATTTATAAATTTCATACAAATGTTAGTACTGCGTCTGGATGTTTCTATGTATTATAAGTTGTATATACAAAAGAAAAGTAGTATGTATATTCTATCCTTATTCTGGTACCCATAACACAAGCGTATAAGCTTAGCTTGGGACCAGAGGACATTGTGTGAAATGTCCATGAATATTTAATATTTATTTAATCTGTCACAATATTATGGACATGTAGGCATATAAATGGAGACTTAGCCCACCTTAGGGAGAAAATGGGATGTTGATACTTGTATCCCTACCACCACACGGAAATGTAAATTAAAATGTATGTAGGTACGTAAAGCAAATAAAAAGAAGAGTTTTTAGAATTTTCCAATACAAGTCCAACTCTGTTGAGCAAAGAATGAAAATAATTCTAAAAATGTACGGTCATCGCCTCACAGTACACTATTACGGATGCCGCCAACAACTACTGATTTTATAGACTCTAATTGCACGATAAAATTGAACGACTACCCAAGAACGTCGGGAGAAAAGGTGTGATCACAAGCTAATTGTAACCATAGAGAAAATTAATACTACATATAACTGGAGCGAGTTCTTAATACAATTTTTTTTAACCACGTTTTGTTTTCGCCACAGTTTTATCAGATATAGTCTAAGGCTACATCAATCAGTCGGTTTGAAGCCACTTACATATATATGTGTGTGCGAGAAATATGTATCTGTGTGTGTGTGTCTATGATACAGGCTATACGTCATATAAAACGTCGTTATTCTATAAAGTACGATTTAGCCAGACTAAAGTTACTAACATTATCCTCAATTTTAAACGTCAACCCACCAGCACTGAATTTTAATTGTTGTAGAGTAATTTGAAAGGATCTACTATGGGAGCGTGTTTATCATAATTTACCCGTTACTAGCTGATTCCCGTAGTTTCACCCGTGTATATATTTATAATATAATACATCAAACCTTAAGAAATCATACAAAAACTCTTAAATCTATAAAAAACCGCATCAAGAAATCCCCTGCGTAGTTTTGAAGAATTAAGCTCACATAGGGATACACATACAAAAATAATAACTTTGTTTTTTAATAAGTACCTAAAGATCTTGAATGGAGTGTAAATTAAATAATATTTATAAATAAGTATACACCTTGTATACTTATTTATAAATATTGTTTAATTTACACTTTTGTATCCATAATTTTCACACTTGCATTCAAGATATTTACTTAATATAAGTTATTATTTTAAATTAATACTACATATGTAACTGGGGCGAGTTCTTAATACAAATTTTTTTAACCATGTTTAGTTTTCGCCACAGATTTATACAAGGGATGAGTAAGATAATATAAACTTTAGTAATTTATTTGTATATTAACCAATCAATCAATCAATCAATCAATCAATCATTTATTCGCAAAAATATGGTACAAATAGTGGTGTTAAATAGCATTTTAGGTTTCTACATATTCTGCCAGTATAGGCGTGCGAAAGTCTTTATACATATTATTATTATTAATTTAATTTATCATTTAGAAAGAATTTTATGTTGTAATAGTTTTTATACTAGTTTTTATAGTTTTAACGTCAATCATTTTATAAATAATATGTGACTAAGTGCACTTGACTTAGAGCATTGATCCAACAAGAGCTGGCATTACGGCCTACGCTCATAAAGGTTCGTACAATGCTCAAACTCATTGTATACAGAGAGTGCTGTCTTATAGTCACAAAATCTGCACACAGCAGTATTTTGAGCGGTGTATGCGTAACGACCAATGAAATTACGAAATTACGTTGCAGAGTTCAGTATCCTTCGATCGTGGCAGTATATGTAAAAAGATAGAAAGAAATATTTTATTTATGACAACTTATACTTACAATAAAAAGAATGAAACATAAAAGTAAGAGAAGAAAAAATCCAACACTATTTACAGAAACAAAAACAATTTAATGTATGTAGTCACAAATACGGACCTAACTCCGGACTAAAAACCAGCGCTGGTCTTCCGTTGGGCCGATTTGACAATGAAACCAGCGTACCACTACTCCTGATGGCTTAATACTCGAAAGCACATAAGGATGCAAAGATATGCGAAGGTAAACAACGGATAATTTTAGTTAACACTGGATTGGCATTTCCTTTGTTTTATAAAGTAGCTGCTTATAATATCGCGAGATTATTATAATGTTGTTGTCTGCGTCATCTGTGGTTTGTTTATAGCTTAGGATAACAAAGACAGACAGGTCTCGCCATCTTTGAAACCAACTAGCTTATGGACAGGATGAGGTTTTTGGGTAAAGATACATATTACTTATTTTTTTTTCTACAGATTTATTATATGTATAGACAAATTAAATTGTAGTGGAAAAATTATCACCACAAGCGGGACTTGAATCCACGACCTGGAATTTATATAGCACCCTGGAAAAGAAAAAGGGTGGCGACACTTGTATTTTTAATCGGACAAGACTAAATAAGACAAATAAATAAATAAATATTCACAGACATTTCACACAACGTCCTCTGGTCCCAAGCTAAGCTTATATGCTTGTGTTATGGGTACCAGAATACGGATATAATACATAAACTACTTTTCTTTTGTAAATACATACTTATAATACATAGTAAACACCCAGACGCAGTACAAACATTTGTATGACAATTAAAAACATCACACAAATGATTGTCCTGACAGGGAATCGAACCCGAGACCCCATGATCGGCAGTCCGTTATATGAACCACTACACCACGAGGCCCGTCATTAAAATTAAACTAGAGGATTAGAGGATTACAAAGATTAAACTAGAGGAATATAACTATACAAAGCATGATGTAGAATCCTAATAACCACTGATTACAGTTAGATTTCTCGTTGTACCACCTGTCATATTAAATATTTTACATCGACTTTTGGAATAATAGAAAATTAATTAAAATTTTTACCTTAATAGTGTATTTTAATTATTGTAATACCAGTTTTCATGTTCTTTGCAGCTGTTCTAAAGGAAGGCATATTATTATGTTATTAGACGACTAAATATTATAAGTAATACTTTTATTGCCTCGTCTTAAAACTAAGTTATTTCGTCTATAGAATATTTACTTTTATATTAAAAAGCTTGAAGCAAGAAGAAAATGTTATTTATTAAATGATTTGCTTTTTAATTGAAATATTTTGAATAAATAAATTGTTAAATTAAAAATATTAAATGTATTTTCTTATTTAGAAACTAGCTGTTGCTCGCGTGGAATTTAGAGAATTTTCCCCGATTTTGCATCATTTTTCACTAATGCTTCGCTCCTATTAGTTGCTGCGTGATGTTATTTAGCCTATAGCCTTCCTCGATGAATGGACTATACAACCACAGCCATACCAGATGGTGGGTTGACGTTCAAAATTGAGGACAAGTAACTTTAGCCTGGCTAAATCGTACTTAAAAACTGGTCAAGTGCGAGTCGGACTCGCGCACGAAGGGTTCCGTACCATTATCTATTCAACATAAGGCACGTTATTAATAAATGAGCAAACAACACACACAATACTTAATTAATCACGTTTGTTATATGAGAGCAAGAAACGGTAAAAAAATCATGTTTGTTGTATGAGAGCCCCCCTTAAATATTTATTTTATTTTATT
Source organism: Orgyia antiqua (assembly GCA_916999025.1). Taxonomy (NCBI): domain Eukaryota; kingdom Metazoa; phylum Arthropoda; class Insecta; order Lepidoptera; family Erebidae; genus Orgyia; species Orgyia antiqua. The sequence continues at coordinate 29,648,113 of OU779868.1, forward strand.
TTTAGTATTTGTTGTTAAGGCGGCAATAGAAAAACATCATCTGTGAAAATTTCAACTCTCTAGCTATCACCGTTCTTGAGATACAGCCTGGTGACAGACGGACGGACGGACGGACGGACAGCGAAGTCTCAGTAATAGGGTCCCGTTTTTAACCTTTGGGTACGGAACCCTAAAAATGACGTTTCATATGACGTATAGCCTGTATCATAGACACACATAGATACATTTTCACACACATATAGACATGTAAATGGCTTCGCAGATTTCCTTAAGAATTTTACAAATCAGACCAGTTGTTTTTGAGATTGGCGTGTGCAACGAAACAAACTCGTCAGCTTTTTATTATTAGTATAGATTTTCTAATTTTACTTTTACTTATCACAGCTCTGTGCCACAGGTTTGTCAGCTTTACTTAGCAGTAGCCAGTAACGTAAATAGCGTATAAATTCGGCAACACAAAAAGTATTATTGTCACAATTACTTAGCACTGAATTGTCATAAACAAAGATTTTAAAAGACTTTTTGCTATGAGTATTAGAAAAAATAGAACGAAGGTAAGCATTTTATTGTAAGTCATGTTGTTCTATAGCATCATAAAAACAATTTAAACTAATTTCATGTAGTTACTCCACTATAAATTTTAATGTTTTTGTTCAAAGTACGTACTTACGCTCTTAAATAAGTTTTTCTCATTCCCACAGGCAGCGCTACGAAATAAAAGAGTAACAAGACGCTCCCTAAATCTTGTGTCACATATGGTCTTAATACGACAGTAACTATCAAATGAACTAAAGCTAATGAAGTAATTCCATCTATTGTCGCCGCCATTTAATTCTATGGCGTCAGAGGAACCGGAAACAGTATCGTTCGTATTTTGAAACGAACAAAGATGGCGTGAGAAATTGTAATTTATATTTACGTTCTTATTTTGAATGTGTGTGGCCGTGTTCATTTGTTTTTGCTAATAAATTATTATTTTTAATTTTTTTATCGGGTCGTAAATTCCAGAATATTATGACAGAAGTAGTTAGAAGTAGATTACTGAATGCTTCTTACACAGATTTACCAAATGTCTTGTCTGTGGCTACATCATTCAGTCGGCTTGAAGTCACTTACGTATCTATCTCTTCTCCAGCCCATTAACGTCTCACTGTTGGGCACGGGCCTCCTCCACTTTGGGAGGGATTATGGTCTACTGTGCCGCGCTGACCAGGCGTGTTGGCACAGGGTTTATTTTCGAGTTTTCCCTCTCTCACATAAAATGTTATCTGTGTGCAATATCCCTTAGCTGACTTTTACAGCACCCTTGGGAGGATATGGGGTGTTGACCAAGTGTCAACACCCCATATCCTCCCAAGGGTGCTGTCCATTCTTAATCCGTCTCCACACGGACAACGTATCTATGTGTGCGTGAAAATGTACCTATCGATGTAAGTATATGATACAGGCCATACGTCATATGAAATGCCATTGTTCTATGAAGTAGGTACGATTTAGCCAGGCTAAAGTTACTTGTCCTGAATTTTAAACGACAACCCACCATCATAGCTGTGGCTTCTTATATTTTTTCCCGTTTTATTTTTTCTACCTATAAGGTAGCAAACAAGCTTTATTGGAATAATCTCTATTGCGAATTATAAGTAATGATACAATTTTTACTACAAAAGGGTCTTTTAGTCAGTTTGCGAGATGTTATTTTAAAACTTCTCTTTAGCGCGAAGTATATTTCGATTCACACCGATCCTGTACTATTAATTCCTAACTCACAAAGATTTCGCCCACGTGAGTCGTGACCCCGATCTTCGATGAAGTCATAAATTATATAATGCATTGGAAATTGTTTCTCACTGTACATAACCATGGCGCAACTACTAATCGGTTACAGCGCGCCCTGAGCGTCCGCAAAAAGATTTATAGCATTGAGAATCGAGATCTCGTTTGCACTGAATCGATTTCGTCGTATAATAAGTATTGAACAGTAAGATGAATGGGTGAGTGCAGGCGGTAGACTATATCGATTTGAAAATCGAATAAGTGAGAAAATACTTGAAATTGCTTTTTTAATGTCGTCGCGTTTGATTAGATTTTGAATAACATTACCGTACCTATATTAAGTATGTTTTGAGGTAGGCAACGTTTCTATATACGTACCTTTTTATACTAAGCCCATGTACATGTTTATGTATAGGCCTCTTTCGTATCAAGAGAAAATTTGGTTTACATTTTTAACTAACTTCAAAAAACGAGAAGGTTCTCAAATCGTCTGTATGTTTCTTTTTTTTATTTGTGTTGGTTTTTGGTTACCTCATAACTTTTAACTAGGCTAAGCGATATTAATAATTCTATTTTTATCTGAAAGCTGGTGGTTCCCGTTTGGTCTCATTGGCACCAGGTCAGGATCTGATGGTGATCTCCTAAGAAATCGAGGAAAACTCTCAAACTTCAAAGGCACATGAAGTCGGTTAAAGTTTAAAAAAAAAAATACTCTATTAAGGTTGTGAATATTTTCCCTTTCACGATACATATTATGTGCTTAAGTTACTTAGTGGTCTTACAGAATACTAGAAGAAATTATCATTGGTCCTGTGCATTGGTCGAGACCCTATTCTTAAACAATATAGCTCCATAATGATGGATTAAAGACATTTAAGTAAAAAGGCGATGAATATGAATCTGGATGGCTGGACTAGGAGAGTAAGAAAGGCTGGATGGACTATGTGAGAGACGATATGAAAGAAAAAAGGGTTGCTGCGATAATGACGGCTAATTAACGAACCTCTACTGGTTAGAACGCTGAGTGCTCTGTAAAAAAAAGGTCAACCGACTTCATGTGCCTTTGAAATTTGAGGGTTTTTCTCGATTTCTCAGAAGATAACCATCAGGTGACAATGGAACCACAAAGGAACCACTAGCTTTTAAATAAAAAAAGAATCATTAAAATCGCTTAGCCCAGTTAAAAGTTAAGAAGTCACAGACATAAAAATAAAATAATTAAAAAAAACATACAGACGAATGGAGAAACTTCCTCCTTTTTTTGAAGTCGGTTATAAACACGTGCTGCGTGGGCCCTAAATAATTTGGGACAAGAGCAGGAAGTAATTATTAACTATTTAAACAGGTTACATAGGACTATGTATTTTTTAGATTGCGAACTAATCTATTACCTCAAGTAATAACTGATTTTCAAATTACAAGCCTTATCTTGTAATTTTATATATTTTATTTAATATAATTTCATGTTTTACTTGTCATAACTTATAATCACGACTGTGAACATAAAATTATCTTGTCATTAAACACATAAAAATAAATAGTATCATAGTATTGATAACATTGCAGATAATTAAGAGGTAATAACTACTCTATGTATGTTAATATTACCGGGACTATAATCACGTTAATAACTATTTAAAAGGCACAATACCTCTGCTCCCGACTTTTCGACCGAGTTGCATCGAGCGTGGTCACGGGACGACTGGAGTTCTGCTAGCTACGTCTTGGGGAGGCGCGGGTTTCGCGAACTACCCTCGCCTGGTCTTGCACATCTAAATGTTCACTATAGTCTGTACAAATATCTATATATCTATAGTCCCGTGACCACGATCGATGCAACTCGGTCGAAACGTCGGGAGCAGAGGTATTGTGCCTTTTAAATAGTTATTAACGTGATTATAGTCCCGGTAATATTAACAAATTATGAGTTAAAATCGCGTAAGTTTAAAATCAATAATTACTCTATGTATTTTTTTCATTGCGGTTGTCTACTCTATGTAATTTTTTTTGGCTTTTTGATTTCCTTCCGTTGCCGAATGAACATTTTTGTTCCGTTGTAAATGTACGTACTTAACACTTTTTGAAGCACATCACCAATGACATCAGCTTACACTATGTCTTTCTCTGGCGTCCTCTCCTAGCGTTTCCACAATTTTTTTTAATCTATTTTTAAGGGCTCTTTGCACATGACAGTCGGCGGACTCCATAGTTCCCAATTTCACCTTACTACAATATAGTTATAATTATTGTTAAATATAGGCATAGACATTAGCAACTATCAAATTTAAATTAAATTGACGCTTAAGTTAGTTTTTAGGGTTCCGTACCCAAAGGGTAAAAACGGGACCCTATTACTGAGACTTCGCTGTCGGTCCGTCCGTCCGTCCGTCCGTCCGTCCGTCCGTCTGTCACCAGGCTGTATCTCAAGAACGGTGATAGCTAGAGAGTTGAAATTTTCACAGATGATGTATTTCTATTGCCGCTATAACAACAAATACTAAAAATAAAATAAAATAAATATTTAAGGGGGGCTCCCATACAACAAACATGATTTTTTTACCGTTTCTTGCTCGATACTAATAACGTTGCCTTATGTTGCATAGATAGGTACGGAACTCTTCGTGCGCGAGTCCGACTCGCACTTGACCAATTTTTTTAATAGGTAAAAGGGGTAAAAGGTAATACGAGACCCTATCACTAAGATTCGCTGTGCGCCCATCAGTCACCAAGCTGCATTTCTGAAACGGTGATAGCTAAAGAGCTGAAACTTTCACAGTTTTATCAGTAGATGCTACAACAAATACTCATCATTATTATTCTTTTTCCATTATCCCATTGTTTGAGGTCCTGTTATTTAATCTACCTTAGGTACCCCAAATAGGGGTGCCTAAGGTAGACACGATAGCTGCACTTGACCCTTTTTATAGTTCACAACTGATGTGATTAGAGCAAGTCTTTCTCTGGCGTAAGTATGATGAATTTCATTCTACTAATATTATAAAGTTAAAGAGCTTATTTGTTTGAACGTGTTAATCTCAGAAACTAGTGGTCAGATTAGAAAAAATCTTTCAGTGTTGGATAGAACATTTATTAAAGTAGGCTTCATGAAGAAAGGTTATATAACATCACGCTGCGACTCATAGGAGCCAAGCATTATTAAAAAATGTTGCAAAACGGGAAAAAATTCTTAATTCAAGGCGCTGTGGTGTAATGTGTATGTAGTGTGCATCTAGTATCTATGTGTGCATATGTAACCAAACTATATAATCGTGTACATCTTAAAATAAAGGAGAGTGTTATCTGGACAGTCGTGACTATCATTTGACTCCTCAAATACCTTTGTCCTTACAGCGCGAAAAACAAATTAAATATACAATTTAAAAGATGTTATGGAACGAAATCGAATTATCATACTAAAATTAATGAATAAACTCAATACCTCCTTGTTTATAAGACCGTGGTTGCTCCAGGGTGGTCTACCTTGAGTATATTGTACATCACACATCTCTGAACATTTACTACAATGTTGCAACGTTAGTATCGCTTCAATCACCATACAACATCGCTATTGACACCTTGGTTATTTCATTAGCTTTATACAAGTTTATGAGACAAAATGGTGCTAAAATTAAATTAATATTAAAGTTTGTCATATACCTGGGGGCTAAGTCTGCAACAATGTTGTCATAATGATCAGTGAATGATTGCATAATGGCGAATTTTATCAAGTTTGGTGTTTTAATAAAGACTACCAAATTGATAAAATTCGCCATTATGCAATTAGTGACTGATAATCAGGATGTCTTCAAGTAGGAATATTTTTAAAAAGAAAGTTCACCAACATTACTTCGAGATGCTGTTAGAGTCGACGTAACATGGACAATATAAACATTGATCAATGTGTCTTCTTATTATATTTATTTGTATGTATATTTTTATTTATGTAGATTTGGATGTATGTATTGTGTGAATTGGATGTATTTATAGTATTGTATGTACCTAAGTATATTTTTTGTCTTATAATTTGGATTGCATAATTATGCACCTACCTACCATTTTTATTTACATAGGCATTAAGTCCGCCTATGTATAAATTGTATGTGCATGATGTTTAAAATAAATAAATAAATAAAATAATTATGACAACATAGTAATAGCAGACTTGGGCCCCTGTAGGCGTGGTCTTCAAAAGTAGTGACCCGATCATAAAATGTTTATCATTAATTAGCTGTTGTCCCGTACGCGTGGAATTTAGAAAACTTTCCCTCTTTTTGCAACACTTTTCACTGATGCTTCGCTCCTATTAGACGCAGCGTGATGTTATATAGCCCTTAGCCTTCCTCGATAAATGTACTAGTCAACACTGAAAGAATTTTTCGAATCTGACCAGTGGTTCCTGAGATTAGCGCGTTCTAACAAACTCTTCAGCTTTATAATATTAGTTTAAGATAGGAACCAGGGATATTGCTATCGAACTTAACCTTTGTTTCGCAATTATCTCTGTATTCGTGTGTTTATGTGTAAATAATTATATACCAACATCTCTACAAACACTACATATATCATACAGACACTTTGTAATTGTTGCATGTGTTCGACAATTCAATTAACTTTTAAATGTTTAATGTTCCACTCATAAATTTCCAACTTATAACAACGGAGCTGACATGAACTTATAGTATTTCGGAGTCCCAAATAATGATGAAAAAAATGCTTATAACAATCCTCAAAAGACCATTAGGTTACACCACTCAGTCGGCTTGAAGCTACTTACATATCTATGAGTTCGTGAAATATGTATCCATGAGAGTCTATGATACAGGCTATACGTCATATGAAACATCATTTTTCTATGAAATAGGATACGATAGCCAGGCCAAAGTTACTTGTCTTCAGTATTAAACGCTTTTTGGTTTTTTAACTAAGCAAATAATTTTATAAGAATTAAATTTATTAAATACTATTTATTTTCTAATTATCTAGCTATATTAAATTAAATATGAACGTACATTATATTCCGAAATCAGCTTTTAACATCACTAATTCAACTAATGACGTTCACTAATTACTAATAAATACAAATAAATGACTAACATCGGATTTATATTAAATTCTTGATTGCGTGGGAAATATATTAATTTGTATATATCTATATCTATGAACTGGTCTCTATAAATATAATTACTATACAACAGGTTCTAATCAGTTCGTTATAATATAATTGGTCATTATAACATGCAGTGATATCTTAAAGCATTTATCAAACAGGACTTGACATTGTCAGGACCCTTTTTTTACTCTCCGCGATGGAGAGGGATACACTCATCGCATTCTCCTTGCCTCTCGCAGGCTTGGCTGCTCCAAGGCAGCCACAATTAGGATTGAGGCCCTAACCCCTCCATCGTGGAGGGAAGCTCAGTTATTTGAGCTATCTACCTAGTTATATGAGCTACCTACCTTTCAGGCCTGCTGCTGCTAGGCCGATGCACAGCCCAGCTTCAGCGGCGGCCCTTCAAACCATTTGCTCCTCAGCCCGCGGGCCACCCCAGCCCTCCGTGCCTACGCGAGCTTAAATTGCACTTTAGTGTAGGGAAAACAAGTCTACGTGAAGTCAGTTTCGCAACGATTCGTTTCAGTCGCAAAATTTTGTGGCACACCATGTTGATTTTTAGTTTATTTGAAGTATCGAAAATCGGAATGTCGTTTCTCGGAACGAGAACTCTTCGAGCACTTGACTCTTCGGATAAATGAAAATCGGAAAAGTAACAAATCGGATTTATAAGTTTCGGTAAAATATATTTCGAGATTTTTAATAATAGACATTACGATTTTTCGGTATTATGAAATTCGGACTTCAAGACTTGGAGATATTGATATTTGAGATGAAAAATACCAGTTTGTCCCATAGTGCGCCGCTTCAGCAGTATATTAGTCAAAGAAAACAGCGTGTGTATAACTGCTCCTGTTGATTTAATGCTCTAAGAGTAATATCGATATGGATACACTTAAAGATTTTAATCGATATACTTATTAAAAACATTTAAATTGTAATTAACATTTTCTAAATATTTAAATTTATTACTTCTGCTTTTTTTATTAAGTACGTCCATGTATCTATAGAAAATGTAAAATTGAAGTCTCTGACTGCAATGTCCAAATAATAGCGATTTTCTAATATAATAATAATAAAAATAATAATAGGATATTGTCTGCATCCACCGGTTTTAACTTGATTGGATTAAAGCCTCTTTCATAATTCCAGGTTTCCTACTAATATTTTAAATGTGAAAGTTTGTGGGTATGGATGTCTGGATGTTTGTTACTCTTTCACGCAAATACATACTACTAAATGGATTTTAATGAAACTTTACGATAATGTAGCTTTACATCAGAATAAAATGTAGGCTACTATTTATAAAGATGTTGCGTGAATTGTCCAAAATGTGACGATAAGTGTACCAAAGCACCCTTGACTGCCTGATTTTTAATTCTTTTTAACACGCTTATATAAGTTCGGTATGTATCTATCAATGTATTAATCTATGTAACGGAATCTTTGAAAGTGATTTTCATCCACTTGCAGTAGTCGGATTGATCTGAAATTTTGCATACTCGACAAGGATCGATGACGATGCAATAATTTTAAAAAATATTCAAGATTTTCAAGCGTGTTCTTTTAGCTTTTAAACTAATGGTCTTATTCATAATGACTTATCGGATGTTTAAAAGTTTGCTAAAATCGGTTCGTGAAAATTGTCAAAACTTGTTATTCATAATAGTCTTTTTACGCTAAAACGTTTATTCCTATAAAATAAACCCTATAAAATTAACTCCGTTTAAACCTCCGATAAGTCATTATGAATAAGACCATAAGTAGATTATTATGTTCATAAGTGTATGTTCACGTATAATATTTAATTGTGCTATAAACATAAACATTATTACACATACTTTAGTTTTATATATCTTAGGATACCATAAAACAATTTCTGCAGTTAAAATAACGACGTGTGATTATCACCATATATTGTGTATACCATAATATTATAGTAACTGGGTACTGGTGGCAATTCTGTTTGCACACCTGTTCTAAACGAAATTAGTGAGAATTTGCAGGGAACTATCGTAGTTTAAATGTTAAGGAAAAAAAACCCGGCCAAGTATTGTGTTGGATTCGTGAACAAAAGGTTCTCTTTCTCTACCTCTCCATTCCATTAACATCCCACTGTTGGGAACGAGTCTCCTCCACTTGGGGAGGGATTATGGTCCGCTGTGCCACTCTGACCAAGCGTATTGGGTTAGTTTTCGAGTTTAACGTCCCTGACAGGGTAGGTTATCTGTGTACAATATTCTTAACTAGCTTTTACAGCACCCTGGGAAGAAGAAAAAACCTGTCAAGAGCGAGGTAAACTCGCACACTTAGGGATTCGTACCTACTAGACATATAAACATAAGTAACTGCATTCAAATAATCATTTAATTAAACTCAAAACAACTCACCAACTTAATTTTCTAGTTGAAATATAGGGAATCGCCTACATTTCAGCTACTTCATAAGTTGGTATTAGTATAAACACTTTTTTACTTGTGATGTGATGACAAATTATAAGTTTTTGGATTTTTCCCTATATCAGCACTATATAGACTTGATCTATGCCAAATTTCAAGGCTCTAGGGCAACGGGAAGTAACCTGTGAATTTTGATTCCCTAGCATAGGTCGAAAAATTCTTAAAAATGGTCGTAATTCGGTTACATCTTTTAAATACGTAGAGGTAAAAGGTTGATTGTATTTTTTGCAGCAAGGGACCGCATAAATCTACATATCGTATGAGTTTCAAGTTGATACCTTCAGCCGTTGCTGAGTAAAAAAAGTTTGACAGACGGACAGACAGACAGTCAGACACCGGAGTGATCCTATAAGGGTTTGTACAAAACCCTAAAAAGGGGGATGACAATAGTATTTTTAATCCGTCAACACACGGACAGGGTTCCAATGAAGGATTCTGTGGTATATATTTATCATCATAACATAATACTGTCATAATCATGTATTGTGGTCTAAGCGTCTCATTAAATTAGTCTGAAAAGTTGGTTGGTTGGTTGGAGACCCCCCTTAAGTATACAACATTGTTTTTTGATTTCTAGTATTTATTATTAAAGCGTCGATAGATATCAATTGTTTGCGTAACTGTCAACTCTCTAGATATCGCCGTTCTTGAGATACAGCCTGTTATCAGACGGACAGATGGACTTCGAAGTCTCAAAAATAAAGTCTAGTTTTCATAATTCTCTTGCGTTAGCCCATTATTTGGGAACGGCCAAAAATGTCTTTCTCTTCCATAGTCTTCTCTCAGTCACCATCTCTGTGTTAAGTCCTCTTTCTTTTCTAAACCTTTTGAAAAATGTGTAAATTAGAATAGCGAATTTAACCAATATCTATTATAGCTATAGTCTCATTTGATTCCCTTTTAGTTAAGTTTAGTTAATAATACATCAGAATTGTCGCCACAGTTCATGAGGTTACATACACATTACTAATATTTCCTCACTACATAGTGTTAATAGGCTGACATATATTGTTAAACGTATAAACCTTATGTATTAGATTAAATAGCACCTTTATAAAAATAGCTGTGGGCCGCGACTCTGTATGCGTGCAATTTAGAAAATATTCCCAGATATTGCAACATTTTCCTGGATAGAATTTATAGATTAGATTTGAAATAATTGAGTATTAAAAAAAAAGTTCTATCGGCTGCATGTGCCTTTTGAGGGTTTTCCTCTATTTCACAGGAGGTAACCATCAGATCCTGACCTGGTACCAATGAGACCAAACAGAAACCACATGTTTTCAAATAAAAAAAGAATCATTAAAATCTCTTCGCCCAGTCAGAAGTTATTAGGAAACAAACGTAAAAAAAAATTTCAAAGGAAACATAGAGACGAATTGATAACCTCCTCCTTTTGTTGAAGTCGGTTAAAAAGCTGGTCTAATATGAGTTGGACTAGAATACCAATACCTTGAATAATAACTCGTATTTGACCATATTTTTTTCCTTGCATATAGAATAGATTTAGAATCTACGGCTTATTTTTGAAACTGAAATTATAACTGCTATTAGATATCATAGTAAAATCTCTACTTTTGGACAAAGACAAAAAGAGATGTCAATTGAGGACATCTCGAGTGTGAAAGAGATAGCTGTCAGTGCAATGTTCATTAAAGAGGGTCAATGTTGGCTTGGGGTGTAATTCCCCCTGAAACCCCCGCAGGCGATCTTGTGGTCGTCTTTTTAATTTGCTCTTGGTTTTCAGGGATGTCAACCGTTGGAAAACTTATATCTAAATCTTAATATTCTTTATCTTTAACTTTTATCTTTGTTTATTATAAAACAAGTTGTTATTTTTATATGTATGTTCCTATGTGAGCTTATATCTTTAAAAATACGCGACGGATTTTGATGCGGCTTTTTTAAATACATACAATGGTTCAAGAATATAGCTTGTTTGTATAATTTATTACAGTTTGGACTCTAATTTCTACGCGTACAAAGTTGCGGGCAACAGGTAGTTAAGAATAAATACCTTAACTACAGTATTTCCAATTATTATTTCTCGTTATTCATCTATCCAAAGTTTGCCTGCATTTAACAATATCGCAGAATAAGATATATTTTTTACAAAATTGTAAAACTTATACGTGATAAAATGTTATCTATCTATTTTTGATGCTGTATTTTTAGCACTTTGATAAACTTAGACGTTGTCCATGTGGTGACGGATTAAGTATACAAGTGTCACCACCCCATTTCTTTCTCAGGGTGCTGTAAGAGTCAGCTAAGGGATATTATAACCAGTAAACTTTTACTGTGTGAGATGGAAAACTCGAAACCAAACCGAGTGCCAACATGTCTGGCCAGTGCGGCACAATAGAACATAGTCTCTCCGAAAGTGGAGGAGGCCCGTGCCTAATAGTGGGAAGCTAATGAACCTAAGAGGAGAGTAGGAAACTTAAACGAACTTAGTGAGTAGAACAAAATGTATTAACTTAATTTGGATAAATTAAGAATATAAAAATTTACAAGTTTTTCTTCCAGTGACAACCCTATTATCTGAAGACATCGCTGGGAGGCGCGGCGTCTTATCAACGAATTAATTCTAGACTAACGAAGACCGGGGGCGGCTCCGCGATTAACACAACCACCCCTGTTCTATAGGCATAATAATGTGTAGACAAGACATTGGCTATATTGAAGTTGTGTATTTACATGGGCACTACACTGTATTGGAGTTACTTAAGGCAATCAATAGTCTCCTAAGAGCAGACCATACAGCAAATTTCTGGAGATGGAATAAAAATAATCTATAAAAGCTGAAGAGTTTGTTTGTTTGAACGCGCTAATGTTTAACAACTGCTTCCATTTGACAAATCCTTTTTGTGTTGGGTAGTCCATTTTTCAAGGAAGGCTATGTAACATCATATTGCGAATAATAGAAGCAAAGCATCAGGAAAAATGTTGCAAAAAATGGGAAATTTTTCTAGTACATTTTGCTAGTAGTATGACATTAAGGATACAATGTATTGCTTAGATTGATAAAAAATAAAAATTAATAATTAAAAACTGGACTCGTCTTAGGGAAGACACGTCGATCGCGAAATCTTGCATTTTTTCTTTTAAATTTAGAAAAACATCGTACATGTATTATTATCTATCCGTTTTCTAGTATTCCTAACAAAAGTAATTAAGCATATTCTTCAACCAGAAGACGTTGTTTAAATAAAGTAGTTTTAAAATAAATTATTGTACTACCACTAAAATAATTTTTAGTGGTAGTTCACTTCTTGTAACCACATTGCGTGGTTCCGTACCAATTGCATTCATTGATCTTCCACCTTATAAAAGCTTAGTGTAATCTACTTTTAAAAATATTTTACTTCCACTGGCAAAAAATCCAATGTCAGTATATCTTCAAAGCGTATATATACGCTGAAACATTTTAACGCTGTCTAGTCTAGATATTCATAAGCTTGCAATCCAAGGTCCGAGCGGGTGGCATATTAAGACGACGTTGGAAGTAAAAAAAGGCGAAAAAGAGTTTTATATTCTCTCTCGAATGGGAAGAAATAGGAAAACCTCTCATTTAATTCACCAGTGCAAGCTGGGGTGCCGTGGTGAACAGACAACTAAGATTTAAAGATATATTAATTAAAAAACATCCTAATAAATGTAATTGGCATATTCGCGGGACATATTCTCATACGAAGTGATATTTATTGTGTATTACCGTGATATTAGCTATTATTGTGACGCATATAGTACAAAAGGTGTCTTTTATAACAAATTCGAAAAAGTATTAATAAAGTGAAACTATTGCCTTAAAAGAGCTTAAATACGTAAAAAAGAAACATGTTTACGAGTGATTATTGAAATTGTTTATATTTGTGTTATATTTACGTTGGCGTTGATATTTTGAGTTGTTATCATGAGCGAAGGATATGATTTGGTGTAAAGGTATTATATTTTATTTTTATTTCAACATTATTTCTTTCTTCCCCAGCTCAGAAAGGTCCTACTGTAGGACACAAGTATTTGCTGTACTATGCTACGCTGCCCAGGCGTGTTGACAAGGATTTAGTATCAAGTTTTCTTTTTGTTTTTACATTTCCTTTAAATTTTTTTAAGGTTCCCTTCCAAAAGGCTATTGTGCTGTCCGCCGTCCGTCCGTCCGTTTGTCACTAGACTGTATATCTGGAACAGTAATAGAATATTTCACAGTTTGTGTATATAAGTTGATGCTATAACAACAAATACTCATAATCATCACTATCCTGACTTTATCCCGTTGGGGTCGGGATATATTATGATAATAACAGTATAGAACCCATCATGTGCGGTTCCAAATCGTAATTTACCGGTTTTTTTTCTACTGTGTGTTACAAACGTATCAGAAACTAGGTATACATATCAAAAATAGATTTTATTTACATCAGTCAAGAAAATAACGGAGCTAGAATGGTAACCCGTTTTCGTCAATTTATTGAGGGAAATAAGTATTTAATTAAAATGTATTTAAATAAATAGCCATTAAAAGTTAAACTTACACCTATTTTATTGATCAATATATCATCATTAGCGCCACAATTTATTACTTTGGCTTACACATTTATTACAACCTAGCTGTTGGCTGCGACTCTGTACTCGTGGAATGTAGGAAAATTTTCCCGTTTTTGCAACATTTTTCACTAATGCTCCCCTGGTCGCATATATATATAGCCATCCTTGATAAATATACTATCCAACACTAAAAGAATTTTTCAAATCAGACTAGTGGTTCCTGAGATTAGCGCATTCAAACAAACAAACAAAATTTTCAGCTTTAAAATATTAGTATAGATAGTAGAGATAAGAAAAAAAGGCAGATAATGTATTAGATAATTGATACGCTTCATTTTGGGCCTAAGCTTTTTTACAAGCAATAAGTTTGATAATGGACTGACGCTTGAGATGGCTGTATATATTTATTTCATCGTCATCATTATTTAAGTAAAACTACTTTTTACGGATTCAGACGCGTGTATTTGTTTTAAATTTTGGCCCGAAGTTTCGGAGACTTTGCAGTCACCATGGTCACGACTCACGGGTGAGACCGCATCGTCAGTCTTCTTTAAAACAAATACACGAGTCGAAATCCGTAAAAAGTAGATTTATTTAAAAAAATGAGTAGCGCATGTGTCAGAAAATATTATCATCATCATTATTTGCCTTTTGCAGCCCACTACTGGACATAGGTCTCTTCTAACTACTATTTTTGACACACGTGGGTACCTGTGCAAAAATTCAATTCTCGATCATGTTGTTAGCTGCATAAGTGATTTTGTTGGTGGGTCAGAGAGAATCTAGAACAGGGAATATCTAACTCTCCAGGAAGACGTGGAGAGCACAGTATTCCGTTTATCGGCCAGTCCGACATTACCTACTCCTGCCATGATAATGTTGACACAGATGACAGGACTGAGGTTTCTTTTCCTGCGAAAAATAGTGTTCATCATCTTGAGGAGTGTCTGCCTAGCGATGATGGATAGGCGGGTCTTGATGTTGAGCGGCGAAATAATAGATGCATTTGTCCTCCGCGCCGTCCATGGAATTCTCAACTTTCGAACAAAGAGTGTAAGTGAATTTAAATGAAATATTTCCGATAAAGATATTGCGTAAACCAAAAGAGAGGACCAACTTGAAAGAACTACAAACTATCATAACAAAATCAAAACAAATTATCGTATTTGTAATTAAACTACCCCAAGTCCAAACTCATAAACACAAATACTCGAATAAGTATTAAAAATATACCTAAAACAAAATATGTGATATCTTCATTCCATAACTAATGTTGCTAAAGATAAACTCTCTCATTTAACGAATATAATATTATCAACTGACATTAATAATTACCGTTTTCAAAACCTTTTTGCGGTATTCTAAATATAAGTACTTGAAACAATAATCCGGTCTTCTAAACTTAGTAAGGGTCATATTCTTACCAACGAAAGTATACGAGACCTTCATTATCCCTTAAATCTACACAGCGGAAAATTTCATTTCAATAGGTAGTACCCCGATACCTCATTGCAAATAATTCCCAAGCCCAGCTTAATATGCATTAAGGGTATTCCCGAAATTTCTCCAGTAAAAATGTATGAGAGCTACCCGCGCGTGACTTATAAGTGGATTATTATGTTCTTTCTCTTTCTGATATATCGTGCTGTCCTTTGTCGCAAATCCTGAAATGTTGTAAGCTTTATATTATGGAGTAGGCTTCTTTGATTATTTTCAAAAAAATGTTCTTGTGTATATGTTTAATGTTAATCCAAGAAAAAACATCTGATGTGTTTACAATACAGACAGATTTTTAAGAATTTTTTGTATAATAATATATTAGGTAGATCTGAAAAGGGTTCCACTTACGTACTATTATCATCTATACCTACTGATCAGCGGAAAAGTTCGTTTGTTTGTTTGTTTGAACGCGCTTACCGGAAAATAATGGTATGATTTAGAAAATTCTTTCAGTGTTGGAAAGAACATTTATTGAGGAAGGCTATAGGTTATATAACATGACGCTGTGATCAATAGGAGTACAACATTAGTAAAATTGTTTCAGAAACGGTGAAAATTTTCTAAATTCCACGCGTACGGAGTCCTGGGCAACAGCTACTTAAAGGCAAATCCTATTCCATATAATGTTATCTTCCCATCTTCATAGTAAGAGACAAAGGCTATGTGATGTAAGCATATTTTTCAGCCCGCGTGGCTCGTTCAGAAATCAATACAGTTCGGCCAGACGAGGATTTGCACAAACAACGTAATCCGACCGTGTATTGAATTCCACTCATATTTTTCAACATTTTACGGTGAAGGGTCAAACGAAGAATTCGTATGGATATTATAGAAAACAGAAACTTGATACATATATCAGAATTTTTATTTTTTACACAAAAGTAAACTAAAAGTTTTCTTTCAACAGCAATGTAAGAAAACTCATGTCTGAGTTAATGTACATTAATTATGAATTTTCTGTCTTATTTTTTATCTGCAACTGCATCTGCGTTTATTGTACAATAAGGACTAAATGATGAAAAGTAAAGAAAATAAGTTAAACGAAAATAAAAGTTTTTTAGTTTTTTTTTTTTTTTTTGTTTTTTTTTTTTTTTGTTTTCTTTTAAGTTTTTTGCACTTGATTTGCAGTATATGATTAGCACAAATACACCTAGTAAATTTTGATCTATGACGTTGAATAACATTTTAAGCACACATGGGATCCTTGGGGACTTTTGACACATTATTCCTATTGACGTACCCAACATCTCCACCAAAAATCAGCTCTGTCGAAATTATTGTTATTTGAAATGTCTATTTTGACCGAAGTATTATGATTAGTCGGACGAAGGAGCGGGCAAAAGGCTAGTTAGGTATACATAAAACTTCACAATTTTAGCTGTTAACAACTATTAAAAAATATTTTCTTCTAGAAACTACATACGCTTTTAAAGTTTATTTTTAAATACAAAACAATATAAAGAAAACCCTTTTTATCTTCTATACATAAATAACTCAGATGATATAATTTAGTTGGTATGTGATAACTTTGCTTAGCTGCCTTTGATATTTAAACTTTTCAATATTTCACTGCTTAATTGTTTGCTGTTTATAAGAAAAAAATTAATTAACCTATTTAGTTTTAAAAATGCTTTTTGTGGTTTTAAAACACGGTATAAATATCAGAGACGGAAGATCTTGAAGACACGTAAAGCCTGGCTGAATCGTACTTTATAGACTTATAATGTTTTACATGAATGAATGAATTGCCTGTATGAGAAACATATATTTAGTTACATATTTCATTTCACGCATTGTATTTATGGGGTTTTAAGCCGAAGTGATGTAGCAACAGACACACTATCTGGTACATCTATGTTTATTATATTGATTTAAGTCCTTAATTTTTTCAAATACATAATACTGACATGAATTATTTATTACATTTGTAACCACACTCCAGTACCTAGATAGACTTTTTACATGTAGACAGCCTTAAAAAGGACTGACATTAGATATTTGCTTAGCTCTGCCAGAAGCTCAATCGATGATGTGTAGACATTATGCAGAAGATGAAGGTTGTGAACAGTCCTTTTTAGGGCCAGTCCTTATTTCTATGTGTAAGAAGTCTATGTACGGGAGTGTGACTGCACATTAATAAATACTAATGTACATAAAAATGCAATATTTTTTATTACATACTAAACTCTGTATTAACATACAATAGGACACTCAAAATGTATACGCACTGCAATGTACTAGGTTCGAATAACTCTTGTTTAGTGTATGCTAATCGGTTAAACGAATGTTGAATGATTGAATGAGTTATCTTTATTTGGATACTTAAATAGTTTTTAGGTTCCGTATGTAATATTCTATGTTATTTAAATGTATGTAATACTAAGAGCAGACTACAACTCTAACTCAGGTATTTGTAGTAGGTATTGATATCCTTATTTCCAAGCACAGCGTCAAAAGGGACAAATATAGTTCAGATAGATTTCAACTACAACATCTTTAAAAAAGTCGTTTTGTAGTCCATTTTTTTCTTCGTGTAAATAAACCAATTTTTATAGTTTTAACGCCATATTGTAGATGAAGACTATATGTATGTAAAAATCTATGAGTCCTAGATACTGTGAGAAAAATATGTTCCTCTGGAGGCAATATCCGCGAAGAAAATCGTAGTCCCCTGACTACGATGCCCATATTTTTATATGGAGCATAGTTTGGTGTCATGCACTCTTAAGAGTACGTAAACACACCCTTTTTTTGTAAAATATCCTGTTAAGGTCTGTGTGATGCCGAGGTAACACACACAAACACTAAACGGAATTTTATAGTGTTGCTAGTGCTACGCACACACGTACATGTAGTCAACGTTATTCTATATCGTGAACACACACCAAGCGATGCCACTAGGAGCATAAGCCTTGTCCTCGTACTTTTTAGAGCAGGTCACTTTAGTCTCTTTGACAATTCTTTGTATGAAGCGCGAGCCCACTGCTCGCGCTTTCTAAACACCAACTACCCGGACCCCAAATCCCAAGTGTTTTGACCCTATACTGCTCACTAGTCTCCGACGACACCGCTTGGGTATTAGGGCTGATGTAACGGCAGCGCCAGCAAAATCAGCTGTTATCGTCGAATGAGTATTCATCTAAATTATATTGCTTGCTTATGGAACCCTAATTGCAAATCGTTACTTTAAAATTCTGACGAGGTTATGGCCAATTCTTTTAGCGCCTAGTTCTAAGAAAAAATTGTGTCGGACTTCACAAAAATCATTTAAATGATGTATTCAATCAAATTCAATCAGAATTTTAATCGGCGTTAGGTCTTTCATAATACAAATGTGTATTTTGAGTAGATTTATTGATGGATTTTACAATAAAATTTATTCTACGAAGCTCATTGAATACAAGTATATAAACAAGTTTATAGTTCGTTTAATAGCTTTGAACTACAGCATTTGCTAAAATGGATAGGATTGTTATGCTGACTTCAAGATAGCGGAAAAAGGAAGACTAGACTTAATACAGGAAGGAAAAATGGCTCTTATTGGTCGCAGCGCGATGTTTTATAGCCCATAACCTTCCTCGATATATGTACTATCCAACCTGAAAGAATTTTTCAAATCGGACCAGTGGTTTATGAGATTAGCGCGTTGAAACAACTAAACAAACAAACAAACTAACTAGATTGGTCTCTGTCTTTATCTAGAATCTTCAGGCGAATTTTTTAATCAGGTTTCTGTTGAAGTCTCACAATTAGACATAAACTAAGAATTATTATTTTACTTCGCTTATAAAAACTTAATACACTTAAGATTTAATATCACGCCTAGAAAGTTACGGATAATATTTTATGAACCGTAAAAATTACGGAATCTTTCATGTACAAAGTTTTCAAAATACATTTTTTTCAACACCGAAATTGTGCGGATATCGTAAGATTTTGTGCTTATTTAACCGTAAAATGTATACAAAATTCATCTGAGCTTCACATTAGAACGAGACAGTTCCCGTAAATTTCCCAGGAGTGGTTGTGTCGTGGACTATAAAGAAATATCACTCTGAGTGCGTTTCGTGGCGTTTCTTTTATAAACTGCGATGAAACCATTTTGATGCTAGATATAATATACTTTTGTCATCAACCTTCTCTTTTTTATGTTACTATAATTTTATTTAAAACGTTAATTTTGCTATAGTCTCTATATTTGCTAAAGTATATCCCTCTGTATATGAAATTTCAAATTAACTTATATTTATAGCATTAGGCACGTTTCAATATTTTCTAACTTTATTATTTGCAGCCTTTTACTTTTTACTATAACCGTCAGATTCCAAAACGTCTAAAAATAACATATAGGTAATTGTTCAAAAATTTATGATGAAGTTCTCTTACAAACAAAAAAGAACTAATAATTAAGCACAAACAAGCTCAAAAATAGAATAAAACACACTTTTTTGTTAGAGGCTAAAAATAAATTATTATAAAAATGAAGATATTTTTATACAACTTAAACAAATAATAAACAAAACAATGATTCTAAAACTATCATCGCTCTAACAAAACAAGGCGATAGTTACTAATCACTCAAGATTTTACATTCTAGAAATTGTATACATACTCGTAGCATAATAAATACATTTATAAATCTTTTAACACACTTTAAACGTCAGTAAACAAATATGGCAAACCGGTTCACCAGTTACAATTTATAATGGCGTGTTTTATTTTAACAAAGTTTTGGCTCGATGCCTACACGTGTACATTCGTACAAAGTTTTTCAGCTCACGTTACAAAACATGATTCGTTTTCAGTTTACTAGGAATACTGGTCATTGTTTTATTTCGATTGGAAATAACCGTTTGTGTAATTTACCTCAGTATTGTTTGTATAGTTTTAAACTGAAAATCGGAAAATATTTGCTAGTTTAAAATAGATGGTTATCAAAATTCAGAATCTACTTCAACATATTAATTACAACTCTATTTTAATCGGACAATCATAGGATGCAAACAGCGCAGTGTCAATAATTCGTCTCTCTTTCTCCCCAACCCACGTCCCACTGTTGGGCACCGGCTACCTCCATTTTGGGAGAGATTATGATCTACTATGCCTCGCTAATCAGACAGGGTTTATTTTTGAGTTTTCTGTCTCTAATAGAGGGTGTTAACAGACGAAAATTACACCCTGTGCCAATACGCCTGGTCAGCGCGGCTTAGTAGATCATAATCCCTTAAAAAGTGCAGGAGGCTCGTGCCCAACAGTGGGACGTTAAAGGGCAGGACTTTTACAGCATCCTGAGAAGAAGAAGGGGTGGGACACGTGGTGTATTCTTAATACATCTCCACACGGAATATAACGACAAATTATCTAAACTAATATTTTAAAGAGATACAGTTTGTCTCTACATATTTTAAAGTAATATTATATGTATCTAATAGGCGACCGAGCCAAAACCCTATTAGTTAAATAATGGTGTTGTTATAATATGTTAATCATGAGTTTTCTTTGTTTTTGTGTTTATTAACAAGCTCATGAGGAGATAATCATTCTTTCTTAGTTAGTAAAGAAGATTTTTTTTCCTCAGTATTGTCATGAAAACAAATATAAATAATATCAAGTATCAAGTATCTTTTGGCGAATTATATCAGAAAAAATCCATTTCAGCTCAACCAAGAGACATTCTAAGTAGGATTTGGCGCTTGGAAATCCTTTGAAAGGAGAAAAAATATACGCTAGACAGAGATGAAAGATAACGATTATGTATATAGAATGCATGTATCTATACTATAGATAGGTATAATCTTATGTAGATTGAATCGAATAGGTTTCGATCAAATTGTATGTTTATTTATTTATTTATTTAATTATAACGTCCTCTAGTCCCAAGCTAAGCTTATATGCTTGTGTTATGGGTACCAGAATACAGATAGAATACATAAACTACTTTTCTTTTGTAAAGACATATTTATAATACACCCAGACACATAACAAACATTTGTATAGCATTTGTAAACATCACACAAATGATTGTCCCGAGCGGGAATCGAACCCGCGACCTCGTGAACGACAATCCGTTACATGAACCACTAGCTCGTCGAATTACGCTCCAGTGCTACAAGAAACAATAAGCGCTTTGTAGAATTTATTAATTCGTTATACAAAAGATTATTAAGTAGTTTTTTACACATTTGTTTTTGTAAAGGTTTAACTATCATTTTGTAGTATTTTATCAGACGTCCTTATTGTCTTCGCGGTAAGATAGAAAGGCGTTAGCATCTTGGGCGGAACTCGGATATACTATTATTATTTTATTTTATAGGATCCTATATTTAATATTCATATCATTCCTATATTTATTCATATTAAAGGACCCTATTATTGAGATATCGCTGTCCGACAGTTTTTTCATTTGTCATCCGGCTTATATCTGGAACAGTGATAGCTAGAGAGTTGAAGATATCAGTTTGTGTATATCAATATTGATGCTATAACAACAAATATTCATAACTATCATTCTCTTACCATTATCCCTTTATTTAGGGAGTATATTTGTACCAATTCTACGCGCACAACCAAAATTAACTAAAAAATGAAAACAGCTATTGTTTTATCTTGATTATTTGGCTATTTTGTTTTATATTAATTAAAAGTTAGTCTATAATAAACAGTTTTTATATTAAGAAAGTTCAGTTCACATTACGGATATGTGTTATTGACACTAACAATTTTCATTTTTTAGTTAAGTTAAGTTTAGTTGTGCATCTAGAATTGGTACCATTATTATGATAACTGTACAGAATGCTTCTTTTCCTAGTCCAATACGTACTTGACCGGTTTTTAAATATTAAAACCATATTAAAACTTATCAATATCCTTGAAGTTTCAGATTTGTGGTAATGGTGCGTCATTCGTGGCTTGGAATACAAAATATTTTTAATCATATACATGGAATAAATGGGGTAGTTTTTAGGGTTCCGTACCCAAAGGGTAAAAACGGGACCCTATTACTGAGACTTCGCTGTCCGTCCGTCCGTCCGTCCGTCCGTCCGTCCGTCCGTCTGTCACCAGGCTGTATCTCAAGAACGGTGATAGCTAGAGAGTTGAAATTTTCACAGATGATGTATTTCTATTGCCGCTATAACAACAAATACTAAAAATAAAATAAAATAAATATTTAAGGGGGGCTCCCATACAACAAACATGATTTTTTTACCGTTTCTTGCTCAATACTAATAACGTTGCCTTATGTTGCATAGATAATGGTACGGAACCCTTCGTGCGCGAGTCCGACTCGCACTTGACCAATTTTTATTTCTTTCTAAATACGCGTGATATGTAAAATAAAGAAAAAAAAATTAAGCGGGGACTACAGTCCTAATTTAGATATTTGCCTTAGGTATTTAATTGTATATCCCTATTCCCGAGCGCCGCGCTGAAAGGAACAAATATAGTTGAGGCAGATTTTACCTACAAATTCTTTGAAAAAAAGACTATTCGTAGTCCCCTCTTTTCTTCGCGAAAATAAAACCATGTTTAATATAGATGTCTTTTCTTCGCGAAAATAAAACCATGTTTATGCCATAGTATAGATGATGAGTATATCTATGCTTCTATCACTTTCTTTTTTGGTAAAACCCTACCAAATAGATGATAGACGCGCTGCAACTTTTTATAAAGAAAACCGAAAAAATGACGTGTTTTTTGGATAGTCTTATTTCTTTTTATTTAGATAGAAGCATACATACATATAAGACTTAGATACTGTGAAAAAAAATTTTTCCTCTGGAGGCAATGTCCACGAAGAAAACCCCCTGTTTTCTTCGTGGACATTGCCTCCTACGATGCCCACATTTTTGTATGGAGCATAGTTTGGTGTCCCCTTTTAATATAATGTATTGTATTTATTTAAAGTATGTTATTTGCGAGACTGCATAAATTTCTGAAAAAGATGTCTATAAAGTAAAGAATTTATATCATTCGTGTTATGCAAGTTTAAAAGAGTAACATACAACAAAGACCGCTGATTTAGAAGCCATTAATAAAAAGTTTCCGCCAAGTAAAAGTTTAGCAATTTTGCAATAGAGGAAGCCTTCATTCATATCAAGTCACGAAACTTTTTTTTAAAGCACAGGCAGGCAATGTAAAGCCATGTTTTGCTTGTCTTAACTTTTTAAACAGTGCAATTTACATGCAGAAGTATTAAAACCTTATTTTATCGTTTCGAACTATTAAAAAAAAGTAATGCGCTTTGTGTGTTCTTTATTTAAACAATGTTTTAAATATCTTTTATGACACGCTTTTATTAGCGTGGTTTGTATCTTCTTTATCTTTACTTCTTATAAAACAAAGTCGTAATTTTTGTATGTATGCCCCTATGTGAGCTTATATCTTCAAAAATACGCAACGGATCTTGATGCGGTTTTTTTAGTAGATAGAATGGTTCAAGAGGTTGGCTTTTTTGCATAATTTATTGGGATTTGCTGTATATTGGATGAGATATGATTAAATTTGCAGAGGAATTCGGAAGCGCGCGACCTTTAAATGAAAACGCTGCCTTATCTATGTGAGGTACAACAAAGTAATGTATGGAAGAATTGTTCATTACCTATAGTTCTTCAAAAAAGTCCGCGAGAGCATATGTCTATCTTTTAAGGAAAACCTGCTGTACCCATAATAACGCTAAAAAAATTATCAAATTCAATAGGGTGTTTTCAAACGCTATTTATGTGTATATAGTAATATTTTTTATCAATTTAAATACTCGGCGAAAAATGTTTATACTCTTTGATTTAAATAAAAATTCTTTGTAGTTATGCATGTGTAACTGTGAAATCTTAAAAGGCTTAATATTGTAAATATTTTAAACGGTTTATTCGAGTGAAAGGTTGCTAAAAGTATGCCAAGAAAAAGTGCAAACATGCGTGATGAGATACACATGTACTGTCATATATTTCTCGTATCTTCCCGCCCCCAACTCTTTCTACCGTTTTTCCTTATTTCACCATTTTTCCGATTACATTGTACGCCAATAGAGTTCATCGTATGTGGAGGAAGGCGGGGCTAGTTGGAATGGTATTGCGAATTCTTTTCTTATATTATGTGTGTGCTGAGTTTATTGCCTTTTGATAAAGAATATTTCGTATTTTTGTTTTTAACCCTTTGTAGACGCTGAACTATACTCGATTTACTCGAGTTTGTTAAGAATGTCTTCTTGTGCTATTTTATATACTGCTTTATTTAATTCTAAATAATTTGTTTAATACTAACTCGTAGCCGTGAATTCGTCTACAAGGATACGATAAATAAATACAAGGCCTATCTTGTTTAAATCTCATTCTTCATAAAGATAAGACACACTAAAGTGTTATAAATTATTAGAAAGCGTTCATTTCAAAATTTTATTTAATTTGTGTATTTGCTATTATAAAATTTATGATATAGCAAATACGATCTACGATCAATATTGGATCATGATACCGACAAATAGTTTTACAAAGAGGCGTACAGACAGTGTAAGCATAGTATTAGAAATGCATAGACTGCCCTTCGGTTACGGAACCCAAGAAAAATAAAACTGCTCCTATCTAAGAAATCTAAATAAGTAAAGTTTTTGAAAATATATTCTGTTTTATATAAGACTCTGTCATGCAAATACAGCCTACTTTATATGAGTAAGATACAATCATCTACTCTACTTATGAGAAATTCTTTCTTTGAGAGTACGCGCGGACTATCTCGCTGCGCAAATTGATTTTAACGCGTGAACTTGGGGCCATGAAAACGGCAAGTCAATTATTAGATAAATTAAGAGTGATTTATGCTTATAGATATAGGCTTGGACTTCTTTATCTTTATCTTTACTTCTTATAAAACAAAGTCGTACTTTTTGCATGTATGTCTCTATGTGAGCTTATATCTTCAAAAATACGCAACGGAGATTGATGCAATTTTTTTAATAGATAGAAAGGTTCAAGAGGATGGCTTTTTTGTATAATTTGTTGGGGTTTGCTGTATATTGGATGAGATATGATTAAATTTGCCGAGAAACTCGGACGCGTGCGAGCTATAAATGAAAATGCTGCCTTATCTATTTGAGATACAACAAACTAATGTATGGAGGAATTATTTGTTACTTATAGTTCTTAAAAAAAGTCCGCGAGGGCATATGTCTATCTTTTAAGAGAAACCCACTGTACCCATAATAATGTCGCAAAAATTATCAAATTCAATAGAGTGTTTTCAAAAGCTATTTATGTGTATATAGTAATCTTTTTAGGGTTTCGTAAAACCCTTATGGGATCACTGCAGCGTCTGAGTCTGTCTGTCCGTCTGTCAAACTTTTTTTACTCAGCAACGGCTGAAGGTATCAACTTGAGACTCATACCAAATGTAGATCTACGCGGTCCCATACTTCAAAAAATATAATCAACCTAATTTCTATAAGCAATAAGGAAATATTAAAAAAAATGAGGTGCACATTAGCGCCATTTGATTAGTTTTTGCCGCAATTCAGGAATCAAAATTCAGGGCCTTCTACCGATACTCTAGAGCAGGGCTGTCCAAACAAAGGCCCGGGCTTGTTTTCATGCGGCCCGCGACACGCATTTTAAAGACTACGATACTATTGTTAAAGATAAATTAACGAAAAATCAATAAACATAGAAAGACAAAATTACCCTGTATTATATTTACTTGACAACTGAAAATATTTTTCTGACCCTCCAGCTTTTGTATGAAATTTAATTAGCCCGCGAAGGTGTATAGTTTGGACAGCCCTGCTCTAGAGAATTGAAATTTGGCTCAGAGTTAGACTAGATACTGGTGATATTGGGAAAAATCCGAAAACTTAGAATTTCTTATCACATAACGCGAAATTAATACTTTTTTTTAACGTAAAAATCGCAACATTGGTACATTAAACTTGTAAACAACGCCATCTGTCACCTCATAATGACATAACTGCGATTTTTGAAATCAAAGAATTTGCATTAATTAGCTGTTTTATAAAAATACAAAATAGAGAAGTGTTAAATTTAAATGTTTAAATTTAAATTAAAATATATTTATACATATTTATATTTATGTATATTTGTTTAATAAGGCATTTATTGTTCAAAGAATTGCAGTTTTTCGTTCCGTAATGTGACGTCACTTCAAGTCAATATATCATTGGTTATACTGTAGTTTTGTTATTGTTTTGTAGAACTTTATATTATTGTTAGTCAGTCCCTTTTTGTGAACTATTTTACATGTGATTAGTGGTGAAGTGGGTTAAGTGCAAATAAAAATAGGTACCAAACAAGAACACATTATTATGGAAATTAGGTAACCTAAAATATAGATATTAAAAAAAAATATCTATATAGATATTAATAATAATATAAGTTGCAAGCAGAGTTAGAACGCCAAGAAAAGAGAATTTACTACTAGGAAAAACAGGCGAGATGGAGAAATATAGTCTTTCTTGGAATCTAAGAACAATAATCATTGAACGATTAATACTAAAATTAAAACCGAAGGACATAAACGAGATAGAAAAAGAATAGACATAAGGAACACACTTAAAAATCTAAAATATTTTGATATTATAGCATTGTCATCGGTCCTTAATATGTGTGCAAAATTTAAAATCATTTCGACTGCAAGTGGGTAAAATCACTTCCAAGTATTCCGGTACATTGATTAATACATTGATATATAAATGTACCTAATTAATAAAAGCGTGTCAAAACGCATATTCACTTGCCTGGTCAGCGTGGTGTAATACTAGATAAACTATCCCGCTGTAAAGAAAACCTGAATCCAGTACTCATTGGGCAAGTGAAAATAGAATAGTGTAGTGCTATACTAATGACATCACTCAAGATATTTGCTACCATACGACAATGTGTCAATGTATGTATAATAAGAAAACATAAATCATCGCCTGATTAAAATTATTGCCAACACGAGTCAGAAAAACAAGAAATCTTTTCCATTTTATCAATGACATTTTAACGATTTATGATCGCAACTTTGTAATATTATATTTTTTATTAAGTATTATTTGTGATATTCTTGAAGATTTAGTGTGCTGAATTTACACACAAAAAGAGTATATGTATATTAATTTATTAATAACAGAAAATAATGATGATGTGTAGGAACACTTAAGATTTTTTTTTATGTAGAATGCAAACATTTTCATATTTTTAGACAATATTTTTTTTTTCATTTAATCATTTATTTCAGATATAGTCCATAATTATAATGTCCATAATTATAATTATAATACTAAACTTACATTGAAATTTACGCTATATTCAATTCTATAACTTTAGATATTTGTTTCTTAACATAAGCTAACATTTATTCTATAATTAAATCGCTGTTTTAGTGGCCACAATCTCACCCTCTATACAGACGGCTATGAGAAACTTAATATGTGAGCTACAGGTAAAAATATTTGGCATTTAATTTAAGAGAGTTTTCAAGAAATTAGCAACTTTGTCTGTTAGGCTTATAACAATATCGTCTATTTGTTGCACTAAATTGGAATTTGATAAGTTGATCCTTTATAGATTAAAAACTTTGAGACTAGATTTTTATATAAATTAGCAATTTTTGTGTTAGAAATTCTGTAACGTAATGTGACTTTCTTGAAAAATATTGCGAGACTTATTTAGTTCATTGGTCTGTTCTGTCTGTTTCTTGTTCATTGGTTCAACACCGTCTCGTCATCAAACTTGGGTGGTAGGTCACCTGTCGGTGGATCAGAGTCTGTCGTTAGGATATTTAATAGAAGAAACATTTCAAGTTTATTTTTGTAGCTATACTCTTTAACATAATATATATATGGCCAGATCTTACTTCGTCTAATTACGTGTAATAACCAATTTGTTTAACACGTGGTTTATGAGCATTTATGTAATTAGCTTCAAAGCCCTAGAATCCCAAACAGGCAAATTATAGGTATGTGGAGTGTTTACTTGATACAGTATTTTAATTAGCCCTATTTATTTAAATAACATGCAGATGGTACTTTAAGATTAATTAAACAAAAGATATAAATATAAAAATGTAAATGCCTGTTCTCTCTTGAATCAAAATCTTGAACTATACTTTAAACATAGGTACCTTATATTAGGATATCTTCAGCGCTGATAGATACATACATAAATACATAATATGACCAGGCTAGTACCGTTTAAAACAACTACTTAAGTGTTTTTGACTATAGTTTATCTGTGTATTATCCCTTAATAGCCCCCAGAGAATAGCCGGCTTCCATAGTTCGCTGGTCGAATTTGAATCGCCTGATAAGTCTAGCATAACTGGATCCTTTTGTCAACTGCTGTGTCAAAGTTGTTCTTACAAAGCTAGATGGCCTGTCTTGGACAGTGAAATACATCCTTATATTCTCTTACACTAGTATGTATAATGTGAAAATTATTTTGACGCACTTATTTTGTAAGAACATATTTGTGTTAAGTGGAATTTTTCTTATTAACATAAATATTATTATCATTTTACAAATCATCAATGTTACTTTGTAATATAAAAGCAAGCACTATCCATCGATTTATAAAATACACTTCATAAATTCCTGTAGAAGGTTCCATACCCTTAAGCAGGTTCCTACAGCGTTTCTCAATGGTCTCATTAAGCAAAAACTTCGCTCTTTGCCTACGTAAATGGTTTGTAATCGGCTATTTAGGCATTCCTTTTAAAATACTTGGTACTTGGTATCATCTTGCGTTAATTAATTCCGTTATATTTGAATGGATAAGCTTCTACGGCTTACAATGTATGTAGTTTATATTTGCATGGTGATATTTGTCTTTAGCCTAGCTTAGGTATATAAAAACCTTGATATCTACTTGTTTTGGTGATTAGACACCTCAATGGGGCTTAAATCCAGGATTTTGGAATAATGATCAATGGCTTCACTGAGCTATAGGGATAAAGAAAACATCTTTTCATATTATAACAAGATAAATTGATTATTTCTTCATAAATTTTAGAAAGATTCGCTCAAATGGGCAGTCGTATTTTCTCACAGTTTCTCAAATCCGTACTAGAATCTTTCCAAATAAAATAAGTAAAGAGAACAGATGAAAGCTATCCATCTCCGAATGCAAAGTAAACACTGATGCAGTCATGACTCACCAGAATCCACATTAACCACCCCTCCGTCTGTCCATTCACTCTGTATTAGACATAATAATTTGCGTATGGCCCTGTGTTTGTACGTTGGAGAAATTTAAGGTGGCAGGTACAGACAGCATAACATAAATCAAATTGTTTTAAGTATAATATAGTTATTTTTAAATTTTGTAACGTCCAGATACGATACGAACGACGAACTCCAAAAAGCAATATATCCTGCTCTTCGGCCCATTAACGTCCCATCGCTGGGCATGGCCCTCCTCCACTTTGGGAGGGATTATGGTCTACTGTGCCGCGCTGACCAGGCGTGTTAGCACAGGGTTTAGTTTCGAGTTTTCCGTCTCTCACAGTAGACATTAACTGTGTTCCTTGGCTGATTCTTACGGTGTCCGATTGTTTGACCAAAAATCATTTGGCAAAACTACACTTGACAAACAACGTTTGACAAAACAATGAATTCGCCTATTGATCATTTTACTACTGATCATTTTACAAATTTTTCATTTTACCAAATGATCAACACTTAAATTGACATTTTATAAATGATTACTTTACAAAACTAACATTTGGCAACTGAGTTATCTGATAAATCTACTATTGGTCTAAAAATTTGGTGTTTTTGTTAAAATGACCACATTTTGCACATTATTTTTGCAAAGCCACTGCTCTGGATTTTCCTAAAACACAATACTATAAGTATTAATTGAATTTTATTAAATATAGATAGATAGAAAAAAATGCTATTTTACATAATTTTTTATTTATTTACCCGTTCGTCTTTGGAGATATATATCTCTTTTATTACATTGGGTTAGGTTAGGTTAGAACGGTAACCCAAAATGCACGAGCTGAAGCGAAGCGTGAGCCAGAAGCGACTTTAGGGCATTTCTCCCATTAATAATGATGCATGATGATAACGATACATTTAAAACAACATAATTTACGAAACATATCATTTGGTGAAATGGAAAAAGGTCAAATGACATTTGAATACTTAACACATTTGTCATTTGTTGTGTTTGCTAATGGAACATTTGCTAAGTAAGTTTTTGTAAGATGATACTTTTGTCAAGTGTATTGTTTGCCAAAAGATCATTTGGTGAAACGTTGTTTGTCAAATGATCATTTGTCAAAAATGTTTTGGTCAATCATTAGGGAACCGATTCTTACAGCACCCCAGGAGAGAAATGGGGTGGTGACAATTGTATTCTAAATCCGTCACAACACATACGGCAATATATCTTATTGTTTGTATTATGTATATCTGAAAAAACATTGTGTTCATTTTGTGAGGTTTAATGAGAAGCACAAGTGGTTAATAAATAAATAAGAGTTTATAAGAACTATTAAAGCTTCAAACTTGTGACTACTGAATTATGTAAAATGTGAGAATAATAATCTCAACAAACTAGTACACCAACGCTGGCCTATCACAAAAACACAAAAATCTCTTAATATCGGGGTTACGATAAATCATTAGAAGTATTTTTGCAAAAACTGTTAAAAATAGAGATAGGTTTATTAAGTTTTAAGAGATCTAGTAGTTTAAGATGGCACGATACCAAATTATGCTCCATACAAAAGTATGGGTATCGTACTATTATCATCGATTTAGAAAAATTCTACAATTTATTTTGCTGACGCTATATTTAAGAATATCCAACGGTTTAAGCTTCACCGTGAGTGTATTGACCGTTCGTACAAAATGTATTTGCGACTACCGCATTCCGCCACAAAGCAAATATTGTAAGTAGGCTTTCCGTCTTCATTACACAAGCGTCTTTTTTGCTGGCCGTACACGCATCGTTGACGAGTGGATAAGCGAATATGTATATGTTAAGTACTATTGTATTCGATAGATTTTAGTGTGGGTAGTACTTGTAAAGTACTACTTTTGTTCGTGATATTTGTTCTACATATCTATGGTTTACTATTGTGGGATTTAATGCACTTTGATGTTAGATTTGTTGATTTTAGTACGTCGAACTCAAAAAATTGTTGGAACTCTAAAATGTTTTATTATTTTACTTTATTTATGTATCCATATGTAACGGAATCTTTGGAAATGGAATTTTTCCAACTTGCAATGAAATTATTATTAAGAATATATCAAGAAAACAGACAGGATTTTGAAACTACTGAATCGGTTTTGATGGAACTATGCAGCTGTACAGCGTATAGATCAGAAAGACACACTATTAACTAAGGAGTTGGTTGGGGGAAATAAATACAAACGCAGGTGAAACCGCGGAAAATAGCTGGTGTCAAACTAAATTGTTCTAAAATTACTTACTAGGCAAAAGAAACATAATTTCATAAAGAAGGAATCCTAAAACGAAAGCATATCTATAATCATTTCTTGAAAAATATAGGTACCTAATATAATCAATCGTCTGTTTAAAATTCATCCTTTGTTCTTTCATCGCTGTGTAATCAGTATTCTGACGCCACATCTATGTGATTGATTCTTTTCATTGTCAGATTTTATACAAATTCGTGTAATTTTACACGGTTTTATTTATTCATAATTTTATAGGGATGTTCTATGGAAAAATCGAGTTACTTAATGTCACTATTTGTTCGTACTTCTTTGATAAGTACTAGGTAGTTTTTTTATTAGTAGTTTTTTGATAAGTATTAGGTACTAGTCTGTATCATGAACAATCGCTGGATTTTGATACATTCAAACTGTATCTATAGGGTTAGCAGACACAGCAAGTTAAGTCAGTTAACGGACAACACAAGCAGCTAACATCTTGTAAGAGAGAGAAACCTCGAAACTAAACCATAAACTAAGATTCCTGGTCAGTATGACCTTGATCAGATAGTGGGACATAAATGACCTGGAAAGACGCGTAATATCTTTTGTCAAAGACAATGTAGGCAGGTTAGCTACTAACTAGACTCTTTACTTTCAACCCTTTATTTTTAAGCATTGCTTCCCATGTTTTTTCATCCACCATGCCGCCAAAATTCCTCATTACCAAACCTTTCGATTACGCATCATAAATTCCTCTTAGAACCTTAACATTATTTACCAAAATACTAATGCTATAAGGTAAATTCCAATTCATCAAATACCATAATAAAATCCGAAAAATGCAGACTAATTCCACCAGTTAATTACGTAACAAA
This sequence comes from Orgyia antiqua, assembly GCA_916999025.1. Taxonomy (NCBI): domain Eukaryota; kingdom Metazoa; phylum Arthropoda; class Insecta; order Lepidoptera; family Erebidae; genus Orgyia; species Orgyia antiqua. Next base: position 29,680,780 of record OU779868.1, read on the forward strand.
TTACAGCCATTGATTCACCCTGACCTACCCTAAAATCGATGTTGAAATCTAATTACAGTAGGCGTAAATTTGGAACGTTGCCCTATTGATTATTAGCGACCTTGGTAAAAAAATTAAGTCAAAGACTGACCTAAATTGGTAGGCCTCCCCTAACGTTCATTGCCAAGTTTACTGAAGGAACAAAACTCCACTAAGCGACGGCGAAAAAATCTTTAATGAGAGGAAACTGGGGTGTTTAAGATTTGTTGTCCGACCAAAAGGAGTTGATGCTTGCTGTTTGCGTCAGATTTCATCATAATAATATACTTTTTATTATTTCAATGTTATTTCTGTGTGTTTGTGATTGTTACTGTTAATTATTTTGTTCTATTGTTTATTTTTAGTTATTTTTTTATTATTTAATACGATTACGAATTATTTAGTACGATATGAATACCAAGTTAAAAATATAGATTTTTAGAATGCTGCTTACAAGTACTTGTTTTCTACCGTCGAATCCGCCAACCAATCAACCAAATCATTTATTTATAAATACAGGTTAACAATGTTGTTTGGCCACAAGACATGTAAATATCTATACTTAGAATTACACTCAACTAAGACTAACTACTAGACAAATTACTGGACTTCGGACTAGAAGACGTTAATTAATTTCCAGTGAATTTTATTTATTGTATTTATTTTATTTTATTTAACAGCAGATTTATTACTTTTAAAGGCAATAATTTTTAGAAATAATAACAATGATTCTGCGTAAAAGTATAAATTAAGGAACAATTTGACGTCACTTTACTTAGTTAAATATAAAATAATTGACGTGTTATCTATTTAAGTATGTATGTAAATAATGTCTATGTAAATGTTTAATTACTAACTTAGGTATTTCATTGTTCGTTAGTTTAGGCAACGAAATAATATTCCTATACTTCTTGACGGGCTTCGTGGTGGAGTGGTTTATGTAATGGACTGCCGATCACGAGGTCGCGGGTTCGATTCCCGCTTGGGACAATCATTTTTGTGATATCCATAAATGTCATACAAATGTTTGTACTGCGTCTGGGTGTTTTCTATGTATTATAAGTATGTATTTACAAAAGAAAAGTAGTTTATGTAGTATATCCGTATTCTGGTACCCATAACACAAGCTATATAAGCTTAGCTTGGGACCAGAGGACGTTGTGTGGAATGTCCGTGAATATTTATTATTATTATTATTATTTATTTATACTTAATATTCCCATAAACATAATATAAATATACTAAATGACTTAGTGGTTGAAATTAAGATCTTTTAATTGTTGTCCACCCATTTTGAGATATATAAAATACTAGCTGACCCAGCAAACGTTGTTTTGTCATACTAAAAATAAAAGGTTTTGAAAAATAGATGTTGGCCGATTCTCAGACGAATACGCATGTAAAATTTCATAAAAATCGGTCAAGCCGTTTCGGAGGAGTAGGGTAACTAACACTGTGACACGTGAATTTTATATATAAGATATTTATTATTTTTCTAAGTGACAAAATTTGTAGGTCAAGATTATTTAGTCGCACTATAATTAATAAAAAGAATTAAAAAGGAGTTCAAATCAACGGTCGCGTGCCCTGGAGGCCAATGTCCTTTAGACAAGATCGCCCCCTCTATTGTCGTCTCTTTTCAATTAGGTATTTAATCTGTAAAGCTATCTCACTCACACTACGGGGCTGTTAATATCATCGTCTTCATATCCCAGTGGGACATCGCTTGGATAATAATTTTGAGAATAATAATATTACTTCTGTAATTACGTAAATAATTTTTCATCTTTCTAATAAGTAGCGTATATTGCCAAATATTCTTAGAGCATGCAGAAGACTTCCGAGAATATGGGAGTTACGTAAATGATTTCAGATTTACAAAATAGGTAATATATTTTTTATGTACACATGAATCGATTTTCTTTTTTGATATAGTACAAACCGTATCCGATATCGGGGCCGTGAGTTAGCAATAAAAGTAAAGCACGTCGAAAAATATCGTTAAGTAGTCACCCGCCCCTTAATATCTTCCACGCGGCCGCACCAAGCGCGCCGTATCGAAGAATTTTCATCTGAATATTTTCCTTTCTCATTGTCGTTATCTGAAAAATATGTTTTTCGTACGGTCCCGCACTCCCCCTCTTTAGTTTCACACCTTCAAAAAGACGTAAGTATCACACACTTTTAGCTTCAAAATTAGTATTTCTAATGCTGTTTTTAAAGTTGCAATTCTTATTCTATTTGTATATGTCGCGTTGTTGGATGATGCAAAAGAAAAACATCAAGTGTGGCGCCTCCCAAATAAAATCCTTTCATGAAGGTGTTAGGGTATGTATTTGTTTGTCGTACGTCGATCGGATGCGACGGGAGGCAACCGGAAACTAAGGGGGATATGGGAGAGGGGCAAATGGACGGAAGAGAAGCAAGGCAAATAACTTCGCCCTACTGTACACATGTATAGGTAGAGGGCACACAAAATGCTCGCAGCGCCGTTTCCAAGTTTCACAATGAAACGTTGAGTATTTCTGTCATTTGTCGTCATAAAATCTCTCATCTAAAGAAAAATTCGTGTTGAAATGTTTTCGTCGTTTTCAAGTTATGAGAGATACGTACAAGTTACTGCATATGAAGATTTTTACGTCTCCTTGATTACAACGAGGCGAGATGATAATACACCAAGGAATTATTAAAATAAACGTGTCAAGTGCGAGTTGCTTTCGCGCGAACAGATCATGGATAATGGACATTCGTTATCTGTTATCTGGTGGCATGATTATAACATTACTTTTTGTCGACATTCTTTTGATTGCAAATCATCATTGCTCTACCCTTATCCTTGTATTTGGGGTCAGCATAACACGCCTTTTTCTTCCAAGCTCATCTGTCAGACGTCACTTCTTAATTTAGTCCTCTTTCCGGGTGTTGTCTTTGTATTTACAAAAGAGATGTAGTACATGTTTTATATCCGTTTTCTGATACCCATAACACAAGCTTAGCTTGGGACCAGAGGACGTTGTGTGAAAAGTACATGAATATTTATTTATTTATAGTTTATCTATTTCTACCATTCTTTTAATTCAATCTTTTAATTGCCAAATTTATTTCGTCAAAAATAGATATCGCATCTCCACTAAAATCGATGTCATAACCATTATAGCTGTAAATACTCTGGTTGTACGAGTGGCTATTAATACCAGAGTAAAAAAAAGTATTAGGTGTATATCATAGCATAAGATTAACGGGCTTTCGACCGTTCATAAACAAAATTTATGGAGCATTTTACTACGACCGACCCTCGTAAATTATGTCTCAGTTAAATGCTGCAAGATTGTTATGTTTCAACCAATAATTGGCATGAAGTTTAAATTTTATGTGACTTATACGGTTAAATAGATTAACTAGAGATAGACCCATTACATATTACAAGAAGACTACTACTAGATAGAGTTACTTATAAAAAATGACCAAAATAGGTTACTATTAACTTATTATTGTAGGATGAAAAAATGTTTATCACAAGGAATAGTTTAATGAACTATATAATATTATATCTATTCTAGGTTACAAGATAGAAAATTAAGAAGATCCTTCCAGAAACCCCTTGTTATAAAATTCTGTTTTAACAAAATTAAATCAGATTATTTGAGCTTGCCTTGCATATAGGATGATTCCACCGCGGGAAAAATATACATACTCGTATACAGCTATGGATATGATGTTTCTTCCGACCAGACGAATTTAATAAACGTTTTAAAGAAAGAGTACTGCGCTATTGTGGAAATTAAATCCTTGCTTAATATCGCATCCAAAATATCCTTTGTGGATACAAAAAATTCTTTGCCAAGTCGAAAATCAAAGCGGCCAAATAGCAAAACTTGGGTGCCCTTTGAACATTCCCGTTATTATTTTCTCAAGAACCTCTTTTATGTAAAAGAACGCTTCAGAACGGGAGGGTGGTAAAGGGAAAAATATGACGGAGAGTAGTATATATCTATCCTTATCTGATATAGCGAGGGTAAACGGGATGTAGTATTATGTCGAGTGGCTTTCGTGTTAAGAGTCTCCATACACGAGTCCTCGTTACATCATGGCCCCGGGCCGGAGACGTCGTGTGGGAGGCATTTTGACAAGTATTTTATGAAAAATGTAACCGCCTTTGTGACAATTCTCGAAGCTTTTTAAGCAATGCGGCTGTTGTCAACTTTAATGAGATGTAAGATGCCACTGGTTACTAAACTTATTAAAACGGTACTGTATACCTACGAGCTTTAACGTGAAATTTACTTTACGAGGTCGTTCTCATTTGTGGTATAATAAAACAAATGGTATTACCGTCTTTTTTGCCCTACATAACGTTTTTAATAAGAAATACTTGCCATAAAATTACCTTTTATCAGAGGCCATTATTATGGGTACTGTCTTCTGTTCTCAGCCTATTGTCGTACTATTGGGCATGGGCCTTCTTCACTTTGGGAGAGTTTGTGATCCCTCGCTGACCAGACGCTTTGACATAAAGTACTTTTAAGTGTTCCGTCTCTTACAGAAGATGTATTCTGCATATTCCTTAGTAGAATCTTACAACGCTCTGTTGACAGGGTGACATTTATTTTCTGTCTTCACCACATCAATGTACGAGTATTTATGTTAACTTTGGTTAATTCTAGTTATGCAAAACCAGCTTCCTAATCTTTAGTGGTTTCAAGTTTTGTTTAACAAGGACTACGGAGCATTTGGAAGTAGCATTATACGATGTAACTCTTGGAGTACAGCTATTAGATAACGAACAAGTTCTAAAGAACATTTATGGTATAGTTGCTACATAATATCACATGTCAGGACACTGATATCGACATTTTTTACACTAGTGAAAGAAAAATGAAAAATATCATAAGTGATTGTTTCTTCAAGTACTGCCTTATCTTAGTATTACATAATTTAATATTAGTTTAGACCTCTACCGATTTGTATGTGATAATGTATTCGATCTATGTATATGTGGAAACTTTTAATTGACCTTCTTACACTATATTAACATATTGATTGTTAAATCTAGCTGTAAGTTTTCCTAATAAATAAATAATAACTAAATAGGAAATTCTATTCACAAGACAGATCTTGTAAAAAGTTCAGATTCAGAAATCTGAACTTACTTAGATATATTTCTGTAGATATCATTGCATATTATAAAATAAAGTCGCTATTTTTGTATGTATGTCCCTGAGTGAGCTTATATCTTCAAAACTACGGAACGGATTTTGATGCGTTTTTTTTATTATAGTGGTTCGTGAGGATGGTGTTATTGTATGATTTCTTAGGGTTTCGTTTTTAAATATCACGCATACGAAGTTGCGGGCAACAATTAGTTATATATATTTAGTAGAAATAGGAAGTTGATAAGATATACGTGTTTCTGATTTTTTAAATAAGCGAATTATTTAATAAATTAAATTATGGTGGAAAAAGTGATTACCGCAAGCGGGACTTGAACCCACGAACACCGTTCTGTAGCTCTGCCAACTGAGATTATTGCGGTCGTGCTTTCAGTAATCAAATTAGGCCATCATAATCGTCACTCGAATGAGTTTATATCGTATTTTTACGTACCACCATAATTTAATTTATCAAGTAAAAGCATAGCATGTCAATTGCAAAAATTTATAAATTACTTAAGCGAATTATTATTTTTACCTATACGTCTGGTCATACATACATGACGGTCGTGAGTGCTATGCACATGACCATTTCGAAGGATACCACTGGTGGTATCGAGGTTAGGATTTTTCGGGTGTTTCCTAAAGAATTTCATTAAAATATATTTGTGTATTATTACAAGTTATATATACTTAAGCACTTTAAGTGGAGCAGAGAAGTCTGTTTGACGTATGGAAGCAATAACAGCAATAATAAACTCCGGAAGGACGAATGTTTTCCTCCAAAGATTTGTTTGATTTGGATAAGATGTAAAATCTTAAAAGTGGTTAGAAAAACACATACTCGTAATAAATAATTTAAGCATGGCACTAAATTAATGAACGTGTAATTATAATCTAACTAGCTGACCCGGCAAACGTTGTTTTAGTATACTAAAAAAAAAGTTTGAGAAGTAGATGTTGGCCGATTCTCAGACCTACTGAATATGCATGTAAAATTTCATAAAAATCGGTCGAGCTGTTTCGGAGGAGTACGGTAACTAACACTGTGACACGTGAATTTTATATATAAGAAGATAAGATATATAAAATTTCCATGTCACAATGTTAGTTACCGTACTCCTCTGAAACGTCTTGACCGATTTTTATGAATTTTACAGTACCTATATCTGTAGTAATAAATATTCAGTAGGTCTGAGAATCGGACAACATCTATTTTCTAAATGCGTCCCCCCTCCCTGACATTTGTATGGCAAAACAACGTTTGCCGGCCCAGTTAGTAAACTTATAAATTCAATAAATATATACGGATATATAATAAATAGAGGACGTTGTGTGAAATGTCCATGAATATTTATTTATATTTATATAAAAAAAAAAATAATAATAATTATTTAGAAAATAAAATCAGATTTTAACTTAACATAAAAATTAATGAGACGATGATGAGTGAGACGTTGGCGAAAAAGCCAAGTAAATACAACTTATCATTATTATATAGAATGTTTTGACGTGGTTCTTTAATTTAGTTTTAATTTGGTACGACCTAAGTGGACCTTTGAAATAACGTCTTACTGCCGCACTCAGAGACATTTAATGGTTACTTAAGAAGCTCTTTAGTATTGATTAAAAAAAGTAAAAGTTAAGTTAAAACTTTTTTAAATCAAATCTAAAGAGCTCCTGAAGTAACCATTAAATGTTAATGGTTACTTAGGGAGCTCTTTAGTATTGATATTTAGTATTGATTGATTGCTATTTAGTATTGATTTAAAAAAGTAAAAGTTAAGTTAAAACTTTTTTAAATCAATACTAAAGAGCTCCTTAAGTAACCATTAAATGTCTCTGAGTGCGGCAGTAAAGTCTAGTAGATTCTAACTCTACATCGGGTAAAGAAAATTAGAAATTTAGAAATTATAACAGCCTAATTCAGTGTTGTATGTAAACGCTAACTTAGACTGTAATATAATAATGTAATATAATATGAGAAGATATTGGTATCACTTATTTAAGTCATCGTCACTTCTAACTCCGCCATCTTTCGGGCATGTTTCAATAGACAGCATGACATATTCGTGTGTATAAAAATATATAGAGTAATATTTTCCTTATCCATATTGAGCATATCTTAGCATCTACTTCAGAATATTACTCGCGCGTCTCCCTCATTACGAGCCAAATCATTACTGGGTGAAATCGTATGGAATCGCAAAGGAGGGATTGTTCTTTATCCCATACCAAAATCTACTCTAAATCTACATATTACGATTGAAACTCCGATATCAATTTTTATAAATTATTATCCACGGTGATATGACATCCGCGCAGTATGAAAAATATGAGATGTATTGAAAATAAAATCATTTCGATATTTACTAAAAGGTTTTTAATATCTCTAGACGGATAAAAAGTTTGTAATGTTGTTTTTTATTTGAGGATAAATCATTTTTCATTGACGTTTTGAACATTTTAGTACAGTAAATATGGCTGTATTGTTACGGGTTTTTCTTAGAATGCTATAAAAATAGCGCATAGACTAATGATCTTATTCATAATGACTTATCGGAGGTTTAAAAGTTCGCTTCGCGAAATTTATCAAAACTTGTTATTCATAACAGTCCGTTTACTATTAAACGTTTATTATCTCTCGGATAAAATCTCTGTTTAAACCTCCGATAAGTCATTATGAATAAGACCATTAGAAATAAGCGCAATAATTAAAGTATAGGTGCACTGATTTTATGAATTAGCATACTGGCTAAGGAATAAGCTTACTTAATTAATAATTATGGAATTAGAGCATTGGATAAGAAATAGTATTCAGAATAGTCAAGTTCTCATCCAGTTATCTAGTTTCTAATAGACAGGCTACATCGTTTGACAAACTGCTATCAGTTTGTCAAACGATGTAGCCTGTCTCATGGAGAAGGAAATTTCTCGATTGGTGACTACGGACTGGACGCGGTAGCTTAGGACAGCCCCCAAGAAAATGAAGCGAAGGTACGATCTAAACAGCAGTCATAGAATGCAAGTTGCGCAGAATCGCCCCTTAAAAAGGTCTAATGGGAAGCCTATGTTTACAAACAGATGTAAGACTGAATACTTTGACTCTAGGCAAAAGAAAACTGTCATGTTTGATACAAAATATACCTACGTGCTTACCTACTAACTTACCTACATTTCTCCCTTGCATAGATTTAATAGGTATTTATATAACCCATCTTCGCCAATAGACATGTGTGTAACACGATTTTTCTAAACGTAGCCCGCCTACATACGTTACCGCGCCTCCTTCCATTCCATCTTTACACATTCTTGTTATATTTATAACTAAAACGCCATAAGTCACAACGGACAAAAATACCCAATTAAAAAACGACTCCAAAATATCACCTAAAAGGTTAATTTCATATTGTCTTGAATAAAGCACATATGATGATTTTAAATGGAAGTTTTTTCGTGAGTTTGACTGTCGATAGTCAAAGATTTTTTTACGATTCATCGTAAATTCTAGTAAGTATCGTATTTCTCTAATGTTTGTTTACTTATTACGTAAACTTGTGGTTTAGTAATGACGGTTTTAAGATGAACGGCCATTGTGCGTTTTTGAAGATACCTTTGAATATTTGGTGTTTTGGGTTATGTGAGTTTATGGGAATCGTGGGCGAAGTTCTATTCTTTGACAATATTTTAAGTGGATGTGAGGAAAGTTAAATACAATTGTTGTATTTTTATTGTGATAAAATTTGGTACTTTGTATGTAGGTACCTAATTTTATCACAATAGGTTATAGGTTTCAAAGTTTAGGATTGATGGTTCTGAAGTACTAAGTAAATAAATCTCACATGTATGCTTATTAACCGACTTTAAACAAAAGGAAGACCATTGTTCATATTTTTTTAAAACTCTTAATTTGAAAACCATTTCGGGGAATAGAGTTTCTGATCATGATCCATTAGTTTTTTTTTGGAAAATTTGCAAAATTCCCGATTCAACTGCATTTTTTTACTAAATGCTTGCCATTTTAGTATGCCTTTAATATCGTTAACAAAAGTGTCGCTAAGTGGTCGCTAGCTTTTATTTTAAACTAAAAACTGTACCTAGACTTATTTCTTGAAAAATTTCACGACAAAAATATTGGGAAGTTACTTTTATAGTAGTTAAATAAGTTTTTGCTTTGCAGTATTTTTATCAAAGCGGCTTTAACGTACATATTAAGACTCATAGAACCTATTAGATTTTCATGTATATCTATAAAACTGTATTTTTTCACAGATCTCATAAAATATGTAGAGGCTAAAACACCCGTACCTATCTATTAAGGAATAGATATATCGACGCAATAATAACGTCAGTATGCAATAGTGTCGTTACAATTAATTATATATAATATATATATACTCACTAAACAGCTAGTAAATTGATGATGAAACTAAATATTTATCAACATAATTAATGGACATACATTTTCTTAAAGTCATGCCATTTAAAGAGGCACTTAACTATAATAGTTCATTACTCATTTTAATTAAATACATTAATAAGTATTTACATGACAGTTACTTGAGTTTATAGTGTATTATATTGGAGTTCGTGATGTGACAGATTAAGAATACAAATGTCAACTCCCCATTTACTTTCCAAGATGTTGCTGAGAGATATCACAAAGTTCCCTGTGAGAGGCGGAAATCTTTAAACTAAACCCTATCCGCCTTATTACAAAACGTGGACTAAGTTTAAGCCACAGTTTAAGCCTGGTTTTTAAACACTTCAATTGCGCATTTCAAGCAGAAATTTCTCAAATCCTAGATCTAACAACGACCTTAGTCTTAAACCGACGCCAAACTAGTGTCAGAGCGGGTCTAACTATCCAATTCCTCGTAAATAAATTTTGTTAAACCTGGGTTTAACGTTGAGCCGCGTTTTGTAATAAGGGGGTATAGGTTTGGTCAGCTCGGAATAGTAGGCTAAATACCCTTCCGAGGTGGAAGTGTGCATTGGGCACAAGTGGAGACTCAATGGAATAGCATGAAGTTGCATTTTATTTTTTTCAAGTCTTACTAGTCGGTACTTATTTATCTATATTTATATTAATCTATGAAACGAACTCTTTGAATTTTTACCCACTTGCCATAGTCGAATTGATCTGAAATTTTGCACACAAATTAAGGACCGATGACAATGCAATAATGTAAAATAATATTTAGGATTTTCAAGCGTGTTTTTTAGTTTCTAAGCAAATTCTTAAGGAGTCGGATAAGATTATGCATTCGTGTATAGTTTTAAAGTTCGGTAAAAAAAATGGATGATTGAAAACTATGTAGCATTTTTACGTCTTGATTAGAGCTGGCATCATCTAAATTGCCGACGCTGGATAAAAGTGGCAAAAAGCTCAGACACTTGGCTATAAAACAGATTATTTCTCAGATATCTGTAAAAAAATCTCCTCAAAATTAACATCGAAAATTTTGTTTTTCCGAACTACTACTGTCTGGATTTACCCTGGATTCTTTGCCTTTTAAACTAGGACAAATCTGGGGCAACCCAGAATGAACCTTCCACGATGCGCATAAACTTATTTCGGTCTTTATTATATCTGGAACTCTAGACAATGGATAATGTTGGCACAGTTAAACTTAAATATCCTGTTTGTTTAATACAACAATGTTTCAATCACTGTGTCGTTACCTGTCCGAGGTTAAAAAGACCAAAATATATAGTGGAATACTCCTGTTTTATGTATGTAATAATGTCAACTATCTTAAAAAACGGTTGGCATTAAGATAAATTGATCTGTGCGGGGCAACATTGTATCAAGGTGTGCACACCTTGATACAATGTTGGGTACAACACCTTGGTACAAGGGTTACTTAAATAAATTGTTCACAACAGTAACAATTTATTTAAGGGCCTACATCAATATCATCGCCGACACGTACATATTAACACAGCCAGTAGGCACAGAAAATGAAGAATTAGGGATACTTTTCCTATTTACTCAAAATCTACTAAATATATTTTAATTCTGATCCACGTGTTTCTATACATAATAGTTACCTATGTTTTAAAAGTTATTTCATTAGTTAATACGCGATAATAGACCGACAAATGAAAAAAAAAATTAGAGAGGTTGTTTCGCCAAGATTTTCTATTGAGAAAACTTTTTTCAATCGCGTTTCTGAGTTCATGCGATCCTAGATCATATAATGAAAAAACATATAGGTACTTAAAAATTAGAGCTAGCCATTCAATCTAAAGAAACAATGAAAACTTCGTACATAGAAAAATGCACGAAGCTATTTTGGTATCCTCTTAAGAAACCTTTTTTATGTTTTTCTTTCTATATATAACACAACAATATCTTATTTTAACACTAGCCCTTTTCCGCGTTTTTGACCACTATCAACTTTCTTAATTCTAGATTGGAAAGAAAAACAAACGTGTATAAACATTTTACCTGGCCTTTTCTTAATTTTAAAAGCTGACTTTTTACAAATCCTTTCTAAGTTTTCGCCTATATTGTTAAAAGCACGTGGACTTTTTGGTTTTTGTTGTACGTTGATACGTCAACCAGTCAAAAAGTCAATCTCTGTCTTCTACATAAACTAGAAGAGCCCCCTGGTTTTACTTGCGTACTTACTGGAGAGTCTCGAGTTTGTAGCTAAGGAAAAATAGTTTAAAAATTTAGTGAAGCATGGGATGGGGAATCAGACGGTGATATTTTTCCTAAATGTTAGGGGATATAGCATGAAAATATGAGTCTAAACGACAATGGATGGCGAAAGGCAACGGCTAGTATACCCTTATGGGTATACACGCACGTTAAATACACTATTACTTACAAACAAACAATGACATGTTAAATAACCTATTATTTTGCAGAATTTTCATCATTATTTCCTTACACCCATCCCATTATTGATATGGCGTCTTTTTCTTCCATGTTCTTCTGTCAGACATCATAATAAGAGACTAATGGGCTATTTTAACAAATGATTGGCGTTAAAATGAATTGATCTGTGCGGTTGGCAACATTGTAGCGAGGTGTGTAGAACGGTAGCAACAATTTATTTGAGGTTTTGTGCAACGTGCAACATGTTAGTGATTTAATAAAATTTTTATTCATATTGATAAATTATACCAGATTGGAACGGTTTAACGTTTTTGTGCTTAAAAATCAGATATTTTTTTTAAATATGATTATTAAATTAACTTAATTTTTTGAATAGGGATTGTTCATAATTTTTGACCTACTGTTTTTATATTCAATCAATCAATCAATCAATCAATCATTTATTCGCAAAAATATGGTACAAATAGTGGTGTTAAATAGCATTTTAGGTTTCTACATATTCTGCCAGTATAGGCGTGCGAAAGTCTTTATACATATTATTATTATTAATTTAATTTATCATTTAGAAAGAATTTTATGTTGTAATAGTTTTTATACAATAGCAATTCGAATAATTTTTTTTTAAATAATTTTAGTTTTAAGCTACGTAGGCTAAGTGGCAGGTGGTTATATAACAGTATACACATACAATTTACATTTCTTTTAAATAGTTCTAACTTTATTGGTGGTAAGTACAATCTATCTTTATGACGCGACCGACTGTCGGGGATATCTGCAAACTTTTCAAATAGGGTGCCATGCTTTTTTACAAAAATACAAATTTCAAAAATATACAGACAAGGCAATGGGAGTATCTTGAGCTTTTGAAATAATGGTGCGCAACTATGTGGCACATTCACGTTACATATAGCTCGTATACATTTTTTTTGTGCTACAAAGGCTCTCTGTATGTCTACTGAATTACCCCATACAATTATTCCGTACCTAAGCACTGAGGAGACATAACCATGGTAAGCAGCCAGTGCGGCTTCTATGCTAACTGTTCGTCGAATATTTTTTAAAGCATACACGAATTTATCGATTTTGTTAACAATTTTCTGTATGTGTGATTTCCAATTACAATATTTGTCCAGAACTATACCTAAAAATACACATTCATTAACATCGTTAACTTGGGAATTGTCGTAGTTTATATTCAATTTTGTGATTTGAGAATTAATTGTTTGAAATTGTATAGTATTAGTTTTAGTCATATTAATTTTTAAGTTATTTTCTTCCAGCCAATTAATAGTGGTACGTAAGGCAATAGTCATGTCTGTTTCTAAAGTAAACTGGTCTTTACTTTTAATAATGAGTGTAGTGTCATCCGCGAACAATATGCAGTCTTCCTTAGTCGTATCTGGGAGGTCATTAATGTATGAAAGGAAGAGCAATGGCGCTAATATGCTACCTTGTGGAGTACCGTAGTTATTTTGTTTAAATATTGACCTATGATTTATTTGTTTCTTTTGGCTTATTCTAGATATCTCAACGCATTGTTGTCTTTCACTAAGATAGCTCTTGATCCAATCGTTAGCCTTGCCACGAATTCCATAAGAATGCAGCTTTGACAGTAAGGTCTTGTGACAGACAAAATCGAAAGCTTTTGTCATGTCTAGAAAGACACAACCTACTTTTAGTTTGCGATTTAAAGTTTCAGTGATTTGTTTGATTAGTGAAAAACAAGCTAGAGATGTCGAACTATTTTTCCTAAAGCCAAACTGTTATATATATCATATTATATATATCATGATCAGAAACTCTATTCCCCGAAATGGTTTTCGAATTAAGAGTTTAAAAAAAATATGAACAATGCCCATTTTAGCTACCTAACTGTTGTACGCAGTACGCGTGGAATTTAGAAACCAAACCTTAACAAATCATACGAAAAGCCATCTTTAGGTGTAGTTTTGCAGATATAAGCTCACACAGGGACATACATACAAAAATAACGACATTGTTTTATGATAAGTGAAGAAGAAGTGAAGTTTCTTAAAATTTATATGAATATGCTACGACTATGAGTGTCTATCTATCTGTGTATGTATTCGTGTAAAGGTATCTCTGAAAATAGTTTTGGAGGGTTATTGGAAACCGAAAAAAATCCGACCAGTCCTATCTGCTTGCATCTGGTCGGTACATGCAATCCTGACAATAATGTCGCTTTGTTTGAGAGGTTAAAAAGAATTAAATTATTTGTCTTAAGGTTGTCTTGTCTTAAAGTTCTTCTTTGTATGACTTTACCGTGTGGTGACGGATTAAGAATACAAATGTCATCACCCTGTTTCCTCGCCAGGGTGTTGTAAGAACCAGCTTATCATATTAAGCACTTAACATTTACTGTGAGAGACGAAAAAGTTGAAACTAAACCCTATACCAACACGCCTGGTCAGCGCGACATAGTAAACCATAAACCCTTCCGTGGTGCAAGTGGCCTGTAATTTCTACCACACAATTTTAAACAGGAAGACTTTAAGAAAAACCTTGTGACTTATTCCTTTGCAAATAACTAAAATAAAAGCCATTAAATTCGTAGAAAGCAGTTTTATTTCCATAAAATAATTCGTGTAAGTTTAAGGGCCTACATCAATATTATCGTATATCATCGCCGACACGTACATATTAACACAGCCAGTAGGCACAGAAAATGAAGAATTAGGGATACTTTTCCTATTTACTCAAAATCTACTAAATATATTTTAATTCTGATTTACGTGTTTCTATATAATTCTAATAGTTACTTATGTTTTTAAAGTTATTTCATTAGTTAATACGCGATAATAGACCGACAAATGAAAAAAATAAAAAATTAGAGAGGTTGTTTCGCTAAGATTTTCTATCGAGAAAACTTTTTTCAATCGCGTTTCTGAGTTTATGCGATCCTAGATCATATATTGAAAAACATATACTTAAAAATTAGAGCTCTAGCCATTCAATCTAAAGAAACAATGAAAACTTCGTACGTAGAAAAATGCACGAAGCTATTTTGGTATCCTCTTAATAGGATGTTACGTAGATATACTCATATCCACGCCCTTCAGTGTAAGAAAGAAAGTATGAAGTAAAGGAAATATGTTAAAAATCAACGAATGAAAGCTGAGTAGGGAGAACATATTGACGTCACATGTGGGCGTGGTTATACACCCTTCACGACAATTTTCTTATGCACCTACCCTAAAGAAAAGTGTGAGAAACTAAATATATTAGGAGTTTACTAAGAGCGATTTAAGTATTATTTAATAACTAGCTGTGGCCCGCGACTTCCTCTGCGTGAAATTTAGAAATCAAACCTTAACAAAGTTTACTATATCGCTCAATAGATGGCGTTGTTAATTTTTTGTTACACACATTAACACTTAAGAGGGCACGATACCAAATTATGCTCCATACAAAAATATGGGTATCGTACTTCCCTTTTTTCTTCGCGAAAATTAAACCATTTTAATTGTTTCTCCGTTATATTATAGATGAAGAGTATATCTATGCTTCTGTCATTTTCTTCTTTTTTCAATACATAATAACTAAAAGAAATATGATATAATATAGCGTAAAAACAATTAAAATCGGTTTAACTTTCGCGAAGAAAAAAGGAAAGTACGAAACGTCTTTTTCTCAAAGAATTTGTAGGTAAAATCTGCTTCAGCTATATTTGTCCCTTTCAGCACGGTACTCGGGAATAGGGATAGCAATACCTAAGGATAATACCTAAATTAGGAGTACAGTACCCTCTTAAGCTCGTCAAACTAATAACAAAAGTAGTTGTTATAATAAAAGAATGTAGTTGTTGCCCACGACTTTATACGCTTGGAATTTCTGAACTTATTATAAAACAAATCCCTTATTACTTTACCTCTTTTTAGGCTTCCATAACAAAAGGTAACACGGGACGCTATTTGGTACTAAGATTTCGCTTTCCATCGGTCCGTCTAGAGAGCTTATAATTTCACAGTATATGTATATCAGTTGGTGCTATAGCAACAAAAACGTCGTCATCACCATCATTTTCCTGCCATTATTCCGTTATTTGAGGTCCCGTTATCACTAGAAAGTGACAGTTAAAGAGCTGAAAATTTCACAGTTTATGTAAAGTTTGGGAGTTTCAGTGGATGCTACAACAACAAGTACTAAACATTATCATTCTCCTGCCCTTATTCTATTGTTTGGGGTGCCGTTATTTGATAATATTTGGGGTCAGTATGACCTTTGTGTGCGAATAAGAACCGAAGAACAGCGAAGCCTCATAGCTCCCATTTTACTATTTGGTAAAGAATCCTAAAAATGGCTACAAGTTTCTTTCCACATAAATTATCCGTTATAAATTCGCTTGACTTTTCCATACCTCATAAATTAGAGAACTGACTGGGAGCACTCAATGTAGGCGTTTTAAGTTTATCATTATTAGTTTAACACTTTAGTCTGACAACTGATATAGTAACAAATATCGTTCTACAAAATAGAACTTGCCATCCGTTGACAATTCAACCCACATTATGCTTCGTTCAACTTGCTTAGTAACTTGCTATTCATTGTATAATAGAACAATTTATTTATTTATTTAGTTAGGAGATAAGTAATGTTATTACTTCTGATCTTACTTTCAGGTTTTATTTCTCTCTCTGTCTTTAGCCAATTAACGTCCCACTCTTGGGCACGAGCCTCTTCCACTTTTTTTTATTAATAACATGGGCATTTCACACAACGTCCTCCGGTCACAAGCTAAGCTTATAAGCTTGTGTACCCATAACACAAGCATATATGCTTGTGTTATGGGTACCAGAATACGGATAGAATACATAAACTACTTTTCTCTTGTAAATACATACTTATAATACATAGTAAACACCCAGACGCAGTACAAACATTTGTATGACAATTAAAAACATCACACAAATGATTGTCCTGACCAGGAATCGAACCCGAGACCTCGTGAACGGCAGTCCGTTATATGAACCACTAGACTACGACGCCCGTCAGGGCACTTTGGCAGGGCTTTTGGTCTACTATGTCGCACTGACCAGGCGTGTTGGCACAGGGTTTAGTTTCGAGTTCTCCCTCACAGAGGATGTTATCTGTGTAAAATATTCCATAGCTGGCTTTTACAGCATTTTGGGAAGGAAAAGGGGTGGCTGCCCTTGTATTCTTAAGAATACGGACGGATTAATCCGTCAAGGTATGGAGAGTTTCATTAATTTATTTTAAGTTTATCCTTGTTATTTTAAACTTTAAACATTTATAATTTGGTAAGGATACCAAATTATAAATGCGATATCCGGATGATGACTCAACAACTTATTAATAAGTATAAACAAACAAATAAACAAATAAACAAATAAACAAATAAACAAATAAACAAATAAACAAGTAAACAAATAAACAAATAAACAAATAAACAAATAATCAAATAAACAAATAAACAAATAAACAAATAAACAAATAAACAAATAAACAAATAAACAAATAAACAAATAAACAAATAAACAAATAAACAAATAAACAAATAAACAAATAAACAAATAAACAAATAAACAAATAAACAAATAAACAAATAAACAAATAAACAAATAAACAAATAAACAAATAAACAAATAAACAAATAAACAAATAAACAAATAAACAAATAAACAAATAAACAAATCAACAAATCAACAAATAAACAAATAAACAAATAAACAAATAAACAAATAAACAAATAAATAAAAAACAATAATTTTGACGATTTTGTCAAAATTATTGTTTTTTATTTATATTGTTTCGTTATTGTTTCGTTCCACACATTAACACTTAAGTGTTAATGTGTGGACAATATAACAATATAACAATAGCGCGATTTTAAAAACGCACAACGTATTCTATTGAGCAGAAGAGTAAAGTTTTTAAGTTTTTAAAAAGTTTTTAAGGATTAATTTCTAAATTTCACGCGTACGAAGTTGCGAGCAAGAGCTAGTACATTATAAAACACTTTACAATTAAATAAACAAACTTAAATTAAGTATTAAATCAGCTTTAACATAAATTGCATGTTATTTTTGAAATCGTAAATTTGACTTGCTGACATCACTTAACATATAACACTCAATAATACTGTCACTATGACTGTTTGTATGTTGTTCTAACCGGAAGTGATATATCACCAGATAATTTCATTAACTGGCAAAGATATTATTATTTTTATTTTCATATAATAAAGCTATTAACAATCCTTTAGTTACCACCTAGGTAATTTATTTTAACATATAATTCTACGTGTTAGAGAGTAATGGTCTTATTCATAATGACTTATCGGAGGTTTAAAAGTTCGCTAAAATCGGTTCGCTAAATTGTCAAAATTTGTTATTCATAATAGTCTTTTTACGATAAAATGTTTATTATCTCTCCGATAAAGTTAATGTTTAAACCTTCGATAAGTCATTATGAATAAGACCATTAGTTACGAGTATTCCGTCCCTAACAGAAGAAGTCTGCTATCAATAAACTAATTATCTCTTTGTTTCTTACGGCACCTTTGAAAGAAATGGTGACATTTTATTAATACCCTTCTCTAACCCAAACAAATGTAACCCTTTGAAAGTCATTTTCATGCACTTGCAGTAGTCAAACTAATCTGATATTTTGCACACATATTAAGGACCAATGAGAATGCAATAATGTAAAATAATATTCAGGATTTTTAAGCCTGTTAATTTTTGAACTAAGCAAATAATTTTTTTTTATTCGTATCCACACGATTTTATTTCTCATTCTACTATATCATTTCAAACGCTCCTTACAGTACAATTACATGCAACTAGGTGCGGGTTCAGTCCAATACGCATATCTTAAGTCGTACTACATTCGAGTTATGTTATCGAACGTTAGAATTGTTACACAATACTCTTAACTTGTTAATGTATATGTTCACATTTGTATTTGGTGTTAAATACCTAATATGGCTAAAAGAATTGCCGTGTGCGGTATTTAAAAAAAAAATGTGTACACCGGTATGACCTGGCTAGTATCGTGGTGTAGTACAAAATACACTGTTGTGAAGCTAAGTTTAATTTAAAATTAAATTAAGACACTTTTTATATAGCAGATATTGCAGTTTTGCTTTTTGAAATTTTTGTATTAAATTCTCTTGTATTTTTGATCAGCCTGATAATTCTAAAGCTAGCTGTTACCCGCGACTACGTACGTATGGAATTTAGAAAAAAAAGTTCCCGTAGTTCACTGATGCTTCGCTCTTATTAATCGTAGCGTGATGTTATATTTTACCTTCCTCGATAAATGTACTATCCGACACTGAAAGAATCTTTCAAATCAGAATAGTGGTTCCTGAGATTAGCGCGTTCAAACAAATATACAATCAAACAAACACTTCAGCTTTATAATTTATTTATTTATTAAAACATACACCAATGTTATTTACACAAAATACATAAAAATAAAATAACAATTGACTGCTTAGTCTATGTGCAACAACTTTAAAGGTGTATACAGCATTTACAGAAGGGACATACATACCAAACTAACGACAAAGTCGTTAGTTTTGTATTTAAGTCGTTAGTTTTGTGTGTTATTTGTTTTATAATAAGTAAAGATTTAGTAATCAATGTAACGAAATATTTAAAAGCGATTTTTAACGCCAATGTATGGGATTAATCAAAACTTTTGTAGGGACACATTGTATGATTTCATTGTTTGCAAGTAGACGTATGTCAACAGGTCTACGAATGTATAAAGACGGTTGTTGTCGCCGCCTAAGTTATTATATACAAATATATTATGTATGGATTCATTGTATGCAAGATGACGTGTGTCAGCAATTTAGGAATGAATAGAGGCAATTGTTCTCGCCACCTATATAAGTTATTGTTATAGTCAAATATATTGGAGTCGCAAATAAACGCCATTCAATTCCGGACGTATTTCATTTTTATCCTCTAACCGACGCACGACATATACACCTAAACTTTTTAGGGTTTTTTAGGAATAGCTTCTGGTTAAGCGTATTTTTGTTTCTAAACTAAGTACAATAGTTATTATTTTGTAACATAAATTTAATGTCTGTGTATAAAAGTCAGCAAAAGCCTGTTCTAAATATTTGTAAAATTACTGTCGCTACAAATGACAGTGGCCTCCTACGATTTCTCAGAAACAAGCAATCCAACGTAATTCTATTTCATTCCATTCTGCATTTAACTGTCAAATTACGTTAAACACAAATATGTTTAACTGTTACTTTTGAGTGATTTAATACACCTCTGAATGTCAAACAATTATCATATACAAGAAACAGTCATTAGCTAGACTTAGTACGGTTAGAAACATAACAAATGATTTATTAAATTTAACGCAATGAATAATCGATTGATGAAATAAAAAAAAAAAAAAATGGTCAAGTGCGAGTCGGACTCGCGCACGAAGGGTTCCGTACCATTATCTATGCAACATACGTTATTAATAAATGAGCAAACAACACACACAATACTTAATTAATCACGTTTGTTGTATGAGAGCAAGAAACGGTAAAAAAATCATGTTTGTTGTATGGGATGTTATTTTTAGTATTTGTTGTTATAGCGGCAATAGAAATACATCATCACCAAAATTTCAACTCTCTAGCTATCACCGTTCTTGAGATACAGCCTGGTGACAGACGGACGGACGGACGGACGGACGGACAGCGAAGTCTCAGTAATAGGGTCCCGTTTTTACCCTTTGGGTACGGAACCCTAAAAACCGACACCCATGACAAAAGCAAATAAGCTTAGCTTTAGACCAGAGGAAGTTGTGTGTAATGTCCATAAATATTTATTATTATTTATTATTGAAGGATTACTTTAAAATCTAAATTCTTTAAAATCAAATCTTTAATAAAAAAAAATTGGTCAAGTGCGAGTCGGATTCGCGCACGAAGGGTTCCGTACCATTATCTATGCAACATAAGGCACGTTATTAATAAATGAGCAAACAACACACACAATACTTAATTAATCACGTTTGTTGTATGAGAGCAAGAAACGGTAAAAAAATCATGTTTGTTGTATGGGAGCCCCCCTTAAATATTTATTTTATTTTATTTTTAGTATTTTTTGTTATAGCGGCAATAGAAATACATCATCTGTGAAAATTTCAACTCTCTAGCTATTACCGTTCTTGAGATATAGCCTGGTGACAGACGGACGGACGGACGCACGGACGGATGGACAGACGGACAGCGAAGTCTCAGTAATAGGGTCCCGTTTTTACCCTTTGGGTACGGAACCCTAATTAATCTATAGGCTGATGTAATGATTTAAAAAAGTTATTCAATAATTCATCTCTCGCGGACAAATCTGACACAAAAATGTAATATTTTAACACAGTTGACTCTGAATTGCATATATTGTTGTGTAACTAGATGCGACGCCTACGCGACCATTCACAATAAATCACAGACACCGTGAGAAGTACGTGAGAACTGATAGTACCTTCACCTTTTTTTATTTGCAAATACAATTACAACACATACACATTATTATATAAACAGGTAGCCATAAAAACTTTAACAAGTTTGTCTCGGCTACCCTCGGTCCGCTGACAATCACTCGTGCGACACAAGCAAAGTCTTGCAATAAATACACTTTATACAGGATGTAACTTTTATTTTATATATTTCATTAATTTATTTAATTAATATTTATAATATATATATAATATTTAATATTTTATATATATATTATACAACGAACGAAGTTCCTTACGGCAGGCCTGGAGGAGATAGGGATTTTGCTGCGCGAACCGTAAGAAAAAATCCGTGGAAAAAAGGCCGTGGAATAAAACCGTTAAAAGAGACGTGCGCAGGCGCAACAGTCGTATACACAAGCGAGTAGTGTGAATACCTTTCTCTTTGTCTTTTTTTGCAAATTGTGTCGATTCTACATTAGTCGAAGGAACTTCGTTCCTACCTGGTGTCCCACGACACCACATAAAAATATATTTTTTTTTGTTTTAAGTACTTTGGACCTGTTCTAATTTCTTCAAGTATAGTTTTTTTAATTTTAATTTATGGTTTTGTTTAGTTATTTCTTTTTGATTAGATGACTGAATATTATTCAGCAACTGTGGTATTAAGTAATAATCGGTTCTCCTGCCATAGTAGTTATTGGTTTTAGGTAATTCAAATGTTGTGCTTTTCCTTCTTTCATATTTACTTTTAATCTCCTCTAAATGAATTTCTTTATGTTTATAATACTCAGATAAAATTAGCATCTCAGCTTTCATGTGAATAGGCAGTATCTTACAAAATTTAAATATTTCAATCATATTCTCGGTTTTCTTGATTTTAAATTTAATTCTGTGTGGTAATATTATCTTCAATAGCCTCAGCTGTAAATTATAGATCCTATCGAGGTAAGTTCTGAATGTGCGACCGTAACTTGTGATCCCGTAAGTTATTATAGATTCTGCCAGTGCATTATATAAATTAAGAAGTAATGTATACGGAACTTTGTGCTTTAAAATTGCGAATTTAACCAACATTGCCCTAAGCTTATCAACAATTAGGTCTATATGCTGGCCCCAGTTAAAATTGCTATCCACCGTAACTCCCAGGTACTTGTACACAGAGACTTGTTCCAACGACGGGCAAACACAGTCACATGAAGCTACCGTCCCATGAAGGCAGTTATGGTCATGGGCATAGATTTTAATGGGTTGCTGGTAATCTATCAGATAATTTGAGCGAACGTGCATAATTTTAGTTTTTTTTGCGTTGATTACCAATCCATTATCATGAGCCCACTTGCATACATTTGTGAAATCTTCTTGGATGAGTTTGACAGCTTTTACGACATCACGATGGGCGATAACAAGGCATGTATCGTCAGCATATTGATAGACAGAGCAGTTGGTGACCATATTCTCCATGTCATTTACGTAGGCTAAATAGTGTAAAGGACCTAAGACTGAACCCTGCGCCGTGCCGTGCGTGACTCCGATCCGATCACTCAACTGGTTATCTATTTTAACGTGATAAGCTCTTTCTTTCAGGTAGTCCTTACACCAATGTAGTAATGGTCCACGAACTCCTGTATTATCTAATTTATTGATCAGTGTGTCATGTATGAGAGTGTCAAATGCTTTACTGAAGTCTATAAACAGTAATATTACGTGTTTTCTGTCATTAAGATTGTTATTTATTTCATCCGAGAACATCGAGAGCAAGTTAATAGTTGATCTTTTAGGTTGGAATCCAAATTGAGAGGAAGATAGGATATCATTCTTAGTATAATAATTCTGAATTTCTTCACATATGTACTTTTCGATTATTTTGTCAATTGCTGATAATATTGTGATTGGGCGATAATTTTCGTAATCATTATGTTGTCCATTTTTGTATATTGGTCGTATAATACCAGTTTTTAAATCTTGTGGATATTTTCCCATCTTAATGGAACTATTGATAAGTTTAACTATTACTTCTACTATTTCTGTGCATAATAATTTTATGTCGAAACTACGAATGCCGTCCAACCCCGCCGATTTGTTCGTATTTAGATTTTTGATGATTTTTGATACGCTGTCTGTGTCTGCTTTTTTAAACATCATAGATTTATTTGCGGGAAATGCGTATAGTGACTCATCCAAAATTTTTTTGCGACACACTGGCATAATTTTTTTGACATTTTTATCGAAATTAATTGCAAAATTATTAACCAAGTCTCGTACCGATAAGTTATTTTTTTTGAAAGCCTTTAAAATGCCGTCATCAATAGATTTTTTTACACGACCTGACAGCGAGTTTAAGAGTTTAAAACAACACTTTAAAAAATTAACAACAATTTAAATACCACTTTAAAATCAATCACATAAAGTTAAAAATCAATTGTTAATAAAATAGAGACAACTACTTATGTTTGTCGAATCTATTTCGTCAGCCCACATAACTGTTTTCGATATTAATCAATGTTGCAAGAAAAAAAAATGTTTTTTTTTATTGTGTGCCTATAAATTGTAGGCAAAGGCAATAATGTATAGACCGCCTGCGGATTTTCTATGTGCCTACATTCTTGCGTAATATTTCATTAGGAATAATTACATAGAGGTAATGTATTCGTTTACATTGTGGGAGAAATATTTATGTGCGGTTATTCGTACTTAGACATGCAATTTAAATTATATACCATAAATTGTATGTGACCCTTCAAGACCTTAGTCGGAAAAGTATTCAACGGATGACCTGTGTTTAACTTTCAAGTATAAATGTTAAATTAATTGTACAGTATAAATTAGGCATAATTCAGATAGATTTGTTATATCTATTTAGTTTCATTTGTCGAAGTTAATAATTAAAGTGTTAAGTAAGTTTCGCACAAGTAGGTACGCCAGCATACTTAGTTTATGCTAACATACTAATATTATTATTCCCTACGTGATAAGATCCGGAATGCGGAGATCCGTAGAAGGACTGGTGTGTACGACATAGCCCGAAGAGTTAGCACGCTGAAGTGGCAATGGGCAGGCCACATCGCTCGACGATCTGATGACCGTTGGGGATGGAAGGTCCTCGAGTGGCGACCACGAACTGGACGACGTAGCGTGGGGCTGGCCTCAACAAGGTGGACCGACGATATCGTCAAATACGCCGGGGGACGTTGGATGCAGTTAGCGTAAGACCGCGCGTTGTGGCATTCTATGGGGGAGGCATAATATGTCCAGCAGTGGACTGAGAAAGGTTGATGGATGAATGGATGATACTAACATAATATAGCTCAAAAGTTTGTTTGTTTGAAAGCGCTAATCTCAGGAATTTGAAAAGTAATTTTTGTGTTGCATAGTACATTTATTGAAGAAGGCTGTATAACGTCGCGCTGCGACCAATAGGAGTGAAGCAGTAGTGATAAAATAATTTTTTTTCTAAAATCCACGCAAAAGTAGAAGTTGTTTTACAAAATAAAACTCGGTATTTGTATTATAAGCGATTTATAAGTAATTAACTGTGTCTTTAAATAATCTGAATCTTGGAAGCGGCTGAAGCGATTTTCATGAAATTCGGTGTGTAGGTAGCTTGAGGTCGTGATTAGATTTAGCTAGTCTTCATATCACCGATGTTGTTTCTCAATGAAACAGTGTTACTTGTAGCATTTCTTTTTTGGTTTTTTGTATTTATTAGATATAGGTGCTTAATACGATTTTTCAAAAAGCAATACCGAGCTAAGTTCGGACATTCCATTCTCTCTGCTCTTTCATTCCTTTTATCACCTCGCTAGATAGATAGAATATTTCTCAAGTTCACTTGTTACGTATTGTAAAGTTTTAAATAAATAAATAAATATAAAATTTGATACGAGACTAAAACCTCATTAGGCAATGTCTAATAACATCTTGATGTCATTCGAGAGTACTTGGATGCACTCCATTGTACTCCCAAGTACTCTCATGGTACTTTCATGGTACTTTCTTGGTACTCAAATTGATGTCGGATCCGGCACTTCGTCTCGCGATCCACAGATAGTACATGTACCCAATTTTGTGAAGTTAATTTTGTAGCTCTTTAAGACTATTAAATGAAGAGCTATTGTATTCTGAGAATGTTGATGGAGCATGACTGTTGCTTTATCTCATCACTAGCTGTTCCGGGCGAATTCGTATGCGTGGAATTTAGGGAAATTTTCCCGTTTTTGCGACACTTTTCACTGACACTTCGCTCTTATTGGCCGCAGCGTAATATTATAAATATACTAGCTGTCCCGGCAAACGTTGTTTTGCAATACAAAAAAAAAAAGTTTGTAAAATAGATGTTAGCCGATTCTCAGACCTACTGAATATGCATACAAAATTTCATAAGATACGGTCTAGACGTTTCGGAGGAGTACGGTAACTAACACTGTGACACGTGAATTTTATATATAAGATAAATATTCAGGACATTTCACACAACGTCGTCTGGTCCCAAAGTAAAATATATTTCTATGCTTGTATTATGGGAACCAGATACGGATAGAATACATAAACTACTTTTCTTTTGTAAATACATACTTATAATACATAGAAAACACCCATTATATCTAATATATAAATCTAATATATAAAATTCACGTGTTACTTACCGTACTCCTCCAAAACGGCTCGACCGATTCTTATGAAATTTTATATGCATATTCAGTAGGTCTGAGAATCGGCCAAAATCTATTTTTCAAACTTTTTTTTTTAGAATGGCAAAACAACGTTTGCCGGGTCAGCTAGTAACCTTATCTTTCTTCCTGCCTTTCTCGATAAATGGACTTATCCAATACAAAAAAATATTTTTTCAAATCGAACTAGTAGTTCCTGAGATTAGGGCGTTTAAAAGAAATAAATAAACTCTTCAGCTTTATTATATTAGTATTGATCATTTCTTTGCCCTTATCTTAATAGTTGGAGTCAGCACAACATGGCTTGTTCTTCCATAGTATTCTCTCTGACGTTATATCTGCGTTTATCCTCTATCACCCTTGCCTTTACCCTTTCCTTTGTTCTTCTTTTAAATTTGGTTTCATTCAAATCCATTCACAGAATACTCCTAACAATACTACTATTGTTTCGTATCAATATGACCATACCAAGTTAGAAGCTAATGTTTTTGCATTGCTTTTCGACATCCTCTAACTTACCATTGCCGCCAACTCTCAGATTTTAGGTTTAAAAAAATATGCTCTTGATATGTTTTTGTTAAATAGACATGGACCATACCATGATGGTATAAAAGATCAAGTGTTTATTTAAAATATGACGTATTTTTGCCTACATTTACAGTGCATGTATCACCTGTTTCAAGTCTTCGTGTTTGTTTAACATGGTTTTCTATCTATCTCTCTCTCTCTCTCTCTCCAGCCTATTGAAGTCCCCTGGGGAGGAAACTAGGAGGCGACACTTGTATTCTAAATCCGTCACCACACGAATACGGACCTTTCTATCTGTCTCTATCTAATTAAATCCAAAAAATCCATTACACGAACAAGCAAAATTTTGTAAATAAATTCAAATTTTCACTTTAGTTAGTTGCGGAGTACTACAGGCGAGATTGGTCATTCTTCGATGCGAGGTCACGACTGTGCCTGACTCCGCACTCATCGTGAATACACCCTAACACCCCCGCAGTTTTGATTATAGAAAAAAAGGATACGGTAGTTTTTATTAAAATTTTTGAGACTTAGATTTAGTCAACAACAAGTATGAGATACTAGCCTGCTCAGCGTGGTACAATGGACTATAATCTTTCTTAAAGTGGAGGAAGCCCGTGCCCAGCAGTGGGTCATTACGTCGTCGTCGGTCGTTCGTCGTTAGTAAAACAGTTTTCAATTGGCTGAAAATATTAGACTATGGTACAACAGAAAATCTACTTAATGTTGTTATTTAACTATATGGCTGGATAATAAATCTATGCATGTAGCTAGCAGAGTAACTGACAACTAACGAACATGCACACTCGCAAACACACACATACAAACACACACACACGCACACGACCATAGGTACTCACATAAACATACAAAACACATGCACAGTAGCCATAATTTGCATGTAATCATTATTTATTATTGAAAATGCTATTTGGTCTTTTTTTTTTAAATATCATATTTAATGTACAATAATTTTAATGGGTGTGGACACTGACCCCTGCAACACAGTTGTTACTAGTGTAGGGGCCAGGGATATCCTTATTGTAACATTTTAGAGCAAATAAAGAATTTTTGAATTTGAATTTTGAATTTGATAATGGGCTGGGGTGGGAAAGAGAGGGAAAAGGTATTATTCATGACAAATATCTCAAAGGTTTTCTCTCCCAGTCTAAGCTTGTATGAAGAAAGACCTATTAGAGACACTGGCTCAACAGCACAATGTAAAATCAAATAATTTTGAAGAGTCAAGAGAAATCGAACTTCACTTGGTAAGTTTGTTTCATTAACCAGTCCATGATATTATTATTCCGCAAGTAGGTACCTACATCATTAAAATACTAGGTTATGTCCGGGATCTCGCCAGCTTTTATAGTTACAGCATCGCTCCCTGGCTTTTGGTGCGATGATATAATATCACCACCATCATATATAGCGTACTAGCTGTTGCCCGCGACTCCATCCGCGTGAAGTTTAGAAAATTATTCATCCCTTTTTTTCGCAATAAAAGGTAGCCTATATCCTTTCTCAGCGTCTAAAGATTGTCTGTGCCAAATTTCATCAAAATCGGTTGAGAGGTTTAAGCGGGAAAGCATAACAGACAAACAGACAGAGTTACTTTCGCATCTGTAATATTAGTAGGGATGCCTTATTCTGATGTATTTGCTATTATAATCTGCAAAGTTTCATCGAAACTGATCCCATACCTAGTTTTTGCGTGAAAGAGAACGTAAACATCTTACATTCATAGTAATTCATACATACTTTTATATTTATGATATTAGTAGGATTACTAGGATTTTGCCCTGCTTTTTCATAAAGCTAAACACAGATAAAGCGAAATAAACTTGTAAAAAATATACCATGGTGGTAAAAATCGATGACTTGTTAAATGCCATATCCACAGATCTCTTATTACTCCACGAGAGATGGCGGAACACACCCCTAGTAGGGGGTGTAAGGGTTGTTCGCCTCACCTTTTGTAATACACGTGAATACTTGACGAGTTTTTTTTCACTCATCTTCTATATTTTACAAGAATCTCACCCTAATCCGTCTGTCGCAGTATCTCAGGAGATTTGTACGAATTACAAGAGATTCTGATTTTGATGGATTTTTCCAGAATCTGATGAGTTTGTATTGATTATTACTAGCATATTGTGGTTTGTAACTTAGCATAAAAACATTTTTTTTTACTTTTATGCTATAAAATTGTGTTATATTTGACAGTTGTTACCATCAAAATGTTCTCAAATTGCTTCAAATAGGGACAAGTTGAGAAGAATCGCAAAAGCAGTTACACAACATAGACCATAATTATGACCAGTCTACTAAGACTGTCCGACTAAGAAGAATATTCCTACCTATTGGATTTGAAAATAAGTTAATGAGTAAAATAGATTCAGTAAAAATTCTATTTAAGAGGATACCAAAATAGCTTCGTGCATTTTTCTATGTACGAAGTTTTCATTGTTTCTTTAGATTGAATGGCTAGAGCTCTAATTTTTAAGTATATGTTTTTTCAATATATGATCTAGGATCGCATAAACTCAGAAACGCGATTGAAAAAAGTTTTCTCGATAGAAAATCTTGGCGAAACAACCTCTCAAATTTTTTATTTTTTTCATTTGTCGGTCTATTATCGCGTATTAACTAATGAAATAACTTTAAAAACATAAGTAACTATTATATATAGAAACACGTAAATCAGAATTAAAATATATTTAGTAGATTTTGAGTAAATAGGAAAAGTATCCCTAATTCTTCATTTTCTGTGCCTACTGGCTGTGTTAATATGTACGTGTCGGCGATGATATACGATAATATTGATGTAGGCCCTTAAATAAAAATGTAATTAATTTATAAGGTGATAGACGAGATAACGAACGACCTGGTGACATGTGGCAAGGAGAAGGGTTTTCAGAATCTGCACATAGGTACGCAGAAAAAATAAAAAGTTTAACGCATTACGGTGAATAAGATTGCTAGCTACAAATAATTTATAAACGAAATTGTCATTGAAATAGAATCTAAACGATCAAAATTTACTTAATTTAATTACTAAAAAACTCGATATGAATCCTGAATGTTTTTTGTTTTAATTACATTGTCGTTGTTCTTTTATATGCGGGTTCGATTCCCGCTCGGGACAATCATTTGTGTGATTTTTCTAATTGTCATACAAATGTTTGTACTGCGTCTGGGTGTTTCTATGTATTATAAGTATGTATGTATTCTGGTACCCATAACACAAGCATATAAGCTTAGCTTGGGACCAGAGGACGTTGTGTGAAATTTCCATGAATATTTATTTATTTATTTATACGTGCAAAATTTCAGATGTTTCCAAGATTTAATAGTGGGTAAGAATCACTTTCAAAGAAAGTTACAAAAATTAATACATTCCAAGCCAATATAAGAGTATCTATACTAATATTAAAGCTAAATAGTTTGTTTGTTTGAACGCGATAATCTCAGTAACGTCCGGTTGAAAATTTCTTTCAGTGTTGGATAGTACATGTATCGAGGAAGGCATAAGGCCATATAAGACACGCTGCGACCAATAGGAGCGAAGCATCAGTGAAAAATGTTGCGAAAACGGGGCAAAATTGTCTAAATTCCACGCGTACGAAGTCACGGGCAAAAGCTGTTAAAAATAAACACAATCAGCAACAGTTCTTCACTTTAATATCTAAGCAAGCAGACTAAATGGTTTTTAATAACAAAAGACTTTTATAAAAATCACCAGCGTCCCGTAGTACTACATAAATTTTTAAAGTTAAATTAATGAGAGGGTTCTGTTACACACGTAGAGAAAGCAAACAATATATACAAACAATACATAAATCTTTTGTTTCAGACTTTAAAATAAACCAGTTTAATAAGACCTCCAAAAACTCCATTTTCAAAAACAGATTCTTCTTTATATCTATAGTCTGTGGCTTCCTTCTAACTGGTTAGAAGCCTCGTGTAGAAATAAGTTAAAAAGAAAAATTAATGCTGTAAAAAAGAAATGGGAATGTTGAATGAGAAAATGGCGGGAGCTGTGATGTTTAGTTACCGAAAATAATGGCTGCTAAAACTGTGAACTTGATATTTTTTTGGCGTGAATCGAATTTAGACGCACATTTTTATAGGTTTCAGCATCAATACAGTCAAATTCGATTTGAGCAATGTTATCTAAAAGGAATGTGATTCTCGAAGTCTTCTTAAAATAAACAGTCCAAAGAGTTAAACCGATAAACCGAAACCGAGTGTTTGGGAAGCTTAGTACATTGTCAGAATTCTCCATTGCTTTAAAAATCGCAAATAAACACTTTTTAACACGCTTATATTAGTTCGGAACGTATCTATCAATGTATTAACATATGTAACGGAATCTTTGAAAGTAATTTTCACCCACTTTCGGTAGTCGGATCGATCTAAAATTTTGCACACATATTAAGTACCGATAACAATGCAATAATTTAAAAAAGTATTCGGGATTTTCGAATGTCTTTTTTAGTTTTTGAATTAAGTAGATTATTATTATTAATAATTATGTGTAGAGTGAAAACATAACGTTCAAATACATTTTGCACAACAAAGATCAGTCATACATGCAACATAATTCAACATTTTTCAGAAATCGAAAAATTCCTTACTTATAATTAGGATTTGTTGTCTGTACAAGATCCTAAAAACCTTTGATTTAAAAGCACCTATTTTTGAAGTTGGATAAAAAGTAAAAAAAAAAACATTTTTGACAACGTTCTAAGCTACTAAGATGTCTTGCTTTTTGACTCAAAAGTGTTGTCTGAGTATGCAAGCTCTCTAATTTCGTGCAACACAGCGACAAGGGCGTCCTAAGAGCTCTTATGTTTCTATTTTACCTGAACATAATATAATACTTATGAAATATATTACCAAAAAGTAGATTTTAGTAGATTTTAGAAAGTAGATTCGGAAATTTATCCCATATTACGTAACATTTTACGATATCAATTCTGTTACTAAGCGAATGGATATTGTAGTTTTCGCGATTATTTGTATTTTAAGTGATTTCAAGTAACAATTTTTTCATAAAATCATTAAAATATATTGTCTACAATAATTTCTATAAGTGGGAATGGCGAATATGGCTTTTTGCCGTCCATTACTAGTTTACGCGCTACGAGTGTAATAAAAAGAGAATCTTTATTCGGACTAATAACATAACAAACAATTTACATGTCTTCTCTGTCTCCTAAATTAGGTTAGTACCTGTGTCTCAGAAGACAGATGTTCATAAGCAAATGCTTTAGAAATAAATATAGAATATTTATCATTGATTACGCAATCATGATGACGCAATCCAGCCAAGTCAGAAGTAGATGCGTACACCAAGAGTTCCATATCGATTGGAGTAAATAAAATCGTACTTTACGCTTTTACAGCAGCAGTATAAAGGTGTTTGAATTAAAGGATTGTTAACACCTGTATATTAAAGTCTAATATTGAACTGTATTTGAAGGATAACGAAAAGACAGACAGCTGGACATACCTACACGTGTATTTTATGATAAATAAATATTTCCAGCCGAATTGACAGCTGTCACATAGATTATTATTAGATGACCATTATGACCTAGAAAACTATATACGGAACGACCAGTACGGCATATAATATGACCAGGTGGTATAGTGTATTAGTGACGGTTACACCCAGGTGTAAAATAACGTTAGTATACTACCAAACTTCTATTTTATTATTTGCATCAGTGACACAATAACGTAGACCAGGGTTCACTAATTCATTCAGGTTATTCAGGATTCCGCTAAAATTACACTAGGCCATGCGCAAATACACATTTAATACAATATATTTTATATTCTATAAAATACATTGTATTTGGTTTGCCGTTAAATTTAAAGTCTGGAATCCCAGACGTAAATAATGGTTTAGCCGCAAGTACTCAGTTTCAGTTTTTAAATCAATAACTGCTAATTTTATTATGTTAAAATTTACCCAAATTTAGATGATGATGCCCCCTCCAAACACAGGAAGATACCAAAATACTAACACTTTCTGCTCATCCCAGATTTTAAAACTAAAAACCTAGTTCAATAAAATAATTTCTATATCAACTGTATTTACCTGATTATTCGATCTTAGGAAATACATAAGTTATTCCTAATTGGGCTATCACAAAACTGATAAACAAGTCCATTGTGAGACAAATAATGTATTTTAAAAGGTCTAGCCACACTCGTGGCATCTTTAAATTTAACCATAAAGGTAAGAACACATTATTGAAAACATTAGAAAGATAAGTATCTCTTTCAACGCGGATGTTTTAAGACACGACACTTAAAACGTTACACTGGTTACGCCTAAAGCCTTACTACGAAACACTAATTGTGAACAAAATTAAACTAAATAGATATAAAGATTGATTGATAGTTGTACAAATACGTAGATAGATAGATTGTTTGATAAATACATAGACGTACTGATTGATAAGAACTCAAACAAAAAAAATATCAGGCCAAAATTCTGGGATGATAAATTTCTATTCCATATATTATATACTCGTAAGAACAGTTTTTTAAAAATTTCCCCTTTTTTGCAACATTTTGCATTTATGCTTTACTCCCATTGGTCGCAGCGTAAAGTTACATAACCTAAAGCCTTCCTTAATAAATGTACTATCCAACACTGAAAGAATTTTAGAAATCGGACCAGCGGTTCCTATTATTAGCGCGTTCAAACAAACAAACAAATTCGTATGTACAGTGAAACGTTAATGGGCTGGAGAAAGTTGGATAATAAACCACAATATTTTATTATGAGATTACAACAAAGGTGAAAAGGCTTTTCTTTCTTTAACTGTTATTTTTGTAGTTTACTCATCAACAAGCTTTTATTAGATTTTAGATTTTAGACTACCAATCACGAGGTTGCGGGTTCGATTCCCACTTAGGACAATCATTTGTGTGATATTTATAAATGTCATACAAATGTTTGTACTGCGTCTGGGTGTTTCTATGTATATGTATAAGTATGTATTTACAAAAGAAAAGTAGTATATTATGTATTCTATCCGTATTCTGGGACCCATAACACAAGCATATAAGCTTAGCTTGGGACCAGAGGACGTTGTGTGAAATGTCCATGAATATTTATTTATTTATATTAGATAGGTACGTATTTATCAATGTATTAATCTAGAACGAAATCTTTAAAAGTGATTTTCACTTACTTGCAGTAGCCAGTTTGGTCTGGAATTTCGCACACGTAATAAGGTATGATGACAATGCAATAATTTAAAGGAATATTCAGAATTATAAGCGTGTTTTCTGGTCTTTGAACTAAGCAATTTTCTTTTTAGTTGCCGTTTTGCTTTTCAATGTAAGAAATGAAATGAAATGAAATGAAATGAAAAATCATTTAAATAAATAATAATAATAAATAAATATTCAGGACATTTCACACAACGTCCTCTGGTCCCAAAGTAAGCTATATTTCTATGCTTGTATTATGGGTACCAGATACGGATAGACTACATATACTACTTTTCTTTTGTAAATACATACTTATAATACATAGAAAACACCCAGACGCAGTACAAACATTTGTATAACATTTATGAACATCACAGAAATGATTGTCCCGTGCGGGAATCGAACCCGCGACCTCGTGATCGGCAATCCGTTACATGAACCACTAGACCACGAAGCCCGTCATACCCCGTTTAATCACGTAGACCCGTTTAATCACGTACCCCGTTTAATCACGTAGACAAAATTTTTCAGAAAAATTATGTGCTTATTACATGTCCAATTTTTTTCCCTACCACCGGTTCAGGACGCAATCAGCTGAGAAGAACCGGCGTAAGAAACTCAGCAGAGCTTTTAATAAAATCAATATTTTTAAATTAAATGTCAATTATACTTACAATGCTAATAACTTTACAATATAGAATATGTATTGCTCCAGAGCAACCTACTCCCAAGCTTTATCATCTTTAATATAAGTGATTTTCTTTCGAAGTTTACTTATGTTAATGGCAGAAACAGTTATAAAACTCGATGTAACCAATAGTAATAGCCCTACATTGGTAGATACAAACTAATGTATTTTGTAAGTGCTTGCCCTCGACAGTAAAAGCCATACGTTGTCAATGTAAAACCTTACTAAATAAGGAAATGAGCTTCTTTGCAAATGGCCGCGGTCTTTGAAAGTTTACTGCAAATAGGTACGGCTTTTTGTATGCGATGATACCGTGCCGACCACGAAACACTTTTCTTATGTTTATGGTTATACTAGCTAATGTCGGCGGTTTTACATGCATTTATGCCTGCCCCGCTCTTTTGCTTTTAGCATGATGAAATATAGCTTACGTGTTATGATCTATAACGAGCCTCGTGGTTGAGTGGTCCATGTAACGGACTGCCGATCAAGAGGTTGCGGGTCGATTCCCGCTTGGCACAATAATTTGTGTGATATTAAATAATTGTCATACAAATGATTGTGCTGCGTCTGGGTGTTATTATGTGTTACTATGTATTATAAGTATGTATTTACAAACGAAAAGTATTCTATCCGTATTCTGGAACCCATAACACAAGTATATAAGCTTAGTATGGGATCAGAGGACGTTGTGTGGTATGTCCATGAATATTTATTTATTATATAAGTTACTAGCTGTTTTCCCCAACATCGTTCGCGTGGGATTTAGAAATAAAACCCTAACAAATTATACAAGAAAGCCACCCTCTTGAACCACGCTATCTATTAAAAAAAAAAACCGTAACAAAATCCGTCGCGTAGTTTTGAAGCTATAGGCTCACATATAAAATATACATACAAAAATAAAGAATTTATTTTATAATAAGTAGTCTCTAAAGTTTCATTAAAATCCATTCAGTAGGTTCTGCGTGAAAGTATAATAAACATCCTTACAACTCGGTACGTATATATCAAGGTATTAATCTATATAACGGAATCTTTGAAAGTCATTTGCACCTACTTGCAGTAGTCGTAATTTTGACAATGTAATAATATAAAATAATACATAATAATATATACAGAATTTTGAAGCGTGTTTTTTCGTTTTTGAACTAAGCTAAATATTATTATATAGGTAACTGGACCCCTAATAATGGGTTAAGGGCAGGATAGTGATCACTTTTAGAATATGTTGTTGTAGCATTAACTAATATACACAAATACTTATCATCATCATTTTTCTGCCATAATCTCGTTATTAGGGGTCAGTATGACGAATACAAAGGTCCCGAAAGGTTAGCACGCTGAAGTGGCAATGGGCAGGCCACATCGCTCGTAGGACTGCTGATTGTTGGGGAAGAAAAGCCTAGAGTGGCGACCACCACCGGACGACGCAGCGTTGGGCGGCACCCGACAAGGTGGAGCGACGATATAGTCAAGGTCGCGGGGAACCATCGTATGCAAGCGGCACAGGACCTCGCGTTGTGGCGTTCTATGGGGGAGGCCTATGTGCAGCAGTGGATGGAGAGAGATTGATGGATCGATGGATGCATGGCGATCATGATAATCACGCTACGGAACCTTTCGTGCAAGAATCCAACTCGTATTCACCCTGTTTTTGAATGATAGCATAGATATTTTAACAAAGGATATACACGTGAAGAATACCATTAAGAACACATGGCACATTCTCAACATTACATTCATTAGCATGGCCAGGGATCGAACCTGTAACAATACAACAGCAGGGGGACATAAACCTATTGTAAAATTTCAACGATTTCTTTTTGATAGGTTCGGTATTTTCTGCCTCGGATAGAGGGTTAAGTATTTTTAACACGCTTTTATTAGCTTCGTTCGTATTCTAACACAAAATTTATATTCAGTTTAATATTCATATTGACATTTCACATAACCTCTTGCTCCTCAGCTAAACTTATATGCTTGTATTATGGGTCCCAGAATACGCATAATACAACATAGACTACTTTTATTTTGTAAATACATATAATACAATTAAACATTTGGTAATCGCACTCGAGGTCTATATATTACCAGTCCACAAAGAGCGACTGAGCTACCTTTTGTTACTAACGAAAATATGCCTCTATAATAAATAACAATATACCTTATATTCGAGCAAAACAGCGGTCAAAAGCTAGTTAAATATAACGTTCTCTGATATAATAACTTTATTATTTTTTAAATAAACGATTCAATATAATTGCCGAGGTCATGTAATTGATTGTGTAAAATTAATCGCTATAATACCACCTTAGGCAGTGTTGGTTATATAACGAAACACATACAAAAAAAATTGCAAAGAAATACTTATATTTCGCAGTATCAATGACAAATAATTGGATAATGATATATGGACAATAATTTGTGGGAACGATCACTGTACGGCTTTGCAAAGAGCGGAAAATAAATAAATAGAGCAATTTATTTATTTTCCGCTGTTTATTAAGTAAAAGCATAGTAAGTCAATTACAAATAATAATAAATTAATATAGAAATTCGAATTTCGAGTTTTCCGTCTCTCACAGAGGATGTCATCTGTGTACAATATCCCTTAGCTGGCTTTTACAGCACCCTGTGGAGGAGATGGGGTGGTGACACTTGTATTCTTAGTCCGTCACCACACGGACAGAGTTAAAAATATATTACTCTAAATAAAATTATCCTTTTGAAAATACAATTTTTATTGATCTTATTATCATAACAGCTACTTTAATGGCCACACGTACAAGAAATTACAATGAATATTGACTCGTAAATGTAACCACAGGTTGCAATGGTTGCAAGGAAGAACCACTTGCTGTAGTACGCAATTAACAGTCCTTTCAATTATGCTCGGAATACAAATGGCTTATAATTTTGTCTTAGTGTGTGAAAACTATATGTTACTAAAGTTTAACCCAACATAAACTGCTTAAAAAGGGATCATGTTTGTTATATTTTGGTAATATAATTTAGTTCAATGGAGTTATGAGATGGTATAGATCCGAGTCTTCCGTATTTCGCAAAATATGGTTAGTTTATTACGCGATAGTGATTTACATAGGTGCCTTCTGCTGGGTCTGGTAGCTCTGATGGTGTACTCATTATAATATTTATCATATTCACTTTGCATTTACCAGTTTCATCTTCATATTTGACATAATAAAGAGAGAAAATATCAATTGTGTTTCTTGTATTTTTTTTCTTAAAATCATTCGCTCTTGGAACATCTGTTCCTAGGTTCCTAGGTTACCAAGGTTCTGTCGTTTTAAACCAAGCCTGTCTAAAATAATAATTATTTGAGTTTTAGTTTACAGCTTCCGTGGGAGGAAGTGAGAAGGTATCACGTTCTTATTAGGTAAAAAAAACTGAATATTTACTAACTTGTGAGATCTTCTACTAATAAGAGAATGAAGATATAGACAGAATATTTCTACAAACAGTGTATAGTTATTATGTTAAGAACAGGGGCGTAGCTACCGCCGTATCAGCCGTATCAATTATACGGGGCCCCCGGGCCAAGGGGGGCCCCGACGTGCGTAAGGAAAAATTAATAAACACTTTCCAACTTTTTTATTATTTCAGAAATGTTATGCACAGATTTTTTTTTCTTATGTGAGATATCTTTACCTTCCATAAGGGCCCCCAAATAAATTTTTATACTGGGCCCCACCAAGGCACGCTACGCCCCTAGTTAAGAATCCAGTCGAGGAACACATAATTGTGTTGTTAATAGCATCACTAGCGAACTTGTTTCCAAGAACCATCTGTCGGCATTCATGGAAGCTGTTTTAAAGCAGAGTGCATAACTACTAATTGTTGCATGACATATGGCAATATAGAGTGCCTATAATACGATTAATTTCAGACCTGAAGTGAAGCAAAAATGGTTGTGTTTATTTTTACCTTTTATTTAATTAAGGGCCTACATCAATATTATCGTCGACATGTACCAATTAACACAGCTAGTAGGTATAGAAAATGAAGAATTAGGGATATTTTTTTTGTTTACTCAAAATCTACTAAATATATTTTAATTCCGGTTTACGTGTTTCTATATATAATAGTTACTTATGTTTTGAAAGTTATTTCATTAGTTAATACGCGATAATAGACCGACAAATGAAAAAATAAAAATAAAAAGAGGTTGTTTCGCTAAGATTTTCTATCGAGAAAACTTTTTTCAATCGCGTTTCTGACTTTATGCGATCCTAGATTATATATTGAAAAAACATATACTTAAAAATTAGAGCTCTAGCCATTCAATCTAAAGAAAAAATGAAAACTTCGTACGTAGAAAAATGCACGAAGCTATTTTGGTATCCTCTTAATGTGCTTTTTATGTTATTAAAACTAAATTATGTAAAAAGGCGTATTAAAAAATTTCTGATTATATTAAAGATGATAAAGCTTGGGAGTAGGTTGCTCTGGAGCAATACATATTCTTAATTGTAACGTTTTATTAGCATTGTAAGTATAATTGACATTTAATTTAAAAAAATATTGATTTAATTAAAAGCTCTGCTGAGTTTCTTACGCCGGTTCTTCTCACAAGATTGCGTTCTGAACAGGTGGTAGGGAAAAAAAATTGGACAAGTCAAAAGCAAATATTTTTTTCTAAAAATTATGTCTACTTGATTAAATGATTTTTCATGTCATTTCATTTCATTGTTTTAATAAAAATAATCGTTACACTACCATATATTTAAATAATGATTTTCTTTATAGTAGTTCCAGTTTATTGTCTCTAAAGATACACGATGCCCTAGCTGAAGAGACAGAGTTTATAATTTTAGTAAGCGCAGATTTCTATAATATTGTAAAAATGCATGAATTTTATACCTATCTGTGTTGATGTGAATAAATACTTTAAATAGGTACTTACTTAAAATTTTGTGCGATCCGACTTTGGAGGCTGAGAAGGCTAAGAAATAAAAGATAGAAATGACTTTAAAACATCGCAAGCTGCATACGTAGATATCGTGATGGTTTTTCTCAAGAATGCAGGTAGTGTTAGTATTTATATTTTCTTGACTTCATTTATTTAAGTAATTTATTAATTTTGCAATTGACTTGCTATGCTTTTACTTAATAAATTAAATTGTAGTGGAAAAAGTGATCACCGCAAGCGGGACTTGAACCCACAACCTCGGAATACCGTTCCGTAGCTCTGCCAACTGAACTTATTGCGGTCCTGCTAACAGTACCTAACCAATTAGACCACCACAATTGTCACTCGATTGAGTCTACATCGCATTTTACGCCATCTATCGGGAATGTTTTGCAACAATCTCGACCAGCCCAATAGTATTCTTTGCAGAATACAATTGGGCTGAAAACAATGACGCGACTTTTATTACTAAAGTAATTTATTAATTTAGCAATTGACTTGCTATGCTTTTACTTAATAAATAGATTGTAGTGGAAAAAGTGATCACCGCAAGCGTGACATGAACCCACAACTTCATTTATTTACCATATAAACATGAATTTGGGCAATCATCGCCCCTGCTTTCAACATGAGCCGCACATAAATTGCCTATAGTGTACACCATCGTTTACAACAAAGAGATCGAGACTCAACAAATTGAAGTTTTTCAAAGAAACTAATATCACAGCAATATTAAATGAATGAGGCTGTCCTTATAATAGCTTTGTAAGGTCTGTAGGCTTTATTATACAGATGTGGAGTAAAAGACAATAGCCAACCTAATTCGGTAGTAGATACTTATTATTACTAGCGCTAGTGGGTATTAATTAAATTGGTTTTAGATATTTCGCTCTTCTTTTCTTTTCTTTTATTTTTCATAGAAAGTAAAAAAGTTGTTGTTTGACGAGCCTCGTGGTTCATGTAACAGACTGCGTTCACGAGGTTACGGATTCAATTCCCGCTCGGGACAATCATTTGTGTGTTATTTCTAATTGTCATACAAATGTTTGTACTGCGTCTGGGTGTTTCTAAGTATTGTTACGAACACACAAAACACAAAGGAGCTAGCGCCATCTAGCAGCAACTAGTAAAACCAATTAAAGAACCGAACAGAGTGAAACCCCTATTAGATACTAGATGGCGTTAGAGGAACTACCGAAGTTTCCAGAAACATTCGTTCCGGGCGATCACGTTCGCGCACAGTCGGGAACATTCTGGAATGGTCTGGAACTCGTCTCGGCGCATATAAATAGCGGCAGGGAGGCGAGCCCGGGCAGTTCAGTTCGAGCTACGATAAAGGCGACTTCGAGAGTGAAAACAAGTGATCAAGAGTGATACCAGTGAAACCTACAACTTGGCTACGATCTAGGACATTGTTAGTGCTTAGTGTTTGGACCTAGTGCTTAGTGTTTGGACCTAGTGCTTAGTGTGTAACTAGTGCTAGTGAATAAAGTCTTCTAAAAAAGTCAGCAGGTCTTTCTCTCCAAATCCTTCGAACCCTAGCACGTAACAACTGGTGTCGGAAGTGAGATTTGGAGATGCCATTGACTCCGAGAGAGGACTTCGAGGGCGTCAGGACAAGGGCACAACGAGCTGCGGAGGCCACGCCCGCTGTGGACCAAGCCCCGCCCACTGGCCCCACCTACCAGGCCCCGCCCACCGAACACGCCCCTCTAGACCCGCCCACTGGCCACGCCCACCATGCCACGCCCACCGACCACGCCCATTGGGCTCCGCCCACCCAGGCCCAGGCTCCGCCTACTCAGACTCAAGCCCCGCCCACTGGCTCCGCCCACCTTGCCACGCCCACCACACCGGCCACGCCCACTAGACAAGCTCCGCCCACTGGATCCGCCCACCTTGCCACGCCCACTAGACAAGCCACGCCCACCAGTGGCAGCGTAGCGTCAGTAGCACTTCAATTAGGAAGTTTAATTGAACTGATAGAGATGCAAAGGGCTGAAATTCGGTCAATGAAAGAGTCACAAGAACGCAAGCTCGGCGCTTTGCAAGAGTCACAAGAACGCAAGCTCGGCGCTTTGCAAGAGTCACAAGAACGCAAGCTCGGCGCTTTGCAAGAGTCACAAGAACGCAAGTTCGAGTCACAAGAACGCAAGCTCGGCGCTTTGCAAGAGTCACAAGAACGCAAGCTCGGCGCTTTGCAAGAGTCACAAGAAAAAGTGATTTGTGCTATAAATGATGTTAGTAACACGGTGATTAAGCTTCGAAAAGATGTCGACGTAGTGGAAGAACGAGTTACCGGGTTAGGATTGGATGTCGAAAATGTGAAAACCGGCCTCATTGAACTACAGAAGAAAGTAGTGCGCCTTGAAACCACGGGAGTTGCGATCTCTAGTGGAACTATCGGAGTGGCACAAGGACCAAGAGTGAAAGTTCCGCCATACGACGGCACTACTTCCTGGAACGCTTATCGTCAGCAATTCCAGACGGTTGCTACTGCCAACGGATGGACGGAAGAACAATGCTTGACCGCTCTCACTGTTGCGCTCAGAGGGCAAGCTTTGTCGGTCCTGGAAGCACTGCCACATACAGGAAATGGGTTCCAAGACCTGATGGAGGCACTTGAATCCAGATACGGGGAGCGACACCTGGAGCACGTGTTCCGTGCCCAACTGCGTGACAAAGTCCAACGCTCAGGAGAAGGACTACAACAATGGGCGTTGGAAATTGAAAAACTCGTCAGAAAGGCACACCCAGGAGCCGACACCAAGATGGTAGACACGAATATTGTTCAAGCATTTGTCGACGGAATCAAAGACCTGGAGGTCAGAACTGCAGTGAGGCTTCGTCACCATACCTCGCTAAAAGAAGCATTGGCGCATGCTTTGGAGGTCGAGGCTGTTCGTTATGACATACGGCATACCCATAAGATCCGCGAGGTCTCTGAGGAAGTCAAGGAGGTTAAGGCCCCTACGAAGAAAAGTTCTGGAGCCATGTGCTACAAGTGCGGCGAGAGGGGCCATCTTCAGCTCAACTGCCCGCAGAAGGAAACCCAGATGGAAAGGATGAAAAGGATCGAGGAACAAATAGAGGTTCTGAAGAAGCAGGGGGCTTTGTCCCTTGCCCGGGATCAGGGAAACGAATAAAAGCCAGGACTAAGGGGCGAGTGCTGGCTGACACGGAGGGAGCCCCGATAACTGTTATCTCTCAGGCATGCAGCGGAAATAGTCTTGCGATTCAGGGGACTATTAACGGGACGGATTGCAAAATGACTCTGGACACAGGAGCCTCTAGAACAATAGTGAACCCAAGTCTGGTAAAAACCGCAACGGGACACAAGAGGAGAATTAACTGTCGGCTTCTTACTGCCTCCGGTCAGCCAATACCCGTCCTTGGAGAAACGTCAGTTACGATGTATGTAGGGGGGTCCTCGTACTCTCATAACGTAATCGTGGCTGAGATTGTGGATGATTGCATCTTGGGTTTGGATTTCATGAAGAAACACAACTGCAGAATTAATGTCGCTGAAGGAGTTTTCAAGTGTGATGAAGAAGAAATCTTCATTCTTGGAGGCGCCTGCGGGAAAGTCACATGTGTAAAGAAGGTCATCATACCAGGACGAGCGGAAGCTCAGGTACTGGTGGGACTGCCACCAGCTGGAAAGAAAAAGTCAAACAGATGCGTGTTGATCGAAGACACACCTACCAAGACATCGTCACAAAAACTGATGACGGCGAGAACCCTTGTTAGTGGAAGCAGTAACGCTGTGGTCAGGGTTTTGAATCTTGGTGATCGCGAGATCTGCTTGAACAAAGGTGACGTCATCGGAAAGTGCGAGGAAGTTGTCTGGATGAAAAAGTGTAGTTCGATGACAGGCGCAGACTCAGCAAACAGCAATAACTACGGTTTAGTGACTAAGCTACTCGATGACTGTAAGAGTAATCTGACTTATTCGCAGAGCATGAAAGCTAAGAAGTTTTTGCAGCGCTACGCGAATATCTTCTCCAGTCAAGAAGGGGACCTTGGAAGAACGTCGATGGTTCAGCACAGGATAGATACCGGAAGCGAGAGACCAATTCGTCAACGAGCAAGACGGGTACCAATTGCAAAGGAAAAAGAAGTTGAAGGCCTTTTGGAGGACATGAGAAGGAATAAGATTATTGAACCGTCTACAAGTCCGTGGTGCTCACCTGTTGTATTGGTGAAGAAAAAAGATGGTAGCACGAGATTTTGTGTGGACTATAGGCGTCTCAATGATGTCACTAAGAAGGACAGTTACCCGTTACCTCGAATCGACGACACTTTAGATACCCTGAGTGGCATGAAATGGTTCTCGACCCTAGACCTGAAATCTGGCTACTGGCAGGTGGAAATTCATCCAAAAGACAAGGAGAAGACAGCTTTCTCGACCGGTAAAGGTTTATGGCAATTTAACGTCATGCCCTTCGGATTGTGCAACGCACCTGCCACCTTTGAGCGACTCATGGAATGTGTACTGGCAGGCTTAGTTGGAGAGGCTTGCTTAGTCTACTTGGATGACGTCATCATTGTCGGCCGCGACTTCGAGGACCATTTGCGAAACTTGGAGCGAGTTTTCGCCAAAATAGAGGG
This sequence comes from Orgyia antiqua, assembly GCA_916999025.1. Lineage (NCBI taxonomy): Eukaryota > Metazoa > Arthropoda > Insecta > Lepidoptera > Erebidae > Orgyia > Orgyia antiqua. Next base: position 29,724,929 of record OU779868.1, read on the forward strand.
AGCCAAATTAAAGTTGAACCCGGAAAAGTGTCGTTTATTCAGGAGCAAGGTCAACTATCTCGGCCATATTATCTCTAGTGATGGAATCCAAACAGACCCGGAGAAACTGGAAGCAGTTCAAAAATGGCCTACCCCTAAGGACAAAACCGAAGTGCGGGCATTCCTCGGCCTATGCTCATACTACAGGCGTTTTGTTAAGGGATTCGCAGAGATAGCCAAGCCATTACATCGGCTGACAGAAGATAAACGACAATTTAGTTGGGATGAGACTTGTGAAGATTCTTTTCAGAAACTGAAGAAACATCTGTGTGAAACACCAATCCTGGGGTATCCACAAACTGAAGGTCAGTTTATAGTTGACACGGATGCAAGCAACACGGCCATTGGAGGGGTGTTATCTCAAAAACAGGGTGAAAGAGAAGTTGTTATTGCATATTTCAGCAAATCTTTATCCAAGCCAGAGAGAAACTACTGTGTGACAAGACGAGAACTCTTGGCTGTTGTAAAGACGCTACAACATTTCAACAAATATCTCATCGGCAGACAGTTTTTACTACGAACTGACCACGCAGCCTTGAAGTGGCTACTGCAATTCAAGAACCCAGAAGGTCAAGTAGCTCGATGGATTGAACAGCTCCAGGAGTATGACTTCAAGACGGAACACCGCAGCGGAAAGACACATGGGAATGCCGACGCACTCTCACGAAGGCCGTGTTCGGAGGACTGCAAACATTGTGTCAAGCAGGAATGCAATGAAGAAACATTAAAACTAACGAGAACAGATCCTTTGAGTCTCTGGGAGAATGATGCTATGAGGGAGGCTCAAGAAAAAGATGACGACCTTCGGCACATCATCACATGGAAGAAACGGGGTGACGTAAAACCAATATGGAGTGAGGTTGCACCCACTGGCGCTGTCACTAAGGCGTACTGGGCGCAATGGGACAGTCTGATACTCCAAAACGGAATACTCTACCGGAAATGGGAGAAGACTAACGGCAGAGAGTTCCATCTTCAGATAATTGTCCCAAGAACGAGAGTACCAGATGTTCTCCGTGAAATACATGATGGCGTATCAGGAGGTCATCTAGGTGTCAAGAGGACGTTAACAAAAGTGCGAGAACGATTCTACTGGTTGCATTGTCGAGATGATGTACAGGATTGGTGCCGCAAATGTACTACTTGCGCTGCTGTGAAAGGACCACAGACAAGGAGCCGTGGGAACCTGCGGTTGTATAACGTCGGTGCACCGTGGGAACGAATTGCAGTTGACGTAGCGGGGCCATTTCCTGTAACGGATTCGGGAAACAAGTATTTTATGGTCGTCATTGACTACTTCACCAAATGGCCCGAAGTGTTCGCCATACCAAACCAAGAAGCCACAACAGTCGCTTCTAAGTTAGTCGAAGAAGTTATATGTCGCTTTGGTGTGCCTCTGGAAATCCATTCTGATCAGGGCAGGAACTTCGAATCGCAGGTGTTCCAGGAAGTGTGCAGAATTTTGGGCATGCATAAGACGTGGACCACCGCGTACCATCCGCAGTCTGATGGAATGGTTGAGAGATTTAACCAGACCCTTGAGAGGCATTTGGCGAAATTGGTAGATGACAAACAAAAGGATTGGGACAAGTATATACCACTCTTCCTTCTGTCTTACCGAACCGCCGAGCATGAGAGCATAAAAGCTACCCCGGCGTATGTCAATTTCGGTAGAGAACTACGAATACCAGTAGACCTATTGACAGGAGGGTCACCGGAGGAACCAAAGACTGTACAAGACTATGTCTGCGATTTAAGGGAAAAGATGCGCTATATACACGCCTTGGTTCGGGAAAATGGGTTACAGTCAAGTGAGAACATGAAAACCAGATACGACCGGAAATCGAACACGAGCGGCTTCGAGGAAGGGTCACTGGTGTGGCTGCATAACCCAACTCGCCGGAAAGGGAAATCTCCAAAGTTGCAGAACCAGTGGGACGGTCCATACAAAGTGGTTACCCGACTGAATGATGTGACCTATAGGATTCAAAAGCAACCAAGAGGGACATTCAAAGTGGTACACATAGACCGTCTGGCGCGCTACCATGGTAGTAACAACGATGCTCGGGACGAGCATCTCTAAGAGGGGAGTAGTGTTACGAACACACAAAACACAAAGGAGCTAGCGCCATCTAGCAGCAACTAGTAAAACCAATTAAAGAACCGAACAGAGTGAAACCCCTATTAGATACTAGATGGCGTTAGAGGAACTACCGAAGTTTCCAGAAACATTCGTTCCGGGCGATCACGTTCGCGCACAGTCGGGAACATTCTGGAATGGTCTGGAACTCGTCTCGGCGCATATAAATAGCGGCAGGGAGGCGAGCCCGGGCAGTTCAGTTCGAGCTACGATAAAGGCGACTTCGAGAGTGAAAACAAGTGATCAAGAGTGATACCAGTGAAACCTACAACTTGGCTACGATCTAGGACATTGTTAGTGCTTAGTGTTTGGACCTAGTGCTTAGTGTTTGGACCTAGTGCTTAGTGTGTAACTAGTGCTAGTGAATAAAGTCTTCTAAAAAAGTCAGCAGGTCTTTCTCTCCAAATCCTTCGAACCCTAGCACGTAACAGTATTATAAGTATGTATTTACAAAAGAAAAGTAGTATATGTATTCTATACGTATTCTGGTACCCATAACACAAACATATAAGCTTAGCTTGGGACCAGAGCACGTTGTGTGAAATGTCGATGAATGTTTATATTTATATTTAGGTTTTTGTTGTTATAGCGGCAATATTAACACATCAATAATTAAAATTTTCAACGCCAGCTATCGCCTTTTATGAGATACATCCTGACAGACATACAGACAGCAAAGTATTTGTTAGTGTCCCATTTTACCTATAATTACGGAATTCTACTACAATTTTCGAAATAAGTTAGTTTGAAAAAATTTTTACGAAAAACCCAAGAAAATATATGATGACAGAGAAATGTAAAGTCAAGTTTAATTCTAAACCATAGGAACCACATAGCCAATTAAGATAAACATCACTAACATGCCTATATTTCTGTATATAGATAAAAACTTCCTGTTTTGAGGCCAATGTGTAATTAACGGAGCGTACCAAACCACAAGAAATAGCTCACATTCACACCGAACAGTAGCTTGCCGTAATAAACCTCTACTTCTTTACTCATTATAAAACAGTCGTAATTTTTGTATGTATGTCCCTATGTACGCTTATATCTTCAAAACAGCGCAACGGATTTAAATGCATTTTTAACACTCTTATATTAGTTCGGTATGTATCTATCAATGTATTAATCTATGTAACGGAATCTTTGAAAGTGATTTTAAACCACTTGCAGTAGTTGGATTGATCTGAAATTTTGCACATACATATATCAAGGACCGATGACAATGCAAGAATTTAAAAAAATAATTATGATTTTCAAGCGTGTTTTTTAGTTTTTGAACTAAGTAGATTATTTAAATAGAGAGAGTGGTTCAAAAAAAAAAAAATTAAATAAAAATGGATGTAAATTCACAGATGACGTGTGACAGTGGGGTATGGAGAAAAAGAACATATTGCGCCGACCCCAAACGGGGAAACGGGCAGGGAATGAAGATAGTGGTTCAAGAAGCTGGCTTTTTTATAATTTGTATAGGTTTGATTTCTAAATTCCACACGTGCAAGTTGCGGGTGACAGCTAGCTGAAGAGTTTGTTTGAGCGCGCTGTTGCGCGAGGAAGGCTATAGGGGACAGAACATCACGCTGTGACTAATAGGAACGAAGCATAAGTGAAAAATGTTGCGAAAAAGGGAAAAATCTCTTAATTTCCACGTGTACGAAGTCGCGGGTAAAAGTACATAAGACAAAACTCTCTCTTAAACTGGCTAAATAATTTTTAATATACTTCTATCATTTAAAAATGCCCGTGTGGTGACGGATTAAAAATACAAGTGTCACCACCCCATTTCCTCCCCAGGGTGCTGTAAAAACCAGCTAAGGGATATTGTACACAGATCCTCTGTGAGAGATGGAACACTCGAAAATAAACCCTGTGCCAAAACGCCTGGTCAGCGCGGCACAGTAGACCATAACCCCTCCCATAGTGGAGGAGGCCCGTGTCCAACAGTGGGACGTAAATGGGCTGGAGAAGGAGATACAACAATTATTTTATAGTGCACCAATATGGAAATATTATACTATGGTTTCTTTTAATTACTTTGAGTATAGAACCATAGTCAATACCGTCTTTACCATAAGGGCACACGGGGCCAGTGCCCAGGGCCTCCATTCTTAGGGGGCCCCCGAATGTCCGAAATTTTTTTCTCACATCAAATATTTTTGTTTTTACAAATCAGTGATCTTATCAGAAAGTATTAGAAAGGTGTAGATAAAAAAAGTATGTATTCTTTTAATGGGACAGCAAGTTTTGAAAACCATTATCAAAGAACGTAAATCAGAAAAGTACTATTCTATTAAGAGGGTACGATACCAAATTATGCTCCATACAAAAGTATGGGTATCGTACTTCCGTTTTTTCTTTGCGAAAGTTAGTTTTTGCGTTATATTGTAGATAAAGAGTATATCTAGGCTTCTATCACTTTCTTTTTTTCAAAACATAATAACTAAAAGAAATATATCGATCCGAAAACCCACTTTTTTCGGTTTTCTTTAGATAAAGTTGCAGCGTCTATCACACAAATTTGGTAAAGTTTTACCACAAAAGAAAGTAATAGGAGCATAGATATACTCTTTATCTATAATATAACGCAAAAACTATTAAAATCGGTTTAACTTTCGCGAAAAAAAATGGAAGTACGAAACGTCTTTTTTCAATTTGTAGGTAAAATCCGTTTTATCTATATTTGTCCCTTTCAGCGCTGCGCTCGGAAATAGGGATAGCAATACCTAAGGCAAATACCTAAATGAGGAGTACAGTACCCTCTTAACGCTTCTATGCCAAATCTGTCCCACGTTTTTTACTTTTTAAAAGGGCCTCAAATTCTTGTGTTATCAATCAATCAATAGCTTAGTTTAAGACGGCCCTGACCATAGTGCGTCGGTGTGGTGACGGATTACACATGCTAGTGTTAACGCCCCTATTCCCACCCAGTGTTCTCTAAAGGCCAGCTAAGGAATATTGTACACAGATAACATCCTCTCTGAGAGACAGAAAACTCGAAAATAAACGCCTAATATTACCTTTTCAAAAAACTAGTAACAAAAAATTTCTAAAATTGATATCATTGTAAAAGAAACTACAAAATTACCTTTTTATTTGCAAATCATTTTTCAAAAACATCCAAAGATGCTAAAATTAAACAATGAAAATGAAACTCTATCATGTTATGAGTAGATTACAAATCGTTTGTCATAAAACACCTTAGTTTTTTCCCACGATGGTCAACCATGTGTGACTGCCATTATAAGAACTTGGTTATTCTATTTATAGTCTTAACTTTCTTGTTCTACAGTTTAATCTTAGTTGGGATTTCTTGGCTGCTACCACACTCGTCGTTTCCCGAAACTAGTGGAGAAGTTCTAGAATCCTTGTATGGTTGTATGTAATTAATGGCTTGCAGACTTATGCTATGGTATTTCATGCTCCGTTTGATGAGAAGTCTTCTAAGGAAATTGTCACTAAACTCACTCTTAGAAAATATAACTATAGAGCGCGCGTATTCAAGTAAGAACTGTTTGTATAAGCGAGAACAATAAATTGGTGCCGTTTCTATATGTACCACTAAACTAAACTTAACTAAAAAATTAAAATTGATAGTTTTAATAACACAATTTAATAACACAACTGTATCAAAATCCGTCGTGTACTTTTAAAGATATAACCTCACATAGGGACATAAATACAAAATAACGACATAACATAACATATTTTGTAAATTTTTATCCAGAATCACGAAAAAAATTACGAAACGGAAACCTAGTTTATCTGCTTACATGTTGTATTGTACGACTGATGGGATAAGCGCACTCTATAGTTTTCTTCTAAGAAACTCATTACTAAAAACTCACTAAGTGTTTTGTATAAAACAGTACTTTAGTACTTATTTGTAGAACTAGTATGATGTTGGTATAAAATATTTTTTTCTGACCACCCTTGAATAGCAAGACCACCCAGTTTTTAAGACACAATGTGCCAATTCTATGTACACAACTAAACTTAACATAACTAAAAAATTAATACAACTAATTGTTGTATTTAGATTAACTGGCTATTTTGTTGTACACATTCATATTGATTAAAATTAATAAGTCTATATTATACATAATAAATCAAATTGCGGTGGAAAAAGTTGATCACCGCAAGCGGGACTTAAACCCACGACCTCGGAATACCGTTCCGTAACTCTGCCAACTGAGCTTATTGCGGTCGTGCTAACAGTAACCAAATTAGACCACCGCAATCGTCACTAGATTGAGTTTACATCGTATTTTGACGTACAACGCCATCTATCATCATATGATTTATTAAGTAAAAGCATAGCATGTCAATTGCAAAATTAATAATTTACTCTATATTATACAGTTTTTATTAAGAAAGTTCAGTTAACTTTGCCGGATTGTGTTATCGACACTATCAAAGATTTTTTTACTTAAGTTTAGTTTAGATGGGCGTATAGAATTGGTACCATTTTCTTGTTCTTAGAACACTTCGAATAATTATTGATTTATGTAGCTTAAGTTTGTATCTATTTGTAGTATAAGATCCTAGAGTTGAATGATATAACTTATTTTTACAGTAATGACAATGTATGGGATAAGGGTCTACCCACACGGCGCGTTGCGTCAGGGTTGCGTCGTGGCAATGTAGATATACAATGATTTTGAATGTGAAAATAATACGTGTTTCTTTGAAATTAGAGGGCTTTCCTCGATTTCTTAGAAGATAACCATCAGATCCTGACCTGGTGCCAAATGCGCCAGTGGGACCACACGGGAAGTACCAGTTTTTTAAAAGTTATGAGGTAACAATACTAACAATACTAAAATAAAATACAGACGAATTGAAAACCTCTTCCTTTTTTTTGAAATCGGTTAAAAAGTTAAATTTTAAAGACACGAAATACTTCTTAAATATTTCGTTTACCAAAAGGGTTCCGTCACCGAATAAGTTTATGAACCTCTAAACAACATGGTATATCTTTAAAATGTAAATTACAAACTGGATTGTGGGAACTTGATAGAGACCGGGTACTTGTTTATAGTAATAAACTTAATATACATACTTACATTAAATTAACAGCTGTCCCAAAAGTTGAAACATCGCATTAACAAGGCGGCTTCTGTTATGAGATTTTACAACTATACTTTATATTTTAAGATTTAAAAGTAACGGTTTTTTATTATTTACAGTTTAATAGTTGATATTATTTACTAGCCATTGCTTGCGATTTCGTTCGCGTTGATTTTGTATCACTGAACACATTTACCTCGCATTAAAAATTAGCCTTTGCCTGTGTCTTTCTTTCGAAACGATTTAAGAGTTTTGTCAAATAAGAGCGATATAAAATCAATGAAATATAATCATTTAATTATGCATACTAAATTTTTAGCGAAAACTATGTGCTTATGACAGGTCCACCTTAAAAGAAAGGGGGCCACACTTTCCCGGTCATGGTAAGGCTCAAGTAACCACCACCGGCTTTTTTTGCACCCTGTAGGCAAAGGGAGAAAAAAAAAGCCGGTTCAGGACGCAATCTGCTGAGAAAAACCGGTGTAAGAAACTCAGCAGAGCTTTTGACTTCTTTTATAATACGTCTTTTTGCATAATTAAGTTTTAATGTATTTTTTTAAGAAACTTTCGTATCTTTTCTTAATATAACGAAGCCGTTATTTTTGTGTCCTTATGTGAGCTTATATCTTTAAAATTACGCAACGAATTTTGATGCGGTTTTCTTTAATACATAGAGTGGTTCAAGAAGATGGCCTTTTGTATAATTTGTTAGAGTTTAGTTTCTAAACTCCGAGGGTACGAAGTTGCGGGGAACAGTTAGTTTTTAATATTAGCAAGGATAAGTTGCATGCACCAATCAATCAACCCTCATCAAGTATTTATCAATCGATTTACTCAAAGCCCTTAAGTGTTATTAAACACTTCTTATAGTCCTTTGACAGCATAAGCCGTTGTTATTGAGTGTACATCCTGCGGTACAGTGATTGATAAGTAGTGTGTACATGGTTTTATAGTCTGTAAGACGAATTACATTTGCTGAGTTGTCTATGGCAGGAGTGGCCAACAAGTTGATCGCGACCAATTTTGGTCGATCACTCGCAAGTTCCATGAGGGGATGCATTCAATGCCAAATGTTTCTAGTACTTGATACAGGAATCTTCGAGTAGGGAGACGTTCAGCGTCACCACTTTTAGTAGTTTTCTACTATATTAGTAGATTTTGAGCATGGACTTTTAATTTTAATTCCCCTGGACAAACTTTTTTAACCCATTAAATAAATATTCATGTATGTTGCTGGAACTCGCAAGAGTGTACGGCAGTATAAAAGCACATTGCATAAACGTGCCCTTCTTATATAAGAAATAGGTCGATCGCGACACAATTTTAAAATAAAAGTAGATCTTATGTGCACAAAAGTTGGCCACACCTGGTCTATGGGTTATAAGGAATTACAGTCAGAATTGTGTTGAGTTACGTGCTTTGTATGGAATAGAATAAAATTTAAAAAATTACTTTTCTAAATACTTTACTTTTTAAATTAAATCTGGTCAAGTTCATTTGGACTCGCACACGAAGGGTTCTGTAACCGTTAATAACATAACAATATTCGCCATACTGACTCCAAATGTGTATGTTACCAACGATGACATACGGAACAGAAACGTGGAGTTTAAATGTCGGCCTCGTATCTAAGCTCAAGGTTGCACAGCTTGCTATGGAGAGGGCTATGCTCTGTATTTCCCTATGGAACAAAATCCGTAATACGGAGATCCATAGGAGAACTGGCGTATCCCACATAGCCTGAAAGGTTAGCATGCTGCAATGGCAATGGGCAGGCTATAGCGCTCGTAGGACTGATGATCGTTGGGGAAAGAAGTCCTATAGTGGTGACCACGTACCGGACGACGCAGCGTTGGGTGGCCCCCGACAAGGTGGAGTGACGATATCGTCACAGTCGCGGGAAGCCATTGGATGCAAGCGGCACAAGACCGCGCGTTGTGGCATTCTATGGGGGAGGCCTATGTGACTCCTAATAGTACATCTCCAATTCTGAGCCCAGTCAATATAAATTGATTTTATTTAAACAGTAATAACGTTGCTCGAGCGAAACCAGGGTAGATTACTAGTCGTTTTTATGTATATTGTATGTAATGAAGTGGTCAGTATATAACGGTATAGCCTATGGCTCTTGCAATACAAACATGTTTGTAATAAAGTGATATAAAATAATCAAGGGAATAGTTAGATACCTATCAGCCTATCACCTTTACTACACGCTAGTACATATGAGTCCAAAAAGGTTTTGAATAAATTAAATATTATCTGTAATTAATAAATAATAATAATAATAAATATTCATGGACATTTCACACAACGTCCTCTGGTCCCAAGCTAAGCTTATATGCTTGTGTTATGGGTACCAGAATACGGATATAATACATAAACTATTTTTCTTTTGTAAATACATACTTATAATACATAGTAAACACCCAGACGCAGTACAAACATTTGTATGACATTTATGGATATCACACAAATGATTGTCCTGACCGGGAGTCGAACCCGAGACCTCGTGATCGGCAGTCCATTACATAAACCACTCCACCACGAAGCCCGTCGAATTGGATCGGAGTTCCTTATCGCGCGTTGCGAAAGGGGGCTAGACAGAAAAATTGGTCAAGTGCGAGTCGGACTCGCGCACGAAGGGTTCCGTATCTTTGCAACATAAGGCAACGTTATTAGTATCGAGCAAGAAACGGTAAAAAATTCATGTTTGTTGTATGGGAGCCCCTCTTAATTCTTTATTTTATTTTATTTTTAGTATTCGTTGTTATAGCGGCAATAGAAATACATCATCTGTGAAAATTTCAACTGTCTAGCTATCACCGTTCTTGAGATACAGCCTGGTGACAGACGGACGGACGGACGGACGGACGGACGGACGGACAGCGAAGTCTCAGTAATAGGGTCCCGTTTTTACCCTTTGGGTACGGAACCCTAAAAATTAATACCAAAAGTTGTAACCACACTTTTTGCTATATGTAGTTGTAAGCCGTGCGGCGTGCGCATGTTTCTCTGTCTGTCACTCTCTCTCTCTCTCTCTCATAGAAAGCAAGGCAGTTATTTTCGTTTTGTTTTTCTATTTCAGATTGAACACTGTGGTGTAGTGAAGATTATTTTTGTTTAGCGTATACAAGTTTTTTGTACATAATAAAATATTATTTATTATGTACAAAAAACCTGTATTTGACAAAGGAATTTCGTTTCATCCGGGTGTCCCTTAACACCTCTCAAGTTTTTTTTTGTATAGACTAGTGGAGGTTTAAAAGTTCGCTAAAATAGGTTCGCGAAGATTGTCAAAACTTGTTATTCATAATAGTCTTTTTACGATAAAATGTTTATTATTTCTCCGATAAAGTTGTTGTTTAAACCTCCGATAAATCATTATGAATAAGACCATTTTTATATACCAATCAACTTCGTAGGCATAAAATGGAGAAAGTTGAAGACTTTTTTAATCATTAGGTCGTTTAAAATATTTTAAATTTTTCACAGAACTGTATTGTTTTCTAAAATGATTGGGACCTACTTTACTTTCTGTGAAACCAACTATTTACTAGCAAAAGTCCTATCAAAATTAGTTCAGCTACTTTAGAAATTACCTGAAATAGAATATGAAGATATAAACCAGTGGACTGACGTAGAACAAACAATTTCTTGAAGACATACCTACAGACGTATTCGGTAAAATATGGATACTAAAGACCGAAACTTCAATTTCATTTATTTGTATACCTATTTGGGCATACCTTTTTATCTAAACTATACTAGTCCTATTTCCCAGTGCCCACAATTTAGTGCATAGCAACAATTCTTATCGTAATGAGGCTTTCTGTTCCTGGTCATTGGTACAAGTTATAGCTAACAGTTGTCTATTTATGGTCAATTGTCACCATAGCTACATTGTTGCTTTGAGAACGATAATAGCGATTCTAAAGTGATAGTTAAATAATATCTTTATAAAGTTATATATATTTTTTCTGGGTACACTACATAAATACGAAAAACTTTATTCCGAAAGTCACAAATACGAATTTCATAATACCGATTTTCATAAATCCGAATGGTTCAAAATTCCGAATATAACAATTCCGATGTGTCATAACCCCAATTTTCATAATTCCGAAACTTCAAAATTCGTAACGTTCATTACTACTATTCTCAAAATACCGAAATTACAAAAATTTTTCGGTATTTTGTAATTCAGACTTTTGAAAATCAGAATTCCAACATCCGGATCAAAGTTTTTCGGAATATTTGCGTGTTCCCATTTTTCTACCTAATAAAGGAAAAGTCCAGCGTTGGATGCACAAAGCGCAGTCCAGCAGTAGACCGTAAAGGCCGTTAAAAATATGCCATAGCCATTAAGAGATTTCGAATAAAATGTTTGGATAGGTTTTTAATTTGTTTCTTTCAAGAATTCAGAAATATTTTTATGAATAAGTATCTAGTTTGTATAACTTAGTAAAGCAATCGTAACGCAATTCATTACATTTTATTAAAAGTAAAAAATATCTATACTTACTTTGCTTATTACTATAGCGAAAGGAAACTTTACCATTTGCATCACCGTTTGCGAGTATATATAATATGTTTGAAATTTTTTACTTACTTACGAACTTAGTATCTACTCGTAGAGAAGGAGTGAAGAAAGTTAATATATTTTTAAATAATATACTAAATCAATGGAATAAAATTTTCTATGTGAAAGTTTTGATAAATTGTAAAAAAGCAATAACACCTTTATACGTGATTGTACTTAACAAGGTAGCGGACTAAACACTAATCATCTCTTATTTTGAATTATTAGTGATGTCAAAACATTCTTTAGCCAACAGAATTTATCGAGAACAGCCTTAGGGCTGAGCACTGAAAAATCGACTACTGTATTCACATGGACGGACGGACGGACGGACGGACGGACGGACAGCGAAGTCTCAGTAATAGGGTCCCGTTTTTACCCTTTGGGTACGGAACCCTAAAAATTAATACCAAAAGTTGTAACCACACTTTTTGCTATATGTAGTTGTAAGCCGTGCGGCGTGCGCATGTTTCTCTGTCTGTCACTCTCTCTCTCTCTCTCTCATAGAAAGCAAGGCAGTTATTTTCGTTTTGTTTTTCTATTTCAGATTGAACACTGTGGTGTAGTGAAGATTATTTTTGTTTAGCGTATACAAGTTTTTTGTACATAATAAAATATTATTTATTATGTACAAAAAACCTGTATTTGACAAAGGAATTTCGTTTCATCCGGGTGTCCCTTAACACCTCTCAAGTTTTTTTTTGTATAGACTAGTGGAGGTTTAAAAGTTCGCTAAAATAGGTTCGCGAAGATTGTCAAAACTTGTTATTCATAATAGTCTTTTTACGATAAAATGTTTATTATTTCTCCGATAAAGTTGTTGTTTAAACCTCCGATAAATCATTATGAATAAGACCATTTTTATATACCAATCAACTTCGTAGGCATAAAATGGAGAAAGTTGAAGACTTTTTTAATCATTAGGTCGTTTAAAATATTTTAAATTTTTCACAGAACTGTATTGTTTTCTAAAATGATTGGGACCTACTTTACTTTCTGTGAAACCAACTATTTACTAGCAAAAGTCCTATCAAAATTAGTTCAGCTACCTTAGAAATTACCTGAAATAGAATATGAAGATATAAACCAGTGGACTGACGTAGAACAAACAATTTCTTGAAGACATACCTACAGACGTATTCGGTAAAATATGGATACTAAAGACCGAAACTTCAATTTCATTTATTTGTATACCTATTTGGGCATACCTTTTTATCTAAACTATACTAGTCCTATTTTCCAGTGCCCACAATTTAGTGCATAGCAACAATTCTTATCGTAATGAGGCTTTCTGTTCCTGGTCATTGGTACAAGTTATAGCTAACAGTTGTCTATTTATGGTCAATTGTCACCATAGCTACATTGTTGCTTTGAGAACGATAATAGCGATTCTAAAGTGATAGTTAAATAATATCTTTATAAAGTTATATATATTTTTTCTGGGTACACTACATAAATACGAAAAACTTTATTCCGAAAGTCACAAATACGAATTTCATAATACCGATTTTCATAAATCCGAATGGTTCAAAATTCCGAATATAACAATTCCGATGTGTCATAACCCCAATTTTCATAATTCCGAAACTTCAAAATTCGTAACGTTCATTACTACTATTCTCAAAATACCGAAATTACAAAAATTTTTCGGTATTTTGTAATTCAGACTTTTGAAAATCAGAATTCCAACATCCGGAACAAAGTTTTTCGGAATATTTGCGTGTTCCCATTTTTCTACCTAATAAAGGAAAAGTCCAGCGTTGGATGCACAAAGCGCAGTCCAGCAGTAGACCGTAAAGGCCGTTAAAAATATGCCATAGCCATTAAGAGATTTCGAATAAAATGTTTGGATAGGTTTTTAATTTGTTTCTTTCAAGAATTCAGAAATATTTTTATGAATAAGTATCTAGTTTGTATAACTTAGTAAAGCAATCGTAACGCAATTCATTACATTTTATTAAAAGTAAAAAATATCTATACTTACTTTGCTTATTACTATAGCGAAAGGAAACTTTACCATTTGCATCACCGTTTGCGAGTATATATAATATGTTTGAAATTTTTTACTTACTTACGAACTTAGTATCTACTCGTAGAGAAGGAGTGAAGAAAGTTAATATATTTTTAAATAATATACTAAATCAATGGAATAAAATTTTCTATGTGAAAGTTTTGATAAATTGTAAAAAAGCAATAACACCTTTATACGTGATTGTACTTAACAAGGTAGCGGACTAAACACTAATCATCTCTTATTTTGAATTATTAGTGATGTCAAAACATTCTTTAGCCAACAGAATTTATCGAGAACAGCCTTAGGGCTGAGCACTGAAAAATCGACTACTGAAATTCAAAATGTAAATGTTAAACTACCTACATATATTAAAAGCCGTTAGTATTTATGTTTAGAACTCGTTTTAAACTATTAAAGTTAGTTTGTTGTGTTGATGAAGGAAGCCGTTATTGTGAAGTTCAGTTTATGTTAAGTGGTTTGAAATATGATACTGTTACCGATAGTAATATCTATTATCGATGTGAGATATAGTTATTATATCTAACGGTCAAGTAAACAGCTACTTCGTATTAAATCTATTTATAATAATAATACGATCATTATTATAATAGTCTTTCATAGATTACTAAACAAGATCCATTATGGGCGTAATCATTAGTGCTTGTTCATCGATTCAGCTCATAATCTTCGATGATGAGGAGGTCTTTGGTTTGATCCTCGTGACTCGTATAGGAGATTTCGGGTATTTGTACTGAGTGGATATTTCCTATATAGTCTATTCATGTATTAATATAATAATTTGTTTAAAAAATTTAAAAAATACGCTTAAAAACCTGAATATCTACTATATAAATCTACTATATAAAAATAAGTCGGATTTTACTTCCTGACGCTATAACTCCAGAACGCACGAACCGATTTCCACGGCTTTGCATTCGTTGGAAAGGTCTCGGGCTGCGTGAGGTTTATAGTTCATTTTTTTTTTTTACTTTTTTTTTTGGTATGGCAAAACAACGTTTGCCGGGCCAGCTAGTTTTTTACAATTATTTCATTAATATCGGTAATTTAATAAATTAAATTGTAGTGGAAAAAGTGATCACCGCAAGCGGGACTTGAATCCAGGACCTCAGATTACCGATCCGTAGCTCTGCCAACTGAGCTTATTGCGGTCGTGCTAACAGTAACCAATTTGACCACCACAACGTTCCTCGATTGAGTCTACATCGCATTTTTGATGTGCAATTTTATTTATTAAGTAAAAGCATAGCAAGGCAATTGCAAAATTAATAAATTACTTTATCATCGGTAATAATTGTACAAGATTTTAGATCGATGCCAAATGTTAGGTACAAGTGGGTAATAAATATTTTTTAAGACTCAGTTACATAGATTGATAGATAGATACATACGAAACTAATGAAAGTTTATTAAAAAATAGGACGTGTATTATATGATAAGAAACGATATTTTCCTTTCTCCTTTCTAAGGACATCTCACCTTCCCCAAAAAGCAAGTCTTTCGCCGCCAAGGTGCTAGATTGTCCCTTTTCTTCTTTTCCTGTCGGAGTTGTTATTCGTATTGGCTTTATTTCTTACAAAATAATGTCAAACCTAAAAACATTAATAATTTATATCGCTAAATTATCCATATTCTGGAACCAATAATACAAACCGAAACCACGAGCATTAGCTAGTAGGAGAGTACTTCCAAAAGACAGCACAAGTTATTATTAACTCGCTTTAAAAGGGCACCCAATGTTGAATATTACAAGGACAACCTTTATTACGAACCAATGAGCCCGAGTGTCGACGTAACCTAATACCGACCTTTTATTAAAGCCTTTACTTATCTCCTGTGAGCCGAGAAGTGGTGTGGTTCGGTATTTCGGTTGGTAGGATACCGTTCAAAAATTTCATCATAATTATTTTTATCTGTTATGCCGACATCCGTTTCATCCGTTTCATGGTAGCGAGAATTATATGGATTTTTTTCATATACCAGTGCTTATAAATATAGCATGCATAGAAATATAGCCTACTAAGGGGTCAGTGGATGTTGCCAGGTTATAAAAAATTAACAAATTTTTTTTTTTTAATAGCTAAATTGCATAGTTAAGTTTTTGGAAACACATATACAAAAATTAAATGAAAACGACTTCAACGAAATACCAGCATAAGAAATGTAAGTTTATCATACAAATTGTTGATCGGGAATCGAATCTACGGCTATACCTACATGAACGATTACTCGCTTACGTAACGGATTGTCTATTAAAATCTAACATTAAATGTCATAGATATATTATAATAATCAAATGAATTAAATACGGTGTTTTTAAATAGTTAATATGTTGCGGGCTTAGTATAAATAGGTTAATTGGAATAGACGTAAAATCGATTAGTGCACCGAGTGACGGGCATCGAGTAAAGAACCGCCCCGTGCCCACCGGATTACCTCGGATTATACAGTATATGCAATATTAACAGATATATTTTTAAAGTAATTTATTAATTTTGCAATTGATATGCTATGCTTTTACTTAATAAATTAAATTGTAGTGGAAAAAGTGATCAAGTCCCACTTGCGGTGAGATTGTTGCACAACATTCTCGATAGATGGCGTTGTACATCAAAATGCAATGTAGACTCAATCGAGTGACATTGTAGTGGTCAAATTGGTTACTGTTAGCACGACGGCAATAATCTCAGTTGGCAGAGCTACGGAACTGTATTCCGAGGTCGTGGGTTCGAGTCTCGCTTGCGGTGATCACTTTTTCCACTTCAATTTAATTTATTAAGATATATTTTTGTTTATACTTATATTATTAAGCTGAAGAGTTTGTTTGAATCTCAGAAATATTAGGATAGTACGTTTATTGAGGAAGGCTATAGGCATAGGTATAACATCACGCTGCATCTAATAGGATCGAAGCATCAACGGAAAAAGTTGTAAAAACGGGGAAAGTTTTCTGAATTCCATGCATACGAAGTCGCGGGCAACAGCTAGTATGTAATAAAATTGTGAGAAATTAATCGTCATTAGTGAAACTAGCCCAAAAATAGTAATCATATCATTCTTCTGCCCTTATCCATTTATTTAGGGTCGACACAACATGCCTGTATTTTGCTATATTTTGGCTAATTTTCACTCGAGGCCTCCTGTCTGACGTGAATCCTCCTCGGGTATATGCGCAGGTATCATGCGACGTATTCCCTCTGTCAGTTCTTTCGTCACCCGTGGGCAAGGTAGACTCAGGTCACGTAGGTCACACTAAACTTGATTTCTTTTCGTCCATCACCCCACGGACAACTCAGGAACAAAAGTATAGCGTAATATTTTCAATACTTTACAGCTGACTTGCTAAGTTTATCATTTTTATATTATTAATCTTCAATAATTGAAACAGAAAAGCAGCTTTCAATATTATTCGAATTCATTCCAATGTTTGCGCGGTTTAGTTGATTGCCTGAATATTTACAGCATGACATTTTACAACTGCTATGTTCAGTTGAATCGCCGCAGTGCTTTGAACTGCTTTTCTAAAAAATCAAAACCTCTAAATATTTAGGTAATACTATAAGCTAATGTAACCCAATCCCTCGTTGCGTCGCGTCTCACCTTTCGCTTTTCAATCATACTCGCTGACGACAGTAATTCGGGTGCGGTATTCTTGTCACAATTTGTCCTTCAATGTGTACCTATTTTGATCCTTTTTACCATCCGTCCTTGGGAATAATGACCACCTTTAAACTTAGGTTTATAAATAACTACCACCAACAAACCCACAACTTCATATGCGTAGAGTTTAAAAATCATAACAAATTATAAAGAAAAAAAAACCATCGTCTTGAACCACCCTCTCTGTTAAGAAAGTTGCATTAAAATCCGTTGCGTAGTTTTGAAGATATAAGCTCACATACATGCAATAATAACGAGTTTATTTTATAATAAGTAAAGAAACTGTGTTAAGGGCCTACACAGCTAGTAGGTATAGAAAATGAAGAAATAGGGATATTTTTTTTGTTTACTCAAAATCTACTAAATATATTTTAATTATGATTTACGTGTTTCTATATATAATAGTTACTTATGTTTTTAAAGTTACCTATTTCATTAGTTAATACGCGATAATAGACCAAAAAAATGAAAAAAATTAAAAATGAGAGGTTGTTTCGCTAAGATCATATCGAGAAAACTTTTTCAATCGCGTTCAGAGTTTATGCGATCCTAGATCATATATTGAAAAAACATATACTTAAAAATAATAGCTCTAGCCATTCAATCTAAAGAAACAATGAAAACTTCGTACGTAGAAAAATGCACGAAGCTATTTTGGTATCCTCTTAAGATCCCCCTAACTTTTAATGGCTATAATCAAAATGGATTCGCCAAAAAAAAAATTTGTGTGTTTGTTGTGAATCATTCCTTCTCCCTACCGGGTCATGGATTTGAGGCTTGAGCCTGCTTATGACCAGGCGAAGGGTGGCCCCGTTACTCAGGGCCCGACTCGGTGAGGCGGCGACGACAGGGTCCCCAACCCTTTCTAAGTCATAGTCAAAGATTCTGTATATGATTAGTTATTTCGCAAAAAAGTCAGCTAAAGCTTTCACCATTTTTGGTCTAAGGCTTTTTTAGTAAGTGCACTAAACCTTTTACAACTTTTACTCTATATATATCAACTTTGATTTTTATATTATAACATTCAGAGAACTATTTGTAACGCTCCTGTAAGCACCTAGATAAAATTAAATAGGCATGTTTAATAAATATAAATGTGGCCTAAAACTCTAATAATTAAATTCAAATCTAGTATTTTAGAACGTACGACCTGCATTTCATACATTTCTTGAACTTAGACAAATTACTTTAAATAAGAACAACATACCGTAAAACATGCGAGTATGCTAATAAGGGTATTATTATTCGATATATGACATAAATTACTGTAATTAGTATTTAAGAAAGCTTTTAAGTACTAATTATTGGCTCCATAACTTATTAATACGTTAATTAAGCAATATAGCAGCGTAGTACTTATATTTCGTAGTCGTTAAATTATGTTATATCCAATAATGTTTCAAAATGGCCTAGTAGCACTCTAGAAAGGCAGTTTTATTTAACTCATTTTATTAATTTCGTGCGTATCTATCTATTGTTAATCTTATTCATGTTAACGTTTTTTATCCATTTGCATTATTCGGACCCAACTAAACACAACTAACAGATAAATATTGATAGAGTCAAAAACAGAATTCGGTAACGTAACCTAAGTAACTTTAGAAAGTGACTTTATTTAATAGTACAGCGTAAAAGACAGTAAATTAAAATGTCGGTACAATAATTTCCTTAAATTTAATTCTGTTCTTAATACAACAGAATTGGTGCCATTATCGTCTAATGAATAACTGCTATTATTATATGTAATCATCTCAATACTTTCTCTGGCAAATGTCAAACCACGTCGTCCAAAAATAAAAATTTAACCTCCTAAAATGAAAAGAAAACCGAAAACATCGTAACCTAAAGCCTATGGAGGTATGCCCTCAGGCTGTGGTACCACGCAGTAACGGGAGAACCGTCCCATAGTTTCATATTACGCTATTCATTATTTGCCACACAACCAGCCATCTTTTATTTGTTTTAACCCCTCATTTCCCTCCTTAATTCATTTCAGAAATTTCTATTTCAAAATAAGCATCATTCGGAATATTTAAAAGTTAGAACAAGCTTCAATTGTTTTTTTTTATTGCAACATTGTTTTTCCTCAGTATGATTTTATTTATACTTTTTTTTCTATTAAACCAGCATTTAATCTCATAACTTTTCACAGCCGATTTATTCCCACTATTGGGCAGAGGCTTTCTCCACGATGGAAGGGTATTTGTTCTACTATGCTATGGTGATCAGATATGTCGGCACTAGGTTTAGTTTCGAGTTTTCCTGACACAGAAGCTTTACGATTGGTGCGGTTACTTGTGTTCTTGAAAATGTCTTTACTTACTTTAACTTGTAAATAACTACATTGAGTTGTCCTGTATGTGGTTATCCTTTGCCATTTAACGTTTACTTTATCCTATATAATTTTTCAAACAACCTAAGTGTTAATATTCTGACTTATAGTTGTCGCAAGTCGGCCATAATGCTACGCCAACACTAATTAAAGTGTTTATAACTATTTCTAGGAATATTGCAATTAAAAGCATATTCTCGTTAGCAGACGGCACTAAAAACTAGGGTTGCCCTCTAAAATATTTCTCAACAACTTACTGTACAATTTATAAGTGGCAACACCGTGTAGATTATTGCTTTTTATTTTTATGTTATTTTTAGAAATGCTTGTCTCTTTGGTGGTGGAATTGTTTATGGTTTATTTTTATGAGATGGAAATATACACCGAACGGTTATGAGTAGGTACTGTTGCGTTGGAAAAAAAAATGATGAGCGCAACATAAATAATTACTTAGCTACTGTGGTTTTAACCTGGTGATAGTTTGTATGAACAATCTTCAATTTTGATTATAGAGCTACATAAATCAATAACATTTTATTTAAAAATTTTAAAGTATCGCTTTCAAATCTTTAAAGACAAAGAAATCAAGTTTTTTTTAAAAGGTAATCCCAATCGAAAGGCTAGTGATATACAAATTACTTATATATTGACCAAAATTATCCATTTCATTGTCATTTTACGTATTTATTATTGCCAAATCTGATAAAATTGAGCGCGTACGCGTTCACGTACACACTACCTGGCAAATCTGTGATTTTAAATAATAACACGATGCATTTAATCCATTAAAACTAATCCCGTTTTAACTATACGTATAGATTTCGTTCACACCAATAAATTTCTGATAAAAAGACTGTAAAGAAGATAATTGGAACTGTCTGAAGTAATAACTGGTGGCCAAGTCTGGAAATTCTGCTATTACAATCATATTACAATGTTGTTATAATGGTCAGTCACTGACGCCATTATGGCGTCATTATGACAAAAAAGTAATAGTAGACTACCAAATTTGATAAAATTCCGCCATTATGGCACCACTATGGTGTCATAATGACACCAAACTTGATTTTTTGTTACAGTTAATGCCACTATGGCGCCATAATGGTGCCATTGAGCTGTCATTGTGACACAATTCATTTACCGGACTTGGAGCCCTGTGGTCATTAAAGGACCACAGATAACTCCCACATTAGATACCATATTAGTCCATACCACGCAAACCGCGCCTACTTCTAATGTTGCTGCGTTTATACGTTAACATAAATCTCGTAATGCTCTATCTACTGCAGGTGATCTGTGTAAAAAAGCCATCAAAAATCGATTATTTACAACAAATTGTTAATTAATAACAAGCTTCAATGCGATTCCAAGAAGTTTCAGCAAAAATTATGATTGACATTGGTACCAAATCTACGTGCACAACTAAACTTAACTAAAAATTAAAATTGATAGTGTCAATAACAGCTTTACGTAATGTTAACTGAACTTTCTTATTATAAAAACTGTTTATTATAGAGTAATGATTATAATTAATATAAAAGTACACAACAAAATAGCCAAATAATCAAGATACAGCAATAGTTGTTTTCATTTTTAGGGTTCCGTACCCAAAGGGTAAAAACGGGACCCTATTACTGAGACTTCGCTGTCCGTCCGTCCGTCCGTCCGTCCGCCCGTCCGTCCGTCTGTCACCAGGCTGTATCTCAAGAACGGTGATAGCTAGACAGTTGAAATTTTCACAGATGATGTATTTCTATTGCCGCTATAACAACAAATACTAAAAATAAAATAAAATAAATATTTAAGGGGGGCTCCCATACAACAAACATGATTTTTTTACCGTTTCTTGCTCGATACTAATAACGTTGCCTTATGTTGCATAGATAATGGTACGGAACCCTTCGTGCGCGAGTCCGACTCGCACTTGCCCCGTTTTTTAGTTAAGTTAAGTTTAGTTGTGCACTTAGAATCGGCACCATTATCATGTGTCTACAATATGGAATTTATAGCCTAGAGGTATTTATAATTTCCTCCTCTCTCCTCTCCAGCCACTTTGGAGGGATTATGGTCTACTGTGCCGTGCTGACCAGGCGTGTTGCCACTGGGTTCATTTTAAAGATTTCCATTTCTCACAGAGGATGTTATCTGTGTGCAATATCCCTTAGCTGATTCTTACAGCACCATTGGGAGGAGATGGGGTGGTGACACTTGTATCCTTAATCCATCACCACACGTAGATCTTAAAGGCCATAGGCCGAATAGACTAGAATTTATAATTTAAACTATTTAAATCCGCAAATAACATTTAAGTTAAAAAATAGTTATAATTTCTATCTCTTAAAACCGTATCTGTTTTTACTTATTATAAAATAGTCGATATTTTTATATGTATGTCTATGTGAGCTTATATGTTCAAAACTATGCAACGGATTATGATGCGGATATCTTTATGTTCAGAGTGGTTCATGAGAATTGCTATTTTGTATAATTTCAATTTGTTAAGGTTTTCTTTATTTTCTACATTCCACGCGTACGAAGTTGCGGGCAATTGCTAGTATACCAAATATAAAAAAATAAAATTAGTTTTTTTTGCTTTTTGTTTTTTTTTTATGTATGTAAAGGATAATTTCTGAAAGTTATGGTCCGATCTCCGTGTGGTGACGTAACAAGAATACAAGTCACAGCACTCCATCTCCTTCCAAAGGTACTGTAAAAGTCAGCTAAGGGATATTACACACAGATAACATCCTATGTGAGAGACAGAAAATTCGAAAATAAACCCGTAAAGACCATATAAAGACCATAATCCCTCCCAAAGTGGAGGAGGCCCGTGCCCAACAGTGGGACGTTAATGGGCTGAAGAGAGGGATGGTCCGATTTTAAAACTTTTAACCCGTAGTGTTTAATATGAAGAATATTCACTGTAGGAAAATGGAAATAGAAGGGAACTTTACACCTTGTAAACGCTCACGCTGTGTGCAATAAACATACAATAAACGTATTTTTTATGCTTGTTTCAGAAAAGAGTTGTCGGAAGCCCAGCTTGAAGTCTCGACATACCTTTGATAGTCACTGTGGGGAGTCTCTATTACCACAAGTGGACTTCACTATTAACTATAACAAGAAGACTCGGCAGCAAGCCACACAAAAATATTATCTTCGTACTTTGCTGTTTTCTTTGTAGATATTGCCTCTAGAACAACGAATTTTTCTCACAGTATCTAAGTCATATATAAGTAATATCTGTGCTGCTATTACTTTCTTTTTATTTCCAAAACATGACTATGATTACTAAAGGAAAAAAATCGAAAAAAAAAATCGCGTTTTTTACGGTTGTTTTTAGATAAACTTGCAACGTCTTTATTTTTTATTTTTTTCCTCCTTCTCGCGCCTATACTCCAAGAGTCACGGGATCCCTTTCGGACTGCGCCGCATCTCTAGTAGGCAGCCCAGCTGGGCTTCTCTATCGTGCTGACGCGTCAGCATGACAACATATACCAAGGAGCGCCAATAATCCATAACTGATCCCACCACGGGCCAGGCTCCGTACATTTGTTGTTTTTGTTCCAATAAATATATTTTAATTTAATTTAATTTATTTTCCACCAAGAAAACAGCGGAGTACGAAACGGATTTTTTTCCAAGATTTTATAGAAAAAATCTGGTGGCCTTTTCGGGGCGACGCTTGGTAGTCTATAGTCGGCTTTTAAACACCTTTGAAAAAAAACGAAGTAAATTATAGAATTCTTATCGAACCGCTTTTAGCAAAAACACATCCCTTAAAACACGTTATGAAATTATTATTTTTAAAAATTAATTTATATGTGAAATAATCGAGTATTCGCTAATTAACGGTATCGATTACATTTATTCGAAATGTCAACGCGCACTTGGTCAAGTAATTAACCACATTTGTAATTAGCAACAGATGTTTTAAATGAAGTAAGAAAAAATTGGTCAAGTGCGAGTCGGACTCGCGCACGAAGGGTTCCGTACCATTATCTATGCAACACAAGGCAACGTTATTAGTATCGAGCAAGAAACGGTAAAAAAATCATGTTTGTTGTATGGGAGCCCCCCTTAATTCTTTATTTTATTTTATTTTTAGTATTTGTTGTTATAGCGGCAATAGAAATACATCATCTGTGAAAATTTCAACTGTCTAGCTATCACCGTTCTTGGGATTGACGGATGGACGGACGGACGGACGGACAGCGAAGTCTCAGTAATAGGGTCCCGTTTTTACCCTTTGGGTACGGAACCCTAAAACCATGGTAAAGGTAATATAACTAACTGTACCTACGTATATCCTAGACTATAATATTACATTTAATATTTTGCCTAGTTCAAAAACTAAAAGACACATTTGAAAATCCCGAATATATAAAAATCGATCGCTGTTCGTAAGTCTCTCTCATTAGGTCAGTACGTATCTATCAATTTATTCATCTATATAACGAAATCTTTAATAGTAATTTTCACCAACTTGCAGCATTCGGATCGATCTGCAATTTTGCATACAAAATAAGGACCTATGACAATAACTTTAAAAAAATATTCGAGACTAGCTGATGCCCGCTACTCCGTACGCGTGAAATTTTAGATACCCATATATTTTGTCACCGTTTAAACCTTCCCTGGACTTTTACAAATATTTCAAGACTAAAATCACCAAAGCGGCCCAGCCTTCCTCGAGTTTTAGCGACACAAACGAACAGCAATTGATTTTAATATAAATAAGAAGATAAGGAAGTTTTTAATTATCAATGGCATTGTGATCAAAATACAACGTTTTAAAGGACTTAAAATGAAGCTCGAAGCTCAAGCTAGTTCGTAACCACTTCGTAACTATTAAATCTACCTATTTGTCTTTGTATGCATGTGACGGAATCTGTCAAAATATTTTGTTCACGACTTGTTATACACTCGCGTGCAACCGAATCGACTCACCTATACAAAACTGCTAAATGGTGTAATATGTTGTAAAATAATAAAAGATATAGTAAGATATGTATATTTTTTGAAAGCCTATTTCATAGCCTTTAAAGTAATACCATAATTTTAAAAATCTGCTCAATAGTTTCGAATTTAATCGAATTCGAATTACAAAACAACAAAAATTGAATTAGTGAAAAATAACAAATGATAATTAAAATTGTTAATTAACCAAATGTTATGAAAAATAAAGGAATTTATTAAATCAATAATTAGTGTTGCCCCCCCCTGGCTTTAATAACAGCTCTGAGACGGATCCTCATCGACCTGATAACCCTTACTACCAGATCTTGAGGGAGAGCTTCCCATTCCTCTTCGAGCGCTGTCTTTAGCTCTACAATGTTTGCAGGCGCTGGATTTCTGGCCCGGACCCTGCGTTTCAGCTCGCCCCATATGTGTTCAATAGGATTGAGATCAGGGCTAAGTGGTGGCCAGTCCATGGTCTCAACACCAACTTCAT
This sequence comes from Orgyia antiqua, assembly GCA_916999025.1. Classification (NCBI taxonomy): domain Eukaryota; kingdom Metazoa; phylum Arthropoda; class Insecta; order Lepidoptera; family Erebidae; genus Orgyia; species Orgyia antiqua. The sequence goes on from OU779868.1 coordinate 29,750,236, forward strand.
CCAGGAACTGACGAGTGATTCGTGCTGTATGGCAGCGGGCATTATCGTGCATTAGAAGGAAGCTATCTCCTATGAAGCCTTCATAAGGAAGGACGTGATCAAGGAGAACATCTTCCACATATCGGTCTGCAGTCAGACCGCCTCCTCGGCCTCCACCGGGGATGAAAACAAGAGCTGTTTTTCCTTCCATTGAAATGCCCGCCCACATCATACACGAACCACCGCCATAGGCCACTGTTTCCGCGAAACAACATTGCGAAAATCGCTCGCCTGGACGCCGGTAGACTCGAGCTCTTCTGTCGTTGCCATGCAGACACACTCTGCACTCGTCAGTGAACAAGACCGATCGCCATTGTTCAGCCGTCCAACCGATGCGTTCGCGAGCAAATGCAAGGCGCGCTTGTCGGTGAGCCCTGGTCAATTTAGGGCCTCTGGCAGGCCGTTTTGGAGTCAGGTTGGCATCTCTCAGCCGTCTTCTCACCGTCCACTGACTGACAGCGACTCCTCGAACCTCTCGCAGCCGCTGCTGCACAGCAACACCGGTGAGATGGCGATTTCTGAGGCTTGTCGAGACGATAAAACGGTCGTCTCTCTCAGAAGTATGCCGCCGCCGACTGTTATCTGGCCTCCTAGAGTAAGAATGTGTCTCCTGGAACCTTCTGTATACCCTGGATACAGCAGATTGGCTCAGATTCAGTCGACAAGCGACTTCTCGCTGACTAAGGCCTTGTTGTATCAAAAGGACATCTTGGGCGACTTCTTCTGGTCTTGTATCCATAGTGGCGGCGAATTGCTTATCGTATCTTACGGTGATGTGTTCAGGTCAACTTCTGATAAGCGACTGATAAGGGTGTGTTGCTTACGTGGGTTTATATAGGGGGCTGCATAGCGCAACACGTTAGTACTGCAAGGAGTAAATTTTACGGACTTACGGTTCATATCACGATATTTTTTAAAGTGGTGATTGGATTAAAACAGTAAATGTGTCAATTTAAAGCTAAAAGAATAAGCTTTAAAAAAATATACATTATGTATACTTTTTTTTATTTTTTTAAATTATAACACACATTTTGTCTATTTTGTATGGGTGAGTCGATTCGGTTGCACGCGAGTGTAGTTTGATTGGTCTAAAATTTTGCACACAATGAAACTGGTTTTAAAACTTTGTAGACTTGACTTCAAAATACTGTACCAGCCGTAATATGAGCTTTTATTTACAGGCAGTTAACGCCGTGAATTGAACTGTCTGGCAAATTCGTATTAAGAACAAAATTCTTAGTCAGTCAGTTCGCTAAACCAGTAATAGGTACATTAATATGTTTAAGGAGAAGGTACAACTAAAAATTTTCAACTCAAAGTTTTATTTCTGCCATAATACCTAATTTAGCCATGCAGTTTACGGTCTGCCTGGAACTTCAATGATTTTAAAAAATGCATAATACGCCGGCAAATGTCTCTTACAATTTAATTAAATGTATAGATTAGTTAAGTATTGCAATTTTATTACTGTTTGATAATTCCCCGTGTAGCGACAGGCATTAATTATTACGCGGACGTTAACTACATTAATATTCAGAGCGTTAATAACATTGTAAAAAGCTTAATGTAATTTATAGGCAATTGTGACTTTTTGTTATGCATTTTAATGAAAATATTTAGCTCAGTTTATCAATGAGATGTATTTTGAGTTCGGTAAAATATGAAGTTTGGTTCCGTAAGAGCAAACTATCTACCTACTTTTTTCTTTTTAGATATAATCTTCTACCAAAATGTAATAGACGCTGCAAAACCTTACAACAGCAGTTAAAAGACGGGCTTTTTGGGTGGTCATATTATTATTTCGTTTAGAAATCATGTTTTGGAAAATAAAAAAGTAATAAAAACATTTTTACTTAAACAAAGTAGTTAATTTATATGTATGTCCCTATGTGAGCGTATACCTTCAAAACTAGGCAACAGATATTGCTGCGGTTTTTTTTTAAATGATAGAGTTTTTCAAGAGCTTTTTTATATAATTTGTTAAGGTTTATTTTTCAAAATCGACGTGTGCGTAGTGGCGGGTATAGGCTAGTACATTATACATAGTTTCAATGAATTCTAAATCAATCACATTTTCGTATATTTTATATCAACCCTGAATTTCTCGAACTGAATTGTACTAATCCATTATAGTGTTGATGACCTCCTAACAAATTGCACCGAGCCAAATGAGCAATAGTTACTTCAATACAAACTTAACTTATCACCTGGAAAGTAAACAGTCAGACAAAATGACCTTTATTTTGATCCAGGGTAAGAACGTTTGTGAAGAAATTTAGGGTTAATCGAATGTATTAGTTTTGTTGTCATGTTTTACTCGGGGCATGGTGTCAGTGCCTTCAAATAGGTTTATGTTGATGTGATGTCAAATGACTCCGTTGATATTATGAGACACAGTAATAAGGATGGAGCTGCGAAGAGGATTTGACCCTTTTTAAGCGTATTTTATAACAAAACTGATATTATTATCAATGTTGTTTTCGAAGTATGATGTCTGGATTATACCAAAGACAGATATTTTTAACACGCTTTTATAAATTTGGTATGTATGTACTATGTAACTATCAATGTATTAATCTGTGTAACGGAATCTTTGAAAGCGAAATTTTGCACACCTAACAAGGACCGATGACAATGCAATAATTTAAAAGAATAATCCCAATTCCTTGATCAGAATTACTAGAATAGCATGTTGAAGTATCATTATGACCACACTTGTATTTTTAATTATACACGTAATAGTTCAATTGTATATGAGTAGACTCACCTATATTATTGTGTTTCTACGTATGCCTTTCATATACAATCAGATAATTTCACATAAAAACGCTTTGTTTATAGAATCAGGTAAAAATATCATAATTTTTTTTATATAATTGTTTACTTGTGTTTACTACGATTGTGACAACATGGGACGAAATAAACTTATGTCTCTGATGACTGATGTTTTGTAAGTAGCTAGCATAGAATTTAGTATTGATGACAATGCAAACATTTAAAAAAAAATCTGGATTTTCAAGCATGTTTTTTCGTTTTTAAACTAAGTAGATTATTGATAAAATCTCTTCGTATTAACATATGGGCGTTCAGTGAATAATCGAACTATCCATTTATGAGTTTACTAGCTGACCCGGCAAACGTTGTTTTGCCATACAAAAAAAAGGTTTGAAAAATAGATGTTGGCCGATTCTCATACCTACTGAATATGTATGTAAAATTTGAGAAGAATCGGTCAAGCCGTTTCGGAGGAGTACGGTAACTAACACTGTGACACGTGAATTTTATATATAAGACTAGCTGACCCGGCAAACGTTGTTTTGCCATACTAAAAAAAAACCAAAATGGTTGGAAAAATAGATGTTGGCCGATTCTCAGACCTACTGAATATGTATGTAAAATTTGAGAAGAATCGGTCAAGCCGTTTCGGAGGAGTACGGTAACTAACACTGTGACACGTGAATTTTATATATTAGATATTCAAAATCAATGTTGTTTAGTCAATCATCAAACACTAATACCAACTAGATACTAATCAATGCATTAATTGTAGGAATTACTGTTATGAATTGTAAAACTATTAATGCTGGATAACCCAGTTTACGATATGCTATTTATGGTTACACCACGATTAACTGGAGCGGTAGCGCATTTATGAAAATTTTATAAAAACGAGGAAAATTTATTGTTCGTAAAAGGCTTTTATTAGATTCGAAACTTTTTAATAATTTATGAAACGGGACCTATAAAAGAGATTTTAGCTCCCTTCCTATTGTCGGGCCCAGGCCCTTAACTAGCCCAGATCAGAAAAGAATCCTAACTCTCAATATCTATCGTTACATATTTATTTACTAACTAGCTGTCCTGGCGAACTTCGTACCGCCAATTAAAGTTGTCTATACTATCTGATTATCTAATCAATTTTTATCATCATCATAACATCACGCCTTTTTCCCATGGGAGTAGGCAGAGACTATAGAGCGCCATCTGTTACGATCCAAACATACTTCCTTGGCTTCATCCACACTCATACATCTGGTCATACATGCCTGACGCTTGTAAGTGCTACGCACTTGCCCCTTTTGGAGTATACCGGCGATGACATCGGAGTATATTTTTCTCCGGCGTCCTCTACCAGCATCTCCACTTACCGCCGCCGTGTATATGCCTTTCGTTAATCGTCTATCGTCCATACTCTCCACATGACCAAACCACCTAAGCATACTTTTCTTCACCTTAGTCACTATATTCTCTTTCAGATCACAACGTTCTCTTACAACTTCATTTCTTAATATATCTTTTAAAGTCCCATCATACATACTTCTCAAAGAGCGCATCTCTATAGCATTTCTTCTACGTTCGTGCTTCTTCTGCCACACCCAACATTCGCTTCCATACACAGGCGACGATACCATTGTGGATCGTCATTCGAGCCTTTTCAGTAATCGCTTAGCTAGCCACAATAGCATGCAAGTCACCATTCAGTTTATTTTCCACTAACATCCTTCTTTTCACATCAGCATCAACCTTATGGTCTCTTGTAAAAACACTTCCCAAATGCACACACAGACAACCACTCTTCTTTGTAAAAAACCATAACTTTCGTCTTGCTTACGTTTCATCTAAATGCGTCATTCGTTCTAGTTACCATATCTTGCAGTTCTTCCGAAGATGGTGCAAGTAGAGCTTGATAATCCACGTAAAGAAGACACTGAATAGGCAACTCACCCATAACCAATCCATCATCATTCTCACTCAAATCTACCAGGCAATTATCTATGTATAGAATAAACAGCAATGGTGACGCTACACATCCCTGTCTCACACCCCTAGAGATGCTGAACCAGTCCGTGTATTCTCCATTTATCCTGACACAGGCTCTGGAATCCCTTTGAAGAGATTTCAGTGCCTACATCAAGCGCCCGCCAACTTCATACATAGATAGTGTCGACCACAATATTCATCTCTCCACACACTTTCATGTGCCTTCTCCAAGTTTTAGAAAGTATAGTAGACTTTATTGTCACCTTAGGGAGAAAATCTGATCTACACATCCCATTCCTTTTCTGAATCCTGCTTGTACATCCCATAATTTTTGATCTGGCATACCTACTCATCACTCTTATAATCAATACCTAAAGAATCTAAAGACCATAAATTAAAATAAGATTAATAATCCTTATTTACTGATGCTTACATCTGTCCTTTGTTTATGGTAATTATTATAAAATAACGATTGTCAAAATAATGTCAGTCTTATTAATTTATTAATTTTTGCATTTGACATGCTATGCCTTTTACTTAATAAATCAAATTAAATGTCAATCTGTTTTAATAGACCAAGATCCGAGGGGTAAAGCCTTTAACTTATTATTTTTTTGCTAAATAAATATTCATGGACATTTCACACAACATCCTCTGGTCCCAAGCTAAGCTTATGTCCTATGTCCTATGGCCTTTCTTAGGTCCTAAGCTACTTCCCTATCAATTTTCAGTCAAATCAGTTCGGCCGATCTTGAGTTATAAGTGTTCCCACTAACACAACTTTCTTTTATATATATATATACTAGCTGTCCCCGCAAACGTTGTTTTGCCATACTAAAAAAAAGGTTTGAAAAATAGATGTTGGCCGATTCTCAGACCTACTGAATACGCATGTAAAATTTCATAAAAATCGGTCTAGCCGTTTCGGAGGAGTACGGTAACTAACACTGTGACACGTGAATTTTATATATAAGAAGAAAGATATAGATAAAATATGTTTTGTCTTTAATTTCTATAAGTTGCCTGAAGTTGCCTAATCGTTGCATTCATTTATTCAAACCATCGGTCAAGTACTTGTACTTCGGATTCGTACACTGAGGATTCCGTAGCATTAGTGTCTCATTATATTAAATTCTGAAGTTGTCAGCTCTCCAGCTATCACCGTTTCAAAGACACAACCTGGTCACAAACGGGTGGACGGACAAAGAAGTCTTTTGGTAGTTTAGAACTCTAAAAGTTAATTCTAATAATTATTACATTACAATCTCAACTCTTATTAAATGTGTACTTTTAGTCCAGTTTTGGAAAGAATTGTCAAGTTTCTTTGCAATTGAGGGCAGAATGAAATTGCCATTAGTCTCGCGGCGTATAAAACGAGCTGATTTTTTAATGATACGGGCAGCTGTGAAAGACAGTTAAGACCAATTCATGGCCCCTATAATGTTTGACCTGCAATATACTCTAATCACCGTAATAGCACTGGCTCCAATTGACCTTTACACTAAATCCATTTAAGGTATGACTGAGTGGCTAAAGATTTTAAGCACTTGAATTTCTCAAGCGCTTATAACGGACATCTAATACGGTACAGTGCAGTTTGTCCGTATAGTAACGGATTGAGAATACACGTTGCACTATCCCATTTTAATACCAGGGTGCTATAAAAGCCAGCTAAGGGGGTCTTCTGTGAGAGTAGGAAAACTTAAAACAGGTTTTATTTTGTCATTTCCTATTTAGACATTTTTAGCTATCACTGTTCTTGAGATATAGCCTGCTGACAGACGTAGGGACGCGCAGTAAGTTTCAGTAATAAGGGACCCTCATGTTTCCTTTTGGTACGGAACCTAAAAAGAATGTATTACAACCAGCTGTTGCCCACGACTCCATACGCATGGAATTTAGAAAATGTTTTCCCATTTTGCAACATTTTTGAATTTTTTACATTTTTGACGGGTTTCGCGGTGCAGTGGTTCATGTAACGGACTGCCGTTCATGAGGTCGCGGGTTCGATTCCCGCTCGGGACAATCATTTGTGTGATATTTCTAATTGTCATACAAATGTTTGTACTGCGTCTGGGTGTTTCTAGGTATTATAAGTATGTATTTACAAAAGAAAAGTAGTATATGTTTTATATCCGTATTCTGGTACCCATAACACAAGCATAGACATATAGCTTACTTTGGGACCAGAGGACGTTGTGTAAAATGTCCAAAAATATTTATCTATTTATTTTTCACGAATGCTTCGCTCCTATTGGTAACAGAATTATATTATACATATAGCCTATAAGCCTTCTTCAATAAATGGACTAGGTATCCAACAGAAATATAATTTTTCAATTCGAACCAGTGGTTTCATAAATTAGCGCGTTCAAACAAAGAAACTCTTTCTATCCATCCATCCATCCATCAGCCTCTCTTCATCCACTGTTGGACATAGAACGCCACATCGCGTGGTCGCATTAAACTCTTTAGCTTTATAATATTAGTATCTCCTTCTCCTTCTCCAGCCCATTTACGTCCCACTGTTGGGCATGGGCCTCCTCCACTTTAGAGGGATTATGGTCTACTGTACCGCCCAGACCAGGCGTGTTAGCACAGGGTTTATTTTCGAGTTTTCAGTCTCTCACAGAGTATGTTATCTGTGTGCAATATCCCTTAGCTGACTTTTACAGCACCCTTGGGAGGATATAGTGTGGTGACACTTGTATTCTTAATCCGTCACCACACGGAGTTAAATTTATACGGTTTTCGTATTTAACATGAATCGAATTTCGTATTGTGTATGTTTAAAAACCTAAAAGTTTAAATAAAAACTTTAGTTCAACAAAAACAATTTGACAAGTGCCCTTGTTAATTTTTAGATTAGAACAATTACAGGAAGCCCTCGCCGTTGATAAGCCGCCTCAATTAAGATTGATTAACACTATTTTTGTAGCGAGCTAACACTTTTAATTCAGCTATTTTCTGTTACATCAATTGGTTTAATTGTTGCTCGAGGAACTGACTCTGAAATAGTAGTTGTATTATTCACGTCAAATATTTAAAAATCTTTGTAATACTTAACAAATCAAATTATGGTGGAAAAAATTTACTGCCACAAGCGGGACAATTCTGTAAAGAATGCTAGGTGGTTGGTCGAGATGTTGTAAAGCAATCTTGATAGATATTATTTATTGTACGTAATAATAAAAATATATAAACTCAGTCGAGTGACAAATGTGGTGGTTGATTGAATGTTGTTAGCACGACCACAATAAGCTTAGTTGGAAAGAGCTTCGGAACGGTATTCCGAGGTCGTGGGTTATGTCCCGCTTGCGGCAGTCAATTTTTTCTACCATGATTTGATTTGTTAAGTAAGGCATAGCATGTCAAATGCAAAATCAATAAATTACTTTAATCTTTGTAATATTAAAAAAGTCATACAAAATTTTAATAGAAATTGAAAGAAAAGAAAGAAAGAAAAAAACATTTATTGCTGTGAAATCAGGCACAAAATACATAAAACAGGTTTATACATCCCAGATCCCTTCAGCAGCAATAGGACCCATTTCAGCATAATGTCAAGTCTCAAAGACTTGACGCTGATTTTCAAATGGGACCTTGGAGTGATGGCACGGATGCCCAACAGCAACAAGCACAATAATTTGTATTGTTGGCTAGTTTGCTAAGAAAACTTGAACTAACTAGGCTTAGTGATATAAAATTACAACATTATTAACATTAGCAATTTGCTTATGTAGCTACTTATTTAAACTTAACTATATTTAATTTTGTATTGTAAAGATAAATTAATTTAATAAGAAATATACAATATTCACAGATATAACAACCAGATGGTGGGTTAACGTTTAAAATTGTGGATTAGTAACTTTAGCCTTGCTAAATCATACTTCATAGAATAATAACGTTTCATATGACGTATAAACTATATCATAGAAATACATAGATACGTTTTCACGCACACATAGGTAATGGTATAATGTCTGCATTAAAAATATAAGCTTTTTGATTATGCTTTCCTGACCATATTAATGCATACTTGTAACTTTTTATTACATTATCTTCAATTGAACGTAATGCTGTAACACTGCGATAGCATGTAAATAAGCGGTATGGAAACACGGAACAGACCGTTCGAAAATACAAATAATGGCTCTAAAAACTCGCATATCACTACGTATTTTACGTACGTATTTTAAAATAATAACATACAATTTTATATACTATGTGACGATGCTACATGTCTCATCAAGCCAATCCATTGCAATCCACTGCTGTATATAGGCCTCTCCCAATTTGCATCACAATACGTAAAAAGTAACAGAGTGAAATAGAAATAGAAATAAATTTATTGTCATAAAACATATATATTATTGGAATCCCTGATCCTTGAACTAACCTTAGTTGTGTTTCAAGGACCAGTTCCTCCCCCTGACTTAAAATAGCATAGTGTATTTCTAAATTACAGTCTTATACATTGTGTGTGTGTGTGTTGTTTATTTGTATGTTGTAATTTATGTATGTTTGTACGTCTATTCCTAAATATTTATATGCACATAAACATAAGGTTCACAGTGGCACTGAATGCGGTAGGGAGAAAATGTCTTCATCTGAATGGTTTTCAAAACAGCCTTGGTACAGATTTACCAGATTTAGTGTCTAAGGCTACTTCAGTCAGTCAGATTGAAACCACTTACATATCTGTGTGCTTGAAAACGTATCTATGTGTCTATAAAAAAAACCTCAAAATTACTAATTGTACATGATCTGCATGCATCATCTATTTGTATATACTTAGTTGTATAAATTTATATCTTGTGATGAACACGAGATGACGATTGCTATTGCATTGCATTGTTAAAACGATACTTAATAAGTCACTTGCTTTTAACGGCTGCTTCGCGGTTTTTATGCAACCTACCGTCATTCCGATACTCAATGTTAGGTAATAAGTATTTTTAAGTTTACTCTGTATTTCTTAAGCTAAGTGAATTGTATTCTTTTTAAGAAATAAATATCTTAAACCTTAACAGTTCTTTAACCTCAATTTTAAACGTCAACCCACTATCTGGTAGATCTGTGAGCTTAGGTATTAATTACCTATGGAAACTACATTAAATGCGTGATTTAAAACTCATGCATATACTGTAATTTCCATACCGCTTATCTGTTTAGTATGATACTGCTATATGCCTAGCTTCTTAGAAAAGCAAGTCATAAAAGCAACCGCAGTAAGTTGGCATAAAATTATTGTATAATCATATTTATTGCTTCTCCTTACTTGTTTACTACGACGTTGACAGCTTGAGACTACTGTTTGTGGTTAACCTAATACTAGGCGGGGTTATTCAAGTAGATACGTATGGTTTATATTATTATGGGAATAGCAAAAACTGTTATATTGAGAGCTTGGAGCGTGGATTGTCGTGTGGTAACGGATTAAGAATACAAGTGTCACCAACTCATTTCCATCCCTGGCTGCTGTAAAAATCAGCTAAGGATAGTTTATCTATCAAGAAAGACTATCGGCTATGTAATATCACGCCACGACCAATATGAACGAAGCATAACTCAAAAATGTTACAAAAACAGGGAAAGTTTTCTAAATTCCACGCGTACGAAGTCGCGGGCAACAGCCAGTATAAAAATAAACATGAACAGTAACTTCAAGTAATTAAAACTAATACTTTATTTTATTTTCAGTTTAGTTAGTTTGAGTTTCACAACAGAATTGGGATCAACATTTTCTATACAAGGCAAAAAGAAGGTATTCGCAACAATTACATTGTTGCGAATACCTTCTGTGTTATGGAGACTTGATCATTTAAACAGATGGTTAAATTAACATTAGCTACATTGTTGCGAATACATTCTGTTTGCCTTGTATAGAAAATGTTGATGCCAATTCTGTTTTACCTTTAAAGTCAGACGGACCAGAACATGATCATCTTGAAAATTATACTCTCTCCTTTGTCAGTGCTCACAGCTATTTTTGCGTGCAACTATGTTGCCAGATGAAATATGTAATTAGAACTGAAATAATGTTCTAAAGAGGCTAGTTGACTGAAATTATGATCTGGTTAATTACTCGACCCTTTTTACTTTATTTGACAGATATGACATATCTCAAAGATAAATATGACATGGTTATTTCTTGATTACTGTGCGGATTAATAAATTTGGATATGGTAATTTGCGTATCTTTATTTAGTTTTACAATCTTTTCAATCTTTTCTATTGTTCTCTTTCAATCTATTCTTTGTCAATCTTTCCTATATACTATACTAACTTTTCCCCGCAACTTCTTATCCATGGAAGTTAGAAACCAAACTAAATTATACAAAAAGCCATCCTCTTGATCCACTTTATCTATGAAAAGAAACCGCATCAAAATCCGTTGCGTGGTTTTTAAGATATAAGCTCACATAGGCACAGGGACATATATACAAAAATGATGACTTTGTTTTATAATAAGTAAGAATATTCATATTATAAAGCTGAAGAGTTTGTTTGTTTGTTTGAACGCGCTAATCTCAGGAAACAGAGTGGTCTGATTTGAAAAATTCTTTCAGTGTTGGATAGCACATTTATTGACCAAGGCTATATAACATCACGCTACAACTAACAGGAGCGAAGCATTAGTCAAAAATATTATAAAACGGGAAAATTTTCCATAAACCACGCGTACCAGCCGCGGGCAACAGCTAGTCTGTAATAAAAATGAGATTACTAAAACAGATAATATGATTGTCTGTAAGAAATCACAGCATTTAAAAAGCTAGCCTAAATCTTATTTAATAATTATAATTTCCTTAGTTCAAAAACTAAAAAAACACGCTTGAAAATCTTGAATATCTTTTTACTTCTTGACATGTATGCAAAATTTCAAATCAATACGACTGTCGCAAGTTGGTAAATACGCGTTAAAAGATTACGTTACATAGAATAATACATTGATAGATACACACCGAACTTATAAAAGCGTGATAAAAATTAAATCTCATTCTTTATTACGCGTACTTATTTGCAAATATATTTCACTACTAAGTGCCACTTAATTCACATGTAAAATACTTCATTATTTTAATTAATAAGCATTGATTGCTTTGTAAATATTGGCTTTCATATTATTATATACTTCTGTAGTCTTATTAAGAAGTGGCTGTCTACTTAATATTGACAGAGATTACAATTCAAATAAAACTACTTTTTACAAATTTAAAGACTCGTATATTTTTTCTCCGGCCCATCAAAGTCCCAGTGTTGGGCACAGGTCTCCTTCATTTGGGGAAGGTTTATAAATAAATATTCATGAAGATCTCACACAACGTCTTCTGGTCCCAAGCTAAGCTTATATGCTTGTGTTATGGGTACCGGAATACGGATAGAATACATATACTACTTTTCTTTTGTCGCTGACCAGGTGTGTTGACATTGGGTTTAGTTTCAAGATTTCCGCCTCTCATAGTAGATGTTAACTGCTTTTAATATCTCTTAACTGGCTCTTACAGAACTCTGAGGAAATGGAGTGGTAACACTTGTATTGTTGATCCGACACCAACAAATTTGTTGAAAGTATGTTAAATATGTCCCAACTCTCCGCTGTGCCCGCGACGTCGTCTACCTGGACTAGTGACTTTGGGTAGCATTTTTATTTCTGCTCCGCTTCTATTAGTCCTAAACCCCTTGATAAAAGGACTATTCAATATTTAAACAATTTTTCAATTCCAACCAGCAGTTACTCAGATTAACGCGAATAAATATCTTGCCAGTTACACTTTTATTAGATAACCTTAGAGTTGTGTATAAGTTACTTTTAAGACTAAATAATCTATGACTGTCATTCTATACAACTTTAAACCCAAACACACATCTAACTCATCCATACCAAGATTTACATCCTAAACAACATTTGGCATGGATTACAAAGAAATCAAGCAGACCAGAATACTTACAATTTGATGCATTGCAACTCCGCTAAACTCCAAAATAGCTTGACACTTAAGAAAATACTTTAGCAATCTAATGTTGTAATAATTTAGTTCGATATTAGCATGTGTTATTGTAGATAGAGGTCTTGGTATTTTGGAGGTATGAGTAACAAAGTAGTGATCAATTTGGTAGAAGATACATTCGTCATGTCTTTCAAATAAATTGACTGTCAGATTAAGAACATACGGCGTTGATGGTTCAGATGTTTTGGTTTCTTTATACCAATTATTATTATGAGTTAGGAGTTGTTGGACTGTATTAAGCAAATCTTATAGTGGAGGAGCGTGTGAATGATGTGTTAACGTCAGGCAAACCTGATAAATTTATTTGAGCATTAATGGGTATAGTTTTATTGAGCCAATTTTAGAAAATAATTGAAATTAAATAGGTATCTAAGATTCATGAAGCTTCTTTTCAGTTTAAACTCTAACTTTTAAACTTTTTGAAAAATAATGCGTGTTTATTTTCGATATCGGAAATATTCCAAATATAACATGCCCAACACTTGCACGACTCATTTAATCAATTGAAACCACTTTTTACGGATTTAGATGCGTATAATTGTTTAAAATTTTGTCCTATATCTAGGAGACTTTTCAGTTTCCATGGTTACGGGTAGGACTGAGTGTTTCCTCTGTGATCAGTTTACAACTACTAAAATTATGTTAGTCTAAAGTTACGGGCTCTTAGCGGAATCTAATTTATTGGTGTTCTCTATAGACAGCCAATAAATCTATACTATAATATACTATCTATACTTAATATTATAAAGCGAAAGAGTTTGTTTGTTTGTTTGATTGTTTGTTTGTTTGTTTGTTTAAACGCGGTAATCTCAGGATCCGCTAGTCCGATTTGAAAAATTCTTTCAGTGTTGGATAGTACATTTATCGAGGAAGGCTATAGGCTATATAACATCACGCTGCAACAAATAGAAGCGAAGCAGCAGTGTAAAATGTTGCAAGAAACGGGGAAAAAAGTCACGCGCGCGAGCTTTAAATGAAAACGCTGCCTTATCCATGTGAGTTACAACAAAGTAATGTAAGGAGAAATTGTTTGCTACCTATAGATCTTTAAAAAAGTCCGCGAGGCCATATGTCTATCTTTTAAGGAAAACCCGCTGTACCCATAAGAACGTCAACAAAATTATCAAATTCAATAGGATATTTTCAAAAGCCATTTATGTGTATATAGTAACATTTTTTATCAAATTAAATACCTTAGTTAGCTTACGCATTTAATATACATAATAACTGCTCTTTACAGCATGCAATTTAAATGAATATCTTCGGAGATATGACGAAAAAAGAATTACGCGTGATAAAATAAAGTTAAACTGTTCGCTGAGCAACGAGAACGTTTCCCCGGTCATCTATCTATACTCCATTGTTTCGATGTATGGTTGATTGTATGAATGTAAGGATGTTTGTTGTTCTTTCACGTAAAGACTACTGGATGGATTTTCGTGAAACTTTGCAATAATATAGCTTACATATCAGATTAACACATATGCAATAATTTATAAAGATACCATGTGTCACGGCGTCTTAGTGTGTGTAAAAGTCAATATTGTACAGGTTGTTACGCTGCTCAATCCCCGACGGATCAGTGTTGAGTTGGTCTTTAAAGACGCCGGCGTCATCGTCGGCGTATGGTCGTTACGCTGCTCAAATCCCGACGTATCGGTGCTGAGTTGGTTTCTATAGGCGTCGGCGTCGGCTTCGGCGTCGGCGTCGTCGTCTGCGTCGGCGTATGGTCGTTACGTTGCTCAAATTCCGACGTATCGATGCTGAGTTGGTTTATATAGGTGTTGGCATCGGCGTCGGCGTCGGCGTATGGTCGTTACGCTGCTCAAATCCCGACGTATTGGTGCTGAGTTGGTTTTTATAGGCGTTGGCTTCTACAGCGGCACAGGCGACGACGTTGGCGTCGGCGGCGGCTTCGGCGTCGTCGGCTTCGGCGTCGGCGTCGTCGTCGGCTTCGGCGTCGGCGTCGTCGTCGGCTTCGGCGTCGGCGTCGTCGTCGGCTTCGGCGTCGGCGTCGTATGGTCGTTACGTTGCTCAAACCCCGAGGTATCGGTGCTGAGTTAGTTTTATAGGTGTTGGCATCGACAGCGGCGTCGGCGTCGGCGTCGGCGTCGGCGTCGGCGTATGGTCAATAGGCTCAAAAACTGCTAAACCGTTTTTTTTAATTCTTTCACCATTTGAAAGCTACATTATCTGCGCTTAAAATAGGCTAGATTTTATTTTGGAAAAATTAGGGTTCCGTAAAATATTTGGGTTTTTCGGAAAAAAATCAACTACAACTATTTTGCGTACGCTGCTTAAACTTTAAAAGATAGAACAACAAAATATTCTAATTTTTTATTTATTTATGAGATTTATTTATTTCAAGGAAGACCAACAGCTTCTCAATCAATATGAACAAAAAAGAAATATTCATCAGCAAGCGAATTATAGGTTCTCACGGATAAAAAATTAAGAGCCATGTTTATGGTATTATAAGGGTGGGTGTTTACTATGTATTATAAGTATGTAAGTAGTTTATGTATTCTATCCGTATTCTGGTACCCATAACACAAGCATATAAAGCTTACCTTGGGACTATAGGACATTGATGAAGCTGTGAGATATCATTTACTAAAATGACATTGGGCCGTGTGTGTTACTTCTTTAGAACTGTGCAAGAAAAGAGAACCACACTGACGATTTACTAATTAGCTGTAAAATGGCGTTATTGTTAGTTCATTAAATTTTTTGTTTCTTAATTCCACGCGTACGAAGTCGCGGGCACTGCTAGTAATATTATAAAGCTGAAGAGTTTGTTTGTTTGTTTGAACGCGCTAATCTCAGGAACCACTGCGCCTATTTGAAAAATTCTTTCAGTGTTAGATAGGGCATTTATCGAGGAAGGCTTTAGGCTGTATAAAATCACGCTATGACCAGTAGAAGCAAAGCGGTAGTGAAAAATTTTGCAAAAACTGGGAAAATTTTCTAATGTCCACGCGGACGGAGTTGCGGGCAAAAGCCAGTTAAATAAATAAACTGATGGCAGAAAAGACTGCTTTACAATAGCATACAAGATTTTGTTGCATCTATGTTTCTTTTGCCATTAGTAAAACTTAGACGAAGTGAAGTTTGTAGACAGCAAAAGTATGTAGTATGTCACATAAATAAAATAAATATTCATGGACATTTTACACAACATCCTCTGGTCCCAAGCTAAGCTTATTTGCTTATGTATTACGATATCTTATGATGTACCACATATACCATACTTTTCTATTATAAATCTCTCTCTCTCTCTTGCCTATTTACGTCCCACTGTTGGGCAAGAACCTCCTCAACTTTAAGAGGGATTATGGTCTACTGTGCCGCTCTGACTAAGCATGTTGGCACAGGGTTTATTTTCGAGTTTTCCGTCTCTCATAGAGGATGTTATCTGTGTACAATATCCCTTAGCTGACTTTTACAGCACCCTTGGGAGGAGATGGGGTGGTGACACTTGTATTCTTGATCCGTCACCACACGGTCCCTATTATAAACTACTAAGTACTATTATCAATACTTACTTATAATAGATAGAAAACACCCAGACGTAATACAAACATTTGTATGATAATTTTAAATATCACTCAAATGATTGTCCCGTGCGGGAATCGAACCTACAAATTAGGAATACCATATTATCTTTTTATAGGTATTACCTATACTAATACTAGCTGACCCGGCAAACGTTGTTTTGCCATACTAAAAAAAAAAAAAGGTTTGAAAAATAGATGTTGGCCGATTCTCAGACCTAATGAATATGCATGTAAAATTTCATATGTATCGGTCAAGCCGTTTCGGAGGAGTACGGTAACTAACACTGTGACACGTGAATTTTATATATAAGATTATAAAGCTGAGGAGTTTGTTTGAACGCGTTAATCTCAGGAACTACAGGTTCGAATTGCAAAATTCTTTTTGCGTTGGATATTCCATTTATCGAGGAAGCCCATATAACATCACGCTGCGACCAATAGGAGCGAAGCAATAGTGGATTAGCTAGTGGGTTATATTAATTCCAAAGTAAACGTTCATCGGACAATGACCCGTTCTGACGTTTGCAATATCGTCTAAATGGATCATAGGGTTAAGACTGCATAGTCCGGCGGTATTCTAACGCCAGCGATAAGTCACGATCAAAACAATCGGATGGATCTGTGCCAAAATTCTTCAACACTTGAAAACAGATTTGATGTCACGTCGGATAATTCAGTGTTACATGTTTTTGTTTTGTCATAATAAGAACATAAATGTCAATAAGGCCTCATGGTGTAGTGGTTGCGTAAACTGCTTGCCTTTCAAGAGGTCGCAGGTGCGATCCATGCATAATGTGACCATTTTTTTCTTTGACTCAAAACGGGACGTCGGTTTATAGGTACTTAAACTAAAATTAAATGAAAAAAATAACACTTTTTAAGTTATTTATTCACAAAAAGCTAGTAGTGTCATAAAATATTAGGTTTAAATATAATTATATATTATACTGGTGATGATTTCAAATAGGAATGATACTCTGGGCATGTTTTTGTTAAGCTAACCTTAATTATCAACATCACCTTTAAAACTGATACCTGTAACTGAGTTTTCTCAGACGTCCACAATTTGTTCATTACGGAAAATACTCTTTCTACTGAAGTTCGGTTTCTGAAAACGGGACAATTTTGCGTCCCAGAGGTAATTTCGGGAACACCGGGACTCGTAGTTGTAAAAAGGGACAGTCCCGTTTAAAACAGGACGTCTGGTCACATTATCCATGCATAGGTCAGTTAGTTAAAGGAGCGCAGATAATAATACTTGCTCTGGATATTTACTTTCTTTTATAAGTGCGTACCTATTTACTAAACGAAATACATATATCTGTTATCTGGTACACATAATAGAAGGACCAAACGAAGAAATATAGAGTAATTTGGAACCAGAGGATGTTGTGTGAAATGTTTGTTTTTTTAATTACAATGTTTCATTTTCTTCCCAGGGATAGAAGCCAACTTTGGGATTGTCAAAACCCTTGCCTAATACCTACAATTAGGACTGTTCATAATTTTTGACCTGCTATGTTTATATTTTTTGTAGAAAATATAGATTATTTTAAGCAACTAATTTCAATATTATTGAAATATTCATTCTATAGAATTTTTTAAAAATACTTAAAGATATTTTAAATGTTGTGATTTCATCGTTGTACGCAATCTGTGTCTTGCCTTTTCCTGATAGACTTGAGGAAGATTGCAATATATCTTTTCAACGTTGCCAAGTTGATATAATAGACCAATTTCAACTCCACCACAGAGTAGTATATCCCTAAGAACGCCTTAATATTTTAAGTCCTTTATTTCAAGGGCAAATAGAGATCATTTGCTTTTTGGAAAAATAAATCGTTATTAAAGCAAATTTTCCGTAAAAAACTAATGGGTCATGATCATCCACTATTGGGCCCTTATCTCTTTTATCTTCCGGGATGAGAAAACAAGTCAAAATAGCCAACCCTGGAATTAGAATGAAAACTTTACGCACCCATTCGTAATTGATTTCAAACTTGCCTATTACTACAATTATTATCTCCTATTACTATTTCAACCTCAACATAAACCTCAGATTCCTTGTACTTGTGAAAATTACACCATAATACATATTCTAACACTTAGTTAAACGTTTATGCGATGGAAAAACCGCGTAAGTTGGCCTCAAAACGTCAGAAATATCTTAACAACCGTTTACACTTTTTTACTCTTTGAAAATTGTTAATCATTTACTCTTCAACTGCGTTTACTTATAAGTAATTGCAATAATAATGGTGCTCCGTAAAACTGCAATTTGCAACAATGTTTCCAGAAAATGTGCTGCAAAAAAAGCTGTTTATATCCAAAAATATATGTTAAGCAAATAAATTGATCGTTTCTGGCCATTTTAAAGCTATAATTTTATTTAATTAACCCCTAAAATGGGTGTTATGGGTTTAGTCTGTATAATCTACATGTCTGTCTGTCTGTCAGTGTTTTATTCTCAGTACCGTATAATGATTTTGATCCGAAATTAATAAGCAAAATTTATGTCTCTGGATGTTTCTTTCGATACTATCAGAAAATACGGCCAAAATTCTCAACCGATATTTGCTTTAGGAACTTGGATAATCAATACCTTTGTTACTTCATCTGTGATTGTTATGTTTTTTTTTTTGCTAACCGTACTTTAATCAAACAAGCTATGTCAATATTTACTTAACAATTATAATCAACTATCTAAAATTGGAGAAACTGCTTTTCAATACCAAAAATAAACGATTACATTTGACAAAAACAATAGTACCTACTTGCTCGAACTAGTTTGCTGACTCTACGCAATTTACCTGTCAAAATAGACTTTGATCTATTGCTGGTATTCAACTTTGTCCATTGTAAAGAACAGATTAGTCCCCAATAGATAAGAACCAGGCAAATATGAGCTGGACTCAAGCATAAAAGGTTCCGTATTAATGGTGCCAATTCTATATGCACATTAGATTAACTAAAAAATAAAATTGATAGTGTCGATAACACAATTCGACAATGTTAACAGAATTTTTTATTAGAAAGTCTGTTTAAAAACTAAATTGTAGTGGAAAAAATGATAACCATGAGCGGGACTTGAACCCACGACCTCATAATACCGTTCGTTGCTCTCCCATCTGAGCTATCATGGTTCCCGCAAATGTTTACCAAATCTTCCACTACAATCTTCTCAATGTGAGTTAAACATCGTGCGATGTTTTTGTACAACACCATCTATTGAGCGGTTTGCACCAACTTTTATTTAGTAAAAGCATAGCAAGTCAATTGTAAAAATTAATAAATTAATGTAGAAAGTCTGTATATTTTAGAAATATAGACTAACGATTTTAACTTATAAAAATACCCACAACTAAATAGCCAATTAAATTAAATACGCCATGGTTGTATCCCTTTTATTGTTAAGTTGATTTGTGCATGTAGAATTGGTACTAATATCATCATAAAAATATTGTGAAAATCATTATTATCATAATATTTTCCAGTTTTATTCTTCTCTTCTTCTCTAGCCCATTAACGGTCCCACTGTTGGGCACGGGCCTCCTCCACTTTGGGGGGGATTATGGTCTACTGTGCCGCGTTGACCAGGCTTGTTGGCACAGGGTTTATTTTCGAGTTTGCCGTCTCTCACAGAAGATGTCATCTGTGTGCAATATCCCTTAGCTGACTTTTACAGCACTTTTATTATATTATCAAAATAGCGTACAGGATTCCCTTTCATTAAAGGGAACCTTGTATACTATTACTAGCTGTTGCCCGCAACTTCGTGTGCATGGAATTTAAAGACGAAAACCTAAAAAGAAAAAAAGGTCCTCCTCTTAGATTACTATATCCGTTGCAAAGTTTTGAAGTTATAAGCTCACATAGGGACATATGTACATACGATAATGATGAGTTTGTTTTATAATAAGTAAAGATTTGATGCTACCTATCGTCATCATGTATTAAAAATAATCAAATTTATAGCAAACGTTTATTATATCGAAGCCTCCTTAAATATTTGCTGTATTTTTAGTATTTGTTGTCATAGCCACAACAGAAATATAACATCTGTGAAAATTACAAATCTATACATATCACCGTTCCTAATATCAAAGAGGGAGGCCCTGCGGGAGCGCGAGCGCTCGGTCGATACTTTGCCCCTCCCCGCAGGGCCCCGGGTAAGGGTCGTCAACGCGAAATAGCTGGTGGCCCCACCCGACGAGGAGGCCATGCGCGGCAGGTCGGGGGGCCTGTCGCGTTTCCAACACCAGTGCTGGACGACCTCTTTCCAAGTGTTCCGGAAATAGGCGTTTATTCGACGGGGGCCTAATGCTCCCCCGTCGCAGTGAGCCCGAATAGATAGGGGGCCACCCCTGGTCGGGTCATGGTAATACCTGAGTGACTACCATGGCCCGGCTAAGGGCGAGGAGGAACACCGTGGGGTTTAGTGGGTAGTCCGGCTGCAAACACACGAAGTCCGAAGGTTGCCCCCGCAACCGGAAAGGCAAAGTGCGTAAATGCATTCCCCACGTAAAAAAAACCACAATTCTTTCTTATATGCCACAGTAATATGATTCCGTTTTTGCATTTGTTAAGGACCCCTAAAATTCTATTATACGAATTATCCAGTTTCTAAAATGAATTATGGAGACGATAATTTTATTTTTATCGATGAATTGATTGAGATATAAATTACAATTAAAAATAAATTATGCATAGCGCATGTGATTTATTATAAGACAGTATGAATCAACAAAATTATTAGCTCCATCTTGTGTGTGCTTGGAATTTTGGCAAAAAAATTACCTACCATCAGAATCACATCAGAATTACAATGCATCCATCCATCAACCCTCTCCGTCCACTGTTGGACATAGGCCTCCCCCATTGAACGCCACAATGCGTGCTCCTGTGCTAATCAATGTATTATATACTAGTTGCTGCCCGCGACTTCGTACGCGTGAAATTCAGAAAACTTTCGCTCAATTTACTATGCCATGGGAACCCTGCATTCTTTCAGCATAAAAAGTAGAGTTTAATTTAATCTGGTACATAAGCTACATTATTGTAAAGTTTAATTGAAATCCATTTAGTAGTTTTTGCGCGAAAGAGTAACAGACAACCAAACATCCTCACAAACTTTCACATTTAGAATATTGATTAGGATTAGGATAATGACCTGTAATTCTGCTTCTTTTTTCTTCCAGCGCAGATTTACAATAGGTACTCATAATAATACGGTGTCCGTGTCCGTGTTGTGAGGGATAAAGAATATAAGTGCCTACCCTACTGTGTACCCTATTTTCTTACCAGTGTGTAGTAAAAGCCAGTTAAGAGATGTTGTGAAAAAAATTTGCTTTATCCAAACTAATGTTAGAACGTTTGCTGGATCAGATAGTATTTCTCTCTCTCCAGGCCATTAACGTACTACTGTTGGGAACGAGCCTCCTCCACTTTAGGAGGATTTATTGCCTACTATGCTGCACTGGTTTATTTTTAATCGACTTCAACCTCGTCCCAACCCAACCTCGTCCCTTTTTTTTTTTATTTTGGCGGGAAAAAATGCCTAACCGCACACCCCGCATCCGGGGAGACTGCGGGGTAGTGTGGGGCCCTCACCCACTAAAACAACCCGCCGTGCGACCTCATCCGCCCTCACAAGGCGGACCACGGGTACCGCGTACGTTTCTCCGTGGCCCGCAGGCGGGAGCCCCATCGGGCACCCTCGCACCCGTGCGACGCCCGGACGCACTTGGGCGTCGCACCTTCGCGGTAGGAACCCAACCTCGTCCCAACCCAACCTCGACTTATTAATAACTTGCCAGCAGATTTTTCGAATACCCTTACAAAAAATAATATTAAATTTAAACTTATTTCCTTGGTTTATTATAATGTTGTTTGATGTATATGTATTTAGTATTTCCTATGGTAATATATTTGTAGTTATTATATACAAATTAGTGACAACAAATAGTATTAAATAAAAATCAATGTATATAGATATTAAGTTAAAATGTAAATTCATGATTGGCAAATCATAAACCCTAGTGGTTTCCAAATGCCATTCATAATGTATATATTTGTATTTGTCATTCTTTTATATTATTATTATTAATTATTTATTGCAGATTTCACATCCATATTGTTAGTTATATTGTACTTATATCCTATGTTAGTATAATTTATATGAAAATACGAAAATTCACTTATGCTGTTATAATGCCCGTTCGAAGCACTTAATTGGCTTATGTAGTAGTAGTTATATCGTAATAAAGAAAAAAAAATAGGAGGAGGTTCTCAATCCGTCTCTATGTTATTAGTGACCTCATAACTTTTGACTGGGCGAAGCTATTTTAATTATTCTTTTTATGTTTGAAAGCTGGTGGTTCCGCGTGTTCCCCTTGGCACCAGGTCTGATAGTTATCTAATAGGTCTGATAGTTAAGAAATCAAGGAAATCTCTCAAATTTCAAAGGCACACCAATACCCCATTATCGATTTTTTTATCTCTCAGAGAGGATTTTACCTATATACAATAAAAGCCAGCTAAGAAGTAGCTGGCTTTTATAGCATCTTGGGGAGGAAATAGGAACGTGACACATGTATTCTTAATCCGTCACCACCTGGTCACCACATTAATAACTAATATCCACCCAGATTAAACGATCACGATATGACGTTTTGGTCGTATTTATTAGTGCTGCTAACCAAATTATTTAAATACCAAATAATAATAAATAAAAAATATAAAAAAAAATAACGAAAAAATTAAAAAAAAGCCTTTTATTTCTAGGAAATATACAAAGGTAGTAAAAAAACTAAAAATACATAGGTAGTAACAAAATTTAAGTACTAAGCAAAAAAGATAATTTATTAATATAGGTATATTAAATTAGTTTCGGTATCACAAATACCGATTTTTTAAGCATAAAAAATATACAATATATTTCTTTTTATTTCTTTTTATTTTTAATACCAAATACCGTGTCCATTGCTTTCAAACTCAATATTCAAAAGCTGCAAGCACATGTATCTATTTATTACATCAGTAGTATACAATCATCGATTCTATGCCTCCATAATGACTATCAAAGGTTCAATTATACACACATAAAAGCTCAAATCGACTACGGAATTATAAAATGCCTCAAGTTAGACTGTAACTGAAACTTGCCTCATCTAGTCAAGTATGAGTTTAACTCACACTTATAGGATTTCGTACTTTTATCATATACAGTAATAAATAAATAAATAAATAAATATTCAAGGACATTTCACACAACGTCCTCTGCTGCTAAGCTTATATGCTTGTGTTATGGGTACCAGAATACGGATATAATACATAAACTACTTTTCTTTTGTAAATAAATACATATAATACATAGTAAACACCCAGACGCAGTACAAACATTTGTATGACATTTATAGATATCACACAAATGATTGTCCCAACCGGGAATCGAACCCGAGACCTCGTGATTGGCAGTCCATT
Source organism: Orgyia antiqua (assembly GCA_916999025.1). NCBI lineage: Eukaryota > Metazoa > Arthropoda > Insecta > Lepidoptera > Erebidae > Orgyia > Orgyia antiqua. The sequence continues at coordinate 29,774,093 of OU779868.1, forward strand.
ACATAAACCACTCCACCACGAAGCCCGTCAAAGTAATAAATAAATAAAATAAAATTCATGGACATTTCACACAACGTCCTCTGGTCCCAAAGTAAGCTATATTTCTATGCTTGTATTATGTACTACTTTTCTTTTGTAAATACATACTTATAATACATAGAAACACCCAGACGCAGTATAAACATTTGTATGACAATTAGAAAAATAACACAAATGATTGTCCCGAGCGGGAATCTAACCCGCGACCTAAAAATAATAATAATAGTAATAGTCAAAGTCATAGTTATAAATGTTTATTTCATGCCTAGAGCATGTTAGCTCTTTTAAAAAGTCTGAAGCTAGGCGTCTGTTCTAAAAGTAAATCCTATCGAGAAGAACAGACAAGAAACTCCATGGATTTTTTTATTCATTGTTTTTTTTCCTTCTTCCTTCCTTTTTCCTTTCCGTCTCAACTACTTATACCATTTGTCAGTGGCGTGCACTCCATACAAGCTGATAGGCCCTGCTTTACTTGCCATTCACAGATATTTTAATAAAACGTTCGTATGATTTAGATGACTTTATTCATGTATTTACTATTAATTAAACAAAATATTATAACTTAAAAACGCCTACCTAATAATTCATAAATAGCACCAATATGTGCTTGCAAATTGTTTTTTGCCAGGCGTTTGGCGAAGGAATAATATTGGTCGGACGAACGCGACAAGCTCCACGCCGCCCGCCTGCCATGAGTTCATATGTGTGTAGAAATTTTGGTGTCCGTGCACAGTTCCCAAACGCACACAGGCTTACATATCCAAGACGATTTATACTGAAAATCCTGCCGTCTGCTTTCGCGATCGGATGTTATCGCGAGTATTCGGCAATGTTCGTTCGTTACTTATAATCCGATTAAATATAGTCGGAACTCGGAAGTCTAATAAATCACGTATGCATTTTTGTTTAGTAAGGTTTTATTTATTTAAATAGCAGAAATATTTTGGTTTGTTGATTCATTGAACTGTTTAATATTGAGTTTCTTTAATTTAATAATTGTATGGATTTTCGTTTGTTGATTTTAAAATGTTATTTGATTGTGAAATGTGTGTTGATAGTGTGTGTTTGTTAAAAATTAAAAATAACAAGTTCAACAACTAAGCCAGCAAAAAGGTAGGTAATGGTGCCTATTCTATGTGCAGAACTAAACTTAACCATTCACACGTTCAAGGATACTTTGATATTCAAAAAAAAAGGGAAATTTACGTCCAAGGTTACTTTTATATCCATAGCGACATATTTTATAAAACCGACATCTATGGACAAATTGCGTTATTTTTTGCGTCTATAAGTTGTGTAATAGATAGCTGATGAATTACTTCACAATCCATAATCACTAGATGGCAGTTTTTATCTTCAGTCCACTTTACGCTTTGTGTTTAGTAAACAAGTGGTTTTGAAGTTCCAGCGGATTGTCGTAAGTAGTTTAGTTTTATTTATGAGTTCATAGATTATTAATATAATCAAGATAAACTAGATGATTTGTGCTTTATAATTAAGTATACATATAGCATACATATCACAGTTTTAAGAGTAAAATCGAGTTATATTTTGAATTGTTATGTTTTCTCCTCTGTCCTCTTCTGTTCTCATTTTTAATACTTTAAAATAAATTTTCAGATCTTAAAAAATAGATAGATTTCATCTGTAGTCTTCTAGTAATTTTTCGTAGTATTTGTCTTCACTCTAGGTATTATAGATAAGAAGCTATAAAGGTTTTTTGTTACAACATGCGAGCGCGGTACCGATCGAATCAGCGCCACGCGTAGCTGGACGGACAACGGTATAATAGGTATTTAGGTCGGGACGTGGGAATGGTTATCTTAAGGGCCTACATCAATATTATCGTATATCATCGCCGACACGTACATATTAACACAGCCAGTAGGCACAGAAAATGAAGAATTAGGGATACTTTTCCTATTTACTCAAAATCTACTAAATATATTTTAATTCTGATTTACGTGTTTCTATATATAATAGTTACTTATGTTTCTAAAGTTATTTCATTAGTTAATACGTGATAATAGACCGACAAATGAAAAAAATAAGAAATGAGAGAGGTATTTTCGCTAAGATTTTCTATCGAGAAAACTTTTTTCAATCGCGTTTCTGAGTTTATGCGATCCTAGATCATATATTGAAAAAACATATACCTACTTAAAAATTAGAGCTCTAGCCATTCAATCTAAAGAAACAATGAAAACTTCGTACATAGAAAAATGCACGAAGCTATTTTGGTATCCTCTTAACTAAAAAATGAAAACAGCTATTGCTGTATCTTAAATGTTTCGCTATTTTTTTGCACACATTTATATGTTAAAATGTATGAAATGTTAAAAGTTATGAAACGTATGTACATACGTACATGTACGTATGTATGTACGTACGTAGTTATTGCTTAGTAATTCTAGTACAGTGTGGACTGATTCGGGATATTCAGATTTAAATTTGTTCTGTTGGCATGGTTTCCGACTTAGAGATCCGTCGCGTGGCTATGCTAAAAATCTATAAAAGAAAAAGTTTTTGTGACTGCCTACCCTACGTTAATTAGCAGTGCACGCCGCTGCCATTTGTGATACACAAAAATCCGGGAGCCGGGAGCCTCAATAAATATTTACGGAATTCTGGGTTTTTAGTATTATTGTTGTAACAGAAATTCATCACCTGTATTATGTATTATCACGGTTCATGAAATACAGCCTGCTAACAGACGGGCGGCTAGAGGGAAATCAAAAGGAGGCTCAATAAAGGGATTCCGTTTCACTTTTTGTTACGGAACCCTATAATATGTATGAAATGAAAATAAAATGAATGTAAGTTAAGAAATAACACACTTTATAACGCCTTAGGGTATAAGATGCTATCTGCTATCAAATTGATATTAAAATAAGAATAGCATTTGGCTTCAATTACGTATTTAATATCGATTCCATTATTAGATATTAATTATGGTGTTTTATATAATAGTGCCACAGATTATATAAAATTATTTTCTTATATATATCGGAGGAACACCGTAGAAATGACCTGTAATTACAGCCAGAGCATTAGTAATCAATCTAAAGGCTTGTAATACTAGACAAACTAACTACGTTAACTACAACATTCTATTCACTACGATGAGATTGATCCGTGGCTTACGACACGTGTAACTGGTTTGGAAGGATTCTTTTATGAATATTCAACGGTTCACCATTCAAACTCATCAGATAAAGGAATTACTCACCATTTGAGGACCCACTTCACAATCTTGGAACCTAAGTTAAAACTAAAAATCCTTAAGTAAACTATTTTAATCAAGTCTCCTACGATAAATATATATTCTTCCTTCACCATTACGTCTGACTATTGGTGTTGCCGACGCCCTTAAGTGGTCGGCGGTGGGGTGAGGACTGTATAAGGTTGGTCGGGAGGCGTACGTCACTCGGGGGTCTTCAAAGAAAAGCCGGGGTCACGTGGTCCAAGAAGCGAGGAGAGGCAGCGGGGGCGGAGCTTGTTTCTTCTTGAAGCGCAGGCGACGACTGCACTGGCGGTGCTAGAGCGCCGCTTCTTTTATAGCAAAAATTTCCTACCTCACCCCCTCTGCCTTTCCTCTGCTAATATCTTTATTTATTTCGTTCTTATGTTACAGATTGAACTTAAATCAACTTATATACTAGCTTCTACATATGTCTAACGCAGGCGCGCAAACGACGTCGCGGCGCTGAGGCGGGATGAAGATTTATCTGACCTTTTCGCTGAACATTTCCTCGCCCCCCGCCTCAGTACTATATATGCACCCTAGTGGCGCCACGTGCGCTAATCTTTATTCGGCGCGCGCCGTGTGCGCACCCGTAAAACGGATCTTTTCAGTTCCATGATACAATCTTATTTCTAAAATGAAAGTCTCATACTAACAATTATTTGTTTCAGCTTCAACTAATAACATTGCAGGCTTACAATCTAAAGGAAAATATTATTAAATTATTTACCCTACCGTTTCTTTTAAGAGATTTATTTTACATTAAATGACATTATCTTATCAACTAAGTTATTTACTAAAACATGAACATTACATAATCAAAGTGTCTTCATATGGAGCCGTCGTGCACAATTGGGCACCTTGAGTTTCGGATGGTAGGTATTTGGTCTACTTTACCGCGCTAACAATGTTGTCATAGGGTGTAGTTTTAAGATTTCCGACTCTCACTGTAGATGATGTCTACTTATATCATCCATGAATTCGCTTTTACAGCATCTTAAGGAGGTAATGATATTTCTTAATCCGTCACCTTGGACAAGCGTAAGTACTTTATAGTAGTGTTATTTTTGTTTTTAATTAGAACACCTATTATCTAAAACATACATTAGTCACTTGTAAATATCTGGACTTTAATAACATTTAAACAATTATGACAGCTCACACTCTCTTGCGATATAGCGTCAGCTGCCATTATCTATAGGTTTTTATCCTTAGAAAGCCAGTGTCTTCACGGAATGAGTAAATAATATACACCTCTAGGCGTAAGTTGAAAATAAAATCTAATAGAAATAGTTATAGCAGTCTTAGATAAAATCTTTAACAAACACCTTCGCATAATTCAAACATTTTCGTAAAATAATAAAGCTTGAAAGTTTCTAACGGATAGATGTACGATAATGTTGGCTTGTTGTGACCTTTGTCACATATAACTCATCGTAGCTATTGTAATGAGCTTTCATACGATGCTGATAAGATAAGGCAGCGAGGTTTAATACAGGATTGTTACGTAACAAAAGCTATACTATTTAATGATATAATAATGCTGAATATGACCACGCTATATAATGACAACCTTGTGCAAGCTGAAGCAGTAAGGCTAAATACATATCTACAATTCTAAATATCGTACGAGGAAATAAAGTTGTTATTTTTGTATGTATTTTTCTATGTGAGCTTCAAAACTACGCAACGGATTTTGATACGGTTTTTTAATAGATTTGGTAGATTTGGTCCAAGAGGATGGTCTTTTTGTATCATTTATTAGGGTTTGGTTTTTAAATACCACGCCCACGAAGTTGCAAGCAACAACTAGTACAGAATAATACATAAATAATCCCAATAATTGTATTGATGAATGTTTTGTTCCCGTTTATCGCGAGGCTCTGCGTCAGTCAGTCGATGACAGTCGAGATGAAAGATTCAGAAAACAATCTTACTAAAAAATACTTGTATAGTCCGTCGGTTACTGTTCCTAATGGCTTCACAGCACATTGGGGCCAATTCTGGTAATTCTGCTATTACAATCATATTGCAATGTTGTTACAATGGTCAGTTACTGACGCCATTATGGTGCCATAATGGGGTCATTACGACAAAAAACTAATAGTAGACTACCAAATTTGGTAAAATTTCGCCATTATGGCACCAAACTTAATTTTTTGTCACTATGGCGCCATTGTGGCACCATATTGGCGCCATTGAACTGTCATTGTGACAACATTGTATTAGCTGACTTGGGGCCCCGTCGGTTGTTGACAGCCTCATTTGAATGCATTTCCTGTTGCTGTTGGAGAATCAAGCAACATCTATTTTAAGATATAAATATAATAATAATATAATATATTATAAGCATTACGTACGCCTGTGTAACTAGTTAAACTATAGAAATTAAAAGAATATTTTAAATATAGACGTTTAAATCCTGGTTCACTGGTTCACTGGTTTTTGAGCATGCAAAATAATAAGCATGAATATAAAGTATAGCTTCAATATATTAATCAGTACACATTAACCCTTATGTTCTATACCGTTGTGTAATTAATCATAATGCCCCGCCCGACGCGACGACAGGGCTGCGTGACCATATCGTGACCAAACCGTGCCCACTCCATAATCAACTGGACACTTAGATATCGGATACTTAATTTTGCATCTGTTACTACCCTGTAAGCTATTTACACCCTTATTTTTGAGTAAATACATTTGAGTATTATGTGACGATGTTAATTAATGGCGTGTTTTATAAAATGCTAAGTATTTTATGCGTCACGTGTATCTTGGTCACACTTATCGCTTCTAGTGGAGGACGTACTTTAAGGCCACCTTAGCGTAAAAAATACTGAAGATTTATAATCTGAGTGCGTTTGCCTGGCGTTGGCAAAACTATACATGTCTAATGTAAAGATCCATCATTTCATTCCCATTTTATCAGAATAATTCAAATATAGTTAAAATAATTTTCAAAAATTTTGTTACCTGGGTACATAGATTTATAGATAAATAAGAACGACGCTAATTAAAGCGTGGTAAAACAATATTTTGGTGCCAATTCTGATACGCTAAAACTAAACTATAAAGAAACAAACCATGATGTATTATACATTGTTTTTCTAACTAAATAAACGGCCACCAATAACAATGGTAAACTAAAAATGTTAAGTTAATAGTTTTAATAACTCCATCCGGCAATATTAACTTAACTTTCGTATTACATAAACAAACTATGTATTCTTAAGTCTAAAATGTGTACAACGAAATAGTCAATTATCAATCAAAATACAATCATAATTGTTTTCATTTTAGATAAGTTTTATAGTTTAATAAACTAAATTATGGTGGAAATAGTGATTGCCGCAAGCGGGACTTTAATCCACGACCTCGGAATACCGTTCTGAAGCTCTTTCCAACTGAGCTTATTGCGGTCGTGCTTGTAGCATTCAAATTTACCACCACAATCGTTACTCGATTGAGTTTATATTGTATTTCTACGTATTAAGTAAAGCATAGCATGTCAATTGCAAAATCAATAAATTACTTAAGTTTGATAGTTTTGGATTTTTCATTCACCTCATAAGTAGTTACACATTTCAATTAGATCGTTACAATTAGAGCTATCATGTGATGGATTAAGAATACAAGAGACACCACCCCATTTTCTTTCCAGGGTGCTGTAAAACCCAGCAAAACATTAATGGGCTGGAGAAAGGCTTAGCGCTTTATAGTAACTGCCTATCCCCTTAGAAAAACGGCAGTATGATAATGATTATTGCATTTCAACTATTTCAAAAATACATTACAAGTAGGCATCTAATATTTTCTAACACTTGCGCGACTCATCTGTTTAAATAAAACTACTTTTTACGGATTTAGACGCGTATATTTGTTTTAAATTTTGGCCCGACGTTTCGGAGACTTTGCAGTCACCATGGTCACGGGTGAGACTGACCCGAGTCTCACCAGTGACCATGAAAATTTAAAACAAATATACGCGTCTAAATCCGTAAAAAGTAGTTTTATTTAAGTAGGCATCTACTTAAAAGCAAGAATATAATGTCGCAACTATTTTAATTTACTCACTACATTACATTAAATTAATTAACCGGCATACGTTGAGAATTGAGATAAGCAACTCGAAACATCAAACCTTGTGGGAGGGGTTTGCCTAAATTAAAAATAAAAGCCTATTTCATTGGCTCATAAAAATGATAAGCAAAATAAAATAGGCTTATTTGAATAGTTTTTGAATATAAATTGTTTAATTCGTTAAGCGAATCAACTAAAAGTTTATGACGTATTTTAAACCGACTTCAAAAAAGGAGGAGGTTCTCAATTCAACTGTATGTTTTCTATGTAATGTTATTTAGGTACCTCATGACTTTTAACTGGGCTAAGCGATTTTAATGATTCATTTTTTATTTGAAAGTGGGTATTTCCCGTGTGGTACAATTGGTACTAGGTTAAGATTTGATGGTTATCTCCTAAGAAATTGAGGAAAGCCTTCAAATTTCCAAACAAACAAACTCTTCAGCTTTATAATATTAGCATAAAATTTTATAAAAATAATAATATTATTAATTTAATTATGATGACGTCATCAAGATCGCAGGCAAAAAATGGCAGCGAAAGGGCTAGGACAAGGTTTTGTGGAAGAGTTTGGAGGAGGTCTTCACCCAAGCAGGTGGGCAAGTCCCGTATTTCTATGGTTGTCACAATGGTATCACAATGACACATTATAACCTCAAAAAATTAACAATAGACTACCAAACTTGATAAAATTAGCCACTAAACAATTAGTTATTTAGTATTGTTGCAAAAAAATGCAATAAATGATTGCTTTGTAGCGAATTTTATCAAGTTTGGTAGTCTATTGTAAATTTTTTGTATTCTAATGTAAATGTAGATATATGAATAAATGGCTTTATTATTATTATTTGTTTCTCACTTTTGCAGTCACGGGTTGTCACGGGTTTCACTATTATAATTTAATTAATACAATAAAAAAACGCATCAAGGAACGTTATTTTTGCATCATGTCAAAGTTATTGCGACTTTCCTACCAGTAGATAGCACCTACAATCAATTTAGTTATTATGCCGTTTGAGATACTTATAATACGTACAAAATACGCTACATATTAGATAACTTATTTAAACAGTACATCCAAAGATCCTTATTGTTGTAGCAAAAAGTTTATTTTGTAAAAATGTAGAAGCAATTGTAAGTTTGTTATTTAATTGTGCATTAGAATGATTGGTGGTAGCTCCAGTGGTTATGTTATTATAAATACATTAGAATGTTGTTTATTAATTAGTAAACATGACGTACAAAACAACTGTATTTTGTTCTAATTGTTTTGTTGTTTGTTTGTTATTAATTTTGGATAGCATTTGTGAACCCTGGTCGGGTCATGATAATATCATGGCCCGGCCAAGGGGCGAGGAGGAACACTGTTGGGTTTAGTGGGTAGTCCGGTGGGCAGTCCATTTCTGACCCGGGAGTCCCACACAAAGTGCGTAAATGTATTCCCCACGTAAAAAAATAAAATAGTATTTGTGAAAAAACCATTTTTTAAAATTTAAGTAGTTATGTTTCAAAATACAATCTCAATATATTATCTACAATGCGTATACCTAGTTAAGAATATCTTTAGTAACAGATCTGAAACGAACTCAAAATAGTCACGTCAAATATTTTAGTCCATAATTAAAGAGGCGAAGTGATATTTGATATTTTTTATATTTTTCTACATGAGTTCATATATAGAATAAGTATTTTAAATAATACAGATAGGACAGTCTTAAGTGGCAGAACTATGTATAACGGAGAAAACCGCATGGATGGATAGGTAAGACGAAGATTTTAATTTAATTATTGTTTTATTTATCTGTTTTGTCCAACACTTGCACCTTGAAATTGGTTAACAAGAATAGTTCTTCTATAAAGTATTTAAATAGTCTTTAGTTCAGACAGCTTTGAAAATATGTATTAGATAGATACTTACACATTACTTCTAAATTGCAAACAGGTTTGCCCAATAAACACCATAGTCTTTACTTATTATAAAACAAAATAGTTATTTTTGTATTTATGTCCCTATGTTTTTTTTTCTCCTCCTACCCTGCCGGGCCATGATGTGCCTTGAGCTTTACCATGACCCGAGGGGTGGCCCTGCTAATCGGGGCCCGACCCAACAGGGGGAGCGCTAGATCCCCGTGTCGCGTGGCCATATTTGCCGCGGCGGGTCTCCGAATACCGACCCGTCACGCATTAAGGGGGGAGAGGTGCTTAATAACTTTTAGCATTAGTTAATAGACAGTAAGTAATTAAAGCATTTAGTCCCAACTCGTAGATGTCTGTAAATAGATCCGAAAAACTCGGAAATAAATCCTATGCCAACACGTTTCGTCAGCGGGGCATAGACCATAATCACTATAATCCTTCCTAAAGTGGAGGAAGATGGGCCAGCCCAACAATGAGATGGGTTGGAGAGAGAGAGAGAAATAAAAAATAACTATTAATAAAGTGGACACTCTTCGTTTGAGTTATAATGGTTAGTTAAAAGTGTCCACTCTGCGTTTTAGTCTTTATGGGACACATCCAATTGTTGTTTGATGAATGAGGGTGATATTCGACTTTTTAATTATAATGGACGTCAGACCGTACGTGAAACACCACTTTATGTAAATAACACATTATTTTTGTCATATCCTGGTCCATATATGACATTATTTCTGATACTAAATGAAATTTGAACCGTGGAAATTCACCTCTAAAAATTACTTTATTTTCTTCATTTACGACAAATACAATAAAATATGCGTAAATGGGTAATATTTCTATCTTGCATTCTTTCTCTCTTTCTTTCATCTTACATCTGACAATAACATAAATAAAAGGATTACTTACCTGATTTGGTAGAGTCGTTGAGATACTATGATAATTGCGATAATTCATACCTGTATTATTTAATTACGTAATCTTTATATATATAAATCTCCTGTCACGATGTTTGTCCGCGATGGATTCCTAAACTACTTAACCGATTTTAAATTAAATTGGCACACCATGAGCAGTCTGGTCCAAGTTGAGAGATAGGATAGCTTAGATCTTTAATTATAGTCGCAATTTTATTTTATTGCAAATTATTTGTTTACGCCTGCTATTTGTATGGCAAAACAACGTTTGCTGGGTCAGCTAGTGTTATGTATAATATAGTACATTAACTATGTTACTGTGACCTGTAAAATATTATTTACCAATAAATGAGTATTTGAGTATTTACTATGTACAAATATGTTACATACTATAATTTTAATTCATAAATTTGATTTACGTATAGGTATAACACAATTACGGACGGGCCTCGTGGTCTAGTGGTTCATGTAACGGACTGCCGTTCACGAGGTCTCGGGTTCGATTCCCGCATGGGACAATCATTTGTGTGATATTTATAAATGTCATACAAATGTTTGTACTGCGTCTGGGTGTTTCTATGTATTATTAGTATGTATTTACAAAAGAAAAGTATATTATGTTATGTCGTATAGTCGTATTCTAGTACCCATAACACAAGCATAAAAATATGGCTTGCTATGGGACCAGAGGACGTTGTGTGTAATGTCCAAAAATAATTAAAGAATGTATGGATATTAAGTTGTAACTAGGTAAAGTTTCTAACTAGCATTTAATATAGGAAATACTCCATGTCCATGGCTCGACAATAAAACGTGAAATCTCATCCGTTGACAGACCACAAATGGTTAGTGGGTGCTAAAAGCTTTTCCTGTATTGTAACCTGTATTCCTTACTATAAACTTTAAGGTCAACGCACACATAACTATTTGTGTCTAAGCGTTACGTAAGTCTTTTACCTGTGACTTTGTTCGCCTAAAATGATGATTTTCATAATACATAATATTTATTTAAGTTCAAGCCGTGTTTATGCCAACGGTTTTAACCACGTTTATAATTACTGCCCTGCTTTTTGGCTTTTAACTTGATAATTTCTTTTTTTTTTAATAAATTTATATAATATTAGTAGTATTTAAAATATTATTTACAAAACATAAAATAAGGTTATAAAAATTTTTTTATTGAAAAAAAAAGGAACCTAAAGTATATTTTACGCATCAAAAATTTTATAGTTATAATTATACTTGATAATTATATAGCCTCTATTTTTTTTAAATATATAAGCATACTGCTGTAATTTAACTTGATAATTATATAGCCTCTATTTTTTTTTAATATATTAAGCATACTGCTGTAATTTTTAAATAAAATCTATATTTTTTTTATACTTTAACATTTATAATATTTAGTAGACTTACACTCAGGGAGACTGTACATTCTTATTACAGGATTTTGCTGACCTAGAACCGTCTTGTAACATGCCTATCATATTGTGATAATAATTGTAAGTACTTTGTGTAAACTGTAATTTTACGTTACAAATAAAAAATAAAAAATAAAATTATTTTGATTCTTTCTTTTTATTCGTAAAATGTGTTTTATATTATAAATCAAAAGTCAAGTGCCAGTTGAGAGGTTAAAACCATTCTCATAATATAAATTACAAACGTTACTTTTTAGGGTCCGTACCCAAAGGGTAAAAACGGGACCCTATTACTGAGACTTCGCTGTCCGTCCGTCCGTCCGTCCGTCTGTCACCAGGCTGTATCTCAAGAACGGTGATAGCTAGACAGTTGAAATTTTCACAGATGATGTATTTCTATTGCCGCTATAACAACAAATACTAAAAATAAAATAAAATAAATATTTAAGGGGGGCTCCCATACAACAAACATGATTTTTTTACCGTTTCTTGCTCGATACTAATAACGTTGCCTTATGTTGCATAGATAATAGTAAGGAACCCTTCGTGTGCGAGTCCGACTCGCACTTGACCAATTTTTTACAAATGTCTATGTGAAAAACACAGACAGGCTGTCGGAATAATTCATTTGAATCCTTAGCGACTAATAGAAAAATGTGCAACCATTTCATTTATAATATTAGTATCATTAATTTTTAAGTCTGTATACGTTGACCTTTACAGGCATATATATAGCCAACTGCATAATTTACTAGTTCAAAGTAATACGCTGTAACTTTTAAGTTTCTAAGAGGAATTGTAAGTAGAAAACCACAATAGAGGTGTGATGTCTGGTTCAACACTTTATCTTATGTATAAACTTTATGTTGAAAATTTTAACTAATAAAGTTATATTTCTCTCTCCAGCCCATTAACGTCCCACTGTTGGGCAAGGGCCTCCCCAATCTGGGAAGGATTATAGTTTACTGTGTTACGCTGACCAGGCGTGTTGGCACAGGGTTCATTTTCGAGGTTTCCGTCTCTCACAGAGGATATTATTCGTGTACAATATTCTTTAACTGGCTTTTACAGCACCTCGGGAAGGCAAAGGGGTGGTGACACTTGTATTCTCAATCCGTCACCACACGGCCTATAGTTATGAGTCGGGTTTTTTAAAGGATTTTGATTGGTAAACGAAATATCTATATCTTTACTTATTAAAAAACAAAGTCCTAAATTTTGTATGTATGTCCCTATGTGAGCTTATATCTTCAAAAATACGCAACGGATCTTGATGCGGTTTTTTTAATAGATAGAAATGTTCAAAAGGATGGCTTTTTTGCATAATTTTACTGTATATTGGATGAGATATGATTAAATTTGCTGAGGAATTCGGAAGCATTCGAGCTTTAAATGAAAACGCTGCCTTTTCTATGTGAGGTACAACAAAGTAATGTATGGAAGAAATGTTCATTACCTATAGTTCTTCAAAAAAATCCGCGAGAGCATATGTCTACCTTTTAAGGATAACCTGCTGTACCAATAATAACGCCATAAAAATTATAAAATTCAATAGGGTGTTTTCAAACGCTATTTATGTGTATATGGTAACATTTTTAATCAAATTAAATATCTTAGTTAGCTTACGCATTTAATATAGATTATAACTGCTTTCTACAGCATGCAATTTAAATGAATATCTTAGGAGATATGACGAAAAAAGAATTACGCGCGGCAAAATAAAATACTTAAACTGTTGGCTGAGCAACGTGAACGTTTCCTCGGTCTTCTATCCATACTCCAATGTTTTGATGTTTGCTTAATCTTGGATGTATGAATCTAAGGACGTTTGGGTTCTTTCATGTAAAGACTGCTCGATGGATTTTCATGAAACTTTCCAATAATATAGCTTACAGGTCGATACGCCGTAATCCCCGGCGTATCGATATTGAGTTGGTCTTTATAGGCGTCGGCGTCGTCGTCGGCGTATGGTGGTTACGCTGCTCAAATCCTGACGTATCGGTGCTGAGTTGGTTTTTATAGGCGTCAGCGTATGGTCGTTACGCTACTCAGATCCCGACGTATCGGCGCTGAGTTGGTGTTTATAGGCGTCGGCGTCACCATCGGCATCGGCGATGGCGTCGGCGTTGGCGTATGGTCGTTACGCTGCTCAAATCCCAACGTATCGGTGCTAAGTTGGTTTTTATAGGCTTCGGCGTCGGCGTATAGTCGTAACGCTGCTCAAATCCCGACGTACGTATCGGTGCTTAGTGGGTGTTTATAGGCGTCGGCGTCGGCGTCGGAATCGGCATCGGCATCGGCGTTGGCCTCGGCGTATGGTCGTTACGCTGCTCAAATCCTGACGTATCGGTGCTGAGTTGGTTTTTTTAGGCGCCGGCGTCGGCATCGGCATCGGCGTCGGCGTCGGCGTCTGCGTCGGCGTTAGTTTTTAGCAAATCTTTCATGTGATGGGGCAATAAATTACAAGTTTTTTGGATTTTTATCAGCACTATGTAAACTTGGTCATGCCAAATTTCAAGTCTCTGGGATAGTGGGAAGTAACCTGTAAATTTTGATTCCCTAGCGAAAGTTGAAAATACTCAAAAATGGCTGTAGATCGGTTATATCTTCTGAATGCGTAGTTCAAAATTATTGATTGTGTCTTTTGCAGCAAGGGACCGCATAGATCTACATTTGGTATAAGTTTCAAATTGATACCTTCAGCCGTTGCCGAGTAAAAAAAAGTTTAACGGGCGGATAGACAGACAGACGGACACCGTAGTGAGACTATAAGGGTTTGTATGACGCCCTAAAAAGGTAAAACTCTGAGATATCATTTACTAAAATGACATTGGGGCCATGTGTGTTGTTACTTCTTTAGAATTGTGCAAAAAAAGAAAACCGAACGGACGATTTATTAATTAGCTGTAAAATGGCGTTATTGTTAGTTCATTTCATGTTTCGTTTCTAAATTCCACGCGTACGAAGTCGCGGGCACTGCTAGTTTAATATTATAAAGCTGAAGAGTTTTTGTTTGAACGCGCTAATCCCAGGAACCACTGCACTGGTCCGATTTGAAAAATATTTGTTCGCAAGTGTTAGAGAATATAGGTTATGTTCATTCACGTTTCCACCTGCAAGAAGTAGAATTAGGTCTTAGCAAGTAATTACCTACACTTTCACATATTACCAACGAGCCAATTTGCCATCAAGATGATCAACTACACACGTCACGATGAAGACATGTTCATCAATGAACAATTGAATTCAAAGACGGTAGGCGTAGGATTGACAGCATCGGGCTCTTACATGTAGGGTTGTCTCAAATATTTTGCGATTTCTAATACTTTTATATTTGACAGGCCTCGTGGTGTAGTGGCTTATGTAACGCACTATCCCCGCAACAGGACAATCAGTTGTGTGATATTTATAATTGTCTAACTTTATGAGCTGTCATCGAAATTCTTGTAGGACCAAAATTATGAAAGAGTAACACACAATGCACAAATATAAGTTTTTTGTGCGGTGACTAATGAAAAATTAAGGTATTATCATTTTATTTCTGCTTAGGGAGCTGTACGAGCTTAAGGATAATGTTGGCGACCGACCAACCTTTTTTATATTTTTATAAAGTGTTGGCTGTTGCTATGTTTTTTTACTTAATATTCTTTTTCCAAATAACATTTTTGATTTTGGTTATCAATGTATTACGAGTAGTTTTGTTTAGCCTGTCGAGGAGAATGTTTCGTGCTTTGTATACTTTCTCTAAATAAATTCTTTTCGTTATTAAAACCGAGTTATTTGTTTGTGATTCTTCATATTGGTGTCAGAAGTGGGATTGAGAATGCCCGTAACTCGGTCGGTAACGAAAAAGAAGCTGAACAAACCTCAGGTAAGTGAAAATGCTTCAGCCACATCTTCAGGCAATACGCCTGCTCAGTCTAGTCAAGATGAGGCTCTCAAGCAGAAGCGCACTTCTAAATTGTTACCAGAATCTTTGTTATCAAAGCCACAGTCCTTAGCTTCAACAACAGTTTCAAATAAAACTCAAAAACTCACTGCTCTTGCGAAGCATGCTCGTATGAATGCGGATCGTGAGCGAAGGCTCGTTGAAGTTGAGCGGAAGGCCGCTGAAGTTGAGCGGAAGGCCGCTGAACTAGAATTGCAAGCAGAACTTGCAGCAATCGATTCAGTAGCTTCAGAAAAAAGCAATTCTACACAAAAATGGTTAATAGAGGGTGATAACGTAGAGTTTGATACTAACAAACCATTCCCTTACAGCACTAATAACCCAATTTTAGAACCTGTGGATGCTTCTACTATACCGAATGTTCCTTTTGTGAGCACAAGTGTGAGGCGTTCATTATGCGGTGACTATATTCAGCATCATACGGAACAAGGAAACACTACACATACATTAGAATTAGGTACACATCACGTTAATTGCGCACCTGATTGTAATAATTATTATATCAAAAATAAAACTAATAATGTAGAGACACAAGACTCTTTTATTAAACTAGCGAAAGTCATCGCGGACCTGGGCAGCAAACAGAAACAGGTTAGTGTTATTCTTCCTTCTTTTAACGGTTGCGTCGCTGACTGGCTTCCTTTCAAGAAAGCTTATATTCGGTCAGAGGCTAGCTTCACGCCGGAAGAAAACCTAGCTCGACTTAGCACTTCATTGCACGGCGTCGCCCGAGAGACAGTCTCGGCGCTATTGATGACCGCCACTAATCCAGCACAAGTCATGCGCTCCTTGGAGAGTCGATTTGGGCAGCCGGAATTTATTATTCTACATGAACTGTCTTCGATAAAATCTCTAGCCAGGTTACCACTAAATGAGTCTACCAAAGATCTCAATATATTCGCTTGCCGTCTCCGAAATTGTGTTGAGGTGATTAGAGAATTACATCAGCCAGAGTATTTGTGCTCCCCTGAACTCTCCAACACTATTATAGGAAAGTTAACACCTCTCTTACGTTACAGGTGGGCTGATTTTGCATCATTACATTACAATTCCGGCAAATTTAAGCTAGAACTTATAGCCGATTTTATGGATATTGAATCCAATCGCCAAATAAAACATTGTATGTTATACTCCGATTTACATCAACATGTCAAAACTGCATCTATTAACTTTTCACAAGTTGTCAAACCCGGTACTGTTGCCAAGCAACCTACAAAAGTATTTCATTCTACTTCTTCTACACATCCGAAGAGTTTGGCTACATGTAGGTTTTGTAAGATTGATACACATAATGTAAACGAATGTGAAAAATTCATTTCTTTGTCTGTTGACGATCGTTGGCAATGGGTAACAAAAAATAAGGTCTGCTATAGATGCTTAAGCAAAGGATCACATAAATATACCACTTGTAAAAAACTTTGTGAGATAGCCGGGTGCAAGTACAGTCAGAAACATAATACTTTGCTTCACAGAGATGCTGTAGAAAAGATATCACGTGCGGACGTGCATACTAACGCAAATGCCGAAGTTCAAATGCAGCAATCAAGTGAAGAGGCATCTACCATTGTATCTCACAGTGCTTCGTATAAGCCCATTGCAGTTAAGAGATCGTTATTAAAGGTAATTCCTCTTACTATTATTGGTCCTCTAGCTAGTTTAAATACATATGCAATGCTTGATGATGGGTCAACTAACTCCTTTATTGATCAATCAGTTACTGATCTCATAGGCGCAGTTGGACCTAAGAAACATATACAAGTTCATTGTATTGGCGGACTTAGTAGGAACATTGAGGTCAGCTTTGTTAATATTCAAGTCAAAGGCAGACATAGCTCAGATGTGCATGATATAGTAGTAAGATCTATTCCTAACTTGACTATAGCGGAACAGTCAATTAGTTTGGATCAAATAAAAAGCTATAGTTATTTACAAGATATTACAGAACTTTTATGTTATGAAAACGCTAAGCCCATGCTTTTGCTTGGCATTGATAATTGGCATCTAACGTTCTCCAAAATTATTCGCCGTGGAACTAAATCGCAACTAGCTGCGTCTCTAACTCCCCTAGGTTGGGTTTTATATGGTTCTCCATCGATTGCGTCCAAACCAGTTGACTTTATTAATCACTCCTTCCTAGAAAAGGAAGAAAATAGTCAAGGAGATAGTCGGACCTTAGATGCTCTTATCAAAGAGTATTATAGGTTAGATTCAATCGGTATACAAAATAGAGATTTACGTTCCGCTGATGATCAAAGAGCAATAAAAATACTAGAGGAAACTGCTAGGCGTTTACCATCTGGACGATTTGAGACAGGTTTGTTGTGGCGTGATAATATTGAACGCACCCCGGACAGTCGTCCACTCGCTTTACATCGTTTTAAAATTCTAGAGCGTAAGATGATGAAAGATCCAGATTACGCGGACAAATATAGACAAAATATTCACGCTATGCTTGATAAGGGTTATGCAGAGTTGTGTAAAGCTAATACTCTTTCAAATCGTATATGGCATTTACCGCATTTTGGAGTTATACACCCACAAAAGAAAAAGCTCAGAATTGTACATGATGCCGCTGCTAAATGTGAAGGCGTGAGCTTGAATTCTTTATTGTTGCCGGGACCAGATTTACTCCAATCAATGATAGCTATATTAATGCGTTTTAGGGAAGGTCACATAGCTCTTTCGGCGGATATTAGGGAAATGTTCCCACAAATTAAAATCAGATCAAGTGATCGCGATGCACAACGTTTCTTTTGGCGAGATAACCCCACACAACCGATTCAGGTATATCGCATGTCATCGATGATGTTTGGTACAATATGTAGCCCGTTTATAGCTTTGTATCTTAAAAATAAGAATGCTACCGAACATCAACGATCATATCCAGAAGCAGCAGCTGCTATCATTCGTGATACATATATGGATGATTACTTAGGTAGTTGTGACAGTAATGAAGAAGCTGCTCAATTAGCAGCAGATATAGTCTCAATACATTCTACCGCTGGATTTGAGATGAGATCTTGGGTATCAAATTCTACAAAAGCCTTGTCCATGTTGCCTCCAGACCTGTGTGCTACTGGAACAACTAAAATAAATGTAGGCTCCGATACCCGGACACCTACACGCGTTTTGGGAGTTTCTTGGAATGTTTCTAATGACACTTTATCGCTATCGCATATCGATTTCGATGAAATGTCAAACAAATTGACTAAGCGCATTGCTCTTTCAAACTTAATGAAAGTTTACGATCCTTTTGGTTTTCTAACCCCCGTTGTTATTAAAGGTCGTGTTTTATTTCAAAAGACTTGGAAACTTGATATAACATGGGATGAAATCTTACCGAATCAATTTTCAGAAAAGTGGGCAGACTGGTTCAAAAATCTAACAAACCTATTGAACTACTCTGTTCCACGCTGTTATAATAGCTTAACTGATCAGATATTATCCGTTCAGTTACATGTCTTTGCAGATGCAAGCGAGCAGGCATACGCTTGCGTCGCTTATTGGCGTTTTGTATATTCAAACGGTGAGACTAGGCTATCTTTAATAAGTGGTAAAGCGCGCGTTGCTCCATTAAAGCCGACAACAATACCAAGGCTTGAGCTTCAAGCGGCATTGATTGCCGCTCGATTGGCTATTTTTATTTTAGAATCTCACAAAAGAAAACCAGAGAGAATCGTTTTCTGGTCAGACTCTCAAACAGTTCTAAAATGGTTACGGTCAGATCCAAGTACCTTCAAAACTTTTGTCGCTCATAGGGTATGTGAGATTTGTGAGATTACCAATATTTCTGATTGGAAGTACGTGCCTTCCTCCTTGAACGTAGCAGACGATGCTACTAGATTCAAGAACGAAGTTACAGTAAACTCGTGGTGGTTTACCGGGCCATCATTCCTTCTTCAACCATCAGAGGAATGGCCTTGTGAACCAGCTATAGTGGACGATCCGCTTGCTCTTCAGGAGTGTAGACCCAATCGGGATCTAGTAGGGTTAACATTGACGCAATCACAAGAACCACTATCACCTGTGATTGCTGACTATAAGCGATTTAGCAGTTGGCTACGATTTCTTCGTGCTACTGCGCGAGCCCACCAGTGGGCCTTATTACTTCAAAATTCATGTCAAAATTCTAAATTTCCTCAACGTGGCTTAGCAGTTTTGGATGTTTCTTTCATTTTATCTGCAGAGCGCCATGCCTTTATGCGCGTACAATTAGATTCATTCAATAAGGAATATAAGTTGATTGACGCTGCACGCCCCGTTTGCAAGGAAAGTAGACTAAAAATATTTCTTTAATAATAGGAGATGATAGGCTTCTACGTTTATCCGGACGCACGGGATCTTCAGCTGACATCGACTCACAGCCAATTGTATTGGATGGAAAACATCAGATCACCCGTTTACTGATCAACTCTTACCACATCAGATTTGCTCATGGTAACAACGAACTTGTGGTGAATGAACTGCGGCAACGTTTTTACATCGTCAGTTTGAGACCGTCTGTAAAAAGTGTAACGAGCCAATGCCAACTTTGTAGAAACAGGAAAGCTAAATCATCCATACCTCCGGTGGGAGACTTACCAGAAGCCAGATTGGCTCATCATATGCGGCCTTTCACTTTTGTTGGTGTTGATTATTTTGGCCCTTTGAGCGTCACAACAGGCAGACGTTCAATGAAGATTTGGATTGCTTTATTCACCTGCCTAACTGTGAGAGCTGTTCATATAGAAATTGTCGAGTCGCTGTCATCTGATTCTGCTTTGATGGCTTTACGTCGATTCATATCTCGGCGAGGTTGTCCAACGTGTATCTACTCCGACAACGGAACAGCGTTCGTAGGCGCTTCAAACATACTATCCCAACTCTATGATTACTCAACAAACAAAGGAATAGAATGGAAATTTATTCCGCCTTCGGCCCCCTTCATGGGAGGTTGCTGGGAGCGCTTAGTGCGCAGTGTGAAGACAGCCCTACAGATAATTTTAAAAGATCGCTCTCCACGATTGGAAGTCATGACGACGCTGTTAACAGAAGTCGAAGCTATTGTGAATTCCCGACCACTAACGCACGTACCAGTTGATGACAAGAGTGAACAAGCGATAACTCCTTTCAACTTTCTGATTGGTACATCCTCTAACGACAAATGTCTACGAGAGTTTCATGATACTGACCTTTCGCGACGTGTGGATTGGCGGAAAGCGCAACGCCTTGCGGAACATTTTTGGCAACGGTGGACGAAAGAATACTTGCCGCTTCTGTTACCGAGAAAAACAGTTCCATCCCACCAACCACTGAAAATTGGCGACGTAGTATTGATTGCTGATGGCAATCTACCGCGAAACTGTTGGCCTATGGGACGCGTTATTGAGACTTTCCCAGGTAGGGACAATATAATTCGTGTTGTAAATGTAGCAACTAAAGGGGGTGTGCTGCGTCGGCCGGTCCGCAAGCTAGTTAGATTGATTTAATAATTGGTGTTTCACACCGCCCCGGGCCATGTTGGCGACCGACCAACCTTTTTTATATTTTTATAAAGTGTTGGCTGTTGCTATGTTTTTTTACTTAATATTCTTTTTCCAAATAACATTTTTGATTTTGGTTATCAATGTATTACGAGTAGTTTTGTTTAGCCTGTCGAGGAGAATGTTTCGTGCTTTGTATACTTTCTCTAAATAAATTCTTTTCGTTATTAAAACCGAGTTATTTGTTTGTGATTCTTCATAGATAATTTATTTAGGTGGAAAATATCTTCTATTAAAGAATAATTTTTTAACGGGCTTCGTGGCGTAGTGGTTCATGTACTGTACTGCCGTTCACAAGGTCGCGGGTTCGATTCCCGCATGGGACAATCATTTGTGTGATATTCATAAATGTCATACAAATGTTTGTACTACGTCTGGGTGTTTTCTATGCATTATAAGTATGTATTTACAAAAGAAAAGTAGTCTATGTATTATATCCGTATTCTGGTACCCACACAAGCATATAAGCTGTATCAGTCCACCTCGTTGGGGACCGCTCCACGCTGCGTCGTTCGATGCGTGGTCGATTTGAAAAATTCTTTCAGTTTTGGACAGGACATTTATCGAGGAACGCTATAGGCTCTGTAACATCACGCTTCGCCCAATAGGAGCGATGCATCCGTGATAAATGTTGGAAAAACAGGAAATTTTATAAAATACCATGCCTAAGAAGTCGCAGGCAACAGCAAGTTTTACTATAATTGGTTCTTGCAACACTACGAAATGATTTGGCCATCTTATAACATGTTAGTATCAGCCCTGTACCTGTGCGGTCCAACACGACTCGAAGCTATTGTATGGTAATACCACTGTGATACGCATGCACAACGCGTTACAACTATCTAGGATCTTTTTTTTTTAGATAAGTTTTCTTAGAACTCAGCGACGTGCCTACTCGTCTTTATATTATAGGCAATTTTGTATGAGATGATTAGTTTCGAGAACAAAGGAGTTAAGATAGGGATTTAATTGACACTATGATATTACATTAAATTGTTTACATATAATTTATGCGCACCACAGATTTACTAAATAGTGCTTCTATGGCTACATCACTCACCCGCAAAGCCACATAAAAATCTATGTGTACGTAAAATATGTATGAAATTTTTCGTCGTTTCTGCTATATTTTTCTCTATTGCTGCGCTCCTAATGGTCGCAGCGTTATGTTATATAACCCAAATGCTTCCTCAATGAATGGACTATCCAACACAAAAATAATTTCTCAATTCGAACCAGTAGTTCTCGAGATTAGCGCTTTCAAACAAACAAGTAAACAAACTCTTCAGCTTTATGATATTAGCATAGACACAGTACGATATTAGTATTAAATTCCTTTGTAGTAATCATTTGTTAAAAATGATGAAATGAGTCCCATCTATAAAATCATAAAAACTTATATTAAAAGTCCGTAATTTTTAACATAGAGTTATGGAAATTCATAGTTAGATGAAATGACAGGCTAGCTGTTTAAATTGTAATTAAAATAAAATATTCATGGACATTTCACACAACTTCCTCTGGCCCCAAGCTAAGCTTATATGCTTGTGTTATGGGTACCAGAATACGGATAGAATACATATACATAGAATACATTTTTTTGGTAAATACATACGTACTTATAATACATAGAAACACCCAGACGCAGTACAAACATTTGTAGGACAATTAGAAAAATAACACAAATGATTTTCCCGAGCGCGAATCGAACCTGCAACCTCTTGATTGGCAGTCCGTTACATGAACCACTCAACCAGGAGGCTCGTCAGCATGCATACGTTTTAAACTGTAATTTAGATAGGTGATGCCTATAAATCTATGGTTAAAATTGCCTATACTATCTACAAATACATTAGGTATGTAATATATCTTTTTAACTTAACATAAAGTTAAATGAGGCATTAAGAACCGGGCCACATATCCTATGAAATTCGATTGAACGTGATATATTGCCCCTACTAGATTAACTTACAAAAAAGGTTTTAAACAACGAAAAAACCTGTCAAGAGCGAGAAGGAATCGGACACTGAGGGTTTAGTAACTATTCCATATGACGGGCTACGTGGCGTAGTGGTTTATGTAATGGACTGCCGTTCACAAGGTCGCGGGTTCAATTCCCGCTTGGGACAATCATTTGTGTGTTATCCATAAATGTCATACAAATGTTTGTACTACGTCTGGGTGTTTCTATGTATTATAAGTACCTATGTATTTACAAACGAAAAGTAGTTTATGTAATATATCCGTATTCTGGTACCCATAACACAAGCATAATAAGCTTAGCTTGGGACCAGAGGACGTTATGTGAAATGTCCGTGAATATTTATTATTTATTATATTTATTCCACACTAGCTATTGCCCGTGACTTCACCCGCGTGGTATTTAGAAAATTTTCCCGTATTTGCAACATTTTTCACTACTGCTTCGTTTCTACTGGTCGTAGCCTTATGTTATATAGCCTAAAGGCTTTCTTGATAAATGCCCTATCTAACACTGAAAGAATTTTTCAAATCGGCCTTGTAATTCCTGAGATTAGTGCGTTCAAACAAACAAACAAACTCTTCAGTTTTATATTATCAGTATAAATTAGATTTGCCATTTACCGCTACGTCATGAGCGTGGCGAAGTATGTAAACTATATAAACACAAAAATTTCTTTTTAACGTGATCTTATAAGAAATTACAAGTTTTTAGATTTATCCCAATATCAACACTTTGTAGGCTTGGTCTACGCTAAACTTCATATTTCTGGGACAATGGGAAGAGACCTGTAGGTTGTGATTGCCCTAGGTAAGTCTAAAAGCTTAAAAATAGTCGTAACTTGGCCACATCTTTTAAACGAGAAGCAAGGGACTGCATAGATTTACATTTGGTATGAGTTTCAAGTGGATACCTTCAGCCGTTGCCGAGTTAAAAATGTTTGACAGACGGACAGGCAGACCGACAAATAGATGGACGGACACCGAAGTGAGATTATAAGGGTTTCTTTTTTGTACGAAACCCTATAAACCCGGAATTGGTAACAAAGACTTTTATTGCTGTTTTAAAATTATTAGCTATAGGCCTTATTCAGAATTTAAATAGGTATACAAAGGCATATAAAATACAAGATGGTGGTTTGAAAAAGATTAGAACTATATTGTGTTTATTTGTTAGTTAATTAATTAGAATGTAAACTATCTTCCATTTAGGTTCACCATTATTTTCTACCCCAGGAGGCCGTATTTTTCCGTAGCTTTTATTTCCCGGCAGGTTACGTCGTGAATTGAACTGCCTGACAAATTCGTATAATGTATTATGTTCGCAGCCAGTCGGTTCGCTAAACCAGTCATAAATATGTTTAAAGAGAAGGTTCAATTAAAAGTTTAAGTTTTAACTAAAAATTTTCGACGAAAAGTTTTATATCTGCCATAATACGTAGTTTTAGCCAGGCAGTGTACAGCCTGCTTGGACCATGCATGATTTTTAAAAAGTTCATAATACGCCCGGTTGGAATCTAAGTTATATTAATAAGCAGCAGTGGTATTCAGTAAGAATAAGTGAAGTGAATTTTCGGTGAATCTTGATCACGTGACAGCGCTCCTCTATTTTTTTTGGAGGAGCGCTGTCACGTGATCAAGATTCACCGAAAATTCACTTCACTTTTTCTTACTGAATACCACTATAGTTAACATCAACTGTGAGAGACAAAGAACCTGAAACTACACCCTATGGTGACACCCCTGGTCAGCGCGGTAAAGTAAACTTCTCTCTACTCCTTTCAAAATGGATGCCCTTGGCCTGCAGTGGGGTGCTTAAGAGCTGGGCACGCAAAGGTACTAGCTTAAACATACCATTCCGATTTCTACTCATTATTTTGAAAACAAATTTTTATTACCTTTTTGTATTAATGTAGGCTAAATTACAATCGTGAATATTGTGAGTCAAAAAAAAATAACAGAAAAAGTTTTTTATTTTAGCATAGCAGTCCCTGCTATTACTTACTGATCAGCGAATAACAGGCTTTGATCATTTAAGTAACATCACTAAACAAATTGAATCAACAGACCATATTTTATTGTATAAAATGGGACATTTCCATCGATATGAATAGCAAAGTTACGTGTAAGATCGCGTCCGTAGCAGATAGTGGTTACAGCAACATTTTCAATTCATTAGCATAATATAACGATCAATATTCGATGTTTGCTACGTAGAGTGAGAGCTACATTTCCATGCTGATTGCATACGTCTGTCCTATGTGTTACACTCTTTATTAGGGTGACCATAATTACCGTTTTTTTTGTGGATGTTTATTTAAGGTAAGTCAAGAGCCGTGAAAGGTATTGTGTCTAGAAAACGTGCATCTAGTTTGCGATGTAAATTATTTCGATTAATTATCTGATAGGTAAAAGAAAGTTGTTTTTATTGATACTAGTTTACATTTTGTTTTGAATTTGTTTTGGTAAAACAATTTATTTCTGAATATGTAATTAGTAAGTTAGTTTACAAGTCGTAAAATTCTAATATATTATTTGAATTTTACGACTTGATGTAATTTACAAAATAAATACATCATTGCGAAAATTACATGTAATATTTGTAATTACAAATTAAGTTTATTGTTACGCTATGTTCTATTATACTATTTCTTTATTAGCGACCTCTGTTTTCGTATCTTATTTAGAAATGATGTTCAATATCTAAAATTAGTAGTTGCAGATAGATTTCAGTTTAGAGATTTGGGCTAGTTTAGTATTTTAATAGTCACCTTATGGTATTTATAATGACTTATCGGAGGTTTAAACAATAAAATAATGTCACTTTATCGGAGAGATAATAAACATATTAGCGTAAAAAGACTGAATTTAGCGTAAAAAGAAGATTATGAATAACAATTTTTGACAATTTTAGCGAACTCTTAAACCTCCGATAAGTCATTATGAATAAGACCATTAATATTATAATTTAGACATATTATATAACAAATAATTCTTTTAAAATAAATTTAAGTTTAAATCACAACAAAACATAAACAACTTACATAATATTATACTTGTTTTTGGCATTTGACGAGCCTCGTGGTCGAGTGGTTCATGTAGCGGACTGCCGATCAAGAGGTCGCGGGTTCGATTCCTGCTCGGGACAATCATTTGTGTGATTTTTCTAATTGTCATACAAATGTTTGTACTGTGTCTGGGTGTTTCTATGTATTATAAGTATGTATTTACAAAAGAAAAGTAGTATATTATGTAGTCTATACGTATTCTGGTACCCATAACACAAGCATATAAGCTTAGCTTGGGACCAGAGGACGTTGTGTGAAATGTTCATGAATATTTATTTAAAAAAAAATACTTGTTCATCTAATATTCTTTTATTAGTATAATAGAATTCGCCGCACTAAAGGGCACATATTAATAATTCATTTGCATGGTTAAGCTTATTATAAACTGATTATTACTTGACAAGTAACATCATAATCTTGATCCTTTAAAACATGTGTGAAGTTTTTGTTCCCTTAAATATTACATGAATCAAAACCTACAGGTTCTAAGGGCATGATCCGGAAACGGATTACGTATCCTTTTTATGTAATCTTTCAAACAAAGGAAGAGCTTATGAAATTTTTGTTGATGTTTATGAAATGTTTTATACAAAAATATATTTTTGAAATCTTGTTCTTTAAAATTTGACACAGGTTAAACTAATACTGACTTTTGCAAGTTATTTTGAATTTACGATGGATTCATGATCTACCTAATGGTTTTGAATCAAAAAATTCAATCATTATTGCTCTGCCATTTTCTAGTTTCTTGGAATCACACTCACATTTTTTTCACCCATGCTATTCTATTTGATGTCATATCATTTTATTTTATATTTCCTTTCTTACAGTCTGTCTATCTTATCTTCAATTTATGTACATAGACTAGGATTTTCATTTATTTATCGACATTATAAAATAGACTACATTATTTGAAAAGTGCTTTATTGCATTTGTAATTATTTGTAAAAACAAATCTTACCTGAGCCGACATCTTCGATCCAATATGCCAATAGTATATATTATTATATTTTTAATATGAATCCAACTCACCATAATTTCGGTTCTAAAATCTCTACTAAAGCTGAAGAGTTTGTTTGTTTGTTAGTTTGAACACGCTAATTTCAAAAACCGCTAGTCCAATTTTAAAAATTCTTTCAGTGTTGGACGTACAGTACATTTATCGAGGAAAGTTATAGGCTATATATCATTACCCTGTGACCAATAAGAGCGAAGCATTAGTGAATCATATTGCAAAAATAGGGAAAATCTTCAAAATTCGTCTACAATATATTGAAAAAAAAAATCCGTATTCTCATCAACGTGGGACTAGAAGATGTTGAGTAGAAAAAAATAAGAAATCATAGTCACCATACAAAACCGTTGTTAATGTCACCGGTCGTCTAGTTTGTGAATATTTTATAATGAAATAATTGCGTTTATTATTATTATTATTATTTGTAGTGCATTGACCTAAACTAAACGTTATTTTAATTAGAATATGTGTATTCATATGTTTTTTATTGGCTATGAAATATTTCAGTTTAATTTCCTTTACTTTATAGACTATTAGCAGTGGCCTGCGACTCCGTATGTGCGGTATTAAGAAAACAAACTTTAATAAATTATACAAGAAAAACCATCTTCTTAAACAACTCTGTCTATCAAAAAAATGCATCAAAATCCGTTTTCAAAGATTTAAGCTTGTATAAGAACATACCTACGAAAATAACGACTAAGATTTTTTTTAATAAATACCTATGGACATTTCACAACGTCCTATGGTCCCAAAGAGAGTTTGTATGCTTGTGTTATGGGTACAAGAATCGAGGATAGATAAAATATTCAAACGGCCGATAGAAGAAAGATGGACTTAATATCGAATTCCATCAAAATGTCAATGCCTAAACACATAGAATTTTAATAAATCCCGTCAGACTGCAACATAAACCGCGGGAGACCGGCATTAACTGTTAAAAAAAAACATTCTTGTTTTAAGTCCTGTAGTTTTATCTATTTTTTATTTTAATATACATTAAATTAAATCCCTACTAATATTATAAATGCTCCGTAACTCTGTCTGTCTGTCTGTTACGCTTTCCCGCTTAAACCTCTCAACCGATTTGGATGAAATTTGGCATAGACAATCTTTAGACCCTGAGAAAGGACATACGCTACTTTTTATTGCGAAAAAAAGGGATGAAAAGTTTTCTGAATTTCACGCGGACGGAGTCGCGGGCAACAGCTAGTATCAAATAAAAAAATAAATAAATAATTAATAAATATTCATGGACATTTCACACAACGTCCTCTGGTCCCAAGCTAAGCTTATATGCTTGTGTTATGGGTACCAGAATACGGATATATGTAATACATAAACTACTTTTCTTTTGTAAATACATACTTATAATACATAGTAAACACCCAGACGCAGTACAAACATTTGTATGACATTTATGGATATCACACAAATGATTGTCCTGACCGGGAATCGAACCCGAGACCTCGTGATCGGCAGTCCATTACATAAACCACTCCACCAAGAAGCCCGCCTAATAATGGTTTAGCCGCAAGTACTCAGTTTCAGTTTTAAAATCAATAACTGCTAATTGTATTATGTTAAAATTTACCCAAATTTAGATGATGATGCCCCCGTGAAAACGAACGCATGTGTTTTTAAATCTATACTTTTTTTATTTTTTACTAATACTTTATGCTAAAGAGTTTGTTTGTTTGAACGCGCTTCAGGAACCACTGGTCCGATTTAAAAAAATCTTTCAGTGTTGGTAAGCGCATTAATTAGGGAAGGCTATAGGTAGGCTATATAACATTACGCTACGACTAATAGGAGAATCTGTGATAAGTGTTTTAAAAACGGGGAAAATTTTATACGTAACGGCTAGTTACTTTACATGCAGATAGGTTTAGTAAAACGTTGTTATTTGAGCAGCACAAACAGACAAATCAATTATATAAAAATGTTACTACAACAGAAAACAATATATGATATTTCAGATGATTGATAAGCGTCGCGCTGACAAAGTATGTGAGGTTCCTACAGTACGCTTCAGCTTTACGAAGAAGTTTGCTATCTTCCTTGGTCCGTTTCTTTACAATAAGACTAACTACAGTCTACCTATATACGAACTGCCCTTGTCGAAATTTAAATCGACTGTCAAATCTTTCTTTCTAAATAAAACATATGATGAGACCGAGTCATATATTACATTTTCTTTTTCATAATACCGAATTCTTGCTTAGCCTTTTCGTGAAACTTTAATGCACACACACACACATACACACACTCACACACACACACACACACACACACTACACAGACACACTTACAACATAATTTTATTAGTAATCTTATTAAACCATTTTTCTTAATTGGTAATTAAGTATGTACGCCCATTAAGGGAGCAGCACTGTATCTCCTTAACACAGGTTGCTTGCAACCTAGCTAGGAGAACAGAAAGCCTACAAATATGTTGTATACTTTATATTGAAGCATAACCATTTATGTACAATGTTTTTATATAATCAAATACCAATATACAAATTAATTATAATTATTATCTTATATATAAAATTCACGTGTCACAGTGTTAGTTACCGTACTCCTCCGAAACGGCTTGACCGATTCTTCTCAAATTTTACATACATATTCAGTAGGTCTGAGAATCGGCCAACATCTATTTTTCAAACTTTTTTTTTTTTGTATGGCAAAACAACGGTTGCCGGGTCAGCTAGTTATATATAAAATCTAGAATTTCTATTTGCATACAAATTATAAGACTAATTTTTAATTAGTTACCCTGTTAATTTGGAACTACTAAATTGAGATTAATTAGATACATAATTAGGAGTATGATAAATAACTTTCTATAAATTTTGTTAATATAATTAATATTTAAATTTATCTTGTTATATTTATGATATAACTAAATCATTCGTTATAATAATGAAAGGAGGTTAAGAATTAAATTATTATGTTATATTATACCTTAAGAGGATACCAAAATAGTTTCGTGCATTTTTCTACGTACGAAGTTTTCATTGTTTCTTTAGATTGAATGGCTAGAGCTCTAATTTTTAAGTATATGTTTTTTCAATATATGATCTAGGATCGCATAAACTCAGAAACACGATTGAAAAAAGTTTTCTCGAAAGAAAATCTTAGCGAAACAACCTCTCTAATTTTTTATTTTTTTCATTTGTCGGTCTATTATCGCGTATTAACTAATGAAATAACTTTAAAAACATAAGTAACTATTATATATAGAAACACGTAAATCAGAATTAAAATATTTTTAGTAGATTTTGAGTAAATAGGAAAAGTATCCCTAATTCTTCATTTTCTGTGCCTACTGGCTGTGTTAATATGTACGTGTCGGCGATGATATACGATAATATTGATGTAGGCCCTTAACATAATAATTTAATTAATAACAAGATATTTTTAAATTTTTGATCACCTGGAATTCGAAACGCAATCATATTTTACACGCTTTATATTAATTCACTTGTATGTTTTGACGCTATTTTGACCCACTTTAAACGGTCAGATTCTATTCAAATTTTGCATACCTGTCAAATACCGATGACAATGCATTAATTCGATTAAAACATCCAATTATCCAGGTTAGATTCGCCAGGATTCATTAATACCTTTCTATTTTTTTTTAGTTGGGTTTTCTATATAAGCCTTGTTTTTTAGTTTTTTTAAACTATTATTTATTTTTATTTATTTTATACATACTATCAACACTAGTATTATAAATTTGAAAAGCTTGTTTTTTGTTTGTTTGTTTGTTTGAACGCGCTTATCTCAGGAAGTTCGAGGAAGGCTATATAATATTATTACCCTGTGCATAATAAGAGCAAAGTGTCAGTGAAAAATGTTGCAAAAACGGGAAACATTTTCTAAATTTCACTCGTGCGATGTCGTGGGCATGATCGCGGGATGATTTCGAGTGGTGACGGATTAAGAATACAAGTGTCACCGCCCCGTCTCCTCCCAAGGGTGCTGTAAAAATTTAGCTAAGAGATATTGCATACAGATAACATCTTTTGTGAGAGACGGAAATCTCGAAAATAAACCCTGTGCCAACACGCCTGGTCGGCGCGGCGCAGTGGACCAAGTAACCAGTGGGACGTAAATGGGCTGGAGAACTTATTTTTATTTATATTACTTGATACTAGAATTAACATAAATATGATAATTATGAACCAAATTAGGTTATAATTATGACGTCACTGATTTATGCCTCGAAGCCCTTAATCACGCCACGAGGAGCGTCAAAATTCATAGATCTAGTTTACATAATACACTGTATTATGATGATTTGTGGGCTGTTTCATACAAAAGTGAACGATAAATGAGCGGAATTTAATTTTTAACCTTTTTAAATAATGGAAATTACTACTTTAACTCATTTTTAGGGCTTAACACGAAAAAGCAACTCATAAAGTCTCACTTCAGTGTCCGTCCGTCTTTCAAACAATTTTAATCAGCAACGGCTAAAGATATCAACTTGAAACCCATACAATATGAAGATCTATGTAGCCCTTTGCTGCAAAAAATACAATTAATCTTTTAAAGCTACGTATTTAGAAGATATAAGCGAATTACGACCGTTTTTAAGCGTTTTCGATTTACGCTACGAAATCAAAACCTACAGGTTACTTTCATTGCGTGGAGACTTTAAATTTGGTATGTTAAATAATAATAACTAATAAATAAATGATAAATAACTTTCAACACGTACTTAAAACAAGTACTTAAAAGTTAAAAAACTTTTTTAACTTTTAAGTACTTTTATTCACGGAGATTTCACACAACGTCCTCTGGTCCCAAGCTAAGCTTATATGCTTGTGTTATGGGTACCAGCATACGGATAGAATATATATACTACTTTTCTTTTGTAAATACATACTTATAATACATAGAAACACCCAGACGCAGTACAAAAATTTGTATGACAATTAGAAAAAAGTCCCGTGCGGGAATCAAACCCGCGACCTCTTGATCGGCAGTCCGTTACATAAACCACTCAACCACGAGGCTCGTTGAATAGTGAGAAATCCAAAAATGTTATATTAAAAATTGTTTTACTTGTACCTAAAACGTAGCTGAAATGAAGAGAATTCCTTAAATTTCAACTACAAAATTGAGTCGGTGAATTGGTTTAAGCTTATTACCTAGCCAGATTGATTTATTTCAAATCAATCTGGCTAGGTACTCCAAATAGGACCACTTTCAAAAAATTTGTTAGATACATAGATTAATATCTAGTCAATATCCTCAGAATCTAAAAAATAGATACGAACGAAGCAAATAAAAAGCGTGTTATAAATAATTCGTTGCCAAAAATACTTTAGCCTAGCCCTGAACACACTTTAGTTTTATACGGGGCATTGATGTATAGGTGTTTATTATACTAAGTAGTTAGTTATCATGTGTAGCTGACCCAAATATAAACTTATCACGCACACAAATATGAAAAATGTTCACAGGAATTATAATTTATTATTTTCAATTTGAGTAATGATTCCAACTTAAAGCATTAATTCCATAGGAGTAGGTATTGATGACACACTAAAAAGTTATGAGAGCAATGCTCATACTCACTGTGTACGCACACTGTTGTCCCTTAGTGTGGGTGAAACTATTTTGCATATTATGTGCGTAACGACTAATGAAATTAAGTTATACCTAGTATTTGTATGCGTTACCTTGACACTCCTCCAGCCTGACAAAAAAAACAGAACTCCTGATGTTTTTATGCTCTAAGAATTAAAAGTACCCGACGCATTATTATATAGGGTTGACTGTGTCCTTTTAAATGACATAATTAATTTAATCAAGTGATTAATATAAATTGCGTTAAAATTATACATTTAAATATAAAAAAACATATAGAATTTGAATGAATGAATGAATATGCTTAATGGTATACCACAAGGATTTACAAACATTAAACTTAAAACTAGACATCAAGCATTGTAGGCATAATGGGCGGTCTTATCGCTAAAATGTCGATGTCGTCTAGACACAGATAGAATATAATTATAATAGAATTTAGAACCTTCTCCTTTACTGAAGTCGGTTAAAAATAATAAAGGACTGTTTGCCATATCATGTACTGAAAAAAAAAACAGAAAGTTTAAACAGTTATTTGGACATTAAAATAGAACTCATTTTAGAAGCTATGGTATGTGATAAGGTAAGCTTTTTCAAGTTGCCTATTCCTATCCAGCCTCAGCCCGGTGTTGGGCACGGGCTGCCTCCAGTTATTATAAGCTACTGCGCCTCACTGACCAGGCGACCTGATACAGGATTTTTCTATCTCTCACAGAGGATATTATCCTTGTACAATATGCCATAATCTGCTTATACAACACCCTAGGAAGGTAAAGGGCACCACAAACGGCATATTACGATATATTAATATAGCGAGATAGAGACAGATGTATATAGAAAAAAGACGAGGTGGGAATGAGACATAGGTATTAGGTATATACAAGGTGTCCCAAAATTCAACGATAAGCGGGCACAAGAAGTTAGACCTACTCATGACTACTCAAGAAAAAATAAAAAATAAAAAATAATGTAATTTATTTTAGAGATATCAAAAAAAGTATTAAAACCTTTGAAAATTGACACCCCCTAATGTATTTTAACTATAATTCCCACAATTTTCCAAATATTTCCGTTTTTTTTTGTATCGGTAACCGTTATTACGCTATAAGCAATCAAAGTTGATATTTTCCCTAAAATTTTGAAGCTTTTTTACTTTCAGTTCATTTTCAGTAAGCGTGGCGTATAAAAATTGTACTGACCCTATTATGGCAAGTATTTTCAAAAGTTGACGCAGCTAAAGAAGATTCTGAAATGGTATAATACTTTAGAAAAACTCGCCATAAAAAAAAGTTTTTGAACAATTTTTAAACAGGCACGAAATTCATAAATTGTTATTTTTTATATTATTAGCGTTTACTGAGTCCACAATTAGTATTTTGCTGTCAATTCTTCGAATTGAATGGCACGTGTGCGTGGGCAATTAACTATACAAGTTAGAAAGAAATAGATTTAAGGAAATTATACGTTACAAAAAGATAGAGCATAAGGGCTGTGGGGCAACAATTGGTTGGTTGGTGGAACTACAACAGTTACTGATACAAAAAAAAGTCAGAAATATTTGGAAAATTGTGGTAATTATTGTTATTAGGGGGTGTCAATTTTCAAAGGCTTTAATACTTTGTTTGATATTTCTAAAATAAATTACGATATATAAATTTTTAAATTTTTTCTTGAGTAGTCATGAGTAGGTCTAACTTCTAGTGCCCGCTTATCGTTGAATTTTGGGACACCTTGTATATCTGTCGGTGATATCATAATTATAGATACAACATCTCGGTTAATCTGTCTCTTTATGGCTATATTAATATAATATATATTAATATGTGGTTCGTGATGGACTTAACTCTTTTACCTTTATTCTCAATTTTCTTTTTACCAAGTTAAATTTTTGCACATTTTTTAATAAAAAAATTTTCCTCAATAAATACTTTGTGAGTTAGCGAAAAAATATCTGAATCAACCAACTAAGAAAAAAGATATCACAATAAGCTAATAACAAATTAGTTTACTTAAAATTTTGACATTTTAATCGTCTCATTTATAGTTAAAATTTAATCACATCAGGCAACCCTATTATGAATATCATAACAACATGTTAATTAATTTTGACAAAATATGAATGATATCGTTATTTTTAATATGCGTGTCCGTATTTTGTCTAATATATATGTGTTATAGCTATTATAGAATACATTTTATGCAAATTAACACGCTTATATTAGTTCGGAACGTATCTATCAATGTATTAATCTATGTAACTGAATTTTTGAAAGTTTTTATTTATAATACTTGCCTAGTTTTGACATGATATTTTTTATTTTTTATTACATAATTTTCTTTTACTGACTAATTTGACATAATATATTTTTATTTTTTACTAAATTATATTAATTCCAGACATTTGTATTTAAGTTCGATACGGTATAATAATTATATTCTAATAATTGTATGACCTGTTTATTGTTAAACATAATCTTTTGTACGCCTTTAAAGGCCAAACATTTTGGAACTCAAATTTTATTTATATTCTGTACCTATATATATCTTCTAATATATAAAATTCCCGTGTCACAGTGTTAGTTACCGTACTCCTCCGAAACGGCTTGACCGATTTTTATGAAATTATACATGCGTATTCAGTAGGTTTGAGAATCGGCCAACATCTATTTTTCAAACCTTTTTTTTAGTATGGCAAAACAACGTTTGCCGGGACAGCTAGTATTTTATTTATTTATTTATTTCAAACTTTTTGCACATACAAAATGGTGTACAATGGCGGGCTTAATGCCAATGGCATTCTCTACCAGCCAACCATCAGTGGTGCAGAGATAATAAGAGGCAGGTGCTAATTTATCACTGAGAGGTGAAGTTTTTACCTTACAATAATAATAATAATATTACTTAAACTATATTATATAAATATAATCTACATACATAAACAGATAATATAAACATACTTAGTAATAATACATATAATATACTACATATACCTATATAACCAATGAAACAGTGAGGAATTACTCAATGAGTAGATTCCGCCAGTAATGTGATGTAATGGTTTCGAACTTTAATTTTAAATGTCTCCCGGGTCCTAACCATCCTGATCTCAAGAGGAAGGACATTCCAGAGAAGAATTGCTTGAATGTTGATATATGATAATATAATGATGAGTATTCTATATATTCTGTACCTATTATATTGTAATCCATATTTTAACAAATAAAGAAATTTTGAATTTGAATTTGAAGTGCTTTTCACCCACTTTCGGTAGTCGGATCGATCTAAAATTTCGCGCACATATTAAGTACCAATGAAAATGCAATAATTAAAAAAAAAAACAAAATTTTCAAACTATACACCGTACATGA
Source organism: Orgyia antiqua (assembly GCA_916999025.1). Taxonomy (NCBI): domain Eukaryota; kingdom Metazoa; phylum Arthropoda; class Insecta; order Lepidoptera; family Erebidae; genus Orgyia; species Orgyia antiqua. The sequence goes on from OU779868.1 coordinate 29,810,223, forward strand.
TACAAATCTATACTATTACTAGCTGACCCGGCAAACGTTGTTTTGCCTTACTAAAAAAAAAGTTTGAAAAATAGATGTTGGCCGATTCTCAGACCTACTGAATATGTATGCAAAATTTGAGAAGAATCGGTCAAGCCGTTTCGGAGGAGTACGGTAACTAACACTGTGACACGTGAATTTTATATATTAGACTAGCTGTCCCGGCAAACGTTGTTTTGCCATACTAAAAAAAAAGGTTTGAAAAATAGATGTTGGCCGATTCTCAGACCTAGAGGATCAAGCCGTTTCGGAGGAGTACGGTAACTAACACTGTGACACGTGAATTTTATATATAAGATAAGATAAGATAAGAAGATTATAAAGCTGAAGAGTTTGTTTTCCTTACTAAGCGCGGAAATATCAGTAACCACTTGTCCGATTTAAAAAATTCTTTCAGTGTTTGATAGTACATTTATCGAGGAAGGCTAAAGGCTATATAACATCACGTTGTAATTGTCAAAAAATGTTCTTCATAATAGTCTTTTTACGCTAAAACGTTTATTATCTCTCCGATAAAATTTCTGTTTAAACCTCCGATAAATCATTATGAATAAGGCCATTACAACGACGACGCACATTGAGTGGGAGTTAAACATCTATACTTACCTACTAATATTAAGAAACGGAAGAGTTTGTTTGTTCGTTTCAACGTGCTAATCTCTGGAACCGCTGCCTGGTTAGATTTGAAAAATTCTTTCATTTTTGGATAGTAGGTACATTTATCGAGGAATGCTTTAGGCTATATAACATTCCACTACGACCATTAGGAGCGATTGCAAAAACGGGATTTTGTTTTTAAATTCCACGCGTACAAAGTCGCTGGCAACAGCTAGTATTAATATAAAATCTCATTTTATTATGTAGAGACTAGCTGCCCCGGCAAACGTTGTTTTGCCATACAATTCTGTGTAAAAATCAACAACAAAAAATTTCATCAAAATCGGTCCAGCCAATTGTGAATCTAAACCATCCTCAAACCCCCTTGAATACACACAACAAATTTCATCAAAATCGGTCCAGCCGTTTAGGAGGAGTTCAATTACAAACACACATACAGAAGATTTGATGACAAAGATATGATATCAAATGACTTAAAATTCAAATATTAATACACATGCTCACATTTAAAGAAATAATCAATAAGAAAGAATATTATATTGCGTTATATTTTGGACTAGCTGTTGAAGTTAAAGTTAAACCTTCCTCAATAAATGGACAGTAAAACTCAAAAAAATATTCCAAATCTGACCTGCGGTTTCCGAGATTAGCGCGTTCAAACAAGCAAACTTCTTCAGCTTTATAATGTTAGATTAGATTCTATACGTAGAACAAAATCAAAAATTTTTACAACTTTTTTATTTCTAATATAATAAATGCAAGACATTTATATAAATATTCGGATATCTTCGTGAACGTGTAGACAAGGTGATAAATATTAATAATGTAGATAAATTATACTCTAGCGGTCTAATTCATAATGACTTATAGGAGGCTTAAAATTTCGTTAAAAGCGGATTGTCAAAAATTGTAATTCATAATAGTTTTTTACGCTAAAGCGTTCTATATCTATCCGATAAAGTGACATTATTCCGACTACGGTCTTATTCGTAATGACTTATCAGAGGCTTAAAAGTTAGCTATAAGCGGATTGTCAAAAATGTAATTCATAATAGCTTTTTTACACTAAAGCGTTCTTTAACTATCCCATAAAGTGACATTATTTTAAACAAGCTCCGACCCTACTTTAAGCCTATTTTAGTGAAAAAAATGGCGTATATATTCATCAGCTGATTATTTATATTGACGTTTGCCCGGTCATTTGCAAAGGTGTTGTTCATAGAGTCACATTAATTAACCAAAAAGTTATTAAACTAACGAGGTTTTATATTATAGTGATACGTGCATAAATCACGATAAATATCCGACACGGAATTTGCTTAATTATACATGTCTTATGAACCCTGCAAAGCATTGCGGCATTAACAATCTTGTTAACAATCGGCGAAGAAAAGTGTACCGCTAAAGAAGTAAGATATTTTATTTGAAAGATGAGGAATTCTGAAAGTGGTAGTTTACAATGCGATGGAGGACAATGAGCCCATTATAGAAGGGCTAATGGAACAGCCAATTAAAGTAAATGCAAACCATATGTGAGGTAGAAATGCCGCAATCTTGAAAACTTTTATTGCAAGGCCTTGTAATGAACAAAGTTCACCCTACTTGCAAGTAAATAAAACAAAATAAAATGATTGATTTAATAAATTTATTGTTTTTCATTTACCGAGTTACGGGCTATTTCTATTAAAGAAGAAATTCTTTAATAGAAATAGCCCGTAACTTGAACATCGAAGAACACCGGTGTGAGTGGCTTGGGGTGTAGATATTCTATTTTATATTTGAGTGATTCTTGCTCCAACTTAAAATTTTCAGATTTTTTTATTCTCATCATAGCTATTATGTTTGTAGGTTTTGGACCCAGCGCTTGCGAATCTCAAGACATTAGTGGATCCAGCAAATCTGCAGGTGTTGGATGAGCTGGTGCCTCTACTGTATCATACATTAAAGATTACCAGATTTTCACTTTCCTGCTGTAGTTTATTTACTACAATAACACTTCTCGAATATTGTGTAAATTACATTGTTTGTTTATAAACGCTATGTCAAGTTTGACAACTAGTAAGATTTTTTTTTCTATCATCCATATTTCACCATGTTTCTACGAAATGGTAACATTCTGTAAATTAGAGACATTTTAGCTATCGGAAGTTTTATAAACGAATATGAATTAGGATTTTTATCTGACATCTGATAAGCTTAAAAGACTTTTTAACTAATATAGGATTATGCTTTAATTTTTGATTATGCCGATGTTCATCATCTAGTTATTGATGTTTGCAAAGAAGTTGAAAAGAAAAGCCATTAAAATTGTTACATTCAATTATAATTCTTAAATATCAAGCCTTACAAATCCTACACAGTATTGCGGTGATTGAAAGTCTTGTTTTTTATCCGCGCAGAAAAGTGAACGTTACGTTTACGAAACTACAAATTCTTCTTCTTATTTTATTGCTTTCCCTCTGTCCAGCCCATTTATGTCCCACTATTGGGCACGGGTCTCCTCCACTTTGGGAGGAATTGTGGTCTACTGTGCCACGCTGACCAGGCGTGTTGGCACAGGGTTTATTTTCGAGTTTTCCGTCTCTCACAGAAGATGTTATCTGCGTGCAATATCCCTTAGCTGACTCTTACAGCACCCTTGGGAGGAGATGGGGTGGTACACTTGTATCTTAATCCGTCACTACACGGAGAAATTTTTATGGCTTTGTAATTTGGAAGAAACATACCACCAAAATGATTCGTAAAACTAAAATAACTAAGTGAGAAAATAAAAAATTATACTCAAAAGAAATAAATCAAGAAAAAAAATAAGAAACAGAAAAACTAAAGGCTACCACTGACGATACTTCCATTTAGTAGACTTCCTTTTGGATGCACTCCAAATGGAAATTTATCCAGATACGGTACCATTCACAATACTTCCATTTGGATGCATGGCGTCACTTCGAACTTTGCAATCGTACGGAACGGAAATAAATAATACTATGGATAACAATACTTTACTGGTGGCAGCAGCTGTGTATTTTATTAAAAAGACAAAAAAAGCCTAAGAGAAAGTGGATGAAGGATTGGTTGAAATACAATTAATACATTAAATAATTGACAATAGAAATACATTGACAAATACACAGCACATGCACCACCATCGACATCAAAACATAAACTGAAACAATAACCTCAACAAAATGGACGCCGTTTCGCCCATTCCGTATGGAAGCAGTCCGAATTGTCCGGACTGCTTCCATATGGCGTGGCGCACGTTTCTGCCATTGACGGACGGCCGCGGATGACGTCCATTTGGCCTGGACGCATGGATTTCAATCCGTTTGGAAATCCAGAGCTGCCTGACGTCCATCCAAATGGAATATTTTTTTACCATTCATGGGACGATTTTGGAAGACATCCACTCCATTTGGATTGATGGACGTATTGTGAATGGGCACCTTAATTTAATGAATGAAAATCAAAACTAATAATAGTTTATAATAATAAGATTATTAACAAATAAGTTTGTTTACATTTACAAACAGCGTCAAAGATGCATTTTGTTAACTTGTATCAAAACTATGGATAAAACTCATAACAAATTTGAATGGTAGAAAAATGCTACCATTCATATTTCACCATTTTTCTACGAAATGGCAACAAAGACCTTTTATAGTTATCGGAAGTATAATAGACGAATATGAATAAGGATTTTTATCTGACATCTGATAAGCCTAAAAGACGTTTTAACTAATATAGGATTAAGCCTTCAATAAGCGTTTCAATATGAATAAGACTGTAGAGATATATATCTTCAACTGATAATTAATATAACTGAATGTCATGACATTTTGAAACACACCTACTCGTAAATCATATGATAATATAATAGAATATTTTACCATTTACTAACCGTTGCCCTCTCTCACACACTCTCCGTGTGGTGACGGATTAAGAATATAAATATCACCACCCGATCTCCTCCCAAGGGTGCTATAAAAGTCAGCTAAGGGATATTGCACACAGATGACATCCTCTGTGAGAGACAGAAAACTCGAAAATAAACCCTGTGCTAATACGCCTGGTCAGCGCAGCACAGTAGACCATAATCCCTCCCAAAGAGGAGGAGGCCCGTGCCCAACAGTGGGACGTAAATGGGCTGGAGAGAGAGAGCTGTTGCCCGCAACTTCGAACCTCGTACGCGTATAATTTTGAAACCAAACCTTAAGAAATTATACAAACAAGCAAACTTTTAACCACTCTATAAGTAATTTAAAAAAAACACCATCCAGATCCGTTGCGTAATTTTAAAGATATATCGCAAATTATGACCAAAAACCAGAACTCTATTTCCGTTAATTTTTGTTTTTTTGTTTGTCTCTAAACCTAAATAAAACTATGAATTGCAAATCCTCCCTAAACTATATCTTTTTCTCATGACATGTTGTAAATAAATAAATAAATAAATATTCAGGGACATTTCACACAACGTCCTCTGGTCCCAAGCTAAGCTTATATGTTCGTGTTATGGGTACCAGAATACGGATATAATACATAAACTACTTTTCTTTTGTAAATACATACTTATCTTCTAATATATAAAATTCAGGTGTCACAGTGTTAGTTACCGTATTCCTCCGAAACGGCTTGACCGATTTTTATGAAATTTTACATGCATATTCAGTAGGTCTGAGAATCGGCCAACATCTATTTTTCAAATCTTTTTTTTTTAGTATGGTAAAACAACGTTTGCCGGGTCAGCTAGTAATACATAGAAAACACCCAGACGCAGTAGAAACATTTGTATGACATTTATGGATATCACACAAATGATTGTCCCAAGCGGGAATCGAACCCGCCACCTTGTGAACGGTAGTCCATTACATGAACCACTACGCCACGAAGCCCGTCAAATGTTGTAGGTATATTATATAAATAAATATTCCTGAACATATCACACAATGTCCTCTGGTGCCAAGCTAAGCTTATAGGCTTATGTTATGTATTGTGTATCAGAATTCGGATATCCTACTAACGTTATAAATGTGAAAGTTTGTGAGTATGGATGTTTGTTACTCTTTTAAGCAAAAACTACTGATTGGATTTTAATGGAACCTTACAATAATGTAGCTTATACATCAGAATTATATATAGGCTACTTTTTGATGATAAATAACGAAAAGACTTTCTATCCTTTTTACCCCAGGTAACACCAAATACATATTAAACACTCGGATATAGTACAAACATTTGTATGATAAATTATACCACACTAATGATTGTCCCATGCGGGAATCGAACCTGCAACCTTGTGAACGGTAGTCCGTTACATGAACGTGAAAGGCCCGTCAAATATATATCTGTAAGAAAAACACCGTTAGTCATTATAATGTACATAACCTCACATAAAACTTGTCATTCGCATTAAAACACGTAGAACTATTTATTCTATAGTTAATGGACCATAAAAACCCAAGGTACACATTTTAAAAGCCTTAAGTCGTTGTTGGACTATGTACAGTATGTCCAGTTCCATAATGTTTGCGTTGGATATTTGCAAACGGAGCCGGAAGGGGGGACATTGAACTTGTATGTCAACAGGCGATCTGTCAACGTGACGGACAAACAGACATTATGTGATGTAAGTTAAAGACTTTTGGATAAAACTTAGTGCATTACATGCATAGACGAGCCTCGTGGTTGAGTGGTTCATGTAACGGACTGCCGATCAAGAGGTCGCGGATTCGATTCCCGCTCGGGACAATCATTTGTGTGATTTTTCTAATTGTCATACAAATGCTTGTACTGCATCTGGGTGTTTCTATGTATTATAAGTATGTATTTACAAAAAAAAGTAGTATATGTATCAAATTATGGTGGAAAAAGTGACTGCCGCAAGCGGGACTTGAACCCACGACCTCGGAATACCGTTCCGAAGCTCTTCCAACTGAGCTTATTGCGGTCGTGCCTTATACCGTGCACGACGGGCTTCGTGGCGTAGTGGTTCATGTACTGGACTGCCGTTCACAAGGTCGCGGGTTCGATTCCCGCTTGGGACAATTATTTGTGTGATATTCATAAATGTCAAACAAATGTTTGTACTACGTCTGGGTGTTTTCTATGTATTATAAGTATGTATTTACAAAAGAAAAGTAGTATATGTATTATATCCGTATTCTGGTACCCATAACACAAGCATAATAAGCTTAGCTTGGGACCAGAGGACGATGTGTGAAATGTCCATGAATATTTATATTTATATTTATATTACATAAATACCCGCAACATTTTCCACTGTTGCTTCGTTCCTTTTGTGTACAGCGTGATGTTATATGGCATATAGCCTTCTTCCATAAATTTACTATCCAACGCTGAAATGATTATTCAAATTGGACCAGTGGTTCCTGAAATTAATGCGTTCAAACAAACAAACTCGCCCGCGACTTCGTACGCGTGGAATTTAGAAAATTTTCCACGTTTTTGCATTTTTCTCTAATGCTTCTCTCCTGATGGTTGCAGCGTGATATTATTTAGCCTATAGCCTTCCTCGATAAATGTTATATCCAACGCTGAAAGAATTTTTTCAATCGGACCCGTGGTTCCTGAGATTAGTGCGTTCAAACAAATAAAATCCTCAGTTTTATAATATTTGTAAATATTATAGACTAGCTGTTGCCGTCGACTCCATCCGAGTAGAATTTAGGAAATTTTCCCCGTTTATGCAACATTTTTAACTACTGCTTGAGTGAGAGTATTATAAACGTAAGAGTAAACAAATATAATCAGAATGAACGAACTGCTAAGCTATCAGGAGTTACACGTGTTATTGTGAGTCAACCATAAAATATTGATGTGTGCTGTTTCGGGATATTGTTTAGACAATTTTATGTAGAATATTTCCGTCATACATGATTTCTATGTAACTTTAACCATGAAGGCTGCACACGCGACGGTAGCTTAAAAAATGGAGCACCTTTTCCCGTTTTCCCAAAATTTCCCTTCACTACTCTTCTCCTATTGATTGTAGCGTGATGAAAAGTATACTATAACCTCCCCAGGGATATGAAGAATAATTGTACCAAGTTTCGTTAAAATCCGTCGAGTAGTTTATGTTTCTATAAGGAACATACAGACGGACAGACAGACAGACAAAAATTTTACTGATTGCATTTATGGCATCAGTATCGATCACTAATCACCCCCTGATAGTTATTTTGAAAATATATTTCATGTACAGAATTGACCTCTCTACAGATTTATTATAAGTATAGATAACATATAGTGAGCTATTTATCGGAAGCCAGACATTGTATTTTCTACCAATACAGTGTAACACAGGAAAGTTTTACACGTAACATTTTTTAAATAGTTGGTGTGGACATCTATCGCGAATGTCGGATCAGCGAATGAATTATAGATAACATATAGGGAGCTATTTCTAACGGAAGGCAGACATTGTATTTTCTACCAATACAAGGTATCACAGGAAAGTTTTACACGTAACATTTTTGAAATATATGGTGTGGACATCTGTCGCGGATGTCGGATCAGCGAATGAATTATAGATAACATATAGGGAGATATTTCTAACGGAAGCCAGACATTGTATTTTCTACCAATACAATTTAACACAGGAAAGTTTTACACGCAACATTTTTGAAATGTATGTCGACAAACGTAACGTACCTACTCGTGTGTATAAACATGGTTTCGTGTGCCTACACTATAAATATATAATAAATAAATATTCATGGACATTTCACACAACGTCCTCTGGTCCCAAGCTAAACTTATATGCTTGTGTTATAGGTACCAGTATACGGATATACTACACTAGCAGTGCCCGCGATTTCGTACGCATGGAATTTAGAAACGAAAAATTAAATGAACTAACAATAACGCCATTGTACAGCTAATTAATAAATCGTCCGTTTGGTTTTCTTTTTTTGCACAATTCTAAAGAAGTAACACACATGACCCCAATGTCATTTTAGGAAATGATATCTCAGAGTTTTACCTTTTTAGAGCTTCGTACAAACCCTTATAGTCTCACTACGGTGTCCGTCTGTCTGTCTATCCACCCGTTAAACTTTTTTTTACTTGGCATCGGCTGAAGGTATCAATTTGAAACTTATACCAAATGTAGATCTATGCGGTCCCTTGCCCAAGATACAATCAATAATTTAGATCTACGCATTCAGAAGATATAACCGAATTACAGCCATTTTTGAGTATTTTCAACTTTCGCTTTACATTCGTGAAAAATCAAAACTTACAGGTTACTTCCCACTATCCCAGAGACTTGAAATTTGGCATGACCAAGCCTACATAGTGCTGATAAAAATCCAAAAAACTTGTAATTTATTACCACATCACATGAAAGATTTGCTAAAAACTAATTACGACGCCGACGCCGACGCCGACGATAATGGCGACGCCGACGCCAATAAAAACCAACTCAACACCGATACGTCGGGATTTGAGCAGCGTAACGACCATACGCCGACGCCGACGCCTATAAAAACCAACTCAACACCGATACGTCGAAATTTGAGCAGCGTAACGACTATACGCTGACGCCGACGCCGAAGTCGACGCTGGCGCCTATAAAAACCAACTCAACACTGATATGTCGCTATTTGAGCAGCGTAACAACCATACGCCGACGCCGATGCCGATGCCGATGCCGATGCCGATGCCGATGCCGATGCCGATGCCGATGCCGACGCCGCCGCCGATGCCGATGCCGACGCCGACACCGACGCTGACGCCTATAAACACCCACTCAGCACCGATACGTACGTCGGGATTTGAGCAGAGTAACGACCATACGCCGACGCCTATAAAAACCAACTCAGCGTCGATACGTCGGGATTTGAGCAGAGTAACGACCATACGCCGACGCCTATAAAAACCAACTCAGCGTCGATACGTCGGGATTAGACCAGAACGACCATACGCCGACGCCGATGCTGATGCTGATGCCGATGCCGATGCCGACGCCGACGCCGACGCCTATAAACACCCACTCAGCACCGATAAGTACGTCGGGATTTGAATAGAGTAACGACCATACGCCGACGCCGACGCCTATACCAACCAACTCAGCGTCGATACGTCGGGATTTGACCAGCGTTACGACCACACGCCGACGCCGACGCCGTCACCGACGCCTCGAAACACCAACTCAGCACCGATACGTCGGGATTTGAGCAGCGTAACGACCATACGCCGACGCCGACGCCGACGCCTATAAAGACCAACTCAACACTGATACGTCGGGGATTGAGCAGCGTAACGACCTGTAAGCTAAATTATTGGAAAGTTTCATTAAAATCCATCCAGCAGTCTTTACGTGAAAGAACCACATCCTTACATTCATACATCCAACATTAACCAAACATCAAAACATTCAAGTACGGATAGTATTGGATAGAGAAAACCGAGGAAACGTTCGCGTTGCTCAGCCAACAGTTTAAGTATTTTATTTTATAGCGCGTAATTATTTTTTCGTCTTAACTCCTAAGATATTCATTTAAATTGTATGCTGTCACAAGCAGTTATAATCTATATTAAATGCGTAAGCTAACTAAGGTATTGAATTTGATAAAAAAATTTACCAAATACACAAAAATAGCTTTTGAAAACACCCTATTGAATTAGATGTTTTTTTTGACGTTCTCATGGGTACAGCAGGTTTTCCTTAAAAGATAGACATATGGCCTCGCGGACTTTTTTAAAGATCTATATGTAACTAACAATTTCTCCATACATTACTTTGTTGTAACTCACATGGATAACGTTTATTATATTATTTATAAACGTTTTCATTTAAAGCTCGCGCGCGTGACTATTTTCCCCATTTCTTGCAACATTTTACACTGATGCTTCGCTTCTATTCGTTGCAGCGTGATGTTATATAGCCTATAGCCTTCCTCGATAAATGTACTATCCAACACTGAAAGAATTTTTCAAATCGGACCAGCGGATCCTGAGATTACCGCGTTTAAACAAACAAACAAACAAACTAACTCTTTCGCTTTATAATATTAGTACTAGCAGTGCCCGCGACTTCGTACGCGTGGAATTAAGAAACAAAAAATTAAATGAACTAACAATTACGCCATTTTACAGCTAATTAGTAAATCGTCAGTGTGGTTCTCTTTTCTTGCACAGTTCTAAAGAAGTAACACACACGGCCCAATGTCATTTTAGTAAATGATATCTCAGAGCTTCATCAATGTCCTATAGTCCCAAGGTAAGCTTTATATGCTTGTGTTATGGGTACCAGAATACGGATAGAATACATAAACTACTTACATACTTATAATACATAGTAAACACCCACCCTTATAATACCATAAACATGGCTCTTAATTTTTTATCCGTGAGAACCTATAATTCGCTTGCTGATGAATATTTCTTTTTTGTTCATATTGATTGAGAAGCTGTTGTTCTTCCTTGAAATAAATAAATCTCATAAATAAATAAAAAATTAGAATATTTTGTTGTTCTATCTTTTAAAGTTTAAGCAGCGTACGCAAAATAGTTGTAGTTGATTTTTTTCCGAAAAACCCAAATATTTTACGGAACCCTAATTTTTCCAAAATAAAATCTAGCCTATTTTAAGCGCAGATAATGTAGCTTTCAAATGGTGAAAGAATTAAAAAAAACGGTTTAGCAGTTTTTGAGCCTATTGACCATACGCCGACGCCGACGCCGACGCCGCTGTCGATGCCAACACCTATAAAACTAACTCAGCACCGATACCTCGGGGTTTGAGCAACGTAACGACCATACGACGCCGACGCCGAAGCCGACGACGACGCCGACGCCGAAGCCGACGACGACGCCGACGCCGAAGCCGACGACGGCGCCGACGCCGAAGCCGACACCTATATAAACCAACTCAGCATCGATACGTCGGAATTTGAGCAACGTAACGACCATACGCCGACGCAGACGACGACGCCGACGCCGCTGTCGATGCCAACACCTATAAAAACCAACTCAGCACCGATACGTCGGGATTTGAGCAACATAACGACCATACGCCGGAGGCGTCGGCGAAGCCGGCGCCGACGACGTCGCCGAACCCGACGCCGACGCCTATAGAAACCAACTCAGCACCGATACGTCGGGATTTGAGCAGCGTAACGACCATACGCCGACGATGACGCCGGCGTCTTTAAAGACCAACTCAACACTGATCCGTCGGGGATTGAGCAGCGTAACAACCTGTACAATATTGACTTTTACACACACTAAGACGCCGTGACACATGGTATCTTTATAAATTATTGCATATGTGTTAATCTGATATGTAAGCTATATTATTGCAAAGTTTCACGAAAATCCATCCAGTAGTCTTTACGTGAAAGAACAACAAACATCCTTACATTCAACCATACATCGAAACAATGGAGTATAGATAGATGACCGGGGAAACGTTCTCGTTGCTCAGCGAACAGTTTAACTTTATTTTATCACGCGTAATTCTTTTTTCGTCATATCTCCGAAGATATTCATTTAAATTGCATGCTGTAAAGAGCAGTTATTATGTATATTAAATGCGTAAGCTAACTAAGGTATTTAATTTGATAAAAAATGTTACTATATACACATAAATGGCTTTTGAAAATATCCTATTGAATTTGATAATTTTGTTGACGTTCTTATGGGTACAGCGGGTTTTCCTTAAAAGATAGACATATGGCCTTGCGGATTTTTTTAAGATCTATAGGTAGCAAACAATTTCTCCATACATTACTTTGTTGTAACTCACATGGATAAGGCAGCGTTTTCATTTAAAGCTCGCGCGCGTGACTTTTTTCCCCGTTTCTTGCAACATTTTACACTGCTGCTTCGCTTCTATTTGTTGCAGCGTGATGTTATATAGCCTATAGCCTTCCTCGATAAATGTACTATCCAACACTGAAAGAATTTTTCTAATCGGACCAGCGGATCCTGAGATTACCGCGTTTAAACAAACAAACAAACAAACAATCAAACAAACAAACAAACTCTTTCGCTTTATAATATTAGTATAGATAGATACTTATAGACTATATTAAATCAATTTAAGTCTTTACTTTTGTATGTTTGTCCATATATGAGCTTATACCTTTAACTATTACTACGCAAAGAATTTTGGTGTGGTTTTTTTTTCAATGATAGAGTGGTTCAAGAGGATGACTTTTTTGTATAATTTGTTTCAAAGTCAAGTCAAAATAAAAGTCAAAAAAGTATATTTCAAGTTGGCATGTTTTGCAAGCTCTTTTTTAACTTCAGAAGCTGGATAAGTGTCATAATTTAAAATAATAGCACTAAATCCGCTGCAGTTTACATCAGTACCACAGACTTTCTTGTTGACAATGCCAACAGTCTATGTACACTCCCAAAGACAACATGCTCCGTTCTCACGAGTTGTTCCGGCCTATAAGGGTTTGTTAAAGAGGACACTATGAGAAATAGAAAGAATTACTTCGTCTAAGTCTATCTTTAGTACAGTCTGGTTGCTCTACGCCACTTAGACATTACTGTTTCTAGCTGTTGATTGTTTGTTTGATTGTTCGTTTGATTGATTGATTGGTTAATTGATGGTTGATTGTTAGTTGATATTTGTTCATTTTTGTTCTTTCTTTCTTTCGATCAATAGTTGAACTTGTACATTCCTATAAGCATCAACACAAGCAATACGCTTAAGTCAGGACAAGAGGATAATATAAAATATCCATGAATAATTATTTATTTTGAAATAGTAATTATTTTACTTGTTATAATCATTGACCTATATTGGTAGGTCAATGGTTGTAATTGAACGTTTTGTCTTTACTTATTATAAAACAAAGTAGTTTTTTTGTATGTATGTCCCTATGTAAGCTTATATTTACAAAACTACGCAATGTATTTTTCTAATCGATTGAATGGTTTAAAAAATTGGCTTTTTTGTATAATCTGTTAAGGTTTTTTATTTTCTAAAATCCACGCGTGCGAAGTTGCGGGCAATAGTTAGTTTTTAGGGTTCCGTACCCAAAGGGTAAAAACGGGACCCTATTACTGAGACTTCGCTGTCCGTCCGTCCGTCCGTCCGTCTGTCACCAGGCTGTATCTCAAGAACGGTGATAGCTAGACAGTTGAAATTTTCACAGATGATGTATTTCTATTGCCGCTATAACAACAAATACTAAAAATAAAATAAAATAAATATTTAAGGGGGGCTCCCATACAACAAACATGATTTTTTTACCGTTTCTTGCTCGATACTAATAACGTTGCCTTATGTTGCATAGATAATGGTACGGAACCCTTCGTCCGTGAGTCCGACTCGCACTTGACTAATTATTAATAAATCTTTTCTTATAATTATTACCAACATTTTTATACCACATATTTTATCAACATCCCATAGCTCAACAACGATAAACAGTATTTATGAAGTTTTAGTTGACAAATGGACTCTTGGCACACGAATATTTCCAAAACTTATATATTTGCCCCAATCATTACATTATTATCGAGTTTCTAATCTTATCTTAATATTCAGATTGAGAAATTTTTACAGAAAGTTTACAATAATATATTATTAGACTTCTAAGCATTCGGGTGATAGTGATAAATAAAACCAGTCAAGTACGAGGTGGCCTCACACATGAAAGATTCCGTACCGGTATTCCATACTAATTTATAAATGCCAAAAGCTAACTGAAGATCGAAAATTTTGACAAGCTTAAGTGTTTATGTGTGTAATCAACCATAGCCCGTTTTAAAAAAAAAAGTACAACGCCTACTAGTGTACGGTTTAGTAAACTTCTGTTTGTTAAAGTTTGATTTCTAAATTTCGCGGGCAACAGCTAGTATTATAATATACTCAAAATAACTAGATAAAGGCAGGAGAATAATTATGATGAGTATTTGTTGTTAGGCATTAAAATAAACATCCATGAACATTTCACACAACGTCCTCTGGTCCCAAGATATGCTTGTTTTATGGGTACCAGAATACGGATATACTAGAAAGAAAGAAAGAAAGAAAGTTTATTTGTAACTTGTCTCAAAGGTAGGTAATTACATTTACAATCAAGAGCAAACGAAAAAAAGAAAAAAAAAAGTAAAAATGAGATTTGATGAAGCACATTTCAAATTAAGTTACAAATACGACTAGACTCAGCGTTATGCTAGTTTAAAACTAGTGCTGGTCTTCCGTCTAGCCGTTTTTGTTGTTGTTGTTGTTTTTTTGTTGTTTTACTACATAGACTACTTTTCTTTTGTAAATACATAGGTACATATATACATAGTAAACACCCAGACGCGGTACAAACAAATTGTACAAACATTAAGTGATATGTATATTATTATTATTATGTTTAAAATTTTTTTTGTTTCTCTCCGTTTGGAGGTGACTACCACACTATACGGGACTAAGCCAAGCATAGTGTGTTATATACTGTAAGTTGATGAAATCGACGAGGATGTTAAGAATTTTCTAGTGATACGGCAGGTGTTCAGTATTGTAGCTTTTTGTAAAAGTTTGTATGTGTGTGACGGTATGTGTAATGTATTAAGGCTCTCACTGAGTGTTTTTGGTATAACACCGGTTGAGGATAAAACTATAGGTACTATGTGTACAGTGCGAGCCTTCCATTGTGTTTTTAATTCTATTGCAAGATCTTGATATTTTGAGAGTTTTTCGGAAATAACTGATTGGAGATTGTGAGTATTAGGGATCGCAATATCTATAATATATACGGTATTACTTTCTTTATCATGAACTGTTATATCTGGTCTATTAAAGTGGATGGTCTTATCAGTAATTATCGTTCGGTCCCAGTAGATTTTACAACTATTGTTTTCAAGTGCTATTTCTGGCTTATATTTATAGTATGGTGATTTTTTATTTATAAATTGATAACGATGTGCTAAATATTGATGAACTATTGCTGCTACTTGATCATGACGATGTTTGTAGTCGGATTGTACTAGAGATTTGCAAGCGCCGGTTATGTGCTGTATAGTTTCTGAAGCTGTATTGCAATGTCTACATATATCTGATGTTTGATTAGGGTCCTTGATAATAAATTTTTTATAATTCCGTGTCACTATAACTTGATCCTGTATCGCTAGAATAAATCCCTCAGTCTCCGGAAACAGTTCTCCTTTCTTGAGCCATTCGTTCGACTTTTCTTTGTCGACGTATGTTTGGCTTAGGTCGGTTCGGTGTCTTCCGTGGAGTGATTTACTTGCCCACTTCGTTATTTTTTGCTGCAAGGTTAATAAGGTTTCGTTTGTTTGTGTTTGTGTGTCATGTAAATTAAGCGGGGTGAGTTTAAGATCTAATTTGGAAATGTGCTTATGTAATTCGGAGTATTCTGATTTTGTGTGAAAAAAGCGCCGTAATGTCGTTATTTGTTTATTATGTAAATTTTGGATGTCAATTAGCCCTCTGCCTCCTTCTTTACGCGGTACTGTAAGTCTTTCTATGCACGATTTCGGGTGATGTTTCCTGTATTTTGTCATATGTGTGTTTATTATCCGCTGTAAATTCTTGAGTTCTGTTTGCGACCATGTAATTATTCCAAAAGAGTATGTGAGTACAGGTATGGCAAATGTATTAATGGCTTTAGTTATATTTTTTGAGTTAAGGTGTGTGTTCAATATCAAATTAAGACGGCGTTTAAACTTTTTAATGAGCTCTGCTTTGGTGTCTTTGTGTGCAATTCTTCTAGACTGTCTAAAACCTAAGTATTTGTACGTACTGTAATCATCCATTGGTTGAATATTATCTCCATTATCTAAAACATAGCTGTTGTTTTGCAGTATTCCTTTACTTATACAAAGACTTTTACACTTATCCACCCCGAACTCCATACAAATATCTTTCGAAAACTGTTGTGTGATGTCTGCTAAGTTAAATAGGTCTTCTTTATTGCTGGCGTAGAGTTTGATGTCGTCCATGTATAGTAAATGTGTTAAGTTATGTTGTCTGTCTGTAGTTTTTAATTTGTATCCTGAGTCAGTATTGTTAAGGAGATGGGAAAGTGGGTTAAGTGCTAAGCAGAACCAAAGAGGGCTTAGGGCATCTCCTTGATAAATGCCGCGTTGTATGTTAATCGGTTCAGTAGTTATTGTATCATGATTCTGCTTTAGTTTTAAGACTGTTATCCAGTTTTGCATTGAGGTTTTTAGAAACTTTATAATGGTAGGATCTATCTTATACAATTCAAGTGTACGTATTAGCCAGCTATGTGGTACAGAATCAAAGGCCTTTCGGTAATCTATAAACATGCTGTGGATATCTTTTTGCTTTTTGTATGCTTCGTTGATAGTTACTGCATCTATGGTTAGCTGCTCCTTACATCCTTGACTATTTTTACGACACCCTTTCTGTTGTTCTGCAAGTATGTCATGTTCTGTTATGTGAGTGTAAATAGTTTGACTTAAACAAGACGTCAGAATTTTATATATAGTCTGTAGACAAGTTATGGGTCGGTATTTTGATGGATCTTCCGTAAAACTTTCTTTTGGTAGCATGTAGGTTACGCCATGTGTAAAGTAGTCGGGCATTGTGTTAGGTGATTGTATAAAATTTATTATTATTATTATTATTATATTGCAATCACACTAGCAGCTTTATGCTGATGCGTGTGTATCACGAAGATTTAAAGAATTTGTCTAGTCTATTCTTGAAACAGTTCAAAGTAGGTGCCTTAATCACACTTTCAGGGAGTTTGTTCCAATCTGTGATCACTCGGTTTGGCAGAAAATATTTTAAGGGGTTTTTCTTTGCAGAGACCCTCCACAGCTTCAGCGAGTGCCCTCGCAGGCGTTTGTTGTTATTGAAAGTGTATAAACCGTCTATTCCAGAAACGTTGTAGAACCCTGAGAGTATTTTGTATGTCTCAATAAGATTTCCCCTCCGCTTACGCCTTTTAAGAGAAGTGAGACCAAGAGCAATAAGGCGTTGGTCATAGGACTTGTTCTTTAATGTGCCAACCATCTTTGTGGCCCTTCTCTGTACATTCTCCAAAGGTGTTATGTCTTTCTTGAAGTAAGTATACAACATATATGTATACAAGCTTTGAAATTTTTAGCTCTCTAGCTATAACCATTCCTAAGATATAGCTTGGTGACAGACGAACGGACAGCAAAGTCTTAGTGAAAGGGTTCCGCTTTACCTTTTATTGCGAAACCCTAAAAATGTATAGTTTTATCACGCAATGACCAAGATTTCGCGCGAAAATCAACACGCATTTCCTAAAAGTTATGTCACTTATACATGAAAGCTGATAGCATTTCTTTATAAAGGCTAAAAAGTATTTATATATCTCAATGCTTATTGGCGTAGCAACTAAATGGAATTAACCTACATAGTTGTGAAGACATATTTTGTTTTTTTTTTAATATAAAACATGTTGGCACTTGATCCCATGCCACCTGATGGTAAATGCAATCTTTGATGGTAAAGCGTACCAACTATGTAAGTTGCCTATTTATACATTGTAACTCTCGGGTACATCGGTAAATTATTCCAGTTTTTGGCAGTTCGTGGTAAAAAGGACGACCCAAAAACTTTAGTACGGACAGGTGGTATGTCCACAACGTACGGATGGAAAGGTTCCGATTGTCTGGTGGTGCGATGTAGAAATGGTGATGCGGGAGCTAGTACATGCAGCCCCTTAGAACACTCTCCGAAATATACTCTGTACAATACTGTGAGTTTAGAAACTCGGCGCCTATGCTCGAAGGTTTGATTATCCCTTTTGCACATCGCGACGTTCTATTGAATCCAAGAACTATAAGAAATATAACGGACTACCGTTCACGAGATCATGCGTTAGATTCCCGTACGGGACAATCATTTAAGTGATATTTATAATTGTCATACAAATGTTTGCACTGTCGCTTACCATCAGGCGAGCCGTATGCTTGCTTGCATCCTTGTAGTACCCATAAAAAAATTGGTAGAAAAATATATCCAATATCGGCTGATATATTCGTACAAATATTTCCAAATATATCTATATGTTTTAATCACATTATTGATGGGCTCATTTATCTGCTATTTTTGACTATCAGCCCACAAAATGTCACAAAATATTAAAACTCGTTTCTAAATACTTAATCCCTTTATTTATGAACCACATCACCATGTAAGTTGTTATATCGATTATATTATGAATAAAGATATTATAGCATTATTTATGTTAAAACCTTGCGTTGGGCATATTAATAGATTACGAATAATCTAAGTCATGTAACCATGAAACAATAAAATATCTAGCAGAAAATCTAGAAATAACAATGAATAATCATATAATTTTGATAATAAATTCATGTTTTATAAATGTGACATTGTCTAAGAGCTAGTGGCTACGAGTATGTTCGTATTGGATACCGGTTGGACCTAGATTTAAGCTACTAATCTCGCTAATCTATTATTCACAGATTAAAGGCTTCACAGACCTTCACAGTAGAAGCAGCGCGTCTGTTTAATTCTCTACCTGAGAACATAACGGCAGCAAAATCGGTAACTACCTTTAAGAAGTACCTGAAGGAACATTACTTGTCGTTGTTATCCAAATAGTTAATGTTAGTATTATATATAGAGTTTGTGTATGTGTATATTTTTTATGTATTTTGTATGTACGTGTCTTTATAGTTATTTAATTATGTATGTATGTATGTGTAGGTATGTGTATATGTATGTACATCGCAATTAGCCTAATTTTTCTTTCCTCTCAGTCCATCCAAAGGTTGTCTGGAAGAGATCGCATTTTGCGATAAGACCGCCTATTGTACTTATCTATATATTCTAAAATTGTATAATATTAAGTACCTACTGTAATATTGTTAACAACTTCGCGCGCGGTAATTTAACTGATAGTTTCGTAAAAAATCACAAAAATTTTCCATACATTTTAGGGACACTGTTATAACCGTACTGTCTTAACATATAACAAAAAAAGGTATTCCTGAAGGCAGTACGGTTATTACCGTCATGCGTCGAAGTAACACGCATACAAACACAACGGCAACAGCCGTAGTGTCGCTGTGTGCGCACACATCCCAAACTGACTTCAATACAAATATACAATTTGATCTTGTGCATTACATTTTGACAGTACAAACTTATATTCTTCTCACAGAGTGCCAGTGGAAATGTGTTGTATGTATAACTCACAGTTGTTAAGCTGCTCCTACCGTACTGGTAATAAGGAGAATTTGAAAGTTTACGGCAATAACCGTACTGACGATATTTGCAATACAAAAAAACGGTCATAGCCGTTACCGCGCGCGAACGTGTTAAGATGTACAATAAAGAGTATTCTATTCTAAAGACTAGCTCTAACTAGACAGGCGGTTAAAACAGTCTAAAATTGACTAAATAGTCCTTACTAATAAACTCTGTTGAGGTACTTTTTGCAAACTTTATACATCTTGTTCATTGCCTACTGAAACCTTAAGTTAACTGTAGTCTAACTCACCTTACCAGTGTGTTGGACCACTACACTCCAGTTGTAGGAGGAAAGAACTACTCTTAAGGGCCTACATCAATATTATCGTATATCATCGCCGACACGTGCATATTAACACAGCCAGTAGGCACAGAAAATGAAGAATTAGGGATACTTTTTCTATTTACTCAAAATCTACTAAATATATTTTAATTCTGATCCACGTGTTTCTATACATAATAGTTACCTATGTTTTTAAAGTTATTTCATTAGTTAATACGCGATAATAGAGAGACAAATGAAAAAAATAAAAAAATTTAGAGGTTGTTTCGCCAATATTTTCTATCGAGAAAACTTTTTTCAATCGCGTTTCTGAGTTCATGCGATCCTAGATCATATATTGAAAAAACACATACTTCAAAAATTAGAGCTCTAGCCATTCAATCTAAAGAAACAATGAAAACTTCGTACAGAGAAAAATGCACGAAGCTGTTTTGGTATCCTCTTAAAGCGCTGATAGGCGCAGAAAAAGAAGACTACCTATTCATAAATAACAATGGTCGATTTTTATATAAATGAAAGTAATTTATAAATTCATTATAAATAATTAATTGTAAAAAATATTAAGTTTAAACACATACCTAGGTAATTTAATGTACAAAATATTAAGTTATGAGAATTTTCGGTCTAAAAATCCCAATTAAGGCAATTTAATATGTCTAGTTTATCAGCCACTAGCTCTTACACAATATAGTATAGATCTTTAAACATGAACGAATATAATTCTAGTTTGTCGACGCACAATGAAATCTTGATACTTTCAATTTGATAGACAAGTCAATGTAACCGTCTTGTGTCTTACAATCTAAAATCACTTGGAATATTGTCCGTACATATGAATTGTCTGTCTGTATAATGTTTATGGCAATCCCTAAGTTTTGTTACAACATAAATTTACTTGAAGATTGACGTATTGAATACCTTTGACTTATCATTACCTTGTTATAGGGTTGTCACGTATAAAATCGTCGATCCACGTCTGATATTTTATATTATGTGAATGATAAATTGTTTTCTTTACGTACTTAGTAGCAGAATGGAACCCTATTACTGACATTAGCTGTCTGTTTATGCGTTTGTCTCTCACAAGGCTATATCTCTTAAATCAAAAAAGGTAGAGACTTATTATAGGTAACTAAGATGAAATACTAAAAACCAGAAGTGATGAGACTAACATAAATATATAAGGGAACTTTCGTACAAGAAATATTTTAGCATTTTTTAATGAAAACAACAAATTACCTGTACATCCATGCATATTAATGTTAATCATACAAATAATAGTTACTCAAAAATAAAACTCACGACATTTTTCTCTGCAGATCACCACAATTCCACAAGGACATCGGCCTTATCTCATACAAGGAACATAGTAACTCAACCCTACCTGGCTTGCAAGCCTTTTGTATACCGTTCCTTAGTAAGGGATTTGTCTTAAATTCACATAACTTGTATTATATTAGAGGTAATATTTCAAATGTAGATATTACCGGTAGTTATTTCATTGGTAAATTAAACTTTAATTAAAATATTCCTTAAACTGATACTTAAAAGCGAAGGTAGGAAACCTTATTTCCTTAATATTTTCTAACACTTGCGCGACTCATCTGTTTAAATAAAACTACTTTTTACGGATTTAGACGCGTATATTTTTAAATTTTGGCCCGACGTTTCGGAGACTTTGCAGTCTCACCCGTGACCATGGTGACTGCAAAGTGCAAAGAAGTAAAAAGTAGTTTTATTTAAACAGATGAGTCGCGCAAGTGTTAGAGTTCGTTGACAATACGTAATCAACAATCGTAAGACATATATACAAATAAAGTTCTTATCAGAAGTTTCAACTCAACTTGTATTGCAATAACGGCTTGTCTAAAATCTTGAAGAATGTCAGCAGTCCCATAAATTTCTCTATCTAAATGGCCACACACAATGTGGTCACATGATGGTATGTAACTTGATTTTATCCAATTGTAATAATAAGACAGTAATGGTTTAGGTTAGATTATTAATAAAAATCGTTAGTCTATCTACAGTATACAGGTTTAAGAAGAGTTACCGTTTCTCGGTAGGCAGCGGCTTAGCTTTGCCCCTGGTATTGTGGAGGCCATGAGTGACGGATGCCACTTATCACCAGGTGGGCCGTTTGCTCGTCTGCCGATATAAGTAATAAAAAAAAAATACAGATTTTATAATAAAAACGTTCTGTTAACATTGCCGAATTGTGTTATTGACACTAACACTTTTGATTTTGTAGTTAAATATAGTTGTGCATGTAGAATCGGTTCCAACATTAAAGTATTGTTTTCCTTTTCACTTAATTATTTAATCTTTAAATAGTTTGTTTTATTTCCTTTGGTTGTTCACTGTAGATCTTTCACATAGCCCAAAAAATAAAGATATATTAACACTCATTAAGTAGGTGTAAGTATAATTTAAAAAAAGTTAAAATACGTAATTCATTTAGTTTTTACATAATTATTTATCATAGTCAATTAAGAATAATATAAATAATAGGTAGCCTATCACGCGATATAACAATAAAATCCTATATTATATAAATATATTTAAATTATGCCAATATTAACATTTACTGAAAATTATTTATTTTATATCTCAACACAAACTATACAACAATTTGATACGAATTTAAAAATATATATTATAAAGTATTCTAATATTTTTTACGGAGATTTCATAATTAAGAGGATACCAAAATAGCTTCGTGCATTTTTTCTTTAGATTGAATGGCTAGAGTTCTAATTTTTAAGTATATGTTTTTTCAATATATATTCTAGGATCGCATAAACTCAGAAACGCGATTCAAAAAAGTTTTCTCGATAGAAAATCTTAGCGAAACAACCTCTCTTATTTTTTATTTTTTTCATTTGTCGGTCTATTATCGCGTATTAACTAATGAAATAACTTTCAAAACATAAGTAACTATTATATATAGAAACACGTAAACCGGAATCCAAATATATTTAGTAGATTTTGAGTAAACAAAAAAAATATCCCTAATTCTTCATAGCTACTAGCTGTGTTAATAGGTACATGTCGACGATAATATTGATGTAGGCCCTTAACACTTGATTTATCTTTATCTATATTTTTAATAAAGAGGTAAAGTTTATGAAGGTATATCTAGAAATTAATCTCCGAAAGCAATGGTCAATTCCTAAAAAAATCTCACTCACAAGAAGCGATAGTTTTCCGAGTGGTATAAGCTATATTAGCACGCTTCTATTAGCTTCGAACGTATTTATGTATGTTGATATGTATTCATCCAACCATCAGCCTCTCTCCGTCCACTGTTGGACATAGGCCCCCACAGAACCCCCATAACGCGCGTTCTTGTGTCACTTGCATCCAATGGCTCCCCACAACCTTGACGATATCATCGCTCCACCTAGTCGAGATCCACTCTAGGACTTTTCTTCCCCAACGATCATCAGTCCTACGAGCGATGTGGCCTGCCCATTAGCACTTCAGCGTGCTAACCCACCGGGCTATGTCAGACAGGCCATTTCTCCTACACATCTCCATAGCACGCTGTGCAACCTTGAGCTTAGATACGAGGCCGATATTTAAAGACTACGTTTCTGTCCTGCATGTTATCGCTAGTAAGACTGGTCATAGACTTTTGTTTTTAAGCACTGGGAAAAATTGGACGTAAGGATTTGCCTAAGCTTCCCGAACGCCGCCCAGCCCAGATGGATTCGTCGGTTGACCTACAAATAGAATACAAATTTCTAAGCATACGAATTCTTGAGCAACAGGTTTAATCGATAACACTGCAATACATAAGACAATGGGCTGGAGAGAGAGGGAGAGACATAGTAATAATATACTATAATTATCTATTATTGAAATTCCGACTCGTATTATCAACTTGTGAATAAAACCTTATATAAAGTTAAAGTCATAAACATGTGTTAGACGTTTTTAAAACTAATAAAAGTCAGAGAAAGAATACATGGCTGTTTGGATTTATAGCGTCGCGTCTATCTATAAAGCCGTAAAAACTGCGATTTACCAAATAATAATATTATAAAACTAAAGAGTTTGTTTGTTTGTTTGAACGCGCTAATCTCAGAAAACATTGGTCTGGGAAAAATTCTTTCAGTTTTGGATAGTACATTTATCGAGGAAAGATATAGGTTATATAATATTGCGCTATGACCAAGAGGAGCAAAGCACCAATGAAAAATGTTACAAAAACAGCTATGTTAATAATAAATCGAATACTTTCTTTTGATCTTTAGAAACGCGGATAAAACCGCGAGTGTTAGATAGTATTTAATAAAATTGTGGAGGTGTATGTTTATTGTATATAGTCTAATATGGAAAGCAAAGGTGTGTCTCAAACATGGGATATAATGTAAATTTATTGATCAAATCAACCCAAACACGTCAATGAGGCACGGGTCATGTCCAAACGACTCATTTATCTTTGCTCATGGAAAGTGCTAATTTGAAGACTTGAGCTCACATATTTGCCAGAAAGTGTGTCTATGGCCGTGTGTTCCGTGTGGTGATGGATTAAAAATACAAGTGTCACCACCCCATTTCCTACCCAGGGTGCTGTAAAAGTCAGCTAAGGGATATTGTACACAGATAAAATCCTCTGTGAACGACGACGAGACGAAAATCTCGAAAATAAACTCTGTGCCAACACGCCTGGTCAGCGCGGGACAGTAGACCATAATCCCTCCCAAAGTGGAGGAGACCCGTGCCCAACAGTGGGACGTAAATGGGCTGGAGAAGCTACAAAAATATCTATGTGTACGTGAAATATGTATCTGTGTGTGTCTCTGATACAGTCTAAACGTCATATGAAAGATTATTCGAAGATTATTAGTCTATGAAGTACGATTTAGCCAAGCTAAAGTGAACGAAACGTATCTATAAGAATGAACGCGTATCCTCTATCCAGATAGAGGATACGCGTTCATTCTTAAAGATGACGTACTTACTTACGTAATAAAACTTATTATTGGTAGCTCAATCCTGCGCAACACGCTATTGAAAAAACTGTTTAAATAACACGCTGTGTTAGATAGAGCAAGACCTAAATCAAAGATCGAGTTTCAGTTCTGTAAATCTTCATTTCAATACTATATAATAATATACTTATTATATCTGTACTGTATCCATGCTAATAATATAAAGCTGAAGAGTTTGTTTGTTTATTAAAACGCGCTAGTCTCAGGAACCTCTGGTCCGATTTGAAAAATTCTTTCAGTTTTAGATAGGGCATTTAGCGAGGAAGGCTATAGGCTATATAATATCACGCTGCGACGAATAGGAGAGACAATAATAGGAAATACAAGGAAAATTTTCTAAATTCCACGCGTACGATGTCGCAGGCTACAGCTAGTAATAATATATACTTACTGGAAAAGCAATTTTATTATTATGAATTTAGGACGTCGATCCTCGGGTTAAAATAATCAAAAATCATAAAAAATACACGCATAAAAACCATTAAAAAGCAGTTTTATTTATATTAATGGCTCGCCTAAGTGTTTAAGGATACCATACATTACAAGTTCGTTTCAATGCTCATCTTTGTCTATTTAATTAGAACAACATCACAAAGTGTGTACAGCAAGGTTTAAGGCGCCGTTTGCAAAAACAACGGGTCAATGACCCATTGCGTCATCTCCACGTAGAATCCAAGAGTTGCTAGGCAGAGGTTTTTTTTGACAACCTTGAAAACAAGCACATGTGTTAGGGTTGTCACTTTTGAGATATGTTATTGCATTTAACCTTGGCACTTTTATTATAATAACGGTATGGCTATTATTATAATAACGCTAGGATTATGAATGCTGCCGCTGCATTTAGGTTAAGCGGCACATTAAACACAAACGCAAACTTAAAGATTTTGATTTAAAATTGAATTAAAGATTTTGGTTTAAAATTGGCAAGATTAAGAAGCTCTATCAAAAAGTTAGAACCAAGGTGTCCGTTTCAAAAGTGGAGAAGAATTGACTGGAAATGGGTTTCTTGGGATATTTTGTAATTTCATTATTTATTTACAGTTATTTAACACTTTAAATGCGGCTTAGGACAAACACACATGATGCGCTTGAATATGGTTACCATCAAGAGATACTGACGATATAGGGCTTTTTCTTTATAGCTAAGTGAAAAATCTACAAAACAAATAATTGAGTCGATTAGTTTTATTTTTGCGCAACTGGATCGTAGCAGATGGCGCTCTATAGTCTCTGCCTACCCCCATGGGGAAAAGGCGTGATGATATGATAATGATGATGAGAACTGTGAACATACATAACAACATACACAACTTTTGAGAATTCTTCTAGTCGACTCTTACTTTTAAGGAATACAAAAGTACTTTCCGTGTGGTGACGGATTAAGACAATTATCACAACCGATTTCCTTTCCAGGGTGCTGTAAAAATCAGCTTATGAATTTTATAAATGCACATAACGATGTCCGTTTTGAGAGATGGAAAAATTAAAAAAGTACGACGTGTTGGTAGCTTTTTAAATGTTTATTTTTACAGTGGCAACCCTACCATATTTTTAAATTTGGTCACACTTTTAGAGTGTGTGATCGCACTGATCGCACTTTGTGGTTTTTTATTAGCGTTTTAGTATCTATGTTGTATGTTACATATATTTTACTTTTTTTTTTCCTTAACATTTCGCTTCTAACGTTTCTTAGTTTAACAAACATTGAGTCATTTTGGTACACGTGCTTTTTAAGTTAGCAATTTTGTTATAGTTTTATTGATGTCAAATATTATATTTTCCTTTTATATTCTATACACCTATATAGTAGATGTATGTAAGGCCAAAGGCAGACCAAAGAAAAGATGGATAGATTGTGTGAAGGAGGATATGGAGAAGATGGATGTAAATTCACAGATGATGTGTGACAGAGAAGTCTGGAGGAAGAGGACATGTTGCGGCGACCCCAATTTATTAGGAAAAAGGACAGGGAATGATGATTCTATACACCTGTAACAGAGCTTGAATCTTCTATATCTATATATATTTCTATATAATACTATAAGGCTGAAGAGTTTGTTTGTTTGTTTGTTTATTTGTTTGAACGCGCTAATCTTAGGAACCACTGGTCCGATTTGGAAAAATCTTTCAGTATTTGATAGTGCATTTATTGAGGAAGGCTATAGCCTATATAAAATCACGCTTTGACCAATAAGAGCGAAGCTGTAGTGAAAAATATTGCAAAAGCAGGGAAAATTTTCTAAATTCCTACGCGTACGGAATCGCGGGTAACAGCTATAAACAAATAAATAAAGAAGATGTGAACGAGTTGTGTAAAATGAAAAACCCAGCAAATCAATAGCTAAAATATTTACAATATAAAGCTTCAATCTAATGCTACTAATCAACAGATTTCAGAGTCAGAAGAATTTCATTATTAGAAAGCTGTAGTTTTCGGGCGCGCTATGGGAATGCTTCTGTGGACTATAGCAAGCAATGCAAGTGTAACCTCGCCATGTCTTCGTCGTCTCGTACCAAAGGGACCCCGTTGCCTATGCGTTGTACATGAATAACGGGATAAGGGAAGTATTTTAGGCATTTTTATATGGGGAGGGGATTTTTGAACCCTCAAGCCAAACCTGACTTCTCCTATGTTAATATCTAATCAAACAATTATTACATTCAAAATATTAACAACTTTAAATCATAGGTTGGTGACTGAACTTTGTAAAGAAGTGCTAAAATATTTTATTTCTAACACTAAGGATATAATATATCTATTTTTAATATATACATCATAATGTCGGTGTCATACTGTCTGTCACTATTCATGTGGTAGCCTTATGATAATTGGTAATTTGAATTATAATGAATTTTACACATTTATGTAAAGTTATAATAATACACACGCGAATTAACGAATATTTTAGGTAGGTATATGTTTAACCACAGATATGTCAGATGGTGGTTTGGCGTCTACAATTAAAGACAAGTAACTTTTCATGCACACATAGCTATGGCTTCAAGCCGACGCGACTGAGTGATGTAGTATGGTCTTATTTATAACTAGCTGTTGCCCGCGACTCTTTTTCGCTATAAAAGGTAGCCTCCTTTCTCAGGGTCTAAAGATTGTCTGTGCCAAATTTCATCAAAATCGGTTGAGAGGTTTAAGCGGGAAAGCGTAACAGACAGACAGACAGAGTTACTTTCGCATTTATTTTATTAGTAGGGATGACGTTAAACAACAAAATAATCGGAGAGATAATAACCACCATTTTAGCGTAAAAAGACTTATGAATAAAATTTTTTGACAATTTTATCGAACCGATTTTAGCGAACTTTTAAACCTCCGATAAGTCATTATGAATAAGACCATACACTACATCTGGTATAATTGTGTGTTCAACATAATAGTCTATGATCCTTTTACTGTAAAAGTTATATTTTCATCATCATCATAACTTCACGCTGTTTTCCATAAGGATAGACAGGGACTATAGAGTGCGATCTGCGATCCAAACATAGGTTTATCAGATTTACCACTTGTAGTGTCTATGGATAAAACACTCAGTCCGCTTGAAGCCACACTTTTTTCAGAATAGTTAAAATATACATTTGTGCCAATTCTTAACTAAAAATAATAAAAATTGGTCAAGTGCGAGTCGGACTCGCGCACGAAGGGTTCCGTACCATTATCTATGCAACATAAGATAACGTTATTAGTATCGAGCAAGAAACGGTAAAAAATCATGTTTGTTGTATGGGAGCCCCCCTTAAATATTTATTTTATTTTATTTTTAGTATTTGTTGTTATAGCGGCAATAGAAATACATCATCTGTGAAAATTTCAACTGTCTAGCTATCACCTTTCTTGAGATACAGCCTGGTGACATACGGACGGACGGACGGACGGACGGACAGCGAAGTCTCAGTAATAGGGTCCCGTTTTTACCCTTTGGGTACGGAACCCTAAAAACAACTATGGCGTATTTTGATTAATTGGCTATTTCGTTGTGTACATTTTTAACTCGCTTTTATAAGTTCGGTATGTATCTATGTAACGGAATCTTTCAACGCGATTTTCACCAACTTGCGATAGTCGGATTGATTTGAAATTTTGAATACATATCAAGGACCGATGACAATGCAATTATTTAAATAGATACCTACTCAGGATTATCAAGCGTGTTTTTTTAGTTTTTGAACTAAGCAAATTATTATTAATTAGAATCGTAAATCGTAGTTATTTAATATACAGATTTAAAAAAAGTTCTATTAAGGGCCTACAATGCCTACATCAATATTATCGTATATCATCGCCGACACGTACATATTAACACAGCCAGTAGGCACAGAAAATGAAGGATTAGGGATACTTTTCCTATTTACTCAAAATCTACTAAATATATTTTAATTTTGATTTACGTGTTTCTATATGTAATAGTTACTTATGTTTTTAAAGTTATTTCATTAGTTAATACGTGATAATAGACCGACAAATGAAAAAATAAAAAATTTGAGAGATTGTTTCGCTAAGATTTTCTATCGAGAAAACTTTTTTCAATCGCGTTTCTGAGTTTATGCGATCCTAGATTAAATGTTGAAAAAACATATACTTAAAAATTAGAGCTCTAGCCATTCAATCTAAAGAAACAATGAAAACTTCGTACATAGAAAAATGCACGAAGCTGTTTTGGTATTCTCTTAAGTTGGTAACGGCCTTCTCTGTGTGGTGACGGATTAAGAATACAAGTGTCACCACCCCATCTTCTCCCAAGGGTGCTGTAAAAGTCAGCTAAGGGATATTGCACACAGATAGCATCCTCTGTAAAAGACGAAAAACTCGAAAATAAACTCTGTGCCAATACGCCTGGTCAGCGCGGCACAGTAGACCATAATCCCTCCCAAAGTGGAGGAGGCCCGTGCCCAACAGTGGGACGTAAATGGGTTAGAGAAGAGTTAAGTTTAGTTGTGCACATAGAATAACAAAAATACTTATCTAACAAAGTAATGTAAAGGTAAAAAGTTTTAAATATTCAACGTTTTCTTCAAAGTAAACGCTTTACCAAAACGGATGGAATACAGTTAGATAAATAGAAACCAGATAGTATTAGCCGCTAATAGCCTATTAAGTAAAGGTAAGACCACACTAGGGCCGTTTAATTTGAAAAAGAAGAAAGAAACGTATTGAAATCATTTAATGAATTTCGTATGGTCTACGTAATTGGAGTTGGTTAGTAAAAAGTGGTTAAGTCTATAAAAATCAGCTAAGAATGAGTTGGAATGGCGAACGTTGGGTTCCGTGGGTATTATTGTTCTATGTTACAAATAAATTAAATGAGAAAATTTGTGAGAATGTTAGGATGTTTGTTGCCCTTACAAGCAAAATCTACTTCCATCCATCCATCAGCCTCTCCCTCACCTTGTTGGGGGCCGCCCAACGCTGTGACGTCCGGTACGTGGTCGCCACTTTAGGACTATTCTTCCCCAACGATCATCAGTCCTACGAGCGACATGCCCTGCCCTGCCTGCCACTTCAGCGAACAACTCTACTTAATATATTTTTATGAAATTGTGCAGATATACATATAAGCTTACATTTTGTGTATCGTGACGGATTAAGAATACAAGTGTCACCACCATTTACCAGGGTGCTGTAAAAGCCAGCTAAGGAATATTTTACACAGATAATAACATCATGTTTAAGAGACGAAACACTCGAAAATAAATCCTTCAATAAAAACTTTTCGCCAACTCGTCAAGTGCGGCATAGTAGACTGTGATCTCTGCAAAAGTGGAGAAGGCCCGTGCCCAACAGTGGGATTGTAAGTGGGCTAATAAGAAAAACAGCGACATTCACATCTTATACATATTACCAAAATACTCAAAAAATACTGTTGTAAGAAGGCCCTTTTAAATATTTATTGCATTCTGGTTTTTAGTAGGTATTTGTTTTTACAGCATTAACAGATATATTATATCTTCATCATATATATACATACAGCTTGGTGCTAGATGGACATTTTATTTATTTATTTTATTTTGTTTTATTTTGTTAGGGTAGCTTACAGCATCTTAAACAAACTAGGAAACTAAAATTACAACTAAAAAGCACATACTACATTGAAGCCTAAGTAATAGGGTTCACTTTGAAGTAAGGAATCCTAAAAACGACGTCCTTACTTGCCGAAGTGGGTGATAAACAAGTGAGAAAAAACTCGTTGGACCAACATATGTCCCAGTCGTAACAAACAGGTATCACTGGTAAGCCACCGGGTAGAATATACTAAGGTTTTGCTATGTAAGCTTCATGCTGTTACAATCTTGACAATATTAACATAAATAAATAAATATTCACGGATATTTCACACAACGTCGCCTGGTCCCAAACTAAGCTTATACACTTGTGTTATGGGTACCAGAATACGGATATACTATATAAACTACTTTTCTTTTGGAAATACATAATTGTCATCATCATCACCATCATAGCATCACGCCTTTTTTCCATGGGGGTAGGCAGAGACTATAGAGCGCCATCTGCTACGATCCAAACATACTTCCTTGGCTTCGTAATTGTCAAACATAGAAAACACCCAGATGCAGTACAAACATTTGTATGACAATTTAAAATATAACACAAATGACTGTCCCATGCGGGAATTGATCCCGCGACTTCGTAAACGTCAGTCCGTTACATTATATTTAGTTTTATTCATTTACTATCTAAAATAAAATAAAAATCTCTTAAAATTTTTATTATGTCCTTACCGATAAACTGATCTACTTCCATAATACGAATATTCTATGTATGTATGATTTATGTATGTATGGTATAGGTATGTATATGTTTTAGATATGTATGTATCTGTTTATGTGTACATGTATTTAGGTATACGTAATGTATTTATTTGAATATATTGAATCTGCTATTAGCATTTTTACTCATTCTTGCATCTATTAACATACTATCAGTACACCACAAGTCGCCTATTCAGCCTCAATCAAGTCCATCCTAAGGTTGTCTGGAAGAGATCGCAGTCCCCGATAAGACCGCCCTTTGTACCTATGATAAGTCTAGTTAGTAAGTCTTGTATTAAATTATTATGGTATACATTAAAGAATATTTTATTTATTATTTATTTATTATCTCTCTCTCTATCTCTCTCCAACCTATTAACGTCCCACTGTTGGGCATGGGCTTCCTCACGGGACTCTTTTACAGAGACTTTGATGTCCATCCGTCCGACCATACCAGCCGGCGTATTATGAGCTTTTTAAAATCATTCAAGTTCCAGGCGCGCCGTATACTGCATGGCTAAATTAGGTATTATGGCATAAATAAAACTTATAGTTGAAAATTTTTAGTTAGTACTTTAACTTTTAGTTGTACCTTCTCCTTAAACATATTAATGTATGACTGGTTTAGCAAACTGACTAACTAATAATTTGTTCATAATACGAATTTGCCAGACAGTTCAATTCACGGCGTAAACTGTCTGTAAATAAAAGCTCATAATACGGCCGCTGGCTGTGTCTCTGCAACGGTGATAGCTGGCGAGCTAAAAGTTTCATAATTTGTGGTTATCAGTTGAAGGTACAACAACAAACTCATCATCATCATCATCCTGTGCTTATCCCATTGTTTGGGGCCACGTTATTTCGTGTTATTTGAGTTTCGTATGACAAACATATCACTATAATACCTTTCGTGTTCTAACATTACTTGTATTTACCGTATTTTTTACCATACTGTTTAATAAACAATGGTCTTATTCATAATGATTTATCGGAGGTTTAAAAGTTTTAAAAAATGTATTTAAAAAATTTTAAAAACTTGTTACTCATAATAGTCTTTTTACGATAAAACGTTTATTATCTCTCCGATAAAATCTCCGTTTAATCGTGTAATCTATACTAAAATTATAAAGCTGAAGGGTTTGTTTGTTTGAACGCGCTTATCTCCAGAACCACTGGTCCGAATAGAAAAAAAATTTCAGTCTTGAATAGGACATCTATCGAGGAAGGCTTGAGGCTAAACAATATCATGCTTTAACCAATAAGTCCAAGGCATCAGTGAAAAATATGCTTCTATTGCGTGCGCTGGATTAGTGGTTGGTTCTCTAAATTCCACGGGAACGAAGACGCAAGGAACAGTTAGTTAATAATAAAATGACTTAATGAACAGCCGCTCCTTTATAAGTTAACAGGCATTCATAAACAGCAATTAATATTACTACCTGCCGCGATTCATACTTTATCTTCTAAGTTTACAATTTAGCACATTAAGCGATTTGCTTGCACTAATATATGATTACATGTAAACGTATATTGTATGATAAAATGTATGTAATTTTGTATTCAGTATCTGATTGTAAAATATATATGACCTTTTGTCCCATAATGGTAATATTACACTGGGTTCAATAGATAGAATGTTCTAAAAGACTTGCGCGACTCATTTACGGCCATTAAATATTATTAACCGACTTCAAAAAGGAGCTTGTATGTTTTTATAATTATGTTTGTTTCCTCATAACATTTAACTGGGCGAAACGACTTTAATGATAATTATTTTATTTAAAAGTTGGTTGTTCCCGTGTTGTCCCATTGGCACCAGGTCTGATGATCTGATGATTATCTCCTAAAAATCGAGGAAAGCCCTCAAACTTCAAAGATGAAGAAGTCGGTTCAACTTTTTTTTAAATTCCCTATTGTCTATCCTCGATTCTTGCTTTCAAAGTCAGACTAATCTAAACCTTTGTCCTAACTTGCATATCAATAAGGTACTAATGGCTTATTCGATATTAAAGATTTGACAGGAGATAGCCCGAAGTTTCGGAGACTTTTGAGTCGTTATCGACAGTCCCAACAAGGGTTCAAGGTAATTGTTCAAAGTTAAAAGTTTCCCAAACGCCGGACTAGACCTTAACTTTGAGAGTAATAAAACCACTATGCACGAAACGCTTGTCATTAAGCCTAAATTAAAATGTAGATCTCATAACAGCTTACTTTATAAACCACAAACAAATCAGTGATTGATGCCTTTATTTCTTATGCCACATGCGAAAAGACAAGAATTGTCTTATTAGATCATGTATTCAACTAGGCAGAGTGACAATTCCTTTGCCTTACAAAAATCCTGGCCATAAACAAGGATCGATCGATTGAAGTCATCCAATCCAATTAATAAATACGTCAACTATCACCCGCCATCTTCACGGTACATTCGAAATTCAAATTACAAAAATTGAACCGAAAAAACATCGTTTTAACGGACTTTTTTTTTAAAAAAACTCAAGGTGTGGACATGATGGAGTCCACCTGCTTATAACCTATTGTATAGTTACAAATTTATCGAAACAGGTGTATATTAAGTAAAATAAATTCGTTACAAATGTTCGGTATGCTATCAAATTGTAATTAAATGTGCAATGCTAGATCGCAAAAAAAATTAACTTATAAAACTATATTTACGTATAGCGTAAATTAGCACATTTTAAACTTCCAAAAAAAATACTATAAACAGTAATTGAATGTATAATATTAATGTATTGAATGGAATAAGCCTTTATTTTATGGTAAGTTGGAGAAATGGCTAAGAAAAGACCGCCACTATGTACGTATTATTTTATTTAAAGTACACATTAAGAGGACACGACACCACACTATGACAAAAATATGGGCATCGTAGTCCACTGTTTTCTTCGTTGATAATGCCTCCAGAGGAAAATTTTTTTTTCACAGTATCTAGTCTAGTCTATATGTATGCTTTTATCACATTCCCCTTTTTTTTTTTCAAAAAATAATAACTAAAAGTAATAATGACCATCCAAAAACTCCATATTATCGCTTATTTACATCATACAACATATTTATCTCATAAATCTTCAAAAACATGTGTATTTAAACATTTTTTAATATTACAATAACATTAAATTAACTACTTTTATTTTACGTGGGAGTTATTGATATTTTAAGATTGTATTTGACCGGATGAGAGCCGTACTATGAAATATAGTAATGTACAAAATGTCTTGTTAATCAACATTTATGATATAAATATATTATATAGTTTTATATCTATTGCTTTTACATATTACGATTTCATAGATAAATCTGATTTGATATGTCATTGTGTCAAGCAATAAGCGAAAGCGATTTTTACATATTACACCAAACGCTTTGTTTTTTTGCTTCACTTGCATTACAGTTTTGCCGATTCTAAATTCAAATTAATTTATAGTGAACATAATTAAATAGACATTTCAGGATAAAGATAAAAAGAGAATATAAATTAAAGGAATTGGTACGGCTGGATGCAGTTGGCGCAGGACCACGCGTTGTGGTGTTCTACAGGGGAGGCCTATGTACAACAGTGGACGAAGAAAGGTTGATCAATAGAAGTATAACGCTTTTTTGGGAGAATCTAAAGTAATTCAGAATGGGTAAAAACCAAAAAATGGTATTAAAGAAAACCCTCTTTACCCAATAGAACAAATAAAGTTCTAGTATCGTATTGGATTTTTTGTAAAGATATTACGAATTTGGTAAATAAATAAATAATTTCGCTTTCCCATTGCGTTTTCAGCGTTTATATTGCCTGTTGTTTCTCGCAATTTCGTACGCGTGGAATTAATTAACAAAATCTAAAATATAATTCAAAAAGTCTCAAACCAATCTAACTTTTAAAAAACCACATCAATATCCGTTGGGCAGTTTTATAGATATAAGCTCACAAGGGGAAATACATACAAAAATAATGACTTTGAATGAATGAATGAATGATTTATTTGCAGAAAATGGGTTAACAAAATATTTACAAAAGAATAGTCGTATATGTAGTCTATCCGTATCTGGTTCCCATAATACAAGCACAGAAATATAGCTTACTTTGGGACCAGAGGACGTTGTGTGAAATGTCCTGAATATTTATTTATTTATTTAAGGTGGTGACGTTATAGTTATAGCAGTGCCAAATTTAAGCGTTTCCAGTAAGTAAAAATCAAATTGACTTGATTATTGAGCTTACTAGCTTAGTGCTTTGTTTTATAATAAGTAAAAACTGTGTAAAAGATTACAATTTAACGTTTTTCTTACATAATGTATTTTTAACTTACTAAAGCCTATGCCTTAAATCACACATTGAAAATCATTCAATATAGTAACTAATAATATTTTCAAAGCAGCCGTCCATTCGTCGTCTTGTAATATGTAAATATACATTCTAAATTGCTTAGCTATATACACTCGCGGTATTTATTATTTTATTACATTAGGATGTTAGTTGAGGCTGGACGAGAACGGAAACAGATTAATATAAACAATTGTATGTATGTATTGGCCACTTAAGTTAGTCATATTTTATAATATCTATCTCTTTTTTAAGACATTTATCATAGGTAGGTAGGTAACTAAACTAAGTAACTTAAGCAATTATTCATTCAGGAATGAATTCTAAAATCTAAAAAATACAAATGACTTTATTTCATGGTCTATATTCTTCTGCAATCAAAGAATATTATCGGCGTAACATATAACAATGACGGATTTCAATATTTTATCAAATTCAAAGGTGATGCGGATAGATTATTGAAACGTCGATTACGATCTATCATATAAAAAGACAATAAGTTTATGCTTTTTATTTATATGACCAAATGTGTAGATGAATCCAAGGAAGTATGTCAGGATCTCTCGTCTTTGCCTACTTCCATGGGAAAAAGGCGTGATGTTATGATGATGATGAACTTTGTTCTTCGCCTCTCCTTGAGGGATTGGATAGATGCAAAAGCGGATTTGTTCTTTTCCCTAGAAGAGTCTTGATCCGAGTATGGACGAAGAAGTCCCAAGTTTGTAGCCATACTTATGTATACACGAGTACACAATTGTTTGTAGACGCCCACACACTATCTAACCTACACTCACTAAGTGTTAAATTTCATGTTCATGTGTTAAATACGTGAAGCTAACAATATACAGGGTCTGTGGTTTTATCTGAAGGTATTTACTTACCCAGCGTTATAGATATCTCGTAGAAACTGCCACTGATATTTACCAGATAGCTATCGTCTAGCGTATAGCGTCGTTAACAACACCCGCTTCTAGCGAGTGTTGACCGCTTCGACAGGAGTGAGTGTGATTTTTGTATGTTAATCGAGATTTTTCATAATTTAAAAAAAAAATTGTTTATACAATTTTATTTAGAAAATATAGACTATTTTAAGCAACTTATTTTAAAAAGAAACCCACTATATAGAATTAGCTTTTTTGGAAAAATAATCGTTAATATAGCAAATACTCCGAAAAAAACCAATGGATCATGATCATTATGTCATCACTTTTGTCCCGAAATGGTTTTCGAATTAAGAGTTTAAAACAAATATGAACAATGCCAATTCATTCCCTGCAAAAAAAAGAAGCGCAGCAAACATTTACCAGTTATCGGATACGTGTTTAATCTTGAAGATGCGGGAAAATTTAGCCTGGCTAAATCGTACTTCGTTATCTAGTAACATATCGTATTCTTAATTGAAATGCCAGTAGTTTTAGCAAACAATATACGTCACTATTATAAGCAATAAAACAAGCCTTCCATTGGGAAGGATATACCTGTTTTATTAGTCCATGGTTTAATTATTAAATTTTAAAAATACCTTCTAATTACAAGAAATAACTAATTTTCGTGTCCATTTTAATTTCATTTCTAGTTATGCTGTTAGTATATTTTTCATACCTTTCTATTTAGCTAAGATCTATTTACAGTTAGCAATTAAATTAGAGCAATTTAATTTTACGAAACGACCTGTATATCCATTTTATTTGCCTCTGGATGTCTACATATTTGCGATCAAATATTTGTGATCAAACTTATTTGAACAAAGTCGCGAGACAAAGTGAAAATTAGTTAATATTAGTATTTTTTAAGTAAATTGTTTTATGTCTACATGTTTAGCACACAAATCTAAAGTCAAGAACAAACTTTTGTATCAAAAGCGCCTTTTAAAAAACTACCTAAAAAGAATTCGATGGAAAAAGTCTACCGATAAAACGAAAAGAACGCTAAAGCAAAGAAGACACCCGCTAAACGATACGCGTAGAATTTTAGATCCACATATATTTTGTCACCGTTTAACCCTTCCCTGGACTTTTAGGAATATTTGAAGAACAAAATCACCAAAATTGGCAGAGCCGTTCTTGAGTTTTAGCGAGACTAACGAACATCAATTGATTTTTAAATATAAGAATATAAAGCCAAAGAGTTTGTTTGTTTGCCTAAACGCGTTAATCTCAGGAACCACTGGTCCGATTAGAAAAATTCTTTCAGTGTTGGATAGTAGGTACATTTATTTAGGAATGCTATAGGCTATATAACATCACGCTGCGACCATTGGGAGGGAATCATTACTGAAAAATGTTGTAAATACGGGGAACATTTTCTTAATCCCCGGGTTCGGAGTTGCGGGCAATAGCTAGTAAG
Source organism: Orgyia antiqua (assembly GCA_916999025.1). NCBI lineage: Eukaryota > Metazoa > Arthropoda > Insecta > Lepidoptera > Erebidae > Orgyia > Orgyia antiqua. The sequence continues at coordinate 29,848,841 of OU779868.1, forward strand.
TAATAAATGCTATAGATTTTGTCATTTTCAGAGTTTAAATTTATTGAATAGCTGAGAAATCAAAGTGAATAGAAGCTTCAGTCTATGACTTAGAACGTCTCAATCCAATTCCATAGATATTCTCAATACATGGTATGCCTAACTATTGCAGGCATATTGCAGCCATGTACATAGTTTAAAGTTATTGCTAATTGCACTAACTAATTGTAAACCAATGAATAGCTATTGAAAACGAACCAAATAAGGATTGTATTATTAAGAAAGCATTGGATTTATATTAACATAGCTATTGGCCGCGACTTCGTATGCGATTTAGAATATTTTCCCCGTATTTGCTCCTATTGCTTGCAGCGTGATGTTATATATATATATATATATATATAGCCATATGCCTTCCATTCTTCTTTTTTCACAACATCCTCTAGTCCCAAGATGATTGTATTGTGGGTACCAGAACACGGATAGACTACATATATGTACTACTTTTCTTTTGTAAATACACACTTATAATCATAGTAAACACCCAGAAGCAGTACAAACATTTGTATGACAATTATAAACATCACACATATATTTGTACCGAGTGGGAATCGAACTCGCGACCTCGTGAATGGGAGTCCGTTACGTGAACCACTCGACCACGAGGCTCGTCAAAAATTTTAAGATCCTACTGGGCCCTGAGTCCGGTAAATGAATGGTGTCACAATGGCACCACAATGACATTATAACCTCAAAAAATTAACAACAGACTACCAAACTTGATAAAATTCGCCACTAAACAATTAGTTATTTAGTGTTATTGCAAACAAATGCAATAACTAATTGCCCTGCTCGATTACCTTGTATTCAAAAAGGTTTTTAGTCTCGTTTAATATATTGGCGCATATACAATGACATGTATGTATATTCATAAAAAGACAAATGCCGCTAGTCTATTTTTTATATTTAAGTGGTGATAGATTAGTCCTAGATTATCCCTCACCACTCAAGCCACAATATTAGCATAAATATATCACCAAGTATTCTTATCTTTGAAACAAAATCTTGTAACGACAAAACAGCCGCAAATTATTGAATTATTATTCGGCTCATTCACAGCGTCGTCTCTAGCGGGCTAGTAGGCGTCATAAAATTAGTTTTAACATTCACCAGCCAGTCAGACGTGGGGATCAGAGTGGGCATACGAATGGCTTGTTATAAACCACTTATAAATTTACAAAACAGTTAGAGACGAGATATTCACACTATTGACGTACACACACTTTGTTTGGCTAACCAAACTGTTGGATAAACTAACCAAAATAATTGTAATCGCAATTAAAATCGATTGTTTTCTTTGCTTATGCAAATGATATTAAAAATATGTATTGGTGCTTATATTACATATATACTCGTATCTAGGATTAGAGAGATTATAGAGGATTTTTTCTATTTAACATGTACCTAATGTTTATTTGACGGACCTCGTAGTCGAGTGGTTTATGTAACGGACTGTCGTTCACGAGGTCGTAGGTTCTCATTTGTGTGAAATTTATAATTTTCATACAAATTTTTGTACTGATTTTGGGTATTTTCTATATATTATAAGTATGTATTTACAAAAGAAAAGTAGTATTATTATTCTATCCGTATTCTGGTACCCATAACACAAGTATATAAGTTTAGATAAAACTACTTTTTAATGCGTAAAAAGTAGTTTTATTTAAACAAATGAGTCGCGCAAGTGTTAGAAAATATTATATAAGTTTAGCTTGAGACCAGAGGACATTGTGTGAAATGTCCACGATTATTTATTTATAATATATTTAAGTGTAACAAAGAGAAAGAATGTGAGTGACAAGGAAGGAAGTAATATTGTAGTGTGCAAGAGTAGGACAAAAGATGTGTGATGCTAAAGATATTAATTGTAATGAGAGTAGGTGAAAGATGATTGATTTTTGATGAGAAATTAAATTACCTACATGTAATTAACCTAAATTAAGAAGTATTATGAATTTTTAATGTATCACCACAATTTGTGGTTAAAGTTTCGATATCATCATCATAAGATCACTCTTTTTTCCCGTGGAGTGGAGACTATAAAATAAAACGACATCTGCTACAATCCAAACATTGGCTTCACGTACACTCATACATCTGGTACACTTAATACCCTTAATATCTTAATATTCTGTTTTGGAATAGGAGTACTAGGGTCTAGGCTTATAACCCAACATGTTATCCAAGCTTTTAGGCCGTATGTCACACAGAGAAAGCTTAAACAAGCATATAAGCAGGCCAATTTGAAACCATTGAATGTGGTTATTACAAACTGTGCGACTCGGCGTTAAATGCGTGCCTTGTGTTTATATTCTACGTGTGATAACTTTGATTCTAACGCTAACTTCTCTCTAGCGTTTATGATTATTGTTTCAAAGAAACATGCTACCGTCATATCTAACTGTTAATAACATAATAAGAAATACAGTAAGCTCTTTTGCAAAATGACAAGTAACACATGATAACGTAAAATTAAATAAATAAATATTCATGGACATTTCACACAACGTCCTCTGAACCCAAGCTAAGCTTATATGCAAATTAACGAGATTTTTTGACTGATCATACTATAGGTAACAGGCGCATTATATTTGTTTAGTATTTCTTTGATATGAACCAAACTAGTCGTGGTCTAGTGGTTAAGGTAACGGACTGCCGTTCACGAGGTCGCGGGTTCGATTCCCGCTTGGGACAATCATTTGTGTGATATCCATAAATGTCATACAAATGTTTGTACTGCGTCTGGGTGTTTACTATGTATTATAAGTATGTATTTACAAAAGAAAAGTAGTTTATGTATTATATCCGTATTCTGGTACCCATAACACAAGCATAATAAGCTTAGCTTGGGACCAGAGGACGTTGTGTGAAATGTCCATGAAACTACACCGAGATTGCCAATCTGTGACTTTTCTAGAGATCCATCGAAGAACTAGTCTTTTTTTTTTTGGATGTTTTTTTTTGTAAATAATAAATAAATATTCAGGACATTTCACACAACGTCCTCTGGTCCCAAAGTAAGCTATATTTCTATGCTTGTATTATGGGTACCAGAATACGGATAGATTACATAACTATACTACTTTTCTTTTGTAAATACATACTTATAATACATAGTAAACACCCAGACGGAGTACAAACATTTGTATGACATTTATGGATATCACACAAATGATTGTCCCAAGCGGGAATCGAACCCGCGACCTCGTGATCGGCAGTCCATTACATAAACCACTCCACCACGATACCGAAGTCATTGGTAAAATTTTCCCTAAACTGACACTTGAGGCAATATGTCTATTCCTAAAAGTTTCACTATAGATACCTATACATATTAACAGAAGAAGAATCTAAATCAGGAAGAAATCTGTTTGAAGTTAGTATAATAATAATTGAGTATTTAAAAAAAAAGTTAAGACGAACTTCATGTGCCCTTGAAATTTGAGGGTTTCTATCAGGAGATAACCATCAGATCCTGACCTGGTGCCAATGGGACCAGACGGGAACCACCAGATTTCAAATAAAAAAAGAAGCATTAAAATCGCTTCGTCCAATTAAATGTTATGAGGTTATTTTTTTTAAATTTGTTACGTAAAAAAAATGTAACGTGCAGACGATTTGACTTGCGACAACCCTAACTAAATGGAATAATGACCGAAATATGATAATTATTTAATTACTAACTAAGATATATACATAATTATAACAGATAGACTATGAATAACTAATAAATTCTTTCATTATTACAATTTTGATGTAAAATGATGATCAAATAATAACTGTACAATAACGGGTTGTGTTTCTATAAAGTAAAAATAAAATACATGAAATAGAGACACATTTTCCTGTATAACACAATTTACATACGACACGTCATACATACATGTTGTTTGTATTTCATTTCATACCTACTAGGTGTGCTCCGAAGTTTCACTTGCATGACATAATGTGTACAAAGATTTAAAAAAATATATAATTGGTAATTTCTAAAAAAAAGTTCAACCAGTTCTTATACCTTTGTATTTTAAGGGGTTTCCTCGATTTCTCAGGAGATAACCCTCAGATCCTGACTAGTGCCAGGACACAAAGGAACCACCAGCTTTCAAATTAAAAAAGAATAAATAAAATCGCTTAGCCGAGTTAAAAGTTACTAGGCAACAAATATAAAAAATAACAAAAAAAAGATACAGACGAAGTAAGAACCTCCTTCTTTTTTTGAATTCGGTTAAAAAGGGTAAATTATTATGTACAAAGCTGATAATATAAAAGAGAATAAATAAAATAAATTAAACGTCAAAATATTCCTCCGCATCGTCCTCAACTGGTAAAGTACCCAGAACGCTGGCAACACGGCCATTTGAAGATTATAATCATCAATGCAATCAAAAAGTAAACATAGTTGTATCATAAAAAGTCAAGATCATCATAAATTTTCAATAATCGATTAAACTAACAATCGATATTATTAATGTTAATCGATTCACTGTTTTACAATTAATCACTTCTGATGCATATAGGTGTCGATTCCAGTGCAAGTCCAACTTGACTAAACTTAACCATAAATAAACTATTTTTAATTTGGTTTTAGTGATAAACCTATTCTGTTTCAAACAGAAATTAATCTTAAAATTTTAGTTGACAGCACTTATTTGATTTTGACATAATCATTTAAAGCTGCCCACTAACAGACAAAAATGCCTTTTATAGTGAACGAATGAATGAATGAATAAAAAAATAACTAATATAAAATTCCTTTTCAAACGTTATTTGAGCAATATAGGTATTTATAAATATTTACAACTATTTCTGCATCATTGTTATGAACATTTATTAATAATTTAATTAGTTGGCGGCCTTATTTCAGTGTATTTCTCATCTTAGATATGAGCATAGTGAGCATCAAATCTTTTAGGTTATCTGTGGAGTGATTAGCACTACTTTTACTCTGTGGTATGCCTATATTACTTTCCTTGATTACTTTATACAAAAAACAAACAATTAAATTCGTTAATTATTTATTTTAATAGGTGTTTAGTGTAAATAATTACAGCAACTAAGGAAAAATATGCTTATAAGCAAATATTTACTTCTCATCTACCATAAACTGATGACGGAAACTCATAATTATCAAGATAACAATGACAAAAGCCAAAAAGTGTATTTATGGAAACATGAAAATCTGTATTTATAAAAATTTGTGATATCATGTGGTGTATAATTATGCAAAAGTGTGTTAAGTTCAGTATGTAGTTGTATATGTTAAGTATTCTGATCTATAAGCTACACAACAGTAATTAATTCATCATAGTCTTTTCTTAAGGGCAACATATATATCCATGAATTCTTACAAACATATTTAGATTAATAGAATGTTAAGAATTCCAATAAATTATATACTTTATTTCTAACTTAGCTAAGCCTGCTAGTGGTTACTATAATATAGCCTATGTGTTATGTATTCTGATCCAGCTATAAGCTACAAAACAGTATTTATGTATCTATGAATTCTTACAAACAATCTATATGGATTATTAGAATGTTAAGAATTCCAATAAATTACATATATGCATAACACATTACTTTTTGATATAGTAAGAGGCTTAATACTTACTTATTATACAAATAAAAATGCAATATTTGTTTAAATACATGTTTTACTAAATAAATCTGAATGTTTTCCGAGTACATATAAATAAATGTTGGTCCACTGAACTCTCTGGCTTGGCTTGGCTGATTCTATTCATTTCTTCATTAGTTATTTTTAATAATAAATTTAGAAACCTACTGATAAAAAATATAGCTCACTGTTCTAGAGACAAACTGTTTGAAACCTTATTAAGTATCACAGATCAAGTAGCACCATTTGGTAGGTATAGTTTTAAGACTGGCTACAATTATTATTTCTACTATTTAATGATATTTACATAACTTTAGGCAGACACACACAAATACACATTTTTTATCACTAGTTTCAATGTTCCAAACTATGGTTCCAAAGATTTCTAGATTTTTCCTGTAGTTCACTTAATATAATTGGTAGCAACTGCATTTATAGGTACTGGACCACAATTTTCCATTAGGCCACCAACTGGATATTTATTTTCCCCTGCATGACCTGGAAAAAAGTTATATTTATCATTAGACGCCATTAACCTCAAAATCGTTCACTTTGTATTAAATTATATATGTTTATAATATTTTTACGATAACTTGTATACTTACATAATATATGATGTCTTAGAATTCTATGGCTGAGTAAAAATACGTATTATATTATGTATGTAAATTACAAAACTATTTCGACAAAAATTAAGTAAACAAAGAAATACCTAAATAATTAGTTCTACGAATCGCCGCAATTGACTGTGATTCCTCTGTTTTTCGCGCTTTGTTTAACCTCAATTTTGGCGCCAATATTTAATTTATCAAGTATAATTTTAATTTATAAATATTTTTTATTTGCTAACAAACATTTATTATTCAATATTTAATCAGAAAATCAATTTTTAATGTTCAAAAAGCCATGATAAAATTTAGTGAATTTAAGTCGGCACCTACTCATATCCCGACTAAATAAGTCGAGAACTCACTAAATTAAGTGAATTTTTGACATTTATGATGTACACCAGAATAGCATTATCACTAAATTGTATAGATTGACTAATTTTGGTCCTGTCAAACTTAATTTAAGTGAAGTTGTGACTTTCAGAATAAGAAAGTGAGATTTGACAGGAATAAATCAATTTTTAGTTAAGTTTAGTTACGTTCTTGGACACAGAATCGACACCATTAAATACAAAATCTGATATAAAAGAATACATTGTTATCCATTGTCTGCCTTTTATGTAATAACCTTAGTACTGATAAGCCGCCAAAAGTAAACCCAAGTCAACATACTCATTGATGCTTACGACTTTGTACGCATGGAATTTTTGCTACTAACTGTGCGTACCCTTGTAATTTTCTCTAATTTTCGTTTCCTAACCTCTCTTTCTATCCAGGCTATTTACGTCCTACCGTTAAGCACTCGCCTCCTCAAATTTAGGAAGGATTATGAGTAAAACTACTTTTTACGGATTTAGACGCGTATATTTGTTTTAATTTTAGCCCGACGTTTCGGAGACTTTGCAGTCACCATGGTCACGGGTGAGACTCAGTCTCACCGTCAAATATACGCGTCTGAATCCGTAAAAAGTAGTTTTATTTACGCAAATGAGTCGCGCAAGTGTTAGAAAATATTAGGATTAAAAGTCTTTTGTGCCGCGCTGATCAGGCGTGCTGGCACCTGTTTAATTACAAGTTTTCTGTCTCTCACAGAGGATATTATCTGTGTACAATAGCTGGCTATTACAGCACCCTGGAGGGGAAAAGGAGTGGTGACACTTGTATTCATAATCCGTCACCGTACAGACAAACTCCTTAGGTTAAACTCTATTGGGGGTGAGTTTTCAAAAATCCTTTCTTAGTGCTTTCCTTCACGGTAAAAGGAGTCCTTGCGCAAAATTTCAAGTTTCTAACTTTTAAGTTTTAGGCTCTGCATTATTATGTCAGTCTGTCAGTCAACTTCTTCTTTTATGTATATATTTAAATCGTTTAGTATTTCATATCCACTATATGACTCGATAGCGTCATCAAACCATACTATTTCTGAATTAGTAGGGATACTATGATTTTTATATTTAATTGGGATATTACCTATATTTAGTGCTTGTACCAATTAAACTTTTTTTATCCATCCTTAATCCGTCCACTGCTGGACATAAGCCTCTCTTACACAACGTCACAACCGGCCGTGGGGTGTTGGTATAGAAAAATGCACTTCCCCATTTCTTTCCGTGGGTGTTGTCAAATGTACATATATTTTAATTTATACTCGTGGTTAATTAAGTTTATTTTAAAGTTAATCTAAATTAAATAAAATAATCTAGCAAAATATGTAAAGTTTGGCATTAAAAAGTTCTTAAACCCAAATGTATTTAAATTCAAAACAGTAAATGTTCAAGTTATGCATTCTTTATCATGTAATGTTCAGAGAAATTGTTAATTAATGCGCAAATCGGAGCGCTTTTTCAATAATAATTATTTTCAAAATGATGCAACATTTTAATATTTTTAATCATCTTTCATTGTGTCATTTAAAAGGCATGTAGGTACCAATTCCACGTCCAGAACTAAACTTAACTGAAAAATGAAAAGTGATGGTGTCAGTATGTTAACTAACCTTTCTTATTTTTAAAAATATACATGATTGTGTATAATAAAATAATCAATTAATAAAAATACACCATACTTATTTCTATGTTTTAGTTAAGTTTAATTGTGCACGTATAATTGGTACCATAGGCTTGATAAATTTTAGACAAAGATGTGGGGTTATTAAAAGTTTCTCTTTATCTAAAAGAGGGGTCACTCTACACTTATAGTAGGAAAGCATACAAAGTACCTCTAACGTTAGAATATCAAGCGAATGTAATAGATTATCTTTTTTTCAATATTTATAGGCTATTGTAGTCTCAAGGGACTATCATTTCGGGCACAGCCTACGCACGTAGAATTGTAAACCATCGTTCTAAAGTTTATTGACCCCATATATGAAGACTACCAAGTTATTAAACAGTTTAAAATTTACGCTAAGCGCTGAACACATTATAATAAAGTTGAAAATTATTCGTTAGTAATATTTTGACTGTAAATAAAATGTTGTTTATTATCTTGACCAAGATGAAACCTGTAATCTGAACCAATACACATTTGAGCAGTGATATGTTTTATTTTTAATTAAAAATAAAATATATTAGTCATTAGTATAACAACTACGGACGTGTTTACTAACAACAAATATGTTTTCTCAGTCGTACCGTTTCGTATTCAATCATTTCTTTTTCTCATAAATAATAGATATATTTTAGAAATTGTGATGCTGTTTAAAGAATATAATTATGTTATTTATATATCAACTAACATAAATGATATCTACAGAAATATTCCGTGTGGTGACGGATTAATAATACAAGTGTCACCCCCGCATGTTTCGCCCGCGGGGGTTGCAAGAATCGACCGAGGGAACCACGTCGCATAGCACCTGCGCTATTCAAGCAGGATTGACAACAGGCAGGCGGCAGGCCATAAAAATTAGCCAAAACCCACTGTAACTTGAACAAAAAGTCATGTTGTGCAGACCCCGAATAACGAGATAAGGGTAGGAGAATGATGATTATCTAATGAAATATTCACATTAGTTGCGTAGTAGAGGTTTGATCCCAAAGAAGCTCTCGTAACATCTAGAGAAACTAGGCTTTTACAGTAAGTTCGTAACGGCCTTCTCTGTGTGGTAACGGATTAAGAATACAAGTGTCACCACCCCATCTCCTCCCACAAGGGTGCTGTAAAAGTCAGCTAAGGGATATTGCACACAGATAACAACATCTGTGAGAGACGGAAAAATCGAAAATAAACCCTGTGCCAACACGCTAGGTTGGCGCGGCACAGTATACCATAATCCCTCCCAAAGCGGAGGTGGCCTGTGCTCAACAGGCTGAAATATATCATGATTCGAAATCCATCCACATGAATTGTCCCGTCCACCAGACTATACAGGCAATGTCCAGTAAGAATGCTTTCTGCATCTAGGCCGTTCTATCTCCTGCCCATTTACGTCCCACTGCTGGGCACGGGCCTCCTCCATTTTGGGAGGGATTATGGTCTACTGTGCCGCGCTGACCAGGCGTGTTGACACAGGGTTTATTTTCGAGTTTTCCGTCTATCACAGAGGATGTTTTCTGTGTTAAATATCCCTTAGCTGACTTTTACAGCACCCTTGGGAGGAGACAGGGTGGTGACACCTGTATTCTTAATCCGTCACCAGACGGAGACAACATACCAGCTAAGCTGAAACGTCAGCACGCGAGAAGAGCCCAGCTAGGCTGGAGCCCACTGAAGTTGCGGTGCAGTCCGAACGCGATCCCGCGACTCTTGGAGGACCCTGTGGAGGAAATGGTGTGGTGATATTTTTATTCTTACTTTATCTCAACATCGACAATTGACAAGCGTAAGTGTAGTAGACCAATTATGGTAAGGTTTTTTCAGTTGGTACCGTTACACAAAAGGTCTTTGCCCAATAGTGGTATATTTGTGTGCTACGAATATTTATATCTTCCATTTATACCTAATAGAACGTAACATTATAATTAATTTTCAATAAAATATATTGAATGTGGGATTAAAATTCAATCTGTTGGACAAAATTCTTATAAATAACCAATAACTAAACTATTAATATACGCATACCGTATTAATGACTGTTATTAAAATAAGTATAAAGGTTTATGGCACTTCATAGTCATATTTTTAATTGTAAAATAACAGTTAATAGGCGGACAGCGAACTTAGAAAATATTAATAAATATACAAGTAAGTAAGTTAGTTTAATATATGTATTAAAATAGGGTTATCAAATTGCAAAATACGGTTTTATGATGTCGGATTTAGAATGTGTTGTAAGAGTCTTCTAAGAAATAATATAAGCATATATGATTTTCTGTGAGACAGAATACTATAACTTACCCTATAAAACCACGGCTGGTAAGTTTAGAACTTTTCACCTGCCATAAGAGGCCAGTGGCTAACAATAGGACTTATAATTGCATGAGGGAAAAGAAATTAAAAGTGACGAAAATTTTAGAATTTTTTAAGTATTCAGATAAATAAACACAATACGATACAAAAATATTTTCGAAACAAAAAGATAAACACACGTATTCTGAATATGATTCAGCTAGTCTAACAGAAACATTCACAGTGATTGCAATAACGATTATTAATTTTTCCTTTACGATATATCAATAAATTGACGCTTTCATAAAAAGCCTACTAAAATTAGTTCATATTATGCATTTAATGACATAGGGCTTACACGCCATAAAAGTCTATAGTATCAAATTAATAAGCGGCAAACCTGCGTCGCATCAAAGTAATGAAAACTTTGTCACATAATTTAACAAAATGTTACATTAAAATTAATTAAAAATGGGACCGGAATGGGCAGTGACGAACGTAATAAGTGGGTAAGTTCGGAGGAGTTAAACAATGATTTTGTTAATAGCATTATAGTAGACAATGGTATTGGGAAGGTTAGCTACAGTGACTATGATTTAAAACAATAATGGATAGGTTGGTTACAGAAAGTAAAGGACAAATATCTAGCGGTTTACTTTGTTGTGAAATGTGCACAATTACACATGAATATACAGTTTGATTCCTCCCATGAAAAGATGTCGGTGACTGTGTGAGTAAAGAATAATAAAGAATAATAACTTTGTAGAAGAAATGGAATACTCTAAACTCTCTCTTTCTCGCTCTCTCTCTCTCTCTCTCTCTCTCCAGCCCATTAACGTCCCACTGCTGTGGACGGGCCTCCTCCACTCTAGACTAAACTCTATAAAAAGGTGAGTTATGTACCGTACAGAGCTGAGTTGAGGTCCAAATACCATCCGCTGTTCAGGAAAAAGACTATAGAACACGTTTACAATCATTCGTGTACGTCGTTGTTAAGTATCTTTCACAGAATAAGTATCTAAAATATCCCAAAAATAATCAAAACATGGTCATACCACAAAATTCAAGCTTTTTGTATTTAAATAGGCAGTGAGTGCCCACGTGACATCCGGTATTTTGTTACCATTTCATTTCCCGGGAATCAAACCCGCAACTATAAGTACATAGTAATAGTATGCTGGACCTAACGGTTTTGTTCATCCTTATATTACTTTTGTTTTCATATGAAAGTTTTATTTATTTTTTAAATCGGTGCCTTTCTGTTTTTATTATTATTTACAATGTAGTATGCACTGGTCGTAGTTAAGAGAAGAAGCGTTTGTCAGTTCGAAACACTACCCTAAAATATCGAAATTCCTATGCATGAATCATCTTCTCTCCGTCCACTGCTAGACACAGAACTCCCCAAAAAACACCACAACTACGGTTCTGCAGCACTTGCATTCAGCATGCAGGCAGCGTCTCCTAACAATCTTGACTATATCGTTACTCCACCTTTCTGAAGGGCTGCCCCACGCAGCGTCTGCCGGTACGTGGTAGCCACTCGAGGACTTTCCTTCAAATAAAACCTATCGTATCGCTATTATGTCTCTGTCTCTTCATAATCCGTCATCACAACGAAGATTAACAATCTTCTTACAAAGTTTGTACAAATATATGGATGCAGGAAACTTTGCATCTGTATCTGATACACCACAATAACACGCCGTTCACGAGGTCGCGGATTTGATTCCCGCTCGGGACAGTCATTTGTGTAATATTTATAAATAAATAAATAAATATAAATATTCATGGACATTTCACACAACGTCCTCTGGTCCCAAGCTAAGCTTATATGCTTGTGTTATGGGTACCAGAATACGGATAGAATACATATACTACTTTTTTTGTAAATACATACTTATAATACATAGAAACACCCAGACGAAGTACAAACCATTTGTATGACAATTAGAAAAAGCACACAAATGATTGTCCCGAGCGATAATCGAACCCGCGACCTCTTGATCGGCAGTCCGTTACCAGAACCACTACACCACGAGGCCCGTCGATTATTATAATTGTCATACAAATGTTTGTATTCCGTCTAGGTGTTCTCTATGTATAATGTGTATGTATTGACACAAAAAAGTAGTATGTGTATTATATCCGTATTCTGGCACCCATAACACGGGTATAATAAGCTTTGCTTGAGACCAGAGGACGTACCTAAAATGCCCAATAATATAAAAAAAAACAATACGAACCATCTTTTAAAATGGCGGATACCGATTTCTCCCTTTCTCAGTAATTGAGTGTGCAATAGATGAATCGTTTTATTGCGTACTATTTTATTAATTAGCATACAGAACCGGCAATAGTTTGAATAAATTCTCAGTTAAAATAGTGTTAATAATTACATGCGTGTGTACGATGATCGAAATCAAACAATGGATGATTATGCACTTACGTAGGCGGTTGTTAACAGATAGAAATCGTTGCTTCTGTGCGTTTATATAATTAGAAAATGTTGGGTGCCTATATAAGCGATTGTAAATCGCCTTATTGAATTTTTTTTTAAAATACTACATGCTTTTGGTACATGATATCGTTCCACCAAATAGTAAGTGGCAAAGGAATAAGTAAAGAAATAAATATTCATGGACATTTCACAGAACATCCTCTGGTCCCAAGCTAAGCTTACTATGCTCTATTGATCTGATGTTGATGATCTAAGGATGTGATGACGTAAAGCCATTGCCTATGTTACTTTGAGGGGTTACACATGGCATACCTAGATAAAAGACGCAATCTGTTGGTCGTGCGTGGCTGGCGGTGTTCTGGGTGATGGCACGTGGCAAAATTTTGTATTTTTTTTTTAAATATGTGTTAGTAGTCTGCGCTTAAGCTTTTTATTTGTATTTATTATTTAAATTTATTTTTAAAGATTCTTTTTTATGTCTTGTCACTAAGCGACCCAACGTAAGATCAGCGCTGGTTCTCAGCCAGCAACAGGCTGAGTTGGGTGCGTTTTTGTAGCGATGCTTATTGTCTATAATATTGTTAATGTTCAGTACTTGTTTCTACATTGTTTTATCTTGTACTTTAATATGTTTGCAAATTTGTAAGTTCATCGTTACAAATAAAACATTTTCAATTCTATTCTGATCTATTCTATTTATAATACAAAGTGAACACCTACCCTAATAAACACAAATCTGTGATAATAAACCGCGCGAACTATGCAAGAAGCCTATTTGAACCTTTGGACTTCTCTACATTGTTTACAATTGAGAACCGTCCCCCAAATATAATGAAATTCGCGCCACTGCGAAGGTTACAACCCTGATTTACAATTAAATCTCCATCTAGCCCATTACTACTGTCCCTCTGCTGGGCGCTAGCCTCTTCCACTTTGGGAGGGCTTTTGGTTAAAAATGCCGCGCTGTCAAGGCATGTTGGCACAGGGTTTGGTTACGACTTCTCCGTCTCTAATAGTTGATGTAAACTGTAAATAATATCCTTAACTGACTCTTACAGTACCCTGGGGAAGAAATGTGGCGATGTACGTAAAAATACGATATAAACTCAATCGAGTGACGATTATGGTGGCCTAATTTGATTACTGAAAGCACGACCGCAATAAGCTCTGTTGGCAGAACTACGGAACGGTATTCCGAGGTCGTGGGTTCAAATCCCGCTTGCGGTAATCACTTTTTCCACCATAATTTAATTTATTAAGTAAAAGCATAGCATGTCAATTGCAAAATTAATAAATTACTTTAGTATCAGATAGACAAAAATTGCTGTAAATCGCTCCATACAATAACTTGCGTATACGCCCTACAATAACTTTATCTGCTCTCTGGACTGTGTCGTGGTGGCTGAGTGGTCATACCATACCGTTATACCACTCGTTCACTTGTAGTTTCGTCCAATTATGTTAACTTAATTGTGGATTAATTATTCATTTGTTTTTAGACTTTGTTCGTCATGTTTCGAGTAACATTGTGACGTGTTTGGGCTTTACATAATTTGTATAAGTAATACAATATTCTTTGAGGTATAGTCTTGTTCGGATATGAATATTAATCATGTTTGTGGATGTAGAAACATATTTCAATTTGTATGTTAAGTTTTTTATGAAATTTCTTAGATCCCATTAATATTTTTTTATTTTGAAACTGTTGTAAAGAGACTATGGTAACTATGTGTTAGGCCAAACTAAACTAGGATAAATTCCGATGGTGTTAATTTCAAAATTCGATAATATTACCAAAACGTCCCAAGGTTCTAGTCCCAAGCTAAACTTATTTGCTTGTATTATGAGTACCAGAATATGGAGAAAATGTGTAAAACAGAACTTCAACTAATGTGGATGTAGATGTCTTGTGTACTCGTACAGTCAGAAAAATCAAAGAACGACATAGTTTATTTTAGTTTATTTTACTTATGTAAGATCGTACGTATCGTATTACGATCTTCTTCTTCTTTTTAAGAACTGGATTTCTGACAGAGGATCTTTGAATTAAAAGTCTTATAAATTGTCTCGAAAGTAATTACTAATTGAAAACATCATAATTGGTTTTGCCATCAATACTATTATAATAAAGATTAGGAGTTTTTTTGTTTAGACGAGCTAATGTCAGAAACTGCTCTGGTCCGTTTTGAAAATTTCTTTCAGAGTCAGAGAATATTTATCGAGGAAGGCTATAGGTTATAAAACATCACGCTGCGACCAATAGGAACGAAGAATCAGTGATAAACGTTGCTAAAACGTGGAAATATTCTAATTTCACGCGTACGAAGTCGCGGGCAACAGCTCATTTATGTTATATTACACTATAAGGAAACAGAAAAATACGTCTATTAACTATTAAATTTCCCATTTTTTCAAATCCGGCTAATCAAAAACAGTCATAAATAAAATTAAAACTATGTAGGCATGTCTAAAGTAACCGTAACACAAGAGTTTTTCTATCATAAGAATAACCAAATAAATATGGTTGCGTCAAATTAAATCCGTCACGGAGCAATTAGTGGCAATATGTTGGCCACATAATGAACCGGTATAGCTTATGGTATAATTGAGCTAAGATAAATGTATGAACACAAAAAGTACTATTAGTATTACTTAGTGGAAATAAAGCCTAGAGCGGTTTTATACTAACTCATTTTATATGACATTGGTGCCAATTCTACATGCACAACTAAACTTAACTTAACTAAAAAGTGATAACGACTATTGATGTAAAGTAAGTAAGGACTGCCGATCACGAGGTCGCGGGTTCGATTCCCGCTTGGGACAATCATTTGTGTGACATCCATAAATGTCATACAAATGTTTGTACTGCGTCTGGGTGTTTACTATGTATTATAATTTACAAAAGAAAAGTAGTTTAAGTAGTCTATCCGTATCCGGTACACATAATACAAGCACAGAAATATAGCTTACTTTGGGACCAGAGGACGTTGTGTGAAATGTCCTGAATATTTATTGAAAAAAAAAAGTTATTAAAATTTTGCAATTGACATGCTATGCTTTTACTTAATAAAAACGTACGTATAAAATAAGATATAAACTCAATCGAGTGACGATTATGGTGGCCTAATTTGATTACTGAAAGCACGACCGCAATAAGCTCAGATGGCAGAGCTATGGAACGGTATTACGAGGCAATGGGTTCAGGTCCCGCTTGCGGTAATCACTTTTTCCACCATAATTTAATTTATTGACTATGTATGTGTATATGTATTTTGATTAATTGACTATTTTGTTGTGCACATTTATTTTAATTAAAGGTTTTGGTCTTTATTAAACCGTTTTTATAACACTATTAAAATTTATTTTTTAGTTAAGTTTAGTTTAGTTGTGCACGTAGAATTGGTATCATTTAGTGCTAATTTTTTTAATACCGTATGTTAGAAACATGCTGCAAGGTGTGAAGTACCAAACAGGCCGTTGTGTGATCTGACTGGCTGACTGAGTGATGAGGAAAAGATGTGGATGAAAAGATAGCGAAGAGAGAATTGATAACTGGTTCTGCTCAAAGTGAAGGCTGCTTCCAATCACGTCAGGGTCACCATTGCGGAGGAGCGTATGTGATCCAGCTCCTCTAACAAATGGAAAGAATTCTCTGAATAGTCTACCTATGTAATCAGCACTGGTCCCAGCTTTCGCCCCTTTCGTGAAACCATCCGATTGTTGAATTATAAATTCAAATATCACCACCCCATTTTCTGCCCAGGCTCAAGTCAACTAAGGAATATTGTACACAAATAACATTCTCTGTGAGTGACGGAATTTCCGAAAATGAACCTTATGACAACCCACCGGGGGCCCAAATCTGCTATGACAATATTGTCATTATGATTAGTTACTGATTGCATAATGGCGAATTTTTGCCATAATGGCGTCATTATGACACCAAACTTGATTAAATTCGCCAATCATCATTCAGCGTTACATAGTGGCCCATAATCCCTACCAAAGTGGAAGAGGCTGGTCCCCAACGGTGAAACATTAATGGGCTGGAGATACAAAGAGAGAGAGAGAGAGAATTAAGGTTAGCAAAATCTAGATCTGAGTTTTAGTCACAGGTTTTGGTATTGTTTAACATTTTAATAAAAGTTAGAGAATATTTTGTTTAATATTTGTCTCAATATAATTGACAGGTGTCACTGCTACCTTCCGCCGATGCAAATCAGATTCGTTTGAAAATTGCTTTTTATACAAAAAATCAAATCCTCTATCCAGCATATAAACAAAACTTTACATTTGGCCTAGATGACGTTGCCTAAACTGTCTTTTTTCTTAATTCTAACCCATAATATTTATTTCTGCGGTTCTACTAAGTTAAACACAAGATCTATGTACGCTTAGCGTGGATATTACAAAAATGTGTTCGGCTTGTTTAAACGAAAGAGTAATATAAACTATTACTGTCTTAATAAAAGAGGATAGTTTATAGTAGTTATAGTTAGAAGCAATAAAACTGCAGTTGCTAACCAGAAACTTGCATTAGATATGCCTTTAGATAAAATGACTTATCTTTAAATTAATGCTTAGGCTGTTTACAAACTGCATGATACTCAAATTATACCTAGTGGAAAAAATGATCACCATGAGAAAGACTTGAAATCGCGACCTCGGAATACCGATCCAACTGAGCTACCATGGAATCAGCACATGGTAACCAAATTTTCCTCTACAATATTTCTCAATGTGAGTTAAACATCGTTGTGATGTGTTTGTACAACGCCATCTATCAAGCGAAAAGTAAAAGCATAGCAAGTCAACTGCAAAAATGAATAAATGCATGATACTAAATTAAGAGGGTACTGTACTTCTCATTTAGGTATTTGCCTTAGGTATTGCTATCCCTATTTCCGAGCGCCGCGCTGAAAGGGACAAATATAGATGAAGCGGATTTTACCCACAAATTCTTTGAAAAAAGACGTTTCGTACTTCCGTTTTTTTTTCGCGAAAGTTAAACCGATTTTAATAGCGTTTGCGTTATATTATAGATAAAGAGTATGTCTATGCTCCTATCACTTTCTTTTGTGGTAAAACTTTACCAAATTTGTGTGATAGACGCTGCAACTTTATCTAAAGAAAACCGAAAAACGTGGGATTTTCGGATTGTCATATTCTTTTAGTTATTATGTTTTGAAAAAAAGAAAGTGATAGAAGCATAGATATACTCTTTATCTATAATACAAAAACTATTAAAATCGGTTTAACATTCGCGAAGAAAAAACGGAAGTACGATACCCATACTTTTGTATGGAGCATAATTTGGTATCGTAACGTCTTAAGATTATGGATAGGATACTGCCCTACTTCTTAAAGCGGAATGACGCACTCAGAAGACTTGGCCATAGACATCTGCAACGATGTAGCTTAGTAGAGAGAAACCGTCTAACTATACGGGCATTGTCCATCAATACGGCTTTCTGCATCTGCGCCCTCACCGACTTGCTACAGAGGCTCTTGGGAACCAAAACATTCACTGAGCATAGTAGAAGACCTAGAATCATGGAAGTAAAAAAAAGTATCAAAAATTTCGTTTCGGTATAAAATTTTTATTAATCCATATTTTTTTATGAAATCCTTCTGTTACAAATTTCTGTTGCCATGTAGCATAGTTGAATTACCATTATCTATTTACCTATCTACCAAGTTTTACATCTAATAAGACTAATATTAAGCAAAGAATGGGCACAGCCAGGAATTCAACGAATAATGTTGAACATACTGCCAAAAAAATTAAGCACTTCTTTTCCAGCCCATTTACGTCCCACTGCTGGGCACGAGCCTCCTCCACTTTGGAAGGGATTACGGTCTACGGGTCTACTGTACCGCGCTGACCAGGCGTGTTGGCACAGAGTTTATTTTCGATTTGTCACTTATTTCTCAAAATCTATGAGAATGTAACAAAAAATTGAAAACCGTCCACAAAACAGTCCTAAAACAAAAACTGATTACGGAAAATTTTTTCAACTCTATAATAAAACTAGCTGTTCCCCGCAACGTCGTACGTGTGGAATTTAAATACCAAATCCTAACAAATTATACAAAAAAAGCCATCCTCTTAAACCACTCTATCTATTAAAAAACCGCATCAAAATCCGTTGAGTAGTTTGGAAGATATAAGTTCACATACCATACATACAAAATTAAGAACTTAGTTTTATAATAGGTAAAGATAATAACAATATTACTGTAACCAATCTTTTTCATTGGGTTTAAATGCTGGCATAATATAATAATTATTCTTAAATTATAAAAAAAAGTAAAAAGTACTCGGTAGACAACCGATGCCTATCAGTTCGCTACGCCTCGTGTGCGAAGTACTTTAGTTAACCCACTGATCACTTCCCATAGATACCGCACTATGAGATTTTGTTAACGACTAAACGTGCTGACGTTGGAGGAAAGCGTACCGGCATGGATTGCAGAGTATAGGGTAAAACAAATTTCATTGGCTTTAGTAAAACCACACGCCATGTTTCATTCATTTAGTTTTGATACATATTACTCGTTAGTGCATAAACGATGTGAATTCAATGCTTTGCGTGTGGAATCTATATAGGGTAATCTTTGAGTTAAACACAAAGAAATCTACAATTAAATCTTCCGCTACGTAATTAATCTTCTTATGTAACTAGAGGCTATATTTTTAAAGTAACGCATAAATGTCAGATACGCCGGCGAAAGGTTAACGATATTATAATTAGATGCTAAGTTGTACTGGTTCTGTACTACCGATAATATCTTTGTGATAAAGAGCTTAGCGATTGTTATATTATACAGGATGATCTTGTTCGTGTAAAAAGAAAAAAAAAACTTAAAACAAGAGTAAAAATAATGTCAGCAAATCAGTGGTTTTTTAAATGTAGAAGAAATCCTGGTAGTACGACCGTCCATTTTAATTTAGATTAAAAGATACTTATCAGTAGTTTTTTGAACTCTGTCTGCTACCTAAAATATGAATGAGATGATTAATTTAATTATTCCATTCCCAATATAATACTTACATAGATATTTAAATATTTATAACTAATAGCAAGAAATACATAATTACATTAAGAGGATACCAAAATAGCTTCGTGCATTTTTCTACGTACGAAGTTTTCATTTTTTCTTTAGAATGAATGGCTAGAGCTCTAATTTTTAAGTATATGTTTTTTCAATATATAATATAGGATCGCATAAACTCAGAAACGCGATTGAAAAAAGTTTTCTCGATGGAAAATCTTAGCGAAACAACCTCTCTCATTTTTTATTTTTTTCATTTGTCGGTCTATTATCGCGTATTAACTAATGAAATAACTTTAAAAACATAAGTAACTATTATATATAGAAATACGTAAGCCGGAATTAAAATATATTTAGTAGATATTGAGTAAACAAAAAAAATATCCCAAATTCTTCATTATCTATACCTACTAGCTGTGTTAATAGGTACATGTCGACGATAATATTGATGTAGGCCCTTAATAACAAATATTATTATGTAATATTCTGTAATCTGTAACACTTGCGCGACTCTATTGTTTAAATAAAACCACTTTTGCATGTGGGAATTTCAAATATTACGCTACGTATTAATAACCTCGATATCTTTACTTATTATAAAACAGTCCTTATTTTTGTATGTATGTCCCTATGTGAGCTTATATCTTTAAAACTACGCAATGGATTTGATGTGCTTATTTTTTACCGACTTTAAAAACTGGAGGAGGTTCTCAATTCGTCTGTATGTTTTTTTTTTATGTTTGTTACCTACCTTATAACTTTTTTTATTTGAAAGCTGGTGGTTTCCGTGTGGTCCCATTGGCACCAGGTCAGGATATGATGGTTATCTCCTGAAAAATCTAGGAAAACCCTCAAATTTCAAAGGCACATGAAGAGATGATTTTTATTTTTCAAAAAAAACTCAATTTTATGATAGAGTGGTTAATGAGGATGGCTTTTGTGTAGATTATGTTAAGGTCTGGTGTATATTTGCTGAGGGAGGGCTCAAAAACTATAAACACAGGTGATATCGCGGCCATTAGCTAGTTTTTTACTCCACAAATATTTTAAAACAGCCTGTATCTATTCGTTCAGGGGTTATAGTGAATAGTGACTGATAAATAACGTAATAAATAACAGTGTTCATGTTTTAATTCACAATACGAGCTTGTATGCACTATCTTACAATCAGTGGTGTTTGTGCACGTTACTGTCAACGAATCAGTGTGTTATTATAGCTGTTGAAGAATTTAGAATTTAGAAAATAAAAAAATATCCTTAATACGTAGCACTTACAATCGTCGGGCATGTATGACCAGATGTATGAGTGTGGATGAAGCCAAGGAAGTATGTTTGGATCGTAGCAGATGGCGCTCTATAGCGTCTGCCTACCCCCATGGGAAAAAGGCGTGATGTTATGATGATGATGATGATAAATTATATAAAAAATTGAAGGGTTCCGTACCATTATCTATGCAACATAAGGCAACGTTATTAGTATCGAGCAAGAAACGGTAAAAAAATCATGTTTGTTGTATGGGAGCCCCCCTTAAATATTTATTTTATTTTATAATTAGTATTTGTTGTTATAGCGGCAATAGAAATACATCATCTGTGAAAATTTCAACTGTCTAGCTATCACCGTTCTTGAGATACAGCCTGGTGACAGACGGGCGGACGGACGGACAGCGAAGTCTCAGTAATAGGGTCCCGTTTTTACCCTTTGGGTACGGAACCCTAAAAACAACGACAATAATTTATAATGAGTAACGATTCATTTTAGATTATTAGATTCACAATATTTTTGTTATCAATTACGACAAATTCTTTTTGTGTTGGACAGTCCGTTAATCGAGGAAGGCTATAGGTTATATAACATCACGCTGCGACAAATAGGAGCGAAGCAGTAGTGAAAAATGTTGCAAAACGGGAAAAATATATCATGCACACGCAGCTAGAATTCCACGCGTACAAAGTCAGGCGATAAGTAGATAACCTCTTTAAAAAGTCATTAAATTGGAATATTTGACCACAAAATTGAATCAAATGCATTAGTAATTGGAGTGATACAGTTTAATGTCACAATCATACATAATATGACCACCGTCATGCACCGCAGACCACAGCACAATGACACATTTGGACTTTACAAATGGCCTCATATTTTTACATTAACTAATAATATTGTGGTCAGTTACGAAGAAATAAACTCATTTGTAATAAAAGAAAATATCTTTAAGAGGGGACTATACCAAACTGTGGTCCATACAAAAATATGGGATCGACGGGCTTTATGGTCTAGTCATCTAGTTGTTCATGTAACGAACTGCCGTTCATGAGGTCGGGGTTCGATTCCCGCTCGGGACAATCATTTGTGTCATGTTTATAATTGTCATACAAATGTTTGCACTGCGTCTGGGTGTGTTCAATGTCTTCTATGTATGTATTTACAAAAGAAAAGTAGTATATGTATCATTATCCGTATTCTGGTACCAATAACACAAGCATAGAAATTTAACTTACTATGGGACCAGAGGACGTTGTGTGAACTGTGAAATGTCCAAAGTTATAAATAAATGAATATTTATGGACATTTCACACAACGTCCTCTGGTCCCAAGCTAAGCTTATTATGCTTGTGTTATGGGTACCAGAATACGGATAGAATACATAAACTACTTTTCTTTTGTAAATACATACTTAAACATAGTAAACACCCAGACCAGAATAAACATTTGTATGACATTTATAAACATCACACAAATGAATGTCCGAGGCGGGAATCGAACCCGCGACCTCGTGAACGCCAGTCCGTTATATGAACCACTAGACCACGAAGCCCGTCAAGTTATATTTGTAATTAGATATTATCCCAGGATAAATAATAGCCATTTATCCTGGGATAATATCTGATTCCTTCAGTAAAATCTGTTTCAAGTCATCAAAAAATTCACGCGTATGGAGTCACGGGTAACATCTAGTATCTAATACATCCATAGTTCGGTTTGTCAGACACTATAAAAAAGTTTGTCACTGCTATATGGGATAAAATTACATTAAATTAGGCGTCACCACCACTCAGTACATCCTTGTTTATGCTGTTGCTAACACATAGTATATGTAAATAATTCAGATAAAGTTTAAAAGTGATAAAAAACAAAGTTCCTAGACACGTCTATCCAAGAAGCATGTATCGTAATTCTATGCGTTTATATCCTGTACACGATGACATAAAAAACAAATCAATGGATTGTTCTATCATATATTAACGGGTCATGTAGTGCAGTAGTTAGCGTAACTGACTGTCTTTTAGGAGATCTTGGGGTCAGATTGTTTAAAGACAATCATATTTTCGTCTAGTTTACATTTGTCGCTTAAATATTTGTACTTCGTTTGGATGTTTTATTATAAGTATGCGTTTATAAAATAAGTTGTATAATTACCTATGTAGTTTACCGCATTCTGGTACTCTTATCATAAGCAAAATAAGATTATTTTAGGTCCAATGGACGTTGTGTGAAATGTCCAAGATAATGATGCCTGCCTTTTGAAGTATTAAGGTGTACTATTATTTGGAACTAGCTTGCTGCCCGCGACTTCGTACGCGTGGAATTTAGATTCTTTTATCGATATTGCTCTATTTTTCAATGATGTTTCGCTCCTATTGGTCGAATCGTGATGTTATATAACCCATAGCCTTCCTCATTCAATTCGAAGCAGTAGTTCCTGAGATTAGTGCGTTCAAACAAACAATAAAAAAATTGGTCAAGTGCGAGTCGGACTCGCGCATGAAGGGTTCCGTACCATTATCTATGCAACATAAGGCAACGTTATTAGTATCGAGCAAGAAACGGTAAAAAAATCATGTTTGTTGTATGGGAGCCCCCCTTAAATATTTATTTTATTTTATTTTTAGTATTTGTTGTTATAGCGGCAATAGAAATACATCATCTGTGAAAATTTCAACTCTCTAGCTATCACCGTTCTTGAGATACAGCCTGGTGACAGACGGACGGACGGACGGACGGACGGACGGACGGACGGACAGCGAAGTCTCAGTAATAGGGTCCCGTTTTTACCCTTTGGGTACGGAACCCTACAAATAAAAAATCCTTCATCTTTATAATATTCCTCCCCCTCGCATCGTGTTCCTCAAGGTTGAGGGTCGTGACCACCCTTCTGCAAGATCTTCGCTTCGCGATCTGTTTCTATCCCTGGCGGTGTGTCGGGCGTTGTGCACGGTTGTGTTGAGAGCCGTGCGGATCTAGTCAGACCACCGTATCGGGCTGCGTCCACGAGGCCTTTTCCCTTTTTTTTTATAATATTAGTAAGTATAGAGTTAAATCGAGAAAAATTGTTCTATATTTTCCATATACTACAATAACATCCAATATTGTATTGCGACATCAGAATCAGGAAATGACTCCATCGCGGGTCGCTGCTTCCAAAGAACATATTGACGTTACACGACTAGATGTGATATGGTGCTATTTACGACCTGATCCGTTAATTGGATTGTGTAAAAGAAAATATGAAAGAGAGAAGTTACTCTTCTCTCTTTCATACAGAAATTACATCTGATATGGACATGTAAAAAACGGCATGATATGCGGACCGCAATTGAAGGGATAAAGGCAAGGCAATGATGATGACTTATATGGTAGGGAAAGAACGCAAAACCAAACTGTATTCTATGGGAGCTTCACGAGGATTTAGTCTTTGTCTGATGAAAAATAACTTAGGTAGTCAGGTAATTTTATATAATAAAAAATTTTATTCCAAATATTATTCCGCTTATAGAACTTTTGAATAGAAGTTTGCTTGAAGTCACAGCATGATTTTGTTTTGTGTCTGTTTAAGTGTTAAAACTATAACTATTAAATATATATTATTACTAGCTGACCCGGCAAACGTTGTTTTGCCACACAAAAAGAAACCAAAAAGGTTTGAAAAATAGATGTTGGCCGATTCTCAGACCTACTGAATATGTATGTAAAATTTGAGAAGAATCGGTCAAGCCGTTTCGGAGGAGTACGGTAACTAACACTGTGACACGTGAATTTTATATATTAGATGACACTAA
Organism: Orgyia antiqua; assembly: GCA_916999025.1. Taxonomy (NCBI): domain Eukaryota; kingdom Metazoa; phylum Arthropoda; class Insecta; order Lepidoptera; family Erebidae; genus Orgyia; species Orgyia antiqua. The sequence continues at coordinate 29,874,015 of OU779868.1, forward strand.
AAATGCAATTCTATTACAGTTATATCTATTTATCTTTATCAAATTTGGAATATGAAAGGCTGTAGCGAGAATTTTACTTATTATTCTCCAACACTTACTTGACCCATAAAACTACTTTTTAAGGATTATACGCGTATATTCATTTTAAAATTTAATCCGATGTTTTGATGACTTTCTTGTCGTTTAAAAATATTAAAAATAAATCTATACGCGTTCAAATTCGTAAAAAGTAGTTTTTATCGAAAAAAGATTTTCGTCATAAACGGCACATCTAGCTATTATTCGCTAGCTGCACGTGATCATAGAACATTTCATGCTGGGGGACTACTCAATGAATATTTACACTAGTGCAACACATAACTATTATTTTATAAAGTGCCCTATTTTCAAATTTCCTGCTTTACTATAAATATAGCAATACATTTTAAATTACTTAAATTTAAAAATGTTTTGTGAACCGTGGGACATATAATGCCTTTGCAATAGTTTTATTACCTTCACGAACAAATATTTGTGTGTGATGAACTTAAAACCGCAGGGGAAGGAAGGTGACCACTAATTGGCTGACGAAGCGTATGAGTTCATATCGCAAAAAGTTTATCTTCTAATATATAAAATTCACGTGTCACAGTGTTAGTTACCGTACTCCTCCGAAACGGCTTGACCGATTCTTCTCAAATTTTGCATACATATTCAGTAGGTCTGAGAATCGGCCAACATCTATTTTTCAAACTTTTTTTTTTAGTATGGCAAAATAACGTTTGCCGGGTCAGCTAGTAATCAATAAAAAAGATTATATCGTATTTGATGAAATGGAATGAAAGCTTGGTAAGCGTTCCATTTTATATAAAATAAATAAATATTTATAGACATTTCACACAACGTCCTCCGGGCCCAAGCTAAGCTTATGCTTGTGTTATGGGTACCATAATACGGATTGAATACATATACTACTTTTCTTTTGTAAATACATACTTATAATACATAGAAACACCCAGACGCAGTACAAACATTTCAAGCAAACCGAACCCGCGACCTCGTGATCGGCAGGTGACATGAACTAGGTACACAACCAGGAGGCTCGTCAAAGCTCATTATCTTCAACGCTTAAGAAACCCTTGAGCTATGAAACAGATAGCATAAAATATCTCCTCCTCTCCAGCCCATTTACGTCCCACTGATGGGCACGGGCCTCCGCCAATATGGAGGGATTACGGTCTACTGTGCCGCGCTGACCAGGCGTGTTGGCACAGGGTTTACTTTCGAGTTTTCCGTCTCTCACAGAGAATCCTATCTGTGTGCAATATCCCTCAGCTGACATTTGCAACACCCTTAGGAGGAGATGGCGTGGTGACACTTGTATTCTTAATCCGTCACCACACGGAGATAAAATACTTATGTGAATAAAACTCTACTACGAAGTCGACTAAAAATGTTTACTCACAAACATTATAAGAAAGTTGTTTTGTTTTCGAATTACGCAGTAATTTATCAAAATGATTGCAGATTAGCATCGAACCTGCACACTCGAGAGAGAGTGATACAAAAAACGTGCACACAATTAGCTCCCTTATGCATTTGCAACAGTGCTAATAATCGGCTGCACGATCTCAACGATATGTACTCGATGATCGTAACGTTATGATTTAGGGTTGCCACCTAAAAAAAATTGTTTTAATAATACTTGTCTTATTCATAAGTTACCAGTACCAAGTAAACATTATCACAGATAATCATAGAAAATTAGCATCACATGGAAACAAATTAAATAATATTAGTCACTCTTTGAAGTAACAAAATTTTCACGCAAAAGGATTTCATGAACCTCTTTTTTTCCTTACATTGGCATTAAAAAAAACAGTCCGATCTTTTAACATGGCGCTATTAAATACTATAGTTAAAGAATATATTATTCTTCAATATTAATAAATTGATGTTAGTTAACAATGACTATATTATGGCCCCCTTCTCACTCTTCATTCAGCTGAGGGAGAAAAATAGGCCAAAACGTCTATTTTTCATCAGTTAGCACACAAACTATATACGTTTTGTGAAACTTTGGGAGAGAGATGCTTTTTTAATTTTGTTGTTTATTTTGTAACTAGCTTTTGCCCGCAACTCCGTCTGCGTGGAATTTAGAAACTTTCCCCGTTATTCAACATTTTTCACTACTGCTTAGCTTATACTAGTCGTAACGTGATGTTATATAGCCTAAAGCCTTCCTCAATAAATGCCCTATCTAACATTGAAAGAATTTTTCAAATCGGTTCGGTGATTCCTGAGATTAGCGCGTTCAAACAAACAAACAAACTCTTCAGCTTATACTTAAGGGCCTACATCAATATTATCGTATATCATCGCCGACACGTACATATTAACACAGCCAGTAGGCACAGAAAATGAAGAATTAGGGATACTTTTCCTATTTACTCAAAATCTACTAAATATATTTTAATTTTGATTTACGTGTTTCTATATATAATAGTTACTTATGTTTTTAAAGTTATTGCATTAGTTAATATGCGATAATAGACCGACAAATGAAAAAAATAAAAAATGAGAGAGGTTGTTTCGCTAAGATTTTCTATCTAGAAAACTTTTTTCAATCGCGTTTCTGAGTTTATCCGATCCTAGATCATATATTGAAAAAACATATACTTAAAAATTAGAGCTCTAGCCATTCAATCTAAAGAAACAATGAAAACTGCGTACGTAGAAAAATGCACGAAGCTATTTTGGTATCCTCTTAATATTATAAAGTATATATATATATTACATTTAAAGATTAAAATTTAATTTTGTAATTTAACTTTAATTTATTTGTTAATTTTGTATTTAGTTTTGAAGTCAAGAACAACCCTATAACAAGCGTAAAAACATATCACCGAAACGGGTGCTCACGACTACAGACAAACAGTGCCGTAATGACACGAACACGTCACGAGCGCGTCCGATCGCGCCCGAACACGACCCGTCGTGCGCACACGCACGCATTATAGCTCTCGTTTGTCATATGAACCGTCATTTAATTTCATATTTTTTTCTTTCGACGAATAGTCATACAACTCAAAAAAAGATTAATAAAACGAAAACATATTACACAGCCACTTGTTTAAATAAATTTTACGTTTTTAAGTTAACTGTAACCGTTTTTACTTTTTCGATGAATAATGACACAACTCAAAACTTTTAGATATCCATAAAAAGCTTAACTTTAATATTCAATTTCAGGATAACATTATGATATTTGATATTAACAATATTAGGAGGAAACGGCAAAAAATCCTGAAACAATTTTGCTATTTTTTTGTAAATTAGTTTACAAAAAATAATCACGATCTTTAAAACATCTAATCTTCTTATAGTGGATTTCCGAAATATACATATATACATCTTAATTTACAGCAGTGGTATACTTTATTCCCTAACCAAAAATAAAGATACTCCACGCACAAATAATTTCGAATGAAGACATACGGTCGAGTGATGTGCTCGCGGCTACTGTCAAAATAAATTGATCTGCAAAATTATTCAAGTTAATATGAGTACTATTCACAATGAACATAAGCAAACTTAACGTCCCGTATGAATATGCATATGTATCGGCAAGGAATTTTATCATGGATCTACCTTAGCGCATGTCATCTTTTAGAAAAATTGTAGTGGAAGATTTGGTAAACATGTGCAGGAACCAAGTGACGGAACGGTATTCCGAGGTCGTGAGTTCAAGTACTGTTCATGATGACAATTTTTTCCACTATAATTTTATTGAATTTATTATGTAAAAGCATAGCTTGTATAATGCAAAAATTAATAAATTTATGTTTCTTGTCTGGTCTTAGAATGTATAATATAATAGTCCTTAGGGAAGAATTGGAGTAGTTACTCATACTTGCAACTTTAGGATTCCATCTAGCAAAATCCAGCAAAAGTTTTATATTACAACTAGCTTGCTGTTGCCCGCGACTTCATACACGTGGATTTTAGAAAATTTTCTTCACTCTCATTGGCCGCAGCGTGATGTAAATAACCTTCCTCGATATTCAAACTACCCAATACAAAAAAAAATCAAATGAACCAGTCGTTCCTGAGAGCGTTCTAACAAACAGACTTTTCGCTTTATAATATTACAGGCCTTTATTAATTTTATTTCTTGTTTAATATAGCATGCCAAAACCTGCATTGGAATACATTACCTGATTTTTGGAACAGCAATCATACCATTTAAGTGAATGAGAATAATTTATAAAGTCGAAATTGGAAAGTTGGACACCAATCTAATTTTGGTCCAAGTACTTATTTTGGTTTTTGTTTCATTACATCGCTGGTATTATGACAAGCCTCTGCATGCAAACATCAATCATTTTTGTACAAATTAAGTGCTTATTACACACATCCTAAAAGTCGCGACTTTAGAGCTAAGTGAAGTTGAATTTGACAAGAAAATCGCCTTAATCCTATCTTGAATCTTAAATGATATTTTCTATTGTTAAAGCATAGTTGCCACTTTGCTTTTAAAAGAAGCTGCAACTGAATTGTAATAAATTTTGTATGTTTATTTTTTACTGTGTGAGTGCAAATGTCGACTTTCCGCACAAACAATTTCGATTTATTGCACTTTTTTAGAAAAATGTAATCAGCACTTTTAAAACTTTATTCTAAACTGACAAATTAGAGTTTATGTATGGCCGTTTTACGGTTATGTAACTTAATCACCAATGCACCAACATCTGGAACATCAAACAACACACAACTAAAAAGCCCTTACCTATGTTTATAGTGGAACTGAAACAACAGGAAAATAACAAAGATATTTACGCTATAAAACATCTTCTACATTGCAAGGTAGTATTTGAGCCTGCAAGACCTAAGCGAGAAATTCCACAGTGCGGAAATTGTCTTCAATATGGACATACGAAAACTTATTGTAGAAGAAACCCAAAATGCATTAAGTGTGCTGGCAATCACACATCAGCTGAGTGTCCCCAAAAGTCAAGATCAAACTACGTCAAGTGCGCGCTATGTGACGGCAACCATCCAGCTAATTACAAGGGCTGCAAAATTTACAGAGATTTGCAAAAAATTAAATTTCCATCTATACCTGAAAGAAGGAGATGGGCTACCCGAGATTATGGAAAAGCTACACAAATTAAAAATAACAGAGTCACGGACAACACTACGTACGCTGAAAAAGTAAAAAATAAAAATGTATTACAAACTAATGAATCGAACAACAATGCTAACGAAAATTTTAACACTGACATAAAGGAACTGATGGATACAATGAAAGTAATGATGCAACAACTGACGACTATGACAAATCTAATTCTAAGACTAACGACTAAATTATCTATAAACTGGACTCCATAAAAATGGTACTGTGGAACGCCAACGGGCTGTTACAACATACCCTTGAGGTTAAAAACTACGTAGAAATAAATAATATTGACATTATGCTTATCTCAGAGACCCACTTCACGAACAAAAACTATTTTGACATACCACGTTACAAGTTTTACCACACCATGCACCCCGATGGTAAAGCGCATGGGGGTAGTGCTATTCTCATTAAAAATAATCTTAGGCATCATTACATAAAAGGTTACTGTACTGAAAAATTTCAAGCCACTAATATCGTAATAGAAGACTGGTCGGGGCCTGTTACGATATCAGCCGTATATAGCCCACCGAAACATAATATAAAGGCGGAGGATTATGACAAATACTTTGAGTCGCTCGGACAAAGGTTTGTGGCTGGCGGTGACTTTAATGCTAAGCATACTTACTGGGGTTCTCGAATAATAACTTCGAAAGGTCGCCAACTACTGTCGTCCGTGAACAATTTAAAGCTCAAAGTGGTGTCATCTGGTGAGCCAACGTATTGGCCCACTGATAGAAAAAAGAAACCAGACCTAATAGACTTCTGCGTCATTAAAGGAATTGGGAGTAACTACTTCAGCTGCAAGTCCAGTGCTGACCTATCCTCAGATCATTCGCCAGTTGAAATAGTATTGAGTCGAGAGATCCAACAAAAGGCAAGAACCTGTCGACTACACAGCTATCGAACCAATTGGGACCTGTATCGGGATCTCATAACAAACTCCATAAATACCAAACATCCCTTGCAAATAGACGAGGATATCATAAGTTCTGTTGAACATTTTAATGACGTGATCCAACAAGCGGCATGGGAGGCTACGCCCGCTCCAACTTCTTCAACTCACAATGAGCTCTATTGCTCAATGCCTATTAGAAGGTTAATAACTGAAAAGCGGAATGCTCGTAAACGATGGCAGTTCACAAGACATCCTGGAGACAAGACATTATTAAATAAACTGACTGCTCAACTTAAACGCATACTTTCTGATGATCGTAACCAAAACCTTGCAAAACATTTGAGCAATCTGAACGTCAAACCCTCGACTGACTACTCACTGTGGAAGGCGACTAAAGGCCTCAAACGTCCTGTAACACACCAGCCACCCTTGCTTAGAGCCAACAATACCTGGGCCAACAACGATTGTGAGAAAGCCCATGCATTCATGGAACACCTTCAGGAGGTTTTTAAACCTAATGTCGATTCTGGCTCTACACAGACCCATTTAGTCTCAAAATTTTTGGAACAAACTCACCAATTGGACCTTCCTATTAAGAAATTCTGCAAGTCTGAAATAAGATGCGCGATTAGAAAGTTAGATGCGAGAAAAGCTCCAGGCTACGATCTAATCACAGGAACTGCTTTGAAGGAGCTTCCAGAGGATGGAATAGTATACCTTACACAACTGTATAATGCTATTTTAAGAAGAGAATACATACCTCCACAATGGAAAGTAGCAAAGGTGATAATGATTCCTAAACCAGGCAAAAGCCCGGATGATGTAAAATCGTATCGCCCGATTAGTTTGTTACCTATTCCTTCCAAATTATTAGAAACTCTAATTCTGGGCCGGTTAAACCCCATTATTCACGGATTAAAATTAATCCCTGATCACCAGTTTGGGTTCAGACAGAAACACAGCACAACCGAACAAATTCACAGGCTTGTTGAACAAATTGCCAAAACATTCGAAGAGAAAAAATACTGCACCGCTGCCTTTCTCGACATCTCCCAGGCATTTGATAAGGTCTGGCATGAAGGTCTCCTGTACAAAATAAAAAAGATGCTACCCATTAATTACTATAGTCTGATCAAGTCCTACTTAACAGGGAGATATTTCTTTGTCAGTCAAGGAGAAGAAACCACTGAGCTCAAGGAAATTCTTGCAGGAGTACCACAGGGCAGTGTTATGGGACCTGCACTATACCTCATTCACACTGCAGACTTACCTATTGCTGACGATGTCGTCATGGGGACATTCGCTGACGATACAGCTATCATGTCCTGCGATGACTCACCTATTGATGCTTCAAATAAATTGCAAAAAAGTCTAGATGAAATAACGACGTGGTTAAAAGATTGGCGTATTATAGCCAACGAATCTAAATCTGTGCAGGTCACATTTACTATTAGAAGAGAAACTTGTCCGCCGGTACTGTTAAACGGCATGCAGATCCCACAGGCAGACGATGTGAAATACCTTGGTATGTACCTGGATCGACGTCTAACATGGAGGAAGCATATTTTTACTAAGCGTCTGGCAATGAGCCAACTCGTGCGAAAACTCTACTGGCTGATAAACAGAAAGAGTCAACTATCGGTAGAGAATAAGTTATTGTTATACCAATGCATAATAAAACCCATTTGGACGTACGGTATAGAATTGTGGGGCACTGCTGCTAATTCAAATGTCGAAATTTTACAGAGATATCAGTCAAAAATACTGAGAATGATAGTAGATGCACCTTGGTACGTCACCAATGAGAGACTCCACAAAGAACTTGGCATCAGAATGGTCAGGGAAGTAATAAAAGAAAAAGCCAAAGCGTACAGTCATAGACTGCAGCAACATCCAAACAGACTTGCACACCATCTGATGGATGAAATATTTCCAGTTTCCCGGAGATTGAAAAAGAGAGTACCTCAGGACCTACTCTAATTTATGAACTATGGGGATGTGTCACTGGACATATGCCTCGCAAGTCTGCAACATCCATTTAAAAATTGCTGAATGTCTCCATTGACAGATTGCAATTACAGGGGGAAAAAAAAAAAAAAAAAAAAAAAAAATTTATGGCCGAGTGAACAAAATGAATAAGTGTATGAATCTTTATTACTCGGACCAAATACTTTTAAACAATTTGATTGATTGTAAAGTTTTTTTTTTTTTTTTTTTTTTCCATGACGTATCTGGATTTTGAGAACCAAATCATCATATTAATTACAATCTAGCCTACAAAGGCTAATAAGTAATTTTAAACTAACTTAAATTGCTAAATAGAATATGACTAAGAATGTGTCCATTAACACTTTTCTTACTGTCTCTATTAAGGCGAAGACACTTCGTTCATGTGTTCTTTAAAACTAGCACTTATTGCACTATTAACACTATCACTATTAAAAAACTAGTTCAAACGGTTTTGTTCTTTGAAGTCTTCTCACTAGACCCGTATTATCAAGGAGCTGTATTGCCTCAACATTTACGTGATGATGAAGTCGATTGTGATGAGCTTCAGCAAACTTTTTAATTATAATTGCGACCTTGTCAACATTTAAATCCCTATGGATGTCATCATTTCGCACATACCAGGGTGCGTTTATTATGCCTCTTAAAACTTTGTTCTGGAATCTTTGAATAATTAGTACATTGCTTGGTTTGGTACAGCCCCAAAGCTGGATACCATAAGTCCACACTGGCATAAGGACTTGTTTGTATAGTAATAATTTATTCGGTACTGACAACAAAGAATCCTTTCCGAGAAGCCAGTACATACTTTTATAGCGAAGCTCCAACTCTTCGCGTTTCTTTTTAACGTGGGCTTTCCATCGCAGCTTCGTGTCTAATGTCATGCCCAGATATTTGGCTGTGTTCTCGTGTGGTATAATCTGTTTATTAAGGTACAATGGTACATAATTTACTCTTTTGTTGGTAAAGTCTATATGTATAGACTTTGCCTCGTTTAACTTAATTCGCCACTTTGTTGTCCATTTATAGAGTGTATTTATAGCTGCTTGCACTTTTTCTACAGCTTCCGTTTGAGAGTCTCCTATAGCCATAATGGCTGTGTCGTCAGCAAACGTAGCAACTGTATTATTTTGTAATACTGGCATATCACACGTGTAAAGCAGGTATAGGACAGGACCTAGAACACTCCCTTGTGGTACACCAGCTTTGATTTCTTTAAGGTCAGAATATGCATCGTCGTGTCTTACTAAAAACATTCGTTGCGTTAAGTAGGACTCTAGGATGTCGGCATATTGTTTGGGTAGAAAATTTCTTAATTTATTAATGAGGCCTTTGTGCCACACTTTGTCAAATGCTTGTTGCACATCTAGAAACACAGTTGAGCACACTTTCTTATCTTCCAAAGACTTTTCTATCATTCCAGTAATTCTATGCACCTGGTCGATAGTCGAGTGCTTTTTTCTAAAACCAAACTGATAGTCTGGAATTAATTTTCTCTCTTCTATGATAGGCTGCAACCTTTTGAGAAACAGTTTTTCAAAAATTTTTGAAACTATTGGTAGAAGAGAAATTGGACGATACGAGGTAGTTTCATGTGTGGGCTTGCCTGGTTTTGGTAGCATTATAACTTCAGCTATATTCCATACATCAGGTACGTACTTGAGCCTGAATGCTGCGTTGAAAAGTGTGGTTAGTTTTACTATAGCTTTACGTGGAAGGTTTTTGAGTACTTCGCCGGTAATTAAATCGTATCCTGGTGTTTTCTTAGACTTAAGGTGTTTAATTTCCATTTGAACTTCTTTTGGGGTCACAAGTTTTATTTCAGAGTCATCGCACAATGTATCTGCCAGTAGGTCAGCATCATTCACGCCCTCATTAGGTTGAAAAATTGCTTCTAGATGCTCTGCAAATCTAGCTGCTTTTTGTTCATTCGTTGTAGCCCAATTACCATTTAGTTTTTTTATAGGAGGGATCTGGATAATTGGCTTTTTTAATCTTTTCGTTGTCTTCCACAGCGCATAATCTGAGGCACGATTATTAGTTACCTTTGAAAGGTATTCGTTCATATTTGCATCGTGAAAATTTTGAATGACTTTTTTAAGTTTTTTAGTCATAGTATTCAGCTTTGTTTTATCCCCTGGGTACCTAGTCTGTTGCCATTTACGCCGCTGCATTCGTTTTTCAACTATTAAGTTTCTTATTTCTAAAGGATAGCAATGAGCTCGGGTCCTTCTTTGATACGTTGGTGTATTTCTCCACGCACATTGTTGAACATCGGAGATAAGTTTTCTTACCTCCAAGTCTAGTTGATTTGGGCTTTTTAATGGAACTTTTAGTTCTATTAAGGAATCTAAATCTAATTTAAAACTCTCCCAATCTGTGTGTTTATTTACTAAACTAGGTTTGTTTTCTTTTAGAATAAGTAGTTCACTTAAAGTTAATAAAATTGGCGAATGGTCTGAATTCATATCATAACCTTCTTCTATATTTAAAAAACTAGATGATATGTTTTTATAGACGAAAAAGTCTATTAAATCTGGCACTTTTTTGGAATCTGCTGGCCAGTAAGTAGGCTTTCCAGTAGATATGACATCACATTTCATGTCTTTTATTGACCTCAGCAGTTCCCTACCTTTAGTTGTTGTTAATCTGGATCCCCAGTAGGTGTTTTTGGCATTGAAATCACCTCCCAGTATGAATCTATCACCAAGTAGTTTTAAAAACTCCTTGTATGTATCTGATTTTATTGAGTGCCTCGGTGGACAGTATATAGCTGATATGGTAACTGCGTACCGCTTAGTTTTGATACATACAGCGACAGCTTGAATGTAGTTTTCTTCATATTTAAATTTTTCATGATGACAGATGTTTTCTTTTATAATTATGGTGCTGCCTCCTCTCGCAGTGTTGTTAGGATGTAATGCATGATAAACTTTATAACCTTTGCACTGTATGAAGGATTCTTTGGTGAGATGAGACTCAGATATCAGACATACGTCTATGTTTTCGGTAGTTAGGACAACCTGCAATTCATTTTGATGTTTCAGGAGCCCATTAGCATTCCATGCCATAATTCGCAGTGATTTAATCATTATTTGTGTGTTTTTGTAGCAGCAACGTTAGTGCTACGTTCAAGTTGCTTGAGCCGATTGTCAAAAGATGTTAACAGATTAAGTATTCTGTTAATTTTATCATCGGCATTAATTTCTGACTGGGGTTGGGGCTGAGGCACAGGTTTAATGTTTCTCGTTTTCTGCGCATACGTGATACTAGTAACCACGTGATTGTTTGCAGCTACATTTTTCGTAGTTGTTTTTGTAGTTGGGTTAGAGTTTGTTGTGACTGGCGTCACACTCTTCTTCATAGTTTTATTTTTGAGATATTGCAGCTCTTTGGCTACTACACAGCCTCTGTAGCTTGCTGGATGCGGCTCTCCACAATGAACGCACTTGGGTTTCGCATCTGCTGGTTTCGTGCAATCTCTAGTGATGTGTTTACCTGTGCATTTAACACACCGTGGCTCCTTGGCGCAGTACTTTTGAGTGTGGCCATAGGCTTGACATCTCTTGCATTGCGGAATTAATTTTGCCGTTTTTAGTGGCTTTATATCTACCTTGAAGTAGAAGATTGTAAAGTAAAAATAAATTAACTATAATAAAGATAGTAAGAAACTTTACGACTAACTGACAACGCTATCACAATATTATTACCTATAAAATAAAATTTAAATCTACCATTTACGATATCTATTAAGAAAATGAGGTAGTTAAGTACTGTACAAAAAAACTATAAGTTTTAAAATTGACTTTTGTAGCTGGGGAAGTTTTAAAACAAGCGTGGTTATAACTTCAAATTAAAAAAAAACATAATCAAAGATATATTTTGTCAAAAATAGGCGTATTCTCATTTCTATTTTATGCAAAAGAGACTTATTTCAAAATATCAATTTTAAATGTTATTGTTTCTTTAAATAATTGAGTGTAAAAAACATTTGAAGAGCGATATTAGCTTCAATAATATTATTATGTTCAAATTACGTTGTGATGTGATATAAAAATATTTTATTTTTATACAATTTGCTTACTTTAAGTTTATGTAAATAGAACTTAGCTTCTTAATGCAATAATTTATTTCTTAAAATGTACATGTAGAGTTAACCGAAGTCTTTATTGGTCCAACTGTCATCTAATCACAATCTTATCTATACAATAATGATATTCTAAGCATAAACTATAAACATTTTATATTAAACATAACTTTTATAACTCTAAAATAAGAATATAAACACAAATATAAAAGTGTATTCACATACGACTGTTTACTTCACTGTAAACTTTATTACTACTTTCTATTTAACATGTTCCAACGTATTCTAACTATTGTGAAGCGACGAAACGATCGTAAAAACACATTGAAATCTATTTTCTATTTTAACTTTTTACTGCCCACACTTGGATGACAAGATGGACATTTACCTAGCTTTTACAACCACAATACTTTGATCTCTAACCTCATTACTTTAAATAAAACATAAAAGACCAACTTACAATTGTTGATTATTTTTATAATGATATGGTACCAATTCTACGCACAAAACTAAACTCTCTCTCTCTGTCCAGCCCATTAACGTCCCACTGTTGGGCACGGGCCTCCTCCAATTTCGGAGGGATTATGACTGACCCACGCTGACCAGGGCCCCGAGTTCGGTATATGAATTATGTCACAATGGTCGCTCAATGGCACATTATAACCTCAAAAAATTAACAATAGACTTATAGAACTTGATAAAATTCGCCACTAAGCAATCAGTTATTGCATAGTGACGAATTTTGTCAAGATTGGTGGTCTATTGTTAATTTTTTGTTACAAATGATACAATTCAATTGAACTTTCACTGAACATTGAATAGCGGACTTGACCACCAGGCGGTTGCATTTGGCACAGTTCCATCTCTCACAGAGGATGTCATCTGTGTAAAATATCCCTTAGCTGGCTTTTACAGCACCCTGTGGAGGAGATGGGGTGGTGACACTTGTATTCTTAGTCCGTCACCACACGGACACACAACACACAACTAAACTAAATTTAACTAAAAATGATCTATAGTGTCGTTAACACAATTTAGCAATGTTAATTGAACTTTCTTGTTATAAAAACTGTTTATTATAGACTAATGAACTTATTTATAACGACATATCGGAGGTTTAAACGGAGATTTTATCGCAGAGATAATAAACATTTTATCGTAAAAAGACTATTATGAATAACAAGTTTTGACAATTTTCGCGAACCTATTTTAGCGAACTTTTAAACCTCCGATAAGTCATTATGAATAAGAACATAAAGATTTTATTTAATATAGAAGTGCACAACAAATAGTCAAATAATCAAAATACAGCAATAGGTGCTTTCATTTTTCGTTAAGTGTAGTTGTGACTGTAGAGTGAGCATAGAGCCATTATCCCTTAGTTAGAGTATAGAATCGGTAGTTAGTACATACTTATTACTTTAAGCATTATCCACTAAAGGCCTTATTCATAATGACTTATCGGAGGTTTAAAAGTTTTCTAAAATCGGGTCGCGAAAATTGTCAAAACTTGTTATTATTCATGAGTCTTTTTACGCTAAAACTTTTATTATCTCTCCGATAAAATCTCCGTCCAAACCTCCGATGAGTCATTGTGAATAAGACCATAAGAATACAATAGAGTACCTACATTTGTATGGAGAAAGACTAATGTTTGAGTGACCGAGATCCCTCCTAAGTAACATTTAAGGTGAAATAGTAAATTATACAACTAATATGACAGTTTTTAGGGTTCCGTACCCAAAGGGTAAAAACGGAACCCTATTACTGAGACTTCGCTGTCCGTCCGTTCGTCCGTCTGTCACCAGGCTGTATCTCAAGAACGGTGATAGCTAGAGAGTTGAAATTTTCACAGATGATGTATTTCTATTGCCGCTATAACAACAAATACTAAAAATAAAATAAAATAAATATTTAAGGGGGGCTCCCATACAACAAACATGATTTTTTTACCGTTTCTTGCTCGATACTTAATAACGTTGCCATAAGTTGCATAGATAATGGTACGGAACCCTTCGTACGCGAGTCCGACTCGCACTTGACCAATTTTTATTAATTGTTTATGAATGCTGACTATCTAAATAATAAGACTTATTAGTTTAAAAGATTATTAAGTTGGATAACACTTTTTAAGATTTTATACAACCATTTATGAATTAATAACGTCAAAAATGCAATTTATACGATTTTAAAAAGATTTTAATAGGTTAGAATACTTTAATAGATATTTTTATCATCATCATAATCATAACATCACGCCTTTTTCCCATGGGGGTAGGCAGAGACTATAGATATTTTTATCTTCATCAAAAATCACCATCAACATCTTTTCCAAAAAGTATTACGAGATCTTATACGAATTATTAAGTGGTTAATATAGTATATTCTCTTAATAACTTCCAAGAAGTTAAAAGTGATTAAGAAAATACATTACCAGAATTCAAAGCATTTCATAATAAATTAATACAATTAAGTTTTAATTGGCACCCAATGAAACATTGTATATACAACATACATCTTTTTAACGCACAGAAAAACATCAGATTTATTAAAGCACTGCTTATCTTAATATATATAAATCTCGTGTCACAATGTTTGTCCTCAATGGACTCCTAAACCACTTAACCGATTATAATAAAATTCGCACACCATGTGCAGTTCGATCCAACTTGAGAGATAGGATAGTTTAAATCTCAAATTATAGTCGCAATTTTAATTTATTGCAAATTATTTGTCTACCCCTGTCATTTGTATGGCAAAACAACGTTTGCCGAGTCAGCTAGTAATTAATATGTAACAAATAAAGTCTGTTTGGAAATACAAATAAACATGTTAAATGTATTACAATGAAACAAATAAAATATTCACGACCATTTTGGGAAGTTGCTACAAATAATTTTATTCATAATTTTATTTTAAACTGTTGTAAATGAACATGAATTATTTTCATTTGCAACAGTCGCCTAAGATTATCGCGAAAGAAAATAATAATATAAAAAATATTAGGTACGTAGCTACGTTAAAATAAAGAATGCGTCTTTATTTTAACGTACTTGTGTATGTATTTTTGCTTAAAAAAATGTATGTCAAAATATTACATCCGAGAATTTTTTTGCGTTTCTCTTGCAATGGCAATTTAGGAGATTGCAATTCGACCTGTATCAGATCTATGTTCTCTGTATTCCATTCTTCCTTGGCTTTTAAATGCTTGCTATTTAATTATCCTACTAATATTATAAAGGCGAAAGTTTGTATGTATGGATGTTTGTTACTCTTTCACGTAAAAACTACTGAATGGATTTGAATGAAACTTTACCACAATATAGCTTATACATCAGAATAACACATAGGTTACAAATTGGCTGGACCGATTTTGATGAAATTTTATTTTATACAGAATTGTATGGCAAAACAACGTTTGCCGGGGCAGCTAGTATATTTTAAACGTATTAAGGAAGGCAATAGGCTATGCACGCTGGATCTATAAGTGCGAAGCATCAGTGAAAAATGTTGCGAAAATATCTAAAATTTTCTGAGTTCCAGGTGCACGGGCAACATACAGGTAGTCATAAGTAAAATCAAACACAAATTCCATAGATATATTTTATTCATGGACATTTCACTCAACGTCCTCTGGTCCCAAGCTAAGCTTATATGCTTGTGTTATGGGTACCAGAATACGGAAAAAAAACTAAAAAAACTATTTTTCTTTTGTAAATACAGTATGTATTTACAAAAGAAAACACCCAGACGTAGTACAAACATCTATATGACATTTATGAATATCACACAGATGATTGTCCCAAGCGAGAATCGAACCCGCGACCTTGTGAACGGCAGTCCACTACATGAACCACTACGCCACGAACCACGTCGACGAAAATGGATAATTTTCCCCATTTTTGCAACATTTTTCGCAGCTTCTATTAGTTGCAGCGTGATGTTATATAGCCCTTAGATTCTCTCGATAAATCTACTATCCAACACTGAAAGACTTTTACAAATCAGAGGAGTGATTCCGATAAGTGCGTTTAAACAAACAAACTCTTCATGATATTTGTATAGAATAAATAAAACAACATACCAAAACAGGAAGATCTCCTTCTTTCCTCTATAAAATCGTTGACATTTAGTTCGTGATGATTGCAACGAGGTGAACGCACCGATTGTCGGCACTGCCAACGTTATGTGCTATAAATGATGCGATTTTGTTGTGCATTTTATTGTTTTGCTTGACAACATCCATTTTATATGTTCATAATTGTGTTTTCCATTCTATTCTGTGGGTGTTGAAAGATATATAGTGATATTATCATAGTTTCAAACAGATATCTTACTTAAATAGAATTTAGAGTTGTCTTTAGATGTAGATAACAGAATTCTTAGCTGTCTTTGTGGTACATAGTGGTATAGATACTAGAATGGTGTGCCTCTTACCAACCAAAAACAAACGTCTAAACGTTTCTTTTTAGTTAGATTTCCTGGTCAGGTAAATTGTACCTACTATGTTTTTCTAAGCGACTATAAACACGTCCAACGACATCTACAATAATGCAATCATTAATTACCTACTATGCAGCTAAAATTTCGATATTGGTACCAATTCTAGGTACACAACTAAACTTAACTAAAAAATGAAAATTGGTACTGTCAATATAGCTATTACTTGCTATTTCGTTCTACACATTTATATTAATTAAAATCGTTAGTCTATAATTCACAGTTTTAATAATAAGAAAGTTCAGTAAATATTGCCAAATTGTGATAATGACGCTATCAGTTTTAATTTTTTAGTTAATTTAAGTTTAGTTGTGCGCTAAGAATCGGCACCATTAAGCTATATTTTACCAGTAGAACACAAGCTTCTTTACAAAGTATAAAACAGAGTCATTATTTTGTATGTATGTCCCTATGTTAGCTTCAATCTTCCAAATAACGCAACGGATTTTCATATAGTATTTTTAACAAATAGAGTGGTTCAAGAGGATTGCTTTTTCGTGTAATTTGTGTATGGATTGATTTCTAAATTCAACAGATAGTTAATGGAATAATAGTGACAGTGTGATTAGCAGAAATACCTGATGATGACATGAAGACAATGAAAGCTAACTTATAATTACAGTCTTTATTGTACTACAAGTGAATGCGTGATATCTGACATGTTGGCAACATGTAATGATGGAGGTTGGTGAAGTAAAACCGATTAATATCGTATCACATTGATTGACATTCGATGCAAAGCCTTGTCTGAGAAAATTGCTTGAATGATTAGTCGTTTTATATTGATGATATGCAATTTGTGCAAAATGTATTGATGCTGATGTGATTCTGTGATTTAAATACTTTATTTTCCTCTCCAAAGCAATCATATCCACCCAAAGGTTGTCTGGAAAAGATCGCAAACTTCGATAAGACCGCCTATTGTACTATGTTCTTGTAATCCTTAAACTTCTGTATAACTTTATGGTGTGCAATAAAGAGTATTCTATTCTATTATTTTTTAGGGTTCCGTACTAAAGGGACTCTATTACTGAGACTATGCTGTCCGTTCGTCCATCCGATTGTCACCAGGCTTTGATAACGGTGATAGCTAGAAAACGGAAATTTTCACAGTTGATGCATATCGATTGATGCTAAAACAACAAATATTCACCATCATCATTTTTCTTATCCTATTGTTTAGATTCTCGTTATTTTATGTTATTTGGGATAGGTATAACAAGGCGAATGTAAAGCTGCTGAATGTAGCTAAAGAGTTGAAAATTTACACATGAGGTATTCAAACACACATGTTTTAAATATCCTTTAAGTAGGCGAAATATATATTCCCGTTTTGTCTTTGCCCCTAAATAAGACTAGAACTGACTTTCAAGTCAGTTTATAAGTCATCAGTGTTTTGTCGGAAAAAGTCATAGATAAAAACTAGTATAAAGATATAAATGACGCCAATCAAAACTTGAATCACGCCCTACTTCCTATATTTAGAACAGATATTGATAGTATGACATAGTAATAAGCAATTTAGTAGAATTTGAGGTTATCTGTAACCCCTATAGACGGACTAATCAGGGCTTGACACCAATAAGAGATAATGGATCTCTGGTGACGGTATTGCTTCGATAGTAATACAAGAGTAGGATAAATTTCACATCACAAATCATCAACGCAACTAAATAAATAAATAAAATAAAAAATGAAATGAAATTGTTTAAGTAAAAGTGATACATAGTATTGACAAATTAAGTAGCATCTTTAGTCATATTACGCTTTTCAAAGTCAAAGATTTTTATTTTAAGTAGGCAAGAAATACATGCTCTTTTAAAAAGTCAGAAGCTAGGCGTCTCTTCCAAAAGGGAATCCTATGGAGAAGAACAGACAAGAAACTCCATGTAATTTTTTTTTCATTGTTTACTTTTTTTTCAATTATATTCATGTTTACAACGAAAAAGGGGTGTGAGGATGATGCAGGGTAGTGCAATGCGTACCAGTATATGACAAATATGAAGGCTACCCCAACAGAGCAAGTCAACCAGTCCCAGCACAAGGCACCCGTTCACGAGTATAACGCACACATCAGCCCCGCACAGCTCGATCGATTTAATAAACTTCTACTGATAACTTGCATCTAAGACCTCAATTTGATTATATTAACGCCGATTGTTGTAGGTACTAACACGTCTTTTGAGAATATTTATCAGTTCCCTTCAGCCCATTACCGTCCCACTGTTGGGCCCGGGCCTCCTTCACTTTGGGAGAGATTACTGTCCTGCTCTGATCAAGCGTCTTCGCACAGGGTTTTTGCTTCGAGTTATCTGTCTCTCACAGATAATGTTATCTGTGTACAATATCCCTTAGCTGGATGTACAGTACCCTGGAAGCAAAGGGGTGGTGATACTGGTATACATAATCCATCACCATGCAGAAAATCAGTTCCATCCATACATCCATCAACCTTTTGCCGTCCGCTGGTGGACATCGGTCTCCCCAACGCCACAACGCGTGGTCCTGCGCTAGCTGTATCCAGCGGCCCCCTGCACATTTGACGATATTGTCAGTCCACCTTGGTGGGGGCCGCCCCACGGTGCGTCATCCGATCTTATTTACGTGGTAATTTATGAGTTACGTCAGACACAGCAGTTCGTCTTTCGGATTTCTCTATATCGGACTTCATCTCATAAAGAAATATCAAAGAATATTGGTATACCGAGTCAGCTGAATGGAATTTGAATTTAGTGGTTTTTAGGGTTCCGTACCCAAAGGGTAAAAACGGGACCCTATTACTGAGACTTCGCTGTCCGTCCGTCCGTCCGTCCGTCCGTCCGTCCGTCCGTCCGTCCGTCCGTCCGTCCGTCCGTCTGTCACCAGGCTGTATCTCAAGAACGGTGATAGCTAGAGAGTTGAAATTTTCACAGATGATGTATTTCTATTGCCGCTATAACAACAAATACTAAAAATAAAATAAAATAAATATTTAAGGGGGGCTCCCATACAACAAACATGATTTTTAGGGTTCCGTACGCAGTATCTCAAGAACGGTGATAGCTAGACAGTTGAAATTTTCACAGATGATGTATTTCTATTGCCGCTATAACAACAAATACTAAAAATAAAATAAAATAAATATTTAAGGGGGGCTCCCATACAACAAACATGATTTTATTACCGTTTCTTGCTCGATACTAATAACGTTGCCTTATGTTGCATAGATAATGGTACGGAACCCTTCGTGCGCGAGTCCGACTCGCACTTGACCAATTATTATGAATTGATGAGCTGATGTACAGAATTTACCAAATCTTCCCCGTTTAGGTAACATTTTTCACTGATGCTTCGCTCCTGCCTTCCAACACTGAAACAATTTTTTTTATCGGACCGACGTATTTCCTGAGCGTAGCGCGTTCAAACAAACAAATAAAAATCTCTTCAGCTTTACAATATTAAATATAGATCAATCTTTGAACTAAATACTGCCTACACCCAATATCCCGCCCGATAAGTACATTTCATATATCTTCTCAGCCAAAGAAGACATGACATATCATACTGACGATAAATTATATTATCGGCTTTTCACATCACAAATTTCTTTATTTTAATATTCTTTTGG
Organism: Orgyia antiqua; assembly: GCA_916999025.1. Classification (NCBI taxonomy): domain Eukaryota; kingdom Metazoa; phylum Arthropoda; class Insecta; order Lepidoptera; family Erebidae; genus Orgyia; species Orgyia antiqua. The sequence continues at coordinate 29,894,272 of OU779868.1, forward strand.
CAATAAATAAGCAAGAAATCAAAATTAATCAATGTGATAAACATTAAATTTTTGAACAATAAAATCAAAATCAATCGTCAAATGTTTAAACCCGTATAAAAAAAAATCCATCAAAATTACATCGTAAATTAAGTTCTTGTCAGTAAATATTTGTTTAACGAATACTAAAAGCAATTTTAGATATTCTGTATGGCTAGATCACCATAATATGTAATCCTAGATAACTATTTACGACTCGAGTTAATGATATTGGCACTAAAACATAATGATATGCAAATTTAGTCGCTAATTGGTCAATAATTTATTTAATGTCATTTGATACATAGAGATGAGAAAAGACATAAATCACTAGAAAGCTATAGTCATAAATAATATTGAAGTTTTTGGCTGTCATAAAAAATTAAGGAAAATGGTGCTACATCAATCAATGAATATAATAAAGAAGAGAATCTGACATTCACTGATCAACCCAAAACCGACACAAGAGCGGGTATAACAGCTTTTTAAAATCATGCAAGTTCCAGGCTGGCCGTACACTGTCTGACAAAATTAACGTATTATGGCAGACTAGCTGTTGCCCGTGACTTCGTATGCGTAGAATTTAGAAAATGTTGCCCGTTTTTGTAACATTTTTCACTTCTATTAGTCGCAGCGTGATGTTATATAACCTTCCTCGCTAATTGGACTATCCAACAATGAAAAAATTTTTCAAATCGGACCAGAGGTTCCTGAGATTAGCGCGTTTAAACAAACAAACAAACAAACTCTTCAGCTTTATAATATTATAAGTAAAGATATATAACTTTCAGTTGAAAGTTTTTAGTTAGTACTTCAACTTTTAGTTGTACCTTCTTTTTAAACATATCTGTTACTGGTTTAGCGAACTGACTGGCTGGGAACATAACGTTTATAATACGAATTTATTAGGCAGTTCAATTCACGACGTAACTTGCCTGGAAATAAAAGCTCATAATACGGCCGCAGAATCTAGGAATCTGAAATTTACATAATGTAGAGTTGCAGAATTCGTTCGTAAATATCAGCTTGTAAAAACTAATAAAATTGGTCAAGTGCGAATCGGACTCGCGCACGAAGGGTTCCGTACCATTATCTATGCAACATAAGGCAACGTTATTAGTATCGAGCAAGAAACGGTAAAAAAATCATGTTTGTTGTATGGGAGCCCCCCTTAAATATTTATTTTATTTTATTTTTAGTATTTGTTGTTATAGCGGCAATAGAACTACATCATCTGTGAAAATTTCAACTGTCTAGCTATCACCGTTCTTGAGATACAGCCTGGTGACAGACGGACGGACGGACGGACGGACGGACAGCGAAGTCTCAGTAATAGGGTCCCGTTTTTACCCTTTGGGTACGGAACCCTAAAAACGAAACTAATAACTATCCCTACTAATATTATAAATGCGAAAGTAACTCTGTCTGTCTGTTACGCTTTCCCGCTTAAACCTCTCAACCGATTTTGATAAAATTTGGCACAGACAATCTTTAGACTGTGAGAAACCTTTTATTGAGAATTTTTTTTTCAAAATTGCACGCGGACGGAGTCGCGGGCAACAGCTAGTTATCTATACATTATCTGTGGCAAAACTAAGCATATTATTGAACACTGAACTGTCAGCCACAACTTCGTACGCCTGGAATTTAGATACCAAACCTTAAAAAAATATACAAAAAAGCCATCTTGAACCACTCTATCATTTAAAAATAACACATCAAAATCTATTGCGTAGTTTGATGATATTAGCTGACATAGGGATATACATACAGCCCTAATAACTTAACACAGGATTAAGAAAATATGTATGTATATGAAAAACTGGTCTAAGTAAAAGACCAAAAAGCAATTGATAAAAATGTTCAATATATTATTATTATAATTGGCAATAACTGTATAAGATGTACGAAAACATGAATTTATTATAATTTATATGACAGATAACAACCCAGATAATATTATTATATTTATGACTTTACTATCTCACAAGTTATAACTGTACCGATTCTACGTGCAAAACTAAACTAAAAAATAACAATTGGTGGCGTCAAAATATCTATTATTTGCTATTTCGTTGTACACATTTATATTAATTAGAATAGTTAGTTCATAACACACAGATTTTATAATAACAAACTTAAGTTAACATTGCCGAATTGTGATAATGGCTCTATCAATTTTCATTTTTAAGTTTTGTTAAGTTTAGTTGTTCACGTAGAATCGGTACCATTTACCTTTCTAGACGTTATGTCTTTGTAGTGACGGATTAAGAATATCACCACCCTCTCTCTATTTACAACTAATTGTAAAAGATTTCGATAAGTAACTGGTAGATTGCAGATCATAAATGGCTACTTTTGAGCCGACTACATAAATACACTTTAAAATAAAACCACTTTTTACGGATTTAGACGGGAATATTTGTTTCAAATTTTATTTTATAAATTTATGCATTCAAAAAGTGGTTTTGTTTAAATAATTGAGTCGCGCTTAGAAATGGTTTTAATGTCGGTACCGAGTAACTAAATCCATTATGCTAAATTAGGTGTCTCATATCAACTTAATCAAGGTCGCGGTCAATAACTAGTATAATGATATAACGATTAAACAGGTATGAACATGTAATTAGCAATCCATTTACAAGTTTCCGTAGTGTAGCGGTTATCACGTGTGCTTCACACGCACAAGGCCCCCGGTTCGATCCCGGGCGGAAACAGGATTTCTCTTTTTGATCTTTTTTCCTTCAAGGAAAATAAAAAAAAATTTTTTTTAAATATTTTATGTTAAAATTGTTAAATAAAGGCTAAAATATCGAAATGAAAAATGTCAGGTTATATTAAAATTTATTCTTCTTCTCCAGCCCATTAACGTCCCACTGTTGGGCACGGGCCTCCCCCACATTGGGAGGGATTATGGTCTACTGTGCCGCGCTGAACGGGCGTCTTGGCGCAGGGTTTATTTTCGAATTTTCCGTCTCTCATAGAGGATGTTATCTGTGTGCAATATCCCTTAGCTGACTTTTACAGCACCCTTGGGAGGAGATAGGGTGGTGACACTTGTATTCTTAATCCGTCACCACACGGACGGAAAATTTATTAAGTTAGTACATAATAATTGTATTAGTTTGTTTTTATTACACAACTAGCTATTGCCTGCGACTTCAAACGTGTGGAATTATGCCTGAGATTAGCGCGTTCAAACAAATTCTTCAGCTTTTTAATAATAGTATAGATTAGATAACTTGTACTGTGTGGGATGGAACCCACCTTTCTTTATCCACAGCTAGGTACAAGTGTCCTCCAAAGAACGCCACATCGTTTGATTTTGTCATCAAGAACGTTGGAAATCAATTGCAAAAATTGTCTTCTAGCGATCTTTATGACATCGTCGCTCCAACTATTTGGGGCCATCGTGCACTGCGTTTACTAAGAGGTCGCCACTCAATCACTCATAGACTTAGAATATAGATCTAGACGTAACACTCGGTACAACGAATCCGGACTGCTGCTTTTTTTAGTTGAACACATTAAGAAAAATAAATGATTTAGTAGCCTTTCCAACTCTTTCTTTTTAAGCGGGAGCAAAAGAGAAAGCAAGGCTACTATTTACTATTTTACTTTTAAACCATTAACAGTGCGGCCCTGCCTTGGAACAAATCTATGTTCCCGAGTTGTTACTCCCTATTTATAACCTTCTTGCAATTGCTTTATATTCCTTCAAAGGTTGTCAGTTCTTCGATGTTGCCCTAAAATTATTATTATAATACTCATTTAAATTTGAAAAACGAAGTACACACGTGCATAACCCGCATGTATAAAACAAAAAGAAATAATTCAAAATTGATTTGCATAAAGACCTCTTTTCTGGAACACTACGCGGGGTGCCAAAAACAATTAGACTATTGTTCTTGGGGACTTAAAAAGTTTTTTAAAACAATAGAGGTACAATGTGCAGTACGCTTTATGGTGTTTTGTAGATGCGGGTGCTTTTCAACTCGTTTCAAAAGGGTTGGGAATAGTGACGCAAAGATGTTGTATAAAAATTTAAAATATGAAATAAATCGCTGAAAGTTTTGCTACGCGCAGATCTCGAGAACGACGGCTAAACCGATTTCGCTGATATTTTTACCGACATCAAAAAAGGAGGAGTTTCTCAATTCGTCTATATGCTTTTTTATTACTATGTATTATACTATATATGTATTTTACTATGTATTATAAGTATGTATTTACAAAAGAAAAGTAGTTTATGTATTATATCCGTATTCTGGTACCCATAACACAAGCATATAAGCTTAGCTTGGGACCAGAGGACGTTGTGTGAAATGTCCATGAATATTTATTATTTATTTATTTATTTATGTTTACCTAATAACTTTTAACTGGGGGCAGCGATTTTAATGATACTTTTCTATTTGAAAGCTGGTGGTTTCCTTGTGGTCCTATTGGCACCAGGTCAGAATCTGATTGTTATCTTCTGAGAAATCGAGCAAAAACCTCGAATTTCAAAGGCACATGATGTCGGTTACACTTTTTTTTTTAAATACTAAGACTATCACTTATCGCAAGTTGTGTGCGACTCATTCAACTTGGACTTCCGAGATCACTCAACAACTTGGATGTTCAATACCATACAACATCCGAGGATGGTTCGAACGCAGATAAAATTGCCTGATTAAAGTACGCGTGTGAAACTGCGATGAACAGCTAGTATATAAAAAAAACTCAAATCATTTAAATCTAATATAATTGAGGTTGTTTTTTTACCAGCGAGTGGCGCAGCATCAAAAAAGAGATGAGGAAATTTAAAATAAAAATTGTATTATTTCAATACCTACAATGTTTACAGCTCAATACCAAACATTAAAAGACTATTAATGAGAATTCATTGGACATCTGTCAACATGCCTGGTGGTCAAGTCCGCTATTCAATGTTCAGTGAAAGTTCAATTGAATGGTATCATTTGTAACAAAAAATTAACAATAGACCACCAAACTTGACAAAATTCGCTACTATGCAATCAACAAATGCAATAAGCAATCAGTGCTTAGTGTCGAATTTTATCAAGTTTGGTATTTAATTGTTAATTTTTTGAGGTTATAATGTGCCATTGAGCTACCATTGTCACACAATTAATTTACTGGTCTTGGGGCCCTGGTCAGCGTGGGTTAGTCAGAACGCCCGTGTTCAACTTTGGGATGTTAATAGACTAGGTAGAGAGATACAGCCTCATGGAACATGAATTTCAAGTAGGAATATATGGATAAGAAAATTCTCAAAAACACCTCTAAATAAAAACCGCGCAAACAGTTTAGACCTAACTGGTTATCATTTAAATAATTTCAAATGAGATTCAATCACATACAAATAAACATACTTTCTCGTATATTTAGGGTAATACATCTCTCAAACGACATTTATTTATTATTTTGCTTAATAACGGCCATATAGTTAATGTTAGCTGAATCTAAGACAGGCTATAAATTAAAGTCTTATGACTTTTACTTAACTGGCTATAAAGACTATAAAGACTTGTCATGAATTGTGATTTACGATCGAAATTTTATTTTAGTACTGCGTACCCGCGTGACTCTGTCTCTATTAACTCCAAAATTAATATAAAGTAACCTCTCTTTTATAGAAATGATATATTTATACTGATGGACTGAAAAAAAATAGCGTTCAAGTACCTTGAAGTCAAGTCATCAAGTTTGACTTGTGCATGAAGAAGAATGAAGAGTTCCGTTCCATCACCATTTAAACGCGCCATAAGCCTCCTCTCTCCTCTCCAGCCTATTTACGTCCCACTGTTGGGCATGGGCCTCCTCCACTTTCAAGGGATTATGGTCTATCGTGCCGCGCTGAACAGACGTGATGGTTTATTTTCGAGTTTTCCGTCTCTCACAGAGGATGTTATCTGTGTGCAATATCCCTTAACTGACTTTTACAGTACCCTTGGGAGGAGATGGGGTGGTTACACTTGTATTCTTAATCCGTCACCACACGGAATACCATTTGAACGCGCCGTAAGCTACCTCCGGTTAGTTATGAAAAAATGTTGCACCAAAATTCGTTGTGTAGTTTTAAGCGTGTAAGGATATAAATAAGTAAATAAATAAGTAAAGTAAATAAATCTGACAGTATGATATTGTGATTATACTCGTAATAGTGGGGAAGCTTAAGTGCGCAAATTTTCTGCTCTTAATTGGCCGGCTATTTAGCCGATTGTTTTTTGTTGCTTTTAATTTTTATGATCCAATATTTAAAAAAATACGCAATGGGTTTTGAAGAACACGAGATTAAAACTCTATAGCAAACTTAAAAGTTTGTTATATTTTTATACTCCTAGGTTAGGTTAGGTCATTTTATTAAATCGAAAAAGGTTTTATAAAAAACACTGACTGTTTATAAAAGTTCATTACCATCATAATTTTGATTAATATATCAAAATACTAAAATCTGTATAACATTACACTTTTTGCATTGCATATAATAATTATCTGATGTATATAACAAAGACTTGTGAATAAATTTCATTATGTTCCAGTGTACATAGTCTGGCAGCCAGCGCACAACAAAACAACGTCACATTTGCTAAAATATAAAAAAAAAACCGCTGTCATGAATAGCAAACGCAATACTAACAATAAAATGGAATAAATATAAATATTAAAATTTATTATTACTGTCAATAGTACCTAATAGCAATTCAATCAGGTTTTATGCTATCCATCTACATAATGTCCAATTAGAAATTTCTGCAAAGAACGTAAACTACTGCACGTAGTGTAAGAATTGTCTTATACGTTTTCCATCCAGTCAATTTCTGATCTGGATTAAGGCATTGTATCATCAAATAGCAAGTCAATAAATGGTTGTAAAAAATATGTATGTCTGCTTTGACAGATAACTGTTTTATCTCCGTAATAATACTGGTTGGCTGGTAGATATTGTAGATAATACTCCTGGGATTGAGCCCGCCATTGTACGCTGTGTATGAATTATACGACTTAATTCAAAATAAATAAATAAAATTATCAAATGTATTTCATTTTAAATGCAATAGAATTCTGATGTTACATTAAGTAATTAAATGTACATTATTACGTATAGTGTAGAAAGTTATCAGCTTTTGTAATTATGACGTAGAAATATTATTCAGGGGCTCTTTACTTATTAAAGTTAATAAAAAATGTACAAAGCGTAAATGTAATTAAGAATGATTAAATGACTCCATGATAAGATTACGGTTATGTAAATCATACAGTTTATTACTTTTAAATATAACTACATAGATAGTCGTAGGTGCGGAAAAGCAAAAGCTACGCTTCAAATAATTAAAGAATTATAATTAGTTATAATGAAGTATGCATTTAATTTTTAGTTAGACCCATACTGGTTTTTATACCGCCCAAGACGAAACATTTCTTGTATTATCTTTACTTTACTAACCGACTTCAAAAAAGGAGGAGGTTCTCAATTCATCTGTATATTTTTTTTATGTTTGTTACCTCATAACTTTTAACCGGGCGAAGAGATTTTAATGATTCTTTTTAGGGTTTCGTACAAACTCTTATAGGATCACTCCGGTGTCTGTCTGTCTGTCTGTCCGTCTGTAGAACTTTTTTTACTCAGCAACGGCTGAAGGTATCAACTTGAAACTCATACCAAATGTAGATCTACCTGGTCCCTTGCTTCAAAAAATACAATCAACCTTTTACCTCTACGCATTTAAAAGATATAACCGAATTACGACCATTTTTAAGAATTTTCGACTTATGCTAGGGAATCAAAATTCACAGGTTACTTCCCGTTGCCCTAGAGCCTTGAAATTTGGCATAGCTCAAGTCTATATAGTGCTGATATAGGGAAAAATCCAAAAACTTATAATTTGTCAGCACATCACAAGAAAAAAGTGTTTATACTAATACCGACTTATAAAGTAGTTGAAATGTAGACGATTCCCTATATTTTAACTACAAAATTAAGTTGGTGAGTTGTTTTGAGTTTAATTAACCGATTAGTTGAATGCAGTTATGTACTTACGTTTATATGTCTAGTATGTACGAAACGCTAAGTGTACGAGTTTACCTCGCTCTTGACAGGTTTTTATTTTATTTGAAGGCTGATGGTTCCCGTGTGATCCCATTGGCACCAGTTCAAGATCTGATGGTAATCTCCTGAGAAATTGAGAAAAACCCTCAAATTTGAAAGGCACATGAAGTCAGTTGTGTTTTTTTTAAATACTCGATTTATAAATCATAGTCATGTATTCCGTACATGTACTACGCAATGTATTTTGATGCGATTTTATGATAAATTTGTATAATAGAGAGGTTCATAAGGAAGGCTTTCTAGTATATTTTAATTATAAATAAATAAATATTCATGGACATTTCACACAACGTCCTCTGGTCCCAAGCTAAGCTTATATGCTTGTGTTATGGGCACCAGAATACGGATAGAATACATATACTACTTTTCTTTTGTAAATACATACTTATAATACATAGTAAACACCCAGACGCAGTACAAACATTTGTATGACAATTAAAAACATCACACAAATGATTGTCCTGACCGGGAATCGAACCTGAGACCTCATGATCAGCAGTCCGTTATATAAACCACTCCACCACGAGGCCCGTCTATTTGTCTAATTGTTTGGTTTCTAAACTTTGCGAACAATGTCGCAGGACAACAGCTAATCTTACCAATATTATAAATATAAAATAATAAATAAATAAAATAATAAATATTCATGGACATTTCACACAACGTCCTCTGGTCCCAAGCTAAGCTTATATGCTTGTGTTATGGGTACCAGAATACGGATATACTACATAAACTACTTTTCTTTTGTAAATACATACTTATAATACATAGTAAACACCCAGACGCAGTACAAACATTTGAATGACATTTATAAACATTACACAAATGACTGTCCCGTGCGGGAATCGAACCCGCGACCTCGTGAATGGCATTCCGTTACATGAACCACTCGACCACGAGGCCCTCCAAAATATATGGGAATCTAAAATTTCACGCGAACGGAGTAGCGGGAATTAGCTAGTAAAATAATAAATATTCATGGACATTTCACACAACGTCCTCTGGTCCCAAGCTAAGCTTATATGCTTGTGTTATGGGTACCAGAATACGGATAGAATACATATACTACTTTGATTTTGTAAATACATACTTATAATACATAGAAACACCCAGACGCAGTACAAACATTTGTATGACATTTATAAATATCACACAAATGATTGAAAAGTTTGTGAGTATGAATTTTTGGATGTTTGTTTATATGCAAAAACTACTGAATGGAATCTTAATGAAACTTTACAATAATGTAGCTTATACATATACATCAGCATAACACATAGGTACCAATTCTATGTGAACAACTAAACTTAACTAAAAAAGAAAACAATTACTATGTGTATTTTTACATTATTTTAGGAATTTTTGCAATTGACTTGCTATGCTTTTACTAAATAAACTAAATTTTAGTGGAAAAAATGATAACCATAAGCGGGACTTGAACCCACGACCTCGGAATACCGTTCCGTTGCTCTCCCATCTGAGCTTTAAAATTTAGTTTATTTAGTAAAAGCATAGCAAGTCAATTGCAAAAATTCATAAATTAATGTAGAAATACATGTACAGTCATTATTTTCGGTCCAATTGTGTTCTGTAAAGAACACTAAGTGATCGATTGATCGAGTTGGTGCAAACCGCTCAATAGATGGCGTTGTACACAAAACATCGCACGATGTGTAACTCACATTGAGAAGGTTGTAGTGGAAGATTTGGTAAACATATGCGGGAACCATGATAGCTCAGAGGTTCAAGTCCCGCTTATGGTTATCATTTTTTCCACTAAAATTTAGTTTATATAGTAAAAGCATAGCAAGTCAATTGCAAAAATTCATAAATTAATGTAGAAATACATGTACAGTCATTATTTTCGGTCCAATTGTGTTCTGTAAAGAACACTAAGTGATCGATTGATCGAGTTGCTGCAAACCGCTCAATAGATGGCGTTGTACACAAAACATCGCACGATGTGTAACTCACATTGAGAAGGTTGTAGTGGAAGATTTGGTAAACATATGCGGGAACCATGATAGATGGATAGATGGGAGAGCAACGGAACGGTATTCCGAGGTCGTGGGTTCAAGTCCCGCTTATGGTTATCATTTTTTCCACTAAAATTTAGTTTATTATGTGTATTTTGATTATTGGTCTGTTTTGTTGTGTACATTTACGTTAATTATAATCTTTAGTCCATAATATACAGTATTTATATCAAGAAAGTTCCGTTAACATTGCAGAATTGTATTATCGACACTATCAAAATTCATTTTTAGTTAAGTGTAGCTGTACACATAGAATTGGTACCATAGGCCACAATTCATAAAGATATTGTGTATATTGTTCAAAATGTGACGATAAGTGTCAAGTAAGTAGGAATTCCACGAGTAATGAATAGCAAAATGTGTTCGTAAGCGCATAACTCAACAACGCCTGGACCAATTCGGCAAATTGTTTTTTTTAAATGTTTGTTGAAGTTCAAGGATGGTTTTACGGCGAGAAAAATTCGAATAATTGCCAGAAAGACCCTAAAACAGCTCTTTTCTTTTTCCCATACAAACGTTTTATAACTAAAACGTAGAGTCAATTTGAACTTTATTGCTATTAAGCCATTGCTTTATTGTTTGGATGGTAACAGATGGCGCTCTATAGTCTCTGCCTACCCCCATGGGAAAAAGGTGTGATGTTATGATGATGATGATGATGATGATAAAAATGTTTAGATGATCAGAAAGTATAGACAACTTTAACTGGCGGTATGAAGTTCGCCGGGACAGCTAGTCTTATAAAATTCACGTGTCACAGTGTTAGTTACCGTACTCCTCCGAAACGGCTTGACCGATTTTTATGAAATTTTACATGCATGTTGAGTAGGTCTGAGAATCGGCCAACATCTATTTTTCAAACTTTTTTATTTTTTTTAGCATGGCAAAACAACGTTTGACACGTCAGCTAGTATTTTATATATTTTCCTTATAGTGTACCTAACTACAAGTTTCTGCTACTACGGAATTCCATGAAACTCCTCCCAAGCCAGTATGACGTGTAATTTGCTATTATGCGATGTTGAATCATTGGATTGATGAGCTGTTATGCTACTGCCCCATCTGCGCTAGTAGTAACAATCAAATACAGCTGCATTACAAAATTCTTAGCTAAAACAAATAAAAAAATATCTTTAATTATATAAATCGGTTTACTACAAAAACAATTAGCAACTTTAAACCACGCTTTTTAAATGTTGATCCCAAAATACTTATTTTTATTACATTATCATCATCGGCCGTACAATATTTTATAGCTAGATATCGCCCGCAACTTTGTACGCGTATATGAAATATATAGGTAGGTAGGTACACCAAACCTTAACAAATGGTACAAAACAGCCATCCCTTTGAACCACTCGGTATAGAAAATATTTTGGGAGATCTTTGCAGCGTAGCAACCATAAATTAAATAATTCTATTTTTAAAAAGATTATTTTTTCTTTATTTTATTTCTTCCGTTCATAATCTTACTTCCCTAATAAAAATATTTTATTCTTGTAACCATTTGACATTCTATTTCTGCCAATTATTTAAATTTAGAATGTTATGATATGCATATTGTTTAATGTTATAAAATTCTGTTAAATAAATCCGATTTATTTATTATTCAAATTTGAAAAATAATCTTTGAAAAAAATATATCGTAATGTTATAAAAATTGGTCAAGTGCGAGTCGGACTCGCGCACGAAGGGTTCCGTACCATTATCTATGCAACATAAGGCAACGTTATTAGTATCGAGCAAGAAACGGTAAAAAAATCATGTTTGTTGTATGGGAACCCCCCTTAAATATTTATTTTATTTTATTTTTAGTATTTGTTGTTATAGCGGCAATAGAAATACATCATCTGCGAAAATTTCAACTCTCTAGCTATCACCGTTCTTGAGATACAGCCTGGTGACAGACGGACGGATGGATGGACGGACGGACAGCGAAGTCTCAGTAATAGGGTCCCGTTTTTACCCTTTGGGTACGGAACCCTAAAATAGCAACAAATATAATTTTTAGTATTTATAATCTTATTAACCCGGCGTGAGTGAGGTCGGCTATTTATACCCACCCATTTATAAAAACTAGTGCGCAAAGAAAAAAAGTAGTCGAAAAGAGTAGTTTTAGAGAATAACAGACGTATTCACAAACGTTACTGTGAGGTCTCATAGTAGGTCTCATAGTAGGCATGGACGCACAGGGGTAGCATAATCATTTCAAAAACAATACTTATGTGGTGAAGCGCACTATGCGTTTGTTAAACTGAACGAATATCTAAGTTTTGTCTATGAATACAAAGGCTCGATGAACGGAACGCACTGAGAAGTGTTACCCTTTGTCCTTTGCACAGTTCATCAATACTTAAGTAATTACTTAAGTAATTATTGTTTGTGAATACGGGTGTTAGTAAAAGATGATGTATTAGAATGTTATAAGTTGATTTTATGTTATTTCGAAGCTGAAATAACATGTATGTATAAGGCAGAAGTGTGCTATAATTTTGTTCACAATTGGTCTCAATTTACCAAAATTTTTAAATATTAAGTGATAGTTTCTGAATATTGTTGATTTGTGCCCAAGAAAACGGCTGCTTTGTTTTTATAGAAATACAAATACTTTTATAACTATAACCGGGTTATTTTACTATATAACCTGCTTTCCATTATTATAATTTATATAATACACTACCTTATTAGTTTTTTTAAGTCATTTTCGTCATAAAAATCATCAATTCTATATTGGGTATGTCATACCCACCTCACAGTTAGTGTAATAATTTTTCACCTCATTCACGCCGGGTTAATAACATTTGTACATAATAATTTATTTTAAATACTTATTGCTTGAATTTAATATGATTATAATAAAGAAACTAAAATAATAAAAAAATTATGGTATTGTGTTACATAAATTTGTAATCTAGTTTGAGCACTTTGAGCTGTTTAATTCAGATACCAACCTAGAAAAAATTAACGCGGTTAACAACTTTATAATTTAAACATGTTAGAAAAAGTATCTATAGCAGATGCATTTAAATAATATTCGCAAAAAAATTTAACAATTCGAAGTTGTTTATATGCAAATTGGTATATAAGAATCACAAAATGCTCTCAAAGCATAATGAGTTATTAAAAAAAAGTACAAAAAAGAGCAGATGTGTTTAAAACAAAAAAAAAGAACAAAAGATTTTTTCTTAATTTTTCATTGACAGTTATTTTTTTTAAGAATATTTAAACCATAGACCATAGGGTATTTTTTCTTAGTTGGCAGAATGTAAGATAAAAAAAAACGTAGGGTTGATTTTAACAAACGCATATGCAAATGAACTAGGGAATCCGTGCACGAAATATGGATTTAAAATACAACTATGTACGTAGGGTTCGCTCGTAAATTTAGGGTTGTGAGTAAGTTGTTTTTTGCAAGCTACCTATATGAAAAAAGTGATTGTAGTTTCAACAACGTAATAATTTTATGTTATTATATTTTTATAGTGGTGTACTTATTACTTTAAATGCTTGTATAATTTTACTTTTACAAATAGTTTAGTTAATTATGAGACGAGAGGAAAGTAATGTCGTTAGGAGAGTTCTGAGTTGTGGAAGGAAAAAAGTCTAGAGGAAGAACCTAAGAAAAGATGGATGGACTGTGTGAAAGAGGACATGAAAAAAAGAGGAGTTGACACAGACATGACGGCTAATAGAAGACTATAGAAGAAAAAGACATGTTGCGCCGACCCCAAATAATGGGATAAGGGCAGGAGGATAATGAAATAGTTTAGTCTGATTTTAATAGCAAGAATCGGAGATTTTATTTTTCGTTTTTCATCTTTTATTTGCGAGTCGTAAGCAATAAGCAAAAGTTTAGGCAGTGATTTGAAATAGATTTATGTAGAGTTAATCCTTCATTATTTCCTAGTCCGTGTGGTGACGTACTAAGAATACAAGTGTTACCACCCCTTTTCTTTCCTAGGGTGCAGTAAAAGGCAGCTAAGGGATATTGTGCACAGATAACATCCTTTGTGAGAGACGGGAAACTCGAAAATAAACCCTCTGCCAACACGCCTGGTCAGCGCGGCACAGTAGACCATAATCCCTCCCAAAGCGGAGGAGGCCCGCGCCCAACAGTGGGACGTTAAATGAGAGAGAATCCTTCATTGAGGATATGCTATTCATTGCATTTCACTTATGTTGTGGGTTCAGAATGGTAAGTATTTTCAGACATGTCTCGCCTTCGTGTTAAAATAATTGGATTGCTAAATGGTTGGGCTGAAAAATCGTAGATAGATAAAATACCGAAAATGGCCGTATATCGGTATTACGAACGCTAAACACATACCTATATAGCTAAGCTTAAACAGTCCATGCGATTTAAAACTTTAGCGGAGTATTACGTATTAACTATTATCTAATATTAATGCTAAACAGATGGTTTTAATGCTAAAAGCACTATCTAGCAGAACACTTATATGCGGGTTCAATGATTCAGTAATGTTTGCAGTTTTTGTTTACTGGTTCAAAAAAACATTTTGGAAAACAAAAAATTAAAATACTGTGAGTAGATTTTATTTGTAGGTTGTTGTACTGAAGTAGACGTAGTAGTTCGTGTGGTGACGGATTAAGAATACAAGTGTCACCACCCCATCTCCTCCCAAGGGTGCTGTAAAAGTTGACTAAGGGATATTGCACACAGATAGCACCTTCAGTGAGAGACGGGAATTTCGACAATAAACCCTGTGCCAATACGTCTGGTCAGCGCGGCACAGTAGACCGTAATCCCTTCTATAGTGGAGGAGGCATAGGCTCAACAGTGGCTGCAGAGAGAGAGAAAAAAAAGAGTGATGTCTGTATTTTACATTTTTTTATATTTAGGCGCGGTAGTTTGCGGGACCTACCGCGCCTAATGTGGTGTATGGCTTCTCACCTAGTGTTTCGGTGAGAGGCCATTAGCTCAAGCTGTAGGCAGGGGGGGGGGCTAATGTCGTCCCCTATCGTGTCGGGCCCCATCTGTAGGGCCACGCCTTTAGCTTGGGTCGTGGTAATACCAGAGTGACTACCATGGCCCGGATTTCTGGGCGCGGAGCAACACCATAGGGTTTAGTGTGTAGTCGGGCCGCCGCCAGGAGTCCCACACGAAGCCCGAAGGTTGCTCCCGCAACTGGACAGGGGAAGTGCGTCAATGCATTCCCCATGTAAAAAAAACGGCCAGTATCCTACGAATGTTCTAAACCAGAAATTTTTTATAATTCTGTGGTATAATTATATGAATGTAAGAATCTTTGTTGCTCTCACACGCAAAAACTACTGGATGGATTTTAATGAAACTTTGCAGTAATGTAAGTTATAGATTACTTTAATACATAAGTTATTTGAGTAAAACCGCCGGCAAAAGCTAGTTATATCAATTTGTAATCAATAGTTACTTGAAATATTCATATTAAAATTATACCCCTACGAAATTACTAAACGATTTAGGCTTGTTCTAACGCTACATACGATGTATTACCAGCTATTACATAACCGGTATGAAACAGAATGTAACTAGTTATAACCGGTTCCAACTGGTAATGACGATCAACTTTTTTAGGGTTATCTACCGACAGGTAAAACGTTATTAGTGAGATCTCAACTATGATGGCTAGAGAGCTAAACATTTTACAGTTTATATACCTATATCAGTCGATGACAACAAATGGTCATCATCATCATCATTTTTCTACCCTTATCCCGTTATTTAAATATATGATGATAACAATGTCACGGAACCTTTCGTGTGCGAGTCCAACTAGTACTTGACCGGTTTTTAAGGTTCCAGACCAAAAAAAGTAAGATGAGACCATTATTACTAAGACTACGCTATCCGTATGTGACAGCTAGACAGTTGGGATTTTCACACCTAATGTATTTCTGTTACAAAAAACCATATTAAAATAAATATTAAAGGGGGCTACTATACAATAAACTATTTAAGTTTAACCTGATGATGCGCTTAGACATAATTATGGGGGTATGATGGTACACGACCGTGTGGTGACGGATTAAGAATACAAGCGTTAGGACCGGTCCCGTTGTCAACGCGTTAGCGGTTTATTAATCATTGTTTAACCAGTCAATAGTTCTCGCTTAATTATGTTTTTTAATCAAACCAATATTAAAAAAACGGTTGTAATTAAAATATCTCCTTTCTATCTAAATAAATCTGAGAAATTTTTAAAAGAAGAAGTATCTAAATTGAGGCGTAATTACATTAATTTTTGTTATCTGTGCTTATAATTTGAATTTGGAATGATACAAATTAAACATATTTGTCTATG
Organism: Orgyia antiqua; assembly: GCA_916999025.1. Classification (NCBI taxonomy): domain Eukaryota; kingdom Metazoa; phylum Arthropoda; class Insecta; order Lepidoptera; family Erebidae; genus Orgyia; species Orgyia antiqua. The sequence continues at coordinate 29,910,744 of OU779868.1, forward strand.
AAAAGAATAAAATTAAATGAGAATCATAGTTTAACAAAACAAGTCAGCTCTTCTTAATGAGATACTTGTTTTAAAGGTTGTAATAGTGAAGATTGTTGTTTGCAGACACAACCATGTCAGATGAACTGGGATACTACATCTTAATATGCGGTAGAAATACGGGTGGTAATAACCTATGTTGTTACCATGGTAGAATCTACATATACCTACAACCTAACTTTTTCAGTGTTGGATAGTAAATTCATCGAGGAAGGCTTTAAGGCTGTATAATATCACGCTGCGACTAATAGGAGCGAAGAATCAGTGAAAAATGTAACAAAAAAGGGTTTTTTTTTAATTTTATTTTTTTAATTTTGAGAACCTACAAAGTTGCGGGAACAGCTTAGTACTGCTTGGTATTCCCATAACATTGTTGTGTAATAAAGCTAACCATTCACGAAATGCTTGTCATTCGGCTATTATTTTCATTTGTTTTACAAAACTGTGAACATACGATTACAAAAGCGATTACTCAGGTTGCCCGAATTCATTTTACTTTATATGGTTTCTGCCAAGCCCTAATACAAATCCTTTGTGTAGGTATATCGATTACAAAACCAAGAATTTTTAAATTTGTAGTACACAAATAACAACAAATAAGTTTGAAATTGTCATGCTATGCTTTTTACTTAATAAATCAAATTATGGTGGAAGAAGTGACTGCCGCTAGCGGGACTTGAACCCACGACCTCGGAATACCGTTCCGAAGCTCTTCCGTAATTTATTAAAAAAACCATTTAATCTGGAGGTTAAAAAGAGAGTTTCAAATGTGTTTCCATACAAACATAAAAATCGTTGGTGACGTTTTCGAGAGTCAGATTAAATTCTCGTTTGAATTTATTAGATGGAGGTTTCTAGAAAAAACACCAAGCCCAACAACTAATACTAATATTGATGCAACGCAGAAAAAAAAATTGGACAAGAATATTCTCTATTTAAATTTTAAGAAAAAAGAGCATAACAACAGTCACGTGCGATGACAACCAAATTAAAAAGAAATATAGTAGCAATGAGTTGCCAGTGACAAAAGAGAAAGCATAGACAACATACACCTACAACTTACGACAATATTGAGCCGTAACTCGAGTGTGGGCGGGACGCCATTTAACGGTTACAATTTAAAATTCAAATTATATATTTCTGTTCAAAAGCTACTATATAACTGGACACTTGTATTTAATTTAAATGCATAGAGTGTTGTAATGATAATAAAAGAAAAAATACAGTCAAGTGCGAAGCGAATTTGCATTCTCGTGTTTCGGTTACGTATAATTTTTTTTTTCCATGACGTATCTGGATTTTGAGGACCAAATCCGTCATATTAATTACAATCTAGCCTACAAAGGCTAATAAGTAATTTTAAACTTACTTAAATTGCTAAATAGAATATGACTAAGAATGTATCCATTAACACTTTTCTTACTGTCTCTATTAAGGCGAAGACACTTTGTTCATGTGTTCTTTAAAACTAGCACTCACTGCACTATTAGCACTATCACTATTAAAAAAAAAAATGGTCAAGTGCGAGTCGGACTCGCGCACGAAGGGTTCCGTACCATTATCTATGTAACATAAGGCAGCGTTATTAGTATCGAGCAAGAAACGGTAAAAAAATCATGTTTGTTGTATGGGAGGCCCCCTTAAATCTTTATTTTATTTTATTTTTAGTATTTGTTGATAAAGCGGCAATAGAAATACATCATCTGTGAAAATTTCAACTGTCTAGCTATCACCGTTCTTGAGATACAGCCTGGTGCCAGACGGACGGACGGACGGACGAACGGACGGACGGACGGACAGCGAAGTCTCAGTAATAGGGTCCCGTTTTTACCCTTTGGGTACGGAACCCTAACTAGTTCAAACAGTTTTGTTCTTTGAAGTCTTCTCACTAGATCCGTATTATCAAGGAGCTATATTGCCTCAACATTTACGTGATGATGAAGTCGATTGTGATGAGCTTCAGCAAACTTTTTAATTATAATTGCGACCTTGTCAACCTTTAAATCTCTATGGATGTCATCATTTCGCACATACCAGGGTGCGTTTATTATGCCTCTTAAAACTTAGTTCTGGAATCTTTGAATAATTAGTACATTGCTTGGTTTGGTACAGCCCCAAAGCTGGATACCATAAGTCCAAACTGGCATAGGGACTTGTTTGTATAGTAATAATTTATTCTGTACTGACAACAAAGAATCCTTATGCTTATGAATGCTCAAATTAAAAGCCAAACAAATCTTAGTCACTAAAATACTGCTAAATGTGTAATTTTGTTTTAATGATAATTATTTAGTTTTATAACACATTTTACTTTTGTCCTATAAGATGAGATAAGGTTCCTAAACGTTAGCACTAGGTATATAAGTATTTATACTGTGAGGGACCGAAAACTCAAAACTAAACCCTATGTCAAAACGCCTAGTCCAGGAGCAGGCCCGTGGCCAACAGTGGGAGATTAATGGGCTAGAGAAAGAAAAAAAAAGAGAAATGTAGGTTTATACAATTTTTAACAGCTTGTCAATGTTTCCAAAAAAAATCTGAGATAGTTAACCAGTTTAGAAAAAAAGGTTAATTAGGCCAATATACAGACGGACACAGTAGTAAAGCCTATACATGTAGTTCTGTAGGTGTGGTGACGGATTATGAATACATATTTAATGTAACCAACGCATTTCCTTCCCAGGGTACTGTAAAAGTCAGCTAAGGGATATTGTAAACAGATAATAAATAAATAAACTATATTCAGGACATTTCACACAACGTCCTCTGGTCCCAAAGTAAGCTATATTTCTATGCTTGTATTATGGGTACCAGATACGGATAGACTACATATACTACTTTTCTTTTGTAAATACATACTTATAATACATAGAAAATACCCAGACGCAGTACAAACATTTGTGTGACATTTATGGATATCACACAAATGATTGTCCAAAGCGGGAATCGACCCCCCACCACGTGATCGGCAGTCCATTACATAAACCACTCCACCACGAAGCCCGTCAAAATATATGGGATCTAAAATTTCACGCGTACGGAGTAGCGGGCATCGGCTAGTCGCTAATAACATACATTGTTCATAGATTCTTGAGTTTTAGGTACTGTGGAATTTTTAACGTGTGCCTAAATTTCTTTTAAACTATACGTACAAATCCTTAATATTAATTTGTATACCTTCATAGATACATCCAATTATTTAATTAATATAACGAGGTCTACTACTTTACTATCGAGTATTAAGGGCCTACATCAATATTATCGTATATCATCGCCGACACGTACATATTAACACAGCCAGTAGGCACAGAAAATGAAGAATTAGGGATACTTTTCCTATTTACTCAAAATCTACTAAATATATTTTAATTCTGATTTACGTGTTTCTATATATAATAGTTACGTATGTTTTTAAAGTTATTTCATTAGTTAATACGCGATAATAGACCGACAAATGAAAAAAAATAAAAAATTTGAGAGGTTGTTTCGCTAAGATTTTCTATCGAGAAAACTTATTTCAATCGCGTTTCTGAGTTTATGCGATCCTAGATCATATATTGAAAAAACATATACTTAAAAATTAGAGCTCTAGCTATTCAATCTAAAGAAACAATGAAAACTTCGTACGTAGAAAAATGCACGAAGCTATTTTGGTATCCTCTTAACTTTAATTTATTTAAACGAAAGTCCAACGGTTTTTTAACAATTTATTGTTATTTAAATAAGCTTTCTTAGGCATAATTTAAGGTTTTTTTTTAAAGCATTAGTTATGGTTACTATACACGCAATGATTTAGAAAAGGAATACAATAAAGACAATTTTAGTGCGTAACCTAACCTAACTTAAATGAAAACAGCTATGGTAAAGTTAAATAATCTTTATTATTACTAGCTGACCCGGCAAACTTTGTTTTGCCATACCAATGTCCACTTAGGGGGATAAAAAATACATGTTGTCCGATTCTTAGACCATTACAAACACCGTGACGGGAGAATTTTATATACATATTAGACTAGCTGACCCGGCAAACGTTGTTTGGCCATACTAAAAAAAAAACTTTTGAAAAATAGATGTTGGCTGATTCTCAGACCTACTGAATATGCATGTAAAATTTTATAAAGATCGGTCAAGCCGTTTCGGATGAGTACGGTAACTAACACTGTGACACGTGAATTTTATATATAAGATTACACACCAGATAGTTTTACAGAACTTACTAAGTAATCACCGCAAGCGGGACTTTTTACTGTATTTTAAATTTTTTTCCAATATAATTTAGTTTATTAAGTAAAAGCATAAAGAAATAAAAATAAATAAATATTCATGGACATTACACACAACGTCCTCTAGTTCCAAGCTAAGCTTTTATGCTTGTTTTATGGGGACGTCAATTGCAAAATAAAATAAATTACTTTATTTAGTTTTTATTTTAATAATAAGAAAGTTCAGTTAGTGGGACAGTGCCGGATTGTGTTAGGTACTGACTCTATCCATTTAATTTTTTAGTTAAGTTTAGTTGTGTATGTAGAATTGGTACCATATGTTGTAACTTTATGATACAGAATCATATTTAGTTATTTTGTTTAATATTTAATACCTGTTCTCCTAAATTTATTTGTATGAGAGACAGGTGTATTTTATAGTTATTACTTTAGTTAGAATCTATATAATACTCATATTGTAAAGCTGAGGAGTTTGTCCGTGTGGTGACGGATTAAGAATACAAGTGTCACCACCCCATCTCCTCCCAAGGGTGCTGTAAAAGTCAGCTAAAGGATATTGCACACATATAACATCTGTGAGAGGCAGAAAACTCGAAACTAAACCTTGTGCCAACACGCCTGGTCAGCGCGTCACAGTAGACCATAATCGCTCCCAAAGTGGAGGAGGCCCGAGCCCAACAGTGGGACGTAAATGGGCTGGTGGAGGAGGAGGAGTTTGTTAGTTTGTATGTAGGTACGCGCTAAACTCAGGAACTACTTTTAAATATTCTTTCCGTGTTACTTATAACATTAATCAAGGAAGATTGTAGTAAAACCACGCTATGGAGCGAAACATCAGTGAAATATGTTGCAAAAACGAGGAAAATTTTCTTAATTCCACGCATACGAAGTCGCAGGAAACAGATAGATTTTCATCCTAATCTTAACTAATTTAAAGACGAGATGAGACCATGTTATAAAAGTTTTGACGAGTTTAAGTTTAGTGTTAAGAGCACGATACCAAATTATGCTCCATACAAAAATAGGGGTATCGTACTTCCGTTTTTTCTTCGCGTAAGTTAAACCGATTTTAATAGTTTTTGCGTTATATTATAGATAAAGAGTATATCTATGCTTCTATCACTACTATCTTTTTTTCAAAACATAATAACTAAAAGAAATATGACGATCCGAAACACCCACTTTTTTCGGTTTTCTTTAGATAAAGTTGCAGCGTCTATCACACAAATTTGGTAAAGTTTTACCACAAAAGAAAGTGATAGAAGCATAGATATACTCTTTATCTATAATATAACCCAAAACTATTAAAATCGGTTTACTTTCGCGAAAAAAAAACCGAAGTACGAAAAGTAGTTTTCAAAGAATTTGTAGGTACAATCCGCTTCATCTATATTTGTCCCTTTCAGCACGGTGCTCGGGAATAGGGATAGCAATACCTAAGGCAAATACCTAAATGAGAAGTACAGTACCCTCTTAATGAGTGTGACGAAACTATAGCGCGATTTAAAATAAACTGTACAACGCCATCTTTTGAGCGGTATAGCAAACTCCTGTTTAAATTTCACGCGTACGAAGTCGCGGGCAACAGCTAGTATTATTATAAAACTTGCCTTTTTTTTTCAAACCAAACAAATTTATTGTGAACACAGGTTATAACAAAGATATAATGTTACAATAGACCAGCTATGTTCTACCAGAACTGGCATTTTGCATCCTATTAATGTTCCATCCATGAAGAATACAAGAGTAACTACCCCTTTTGCTTCCCAGTATGGTGTAAAAGCCAGCTTAGGAACACTGTACTCAGATGATGATACATTAACATTGTACAAGTTTTCCCTCTCCTCTGTGAGAAAGGGAAATCACGAAAATAAAACATGGCAACACGCCTAGTCAGCGCGGCACAGTAGACCATGATCCCGCACAAAGTGGCGGAAATCGAACCCGTGACCTCGTGAACGGCAGTCCGTTATATGAACCACTAGACCACGAAGATCATCTAAATAGAAAAACTCATACAATTGATACATTCAATATTTACATTTCTCAAGAATAATCGCAATAAAAGTTTGAAGCAATTCTATTCAAAACTTATTCAAATGTGTTGCAACTGTATAAAAAATATCTCCCTAGTTCTATAGCGGTAGTGCTCATTACATTTAGCCCTAGATGTAGACAACGAGTTTCTTAAAAGGCGGGAAGATTGAAAAACACAGCAAATAGGATGGCTCATGGGACACAAATTCTTCTTCGCAGTAATAACGGATAAACGGACTGCCTATCAAACGGTCGCGTGTTCGATTCCCGCTCGGGACAATCATTTGTGTGATTTTTCTAATTGTCATACAAATGTTTGTACTGCGTTTGGATGTTCCTATATATTTTTAAGTATGTATTTACAAAAGAAAAGTAGTACATGTATTGTATCCCTATTCTGGTACCCATAACACAAGCATATTATTATATAAGCTTAGCTTGGGACCAGAGGACGTTGTGTGAAATGTCCATGAATATTTTGTTTTTTTATAAACATCTTATTATTGGGCATGACCTTGGCCATTTCTTCAAAAAAATCAGAGTCATAAACTTTTGTTTCGAATTGGCTTGTTTTACAGGTTTTTTTTATTTTAAGTGTTTCATGTACTACGTATGTTACTATGAACAGGCGTGTTGGAATAGTTTTGATATAGTATTGCATAAGGTATGTACTATCTATCAATCCTATCTCTGGTAGTGATCTCTTCCACACAACATATATGGAAAATGTCGAGAATTCCAGCTAAAGGCTAACAGGCGTGTAATATTACTATTCTAAACTACACAACTATAAGAAATAATACTTATGTAACATACAAAAATGAAAATATAATAGTTTTTTTTTCAGGACATTTTACACAACGTCCTCTGGTCCCAAAAACTATATTTCTATGCTTGTATTATGGGTACCAGATACGGATAGACTACATATACTACTTTTCTTTTGTAAATACATACTTATAATACATAGAAAACACCCAGACGCAGTACAAACATTTGTATGACATTTATGGATATCACACAAATGATTGTCCCAAGCGGGATTCGAACCCGCGATCTCGTGATCGGCAGTCCATTACATAAACCACTCCACCACGAAGCCCGTCAATTATTAATAATACGTAATGCATTTGGGAGCTATAAAATTTGCCTATTGCAATCTACTGCTAGAAATAGGCCTCTCCTAATTCGCGCCAATATACGATCTGTGTACCTTTCGCATCTCATCCCACCCTGCGAAATTTTAGCCAAGTGTAATAACTACTAAGGGTAAAATTTAAATATTTCACATACTTAGCATACGCTGCAATATCGTGAGAACTGTTAACATTGAGCATCGATTTATTACAACTATGTTTATGTAAATATATTTAAATATACCGTTCCCAATGAATTGTAAGTCATACCTGGATTGATAGAATGCATTCACTCAACACAGTAGCCGTTACTTATTTCAATAATAATAAACGAATAAGTAAGTTGAGTAAGTTCTCCGTGTGGTGACGCATTAAGAATACAAGTGTCACCACCCTATCTCCTCCCAAGGGTGTTGTAAAAGTCACCTAAGGGATATTGCACACAGATAACATCCTCTTTGAGAGACTGAAAACTCGAAAATAAACCGACGCCTGTTCAGCGCGGCACAGTAGACCTTATGGTCTACTGTGCTGTGGGCTGTGTAGAGGGATTATTCCCTCTCATAGTGGAGGAGGGCCTTGCCCAACAGTGGGACGTAAATGGGCTGGAGATAGAGAGAAGTGAATAATTTTAACAGTTGCCTATTATGACACCAGATGAAACCCGCGACTTCGTTTGCTTGGAAGTTCAAATCACTAAAACTATGTAGCCTGAAGCACCTACGGAGACTAAGCATTCTCTCCTCTCCAGCCCATTTACGTCCCACTGCTGGGCTGTTTATTTTCGAGTTTTCAGTCTCTCACAGAGGATGTCATCTGTGTACAATAGCGCTTAGTTGGCTTTTGCAGTTCTCTGGGAAGGAAATGGGGTGGTGACACTAGTATTCTTAATCCGTCACCACATAGAGAGAGATTACTTACATATTACAAATTTTATGTCTTTAACAACGGTATACCCAACAAGGTGGAGCGAACATGTGTAGCAAGGTCGCTGGGAGCCATTGGTTGCAACGGCACAAGATCGCGCGTTGGGGTGTTCTATCGTTCTATGGGGGAGGCTTATGTCCAACAGTGGACGGAGACAGGCTGATAATTGAATGAATAAATAACACTAAGTATAGATAGATAGATCCAAAGTATCCAAAGCCTCTTTGAGCAACAAATTATTGTAAAAATCATAACATAAAGAAATATAAATTTCACCAATTTTAAATATGAAACCACTTAAATACTTTTATTACAAGATAACCAGTATTTTTTTTAAATTCCAATTGTTAAATGTTGAAAAAAAAATCCAAATTGTCTCTGGACACATCGGTAGTTTCCATTTTAATAGAACAGGAAATGAAGCCCCGCACTAAACCTTCGCTATTCACTCGATTAACTCTTAAAATCCAATCTCAAATACAACTAGAACAACACTATTAAGAACCAATCAAGCGCGTTATGTGTTGTGTATAGCGGGTTCCTTACATCTAACCTTAGCTAAAGTTGAAATTTTGTACAAAAATTTAGCAAATTCGGAAACTCACACAACTCTACATTAAGTAAAAAACAAGTATGGAAATAAAAACACGTTGAAATTTTAACCTAATGCCAGCGGTTTTACCTGAGTTTATAGTTAATGCTCCACTCCTTGGATTTTAGAGTGATTATTTATATAGCCTGTGAGTTATTTTGATTTATAAACTATACATCTGCAAAGTTTCCTTAAAATACATTCGGTAGCTTTCGCGGGACAGAGCAACAAACATACATCCATTCATACATTCTTACAAACTTTCACGTTTATAATATTAGTAAGATAGAATGCACTGAGTCTAGGGACGTTATTCGTTAGTCTGTGGTTAAACGATAAACTTCTTAAATACCTATCTTTTTATAAATGGAATGTTTCTATTCACCCTTAACGTTATGTTTAAATTTCGAATACTTCAAGAAATAATTGATTCGAATACCAGAATTTTTAATTTGGTAATGAAATAAAAAAATATTATTTGATTGAACCCCAAAAACCGAGATTTTTATAGTATTCAATAACATTTTATAATCTAACGGTAGCCATTTTTGTAAATCTACTCTGTGCACAAGGAGCGACATATTTTACTGGCGTGAAATCATTTTTACGATCGATAAAGCTTTAAGTTTATATTTAATATTGTTATATATGTTATTATAAGTTAAGAAGGAAATAAGTAAAGGAATTAATAAGGTAATATTTTGTTGGTTGGCAATAATACGTTAGCCGTTAAATGTGGTGTGGATTACATTATTGAGGTTTGTAATAGTATCAGATTAAAGACAGGTTAATGGTACCTATTCTACGTGTACCCACTAAACTTAACTTTATTTAAGTAATTCTTCGACAGTTTCCATATTATTATAGGTTGTCTGGAAGAGATCGCTATTAGCGATAAGACCGCCGCTTGTACATACCATATGCTGTAGGTACTTAATCAAATTATGTATCTTGTTTTTTCTTTGGTGTACAATAAAGAATTTTGTATTGTATTGTAAAGAAATAAAAGTTGATAGTGTCAATATTTCTATTATTTGCTATTTCGTTGTACGTAATAGATATTTATGTTAATTAAACAATAGTCGATTTTGCGGGAAAGTGCAATATTTTTATATCTATCCACACGCAGGATAATCTCAGGAACTACTGGTCCGATTTGTTCGAATGTTGCAAAAAAGGGGAAAAAATCTTTAAATTTCGGGCAACAGCTTGTAATAGATATTAGTAATAATAAACGATAGATACTTACAGAAACTCAATCTTTTATTTATTATGTATATAATAAATGAATCTCAGGTAAATATGCAATGATAATTCTTAGTGTATCAACACTCGCATCAAAAGAAAGCAATATTAAATAATTTTACACTAAATCATTGTGATCATAACATTTTACTTTGATAAATGATTTCTATTCCGCAAAAGTGGTTACGATTTATTCAAATTGCAATAAGTTAACAGGCAATAAAAATATTTACATATACGAAAGGGCCCTCCCACATGTGGCAAAAATACTAACGAAAGCGCCCCCACATAAGGGAGCCTTGCCAAATCGCCCTTTGCCAATCAATCGTAGCATCGGATCACGATTGGTTATTCTATACATCCCATAAACAAAAACCACTATACACTGAACCCCAAATCACTACCAATACCAAAACAATATTATTAGAACCCATAGGGTGTGGAGTATCACAATAAAATGGTACAACATACTTGAGATGCAATAAAAATTTTATTTTCCATCATTTCCTCCATTTTGGTTATAGTATAGTATACTCGTGGGGATTCAACCAATCAAATCTAATTTCAATTGACATTCCAACAACATTTGAATTTCGAATGCCACATTTTAATGGTAGTGCTTTTATTTTTATTTTTTTAATTCATTACAAAAATGCTTTGAAGGAAATTCAATATACAGCCACATTTAATATTAATATTTTTGCTTTCAATTCAGTAAGAACAAAATAGTTTTCATATTTCTTATTATAGTACCTATAGATAATAATTTTATTAAATTTTCTCTTTGGGGCTGCTTCTTGGCCTATGAATATATTAAACTACTGACATTTTATATATCCTTTTAATTGTTATTGCCTGTAGCTATTCCATAAACATAATATGATCTAAAAAACACTTAAGCCTGATATTTACTCTCATAAAATAAATTTATTGTCCAATTTAACTTTTTAACACAACCTTTACGAAATATATTCATAACTTATTATAAAAAATATAGAGAAATTATGTTTATGACTTTCAAAAAAAAATTAATATGCATGTAAAATTTATTAAATACTTTACGATATTTTTTATAAGATAATTTTAAAAGAGACTAGTTTTGATAGATTTTATGATACCATGAATCATAATACCATAAATGGTGACTTCATTTTATTAGTTAAAAATTCATATTATTAAAAATATTTAAAAATAGAATGTAGTCTCGTAAAAGTTTTTTTCAATGTTGTTTCAATGTTTGTCAATGTTTAGGTATAACTTTCTAATTATAAAAACTGTGTATTATAATAGACTTACCGCCTTATTCATAATGACTTATCGGTCGCTAAAATAGGTTCGCTAACTTGTTATTCATAATGGTCTTTTTACGCTAAAACGTTTATTACCTCTCCGATAAAATCTCCGTATAAACCTCCGATAAGTCATTATGAATAAGACCGATACAATTTAAATTATTATAAATGTGTAAAACGAAATAGCCAATTACTCAAAATACACCTAACCTAACTAAAACTAACGTAAAATAACGCAAAAGATAAATCAAAGTTTTCAACGCATCAGAATTGACCTCATCGTATTCTATTTTTGAAAGTTTATTTTTCGTTCCACAGCTCTGAATAGCTCTATCTTATTTTTAATTTAATTTTTTAGCATTATTTACATATTTATGTATTACATCTAATAAATTTGCATAAGCTTTATTACGTATGCAACAAAGTGCAAAAATATTCATTCTTTTATTTTTAATTGTAAAGTTATTTTTGTCATAGAATTGTTTAATAGGACAACGGACTCCTTTGCGGGGGATTGAAAGACAAAACATTGAATTGTATGAAATCTGGTTTACTGTTTTTTGTTTTTTAATTTTTTAATGGCCACGTGTGCTAATGTAAGCTATTTATGTTAGTGTACGGTAAGTTATTTCAGTTTATGGATAGTTTAACATTAATGAATAACCACTTAACCAATTGGCATTGTTCATTTTTTTTTAAACTCTTAATTCGAAAACCATTTCGGGAAATAGAGTTTCTGATCATGATCAACTAGTTTTTTTCGGAAAATTTGCTATATAACTATTTTTTTTCCAAAAAAGCAAATGATCTCTATTTGCCCTTGAAATAAAAGACTTAAATTGTTAAGGCGCTCTTAGGGATATAATACTCTGTGGTGGAGTTGATATTGGTCTATTATATCAAATTGGCAACTTTGAAAAGATGTATTGCAATCTGTGTTAAGTCTATCAGGAAAAGGCAACACAAAGATTGCGTACAACGATGACGTCACAACATTTAAAATAACATCTTTAAGTATTAAAAAAACAATATATATATAGCGAATATACCAATAATATTGAAATTGGTTGCTTAAAATAGTCTATATTTTCTAAAAAAAATATAAAAACAGCAGGTCAAAAATTATGAACAATCCCAATTGTATAATCTACGTAATAAAGATTGCTCTATGATTATATGTTGTTAAATTTAGAATTTTAGTGTTCTATAATCTAAAGAAGTACACAGAATTCTTTATTTAAAAGTCACTATCTATATTTAAATTTTCTATTCTCTTAATCATAATGGAAATGGATATATTAATATACGCATATTCAGTATTCATATCTTATCGGCGATATTTATTACATAATTTGATATTTATTAGTGGCCATTTTCATTGCTTTTATTATTTAGTTTTATTAGTTCTTTATTTGAAATATTTATTGACACTCAACTACATATTTTAACAGCTAAACTTTACTTAAATTCACATTCTTTCTCATCTCTCCCTCTGACACGCAACAATATTATTCAAATTAAAACCGGTCCGTAATTTTTTGTTCTCTAAACAATATCTCGGCGTGGTTTAGATCACCTATGATTACAAAGGGCTCGCCCCTGTTATAATTTTATCCTAACCCTTTCGATTCATTACCGAAGCGACCGACGTACCTACAAGCCGATATTCAAGTTTACTTGCTTTTTTATTTCGTTCCTCTATTATTTAATACTGTGACGTCGGTTATTGGTATGGTCGGCTTTAGACATTTTGATCCTAGCACCCTAGCACTTGATTCTTTTATTGAAATGCCAAAGTTCCAGTTGTTATTTATATTCATATTTTCATGGAAGATAGTATTGCACTTGGTTAACCATGCCTGGCAATATTAAACACAAATTCCTCTCGAAGATTTTAGATGACATTAACTATAATGTGTCAAAACAAAACAACTCGGCTGTGCAGCGTTCGGTAAGTTTAGGCACATCCTCACGTCGAAAATATCCCAGTGCCTGAAGAGAAAGGTCGACCAGTGTGTGTTACCAGTGATGACTTATGGATCTGAAATGTAGTCTTTGAATGTCGGCCTCATAACAAAACTCAGAGTCGCACAGTGTGCTATGGAGAGGGTTATGCCCGGTGTTTCTCTACGTGATAAGATCCGGAATGCGGAGATCCGTAGAAGGACCGGTGTGTACGACATAGCCCGAAAAGTTAGCTTATGTGGCCTCGAGTGGCGACCACGCACTGGACGATACAGCTTGGGTCGGCCCCCAACAAGGTATATTATCAAATATACCGGGGGCCGCTGGATGCAGTTAGCGCAGGACCGTGCGCTGTGGTGTTCTATAGAGGAGGCCTATGTCCAGCAGTGGACTTTGAAATGTTGATGGATGGATGGAAAACAAAACAATAACGTGTACCTACCAGATAGCAGTATGATATAACTAACTAACTATCATTTTTTACATTACACAAAACACAGTGGTCTTACAATGATGAATAATTTAGTTTCGGGCGCCTTATTTTATTACTGAAAATACGTCCAATTCTATGTACTTAACTAAACGAAAATAAGAGGCGTATTTTAAATAATTGGCTATTTAGTTGTGCAGATTTTTATTAATTAAAATTTTTAGTATATAAAATACAAAATTTCTAATAAAAAAATTCTGTTAACATTACCGAATTGCCCTATCGACACTATCACTTTTAATTGGTTATTTAAGTTAAGTTTAGTTGTATACTTAGAATCGGTACCAATGTCTAGTAAAATTGTGGTAAATGCAATGTTCAAAACATATCGGTCACACTATAAAATAGTTGAAGCAACTATGACGTATCACCATACGTTTATTTACCATTTAATATCACACAAAGCCCTACTCTTTGTTTTAAGCTATGGCCCGGTGTGTACAAAAAATACCGTTTTATGAAACAATGAAAGGAATCCCTTTGGCCTGTCGAATTATAAAAAAAAATATGAATTTATGGTTTAAAATTTGAATTTGGAATGTCTCTTTAATTAAAAAGGTGTTATAATTTAATAGCTAGCATTAATTTTAATTTATTTATTAAAACTTCTTATACACTTTGTCAAAATTCGAATTATTCCACTATGACAATTTTTTTTTACGATATTTGGTACCACTCTGTAAATTTGTACAAAAAAATAATATTAGACTGTAGATACGTGTGTTTTAAAGTTTTTAACATTTACTAACATTTTATGTAATTTTTTGTAGATTAGTTATACTAACCTCCTGACTCAGTATTGTCTGTATATTTATGTAGGTATATATTTCTAATTGCCTTGGTTGTCGGAATCTCCCAAAATTTCAACCGATCTACACGTTGGTAGACAAACACCACAAGCCCTTTAGTTTGTGACAGTATCACTAAGGATACTGGCAGAGTCGCGACTTAAACATTACGATAAGTCGTTTCTCAAAAAGCCATACCAGAACAAGAAGAATATTTGGTACCGATTCTACGTGCACAACTAAATATAACTCAAGAAAAATGCCACTATGGTGTCTTTTGGTAATGAGGCTATTTTATTGACCGCGTTTGTATTCATTAAAATCGTTAGTTTATAATACACAGTTTTTACATTAATAAAGTTCAGTTAACATTACCGAATTGTGTTAATAACAATTATTAATTTTCATTTCTTAGTTAAAAGGTCATGACACCAAACTATGCTCCTTACAAAAGTATAAACATCGTAGCCCCCTGTTTTCTTCATGGATATTGCCTCCAGAGGAACGAGTTTTTCTCACAGTATCTAGGCCTTATATGTATATCTATGCCTATATTATTTTAAAAAATAATAACTAAAAGAAATATAATATTTTCTAACACTTGTCACACAGTCGAAAATATTATATTTAAATAAAACTACTTTTTACGGACTTAGACGCGTATATTTGTTTTTAAATTTTGGCCCGATGTTTCGGAGACTTTGCAGTCACTATGGTCACGGGTGAGACTGGACTGAGACTCACCCGTGACTCGGACACTCATGGTGACAAAGTTTCCGAAACGTCGGGCCAAAATTTAAAAACAAATATACGCATCTAAATCCGTAAAAAATAGTTTTAAAAGAAATATATCAATCCAAAAATCCCGCTTTTTTCGTTTTTTTTAGGTAAATTTGTAGCGTCTCTTGCACAAATTTGGTTCTAGTGGGTTCTTAATTTATGCACGTGAAAATAGTGCTAATGTGCCATTAACATAGAAAAGACACTGTTAGTCTATGTCTATGGCAATGCAGCATAATCCTTATTTCCTTAACTACCTGTAGACACTCTCTCCAGCTCATTTACATCCCACTGTGGGGCCTCCTCCACTTTGGAGGGATTATGGTCTACTGTGGCACGCTGACCAGGCGTTATCGGAGGATGTTATATGTTTGCAATTTCCTGGTCGTGTCATGGTAATACCTGAGTGACTACCATGGCCCGGCTAAGGGGCGAGGAGGAACACCGTGGGGATTAGTGGGTAGTTCAAGTCCGTTTCTGACCCGGGAGTCCCACACAAAGTGCGTAAATGCATTCCCCAGGTAAAAAAAAACTGTTTGCAATTTCCCTTAGCAGACTTTTATAGCACCCTTCGGAGGAAATGGGGTGATGACACTTGTATTCTAAATTCGTCACCACACGGACAAAAATGAATTTGAATAGTCTACAACTATTCAAATTCATTTATTGTAAATATAGGTAGATTTACAGGATAAATAGTTTAAATTGCAATTGTGCAACTGTGTTCTGCCAAACTGGCATACAATACTTTATGTTGGTTGTACTATACACACATACACAAATATAATAACAATTCTATAAATAAAATTATAATTAAATATATGAAATTATATATAAATACATATATAGTTATTATTCCATGAATATATATGTTTCCTGTTTACAACATGTCATGTTTGTGTATCAAATCTTCCTCATAGATACATATTATACATACATACATTTTGTATTGTTTAGAACTGTAATACTTTAATGCTATTTTCATTTACATTAATTGGTTTTGTTTTCCCGAAAGCTAGTTCTTTTAATATAGCACTCAGAAAAACTGTGGCTTTCTATTAGTGAAAAACGTTTAAGGATCGGACGACTGCTTTTAAAGATTGCCTTCTACACGCATATTACAAACTGTACCTGTTTATAATAATAGTATCCATTCAGCCATCAGACTCTCTCCGTCCACTGTTGGACAAAGGCCGCCTTGTGCCGCTTGCATCCAATAACTCCCCGCGACCTTTACGATATCGTCGCTCTACATTGCCGCAGGCCGCCCAGCCACGTTGACTTTTTCCCCAAATATTAGTATATTAAGCTAAAAAAACAACTACCTAATTAAAAAAAAAAGTGTACGTACACGTATGATGTTATACTGTTTTGTTTTTCCTTTAAGTAAACTTGCTTTGTATCTGGATTTAGACTGACAGGGTGCGCAAATATCCCAAATATCTGCGGTTATAATTTTTTCCGTGCTTAAAAAATATTAACACAAAAACTCTAATGTATTGTTCTCATATAATCACTAAATGTCCCACAGCTGGCAAAGGTCTTCCTCTAAAGTATAATGCAAATCCTCCTTCATTTTGTTTTTGTCGAAATATTCTCTTTGGTTGTCATCATGTTGTCATCTATGAGTGACAGTAAAATGACGTAAAAAAAGTCTGTCATCAAAAATGTAAACAAAATTCCATTAAAAATCTAAAATATTCGTAAAAATTACAATATGAAATAAATTTATTCGAAATCATACTATCCATCCATCATGCCGAAGGACTATGTGGTCACATATGACGTCAAGAGTTATGTATACCATTCAGATACCACTGACTTCGAAGATGACCAAGTCTCTACCTTGACCTTTGAATACAGTAACATAATAAAGAAAAGTAAAGTTTACCAAAAATCTAAAAGAAGCAAATGTAGGTACCACCCAAACTGCAATAGCCATTTAATAATCAAAGACAAGACTAATGATATGTGTGTCAAAGAAAAAAATCAAGTTCAGAAAGGACAATATTTATGCTCCTGTGATAATAGAATAAAAACACTACAGACTGGACAATTAATAGACAGATCAAAACGTTCATCTCCAAGACAAACAATTAAACCGTCTCTATCCAGTGTCATTAAATGGATAAATAACAATCTTACACATTTATCGATTGCAAAAGAAAACTGTCTAAGACCCCAATCAGATATTGTTAAACCATACCACCGTAAGCATCCAAAATCAGACATTTCGTACAGTCCAAGACAAATACAGGAATTAACAAAACAGTTAGTTAAAATACAATCTAGAAAGAAATATATTAAGGCAGACAGTATAAGTTCTTCATCAGAATCGGACGGTAAAATTAATGTAAATAATAGATTTATGCAAAATGAATGGGAGAAAAATAACGACGATGAAGATAATACTATTAAGAAAGCTAAGGAAATTGTAAGAAGCCAAGATTATGACAAAGAGCAGTGCAACCTAAATAGTAACTCTATGCAATATAGTTGTTTTATGAATGCATGTTCTACACCTAAAGAAACCGCTTCCCTTAAAAATATAGATAGATGCAGTAGTATAAGTTCCATACAATCATCAAGTTCGTTCTGGGATTTCGTCTACAATAAATTACAAAGTTCATATCAATCAAAGAAGCCGTGTTGTTGTAACAAAAGTTTATCATCAAAATGCAGTAAAACAGTTAAATCTTCGGCTGATGTATCAACTAGTTGTAAATGTATGTCTTTACCACCGGTTTCGACAAAATCATGTCCTTGTAATACTTCACATCATTCAAACACAAATTCTCAATCAACTAAAGCTCCAGATAGCGTTAATAAAATAGACAAAACTGTCAATGCTACAAGTAAAAAAGTTAATGTAGAATGTGAATGTTTACTAACAATTTCTAAAGACAAAGTTACTGCATCAAAAACTAAAATAAAAGAAAATGATTCTTGTCAAATACCACATGAATGTTTGAAAAAACTTCTGGATAAAAAATATAATAGAGAAATTATTTGTATTCATAATCCTCCATGTATATTAATAAATGGGTGCCTAAATTTTCCTGAAAAGCACGATAATAGAGCAACAGGTTGCCCAGCTATGACAGTCAAAGATAGTTGTAGTAATTTATATAGGAATGCAGACAATAATGGAAATTTTACTGCTCATAATCAGTTTCATGTTTTTGAACATAATTGCAAATTGGGACCGTTTAGAAATAACAATGTTAATACAATTAAAAGAAGACCTCGTGTAGATAAGTCTGTAGAAATGGATAAGTGTGAAGTTGCTGATAAAAGTTCTCAATGTACTTCATTGGTTGTAAACGCTCATTTAGTATCTTGTGAATTGAGAAGAATATCTCATCAGTTAAAATATGAATCGAAGACATATAACAGCCAAGAACCATTACATTGTTTATGTTATAAACCTATTAAATCACTAATTACAGAAAATGAAAGCCAGATTAATAAAGATACTAAAATCAACACAGCAATAACAGAACATCAAAAGCATATAGGCAAAGATACAGCTGTCAAAGATGCTAAAAACCTTTCTGAAAGCGAAGGACATAGTGCTAAAGATAATAAAATCCATACGGCTATAACAGATAATCAAAATCGTGCAACCAAAAATAGATTCGTTGAAGAGACAAGTAAACAATCTGCTAAAGGTGAGAGAAGAGTTCAAGTTAAGCCTAAAGAATGTAGTCACTATCCTCCTTGCATTAAAATACCGAAATGTCTAGTTAAAATTCAAGATGAAGGCTTTCCAAGCGATGGTATATCAGACTGCGTGCATACTCCTTTGTGTGAGAAAATCCCAGCATGTTATAGTAAAGCAGCAAATATGTTGTCAGTATATGTCCAACATCCAAATACCTGTACTATATCATAATAAATAGAGTCTACTTTACTGAACATTGCATGATTATTTAAAATTTGTAGAGTGTTGGTGTTAATTCAGTTAAATTGCTAGACAAATATGGTGTTTCACTGATTATCGGGTTGTATACACGATGCAGACCAACGTACTGTTGAATTTTTCATGTTATGATTAGTTCTCTTGTGTAACTGACCAGTATATGACCATTTATAGTCTGTTAACCTTTGAACCGTGGTAAGGTCTTTACTTTGGTATGTATTTTCTAATAACTGTGCACTGCGATTTTAAAGATGCGATTGCGATTGCGAAGAGGTACTTTCTTATGGTCTAGCGGTATAAGGAATAGTTTATCCTATTTGATCAACATCCTGGATGACGCTAAATCAGCTAGCTCTTTGGTCCTAGCTCTTCTACCTGGTGGAGATATCACGATAATATATTTCCTATGCAACTTCATCTTCGCAAATGTTGGCTGTACCTTTAAAAGTGACTGTCTGAAGGTTTATTTTGTACCTATTTATGAACACAGCTTCGGATAGGAGAAATTCTAGTAGTGACTTGTGGAATTTATACACATCCCGCTTAGAATTATCCACTTATTTTACACGCAGTCCTCGCTAACGTCACGCAAGTATGCCTTGTTTTGTTTTGTTTACGCATTTTTATTACCTTTATTCGTATCTATTAACCAATTTATGTATCTAGTAACCTAGGTATGTAACGAAAAGAGTGTAAGTTTTATCCAGAAGTCGCAATATTCTGAAATTATGCATAATGCGCCGTTAATTAAACAAAATCTCTCGATGTTTCTGCATACGTTTTCAGTTATTTTAACTACATATTTATTGATAAACAGTTATTAAATTGGGCGGTAACTTTGAGCCCGTCACCAAACAAGCCAGTATATTGATTTTATAAGTCGATTTAGTATCTAATGTCCTCGATTTAGTCATTCGGACCACGCCTACTCGACTGGTTTGAAAATTATTATATCGATTTGCAATAAATCTCTCACTATCTATAAGTTAATATCTGAGACGTCTTTTTTAATTTGCATTAGAAATACTAATTTGCAAACGATTTTGGACGACATTAAGAATATTTATATTACTGATTTCAGAAAAAAGACGAAGAACCTTCAATCTGTATGTACGTTACAAGTTCTCTAAAATATTAGGAGCAATTTTAAAATTTACTTTTTGTACACGCTCTTATTAGCTCGATCTACTTATTTATCAATGTATACTTATATTTCAATGTAATGAAATCTTTTCCAATCTTCTCCAAAACGTCTCTTGTCAATTTTTATAAAATTTTAAATGCATCAGGTGCGTGTCTAAGAATAGTCAAGATTTATTTTTATGCTCTCATGACGAAAAAGGTTACTTCTCCAATAAATAAACAAGTGAAACTGCAGTCACAGTTAGTATCCTATAAAAAATAATCTTAACAACCCTTTAAATTTTACACCTAATTAATAAGTTATTTCTTATCATTTTCATTACAGTTTGTTAACACACAAAAACTCGTAAAAATAAAATAAAATTGTATGTTCGAGTTGTGAGTCACGCGCCGACATTACTATTTTCAACAATGATTAACAACTGACGAGTTTAAATTACCAAATTCAATTGTTTTCTTCCCAGCATATTTAATTTTAAAATCAATTGAATGCAAATTAAGGAAGACGGGACATTCCTTCGCGTTACACACGACGAACGAATACAAAATACATTTTTAAATATACAAAAACCTGATTCTCCACCGTCCCTACCTATAAAGATATCTTAAAGTTTTGAATTACCTAATCTATAGCTGTTTCGGAGAGGAATTTTATCATTTTGAGCGTCTTAAAGTATAGAACCAGTTGTTTGATGGAAAAAATACCTTTGGTTAACATTTCAAAGGAATATGTAGCTTATAGTTTTGGTGTAAAGTTGTTTTTTTAGAGTTTTCTTTTAAAGTTATGTGATGTTTTGTAATTTTTGTATATGTGATCAAAAACTAATGAGTTGAGACCATTGAACTTGGTTAGTTTTGGTCGCCACACTCGCCACATGCGTTCAGGGTTTCATTTCTGTGAGAATATACATTTTATGGAGTATGTTAGAAAGTTTTGATCGTAAACTAAATATATATTTCTCTCGATATTCATAATGAATCAAATGTTTGATAAAATTACATTTTTAAAAGATTATTTTTTTTAATTTTCTTCTATGTTTGTGGGAAATGTGGTGGGAAACATAGATAATACCAATGGATTTAATAGTATATATACGAATTATAGTTATAACGACAGTAATACGAAGTGTCATACGTATTTAATAGTCATTTCGAACAACGTCATCGACATCGTCGTCGACTTAAGATAGTCTCCTAAGGGCGAATAAATAGCAATATTTTTAACCAACTTCAGAAAATGGAGGAGGTTCTCAATTCGTCTGCATGTATTCTTTTTTTTTTGTTTGTTACCTCATAACTTTTAACTGCGCGAAGCGATTTTGATAGTTCCTGTGTGGTCCCATTGGCACCATGTCAGGATCTGATGGTTATCTCATGAGTAATCGAGAAAAATTCTTATATTTCAAAGATACATAAAGTGACCGAGGAAGAAACTGGGGTGGCGAAACAAATACGTATTCATGTGCGCATGAAAATAAAA
Source organism: Orgyia antiqua (assembly GCA_916999025.1). Classification (NCBI taxonomy): domain Eukaryota; kingdom Metazoa; phylum Arthropoda; class Insecta; order Lepidoptera; family Erebidae; genus Orgyia; species Orgyia antiqua. The sequence continues at coordinate 29,932,803 of OU779868.1, forward strand.
TTTTTGATACTATTCTGTAAAATTTGTGCGACGCGTTTATTTACGGACTTAGGCGCTTATATTAAACTTTCTTTACAATTCAACATTAGTACAGCTTAAAACTCAGTCTTACCGTGGTGACTGAAATTTCTCAGAAACATCTGGCCTAATTTAAAAAAATATGCCTACTTTTATCTTGATTTAAAACATTAAAAGTATCTAAATCCTTAACCCTTCCAGGACCATAAGGTTTCCAGCGATAAATATATGTATGTATCTAACTTTTATAGCTAATTTGGGTGTGAAATGAACGATTATCTACAGAAAAACAGAATAAAGCCTATAGTTTTCTTGGAATCTCATGGTAAATATTTTTCCCAGTGGTCCTCAAGGGTAACCGAAGTAACAGTACCTAAGGTTTACATAGGAAGTCTTTCAAGTCTGACTTTATTACGCGACACATACATCTTAAAACGATGGAGTAATATAAAAAGTATATAGAATAGTCTTTTTATGATATTTGGCGAAACAATTTTGATTAGTTATGTAGCGCGAACTTACATTGTACATAGTATATTTATATTGAGACTTATTTTTTATGCGCTTTTTAGTAAAAGTTACACATATATTCATTACTTCTGTCTTTTGCGTGTTCTGAGCTGGCCAAGTGCACTAGTTGTCAATATGCAGCTTATATAAAATTATATATAGTGGACTCTTGGCCACTACCTAAATGTATATATTTTAGCGAATCACCGTTGGAGACACTCGAGGGTAATTAGAAGTGGTCCTTCTTTGCAATGTGCTACGCGTAAGTTTACGCAAACTGTCTATGCCCTTTTAGATATAGCTACGGATATCTAACATATCAAGAGTCAGAGCTAAAAGCTGCGAGTTACCTATAACATTATAACATTTGTTTTATTATACAAAAATTTATTAATGTGGTTCCAAAATACTTATGTAATTATTTTACTATAACAACATCCACATTACGATTAATTTTACCACTTCTTGCTGGCCTCTCTATTATCGTAAAATACGTGTGGTACATATAAATTTCTTCGCAGGGCGACAGTTAGCTTCTGTAGCATCCGGAGTCAAAAAATACATATTTTTTGTAGCTAAACACTACATTATTTCTTCGACATGTACGTGAAACTCTTAGCATCCTCTTATAACCATTTATGTAAATAAGGGATATGATAAGCACATTGAAAAACCAAGAAAACTATTAGATATAGTAGAGTACCATACTGTCATATAAATATGACCGTTGAGGACCACTGGGAACAATATTTACCTTACGAAAATGGTGCATTTTGAGACATTTGTGCTAATTATTTGCTAATTTTTTCATTGTTATTATTTTTATACAAAATTATACATACCAAACTTAATAAAACAAGTGAAAAAATACTGCAAGTTTATGATTGTAAGTCTGAAAAACCATAATGAAATATGCAATTCAGTCCGCGAATATTTTGTCGTTTGCGCGAAAGAAATATGATAGTGATTTTCTTTGTAATCGCTCCGAAATGCATTATATGTTGGCTACATATCTTATGTTATGATATTCAATCAAAAAAATATGAATTAGGTAGCAATTGAATAAACAGTTGCGTATTTTAAAGATGGGAAACATATTTCCCTTGGTCCTCAAAGGGTTAAAACGTAGTTTTATTTGAACATTTTTTGATCATCTGTAGAATCTATTATTAATTCTTATTACTTTACTTTCAGCTCAGTTACGTCTCAGAACGACGCAGCATTCAAAGCCGCTGGATGGAGGAGATACAGGATCGCACGTTTTGGCTTTCTTTGGGACGCATTTGTCCAGCAATGGATTTTAGAGGCTGATGGATATAACTAACTTTTTCTATATTATGGTCCGATCGTTAAAATTAAAACTACCTACAGGTTTTTCCTATCTTAAATTTTATCATTACGGGTTATCATAAGTATACAATGTAGCTTAATATCACATTGTCATGGGTAAAGTTATATGTCTAAAATTTTGCAAACAAAATAACTAGTAGATATCGGTACCTAATTATACATTCTCAACTAAACTTAACTAAAAAATGGAAATTGATAGCGCCAATAACATAATTCAGCAATGTTAGCAGAACTTTTTTAATCAATAATCTGTATTTTACAGACTAATGCTTTTGATTAATAGAAATGTGCACAACGAAATGGCCAATTAATCAAAATACGCCATAGATATTTTTTTTAACATGCTTATAATTATAAGTTCTGTTTCTATCTCTATCTATCAATGTATAATCTATGTAACGAAATTTTGAAAGTGATTTTCACCCACTTGTAGTAGTCAGATGAATCTAAAATTTTACACACATTAAGTATACCGATGAAAATGCAATGGCGAGCGTCGTGGTCGAGTGGTTCATGTAACGGACTACCGATCAAGAGGTCGCGGGTTCCATTCCTGAAAATCGGGAAATTCGGGAAAATCATTTGTGTGATTTTTAGGGTTCCGTACCCAAAGGGTAAAAACGGGACCCTATTACTGAGACTTCGCTGTCCGTCCGTCCGTCTGTCACCAGGCTGTATCTCAAGAACGGTGATAGCTAGAGAGTTGAAATTTTCACAGATGATGTATTTCTGTTGCCGCTATAACAACAAATACTAAAAATAAAATAAAATAAATATTTAAGGGGGGCTCCCATACAACAAACATGATTTTTAGGGTTCCGTACCCAGTATCTCAAGAACGGTGATAGCTAGACAGTTGAAATTTTCACAGATGATGTATTTCTATTGCCGCTATAACAACAAATACTAAAAATAAAATAAAATAAATATTTAAGGGGGGCTCCCATACAACAAACATGATTTTTTTACCGTTTCTTGCTCGATACTAATAACGTTGCCTTATGTTGCATAGATAATGGTACGGAACCCTTCGTGCGCGAGTCCGACTCGCACTTGACCAATTTTTCTAATTGACCTACAAAATGTTAGTACTGCGTCTGGGCGTTTCTATGTATTATAAGTATGTATTTACAAAAGAAAAGTAGTATATGTATTCTATAATATTTATTTATTATTATTTATTCATGGACATTTCACACAACGTCCTCTGGTCCCAAGCTACGCTTATATGCTTGTGTTATAGGTACCAGAATACGGATAGAATACATATATAACTTTTTTTTTTGTAAATACATACTTATAATACATAGGAACACCCAGACGCAGTACAAACATTTGTATGATAATTAGAAAAATCACACAAATGATTGTCCCGAGCGGGAATCGAACTCGCGACCTCTTGATCGGCAGTCCGTTACCAGAACCACTACACCACGAGGCCCGAATATTTATTTATTAATTGAAAAAAGTATTCAGGATTTTCAATCGTGTTTTTTAGTTGTTGAACTGAAAGTAGACTTTTAGTTAAGATTAGTTGTGCACGTAGAATTGGCAGCAATGTCTATTTCAGCATGCCATAAGTAGATGAAATACCTTCCCAAAGTGGAGGAGACTCGTGCCCAACTTTGGGACTTTAATGGCATGAAGAAGATTTACAATTTGGACTATTGAACTCAATAGAGATTACTTCAACCGGTTTTTGAAAGCAGATTTAAAATTATGTGCATATTAAGGGCCTACATCAATATCATCGCCGACACGTACATATTAACACAGCCAGTAGGCACAGAAAATGAAGAATTAGGGATACTTTTCCTATTTACTCAAAATCTACTAAATATATTTTAATTCTGATCCACGTGTTTCTATACATAATAGTTACCTATGTTTTTAAAGTTATTTCATTAGTTAATACGCGATAATAGACCGACAAATGAAAAAAATAAAAAATTTGAGAGGTTGTTTCGCCAAGATTTTCTATCGAGAAAACTTTTTTCAATCGCGTTTCTGAGTTCATGCGATCCTAGATCATATATTGAAAAAACATATACTTAAAAATTAGAGCTCTAGCCATTCAATCTAAAGAAATAATGAAAACTTCGTACATAGAAAAATGCACGAAGCTATTTTGGTATCCTCTTAATGTGATGACATTTCATAAAAACTGTCTAGTCTAGACTTCATTGATTTTTATGACTAATAAATGAAGAATTTAGAATTTTATTTCCATTATTGCATAATGGAAATAAAATTCTAAAACAGAAATATTGTTAGGTATCTTTATTTAAACTTTAGTGTGAAAGTTTGTTTATATGTTTGTTACTCATTCACACTACATACAAAACTATTAAATGAATTTTAATGAAACTTGTCAATAATGTAGCATATATATCAGAATAACATATACGCAACTTTTCAAATTCAAATTCAAATATTTTTATTGTGGATCATAGGTACAAAATGTTGCTATACAGAGATAATTTGATCACCCATGTCCCGCCTGATGGGCATACAATATTCTTTTATCCCGAAAGAATGCAATGTTCCCGTGACATAATAAAAAACAATTTTTATCCTTTTTACAGCAGGTGATACCTCAAGGCGCAGCTAGTATTAGATGATTTCGTAGCAAATTTGTAAAAGAAAAAAATTCAGTATCTTTTCCACAGGTTAAATTTCGTTTAAATCGGTTCAGTAGTTTTGTTATGAAAGAGAGGCAGATAGTATAACTAATAATGTTGGTAAGGAACATTTAAAGACGTACAGACGTTATCTAAATTATTTCAATGTTATTTATTAACACCAGTCGTTATAACAAAGGTTTTTGTTAAACATTGTAAATGGCTGCCTGTTATCAGTTACTTCAAATTATGTGGGCCAACTAATGGCTAAGTTGTCACTAAAGGTAATTTATTAAAGATAGCTCCCCACACTAGTATGTATATACTAACTATGTCCTATAGTTTCACTTGGGCACAAGGCAAATAATGGTTGCAAAAGTAGCAAATCCTACAGCGCCCCGGCAGTAACTAAAGCCTTCTGTGCACAAATTAATATTAGCTTCTTCTTTCTTTTTTTCTCTTTTATCTCAAATTATTTGGGGTCGACGCAGCACACGTTTTTTTCTTCCAACCTCTTCTATCAGCTGTTGAATTCTCATCAACTCCTTTTTAGGGTTTCGTACAAACCCTTATAGTCTCACTACGGTGTTCGTCTGTCTTTCTGTCCATCTGTCAAACTTTTTTTACTCAGCAACGGCTGAAGGTATCATCTTGAAACTCATACCAAATGTAGATCTATGCAGAGATAATTGCAAAAAAAATCAATCAATATTTTAAGTCAACACATTCAGAAAATATAACCGAATTACGGGCATTTTTGATTATTTTCGACTTAAGCTAGGGAATCAAAACCTACAGGTTACTTTCCATTATCCTAGAGAATTGAAATTTGGCATAGACCAAGCCTACATTGTGCTGATATATGGAAAAATCCAAAAACTTGTAATTTGTAATCACATCACACGGAAGAATTGTTTAAACTAATACCAACTTATGACGTAGCTGAAATGTAGGCGATTCCCTACATTGCAATTACAGAGTTAAGTTGGTGAATTGCTTTATGCTTAATTAACTGTTTTTTGTACTTAGTTATTTATGTTTTTCAGTCGAGTAGATACGGAACCCTAAGTGTGCGAGTTTACCTCGCTCTTTACAGATTTTTTTCTTTCATATCATTTATCACACAGTTCATCCATCTTTTCTTTCCGTCTTTCTCTCCTTTTCCGGACATCGACATCCATATTCATCATGTTTGCTTCTATCTCCAGCCCATTTACGTCCCACTGTTGGACGCGGGCATCCTCCACTTTGGGAGGGATTATGGTCTACTGTGCCGCGCTGACCAGGCGTATTGGCACAGGGCTTGTTTGCTTAAACGTCCTTAATCCCTCCTCATTACGTGCCTATACCAGGACAGACGGTTCCCTTTCAACTTTTCTATTACTGGCGCCACTTTCATGCTTCTTTGCATTAACTAATTTCGTACTTTGTCCATTCTAGTCACTCCACACATTCTTCTCAACATTCTCATCTCTGCCACATGCAACCTTTTTTCATCCTCCATCAATGGCCCAGCATGGAAGTCAATCTTCATACAATACCGCAGGTATAGGGGAATCCGTGGGTTGCAAATTAACATCGACACAAAAAATAAGTGTCAGTAAAAAAATTGTTGGCGTGTTGGTCTAGTTTCACGTTTTTCGTTTCTCATAGACCGTTTTACGTTTTACGACCTTTAAAGGGTATAAAATAGTTTAATTTTTCTTCGCAGACTTCATTGTGGAATTTCTTAAAAATCGAGAAGTCTTTTCAGAGAAGAATGGCGATTAATACGAGAATCTTTACTTATTAAAAAAGTGAAGTGAGAGTCCTTAAAACTACGGAACGGATTTTGGCACAGTTTTTCTAAAAATAGGGTTCAAGCGGATGGTTTTTGTGTATAATTTATTACGATTTGATGTACTTTTGAGAGGGGAGCTCAATAACTATTAACGCGGGTGAAACCGAGGGCATTATTTTATATATAAGAGTAACAAGAAAAATAATAGCACCTACAATTTTTATCTCTCCTTTTCCGGAAGAAACAAAATTTTAAAACTTTGCTGGTTATTTCTCCTATTTTAATGCGTTTCCCTGCCTGACTATATCAGTAATACTAAGATCTGTAGAAGGACAAGTGTGTAGGAGAAAGTCGAAGGATGAATGGGCAGGCTACATCGATCTAACGACAGTAGGGGAAGAATATCCTCGAGTAGTGTCCACGTACCAGACAATAGAATAGCCCCCAACTAGGTGGAGTACTGTACTATCGCCAAGGTTGCTGGAAGTTTCTGGATGCAGATGGCGCAGTCTCACGCAATGGCCTTTACAAAAAAATATAACATTTAAATGAACTTTAAAATGTTTAAATAATTGATAAAAACATATTTGCATTAACGGATGTGCAAATAAGGATGTCTCATTTAATGATTCCATTGACCCGAATGCAACGACAAATCTTGCATATTTTTATGTGTCGAATAAAATAAAACATGATTCAGTTACTTTTTTTTAATAAATTACACGCATGCGCAGTCGCGCTGAATGTAAGGTTTTTTTATTACGCTATTTTCGTTAGGGAATTTAAATTTAGAATTTTGTGGATTTAGTCTCCACGCTCAAGGCCCGCGATTGAAGCTATGCAATAGCTTAAAAATCGATGCTTTGCTGCTATTGGTTGTAGCGTGATATTATATATCCTATAACTTTCTTCAATAAATGTACTATGCAACAGTGAAAGAATTTTTCAAATCGGAATAGTAGTTCCTGCGACTAGCACGTTGACACAAACAAACTCTTCAGCGTCATAATATTAGTATGGATATTATGGAATCTAAATATACAGAAACCAGGAAGCACTCCAATAATTATTATCTATCAATAACACATCTACAAAGTTCGCATTATTATAATTAATATATAAATTAATGATAACTGTAGTATGTCAGATATAATTGCAAGTGCTGTATAGAGATAAGAGAGTCACTGAAATAGCCCAGTACTTGTATAGTTACAATGTTGTATTGATAACGATGTTTACGTTATTATTAACAATATTAAATTGAACAGTTACTTGGAACTTAACTCTAATTTCTTGCTAGCTATACTTCAAAGAAATAATATTTCTCCGTACATATTAATAACAATAACTGAGTATTTAAAAGAAAAAGTTCTACTGACTTCATGTGCCTTTGAAATTTGAGGGTTTTCCTAGATTTCTCAGGATATCTTCATCTGATCTTGACCTGGTGCCAATGGGACCACACGGGAACCACCAGCTTTCAAATAAAAAGTATCAATAAAATCGCTTCAACCAGTTAAAAGTTATGATGTAACAAACATAATTTAAAACAAAGCATACAGTCGAATTGAGTACCTCCTCCTGGTTAAAACAAGTTGGTTAAAACAATTTCTAAAACAGTTACAAAAAATAAAAATGGTGGCGCTACGTGCAAAATCTTGCTAACTGAAAATCGTATTTAAAATGCAAGGAACTAGAAATATTTCTAGGTATTTCATAACTGCAATCGTTTTGAGCAACTTCTTGATGGTATCCGTGTCACCATTCTCTAGGGGCCCGTTTGAAAATCAGCGTCAGGTCTTTAAGATCTGACATGTGCTCAAACGGGTACCAGTTTGCTGCTATCATCATAATACGGGATAATCTTAGGTCATAAGTGTAATAACTTACTGTTAGGTTGTGTTTAATGTAAGCAGCAATACAAGCTTTTTTCTTTCTTTCTTTCTTTCATAGCAAATAACAAATAAATTAATTAGTTCCTACGCGCAATTACCTAAGAAAGATAAGTTTGGCTACATTATACATTATTACATACACACATACATTATATATTATTACAATAACTATTTTCTATGTATAGTAAGTATGTATTTACAAAAGAAAAGTCTATTAAGTATTCCATCCGTATTTTGGTACCTATTACACAAGCATATAGGCTTATATAGAATAGAAGACGTTGTGTGAATGTTCATGAATATTTATTTTTTATCTTTTAAATAAAATTCACGTGTCACAATGTTAGTTACCGTACTCCTCCGAAACGGCTTGACCGATTTTTATGAAATTTTACATGCACATTCAGTAGGTCTGAGAATCGGCCAACATCTATTTTTCAAAACTTTTTTTTAGTATGGCAAAACAACGTTTGCCGGGTCAGCTAGTTTATTTATATATTTTATCGGGACCAATTTTTTAAAACTAGCAACACTTTTTAATCCAGCATATAACATATACATATACACATATAGGTATACACATATAGGTATATAAAATATTTAGTTATCCAAAGAAGTGTGTTTTGATCGTAGCAGATGGCGCTCTATAACCTACCCCATGGGAAAAAGGCGTGATATTATGTGGATGATGATGTTGATAACGACAGTTATCTAAAAAAAAAATCAAGAGTATTTTTGTGTTATTAAATTATTTATAACAAAATTCTTTTTTCTTTCTTGAAGTAACTCTTCTTTCTTCTTTTTCTTGAATTAGTAGAAGATAGGCGAACCCAAGAGCACGGTATGAAGTTCCTACAGTGTTAGCATACGTAGGAACTCTATACCTCGCTAGTGGCAATCACCAGAATAACAGCAAATTATGTTCTTCTTTATATTCTTCTTCTTCTCTTCTTTTCTATGCTTATTCTTCTTCTTCTAAAGCAGTTTGAATATGTAATTCTATTATAAAATCACATTTTACGGATTTAAAACGAATTATAGCGGTCCTTAATAAAATGTAATCGTTTAAATCCATAAAATGTGTATTTTTGAGTAATATTTTTGTATTTTACATTTATATAATAAAAAATAATAAATATATATATATATTTTTTTTATTAATTTGTGTCTAATCCAACAGCAGACAAATAATGAGCTGAGAAGAAAAAGGTGTACATTAAAACCTAAGGAATAAAACCAACTGCTAAACTTAAATCTTATTTAAAAATCGCTCCCAGCAAATAATAGCACCCAGCTTCCGAAAAGCATCCCAACATCGGAAGCAAAATTTGCATTAGAATAAAATAACCACACAGCTGTTAAATCTTGAATAATTACTTAAGTTATTTACAGATTTGCATATTTCATAGTTAAATCTCTTTGCAAAACACAACCCTTTTGTGTATGCAAATTTTTCGCCCGTGGGAAGTCGGCCATTTGCATTTTGGGAAGGTCATTTGATTTTTAAACATTCTGGGGCTTGGGAATCCGGAAGATATTACATTCTTATTAAATTGTAGGATTTCTTATGTAAATAATTTAAGGTTAATATCAATTGTTATTTTAATTTTTTTCGGTATGTATTGTTATGTTTTCTTATGGAAATTCTTGTGAGAAATAAGATGATAAATAGAAAGATGTTTTGTTGTAGAGTAGCTACCTGCATTGGATTCCCACAGCTTCTCTGTAATTATATATTTGTTATAATGGCTGGAAAGAAAAGAAATACCAAAGAAATATAGATGGATTCTGTGAGATACAATATGGAGGAAAAAGGAATTGATGAACATGTGAACGGGTGATAGGAGAGCTTGGAAGAAACAAAATATGTTGCATTGATCTCAAATAATTTGGGATAAAAGCAGAAGAATAAGAATATTTATTTTTGTATGTTAAGGCTTAAAGATGATAATAACTTTTTACAACAATTGTTCTAAAGTAAACTAAGGCTATGACATTTCATTGAAAATTCAATTTCTGTATGTCCCTATGTGAGCTTTGATCTTCAAAACTACGCAATAGATAGAGTGGTTCAAGAGGAAGGTTTTTACGTAAAGTTCGTTAAAGTTTAGTTTCTAAATTCCTAGTAAACGAAATCGCCGCCAATAGCTAGGTATAATAAAAACAAAACAAAAAAAACATAAAACAAAACAATAATTCTGTACAAATCCGAGATTATTTATCTGTATGTTGTCATCACCATCCACAAGGGGTGGATACAATCCTAAGCCAGAGATTTGCAAACTAATTTCAACTGCAAATCCTCACAATAACAGGGATTTTACTGGCAACACCTTTATGATTTTTCTTCTATCTTATCAAAGAATGTTGCCATCTAAGTAAAATATAGTAGATTCTGGTTATAACGACATTCAAGGGACCCACATATATTACGTCATAACATGCGGTATAGGTCGCGTCATGTAAAAAGAACGCTGCCGGTCAAGCTGCGCATAGGCGATTTATCGGTTTTCTATGTAATACCTATTAAGAATAACGAATATGTAGGGACCAATTCACGACTCGCCAGCGAAAGCCTAGTTCAAAAATAAAATAATAGGCACATAACTTTCATGCGAAAGGGTACCCACGCGCAAAGACGCCCCAACCACTTTCTTCCAGCGTTCTTTTTACGTGACGCGTACTATACTAATCAGTATATATTTTCTTCGATGACGACGTCGTTATAAGCGATGTCGTTATATCTATGTGTAGATATGAAAATTATTATATCTTAATAATATTATAAATGTGTATACCTCTGCCCCGCGGGTAACACTGCTGGGCAGTCTGGGCACAGCAGCAGAATATCGCTGAACTTGGGACCAAATGACGTTGAGTGAAATGTCCATAAATATTTATTATTCTCTCTCTCTCTCTTTCCAGACTATTTACGTCCCACTGTTGGGCACGGGCCTCCTCCACTTTGGGAGGGATTATGGTCTACGATGCCGCGCTGACCAGGCGTGTTGGCACAGGGTTTAGTTTCGAGATTTCCATCTCTCACAGAGGATGTTATCTGTGTGCAATATCCCTTAGCTGACTTTTGGAGCACCCTTGGGAGGAGATGGGGTGATGACACTTGTATTCTTAATCCGTCACCACACGGACATATTTATTATCTAATATATAAAATTCACGTGTCACAGTGTTAGTTACCGTACTCCTCCGAAACGGCTTGACCGATTCTTATGAAATTTTACATGCATATTCAGTAGGTCTGAGAATCGGCCAACATCTATTTTTTTAGTATGGCAAAACAACGTTTGCCGGGTCAGCTAGTAATACATATATTTTTAATCATACAAATAAGCTAGTTATAGACGCAATCGTTCTTAATGCTAGTCTGAAAGTGACTTTTGTTTAGGTAAATTTTGATAAACTTTATCTAATCTTAAATTTTAATCTGTCGAGATATAGATAGCTGTCAAGATATCTTTTAAAAGTATTATATAAAAGTTGTATAACGTAAATAAATTTTACTTCTTTGCATATACTAGAGGTTATTATAGGATGCAAGATGTATTACTGGTTAATACCGGTTAAAACCGGTTATAATCCTGGACTGGACAATCATTTGAGTTTTGAACAAAAATGTTTCATATCTATTCTATATTAGCTGTTGCACGCGACTTCGTATACGTGGAACTTAAGATTTCTCCGTTTTTGCAACATTTTTCACTGATGCGTCCTATTAGTCGCAGCGTGATGTTATATAGCCTTCCTCGATAAATCTTCTATCCAACACTGTAAATTTTTTTTAAATCAGACCAGTGGTTTCTGAGATTAGTGCGTTCAAACAAACAAACTCTTCAACTTTACGAACATTTTTTGTGAAAACTTATCCATACTATTATTAATTAGTATGGATAAGTTTTCATAAAAAATGTTATGTACACTTATCCCTTATTATTATATCCCTTATTTTGTACCAATAAGCTTATTTTGAGACTAGATAATGTTCTGTGAAATTTTATTTTATAAAAAGATATGTAGAGATATTGGTGTCTGCATTCTACACATATATATATAAATGATATAATATGTAAAAAGTAATTAAAATTAGGTATGTTTAAAAAACAATCATCTAATTAAACGCGCATACAAAAAAAGAAAATTCCCGCCTTTTTTTAGTCAGAAAATATTCATTCGCTAAAACAAAGCAAAGCATTACATCATTAACAAAACAAATCTTATTTCTTATTCGTTTAATGTAAGATACTTAATTATTTTTATTAGTACACATCCTACTAATATTATAAAGGCGAAAGTTTGTAAGTATGGATGTATGTATGGATGTTTGTTACTCTTTCACGTAAAAACTACTGAATGGATTTGAATGAAACTTTACCACAATATAGCTTATACATCAGAATAACACATAGGCTTCAAATTGGCTGGACCGATTTTGATGAAATTTTATTTTATACAGAATTGTATGGCAAAACAACGTTTGCCGGGGCAGCTAGTTAGTTATATTATTACTTGCCTTTCATAAAAACTTTATTATCACTCGTTTATTTAATAAAGTTTAAATATTCAAAATAAAGAAGAGTTTTATTGCACACAACACTGGCACAAAATAAAAAAAAAAACAAAACGAATATGAAAGTTCGTACTATCGGTATTTAATCAGATTCGATGAAATTAATGCCGACTAAATATGTATGAACGACTCAATTGTGACTTCACGCGAGGCGTATAAGTGCTTCTACACACGACAAAGCAATGTATAAACTCAAGTAGCGTACGGAATCCGGCGAAACTTGATACAAAGTACTTAGTTCGCGTGTCAGTTGGCAGTTTAACTTCATATCTTTGCCTGACGCACCGCTGCGAATGTCCAATAAATATGCCTTTGACGCCCGTTGCGTACTACCAACCATTATAATTCGAACTATATTCTAGAACACTTTAAAACTTCAATGGTTCTTGTAATATTGGTATCTGTGAGCATAGAATGGAACGACAGTGCTGCCAACATCGCAAACAACGGGCCATTGTCACATCTAAATTGATATGGATGCAAATAAATAATTTGAAACGCAATTGCAGCAGTAGACTGTGACTATGTAAAAATATGTTTTATTGCCATGAAAATTGATTATTGTGCATAATTAGTGAAATATCCTATTTGCTCAATGAATAGAATAATAACATCTCGACTATATTATTTCCAACAGGTAGTCATAATATATTTAACTGTTGTCACTATTTACAAAACTATTAACATATAGTTTGAATATAGCATACACTGTAAATAAAAAAAAAGAACTTTTTTAAAAGCCTACACAACTCTCTTCTACTAGCTGAAAAATTAAAAATAGAATTAAAAAAATTTACTCGATTAAGTTTTTAAAAAAATTCAGACTATTATTTAAAAATAGAATTTCTGAATTTGGAAGTTCAGTTAAACTTATATTTTAAATTATGTAAAAGAGTTTGGAATATAAATTATTAATTTTGTTTGCAATATGTATTAATTTATTAGTCCGATTGCACATTTAGTTACATCTAGTCATTATAATTCAATACTCATATTGTATACCAAATTTTTACAAAAGATCTTTTTGTTAACAGTTTCATAAAGTACAAAAGGCGATCACTATTTCCGATCTCTTAAAGACAACCTTGGGATAGAATTTTAAGATTAAAAATTAGTTATAAGTGGTGTAATATCAGTATTAAAAGCTATGTCCATGAATATTTATTTATTTAATTACGTGTGAATTCCCAAATGACTCTACATTCCGCCCTCTATTGTCTATGAATAATGATTTTCTTACGCTCATTTGAGTTTGTAATGGAAACAACAGAACGAAACAATTTATTCTTTTTTCAAAAATATGGGCGGTGTTTTTATTAAATACGTTTGTTTATATTTGGAGCCGTTTCTTTATTGATTACACATATTTTGAATTACGAATTTGAATGAATTAATACTGTTTATAATTTTTCTTAATCATTAGGAGTGACCATAGACATTTAATTTAGTTTCGTTTAAAATAAAAGGAGGCATGTCTTTCTCTTAAGACTTCTATTACCTAACATAACGAATTCAGTTACGGGCTCTATCAATATCATTATTTTACCTACTAAATTACTTACGTAAATTACTTACGTAATGTTAAATAGCCTATATATAGCCTTTCTCGATAAATGGACTATCCAACACAAAAATCAATTTTCAATTTGAATCAGTAGTTCTTGAGATTAACGCATTCAAACAAACAAACTCTTCTGCTTTATAATATTAAGTATAGATATGTCTACATTTTACCAAAATTTGATAATATAATACTGTAGGTATGTATGTTTAGGTGTATATAAGTATTCTTAAGTTAATATTTTTTTATTTATTAACGAACCTACTATTTCATATTCTCTGTACAAGCCTAAAGTTGACTGGTAGAAAATGCCTCAAGCAACGGACTTAATGTCCGCTTTTGTAAACTCTGTTTGTGCATGAAGTAATAAATAAAATAAAATATAATTAATAATTGCTAAGCAAAGTCCGTAAGATGACGGATTAAGAATACAAGTATCACCACACCTTTTCCTTCCCAGGGTGCTGTAAGAGCCGGCTAAGGAATATTGTAGGTACTTAGATAACAACCCCTGTGAGAGACGGAAATCTCGAAAATAAATCCTGTGCCAACACGCCTGGTCAAGGCGGTGCAGTAGGCCTTAATCCCTCCCAAGGCCCAGCAGTGGGACGTTTATGGACTGGAGAGAGAACGAAGTAAGTTTTTAAAACAGTTACATATACATATATTAAAAACCAACACCAAATGCATTCATCCGTCATAATACTCATAATGCAAACAGTCGTTCTCGAGTTATTTCAGTGAGGCGTTTAATGTCGGAGTTTTAACGACCATTTTGTAAGTTATATGATATTTTTATAGCCTCAATATAAATGTAAAAATGTTACCAAATGTGCTGTTCAACTGTGAATTTATGTTATACTTAAATCACGCCTGTATTTTACAAAAGGGGTAGGCAGTTATTAATTAGTATTTACATCTGTTTTTTGGTTATTTAAATAATTCCCTTTCTTAGCGTATTAAGAATTTAAGCTTGCTTAATTTTGAGAGGGTATTTGTTTGTATTTGTTGTTGTATTATGGTTTACTATATCACTATAACTATATGTGTTTTCATGCCTTTTTTTTGTCTCTCACAAAAGATGTTATTCGCCAAGAATATAGCTTCAATGGTTGCTACAGAACCTAGGGAAGGAATGGGTTGGTGACCCTTTAGTTTTTTTATCCGTGAGCACACGGGTACTAGTACTATATAAATTCTTATTTATCTAGACACTAAATATTTCTATTATTTTTTAAACCATCATTTCAAATGGTATTTAGTGTGTTACATTTAAGTGCTATAAAAAATAATATGTACAAACAACCTTAACCATACTTTTACGAGTGCGCGCAATGCAAAATTTCACATTAGTTTTAACCGTGGGGTAGTCAGGAAATACGCCATTATCATACCCTCCTCCACACATAAACACACATCACTACATAGGGTGTTTACCCCTCGGGGGTAATTTTTACCCCATCATCGAACGTCGCCACCCACTCTACTCATCATTCGTTATTTGAATTACGCGTAAGCAATTTAGTTTTATTCGTTCAAGTTTTATTTTTAAAAGTTTTGAATTTAGAATTAGTTATTAATATTTTTTTGTTTTAAATTTGGAATCTTACATTCCGCATTTTAAAAAATATTGATTCATATCAAAATGTTGCTATTTTAATGCTAAATTAACCAATTTAATTATTTCATTTAAATAAAATTATACTGGTTTTCCAATTTATAATCGACAGAGGGTCACATAAATTTGTGGGCTTTATCTTTTTATCTTATCAATGGGTAAATTAATTTTGGTACCTACGGGTTTTACATCTCAAAAATCTCTTAACAGAGTTTCTTAATTATATCTACATAATCCAAATCGGACATATGGAAGATAAAAGTTAATTAATCAAATATTTGAATGTATTCCCAAGTCCTCTTCTTCCTGCCCTTATGCCAAATTATTTGGGGTGGCAGCACGTTTGTTCCTTCCAAGAACGTCTACTATTAGCCGTCATTCTCATTGACTCCTTTTTCTTTCATATCGTCTCTTACACAATACATTCCCTAGTAGGTAGGTATTAGTATACAAGAACATGCAATATACACATCGATTTTAAATTTCCATGAAAAACAGTTCAGCATTATAAACATTAAGAACTGTTTTATCAAATATTACCCAAAATTTTATGAATTTTATCTACTTATAGCTAATATATTAAATTTATTTCATTTATATTGTAATTATTTATCATACATTTACAATTTAAAAAGTTTATCAATATAATTACGATAGATATCTACGTAATACGTGTTTATTCACAAAACGCGTTACGTTAGGCTTTTTAGAGGGTGCGTGACTACTTGATTTGTGGTGGAACTTTCATTACTTTGAAGATTTCAACCAATTTATATAACCGTTTTTGTGGGAAGAATAACAAATGTGGCAACACTATCGAACTAATAAATCTTTATTTTTACAATTACCCTATTATGTTGTTTTACTTAATTTGTTCTTATTTTGAATGGTTTTTAGGGTACTGTACCAAAAAGTAAAGGGTTTTAAGAAGAATTACCGAGACTTCATTCCCAAAGGGTAAAGGGAAAGAAAAATACTAATTGTTTTATTTATAATGACTTATCGGAAATTTTATGGGAGAGATAATAAACGTTTTATCGTAAAAAGACTATTATGAATAACAAGTTTTGACAATTTTCGCGAACCGATTTTAGCGAACTTTTAAACCTCCGATAAGTCATTATGAATAAGACCATAAGACTACGCTGTTACGCTTTTTGTTTGTTGGGATATTATATAGCCTAGCCTAACCTAGGTATTAGACTTCCACGATGAATGTATGAATGAATGAATGAATACTCCTTATTGTAGGCCAGTAAAACATTACAATGAATTTTAACAAACAGTACAATAAGCTTGGTACAATAGGCGGTCTTATCACAAGTTGAGATCTCTTACAGATAACCTTAGGATGAAATTAGTGCATTAAAAAGAAGGTATATTGTAGTTCAACATAACCTATAAATATACTAAAAATAAATAGATAAATAATCTTATAATACATACTTACATAAAGATAATTATAGTTTTGTATACAAAATAAAAGTTAAAAAATAGAAAATAATTGGTCAAGTGCGAGTCGGACTCGCGCACGAAGGGTTCCGTACCATTATCTATGCAACATAAGGCTACGTTATTAGTATCGAGCAAGAAACGGTAAAAAAATCATGTTTGTTGTATGGGAGCCCCCCATAAATATTTATTTTATTTTATTTTTAGTATTTGTTGTTATAGCGGCAATAGAAATACATCATCTGTGAAAATTTCAACTGTCTAGCTATCACCGTTCTTGAGATACAGCCTGGTGACAGACGGACGGACGGACAGCGAAGTCTCAGTAATAGGGTCCCGTTTTTACCCTTTGGGTACGGAACCCTAATGAATGAATGTACTATCCGACATGGAAATAATTTTTCATATCAGACCCTTTTGAGATAAGCGCGTTCAAACAAACAAACTCTTCATCTATTTAATGTTAGTCTAGATAGGGAAAGATGCTCAGTTTGGGACCTGAGGACGCTGTGTAAAATGTACAAACGTAGAATATAAAACTACAAAAAAACTTAAAACTCCATATTCATTGCCTACACATCGATAAATGCCGATAAGGGAAAACTGGCTATAAATTATATTCAATATTTTTTCCTTTTCACGCATACCAGATGTGAAAGAGATAAATATAGCTCTATACATACACACACCACTAATTTGTTTTGACATATCTGAACGAACGACCACTTTTCCCGCCTACAAGTTACCTACTCCAGAGGGGATGAATACGGAATAATTTAATGCCAAAATGTAATTCGTATTTCGTAAGCACAGGAGCTATATTCGTTTGAATGCATTTCTAACTATCCTCATTGGATTTTATTGTTAGGAGCCAAAGCGATTGAGTTTTCGCATACCTATTATACTGGACCCTATTCTTTTTTTTTATTTGAAGCTCTAGGGAGAACCCCTAAACGCGTGCCATGTGAGATATTGCATTACACATAACTTTTTTTCGCAGTGATAAGTATTTGTAAGATGATAACGACAGTTTGCTGGGTTTCAAAACTAAAAAACACGCTTGAAAATCCTGGATAAGTATTTTTTTGTAATTATTCAGTGTTCCTTAAATTAAAGAAATGTATTGTTACACTGGCTATTTCTCTCGACTTGGTAGGTACGCGCGAAATTTTGAAAATTCCCTCCGTTTTTACAACATTTTTCATTGATTCTTCGCTCCAATTGGTCGCAGCGTGATGTTATATAGCCTTTCTCAATAAATGTACTGCTCAAAAGTATAAGAATTTTTAAAATCGGATCAGTGGTTCCTGAGATTAGCGCGTTCAAATGAACAAACTCTTCAAGCTTTAGGTAAATTATTAGTATAGGTATATTTGATTTAGTCTGCGTCATTCTAATAAAGAAAATTATCAAAAAGTTTAGAAAATAAATAAAAGTTCATGGACATTTCACAGAACGTCCTCTGGTCTCAATAAAGCTTATATGCTTGTGTTATGGGTACCAGAATACGGATATACTACATAAACTACTTTTCTTCTGTAAATACATACTTTTAATACAAATTAAACACCTAGACGCAGTACAAACAAATGTATGAAAATTTCAAATATGTACTACACAAATGAGAGTCTCGTGTGGGGATCGAACCCGCGGCCTCGTGAACGGCAGTGAAGATGAATTACTAGACCACAGTGCCTGTTTAGAAAGTAGAATAATGATTAGTAAGTCAAATAGAAATCAAATAATTATTACAATATACGTAACACGAAGGTCCCTAGAGGTACAATGCACAAAGACACCTATTGTATAACTCAACAATGGCCTGACTCACTTATGATGGAGAGACAATGAAATAATCGTCACTCTTCTAGGGCTTGTATAACGCAATGCATAACTAGGGCTGCCATCCAGGTTTCCCTTGATATATCCTAGTTTGAAGACCGTCCGGGAGTCTTAAAAAGATTCCTGAACAATTTTGTTGTCGGAAAGACGGGTTAGAGACCCCGTATATCTCAAAATTAGTATTTTTTATTAAAAAAACCCAATATCATTCATATGCACAAGGAGCATCGTTTAAAAAATACAATTGAGAGACGTCAAAATTACCTTGTTTTTCAGTCGCAAAAGGTTTGTTTTTGGCTAGTGTATATACGTACATAATTTATTAAAATCTTAAACTCACAAATAAATCGTTACGTGACTGTTGCTTAAAAAATGTACCTGGAACAAAAGATTTATTAATAAATAAACAATAGAAATTTAATTTGAAAAAATAATAAAAAAGGAATGCAGAATAAGAGAAAAAACAAATCGGTTAAGTAAGAGTTGTACTCGCGCATAGTTCCGTGTTATTATTATCATCACAATATATTATTATTCGTCATGATATCACGCTGTATTAATCACATGGTCATAACATTCAAGAAATACAAAAATGTCTGTTGAATGGAAGCCCCTATTTATTATATATATATATTTAAAGGCGTCAATAGATATAACACCAGACATATGACATACAGACTGGTGACAGCAAAGTCTCAGTAATATGGTCTCTTAGTTGCGGAACCCTAAAAAAAAAAGAATATGCACACTGCAGAAAGAATGGCAAAATAAAAATAAACAAAGCAAATCAATCGTGAATGCCCTGAAAAGAATCCCATCAATCAGGCGAATCGAATGCAACATTCAAAAATTCAAATGAGGAATACATTTTTTTTTCTTTTTTGTTACAAGTTCAAAATCCGTGCGACCTTGCCACGGTCAACTTGCGACTGTTTATCCTAGTCGATATTTAAACACTTGCTTTTTTACTACAGTTTTTGCGATACCTATTGTACTAAGAAATCGTATTAGTGCCTACGCAACATTCCATTGTTGTAGTAAAAATACTAGCTGTGCTACAGTGAAAAGATTTGAAAAAAAAAGAGATCGATAGAGGGCGGTGACAAACTCATAGACACTTCTAACTCGACACCGACACTAACGCCATCTATTTGCCGGGCGTAATTGCACAGTTTTGGACGGAATTGGACGTAATTGGACGGAAGATCCTCGAGTTGCGACCACGAACCGGACGACGCAGCGTGGGACGGCCCCCAACAAGGTGGACTGACGATATCGTAAAAACGCCGGGGGCCGCTGGATGCAGTTAGCGCAGGACCGCGCGTTGTGGCGTTCTATGGGGAAGGCCTATGTCCAGCAGTGGACTGAGAAAGGTTGATGGATGGATGGAATTGCACAGTATTAATTAGTTTTTGTTTCTCATAAGAGATGTGATTCACCTGTAATATTCCATAAGTGACTTTTACAGCCTTCTTGGGAGGAAAGGGAGCGGTGACACTTACATTCTTAATACTTCACCACACATTTAGACACACAATTTACAAGCCGTTAATAGCATGTGTGTCACATTCGAGGCCTACTAACCACACGAGACATGTAAAATAACAAATGACAACTAATCATTATATTTCAAATGACCGACTGCTTGTTAGCGTCCGACATATTTCCTTAATTATTCGTCCGTTAAAGGTATAAAAATATGACTCATGATATTGGTGTTTTTTACACTGGCAATGATTTTGCATTATTTTTTACATGCGTGCAACGCCCGCAGTGACCTGAATGACCTAACTCCTTGTTAGGTCTGTCCTTTATCATTTTTTGTATCACCGATCATTCGAGTATAATAATATTTTTAATAATAAACGGATACTGACTAAGTCCTTATGAAGGCTCGTATAAATCCAAATGTTACTGGCATAAAGAAAAAAATATACTGATCAGATGCTAGTTTGCGAGGGAAACGTGACGATATTCAAAACTATGATTCGAAATTTGAATATAACACTGGAATGTCGCTACAGTTCATAATTTTACTCGGCGTGAACCGGTCCCGTTATAAAATGATATTGAGGAAAATCTAACGAAATAATTATTATACACGTATATTTAAATTAAAATTTTATTAATACATACAACCGTATACGGTTAGGAAATTTCCAAATGGCAATATTATCTATAACGCTCGACTAATGGAGCTGCAGAAAGGTAATATATATTTAGATAAACTAATAGGGGAGACAGTTGGATAATAATTATAGATATTATTTATCTAAATAGGTACCATTACCTTAAGATATCCGTCTGGGTTAGTAAAGGACGTTGACATTATGAACATATACAATTTTACATTAACAATAGCTACCTATTGGTGGCCGCTTCGTTGTGTCAATTAACCTGTATTGATTTTCAATTATAATTACTTTTTAATATTTATTTATTTATTTATTTTAATATACTACGCTTAATTGTGACACGTAGTATAGAGTAATTCAAGGTCAAGGTTCAAAAATCCTTGGGAAGATGCAAATGCCTTTGCCATGTCGATCTATATTTTTTTTTACCACAGATATTTTTTTATTTCATTCATGGAGACTAGAAGTAAGGAGGAATATCTCAGTATACTAAAAAGTGTCCACTGAAAGGCAGCAAATTGAGGTGGCGCCATAGTAGCAAGTGGAAGAATTTTAAAAAGAGCGCCACAAATTATTAGAAAGGAAAGAAAAACTTCCGCTTTGTTACAGCGCAGTTTTTTAAATTATTATATTATATAGACAAACATGACTATGAAATAAATTTATATTAATTATTATTATACTTATACGGTGTTTTTAAGTACCCCAAATATTTGTAAATAGAAAATAGTATTAAAGAATTACCGCAACAGAAGCACACTTCACTCTGCTTATAACTGCTACATTCATATCATTTCCACTTGCTACACTAGCGCTATTTCGGTGAGTGTTATTTGCTGTTTACAAGTGGACACTTTTTGGACTGATCCCCCATACAAGGTATTCCTCCTTACTTCTAGTCTCCATGATTTCACTAGCTCTTTACTCTATGTTAAGAAAAAGAAGTGGTTCTTATTTTAATATTTTTAAAAATTATAAAATTCGATTAGGTATTGCATTTAGAATCGAAGTAGAGACAAAACATTTTTTTTTTCTTTTATCGTGTTTTAATAAAATGCCAAGGAAAACATTTGCGTGATTCATGATATTTCAATTTTAATAGGTTATAATTAACTACATTATGTTTGTACGGGTACATAATGGGTGTATTTATAATATTTTATTGTAAGATTGAATAGGCTATCATGAGAAAAATATCCTAACTACAAAATATTGCGATTTCAGTTAGCTGCTATTTGAGTTTTCTAGTAATGTGTGATAGATACTTTATTTTCAAGGTATTTTACAAGACGTAATTTAAAACATAGTTATTATATCTGTTAAAAATATGCATACCTATTTAATAAACAAGTTTTATTCTTATTTTTACAGAAGAATAGAGTCTTAAATACCATCAAAACATCTACAATTAAATATGATTCTTGATAATCGATTGGGTGTATAATTATATTTAATCGGACAATCACCTATCGTTATAAACTTCCATAAACTAACAAACTAATAGATTCCAAAACAATTCTTAGAAGCTCATATGTAAAACAGATTAAAGCACAGATAAGGAAAAAATGATGATTTTGCAATGTCAAATATTATTATTGTAAGAATTTAGTTCACAATTTGTGGAAGTAGTAATAAGTAAGCCGAGTATTATACCCCTTGCCGGTTCATGGTCAGGCTCAGGGCACACACCATGGCCCGGTTAGGGTAAGGAGAAAAAGTAAAAAAAATGCCGGGTATGCCGTGGCGTATCGACAATATACGAGAATATGGGTTCAATTCCCACACAAGACATTTATTTGTGTATTTTATGACATATAAACGCAAAATGACAACAAAATAAGCCGATAGAATTTCATTAGAAAAATGTCTAAGAAAACAAATGGAAACATTATAACTTGTTTGCAATTAGCATTTAATTGAAAAACAAATGTTAGTTCACAAAAATAATAAAAAGTACTTAAAATATAAAATTATACCTCCTTTTGGTGATTAATAAATTGCTACGATTAAACAAGGATACTTTGGTAAATTGGCTAATCAGTAAATAAAACTTTGTGTCCATAATTTAAAAGAATCAAATAACATATTTACATACGGGTACAATAATTTCTCTCTCTCTCTCCAGCCCATTTAAGTCCCACGATTGAGCACGGGCCTCCTACACTTTGCGAGAGATTATGGTCTACGGTGCTGCGCTGACTAGGCGTGTTGGCACAGGGTTTATTTTCGAGTTTTCCGTCTCTCACAGAGGATGTTATCTGTGTGCAATATCCCTTAGCTGACTTTTACAGCACCCTTGGGAGGAGATAGGGTGGTGACATTTGTATTCTTACTTCGTCACCACACGGAGGAACAATTACTTGGGTACAATTTACTTATAGGTAGTTATATACATTTATTAATATGGAGATACACTATAGTATAAAGTCAAAAACTACGAATGATTTTGAATTTTGTTGATTTTTAGCTCTATATTCTGTAGCAGGCACCAAAATCATCATTATTTTTAAAACCACGAAGTATAGATAGAAGGAGTCCGAACGGTATAGGCCTTTCCATAATATTTCGTGTACACATTAATAAACCCAGATCATAGTTCTATTTTCTGCCACTGGCTGCGCAAGTGTTCAGGGCGTACCGATGCTATTATTATTATTACATGTAAACACGCGCTGGCTCGTGAAAGTTGAATTTAATTTAATTATTATTATTAAATTAAATATTAATTTAATTAAATATTTTTTTCCACAGGTGTCAATAGCAATAAAATTTCCCGCGTAAGAATTCAAACGAGTACTCCTAGAAAAATGGCGCGCTCTACCGGCAAAAAATCTGTCCCTTAAATTGAGACCATTCGTTCAACATTACGTTCGGACTCCTTCTATCTATACTTCGTGTTTAAAACCATTTAAATTTCGAATGTTGTATTTTTTCTTTTAATTTCTTTTTTTATTTAATTTTATGGAATGGATTGTTGCCATTATCGAGTTAATACAACGATTAAATTCAATTGTTTTCGTTTGTTTTTTTTTTCATAGCTTGCACTTGCAGCAGCCGGTTTTTTCAACACGTCAAAAAGTTTAAGCTACGGGTACAACGCTGGTAAACATTTAGTCATCGGCATTATTATAATATAAACACAAAGATTGTAAACATACAAGATCCCACGGTCGGACATATTGAAAATTGTTATTTTTCAAATGAAAATGATCATTTTTTACCTCGATCTCAAGCAGAGCAGGTGCCTTGTACAATGTTCGAGGGAGCAGTGACAGGCTTGTAATTTATATAATTTTTAGTTGATTCATTTTAAATAGGGTTGCTAGGATTAAAAAAGTATTTATTTAAAAACAGTGTCTACCTACTCTATGCTCAAATACTCTTGCAGAATACGTCATATATACACGAATAAATAGTTACCTACAGATTTATTTATTCTATTCCTTTATGGACCAAAGTCTAAAATTATTAATGTAGTAGCAGAAATAAATATAAAAGTATTTTATTTGTCAAAATGCCTCACGCGAACATCACGGAAGAGTACTAAAAAAATAGAAACTCCTTAGTCATTTTGTTGTGTTTTTTTACGTCAAAATACTCAAGGCACAAAATTATTACTTAAATTAATGAATTTCATAATAACTTAAGTTTAAAAGCTGCTATATAATTTAAATCATATTAGCATGCTTATCTGTATATTGAGATAAAAAGTTATCAAATTAGCTATGATTGCGGCGGGATTCAAAGAAATATGCAATTTAATTTTTAATATGATAATGTTAATGTGTAAAAAATTGCAAGTGTCTTTGTTCAAGCAAATGTTATAACTATAGTCATTTTAAATTCACTGGAAGTCGGAGTCTTGACCGTTTTAATGGCAATAAAGATGGAATGATTCATTAAAATTGTTGGAAGATGATACTTATAAAATAAAGGGACAACCGCATTTATTAGTCAAGGTATTTGGTCGCAGTTACACAAAGGAGGTAGGTATTTTAAGGTTTCATTAACCTCTGTTACAAGTATGGGCCGTATTATGAGCTTTTATTTCCAGGCAGGTAACGTCGTGAATTGAATTGCCTGGCAAATTCGTATTATGAACATAACTACCAGCCAGTCAGTTCGCTAAACCAGTCATAGATTAATATATTTAAAGACAAGGTAAAAAGTTTGAGTACTAATCAAAAATTTTCGACTTAAAGTTTTATATCTGACATATATGTAATTTAGACAGGCAGTGTACGGCCTGCCTGGAACTTGCATGACTTTTAGAAAGCTTATAATACGCCCGGAGATATAAAAACACAAACATCATAAGATTTTTGTTACGAAATGTTGCAAGAAATAAAGGTTTTTTTAAAGGGGTGATGTTATTATCAA
Source organism: Orgyia antiqua (assembly GCA_916999025.1). Classification (NCBI taxonomy): domain Eukaryota; kingdom Metazoa; phylum Arthropoda; class Insecta; order Lepidoptera; family Erebidae; genus Orgyia; species Orgyia antiqua. The sequence continues at coordinate 29,958,550 of OU779868.1, forward strand.
AATTAACTGTAACAACCGCTAGCTAAGAGATATTTTACATAGATATCATGCTCTGTGAAAGACAGAAAATTTAAAAATGAATCCTGTGCCAACATGAAGTAGACCATAATCCCTCCCAAAGTGGAGGAGGCTCCTGCCCACCAGTGGGACGTTAATATGTTGGAGAATCACTATATTATTATTAAACTAGCCATATGTACCTCCGTGTGGTTACGGACCTTCCGTGTAGTGACGCATTAAGAATACAAGTGTTACCACCCCATCTCCTCCCAAGGGTGCTGTAAAAGTCAGCTAAGGGATATTGCACACAGATAACATCTGTGAGAGACGGAAATCTCGAAAATAAACCCTGTACCAACACGCCTGGTCTGGGCGGCACAGTAGACCATAATCCCTCCAAAGTGGAGGTCTGCCCGTGCCCAACAGTGGGACGTAAATGGGCTGGGAGGAGCCATATGTAATTACTACATATATTACGAGATTTTTATCTCATACTGTAGATTTAGTCTTTTTTTTTTTTTTCTTTTTTTTCACCCACTTACAGTAGTCGGATTGATCTGAAATATTCCACACATAATAAGTACCGATGACAATGCAATAAAAAAAAAAAACGTGTGTCACTCGGGGACTCCCGCCTAAATTACTAATGAACGTCGCGTCATTATTTCAACTCATTCGTATTCTGTTAAGAATACTAAAGTGTTGGTCGAGATGTTGTAAAGCAATCTTGATTGATAGCGTTGTACGTAAAAATATATAAACTCATTCAAGTGACAAATGTGGTGGTTAATTTGAATGTTGCAGGCACGACCGCAATAAGCTCAGTTAGAAGAGCTTCGGAACGGTATTCCGAGGTCGTGGGCTCAATTCCGCTTGCGGCAGTCACTTTTTCGACCATAATTTGATTTATTAAGGGCCTACATCAATATTATCGTATATCATCGCCGACACGTACATATTAACACAGCCAGTAGGCACAGAAAATGAAGAATTAGGGATACTTTTCCTATTTACTCAAAATCTACTAAATATATTTTAATTCTGATTTACGTGTTTCTATATATAATAGTTACTTATGTTTTTAAAGTTATTTCATTAGTTAATACGCGATAATAGACCGACAAATGAAAAAAATAAAAAATTTGAGAGGTTGTTTCGCTAAGATTTTCTATCGAGAAAACTTTTTTCAATCGCGTTTCTGAGTTTATGTGATCCTAGATCATATATTGAAAAAACGTATACTTAAAAATTAGAGCTCTAGCCATTCAATCTAAAGAAACAATGAAAACTTCGTACATAGAAAAATGCACGAAGCTATTTTGGTATCCTCTTAAGTAAAAAGCATAGCATGTCAATTGCAAAATCAACAAATTAAATTAATGTCTTACTAAAGGTTTTATAATTATGTTAAGACCATCACAGAGAGAACAACATGTAAGTCATTAAAATATATATGAAGAAAGGAATGTACTATATTATTTCGAATCTAAAATTGTTAAAAATAACGACTAACAGCTGTCTTTACAAAAAAAAACTAATAATATTATATTAATTTGTGTTATAAATTCGCCAAAAAAAAAACTCTTAACCCGTTCAAGCCGAATCGAATTAACTCTCTTAACCCCAATTTTGAAAGTAAAATAAATAGGTTATAACAATTTTCGAAGGCATTTGAAAAAAAAAACTACGGAGAAAAAATTCTAAGATACCTGCACTTAACCTCAACTCGAGTGGTCTTGTCCGTTCAGAAATGTAATAAGGTTTGTAACACACTAAATAGTACAGAACAGTTCTTTTTTTAAATTGATAAGAAGAAAAAATAATTTATTTAATTTTAATTTCTTACACAGATCAACCATAAAAAAAAAATTAAGCATTTTTGTCACAAAACGGCTATATGTAGTACTAGCAACTGCAGAAGTTTAATGACGAAAACAAAGTAAGCAATTTCATTAATCAAAAAACGTGATAATAACATGCTAATTACAACTATATTCAGAAGACCATCGTAATCTAAACTTGAAGTTTCAGTACTTTATCAATATTATCGTAAAATTAGCAGATAACGATATCTTAATTGTGATATTATTAGCCATAATTTTGAACGAAACGAATAAATGAATTGCTTTTTACAGCTGAACATTTCAGTTTAAAAATTTCTGATCGTGCAGTCGTGTTATATATTTCTGATGTTTTATAAGTAAATTACTTTGTCCGTATGGTGACGGATTAAGAATACAAGTGTAACCACCCGTTTTCATTCTCAGGGTGCTGTTAAAGCCAGCTAAGTAAACTTGTGTACAAAATACGCCAGGTCAGCGCGGCACAGTAGACTACAATTCCTTCCACTGTGGAGGGCCGTGCCCAACAGTAGAATGTAATGGGCTGGAGAGAGGAAGATAGAGATTACTTTTCTATTGGCTTAACTGCTACTGAAAATTCTCTTATCATGAAATATATAATTACACTTTAAACCCCGTTTAAACTGTTCCCTATAGATCCCTATTGTAAAGTTAGATGCATCACAGGAAATTCTAACATTAAATGATTAAAAGCTCAGTAATATTTAAAAGTATAATGAAGTTTACTCTCAGTGTACCACAAACTTAAATCCATTCGTATCTCATTTCCAAAGGTTCGTATTATTTACATTTTTTTTACTTTTTTTTTACTAAAAAACTGGAACAGAAAAGGATAAAGAATAATATGGAGCGCTCACCAAATGTCTCTGAATACACAACAGGTTGAGCGCGGAGGTATTCACCCAGTTTTTTTTAATATTTTTTATTCTTTTTTGTAGACCTCTCGTGTTTCCGACACATCTGAAATGAAAGAAGTTTTTGGTTAAATCGATTTGGTGTTATTTGCTTTGACATTAGTGAATTAAATTATGATAAAAAATTGCATGTTACCGATATAATTTCAAGTTTGTTTCATTTTTGGGTATGATAGCATAGGTTTGTACTTCTGACTTTTGTTTACGATGTTATGTGTTCGATTGTCACACAAGACAACTATATAAAATTTCATTATATTAAATATTAATTTATTTTTAACAGTCGGTTAATTGAGGATATTTTAAAATTCTTAAATTAGTAAGAAAAACGTCGATCTAAATAAACAGGGCAAATGCGCTAACGTTCTATACCTAACGCAATGGAGTATAATAGTTTTTTTTATAGAAAAGCAATATGGCGTCCGTTAAATGGCGGGGGCGATCAGTCCGATAGCCCCGCCTGTGTAATGAATTACTATTTGCAAGGGTTGAGAGTAGCATCCATCATAGTTTTTATTTCTCACATAATATGATAAACTGGTGTACGTATAGAGATTCGCCACTTTTCTAACTTTAAAAAACCGGTCAAGTACGAGTTGGATTCGCACACGAATAAAATAAATATAAATAAACATTCATGGACATTTCACACAACGTCCTCTGGTCCCAAGCTAAGCTTATATGCTTGTGTTATGGGTACCAGAATACGGATAGAATACATATACTACTTTTCTTTTGTAAATACATACTTATAATACATAGAAACACCCAGACGCAGTACAAACATTTGTATGACAATTAGAAATATCACACAAATGATTGTCCCGAGCGGGAATCGAACCCGCGACCTCTTGATCGGCAGTCCGTTACATAAACCACTCAACCACGAGGCTCGTCAATAAAACCAAGTGTTTCGTACCGTTAATAGTATTATAATTTATTTATTATATTACTGACCCCAAATAATAAGATAGAGTAGAGAGAAAGATAGAAGGGCAGGTAAATGATGATGATGACTATTTCTTGTTGAAATCAACTGATACACAAACACTGCATTTTCAGCTCTCTAGCTATCACCGTTTTAAAGATACTGGTGACAGACAGACAAATGAACAACAAAGTCTTAGTTATATAATACATAGATAACACTCAGACGCAATACAAACGTTAAAGTATGACATTTATAAAAATCACACAAATAATTACCCTGTGCGGGAATGGAACGCAAGACCTCATGAACGGAAGTTCAATATGAATCACTAGACTAGGCCCGTCAAAAATAACTTTAATAAAGTGGCTTGGCTATAATTTTAACCACAATTTTATGAGCCGAAGTTGGCTGTTACACGGATACTATCAACGTCCGTTACAAGCACTTGTTAATTTACTTAATAAGGTATAAGCCCAATATTATTTATTACCTGTCAACGACAGGGCCAATTTGTACTGTGTCACGAATTGACGAACATATTAACGAATAGACTAACAACACAGGTTTTCCCTTTCCAATGGAATACTTGTTTTATTGCTTTTAAAAGCGACGTTTGTTATTTTCGAAAACTCTACTATGTGACCATATCTTATTAGACCATAAAGTACGATTTAGCTAGGCTAGGGCGAATATCTAATAAATCTGTAATTACAATAATATGTTATAATATGTTATAATAATAATAATACCATAGAAATGGTAAGAATCCCTTCGTACATAAGGCTTATTCGTACTTGACCAGTCTTAATGCATTACCAACGCTAATGTATTTTTTTAAAGATAACTTTTCGCAAAAATAACAAACAAAGCGAATGTATCTAAATTATAATAGTCATGACATCTATTTACGAGTAGCGTGTTTAATTAACGCTTATAAAATTTTATTGAGGATGCGACCAAATTAAATGATAAAATACATCAAGTGGGAATGTAATGAGAGAACATGGCTTATGTCTGTGTTAGCTCAGAATGCGTTTGTGGTCACAGTAAACGAGGCTTGGACAATACATTGGTAAAGAAATAATACGTTAATTTATTAGAATTTTGATACGTTTATATTACATTACAGTAGCACAACGATGATAAAGTTAATTGGGTATTTACAACAAATAAAAAAAAAATACAAGCTAATTTATCCAAAATCACAACAAATGATTTTAACATTTCAGATTTAAAATTTTTTAATTACAATAACGTTATTTATCTAAAAACGGCATAAAATTCATAAATAAAAAATTCCCGCGTAAATTTAAAAACCAATTTTTTTTAAAATTATTTTATGATATGGTTATTGGGACTTTTAGGTCAAGGTAATTAGAATAACCTCCTTTTTATTGAAGTTTAAAATAAGTGTAAAAACTTTATCCTTTACTTTTTAAATTTAGAATCATGATTATGAAGATATTTTGAATATAGAACTCTACATGAGCGTGTCAACTCGTACTTGGCCAGTTATGAAATTCAGATTATATTCGCCACTGAATGAATTAGCAATTTGAATGAAATTAAAATACTTATATATTTAATGAGCAAAAACATATAAAATCTTGAATTGTTATGATAAAGAAATTATTGCAAAAGGAATTCGTGGCTAATTAAAACTTAATATCTTAGTTGCATATACATAAGTAAGATTTTTTGTATATAAATCGTTCGTAAGTAGTTATTTTAAGCAATTAATTTATAAATATTTTGAGAATTCTTTGTTTAAAATTTTATATAAATTAAATAATACTTAATCAATAGTGTATCTTTGCATTTGTAAAAAACCAAACACGATGCTTGTTCTGTATGTAGTTTTAACTATGAAGTTAATAGACGAAAAATTTTTATATTTAATGAGAATTAATAAATAAAAATATCCAATTTCTCATCCACGTGGCATATTATCAAGACAATATTTAAAACCATAAATATTCTGGTATTTTTACTACAATGCCACGGTGTAAACAATACATACATTTGACCATACGAGTAACGAGTACGAGTACGGAGTAAGTTAAGATACCGGTAACATCAATTTCATATTATATAAAAAAAAATTCATTGGAATTGATAGTGGTAAATGTCTGGCAGATAAAAAGCTACGCATGAAATTACTTAATCCAACCTTACCAAGTTCAACATCCTGCACTTTTCCTACTACAAACTGGGCAAATTTTCCATCCCAGGCTATCCCTCGTTCTTTTTCCTATGCTATGGTATGCTATAACTATGGGTCCTATTGATACTTTAGATTTTAATGCTACTTTATCTGACGATGATGAACAGCTTCGGAATTGTGGAAACTCGGAAGCACTTCAAAGAGGAGGACAATATTGTTTGAGTGACTTTGTGTTGTATATGGAAGATAATGCGAATGATTTGGTATATTACTTATGAGCAGATGTACAATCTTCTTTTCGAGTTACTGTGAAATATAAAATAAGTATAGCTTTGGATAAGAATATTAGCAACATTATAAATGCTCAGTGTCAGTGTCCAGCATCCCCTTCAAAGAACTGTTCTCATATTGTTGCTTTACTTTATAAACTTGAAGATTATACTGTACGTTACAGCTATGATGCATTCACATGCACATCAAAATTGAAAGAGTGGAATAAAGGTAAAAAATTAGGCAATAATCCAGACAATATTTTAACTGTTAGCTATCCTTAAAAGAAAAAAATCTTTAAATAAATAAATATTCATGGACATTTCACACAACGTTAAAGCTTTTTTCCTTTTTTTATTTATTTTTCTTGTCAACTTGTGGTTTTATAAAAGGCACGAATTTTACACCATCCTGCTTGTAACGACTATCAGACGTACAATTAGCAAAAGCACAATGTTTTGTAGGCATAATAACTTTTTAAAATGTTTTTGATCGCAATATTTCTTTATTCTAATAGTAATTACACGTACGTTTAACGTTGTTGTCAATAGAAAATTCAAAACATATGTACCCCCCCACCGGTGCTGCCACTAGCGGATCTTTTTTTAATCTTCCCAGGAAAAAGGCTAAATAAACGAATAAAATGTTTTAGAGATTCGTTTTTTAAATAAATACATATAGAAAACTCATTGAAGGTTAGTTTAGATATTATTTTATATATTCCACTCTACACTTTTATTTAAATGAAACCATTTCTTTGTATTTTATTGTCTAGGGCACCTTGGGCTAAAATTTCAAACAAATATTCGTATCTAATTCCGAAAAAAATGGTTCTATTTGAATATTATTGGAAGTTATAACTTGCAGATTGCCTGTAGACGCCATAACACCATCGTAAATTATTAATAGCGGTCATAAACTCGAATGTTACTTCACACAAGTGTTTGTAATGTATACTTTAAACTACTTGCGACATACAACTAATTAATAATGACTTGCAAGATGTTTTTGACTTCTTAAGTATACCGAACAGATGTAAATATGTATAAGATGTTAGATTTTTGAATGAATAATTAATAAATTTATTTATTTTTTTATTTATTTATCTATGCGATTTTGGATAGTCTATGTATGTAGTGAGTCCAGAAAATGTTATCAACCTATGTCCGTATATGGGTATAAGAGTCTACTAAAGAAAATTCTAAGCATATGATATGAGTGTGAGAGAGAAAAACTAAAAACTAAACCTTAATAAAGTCACAGATGTTTTAATTAGGAAAAAAAAATTTGTAACCATTTACACAATAAAGTTTTTAGTGGCCAATAAACAAACCACACGATCCATTCAAAATGGTTGAAATTCGAATTTGGAATTTCGTAAATATTTAGCACTTAAAATGACAAAGGTCATTGCACTATATTCGGAATATTTGAACACGTGCATTTAATTTTCATATCAGTGACTAACTAAAAGCTAGTTTAGAGTTCCGTATTAAAAGGTTTTCAATTTACTACCGAGATTCTGCTATCATCAATTCTATGAACGGTGATAGAATGAGTTAAAATTTTAAGTATTTTATCACGTGATGTATTTCTGTTGCCGCTGGAACAAATAGGTAAGTACCTACTAAAAGCTAGAATAAAAATAAAATTATAGGGTCATCTATACAACAAACATTTTTTGCGTACTTTATTAACGATGTTATTATTTTAACATGGATATGACAACGAACTTTTATTATAATGGTGATGAAAAGGTTCCGTTTTAGGCGCAATTCCAACTCTAACTTGACCGTTTTTATAACTTAACATCTCCACGTGTTGAGTACAGACTACTGATTATTACCTACTACAGAATAATATGAAATACTGCTTTGCATAAGAATAGTAAAACGGAACAGCTGTGCACGGCCATATGTGTAGGTCGATATTAACATACTTTTAGTGTAGGTACGTGAGTTTAAACCAACTTTATGAATTTCGAACGTCCAATAATTTAAATTTGGAATTTAACGAATGAAATGGACCGTGCTTTGTCATTAATTAAAAAAAATAAGAAACTTTTTTAAAATGTTAAACGCACAGATTATAAAATCTCTCTAGTGCGATTTTGGTAGGAATTTTAAAGGCTAGTCTAGATTTTTTTTATAATTTTCTGTTGCTAAGGTGAAAACATACAATAAAATATTCTTATTTTACACTAGCTGTGCTCCGCAGTTTGATTTGCGTATCATTTTTGGACATTTTTTAAAATTTTCATTTACTGAAGTTTCATCCTCGTAGGTACTTCGACGAATATAATAATTACACGACGAAAAAAAGGATGATCGAAATCAAGATCTTAGATCAAATCTCAAGGTTTGATCTAAGCCAACTTATTCAGTGATTAAATTTTATATTATAGCTTTTTTATCTTATTTACATTAATAAATAAAATTATGAACAATAGACACTAAGAAAAGTTCTGTTTATAATAAAAATCAAAATGGCCGCCACATCCTTCCTGAACGCGACCGATGGGATATAAAATATGTAAAATAATGAAAAACTATCATCATTATATACATAACATCTTTACTTAATACGCAACAAAATCGTTATATTTGTATGTATGTCCTTAAGTAAGGTTATATTTTCAAAATTACGCAACGGATTTTAATGTGGTTTTTAGTAGAACGAGTGGTTTAATAGGTTTTTATTTGTATAATTTGTTAGGGTTTGATTTTTAAATTCCACGCGAACGAAGCTGCGAACAACAGCTAGCTTTATATAATATATATTATTATAATCAAAGATATACCAGATGGTGGGACGTTTCATATGATGTAAAGCCTGTATCATAGACACTCATAGATACATTTTCACGCACACATAGTATGTAAGTGGCTTCAAGCCGACATAGTGATGTAGCCATAGACACTACATCTGGTATTACCTATGATTATCATATTACGCTAGGTATTCATAATATTATATATTAATAATAACATAACTATTGTTAACATAACGTAGGCAAATGGCAGTATTGTTTCTATCTGTTCTATTGTATTATGATTTGATTATGCAGTGAGTTGGATATAAAATATTGTATTTATAGCGATCACTTACTCGTAATGATAGATACTACATCGCTCTTTTGGCTTTTAGCGTTATAATATATTCTAGCTGTTGCCCGCGACTCCGTCCGCGTAGAATTTAGAAAATTTTCCCCGTTTTTGCAACATTTTTCTCTACTGCTTCACTTCTACTGGTCATAGCGTGATGTTATATAGCCTAAAGCTTTCCTCGATAAATGCTCTAACCTAACGCTGAAAGAATTTTTCCAATCGGCCCAGTGGTTCCCGAGATTAGCTCGTTCGCGCCTAAATATTAGTATAGGTTGTGTTAATATGATGTAGACACCATACAACAGTAAAGATTCATTAAAATTCATTCAGTAGTTTAAGCAAAAACAGCAAAAAACATGCTTACATCTATCCATAGTTCATCCATTAGGATAATGGGGATGGAAATAAAAATATATCTAATAAACGGTGACAGCTATATATTCCCCATAATAAAAATAGGATAATCACGGCGAATCGATAACAGAAATTCGTAAAATATTTCAATTTGACAAATATGACCTAAAAACATCGTTCCGTTGGAATTAATAAAAAAAAATCGCTCTTTTCCAATTTCAAAATTATGATGTTTCGATCTATTATGTACTGTAAACTATTTTAAACTAGCTGTTGCCCGCGAAATCGTACGCGTGAAATTTAGAAATCAATCCTTAACAAACAGAAGTTTAGACTTCTGGTTGATAGATGGCGTTGAACGTTTTTTAAATCGCGCTATCTTTTCGTTCCACACATTAACACTTAAGCTCGTTAAAATTTTGTGTCATCATCCGGATTTCGCACTTATAAATTAGTAAGCATATACATATATATCTACAGAAACAAAAGAAACTACTATTTATTAACATGCAAACTGCTATTTATTAGCAGTTACAACAAGACAGGCAGTCAATCAAAATTAAGTTGTTGGAAAATTACAAACAAAGTCATTACAAATATAATTACATTTTCTGTAATAGGTGATTACAGAAATTACACAGATTAACTATAACACGACAGTTATAATTATTGTTATATCTGTATTTTGTGACGTCTGTGTTGTTCCTATATAAAAAAAAACAGATTTTGAATTGAGAATTCGAAATTTAAACATAGAGAATTGTTAAAGTAATTTATTAATTTTGTAATTGACATGCTATGCTTTTTACTTAATAAATCAAATTATGGTGGAAAAAGTGACTGCCGCAAGCGGGACTTGAACCCACGACCTCGGAATACCGTTCCGAATCGAAAAGCAATCTTGATAGATGGTGTTGTTCGTAAAAATATATAAACTCATTCGAGTGACAAATGTGGTGGTTAATTTGAATGTTGCAGGCACGACCGCAATAAGCTCAGTTGGAAGAGCTTCGGAACGGCATTCCGAGGTCGTGGGTTCAAGTCCCGCTTGCGGCAGTCACTTTTTCCACCATAATTCGATTTATAGAATTGTGTAAAAAGAAAGAAAAACAGACTGACAGGCAAACTGATAGAAAGAGGGAGAGACACCGATGTGGTTCAAAAAGGGTCCTATTTAACACGCTTTTAATAGCTCCGTACGGAATCTTTGAAAGTGATTTTAATGTACTTGTAGTAGAATTTTGCATACGTAATAAGGACCGATGACAATGCAATAATGTTCGGGAATTTCAAGCGTGTTTTTTAGTTTTTGAACTAAACAAAATCAGTGTTTGAAGTTTTATTTCTATTAGCGGTTGATTTTGAACTATTAGATAGGAATACAGAATGTAAATAAATAATTTATGGACATCTCACACAACGTCCTTTAGTTCCAAGCTAAGCTTGTATGTTTGTGGTGTGTGTACCAGAATACAGATAGGAAAAAATCTTTTGTAAATACATACATAGAAAACACCTAAAATGTATCATATTGCTTATTAACTCCTTAGAAACAGAAGCTATATCATGTATATCAGCATAAAATGTTATAGAGTCATCATACCTATCAAATACATAACATTTTTTTAAAATCGGTTAATCCGTTTATGAAGATTAAGATACACGATATTTATAGATTAAATTCATTATAACCACTGCTTATAATCAAATCTATTAATACAAAAAGTCTTTCAAAAAATAATTTAATAAAATGAGCAATGAGCCGTCAAAGATCGATTTCACATTAAACTGTATGCATGCACGCATTAGAATAAGAACTACAAATATATCACTAGCGTTTCTCACATAAATAATGCATGCATGCATGGGAATAAGATGCTAAACAATAGAACGAAATCTTAATAAATGATCGAGCATGCAGTGTAGTCAGATCTAACCCTAACCCTTTGAATTAGACACCTGGTCACAAAGACCAAGTCAAAAAATATCTTTTATCGCATTAGCATAATATTTATAATATTTACAATGGGTATTCTTTATTCAAAATAGCTTACTTTTTAATGTACGGTAGTATATTGTTGTAGATAAAGGATGATACAATACAACAGTTTGTGGTGGTTTGTAAGAAGGGAATGATAAGAAATTTTGTGAGAAGTTAACGAGCTACTGATGTTCGGTAATATAATGTTTTTATTATTGAAATTGACAGAACAATGTGTGGTTTTCCATATTTCATTTAATAATTCATAGATAAAATTTTGATTATTAGTTTTTATTTACAAATTATTTGCGTAACTATACATTAGATTTTTTATAGTAAAGACTTGCTTGATAACATTTAGGCAAAATTAATATTTAATTAATTATTTAATGAAGTATAACCAACTTCATCTTTTAATAAATTTAACTTATTTTTTAAGTTAAACATCGTCATTGTACATGTTAAAAGAGAGCTACACTCTTATACTCTTTCATTACAACCTGTTTCCCAAAATTATAATTAGGTATTTCAAAAGTTTTCTAAATTAAACTATACACAAGGCTACCGTAAATTTAATATAAAAATATCGCTTACAAACATCTAATAAAAATCGAGAGTAATATCCATTGAGGGCAAGCAAACTATCAGTTGCATCTTACGATCCAATTTCTAAGACAACAAAAAAAATCCTTTTAACTCCACAATAGACAGTGGGCTTTTGTCTAGAGACCGTCAAATGATACGCATTAGTTTTTTTTGCATTATGAATACATTTAAAACAGGAAGGATGTGAAAGTTGGGGTATTGAAGACACCGTATGCCGGGGAAGGGTTAGGGTAGTTAAGAGCGGCTGTGCCCTACAAAGAAATAGGGATAATGGGTGAAACATTGTATTAACGAATGAATTATTGCCGCTATTTTTGTGGTTATTTTTTTAAGAAGATTAATTTTCTTTTTTTTTGTCTTCGAATATATCATTGTGCCTAGTCGATTTAGAAGTGTTGTACTCATTAGACATTTATGTCTATGGTAATAATTTAACCTTATAACAGTTGAGTAATCTTTTGTTAAAAAAGAAAAAATCTCACTATTTTTTCATATAGTTCGCGACTTTTAAGAAACATTAAAAACGATAATCTAGTTCAAGTCTTTAAAAGAAAAAGATTCCATAAATTATGGAACGTTCTGATTGACAGTGCAGATACTGGCATATTTTCAGTCAGTTATTAAAACCCAACTTCAATTCGAACTAAATCAAAAAGCAAATAAATACAAGAAACAGATTTTTTTAAGTCATACAAAGCTATAAACCATCTTTGGCAGAAAAATCTTGTTGTTATGATCCTAAGTAATATAGGATAAGGGCAGGAAGAAGAAGGCAATTATAACAAATTATTAATACCCAAATTTGTTTTAGTTTTTTTATTTAATGCGGGTACAATGGCCGAGACAATTGCAATCGACAAAAACAAAAAATGTCATTGTGACCTTCAGCGACTTTGCTAGTACTAAGGTGAGGTTATACCGATATTGCGATATTTGCGATATAACGATATCAAGATACTGATAATATTTACACAGTTTATCTGTGACTATCAATCAATTTGTTATCCAACTTTCTCCTTTAAGGTTATCATAATAATAATCTGACATGACATTGAGTGGATTCTCGAGAAGTGACAAAACCAGGTTTTATTCGTACCTACATAGGTAATAAGTAAAGTCTTTGTGGCGACAGATTAAGACTACAAGTGTCACTAGTCACTACCCCATTTCCTCCTCAGGGTTCTGTAAAAGTCATTCAATATTGTAGACAGATAACATCTTCTGTGAGTGATGGAAAACTCCCAACTAAACTCATTGCTAATACGCCTGTGCCTCAAGTCCCGTATTTCAATGGTCTCACAATGACACATTAAAACCTCAAATCAAGTGCGAGTCGGACTCGCGCACGAAGGGTTCCGTACCATTATCTATGCAACATAAGGCAACGTTATTAGTATCGAGCAAGAAACGGTAAAAAAATCATGTTTGTTGTATGGGAGCCCCCCTTAAATATTTATTTTATTTTATTTTTAGTATTTGTTGTTATAGCGGCAATAGAAATACATCATCTGTGAAAATTTCAACTGTCTAGCTATCACCATTCTTGAGATACAGCCTGGTGACAGACGGACGGACGGACGGACGGACGGACAGCGAAGTCTCAGTAATAGGGTTCCGTACCCAAAGGGTAAAAACGGGACCCTATTACTGAGACTTCGCTGTCCGTCCGTCCGTCCGTCCGTCCGTCCGTCCGTCCGTCTGTCACCAGGCTGTATCTCAAGAACGGTGATAGCTAGAGAGTTGAAATTTTCACAGATGATGTATTTCTATTGCCGCTATAACAACAAATACTAAAAATAAAATAAAATAAATATTTAAGGGGGGCTCCCATACAACAAACATGATTTTTAGGGTTCCGTTCCCAGTATCTCAAGAACGGTGATAGCTAGACAGTTGAAATTTTCACAGATGATGTATTTCTATTGCTGCTATAACAACAAATACTAAAAATAAAATAAAATAAATATTTAAGGGGGGCTCCCATACAACAAACATGATTTTTAGGGTTCCGTACTCAGTATCTCAAGAACGGTGATAGCTAGACAGTTGAAATTTTCACAGATGATGTATTTCTATTGCCGCTATAACAACAAATACTAAAAATAAAATAAAATAAATATTTAAGGGGGGCTCCCATACAACAAACATGATTTTTTTACCGTTTCTTGCTCGATACTATATAATAACGTTGCCTTATGTTGCATAGATAATGGTACGGAACCCTTCGTGCGCGAGTCCGACTCGCACTTGACCAATTATTACCCTTTGGGTACGGAACCCTAAAAAATTAACAATAGACTACCAAACTTAATAAAATTCGCCACTAAACAATTAGTTATTTAGTGTTATTGCAAAAAAATTAAATAACTGATTGCTTAATAGCGAATTTTATCAAATTTGGTAGTCTATTGTAATTTTTTTGAGGTTATAATGTGTCATTGTGATGCCATTGTGAGACCATTGAAATACGGGACTTGAGGCACTGGTCAGCGCAGCATAGTAGACCATAATTCCTAGTGGAGGAGGCCCGCGCCCAACAGTGGGACGTTAGTGGGCTGGAGAGAGAGAGAGAGAGAGGTATTTTAATTTTGTTAAATAGTTTATGTATTGCCATATGGTCTGAAATTAAGCAATTGTTTAATTAATTGTGTTAGAAGATTTATAAACTAGAACTAGATCCACAAAAAAAAAATCTAATAATTAAAAAGTATATAAGATTTGCAAAACAGAAATAGTAATGGCCGACAAAAAAATAAAAATAAAATATCGATCCCGTCGGTGATACGTAGAAGACATATTTCATCTAAAACGCGACCGTGTCAGGGAACTTTTCATATTGGCCTTTCTTTGACTAACATATTCTTTGAAACGAATACATAGCTTCGATAAAGGCCTAAAAAGTCCACACAAGCTTGGGATTCGAACTCGCGGCACATCGATTTAATCATTCGATCCGACTGTCTTAACCGCTTGGCTATGAACAGGAGTGTAGACTAAAGCGAAATACTGCTGTGTATATTTAGCCCGTTCAGTTCACTCGGTTACGGTTTTTTTTTTCAATTAGGTTTTAGTCGATTTTATTGTGTAATTTATTGTTACCACTCTAGTGTCATTATTCTCTTTATCATAAAATCGTTTTAATACTATTTTTATTGCATTTATATGTTTTTTTAGTTTGTGCAATATTTTTAAACTTGGAATAGATGACAGTGATTTTGGAATTTGTGAAAAAAAAAGAACATAGGTTTGAATCATGAAGGTATAGATAAAAAAAAGGAGGCCATACTTGGAACATCGGTTTGAGGCAAAAACCTACGTATCTCTATCTCACTCTCTGTGGTCTGACCTCTCTTTTTAGTGTGGCCTTAGTACTGCTATCTCCTTATTAAAATCTCCTAGTAAATTCTTAAAAAGAGTCACCACACATATCAAATCACAAGTTAAACACTGTCATTTGATAGTGTTTAATCGTAACTATAAATAACTAGTTGAAATACGATGAATGAAATTAAAAATAATAAAATAGTAGATCACGGATGCTTTTCATGGTTGACGAATCAGTGAATTATTTTCCCCATTTCCTAAGGATTTCGTAATTTGGCAACATTGGTCACCATATGTCAAGTTGTCGACAAAATTGTGCCAATATGTCGGTTGTTTACTTTACGGTTCACAGCTTCGTTTCAAATTTTCGACTCTAATTATTTTTATAACTAAAGAAATGGTGCAAACTTGTGTAGTGCGTGGTTGCGGTAGTACGTGGTGTCCAGGAGGTGATATACAATTTCACGCGTAAGTGTTTAGATCGTGATTTCTGGCATTGAATAACTGCAAACATATTTCTTTGTATTTTCAATTAAATACTTCATAAAATGATTAAACAATGTTTTCAGCATACTTCTAACTAACTATACTGATAACGATGTAAAGATCTAATAGTCTTACATTGAATTTCATGGACTTAGTGCAGTTTTATTTTTCTTGTTTACAAGAAGTAATTTTGAAATAGTGTGACCATACTGAGGACATATCTAGGACTTTCTGTGGGACCTGAACTAAATTATACATGTTTGCTTAGTCATTTAATTTTTATTTCACATTATTTACAACATTAATATACTTACCTACAATATTATTTTTTTAGATTTCCTAAAAATAGTACCCAGAGGAAATTATGGTTATCCATTGTACCATTGAAAATGAAATTTTATGAAAGTGCAAGGATTTTTTAAAACAAACAGCAGTTCCTACTATAATTACAAATCAAGAAGCAGTATCACCTTGCAAGGTAAAATTTCAAGTATCTATTTACAAACTCCTTTAATTGTCTCACATGTTATACAATGTTAAATATTTGAATTTATAAGGAATATAAAAACTAGTATGAAAAAAAATACCCCACCAGTATCAGGAACATTTTCCAAACTACCGGCGCTCCCCCGATCCGACTGCCTAATGAGAGCCTTACATTATTATTATGTTTCAGAAATGTAGTAGTTCGAATATATGGCAAAAGGCTATATTTTGTAAAATATATTATAATTTTCAGATAGACAGTTCATTACAGGAAGAGTCTATGGGGCAAGTAGCTACTCTGGGTGTACCAAATCCTAGCTCTGGCATTTATGAAAGTAATCCTTCCTGATGGGCCAACTCAGAGAAAACAATATAGAAAACAAATTAATTAATGTTGTATCACAACATTTTACTCCTCTGTTGCAAGAAATGTTTAAGCATCCCATCACGGACTCAATTTATTGCAATGATTTGCATGAAAGCGTATTAATTAAGAAAATTGCAAATTCATTTTTTAACACTTAAAGAGTCATACAGAAAATATACTTAGTGATTTACGTGGTAAGAGACAGAAATTACACAAAACAATAATATTTAGTCATGTATAAAAGAAAAGTTATTAAATGATTTTAATTTGGAAAGTGCTGTTGTTTCTTTTTTGCCCTTTTTTGTAACTTTATTATCGTTCCTATTATAGCCCCCTATGATATACTCGTATGTCACAGTCAAAACTTATAACCACTCAATAGACTGTAAGCTCTCGACAGTAGTACTTTTGACTGAAATTATTCAAAACTAATTTTACCCAATATAGCTGTTTAAATGTAATTTTAACTGACTTGCCTAGCGCCAAGTAGTGGAACACAAGGCACAGGGAGCCAAGGGAAACCCGACAAGGGTGGGTTAGGTTTTTAGCTCCCGTCATGCCATTCATGATAGGTTCCTTTAAACGCTGTAGACAGAAATATACGTAAAAATTGATTTTGACTGATTCTCCGTTCTTCCGTCAGCCACTTTTAACCACATTCATATTGTCAGTTAAAATGACTATTAACTACAGATTTTCCGACAAACTAATTTTAATCAACGTAACGTATTTTTTTTTTCAGAAGTATTATTGACCGAATTTGCCCTTTAACTGACATTAATAAATAGAAATACATTGGCTAACCCAGAAATCTAGGAAAAACTATTGTCCAGTATGTATTCATAATGTTTAATTAATCTGCAAAATTAATGAAACATATATCTTTTGCGATTTCATGGTTGGTCCCTTAATAACAGTACATGTTTAAAAATATGAGTACAATAACCCTTTTTCGTTTTTACGCTACCTACACAAAAAGTTATGTTTCCACTTAGGTATGCCAAATAGATTTTATTGTGTAACTTGTTTTGTTTACTAAGAAATTACTAACACCTTGTTATTTTTAACCGGCTTCAAAAAAGGAGGTTCTCAATTCGTTGGAATCATTTTTCTGTATCTTTGTAACCTGTATTTAGGTCTGAAATAAAGGTAAATTATTATTATTTTATCTCAAGCAGATCTCACAATCATTCATTAATTTCGTATTGCCGTAGGAACTACACCTTTGTTCTAGTAATTATCTATTTCCCACCAATATTCTATAGGTACATCGTACATACAAACTAGGAAATTTTACGTGTTTAAAAATGTAAAAAGAATAATAAATTTAACAACCGAACCTCCAGTTACTGTTAAAAAACTAGAATTATCCAAACTTTCACGCGATAACAAACTGTTTGTTTTTTGAGTATTTTTTTACGCACAGTACATAAAGTATCTCGAAATATAAAATCTATACGGGCTAGGTCTTAGAAGTGAACATTTTGTTGACACTATATGGAACACAACTACTTGAAGTTTTGTCCTGGAAGAAATACAATAAAGGTTACCCTACTTAGAAAGAAAGGGTTTGACCACAGTGAGCGAGATAGCCATACATCATTTTTGCTTCAAGTAGGTATTCAGAGTCTGCACTCCATTTTTATCTATACCTTCATGGTTTGAATATCGAACTCTTGATGACACAGACTATTTTTTCAATTTATTGAATTAAAAAAATGTATAATTTTCTAAAGTGTTCAATTTTATTAGGTTCATAGTTACCTTTTATGGTGTTTATGGCCCACAGAAACAAGATAATATTTCTGTGTGTTGTGCAACCTCTTGTTCACATCCTGTAACAAAAAAAATTAAGTTAAATCTAAATAGGTATCTGGTTAGTAGAATAAATGCGATAATTACTCTATCTGCCTTATATGCAAAAAAAAAAAAATTGTGAAAAAATAGTATTTTTTTCACTAAATTTAATTTAGTTGGTACATTACTTTTGAGCTTGATTCTTTTTTAAACTTAATTAGGGGATTCAACAGCATGTACCCTATAAAATACAAAAACTAAAACTTTCAAATTCAGTTCAAATATTACAAAGCTTACTAATAAGCTGCTAATTTATAGTTAAGCTATTATGCACAAAATTGATTATCATGTACATAGTACCTACATAGTTAAAAGAAAATTAAATCTTTGAATAATTATTGTTATTATACTATATAATACGCCTAAGATACAATAATTGCAGTAGACATAAACCTATTAAATATCAACTCATTCTTAAATTTGACCTTAGTTCAAACTTAATTCTTCAAACATAATCATGGCATATTCTACCAAGTTGATTGACAGGCAATCTATCTTTCAATTTCAGAATGTTGCATTTCAAAGTGGTAATATTTTATAAAGAAACTACATATTTATATAGTAGTTTTAAATTATATGTGCATATCAAAGCCCGTATCGAATCCACGTCCAATTACACTTATAAATAATCCAAACGGGACAGATGATTTATTAAAAATGTTATCGCGCAAAGGTGACAACAAATCTTATATGACCATCCATCTTTGTCTAACTGGAGTTATCGTTCGCTGATATCTGTGTGCGGGGCCCCATACATTATTTATTTATACGAGAATTTGCATCAACTTTTCAAGGGTTAACCTGCGAACATCGCGCATCGTAATCGCGTTGCATGCGTAAATAGTAACGTTGCCCGCCATTTTAAATGACAGTTCCAATTTTAATATTTATGTTTGTTTTATTTATTTTTTTCTGTTTTTTTTTTTCAATGCATTGGTTGTGCCTTTTTTGCTTAAGGTTAGTGATTGTTTTTGAACACATTCTGTGCTTACCAAATTACTGTGTGCCTAGAATTACTATTGTTTCAAATTATTTTATCAATAAACCTTTATAAAGCTAGGTGAGTTATTATTTAAATAGGTTTATACAGGCTGGTACAAAACAAGTTTTTTTTTAATATAATACATCTACACGAAGATTATGTTGTATGTAATATGATGCTGTTTGCCTTGAACTTACGGTACAACATTGTAGCTCAAAACTTTATTAAAATATCAAGTTGCCAAACTTGACTTCGTAGAAAAGTCCGCAATATGGCTACGCTACGATATCCAATAGCTTAGAAACATGCCTAATTAAATTTTATATATTTCGATATAGCGATAAGGAAAATATTAAGTAGGTACGCAATTAGTTTAAAGAAAGTTGACAAATGTATCATCAAATACAATTCTAACTTAACCCTCGACAAAAAAAAAAAAACAATAAAAAATTTGAAATAAGAATAAGAATCACAGTACTGTGTAGTTTCAAATTTAAAAATAGAATTCTTGAAAAAAAAAATGACAAGACTCTCGAGTAGGAAATTACATTACAATAGTTTACAAGTCTTCAATTCTTAATAAAAAGACGGTACTTAATATGATTGTGTTTCTATTGTGGGGCCGTGGGCTATGGATTTCTTTCTATTGTGGTTTATTGTACACCGAGGACAGTAATGAATTACTTGTTACTTTATGACAAACATATTTTGACAGCAAACGCAATGCAAGAACGTTTGAATGGTACACATTTATTGAGCAAATATATTTTATAGAGTGGGACTATTGTGTATGTAATTATTTTGATTGAAATTATGTTTAGATTTTTACTATAACTAAGTATATTTTTGTAGTGAATGATTTATCGCTAACAGCATAATGTAAGCTTTAGGATATACATTTCTCTCTCTCTCTACAGCCCATCAACGTCCCACGGTTGGGCACGGGCCTCGTCCACTTTGGTCTACGAGTACTATGCCGCGATGACCAAGCGTGCGCGAATAGGGTTTATTTTCGAAGGTTTCGTCTCTCTTAAATTGCAGACTACTAATACATTATTATATACTTAGATATTACTGTATAGGCACATAATAATAATAGTCTGTGCCTGTTACAGAATAATATTATTCTTTTACATTATAACAATGTCAAAGATAGAAGCAACATTAAAATATCATTCATCATGTGTCATACAATATCTAAGAATTATTCAGTTTATAAAAACTAGAAAAAAAATCTACTTTACGGCACAATGCACTTGAAATATATATCTTGTCTTTGTTTAATTACCTGTCAAAAAGTAACATCTAACCTTTTTACAAGTGGTCGAGAAAAAAAAGGCGTTTTTTGTAAAAGGTCTTTAGAATGAGGTCATGTTCTTTTTTCAATTTGAACTTTTGATATCAATAATAATTGTTCGTTTTTTAAATGTATTTAGAGTCAATAGTTCTGTTTCCGGTTTTTTTTTTGCGGCGTATAGCTTTTTCGTTGATAACAAAGGATATGGAATAGCTATTAATAATAGACACATCGAACTTTTTAATTAGTAAAGCTAACTGACGATGTTTTCAACGAACTTAATACATAAATATGGAAAAAAGGTATATGAATGATTTCAAGGTGGGCAGCTAGTTATGATAATTATAAGAATTATTAAAGCTTATTAAATACGATAAAACGTACGCGAAAAATCTGTTATTTTAATATTCATTCGTTCATTTAGTCTCTCACATCGTGACAATAATAACATAAATTTTCAATCGTTATTTCCTGTTATTATCAGTCTGTTATTAATATCCACCGCTATGGACTAATTTAAAATGCAAATGTTTAGAATTGATTCATACAATCGATTTATTTTTTTAATAAATTATACGTTAAGAAAAAAACGTGGCAAAGGTCATTATCATTATTCCTTTTATAGTTTAGATTTACGCATTATTTAATCTGTATTTTAAATAGGTACGTATAGTTTGGATTGTTAGCGGCCAGTATTTGATAATGCCTATAAATGTAGATAGGTAGAGCAAGGTCAAGTTAGATTGTAGAGCCAATGTTACCTACTATGAAAAGCCTATTCGCCATCTGGTCACTGGGTTTATAATTTATGAAAGGCATTGAAACAAATATTAAACACGTTTCATGGCTAAATTTAAAAAAGAAATAAAGTACCTACAATAATATTTTTTATTCGTTGACTTCATTTATTTTATTTCAAAATTGGAACAGCTCTCTAATATTTCAATATTTTTAAATTGAAGTTTGATTAATTTAAAAAAAGAACAGCAGTCTTAAATAAAAAATACATTTTTTTTTATTAATAGCAATAATTATTGCCAGAGATATGTATATCATTGTATACAACTAGTTTTGAAAGTATAAAAATAATTCTTTTTCAGCAGTCACTTGACAATTTACCTAATACGTTTTCACATGTGTGTGTGTGTGTGTATGTTATTAATTCTATTCTTGGCCGTGACCGCACATGAGTCACTGTAGGCAACATGTTTTGATGTTATTCTACAAAACATTCGGTTATTGGTGAAATTGTGTTGCGATGATGTATATTATAAGAAATTGGCATTCATTTTATGGAATTTGTGCTTGTGTTAACACAATAAAATGTATGTGTGCTTGTGTGTATAAAGTTATACATTTTTTGGCCTTTTGTTTAGGAAAATATTGAATGATTACTATCTAAATTCAAAAGTAATATTGTGTATAATAATTATATGCATCGTAAAAATCAAAATGTTGACATGTTTAATTCAAAGTAGTTTAGAGCCGATTTCATGCGATGTTGTGCGTGCACTTAGTAAAAAACTACTCTACATTTTTTCATAACGTGAAAAAAGTTCTTCAAAAATGTCGTTGTGTCTTGGAGATTTTAAACGGCTTTATTGTTTATTATGTAAATGTGTGTATATATTTTGTATGTCTGAACAAAATATCTAAAATATTTTTAAAACTAGTGAAACTACGTGGCACGGCTTATAAAATATTATATTAAGTATTAAATAAAATTAATAGTACGTAAAAAGTGTTAGCTTATTTAAAACTACTTATTTTGCACTTTGTTTAATGGCGTTTTATTGTAGTCATTATTTCTACCGCTATTTCTGTTACAGATGTAAGTACATAATTTTATTTTTTATAACTATTTATAACTAGCTGTTGCCGCAACTTCGCCCAAACCAAAACAAATCATATAAAAAAGTTCTTGAACACTTTGTCAATTATAAAAGACCGCATCAAAATTCTTTGTGTTATTTTGAAGACGTAAATTTATATAAGGACACACATACAAAAATAACGACTTTTTCATAAAGATAAAAGTCTGAGACCGTTGGGCTTACAGACTGGACGTATATAGAACCAGACGGGTAAGCATAGGATTTATTTTCGAGTTTTCCATTTCTCACAGATGATGTTATCTGTGTAATATCCTTTAGTTGGCTTTTACAGCACCAGAAAGAGAAAACGGTAGGTGACACTTGTATTCTTAATCCGTCACAAGGACAAGTATGTATGTTAGTGTATACTATACGATTCACGTAACGTCTGTAAAAAAAACACTCTACTAATAAAATAAATAAATAAATAAATATTCATGGACATTTCATACAACGTCCTCTGGTCCCAAGCTAAGCTTATATGCTTGTGTTATGGGTACCAGAATACGGATAGAATACATATACTACTTTTCTTTTGTAAATACATACTTATAATACATAGAAACACCCAGACGCAGTACAAACATTTGTATGACAATTAGAAAAATCACACAAATGATTGTCCCGAGCGGGAATCGAACCCGCGACCTCTTGATCGGCAGTCCGTTACCAGAACCACTACACCACGAGGCCCGTCTAATAAAAAATTAAAAATAATTTAAATTCTAGTTAAAAATAATAGTGTATACTATACGATACATATAATGTGTGTAAAAAACACTCCACTCATAGTGTATACTATACTATACGTATAACGTGTGTGATAAGGACTTCATTAATATCATGAAAAATAATATAAAATTAACATTCATAAAAACAAAACCATAAAACATGCTTCAGTAAATTACAACTTAATTATTATTTTAAAACATTGTTTAAAAAAAACATTGTTATTATTATAGTAATTATTTACAGTTAAATTGTAATAAAATAAATTACAATTAAATATTTAATTACTATTAAATGAATGTTATTATACAGAAACATTAGTCCTAAAAGTTGTTCTTTCTTAGAGTTCCGTAATTCCGTACCTTGATCTGTGAGGTAACGGTTTAAGAAAACAAGTGTCACCACCCGTTTTCTTTCAAAACCAGCTAAGGGATATTGTACATAGATATTATCTCCTGTGAGAGAGGAAAAACTCAAAAATAAAGACTGTGCCAACACGCAAGGTTAGGGCAGCATAGTAGACCGAAAACCCTCCCGAAGTATATATTAAGTGAATTGAACTGTCTGGCAAATTCGTATTATGATCAAAATTCTTAGTCAGTCAGTTCGCTAAACCAGTCATACATTAATATGTTTAAGGAGAAGATACAACTAAGAGTTAAAGTACTAACTAAAAATGTTCAACTAAAAGTTTTATTTCTGCCATAATACCTAATTTAGCCATGCAGTTTACGGCCTGCCTGGAACTTGAATGATTTTAAAAAGCTCATAATATGCCGGCAGGAGACTCGTGCCCAACAGTAGGACGATAATGGGCTGGAGATAAAGAGAAATTGGTACGGAACCCATCGTTGGAAGGTCCAACTAACATTAATACGTTCAGTGCGGCTAACGCTTATGCGCGTTTTTCTGATCTTCACCAAGTGCGGGCCGACGCGTATACGCGTCCATACAAAAAAAAATCTGTAGGCAAGCGGGGTGCGCCGCACCTGTGCGTTTATAGCGTGTATTCTGGGTGTCTATTGTTTCGAAGCGGTCGTAAAATGTGGAATTGTAAAGGAGACTACACACTAGTCAGGTTTCTGCTACGAATCTTGCAGGGGGGGGGGCGGCGGCGACGACAACAATAAGCTAATTTAGTACAATAGATTATTGAAATAATTTTATTATGACTCGCTCTTTTAACTAAACTAATAGGTAGTTTTAGTCTATTTATCCATTTATAAATAGACTAAAACTACCTATTAGTTTAGTTAAAAGAGCGAGTCTATTACGAGGCGGGCGAAAAGTCGTATATTAAAAAAAAATTAAGAATAAAAGGGCTTTCGGGAGAAGGTACCTTTACTATTACTGTTTTATTAAGGAACTTACTATTTTAACAAAACCGAACGAAGATATATTATGGCGTAAACTTCACAAAATCTCTTACAAATAAACACTAGTGTGGAAGCACCTTTATCCATCCAACACATTTATATGACCCGTAATTGTTATATGACAGTCATAAAACTCGAAAGTTACCGAACGCACATAAACGTCGGCCGCACTGCGGGAAGGTAAAAGACAACGCGCTATAGCGTCCAGCCGCACTACGCGAGTTTTCTATGAACGCATATAAGCGTTCTTAGCACTACGCGAAAAATTTTTTGAACGCACATACGCGTTCTCAGCACTGGGCGAATGACTCTTTTTTTAGCATTGGCTATAAATTCGCAAATTATTCAGCATTGAACGCGTTAAACTGGTTTTTTTTTATTTGTAAACGCAAGTGCAACTTATACTTAGCTGGTTTTTTTTTATTCGTATTTACTTTATAAACCGTGTTAAGGATTTAGAATATTTTTATGAAAAAAGGTTTTTAATACAGGTTTTTAGTTTTTATCCTTATCCTTACTAATTTATAAATGCCAAAAGAGCTAATGTGTGTAACCAAACCATAGTGCGATTTAAAAACGTACGTACAACGTCATCTATGCAGTGGTATAGTTAACTTCTGTTTGTTAAAGTTTTATTTCAAAATTTTACGCAGACGATGTCGCGGGCAACAGCTAGTTATCTATAAAATCAAAAATTAATAAAATTCATAGTTATCCTTTTTAAATAAAACAACTTTAGCCGGTTTTTAATTATGTATATTGAAATATTTTTCGTATTTTTCATCACTTGATACTACATTCAAATAGGTAAAATAAGGCGAAAATGTTATTATCATTTTTATTTATAATTAGAACCAATCAAAATTTATTAAATATATTTAGTTATATTGTAGATAGATACACACACTTCACTACAAAAAAAAACCCTGGCTGCAGCTAAAAGCATTACACATCTGTTGTGTCATGGTTTATTGGTGGTTATTTGTTACGGTTTTTTTTAGTTTATATTGTAGGTATTGTAAAATTTTCTTTTTCATCACTTTTCCACGTTATAAGGAGTAAAACTTCAAAAATATTTCTCAGTCATTATCAAAATAATCTGACATAACACACATGTACAAAAACACACACACACATTGCGACCATATGAGTGTATCGTAACAGATACACATACTGATGCATATGGAGGCCATTACGATGTTGCCACATGCTTATTTACTACCAAACAATACGTATTGAAGTTGTTTGTAGTACAGATGTTTAAAAAGTTTCTAAAATAACTAGTTGGTACTTATTTTTTGTCTACCTTTTAAAAAAACAACAACAAATTCGTATTTTTTTTACTTTCTTAATATATGCGAATACATTTCTGTTTTATTTAATTTGAAACAAACATTTTTTGTTTACTAAGTATAACATTTCAATTGAAATTTATTTTAAAAATGGAATACTGAAATCGGTTGTAAATATTGACTAAATAAAGTGTGTGTAAGAAATTTCATAATATTAGGTAATTAAATTCCATTTTTAAAATTTATCTTTATTTTATAAAAAGAGAAAAAAGCTCAGACGTAATAGAGTTACGTCGTCTATGCTAATAGTTAGAATAAAAAAATAAATAATAAAATAAACAAATAGTAATAAGAACGCCTTTTGCACCTTATAAAACTATTAACACTGTTAATCTTTTGTAAAATGTTGGTGTACAATAAAGAGTATTGATTTGATTTGATTTGATAAATTAACAATTTATGCTTCTTAGAATTAAATATTTAACTAATATAATGTTTGCTTAATCGAATAGGTAGGTACCTATTTTAAAATGGAATTAATTTTTAAAATTTTATGTCAATTTTATGTAATGTAGGTATATTAAATAGCTGAAATTTTGCCGAAATAAGTGGCTCTATGCGTAAATGTATACTATTGTATAAGTCATACCAAACTCTTTTTCACCATTTAAAATAAAAACTAAATAGTTAATAATATTAAATTAAAAAAATAAGTTTTAATTTCTTGATTAGATTAAGTAGATACGTGTCACTTACATAATTATTTTAATTACAAATAAATTAATTTTATCTGACGTAGATTATACGTCACATATTTTTTTTAAACATAGCTGTTCGTTTTTTTTTCTTGCTGGCCGCTAATATAATTTTGTCTATGTTAATTATAATTGGCGGTAAATTATTTAACGTTTTTTGATTCGAGAACACGATTCAAATTTATGTGGCGTGTTCCCAACGTTCATATTTAAAAAAAAGAACATAATAATAATTATGACGTTTTTTAATATAATGTTATTTTATTTTAAATTAGAAGTCATTATTAAAGTCGTAATAAATACATTAAATTAATTGCTTTTTAAGTAACTTGTATTAAAATCTAGACCGTATCCAAACTGGAAGAGCGTGTATAGTAGTGAGAGTTTTACAGCGACTTTTTATTTTACAGGTTTTTACACTACGCGATATTTTCGAATTTCATTTTATTAAAAAAAAAAAATTACGTTAATAATTTTAAGTTAAAAAATATCTCTTTGGAATTCGCTGTGTTAATTGTTAACAACTAGACTTAGACTAATACATATATTTTGTCATGTCTAACGTGCTAAAAATTTAGAGAAGGTTTTATTTTTTATTTTATTTAAGGACGCTGTTTAACATCTAAGGTCATCACCGACCACATTTTAAATTATAAACTAATTACAGAAGTCATAATTTGTTAATATTACCGGGACTATAATCACGGTAATAACTTAAAAAGGCACAATACCCGTGACCACGATCGATGCAACTCGGTCGAAACGTCGGGAGCAAAGGTATTGTGCCTTTTTAAGTTATTAACGTGATTATAGTCCCGGTAATATTAACAAATTATTAGTTACAGAAGTTTTATCACACATTCTATTTAAGTATTTACTTATTCGATTATTTTGTGCACCTAGATATTTATATTTGGTAAGGCGTTTAAACGGATATCTATCCATAAGGAATTGTTTAGAAAAATATACAAGAACTAGCTTTTGCTCGCAACTTTGTATGTGTGGTATTTGTATTTACAAACAAAACCTTAACAAATTGTAGCCATCCCTCTTAAACCACACTATCATTAAAAAAAAACGCATCAAAATCCGTTGCGTAGCTTAGAAGATATGAGTTCACATAGAGACATTACATATAAAAATTAAAAGTTTTATCTATAGTATTATTATATAATCTGAAGAGTTTGTTTGTTTGTTTGAACGCGCTAATCTCGGGAACCGCTGGTCGGATTTGAAAAACTCTTTCAGTGTTGGATAGTACATTTATCGAGGAAGGCTATAGGCTATATAAAATCACGCTGCGACTAATAGAGTGAAGCAGTAGTAAAAAAATGTTGCAAAAATGGGGATAATATTCTAAAATTCACGCGTACAGAGTCGCGGGCAACCGCTAGTAATAAATAAAGATAAATAAGACAAGATTTCTATTTAACTCTGGTTGTAAAGGCGTTAATACATATTATAATTTAACACACAAAACACGAATTTCAGTCGGATAAAAATACAACTAAGTGCCTCTTTCACCATTCTCAAGTAAAGCGCCAAGTAGACTAATCGCTAGTTAAAGTTACCAGTAACTACACGTGCGACGTTCACGACGTTCGAGTAGCAGTAATTTTAAGATTAAAAAATTGAAATTGACAGAAGATACTCGTAACTATTACTTGACAATTAACGCTAATCGATAAGTAACTAATCAATGCTTTACTTGAAGATGGTGAACGAGGCCCTAAGTCTCACAGCAGTGATCATTAGAGTGCCGTCATTAATCATTGAAAGTCATAAGAAAAAGATCTATAATACCCGCACCCATAAAACAAAATCGATCTTGCAAGAAAAAAACACGCCTGAACCGTCAAAATAAGGTCCAAAATTGAGTCATGATAAGCCTTAAGGCCATACAGAATTAAAGTCTGCCCCAGGGCCAAACTAAATTAATAATTCCGCGTTTACAAACTTGTAATAGCGGCCATTTTTCGTGCAACACACCCAAATTATTTCAAGATAAAAACGTATGGGCGTGTGAATGCAAATCTCCAAACTGTAATAACACGCACCCAAGGAAAATAAAAAAAAAACATTAGATATTTTAAATGTAGAATGGTCATCTTTTATTTCAGTCCAGGCAAATTGTTTTTCTTTTTAATAAACGTATTTAAAAAAAGAATGTGAGAGGTATGTATGTAGGTAGGTATATACAATATAGGGGTAACCCAATATTATCAAAATTTTGTCACTTTTAATTTTTTTTCTATGATTTTGTTAAGAAATAGAGTTTTACAACATATTAGTCTTAATTATTTTTTATTCAGTTTATGTTTTGATTGCGATATTATTATGTATGAAACAAATTTGATAATTCCCGTAACGCCTGTTTACTTACCGTGAACAACTCAATATTTGAGGAATTTGTCAACTAATATGTAATAAACTAAAATAACTATTATCTATTTATTTAATACATGCTGACATTAGTATTTTATTGTCAATTATAATATAAAAAGTTTAAATATTATATAGTGGGTAAAGTCACAAGTTTATTTATTAGTTTAATAATAACAGTGTATTGTAAGTATTAGTCAAGTTAATGACGGGTAATAATAGGTTCAAAGTAGTTATATAGAGAATTCACAAGTATTTTTATATGTAAGAAAGACCAGCTGTCCGGTTATTAGCGCAAATGAAATGACAATAAAAAAGTAGTATTCAAGCTTATCTTTTAACATCACGCTTAATTTTTCAATAACAGGCAGAGAGGAAAAAATAAACTCACAAACAAAAACATGTAACTAGTTCTTAAATTAAAATGCACTTTTAAAATAATTTCCTTAGTTCAAAAACTATAAAACACGCTTGAAAATCCTGAATATATTCTTAAATAATCGCATTGTCATCGGTCCTTGATATGTATGCAAAATTTCAAATCAATCGGACTATTGCAAGTGGGTAAAAATCGCGTTGAAAGATTCCGTTACACAGATTACTACATTGATAGATACACACCGAACTTATAAAAGCGTGTTAATAAACATTGCACGGGCATAATAAAAGTGATTTTTAATGACAAATAGTTTCGATAATTCAAGTAATTAAAGTGACGTTCACGCTTTACTAATTAGCAATTAACTTTTGTAAGTAGATAAAAGTAATGAAATGACAAGAAATTCACTTGGTAACAGTGAAAAATCACCTACAAGTTAAATAATATAATTATAGCGATAAAACTTCACGTTTTTTTTCTTTATCTTTTGAATTTGGATATGATAAAGAAAATAGCCTACTATACAATACCGGATAGAATTTTTGCTTTATATTATTTTGCTCTACGTACTTTAGTACGTTTGTGTGTTTAGCGTATTTCTAGCTGTCTCGTAAAACAATCAAAGCAATAAGTAACCTTGTAATATTTAAAATCTGTCAAGAAACGGAAAATATTACGACCATACATTTTGTCATTGTTGTATTTTAACTATTTATTTATTTCTGTTGTGCACATTTGTATTAATTAAAATCTTTAGTTAATAATAAACAGTAACATTGCCGAATTGTGTTATCGACACTATTGAAATTCATTTTTAAGTTAAGTTTAGTTTAGTTATGCGCGTAGAATTGGTGCCATAACTATAATTTATAAGAATTATAACATAACGCTACATTTATAATTATTAGGTACAATTAGGTATAAAACCTTTTGTGAAATAACTTTTTACCATAGATAAATACACTAACATTATATAACAGAATAAAGATATACAAACCTAAGGAAAAAAAATATTATGAGCCTTAGGTAGAGCTAATGTAAGAGGTTCATTACAAATTAATATCTCAAACATATTCTAAAAGTATTAAATGAGCAATAAAAATCAAAAGCGTAAACTTAAATTGGTCAGTTACATAATTTGAAAACCTACAATATCATGTTCTTTTTTATTTGAACACTTTTTATTTTTTATTTAAACGCGATAAGAGCACTGGCTGGTATGCTTAAATTGTTATAACGTGATAAAAAGTAAAAAAAACATGTGACTGTTTTTATCACTAACTTTGCTGTTGCTAACTGTAATGATAAGTAAGTAGGTGTTCGTGCAGTACTTGGTATTATTATTGGATGGAACATACAAAACACAGAAGAAAATTAAAATATGTATTCTTTTTTTACTTATCGATACAAAAAAATGCTTGCCAGGTTAACAATTTAAGTATTTGATAACTGTTTTTTTACGGTCCATGTAATTCATTTATAAAAACAACGGACCGTTTTTGTTAAATTTAGCCCATAAAAACTTTACACGCAAAAATAACTTTGCGTGCGGCGACGATTAAAGTGAACGTCTTTTTTATTGTATAAGTTTTTTGAAGGTAATCTTTTTATTAAATTTTCAACATTCCACTTTTAAATTATGACACTTTGTTAACTTTTTAACTATGACAGTTTTTTTTATTTGTGGACTTAGTGCGTTTTCCGTCGGGGCGGATGCATTAACTATTGACAAACTAACACATCAATTCTTAAATATAAAAACTCACCGTTTCTGTAGATGTAGAGTTCGTCTTTTTATTTTTACACCATTTTTTCATACTTCTTGTTCCTTTGACACTTTACCACTAACGGTCATCCACTCCGAAATTATTCTCTTACACATGATTTTCAGTATTTTCCATGATTATTTTTTTTGTAAGTATATTTTTTGTTTATTATAGTATAAATTTTAAGTTTTCAATACCTTCTCTGCTTACTATATCACTGGCAACCGCACTTTAGTAGATTTAATTCTAAATAATATCATGATGAGTTGTTAAAATTTTTTACCAATGCTTATTGGAAAATAAATGTTCTTGCAAGAAGTTCTAATAATGCTGAGACGCGGTGAGCTCGCATCGAATCTTTATAAAAAAAATGTCGATACGTGTTTGCGCGTCGATCGTCGTTATAAGAAGACGACACGAGCATAACGCGAGTGTCGCCCGCGCTCCGATCCAACGGATTGTGTAAATGCGCGCTCGACTACTCGCTTGGCGGCGTCAGTAAGCGGGGGTGGAAGTGCGGGGGAGGGTCACTAGCTCTCTCGCACGCACACATTCACCCCACTGTACTCAACGTTCCTATTTTGAATACGCGACGCGCCAATCTAGCTCCTATGCGATAGGTATACAAGCTTAGGGATGTGACGAACGAACCGCGACGTGCGACTGACATCGTGCGTGTAGACAGAGATAGTACAATATGACAGACAGAGATGGAATACTATTGGTAGTAGAAACGCGTAACGCATGTGTGTCTTGTAGAGCGATGAGCGATGCAATAGAATAGTGGCGTTAGTGTTTGACAGACTTGGTGAGTATGTAGATGAGAAATGCTATCTTGAAGTTTGAACAAAGGAGTTTCTGTTTCAAAACGTTATAATATCGCGGCCAAATGATATACTTCACAACATGTGGTGTATAAACAGCGCGTCTCTTCTTACATTGAAATCTATTAATTGACACACGTATTCACGGATCAGTGAACATCACTGGGTTCAATTTACTCGACATTTAAGCTCACATTTCGATCTATGGTTACTTATTGCATTATTGTCAGTGTCAAATTAATTTTATTTGTGACAACTTATCCGATTTGATTTTGAGTGTAGTAAACAAAAAAAAGTAAAAAAATCAGAGGTATCTGTGACTCTACCTAATTCTACGGTACGATTATAATATGACTTGCAACATTACGTAACAGAAAAAGTGGTGTGTGGCACTAATCTTTACTTTAAGAACGTAAATATTGTAAACGTAAACATTAAAGACATTTTTCATAGTCATATTGCCAACATGACGAATAAAATATGTCAGATCGAGAGAGAAAATCGTTTACAGTTTACACAGTTGGTAGAGGTAGAGACACCCACACCTATGCCCACGTTCACAATTCAAAATTTAAATTTACGAATTTCTGTTGGTCAGAGGGCATTTACGGTATCTCGATTCGAAACTGCTAGATATTATTTTATTCAACAGGTTTTTATATAGAGGTTTACTTAAAACCTGATTTTTATATTATCGGTCAATGATTTATTGCATACTCACAGATTATAGTCACAGGTGTTATTGTTAATTTATTGTCTATGAAACGTTTTCTCTTCCACGTATACGGTCAAGAAAGTACTGGCAGTTTCACCATAAACAAATAAAAAGTCCAAATAGAATTATTTAAATAAAAAAAGCTAACATTCCAAATTCAAATAGTGATTTTTTTGTCTCTACTCTGTGAGTTTTGGTCTCCTATCATAAACTTAATTAGTAACTTTAATTATAGTAAGTTTTTTTGAAAGTTGCTTATACAGGTCCATAAAAACCATCTATCGAATAACGTTTTATAGCCAATATCGGTATCGATATACTTAATAATATGGCGTTAAAAAGTTTACTCCATTAGATAGGAATATAACGGTTTGATACCTACAATATAATTATGTATAGGTACTTGATATTTATGGTGCAGATAGGTTATTATTTGTATTAACTATCGTAAAATTCAATTGATATCATTAACTGTGGGAAAATTATTTAAACTTAAGTCTTTACTTATTATAAAATTATTTTCATGTTTTCTGTACCTACGTTTTTCTGTAAATCTTTAAATTAAATATGTAACGGATATTGATGCGACTTTTTTTAATACATAGAGTGGTTAAAGTGGAAGGATTTTTTGTATCAATTTGATAAAATTTTAGTATGTAAAGTTCAAAAGTTTCTTAGTTAAATATCACAACCTATGACCAGAAGGACGTTGTGTGAAATGTCCTTAAAACTCTATCTAGCATTATTAAAATCTATTTAATTATAATAAATGCACATAATATGTTTATAGTTTTGCTAGCTAATCCCCGCGATATCACCCGCGATACATCAAATCTTAGGTAACAAATTATACAAAAAAGACATCCTTTTAAGCCTTAAAAAACACATCAAAATACGTTGCGTATTTTCGAAGATATGAGCTTACATAGGGACATACATACATAAATTACCACTTTATTTTACAATAAGTAAAGATAATAAGAGGAAAAACTGCTAATTTTTCAATCTTCCAATGTTAATTTAATTAAATATGCACAAGAATGCAATATTCTATGTACAGCATAGGTATTTGTATGCAATAATATTGCATATTAAATCAACTTAACTGCTACAAGTTTTTCTAGCATATGAAATATGCATCACAATTACGCATATTTTATATGCCAGAATAAATAAACAAAGTCAATTAAAATGTTTTTTTTTTCAAAAATATATTTTGAACACGTTTTTATTAGTTCGGTACGTATCTATTTAACACGTTCGCGCGCGGTAACGGCTATGACCGTTTTTTTGTATTGCAAATATCGTCAGTACGGTTATTGCCGTAAACTTTCAAATTCTCCTTATTACCAGTACGGTAGGAGCAGCTTAACAACTGTGAGTTATACATACAACACATTTCCACTGGCACTCTGTGAGAAGAATATAAGTTTGTACTGTCAAAATGTAATGCACAAGATCAAATTGTATATTTGTATTGAAGTCAGTTTGGGATGTGTGCGCACACAGCGACACTACGGCTGTTGCCGTTGTGTTTGTATGCGTGTTACTTCGACGCATGACGGTAATAACCGTACTGCCTTCAGGAATACCTTTTTTTGTTATATGTTAAGACAGTACGGTTATAACAGTGTCCCTAAAATGTATGGAAAATTTTTGTGATTTTTTACGAAACTATCAGTTAAATTACCGCGCGCGAACGTGTTAATGTAACAATCTATTTAACGGAATCTTTGAAATAAATTTTCACCCACATACAGTAGTCGGATTGATCTGAAATCATGTACACATATTAAGGACTGATACAATCCAATAATGCAAAATATGATTAAGAATTCAAGAATCTCTACTTCTTAATATGATGCTGTAAGAAATGGATATCCCATTTCTAAACAGCTCTTGTTTTTTCATTTGAATTAAAAAGATTTGTTAACAATACCGGTCATGTGGTGAACAAAGCCATATAAAAATTGCCTCTACAGACAATATTACTGACATCTTATGAGATTTAAAAGAAAAATTCGAAGTAATAGATATAAGGATGGTATTTCAATTACGACAACAGATACATTGTAACCTTTGCTATATACCTATGATAAACAAATAAATGAAATGAATTGAATTGATCAGAGGACATTGTGTAATTTGTCCATAAATATTTATTATTATTTTGGGGAAAACGCCTGCTTATAATCTTTTAAAAATTGTAGTCATCTGAACCAGTATGAATTCTATCTAGGTAGTTAGGTGCATAGTATTATCGCTCTGGGCTTTCAAAGTTAGCTATCAAATGACTTCCAACAAGCACAAACTGTGACCTCACAAAAATGAAATGAAATTTCTGAAGATATTTTACTGCGACCATCTTGAACAGAATGTGGTAAAAAGTAGTTTTTTTTTAATTTGTGAGCATTACTTCAGTCAACAATTTTAAGCAAAAATCTTGAAATAAAAAAACACTACCAATCAGACATACGAAATATAAAAAGGTTTTAATTGAAACAGTCAACTTAGAAGAAAAAGTTATGAATTAAAAAAAAGAATTGTTATTTTCAAAACTATATGACCAGCTAGTTACCTACAACATA
Source organism: Orgyia antiqua (assembly GCA_916999025.1). NCBI lineage: Eukaryota > Metazoa > Arthropoda > Insecta > Lepidoptera > Erebidae > Orgyia > Orgyia antiqua. The sequence goes on from OU779868.1 coordinate 29,994,218, forward strand.
AAATTTTAACAAAGAAACTCGCGATTACTGTTGTAAAAACTAAATATTTTAACAAAATAAGTATAAAAAACAAACAGTAACCTGTTATTTATCATAAGTAAGTACCCACCTGACACGATATCATAAAGATACGACACGATTGTTATTTCACGATAACAATATATTTCTTTTCTAGAATGTCACAATTGACGAGCCTCGTGGTTGAGTGGTTTATGTAACGGACTGCCAATCAAGAGGTCGCGGGTTCGATTCCCGCTCGGGACAATCATTTGTGTGCTTTTTCTAATTCTCATACAAATGTTTGTACTGCGTCTGGGTGTTTCTATGTCTTATAAGTATGTATTTACAAAAGAAAAGTAGTATATGTATTCTATCCGTATTCTGGTACCCATAACACAAGCATGATAAGCTTAGCTTGGGACCAGAGGACGTTGTGTGAAATGTCCATGAATATTTATTATTCATGATAAAAATAATATCTACTTAGTTAAAACAATACGTTAAAATTTTGGTAGATTTTCAAAAACAGATTTTTTTAATTAGGTAGGTATTGTATTGCATCGTTTCTTGATAGGGGTGGAAAATTTTAGATACTAGAAAAACATAGTTTTATACATAAATAGATACGAAAACTTAGACGAACAATAAGAACATGTTAATAAAAATGTGTTTCTATCTACCATACAGGTCGACGTGCCTAATAACTAGTTTTAAAACGACAATATTCTAAATTTGAATTCAAAATCCTTTCTGGAATCTTTTTTTTTTATTTTACACTCAAGCCAAGTTATTTGAAATGAGAAACAGGTTATATTTCCACAGACTATAACAAACAAGATATGCATTTAAAAATAGACGAAAGAGTATTTATTTTATGAGATATCTACGACAAAACACAACTGCTTATAGATAACATACGAGTATTTGACTATCAGTTTATTTACTTTAACGTTTCACTAAGGGTTTAAAGTGTATGTAAATTTTAGACTACAATAATTCTACGTTAGTTAACTTCTTTGTTAGGTATAATATAACATTTTTACATTATCTATTAGAACTCAAAGCAAAAATATTTATTTTGAAAGTGGTAATTGAATATATTATGTTTTGTTTTACAATTTAACATTTACGTTTTTTGATATTTTCATACCACATGTCTCATACAAACATCTAACTATGTGCTAATTTAATAATTTTTTGTAATAATTTTTACAATAACCACGATGTTGCTATTTTTTACACAATATTTGCACTAAAGTAAGTTGTATAGATTCCGTTAAAACCAGTTTTAGCGGGAAAATGGGATCGCCATAGACTGCAGTTGGTACGAAGGTATTGAACAAACAAACACGACGTCAACACATATCGCCCTCACAATTAAACTTAAAAAAATTCGATAAATAACTTTTTAAATTTACCTCAAAATAAATATCGAATAAAACACAGCACTATTAAGATATTATTTAGTAGGTGGCCATCACTGGCGCAGCTCGCTCACAATAACGGTAATAGTTTAATAATCGCAATAATTAGCGGTTATTGTTTTGTTACGCGAGTGGCAACCGCGCGCGACACACCACTCCAATACTACTCGCCACATAATGCCTACTAACTACGTCTCTTTCCCCCTTTACTTCCGCACTTGCTTTTTACGGAGGGCGCAGGCGCCCCTGACATTTTTTAAACCGCGCCCATGTTTCTGTAATTTCTATCGCGGTGCGCACCTTTTGTGAAAATAGGCTTTTTCTAATATTTTTTTCGCGACGTCTCTATCGGACCAATACGTTTGCTAATTTTCCATCCCGCTCTTATTAACGGTCGTCCGTGAAAACCACTCTGCCGCGACGCTAGTAACGTTCTATCCTCTCTTTCTAGTGACGCCGCGACGCCGTTGACGCCAATTATAACGCCACACTTCAATGTATAAACGCAGTTTCATCAAATCACATATTTCATTTTCAACCTTATTCTCAGTGAGTACGTCTCATTTTGTATCACGCATAATGTAGTTGCGACTCTATGGTCTAATGCAAAAAGTGCAAAGTTCCGGCCATTTTTGCTCTAAAAAATACTTGCAGCGCGTAACCACGCCTTTGTATACATACATATTGCTGTCTATTTTACTCTTTTTTTATTTTTCATACGCGATCTCGCTCTATCACACACACATGCACAAGTCACTTGTGAATGCTTCGGGACGTCTTGCGATGCCGCCACCTAGCGGTGAATAGCGGAACTTCTTACTAAAAATAAACTCTTCTCGACTTTCTCTTAGGGGTGGCAGCACTAGTAGGAGAAAGGGGTTGCAAAGCGTCATTTTTTTTAGTTCAGCTATTCGGCACTATGTGGCGCTGTTCTAATCCTTACATTGAAATTTACATTTTATTAAATGGGTCGCCTACTGTTTTTTAGTAATTAATTTGTTTATTTATGTGATCCAGAAACGATTAAAGAACCCCAAGCTGTCAAGTAAAATTTTGTGTCTACTTAAAATTTAATCAAAATAAATTTTGTTCAGTGGATTTGCATTTTATTTAACCTTGTAGCCATGTTTGCCGGTAGGGGGTGCTGTAAGTTTGTAGGACGGAGGATAAGGATTTGAACGGAACAAAAATATTGCTAATTTTAGCAGTCTTGGTAAGTAAATACAATAGACATGTAGCCACGGGATGGCATAGTAATATTAATACTTAGTAATGACGACTAATAACGATAACGTTTAATTTGCAATTTTGCAAACATCATTTTATGAAGTGTATAACAATGTTAAATGATTAGCTAAAAATCATCACACAACGTTCTTTGGTCCCAAATTAAGCTATGTTTTTTGCTTGTATTTAATCACAAATATCACAAATATTTTATATTGTTCTATGCGGGAATCCGCAACCTTGTGAACGGAAGTCTACTACGCTAACAATTGCACCACGGGGCCCGTCGACTATAATAAAATGTTCAAAGTGAGTTAGTTACAACTAGTAAGGTACCTATTCTAAGCATTTAGTATCAGTTTATCTAAGTAGATATAAATCTTTATTAACTTAGATAAAGCCTAGTATTGTATTTTGTAATAGTTGTTTGTTAGCAAGGCTGAATGAAAGTCGATACGTATAATAAATATATTGTAAAGTAATTTATTAATTTTGCTATGCTTTTATTTAATAAATAAAATTGTGGTGGAAAAAGTGGGGAAACGGGTCCCGCTTGCGGTGATCACTTTTTCCACCACAATTTGATTTATTAAATATATTGTAGTTAATTAAACTGTGTTAGTAGTTTGGTGACGGGTTAAGAATACAAGTGTCACCATCTCTTCTCTTTCCTAGAGTGTTGTAAAACAGAAGGTATATATAACAAAGATAACCCGCTCTGTGAGACGGATAATAATATCTCTAAAAAAAAAACCCGTGCTAACACGCCCGATCAGCACAGTACAGTATATCATAATTCCTCTCTAAGTGGAGGATACCCGTGCCCATTTTGTTATTTATTTATTTATTTATTATACACTTTATTGTACACCATAAGAATAAAATTTACCATAAATTATAATTATAAATAGAGTACAATGGGCTATCGCTAAAAGCAATTTCTGCCAGGCATGTAATTTTTTAAGTTTCTTGCAATTTCTGCCAGGTTATTATCATTTTGTTCGCTATAATTTCATTTATCAAATTAAAGATGAATAAATTGCCGTTAAATTTGATTCCTTATTGTGGACACCACAAAATTAGCGACGGTGCTATCAGCTAAATTTAATGTAGTGAATTATTAACAGTCTTAAATTTTAGTAAATAAATTAAACAATATAAACGTTTATTAGTATGTATTTGTTTCACACATATTTAAACACTGTCCAATCGACATGTCCATGCACGTTGTCTGGAAGAGATCGCTGACAGCGATAAGGCTGCCGATTGTAAATTAATGGTTTGTATATAAATTGTAAAAATTTTGTATTATTGGTGTGCAATCAAGTATATTGTATTGTAAACTTATAGTAGACTTAAAAATTGATTAAAATTTTTACTTCTAGATATGTTATGTATTCTAGATATGTATACAAAATGCGATATCCGGATGATAACACAATAATAATTTTAACGAGCTTAAGTGTTAATGTGTGTAACGAAACCATAGTGCGATTTAAAAAACAGTACAACGCCATCTATCGATAGTTGTAGTAAACTTCTGTTTGTTAAGATTTGATTTCTAAATTTCACGCGTACGAAGTCGCGGGCAACAGCTAGTAGCTTATATTTTGAAAACTATATAACGGAATTTTACTGCAGGTTTTTTTTTTTTATAGATAGAGTGGTTCAAGAGTATGGCTTTTATAAAATATATATATAGCTCAGTCTCACCCGTGACCATGGTGACTGCAAAGTCTCCGAAACGTCGGGCCAAAATTTAAAACAAATATACGCGTCTAAATCCGTAAAAAGTAGTTTTATTTTATAAAATATGTTAAAGTTTAGTATCTAAATTCTATGCGTGCGAAGTTGCGGGCAACATTTAGTTTATAATATTAGTAAGATTGTTGCTATCAGAACCGAGTCTAGCCGCTTACCATTAGTATAACAGCATCAATCAAATAAGTAGGTGTCTATACGCAATCCGTGATTGTCGATAAACATCACAAGACGTCGTTATACTATTAGAGATTGTCCTTTCACAAGATTCAATATTTATTAAGATCTTGAAAATGAAATAAACATATTTCATACCTTATAAGGTAAATAATTACATAAATAATTTAAATAGGTATACCCCTGTTTAAATTATTTACTCGCGTCTGTTGCTGCCAGAAGTTTAACATAAGCTTCGATAGATGGCGTAGTACGCCTGCTGAATCGCACTATAGTTTCGTAACACGCATCAACACTTAAGTAATATAACTTTTTTTGTTATTTTGAAGGATAAAATAGATTGATGACCTCCTCATTTTTTTAGGTTGGTTAAAAAGGAACTCAACTCTCATAGGGAGTGTTATAAGTGTTCCACAGTTAAGCTGTAATTTTTAACTAAATTAATTGCAAACCTATCAAAGTATAAAATTTTTGTAATTCTGCAATATAGCTGAACTTGTACAATCTTTAACTTAAGGGCCTACATCAATATTATCGTATATCATCGCCGACACGTACATATTAACACAGCCAGTAGGCACAGAAAATGAAGAATTAGGGATACTTTTCCTATTCACTCAAAATCTACTAAATATATTTTAATTCTGATCCACGTGTTTCTATATATAATAGTTACTTATGTTATTAAAGTTATTTCATTAGTTAATACGCGATAATAGACCGACAAATGAAAAAAATAAAAAATTAGAGAGGTTGTTTCGCTAAGATTTTCTATCAAGAAAACTTTTCTCAATCGCGTTTCTGAGTTTATGCGATCCTAGATCATATATTGAAAAAACATATACTTAAAAATTAGAGCTCTAGCCATTCAACCTAAAGAAACAATGAAAACTTCGTACGTAGAAAAATGCACGAAGCTATTTTGGTATCCTCTTAAGATATTTAGCTCCGATTGCTATCATAATTTAGCAGAACCTTAAATCTACCTTTGCCCAATCAAGCGGTCTACAATCTATTATTGTTATTTGATAATATCATAAGGGTTACTGTCAGGCCGCGGTTGCATTCCGTCGCCGTGCGCAAGTCATCATAACTCAATCGAACAGCGATCTTGATTGCGCTGCTGCCCATGGAGGTATGGCTAGCAAAAATACCTATTGGCAATTAAAGCAAAGTCATTTATAATAAATATTAACTTCTCATCTTTTAATGTTTATCCAATCCAATATTTCGGCCAATATTTGCGCACAGGTTTGTTTCATTTCGGGCGATTATTTGGTCTACTCACCTTATACCACGCTCATCAGGCCTGTTGGCATAAGGCTTGGTTCCGAATGCCCCATCTCTCAAAAAGATAACATCCTATCTGCTTAAATGATTCTTAAACTGGTACTTACAGCGCCCTGTAGAGAAAAAGGGTGATTAGGAAACCATGGCCTAGTTAGAGGGGACTAAGGGACGTTAATGGGCTAACTGTTTCACTTCAGGTGGTTTTTCATCATCATAACATCACGCCTTTTTCCCATGGGGGTAGGCAGAGCAGATGGCGCTCTATAGTCTCGATCCAAACATACTTCCTTGGCTTCATCCACACTCACACATCTGGTCATACATGCCCGACGGTTGTAAGGTGGTTTTTGTTCTACTTAATATGACCGGGTGAGTTGGCATTGACTTTAGTCCGAGTTTTCCTTCTCTCAAACAGGATATCAGTGTTTAAATTCGTTTTTTTAATACTAAGTAGAAGTGACCATACTCAATATTAGGAGGCAATAGCAGGGCTGAAAAGAAATGTATGTTTCTCAGCTTTTTTCAGCCCATGGTTATCATTGAGATCTACTTTAAAATGTCAAAATAAACCTGCGCTATGTGATTGAATAGCTGTTGCTATAATTGCAACGCTTGGTAAGCAATTTGAAGTTTAGGACAATGGTGCTAAGTATTTAGAAAGTGAATCCATCCATCCATCAACCTTTCTCAGTCCACTGCTGGACATAGGCCTCCCCCATAGAACGCCACAACGCGCGGTCCTGCGCTAACTGCATCCAGCGGCCCCCGGCGTATTTGACGATATCGACGGTCCACCTTGTTGAGGGCCGCCCCACGCTGCGTCGTCCGGTTTGTGGTCGCCACTCGACGACCTGGTCGCCACTCGAGGACCCATGTGGGGGTTATTGCCATAATCATCACGCTTGGCAGGCGGGTTGGCAATCGCAGTAGATGTTGTGTTGCTCAGGAGAACGCTGCTGCCCGTTCTCCTGGTGATCCCTTAGTCGCCTTTTACCCCACGGGAAGTGATGGGGAGGTGCAATATTCTATGCCGGCACCCGACGGCAGAGAAAATTATTTTTGACGGGCCTCGTGGTCTAGTGGTTCATATAACGGACTGCCGTTCACGAGGTCTCGGGTTCGATTCCCGGTCAGGACTAATATTTATGTGATGTGTTTAATTATCATACAAATGTTTGTACTGCGTCTGGGTGTTTACTATGTATTATAAGTATGTATTTACAAAAGAAAAGTAGTTTATGTATTATATCCGTATTCTGGTACCCATAACACAAGCATATAAGCTTAGCTTGGGACCAGAGGACGTTGAGTGAAATGTCCTTGAATATTTATTAAAAAAAAAAATATTTAATTAATTTACACCCATAGAAAGTGAATAAAATTATTTAATTGGTTTTGCTAACCTTACACGTAGAGTAAACGAGTTGCATGCCTTTCCGGATTGTATCAGTGCACACAAATCTAAAGGAAACTAACTTAGCTAGAACAAATTTTAATGCTACTTAGTAATTGGCACTTGGCTTTGTTAACTAGCTGTTCATCCCGCATTGGCTGTTTATACAAATAGTTTTACAGAGATTGTTACAGATAGAGATATTTATTGTGCTATGTAAGTGCATAAAACTTTCAGAAATATCGAGAGTCCTGTTATTTCTGTTATGTAAAAGTAAATTTGTTGTAACTATTAGACGTACATTAATTATGAATCAACATAGAGATTCACCGTAGATTTTTTTACTAGGCATTCATTTTGTTTTATGTCATGAGGTCTAATAGACCTCGTACCCTCAAAGTCATATATCCGATACAAAGGACTTAACTTGATGTACCTACGTTAACAAACAAACTAACAAGTATCATTTATATCTTGAAGCGGACTATCCATAACATGTTGCATTTCAATTATCCATCCTTGGCATATCCGCAATGCTGTAGTCAAATGTAAATGGTTTCTCAGAGACATGTCCAGACAAGGGCTTGTGTTGTCCATTAGAAGCGAATTAACTTGTAATTATAAATATTTATAATTCATCTTCGTGTTGTATTAGAAAGGCTTATTAGATACATGTTTGAAATTGAGTGTTAACAGGAATTTTATTTTAGGCTTTGTTTCCGTGTAAAGTTAATACTTATTAGCTCGCCAGTTCTATTACTTAGCTTAACACGCTGCCGCACGTCTAGATACTTATACGATACTTTCTACATCATTGTTATATTTTGAAATTATAATAATAATAATGTACTAATAGATAATATTGCAAAAGTAATTTTTTTTTATTTGTTTTATTGTTTACGAATTTTTCTTCCGACTCTCTTTTGTGTAAGATTCGAATAAGGGTTGGTTTTAGTAGATACTAGCTAGAGCCCGGGGTTCCACCCGCATTTATACTTACTAAGCCCACCCTCCCTCAAAATACAAGAAATTTTAACAAATTAGACAAAAATGACGTCCTTTTGAACCCGCATCAAAATCCGTTGCGTAGTATTTGAAGATATAAGCGCACATAGGGCTATACATAGAAAAATAACGACTTTATTTTATTAATTTATTAATTTTTGCTATTGACTTGCTATGCTTTTACTAAATAAACTAAATTATAGTGGAAAAAATGAAAACCATGAGCGGGACTTGAACCCACGACCTCGGAATACCGTTCCGTTGCTCTCCCATCTGAGCTATTATGGTTCCCGCATATGTTTACCAAATCTTCCACTACATTCTTCTCAATGTTCTCAATGTAAGACTTTAGTTTATAATAAAATAGTTAGTAAATATACATAAAATCCAGAACATGTTCTACGAGAGACGGAAAACAAAAAAGGACACTTTATTCTAACATGCTTGCCAAAAGTGATATAATAATCTAAATATCTTCCCATAGACTAAAAAATAGATAAATAAAGTAAAAAATAACATTTACGAAAAATGCTATCATTGCCACGAATATTTCGACTAAGGTAAGTGTGAAACTCTCTGTGACTTTAGTAATAACTACCCTGTTTCATTTTCTTCTGTACTCCTTTAAATTTGCAAAAACTAGAGCCTAATTCCAAAAAACCCACATACAATGCCGAAACATTTTAAGCAGGTTTTTGGAATTTCAATGTTTCACAGATACAAAAAAGAAGTTAATAAAAGCCCGGAGCGCCTTTTAAAATTTTCATTCCATAACAATTCCCAGAAACTCCTCATCCATTTAGTACCAACTGCATCACGAGGTCAAACCGTGGCACTCTCATTTACAACAAACAATAACGTAATCTACTGCAAGGATCTTCATCCCAAAGTGCTACATTGACCCCGATGCTCAATAAAGTGTTTTATTTTAAGCCCCTGCTCAATGAACGTGACCTCAATTAACACTTATTCAGTAATTACGAATAACTCGCTTGTGTTTTCATGTGTAATGTTTTGAATATGGTAGAGAATATTATTTAAATATTAATCCGTAGTTTTTCAATTTATATTTTACCATTATAGAGACTGTGATCTAGGAGTACCTAGGCGGAAAAGCGAGACTGATGTTTCTTAAGAATAAAATAATACTAAAATAATTACACATCCATACAAATAATATAAAGCTGAATAATTTGTTTGTTTTAAAGCACTAATCTCAGGAACCACTTTTCCGATTTGAAAAATTCTTTCTGTGTTGTATAGTACAACTAGCTGTTGCCCGTGACTCCGTCCGCATGGAATTTGGAAAATTTTCTCCGTTTTTGCAACATTTTTCACTACTGCTTCGCTTCTACTCGTCGTAGCGTGATGTTATATAGCCAAAAGCCTTCCACAAAAAATGCCCTATCTGAAAGAATTTTCAAACAAACAAACAAATTGTTCAGCTTTAGTATCGATTTATAGTGGCTATAGGCTAATAACATTACGCTGAGACTAATAGGAGCGAAGCATCACTGAAATATGTTGCAAAAACGGGGAAAATTTTCTGAATTTCACGTGAACGAATTCGCGAGCAACTGCTAGTTTGAAATAAGCGGAAATAGCAACTTGAAGTGAACATAGCATAAATGTTCGGACATTCTAATAGAATTTTTATTAAATTTATTGTTTTCTTTTTAAATTAAATACGGATTGTTATTTTGCGTGCAAATGTAATTAGTGTGAAAGTAATTAATAATTATTATTATGTTATTGAATCAGGTATTCATGTTATTGTTATTATTTTTGCATTCACTTTGTCTTGTTCCCAAATTTTCTTTTATAATAATAATATGCATGTTGTGTTATCGTATAACTAATTGTTACACTTGTTTTTAATTTTCTTTTTTCCTTTATAATGTGAGGTTACCCAACAATTGTTTACACTGATACAGTGTAAACAATTGTTGGGTAACCTAATAAATAAATAAATTGAAACTTCCAAGATAAAGGCGATATGCATTCCGTATTCCTTTATTTTCATATTTTACATATATTTTTTAAAAAGATTATAAAAAGAAGACATTCATACTGTATAAAAATAAAAAAGAAACACACTAATCAAAAACACACTCCCACATTTATAATCTAATTAAAAAATATATAAAAAATAGTGCACCACCGGCATCGAGTACAGGGACCAAGCGGTCGGTGGTCAGGGAGGGTCAAGGGTGGTTAATATTATTATTATTTAATCTGAATATTGCTATGCTAGGATACCTATAAGATAAGCAACATTGTTGCTATGACTTTCTTCTAAATGTTGAAACGAGTACTCTGTTGCATCGTTCAGCTTTACTTGTGCTAAAATATTGGCTTCTATTGAGTTACACCAATATTGAGTTACAGTATTGAGTTACACCAATAAGTAAGGTTAGCAATTTCACATTTTGACATTATAAAACAAAGTTGTTATTTTTGTATGTCCCTATGAGAGATATAGGTACCAATTCTAAGTGCACAACTAAACTTAACTTAACTAAAAAATGAAAATTGGTAGTTTCAATATAGCTATTACTTGCTATTTCGTTGTACACATTTATATTAATTAAAATTGTTAGTCTATAATACACAGTTTTAATAATAAGAAACTTCAGTAAACATTGCCGAATTGTGATAATGACGCTATCAGTTTTAATTTTTTAGTTAAGTTAAGTTTAGTTGTGCGCTCAGAATCGGCACCTATATGTGATATGTGAGATTTTGATGCGTTTTTTTTAATGATGGAGCTATTAATTCGTGGTATATATACTTTGGTATAAAATAAGCTGATAACATCTACTGTAACAAGCGGAAGACTTTAAACTAAAGCCTATGCCATAGCCTTTGCCAAGAAGCCTGGTCAGCGTGGCAGGCTAAACAAAAATAATTAGGGTTTAGTGAAAAACTCCAAACACTTTTTACAGCACGAGTAGATTATCAAACGGCTTCAATTAAAGCAAGAACAGTGAAATTTAGACTCTAGAATCTTCTTCTTCCTACCCTCTTTCCTTTTGTTTATGGTTCCAAAGTCATCCATGATACTGAAATAATTGGATATTTTCAAAAAATAGTTGAATTGCCTTTGAGATTTTAGGGCTTTCATCGATTTTTTTAGGATATAACCATCAGATCCTTAAAACTTAATAAATAAAATGTGTGTGTGTATGCGTGTGTGCGAGTGTATGCATAAAAGGGTGTGTGTGTGTCTGTGTGTGAGTGCATGTGAATGTGTAGGAACGTATGATTAATATAACTTAGAAATAAAACTAACTATTAATAAAATAAAAGAAAATAGACATTTAATCAATCAGACAAATGTATCAATAATCTATATAGTTATGTACAATTGCAATTTGTAGAAATACATTAGGTAAAAGATGATAAAGTTGTCGCGCTGTCACTCTTCCTCTCTTCTGATCTAAATTGCTGTGACCGACAGGGTCCATAATTGTATTTTAAATATTTAATTTATGCAATGATTGTACATTATGGAACGCAATAAATAAACTAAACTAATCCTGACCTGTTGATAATGGGACCAGACGGGAAGCACCAGATTAAAAAAAAAAAGAATCATTAAAATCGCTTCAGTTACGAGGTAACAGACATAAAAAGAAATACAGACGAATTGAGAACCTCTTCCTTTTTTGAAGTTAGTCGATAAGTTTAGATAAGTCTGTCTTTGACACTTAAATATTCTCCATAGATAAGATATAGAAAATGCTCGTAATACGAAGTGACAGCCCTATCTTATCGGTTGCTTAACTATCATATATTAAAATCTAATAACAGATGACGCTAATGTCTTAATGTGAAATGAAATATTCAAAGAGGTCTTCAGATGCAATGAAGGTTAATTGTGATGCATCTTCCGCGACATTGCTCTTAACTATTTCAATTGTATACTGCATAGTTTTGCCCTATTTAGAAACAGAATCAATAGATACTATTAATGAAGAGTCAGAATATGTATTATGTAGGCATAAGGGATTTCTCCAAAAGTAGTAACCCGATTTCTTATGGCTAGGGTTAGGCAAATACAAAAATACATATACAAATATTCATGGACTTTTCACACAACGTACTAGAGTACGGATAAAATACAATTTAATTAACTATAAACCTCACGGAGCCCGAGACCTTTCCAGCGAATGCAAAACCGTGGAAATCGATTCGTGCGTTCTGGAGTTATAGCGTCAGGAAGGAAAATCCGACTTATTTTTATATAGTAGATATAATATAAGAGATTTAGGTACCTACTATTAGTAAGTCTCGACCTAGTACCTAATGTAACCTTGAAAAGTGAGGGTTTACTATAAACTTCACTGGAATGTCATAATGTGAACGATAATAATATTTTCACTATTACCTACAAAGTTAAAAGCCGCATCTCTTAACACAAAGGAATAAAGTTAATATTTACTTATGGAGACTGTTTTTGAACGTAGTTTTAACTTTGTATAACTATAATGGAACAAATAGGTTTTCGTGCTTGCAATATTACGTTGTCGTGCTTAAAATACGTTTGTTTGTAGTCTAAGAGACGGTTTAACGTGTACCTTTACTTGATGTTTAGATGAAACTTTATCTTTGTTAATTTCTACTCTACTATGACAGTGGTACCAATTCTAGGTGCACAACTAAACTTAACTAAAATATAGCGTATTTTGAATAATAGGCTATTTCATTTAAACTAATATTATAAAGCGGAAAGAGTTTGTTTGTTTGTTTGAACGCGCTAATCTCAGGAACCACTGGGCCGATTTAAAAAATTCTTTCAGTATTAGATAGGACATTTATTGAGTAAGGCTTTAGGCTATATAACATCACGCTACGATCAGTAAAAGCGAAGCAGTAGTGAAAATTTTCTAAAATCCACGCGGACGGAGTCGCGGGAAACAGCTAGTTGTACATATTTATACAAAATCTTTGATCTTTATTACACAGTTCTTATAAGAAAGTTCACTTAACATTGCAGAATTGTGTTACTGACACTCGTATCAATTCCGCGAGCACAACTAAACCAATAAATTAAAGTTAATAGTGTGAATATCACAATTCGTTAATGAAAACTGGATTTTTTTTATATAAAAACTATGAATTTTTTTGTTATAACTATGACGCATCGTTTTTGAGATATCGAAAAAAAGGCAAAGGTAGCGGCCGGGGGACATAGGTGGTAACCCCACAATGAGTTAAGAGTCTATTATCCCACAAATAAAATTGCATCTTCTAGCAAGCACAATACTAGGCTTTGAAATGATAACTTTTTTTATGACTTACATATTGTTTCATAGCTTGTAAAACTGATGTTAGTAGTTTTGCAAAAATCACTATGTCACTGAATTGAGAATACCATATCTTTTTTACCCATGAATTACGGGCTTCGTGGTCTAGTGGTTGATGTAACGGACTGCCGTTCACGAGGTCGCGGGTTCGATTCCCGCACAGTGCAATTATTTGTGCGATATTTATAAATGTCATACAAATGTTTGTATGCTGGGAGTTTTCTATGTATTATAAGTATGTATTTACAAAAGAAAAGTAGTTTATGTAGTATATATAGTATAGTATAGTAGTATAGTAGTATAGTATATATAGTATAGTTCTATGCTTGTAATATGGGTACCAGATACGGATCTGGTACCCATATTACAAGCATAGAACTATAGCTTACTTTGGGACATTACGTACATTGGAATATTACGATTCAGCCAGGCTAAAGTACCCACTATCGTAGACTCCTGTTCGTACTTAATGGTTGTATTGAATACTATCTGTTGGCCGCAACTTCGTACGCGTCCACTCCCTGTCGCGTCTTCCTCTTCTCCGCTAGCAGCTTCATCTGCTGCCATGGAGGCAATGGACGCCGCTCCCACCTAATGTGCGGGTGGTGTCCATCCGAGTAGACCACGCGCGGTAGGTCGGGGGACCTGCCGCGCCTAATGTGGTGTATGGCTTCTCATCCAGTGTTTCGGTGAGAAGCCATTAGCATAACCTGTAGGCGATGGAGAGGCCTAATGTCCTCCCCTATCGAGTCGGGCCCCATGTGCGGGGCCACCCCTTTAGGCGGGTCGTAGTTTCTGGCCCGGTTTCTGGGCGCGGAGGAACACCATGGGTTTAGTGGGTAGTCTGGCCGCCGCCGGGAGTCCCACACGAAGCCCGAAGGTTGCCCCCGCAACTGGACAGGTGAAGTGCGTCAATGCATTCCCCATGTAAAAAAAAAATACTTCGTACGCGTGGAATTAGAAAATTTTCCTAGATTTTACAACATTTTCACTTATTCCTCGCTCCTATTAGTCGCAGCGTGATGTTATGATAGCCATCCTTGATAAATCTACTATCCAACACGGAAAGAATGTTTTAAATTGGGCCAGCGGTTTCAAAGATATGTGCGTTCAAACAAACTAATTCTTCAGCTTTATATTAATAGTATAGAATATCTCTTTTGATCCAATCATAAATCATCATTGTAGTAATTACAATATCACTTAAGGGCCTACATCAATATTATCGTATATCATCGCCGACACGTACATATTAACACAGCCAGTAGGCACAGAAAATGAAGAATTAGGGATACTTTTCCTATTTACTCAAAATCTACTAAATATATTTTAATTCTGATTAACGTGTTTCTATATATAACAGTTACTTATGTTTTTAAAGTTATTTCATTAGTTAATACGCGATAATAGACCGACAAATGAAAAAAATTAAAAATTTGAGAGGTTGTTTCGCCAAGATTTTCTATCGAGAAAACTTTTTTCAATCGCGTTTCTGAGTTGATGCGATCCTAGATCATATATTGAAAAAACATATACTTAAAAATTAGAGCTCTAGCCATTCAATCTAAAGAAACAATGAAAACTTCGTACATAGAAAAATGCACGAAGCTATTTTGGTATCCTCTTAATTATTACATTATACGTAGAACTAATTTTATCCAAGGGCGATATAAATTCAGCCCACACATCGGTACCTTTGTGCTGGGTTAGGACTGATGTAGGCAATCTGTTTAGCGATTAGCTACGGTTATAAGACCTAGACATAGTTACATAGGGCTTTTACAAGGTCCTTTACTTTACAATATATATTTAAGATGACTACCTCAATCATTTTATATAGTTTGTTCTAATTATTTGCCATTAAATTTAATATTAAGCCTATTTTAAATAGGCACTTAATTTTCTTCTTTTTACGGATTTTGACGTTTCGGAGACTTTCACACAGCCACAGTCACCATAGTCACGGGTGAGACTGAGCTGTTTTGTGTCTTCTACGATCAGTTATTACAGGGTTTACCCAATACAATACAATAAAACAAAGGGTTTAGAAATGAGTCGCGCAAGTGTTAGAAAATATTAGGTACCTAATGTTAATTATAAACCGAAGTATTAATGAATTTAAATCAATTTCCAAAAGAAAATCAAACCGTTTTTTAAAATTCTGTTTAAGAATCGGTAGCCTTTAGTCTCAATTATAATTTTAGATTAAAATAATCATTAAGTTAAAGAAAATGTTGTGGTATGCATAGTTAAGTAGAATTCTCTATATAAGGCACCGCAATGGACGAACTGTTGTCGATATTTTCATAATTATTGCGTTTGTGGGCAGATTGTGTCAGCTGATGTTTTAATGAACACGACAACTCTTTAAGATACACTGTAAGAGTAATTTAATTTAAATTATACATACAGTGTTGCCCGTGACTTTTTTCGTCTGGAATTTCTAAGCACTACATATACTCGTAGATTTAATATATTAGATATACCAGATAATGGGTTGACGTTTAAAATTGAGGACAATAAGTGTTTAGCCTGGCTGAATCGTACTTCATAGAATAATGACCACAGAATAGATAGAAGATACTATAGTGACGTTTCATATGACGTATAGCCTGTATCATAGACACACATAGACATATTTTCATGTACACATTGATACGTAAGTGGTTTATATTGTGTATTTCTATTGTTTCTGTGGTGGATGTAGCCAATTGGCCATAGACTACACATTTAGTAAATCTGTGATATCGCCTATAGTACTCTTGGAGACTGTGCTTTTAAATGAGCTTTTAAATAGTAATCACATTACTTTCGTAGATTTCCTACACTTTACCGTACGTTTACCGTACGTAAGCTAATTTAGTTTAATAATAATTTCTAATTTAACTTCTCATTGATCAATCACACCTATCTGTACCTTTGCTCTCTGCACCATCTAAAGGTTGACTGGAAGAAAATGCCTGTGGCATTAAGTTCGCCTTTGTACAATTAATGTATATGTTGGAGTAGCATAGATGAGGATGGAATTGCCATGTTTTAAAATCAGTCTACAAATTGTAGACACTGTCTTTAAGATGTTCATACATCAATCTGACATTCGCTTTCACACATAAAAGGTTCCACAGCAGGTCTCCAACCAAATCCCCTATAACCTGCGCCTCTACCACCAAGATGATGTTCACACAAAACGTCACCTCTCCATCGTCACTTTACACTTTCTCACAAATACACACTTTATAATTATACACTCGCGATTATGACCGGAATAAACTCTTTATCACTACTGTGAGTGAGCAACTAGTCGGGCAGAGATTCGCCCAAGAAAGGTCCGTACTGTACGGCGGCTCGAGTGTAACTGCTTCGATTGCCCACCGTGCGGCGGTATTTATAGTGCCGGCGCACGTGCATGCCATTCGGTCGTACCTGCACGTGTTCGTAAGTTTTTAGGTTAAGTATTGAATTTACAATGACGTTATTTTTACATCGTAATAAACCCTAAAGTAATCAACTTGGTGGTTTATAAATTAATATTGGAACAATGAAATGGTTTAACTTAATTATTCTAGGTTCTCTAGACTAATTGTTGTGGTTGCGCCGATACGGCCATTCTGATAGGCGGTGCGCGCTCTGCACCTGGCTGCGATGTGATGTGTGTTATCTGAAATTAAGAGTTTTCTCTGAGATCGGTATCTGTAAGCAACCCATGTTGCTCATTTTGAAAGGGTTATTGTTAGGACAGTGTACACAAAGACATCTCCAATGTACTGACTTATTCATTTAGTATCTGTGGTGTGTACGTGTCCACTCATGGCTCCACAAGGCGTCCCAACGGTATCTCATGGTTCACATGTGGATGCATCAAGGATCCGTGGTTAGCTCAAGGGTAACACATGGTTTAGCTCAGAGGTACCACTCTTCAGATATTTTGTTCTCGTAGATTATTATTACAGAGATTTAATTGTGTACTGATATCGAGGTAACATAAATAGTAAATGGAATGAAATGAATGAAAGCTAATACGAGCAGATAAAATGAATCTGACCAAAAAGATGTCAGATACAACGCAACAATTTAACGCTTATATCCTCAGAAGACTCAGGAGCGCATCAAAACTATTTGATTCGTGATTTTGATTGTTAAGAACCCTTAACATCCATTATTAAAATTATTAGCTTAAGAATTTCTTGTATTGCTTTTTTTTTATCACTTTAATATCTTCGATAAAATTGCTATCACTAAAAGTTGTCAACACTGACTTCATTATTTGTATAGAGGTCAAAATATTAATCACACACCGGAAATCACTGTCTATTAGTTCCTTATTTGATTTAAGAACTGTTTTTATTTTTTTTTAATAACTGATCGTAGATTTTAAAGAAATGGATTATGCGGATTTGTTATAAAATCGTCGACTGTAAATTTTAATCAATCTGTTTCAATTTCTTTCAAAAAGAAAAATGTTTAAGGTTGAAGCGATTTTTAACTTGTTCCAAACATATTGATTTAATTGGCTATTACTAATCGACTCGACTCTTATTCGAACGATGTCACGATGATAAAATTAAAATAAATCAAAACGTTATCTATAAGGATTGAAAACTGCACTATATTCTAGTTACGGTAATGTCTTCGTTATCAAGATGAAATTCTCAACTTGGTTTATCATTTTACAATGTGTGTGTAATTGTCGAATACAAAATCCATCGATTTCATCACAATTGTTAACTTTTCTACCAAGTCAAAATTAATGACGGTAGTTCAACAAAATCATACTATTATAAAGTTCATTTCGGTAGTGTAGCAACCGGTAGTGAAAACGTTGATTACAAACGAAGCGCATCTAAGCGATAAAATTACGTGGTGTTATTGTGAAACTTATTCAGTTTTTAAAAGATAACTAGAGAACATTGTTTTTTTTTTATAATGAGTGTACTGAATATGTGGTGATCTATCAATTAAGTGTTTTGTGATAAATTTTAAACAAATTGAGTAGTTTTATGGAAAGAGATAAGTGAAGTGAAAAAGCATTGTGAATACGTTTTAATTTACGCAGTTATAACATGGGGTAAGTACTTGTGGCTTGTTTTTATCAATCTTACTTTGAAGATAATCAAAGCAATATAAAAAGTGTCTATTAAATCTGTGTATTGCGCAATTTTACAATAAACTTAGCTTTGTTACGTGACGTTTTATTTTCATATTACAAAGATGAACTAGGCATATGAAATGTCATAACAATATGAAATTTCATGTCGAATTTTGGTATTTTTATTGCATCACAGCTTATTATTGCAAATGACTTTTGTTTTATCTTTCTCTCTTATTTAATAGAAGAATGATACTGCTTACCGAGTATGATGACGTGGTTCCATAGCCACAAGTTGCTGCTTTAAATATCACCTTAGTTTACTATGACGACTATTTGAAAGTAATAAATTTTACTCACTTGTGGAGACACGTTTTTAACTACTTTTTATTATTGGTAGGAACGCGGTTATGCGCACATCCTACCATTTATTATTACGACGGCAAAACTGCACGATATCTTTACTTTTGATTTTAACAAATTAAACGTTTTACACTTATTGAGTTAGTCGTAGGGGCCGCCTCTCGGGTTTTTTATCCCACTTCTGATGTTGGAGTAGCATAGATGAGGATGGAATTGCCATGTTTTAAAATCAGTCTACAAATTGTAGACACTGTCTTTAAGATGTTCATACATCAATCTGACATTCGCTTTCACACATAAAAGGTTCCACAGCAGGTCTCCAACCAAATCCCCTATAACCTGCGCCTCTACCACCAAGATGATGTTCACACAAAACGTCACCTCTCCATCGTCACTTTACACTTTCTCACAAATACACACTTTATAATTATACACTCGCGATTATGACCGGAATAAACTCTTTATCACTACTGTGAGTGAGCAACTAGTCGGGCAGAGATTCGCCCAAGAAAGGTCCGTACTGTACGGCGGCTCGAGTGTAACTGCTTCGATTGCCCACCGTGCGGCGGTATTTATAGTGCCGGCGCACGTGCATGCCATTCGGTCGTACCTGCACGTGTTCGTAAGTTTTTAGGTTAAGTATTGAATTTACAATGACGTTATTTTTACATCGTAATAAACCCTAAAGTAATCAACTTGGTGGTTTATAAATTAATATTGGAACAATGAAATGGTTTAACTTAATTATTCTAGGTTCTCTAGACTAATTGTTGTGGTTGCGCCGATATATATAAAGTGTGAAATAAATTAATAAATAAATAAAAAGACTAGTAATGTGAATACGCGAGAAAAAAGTTTGCAAGGAAAGGAAAATACCGCTCAAGTACAATTTCGTTTCGCGCGAGATGGGCTCTATATCGTTCATAATAATAATTTGTCATATAGCAAGTCAGTGACGGCTCAGATGCAAAAAGCAGTCTTGCTAGACAATAACTGGCTTCGTGATGTAGTGGTTTATATTGCGGACTGCCGATCACGAGGTCGCGGGTTCGATTCCCGCCTCGGACAATCATTTGTGTGATGTTTATAAATGTCATACAAAATGTTTGTCCTGCGTCTTGGTGTTTCTATGTATTAGGTATGTATTTACAAAAGAAAAGTAGTACTTTTGTGGTAAAACTTTACCAAATATGTGTGATAGACGCGAAAAAAGAAAGTGATAGAAGCACAGATATACGCTTTATCTATAATATAACGCAATAACTATTAAAATCGGTTTAACTTTCGCGAAGAAAAATCGGAAGTACGATACCCATACTTTTGTATGGAGCATAAGTTGGTATCGTACCGTCTTAATTTCTGTTTTCTGTTTCTTGTACATGTGTACAATAAAGAGTTATTCTATCTAATCTATCTATCTATATTATCTACTAACGATTTTAATTAATAAAAATGTGCACAACGGAATAGACCATTACTCAAAATATACAGTTGTTTTCACTTTTTAGTTAGTTGGTAGGTTGGAACAAAATGTATAGCATCGATCCAGAATAATAATGGATAAGGGCAGGAAGACTAAGACTATATTAATGCTTATAAATATTAATGTAAATATCAGTCATGTCAGTCATTACTATTTACATACCGTAGGAACAACATTATTATAGACAATATCTATGCGCATGCGCAATGACGCATACGGAACTGCGCGGGTGCATTGTCATACGTGATAAAAACATGTACATATG